>CM077674.1:309897249-314697249 GCA_039707655.1 Elymus sibiricus
GTCATGAGATCAAAAAAGAAATGTGAGAATGTAGTTACAGATGTAAAAAAAGTCAATATCTCGTACTCTTGTTCCATAGATGGGGCGTCCTATCCGATGGATGAATGAGGAGCCTCTGTCGAGTAGTGAAATGATAGGATTCTGCTTTTCGGTTAAACCAAAACACAAGTCGGCGATTCAAGCCAAGAGTGCAGGCACCTTAAGAGCGGTTAAAGCTAGAAGCTATATCATGACTCCTGGAACGAAAGACCCGATGAGTATTTTCGTACCACCTTCCAATCTTCTTAGTCAATTGTGTACTTTTCCACTAGGCGAGACATAAGTTATCGGAATCCGGGGCCTATTTTTCCCGATTTCCCAAGGGGAATGTCAAATTGTGTGGTTTCACAGTCTTATGAGACAGAAAGTTTTGGAAAATGGAGCTGCCGTTTTCACTACTTTGGTCCCTAGCGATATTGTTGCTTAAACTAACATGGAAAGTGGGTTCAATCACTTTAAAGTGCCCTCTCAAGTGTCATCTCATAATGGTAATCTCCTTATGGTATAGTAATTTGGCTTATAATAAGAAACCTATCTCTTCCCCCTAATGGCTTTTCACTACCCCTTGCGGGAATGCGTATCGTTGCTGCATCGCCACCGTATTCCTGACATGCTTTTCCGAACTGCTTGTTTTCTCGAGGCTGCAGTCCAGTTGCTTAGTGGTTTGCTTCTCGGTCTACCCAATCAAGGTTAGACCTCGCTCTATCAACCATTGCTTTAAATAGTATCATGTTATTTCATCTTTCATTGATACCATCATTACAATCGAGGGCCTACAATCCATGGAAATCCCTATTCCAATCACTGGGAAAGAAGAGCAAGTAAGTAATTAATGAATGAATTTAGATGGTATATAAACATCTCCCCATGAAGGGAAGGTGTCGGTTCTAAATCCGGAATATCTCGTAGTAGGGGTCCTAAGCTAGGCGTCTTGGAGCGATGGTAACATGGACACGGGATTTTACCCAGGTTTGGGCTCTCTCGAAGAGATAATACCCTACGTCCTGCTTTTGATTGTATTCATATGGGGTGTAGTACAGAGTACATGTATCTACCACGAGATTGTTCTAATGAATATGAGTCCTTCTATTGACTAGCCTGGCCTCGGTTTATATATGCACCGGAGGCCTAGGGTTTAGGAGAGTCTTCGGCTTGTGCACCAAGTCTTGTAGAGTCTTGTATGCGTCATGGGCTGCCCGAAATGGCCCATTAGTGAACCACCATGGGGATCCTCGGCTCAACCCACCAGGTCGGGAGACGATATGGTGAGTACCCCCTAGTCCAGGACACCGTCAGTAGCCCCCTGAACCGGTCTTCAAGCTGGGGACGCTCCTCGGTTCTTCCAAACTGTTCTTCGTCTTCGGTCGTCGGTCTTGAAAACTGGTTCAACAAATCTTCCCATCTCCGATCTTGAGGATCGCCGAGGTGTATCCGAAGAGTTCATATGTCTGGTATCCGAGGAGTCCTTTAAGTTCTCGGCCTTTATCAATGCCTTATTATTTTTTACGCCACACCTCGGGTTCGAAGTGTTTCCAGTGCGGCGGTGTCCACTTTGCATCCGAGCTCCAACACCGGACTGCATCCGAGGTGTCTTTTGCAGCCGAGCTCCAACGCCAGTCTATATCCGAGATACATTTTAGCAGCCGAACTCCAATGCCGGACTGCATCCGAGGTACATTTTAGCAGCCAAACTCTAACGTCGATCTGTATCCGAGCTCCAGCGCCGGACTGCATCCGAGGAGGCATAGAGTACCTCGTCTTTGAAAAAGTTTGAAGGAGGTTATCCGAGCTTAACGTCGAAAAAGTTCTCTATGGAGCTAGCCACTCGCAGCCGAGCTTTATATGCCGAACTGCTTCCGAGGTGGTGCACCACCTCGGTTGTGGGCCGTGGGCTGATTTTTTGTGGATTGGTGCAATTTATTATCTGCCGAGATGTATAGCCAGTAGCCCTCAAGGTGTGTGTCGGCCTAAAATCCGAGATGCACCTGAAGGATAACATAAAACCGCTGATCCCAGTAGCCCCTGAGACTCAGGTCGATTCGCGAAATCGGCCTGAGGATCAACTCCTAGCTCGGCAACATACTTAGAAACATAAACGCGGTGTGCATAGTTCTCGAGACTCAGGTTGGGTGCGGCCGACCAACCTGAGGATCATAATCTCCTCGGAAACTGTTTCGCACTTTGTAAATTGTCTGCTTTGAATCGTCGATGCAGTAGCCCCCGAGACTTGGGTTGGGCAACATGGCCGACCCTAGGATCGTATCTCCTTGGGAACTAGTTCAACTGCCATGTACGTTTTGACAACGCCGAGGTGCAGCTCGGCAGGAAAGATGCCGAACTACAGGTCGGAAAAAATTCCCTGAGCAAAACCATCACGCAGAACACCTCGATCAAGAGGATGCCCCGCCTCCTGAAAAAAACATAAAAATAGGTTAAAGGTGCCATAAGCTCAGAAAACCAAAAAACTTATGTGAAAACTTTACGTCCAAAGTAAATCAAGTTTTTTGGTGCCAATCCGAAAATTGGTCTTAAAATTAGTTTGTGCTTCCGTCGTGCTTTAACATGACACATCCGATCTCAAGACTTCAAGTGGGTCAGCCTTCGGCTTCAACCTCCTATTCCCGAAGGCGGAGTGCTTCTCAGGCCAGTTTAGCGAACCAAACTCGAGCGGCTTTAGAGAGAAACCAGGCTATTCGGCTATTGACCACATACTCGTGTCGAGAAAGGAGTGGTAGAAAAAGACTTTGCAATGACTTAGAAGAAAACACTTATTATAACGGCTCATATAAATTTAAGAGCCCCTAGTTAACATGGGTAAAGGAAGTGGTTTTTAACGAACCTCGTTTTTGACAAACAGGTTTTTGTCTAACACAAATATAATGCTTGGTCAAACCGAACAAAACTTAAAAATTGAAAAAAGTTAAGCATGAAAGCGACTTAGCTGGTTAATGTGCTCGGTGTTGATGACGCAGTCCGGGCTTGCAACGGATCGAGATCCCAGCCCCAAAGCTGGTCCTGGAGTGGCCGAGCGAAGAGCTCGGCTGATGAAGTGGCAGCACAAAACTGCCGATGTGCCGAGGCGAAGCCCCTGGTCCAGCCGAGGAGACAGAGTAGGTCGGCAGGGTGACGCCGGAGTAGGCCGATGAAGCGATGGCGAAGCCCCCGGTCCGGCCGAGGTGTCCGAGCGAAGAGCTTGGCTTGATGAAGTGGTAGTACAACACTGTCGATATGTTGAGGCGAAGCCCCCGGTCCGGCCGAGCTGACGAAGCTGGTCGGCTGGTGACGCCGAAGTCCCCGGAGTAGGTTGATAAAGAGATGGCGAATCCCCCGGTCTAGCCGAGGTGACGGAGCAAGTCGGTAAGTTGACGTTGTAGCCCCATGTCAGCCGTGGTGTCGAAGCAGGTCGGCATGGTGGACATCGGCTTGAAGAAGCAACGGCGCAGCGATGTCGACGCAGATCGGAACTTCTGACGCGGGCAATGCCATCTTGATGAAGTGACCGTGCAGCGATGCCGGCGAACCCGACCCGTGCAATCCGTAAGGTGACGATGTTATCTTGATGATCATTAGGGAGAGCGGTGCCGAACTATTGGTCGGCTTGCCGAGGTGATGATCCGAGGTGGTTGTCGTCGGCTCGATGAAGCGACGGCGCAGTTGATGCTGGCGCAGGTCGGCAGCCGTGGAGCAACGTGGCCAGGCTGGTTTGACACCGGCGCGACGACGAAGATCGACTCGGAAAAGGCTTAAAATTTGCAGGCACGTGCTTGAAAACAAAACACAATACCCTAAAAAAAATCCCTTCAAAAAGGATGTCCGATAATCTGTTCATGAAAAAGATGAACTCGGGCCGGATTCGTTTTCGCACAGAAAACAGATCCAAAAATTGATGCACTCATCAGACGCTTCCTGGAGTTTGAACGGTCGGATCGAGCTGAAATTTTGAGGGGTGGTAGATATGGGAATTCCGCAGCCGATGAACGGTTGGATCTTCAAAGGACGTCTGAGCTGACTGATGGACTCCTCGCCCTAAACTCGTCCAGATTACCGTCCAGATTCGACAGGGCTCCGGTATATCGGAGATCGCCGGAGATTCCTCCATCGAAATGCGACGAAATTTTGCAGGGTTGTTACAGACTCAATTCCGCACAATTCCACCAAAGCAATCATCAAAGCGACACTCGAGGAGACGGGGACGGCGAACACGTATCCGCTGTCCAGAAAAAACTGCATGATCGCGCGAGGGCAATGTTGACTTTGAGCCCCCGAGCACCATGGACAATTTTTCCATGATCCCTGAGATCGGAGTTGATGATGACGAAGACATCCGTCCGAACTTGACGATCCGAAGAGAAGCCTAGTCCTCGGCCTAGCCGAGGTGACCAGTCGGGCCAGCGACGAAGATGCCGACGCTGACGATGTAGCTCGGTTCCGACGCGTAGATCGCGGTGGAGCCGATCTGAATTCCCATCGCACCGCGGTGACTACCCAGCAGACTCTCAATGAAAGCACCAATGTCGGTTCTAAATCCGGCATATCTCGTAGTAGGGGTCCTAAGCTAGGCGTCTTGGAGCGATGGTAACATGGACACAGGATTTTACCCAGGTTCGGGCTCTATCGAAGAGATAATACCCTACGTCCTGCTTTTGATTGTATTCATATGGGGTGTAGTACAGAGTACATGTATCTACCACGAGATTGTTCTAATGAATATGAGTCCTTCTATTGACTAGCCTGGCCTCGATTTCTATATGCACCGGAGGCCTAGGGTTTAGGAGAGTCTTCGGCTTGTGCACCAAGTCTTGTAGAGTCTTCCTTGTATGCGTCATGGGCTGACCGAAATGGCCCATTAGTGAACCGCCATGGGGGTCCTCGGCTCAACCCACCTGGTCGGGAGACGATGTGGTGAGTACCCCCTAGTCCAGGACACCGTCAGAAGGTGCTATAGTATCTAACTGAGAAAACAAGTAGGTTGTGAAATGATAGGAAATATGCCATGCAGAAAATCCAGGAAATATTTCCTGGATTTTCAGATGACCCGGCTTATCTTTGCAGTTATCCTTATTTAGCAGAATCTAGTGAGTGTTCCATTAAAAGGAAAGAGAGCTATTCGTTGTAGGAGTGATCCAGACAACCCAACCTAAGTCACCTATTGCGCCTAACCTAAGTATAGTGCCAGTGGTCGGCGAGGAGAAGTTCATTCTTGTAGAGAAGAGAGGGGATCCTATTTCCTTTCCCCCTTTCCCAGTATGGCAACCTTATCTTCCAGCATGAAAGTTGGTATCAGAATGAAACAATCCAATCCATACTTGTGGAGTGCTCAGTTCAGTTCCTGATTTATCTCAAGCCTAAACCGGAAAAGGAAACCTATTACCCGGGATCCCCCCTTTCGGCTATCTCATCTGCTGTTCCTCGACTCTCAGGAAGGTAAGATCATCAATCAATAGTAGGCTGCTGCTCTGTGCAGTTAAAGATGGGATCCAACCTGTTCTGTTTGCTCGTTTCCTATAATCTGTGCTCGATTCCATATTTCTGTATCCTTCGATTCCCGAGACAGATCTGATCTCCTTTATACTTACCTCAAACAACGAGCGAAGTCGAGATGTTGATGAGAAAGGGGCTTTTCTCAAGGCCAAAGAGTGCTCTTTGAAGGCTACTATGCATCCTTACGAATACAAGAGTGTTTTTTTTTGTTTTGGGTATATCAAGACTTGAACCTGCGACCATTAGGTTAAAAGCCCAATGCTCTACCAACTGAGCTATACACCCGATTTTACAAGAAGGCTTGGTGCGGAAAAGAAAAGAGGGCGGCCTGGCCCCTTTTCTTCTTATCATATCACAAGGGCGCGGCTCTGTATGGTATAGTACCGTGGAGCAAGTCTGGGAGTCCTTTCCACTCATTGAGGATTCTATCTAAAAAAGAAGGTCAACAGGGGAGACTACTTTGAAGTCCGGGCTGAACAAACTACTTCTCCTGCTACCAAAACAGAGAAATAAGGAAATAAGCTGGATTCGTCTAATAAAATACCCAATGCCTGTAGTTGAAGAATTGTTGGATGAGTTATCTTGTGCTGTTTGGTTTACTAAGCTGGATCTAAGAGTTGGTTACCATCAGATAAGATTACATGAAGCAGACGAATACAAAACGGCATTCAAGACCCATGTCACTATGAATTTTAGGCTATTTGGGCTCACAAATGCACCACCCACCCTCCAGAGTGCTATGAACACAATTCTGGCTGAGCTGACTAGGGTTTGTGTACTTGTTTTTGTTGATGACATCTTAATCTACAGCAAATCCTTGCAAGATCATGTCACCCATTTGCAGCAAGTATTTGACCTTCTGAAGCAGAATCAACTATATGTGAAGTTGAATAAATGTTCATTTGCTCAACCACAGATAGAATACCTGGGTCATGTCATTAGTGGGCAAGGGGTGGCTACAGACTAAAAGAAGATCCTCACAGTGAAAGAGTGGCCTACTTCCAAGTCAAGCACATTAGAGTTTGGGCTTAGCAGGACAGGCGTTTCATTCACAGGAGCTTAGCTCATTTGACTGCTCAAAGACTTAAAACACCAATGCAGCACAAAGCTTTCCTTTCCTCAAGCTCATGGGATTACAATATATCATCCAATAAAAGGCTCAGAGAATAGGGCAGCTGATGCACCACTATCTAGATTACATGAGCCAGATGAACTCAATGCCATTACTTCCTGTCAACCACAGTGGCTCACTGATATTGTTGCAGGGTACAGCAAAGACACATTCACCCGGAATTTACTATCTGAATTGGCAGTCCTGAGCACTCACAAGAATAGCAAATATTCATTGCATAATGGGGTCATTCGATATAGAGGAAGAGTATGGGTTGGTGCAAACTTCTAAATGAAAAAAAACATCTTGCAAGCACTTCATGCCAGTGGTATTGGTGCCCACTCTAGCATTACTGCTACTTATCACCGCATCAAGGCACTATTTGCTTGGACAGGAATCTTTCAATCAGTGGAATCTTTTGTCAACAAGTGTCAAATCTGTCAGCAAGCTAAGGTAGAACATTAAAAACTCCCTGGCCTCTTCGATCCTCTACCCATTCCTGATGAAGCATGGTCCATTATCAGCATTGACTTCATCACTGGATTACCAAAGTCCCATTACTATGATTCAATTCAGGTGGTGCACGAGACAAGTCAAACAAACAGAAACCGAATTAATACCGAAGAACACAAGCTGTGGGCCGTAAAGTGGAAACGGTTGCAGGCCAAAGCTGTCCCCCTTTGCCACTAAGACTTGAATCTTTAACCATCGGAATACCCGGTACTCTCTCTACCAAACAGGCAAGATAGTCTTATCTTGAACTCTGTCCCTTCTCTAATGATTGACAGGTTTAGTGCCTGGTAGTAAGGGTATTTTGTGGTCTATTGTCCTCCTAGGAGGTCACTCTGTAGGCCCAGCAAACAATTCACTCAAGCCATTCAAGACCCGTTGCAGGGCAGACAGACCATTGACTTGACATGACCGTAATACATACAGAAATAGGGACTGCAGGGAAGGGGGCCGGCTGGAACGTACCGAGAGTGGTGGGATCGATCGAGTCATCGGCCCACCTTTCCGCGCCTCTTGGCCGTGCGCAGCATCTTGTCTCTGTGCTTCTTTCCGTGTCCGACATGCATATGCATGCATGCAGTGCCGCACTGTTGGCAGCAGGAAGTTGAGCATCATGCATGTGGATGTCCGACATGCGGCCGGGTCCTCAAAGATGGAGCACGAGAGAGCATCGGTCGTGTACGTTGAGCCGCTGCTACGGCTACATGCGTGCCTACTGCCTACTCCGGTTCGTGCATAATTCGGCGCTGCATGCATACATAACATGGGCGACAGGTTCCCGCCAGAGAGAGAGAGAGAGAGAGAGAGAGAGAGAGAGAGAGAGAGAGAGAGAGAGAGAGGTTGGTTCCGAATCAATGGATATGAGATATTTTGGTCGTAGTACGTTCCTAGCTCAGAGGCAAACACATGCATGTGTGCCTCTGGTTCTCTCCTTGCAGAACTTCATTTACACATGCATGCGATGCGCTAGCATATACCCATTTTTTTTTTTGAAAAGGAGGATGTACCCCCGGCCTCTACATCTGGGCGATGCATGCAGCCACTTTATTTATTATTCACAAAGACTTTACAAAGTAATACATCAGTAAGCCTGGATCCACCATCTTGGCAACACCTGTCACTACTCCTATCCCCTTGATGCAGGGGTGCCGAATGTCCGAGCCTAATACCAAACAGACATCGCACCAAAACCTAACATCTAATGCCGGGTGCCCCATCCCAGCCACATACCGGGACTGGGTCACACACCGGTCCGGCGCACTCACCGAGGCTACCGCCGCCGTCTTCCACCGATCCATCTCCAGAGCAGGGACTGACGCATAGACCTTGCCAAGCCTGCCGTCGACGCCACCATGGCGCCAGACAGCGCCACCGCCCTGCGCTCGTCCATCCAGCCGCATTCGTCGTCGATATCCAGCTGCACCATGCCGCCAATACTCGTCGTCATCGACGCGGTAGATACAACGCCGCACCTCCTGGCAACCTCCACACCGTCGTCGCTGCTGGAGCTACGCGGAGTCCATCACCCACAACATCTCTCCGCCGAACAGCAGAACCTCCCAAGACGGCGCCTTCATGGAGGGTACGACGCGAAGAACGCCGCCGCCGCCCAATCCAGACTAAATTTTGGACTTTCGTCCGGGAGGGGTTCGGAGGTGGATAGGAGAGACCTCGACATCGCCTCCAAGGAGGGTAACGGCGTCGAGAGACGTCGCCGATGCCGGACCGAACAAGCCGATCAAAGTTTCCTCCGGTCCCCATCCTATACCACCAAACCTCCGTCGGCTCCGGATCCGGCAATGGACCACGAACCGAAACCTGCAGAGATGAGAGAGCCATGGGGCTCAACCCACCATGAAGGGGGGTCGAGAAGAATCCATCGTAGATCTCCAGGCGCCGAATCCAGCGACCCGGCGTGGTCAACGACGACCACCACCACCCCGCGGCGGCCGACGGCGTTCAAGCCCAAGACCCAGAATTGGATCCGATATGAACCCGGCAGCGCCCGCGACCACCGATCTTGCCCACCACGCAGCCGTCACCACGCCGCGAGCAGGCCGCCGCGGCCGCCGCGCCGCGCACGACGTCGCCAAGCAACCCGCCCGCCGCGCCGCCCGACCCCACGCTAGCCCGGCGCCCCGCCCGATCTGGCTGCCCCGCGCCAGCCGCGACGGACAAGGGGGAGAGATGCCCCGCCGCCGCCCAGCCGGCCAAGCTTTGCCCGGCGGCGCTGCGGACGGCGGCGAGGAGAGGTGGAGGCGGAGGAGGGCCGAGAGGACGGCGGCTAGGGTTCCCCCCTGGGTCGCCCGCGGGGGTGACACGAGGGGGACGAGGGGGAGTGACGAAACGTGAAGGCTAGGAGAACATCTAGCATATACCCATGCTCTAAAGAATCACATCACAGCAAAATTCGCACGTGTGCCTAGATTTTTCGCGCGTGCTGCCGGGCCTAGCTAGCCACTCAAGTAGCTTGCTGCACCAATTCCATGGGTGCGGCCATTGGAGAATCAAGCTCCTCCTCCCCCATAAACGGTATACAGCCTTAAGCCTTTCACTCAGCGTCAGGGTGTCGACACACTGTAAAGAGGGCGAGCTCACGCATGCATGCATGGCTGGCGCGCACCATGCTTCCGGGTCCGGGTGGGCGCCGCCCAAATATTCGTGAGTACTCTCCTATTTTGTCGACTTACCATGTCCATATATGTTGTACTTGTACCACTTTTCTCCTGCATGCATGCATGCACGCACATGTCCATTGAGACGTACTGCGCGTATCCGTCGTACCAAAGCTTTCCTCCCCCTCCACCTGCATGCAGGCTCGTTTGTCTGCTTCCGTGTTTTGTTTCCTTCCCCTCTCCTTCCTGTGTCATCAACTTTGTGCACGGGTTTGCATACCTGCATGCTTCCTACTCGATCGATCGTACGTGCTGTACTGAGTGCTCACTTCATCACCCAGCTGTAGCACAGGCTGTGCACTCGAAGTTGATATTCATATGCACATGGCACGAGAGCCGGTACATGTTCCGTGCCATGTCTGCGCAGGCGTACCCGCCCTTCGTCGATTCGCCGGCGTCGCCTCCCAGCTGACCCGCATGTTTTGTCTCCGGCGGTCACCTTGCGATGCGCGCGCGTATGGCGTTGAGCCGTACCCGGCCGAGGTGACCACACCGGACGCCGATCGAGACGGGCGTGCCTCCACCACCGTCCACCGGGTGCGCCAGAGACAGGCGGCAGTTGGACGGGCATGCATGGCATGGCGACCGGCACGGCCGCGGCTGGCCTGTTTCCGACCGGCTGCCTGCGTACAGATAAATTGGCTTTTTCCAAGCTCGCTTGTCGTGCGCCCAATCAATCCCCAGGCCCCGACCCCAAGTAGTACGCGGGTACCGCTGCGCCGGCCCCCGGCCGTCTCCTCTTCGCGCGCGCCGGACGCTACCGTATGGAGTTTTCTCAAGTATTTGACAAAAAACTACCACATTAGAGGTTGCCATCCCATTGAACTACCACATTCAAAAAAGTGGTTGATAACTATTATTTTTTTTTTAATTTTGTGACTAAAAACTACCACTTTTGAAAAAAGGTCAGTTTAGACGATTTAAACACATTTATGACATGCAGGACCCACCCGTCAGGGCTGATGTGGCGGCAAAGTCAATTCCGTTTATTTTGACAGTTACGTTGACCGTTATTACAAGTGGGGCCCACCTGTCAGCATCAATCTTCTTCCTCCTGCTGCTCCTCCTCCTCCTCTCTCTCTTTGGCATTTCCTCGAACACCTCGTGTGCACCTGGGCTTGAGCTCTGAACTCCTCCATGGCGACGCCCCGGCGCAGCACCTCCCTGGCATTGGTTGGGGACTGGAACGGCGGCGCAACCACGGCGGCTGGAGCTGTGGAAGCGGCCGCCGAAGCTGACGGAATTTCCTCCGAGGCCGTCGGCGCCACCACCCGACGCAGCTCTTCGACGACGGTCTCCGTGAGGATCTTGTGCTCGAGCAACTTGGTGCGCAGGCGGGACTCGCGCTCCTGCAGCTCCTCGACGAGGCGCGCGAGCTTGGCGGCGTCCGGCACCGTGGCCGCGCGCGCCGGCTGCACCTGCACGGAGGACGGGAGGCGGGCGACGAAGAGCTCCAGGAGCTCATGTGGGAGCTCGGACCAAGGCGAAGCCTCCTCCAGCTCCTCGACGAGGCGCACGAGTTCGGCGGCGTCCGACGCCGTGGCCGCGCGCGCCGGCTGCACCTGCACGGAGGAGCGGGAGGCGGGCGACGAAGAGCCCCAGGAGCTCATGTGGGAGCTCGAACCAAGGCGAAGCCATGGGATGGGTGAGAGATCGATCATCGCGTGTGTATGTTGGACAAGAATTAATGCGTTGCCGTTTAATTATTTGGACAAGAATTTAGTGGCCGACGCTTGAGTGTGCGCGTGCGTTGTAGGTTCGTGTGAGTACTAGCTAGGTTGGTTCGTGCGTGCTGGTGGCGGTGGTCCCCGGCAGAGGTGACCTCGCCGGTGTGACGCGAGGAGGACAGCGGAGGTGGCTCGCGGGTGCACACGGGGTGTTCGAGGAAATGCCAAAGAGAGAGAGGAGGTGGTGGAGGAGGAAGAAGAGTGATGCTGACAGGTGGGCCCCACTTGTAATAACGGTCAACGTAACAGTCAAAATAAACGGAGTTGACTTTGCCGCCACATCAGCCCTGACGGATGGGTCCCGCATGTCATAAACGTGTTTAAATCGTCTAAACTGGCCATTTTTCAAAAGTGGTAGTTTTTAGTCACAAAATTAGAAATTTTTGGTAGTTATCAATCACTTTTTTGAATGTGGTAGTTCAGTGGGACGGCAACCTCTAATGTGGTAGTTTTTTGTCAAATACTCAGTTTTCTGCGTGGCTCGACCTTGCAATAGGCAAAAGAGCCCAAAGTAGCTCTGACCAAGCTTCCACTGTGCAGCCGTGAACCATGTTTTCCTTTCGCAAATACGCAAATATTGCATATCATTTCATTGATAGGAGAAGAGAAATAATACAAGGTTCGGCTACAAGAGCCGGCGTGAGCTCAAGGAACCGGAGCAGTTTGTGCGGGGGCTGCTCATCCCAATTACGCCACATGGTGCCCTATCTCTCTGGTAATAGGATAGCCAATCCGTTGGCGTTGGAGCCGGTGCTGGCCCAGAGGTGGGCATTTTCTTGAATGGATTGCATGAGCCGCTAAAACGAAGATCTTTGCCCGTCAAAGATGCATTTGTTTCGGTGTTTCCAAATCGCCCATGCGGTAAGCGTGATGATGGAGTTCTTGCAAAGTGCAGAGGGGGAGGAGGAGCAGGAAGACACCCACCACTCGGCAAAGGAGGTCTCGTGGAGGGTATCATCGCCGTTGATCGGCACCAAAAGAGCACCTCGTGCCATATCTGCCGGTGTAGGTCCTCGGTAACTTGGTCGCAAAGAGCACACATCTCGTTGTGACTGACGAGGACATATACTAGGGATGGGGTAACAGGCTTGACCTACAGACCCTACCCTAGGACTCCACACGCCTTATACTGGGCCCCAGGGCCAGATTGGCAACCAAGAGTTCTGCGAACTGACATTCACTCGGAGTTCAATAAACCACTCGGAAAGCAGGAAAGCACTCGACCGTCTATTTCACTCGGAACACCTGACAGTCACTCGACCAGAGAAGACCAGGAGGCTCCAGTAGCGCAACGGTCAGGACGTGCGCTAGCTCGTATTAATTGTAATCAATGGGCCCGTTACCTGGCGCCCTTAAACCCCTCTTTAACTCCTGGTAATGGCGGCATTCATGGGAGGGCTGGCGGACGCTATATAAGCCACCCCCAGCTCCATTCCAAGGGTTCGCATCTTCTGTAAACATACACTCAATCATACAGCTCCAGAGCACCGAGACGTAGGGTCGTTACCTCCACCGCGAGGGGCCTTAACTCGTAAATCCGAGTGTAACAACTGCGCCGTAGCTAGGCTCTGCCCTCTAATTCGTACCCCCATACACTACTGTCAGACTTGCACCCACGATAGTTGGCACCCACCGTGGGGCCGGCATCTAGCGACTTCCGGCGTAGTTGCATTTTTCCGATCATCACCATGGTTTCCGGCGGCGGACTAACTCTGGGCGGCGAGATCCATTTCAGCGTCCTCAGCTTCATCGCCGAGGATTCGGCGTGGCTCCGGGAAGGCCCACTGGATGCCGAGGCGTTACCCGTCCGCGGCGCGGCGCACTTCCGCGCGAGTGCCTTCGGCGTCCTCCTTCGACAACCGTCGACTCCGTACCAGTCGGCGTCTTCACTCTCCACCAGCCGTCGTCGCAAGCGCTCCGGACGCTCTCGGCTTCAGCGGTGGACCAAGCACGCGGAGGCCCTTCAGGCTGCAGCCCCGCAGATCGCGGCAATCGAGCCCGATGAACCCGTCTTCGATCTGTTCGCCTCCGTGCACGAGCATTCAGAAAGCTTATCCGAGTGCGAGAGCAGCGATCCCGCTGCAGAGGTGCTGATGGCCGATTCCCCGCCCAGTCCGCCTGGGTACGGCCGCGGCGGCGCGGAGAACAGTGACCCATCGCGCGCTGATCTTGGCGGCGGCGAAGACCATCATGACGACGAGTACATCCCCCGACCTCTCACTCGGCAGTAGAGGGAGGAACAACAGCGCATGACCGAGTAGGCCCTTCAGACGCCCATCGTTGGGACGACCCCCGAGGCTCAGGCTTTGGAGGCCGTGCGCCAGGCCAACTTGGCTGAGCGCAGTCGTTTGGAAGTGCTCCAGAAGTCACTCAATGATCGCGCCCACAGGCAACACCAGCCCAGTTCCAGTCGGCGGCAGCGGCAATTGTTCTTGAATGACCAGCAGCAGAATTTCCAGGTATTCCGCACTCCCGTTCAGAATCTGGCGGCGGCCACTCGGATAGCAGATTCCATTGAGTCGTCCCGATCCGAAGCGGGAGATGGTCTTCGGCAGATCCGGGCCTTGCTCAAGGCAGCTGAGGAGCAGAATTCAGCAGTGTCCCAGTCGCGCAACAGGATTCACAACAGATCTGTCAGGGCTGACACCGTTCAGTCGGCCCACAACCCGGTGTCTCCAAGGAGAAACAGACACTCGCCTCCGCGGCAAAACGACCGAGACCCCCACTGAGACCAGTATTCGGGGCAGGGTCGCAGTCGGAATATGCCTCCGCGGCGTCAAGAGGATCGTCACCGTATGCAGTCGCCCCCTCCGCGGGATGGCTCGTACGCGCCCCGGCCGTATGATGCCAGGCGCCCTTACGGCAATGATCGGAGGGCCAGCCCTCCCCGCCATGGTGATGGTTATCGCCAGAGAGAGCCAGTCGACTATCGTGACCCGCAGTTCAACGCGAGATCCGTTCTCGCCCAGAACCTGGTCGACAGAGGCAGAGCTCTGAGAGAGAACTTGGATAGGGATCGACCGAGTGGAAGTGGAGCATTCATCTCCGGGCCCGAGTGTTTGAGCAGAGCTATCAGGGCCGCCGAGATTCCGCCTAACTTCAGATTGGCGGCTGGAGTAAGCAAGTTCACCGGTGAGTCCAAGCCAGAAACTTGGTTAGAGGATTACCGAGTGGCTGTGCAGATTGGAGGTGGTAATGACCATGTAGCTATGAAGCATTTGCCCTTGATGCTGGAAGGGTCCGCCCGTGCCTGGCTCAACCAGCTCACTCCAACCAGCATATACTGCTGGGAAGATTTGGCCCGAGTGTTCATTAAAACATTCGAGGGCACGTGCAAACGCCCGGCTGGTCTGACTGAGCTGCAGCATTGTGTGCAAAAACCGAATGAAACTTTGAGAGAGTAGATCCAGCGCTGGACGACCCTGCATCATGTGGTCGAGAACGTCACCAAGCACCAAGCTGTCTGTGCCTTCAAGGCAGCAGTTACATATCGAGAGCTTATCCTGAAATTTGGTCGGTCGGGATCCTTGACCATGAGCCGAATGATGGAGATTGCCACTCGGTACGCCAACGGAGAAGAGGAAGACCGTCTTCATAATGGCAAGGGGAAAATCAGTGAGCCCAATCCCGAAAACAATAATCCCAGTTGGAAGCCGAAGCGCAAGGCTGATGGTTCGGCTCAGGACGAGGCTGCCGCTCTGGCCGGTCAAGCCAAGAACAAGTGAAAAGCTAAGGAGAAGTGGATCCCGAAGAAAAAGAGATATCAGTCAGGCCAAGACGTCCTCGATTTGCTGTGTCACATCCACACCAGAAGAGATGAGGAGGGCAATCTGATATTGCCCAAGCATACCACTCGACAGTGCAGGTTGCTGATACAGCAGTTTCGGGAAGGTACGTCGAGTGATAAGAGCCCGGATGATGCTGATGGTGAAGACAAAGAAGAAGCTTTTCCCAGCGTCAACGCAACCGGGAAGTAAACATGGGTATGCCAGCAACGACGAAGTTTCTGAATTGGTTGAAGACTCCGATTACCTTTGATCAGTCGGACCACCCGGCCTACATTGCTACCCCTGGGCGGTAGGCGCTGGTGGTCGATCCACTCGTAGGAGGCGTTCGGTTGCGCAAGGTCCTCATGGACGGTGGAAGCGGACTGAACATACTCTATGCCGACACTCTGAAGGCGATGGGCATTCCGATGTCGCGTCTCAGTGAAAGCAGTATGCAGTTCCACGGAGTGATCCCTGGCAAGAAAGCAAAGTCACTCGGGTAGATTGCCCTGGATGTAGTCTTTGGAGACGACAAGAATTTCAGAAAGGAAATGCTTACCTTCAAAGTGGTCGACTTCCGCAACGCCTATCACGCCATTCTCGGCCGGCCAGCCTATGCACGTTTCATGGCCCGTCCATGTTATGTGTACCTTAAGCTGAAGATGCCCGGCCCCAAAGGCGTGATCACAGTGACTGGCAGTCGGCAGCGCGCGAAAGAATGTTTGCAGCAGGGGTCCAAGATCGCTGATGAATAGATGGCCATGGTGGAGTTGGAGGAGTACAAGAAAAATGCCGATCCGAGTGATCTGCTATCCTCCAAGAAGCCAGCTGCAGAATCTGCGTTTCAGTCGGCTGGCGACACGAAGCCTGTACACATCCACCTGGAAGATCCCAATGCTGCTCCCACCAACATCTCAACGACACTCGACAGCAAATAGGAAGAAGCGCTCATCCAGTTCCTCCATGAGAACTGGGACAACTTCGCATGGAAACCATCCGACATGCCGGGTGTACCCAGGGAGCTGGCTGAGCACCGTTTGCGAGTCGACCCGAAGGCAAAACCTGTGAAAGAGCACCTTCGTCGCTCTGCTACACAGAAGAGGAAGGCCATTGGCGAAGAAGTTGCTCGGCTCCTGGCAGTCGAGTTCATCCGTGAGGTGTACCACTCCGAGTGGCTCGCCAACGTCGTCATGGTCCCTAAGAAGGATAAGTCTCTCCGAATGTGCATCGATTTCAAGCACATCAATCGGGTCTGCCCCAAGGATCATTTCCCGCTCCCCCGCATAGATCAAATCATAGATTCCACTTCGGGTTGTGAGCGACTGTCTTTTCTGGATGCGTACTCCGGGTACCACCAGATTCGACTGTATGGGCCAGATGAAATAAAAACAGCTTTTATCACCCCATTCGGGTGTTTCTGCTATATCACCATGCCATTCGGTCTCAAGAATGCCGGTGCCACTTTCATGCGCATGGTCCAAAAGTGTTTGCAAAAACAGATCAGTCGGAATATTGAGGCGTACATGGATGATATCATGGTCAAGTCCAGAAAAGGTTCCGACCTGCTGGCTGACTTAGCTGAAACTTTCGCAAATCTACGGAAGTATGATATCAAGCTGAATCTAGCAAAGTGCACTTTCGGAGTTCCTGGGGGCAAACTACTCGGTTTCCTCATTTCCGAACGAGGGATAGATGCCAATCCTGAGAAGATCGGTGCGATTGTACGAATGAAACGTCCTGAACGACTTCATGATGTACAGAAGCTCACGGGCTGCCTTGCAGCTCTGAGCCGATTCATCTACCGTCTCGGTGAGAAGGCACTGCCCCTATACTGATTGATGAAGAAGTCTGATTCGTTCGAGTGGACTGCTGAAGCACAAGCAGCGTTTGTTGAGCTCAAATCCCTGCTTTCCACCCAGCCGGTGCTCGCCGCTCCAAACAGCAACGAGCCGTTGCTCCTGTACATTGCGACCACTGGTCAGGTTGTCAGTACCATCCTCACAGTCGAGCGAGAAGAACAGGGCAAAACTTACAAAGTTCAGCACCCAGTTTATTACATTTCTGAAGTCCTGACTCCGTCCAAGCAGAGATATCCTCATTACCAGAAGCTTGTCTACGACATTTACCTGACCGCGAAGAAGGTAGCCCACTACTTCCAAGAGCACGCCGTGTCAGTCGTCAGCGACGCCCCGCTGTCTGAGATCATGAACAATCGGGATGCGACTGGTCGAGTGGCGAAGTGGGCTATAGAGCTCCTGCCCCTGGACATCAAGTTTGAGGCGAAAAAGGCGATCAAGTCCCAGGCATTGGCCGATTTCTTGGCCGAGTGGACAGAACAGCAGCAACCGACTCAGAGTCACCCGGAACACTGGACCATGTTCTTTGACGGTTCCAAGATGCTGAACGGTTCAGGAGCTGGAGTTGTTCTAGTATCTCCGAAGGGCAATCGACTCAGATATGTTCTGCAGATTCACTTCGATTCCTCCAACAATGAGGCCGAGTACGAAGCGCTCCTTTATGGTCTACGTATGGCCATCTCACTCGGCGTCCGACGCCTGATGGTCTACGGGGACTCGGATCTAGTTGTGAACCAAGTGATGAAGGAGTGGGATATCAGAAGCCCTGCTATGACAGGATATTGCAATGCGGTGAGAAAGTTGGAGAAGAAATTTGAGGGTCTGGAGTTGCATCACGTCCCCCGAGCCAAGAATCAGGAGGCAGACAACCTGGCAAAGATCGGGTCCACTCGGAAATCCATACCCAGCAATGTGTTCCTCGAGCATTTACGTTCTCCGACGGTGAAAGAAGATCCCTTCACGGAGGAGCCCCCGCAAGTGGTCGGTCCGTCCGATCTGACTGAAGTCGAGGTCCCGGCAGTCATTGATTTGGTCATGGAGGTCCTAGCAATCACGCCCGAGTGGACAGTGCCTTACATTGCATACCTGCTCAGGCAGGAACTTCCAGAAGATGAAGCCGAAGCCCACCAGATTGTTCATAGGTCCAAAGCTTTTTCTGTGATGGGTGATCAGTTATACAGAAAGAGCATCACCGGTGTGACTCAACGTTGCATCTCTCCAGAGGAAGGTCGATTGATCCTGGAGGAGATTCACTCGGGAACTTGCGGACACCACGTGTCCTCTCGGACAATCGTGGCTAAATCTTACCGAGCCGGCTTCTTCTGGCCACGTGCCAATGAAGCTGCGCGGGAAATAGTCCAACACTGCGCCGGGTGCCAGTTCTATGCAAACTTATCACACAAGCCTGCGTCTGCTCTGAAGACCATCCCACTCGTCTGGCCGTTTGCAGTCTGGGGGCTTGACATGGTGGGACCCCTCCAGACAGTGGCGAGTGGATTCGCCCACTTGCTGGTCGCAGTCGACAAATTCACCAAATGGATTGAGGCCAAACCCATCAAGAAGCTGGACTCGCGTACAACGATCAAATTTATGAAGGAGATAGTCTTCAGATATGGCGTGCCCCATAGCATTATCATCGACAACGGCTCGAACTTCAACTTAGAAGAGTTCAGGGCATTCTGCGCCGCCCAAGGCACCCGAGTCAACTATGCATCTGTGGCGCACCCGCAGTCGAATGGACAAGCTGAGAGAGCAAACGGACTGATACTTTAGGGTTTAAAGCCGCGACTCATGTGCGATTTGGAACATGCAGCTGGAGCCTGGGTCACCGAGTTACCATCAGTTCTTTGGGGCCTGAGGACGACCCCCAATCGGTCTACCAATCGTACTCCCTTCTTCATGGTGTACGGAGCTGAAGCCGTCTTGCCGCTGCTCCACAATTCGCCCCGAGTGGAACTATACTCCGAAGCTGAAGCAGAGCAGGCGCGACAAGACGCGGTTGATCTCCTGGAAGAGGAGAGAGAGATGGCTCTTATCCACTCGGCCACTTATCAGCAAGAGCTATGGCGTTTTCACAGCAGGCACGTCAGAAGTCGGACCTTTCAGGAAGGAGATCTTGTGCTTCGAGTGGATCATCAGCGACCTCACAAGCTTGCTTCTGTGTGGGAAGGTCCTTTTGTCATTTCAAAGGTTCTACACAATGGAGCATATCACCTGTACAACCTTCTGAAGCAAGCAGACACGCCCCGCGCTTGGAATGCAGACTTGCTTCGACGCTTTTATACTTGATGATGAGATGTAATAAAAGTACTCGAGTGTTATGTGATGAATAAAAGCATGACTTTTCCAGTTCCACATTGGGTTCACTCGTATGCATTCTCTGGCTTACAACCCCCAGTGGGTGTACGCTTTTCAACTTAGCTACAAACCAGTTTTTGCCTAAGTAAAAAAAACCAGTTTTTGCCTAAGTAAAAAAAAACTACTCCGAGTGACGAGCATCCCTCTCACTCGGAGGCTTGGCTGCGAACCGGCTTTCGCCCAAGTTAAAAAAACCTACTCCGAGTGACGAGCATCCCTCTCACTCGGAGGCTTGGCTGCGAACCGGCTTTCGCCCAAGTTAAAAAGCCTACTCCGAGTGACGAGCATCCCTCTCACAAGGGGGCTTGTCTGCGAACCAGCTTTCGCCCAAGTTAAAAACCTACTCGGAGTGACGAGCATCCCTCTCACTCGGGGGCTTGGCTGCGAACCAGCTTTCGCCCAAGTTAAAAACCTACTCCGAGTGACAAGCATCCCTCTCACTCGGGGGATTGGCTGCAAACCAGCTTTTGCCCAAGTTAAAAACCTACTCCGAGTGACGAGCATCCCTCTCACTCGGGGGCTTGGCTGCGAACCAGCTTTCGCCAAAGTTAAAAACCTACTCCAAGTGACGAGCATCCCTCTCACTCGGGGGCTAGGCTGCGAACCAGCTTTTGCCCAAGTTAAAAACCTACTCCGAGTGACGAGCATCCCTCTCACTCGGGGGCTTGGCTACGAACCAGCTTTCGCCCAAGTTAAAAACCTACTCCAAGTGACAAGCATCCCTCTCACTCGGGGGCTTGGCTGCGAATCAGCTTCGCCCAAGTTAAAAACACTACTCCGAGTGACGAGCATCCCTCTCACTCGGGGGCTTGGCTGCGAGCCGGCTTTCGCCCAAGTTAAAAACCTACTCCGAGTGAAGAGCGACCCTCTCACTCGGAGGCTTGGCTGCGATCCAGCTTTTGCCCAAGTTAAAACACTACTCCGAGTGATGAGCATCCCTCTCACTCGGAGGCTTAGCTGCGAACCAGCTTTCGCCTAAGTTAAAACCCGTCTCAAAGACTCAAAAGACTCAAAGGAAAGCATTCGAGTAACTTCAGAAGTTCAAAAGCAAGTATGAGTACGCGGGCCCGAAGCCCGAAAGAGCTTAACGAATACAGTTCCACTCGGCATACCGAGGCTAATGGGTAGGACTTAAAGTTTTCTCACACTCCTGTGGGGCTGGCCGGCTGAACAAAGGAATCCAGGTCGATGCCGTCTGCGATCCGAGTGGCCGCTTCGATGAACATCTCCATGAAGTCCTCAAACTTGAGTTTCTTCGTGTTGGCAACTTGGAGAGTCTTCAGCTTCTCTTCCTTGGCGTCCTTGCAGTGCACACGGACGAGAGAGAGCGCCACGTCGGCTCCGCAGCGAGCAGCCGATTTCTTCCATGCCTGCACTCGGCTGGGAATCTCATTGAGGCGAATCATCATCGCCTCCAGATCATTGTCGAGCGTGTCTTCTGGCCACAGCTCCTTGTCGATCCTTCCGAGTGCACCCCGCAGACGGATGATGTACCCTTGGACGTCTTCAATGCGAGATTCGACCCGCAAGACGCCTAGAGCAGCCTTGTCACCGACGAGTGACCTGCAAGGATCCAGATCCCTCTCGATTCTGTCAGTTTCCAGCTCGAAGTCTTGGCAGTACTCTAGAGACAAGAAAAGAGGAGAGTTGAAGATCGGCATGCATGAAGTTCACTCGGATAAAAGTTCACTCGGGAGTTACGGGTTACCTGCAAGCTTGGTGTACATTTCCTCCGTGAACTCTTCTATGTACCTTTCCAGAGCATTCTTCTTCTCGATCAGCTGGGTGATCATGTCATTCATAGTCTTCTTCTCTTGCTCGTAGACGTCCACCTGGGCCTTCAGCTTGCTGTCCCACTCGACCTTCTGCTTCTTGAGCTCGGCCGCCTCCTTCTTCGCCTCCTTGACGGTGGCCTTCAGCGACGTGTTCTCTGCTTCAAGCTTCTCGAGTGAGGCCAGCTTTACTTCGGCGGCCTTGGTCTTTTCCTTCGCCACCTTCTGTGCTCCCGCCAGCTCGTTGTCCTTATTTTCGAGTTCCTGCTTCATAGTTTCTAAAGAAACAGAGGTTCTGAGCCGCACTTGGAGTCGATGGTTTTCACTACGCACATCTGTTCGAGTGAAGTCACTCGGTTCAAAGAACGGAGAGAGATGAAAGCGGAATGCTCAGTAATTGAAGCTTACCTCCCATGGTCTTGAGCTCTGCTTGAGCGCGCGCTATGTTCCTCCTCTCCACCTCCAAATCCAGTCGGAGCTGAGCCGTCTCCTTCTCCAGTGCCACATACTGAGTCCCAAGCTCGCAAGTTTTTTGAAACACAAGAAAGAGCAGATCAGTTATTGTTGAGAAATATTCCGAGTGCCCAGAGACCGACGCTTCTCGAAGGAACAAGCTTGACCAGTATCAGATCCTGAAGTACCCTTTGACAGGGAGGAACAAGCTTGACCCGTATCAGATCCTGAAGTACCCTTTGATAGAGAGGAACAAGCTTGACCAGTATCAGATTCTAAGTTCTAAGACTCCTGCCGACTACCCGCAGTCGACGGCAATCTCGGGGACTACACCCAGTGGGTGCACTCAGCGTGCCCCCACTGGAATGGTATCCACTCGGACCGGTCCGCCCGATCCGAGTGACGGCCGAACACAAAAAAAAGAAACAAGACAAAAAGTTCTAAGACTCCCGCCGACTGCCCGCAGTCGACGGCAGTCTCGGGGACTGCACCCAGTGGGTACACTCAGCGTGCCCCCACGGGAATGGTATTCACTCAGAATGGTCCGTCCGATCCGAGTGATGGCCAAACCAAAAAAAAAACAACAAGAACAAACAAAAGTTCTAAGACTCCCGCCGACTGCCCGCAATCGACGGCAGTCTCGGGGACTACACCTAGTGGGTGCACTCAGCGTGTCCCCACTGGAGTGGTAACCACTCGGACCGGTCCGCCCGATCCGAGTGACGGCCGAACACAAAAAAAAGGAAAAAACACCCAGTGGGTGTACCGGATATTTTCCGACTTAAATTCCTACTGAAGAAGAACGATTCGGAGATCAACTTACAAGAGCACTTACTCGAACGTTCTCCTAGAGAGCGGCACTGGCATCGTACACCAGCTTCCCAGCTGCGCACATCTCCTTGAGCCGTTGGGTCATCAGCTCCGACTGGATCATCGCCTCCTTGCTGGCTCCAGTTTGGTCCTCCGGCACCTTGTACAGACTGAAGATATTGACGGGAGGAGTCGGAACCGAACCCAGAGCAGTCGACGGAGCCGCGGCAGAACCAGCTCCAGCCTGAGAAGAACCCGGCCCCAGAGGCACGGCCACGGCAGGTGCAGGGGGAACTTGAGGCGCTTTGCTCGGCAGCATCTTCCGTGTGGTGGTCTGAGAAGCAGTCGGAGCTGCGGTCCCCTTCTCGGTGTCCTTCCGTGGCAGCTCTTTGTCGTCGTCCCCGACGTGGATGACCTCTGCAAGCGCTACGTTCACTCGACACAATCAGTCGCAGTTCACAATTCATTCGGATGAAGACATTTCAGTCGAATGACAGGTCGAAGTAAAAATGAAGTCATTGTTACCTCTTTGAGAAGTGGCCGCGTCTGCCGACTCGGCTTTGGTGCGGTCCCCATCAATCTGCATGGGAGACATCGTCGAGGTTGCAGGACTGGTTCATAAGATTCGCTCGGTTAGAAGGATCCCGAAAGTTGACAAAGACAGAAAAGAAATGCTTGGCACTTACGTTGAGGCGACGGGCACGGTGACCTTGATCCTCGGCAGAGCCTTCCGAGGCTTGGGGGAAGCAATCTTGAGCTGCTTGGCGGCCTTCTCCGTCAGGCCCGGTGTCGGCGTCCGAGTGCGCTTCGGGGCCTTCGCACTCGGAGCCGCCGCCTTCCCCGAGTCAACATTCGGATCGTGAGTCTGTTTGGAGCGGCGCTCAGAGCGCAACTCTGGAGACTGGGATGACTCGCCCTCGTCACTCCCTTCCGATTTGTCACTTTTGTCCATACTATATTCTGCATAACTGTCCTCGGCACTGCCATGTTCACTGTCCACACCCCCGACGAGGTGTTCTCCATTCGGCACCGGCGAGAGCATCTTCTAGAACTCCTGCAAGACACAAAAATGAGAGACAGCCGGTTCAGTCAGATTACTTAGTTCACTCGGAGAATTTGCGCATAAGTAATTCACTCGGAAGTGCATGTCATACCTCCAATGGTTGGTTGTTGGCGTCGTAGGGCGGGATCCGTCTCGATCCCCGCGGATTGTCGCGCGCGCCTGTGATGCACCTGATCCACTATTCCACCATTTTCTCCTCGACATCTTCTGGATGCACTCGGGTCGAGTCATTGGCTCCAGTATAGCGCCACATGGGGTGAGCCCGCTCCTGCAGCGGCTGGATCCTCCAACTGAGGAAGACCTCCAGAAGATCCAGGCCAGTCACTCCGCCCTGAATCAGACCGACCACGGCACTCACCAGGATCCCCACATCGGTCTTCTCCCCCTTATCAATCGTAAGCGAGGGAGGGGTCTTGACTCTTTCAGTCGTGTAAGGGGGAAGACCAGTCGACGAACCAGAGCAGGGCAGGTCATTGCAGTAGAACCAGGTTGACTGCCAACCCCTAACCAAATCGGGAAAAGACATGGATGGGAATGCACTCTTACCCCTCATCTGGATACCTAAGCCACCGCACATCTGGGTCACGTGAGTCCTCTCTCCATCGGGGTCAGCCTTTTTAACCGACTGAGATCGACACGTTAAGATGTGTTTGAACAATCCCCAGTGCGGCTGGCAGCCTAAAAAATTCTCACACAAGGAAATGAATGCGGCAAGGTACACTATGGCATTCGGAGGTAGGTGGTGGAGCTGAGCACCGAAGAAGTTGAAAAATCCACGGAAAAAGGGGTGGGGTGGCATGGAGAAACCTCGCTCCACGTGTGTGGTGAGGAGCACTCGCTCCCCGGGGCGCGACGCGGGCTCAGTCTCCCCTTCCTCCGGTAGCCTCCACGTCCCGTCACGGATCAGCCCGTCCACGACGAGCCCGCTGATGTCGTCGACCGTGGTGGTCGGCGGAAGCTAGTCGCCTTGGATCCACCCGCGCGGGGGCGCAGGTCGAGAGCTCGACGTCTTCCTCCCCTTCGCCGCCTTCTTCGCCTTCTCGAGCTTCGCCGTCTTGTCCTTCGCCATCGCCGCCGAGCTCTCTAGCGACCAAAGAAAATTTGTGCTAAGTGGATTGCAGGGGAGGAAATTGGGCGGGCTGAGAGAGATGGGGAAAAGGGGATCCGTCCTCTCTCCCTCTCCGATGCAGCGGCCTCTTATGCCGTCATCCGTTCCACTCCCCAATCCTCTTTCGCGAGTCTCGGGCCCGCAGATCTCCTCAAATCTCACTGGCAGAGTTGCAGCTGTACGTGGCGAAAAGTGGGGCGAAAATCGAGGCGTCACGCCCCACTTTCCCCACTCACCGCGTCGCAACCGTTCGCGCGTGCTCATCGCCGATTTCAAATCCCGCAAGATCCGGATTCCAGCGATCTGATTGCTCGCCTTTGGAGTCATTCCATAAACTCTCGGACCTGTTCCATCACCCGACGCGTAATGACCCGTTTCACTCGGATGGAGACTACTCATTTCATTCGGATGGAGACTTTCACTCGGACATCATATGGACCGGAATCCGTCAAGGTGCCGCGTGAAGACAAGGCCGTCTGATGACCAGTGAGAGTCCTTGAGCGCCCCCACAGCACTCAACTCACATGGGAATTCGCCTTGACTCATCCGCTTAACCTCGACCGATTCGGGGGCTAATGACGAGGACATATACTAGGGATGGGGTAACAGGCCTGCCCTATAGACCCTACCCTAGGACTCCACACGCCTTATACTGGGTCCCAGGGCCAGATCGGCAACCAAGAGTTCTGCGAACTGACATTCACTCGGAGTTCAATAAACCACTCGGAAAGCAGAAAAGCACTCGACCGTCTATTTCACTCGGAACACCTGACAGTCACTCGACCAGAGAAGACCAGGAGGCTCCAGTAGCGCAACAGCCAGGACGTGCGCTAGCTCGTATTAATTGTAATCAATGGGCCCGTTACCTGGCACCCTTAAACCCCTCTTTAACCCCTGGTAATGGCGGCATTCATGGGAGGGCTGGCGGACACTATATAAGCCACCCCCAGCTCCATTCCAAGGGTTCGCATCTTCTGTAAACATACACTCAATCATACAGCTCCAGAGCATCGAGACGTAGGGTCGTTACCTCCACCGCGAGGGGCCTGAACTCATAAATCCAAGTGTAACAACTGCGCCATAGCTAGGCTCTGCCCTCTAATTCGTACCCCCATACACTACTGTCAGACTTGCACCCATGACAGTGACGGTCAGCCGTCCAACATCTGTTTTGCATGGCGAGCCAAATGAAAACCTTGACGTGAAGAGCCGCCCAAGTCCTCCATGCAAGTCTCCAGTACGGGTCCAAAGTAGAGCCTTGAATGAGTGCGAGGTAGCGGTTTTGCCGAGTATTGGCCGGATTCCGTCCACCGCCACCGTAGCTCGTCTGGGCCAGCTGCAGAGAGAAGTGGCGCAGTCTATGCCAGAGCTCGACTGCCTGCAGTAGGGCCGCCGGGCCAAGGGCACCATGGATGTCACGTACCCATGCGCGCCCTGGCAAGCTCTCGGCGACTGTTCGATCTCGATGGCAGTGCATGGCCACAAGAGAGAAGAGCAGGGGGCGATCTCGGAGATGGCCTGGCCGTCCACTCAATGATCAGTCCAAAACCGACAATATTGGCCGTCGCGCAGTGTCCAAGCGGTGGAGGCTCTGAAGATTTTCCAGGCTTCTAGGTCATGGGGTAGATGCAGGTGGCTCCACGGGCACGCTGGATCTGTGCGCTGCAGTCATAGCTAGCGCATGTGTAGCGCAACACCGGCACGTTGTAGGTCACGAATCCACATTCCTCCCAGGAACGTAGGGCGACAAACGCGGCCCCAACTGACGTGGCATTGCCCGCCGATTGCATCTTTGCGGCCAGCCCAAAGAAAGCCGCAGATAATCTGATTAACCCTCACAAGAATGGATTTGTTGAGGACGATGATGACGTGCCGACAGAGTGCTAGTCGGTCACCAAGGGAGAGCATGGACGCAAGCTAGGTGGAGAGTTTCTTCTCCAACTTGTCGACGAGCGGCATGAGATCATTTGTGGATGACTTCCGGATGGATAGGGGGGGCGTGGTACTTCACTGGGAATTGATCCCCTAGGCATGCCATCTAGGAGTTGATGGTGGCGAGATGCTCATCAGTGCAACGAATGGGCGTGGCCAAGCAGTTGGCGAAGTTTGTTCGGAGCCCGCATGCGGAGCCAGAAGTCTGTAGGAGCCCTTTGATGGTGTGGATGTCATGCGCGTCGGGGTGGCAGAAAATGACGACATCGTTGGCGTATAGGGAAACGCTCGAAGCCGCGTGCCGGTTGATGAGCCGCTGAAGAAAGCCTTGCTCGATGGCCCACTGGATAAGCGAGTTAAGGACGTCGATGAAAATGGTGAATATCATCAGAGACAAGGGGTCGCCTTGTCGTAGGCCGCACGTGTGGAGGATGGGAGGGCCAGGGATGCCATTGACGAGCACCCGCGTGGACGCGGACGACAGGAGGATGGAGATGCACTCCATGCCAGCGGGTCCCAAATCCAAGGTGACGCAATGTGTCGAGCAGGAAAGGCCATGACACCGAGTCGAACGCCTTGGCGATGTCGAGCTTAAGAAGCATCCTCAAAACCTTAAGGTTGTGGAGGAGGTGCACCATTTGCTGAACGAGTTGGAAGTTGTCGTGAATGTTGCGGCCTACAATGAACGCACATTGGTTTGTGGAAACCATGGTGCTCAAGTGCGGGGCAAGCCGGAGGGAAAATGCCTTCACGCA
The DNA here is from genome assembly GCA_039707655.1 of Elymus sibiricus. Lineage (NCBI taxonomy): Eukaryota > Viridiplantae > Streptophyta > Magnoliopsida > Poales > Poaceae > Elymus > Elymus sibiricus. The sequence goes on from CM077674.1 coordinate 309,924,667, forward strand.
TAGTTTCGCGACGAGGTGGATGAGACTAATTGGTCGGTAATCGAAGAGGGACGACGCATCTTGATTCTTGGGCAGCAAAGTGATGAGCGTCTCATTCGGCCACTGGAATCCTCAACCATTGAGCAAGTGGAGTTTAGCAAAGATGGCACAAATATCATGCTTGATGACGCTCCAAGCACTGCGGAGGAACTCGGCGGTGAAACCATCCGAGCCCGATGCTTTACCCAAAGGCAGACTCTTGATTGCAGTCTAGATCTCCTCCTTCAAGAACGACTCGTCGAGGGCCGATAGTGCAAATGGGCCAACGTGCACGGCGGAGAGGTTGTGGGAGAAAGGGTGTGTTCCGAAAATCTGCCTCTTCTATGCCAGCTTGGTCATTTATAGTCCCGTCTCCCACCTTGAGCTCCATGATCTAGTTTTTATGTTTACTATGCGCAATGTGCACATGGAAGAACTGAGGGCCACCATCACCGTCTTGAAGCCAGGAGAATCGAGCGCGATGACGGAAGATGGAACGTTCCCACAAGGCGAGGACAAGGTAGGCCCCCTTGAGGCGGCGCCGCAGCCTGGCCTCAGCAGGTGATAGAAGCCAGAAGTCATGGTCCTCATCCATCCTAGCGATGAGCTCGTGCACGACAAGTAGCTGCCAAGAGATATCTCCAATTGTGTTAGCACTCCAACTTTGGAGGCGTCACGTCGTAGCTTTCAAGTGATCAACGAATCGCCGGAAGGGGTTGGGCTCGTTGTCGGCAGAATTCCATGCCTCCTGGATAACCTACAGGCACTCATCCATTCGAGGCCAGAATCTCTCAAATTGAAATCTCTTGGTGCCCGGGAGCGCTTGGTGCAGTTGATGAGAAGGGGGTGTGATCCGAAGCCACGGAGGAGAGGCATGCAGTGCGGCTACATAACCTCCCAACAGGAGTTGCAAAGGATGCGACAGATAAGTGTGAGTGTTGGAGCGTCGCGCTCGCTCGACCAAGTGTATCGCCACCCGTGAAGATAGATATGGTGCAGCTCTTTGTCAATGAGGAAACGGAGGAATCGCAACATGATTCGGTGGTTCAGACGATTGTTGTTATTGTTCGCCGCGAAAGTGATCATGTTAAAGTCCCCTCCAAGAACCTAGGGGCCTGGGCCGAATGAACGCACGCCACTGAAGTCACGAAGGAAGGCGATCTTGTCATCATCGCCTTTAGGGCCGTACACCCCAGTGAGCCACCAATGTTGTCTTCGGACAAGGGTTGTGATATGGTGCTCGCTCATGCAAGGATTGAAAAGCGCGATCAAATCTGGGCGTCATGCAAGGAGGTTGCCGCCACACATGCCATCTCCCGCGAGGAATAAGAACTGGGAGAACTGCGGCCTAAGAGTCTCAAAAACAAGCGAAGAGGTAAGCCATCTTAGTTTCTTGATGAATACAAGCAATACAAGAGGAGGCAATGGAGACCATGCTGCAAATGGCAGAGTTCATGTTAGCTTGATCTAAGATGAGTGTGACAACCTTTCATTGGGAACATCGGCCCCGTTTCAGGACTGTTACCCAGAACAATAACCTTGTCCAAGGGCCATGAGCTGGTTTTCCATTTGCAGCATATGCATGCCACATGTTTATATTACTGTTATAATGTTATACTATGATGATGATGTTGGTTGCATTCGCGCATCGTAGCATACATACAAATGTGGGTGAAGCTCATCAAAGAGCCACCCTATGAAGTGGACCCAGGAAGGTTATATCACACGATTGTTGGGTCCGATTTGGAGCTTCGACCGGACTCTCGATTTGGGTACAACCTATTTAGGTGGCTCTGTCAACATTGTTTGCAACGTTGGGGAGTGTCGTGGACTATCACTCTTTGTCGGCGCACTTAAAGCTATGTGATCCTCCATGGGGTATGTGTTTCGATGCACAACATTAGGAGTTATAGTCATGTTATAGTTTAACAGTGGTACAACCCTACATGGTTAAATCTATTTGAATAGCCGTGTCCGCAGTTATGGATGAATTGGAGCCTGTGAATGTGACATAGAATAATTTCCACTAATAATTAATAATTTTGATAAAACTTGTCAACCGTGTGTGTACCGTGGGGATTCTTCTTCATGGTTGATGTGAAGGGGAATGCAAGGTTGTTTATGATTGACGGTAGGGTAGATGCTCAGATGTGGGTGCAACTTGCTTAGTAGGCCACTTGTCGAGGTGGACTTGTGGAGCTGCGTTGCACATGATTAGTATAGACTGATCTCTTATAAGCTCTCATTCCTTATCTCTGATAGACGTCAGTTGTAGTGTGTCTCTATAGAATGCTTAGTACTTGTTGCCGCTTAACCCCATATATCATTTCCTTGAGAATAATGCATCAGTAGATTGTGTACTCACCTTGCTTAATTTACTCTTTTTCCTGGATTGTTACAATCTAGCCGCAACAACTTAGGAAGTAGATTTGTTGACAAGCGAGGTTAGCTGGTTATCCCCCAGGCAGGGGTCTGGCCTGGGCATGGATATGGACATCATTCGCTTCTGTTTAAGCCTTCTTAAGGCATTTGTATTCTTTACATGTCTAAGATATATTTTCATCCATTGTTTGAATTCTATCTTGGTCATATGAGCCTTGTAATGTATTCATTCATTGTTGTTTCTATACGTTATTGTGGAGTTGTATGGAATTATTTTGTGATACAGGTCTTTCCACCCGCATGGTGTGCACGCTGCCACTTGTAAGTTGTGTGAAGGTGCAGACCTAGGATCGTTATTATGAAGAGGCTAGGAGATGGCTAGATCTACATAGTGCCGATCCCAAAGCGCTACACTATAGTCACTACAAAAAAAACACTTCCGCGATGAAACGTCTTTGTCACAGTAGGTCAAGTTTTCTATCATGCAGGTACATCCATGACAATTTTATGACAGAATCAAGATAGTCATACCTGTGCTGTTGTAGAAGTGTTCCATGACAATACTGAAATTATCATCACAGAAGTGTCCACTTCCATGACGATAAATGTCGCGTCATGGAAGTGTTTTCGTCAAGGGTGACCGACACGTGGCATCCACCGTAACGGGTCGCTGTTAAGCTATCGGGTTCCAGTTTGGATCCGATAACCCGTTAACAACCCTGACCAATGGGGATTTTCCACGTGTAAAATTCTCATTGGCCCAAAGAACCACGTGTCAGCTCGGCGTTGCGACAGATGTCATCCATTCATTGGACGAGAGACGCCTATGATACGTCGACACGTGGCATGGCCCAATAGTGGCCCATTCAGGTTAAACGGGCCGGCCAACCAAAGGCCCACAAGATTTTGTCAGATACTAGTGGACCGGCCAGTTAACAACCTGCCATGTTTTGGGCCAAATTACGGCCCATATCAGATATGGCCCGTTAACAGTGCACTCTGTTTTGGGCCCATCTAAGGCCCGGTTTGTATTACGGCCTGTTAAAGGCCCGTTGAACTGTTTGACCGAGTTCGGCCCGATGATAGTTTGGGCCTGTTAGTGGCCCTTCGCGCAATTGGGCCGTTTTCAGCCCGGTTTCACTTTTGGCCATTTAACGGCCCGTGCGGCATTTGGGCCCATTTCTGGTACAAGTGACTTTCGGCCTCTTAATGGCCCATGCCACATTTTGGCCCATTTCTGGTACAATTTACTTTCGGCCTCTTAACGGCCCGTGCAACATTTGGGCCCATTTCTGGTACAAGTGACTTTCGGCCTCTTAACGGCCCGTGGTCTTCGTGGATAAATTTAAGCCCACTCTGACTATCGGCATGTTAAGGGCCCGTGAAATAATTGGGCCTAATTATGGCCCGCTTTGCACCCGGCCTGCTTACAATCCATCATGTTATTGGAATAACCACGGCCCGGGATAAATTTTGGCCTGTGAACGGCCCGTCATATAATTGGGCCAATCATGGGCCGAGGTATATTTAAGCCTGCTGTCGGCCCGTGAATTATTCGGCACAATTCAGGCCCGATCTAATTTTCAGCCTGTTAAAAGCCCATGGTATTTTTTGGCCCAACTAAGGCACATGGTTTACTTGGCCTATTAAAGGCCCGAAACTACTTGGGCCCGGTTTACATTCAAGCCTGCTAATGGCCCGAGATGATAATGGGCCCACGTTTGGACCCATATATAGAGTTGCAGGCTGGCCCATTTGCGTAGTCTAATTTTTTTATATATAGCACTGACGGACCAATAACGTTTTGGCCCATTGATCTCCATCGAAGCTTACGGCCTAGCGACAATAGCATGTACAGTGAATAAATTCTTCTGAAAAAAAGTAAATAAATTACAACATAGTGACTACGAATAAACCTAAACTATACAATAATGAAATAATGGGATATTACATCGACTGGGCATCAAAGTTCGCCACCAGAGATAATAAAGCGCAACCAGACAACGGATTACATACACTGGGCATCAAAGGTCGCCACCAGTGCAAATAAACGTGCCGACAAAACATACAGAACCAACAGCTCTTCAACACAGTTAAGAAAGGTTAGGCCTGCACGGCAGCTGCAGCGCAAGCAGCTGAGCAAGCTGATGAGACTGCACTTGTTTGACGCTTATATCCTCCAACTCTAGCTGCATGGCATCAATAGACGTCCTGTACTTCTGGTTAATCTTCTATAGAGATTGGAGTTCTAGTATGAGTGGAGCTGAAGCATGTCTTTCTGCTTGAATTTGAGACTAAAGAAGTCGAACAGATTCAGGCGGCGACTTCATCGAGCTTGTGTCACTTCTATTATCGAGTAACTTCGACACTACATCAAGACATGACTTTGGGGTTGTATCGCTATCCCCAAGATGTGTTACCTTCTTCCTTGCAATATATGTTAGAGGGACAAGCAATGGGTTCGTCTCACTATCATTGTGGCAGTTCTTCCTGGCGTCAGTGATATCACCCTGAATGAGAAACAAGCAGAGAGATAACAGGTTTTGCACGTATAAGCATCAGTGCTGTCAATTCATCCCATTTATTAGTGGCAAATAAATAGACACGGTTTGAAATAGCATTAACATAATAAGACATGGCAGGAAATGGCATTGTGCAGGAGTGGCCAGCTTAACCACACCAATGGATTACAGATCAAGAACACAAGCATACACGCAGTGCTAAAGAACATATAAGCATCAATGGTGAGTGTACTGTCAATTTATCCCATTTTAGATTGGTAAATAAAGAGACAATTTAAATAACATTAACATAATATGGCATTGTTCATAGTTAAGACATGGCAGGATATGACATTGTGCTGGAGTTGGTAGTTTCACCACACCACTGGATTACAGATCAAGAACACAAGCATACATGCAGTGCTAAAGAAGATCACTTGCTATGTTTAGTTTAATTTACATGGTATGAATAAGGAATTAGGTTGTGCAACTAAAAACTGAAATTGAGAAGGACAAACTTATGTTTATGAACTTCTTCGTAATAAACTTTAAACATGCAATTTGATGCAAACGACAAAAATAAATAGCAGTAACAGAAATAGCTATCCAAATATACACAACAAAGTTTGAAGGCTCGAGAAGGACAAACTTACATTAGTAGTGAAGACCGGCTCTATAAAGCCCTTTTCCATGTTGATGGGGGGGGGCAATTCAAGAAGTTTACCAAAGAGTCTTTTTCATAAGCATTGCCTTTATTCTACATTTTGTTAAAAGTAAATATAGATGTGATAATATAGGAACAAATGGAGATTATTTAAGCTAGGATGCAGAGTGATGCTACATCATGAACTAGCTATAAATGTAAGTACATCATACATGCAAAAGGTACTGACAAGAGCAATGCAGAGCTAAACTTCTTCAGTAGCATTGGTTTTATTCAACATTTTAGTAAGAGTAAATATAGATCGGATGTGTACAAAATCGAGGGCAAGTAAAATAAGCTGCAAAGTGATGGTACATGAACAACTAGCTGACAATATAAGTACAGTGATAAAGGACAACAGATACTTAGAAGAACAATGCAGAGCTAAACTTCTTCATAAGCATTGGGTTTATTCTACATTAATGTAAGCATTAATATAGATATGATAATTTGGAGCAAACAGTGGATAAGCAAGCTATCATGCACACTGATGTCACATAATCAACCAGGTATGAATGTAAGTACATGGATATAGGACAACAGGTGGTAACAAGAGCAAAGCAACGAGCAGCATAGTTGCGATATCCTAGGTTTTGTGGCGCTGATTCTATCGCCAATATAAGTGGGGTGCTATCTGATTTCTCCGGTACCACAACCTTTTTAAAGGACTTTGCTTTTACTCCTTCAGGTTCTGTGGTCACCCTCTTCCTTTTGCATGTGTGGTACACAAGAACATCATTTGAATGGAAAAACATGGTATGATGAAAAATGGAATAGGTATTGATAATGGATGGGCATGGCATCTTCACATATATGATGAGTAAACTAAGCAGATGGCGGTGCAATGAAGTAGAAGAAATGCAAGACACTGTATGCAAGATATGTGCAAGCAATAAAACCTTGCCAAATTAGAACCCAGACACCTTGTTGGCTGAACAAGATAGGCCATCTTCCTTTGACTCCTTGAGCTCAGAATAGTCATTAGGATCATATTCTGAACACGAATTTGTAGGTGGGGAGCATGTGGGTTTCATTGCATCCAGAATGGAACTCAATCCCTTGATGCCAAGTTTGTTAGCCATTGCACTGTTCTGCAATATTCTTCTGGTGTGCGCATTCTCATATTCATTTTGATTATGTTCACTATCTGAGAAGCATAAAACATAAATAGTAGTGAGATTATATGTGTAATGCAGAGGATGTACTAATATAATAGGGGCTCCCTGTAAACCCTTGTGTGCTATCACTGGATTCTGATGAGAGAGCCCATGTGTTCTGTAGTTTGGTGCGTACATTAATATAATCTGGCACAACTACACAAAAAAATAGGCTCCCTATTGGGAGCTCCAGAGTTAATGATAGTTGGCATATGATAGGTTTCAAAATATACAGTATAGAAAGTTTATTGCCAAACCATGATAACAGGAGTGCACAGAGAAATAGTATTCCCTCATGTCTCTATATGTGGCGCACATGCATTTCAAAACTCACGTACTAACATTAGCTGACCAATTAAATGTAAGCTTTGGAAATATGAGTGGCATGTAGTTTAGCTTGAAGGATGGAGTGCTTCTAGTATGACACAAAGGCACTAGGCAGATCGCAGTGTAGATAAAAGGGGGACACCATAAGCATCATAAATAAATCGGGAAAGTGGAACTGGCTGGAAAACATGCGGTTATATTGCCGCTAATAATCGAAACCCTACCGATCACCTACAAGCCAGCTCTATTCACTTGAAGGCGCACTGCTGTTACTATCAGTCTAGTCTCTCAAAGGCCACACGGCTCCCAGCATTTCATGGATATTATGGCAGAGCTACTCGAAGTGCTGAAAGCATCTAGCAGAAGTGGCCCAATAGACCTGTCGACTGCAGATGTCACTGATCCCCTTCCTGACAAGGAACATACTGTACTTATTAAAGAAGAACAGAAGAGGAACATGTTAAAGAATGGAAGAGGAAGCATATTATGGAGATTCCGCTTCTTTCTATACAATGTTGGTTGCCCACCCATTATGAATCAGAGCGCCCAAAGAAATGCTATTCCCTGGTGTCTCTCTACATGTGGCCACATGCATTTGGAAACTCAAGTTGGAGCATTAGCTGACCAATTAAATGTGTGTCTGTTAACTAATATCAGTATCATATCACATTCGTATTTGAACAACTAAGCTTTGGAAATATGATTGTTGTGTTGTCTAGCTTCAAGGGTGGACTGCTGCTAGTACCACACAAAGCACCTACGCAGATCATAGTGTATATATAATGGGAAAGCCCTAAGCATCACGAGTAAAATTAGGAAAGTGGAACTTGCTAGAAAATATGGGCTAGTATTGTCGGTAAGGCTAGAAAGGCTTCGGATACCAGCTCTCTTCAACTGAGGGCACAGTACTGTTACTATTAGTCTAACTCTCAAAGGCGACACAGCTCCCAGCATTTCCTGGATATTATGGCAGACCAACACAAAGAGTTGAAATCATCCATCACAAGCGACCAAATAGACCTGTATACTGCAAATGTCCCTGCTCCTCTTCACTACGAGGAACATATTGTACTACTATACTTATTAAAGAAGAACAGAAGATGAACATGTTAAAGAAGAGCAAGCAGATTTTGTAAAATAAAATGTTCGTTGCCCACCCATGATGAACCAGAGCGCATAAAGAATGCAACTCACTGCTGTCTCTCTATATGTGGCTCACGTGCTTATCGAACAAAAGAAGGAGCATTAGCTGACCAATTAAACAGTCTCTGTTTTAGTAATATCAGCATCATATCAGATTCGTATTTGAACAACTAAGTTTGGAATTATGAGTGGCATGTTGTTTAGCTTGATGGGTCGAGGAGCAGTGCTAGCACGTCACGAAGCACCTATGATGATGGTACTGAATATAAAGGGAATGGCTACATGCAAGTCGCCTGACTCTCATCATTTGGGTCAGTCGACCATTTCAGGCGGTTGGATGAAGATCCTACGTCTCCTAACCCTTCTTCTTCCTCACCTCTTATTCTTCCCCAACAGACCACCGCACGGGCCGCCACCCGAACCACCGGCCCCGCCCCCCGCGGCCGGCAGCCCTCCCGCGACCGGCTCGCCGCCCTGCCCTCCCCTGAACCGCCCCCACCACCGCGCCCACCCGAATCCCTAAGATAGATAATGGGGTAGCCCCCCGGCGAGCCCCTTCCTTATCCTTCCTTCCCTACGGCGAACTCCGACGAACTCTCAAAAATCGACTGACCCCAATTTGAAATTCAGTCGACTGTCATTTAGCTAATGTGGAATATAAAAGGGGAAAACCATAAGCTTTGCGAGTATAGTGTTGAGCGTGCCATGGCGGATCTGAAGGTGCAAACCGTACAAAGGCTACTTGGCAACCAATGTTTCCTTTCAACGAACAAGTAAGATTCTAAGAGATGGACAAGAAATCACAGTAAAGCAGTGGCGATCTATTTTCTTTCTGAGATAAATAACTTGAGCAGATACGAAAGAGTACCGCCTCTTGTGTGGCGCCATGTAAGCATCTGCTGAGATGTCGAGGGTGCTGCGGTAGCGATGGCTGTCGGTGGCGTGGAAGCAGATCTGGGAGGGCAGACGGTGGTGGCGGGGGATATGTCCCGGCGCGGTGGACGAGAAGGTCGTAGAAGCAGCCCCGGCAGGGTGGACAATGGCGCGGATGAAGCGAGAGGATGCGATGCAAGGATCCTGGTCCGGAGCCGTGGATGAGAGACGTCGATCTCTTGTAATGGACGACGGCGTCGGGGTATCAGCTCTGACATGGTGGAGGAGAACGGCGGTGGATGGGGTGGCGGACGGAGGAGGCTAGGGTGGAGAGGGTGTTTTGGTGCCCACGGAGTACGAATGGGGAAATAGAGGGAGAGAGGTAGGGGAACCGTGTCTTTGGGATGCGCTTGTCTCAAATGCGGGGAAAGTTACAAACTTAGCCCCCGTTTAAAATTTCAGACATCAGAGCAATATTGGTCTGTTAGGGATAGGACGGTAATCTCGCATACCCCGAATATTTGCAGAGATCAATTTTTGCCGAGGAGAGTTTGTTTTGGCTCCCACTGTTGGCGCCCACCGTGTATGAATCGGGGTGAGAGGCGATTTCGGCCGTGGAGAGACTATGCTTTGGCGCCCACCGTGTATGAATCGGGGTGAGAGGAGGTTATGTCACGTTTGACTAAAATTACAAAGCTACCCCTATCGAGGCCTATAGAAATCGAGCCGATAGGCTTTGCATGTCAGGGATAGGCAGTAATGGAAAATTTCCATCTCCCAAAATTTCTTTTCGGGCAGTTACGGCCGAGGAGGGACTGGGTGTTTTGCCGCTTTGTTCAAATTTTAGGAGAAAGTAAGTTTCACATTTACAGTGCCAACTTAATTTGAATCCATTTTGTATTCTTTTTTTTTGGGCAGGATCCAAGATATTTTATACTGCATCGCACACGATTCTTGCTAATGAACTATTTGTGGTGTACTTGATTTTTTTCATTTTGATTTGAAAGACAAAATGGGGTTACGACAGGAAAGGTCAGTGTTTGAATTGCTAGAACATTTATCGGCAGTGAACATGCAACTATAGGAGTGTCGTGCTAAAATTTGGAATTATTCCGGGTTCGTTTGGCCTTTTTTATACATTAATTGAGTTTTCTAGACATTTAATGTGCATAATTCAAATTTGAACTACAGGCACATGCTGTAGTGCACCAAAATGGGTTGAAAAATTGTATATGTGTCCTTAGGTGAATGTTTGGGTCCCATACAAGAAATCAAAGTGAATTTCAAACATCTGGGCGTCGTGGCTCGGCCGAAACATTGAGAAAATTGGTTTTAAAATTCATGTAAATCCAAAAATTGCCAAAACATCACGGAACTTGGCATGGTGCCTTGAGATTGCACCAACATGATGTGGTAAAATTTTTGTTCGATTTGGGACAAGTTTTGGTATAAGCTTCTTACAAACTGGAGCTTCTCTCAAGAAGGCTCATGGTTCCGATAGGGAACGTGTCACCTTTGTGGGCGAAATGACATAAGCTACCTCTTCCTCCCTTTATTTTTTTACATAGGCAACATAGACCAATAGGAGTGTCGTGCTAAAATTTGGAATTATTCCAGGTTTGTTTGGCCTTTTTATACATTAATTGAGTTTCTAGGCATTTAATGTGCATAATACAAATTTGAACTACATGCACATGCTCCAGTGCACCAAAATGGGTTGAAAAATCGTATATGTGTCCTTGGTGAATGTTTAGGTCCCACACAAGAAATGGGAATGAATTTCAAACATCTGGGCGTCGTGGCTCGGCCGAAAACATTGAGAAACTTGGTTTTTAAATTCATGTAAATCCAAAAATTGCCTAAAAAAGCACGGAACTTGGCATGGTGTCTTGACATGGCACCAACATGCTGTGGTCAAAATTTTGTTCGATTTGGAACAAGTTTTGGTATAAGCTTCTTACAAACCGGAGCTTCTCTCAAGAATGCTCATGGTTCCGATAGGGAATGTGTCACCTTTGTGGCTTTTGGTGGGGGGGGGGGGAGGGGGCGGGGACCTAGATATTTCCGCGATTGCCGAAATTTTACGAACGGTGCAGCGAATAACTAGCGCGCAAGTGTGGTTGATGCGCGGCCGGTGGACTGTAGCCGACGAACCTTCCGACGTAAGCCGTACATGAGGGAGCCCCAAGATATTTTATACTGCATCGCACACGATTCTTGCTAACAAACTGTTTGTGGTGTACTTGATTTTTTTCATTTTGATTTGAAGGGCAAAATGGGGTTACGGCAGGAAAGGTCGCTGTTTGAATTGCTAGAACATTTATCTGCAGTGAACATGCAAATATAGGAGTGTCGTGCTAAAATTTGGAATTATTCCGGGTTCGTTTGACATTTTTATACATTAATTGAGTTTTCTAGGCATTTAATGTGCATAATTCAAATTTGAACTACAGGCACATGCTCCAGTGCACCAAAATGGGTTGAAAAATTGTATATGTGTCCTTGGGTGAATGTTTCGTTCCCATACAATAAATGGGAGTTAATTTCAAACATCTGGGCGTCGTGGCTCGGCCGAAAACATTGAGAAACTTGGTTTTTAAATTCCTGTAAATCCATAAATTGCCTAAAAATCACGGAACTTGGCATGGTGTCTTGACATGGCACCAACATGCTGTGGAAAATTTTTTGTTTGATTTGGGACAAGTTTTGGTACAAGCTTCTTACAAACCGGAGCTTCTCTCAAGAAGGCTCATGGTTCCGATAGGGGATGTGTCACCTTTGTGGGCGAAACGACATACGCTGCCTCTTCCTGCCTTGATTTTGTTTACAGAGGCAACAAAGACCAATAGGAGTGTCGTGCTAAAATTTGTAATTATTCCGGGTTCGTTTGGCCTTTTTATACATTAATTGAGTTTCTAGGCATTTAATGTGCATAATTCAAATTTGGACTACATGCACATGCTCCAGTGCACCAAAATGGGTTGAAAAATCATATATGTGTCCTTGGGTGAATGTTTAGGTCCCATACAAGAAATGGGAATGAATTTCAAACATCTAGGCGTCGTGGCTCGGCCGAAAACTTTGAGAAACTTGGTTTTTTAATTCCTGTAAATCCAAAAATTGCCTAAAAATCATGGAACTTGGCGTGGTGTCTTGACATGGCACCAACATGCCGTGGTAATTTTTTTTTGATTTGGGACAAGTTTTGGTATAAGCTTCTTACAAAACGGAGCTTCTCTCAAGAAGGCTCATGGTTCCGATAGGGCATGTGTCACCTTTGTGGGCGAAACGACATACGCTGCCTCTTCCTGCCTTGATTTTTTTTACAGAGGCAACAAAGACCAATTGGAGTGTCGTGCTAAAATTTGGAATTATTCCGGGTTTGTTTGGCCTTTTTTATATATTTATTGAGTTTCCTAGGCAATGTGCATAATTGAAATTTGAACTACATGCACATGCTCCAGTGCACCAAAATGGGTTGAAAATCGTATATGTGTACTTGGGTGAATGTTTAGGTCCTATACAAGAAATGGGAATGAATTTCAAACATCTGGGCGTCGTGGCTCGGCCGAAAACATTGACAAACTTGGTTTTTAAATTCTTGTAAATCCAAAACTTGCCTGAAAATCATGAAACTTGGCATGTTGCCTTGACATGGCACCAACATGCTGTGGTAAAAATTTTGTCCGATTTTTTCAAGGTGCACAGATTAACAACCAACAAAGTCATTTTGGAACAAAGAGCTGCCACGTTACAATTGGAAACACAAGTGATATTCAAACCGTGGGCGTTGTACTAACCATTTACGTGCCGCCACGCGTCCCCATTTTTATTGGCTAGGAGGCGCCGTGCGGGGTACTCCCTCCGTGCGTAGGGCACCTAAGGCACTGCACTGTGATTTAGGCATGTGAAGATTGGCCGTGATAACTAACGTAATCCGCGCTGAAAAATCTCGTCAATTGAGCCGATTAATTACAAATCCTTCGCATGCAGTTGCCACCGAGCAATGCTAGACTCACGGGGAGGATTTTTACAGACTTTACGGAGTAGAAAACGTGGAGGATTAGGATTGGATTTAGGGGGTGGGAAGGGGCCCACCCTCCTGAAAATCAGGGGGTCTAGTTTGATTAGTTGGAAGATGCCCGTATGAGCCCCGTAAAGGTCCGTGAGTGCAGCATTTTTGGTTACCACCCACTTCTCATGCCCACCCTTCATAAATTTAGGTGCTGGGTAGCAAATCAGCATGCAGTACAAGGTGCATGCACAACCTAGGGACCAGAGGGAGACGTGTATCAAGGCATGTAACCAGAATTATTTAGTATGGGATTTAAAAGGCTGGGCATGGAGAGTGGGTCAAACGAGGCATACAGACCGCTCTATGCACCTGGACGGAGGGAGTAGCTATTTGAGTAGACGGGAGGCGTGGAGCAGACCGCAGTGCAGGCTCACCAGGAGGCGAGCCCTTTGACCTCCATCCGCCGCCCACGTCGCTCCCAACTTCTCCATTAATGGCGCCCGAGCCCCTGTTTTAATGGCGTGGCTAGGCCTCAGTCGACTGAGATTTAAGAGAGAGAAAAGAAAATCTGAAAAGAAAATTTTGCACGGATCTTGATGTAAGATCTCACGGACATAGCATTGACTAAGACTTAGCAAGACTGATATATATGACGACGATGGCAAAGGATAATAATAATTTTCTTACATATTCAGAAAGATAATTAAAGATGCCACATGCGGCAACGCCCGAAAGACACAAGGGCAAAACAAGGAAGATGCAGACAACGATCTGGGTCGCTGCTCTTTACTTCACCTCGATCTACTCTGCCATCTTTGTCATTTCATCCACCTTGATCTCTTTCATGTCCTCAATATGTCGCTTGCGAGCATCCACAGATCCCTCCAGGAGCATTACACGCTCCATGCGGAGCTTAGCATTCTCGTCCATAAGTTTCCTGACCATGATGGTCATCTTCTTCAACACGGCAGTTGTTTCCTCGTGCTGCTTCGCCCTGCCGGCGATCTTCGCCCTCATCAGGTCGCGCTCGGTGCGGGGCCTCACCTTTTCACCCCTTAGTCTGCGAATGACGCCGGTCGACTTATCCAACGTGGCATAGCTCTCCTCCTGCAGCTTCGCCCAGCGGGGGATGTCATCGTCCATCAGCTTATTGAGCATAGCGCGCATGCGCCTATGAGAGCCCTTGAGTGCCCATGATAGATCCATCCAGGCCGTCGCGACGCGGCAGGACCTCTTCGCTACTTCTGCGGCGCGGCGGGACATCTGTGCCGCTTCCGCGGCGCGGCCGGATGAAAGCACATTTGCTCCCTTGGTGGTTTTGGTAATTTATGCCAACATACATGTTGTTGGACTAATGCCTCTATCTAGTGAATTTCAGACAAGTTCAACAATGACGTGGCAAGGACAAGAAGATGTGGAACCCTTCAAAATGCTAAGGACATGGATTGGCAAAAGCTCAAGACTCTACATTTTAGTTAAGTGATCCAAGATCACATTGAGTCCATAGGAAAGACAATACTATTAAAAGGGGATGAGGTGTTGCTTAATGATCTTTTTGCTCAAGTGCTTAATGACATTGCTCCAAAACCCTCAACCACTTTCTCCATCCAAATATGTCCAAAACCTACATTCCAACTCGGCCCCACCGAATCATTCCTATCCGGAGCGACCGAGTTCATCTGGACTTAGCCACTACCAAACCCTAACAAATCGGATCCACCGATATGGATCTCGGTCCCACCGAGATGGCCTTGCCAACTCTCTGTTACTTGTTGCAATTATTTTGGTCCCACCAAGATTTGCAATCGGTACCACCGAGATGTCTTGCCAACTCTCTGTTGCCTTATTGCTTCACTTCGGTCTCACCGAGTTGATGCAATCGGTGCCACCGAGACGAGGTTTGCCCTAACCATTGCACATCAGTCCATCCAAGATGTTCCAGTTCGGTCCCACTGAGATTCCTAACGTTCGTATCTTTTACACAGGTCGGTGCCACCGAGTTGGGTCAAAAGTGTGTAACGGTTGGATTTTGTGTGGAGGCTATATATACACCTCCACCCCTTCTTCCTCAGAGAATAGATCCATCAGAGCGTGCCTACACTTCCACCATACATTTTCTAAGAGAGAACCACCTACTCATGTGTTGAGATCAAGAGATTCCATTCCTACCATTTGAACCTTGATTTCTAGCCTTCCCCAAGTTGCTTTCCACTCAAATCCTTCTTCCACCATAGCCAAATTTGTGAGAGAGAGAGTTGAGTGTTGGGGAGACTATCATTTGAAGCACAAGAGCAAGGAGTTCATCATCAACACACCGGCTATTACCTTTTGGAGAGTGGTGTCTCCTAGATTGGTTAGGTGTCACTTGGGAGCCTCCGACATGATGTGGAGTTGAACCAAGGAGTTTGTAAGGGCAAGGAGATCGCCTACTTCGTGAAGATCTACTCGAGTGAGGCTAGTTATTCGTGGATGTAAGCCATGGTGGAATAGGCAAGGTTGCTTCTTCATGGACCCTTCGTGGGTGGAGCCCTCCATGGACTCTTGCAGCCGTTACCCTCCGTGGGTTGAAGCCTCCATCAACGTGGACGTACGATAGCACCACCTATCGGAACCACGCCAAAAACCATCGTGTCTTCATTGCGTTTGATCTTCCATACTCTACCCCTTTACGTTCCATACACTTGCATGCTTTACTATTTCCGCTGCTCAATCTCTAGATATGCATGTGTAGGGAGTATTGGTGTTATCTTAACTTGTGCCAAAATCTGCCTAAGTTCCAAGAGAAACTAAAAACTGCTACTTTGGTTGGTTAAGTGTCTATTCACCCCCCCTAGACCTATCTCCTCGACCCCACATCGGACCACTCTGCTGCTTCGGTGGCGTGGCGGGACCTCAGTGCTGCTTTGGCGGTGCGGCGGGACCTCTGTGCTGCTTCGACGGCGCGGCGGGACCTCTCGGCTGATATCGCGGTGAGGCGGGACATTTCTGCTGCTTCGCTCGCCGCTCCATGGTCATTTCTCGACCAAGAACTCCTCCCATGGGCCATGGCAGACGCAAGGAAGGACGAAGACTTGTTTGTTTGTTGATGAGGAATTAAGGAGGAATGTGCAGTGATTTTCGAATAGGTTGTATTTATAACCTAGTAATAAGCTGCTAAGTGGGAAAACGTTTAGGTTTTGATCGGTGTGAACAGGTTTGCAATTACATATAGCATGGTAATTTGGAATGTGACGGGAAACAAGGTCAAAATTATTTGACGGTTCCGGTTTCGAAGTGCGGCACGATTCCCGAATGGTGTAATTAAGAGCAAGTATAATGAGGTGACGTAAGCGGGCTATAAGGATTTAAATATTATATTATTGCTGAGTTGGAAGAGAGAGAGGAGAAGCGGGCTGTAGAATTACAGCCGGCTGTAGCACGAGCTCCAAGAAGCTTTATGAGAGTGGAAGGTGGGCCATATGTTAAGAAAGTAGTACTTTCTTATAGCTAACTATTATACGTGTTGGCTATTACATTGATTATAGTTGACATGGCAACATGCTATAGTAAGCAGCTGGCTATATTATTAACCATGCTCTAACGTGGGCAAGCGTTCTCGGATGCGTACGTGGCGTGTGCACCGCAATCGGCGATGTCAGCACATGACTTGTTCCATCAACCGTGTGCGCTTGTTATTACCATCGCGCACAATTCTTTTAATTAGACATCACCTCTCTATGATGAAGCCACACACATTTAATTACTTTCCCTACCGAAGACTCCATTTCACACACACACACACACGCAAACACTCTCTCTCTCTCTCTCTCTCTCTCTCTCTCTCTTCTCTCTTTTAGACAGTCTCTATACGACCAGACACGAGATAATTGCATGGTTAGTCCTTGTACTAGCAGGCGGCGTCTAACATGGTCCTCATAGTTAGGAAGTGCTTCGATACAATCCTCATACATGCAAATACGGTGTGTATATAGTCCCTGAAGTTGCAACAGTGGTCCTGGCTATATGCCTCGCGTACGTAGCCCGTATGCCTCCACTGCCACATCACCATCGATCCCACAGGTCAATCGGACTGAGTCAAACGTTCGTGTGGGACCAACGTGTCAGTGGGCGCGAGAAATCAGTTAAGAATAAATCAACATGCTCTATTATATTGTACGGTAAAGATGCGCTGGTTATTTATTTTTCGTGGTAACATGCTCTTTTGTTAGGGGACGGGGTAACAAGCTCTGGTTTATTCGTAGAGTACATGCTAAATGCTTAGACGCGCATGCATGCGTCCATGCGTGTACGTTCATGACCACATAACACGTGCTACATCAACACTAAAAATCATTATGACAATATCAATTATTCGAATATGGCGATCGTATAGATAGAAACAGCACAAGCAACAAGAATGAGACTCAAACTTGGCTAGTACTCGAAAAACAATTACTGCAAACGCAAACGTCTAGGAACGTACACATGTGCAAACTGTACTAAATCAGCATGCATTTTACGATCAGCTCTACTTTGGCCCAACCAGGATATCTACTAACCAAGCTAACCTACTTAGGAAGTATGCATCTCGATAACAAATAATTGTACTTGGCCTGGTTGTTCGCCTCGTGCTGCATGTAGCAGAGGTTGCGGGTTCGAAACCCTGTCTACACATTTCTTTTAATTCTCACTTATTTCTCGCAGCCACTGACACGTGGGTCTCATACGGACGTGGACCAGTGGTTTGACTCGGTCCGCACGACCTGTGGGATTGATGCTGATGTGGCAGTGGCGGCATACAAGCTACATACACGAGGTGTATAGCTAGGACCGTTGTTGCAACCTCAGGGACCGTATACACACCATATTTGCATGCATGAGGATTGTATTGAAGCACCTTCTGACTATGAGGACCATGTTAGACATCGCCTACAAGTACAAGGACTAAACACGCAATTATCTCGACCAGACACACACACGCATGCTCTAGGTGGAATATTTGTTCGCACCACACCTTTCGTCCAACCTTCCCCGTATGATTATCAATCACCTTAGTTTACTTATAACATGGACAAATTCCACTGCAATTTAGTTAGCAAAGTTCTGATTAAAATATGACGCAAATCACGAGTAGAAATTGAGAAATTTTTATTTACACAATCACATTAACATGGTCAGGTAAATCACAAGCTAACGTACCATTGTAAATATTTATATCTTGTTGCAAAAGGTGGAGTACATATCCGAAGAGTAGAGGCGCACACACACACTCCGTCAAATCAATATCATTGGATTCATCATTGCATATATTTTCACATCATATAAATTTGTCACTGTAAATGTTCATATTGTTTTCTACAAACTTGGTCAAACTTTACAAAGTTTGACTTCAGTCAAAGCTAATATGCGGAGTAAATAAAAACGGAGGGAGTACTATCTTAGGGTTGACCGGTCACTGCTCGCGGACGTGCCCGGGTGGTGGAAGAGGAAGGAGGAGAAGCGGGCTGTGGAGTACACTAGTTGCAGCACGAGCTCCAAGGAACTTTCATGCCACACAATGCATATTTAACTACTAGTACTACGTACACCCAGGCCTTTAGGTTGCGTGTAAATGACAAGGCTACAACATGCAGGCTGACAGCCTACCGCTCCGCCTCGCATGTTTTTTTTAATTTTTGCCACGCAAGATTTGCATGCAGGCATGTCACGCACGAGAGAGTATCTGCTGTTACCGAGGCTTAGGTGGTACCATGATACGGGCTCCTGTGCATTTTTGCAAATGTTGCAGAGTTACCGGGAGCCGTTCGATCTTAGAATCTGACGGCCAGAAGCCCGTATCACGGTAGCACCTAAGCCTTGGTAGCACTAGATATTTTCCGTGTCATGCACGTAGTTGTCAAAGTCGTGCTCGAAAAAGGGCGATGAGGTTCGCTAGTCCGCGTTGGTCGGTGCGCCCGTAAAACAAACCAATCCCAGTCGCCGTAAATGTTGTGCGTGCTTTAATTACGGGAAGGTGGATGGACGCGAACGTGCCGGACAACGAACCGCCCACCGGCTCCCTGATCTCAAATATAAACCGCACTAGCACACTACTACTAATGCGCACCCGCAGAACAACCTTTCCGAAGGGACGAAGCCCTGCGGTTACCATCTCCTCTTGTCTAAACCAGTTCCCAAAGGGAGAAGGCAGTTCGTCGCCATTGCTATGGATTCCCAAGGCGGTGGTGTTTCTCGTCCTCGTCGAGGTTGGGAGACCTTGGATGACGATGCTTTGGTGGAAATCGTCAGTCGCTCCGACTTCCTTACATCCGCAGGACTGAGCGGTGCTTGCACCAAATATTTTAAGACGGTGCGTAAATATGCGTGGGAGAAGGCCATGCTAGTTGGTCTGCCATGCGTCCTTGAGGACGAGGATGTTTCCTGGGGGGTCTCTCCAGCGCGGCGTGGCCGTAGTTGCAAATTGACGCCCCTTGAGATGCTGATGTTGAGGGGCACTCGGATTTTATCCGATGAGCAGGTCAGTGATGAGTTTGATCACGTAAATGTATTCTACAGACTACTTTCGTGTTCCATTTCATAATTACCCCGCTGTCCACTGTTGCACAGGTTAGGCTTGGTGCCAATGGAGATTGGCTTGCATACGTACGGGAGGGTACCAACATCAATTTGCACAACATTCACACCGGTGAGACCATTCCCGTTGAACCTTTGTCCAGCATTGGGATCGGCCATCCAATGGGGCACCTCCTGAATTGGTACAATGGAACCACGGTGAGTTTGAAGAAGATAGCAATCCCGGAAGCCCTGGCAAGGTCGTGCGGCAACAAAGATTACTCTCTCATTGCGGTGTTCGACATCGCGATTGCTTTCATGAAACATCCTGCACGTGGCGGTCAAAGCTGGACCATGCTGTCTGCGGCCGATTTGTTGCCGTACGAGTACGAAGACGTCGTGCTCCTTTTAAACCGCATCTTCAAGGTGACAAACCAGGGGATTTGTTTCGTATGGGACACATCCTACAGTATACTCCCTCTCTTCTGGTTTAATATATTTAGTTTTTCCGTTTTATAAGTTTCAAATTTATTGCTCCACATCACATATTCAGATTTCAAGGTGCATTAAATCGTTGCATGCAGGGAAAAGTCATCCCCCAATCAAAATCAGATCGCCGATCGTGGATGTGCACGGGCCATTTGGTCTCACTTGGAACCTTGTAACTGACGACACCCAGTTGGGACGTACTATCTTAGCAGTCGTTACCCATGGTACCATTGAAGGGCAGCAAGGTGCAACCATCTATCACGATCGGACCCTGATCATGTACCCAGGTAATCCATTATCTCCGATCTAAGACTAGTAGAGCCAGGAGCTAGAGTATACTATCTTATTGCCATGTCATCTTATAACAATTCAGTACATGTCTCGTTATACTCCATGAGGAGTAGTTCTTTCATTTTTTGATTGATTGGGATAATCATCGACGCAACATTATAATACAAGTTATAATTAGCAATTTCAATTCCGCAATGTACTGGCTAGTAAGCCTGAATCCCATCTAATAAAAAAAGTACTACTACTACTAGGACTCCTCCTACTTTAATTAATATACATCGCCCACGTCACACTCTCAAATTGTTTCTTCTAGCCCGTGCCGCAGCTGGCTCTAATCTACTCCTACTAGACTTCTTCCCTTCCCTATCATAGAAATAAGCAAATATAAAATATATTATTTTAATCCTTATCCTCTGCTTACGTCACCTTATTGTGCTTGCTGCACAACATTTATCCTGCATGGACCTTGACCATGCCCGTCACCATGTGTCCAGGTTTGAGATGCCAGGTGTACCAGATGAACGGCTGCGTGTTCGACCCCCGTGATGCTACCTAGGCGCGGAGGAACACACTTGGAGAGTACTCGGTTTTCATTGGGGACAGCTACCCCATAGTGAAAACGATGCCACCTTCCGTGCACGACGCCGACGGCCTGCCGTTCATGAAGAGTGGGTGCGTTTTCATTGCGCATCGCCGGATTAATATCTTGAACGCCCCTATCCCTGACTTATGCCGCTTCAGCTTGGATGAGTCTCCATCGTGGGGAGCCACACTAAAAAGCTGTGATGATATGTATTCCCGTTTCCCTCCGTTATGGATCGTGCCATCTATGAAGAACACCTGGGACTGGAACTACGAAACGGACATGTACCCAGGCACCTACGAACCTGAGTAATGTACCGCAGGAAATATAGGTGAAGTAGCCAGGCACAAATAGTATGAACCTGCGTGGCATGTTGGCATTTGTCTTTTAGAACTTACTAGCACTAAATATTACGTGCAATGCACGTTGATATTATGATGTACTTGCCTAAGTACTCTACTATATTAATTGCAGGCACATACTCCGTATTAGGTTGGATATTTGTTTACGTATATGGTCCGAGACCTTCCAACTAGACGCGTCTGTCTCTCCGGGTCGCACTTTGTATCATTATGTACTACGTGTGGTATCCGACCCTACAACTACATGGTCAAATCACCCTCAAAGAAAAACCGGACGGTCATATCACCTGTGCTGCCGTGTTTCGCGCTCCTCCCTCGTAGAGTGGAGACGCTTGCTTCCATAAAAATGGAAGAAGTGGAGACGCCCTCCCACGCTGTTCCTGTCCTCGTCCTTTCGCTGACGTGTGGGAAATCCAGCATGTGCCAAGCAGCAATTTATCCCCGTATCTTGATCTCTAGGCTACGTGCCGGACTTAAGACAAGTTTGCCATATGAAGCACTGCACACCAAGCAGCAGGCGTGGTGAGCAATCTTCAAATCATCAAGTCATTAAATAAAAACAGTATATGAACCACTGCACACGCAAGTTCACTGGGCTGCCGTGTTTCGCACTCCTCCATCATAACAGTAGAAACGCTAAAAATAAGAAATAAATATAAAACATCAGTGACACTCTACCGCGCGGTTTCCTTGCTTCTCCTCCATAGCGGGTAGAATACTTTCATTCGCCGACATGTGGGACATCCACCATTTGGGTCCACTTGCCATGCACCAAAATTAGAGTGCATCACATAGAACTGCAGGGCAGACTCACCCGGTCGTAGCACCGCAGTAATAATGAATAATGAGCCGTCAAATCACAATGCCCCACCTATCCAACTGTAAGTTGTTCGGACGAAGCAACCATCATTTCACACGCCAAGACTGTAGCATCAATACCTCTAGCATACGCCAAGACTGGATGGCACTGTGGCAGCACAAGATATGAACATGGTCCGTGACGTGAAGGGAGAATGGTTCCAGAAAATAATATTCGCTCACTCATCTTTTCTAACCAGGTTTTGCATTGATCGTTCGTATGAAGGTGCTAAACCAAGTGTTGCACTTACAAGTTCAAAACGAGAAAGTGGACCACTCATGACACGCATGTCGCGTTCGGCCCGTCGTTCAATGCGCTTCCTCACGGCATATCACTGACGCATGGGAACGTATGTGAGCAAACCGACTAGGTCAAACTAGCCTGCCTAACATGCGGGAAAGCCCCGCGCTCGTCTTTTCTATCTGGATTTCTACCGATCGATCGCAAGAGCAAGCGAAAGATAATGTCACACTTTACAAGTTCAAAAGGAAAAGGCGCCACACTTAAAGCACACCTGTCACGTTTGCGTCGCACCCCCACGGTAGGTCTGGCACGCCGCTCGCCAAAGGGAACACGCACGCGTTTCTTGCTTTTTCAGTGACATGTGGGACTGCAATTGAATAAACCGACGATACCCAAAATCTAATCGCCCGCCGAGTGCTGACTGAAAAAATGGAGACGGGGAGGGAGAAGAGGGAGAAGAGATCGCCCGCCAGCCGCGCATGGACTCCTAGAAATATGGTGATAATGTGAGGTGGGCCATGTTTTAATAAAGTCAGAGCACTCCTTTGTACTGCTTGCAGATTTGATTTGACGCATGCCCAGATTTGACAGAAATGTATTAGTATAAAATGCACCGCTTGAAAGTTTTTGTACGCCAATGTTCTAGGATTAGTACGTTTCTGTATGATTTGATTGCCGACTAAAAAGAAATGGAGGGCCTTTCTCTCTCTCGGGTCTCTCTTCATCCCACAACCCCTCTCTAACACACGTACACACACACACACACACACTCTCTAGGCACTGTAAAAGTACTACTCGTTCACGCTTCCTCCAAAAGATTGACGGCCAAACCTATTTGTATATTTGCAAAGTGGAGAGGCCACTTGCTATAATTTTACAAAGCCAACTAAAGTGGTCCTAGTCATATTTTTGTCTCAATGACCGGTGGGCCATGTATGCCGCGCGTGTGTGTGTGTGCTGTGTACGTGTGCTGTGTGCGAGTGTTCGTGTGCTGTGTGTATTTTTTTTGCATGGAATTTTTTTGCATGCCGCATGTGTGCTGTGTTGTATACGTTTTTTTATTGCATGGATTTTTTTTCGTGGAGTGTGTATGTGTACGTGTACCCATGTGTGTTGTGTGTGTATGTGACGTGTACGGTGGCAAGTTGTGGTAGTATATGTATTCATGTACGTAAGCTAGTGTCGTGGTATTCTCGCAGGGGGTGCGCGATTCACGGCAGAGGCCATGAGATGGCTTGAGGTGAGGGTGCGAGAGGACGCCGGTGGGTTCCAGAAGTGAGGTTGGCACGCGCAAGTGTGAGACACGAGACGTACCCAGGTTCGGGGCCCTCCGGAGAGGTAACACCCCTAGTCCTGCCGAATGGAGTATGGAGTGCACAAGGGTTACAAGGTTGCTCCTGGAGCTGTTTGGGCGGAGGAGGGAGAAGGGGCTAGACCTCCGTTTTGCCTCTCCTGTGAGTGTGTGTTACTGAGTATCCAACGTAAGAGGAGCGAACCCCCCTGCATGGAGGCCTCCCGGGGGGTCTTATAGGCCGACCCCCAGGGTTACATGGGTAAAGATACACGGGCGCGGGGCCCTGGTGTTATAGTCTAGGAGCCGGCGGTGGGGGCCGCTGGGTCGCCGAGTCCGCCGGGTCCGCCGGGTCCGCCGGGCACGGGTTCGGTCGGCTGCGCTGCACTGTGGCGGGTCTTGTCCGTTGTCAGAGGGCGGTCGGCGCCGCCTGGCGACAGTATCGCGCCGCCCGGACTCCACCCGCCCCGGGCGGGGGCGCAGGAAACGCTATAGCCATGCCCGCGTGGGTCGGCGTAAAGGTGGGGGCGCTGTTGCCACACTTGTCCCGTCATGAGGGCTTGTCCCCCAGTGGCCAGCCGGCATGGGCCAGCCGGCCGGGCCGGGTCGCCAAGCCGAGCCGGCTCGCGCTGGGGAGCAGGCGCGCAGGCCAGCCGGATTGAGGGGTTCGTCCTGCCCCGATGTTTTTTTCAAAAGGAAGGAGATCCGGGCTCCGTTGCCTACCCGGGGGTCACCCCCCCTCGACAGTAGTCCCCGAAGCTGTGAAGGTTCGCCGGCTTCAGGCAGGGGGGCCTTCGCAGCTTACCCCCTGTGGAGCCGGTTGTTGATGAAGTGTCGGCGTCCGGCCGGACGGCTCCGTCCGTCCGCGCGTCGGCGTCGCGGCAGCGGACGCCGGGGACACCCGCTGGGCGCCGGCTTCCGGAAGCCAGATCGCGGCATCCCAGCCGGGGCGGGAAACGGAGACGTCCGCAGGTTGAATCTTGCATCGCACGACGACTCGCGCCCTCCGCCGTTCGACGGGCCGCGACGTGTTGATTCGCGGTGGGCGACGCCTGCCAGCCCACGCGTGCGACGGGATGCGACTGCGGACCGGGCCCACCACGACGCGCCCTCGGCCCGCGCGCGAGGGATTTACTGCAGCGACCCTTGGCGATTGCGCTTCCCCGTGCAGTAAATGCGCGTGGGGAGCATGCGCGCATAGTGCGGGGGAGTGGGAATCATGGGCGCAAACGATCCCACTCCCCCACGATCTCTCGTGGTTATAAATGAGAGGGGAGGGAGAGGGACGGAAGCACTCTCGCGCGCACTCCCGCCCCTCGCTCCTCCTCTGCTTCCTCTCCGTCGAGCTCGAGCGAAGTGCTGCCGCCGTCGCGCGCCTTGCCCACGCCAGCTGCTGCGCGCCATGACCCGAGGCCCGCAGCGCGCTGCTCTTTCTTCTTCCTCTTCTCCAATGCCGCATCCCCACGCCGCAGAGAACCCTCACCAATGGCGCTGCCGAAAGGCTCTTGGGAGGGGTCCATCACGACCGAGCAGAACATCCGGTACCTTCGCCGCACGAAGCGACTGCTGCCAGCGGAGGCGCTGCACGCGTGCGCCGGGCTCGGAGAGGGTGCCGCAGCCGCGGGCGGGCGAGCACATCGTCTTCTATTCTCACTTCGAGCGCGGGCTCGGCCTCCCCGCGAGTCTTTTCTTCTGGAGCTTCCTCGACTTCTTCGGGTTGCAGCCGCATCACCTCGGCGCCAACGCTGTGTTGCAGGTCGCCAGCTTCGCCACGCTCTGTGAGGGCTATCTCGGCATGCTGCCGACTGTGGATCTGTGGGAAAAAATGTTCTCTCTGAAGCAACAGGGGGCGTCGGCCGGCGTCATGTCCGCCTGCGGGGCAGCGGTGGTCACCGTCCGGGTGCATGGGCCGTTTCCCAAGCTGCCGCTTGAGGACTCGGCCAAAAAGTGGCAGACGACGGACGACGTTCTTCTACGTCCGGAATGCCGACCCGGCGGTGGACATCATCAACCTTCCGCCTTTTGTCGACGCGCCGCCTCTCGAGAAGCTGAACTGGGGCTACTGCCCCAAGAAGCCGCCGCAGGAGATCCTGAATATCTGCCGCCGGGTCGGGGAGATGACGGATCGCGAGGGGCTGAAGCCGGCCGACCTCATCGCGGCCTTCATCGCCCGCCGGGTGCTGCCGCTGCAGCGCCGGGCGCACCGAATCTGCGACATGAGCGGCCGGCGCGACCCGACCCGGATGTCGACCAAGGAGCTGTGACACCCTGGTTTTTGGCAACTTTTTCTTTTCAAAATCCTTCTGGCTTTATTTGCAATTTGGATGGATTTTGAATCTTTCCAGTTGACTTTGGACTTATGAATTCCTCTCAGTGATCCGGAGCCCTCACCATCTTGCCAAAACCTTGTCAGTCACCATCTGGATCAATTTCCAATTATTCATCTTTCCCAAATATCCATTTTCTTCTTTGGGAAAAATCTGTCATCTCTATGGGTTACAAAGCAACCTATAGTTCTGGTGATCAGAAAAATCCCAAATTAATCCCAGACCTTCTTGTCATCATCTACTCCCACAATCTTCAAAAACATCTCATGGTCCAGTACAAAGTTTTGTCCAGAAAACTCCATTTGCTCTCTGGACAGTATTGGTCATTTGTGAAGGAGCTCATATTTTCCCTACTCAATTAATTCCCAGAAAATTCCCTGAGATAATAGGGAACCTATCTTTCCACAATATCCAAAAATATCATCTTGTCCAGTACAAATTTTCATCACCAATATTCTGCCAAGTTTCTGTTCAGTTGGAACCTCTGTGAAGGAAGTACCAGCTAGAGGTATCCAATTGAGCTGAAATTTTTCTGGCATCTTCTCCTCATCAAATGACCCTACCACACCAAATTTCAGTCCCAGGAGATCAACCAGATGAGTGCATCAAGCTCATCTCTATTTCTGGTTTAGTACAGCCCTTGTACATGAACTATATCCAAATCTTGATCAAATCTGCTCAAACTTGGTCAAATTGGAGTCCTTCCAACATAGATCACCCCAAACATCTCCTTTGGCTCCATCCCCAGCTCATGTCTCCTCTAGATCTCTCTCAAGTTTCCTATCAGAACTGTAGCTGAAGCTACACTTCACCTCAGAGTGAACCTAGCCAAACCAAGCATGCAGAGGCACTAGATGATCAAAGGAGAAGGCCCTAGACACGGTGAGCTGGACTTGGACGGCCTCGATACATCACCTCCCGTGGTGAGCACGGTACTGGCATGCCAGTACGCGTGCTCTGCACCTCGCCGGTGACGGCCGAGGTCATTCCAGTGTCCTCTCCCTGCCATTTGATGTCCTGAGGTGCCGACATCGTCGCTGCCGTCCACGTAACCCTCTCCCGATCCTTCCCCTCGCCGGAATCGAGCTCGCCGGCCGCCACGCGCGCGGGCACTGTGCCGCCCGTGCCGGCACTGTGGCGTGCGGCGCGTCGTCTTCCTCCCGCTACTTGCCACTGGCCGCCATAACTCCCCTGCCCTCTCCCGTCTCGTCGCCCGCAAGCAGCCAGCCAGCGCGGCGTCCTGGCACCGGCGACGTGTCCCGGTTCCCGGCCGTTCCAGAGAGATCGCCGATCTCCTCCCCCTCCTATAAATAGGCCTCCTCGGCCTCTCCCGAGCTCATCACCCCACTCCTCCTCCTCCCAATCGTCCTCCCCGAGCCCGAGCCACGGCCGAGAGGCCCTCTGGCCTCGAACCTCGCCGGAGAACCGCCGCCACCCGAGCCCTGCCTCTCCGCCGATTCACTCCTACCCGAGCTCCACTGACTCCTCCATCGAGCTTAGCTCATCCTCCTGATCACGCCCAGGCTCTTGCCCGGTCGAATTGCTGCCGGAGTCGCCATCTCCGACGACACCCGAGCGCCGCCGCAGCCGGAGAAGAAGGGGACGCCGCCGTCCGGCCACCGTTCGCCAAGCCTCGGGTACGTGCGAGTTCGTCTCGTTGAGCTCTATCCATTCCGCTACTCACCGGACCTCGCCGCCGTCTGTGTCGCCGGCGAGCGTCGCCGGAGCTCCGCTCCCTCTCTGTTCCCTCCTTCCCCCTTTAAACCTGACGATGGGGCCCGCCCGTCAGCGACTTACCGAAGCGGTAAGTGGAGATGCCCGGGTGGTTTA
Source organism: Elymus sibiricus (assembly GCA_039707655.1). Classification (NCBI taxonomy): domain Eukaryota; kingdom Viridiplantae; phylum Streptophyta; class Magnoliopsida; order Poales; family Poaceae; genus Elymus; species Elymus sibiricus. The sequence goes on from CM077674.1 coordinate 309,952,592, forward strand.
TGCCTTCGACGTGGCCCCCTGAGAGATTTTCTATTTTCTATTTAAATTCCAGATTTTGACCAGAACTTTGACTGTCCATAACTTTTAAACCATAAGTCCAAATCAATTGATTCTTTTTGCATCTGGTTTGTCTTGAGCTCCTCTATTTGCTTGCCAAATTTGGTATTTTTCCCATGTTCACAGAATTTCTGGTGCTCAAAACAGTAGCATGTGACATTTTCAATTGCTTTTTAAAAATATTTTCAGAGGGAAATAATTTTGGATTTGAAGCCCAGGAGTTTGTGGACTACCCAACAGAGCAAGGCAAGCCATGTCATCCATTGCATGAAGCATTTCAATAGTGTTGGTTATTTAATTAAATTTCATGCATTATCTTTATATGTGATAATCCATAGTAATTTATTTAAGTGCATAGCTACTGCCATGATAATTTACCTACAATTAAATATCCATACTGGTTAAATGCTTGGCTATTTTAAACTTAGTTGGTTGATCAAGAGCCACCTACCCGGACTTTTCCGTGCAGCCACATTTGCCGGTATGGGACGGCCTTGACTTGGTCTGGCTTTGTGCTCTTTTATCGGTACCACCAAACTAGGGAGAGTTATGCGTGCGTGCTGCCCTGATCAGGTAGACGACCATAATCCTGTGAGCCCAGTTGAGTTATTTTGCCGGCATCCCCGTTTGGGACAGTTTGTTTGGCCACGACGGTGGCAGGTGTCACGGGGTGACACAGGGGCCACCCAGGACATGACCCTGGGAGGGTATGATTGTCGGTGGTACGATAGAGGGGTCACGGGTCAGGCAGGTTTCGTTGGAGCACCACCGGTTCACCCGAATGGGATCACGAGGCCAGGTACTCCATGGTGTGGGTAAAGTGCGCAACCTCTACAGAGTGTTAAAACCTATTCGAATAGCCGCGTCCACGGTATTGGACAGTCCGTTTAGGCCTCTCTAGGATGGTCAACCATAATGATAATAATGATGGAAGAACTTGTCTTATGTTCGGAAGTGCTCTGTGGCTTGTGAGCATTCCGAGGGTTGTGGAACAACCCAGATGAGAGTAAGTTGGTACCGGATACCAGTAAGTGAGCAACTTAATCTGTTAACCTGTTAATTGACATGCTATTGTTTGCTGCATTGTTTTGGTTGCCATGAGCTTGCGAGTACATTCCAAGTACTCACCTGGCGTATCATGCCAGATGCACGGAGGTCCCGAAGGTTCGTGCTACGCTAACTAGGCCGTGTCCACAGCAGTGTCCCTGTGGATGGAGTTTCCCGCGCTATGTTCCGCTACGCTGTAGTTCTACCCAGTAGTATCGAGGCCCTGCTATGTTCCATAAATAATGTAGATATTGTTCTCAGCACCTGCAGTGCTTCTGGCCTCGCTATCGATGTAAATTATGAGCTTGTACTCGAGATATTTCAGTAAAGTTCAGTTCTGTTCTGTTCCAAGTTGTTGGGTGTTTCCAGAGGACATGATCTCTGGGCTGGAAACACTGGTAAACCGGTTCTTTGAGCCGGGGTGCCACAGGAGCTGACGCCGGCTGGGATCGCCCAGCGGGTGAACTACATCTCCAAGGCCGGGTTGAAGGAGGAGGGGTGGAGCTTCGGGAAGGAGCCCTACCACCGGGGGAACCCGGCGCCGGCGGTGAGTCCCTGGTCTTTATTTTTTGCCGCCTCGACGTTATTCTTGTGTCCTGACGCCACGGGAGGGCCGCAGCTGTTCGCCATGCAACGGAATCAGGACGGGCCGAATCCCCAGATCATGCTGGCCAACCTGCCCGACTCGGACGTGGAGGAGGCCGGCGCCGAGGCGGAGGAGGGGGCGGTCGAGGCCGACGTCGCGGCCGGCGGGTCGCGGAATGCGGGTAAGTCTCCACCCTTAGAACTTCTGCGCGACTGGCCGGACGACGACGAAGAGGGCCTGACCGGTGCCCATGGTGCAGCGCCCTCGACTGGGGAGGACGCCAGCGTCGACCCACCAAGACGGCTGCAGAAGACGGCCGGCGCCAGGCCGGCCCGCGCGGCGGCGTCCGGCAGCCGGCCGCATGGAAAGGAGGCGGTCGAGGCGAGGCCGGCCGCGAAGCGCCCAGCGGCGGCGGGACCAACGCGCGAAAGGGCCGTCATCAAGAAGAAGCGTCGGCTCGCCCCGTCGGTGGGCCAGAGGCGGGAGGTCCCGAAGGCCATTGGGTAAGTGTTCTTGTCTTTTTCTGATTCTTGCTTATGCCTCCATCGTGACAAACTTGCCGTGCACAGGTTCGCCGTTGACTTGGCGGTGGTGGCAGCGGAAGCCGCGGCGGGCGAGGCCGTCTGGAGGAAGACCAGGAGCAGCGCCATCGACCGCGAGCCGGACCGGACCGCGGAGGAGGACCTCGCGGCCCGCCAGTCCGGCCAAAATCTCGACGCGGCGACGCGCGCCGCCTGGCGGGATCGGACGGAGGCCGAGAAGGCGATGGCGGAGGCCTCGGCCCGGGCGTAGGAGAGGGCCTCCGCCAAGCGGGCCAGGACCGCCGAGGACCCGGCCTGGCCAGAGATGGAGAGGGGGTTGGCGCCGGACGCCACCGTCATCGACCCGTAGCCGGAGAGGGCGGGCGAGCCGGCGAGGCGGTCGGAGCCGGACGGCGGCGAGTCGGATGTCGACGAGAACATCGTCGTAGACACGCCGTCCCGGGCCGACCCGACACGAGGAGGCGAGGGCGACGGGAGGGGGCGCGAGGCAGACTCCGCACCATCCAGCCGAGCGCAGCCGACGCCGGCCCCGGAGGCCGCGACCGGGGACGCCGGTACCCTGGTGGTCGTGCCGCCCCAAGCCGCCACGAACTCCGAGCGGCCGGGTGGAAGCGGATCTGGCGCCGGGACCTCGGTGCAGCAGCCGTGGGCGAGCTCCGGCGAGGTTGTGGTCGGGCCGCGAACCCGGGAGGACGACGCGGCGGATGCCTTGCGCTCGCAGCTTCGCGGTCGGAGCGAGCTCCTGCAGGCCTTCGTTCGGGTAGAGCAGGAGGCGGCGCGGGGGCTGGAGCAGGCGATTGCGGTGAGTTTTATCTTCTTTGCTTGTCTTGATTGCTGAATCAGTGGGGGCGCGCCAGCGCACCCACTGGGTGTAGCCCCCGAGGTTCGGCCGGGCTGCGAAGCAGCCGGGTCGAATCTTATAGCTCGTCCTTGCATTCTTCTAATCTTCTGTCTGCACGCAGCATCCGTACGACCTGTGGGCTAGCGCGTACAACCGGCTTCGGGAGCAGTTCCGCGAGGCCAAAACCCAGCTCGCCGCCATGGAAGAGGAGTTGTGCCAGGTTCAAGGTACGTCTTGCATGCTTTAAGTGGGGGCACGCCAGCGCACCCACTGGGTGTAGCCCCCGAGGTTCGGGCCGGACTGCGGAGCAGCCGGGTCGAATCTTATGGCTTGCCCTTTTTCTTCTTATCCTTGCTTCCGGCGTCTGACCGGGAATCTTGCCGTGCAGGCGCCGCAGCCGAGGTGCCGGGTCTCCGAAACCGGCTTGCCGAAGCCGGCCTGCAGCGCGACCTCGCCATCGCCGACCGCGACCGACTCCGGACCGAGGTGGACCGGCTGGTGGCCGAGAAGGCCAAGGTGGAGGACGCCCTCCAGGCCGAGCTGGGCCGGCTGGCGGAGGAGCGCGGCAAGGGGGCCGAGGAGTTTGAGGACGCCGGCCGGAGGATCGCCCAGCTCGAGAAAGATCTCGAGGCTCAGGCCCGCGCGTCGGCCCTGCGGGAGCACGGGATGCTGAGCGAGGCGCAGCACCTCGATGAGGCCTTCGCCCGTGAGTGCCGTCTTTTCTTTGGTCTGGCCGGCCTAGCCGGCGGGTTGTTTTCTTTTGTATAACTTGTTTCTCTCCTTCTCCAGGGGTCTTCCCGGAGACGCAGGAGGCGGCCGACGTGGCCGTGCACGCCCACCGGTCGGACCAGCGCGCGGCAGGGGCGGAGGTCGATGTGTACGTCGCCTGGACGCTCTCAGAGATCGTTCTCGCCGGGGAGGCCCGCCTTGGAGCCATGGAGGGGCACATGCGCCGGCTGTTCGAGGCCGGGGTGAGCATAGTGGGCAGCCTCTGGCCAGGCATCGTGGAGCCGAACAGCGTCACTCGGCTGACGCGGTGGCTGGAGGCCGGCGCGGAGCGACTCGGCGCGTGGAGGGCCTCCGCGGCCTGGGCCGGCACGGAGATGGCGCTGCGCTTCGTCGTGTCGTGGTATCCCGGAGTGGACCTCGACCGCTTGGCGGCGTAGCGAGTCGGCACGGAGGAGGACTTGGCGGCGCGGGCGCAACGGATCGCCGGGCGGGCCAGCTACTTGGCCTCGTTCGCCTCACACGACGAGTTCGTCCTGGAGCGGACAGAGGACGGCGAGGAGCTCCCCGCTGATGAGTTCGGCCTGCTGCTCAACGACCCGGACGGCAGCTCGGCCGAGACGGGGGTCTATGCTGACGACGAAGCCGACTCGGATGACGCCGCCACGAGTGAGAGGGCGGAGGGCACTGGGCCCGACCCGGCAGCCGCGTCCACCTCGGCTGAGCCGACGCCGGCCGGAGACGACGCGGGTGTCGCTTAGGATTTTTCTTTTTGTCTTTCCTGTACTCAAACTTAGTTAGGTAGCAGGTCCACCCACTGGGGGTGTAGTTCCATGTAATGAACTTGTGGCCGAGGGCCCTTGCTGTATATAAATTTTGCATGCAATTTCACTCTTTGCTGTTCGGCCTTGGGCCTTTTCTTGCTTGTATTTTTCTTTGGGCTTCCTTCCCGTGAGCCAGACAGCTGGGTTGCGGACTGTGGCTAGGGCGGGGAGTCGGCCTTGAGAGAGGACGCACAATACTTAGGCCTTACGGACGTTGAGCACGAGCGAAACACCCACTGGGCCGGCTGGCGCTAGGCGGCGAAGCCGGTTGGCGCGCAGCCGGTCGTGCGGTGAATAAGTAAGAAAGAGCGGGTTGAACCGGGTTGGCCGAGTCGGGCTCTCCTCCTTAGCCGTTCTTGCGTGATGACGCTTCCGGCCTTTGGCTCTTGCCGGCCGGACAGCCGGGAGCCGGCTGTGGCTGGCGAAGAGAGGGCTTTGGCGGTTCGCACGCTTCGAAATGGACTAAGGAAAAAACAGCGAGGCGCGGTCTAGCCGGCTAGCCCCCGAGCCCCCGAGCCGGCTGCGCCGACTCGGCGGGAGAATTGAAAACGGGGAGGTGCATAGACACAGAGTAAAAATGGAAAAGGAAGCCCCCGAACCCCCGAGCCGGCTGTGCCGACTCGGCGGGATAAACGAGACCAAGGGGGCTTGCTGCTTTCATTAAACCCAAAAGGTGGTGATACATACATGCATGAGTTCAACTGTAAAACGGACGGAGGAGCTCCGCATTCCAGGGCCGGCTGGACTCCTTGCCGGCTGCATCTAGCTTGCGCTTGTTCGGCTTCTGCGCGTCGATGAGGTAGTACGCATTCCGGTCGCAGAGGGCCTTGCGGACGATGAAGGGGCCCTCCCAGGGGGAGGCCAGCTTGTGCTGGCCGGCTGTCCGTTGGACGAGCCGGAGCATGAGGTCACCCTCGCGGAACACGAGGGGCTTGATTTTCTTGCTGTGGTAGTGGTGCAGGCCTTGCTGGTAGCTGGCTGACCAGCTGAGAGCCAGGAGGCACGCCTCCTCGAGCAGGTCGACGCCATCTTCGCGCTCTTCTTTTGCCTCGGCTTCTGTGTACATGGTCACCCGGGGCGAGTCGAACTCGACGTCGGATGGAATGATAGCTTTGGCTCCGTAGACAAGGAAGAACGGGGTGAACCCGGTTGAGCGGTTGGGTGTCGTCCGGAGACTCCAGAGGATGGCCGGCAGCTCGTCGAGCCAGCTGCCGGGTGAACGCAAGAGCGGCTTGACGAGTCGCGGCTTGATGCCGGCTAGGATGAGGCCGTTAGCCCGCTCGACCTGGCCGTTCGACTAGGGATGTGCGAGGGAGGCCAAGTCGAGCCGGATGCCGGATGCAGGGCAGTAGTGGGTCAGCGCACCTTTGGCGAAGTTGGTGCCGTTGTCCGTGATGATGCTGTGGGGAACGTCGTAGCGAACCGTGATGTCCTTGATGAACCGGACTGCAGTGGGCCCGTCGAGCTTCTTGATCGGCCGTGCCTCGATACACTTGGTGAACTTGTCGACGGCGACTAGCAAATGCGTCATGCCGCCTCGGGCGGTCTTGAAGGGCCCCACCATGTCGAGCCCCCAGACGGCAAAGGGCCACGTGATCGGGATGGTTTGGAGGGCTGAGGCTGGCTGGCGGCTGCGCTTGCTGAAACGTTGGCAGCCCTCGCACTTGAGGACCAGCTCCTCGGCGTCTTCCAAAGCCGTGGGCCAGTAGAAGCCATGGCGGAAAGCTTTGGCCACCAGGGACCTCGAGGCGGCGTGGTGCCCGCACTCGCCCTGGTGGATGTCGAGGAGGATCTCGATCCCTTTGCTCTGCTCGACGCAGCGCTGGAACACGCCAGTCGTGCTACGCTTGACGAGTTCGTGGTTGATAATGCTGTAGGCGGACGCTCGCCGCTGCACTTGCCGGGCTTCGGTTTCGTCGTTGGGGAGGTCGCCATCTTCCAAGAAGGCCAGGATCGGCTGAGCCCAAGACGGCGCCGTCACCACCGTCAGGACGGCCGCTGGGATGGGATCCGGGACGACAGCCCCCGAGCCGGATCCAGCAGCCCCCAGGCTTGGGCCGGCTGCCCCCGATCCGGAGATGGCAGTCCCTGGGCTGGAGCAGGCAGCCCCCGAGCCGGGGACGGCAGTCCCCGGGCTGGAGCCGGCAGCCCCCGAGCCGGAGACGGCAGTCCCCGAGCCGGAGACGGCAGTCCCCGAGCCGGAGCCGGGAACTCCAGGGTCGGGTGGGGGCGCGTTGGGATCGTCCGGGACGAAGATTGATTCTGACTCGGGAGACGGCTTGATAGACGGCTTTCGCAGGTGCTCGAGGGAGACGCCGGACGGGTTGGCTTGCCGGGTGGAGCCCACTTTGGCCAGGGCGTCAGCTGCTTCGTTGTCCGCACGTGGGATGTCGGGGGGATGACCCCCGGGTAGGCAACGGAGCACGGATCCCTTTCCAAAACACCGAGGCAGGCCAAGCCCCTCAATCCGGCTGGCCCGCACGCTGGCTCCCCAGCGCGAGCCGGCTCGGCGTGGCGACCCGGCCTGGCCGGCTGGACACTAGAGAGCAGACCCTCACGATAAGACAAGTAAGGCAACAGCGCCCCCTCCTTTACACCGGCCCCGACGGGCGAGGCGACAACATTCCCTGTGCCCCCGCCTGGGGCGGGCGGTGACCGGGCGGCCTAACCCTGTTGCTAGGCGGCGCCGACCATCCCTGACGAACGACAAGACCCACCACAGTGCCGAGCAGCCGACCGAGCCCGCACCCGGCGGACCCGGCGCACCCGGCGGACCCGGCGCACCCGGCGGACCCGGCGCACCCGGCAAACCCGGCGCACCCGGCGCACCCGGCGACCCGACGGCCCCCACCGTCGGCTCCTAGACAATGACACCCGGGCCCCGCTCCCATGCATCCTTACTCATCTACCCCTGGGGGTCGGCCTATAAGACCCCCCGGGAGCCCTCCATGCAGGGGGTCGGACAATTCAGTAACAACGCACACAAACACAGCTCCAGGAGCGACCTTGTAACCTTTGTGCACTCCATACTCATTTCGGCAGGACTAGGGGTGTTACCTCTCCGGAGGGCCCCGAACCTGGGTACGTCTTGTGTCCCGCACTTGCGCGTGCTAACCTCGCCTCCGGAACCCACCGGCATCCTCTCGTAACCCCACATCTTAAGCCATCCCATGGCATCTGCCGTGAGTCGCGCACCCCCCGCGAGAATACCACGACAGTTGGCGCCCACCGTGGGGCTGCTCGCGGCGCCGGCCGGAGTCAAGTTCCGGACGAGGCCCTTCACCACCTCCGGCGAGCGCATCGTGCACGGTTTGGTCCGCGCGCCTCGCACGACCAACCCGGCCGGCTGCAGCGCTGCGCCGAGCACGGGCGTCGCCTGCCCCGCAGGCTGCCTCGTCGTCCCCCTTGGCGTGCTGCACCGACTCGCCTGTCCCCGGTGGCTGCGCCGTCTCCGACGACGTCGCCGCTCTCTACGTCCGCGCGGAGGTGCTGACCATCGGCACTAGCGCCGGCTCCCCGCGTGCCAAGGAGAAGGCTGCCGCGGCCGCCGCCACCGCGGCTGCGGCTCCGCCTCGCCGGACTGACCCGCTCCACGATACGATCCGGAGTCTGCAAGCCCCCATCACGCCTGACGCCGACACGGCTGTTGCAGCAGCTCAGCTCAACGAGGGCCGCCAGCATCTGCTACTCAAGGCCACGGAGCTCGCCGCAACCCGGCGCCGGCTAGAGTCCGCCCAGCGAGAATACGACAGCGCCCACGGCCTCACGCCGGCCGCCGCCGAGCCCAGCCGGGTCGCGGAGGTACGGATCCGTGGGGGCGCAATCGGCCGTGCGCTTGGCGCAGGCCGACCCGGCTACGACACCCCCGTCAAGACCATGCGCGCGGCGCAGGCCGCGATCGCTGATATCGAGTTCCTGGAGGGCCAGGAGCTGCAGCAGCAGCAGCGCATCCGTGACCTCATCACCGCGGCAAACGAGCAGGAGCAACGCTTCGACCCGGCCCAGCCATCCGCCTCCGCCTCAGGAAGAACCGGAGACCCGGAGAGGGCTCTCCAGGACGCGCGGCAGACGTCTTCGCACGCCACTAGCGCGAGCCGCTCTGGCCGGCACCGGTCCGGTCGGAGCCGGCACAACCGAGCCACCACCGCCGGAGACGGCAACGCTGGCGAGACGGCCGGTGACGGCCGGGTTCAGCAGCCGGAGCCCCCCGTGCGGCCGGCTCGGCCGCCCGAGCCGGCCCCGGAAGCTCTTGCTCCCCGCGGTCCCGTGGCCGACCGAGTCGGTCCCCGCGGTCCCGTGGCTGACCGACTCGGCCCCCGCGAGCCCTACGACGAAAGCGACGCCCGTCACCGCATCGACCGGCTGGCACGCTCCACGGCCCTGGAGGAGGAAAGCTCTGTCGGGCCGGCGTGCTTCGTCCCCCGCATTCGCGAGGAGCCCTTCCCCAAAGGTTTTTCGCTGCCCCGTGACTCGCCAAAGTACACCGGCGCCACCAAGCCGGAGGACTGGCTGACCGACTACACCACAGCTGTCGGCATAGCCGGCGGCAACCAGCGCGTGGCCGTACGATACGTCCCCCTCATGCTGCTCGGCTCGGCCCGGACGTGGCTTAACAGCCTGCGAGCCGGCAGCGTGAACTCCTGGCTGGATTTCGAAGACGCGTTCATCCGCAACTTCACCAGCACCTACAAGCGACCCGGCAAGGCTCGTCAGCTTTCCATGTGCGTCCAGAAGCCGGGCGAGCCCCTGCGTGATTTCCTCACGCGGTGGACGGAGCTCCGCAACTTCTGCGAGGGCGTCCACGAGGTCCAGGCCATCCAATACTTCATCGACGGGTGCCTAGACGACACTCTGGTCAAGCACCGGCTGGTGTGCGACGAGCCGGAGACTCTGGCGGAGCTCATGGCCGTGGCGGAGAAGTACGCTACGGCCGACTCCGCGATGAATGTGAAGATCACGATCGACGCAGACGGCAAGCTTCTCCCGGCCCAGCCGGGTCCCGCCAAGCCGGCTGGCGACAACAACCAGCGCCGGCAAGACAACAACAACAACGACAAGCGCCGGAGCGACCAGCCGGCGCCCCGCTACGACAACCGACAAGTCGCCGCCGTGGAAGGGGAGCAGCCGGCCGAGCAAGGCGCCAGCCAGCGTCCGCGCACTGGCAAAGCCGCCTGGCAGCCCAAGCTGACTTTCGAGCAGATGCTCGATGCCCCCTGCAAGAACCACAGCGGCGCAAAGCCGTCGACGCACACGCTCCGGCAGTGCAGTTTCACGCAGCGCCTGTTGAAGGGCAACCTTCCGCCCCCGCCACCTGGAGCCGGCCCGCAGCAGCCGCCGCTCCCGCCGCCTCCGCCGCCACCCGGCGCCCTCGCCGACAACCCTTTCCCGCGCCCGGACGCGTCCTACGTCGTCTTCACCAGCGAGGGGGATGACAAGCATGCAAAGCGCAAGCACATGGCCGAGGTGAACGCCGTCGTCCCCCCGGTTCCCCAGTACATGCATTGGTCCGTCCGGCCGGTGAGCTGGACCCGGGAGGACCACCCGGCCGTCATGCCCATGCCGGGTGGCTACGCCCTCGTGCTTGACCCCACCCTCGTCACCGAGAAACGCACCAGCCGCTTTTCGCGGGTGCTGATCGACGGCGGCAGCAGCATCAACATCCTGTACCGCGACACCATGACCAAGCTCGGCATCGAGCTGCGACAGCTGGAGCCGACCCGGACGGTGTTCCAAGGCATCGTGCTGGGTCTCTCCTGCTCTCCGATCGGCCGGATCTGGCTTGACATCCTGTTCGGCTCCAGCAGCCACTTCCGCCGCGAGCCGATCTGGTTCGAGGTGGTCGACCTGGCCAGCCCCTACCACGCGCTGCTCGGCCGGCCTGCGATGGCCAAATTCATGGCGGTCCTCCACTACGCCTACCTGAAATTGAAGATGCCGGGTCCCAAATGCCTCATCACCATCGTCGGCGACTACAAGAAGTCCCTCGAGTGCGCCAAAGCCGGCTCCCTGCTGGCCGAGTCGCTGGTCATCGCCGAGGAGAGGCGCTAGCTCGACCGGATCGTGGCGCTGGCTAACGGGCAGTCGGCCGTGCCGGCTCCGCCCAAGCCGGCCGCCGACGAGGCCTCCTTCAAGCCGGCCAAGGACACAAAGCGGGTCCCGCTCAACCCGGCCGACCCCAGCTCCATCAAGTACGTCATCGTGGGCACCGGCCTCGACAGCAAATAGGAAGGCGAGCTCGTCGATTTCCTCCGTTAGAATCAGGATATCTTTGCATGGTCTCCCAAAGACATGCCGGGTGTCCCGACAGAATTCGCCGAGCACAAAGTACACGTCTGCAAGGACGCCAAGCCTGTCCGACAGCCGCTACGCCGCTTCTCCGAGGAGAAGCGAAGAACCGTCGGTGAAGAGATCGCCCGGCTGCTCAAAGCCGGGTTCATGATGGAAGTATTCCACCCCGAGTGGCTGGCCAATCCAGTCCTCGTCCTGAAGAAAAATGGCACCTGGCGCATGTGCATCAACTACACCAGCCTGAACAAGGCATGCCCCAAAGACCCGTTCGCTCTGCCCCGGATCGACCAAGTCATCGACTCCACAGCCGGCTGTGAGCTCCTGTCCTTCCTGGACACCTACTCCGGCTACCACCAGATCAAGCTGGACCCGGCCGACGCCCTCAAGACGTCCTTCATCACGCCCTTTGGGGCGTATTGCTACATCACCATGTCGTTCGGCCTGAAGAATGCCGGCGCCACCTTCCAGCGCTGCATGCAGAACTGCCAGCTGCCCCAGCTCGGCAGAAATGTGCACGTCTACGTCGACGACATCGTGGTGAAGACCAAGCAGCACCTCACGCTCCTGGCCGACCTCAAAGAAACCTTCACCAAACAACGCCGGTTCCAGATCAAGCTCAACCCGGAGAAATGCGTCTTCGGCGTGCCGGCTGGCCAGCTCCTCGGCTTCCTCGTCTCGGCGCGCGGCATCGAAGACAACCTAGAGAAGATCAAGGCAATCGAGCGGATGCGCAAGCCGACCCGGCTGCGCGATGTCCAGAAGTTCACCGGCTGCTTGGCCTCTCTCAGCCGGTTCGTCAGCCGGCTGGGGGAGAGGGCCCTGCCCCTGTATCAATTGATGAAGAAGACGACGGCGTTCGAGTGGAGTGACCAAGCGGACGAAGCTTTCCCTGACCTCAAGCGCATGATGTCCACCGCACCCGTCCTGGCCATGCCGGCTGAGAAAGAGCCACTCCTGCTGTACATCGCCGCCACCTCCCGCGCGGTCAGCACGGTGCTGGTCGTCGAGCGCCCTGAGGAGGGCAAGGTGCAGCCGGTCCAGCGTCCGGTGTACTACCTAAGCGAGGTGCTTTCCGCCTCCAAGCAGAACTACCCCCACTACTAGAAGATGTGCTACGGCGTGTACTTCGCCGCCAAGAAGCTGAGGCAATACTTCCAGGAGCATACCATTACCGTGGTGAGCACGGCCCCCATCGGCGAGATCATGGGCTGCCGGGATGCCTCTGGCCGGGTGGCCAAGTGGGCCATCGAGCTAGCCGGCCACACGATTCTCTACGAACCGCGCACCACCATCAAGTCCCAAGCGCTGGCCGACTTCCTCGTCGACTGGACCGAGACCCAGTACCTACCGCCGGCGCCCGAGTCGACTCACTGGCGCATGCACTTCGACGGCTCCAAGATGCGCAACGGCTTGGGAGCCGGCATCATGCTGTCCTCCCCCAAGAACGACCGGCTGCGGTACGTGCTGCAAATCCACTTCGCCGCCTCCAACAACGTCGCCGAGTACGAAGCTCTCGTGCACGGCCTCCTGCTGGCCAGGGATATCGGCTTCCGGCGTATCCTCTGCTACGGCGACTCGGACCTGGTGGTGCAGCAAGTTTTTGGCGACTGGGATGCCAAAGACGCCAACATGGCCAGCTACCGCTTCCTGGTCCAACAACTCTCCGGCGGGTTCGACGGTTGCGAGTTCCTCCATGTCCCACGCGCGGACAACGAAGCAGCCGACGCCCTGGCCAAAGTGCGCTCCACCCGGCAAGCCATCCCGTCTGGCGTCTCCCTCGAGCACCTGCGGAAGCCTTCCATCAAGCCATCTCCCGAGTCTGAATCAATCTTCGTCCCGGACGACCCCGACGCGCCCCCACCCAACCCTGGAGTTCCCGGCTCCGGCTCGGGGGGGGGGGGGGGGGGGGGGGCTGCCGGCTCCGGCTCGGGGACTGCTTGCTCTGGCTCGGGAACTGCCGTCTCCGGCTCGGGGGCTGCCGGCACCAGCTCGGGGGCTGCCGTCCCGCATCTCATCCCGGCGGCTGTCCTCACAGTGGTGACGGCGCCGTCGTGGGCTCAGCCGATCCTCGCCTTCCTGGAAGACGGCGACCTCCCCAGCGACGAGACCGAAGCCCGGCAAGTACAGCGACGCGCGTCCGCCTACAGCATCATCAACCACGAGCTCGTCAAGCGCAGCACGACGGGCATGTTCCAGCGCTGCGTCGAGTAGGACAAAGGGATCGAGATCCTCCTCGACATCCACCAGGGCGTGTGTGGGCACCACGCCGCCTCGCGGTCCCTGGTGGCCAAAGCTTTCCGCCACGGATTCTACTGGCCCCCGACCCTGCAGGACGCCGAGGAGCTGGTCCTCAAGTGCGAGGGCTGCCAACGCTTCAGCAAGCACATCCACCAGCCGGTTTCAGCCGTCCAAACCATTCCAATTACATGGCCCTTTGCTGTCTGGGGGCTCGACATGGTAGGCCCCTTCAAGACCGCCCGAGGCGGCATGACACATCTGCTGGTCACCGTCGACAAGTTCACCAACTAGATCGAGGCGAGACCGATCAAGAAGCTCGACGGGCCCATGACCGTCCGATTCATCAAGGATATCGCGGTTCGCTACGGCGTTCCCCACAGCATCATCACGGACAACGGCACCAACTTCGCCAAGGGCGCGCTGGCCCACTACTGCTCTGCATCCGGCATCCGGCTCGACTTGGCCTCCGTCGCACATCCCCAGTCGAACGGCCAGGTCAAGCGGGCTAACGGCCTCATCCTAGCCGGCATCAAGCTGCGACTCGTCGAGCCACTCGTGCGCTCACCTGGCAGCTGGCTCAATGAGCTGCCGGCCGTCCTCTGGAGTCTCCGGACAACACCAAACTGCTCCATCGGGTTCACCCCGTTCTTCCTCGTCTACGGAGCCGAAGCAATCATTCCAACCGACGTCGAGTTTGACTCGCCTCGGGTGACCATGTACACAGGAGCCGAAGCAAAAGAAGCACGCAAAGACGGCGTCGACCTGCTCGAGGAGGCGCGCCTCCTGGCCCTCAGTCGGCCAGCCATCTACCAAAAAGGCCTGCGCCACTACCACAGCAAGAAAATCAAGCCCCTCGCGTTCCGCGAAGGCGACCTTGTGCTCCGGCTCGTCCAATGAACAGCCGGCCAGCACAAGCTGGCCTCCCCCTGGGAGGGCCCCTTCATCGTCAGCAAGGCTCTCGGCGACCGAAACACGTACTACCTCATCGACGCGCAGAAGCCGAACAAGCGCAAGCGAGATGTAGCCGGCGAGGAGTCTAGCCGGCCCTGGAACGCGGAGCTCCTCCGTCCGTTTTATAGTTAAACTCATGCATGTATGTATCACCACCTTTTGATTTAATAAAAGCAGGCAGCTCCCCCGTTTCCGTTTCTCCCGACGAGTCGGCACAGCCGGCTCGGGGGCTCGGGGGCTTCCTTTTCCACTTAAATATGTGTCTATGCACCTCTCCGTTTTTTGATTCTCCCGCCGAGTCGGCGTAGCCGGCTCGGGGGCTCGGGGGCTAGCCGGCTAGACCGCGCCTGGCCATTTTTCCTTAACTCCATTTCGCAGCGTACGAACCGCCAAGGCCCTCTCTTCGCTAGCCACAGCCGGCTCCCGGCTGTCCGGTCGGCAAGAGCTAAAGGCCGAAAGCGTCGTCACGCTAGAAAGGCTAAGGAGGAGGGGCCGGCTCGGCCAACCCGGCACAACCCTCCCTCCCTCGGTAGTTCGCCGCACGACCGGCTGCGCGCCAGGCGGTTTCGCCACCTGCCGCCAGCCGGCCCAGTGGGTGTTTCGCTCGCGCTCAACGTCCGGAAAAAGCCTAAGTATTGTGCGTCCGCTCTCAAAGCCGAATCCCCGCCCTAGCCACAGTCCGCAACCCGGCTGTCCGGCTAGCGGGAAGAACGCTCGAAGAAAAGACAAGCAAGAAAAGGCCCAAGGCCGAACAACACAAAGTGAACTCACAGGCAAAATTTATATACAGCATGGGCCTTCGGCCACGAGTTCATTACATGAAACTACACCCCCAGTGGGTGGAACTGCTACCTAACTAAGTTCGAGTACAGGAAAGATAAAAAGGAAAAGCAATCCTAAGCGGCACCCGCGTCGTCTCCGGCCGGCGTCGGCTCAGCCGAGGTGGACGCGGCCTCCGGGTCGGGTCCAGCGCTCTCCGCCGGCCTCTCGGCCGTGGCGTCGTTGTCTGGGTCGGCCTCGTCATCGGCATAGGCACCCGTCTTGGCCGAGCTGCTGTCCGGGTCGTTGAGCAGCAGGCCGAGCTCGTCGGTAGGGAGCTCCTCGCCATCTTCCGTCCGCTCGACGACGAACTCGTCGTGAGGGGCGAACGATGCCAGGTAGCTGGCCCGCCCAACGATCCGCTGCACCTGCGCCGCCAAGTCCTCCTCCGCGCCGGCCCGCTGCGCCGCTAGGCGGTCGAGGTCCATGCCCGGATACCAGGACACGACGAAGCGCAGCGCCATCTCCGCGCCGGCCCGGGCCGCGGACTTCCTCCACGCGCCGAGTCGCTCAACGCCGGTTTCTAGCCACCGCGCCAGCCGGGTGACGCTGTCCGGCGTCACAGCGCATGGCCAGAGGCTGCCCACCATGCTCAGCCCGGCCTCGAACAGCCGGTGCATGTGCCCCTCCACGGCTCGAAGACGGGCCTCGCCGGCGAGGACGAGCTCCGAGAAGGACCAAGCGGCGTAAGCGTCGATGTCCGCCCCTAGCGTGCGCTGCTCCGCCCGGTGGGCATACACGGCCGCATCGGCCGCCTCCTGCGTCTCGGGGAAGACTCCTGCCAAGGAAGGAAACAAATCAGACAAACGAAAATAACGGGCCGGTTAGGTCGGCCGGACCAAGCAAAAGATAGCACTCACGGGAGAAGGCCTCATCGAGGTGCTGCGCCTCGCCCAGCATCCCGTTCTCCCGTATGGCCGACGCGCGCGCCTGGGCCTCGAGATCCTTCTCGAGCTGGGCGATCCTCCTGCCGGCGTCCGCTAGCTCCTCGGCCGCCTTGTCGTGCTCCTCCGCCAGCCGGCCTAGTTCCACCTGGTGGGCATCCTCCGCCTTGGCCTTCTCGGCCACCAGCCGGTCCATCTCGGCCTGGAGCCGGTCGCGGTCACCGACGGCGTGGTCGCGCTGCTCGCCGGCTTCGGCAAGCCGGCCTCGAATTCCTGGCACCTCGGTCGCGTCGGCTGCGCAACAAGGTTCCCGGTCAGATGCCGGAAGCAAGGATTAGAAGAAAAAGACAAGGCTCTAAGATTCGACCCGGCTGCTCCGCAGTCCGGCCCGAATCTCGGGAGCTACACCCAGTGGGTACGCTGGCGCGCAGCCACTTAAGGCATGCAAGACGCACCTTGGACCCGACGCAGCTCCTCCTCCTTGGCAGTGAGCTGGGTTTTAGCCTCGCGGTACCGCTCCCGGAGCCGGTTGTACGCGCTGGCCCGGAGGTCGTACAGATGCTGCGCGCAGACAGAAGATTAGAAGAATGCAAAGACGAGCTATAAGATTCGACCCGGCTGCTTCGCAGCCCGGCCGAACCTCGGGGGCTACACCCAGTGGGTGTGCTGGCACGCCCCCACTGATTCAGCAACCGAGACAAGCAAAGGACAAAAAACTCACCGCGATCGCCTATTCCAGCTGCCGCGCCCGGTCCTGCTCCTCCCGGACGAAGGCCTGCAGGCGCTCACCCCGACCGCGAAGCTGCGAGCGCAAGGCATCCGCCGCATCGTCCTCCCGGGTTCGCGGCCCGACCATGACTTCACCGGAGCTCGCCCATGGCTGCTGGATCGCGGCCCCGGCGCCGGATCCGCTTCCACCCGGCCGCTCGGGGTTCATGGCGGCTTGGGGCGGCACGACCACCAAGGCACCGGTGTCTCCGGGGCTGGCGTCGGCTGCGCTTGGCCGGATGGCGTGGAGTCCGCCTCGCGCCTCTCTTCGCCGCCCTCGCCTCCCTCCGTCGGGTCGGCCCGGGGCGGCGTGTCCACGACGATGTTCTCATCGACGTCTGACTCGCCGCCGACCGGCTCCGCCCTCCTCTCCGGCTCGCCCGCTCCCTCCGGCTGCGGCTCGATGATCGTCGCCACTGGTGCCGAGCCCCTCTCCATCTCCGGGTAGGCCGGATCCGCGGTGGGCCTGGCCCGCTTCGCGGAGGCCCTCTCCCACGCCTGGGCCGAGGCCTCCTGCATCGCCTTCTCGGCCTCGTCCCGGTCCCGCCAGGCGGCACGCGTCGCCGCGTCAAGATCTTGGCCGGACTGGCGGGCCTCGAGGTCCTCCTCCGTGGTCTGGCCCGGCTCGCGGTCGATGGCGCTGCTCCTGGTCTTCCTCCAGGTGACCTCGCCCGCCGCGGCCTCCGTCGCCGCTACCGCCAAGTCAAGGGCCGACCTGTACATGGCAGATTTGTCATGACATAGGGATAAGCAAGAAAAAGACAAGCTATAAGATTCGACCCGGCTGCTCCGCAGCCCAGCCGAACCTCAGGGGCTACACCCAGTGGGTGCGCTGGCGCGCCCCCACTGATTCAACAAGCCAGGATCAGAAATAAGACAAGATATACTTACCCGATGACCGTCGGGACCTCCCGCTTCTGCCCCACGGACGGGGCGAGCCGACGCTTCTTCTTGACGACGGCCCTCTCGCGTGCCGGCCCCGCCGCTGGGCGTTTCGCGGCCAGCCTCGCCTCGACCGCCTCCTTCCCATGCGGCCGGCTGACAGACGCCGCCACGCGGGCCGGCCCGGCGCCGGCCGCCTTCCGCAGCCGCCTTGGGGGGTCGACGCTGGCGTCCTCCCCGGCCGAGGACGCTGCATCGTGGGCACCGGTCAGGCCCTCCTCGTCGTCGTCTGGCCAGTCTCGCAGTAGATCTGGGGGCGGAGACTTACCCGCATTCCGCGACCCGTTGGCTGCGGCGTCGGCCAGGCGCGCCTCGACCGTCCCCTCCTCCGCCTCGGCGCCGTCATCCTCCACGTCCGACTCGGGCAGGTCGGCCAGCAGAAGCTGGGGATTCGGCCCGTCGTGGTTCCGCTGGCTGGCAAATAGCTGCGGCCCTCCCGTCGCGTCAGGACACAAGAATAGCGTCGAAGCAGCAAAATATAAAGACCAGGGACTCACCGTCGGTGCCGGGTTCGCCCGGTGATAGGGCTCCTTCCCGAAGCTCCACCCCTCCGCCTTCAACCCGGCCTTGGAGATGTAGTTCACCCGCTGGGTGATCCCGGCCGGCGACAGCTCCTTGGTCGACATCCGGGTCGGGTCGTGCCGGCCGCTCATGTCGCAGATCCGGTACGCCCGGCGCTGCAGCGGCAGCACCCGACGGGCGATGAAGGCCGCGATGAGGTCGACCGGCTTCAGCCCCTGGTGGTCCGTCAGCTCCCCGACCCGGCCGCAGATGTTCACCATCTCCTGCGGCGGCTTTTTGGGGCAGTAACCGCAGTTCGGCTTCTCGAGCGGCGGCACGTCGACGAACGGCGGAAGGTTGATGACGTCCACCGCTGGGTCGGCGTTCCGGACGTAGAAAAACGTCGTCTGCCAGTTCTTGGCCGAGTCCTCAAGCGGCGGCTTGGGAAACGGCCCGTTCACCCGACCAGTGACCACCGCTGCGCCGCAGTCGGACATGACGCTGGCTGACGCCCCCTGCTGCTTGAGAAAGAACATCTTCGCCCACAGCTCCACAGTCGGCAGCATCCCGAGATAGCCTTCGCAGAGCGTGGCGAAACCGGCAACTTGCAGCACGGCGTTGGCGCCGAGATGATGCGGCTGCAGCCCGAAGAAGTCGAGCCATGCGCGGAAGAAGAGACTCGCGGGGAGGCCGAGCCCGTGCTCGAAATGCGAAAAGAAGACCACGTGCTCGCCCTCCCGCGGCTGCGGCACCCTCTCCGAGACCGGCGCGCGCGCGAGCAGCGCCTCCGCCGGCGGTAGCCACCTCGTGTGGCGAAGATAGCGAATGTTCTGCTCCGTCGTGATGGAGCCCTCCCAAGAGCCCTTCGGCAACACCATTGGAGGGCTCTACGGGCGGCGAGATACGGCGATGAGGAGGAGGAGGAAGAGAGAACTGCGCGCTGCGGACCTCGGATTGCGGCGCGCGGCAGCAGGCGTGGGCGAGGCGTGCGACGGCGGCAGCGCTTCGCTTGGTCGCGGCGGAGAAGAAGCAAGGGCAGAGGAGGAGCGAGGGGCGGGAGTGTGCGGAAACGTTTCTGTCGCACCTTCCCTATGCCTCATTTATAACCACAAGGGATCGTGGGGGAGTGGGATCGTTTGCGCCCACGATCCCCACTCCCCCGCACTATGCGCGCACGTTCCCCACGCACATTAACTGCGTGGGGAAGCGCAATCGCCAACGGCCGCCGCAGTAAATCCCTCGCACGCGGGCCGAGGGCATGTCGTGGCGGGCCCGGGCCACAGTCACATCCCGACGTGCGCGTGGGGTGGCAGGCCTCGCCCGCCGCGAGGCTGCACGTGGCAGCCCTCAAGCCGCGGTGGGCGCGAATCGGCATACAAAGCAAGACTCATCTGGCGGGCGTTTCCGTTTCCCGCCCAGGCCGGGGTGCCGCGACCCGGTCTCCGGAAGCCGGCCCCCAGCGGGTGTTCCCGGCGCCCGCTGCCGCGGTGCCGGCAAGCGGCCAGGCGAAGCCGCCCGACCGGACTCCGGCATTTCATCAACAAACCGGCTCCTCAGGGGGGTAAGCTGCGAAGGCCCCCCTGCCTGAAGCCAGCAAACCTTCACAGCTTCGAGGACTACTGTCGGGGGGATGACCCCCGGGTAGGCAACGGAGCCCGGATCCCTTTCCAAAACACCGGGGCAGGCCAAGCCCCTCAATCCGGCTAGCCCGCACGCCGGCTCCCCAGCACGAGCCGGCTCGGCGTGGCGTCCCGGCCTGGCCGGCTGGCCCATGCCGGCTGGCCACTAGAGAGCAGACCCTCATGACAAGACAAGTAAGGCAACATTGCCCCCTCCTTTACACCGGCCCCGGCGGGCGAGGCGACAGGATTCCCTGTTCCCCCGCCCGGGGCGGGCGGCGACCGGGCGGCGTAACCCTGTTGCTAGGCGGCGCCGACCGTCCCTGACGAATGACAAGACCCACCACAGTGTCGAGCAGCTGACCGAGCCCGCACCCGGCGGACCCGGCGCACCCAGCGCACCTGGCGCACCCGGCGAACCCGACGCACCTGGCGGACCCGGCGACCCCCACCGCCGGCTCCTTGACAATGACACCCGGGCCCCGCTCCCGTGCATCCTTACTCATCTACCCCTGGGGGTCGGCCTATAAGACCCCCCGAGAGCCCTCCATGCAGGGGGTCAGACAATTCAGTAACAACGCACACAAACACAGCTCCAGGAGTGACCTTGTAACCTTTGTGCACTCCATACTCATTTCGGCAGGACTAGGGGTGTTACCTCTCCGGAGGGCCCCGAACCTGGGTACGTCTTGTGTCCCGCACTTGCGCATGCTAACCTCGCTTCCGGAACCCACCGGCGTCCTCTCGTAACCCCACCTCTTAAGCCATCCCATGGCATCTGCCATGAGTCGCGCACCCCCCGCGAGAATACCATGACATGGGATGTGGAGGAACTAGCAACCGTCGAACCCGCCGGAGAGTTGCTGGACCAGGAAGCGGTAGCTGGCCATGTTGGCGTCTTTGGAGTCCCAGTCGCCGAAAGCTTGCTGCACCACCAGGTCCGAGTCGCCGTAGCAGAGGATGCGCCGGATGCCGATCTCCTTGGCCAGCCGGAGGCCGTGCACAAGAGCTTCGTACTCGGCGACGTTGTTGGAGGTGGCGAAGTGGATTTGCAGCACCTACCGTAGCCGGTCGTTCTTGGGGGAGGACAGCACGATGCCGTCTCCCAAGCCGTTGCGCATCTTGGAGCCATCGAAATGCATGCGCCAGTGCGTCGACTCGGGTGCCGGCGGCAGGTACTGGGTCTCGGTCCAGTCGACGAGGAAGTCGGCCAGCGCTTGGGACTTGATGGTGGTGCGGGGCTCGTAGTGGATCGTGTGGCCAGCTAGCTCGATGGCCCACTTGGCCACCCAGCCAGAGGCATCCCGGCAGCCCATGATCTCGCCGATGGGGGCCATGCTCACCACGGTAATGGTGTGCTCCTGGAAGTACTGCCTCAGCTTGTTGGCGGCGAAGTACACGCCGTAGCACATCTTCTCGTAGTGGGCGTAGTTCTGCTTGGAGGTGGAGAGCACCTCGCTCAGGAAATACACTGGTCGCTGGACCGGCTGCACCTTGCCCTCCTCAGGGCGCTCGACGACCAGCACCGTGCTGACCGCGCGGGAGGTGGCGGCGACGTACAGCAGGAGTGGCTCTTTCTCAGCCGGCGTGGCCAGGATGGGTGCGGTGGATAGCATGCGCTTGAGGTCGCGGAAAGCTTCGTCCGCCTGGTCGCTCCACTCGAATGCCGTCGTCTTCTTCGTCAGCTGATACAGGGGCAGGGCCCTCTCCCCGAGCTAGCTGACGAACCGGCTGAGAGAGGCCAAGCAACCGGTGAACTTTTGGACGTCGCGCAGCCGGGTCGGCTTGCGCATGCGCTCGATTGCCTTGATCTTCTCCGGGTTGGCTTCAATGCCGCGCTCCGAGACGAGGAAGCCGAGGAGCTGGCCAGCCGGCACGCCAAAGACGCATTTCTCCGGGTTGAGCTTGATCTGGAATCGGCGCAGGTTGGCGAAGGTCTCCTTGAGGTCGGCCATAAGCGTGAGGTGCTGCTTGGTCTTCACCACGATGTCGTCGACGTAGACGTGCACATTTCTGCCGAGTTGGGGCAGCAGGCATTTCTGCATGCAGCGCTGGAAGGTGGCGCCGGCATTCTTCTAGCCGAATGACATGGTGATGTAGCAATACGCCCCAAAGGGCGTGATGAAGGACGTCTTGAGGGCGTCGGCCGGGTCCAGCTTGATCTGGTGGTAGCCGGAGTAGGCGTCCAGAAAGGACAGGAGCTCGTAGCCGGCTGTGGAGTCGATGACTTGGTCGATCCGGGGCAGAGCAAACGGGTCTTTCGGGCATGCCTTGTTCAGGCTGGTGTAGTCGATGCACATGCGCCAGGTGCCATTTTTCTTCAGGACGAGGACCGGGTTGGCCAGCCACTCGGGGTGGAACACTTCCATGATGAAGCTGGCTGCGAGCAGCCAGGCGATCTCTTCACCGATGGTTCTTCGCTTCTCCTCGGAGAAACGGCGTAGCGGCTGTCGGACAGGCTTGGCGTCCTTGCGGACATGAAGTTTGTGCTCAGCGAATTCCCTCGGGACACCCGGCATGTCTTTGGGAGAACATGCGAAGATATCCTGATTCTCACGGAGGAAATCGACGAGCTCGTCTTCCTATTTGCTGTCGAGGCCGGTCCCCACGACGATGTACTTGTTCGGTTTGAAGGAGGCCTCGTTGGCCGGCCGGGTTGAGCGGGTCTTTCTTCGTGTCTTTGGTCGGCTTGAAGGAGGCCTCGTCGGCCGGCTTGGGCGGAGTCGGCATAGCCGGGATCGCGCTAGCCAGCGCCCCGATCCGGTCGAGCTGGCGCCTCTCCTCGGCGATGACCAGCGACTCGGCCAGCTGGGAGCTGGCTTTGGCACACTCGAGGGACTTCTTGTAGTCGCTGACGATGGTGATGAGGCCCTTGGGACACGGCATCTTCAACTTCAGGTAGGCATAGTGGGGAACCGCCATGAATTTGGCCATCGCGGGCCGGCCCAGCAGCGCGTGGTAGGGGCTGGCCAGGTCGACCACCTCGAACCAGATCGGCTCGCGGCGGAAATGGCTGCTGGAGCCGAACAGGACGTCAAGCCGGATCCGTCCGATCGGAGAGCAGGAGAGACCCGGCACGATGCCGTGGAACACCGTCCGGGTTGGCTCCAGCTGTCGCGCCTCGATGCCAAGCTTGGTCATGGTGTCGTGGTACAGGATGTTGATGCTGCTGCTGCCGTCGATCAGCACCCACGAAAAATGGCAGGTGCGCTTCTCAGAGACGAAAGTGGGGTCGAGCACAAGGGTGTAGCCACCCGGCGTGGGCATGACGGCCGGGTGGTCCTCCCGGGTCCAGCTCACCGGCCGGTCAGACCAGTGCATGTACTGGGGAACCGAGGGGACGTCGGCGTTCACCTCGGCCGCGTGCTTGCGCTTGGCGTGCTTGTCATCTCCCTCGCTGGTGAAGACGACGTAGGACATGTCCGGGCGCGGGAAAGGGTTGTCGGTAAGGGCGGCGGGTGGCGGCGGGGGCGGAGGAAGCGGCGGCTGCTGCTGGCCGGCTCTGGGTGGCCGGGGTGGAAGGTTGCCCTTCAACAGGCGCTGGGTGAAGCTGCACTGCCGGAGCGTGTGCGTCGATGGCTTCGCGCCGCTATGGTTCGTGCATGGGGCGTCGAGCATCTGCTCGAAAGTCAG
Organism: Elymus sibiricus; assembly: GCA_039707655.1. Lineage (NCBI taxonomy): Eukaryota > Viridiplantae > Streptophyta > Magnoliopsida > Poales > Poaceae > Elymus > Elymus sibiricus. The sequence continues at coordinate 309,975,858 of CM077674.1, forward strand.
CTTGGGCTGCCAGGCGGCCTTGCCGGTGCGCGGGTGCTGGCTGGAGCCTTGCTCAGCCGGCTGCTCCCCCTCCACCGCGGCGACCTGCCGGTTGTCGTAGCGGGGCGCCGGCTGGTCGTTCCGGTGCTTGTTGTTGTTGTTGTTGTTGTTGTTGTTGTCTTGCCGGCGCTGGTTGTTGTCGCCAGCCGGGTTGGGGGAGCCGGCTGGGCCGGGAGAAGCTTGCCGTCTGCGTCGATCGTGATCTTCACATTCATCGCGGAGTCGGCCGTAGCGTACTTGTCCGCCACAGCCATGGGCTCCGCCAGGGTCTCCGGCTCGTCGCACACCAGCCGGTGCTTGACCAGTGTGCCGTCTAGGCATCCGTCGATGAAGTACTGGATAGCCTGGACCTCGTGGACGCCCTCACAGAAGTTGCGCAGTTCCGTCCACCGCGTGAGGAAGTCGCGAAGGGGCTCGCCCGGCTTTTGGACGCACATGGAGAGCTGGCGAGGTTTGCCGGGGCGCTTGTAGGTGCTGGTGAAGTTGCGAATGAACGCGTCTTCGAAATCCATCCAGGAGTTCACGCTGCCGGCTCGGAGGATGTTAAGCCATGTCCGGGCCGAGCCGAGCAGCATGAGGGGAACGTATCGTACGGCGACGCGCCGGTTGCCGCCGGCTATGCCGACAGCCGTGGTGTAGTCCGTCAGCCAGTCCTCCGGCTTGGTGGCGCCGTTGTACTTGGGGGAGTCACGAGGCAGCGAGAAACCTTTGGGGAAGGGTTCTCCCCGAATGCGGGGGCCGAAACATGCCGGGCCGACAGAGCTCTCCTCCTCCAGGGCTGTGGAGCACGCTAGCCGGTCGATGCGGTGGCGGGCGTCGCTTTCATCGTAGGGGTCGCGGGGGCCGAGCCGGTCGGCCACGGGACCGCGGGGACCGACCCGGTCCGCCACGGGACCGCGGGGTGCAGGAGCTTCTGGGGCCGGCTCGGGCCGCTGAGCCGGCTGCATGGGGGGCTCCGGCGGCTGAACCCGGCCGTCGCTGGCCGTCTCGCCAGCAGCTCCGTCTCCGACAGTTGTGGCACGGTTGCGCCGGCTCCGACCGGACCGGTGCTGGCCAGAGCGGCTCGCGCTAGTGGCATGGGAGGACGTCTGCCGCGCATCCCCGAGGGCCCTCTCCGGGTCTCTGGTTTTTTCTGAGGCGGAGGCGGATGGCTGGGCCGGGTCGAACCGCTGCTGCTGCTCGTTCGCCGCGGCGATGAGGTCGCGGATGCGCTGCTACTGCTGCAGCAGCTCCTCGCCCTCCAGGAATTCGAGATCCGCCATTGCCGCTTGCGCCGCGCGCATGTTCTTGACGGGGGTGTCATAGACGGGCCGGCTTGCGCCTAGCGCAAGGCCGATTGCGCCCCCACGAATCCGCACCTCCGTGACCCGGCTGGGCTCGGGGCGGCCGGCGTGAAGCCGTGGGCGCTGTCGTACTCTCGCTGGGCGGACTCCAGCCGACGCCGCGTTGCCGCGAGCGTCGTGGCCTCGACCAGCAGGTGTTCACGGTCCTCGTTGAGCTAAGCCGCTGCAGCAGCCGTGTCGGCGTCGGGGGTGATGGGGGCTCGCAAGCTCCGGATCGTCTCATGGAGCGGGTCGGCCCGGCGTGGCGGAGCCGCAGCCAAGACAGCGGCAGCCGCGGTGGCCTTCTCCTTGCTGCGCGGGGAGTCGGAGCTGGTGCCGATGGTCAGCACTTCCGCGCGGGCGTAGAGAGCCGCGACGTCGTCGGAGACGATGCACCCAACGGGGACGGGGGAGTCGGTGAAGCTGTGCACCCCACTGGGAAATAGGTCGGGGACGAGCGTGACGGAAACGCGTAGCGCGCCGAAAGGGACGACGAAGTAGCCTGCGGGGCAGGCGGCGTCCGCGTCTGAAACGGCGTTGCAGCCGGCCGGGTTGGCCGCGCGAGGCGCGCGGACCAAGCCATGCACGATGCGCTCGCCAGAGCTGGTCAAGGGCCTCGTCCGGAACTGGACTCCGGCTGGCGCCGCGAGCAGCCCGACGGTTGGCGCAAACTGTCGTTGTATTCTCGCAGGGGGTGCGCGATTCACAGCAGATGCCATGAGATGGCTTGAGGTGAGGGTACGAGAGGACGGGTGGGTTCCAGAAGCGAGGTTGGCACGCGCACGTGTGAGACACGAGACGTACCCAGGTTCGGGGCTCTCCGGAGAGGTAACACCCCTAGTCCTGCCGAATGGAGTATGGAGTGCACAAGGGTTACAAGGTTGCTCCTGGAGCTGTTTGGGCGGAGGAGGGAGAAGGGGCTAGACCTCTGTTCTGCCTCTCCTGTGAGTGTGTGTAACTGAGTATCCAACGTAAGAGGAGCGAACCCCCCTGCATGGAGGCCTCCCGGTGGGTCTTATAGGCCGACCCCCAGGGTTACATGGGTAAAGATACACGGGCGCGGGCCCTGGTGTCATAGTCTAGGAGCCGGCGGTGGGGGCCACCGGGTTGCCGAGTCCACCGGGTCCGCCGGGTGCGCCGGGCGCGCCGGGTCCGCCGGGCACGGGTTCGGTCGGCTGTGCTGCACTGTGGCGGGTCTTGTCCGTCGTCAGAGGGCGGTCGGCGCCGCCTGGCGACAGTATCCCGCCGCCCGAACTCCGCCCGCCCCGGGCGGGGGCGCAGGAAACGCTGTAGCCATGCCCGCGTGGGTCGGCGTAAAGGTGGGGGCGCTGTTGCCACACTTGTCCCGTCACGAGGGCTTGTCCCCCAGTGGCCAGCCGGCATGGGCCAGCCGGCCGGGCCGGGTCGCCAAGCCGAGCCGGCTCGCGCTGGGGAGCCGGCTTGCAGGCCAGCCGGATTGAGTGGTTCGTCCTACCCCGATGTTTTTTTAAAAAGGAAGGAGATCCGGGCTCCGTTGCCTACCCGGGGGTCACCCCCCCGACAGCTAGTGTGTAGTGTGTATGGCAAACTGTCCCCACATGTCATTGTGTATTTTGTACAAATATAGCAATCCAATATACAAAGGCTGAGATAGCAAAAAACATGTTGGCTTTGTAAACCTTCTCTCTCCTCTTGCTATAACAAGTTTTTAGCAATCCAATATACAAAGGGTGTTGGAGATGCTCTTGGTGTAGAACAAGCTGATCAACCCCAACGTTTCTCTTCGTTCAGTGTTTGCAAGTAGTAGTATAGCTCGCAAAGTAGCCAGCCTACTAACACAACGCGGATTCAGATGAGGTTTGACACCAACAATCATCAAACAAGCCATGCTTATATGATAGACAGTGCAAACATACGTCTCAGCATGCCATATATTACATCAAAAGCTGGTGAGGATACATCTGTTTCCATAACTCGGAGAGGGTTCAGATGATTCACTAACAAACAAAAGTATCAAGTACCGCTCACATAGACCCTACAGGGTTTGATAACACGCATCTGGTAATTAAACACAATGCAAACTACGTTGAAAGATTAGCCCGACCAACTATTTCGTGTCATCGATCTCTAGGGCAATGTCCACAGGACGGACCGCGGCATGGGAATCATCAAGGACGTCCACCGGCAGCTGCACAACCCTAACATATTAGCAAGCACATGGCAAATAATCAAAGACCACAATTATGGTAAGCCATTTTTTTACCTTGGTGTCGGTGTAAAAACCGGCAGACCTCGGGGGAGGGGGTCCCGAGCTGCGGATCTCGGATCGATGGTAACAGAGACAAGGGAGACGATGTTTACCCAGGTTTGGGCCCTCTTGATGGAGGTAAAACCCTACGTCATGCTTCTGTTATATTGATAAAGATGTATCGAGTACAGAGTTGATCTACCTCAAGATCGTAATATGAGTCTAACTTCTATGGCTAGGTAAGCAATGTTGCGTTGATGTCCCCTCTACGGGCTAAACCCTATGGCTTATATACACGCCAGAGAGGGTATCCAGGGTTACAATGTCGGTATCTAGGAGTAAGGCGGCTGGACAAATCTTGAAGTGTACTGCAAGTCTTCGGTAGAGACAACGTCGATCACGTCTCCCACGTACAGCCTCCGGAGTCCATCTTGGTCATGTACGGGGGTACATCGGCCCAACCGAGGAGACGGGTCGGCCCGGTTTGCACCCCCTAATCCAGGACACCGTCAGTAGCCCCCGAACTGGTCTTCTATGCCGAGGACGATGGTCGACAGATATTACTTCGGATCCGGAGTCTTTGGCTTGACAGACGAGTTCCACTTTACATTTCGGATTCTCTTTAATAGAACATCGACATCCGTGGTCCAACCGAGCTGGTACCCTGCCCGAGGGGTGTACGTATCTTAGTCTCGAAGGCTGGTCATACAGGTATGAACAATCCAATCCTACCTGAAAACTTTAACGAAGAGGCTCGCCCCTTGATGGGTCGAGCAGTTACTACCTCATCCCCAAATCGCGGTTCCAGGCAGCTCGTTTACTGGCACGTCCCTTCGAAACAGAGATCGTGCCCGCCTTCTTAGGGATATCATCAAGATTTCGTTTCCCCCCATATGTTTCAATGGCATTTTTGATAGCGGCCGTGAATTTATCGGCGCAACTGGGGGACTCTTGGCCTTTTATAGGTCTATAAGAACCAAAGGGAGAACAACGCAACGATGCACGCTCCCATTCCTTCCCTACTGCTACGCCGTCTAGCTCCAGCGCCCAGATCCAACTAGCACGCCCACCCTTTTCGCGAGCTCAGCTTCTCAACCAGCCATGGCCGACACCCTCAAGGGGCACTGGGGCGACTCCACGGTGACAGCAGCGACTATCGCCGAGCTGCGCGACGCGGGGTATCTAGCCCCCGCCATCGCTGCCCGTGCTCCAGCGGCCGACCAACTGGTGCCCGCTCCCAACGCAGGGGAGCGGGTGGTCTTCGTCCCCCACCTCATCCGAGGCCTGGGGTTCCCACTGCACACCTTCGTGCGCGGGGTAATGTTCTACTACGGGTTAGACTTCCACCACATGGCCCCCAACTCTATTCTCCACCTCTCCGCTGCGAGCCACACTTCGGCCTGGGGCTGAAGCTTTTCGGGATCAAACTGAAATGCAGCGGACAGGATCTTACGGAGTGTGGGGGAGCCATGGTCAGCAAGAACCAGGGGGCCATCTGGTTCAAAGGAACCTTCATCGAGACGGTGAAGGAATGGCAGAGGGAGTGGTTTTATATCACTGAACCTCTTGCCCCTGGTCAAACCGAAGTCCCGGCCTTCTCGGCCGGGCCACCCAAGAAACTCAAGTCCTGGAAGGAGAAGGGCGTTGCTTGGGGGAAGCCAGAAGAGGTGGAGACCCTGACCGACAGGGTCCTGTGGTGGTCCACGACAGGGAAGGTTGAGCTGGCCGACGTCATCAATGTCATGCTCAACCGTCGTATACTTCCCCTCCAGTTTCGGGCGACCCCGATGTGGGCACAAAAGCCCGAAGAGATGCACACCATCAACACCTTCTTCCGCTCCACCTTGGCCACCATGTGGACAAAGCTCATGAAGCTGGCCAAGGACAAGATCCCCAAGGCGGGAGAGGACCGCGGCCTCGAGCATGGCTATGAGGCCCCACCCCCCCGGTAAGTGATTTTGCCCTTCAATCTCTATGCTTTGTTAATTGTGTCGAGGATCAAAGTTTTTACTCAAATCGTTGTGTTTTGACATTTTGCAGAAGTGGTCAGCCTGGGTAAAAGGGGTACGATGCCCAGCCCCACTACCGGAGCAGCCCCCAACTCCCCTGCTCTCAGCGCTTCTGACCGAGGAGCCGCATGTGGTGGCCTCCAAAGGGACGAAGCCCCAGACGGGGAGGTCCAGTGCTCGGACCAGGGGGACCTTGGTCACCCGGTCAGAACAGACCCACACCTCCGCCGCTCAAGACGGCGGCGCCGAGGAGGGCGAGGAGGAGATTCCCCCTCCGAAGGGGAAGAGGTCGGCGATAGATGACGCCGATGTGGTCATGCCGCCGAAGGGCTCAAAGAGGCCGAAGCGAGCATCATCCGAGGCCGCCAACAAGTTATCGGAGAGGGCCGAGCTCTCCGGTGACTCAGAGGAAGACGCCCTCGCAATGGGGAGGAAGAAACCGGCACCTCGAGGGTAAGCCCTTGTCTCTATCGCCTTTCCTTAAGTCACTTTTTCAGCAAGGGGGAATCTTACACAAGTAATTTTTCATGTGCATTCTGCCGAGGGTAATCCCCAGCGGCTCTTCAAACGGGCTACCATCAACCAGTGGGACTCCAGAGCCCACTGCTTCTCCCCCAAAGCCTGACGGTCTGGCGGAGGCGACGTCCACCTTGGTCCCCGAAGTCAACTTGACGGGGGCCGACGAGGTGGTGACCATGGCCGAGGACAATACCTTGGCCCGACAAGATCCGGGGACGGAGCGCCCCAAGGCCATCAAAGAACTGCTGGGCCAGTCGTTGGCCTAGCCGGAGTCTACCTCGGCTCCAACACAACGGGCGGATGCCACTCGGGTGGAGACACCCGAGGTCATTCCTTCGCCTCAGCCTACTGCCCAGGGACGGGCTAGCGCGGGGTGGACCGAGGAGGTGGAGGAGACCCTGAGGGGTTCTTCCATCAAGGAGGAGCATCGTGCCATGATGGGCACGGCGCTGGAGAGCTACCGGTCCGCAGGGGCCGTCCTGCATGAGGTTTTTAAGAACCTCGCAGCAGGTTTCGAGGTACGATTTCGGCGCTTTCACATTGTTTATTTAGGCTTTTTGTTTTTGTGACTTCTATCCGAGGACATAAGAGTATAGCCTTCTAAATGGCTTAGTCAGTGAGTAGCCCCCGAGCCCAAAGTCGGTTGCGAGAAACCGGCATCGGGGTCGCTTGACGTACTAGGAGCCGATGAGTGATCTTAATTATTCCCTTGACAATAAGGATCCATTTTGTTCCAGGTTGCGACCTCGATCCCGGACTCCGTCTCCGAAGAGATGGCGGGGATGAACCGGAAACTTGAGCAGTCTCAAGGTAAGCAAGTGTAAACTTGCCTTTGTATTTTTAATAAATATGTGTAATGTATGTGAAAGAAGACAAAACTAAGGCCGAACTGTGTTGACAGCGGAGCTGGAGATGCTCAAGGCCGAGCTAGACAGAGCTCGGAAAGACTTGCAGCAGCAGGAGACTGCTGCCGCCGTGGCCGAGAAGGCGCGGGCTGCCAAGAAGGCGGCCGGAGAGAAGCACCAGGCAAGGGTGCTAGAGGTCGAGGAGACCCTGAAGGGCGTGTTCGAAGCACGCGACAAACTTCAGGAGGAGGGGCAGCGGATGAAGGAGGAGCTCGAGAAGCTGCAGCGTGCCCACTCCGAGCTCAAGACCTCAGCCCGAGCGGATCGCAAGGTGCTCCAGCAAGTGGAGCAAATCTCCTCGGGTAAGAAATTTCTGCTGCAGTGTACGTTTGGCAGCAAAGGGTGTGTCGAGCTCACCCCATTATGGCGTTCCGCAGAGGTCTTCAAGGATCTCCCGCAGAGCGCGGAGGATGCGGTGGCATACTTCGGCCAACTGGCAGGCCATGAGGCGGAGAAAGCCTTCTGGGGTCTATTCCCGGGGTCGCCGTCTGCGCATCTGCTGAATCATTGAGTGAAGCAGCTGGTCGAGTTGTTCCGCATGACAAGGCCGGCGCTCCAGGACCTCTGCGTCGCTTTGTGGCCTGCAGAAGCCATGCCGAGAATTTTATTTGGCCTGACGGCCCGTCTCCAGAATGCCGTGCCCTGCGTTGAGCGCTGGAAGAGGTCCGCGTGCTTCGAAGGCGCGCGGAGGGCATACGCTTGCGTGAAGATTCACTTCCGCAAGGTTGATGCGGAGATGTGTGCCGCTAGCCCTCCTGCCGACAAGTCACGGACCGCCGAGCAGTTTTTCACCGAAGTTGAGGCGGGAGCTCGGACCACCGAGGCCATTTGCCCCAAGGACACTCTGTATTTTTAAGTGATGCTCCGGAATGCCGGAGTGTTATAATGTAGAAATTTTATCTCGTGTTTAAATGAAGATGGCTTGAGATTCCATGTGTTTTTATTGTAGCATTCGATTATTCCTCCAATGTGACTGTTAAAAATGAGAGTGGCCAGTCGTCGGCTTCAGCCCCAGTGTAGGTTATATAGAGGGTGTTTCTTAAGGCATACTTGACCCTTGGCTGACGTCTCGATACCCGGAGGCGGTCAATGACTTAAAGGAACTAGGCAATCGGACTATAGTGGCTTGACTTCTTTCATTTAGTCGTAGGAGCTTGACTGTGGGGGCTGAGGACCAGCCCCCGGAGTGTGCGGCCAACGCGGCCGAGGTCTAGGCCATGGCACACTTCGGCTAGAAATAAAAGCCCTTCGTTTGACACGGGTGACCTCTATCGTCACATCGCTTGACGCGGTCTCCGGATGGCCGACCAGTTTACGCTTACCTAGATAGTCAGTTTTCGGCTTTCTCCACTAAGGCGCCATGCCAATTAACCTGGCAGCACAATCGTAGTGGTTCTCCCGTTATGCCCTTAGCCGAATACATCGGGAACATAAGGGGTACACATAGGAGCCGGGCAACCCAACTATTGACCGAAATCTAGGTTCGAAACTGATGCATATAAGGACAAAAATCCGGGACGCCGAATACATCGGACTTTCCTATACAATTGTATCTTTTTTTAAATACTTCATCGTCCCGGAGCTATGCTGACAAAGAAATACAATAAAGACCTTGAAAGGGCACGGTTTCTTTATTTCATAGTGTCAATCATGTACATGCCCAGTTGTGATGGGAGTAATCGAAAGAATACAACGTGAATAGTAAGGAAAGAGGAAAAAATAGGTCGGATAATTACTGACGGATTTTAAAAGATCCGGACCGAAGCCTGCCGCACGTCTGTGTTTCCGAACTGTTGACCAGATCGCTATTGATTGATGACGACTGATTGACGAAGGCCGATCCCTGACCGACCCTTTATACACTCTAAGTGTGTGATTGACCGAGTTCCTCAAAGGGAGGTGTTTGCCGGAATCGTTCTGTGGTTAAGGCCACAGAGACGTAGTGACGCTCGGCCACTTCTTTTACAGATACCTGCCTGTGCAGGGGCTTCAAGCCTTGTCGTCGCGTGTTTAATCCACGTGTGACGCGTGGGTAGTTGTATTGGCTCCTCGGTGTCCCAGGGAATTTTGAGTGCGAAGTTGTGCACCCTGGGGACGTAGTGCCCGCAGCTGGGGCACGCGAGGAGCCCGCATCCCTATTTCGGGTGCGGGGTTAGCTGGCCGAGGTCGACTTGTGCAGCCCGGGCTCGCTTCAAAGAGCGAGCGGCGCGTTTATCGTTGCGTGCTGCCTGCTCGGACGCTTGGACCTCGGCTGCAAAAGCCGCGGTCTGTTCCTCTGTCTGGAGTGAACGTTCGGTGTTACCATTGACTGTGATGACACCGTTGGGTCCCGGCATTTTGAGCTTGAGGTAGGCATAATGGGGGACTGCGTTGAAGCGTGCAAAGGCTGTGCGTCCTAAGAGCGCGTGGTATCCACTCCGGAAGGGTACAATGTCGAAGATTAACTCCTCGCTTCTGAAGTTCTCGGGCGAACCGAAGACTACCTTGAGGGTGACTGTCCCGGTACAACGGGCCTCGATGCCCGGAATGACACCTTTAAAGGTGGTAGAGCTCGGCTTTATCCGAGATGAGTCAATGCCCATCTTCCGAACCGTGTCCTCGTATATGAGGTTAAGACTGCTTCCCCCATCCATCAGGACGCGTGTTAGATGATAACCATCAACAATAGGGTCCAGAACGAGCGCCGCAGATCCGCCATGCTTGATGCTGGTCGGATGATCGTGCTTGTCGAAGGTGATCGGGTAGGCCGACCATGGGTTATACTTCGGGGCGACTGGCTCCAACGCATATATGTCCCGAAGCACACGCTTTCTCTCCCGTTTAGGGATGTGGGTGACATAGATCATATTGACCTCTGTTACCTCATTGGGAAATTTCTTTTGCCCTCCATTATTGGGCTGCCGAGGTTCATCCTCGTCGTCGCTGCGGTGTTGGGTTCTATTCTGGCCCTCTGCCGCTATCTTGCCAGCTTGTTTGAAGACCCAACAATTCCTATTAGTGTGTGTTGCTGGTTTTTCCCGAGTACCGTGAATCCCACATGGGCAGTCCAGGAGTCTGTCAAGCTGTCTAGGTCCGTCTTTGTTCCCCTTATAGGGTTTTCTTTTCTGCCCGGATTTAGGTCCGGCGAATCCAGCATTGACCGCGGCGTCAGCTTCCGCCGTTTTTATAGCTGCGCTTATTTTTATTGCGCTTCGGTTTTCCATTGGCGTCGTGGGTTTCCGATGTGCCTGCCTCGCCGTTATGAGTACTTTGGGCGAGCCAGCTATCCTCTCCCGTGCAAAAGCGGGTCATTAGAGAGGTCAGGGCGGCCATAGTCCTCGGCTTGTCCTGTCCGAGTTGTCGGGCTAGCCATTCATCCCGAATATTATTTTTGAAGGCAGCGATGGCCTCGGCATCGGAGCAGTCTATAATCTGGTTCTTCTTGGTGAGGAACCTGTTCCAGAATTTCCAGGCTGATTCGCCTGGCTGCTGGGTAACATGGCTGAGGTCATCAGCGTCCGGAGGTCGGACATACGTGCCCTGGAAGTTTGCCCAAAAAGCGTCTTCTAGGGCCTCCCAGCTGCCGATAGAGTGAGAAGGGAGGCCATTAAGCCAGTGTCTCGCCGGCCCCTTTAATTTGAGCGGCAGATATTTGATGGCATGGAGGTCATCTCCATTGGCCATATGTATGTGTAGGAGGAAATCCTCGATCCAGACTGCTGGGTCTGTGGTACCGTCGTATGATTCTATGTTAATGGGTTTAAACCCTTCCGGGAACTGATGCTCCATCACCCTGTCTGTAAAGTAGATTGGGTGAGCTGGACCTCGGGACCGAGGAGGATCTCGTCGGGTCTCGGGAGAGAGCCGTGAGTAAGCTTGATCTCGGGCGCGGTCCCTCCTGTCAATCCAGGCATCGTAGCCGTTGGGCCCAGCGGGGGCACGTCCCCTAGATCCATAGATGGACCGAGGGGGAGCCCTATTTTCTTCAATACGACGTCTAGCGTCGCGAGGATCCAGGTGGTCCACGGGGTCTTTACCATGACGGCGTGGAGGTGGCCTTTCACCATGGTCTTCTGGTCTTGGCCTGTCTCGGCCTCTAGGGGGCCGATCGAGGTCGTCAGCAAGCTCTTCATCAAATTCTGGTAGGAGGCGCCTGCGTGGGTAAGACTTCGGCGCACTATGGCGTCGGTTCTCCATATCCTGCTTGGCGGAAAGCACTTCAACCCACTTTTCATTTAGCGCGTCGGTATTTTCCTGCAACTGCTGCTGCTTGCGTTTTAAGCTCCGGGCCGTCGCGACGAGGCATCGCCGGAAGCGTTCTTGTTCGAAGGGGTCCTCGGGGACGATGAAGTCCTCGGTACCGAGGCTATCGTCTTCCTCAGACTCCGGCATGTAATTGTCATTGGCCCCTTCGAAGAGGTCATCGGGATCAGAGTCCACAAGAGGTCGGTCTGGTGTGCCGTTCCTTACTGGGGAGGCTTGAACGTCCTTCTCAGGGTTATTGGCGTCGCCGTCCTCCTCGTTGCCGTTATTGGCTGTTGCGTCGTTGCCACTGGGTTCCCCATTATTTCCCCTTCGGCGCCGTCGCCGGCGTCTTGGAGGGGAGTTGGGGGTGTCCACCATATAGACATCGTAGGTGGATGTGGCAGTCCACCTGCGCGTGTTGACCGAGGGCAAGGTGTTCTCGATGGGGCCGTCGGTGTCCTCCTCCATATCTGAGGGTTCGTCGTAGTCCAACACGTCGGTTAAGTCATCGATCGTGGCGACTAGGTGGGTGGTGGGTGGGATGTAAATTTCCCTATCGTCGGCTTTAAGTCCGATCTGATCATAAACCGAAGTCTTGCCGTCTGAGATGGACATGCTCTGGATGCGGCAAAGCATCTCATCAAGGTGAGATAACTCTTCGGGATCCATGGATGCGCCGTAGGCAGGGCTGATTCGAAGCACATCCGGTGTGTGACCAGGCGCATCTTCGGAGCGAGGGGAGTCTAAACGTAATTCAGGGTTTTGATTCGAAATCACCTCTGGCACCGCTTCGGGAGTGGGAGCCGGATCTCTCTCCGAACTAGTGGTCAAGGCGAGATCAGCCGAAGTGGCGTCGGTAGTCTCAAAAGACGTCATGACAGAGTTCGGTTCCGGGATCGAGCCTCCAGAACCGGCCGAGCTTTCGATCAGGCCAGGCGTCCATCCCGATAGGATGAGTTTGCCGCGGGAATCGGTAGTGTACTCGAGGCCACCGAAAGTTATGACCCGTCCCGGGGCGTAGTTCTCGACGGAAGTCAGGTGTCCCATCGAATCGGCGCAGAACATCATGCTGCCGAAGACATAAGGTTGTCCGGGGACATAGACGCCCCCACAGCTGTTAGCGTGATTGATCCGTAGGTGAGCCATCGACCCTTCCGGTGATCGCGCAGCGGAACTCTCAATGAAAGCACCAGTGTCGGTGTAAAAACCGGCAGACCTCGGGGTAGGGGGTCCTGAGCTGCGGATCTCGGATCGATGGTAATAGAGACAAGGGAGACGATGTTTACCCAGGTTCGGGCCCTCTTGATGGAGGTAAACCCTACGTCATGCTTCTGTTATATTGATAAAGATGTATCAAGTACAGAGTTGATCTACCTCGAGATCGTAATATGAGTCTAACTTCTATGGCTAGGTAAGCAATGTTGCGTTGATGTCCCCTCTACGGGCTAAACCCTATGGCTTATATACATGCCAGAGAGGGTATCCAGGGTTACAATGTCGGTATCTAGGAGTAAGGCGGCTGGACAAATCTTGAAGTGCACTGCAAGTCTTCGGTAGAGACAACGTCGATCACGTCTCCCACGTACAGCCTCCGAAGTCCATCTTGGTCACGTACGGGGGTACATCAGCCCAACCGAGGAGACGGGTCGGCCCGGTTAGCACCCCCTAATCCAGGACACCGTCACTTGGGTAGCTCACTGGAGGATCCCATCCCTCCGGGGGCCATCGTCTTGCCAGAGGAACACTGCTCCTCAACGGCGATTATCTCCTCAAACCCGGCCTTGAGCCTCTCATAGGTGGCAGGTTTCTGGGGCACGCACGGTTCGGGCCTTGCTGTTGTTGGAGCTCTCTGTGTTCAGGAATTCGTCCACCAACGTCGTTAACTCATTGGCCAACGCTTGTTTCTCGGAGATCTTCGTCTCCATGGGTTTGCCCGCCAACATCGCCAACTCGTTGGCCGGTGCTCGCTTCCTGGAGATCTCTGTCTCGAGTGGGTTGTCCGCCGGCAACTCTTTGCCAAGTGCTCCAAGATCCAAGAATAAACTGACAAACAAAAAGGAATCGAAAGGAAACCATAATTACAATGATAATGGAAAAAGAATAGGCAGTGAGGATCGGTCGGTGCTTCGCAAAAGAAAAATCTTGGAAAGAAAATAGAGTAGCATCACTGATTCACTCACCTTTCCTTCGTCGGTAGAGAAGAAAAATGGCAGAAGTGAGTAGCCTGGAGTGTGGTTTTCTTCAAGATAGAGGGGAGAAAGGGATTGAGCGAGCGTTCCGGTGAAATGATGGTTGCTTCGTCCGTCCAACTTACCAGGCCACTTTACTACTGCTGGTAAAGGTATGGGTTTTGTGATATGATGGGTCATGACTGCCACACCGGGGTGACTGGTGAGTCTAGCCTGTAGCACCTCGCTGTGATTTGGTGGACGGCACTTAGGCCCGGATGCTTGATGGCCTGCATGCCCGTGAAACAATGGAATAGAGCGGCTTGTCATAGAAACAGTTTCGACAACCGAGGGGCTACCAAGCGGTCAAGCGTGTCTACCGTTAGACTGGCCATAGTGGGAGTAGTCCCCTCATATTTTGTGTTATATTTTGACCATAATTTTAACTAATAAAATAGAAATTGTATGTAGCAAATCCAATACTCCATAAAAATAGGAATCCAACAATATAATTTTTGGTGACATGCATTAAAAGTTTGCTACTTACTATATTTGTGGTCAAACTGTACATAGAAAATATAAATAATATTGCATGTTGGTGCAGCCCAAGTTTTCAATAATTTGAGCCGTGGGCTTGTTCATAAAATATATATGTGTTTGTTCACTTAATGGAGGGTCGAGTACCACATGTGAATGTTACAAAGTGCGACCTGGCACGTACACAATTTTAAACGATTGTTTTTATGGAGTGAAAGAAGAAAACTACTCCACTATATATAGGCAGGAGCTCCGCGCTTGCTTGCTAGGGTTGCTCTCTTCACACACTCTCATCCTCTCCAGATCTAAGCAAGATAGTGGTGGTCACTCTCTATCTCTCTGCTCACCGCTGGTCACATATCCGGACGCATCCCCTCTGCCGGGGAAGGGGAGGAGGTGCAGCATTTAGGCCGTCATCGACGGCGAGGGAGGAGTCCCACTGCCGGCCACACCGTCATCTCTGACCAAGCGCCGGTGCCGGAGGTCCTCCTATCCCTTCATCGCTGCCGTAGTGTAGGCGGATCCAGCCTCCCGCTCCCCACCTAGCCACACCCCGACGACCTTCTGGTATATCTTCCTTTGAAACCGGCCTTGCTCTACTGCCCCAGCTCCCCACGTCACCATGTGCATCATTTTCTACCTCTCAGCCCCCCACGTAGCTAGGCTCGATCGGCTGGTCCAACGCCACCTAATTTTTTATCTATTATTAGAGGTAAAGCTACTTCATGCAGTAGAATCTTGTACTTGGTTCAAACATGAAAGAAAGGTAGGAAAAGATGTAGTATGTATATAGGACTTGGTTCTAACAGGAAAGAAAGGGGGTGAAAGTAGTAGAGACTGGCTATCCAACCGGTCTCTTGGTCGAAAAGGGAAATATAGGGGAAACTTTGTATACACTGGATAAGCAACCAATATCTTGGTTGAAAAAGGAAAGCAATTGGGGGCTGGGTGTGACAAGGCACTAGAGTATGACCAGGACGAGATTTGCTATCCACACATAGGAATAGGTTGCTAAAGAGAACAAAAAGGGAGCAACCCAGATATGTTGCTTGGATGTTTGTTTCTCTTGGGGCAACAAACTCTGCATCACCACTTTATGCCCCGGTTGAGGTACATGGTGCTGGTCCACCCACTGTCCCATGCCCTTATAGCAACTATTTAGCTGTTCTTAATATAATGCCCCTGGTAAAATGAATCCATGCCACTGTTATTAGTCATTACAAGTATAACCAATTGTTATTGCCAGTAATTAGTAATTGTTTGAGACTCTGATTGTTTCCTCTGTAGCTTTTTGTGCAGATAGGGATATCCATTTCACCTCATTTCTTTTGGGACCTTTTGGTGTACTGCACAAAACACTTCTTAAAAGAAGCGAGAAGTGCTTTGTGTAGTTGAACTAAAATATCACACCGGAACCGTTGGTCGATTTCAGTGGAACTGCACAAAGGGAGATCTGTGTTCCAATCCTCATCATTCATATTTGCACCATAACCTTCCCTTAGGTAAGGATGATATTTAGCGCATCTGTTCACCTCTATTTTGCTACGGTCATGAGAAATAATGCTATTGTTTATTAGTATAGTTGTACCCCCTCACTTACAAAACCAAATTTGACATTCAAGGCCAATCATGTCCTTGGTTTCACCCATTGGTGAGGAGAAAGGGAAACACACCAAGAAGACGAAGATCAAGAAGAAGGAGGAAATGAAGAAGGATCACTCGCTGGTACCGTCCTTTCTTATCCTTACAGGTCCTTTTACCTCTGAAAACAATGTGCTCTTGATTTTTAGTGATAAAGAAAATGACCTGGGCAGATACTACACATAATAATGAGCAACACATCTATATGGCATATATTTATGTGCTGCATGGTTGTTTAGTTATGAATTTTGTTAAATGCTAAGTCTTACTAAAAAACGGTAAAACACCTAATTTTGAGTACTGACCGCACATTAAGTAGTACTTTTGAGTACTTCCTTGCCAGTAGTACCTAGTACTACCTATTTATCTACCGTTGGATCGAGACAAATGGACGGCTTATAAAAATGCCAACTACCGTAAAGCTTGTAAATATGCTATTGTCTTTCTATCATTTCTCACTAAGCTAATGAAGGTATCACCTCGTTCCTACTTCTGCAAACAGGGATCATGTTGTGTCAATCGTACATTTTAGTGGAACTGCACAAGAGGATACTATGGATTGTATTCCATCCGGTGCTTTTACTCTGCTGGAAGTGCTTGATAATCTCTCGATATAATCTCACAAGAGGATACCCTTGAATGATTCCTGTTAGCGCTTTATCTTCTCTTCTGGAATTACTTGAATAAATTTCCTCGCACAGGTTGGTACCGGCCTATATCCTTAATCCAGATTAGTGTGCTGTCATCTCTATTGGTATCGTGCTTGCTACTGACATGAGAAAGTGCTTTATCTTTGCACGTTAAATCTTTGCAACCGATGATACATGGCAATGCTTTGTGTGTTGAGCTAATTGGCACTGATAAAATAGACTAATACCTCTCTTTAAGCAAGGCTACTATGTTGCTATCTTTACCTATTAAGATAATGAGGATGCTTCAATTTGTTAGTGTATGTTTCATCAACCAGTGCCACTATTACACTAATCTCACTTTCTCTATATATGTGCCAACAGGGATGCTCGATTTTAGTGGAACTGCACAGACTTTGGATGGTTCATTGCCTCATCTGCCTCCTTACTTTCCTGCCAGTCGCATTTCTCTGCTTCTAGTCAAAGGAAGTACTAGTTGATAAGCTTCCTCACACAGGTTGGTACCGGCCTACAGCCTCCATCCTGGTTATTGTTCTTTGTCATATCTATTGGTAATTTGGTATTGTGCTACTGTTTGCTACTGTCATGAGAAAGTGCTTTAGTTTTGCATGTTAATCTAATGCAACTTATGTACACGCCAATTCTTTGCGTGATGAGCCTATGCCACTGATAAAATAAACTAATACCACCCTTTAAGCAAGGCTACTATGTTGCTATCTTTAGCCATTAATGAATTAGTGTCGCTATTATAGTAAATCTCACTTTCTCAATATCTGTGCAAACAGGGATGCTCGACTGCCGGAAATATTGGCACCCTTTCGATTAATCTAATCCACGAGTAGATAATAAGCATGGCAATCACAGTGGATGGTTCATTGCCTTCACTGCCTCCTTTAGCCATTAAGATAATGGGAAGACCCTACAAGCAAAGCGTTACGTTGCCGATTTCAGTAGAACTGCACAAAAAGATCAGATGGTCAGATACTTATGCTGGCTCCTATGTACTCCAAAGTTCACGCAGACAAGCATCGATGTTGACAAGAAGAAGTGCCAGAGTGAACACCACTTAACCAGTCTGCACCCCAGGGATGCTCCATTTCAGTTCAACTGCAAAAAAAAAATTGGTGGTTCATTTTGTCCACCGCCTCCTTGTCTGCACGGTAGAATTTTGGCAAGCTATAGGACCAAGATGAGCCAGTAAACTAGTTGGATGAAAGTAGTGGCCAAGATGCTCAAACCTCTCGCGGCATCGAGGCCAACATCATGAGGATAACCTACAAGCAAAGTTCAGATGGTTTGTGCTGCCTCTTATGTACTCGAATGTTTGCTCAGACAAGCACTAATTTTAGCAAAACGTACAACCGAGTGAACACCACTTAACCAGTCTGCACCCCAGGTAATTAAAGTGTGTCGATGGAGGATATTGGCTGTAATCTCTCAATCATTTGGATGCATAAACATGCTTAACTTGTATACGTGAATCTTTTTTGTTGATTGTGAATGTTGGCTATGAATATTGGGTTGTGATATCTCAATCATTCTGAAGCATAAACATGCTGAACTTGTGTATATGTGAACCTTTTCAGGAGAACGTATCCTGTGAACCTGAATTTGATCTGAATGTTTACATTTTCTGTTGTACTGGGTGTGTTAACTTGTATGATGTGGGCTTGTGACGTGTGAGTGTCACACGGCACACCATTGTCCCGAGAAGAATGGCACCTGCTTTTTAGGGTTGCAAGGGCGCATCAACTCTTATTTATCTTTTGCTCAGTCTTTACAAGCACTGATAGCCTGCTAACACACGAACACTACATCGGATCAGATCGACTGTATCCTACATGAATGACCCAGCGCATTATCACGCTTGAACACACAGGGTACCCAGCATATTTCAGACTGACATCCGGTACCCCGTACCCGGTTGAACCGCCCTATTCAGCCCTGGCCATATTGTTTTCGGCCTCTAAAAAAACACACTACTGCATTGTTTTTGGGCTTTGACAAGTGTTGTTTTCTGTAGATTGGGCCGCCCAGCAAATGGGCTGCTGGTCTGCCACGGACTAGGAGGATATAATAACAAGTTGTATCATGGAGAGGCAAGGTAAAAAAATACCCCGTCGAGAGCCACTGAAAAATAAATTTGCGTCTGGCGTTCTTCTTCAGTCTTCCCTCTGCTGGTTGTCCCGCCGTCCAAACCAGCGCGGCTGGACTACCTGCTGCTGCCCAGGGGCCGGCAGCACTGCCTCGGGCCGTGCTCCCCACCCCCTCTTTAATCCAACTCACTCCATACCCCAACCGCCAGCGCGGGACGGAAGTTTCATCTTCTTCCCCATCGGCCCTCGCGCTGCCGGGGGATTTAAGAAGCGCGGCCTAAAATGCACCACCGGCGATGGCTCCCTTTCATTAATCTCTCCAATTACGGAGAGTTGGACACGTCATCCATGTGCATCTGGGAGGCGTGCGAGCCGGTGGTAGCAGCTTTTCTCACCGGGAGACGCGCCCTTCGACCGCCCGCCGCCGCTCTTACCTCCTCCTTTATGGCGCCCGCAGCAGCCTATAAGACGCCGCCGCCGTACCCTCTATCACCCAAATCCTCTCTCTGGTGCCTCCCATTCCCATTTCCAATCCACCAGCACTCCCTCGTCAATGGCGCAACCGGAGGAGCACCCACTCGTGTTCAATTTTGGAGAGGAGGAGGATGAGCATCCCGCGAATCCTCTGGGATGAGATGGACCTGGGCTTCGAGATAGTTGCCCAGAAGAAGGCGGAGGCGGAGCAGCTGTTTGGGGCCCCCGCGCCCGCCGCGGACGAATGGCCTGTCTTGGACACAGATGCCGCCGAAGTGTATTTCCACGCCCTCCACTCCAACTTTGCCCGATTCCACGCATTTTACCACGGTGGTGGCCGTGGCAGTGGCGGAGGCCGTGACCGTGGGGGTGGCGCTGGCGGTGGCCGTGGTGGTGGCGGTGACCGCGGCCGTGGTGATGTCGGATGTCGTGGCCACGGGGGTGGCGCTGGCCGGGGCCGTGCAGCTGGCGCTGGCCGTGGCTAGTGTCTGGTTCAGCTTCAGCTTCTAAAAATGTAGTCGTGGTGGAAGCAAATTAACTAGTACTACTACTGTTCGTCTGAATGAATCAACTGTCAAAAGGGTGTTTTCTTTCTGCCAGTGGTTTGATTCATATTGAACGGCTGGCGTGCATTTTCTCTTACATCTTCTATCTCCCGTCTTGTTCTTCCTCCAGCCTCCCAAACCAGCGACGGCCGGACCGCATGCTCCCGCCACCCTACGGCCGGCGACTGACGCGAAACAAATGTTCTGCCAGCAGAAATATAAATAGTAAAAGCGAAAAAAGAGTCTCACCACTAGTAAAATACTGACATCTCGGACCCACCAGGTTGTCATCAACGTAGTAATTTTTTTTTGAGAAACTCATCAACGTAGTAAATAAATGAGTGAATTAAACAAGGAGAGACAGTCAACAAAGACTGTTTTATAACTGGGCTTTGGTCTGCCCAACCTATTATATGCGCAGCCCACGACTTCCTGACACCAGGATCCAGCAGTTCTCGAATGGGCTGTGGGACGCGGAGTTACCTTTTTTTAAAGAAAAAACGCATAGCTAAGTTCTTATTTTCTACTCCCTCCGTATAAAAATATAAGATATTTTGGTAGGCTAAAATAGCCTAAAAAATGTCTTATATTTTATAATAATGCTGTGGCCAGACCAACATTACTATTTAACCCAGAGAAGCAAATGTGTGTATTTCTAAAAAAAAGGTAATGGCTGTAAATTAACCGAAAATATTAAATGGGGCTTGTCCACAACATTATTTTTTAATCCAGCCAAGAAATCGGTGTATTTCAAAAAAAAACAATTGGGCTTTAAATTCTACTGAAAAGGATAATCGGTTGCAGTCCGCAACATTATTTTTTCAGCCATCCTGTAAATCATTAAAGAAAATCTCTTGTCCAAATGAATTCCCAGCCCAGTTTTATTTTTTTATATCATTGCTCTTTTTTTTATATCATTGCTCTGTCCAGCCAGCCCAGCAAATGCATGTTTTTAGAAAAGAAGCAAATGGGTTGTAAGTTCTAAGAAAAAAAGAATTATTGGTTGCAGCATGCCCGCAACATTATTTTTTACCCAGCCTAGCAAATGGGTGTATTTCGATTTTTTAACAAATGGACTGTAAATTCTAAAAAATATGAAATGGGCTGAATGTCAGGCACAGAATAGGAAGCTCACATTGTGGGCCCACGAGGGTGAAGCCCACGCAAGGCGTTGTCAACTTGGTCAACAAAACGATTCTGATAGCTGAGGTGTTGGATGTAAATCAAACGGCCAACGTGCTTCTTCAATCTCTCGTCCTCTTCCTCCCGCACTGGCGGGACCGTGCTGGGCTGCAATTGGTTTTTGTGAATTGCTGGGCTGCAAATCTAGACAAGGAGGCATGCATTCGGCTTGCCCAGAAAATTGTTTGAAATAACTAATAAGAAAAAGGTTGTAAATATAAAAAAACACATCAAACTGGCAATTAGTTTCAAATTTAGGCTTTTTTCTTCGGATTTTGAGATTTTAAATATCATTGGATTTTATTTTATTTAATTTATTTATTTTTAAATTAGTTTGAATCTAATGCGAAATTTCGGGATTAAAGTAGTTCGGACAACACCAAAGTATGTGAAATTTCATTAAATTTATTGACTGTGGTACTGGTCCGAAAATGGGCTGTAATAAATTCCTTAAGAATTAGCAAATGGGCTGTAAATTATTCACAAAAATAGCAAATGGGTTGTATGCTGTCTACCACATATTTGGAGGCTGACTTGTGGGTCTACGAACTTGACGGGTACACAAGGCTTTGTCAACTTAGTGAACAACCGATTCTACCGGCGTGACCGTTCGATGTTAATCCAACGGCCGCTGTGCTTCTTCAATCTCTGATTTCTTGCTCCAGCCGTCGAAACCAGCGCCGATGGGACCGCCTGTTCCTGACTCCGATGGACGGCTGTGCTGCCGCGAAGGACTCACCGCCCCACCCTATTCCCACCGCTGGCCGGTCCATCCCTCTACTCGCCCACACCTTCTGTTGTTCTCCGGCGACGGCAGCCTCACATCATAGCCGAACCAGTCAACCCTCGTATTTCCCTCCCCGTGGGCATCCACTGCCGAGTCTTCCCCGACTCCGGGTCGTTCCCACCTGTGACTACCCTGCAATTAGGCCACAGTAAACCCCCTCTAATTATTGCCAAGTCATTATCATGAACTTTTTATTAGTCATTAAGATCATATCTCATTTCAAATTCCAACTCAAATTGAAATTCAAATATGAAGTGAAAATAAAAGTTGTTCAAATTTGGAAACTAAATAGTTCATAATTTTGGAAAAATTCCATAACTAATTATGTTCAGGAAAAAAACAACACCTAAATTCCCTAGATGACTCTAACATCATGAAAACAGTACCTAAACAACCCTATTTAAACCATTCCGTTTAAACAAATATTCAAATGAATTCATTTAAATCCCAAACCCATTGTGGCACTGCAGAATATTGTAGGGTATTTAATTTGGCAAGTTTCACATTTTTCTAAACTCATTTGCTGTCAAAAGAAAATGCAAGACAGAAAAGGAATAAACAAAAGGAAAAGAAAAAGGAGAAGGGCCTGGGGGGCACTGGACTTAAGTCCACAGTGCCGGCCCAGTCCGGCCAGCTCTTCTCCCACCTCCCATGCCCTCCCTCTCCTCGCTGTCATCGCCACAGCGCGCCCGCGCACTACCACAGCCTGGCCCCCCCTCTCCTCGCTCGACAGCGTGCCGCTACAGAGCCACGGTGGGCTAGAAGACCTCCCCTCTCTCCCCGCGAACCCTAGCCGCCCCCATTCTTCCCTTCCCTCGCTCTCTCCCTCCTCTCCCGAGCGCGGCCATGGCCTCGCCGCCGTAAACCTCGCGGCCACCATGCCTCCCGTGCCTTCCCCTGGTGTCCAACGGCTTCCCCGTCGACGACTACCTCGCATGCGCCCTCCCGTTCGACCGGACGAGCCCCGCAGCGACTCCCTCGACTTCTTCTTCTTTCTTCGGCCGCCGAGATCGCCGTCGCTGCGCCGCCTGTTGTGAACCTCCCCGAGCACGCTTAGCTCACCTTCAGGCTCCTGGTGAGCCTCTACTTCCTTCCCTTCCTCTCTCGTCGCCGTTTGCTCCCCCTAGCCACTTCCGCCAAACCAGTGCTCTACCCGCTGCCGTTGCTGCCGTCGCCACGCTCCCGAGCCCCTATGGCTCGAGCCAGTACCGCCAGCGCGCTCCTGGCGAGCTCCTGACCCCGCCAAGCTAACGAGTTTGGCCACCCGCGTTGCGTTTCACCGATTCCGTGAAGTCCCGAACTCCGGCGCCACCTGTCGTCGTCGTCGCGCTCAGTTCCGGCCACCCCAGCCCCCGTGGCTGCCGCCGTTGGACGCGGCACTCCACGGCCATTCGAATGGCACCGGCCGCGCCCGTTTTGACCCACCACAGCGAAATTCCGGCGATGGTCGTAGCTCACCGCCGCGTTTCGGGCTCGCCGGAGTTACTCCGGCAGCTTGCCCTGGCTTGGTGCCCACGTGGCATGCCCTGGGCCACTGACCAGTGGGCCCAGTGGGTCCCGTTGGCTGGGTTGACTTGGTCAACCCTGCTGACTGGGCAGCCTGGGTCACTGACAGGTGGCCCCCACTTTAATTAAACGTTTTTATCAATATTAAAACTGCTCATTAATCTATTAATTAAAACTGTTAAATTAATCAGTCACTGACAGTGGGACCCACTAGCTAATTAGATTAATCTGTTAATTTAATCTGCTGTTTAAATATCCAGTCTATGACAGGGGGGCCCACATGTCAGTTTGTCTAGTCAATGGTCAAAGTTGACTGCTGACTGTGCTTTGACTAGCCCCACATGTCATTGACTGTGGCTGGCTCAGTCTGAGTATAAAAAGTATTTCACTGTTTAAATTCGAATTAAATAATTAAATTAATTCCAGGAATTCCAGAAAATGATTAAAACTTTGAAAAATCATATAAAATAATCCGTAACTCGGATGAAAATAATTTATATATGAAAAATGATGAGAAAAATATGAAGAATCCGAATATGCCCTCCACATACCTGTCACGTGCCTCTAACATACTGAACATTGAACATTTAATACCGAAACCGCCAAATGAATAGTGTTTGGAGCTGGGAAAATATTCCCAGATATTGTCCCGCTCCGAGTAAAATACTTAGCACTACGTTAGGGCACCCCAGCATAGCCTATTGGCATGCCAAGCATTTGTGTGCATTTGTTTGCTTTATATTTACTGTTTCTTTCCCCTCTTCTCTCCGGTAAACTCCGAGACCGACGCTGCCCTGTGATCGACTACATCACCGACGACCCTTCTTCCTTTTCAGCAGAGCTTCCAGGCAAGCAAAACCCCCTTGATCATTCCTATATCGCCCATTCTTTCTTCCCCGTCCTTGTATTAGATTTTGCTACTGTAATTGATTGCTCCTATTCTGATGCATTGCCTGATGTTGTAACCTGCTGTTGATACTTTACATGTTGTCCTATATGCTTAGTATAGCCTGGCTAGTGATCCATCAGTGGCCCTACACCCTTGTCCGTGTTGCCATGCTTTATTACCGATGACTCGATCAATGTGATCGATGTGCCGAGACCGACACATCACCGCACACCCCCTTAGTTGTACGACTCTGTAGGGCTATGATCGAGTGCCGAGGGTGATACCTCCTACCTCACTCTTGATGATATCTCTATAGCATAGCTAGTCGGTTGTGGGTTACCGAGGGTGATTCGTCTTCCACCACCTTCGATGATGCCTCTGTCGTGTAGCCCCTCAAGTGTGAACCCCTCGAGGGTGATTCCTCCAAGTTCACCTTCATGAATACATCGAGTGGGAGTCCATCGAGGGTGATTCCTTGGACTTCCCCCTTGATGATAAAACACACTGTTACCTTTAACTGTTGTCCCTTTTAACTATTACTGTGGGACTAAAGGGACAGGCGGTACCACCCTGGTAGAGGTGGACCTGAGTTCCCGACAGTCTCTTGAGAGTCGGGTTGACCTGGAGGGTACCCGTGAGATAATTACGAGGCGTGACCGGGCAGGAAGAGATCGCCCTAGAGAGGGATGGGCCTGACCCTTGTTGCAAGTCCTCGAGATGGGGCGACAGGAGCACTGATCGTCACCGCGAGCTCCCAACACACTAACGGATTTGGGTATTTGATCTGAGTTGGCCACTGGCCTATACGCACTACCACCATGTGGGATAATGGTTTAATGGGGCCCTCGGTGCCGTATGTATCAGCCGAAAGCTCTGTCAGACGTCCAGTTCAGCACTGCGGCCGGGACGGACCGGCGCCATCCAGCACAGGGGTGGTGCCAGGCTTCACCCTGCACGCAACGACCCGGAGTGCAATGGGCGATGGGCCCAAGACCCCTGAGCGCTTAGGATGTCGACTGGCGGGGACCTCTCTGCGGAGCCTAGGTAGGACTACGTCATGTCGATCAGCCGAGGCCGGGCATGACCGAGAAAAGTGTGTCCGGCCAGAGTTAATCGAGCATGTTGGGTAACCGTTGTGCACCCCTCCAGGGAAGTTATCTATTCGAATAGCCGTGTCCACAGTAACAGGACACTCAGTGTTGTATCCCGATATATTACAACTTGAACTGGATACATGTTAATTAATATGTAAGCTCCGGGATAGCTTTCTCACAGGGAGTCGAGGAAGGATCTCTAGGCTTTGCTACTACATGCTTGTTGCTTTATTATATCCTACTAATCTACACTCTTCTAATGATGAAAGACTCTGCAAGTTGCTGGTCTTCGATAGGCTAGGACTTTCCCTCTATTCTGGCATTTCTGCAGTCTAGTCCACAGATACAGCCCCTTCATTTGATACCGATGCATACTTAGCATAGATCTGACGTAAGCCTTGGGAGTACTTTGGATGAGTTCTCACGGTTGCTTTGCTACCTCTCTTTTCTCCATTCCCAATTGCTGCGACCGGATGACGGAGCCCCGGAGTCAGCTGTTTCCGCCGACTACTACTACCCCGCCGGTGGAGTTTACTACTACGTGGAGACCGACAACCAGGAGTAGATTGGAGGTTCCCAGGTAGGAGGCCTGCGCCTTTTCGATCAGTGTCGTTGTTTTGCTCTGCCTTCTTAAGGCAGGCTTGTTTATCTTGTGTCTGTACTCAGATACTGCTATTGCTCCCGCTAACGCTTGTTCACGAGCTTATGTATTCGAGCCTTCGAGGCCCCTTGGCTTGTAATATAAAGCTTGTATGACTTTTATTTGTGTTTAGAGTTGTGTTGTGATATCTTCCAGTCAGTCCTTAGGCTCGATCGTGTGCATTTGCGTGTATGATTAGTGCACGATTGAGTCGGGGGCGTCACACCACCCTTAGCCTAGTCGTCGTCCACCGCCTTGGTGCCCTCGGCACGGCGTCGTCAACGCGGTCAACGAACGACACCCATCGGAAGAGGACTGTACATGCAGAGGCTGACAGCTGGGACCCACATGGTCCATGGTCGCCTCCTTATCACATGCAAAAAAAATGATTCCTCCCCCTGACAGCTTGGACCCACCAGCTACATCTTCGCACGCAAGGAAGTGCCTCCTTATTATGTGCAAAAAAATGACTCCTCCCCCTGACATCCGGGACCCACAAGCTACATCTTCGCACGGAAGGAAGTACCTCCTTATTACGCGAAAAAAATTGATTCCTCCACATGACAACTGGGACCCACCAGATTTTGAGGCTGACTTGTGGGCCTACTAAGTTGACGCGTATGCAGGGCTTTGTCAACTTAGTCAACAAATGATTCTAGCAGCAGTGACCGTTGGATGTTCATCCAACGGACGTGCTGCTTCTTCAATCTCTGATCTTCTTGCTCCAGCCGCCCAAACCAGCACCGGCGGGACTGCCTGCTCCTGCCTCCCGTGGCTGACTGTGATGCCGTGCAGGCCTCACCGCCCACCCTACTCCCACCTCTGGCCAGGCCTTCCCTCTACTGACCCACATCCCCTGTTATTCTCCGACGACGGCAGCCTCACACCGCAGCCGAACCAGTCAACCCTCGTACTCCCCTCCACGTGGGCATCCACTGCCGCGTCTTCCCCACTCCGTGTCGTTCCCTTCCTAGGCCTCACCATCATCCACCTTCTTGGTGCTCTCAGCACGGCGTAGTCAACCTACTCAATGAACGACAACCATCGAAAGAGGACTGTACGCGGTGAGGCTGACAGGTGGACCCACCAGCTACATCTTCGCACGCAAGGAAGTGCCTCCTTATTACGCGCAAAAACATGATTCCTTCCCCTGACAGCTGGGACCCACCATTCGCACGCAAGGAAGTTCCTCCTTATCCTCCCTTACAGCTGGGACCCACCCGGTCGAAGCATACGTAGCGTTGTCTGTCTGGTCGCGAACGTGTACGTACATACTGGTCGATCGGTCTTTCTGCAATGATGAACCGTGGGCGTGTAAG
This sequence comes from Elymus sibiricus, assembly GCA_039707655.1. NCBI lineage: Eukaryota > Viridiplantae > Streptophyta > Magnoliopsida > Poales > Poaceae > Elymus > Elymus sibiricus. The sequence continues at coordinate 310,002,631 of CM077674.1, forward strand.
GAGCGGCACGTGTCGTAGTAGAGCCCCCGACATAGCAGTTCAGGCAGCCCCGTCTAAATCATGTACATGTACGTACAGCCACACAGCAAAAAATATGGCCACGTACGTACATATACAGGCGGGGTCTCGAACGCGTACTCGCTCATACGTATGGCCAGGGCTCGTGTACATGGAGAGAGGCAACAGACGGTAGTAACGGCCTCCTGTTCATCGGCAGCCAACCGGCTGGGTCGGAACAGAAGAAACAGTGTCATGTTCATCGGGAGCCAAGCAACTGGGTCGAAACGCGTCCTGTTCATCGGGAGCCAACCAGCTTGGACGGAACAGCCGAAACAGGGTCCTGTTCATCGACTCGGGGTCTGGCGTACCACAAAACGGAGGAAACGGCCTTCTGTTCGACCGCCTACGGTCTAAGCTGGATCCTGTTCATCGGCTGGGGGTCTGGCATACCGCAAAACGGAGGAAACAGACTTATCTTCGAGCGCCTACGGTCGAAACGGGGTCCTGTTGATCGGGAGGGCTCTGGCGTACCGCAAAACGGAGGAAACAGACTTCTCCCCAACTGCCTACAGTCGAAACGGGGGTCCTGTTCATCGGGAGGGGTGTGGCGTACCGCAAAACGGGACTCCACGGGCTACTGTTCATCCACGGTCGACCTCCTCCGGCCTCCACCAGCTACTGTTCATCCACCGTCAACTTCCTCCAGCCTCCACCGGCTACTGTTCATCCAGCCTCCACGGGGTCCTGTTCATCCACCCCCAACCGGCTAGCCTCCTCGGGGTCCTGTTCATCCAGTGCCAACCACCTTCACACGGCCAGGGTACTGTTCATCCACAGCCAACCCACCGGCTGGGGTGGGGCGTACGAGTGGGCAGCAGCAACGGGAACAGTTCATCCATAGCCAACCAACCGGCTAGGTCAACTCACCAGGTCTCGCGCAAGGGGCTCGATCGATGCGTCTCGACTCGTTCTACTTATCACGCGTGCGGCAGCAACGGGCACTGTTCATCGAGAGGCAACCCAACCAGCTATGTCTCGCACGTACGGGGGCTCGACCGGCTTCAGTTAGCAGTGAAGGAATCGCTCGGGTTCAGTTAGCAGTGAAGGAATCGCTCGGGTTTAGTTAGCAGCGAAGGGATCGATCGGCTTCAGTACGTAGCTAGTGCGATCGCTCGGGTTCAGTAAGCGAATGCCTCGCACACACACGTGCGTACGAGAGAAACACGCAAACCACACTACATCGCTCGGCCCCGACCACCCACCGTAACCGGGAATTCCCCGAAAATTTCCTCGGCCTCACTTCTACCATGATTTTTTACGTCATGGACGGTCCAAAGAATGTCATGCGGGTGCGTCTCTGGCCCGCCCAGGACGAAAAGCCCATTTTCCGTCATAATTTTTTGTCATAGAAGTAGGAACCCACCACATCTATGATGATACGTGTTTTTGTCACAATTATTGTCATAGAAGTGTCACAACCATGACAGAAAAAGTTTTCGTTCGGGCCATAATGTCACGGATGTGTCTTTTTTTGTAGTGAGTTTACCATATAAATTTGTGTCATGTTTTTCATATTAGGCTCTCTGAAAGTTCTCCGTTGTTTTTTTCCTTCACCTGAACATTGTAAGTTATCTTGATTTTCACCAAGAGATATATGTAGCTTTGTCACCATGCTTGAAATATCCTACAACGTTGCAAAGCGCGTCTATGCTTCTAGTTCATATTGATAAGTGCTACAGCAATTCCCTAGACTTGGGGTTATCACCTCTCTCTCTCTCTCCCTCTCTCTCTCTCATGGAGTTCTTGAGGGTGAAGTGGTGGATCCCATTAATGGAGGGATTTGGGATGGATCTACATGAAGTTATTCCATCTGGATCTCCTCTCTTCTCTTCTCGTTCTGGTGGTTGTGTGTTCCATGGCTCTATGTTCTCCAAATGGAGTTGTATTATTTATGAAAGTTCTCGAGTTTGAAGTGATTATGGTGGCGCTAGGTAGTACGTAGTGTTAGTATGAACGGGGGCACTTGTACCAAGTGATTATGATGACTCTCTCTTTTGTTGGCTATGTATTCATTAGGGAATTTGTTCTCGCCCCTTATTTTGTAGGAGATATGCCCTAGAGTCTATAATAACAGTTATTATTTATCTCCAAGTTCGTAATTATGTTTATATTCCGTGCAATAACTGCAATGGTCATTGAGTCCGTATATCCATAAAGTCTCAGAGGGAAACCATATGCACGTGTGGAATAATAAACGGTAAAATGTATTCCTAGTCGTGCCTCTAAGACTAGCTCAAGTGTTGCATGATTGTCATGTTTTCCTGATCACGGACATGTCTATGCCGACAACTTTGAGAACACAATGTTTGAAGAACACTTGTGTTGAATCGACTCAAATTGATGTTATGCTATGAGATACATTCATCACAAGTTAATGGTAAATAACACAGAGAAATTTAACATTTTCATAATTCCTTAGACCATGAGAGTATCGAGTTCCTTCATGCTTGCTTCATGAACTTTGGGGTTTGTTAAACGTCATCCGTAACAGGGTGGCTATTACGGCTGCTTATGGGTTTGTGGAAAAGTATGACAAGGGACTATATAGATCAAGATTGGGATTTGCTCCTACGATGATGGAGAGATATTCTTAGGGCCCTCACGGTGTTACAGTATCCATCATCGTCTGGCCATACATGGTGTGATTTGATCATAGGGATGTCGTAATGCAGGAACGAGAAAAGAAAGCAAAATTGGTAAATGAGGAAACTGGCATAGTGAACAAGTTGTTGATTCACGGGGATGACGATAAATCTCACCTTGGGTATTTGTAACATATCGCGAAGTAACAGGAACAACATTCGATAACTACAAGTTCACTTGAATATTTATTTGTGTGGGTATAGGGATCAATATGGATGTCCACAGTTCCGCTATTGATAATTGATCGAAAAGAGGTTCGGTCATGTCTATACTTCACCGAACCTATAGGGTCACACACTTAAGATTCATCTATCTACTGATTACTAGACAAGGAGTCCGAGAGAAAGAAACCGGAAAACTTTCGAAGACGTTGAAAAAGTTTTAAAGGGAAAACCGAAAGTGTTTCACAGTAAAATCATCATACCAAAATTGTTTCGGAATGCGTCCAGAATTATTTTAGGGGGTGCTGGAAATGTTCTGGACCTTCGGGAAATTTTTCGAAGAGAGCGGCCGCGGAAAAATCTTGTCCCAGTGTGATGGGACAAGATCCCATGAATTGTGGGATGGTGATGCAGGGAACACTATTAGGGTACAACCACTTTTTGGTGGCTTTTTGGCAAGCCACCTTTTGGGGCTTTCCCTAAAAGTGAAGGAGGGTGACATGGTGAGGTGGGATCCTCCTCTAGGGGATCCCACACATTCTAGGCCGGCCCAAGGGGGAGCTCCTCCATGGAGCTCCCCTTTCCCCCTTTTTGTGGCTTTTGGTGGAAAATATCCAAGTGGTTTTTGGTCTTTTCCCACAAGCCTCTACCCCTTGATCCCACTATAAATAGAGGTGGAGAGAGCTCGCCATTTCACTCAAGTTTCTCTTCACACAAGCCATGCAATGATCTTGCATTCTTTCTCTCCCTCCACAAAATAGTTTCGTAGTGCCGAGAGGCTGTCTAGTCTCCGGTAGGGCCTAGTTCTGGACGGTGAGCCCTGCTGGATAGTTGACATAGGATGTGTGCAACCCGATAGGAAGGTCATAGTTTTGATGTTAGTTCGAGGATCTTTCCGAGGTTCAGTCCGATAGCCTCCTGAAGGGCTGTCCGAGGGACCGTCTGAGGAGTTTTTCGAGGGAGAAAATCCTTGCGGTTGGCAGGTTGTAAATTCCTAGCTGCGGGGATCTGCACCGACCATCTTCACTGACTCTAATTCCACTACACTACGAGTTGGTAATGATCAGATTGAACCTTGTATGCATCTTCATAGTGGTCCTGGGCATGTTCGTAGTGTGGAAACTTTTTGTTTTCTGCTGTGTTACCCTATGGTGGCATCATGAGCCGTGTTATGCATAGATGCATGTTACAATCTAGAATACATGAGATGTATGGGTTCTGCACAATATAATTTTGTAGTAGATGAGATCTATTGCTGAAAATTATTTGTGCGGGTAGTAGATGAAATCTATTACCTGATGTTCTTGTTGCTTCCCTTGAATTTGCGTAGTTCTGATCTTGGCCGCATGGTGGAATTTTGGTACAAAGTTCTGACTATCTGCGATCCTTCTATGTTGCTCCTAAGTATGCAAGTTGACAAATCAATGATGGGCTTCAGTTCTTTGGGTTCTGCCATGGTTAATAAAGATGGATGTTTCGCAGACTAAAGGGCAATACAGATATGATCTGCACGGGGTTCTTGCGTATGACGAAGTTTGGTATGGGGCTCGAGATTTTTTATCTCATGTTTCATACTCCCCACAAAGTTAATCTAGCAACTTGAATAATCATACTTGATGATGGACGTTGGTAGCTTCAGTTTGTTTCGAAAACTTAGAAGCCACGTAAAATAAAATCTTGTATGAACCGATTAGAGGCGTCAGATTTGGTTTTGCAGGATGCATGTGCATGAGATGTGGTATAGTCTCTATCATATTTAATTTTATTATGTATGAGATGAGTATATGATGTAAATTAGTTAACATGACCCACAAGTCATGATTCGGCATGATGGCAGGAGCCATAAGATTGTCACCCTTAATGACATGCGTGTCAACCTTGATGTAATGCATTTATTTTATTAGCTATAGAGATAGCAATATTATTTGATGCATCAACAAGGTGGTGACAAGCTTTGCAAAGGTGGACACCGATGCAATAGCTGAAGACAGAGAAAAAGGAAAAAGAAAATAGGCCTTGGCAGAAAAGTTTTGTCACGGCGGCAGTTTTCATAACTGCTGCCATGGCAATGTTTTTTGGATTTTCGCGAAGATGATGAATCCTTCTCCGAATGAAGGGGCTTTACCATATCATGCTATTATGAATTGCCTGAGATGCTTATCCTTTTAATTGCACCCTTTTGATTGCACGGTAGTCGCTTTTATTAGGGTGATCTCTCACTTAAAATATATCAAGTAGTTAGTGTTCTCCCAAGAGTAGCACCGTTTGAAATATGTATCTTTTCAGGGTACACCATGTCCATATGGGTACGAAAGAATTGAGAGTATGAGATGGGTGAAGGTCAGACTTCACTACGATATCACTTGGTTGTCTTGGATGTTCAGGCATGATCTTCATGAGCTCGGAACACGCCCATCGAAAGATGAACAAGAGTCACATAGAGATGTGATTGGCAAGTTGGACTACCGGTTGAGATTTTTGCCATCGGTGATGATCTACATCAATGGTGAACAATTGATACATGGGTCTTGAATCACTAAATATCAATTATGAGAGATATTGATTTGAGTGGGAGCACACGTTAGAATTAACTTATTTAATTCTCAGTCCAATTAATTATGAACATAGTCTAAGTATAATTTGCATAATAGTTGTAGAATAATGGCTCACATTTCCACCTTCCCTGTTGAAATTGAATAGCTGTTATTTATCTATTTAATACTTTACGATTGGAAACGTAATATGAGGATTGTCCTCAAGAGTGCCAAGAAGGAATTTGTCTTATAGCATGCTTTCAGTATTTTCCCGTTGATGCTACGGATGATGTGACTCACGTCCTTCGATCCAAAAGCTGGAATTCCGTCATGGTCAAGTGCAATATGGTTGCTTCCATGAGACCCAAACTTCAAAAGTTTTGGATAGTTATGAGATATTCATGGAACTGAAAATTAGTATCAGATACAAACAAAGGCTAAAAGATATGAGATATCCAAAGCAATGTTTATTAGTGAAGTGTTCACTATGCATTAGACTGATGAGAGATGGGATCCAGGAGAACACCAGTCATATAATGATGGTGAATAAAACAACAACTTAAATAGAAAGGACAAGTCTAAAGGTTGTTAGTGAGACTTACATGCCTAGGAAATCCAGGTCTAAATCCACTCTTAAAAGTTGGGTGTTTCTTCTATGAGTAAGAGAAATATTGGACGTAAAACTGTTAGAAGTATGAAGGCAAAAAGGAAAGGAGACTGGAAGGCCCAGCTCAGGTATGAATATCATACCAGTTATAGATGTACAGAAGGCTGGTTAAAGATGTAATTCTTGGGAATTAGGATTAAATTGTTAAGCACTGATTCTTGGGTATTGTGATTAAAAGTTGATCACAAGGATACCCATTCGATTGCGTTTTGTTGCAACTCGATGCAAGAACTACTATGGACTAAATGACTAGCCAGTAATGAGGTTGAGATACGCGCTGGGAACATAGTAAAAGTTACTATACCTTCCATCGGGTTATTACCTCTGTATTAATTTTCATAATTCACTTTAGAGATTTTTACACTCTAGCCCTTTGCATAGTGTTTGTTACAAGAGGGTTGTTCATAAGAGAACAATTGTTGTTTAGTGTTGTGTAGGATCGAAAGTATGTCTAGAGGGGGGTGATTAGACTACATGACCACTAAAAACTTATCATTTTCCCAATTTTAGTTGTAGGTAAGTTTTAGCAATTCTACCAAGTCAAGTAACACCCTACACATGCAAGTCTAAGAGTTGTGCAGCGGAAAATAACGACTTTGCATATGAATGTAAAGGAGGGGTTGGAGATTTCAAACGCAATGAAGACATGATGATTTTTGGCATGGTTCCGATAGGTGGTGCTATCGTACGTCCACATTGATGGAGACTTCAACCCATGAAGGGTAATGGTTGCGCGAGTCCATGGAGGGCTCCACCCACGAAGGGTCCACAAAGAAGCAACCTTGCCTATTCCACCATGGCTTACATCCACGAAGGACTAGCCTCACTCGGGTAGATCTTCACGAAGTAGGCGATCTCCTTGCCCTTACAAACTCCTTGGTTCGACTCCACATGATCTTGGAGGCCCCCAAGTGACACCTAACCAATCTAGGAGACACCACTCTCCAAAAGGTAATAGATGGTGTTGTTGATGATGAACTCCTTGCTCTTGTGCTTCAAATGATAGTCTTACCAACACTCAATCACTCTCTCACAGATTTGGCTTTGGTAGGAGAAGGATTTGAGTGGAAAGCAACTTGGGAAAGGCTAGAAATCAAGATTCAAATGGTTGGATTGGAATCTCTTGATCTCAACACATGAGTAGGTGGTTCTCTCTCAGAAAATGAATGGTGGAAGTGTAGTCACGTTCTGATGGCTCTCTTAAAGAGTAAGTGGTGGTGGAGGGGTATAAATAGGCAGCACAAAAAATCTAACCGTTACAAGCCTTTGACCCAACTCGGTGACACCGACATGAAAATCTCAGTGAGACCGACTAGTGTAAAAGACTTGACCGTTAGGCTTTTCGGTGAGACCGAACAAAACATCTCGGTGAGACCGAAGTGTAATGGCTAGGGCAAGACCACGTTTCGGTAGTTCCGAAAATTTCATGTCGGAAATTCTGAAGTGAAGTGACATCGTTGCAGCAACTTGGTCAAACCATCTCGGTGAGACCGAGAACCATTTCTGTTGCACCGAAGTGTTAGGGTTTGGCATGTGGCAATGTATATGGCAATCTAGGTGGGTCCGGATGGGAGTGTTTCGGTGGGACCGAGATCAACTTTAGGGTTTTGGATAGGAATGTAGTGGAGAAGTATTTGAGGATTTTGGATCAATACCACTAAGCACTTGAGCAAATGAGTCATGACCAAAACCTCATCCCCTTTTAATAGTATTGGCTTTTCCTATGGACTCAATGTGATCTTGGATCACTTAACAAAAAATGTAGAGTCTTGAAGCTTTGCCAATCTTTGTCTTTAGCATTTTGAGGGGTCCACATTCACTAGTCCATGCCATGCCAATCATTGATCTTCTCTGAAATTTATTATCAATGAGCATTAGATCACTGACTTATATGTTGTTATTAATTACCAAAACCACCCGGGGATTAGTTGCACTTTCAATCTCCCCCTTTTTGGTAATTGATGACAACATATAGATCAAAGCTTTGACAAATGATATAATGAATGAAATACATCGTCGCTTTGAGAAGTATGTGATAAGGAAGAGCTCTCCCTAAATTTGTGCATTATTTAAAATTTGCGTTTGAATGCAAATGCACAATCGATTAGGATCATGAGTCACTCTTCCATGTCTCATACATGTTGGTGGAGCGCACAAAATGATAAGATTGCAATGTAATAAGCACTCATCACCAAACAACCAAGTGAATGATCATACAAAGAGCATATGAATAGGTATCCAATCAAGCGTAGCATCAAAGTATGGTATGATCAAGCACACAATAACATAGTCTCATACATGCATCAAGAAAAAGTAACTCAAAGTAGCAAGAAACTCTCAAAGAAACCAAACGAGAAGAAGGCAAAACACTCTCTCTCGAAGCCTAATGATCTATACTAATTCTCCCCCTTTGGCAACAAGTACCAAAAAGTTCAAAGAAGTATAGAGCTAAAAACGTCGCTCTAGGCTCGATCTCCGACAGCTCCTGGTGAAGAAGTCTTCTGACTTGCAGCGCTGGTGTGCGTAGACATCGTCGGAGTGGAGAGAAGTGCAGCTGCAAAGACCTCGGCTGAAGTCTGTGTAGCTGGTGGAGTAGAAACAACTGAAGGAACTGATGGTGCAACAGAAGGTGCAGTAGCTGGAGCTGAGACTGTGACTCTGGTAGAAACTGGCATAGCTGCGGACCTAGGCATCGTCTGAAACTGAGTGGTCATTGGAAGACCTGTGCCTATCTGCTCATCATCACTTCTGGTTGCCTTCCTGACTTCATCCTTTTGTGATTTCAAAGTCTCAACGGTGCTCTGTATCTCAGTGACCTTGATGTCTAGATCATAGAATTTCGTCTCGATAATCCTCTCAAGACTCTTCTGATTTTCTACAAGGCTACCCAAGCTCCGCTCAATCTTCTGAGTGGCTCGAAGAAGATATAGCATCTGGTCAGACTTTGTCTTCAACTGTGGAGCAGTAGGAGCACTTGGCTCAGCAGCTCTCGTTGCTTCAGCTTCTGCCTGTGCTGCAGCTGAGGTAGGATGGGACGGGTCCATCGTCACTGTGTTGTCCTCAAACTTAGGCTGTAGCGGCAGGTGCTCACGATCCAGCAGAAAAGACTTGTTTGCACCCTTCGAGTTGATGAGCATCTGAATGTGCGGGGCAAAATGATACGTCCAATTTGCATCATGATTTCCTATGAATAATTATTATGTTTTTAATCATGATTTCACTTTATGGTACAATTCTTATGCCTTTTCTCTCTTATTTTCCAAGATTTACATGAAGAGGGAGAATGTCGGCAGCTGGAATTCTGGACCTGAAAGGGGTGAAACAGAGCTAGCCATTCTGCACAACTCCAAATGACCTGAAAATTTACGGAGATATATTTTGGAATATATAAAAATACTGGCGAAAGAATCAACAGAAGGGGGCCCACCAGGAAGCAACAAGCCTAGGGGCGCAGCCTACCCCCCTGGGCGCGCCCCCTGGCTTGTGGGGCCCCTGGCAGGCTTCTGGAACCCTCCTTCTACTATATGAAGCCATTTGCCCTAGAAAAAATCAAGATAAGACTTTCGGGACGAAGCGCCACCGTCTCGAGGCGAAACCTGGGCAGGAGCTATTTTGCTCTCCGGCGGAGCGATTCCGCCGGGGATGCTTCCCTCCGGGAAGGGGAAATCGAAGCCATCGACATCACCAACGATCCTCTCATCATGGGAGGACCAATCTCCATCAACATCTTCACCAGCACCATATCATCTCAAACCCTAGTTCATCTCTTGTATTCAATCTTTGTCTCAAAACCTTAGATTGGTACCTGTGGCTTGCTAGTAGTGTTGATTACATCTTGTAGTTGATGCTAGTTGGTTTATTTGGTGGAAGATTATATGTTCAGATCCTTAATGCTATTCAATACCCCTTTGATCTTGAACATGAATATGATTTGTGAGTAGTTACTTTTGTTCTTGAGGACATGGGAGAAGTCTTGTCATAAGTAATCATGTGAATTTGGTATTCGTTCGATATTTTGATGATATGTATGTTGTTGCTTCCTTTAGTGGTGTCGTGTGAACGTCGACTACATGACACTTCAGCATCTTTGGGCCTAAGGGAAGGCATTGTGGAGTAGTAATTAGATGATGGGTTGCTAGAGTGACAGAAGCTTAAACCCTAGTTTATGCGTTATTCCGTAAGGGGCTGATTTGGATCCATATGTTTCATGCTATGGTTAGAGTTATCTTAATTCTTCTTTCGTAGTTGTGGATGCTTGCGAGAGGGGGTAATCATAAGTGGGAGGCATGTTCAAGTAAGAACAGCACCCAAGCACCGGTCCACCCACATATCAAATTATCAAAGTAGCGAACGCGAATCAAACAAACATGATGAAACTGACTAGATGAAATTCCCATGTGTCCTCGAGAACGATTTGCTTATTATAAGAGTTCATTCCAGCTTGTCCTTTGCTATAAGAAGGATTGGGCCACCTTGCTGCACTTTATTATACTTGTTACTTGTTACGAATTATCTTGCTATCAAAACTATCTGTTACCGCTACTTTCAGTACTTGCAGAGAATTCCTTGCTGAAAACCGCTTGTCATTTCCTTCTGCTCCTCGTTGGGTTCAACACTCTTACTTATCGAAAGGACTACGATTGATCCCCTATACTTGTGGGTCATCACAAAACCACAAGATCTCTTCTAGTCAGCGGCTGCTCTCTTCACGTTCTCTACAATGAGATCCATCACCTTGAACTTCTCATGTTGATCAATATGATGCAGCATGTTGATGGAGTGACCACTAATCATCTTCTAATCACCTGACTTGGGCATCAAAGTATGCCTCATGATGGTGTTGGAGGTGGCTAGACCTACCAACAAGTGATAAACTGAGCCAAGCTTATGAGAATCCTTGTACTTCTCATGAATCTCAGTTTACAAGTTAGCCATGGAATTGTGGTCCATCTTTGGTTTAGCGTATACATCAATATCGTCCTCATCAGCCTCAGGCACACCTATCAAAGTGGCCCACTCAAGTACACTGTACTGGTACCTGACTCCTTCGGTCATACAGACTATCCTTCAATTGGGATAGAAGTCAGCTGTCGAGTAAAATTGCATGAACATCTCATCGTTCCATGCAGTCAGCTTCTTCCCAATGAACTCATCAACACCAACTGTCCTGAAGTCCTCATGAACGTGGGGAAAGTGATCTTCATTTGCATCAATGTACTTCCAGTCCACCCACCTCATGTCACTAACCACGGGCTTCTTGTCGAGAAGCACTGTCTCATAGAAGTCCTGTTGTTCCTTAGTATGGAAATGATAATCCACAACAGTTCTCCTTCTGATGGAATAGGGCTCAGATTCTCTCCATTTCTTCAATCCTTTGTCTCTTCTTTCTTTCATGTTTTCTGCCAAAGGATGTGTATCATCATGCTCAGGCAATCTGGGTCTCAACTTCCTTAGCATTGGGGCTTCAGCTTCATCATCAGCTTCTCTCTGAGGCACTAGGGCCTTGTTCTTCTCTACAGCAGGGACATCTTTGGTAGTCCTCTTGGACTTGGCAGTAGCAGCAGCAGGCTTGGCCTTGGAGCAAGTGGCAGTCTTCATAGCATCACCCAAGAGCTTTTGCTGCTTGGGAGGAGGTGGATTTGCAGCTTGCTCTTCCTCATCAGTTGCATCATCTCTTCTCATAGATGTGGACTTGAACACCACATGATCAACTTGCTTTCTCTCTCTCTTTTTGCCAATAGCATTGGGCATAGATTTGCTGGGCACTGGCTGAGATCCTCCTGGAGTTTTTGAAGTAATGCCTTGATGACCCACAAGTATAGGATATCAATCGTAGTCCTTTGAATAAGTAAGAGTGTCGAACCCAACGAGGAGCAGAAGGAAATGACAAGCAGTTTTCAGCAAGGTATTCTCTGCAAGTACTGAAAGTAGCGGTAACAGATAGTTTCGATAGCAAGATAATTCGTAACAAGTAACAAGTACAATAAAGGGCAGCAAGGTGGCCCGATCCTTTTTGTAGCAAAGGACAAGCCGGAACAATCTCTTATATAAAGCAAAGAGTTCTTGAGGACACATAGGAATTCTCATCTAGTCACTTTCATCATGCTTGTTTGATTCGCGTTCACTACTTTGATAATTTGATATGTGGGTGGACCGGTGCTCGGGTGTTGTTCTTACTGGAACAAGTAAATGAGGTCAAGCAAGTATTGTTCTAAAGGATCAGTAGGAGGTACAACAATAGAAGCAAGACCAATAATTTCATCTTTAGTAGGTAATTTTTCATCATGAGGTTGTCTACTAAACTTAGAGAAATTAAATTCATGAGATATATCACCAAACTTAACTCTAACCTTTTATTTAACACAATCAATTTCAGCATTAACGGTATTCAAGAAAGGTCTACCAAAAATTATCTTGTTGTGAACCAAGTACTAAGAAATCAGTAGGGTATTTGATTTTACCACACAAGACATCAACATCTCTAACAATCCCAAGTGGTGTAATAGTATCTCTGTTTGCAAGCTTAATAGTAACATCAATATCTTCAATCTCAACAGGTGCAATATCATTCATTACTTATTGATATAAAGAGAAAGAAATAGCACTCACACTAGCACCCATATCACATAAACCATGATAGCAATGATCTCCAATCTTAACAGAAATAACAGGCATGCTGATACGTCTCCAACATATCTATAATTTATGAAGTATTCATGCCATGTTTATTATAGTTTTGTATGATTTTGGTGCACTTTTATATGACTTTTATATGATTTTTGTGGACTAACATATTGACCTAGTGCCCAGTGCCAGTTGTTGTTTTCTGCTTGTTTTTGGATTTCAAGAAAATCCATATCAAATGAAGTCCAAATGCAGCGAAACTTTTTGACGATTTTTTCTGGAAGGAAACAGACCCATGAAGCTTTGGGGGAGCAGCAGAAGACCCACAGGGGCCCCACAAGCCACCTGGGCGCGCCACCCCCCTGGAGCGCGCCCTGGTGCCTCGTGGGCCCCCTGTGGCTCCTCTTCGCGTGATTCCAATGCCAAAAATTCTTATAAATACCAAAACCCCCAGAAATAACCCTAGAACTTGGACTACGCCACCGCAAGCCTCTGTACCTCCACGATCTCATCTACAGCCCTTTTCCGGCACCCTGCCGGAGGGGGGAATCATCACCAGAGGCCATCTTCAGCATCCCAGCGGTCTCCATGATGAGGAGGGAGTAGTTCACCCTCGAGGCTAGGGGTATGTACAAGTAGCTATGTGTTTGATCTCTCTCTCTCGTGTTCTTGATTTGGCATGATCTTGATGTACCGCGAGCTTTGTTAATATAGTTGGATCATATGGTGTTTCTCCCTCTCTATCTTGTTGTGATGAATTGAGTTTTTACCTTTGAGGTTTCACTATTATCATATTGAATACTTTGTTGGATTTCAGAACACTTGATGTATGTCTTGCATATGAATACCCGTGGTGACAATGGGGTATTATATTGATTCACTTGATGTATGTTTTGGCACTCAACTCGCGGATTCCCGAGGTGACATTGGGGTAATCTATTCATAGGGGTTGATGCACGTTTTCGTCCTACTTTCTCCGGTAGAAATCTTTGGGCACTCTTCGAAGTTCTTGGTGTTGGATTGAATATTATGAATCTGAAGTTGTTTGATGCATATCGAATAATCAACTCACGGATACAGGTGGTGACATTGGAGTATCTAGGTGACATTAGAGTTGGTTGATGTGCATCATATGGCGTTATTTTAGTACGAACTCTAGGGCTGTTCGTGACACTTATAGGGATGGCTCAATAGATTGATCAGAAAAGATAACTTTGAGGTGGTTTTGTACCCTACAAACAATTTCATCTTATGTTCTTCGCTTGATAAGAACTTTGGAGTGATTCTTTATTGCACGTTGAGGGATTGTTATATGATTCAACTATGTTAGCACTGTTGAGAGATTGCACTAGTGAAAGTATGAACCCTAGGCCTTATTTTTAAGCATTGCAATACCATTTGTGCTCACTTTTATCATTTGCTACCTTGCTGTTTTTATTTAGTCAGATTATAAAAATATATTTCTACTATCCATACTACACCGGTATCACCATCTCTTCGCCGAACTAGTGCACCTATACAATTTACCATTGTACTGGGAGTGTTGGGGACACAAGAGACTTCTTGTATTTGGTTACAGGGTTGTTTGAGAGAGACCATCTTCATCCTACGCCTCCCACAGATTGATAAGCCTTAGGTCATCCACTTGAGGAAAAATTGCTACTGTCCTACAAAACTCTGCGCTTGGGGGCCCAACACGAGTCTACAAGAATAAGTTGTGTAGTAGACATCAAGCTCTTTTCTGGCGCCGTTGCTGGGGAGGTGAGTGCTTGAAGGTATATCTTTAGATCTTGCAATTGATTCTTTTAGTTTCTTGTTTTATCACTAGTTTGGTTTTATAAAAGAAAACTACAAAAAATGGAATTGAGGTTGCCTCATATTATTCGTCTTTATAATGTCTTTCTTGAAAATGATGGATCGGAAAATTGTGCTCAATTGATAGAAGAAGAATTCAATAAAATGTTTGGCATAAAATCCATGAATGATGAGCATGATTGCAATGTTTTTAGTATGAATTCTATGAATATCCATGATGCTAATGATATGCAAAGCCATAAGCTTGGGGATGCTATATTTGATGAAGATGATATTTTTAGTCCCCCATGTTTTGATAAGAAAAATTATTATGATGATAGCATGCCTCATATTTATAATGATTATATTGATGAAAGTGGGTTTGGAAGAGTGTCAACTTTAGGCACTAATGATCCCACTCTTTTAGAGGGTGTTGAATCTTATTGGAATAATGATAAAACTGGATTTGGAGAGGTCGTGACTTTATTTAGTGATGATTCCACTATTTTGGAAGAGGTTTCAATTGATTATGACAACAAAGTTGATATCTATGATGATTATTGTGATGACATGTATGCTATAAAGAATAATTATAGCTATGAAACTTGCCATCATGATTTTAATTTCCAATTGGATTATGCCAATCAAGTATCTCATGACAGTTATTTTGTTGAGTTTGCTCCCACTATTATGAATGAGAAGAAATTTGCTTATGTGGAGAGTAATAAAAATTCTATGCTTTTGGATCATGAAAAGAATGCTTTCTGTGATAGTTATATTGTTGAATTCATTCATGATGCTACTGAAAATTATTATGAGAGAGGATCATATGCTCGTAGGTGTTGCAATAATGTCAAGTTTCCTCTCTATGTGTTGAAAGTTTTGAAGTTATACTTGTTTTGCCTTCCTATGCTAGTTGAATCTTGCTCCCATAAATTATTTGCTCACAAAATCCCTATGCATAGGAAGTGGGTTAGGCTTAAATGTGCTTGTCATATGTTTCATGATGCTCTCTTTATGTTCCAATTCTTTATTCTTATGCGAGCATCATTGAAATCATCATGCCTAGCTAAATGACATTAAAGAAAAGTGCTTGTTGGGAGACAACCCAACATTTATACCTATTGTTTTTTAGTGTTCACATGATTAAGATACTGTAGTAATCATTTTTTATACTTTTTATTTCAATAATGTGCCAAGTAAAGCCTTTGGGATAGTGTGGATGCTTGTTGATTTGATTATGTGCAAAAATGGAAACTTTTGCGTCTAGTGCTGGAGTTTCTATTCTGTACTGGAGGGTGAGAAATTCTGAAATTTTTACAGAGCATTGGGTTAAAAAAATTCTACGTTGTCCTAATTTTCAGAATTTTTGGGTGTACAGAAGTATGGTTATTAAATCGCCCACTACATGCTATTCTGTTTTTGACAGATTCTGTTTTCGGTGCATAGTTTGCTTGTTTTAGTGTTTCCATAGCTTATATTGAGTAATATAAATTGTGGAAATGATAGAATACAGTAGGAATTATGTGAGAATAATTATGAAACTTGTCTTGACAGTACCTAAGTGGATGATTTATTTCTATCATACTAACCTATCTCACAAGATCCGTTAAGTTTTATGTGATTGAAGTTTTCAAGTTTTGGGTGAGATATCGATATGAGGAGAATAAGGAGTGGCAAGACCCTAAGCTTGGGTATTCCCAAGGCTCCCCAAGGTAATACTCAAGGAAGGCTCAAGCATCTAAGCTTGGGGATGCCCCGGAAGGCATCCCCTCTTTCATCTTCAACATTATCGGTAACCTTACTTGGAGCTATATTTTTATTCGTCACATGATATGTGTTTTGCTTGGAGCATCATTTTATTTTGTTGAGATTTGCTTGCTGTTATCAATAATCATGTTTTGTATCTTTTAGTTCTATAAAATGCCAATTTCAACTTTTATGAGACTATATTCTTCACTTATATCCTAAGAGTAAATTGTTGAATGAGTTGAATATCATAAAGTTGAAATTATATGTGCTTCATATACTAGTCTCATACCTAGGAGTAGATTCACATTGGGTTTAGAAAGCAAAATCTATTGAAGCTTGACAATCACAATATTGGTCATACAAGCAATTCATGAATGATTAGTATAAGGAAGAGAACTTTCACATATAAATATATTATCTTGGACATCTTTTATGATTGTGAATACCCATTAAATATTTTCAAACTTGAGCAAATTAGTTGAAGTTGGACAAGGAAGACAACGTAATGAGTTATGTTTGGGTATATTTGCATAGAAGTTATATTGTTATGGATCCTCCAACATGTGGTACTTGCTTAGGATCTTTTGCTAGCCAAAAATTCGTACTAAGTTGAGATACTACTTGTGCATCCAAAAACCCTTAAACCCAGTTTCTTCCCCTGAGTGTCCACCATATCTACCTATGGATTGAAAAAGATCCTTCAAGTAAGTTGTCATCAGTGCAAAAAGCAATAAAAATTGTTCCTAAAATATGTATGATCTTTTATTGCAAGGGAAAATAAGCGTTGTACGAACTTGTGATGGTAAAGAAATCAAAGCGACGGACTGCATAATAAAGGTTGCTATCACAAGGGGCAATATAACGTGACGTTCCTTTGCATTAAGGGCTTGCACATCTAAAAATCAAAAGCACATGACATCCTCTGCTTCCCTCTACGAAGGGCCTATCTTTTACTTTATGTATTTATTTTTATGCAAGAGTCAATAGTATCCCTTCTCATTTCAGCCTCAATTATTCTTTAGTTGGCAAGCATCATGTGGTGGGAAAAGAACCAGACACATATGGCCAGTCTAATATATTTGATCATGAATTATTATTGTTGACAATTATCTCTATGATAAATAAGTTGGGAGGCGAAACACTAAGCCCCTATCTTTCTCTGTGTTCGATGGATGCTATTTGTTCAAAAAATATGCTTTGAGTACTAGCAATCAAAGAAGACTATATGATAATTGAGTATGTGGAGCTCTTACTTAGACTTTGTCGAAATTAAGTTGAATTGCAATTGTTTGGTGACTAAGAACATAGGTTGTTAAATTTCAAGAGAATGCATTGTTTGAACCATAACATGTGAATTGATTGCTACTTTATCATGATGATTTTTATGAGAAAGAGTTGCGGTTATGATGCTAGGAAAAGTGATTGAAATTATCATTGATCAAACTTATGCACTATGCAATCATTCACACTTCATAAATTATTTATTTTATCATTTACCTACTCGAGGACGAGCAGGAATTAAGCTTGGGGGTGCTGATACGTCTCCAACGTATCTATAATTTATGAAGTATTCATGCCATGTTTACTATAGTTTTGTATGATTTTGGTGCACTTTTATATGACTTTTATATGATTTTTATGAACTAACATATTGACCTAGTGCCCAGTGCCAGTTGCTGTTTTCTGCTTGTTTTTGGTTTTCCAGACAATCCATATCAAATGTTCTCCGCTTGATAAGAACTTTGGAGTGATTCTTTATCGCACGTTGAGGAATTGTTATATGATTCAACTATGTTAGCACTATTGAGAGATTGCACTAGTGAAAGTATGAACCCTAGGCCTTATTTTTAAGCATTGCAATACCGTTTGTGTTCACTTTTATCGTTTGCTACCTTGCTGTTTTTATTTATTCAGATTATAAAAATATATTTCTACTATCCATACTACACTTGTATCACCATCTCTTCGCCGAACTAGTGCACCTATACAATTTACCATTGTATTGGGAGTGTTGGGGACACAAGAGATTTCTTGTATTTGGTTGCAGGGTTGTTTGAGAGAGACCATGTTGGTGTATAAAACATGGGTATTTTATACCCTGACTTATGCACAGATAGTAGCAGCCTCCTTGCCGGCCAAGGCCTTGCCGGGAACTGCCAAGACCAAGACTCCAAGTCCAGCCGAAGAAGCTACCAGAGAAAAGCTCAAGGCTTGACACTCAACTAGTACCAAAGACGAAGATATTCCTTGCCGGCAAGCCTAAACCGGCAAGGTGAAGACCCGGCAAGCTCCATGCCGGCAAGCTTATGCCAGCCCTCCAGCGCTCCGCCTCACCGCACAGGTGTTCGCCAATAGGCGAGGTGTCGACCGCGCAGGGTGGTTGGTGAGGCTCGTCGGGCACATGTCAGCACACTGGTACAAGATTTGCCTCTAAAGACACCCGTCCAGGAGGCGTGTCAAGATAATACGAGGTAGCTGGGCAAGCGGTGCAGAAACCTTGCCGGGACTACCTCTCCACATGACACCTAAACGTTGCATTTAATGCCTTTGTCCTAAACTGGCAGAGTTAGGTATGATAGCACTGTTTGCTATCTAGTCACGCTGTAATTACTGTTTTGCCACTGTGGTAACCCCTTGAACTATAAAAGGAGGGCTAGGGCAACAGTTTAGGGGATTCAGACCCCTTTTCAAACACAAGCACCTCTCGTGTAGCTGCTCTCTCCACGCCTTGCCGGGAGAAGCGCTCCTTGTGCTGTGCTTCCACACCACTAATACACCTAAAGCAGGAGTAGGGTTTTACGCTTCTCAGCGGCCCGAACCTGGGTAAAATCCCTCGCGTTCCATTGTTCATGCTCTTTGTGCACGTCGATCTTCCCCGCCGAACCACAAGGGGCTGCATGGCCCCATAGATGGTCGTACCCCGACATCTTTGGCACGCCAGGTAGGGGGAGAGTGGCGTTTGTGCGAACCTTGATCAGCGGACCGCGCATCTTCTTCACCTTCATCGTCAACTTCATCGTCGTCCTCTTCGTCGTCGATGGCGCCCAAGAAGAAGGGCATCACGATGACGACCACCTCGCACGCGTCCGTAGGCGGTGCGGGCGGCGCAGCCAATGCGGGCGGCGCGGGTACTGCGGTCGGCACGACCAGCGCGGGCGGCGCGGTCATTACGCCCACCGCGGCCGGCACAAGGGACGAGCACGACGGAGCCGGTCGACCTCCTCGGTCCTCTGGCGAACGGAGCCGCGACGGCGCAGGCGGAGCGGATGGGCGCCTTCCTCCTCCTCCTCCTCGCCGTGACGATGAACGCGGCCGTCGGAGCGGCAACGCCCGGGCTGGCGTGAGCCGAGTCCCCGCAGCGGCGACGTCCAAGGACGCTGCTTCAGGACAGACACCGCGCCCCTCACACGATGGGCGCGGTACGACCCCAAGCGGCGCCAACGACTCTGGGCAGCGGCGACCTCACGGCAAGACACCTGTGGACCAAATCCCAAATCCTCAGGCACCGCCTCCGCCACGGCGACCCGCTGCTGATCATGTGCCGCGACAGCAGAACCGTGATGGCGCTCCTACTAGCTCTGGCAGGAGTAGAGCGACGTCGCGTTCTTCGCTCCCAGCCATGCCAGCCACAGCAGCAGAAGCAATGACGCGAGCTCAGATGCTGCTAAACTTCCCTCCGTCAGCAGAAAAGATGGACGAGTGGAGAGCCACCATCCAGAGCTTGATTGGATTTGCCGAAGCCGGTAAACCACAGCAAGCGGAACCCTCACGGCGTCTGCATTCGGCGCCGGCATCTCCAGCTGGTGGCCGCGCCGACGGAACTACACTAACGGTGCAGTCGCCGCCGCGGCAACAGCTTCAACAGCAGCAACTCCAACAGCCGCGACAAGCCCAGCAGTCTTTTGGACCCGACGAGATGTCGATTGCGTCTTCGGATCCACGAGCGCGGCGAGATCAGCGGCAAGTGCTGCAAGACAGGCGGGCTGAAGACGCCCGCACCACCATCGAACGGTGCCGCGAGGCGCGCCACCAATCCGACATGCGTAACGGCCCCGTCGCTGATGAGCCTATGCCAGGGGTTGGCGGATACCTACCTTACGAGGTTGGGTGTCCTGCCTTCACTCATGAGTTGCGGCAAGTCCGGTGGCCGTCCGTCGAGCCTTCAAGCCAGAAGTGTCGGAAAAATACGACGGCAAGCTAAACCCGGCAGAGTTTCTGGGCATCTATACGATTGTCGTACAAGCTGCCGGAGGAAGAGATGAGAAAATCCTCGCCAACTACTTTCCGTTGGCACTGAAACCCAACGTGACGTCTTGGCTGATGAACTTGCCGGAGAACTCCATCTCTTCGTGGTCAGACCTCTGCAACGAGTTCGTTGGTGCCTTTACCGTAGGCCACAAGACTCCTGGACAGCCCAGTGATCTGCAGGTGATCCCGCAAAGAGACGGTGAAACCTTGCGCAAGTACATCCAGAGATTCAGCCGTGTGCACCGCAACATTCCAGACGTGCACCCCGCAGCCGTGATTGCCGCCTTTCACACGAATGTGCGCAATCGGAGGATGCGGGAGAAAATGAACGTCAAGTTGCCCAAGACCGTCAACGAGCTCTACACGCTGGCGGATAAGTGTGCACGTGCCGAGGAAGGAAGAAGGCTTCCCGGGGAGGACGCTGGCGCCGAAGTAGATTCTGAGGACGATGATGCTGCCACCCCGGGGAAGAAGGGCCGAAAGCGCAACAGGAAGAGCAAGGGGAAAACTGTGATGGCCGTCGAAGGTTCCGGCAACTCTGAGCCCGCCAAGAAAGCAAAAATAGAGAGTCCCGGCAAGGAGGCAGCTGCATGCGCCGCTTGTCGGGAGGCGGAGGCAAATGAGAAGGCCGGCAAGTCCGATGGGCCGTACTGCAAGATCCACCGCACCAAGGGCCATGATCTCCAAGAGTGCCGGCAAGTCGAGCACCTTGTCGAGAAGCAGAAGGCTGAATATGAGAAGCGCGGCAAGGAAAAGGGTCAAGATGGTGCTGGTGGGTCCGGCAAGAAAGGCCGCGGTGGTCGAGGGGGCCGCCACGGCAAGGCCAAGCAGCAGAAGGAAAAGCCTGCTAGGGGCCGTGAAAAGAAAGAGGGAGATGATGGAAGTGAAGAAGAGGAGGATGACGATGAGACCAGCGAACAAGAATTCCAGAAGGCAACTGACGCCATGTGCGTTGACGGAGGCACATCTTTGCACTCATCCCACCGCCAACTTAAACAGTGGGCTCGTGAAGTTAACGCGGAAAAGCCGGCAATGGGCTCTAAAAAACCACTCAAATGATCACACACGCCTATCATCTTTGATGCTGAGGACCACCCTGATCGCATAACAGCGGTCGGGTGCTTGCCGTTGTTGGTCTCGCCAACAATTCGCAACCTCTAGGTAACAAAGATATTAGTTGACGGTGGGGCCAGCCTGAACCTGATCTCTCCGGAAGTTATCAAGAGGCTGCAGACCCCCGACGAGGAACTCGAGAGAATGGGCAAGTTTCAAGGAGTGAACCCGGGAAGAAGCCAGCCCAAGGGAAAGATCACATTGCCGGTGACGTTTGGCGGGGAACTGAATTACAGGACGGAAAAGATTGTCTTTGATGTCGTCAAGATCCCCCTGCCGTATAATGGAATCCTTGGCCGCCCAGCCTTGGCAAAATTCATGGCAGCGTCTCACTACGCTTATAACTCATTGAAGATGCCAGGGCCAATGGGTGTCATTTCCATCAACTGCGACAAGAAAGATGTAGTCATTTGCGTCGACAAGATGTACAGGGACGCGGTTGCAGCAGAGGCAGCCAAGGCGCCGGCTCCTACCAAGAAGAAGGAAAAGAAGAACTCCGGCAAGACCTCTAGCAAGGATTCCGGGAAGCGCACCTCTTCGGAGTGCTGCGCACCCGTTGAAGACTTGCCGGAATGCTCTGCCGGTAAGAGATCCAAGGCCACTGCACTGGCAACCAAGAAGGTGCCGGCAAAGGAGGACGGCGCTGATGGTACCTTCATCATCAGCGCCACCCTTGACGGCAAATAGGAAAGTGCGCTCGTTGCCTTCCTGCGGGCAAATGTCGATGCGTTCGCATGGCGACCGTCTGACATCCCCGGCGTTCCCAGGGAGGTAATTGAGCACCACCTTGCCATTTGTCCCCACTCTCGGCCGTCAAACTGAAAGTCCGGAAGCAAGCTTTGGAGCGGCAGCAGTTCATTGCCGAAGAAATCAAGAAACTCGAAGCGGAAGGCCTGGTCAGAGGAGTGTTACATCCCACGTGGTTGGCAAATCCAGTGGTGGTGCGCAAGGCAAACGGGAAGTGGAGACTTTGTATAGACTACACTGATATCAACAAAGCTTGTCCAAAAGATCCTTTCCCATTGCCGCGCATCGATCAAATTGTGGACTCCACCTCTGGCTGCGATATGCTCTCCTTCCTTGATGCATATTCTGGATACCATCAGATATTCATGGCCAAGGAGGACGAGGAGAAAACCGCATTCATTACTCCATGTGGCACGTACTGCTTCGTGCGTATGCCTTTCGGATTAAAGAGTGTCGGTTCTACGTTTGCAAGAGCAGTCCAGATTGGTTTTGAGCCCCAGCTGCACAGGAATGTAGAAGCCTACATGGATGATATAGTGGTCAAAACCAAGGACAAATCAACCCTCGTTCAAGACTTGGAGAAGACATTTGCAAACTTGCGCAAGATTAATCTGAAGCTCAACCCCACGAAGTGTGTGTTTGGCATCCCGTCCGGCAAGCTTCTCGGATTCTTTGTATCTCAGCGGGGAATTGAGGCAAATCCCAACAAGATCAAGGAAATTGAGCAGATTCAAGCACCGAAAAGCGTCAAGGATGTGCGGCGTCTTGCCGGTTGTGTTGCTGCTTTGAGTAGGTTCATTTCAAGATCTGCCGAGCGTACCTTGCCGTTCTTCAAAATTTTGAAAAAGGCAGGTCCAATGAAATGGACTCCGGAAACGGAGGCCGCGCTGCAAGACTTGAAAAGATACCTCTCCTCTGCGTCAACACTAGTTGCGCCTAGACCACAAGATCCGTTACTGCTATACGTAGCGGCAACGAATGAAGTGGCTAGTGTTGCATTAGTGGCACAGAGGGAAATCAATGACGAGGAAGCAACCACGGCAAGCCCATCCAGCGGCAAACCTGAATCTTCACCGGCGAGGTCTGACGCCGACAAGGCAGATACTGCGCAAGTAAATGAAGCTGATCAGCAAGTGGTGCCGAAGAAGAAAATGGTGCAGCGACCGGTGTATTTCGTTAGTTCCCTTCTGCAGGGGGCTAGATCGAGATACTCTGGACTCCAGAAGTTGCTTTTCGGCCTCCTTATGGCCTCGAGGAAGCTGCGTCACTACTTCCAAGCACACGAGATCACCGTTGTCACTCGCTTCCCGCTGCAACGCATCTTGAGAAATCCAGAGGCAACCGGCAGAGTAGTGGAGTGGGCGTTGGAATTGTCAAGCTTTGCACTCAAGTTTGAAAGCACTTCAACAATCCAGAGCAGAGCCTTGGCAGAATTCATTGCTGAATGGACACCAACGCAAGACGAATAGATTCAAGAAACGGCTCTCCCCGGCAAGGAAACAACAAAAGAATGGATTATGTACTTTGATGGTGCCTTTTCGCTCCAAGGCGCCGGTGCCGGAGTGCTGCTTGCCGCACCCACCGGGGAGCACCTCAAGTACGTGGTCCAAATGCACTTTCACACGGAGCAAGCTACAAACAACACTGCTGAGTACGAAGGGCTCCTTGCCGGTCTTCGGATCGCAGTGGACCTTGGAATCAAGAAATTGATCATCCGCGGTGACTCGCAGCTCGCTGTGAAGCAAGTGAATAAGGACTACCAGAGCCCATTGATGAGAGCATATGTGTAAGAAGTGAGGAAATTGGAGGAACACTTTGACGGACTGCTAACAGTGCACATCCCTCGTGCGGAAAACGGCATTGCTGATAGCCTATCAAAGTGTGCCGCGCAAAAGCTTCCCGTGGAACCGGGAACCTTTGTGCTCCATTTGAATCAACCCATAGTTACTCCATCGACGCAGGCCAGTAAGAGAAGAAAGTTGAATACCGGCAAGTACTTTCCGGCAGAGCTCGCAGAAGCCACCGGCAAGGATGCTGCCGGGAACAACGACACGGTTGGCAAATGAGCAGCGGCTTAGCGCAGAACCACGGGTTCTTGCCGCAGAGGCAAGCGCTCCCATAGCCGAAGAGAAGCCTTTAGTCCTTGTCGTCGAGCCATAGGCTCCGACATGGGCGCAGCAGATAGTCCGTTTCCTTCAAACAGGAAAACTTCCCGATGAGCAAGAAGAAGCTGAGAAAGTAGCCCGCCAGTCAAGTATGTATCAGTTTGTGGATAGCATCCTATACAGAAAATGACCAAACGGTGTGAAATTGAAATGTATCTGCCGGGAAGACGGGCTAAAGCTGTTGGCAGAAGTACATGGAGGCATATGTGGCTCTCACATAGGATCAAGGGCACTTGCCGGCAAAGCTTTCCGGCAAGGCTTCTATTGGCCCACCGCCCTCCAGGATGCGACTGAGCTAGTAACCAAGTGTGAAGCATGCCAGTTCCATTCAAAGAATATACATCAACCAGCTCAAGCTCTCCAGACGATCCCTCTCTCCTGGCCCTTTTCGGTCTGGGGGCTCGATATCTTGGGCCCCTTCCCCCACGCTGCCAGGGGCTTCGAGTACTTGTACGTCTCCATCGACAAGTTCACGAAGTGGCCAGAAGTGGAGCTAGTGAGGAAGGTGACAGCGCAATCAGCCGTCAAGTTCTTCAAAGGATTAGTTTGCCGTTTTGGGGTTCCTAACAGGATCATCACCGACAATGGCACGCAATTCATGAGCCGCACCTTCATGCAGTACATTCAAGACCTTGGCAGCAAAATCTGTTTTGCGTCTGTCGCTCACCCGAGAAGCAACGGCCAAGCAGAAAGGATGAATGCTGAAGTGTTGCGTGGTCTCAGGACAAGAACTTTCGACAAGCTGCGCAAGTGCGGAAAGCGCTGGATTGATGAGTTGCCGGCGGTTCCTTGGCCATTCAGGACGACACCAAATCGAGCTACCGGCCAGACACCTTTCTCCCTAATCTATGGTGCAGAGGCGGTGCTCCCCACGGAACTCAAATACGGGCACCTCGAGTACTCGCTTATGATGAAGCTGAGCAAGAGCAACTGCGGCAAGCCGATGCATTGCTCCTTGAGGAAGATCGTCTTCGGGTAGCTGTGCGAGCTGCGCGCTACCAGCAAGCCTTGCGCCGCTACCATAGCCGCAAAGTGCATGCCCGGAGCCTTGAGGAAGGCGACCTTGTTCTTCGGCGCGCCCAGTCCGCCAAAGGATCAAACAAGTTGACGCCAAAGTGGGAAGGCCCTTACCGGGTAGTACGAGTCACCAGGCCTGGCGCAGTCCGGCTAGAGACCGAAGATGGCACCCCAGAGCAAAACTCATGGAATATTGAGCATCTTCGCAAGTTCTACCCGTGAGGCGCAGTTGCCGGGACATCTCCCGGCAACCCCTTTTGTACAAGCCTTGTCGGCAAGACATGTAACCCTTCGTACAAAGCCAGGCGCAGAACCTGTGCATAATAAAGCTAAGTGCTTCGCGACTCCTCGTACATATTCATTTATATGTCGATGCATGTGATGTTGTGATTTACACTTTAGTTTGTATGAAATGGCTAATGAACCGTCAAGGTTCCCAAAACTCTCTTTTCTCATCTTTCTTTTTCTTAAAAGGACAAGGGAATCCCTCGCGTGCAAGTTTCCCGAGGGGAGTGGAGATGGGTACCATCTCTAAATGACGTTCGAGTTATCATTTCATGCAACAAGAGAAACGACGCAAAGAAAAGCTAAGTTGGAAGACTTTAAAAATATTTTCTTTGATTACATTCGCATTCTCCCTCGAATGATTTTGCGCTTTGTATGAGAAACCTGCACGCGAGAGGAACCTTGTCGCGATCGGTTTGCGCTCTAGCTTGCCTCGAGTCCGCTCGGCAAGCCTAGCAGCTGCATTCTGTCCCGGCAAGTTGCCTTGCCGGCAGCAGCACTTCTAGCAGGCTGCTAAGGACCCGTTCCTCAAAGCGCTCGCGGCAAGTGTGCGCATCAGCAAGTTTCCAAACAAGCGTAGGGAACACGATCATACAGAGGCAAAACAAGACAAGGGAAACAACACACATTTACTTAAACCCGACAACGACGAGATACTCATTAAGAAAGCGCTCGATTACATTTTCTTTGGCCCTTTGCCAGGGTTCATCTCAAGTGCAAATACAAGGGCAAAAGGGGCGCCTAGGTGGATCGCCCCCGGAGAGCCAGATGATGGTGCTGCCGGCGATCAATACGAGATGAAGGAGTCGGAGCCATCGTCCTCGGACTTCACGCCTGGAGTGCCGCCGTCATCATCATCCTCAGTCTCACTGGAGGAAGCGGTGTCGAAGTCGCTCGAGCTTTCCGCGCAGCACTCCAGACGAGCGCCTGAAGCCCCGAAGAACTTCGTGACGAGCGTGTCGGGCCCGTCCAGCCTGAAGTGGAGGAGATGCCCCTTCCCTAGGCAGCAAGCATGGACGAAGGACTTCCACCCTCGCGTGAAGTACAAGATGCCGTTGGCGGAAGCTTCGACGACCACCCAGACTGAGCCATTGCAGCAGCCGTCAACACGCAGCCACAAACCGCGCAAGTCGACGCCCTCCATCTCCCTGGCGAAAGGGCGAGGAAGCCGCAGACGGCTCCGTGGCCGGTCGCGCAGCTCCACGACGAACTCGCGCGCCGTGTCCTCCGTGTGGTCTTCTGCCAAGGGCTGGTTGGCCGGAGGCGGAGTAACGAGCGCACTGCCACGGCCACCTCGTCCCCGGGCGTCGCGTCTTCCACGGCCACGACCCGCGGTTCCCCCCCGAGCACTGGGGCCGGCCTCCGCGGCCGTAGCTGAAGCGCCAGCACGATCCCGAAGAGAAGCCCTCGTGGCGGTGGGAGATCCACGAGCCCTACCTTTTCCCCCTCACCATGGTGGCCATGGGAGCGGTAGGAAGGAAGAGGGAGAAGGTGAAGATAGCAGCCGCTGGAAGGGTGGGACGAGGGAAGTGGATGAGCATCGCATCCCGCAGCCCCCCCTCTTTATAGGGAGGATGTGGGGGCTGGCTCTTCACCGTCCTCGGGCGGCCGCCCAACCTCCCCAATCCTGCGCTCTGCACTCATGGACAGGCGCACTACTCCGGCGACCGTCCAAGTTCACCAATCCCGCGCTCCGCGCCCATTACCAGGCGCACCACTCCAACGACCGCCCCTCTTCACCAATCCACTGCCTTGCATGTATGCAGACGCGCGTGATGGAGGGGCGCAGAAAAAGGAGGAGTAAAGACAGATATGGCAGTTACTCCTTGCCACGCGTAGCCGCGCGCCGGTTCATGCCTAGCCCGACCGCAAGAGTTGCCGATAGACGGCTGAGGACACACCCAAGGCCAGATTAGTGAAGAAGCAAAGAATATCTTAAAGAATGAAGGCCATCATGGCGAACAAATTGTAACGACAGTTTCCCGCCGCGTGTCTGTGCATTACTTGGGCCTATCCCAACGACGCTTCGGACGCGCGTATGGCCCAGGCCCGGGGGCTCCTGTCGGTGTATAAAACATGGGTATTTTATACCCTGACTTATGCACAGACAGTAGCAGCCTCCTAGCCGGCCAAGGCCTTGCCGGGAACTGCCAAGACCAAGACTCCAAGTCCAGCCGAAGAAGCTACCAGAGAAAAGCTCAAGGCTCGACACTCAACTAGTACCAAAGACGAAGACATTCCTTGCCGGCAAGCCTAAACCGGCAAGGTGAAGACCCGGCAAGCTCCATGCCGGCAAGCTTATGCCAGCCCTCCAGCACTCCGCCTCACCGCACAGGTGTTCGCCAATAGGCGAGGTGTCGACCGCGCAGGGTGGTTGGTGAGGCTCGTCGGACACGTGTCAGCACGCTGGTACAAGATTTGCCTCTAAAGACACCCGTCCAGGAGGCATGTCAAGATAATACGAGGTAGCTGGGCAAGCGGTGCAGAAACCTTGCCGGGACTACCTCTCCACACGACACCTAAACGTTGCATTTAATGCCTTTGTCCTAAATTGGCAGAGTTAGGTATGATAGCACTGTTTGCTATCTAGTCACACTGTAATTACTGTTTTGCCACTGTGGTAACCCCTTGAACTATAAAAGGAGGGCCAGGGCAACCGTTTAGGGGATTCGGACCCGTTTTCAAACACAAGCACCTCTCGTGTAGCTGCTCTCTCCACGCCTTGCCGGGAGAAGCGCCCCTTGTACTGTGCTTCCAAACCACTAATACACCTAAAGCAGGAGTAGGGTTTTACGCTTCTCAGCGGCCCGACCCTGGGTAAAATCCCTCCCGTTCCATTGTTCATGCTCTTTGTGCACGTCGATCTTCCCCGCCGAACCACAAGGGGCTGCATGGCCCCATAGATGGTCGTACCATGACAGACCATCTTCATCCTACGCCTCCCACGGATTGATAAACCTTAGGTCATCCACTTGAGGGAAAATTTCTACTGTCCTACAAAACTCTGCGCTTGGAGGCCCAACACGAGTCTACAAGAATAAGTTGTGTAGTAGACATCACATGCCAACTACGGGCTTGTTCTTGTCTAACATTTCTCATTTATTTCTAACGGGTTTAGCAATTCTAGCAGCCTCATCACAAAAATATATGACATGTCCATCAATATTATCAACCAAAAGATCTTTAACCATTGCAATATTAGGTTCAACTTTAATTTGTTCAGAAGGTCTAGGTGCTCTAATATTACTTTTGTTAACCACAGTTGAAGCTTTAGCATGTTCCTTAATCCTAACAGGGAAAGGAGGTTTCTCAATATAAGCAGTAGGCACAACTGGATCAACATTGTAAACAATTGTTTCTTCTTTAACACTAACAGGTTTCTTCATTTAATTCAATAGGTGGATGAAACTTAAACCATTTCTCCTTAGGGAGATCAACATGAGTAGCAAAAGGTTCACAAAAAGTGGCTAATATCTCAGAGTCAAGTCCATATTTAGTACTAAACTTATGAAAAGCATCAGTTTCCATAAAAGATTTAACAAAATCAAACTTAAGATTTATACCTGACTCTTTACCTTTGTCGATTTCCCAATCTTCAGAGTTGCATTTAATTCTTTCTAGAAGATCCCATTTGAATTCAATAGTCCTCTTCATAAAGGAACCAGCAGAAGAAGTATCGAGCATGGATTGGTCATTATGAGAAAGCCGAGCATAAAAGTTTTGAATAATTATTTCGCTTGAGAGCTCATGATTGGGGCATGTATGCAACATATACTTAAGCCTCCCCCAAGCTTGAGCGATACTTTCTCCTTCACGAGGCCAAAAATTATATATATAATTCCGATCACGATGAACCAAATGCATAGGATAAAATTTCTGGTGAAATTCCAGCTTTAACAGGTTCCAATCCCATGTGCCAGTATCATCACATAGCCTATACTATGTCAATGCCTTTCCCTCCAAAGATAAAGGGAATACCTTCCTCTTAACACTATCCTCGGATAAACCTACAAGCTTAAACAATCCACAAATTTCATCTATATATATCAAGTGCATATCAGGATGTACCTTTCCATCTCCTGCATAAGGATTAGCTAGCAGTTTCTCTATCATACCCAAAGGAATTTCATAATAAATATTTTCAGTAGGTTCAGTAGGTTGAGGGGCAACTCTCAATGCTTCCGGTCGAGGTGAAGATACACTAAACAAACCCCTCAAAGGATTACTTTCCATAGTGACAAGTGACAGTAAATTTCAGCACGTAATATAAATGTTTCCTTACCAAATTCCACTCACCAAAGGCACTTCACTCCCCGGCAACGGCGCCAGAAAAGAGTTTTGATGACCCAAAAGTATAGGGGATCAATCGTAGTCCTTTTGATAAGTAAGAGTGTCGAACTCAATGAGGAGCAGAAGGAAATGACAAGCGGTTTTCAGCAAGGTATTCTCTGCAAGTACTGAAAGTAGCGGTAATAGATAGTTTCGATAGCAAGATAATTCATAACAAGTAACAAATAACAAGTATAATAAAGTGCAGCAAGGTGTCCCAATCCTTTTTGTAGCAAAGGACAAGCCGGAACGATCTCTTATATAAAGCAAAGAGTTCTCGAGGACACATGGGAATTCACATCTAGTCACTTTCATCATGCTTGTTTGATTCGCGTTCGCTACTTTGATAATTTGATATGTGGGTGGACCGGTGCTTGGGTGCTGTTCTTACTTGAACAAGCCTCCCACTTATGATTACCCCCTCTTGCAAGCATCCGCAACTACGAAAGAAGAATTAAGATAGATCTAACCATAGCATGAAACATATGGATCCAAATCAGCCCCTTACGGAATAGCGCATAAACTAGGGTTTAAGCTTCTGTCACTCTAGCAACCCATCATCTAATTACTACTCCACAATGCCTTCCCTTAGGCCCAAAGA
Organism: Elymus sibiricus; assembly: GCA_039707655.1. Classification (NCBI taxonomy): domain Eukaryota; kingdom Viridiplantae; phylum Streptophyta; class Magnoliopsida; order Poales; family Poaceae; genus Elymus; species Elymus sibiricus. The sequence continues at coordinate 310,033,371 of CM077674.1, forward strand.
TGGTGAAGCGTCATGTAGTCGACGTTCACACGACACCACTAAAGGAAGCAACAACATACATATCATCAAAATATCGAACGAATACCAAATTCACATGATTACTTATGACAAGACTTCTCCCATGTCCTCAAGAACAAAAGTAACTACTCACAAATCATATTCATGTTCAAGATCAAAGGGGTATTGAATAGCATTAAGGCTCTGAACATATAATCTTCCACCAAATAAACCAACTAGCATCAACTACAAGATGTAATCAACACTACTAGCAACCCACAAGTACCAATCTGAGGTTTTGAGACAAAGATTGAATACAAGAGATGAACTCGGGTTTGAGATGAGATGGTGCTGGTGAAGATGTTGATGAAGATTGGTCCTCCCACGATGAGAGGATCGTTGGTGATGTCGATGGCTTCGATTTCCCCCTCCCGGAGGGAAGTATCCCTGGCGGAATCGCTCCGCCGGAGAGCAAAATTGCTCCTTCCCAGGTTCCGCCTCGAGACGGCAGCGCTTCGTCCCGAAAGTCTTCTCTCTATTTTTTTAGGGAAAATGGCTTATATAGCAGAAGATGGGCCCTGGAGGCCTGCCAGGGGCGCCACAAGCTCGGGGGGCGCGCCCAGGGGGGTAGGGCGTGCCCCCCCGGCTTGTCGCCTCCTGGTGGGTCCCCCTCTGGTATTTCTTCAACCAATATTTTTATATATTCCAAAACAATTCTCTGTAACTTTTCAGGTCATTTGGAGGTGTGTAGAATAGCTATCTCTGTTGCACCCCTTTCCGGTCCAAAATTCCAGCTGCCGACAATCTCCCTGTTCATGTGAAACTTGCAAAATAAGAGAGAAAAGGCATAAGAATTGTATCATAAAGTGAAATAATGGCCCAAAACATAATAAATAACAGTGGGAAAACATGATGCAAAATGGACATATCATGCCTCTCTTGGCAGCTGTAGATCCAGAGACCTTCCTAGTGACTCCTCTTTCCTTATGAGTACCGGCATACTCTTTCTGAACTAGAGTCTTCTTCTTGGAAGTGACTTCAACCTGGAAGTCTTCATCCTCATCATCTTAGTTCTTCCTCTTCCTAGTTATGGTGGCTGCTTTGGGTAGACTTGGAGAGCTCCTCTCTCCCTCATGATAGCTCTCATCAGAACTAGTGCCTGCCTCCAAGTCAACACTTGGCGCAAATGACATATTCTGGCTATCACTGCCTTCTGGCATGCCGACACTGACCCTGTGAATAGATTAGGTGAGGCAGAGTGGATGAGTATCAGAAAATGCAGCTTGTTTTGGCAAACATTTGAGTTCAAACTTCAGTTTTAGGTTTTCACAGAAGGCATGTTGGAATTACCGATTTGATAATCTCGGTAGTACCAAAAGCAACAACAGAGACTTGGCCACACTGTTTCGGTCAGACCGATGTGTGTCCTGGTCTCTCCGAAGTGCTAGGGTTCTACTGGGATTTTAGACTCGGTCTCACCAATCAGTACTGCTCGGGGGCACCGAAACGTACTTAGTGCAGTGGCCAGAGGCCAAATCGGTGAAGCCGATCCTCACAATCCGGTCAATCCGAGATGAATTTTGTGAAACCCAAACCCTAAAGCTTAAAATCAAACTATAGCTAGGAATTGCAATGGATAGGAATATCAATCCGTGGCAAGATCTAGGCGAACCATCCGTGCATTGAATCGGAAATTAGAGCACAGAGGGGGTCGAATCTCACCCGAACTTGGTGGAGATCCTCTACGGCGGCAACGGCGGAGAAGAATGCCGTTGACGGCGATGGAATCCGGCGGTGAGGGCGCGGTGGAGACGAGTGTGACGATCCAAAGACCAGGGCGACGACAGCAACGGGGTGCGGGTGCATAACAATTGAATAAATTTTCAACGTACGGTCCACGAACATATATATACCCGTGAGCTGTCGGTAGAACCGATCGAAACGAATCGGTCTCACCGAGATGCATAACTACCAAAGACAGTGAGCTTTGGTGAAGCCGAGTTTTTCAAGTCGGTCAGACCGAGATAGAAATAAGGATCAGTCTGAGTGATTTCGGTGGCAACGAATGTGAGTCAGTTGGTCTGTCCGAAATGACACTTAGAGGGTTTTGGAAGTCAGCCCTAATCAGATCGGTGGCTCCGAATGCTCCTCACCCGGAGGGTCCGAAAATGAGCTTGTTCAAATTTTGTGATATAGCATGAATAGAATTTGAGACAAGATGAGATAGATAGCTAGAGAACGTGCTTAGGCATTCTTGTACATCCATTTGGCCAAATAAAACCAATCAATCAAAACAACAAGTGGATGTCCATGAATGAGAAATATGCACAACAACATGCTCACACAATAAGATAGCAAATGAAATATGTGACAAAAATGCACAACCAAAACTAGCATCTATCACACAATGGGCGATGACATAGTCATTTATATATGAGTATATTGACTTAGGAGCCAAATGAGAACATTTGATCATAGGTCATACTCATCGTTTAAGCATAAGTGGGGTTACCACTTTTACATAAAGCATTAATGTGTTCACACCATAAGAGTTGCTTTAACTCAAGTCTTAGAGTAAAGCTCCCCCTAGATGTGATATCCCCCCAAAGAGGGATGAACTAACCTTGGGTTTTGTCGATATTGACTTCATGTAGATGTTGTAGTTGTGGATGCTCAATGTTGATGTAGACCATCAAGAGTTGGGAGCAATCCTTTGAGTGATGCACTTTCAATACCTACATGGGTTAGTCCCACAAGGAACAAACAAGGATATCCATAGACATAGAGTGAAATACACAACATATAATGTCGATGAATGCATTGAATACCTTGTCTCTTGACTTCCCAACAAGAGGGTTTGTGACTCCATGAACTAGTGCAAGATGTTGAAGTTGGTTCACAAGTCCTTGCCATGAATGAATATGAGTAAACTTTTGTTGGCGGAGTCACCCTCAAGAACTCTCTAGTTCTTCTTCTTTGGGACCCACATCAACTTGATGGTAATCCTTGGAGTTGTAGTTGTACTTGATGAAGTAGAACTTGATGAAGTCTTGGAAACCCACTTGACCAAGGCTTGAGGTGGTTCTTCAAATGAGTCAATCTCCTCTTGAAGCTTGTCCTTGCCTTTTAGTTTGTGGTCTTGTGGTGGAAGATCATCTTGAGCTTGTGTTCCCTTGAAGGAAGTAGGATCATACTTCTCTTGTTGAGGAACAAACTTCGTCTTGGGGTATTGATCTTCTTCCCACTCAACTCCATTGGCACTGAACTTTCGTTCAAAACCAACACCTTGGTTCTTTCGGTGCCTTCCTTGCTTGCGTACAATTTCCTCAAATTGCTTACTCCCGGCAAGGCTCTTGTAGACACCCTTTTCTATAATTCCTTTTAATAAATTGTTTTCTTGCTCAAGTGTAACTTGGCTAAGAGAATCATTAGTAGAATCATTAGAACTACTAGAAGTAACAACATTGGATTTAGCATTGTTATTATTACTACTAGAGGTAGAACCCTTTTTACCCTTGTTACTAGTTTGCTTAGATTTAACTTGTGGCATGAAATTAGACAAGAGTAAATGTTTGGCAATGTAAGAGGAACTCTTCTTTTGAAGATCATCATTGATAGCTTTTAGGAACTCATGCTCTTGCTCTAAATTTAGCTTCTCGAAGCGTAGCTTCTCATTAGTCCTTAGAAGCTCTCTATGATCCTCTTGAGTTGTTCCTTATCTAACTTAAGAGTGTTTAGTCCTTTAGTTAGATGCTCAATCTCCTTCATAGCATTGTCATTTGTTTCCTCTTGACTATCATGATTACTAGCTGTGGCACCCCGGCTCAGAGCAATCGGTTTACCTTGCATTGCCAGCCCAGAGACCAAGTCTTCTGGCAACACACAACAACTTGGTACAGAAAATAACCGCTTTATTGATCTCTAGCGGATACATAGGTTCGAATGTTACAAGATAAGCGAGGCCAAGCGGCATCCACGGTGCGGCTGCACTTATGTGTTGGGGTATTCCCCACGGTTTGACCCGGCCAGGAGGTATGACCCGGCCCATCTCTTGGCCGCTCATGGGTCACCTCGCTTACCGGTTCGACCTGAACGACAAGGCCTAAGGCCCAGTGTGCAACCCGGCAGAAGGCCGGCTCACGGAGAGGCTTGGAGGGCCGGCTCGCAGAGAAGGTCCAAGAAGAGGAAAGTTCGCTGACAAGGGAAGCAAGACCTGGCAAGGGAAGCAAGACCCGGATTAGTATCCGGCTTGTAGTAGAAAAGAGACTAGTTGTAGTCCTACTAGGATTCTATATGTAAGTCGGCCCCTTCAACTTATATAAGGAGGGGCAAGGCGCCCCAAGAGGGACAAGTTGAGAGACAAACAAGTCAAGATAGACAGACAAGTTTTAGACAAGATCAAAGTAGAAGCTCTCGAGATTAGAGGTAGCGAAATAGCACCCTTGTAATCGAGATCATCATCATCAATATCAATCAAGCAGGATGTAGGCTTTTACCTCCACCGCGAGGGGCCGAACCTGGGTAAAAACTCACGTCTCTCGATTCCGACCAACCCCGTTCAAGCTACCACCAAGTTGCGATGGCCTCACCACTAAGTCCTTTCACGACGACATCTGCCATGCCAAAACCACGACAGTTGGCGCCCACCGTGGGGCCAGCGCACGGTGGTGTTGTGTTCTTGGAGGGAGCTCTTCAGGGATCGAGAAGCTCAGAGTTGGTCGGGTGAAGAAGAGCCAGCATGGAACAATCGCTAAGGTAACCCGGCGTGGGACAACCTTGGACAGAGCCAGAAAATTCATCGGTCATCTGCAACAATTCATGGATGAGAAGAAAAATTTTATCCATGAGAATTGAGACCGAGAAGATTAGGGTTGCGTCTGTAAGCAGCAGTCGTGTGGACCAAGTCCCGAGGAATGAGGGCGAGAGCCTTTTTGTGGCCGCTTTAATCCATAAGTTTGGCTACATCTAGAAATAGCAGATCAAGCAAACACGGCGCCGTCAAATCACCCAAGATTCGCCACTAGTTGTATGGTAACGCACTAGCATTGCATCGACTAGAGAAGAAAATCGGCGACGGCATGCTCGTCATTAGGAGCAATCTATCAGGAGAAAACTCCATGTTGTAGCATGTATCCACGTGGGAAACCCTGCAGACTGCTCGCAAGATCAAGATGGAAAGAAGAAAAAAAAAGGGAAGAAAAATTGGCAGCGGCGCCTGCTGTTTTTTTTTTTAACACAGTACAGACGCAAGCGCTCATATACAGGCACATACACTCACCCCTATGAACGCACACACGCACACCCTACCCCTATGAGCACCTCCGAGAGACTGAGCCGGCATATCATCTTGAAATTTACGAAGTCACCGTAGGCACCTCGTCGTTGATGGGAACGTCTCCTCCCACTAAATGCGCATCGCCGGATATCCTGAAATAATTCCAGGAATAAATGCGAGCACCAGGATTTGAACTCTGGTGGGCTGGGGATACCACAGTCCCTCCAACCATCCAACCACAGGTTGGTGCTGTTGCTACTATGAGATCAAGCAAGGCACGCGTCACATCTCCCGAGAAAATTTGATTGTGGCTCGTTGTACTGGTAGTACTAATTGGAGACGACCATCCAGGTGATACCCATGGCAGTACTACTTTTCCACGACCATGAGAAGAGATCACGTACTAGTTACATATAAAGGCACCAGCCAGATCAGATTCTTGTCGCCACTGCTATGCAAGGAAGCTACCAGATCGGACCTGCCAATGCAAATTCATACAAAAAATACCAAGACCAATAGAAGCTCTCACGTGGTCAGATAAAGACAAGCCATCACATCAAATCAACATGGTACTAGATGCTCGTGCTAGTACTGTGGTCAAAGTCAAAATTACCAGCGAACCTTCGCATCTGGTGTTTCGGCAGTCTCCGTGTCCGACCACCCGACGGCCTCTGCGCCCGCAACACGTTCAGTATTTCGTCCGCGGCGTCCGGAACCATCAAGAATTCGCTAGCCGGCGAACCCAACGGATCAATAATCAGCGTTTGACCAGCGGACAACCCTCTGCCTTGTGGCTCGGACTACTCCAACGACACACAAAAAAGGAATATACTTCTCGTCTACGCGACAAGCACCATAAAACAAAAAGGTGAATCCATCCGCAACAAGTAATACTAGTACAAGTTCCATCAGTCGGACATCCCGACGGACGTTGCATATAGATCATCTGTCGTCCAAATATATCAGGTGGCGTTATATCGCTAATACGGAGCTCGCGCCAGTGTCCATCCATGCCGCACTGCTTGATGGACAAGCGCGCAAGCCACCGCCCCCGCGGTCCAGTCTACAACGAAACTCGGAGACCGTACCAGTGACCGCCTGCGCGGGTTGCTCAGTGAAAGCGCGCGCAACCCGCCGCCCCATGGTCCGGTCTACATCAACACGCCGGGGCCGTGCCCGCCCATACGAGCTGCCTAACGGACGCTCGCAGGCCGCCGCCCTGCGGCCTGGTTTATTCCAACAACGCTGGAGCAAAAAAAATATTATCAGTCTAGCGCGACGTCACCGGAGCCCACGCCAGCCTCCACCCGCGCCGGGTTGCCCAATGGATAGGCGCATTGGCCTGCCATCCCCATGACCCGATCTGCTTCACACATCAAGGAAATAGGAGAGTCGGCCACGGAGGAACTGTCCCTGAAGAAGCTAGGTGAGCCGGCCACCATTGAGCTAGCAATTCAAAAGCCGGCAGCGAAGAAACAGAAAAAGAAAATGGCCCTAGAAGAGCCAGGAGAGCCGGTCTAAGAGAGAATAGCAAGGAATGGGAAAACATACAACGAGCATCGCAAAGATCATCAACTCGCCACATCGCCTCCGGTTTCAATAAATTCCAGCTTTCAGCTGTCGACTATACGTCGGTTTATGCCACAACCAAATATATAGAATCTCAAGCCGGCTCCTCGAGTCGACTTAAGACTCGGGGGCTACACAGACATGACTCGGCAGATTTGGCCAGTTTCAACAAATACAAGAACCCCGGGTCGTTGCAGGGAAGACAACCCGGTCCCGAGAGCTGCTGCCTTATTGGCGAAAAAATAAAGGCTACAAAAGAGAACTAGCTGCCACGATACACAGTTCAAACATAGGTGTCCTGCCTCATTGACGAAAAAGTAAAGGTTGCCAAAGAGGACTAGCTGCCACGATGCGTAGTTCAAACATGGGCATCCTGCCATATTGGCGAAAAGAAAGGTTACCAAAGAAGACTAGTCGCCATGATGCGCAGTCTAAACATGGGTATCCTGCTCAATAATGATCAATGGAATAAAGCCGGCTTATCTGGACCCCAGATGTTTTGCAGTAGTAGCATTGTCTCCTGTATATCCTATGCTGAGCTTTTCCATGACCATATGGTTACTTGGGGGCTTCCAACTCATCGAGTTTAGCTTACAAAACCCTTTTAACCCGGCAAAAAGCCAAACTTTACTTGTTTAAACTTGCCTGTTAGCAAGATGCTACTCCGAAAAGGTGACCCGGTGTACGCCTGATGAGTCAATCACATAGGTGACCCTGAACTCATCAGAGTTAAAACACTAGTTGGTCACGTGAGAGCCGGCTTTCAGAGAGCTAGGACAAACCAAAAGAGGCGGAAAGCCTGCTTCACCGAAGCAAATCAGACTCGAGCCTCGAGAGCCGGTCTTATGTCGTGCCTCGAAAGCCCGCGTTTTTACTCTGTTATCATACACATACATCATCATACATTCCATCATCATACATTGCATCATCATACAATGCATCATATATACATGTCTATATTTGTTTATGTCGCAGGAGCCGGTTTTCAAACCGGGTTACATTGTAACTCTGCAGGAACAAACAAATCTTTGATAGCCAAAATGGCCGGGTCTTATATGGTTTATCAAAACCAGTTTTAAATAACATGGCTATCAAAGCTGATTTTGAAACAATTGCAGGTACATATTTACATCTACAAAACCGGCTTACAATTGAGAGCCGGGTCTTCATCATGGTTTCTCATAACCAGTATTAAATGATTGAGGTTTTCAAAGCCAGCTTAGAGACATGGCTATTCTTTCTAAATCCAAAACGCCGGCTTACAGTAAGGAGCATGGTGTAATAAATTACCAGTGGCAATTCACAAATTTGGATTATTCCGATGCCGCAAAGGACAACAAAATTCAAAAAAGGATATCATGGCAAAGATCATGGCAATCGGCTTTATCAAAGGCAATGAAATATGAAGTGTTTTGCAAGGCAGCACTCTGGATAGATTTAGCAACAAGTTCAGCATTGATATGCAAAGCACTCAACAACATCATCCAGACTGTCTCTCAATCTTAGAAGAAAAAGTAAGTCCCGAGTCGCCGCAGGCACATGACCCGGCACTTGGAGGCTACAGTGGATCTGAGTTTACTCTACAATGGAAGGAATAGTCCCGAGTCACCGCAGGCAATACGACCCGGCACTTGGGGGCTACATTATTCAAATCAAGATTACATTCCGTATGAAAGTCCCATGTCGTTGCAAGCATGCACCACGGCACTTGGGGGCTAATGCATTGTCATTTTAAACTACTTTCATTGAAGACCCGGATCACTATTAATAGTAACCCGGCCCTTGGGGGCTACATTTATTTACTCTACAGATAGTTCAAGTTCCAGATTGATGAGAACAGCTAACCCGGCCCTTGGGGGCTACACTATTTTCAGCTATACATCTACAAACATCAAAAGCTAAGTTCAAGTCCCAGGTTGCTGCAGGCAAGACAACCCGGCACTTGGGGGATACAACGTTCAGTTGTTTAAACAGATCATAAGATCCAAATTGAAGACCCGGCCCATCACATACTGATGAGCCGGCCCTTGGGGGCTACACATGTGAAATGCAAAACATTCAGTTTATGATTGGTGACTCAGATGAACAATCTGGATTTCTCCAAAGTTGCAATGTTTATATTTAAGCAAGTCTTAAGCTCTCACTACTTTCCACTCTTAAGACTTGGGGGCTACAGGTAATATGGATATAAGGGAGGAACACCTTCAAGTCCTCAGTTTTGAGCGAACCGGGTCTCATATTCTCGAAGGAAAATATTGCAAAGTTTATTTGCTCCAAGCTATTCTTAGAAGGCCCAGAAAGCCGGCTCAACATCAGACGGGTGTTTATTCCCAAAATTTTATCAAGTTGAGGCCCTGAAAACCGGCTCAACATCAGATGGATTATTTTTCTCAAAAATTTTCTGCAAGGATTCAGTGTCAGCAAGTTGATTGCGAAGCAAGAATGTTGATATGACAAAGAAACCTGGATTTTTCCAGGAGCTGGTTTATTGAATAAGCCGGCTATTTCCCCACGGTTTGACCCGGCCCATCTCTTGGCGGCTCATGGGTCACCTCGCTTACCGGGTCGACCTGGACGACAAGGCCTAAGGCCCAGTGTGCAACCCGGCAGAAGGCTGGCTCACGGAGAGGCTTGGAGGGCCGGCTCGCAGAGAAGGTCCAAGAAGAGGAAAGTTCCCTGACAAGGGAAGCAAGACCTGGCAAGGGAAGCAAGACCCGGATTAGTATCCGGCTTGTAGTAGAAAAGAGACTAGTTGTAGTCCTACTAGGACTCTACATGTAAGCCGGCCCCTTCAACTTATATAAGGAGGGGCAAGGCGCCCCAAGAGGGACAAGTTGAGAGACAGACAAGTCAAGATAGACAGAAAAGTTTTAGACAAGATCAAAGTAGAAGCTCTCGAGATTAGAGGTAGCCAAATAGCACCCTTGTAATCGAGATCATCATCATCAATATCAATCAAGCAGGATGTAGGCTTTTACCTCCATCGCGAGGGGCCGAACCTGGGTAAAAACTAGCGTCTCTCGATTCCGACCAACCCCGTTCAAGCTACCACCTAGTTGTGATGGCCTCACCACTAAGTCCTTTCACAAGGACATCTGCCTTGCGAAAACCACGACATTATGTACATTATTTAGTAGACATCTCAGCGGCCTCGATGATAAGGAAACTACTACACGGCAACGGAATGATGATGTAGCAGAACTCCACTCCACAGGGAAAGTGCTGGGACACGGCCAAGACCGCGACATACCGATCGACATCAACGCCTTGAATGGCTTCTCCTGCATCTGGCATGATACGCCAGGTGAGTACTTTGAATGTACTCGCAAGCTCGCAGCAAACAAAGCAAATACGACAAATAATAACAAGGCATTTAACAAGTTTAATGCATGAACATAAACATGACACTACCAGCCATGAAGTGTACGTGGATTGTTGCCATGGTCCCTTGGACCAACTTACCATCTCGGGGTTACCTCGTAACCACCATCAACACCTTACCATAGTGATCCTCACACGATCACCAACTTCTGCAGGTGCCATCATAGAGGTATTAAGTGTGCAGGTTATTTATTTTTGTTAACCCACGGTGTGACCTACTACGAACTATGTCCATACCCGAGGACGCGGCTATCGATAGATTATACACACTGCAGAGGTTAGTACACTATACCCACACCATGGAACTCATGGCCTCGTGCTCCCATTCGGGTGGACCAACGACATTCCGACAAAACCAATCTATTGCATGACACTCTCCCGGCCACTCCGACAAACTTCCCATTGGGCTATGTCATGGGTGGCCCTGATGTCAACTTGTGACATCCGCCACCTTTGTGGCTGCCACCGTCGTGGCCACACAAAACAAAGTCATCCCAAACGGGGAGATCGGTACCGTAAAACTCAGGCACACAAGGTTATGACTGCCTACCGGGCCTGCGTAGCGCAAGCGCACAACCTTCCCTAGTTGGAGGCACCGGCGAGAGGCATGACGACAGACCGAATTAGGGCCTCCCCATCCAGGCAAGTGTGGTTGCACTGGTGAGCTCGATTCGGTGGCACCATGACTCGAGCAACAGTTGTTCAAGTTGGATTAACATCAGGTTTAACTTGAAGGAATGTGATTCGAGCCATAGTATGCAATGAGGTGCACGGGTCATGATAATATGAAAATGAGTAATGAATGCATCATGCTACCATGAGAGTATACGACATGCTCTCTACTGCACACAATAACAGGATGACATATTCTCTACTGCATAATAACAATATGACATGTAACAACTATAATGCAATAGGTTATATATAGCAAATCATTTTAATAGTGAAGCATATAATGAATTTAATTCAAATAAAACCATTGTCATTGAAATGCCATCCTTGCATATGAATGTTGTGGCTTGCCTTGGTTCAGAGGAGTGTCACACCACTCCTGGCCTTCTCCAACACAACTAGGACTTTCTGAAAATAATTTAAATGCAAAAAGAAAATGTCACATAAAGCATTTTATTGCACTAGAAATTCCAAACAGCAAGAAAAATCCTCAAACTTGGCATACAGAAACTTTAGCTCAAGCCAAAACTAGTGCAAAAAGATTCAACTCATTTGGACTTATAAAATAGATTCTAGAGCTGGTCAAAGTTCTGGTCAAAATATGAATTTAAATGAATTTACAGAAAATTCCAGAGAGGGCCACGTCGAAGGCGTATTTCGCCAGGGCGCCTCCACTAGAAAACGGTTCGGGGAGAGAGAGAGGCCGATAGGTGGGGTCCCCTGTCAGGGTTAAAAGAGAGATAGAGGGGGGAAACAGAGGAGGCGGCGCTGTCACCGGTGGTTCTCCATGCGAGGAGGCCATGGCTGCCGTCGGCGACGGTCGGGATGGATCGGGGGCAGCGGGGGGAGCACGCACGTACCCGTGGCTTGTTGGGAGATGGATGGACGATGACGCGGGCTTCTTCTCCAGAGACGGTGGCAGCGGAGCTCGTCGGATATGGCGATTCCGGCGATGATCCGACGAACCAGCACCACTAGCGTACTCAGGAGGTTACCACGGACTCAACGGAAGCAGAAGGCGAAGATGGGGATGACCGGAGCGAGTGGACGGCCGAGGTGGATCCGCGGCCAACTCCGGTGAGGATCGGCGGCAGGAGGCCCTCCCGGCCTTGCCGCGCTTGCTGGTGATCAATTTGTGGCCAATGTGAGTGAGGGCGATGGCTAGAAGGGCTCGGGAGTGGCTGTATTTATAGGCGGACGGGTGACAGCACGTTGAGCTCCGCCAGAGAGGAGCTGATGGCGGACTGAGAGGGAGATGAGCTCGGGCGAGACATGAAGAGGAAGTAGAGGAGCTCGGAGAAGCTGTGCACGCACGCGGTCACGGTGCAGCGCACTAAGTGGGGCCGGCGGTGCATGCGCGCACACTGTTCCACGCATTTGTGCTTCGATCGCTTCCGGCGTGGTGCCTGCCGGCATCAGGGAGGAACAGGGCGAGGCCAGGTGGAAGTGCGGGAGGCTGTTGAGTCACTGGGGCAAGCTGCGGTGGCGCGAAGAGGAGGAATGTGCGCCGGCAGAGGGCCCCGATGCTCAGAGCGCGGCGAGTGCACGACGAACCCCTTGCATCCGCGTGGTCACCGCGTGCACTGGCACACGCGGTACTTTAGACGATGCCAGACCATGTCTAGGGTGTAGTCCCTTCAACGTGGTGTCGGAAAATGCTCTTGGTTTGCCACCTAGCTCGATGGATGAGACTTGAGCATGCTGCAATGTTTCTGGACAGAAACTTGGGAAGAATGCTGGGAGCAAATGGCTAGGAGTTAAAGGCTGAAACTTGGGGGTTAAGAATCTCCTAGGAAGGTAGTCATGTGGTAAAAATTTCAGCTCCAACAGATCAAGGAAAAATATACTTGCTTCACAAAGTGCCATTTCTGACCAGAAGCAAAAATATTTTCCCTAGCTGAAAATTTCCAAATGACTATGAAATATTTTTGCATGGGGAGGTGAGGCATGATCCACAGAATATTTGGGAATTTTCTTGGAATTTTTTGAGCAATAAAAATTAGGGTTGCTTCATAGCTTATTGGAAAAACATTCATTTTCAGGAGGAAAATGAATATAATGCCATTAAAGAAAATTGTCCCATGGCATTATGGTGAGAGGGATGAGGTCTAGGGAGGGTTTAAGGATGATAGAACCCACTTGCAAGAAAATCAAAAATGATTTCCAAGTGGTAAGTCGAAAAGAACTGATAGAAAACCCAAATGCAAATTAAATATCCAACAAATCCAAATAAAATAAAGAAGGCAAAAACCAGGGTGTCACAAAACTCCCACCCCCCCTTAGGATGAATCTCGTCCTTAAGATTCGGTTGCTCAGGAAACAAATATGGGTATGCAGTCCTTAAATAATCTTCTCTTTCCCAGGTGGCCTCATCCTCGGTGTGATGCTCCCATTGTACCTTGTAGAATTTTATAGCTTACTGCGGGTGACTCTGTCCATCTCATCCAAGATTCTCAAGGGTTTCTCTTCATATGTTAAATCTTTGGTGAGCTCTAGTTCTGCCATATCCATCTGTTTTGCGGGTGGTGTGATATATTTCTGTAGCTGAGACACGTGAAAGACATCATGAACCTTGGATAGCTCTGGAGGTAATTCTAACTGATAAGCCACTTTGCTCACTCGGGTCATGACTAGAAATGGACCGATGTATCTTGGTGCGAGCTTTCCTCGAGTATGAAACCTTTTAACTCCTTTCATGGGGGTAACTCAGAGATATGCCTATTCACCTGGTTCAAAACTGATCTGCCTATGCTTTGAGTCATAGTAGCTCTTTTGACGAGATTTCGCTACTTGCAATCGGTCTCGAATTTCTTTAACTTGTTTTTCTGCTTCCATCATCAAGTCAGTCCCAAAAATTCGGCTATCTCCCGTCTAAGACCAGTTCAGCGGGGTGCGACATTTACGTCCGTATAGAGCCTCAAAGGGTGACATCTTAAGACTAGTTTGATAGCCGTTGTTGTAGGAAAACTCAGCGTACTGTAGGCTGTCCTCCCATTTGGGTCCATAAGCAAGAGCGCATGCCCGAAGCATGTCTTCCAAGATTTGATTGACCTGTTCTGTCTGTCCATTGGTCTGAGGGTGATAAGCGGTGCTATACTTCAAAGCGGTTCCCAGGGCTTGGTGGAGACGTAGCCAGAACGCCGAGGTAAACAAAGATCCTCAGTCTGAAGTGATAGTCCTGGGTACTCCATGCAGACTGACAATTCTGGATATGTGAAGTTGAGCGAGTTGGTCTGCACGGTAAGTTGTCCTTATTGGAATAAAGTGAGCCACCTTTGTAAGCATGTCGACCACAACCCATATAGCGTTATTACCTCGTGGTGTCTTTGGCAATCCCACGATGAAGTCCATGCAAATATCATCCCATTTCCATTGTGGAACTGGTAAGGGTTGAAGTAAATCAGCGGGTTTCTGATCTTCAGCCTTCACCTTATTGCATATATCGCAATAGGCGACGTAATAGGCGATATCTTTCTTCATACCTTCCCACCAGAATGTTTGCTTCAAATCTTGATACATTTTAGTGCCTCGGGGATGAATAGAGTATACAGACTCATGAGCTTCCTTCAGAATCTACTGCTTTAATTCCCCAAGGTCAGGTACACAGACTCGATTCCGAAATTAGATGGTACCTTGATCATCAATGTTGAACTCTTGTGTCTTCCCTTCTAGTACTTGGGCCATTACCTTGAGTAACATTGGGTCACCAGGTTGAGCCTTACAGATTTTGTCTTCCAGAGTAGGGGTAACTTCCAAGGTAACCGAGCATGTTACATCATAAATGATCATATTGAGCTGAGCTATTTCTTCTCGAAGTGTTGGCTGCAAAGGCTCGATTAATGAGTTTGCTGTGGCCGGTTTGCGACTAAGAGCATCGGCAACCACATTAGCTTTTCCTGGATGGTAATTGATACCAAGGTCATAGTCTTTGACCAATTCAAGCCATCGTCTTTGTCGGAGATTTAAGTCCGGTTGGGTAAATATATACTTGAGACTCTTGTCGTCGGTGAAGATTTGACATCTCTTCCGAATAATGTAATGTCTACATATTTTTAAGGCATGTACCACAGCTGCCATTTCCAAGTCATGTGTAGGACAGTTCTCCTCATGCGGCCGTACCTGTCTAGATGCATAGGCCACGACTGATACGTCTCCAACGTATATATAATTTTTGATTGTTCCATGTTGTTATATTATCAATCTTGGATGTTTTTATTTGCATTTACAGCAATTATATATCATTTTTGGAGACTAACCTATTAACTTAGTGCCCAGTGCCAGTTGTTGTTTTCGGCCCTATTTTTGTTTTACAGAAAATCAATACCAAATGAAGTCCAAATGCCACGAAACTTTTTGGAGATTTTTTTCTGGACAAGATAAACACTAGAAGCTTCGGGAGAAGACCAAATGCCAAAGGAGGTGGCCACGAGCCACCAGGGCGTGCCTGGGGGGGAAGGCGCGCCCTGGTGCCTCGTGGGCCCACCTCAGCTCCGTTTGACCTAATTCCACCACTATAAATCCAGGAAAAATCAGAAACCCTCAGGGGAGTCCACGAAAAACTTTTTCCGCCGCCGCAAGTTTCTGTTCTCGAGAGATCCCATCTGGAGGCCTTCTCCGGTACTCCGCCAGAGGGGGAATCGATCACGGAGGGGCTCTACATCAATCTTGCTGCCCTTCCGATGATGCGTGAGTAGTTTACCACAGACCTTTGGGTCCATAGTTAGTAGCTAGATGGCTTCTTCTCTCTTTTTGATCTTCAATACAATGTTCTCCTCGATGTTCTTGGAGTTCTATCCGATGTAATCACTTTTTGCGGTTGTGTTTGTTGGGATCCGATGAATTGTGAGTTTATGATCAGATTATCCATGAATATTATTTGAGTCTTCTCTGATCTCTTTTATGCATGATTATTATAGCTTCGTATTTCTTCTCCGATCTATTGATTTGGTTTGTCCAGCTAGATTGATTTATCTTGCCATGGGAAGAGGTGCTTTGTAATGGGTTCAATCTTGCGGTGCTCAATCCCAATGAGAGAAAGGGACATGACACGTATGTATCATTGCTATTAAGGGTAAAAAGATGGGGTTTATTCATACGTGAGTTTATCTTGTCTACATCATGTCATCGTTCTTAAGGCGTTACTCCGTTCTTTATGGACCTAATACACTAGATGCATGCTGGATAGCGGTCGATGTGTGGAGTAATAGTAGTAGATGCAGGCAGGAGTCGGTCTACTTGTCTCGGACGTGATGCCTATATACATGATCATTGCCTTGGATATCGTCATGATTATTTGCTTTTCTATCAATTGCCTCGGGCGCCCGCCCCGGGCCAGTGGCGCGCACGTTCCCGCCCGTTGGGTGTGAAACGGCACGGGCCCTGATAGACTGCTGGCCCCAGGCTCGACGCGTGGCGCACGACAGGACGTGGGACGCCCCCACTTCCCCACTACAACTCGGTAACCGCTTGCGCCTGCCATAAAGCCTGCCCGCGCGGGGCGCAGTCCATCATTGCCTCCCTTCTGCTGCTGCCTCGATTCCCGGTGTTAAAGAAGATGGAGCAGCGAGGGGGCAGTCCTCATAAGGTGTTATAAAAGGGGGGAGAAAGGCAGAGGCCTCCCCCACCATCTTCTAACTCTGCCTCTCCCCTTCTTCCACCCTTCACTCTTCCTTGCTCTTCCAGGGCCACCACTGCGATGGCGAGGGGCAGAGGGCGAGCCCGCGCATCCGCTGCTGCCACGAGGGTGCCTCCTCGGGGCCGGGGGCGCTCCTCGGCGGCCGCCGAAGCAGGCCCCAGCGCTCGCGGAAGGGCCACCGCCCGCGGCCGTGGAGGGCACGGCATCCGTGGCCGAGGCAGGCGCGGCGGGGCGGCTGCCCGTCCTCCCCAAGAGGGATTCCACACGGTGGAGGCGGCGTATGAGTTCATCGTGGGGCTGCATCGCCGGCCCTGCAGTTGGCTTCGGCTCCCTGACTCCTTTGCGAGAGCAATGGAGGGCAGCGGGCCCCTGGGTCTATGGCTGCAGGCGGACGGTTGCTGCAACGGCCCCTCCTGGGTGGCAATCGAGTTCTCCCCCGCTGGCTTCATGTTCCTGAAGCGGGGGTGGAAGTCTTTTGCCTATGCCCGTGGCCTGAGGCGGTGGCATCTCCTTCAGTTCAAGTACGACGGAGCCGCCACCCTCTTCGTGAAGTTCTTCGGGGTCTCCGGCACCCGCATGGAGTGCTGCGTGGAGAGCGAGAGAGGCAGCGGCTCCGACTCCTCCGGCGAGAGCGACAGCAACGACAGCACCGACTCCAGCAGCGGGGGCGGAAGCGACGACGGATCTCCGCGCATCAAGAGCGAAGAAGAAGATTCTGACTAGGCGCAGGTAGCGCCCGAATCAGATCTTGAAGATGAGCCGTGCTCCCCCCTAGCCCCTCTCTTTTGTTCCTATAATAGGTCGATGTAGCCCCGCGGGGGCGTGAAAAAACAATGTCTTTTGCTTTTAGTACTTTATGATTTGCTACAATGTGTGTTTCCTCGTGAGGCCTATTTCCCTTTCCTTGTTTGCCTTGGTGCTCTATGTCGTCAGGTCCCAGCCCCCGAGCGGGCTACAGCTGTCGCTGGTATGTCAGGTCGCGTTGCCTGGACAAGGGCAGGAGGTGCAGGGCACTGAGGGATGGTAAGGACTCCTGAGGCGCGATGCTCAGGAAGTCCCCCTTTGACGTGCAAGCGGCTTGCGCGGAGAAGAGAACGTCAGCACTCAGCGAGGTTGCGGGGAGAGGGAACTTGAGAGGAGCCGAGAGCAGCTCGTGAGGTGTTTTTGTACTTATTTTCGCGAGTGTCGCTTGCCGTATCATGGCTGCGGAGTGCGCCTCGCGAGGCTCTTGCTCATGAGGCCTCCCGCTAGCACTTGGTGGAGGCGGTCGCCGCAGGTTGGCTCGCGAGGCAGCGCTCGTGAGGCTCCCTGAGGGCTTACGGAGGCGTCTTGTCGCGAGGCAGCACTCGCGAGGCCTTCGAGTGCCCTATTCCCATGACAACTTCATATTGATTTCACAAAAGGGGGGGAGCGGTGCACGCTTGCTAGCTTGCTCGTGGGCGTCATGCGAGGAGACGAGACACCAAGGACCTTGGTGAGGATGCGTGCACGGGAGCAGGCCCGCGAGCCAGAGCCCGATCACTTGGGTTTTGCAGCGCTGCTGGGACTGACCCGAGCACATGCACCATGTCCAGCCCCCGCTCGCGAGATGCGCAGGAGGAAGGTCGCGAGCGTACACAGCTCCTGAGGCAAGCAACTTAGCAACACATAAAATATCTTAGGAAATAGAGCTTTACTACGGCATAATAATAAGTTCATTACACAACCAAAAGAGATGTGGCTCCAGTGTCCGGCACGGGTCAGCTTGAGGTTGGTGCAGCCCGTGGGGCGCCCTCAATTTCACATCCAAAAGAGAAGAGGCTGCCGTGTCCGGCACGGATCAGCGTGAGGTTGGTGCAGCCCGTGGGGCGCCCTCAGATGATTGTTCCGCCAGTGCTGAGCATGGGGCTTCCACTAGGCATGGGACGTTCCGCCAGCGCGGAGCATGGGGCTTCCACTGAGATGTGGGCGGGAGCTCTTGCGGCCCATCAGGCGAATGCAATGAGAGGCTCTGGAGCGTGTACAGCTCCACTTCGTTCGTATGCGTGAGGGTCACGGGTAGAACTTGCGGAGGTGTTGGATGTTCCATGCGTTAGGCACAGGAACTCCGTCCTCTGTCTCCAGCCGAGCGGCGCCGGGTCTAGGGACATGAGCTACCCTGAAAGGGCCTTCCCACATGGGTGAGAGCTTGTGCAGTCCCTCTCTGGAGAGGATCCTTCTCAGGATGAGATCGCCGACTTCAAGGGTGCGTGTGCGTATGTTGCGGCTATGATAGCGATGCAAAGCCTGCTGGTATCTGGCGGCACGTAGGGCGGCCAGGTGACGGGCTTCCTCTAGGAGTAGCAGGTCGGCCTCTCGCGAGCCGTCCTGACGAGCCTCATCGAAGGCGAGGACTCGCGGAGAGCCATGCTTGAGCTTGGAAGGAAGGACTGCTTCGGCTTCATAGACGAGGAAGAAGGTAGTCTCGTCGGTAGGCTTTGTTGCTGTCGTGCGGATCGACCATAGCACAGACTGCAGCTCGTCAAGCCAGCCCTTGCTGCAGGCCTCGAGCTTTTTCTTGAAGCTTCTTGTCTTGAGGCCCTTGAGGACCTCGGCGTTGGCACGCTCGGCCTGGTTGTTGCTTCGTAGGTGTGCCACAGAGGCGTAGCAGATCTGCGTGCCGAGGCTGGCGCAGTATGACTTGAAGAGGCCGCTTGTGAATTGGGAGCCGTTGTCTATGATGATGCGGTTGGGGACGCCAAAGTGGCTCATGAGGCCCTTGATGAACTTGACGGCACATCCTGCCGGGATGTTGCGCACGGGCTCGACCTCCGCCCACTTGGTGAACTTGTCGATGGCGACGTAGAGGTAGCGGTAGTCGCCAGCTGCGCGAGGGAAGGGCCCCAAGATATCCAGCCCCCAGACCGCGAAGGGCCACGAGAGAGGGATCGTTTGGAGGTCTTGCGCCAGCTGGTGGATTTGCTTGGCATGGAATTGACA
This sequence comes from Elymus sibiricus, assembly GCA_039707655.1. Taxonomy (NCBI): domain Eukaryota; kingdom Viridiplantae; phylum Streptophyta; class Magnoliopsida; order Poales; family Poaceae; genus Elymus; species Elymus sibiricus. The sequence goes on from CM077674.1 coordinate 310,052,858, forward strand.
GGCCTCACAGGATTGGACCAGATCGGTGGCGTCGTGAAGCGCCGGCAAGGGTGCGCGATGAGGAGTGGTGACCACAGTCTCCTCCATGGATGTTGGCGAGCAGCTCGCGACCTTGTTCTTCAGAGATGCACCGCAGTGAGACGCCGTTGGGGCGCCTGTGGTACAACTCGCCGTCCTTCAAGCAGTAAGCGGTGACCTGCCGAGCCACACTCTCTGCCTCTGAGTCTTTCTCCGGGAGGGTGCCGTGAAGCAAGTAGGCCTTGAATTCAGCGGCCCAGCTGTCCGCTTGAGGTTCGAGTGCCAGTAGCAGGCGGTCTCCTGAGGCTGGGCCGCAGTATGGTGCGCCCATGGGCGGTGCGGGTGGGAGCTCCTCGTGAAGCAGTGTGGCGCTCGCGGCAGGCGGAGTAGCTGATCGCTTGAGGAGCCTTTCCTCGAAGATGCCGGGGTTCTGAGGCTCGCAGCGAGATGCTCACTTGGCGATGTCGTCGGCCTCCTTGTTGCCGCCGCGAGGAACGTGCTGGAGCTCCAGGCCAAGGAAATGCTTCTCGAGCTTACGTACCTCTTCCAAATAGGCGGCCATGTGCTCGTCCTTGGGCTTGTAGCTTTTGTTGGAGAAGTTGACGAGGAGCTGCGAATCGCTCTTGATGGTGAGGCATTTGATGCCCAGAGCAGAGGCAGCCTTGAGTCCGGCGATGAGGCCTTCGTACTCCGTGATGTTGTTGGAGACCTTGTCGTCGCGCTTGAAGTCGAGTTGGACGGCGTAGCGGAGCTTGTCTCCTGTTGGCGAAGTGAGCATGACGCCAGCCCCTACGCCCTGTCAGGAGAAGGCGCCATCGAAGTGCATAGTCCAGCCGCCAGGCGCCTCGTCCCCAAGCAAGAGGGACTCGGCCTCGTGGTGCTCCTCCTGGGGCAGGTCCGTCCATTCCGCTATGAAGTCAGCCAGTGCTGCACCCTTAATCACTCTCGTGGTGCAAAATTCCAGCTCGAAGTCCTGCAGCTCGATGTTCCACTTGACGACGCGGCCAGCGGTGTTGGGCTGTGCAGGACTTGTTCCAGGGGGTAAGACGAGATCACCTTGATGGGATGGCCCTGGAAGTAGTGGCGCAGCTTCCTGGAGGCGAGGAGGAGCTTCTGCTGCATGGGGTAGCGTTCGCGCGCATCTCATAGCACAGTGCTGATGAAGTACACCGGGTGCTCGACGAGGCGCGTAGTCGTTGTAGCAGCTTGGTCTTCGGGGGGCCCGAGGGGCTCATGAGGCTCAGGGGGCTCGCGAGGCGGCTCACAGGAGGCCTCCAGAGGCGAGCCCTCGGCAGGCGACGGCGCGGCCTCGGGAGGCAGCGCGGCCAGCTTCTTCTGTGCGCAGACGCGCTCTTCTCGAACTGCCACCAGGGCCGCGCTGGCCGTCTGGGGAGTAGCTGCCAAGTATAGGAGCAAGGGCTCGCAATAACGTGGTGCGACCATGATGGGCGGGCTCGTGAGGTACCTCTTGAGGTCTTCGAATGCAGCGTCGGCCTCGGGAGTCCACTTGAAGGGGCCGGATCTCTTCATGAGCTTGAAGAATAGCAGGGCTCGCTCGCCGAACTTGGAGAATAATCGCCCAAGCAGGGCCATGCATCCCGCCAGGCGCTGCATCTCCTTGAGGCTCTGGGGAGGACGCATCTTCTCGATAGCCTTGATCTTCTTGGGATTGGCCTCGATGCCACAGTGGGAGACCAGGAAGCCAGGCAGCTTGCCGGAGGGAACTCCGAAGACGCACTTGTCTGGGTTGAGCTTGAGGTTGACCTTGCACAGATTGTCGAATGTCTCCTTGAGGCCCGCGAGGAGGGACCAGGCCTCGCGAGTCTTGACAACGATGTCATTGATGTAGGCCTCGGCGTTTCTTCCGATCTGGGGCCCCAAGGCGATGCGCATCAGCCTCTCGAAGGTGGCCCCGATGCTCCTGAGGCCGAAGGGCATGCAGACGTAGCAGAATATGCCGCAGGGGGTGATGAAGGCCATCTTCTCCACGTCTCCGGTTGCCATCTTGATCTGGTGGTAGCCTGAGAAGGCGTCTAGGAAGCATAGCAACTCACACCTGGCGGTGGAGTCCATGATCTGATCGATGCGGGGCAGCAGAAACGGATCCTGGGGGTAGAACTTGTTGAGGCTCGTGAAGTCAATGCACATTCGCTCCTTGCTGCACTTCTTGGGCACCACGACTAGGTTGGTGAGCCATTCAGGATGGCGCACCTCACGGATGACTCCAGCTTCTTGGAGCTTCTAAACTTCCTTGACGATGAAATCTTGCTTCTCTAGCGCCTGGCGCCGTGCCTTCTGTTTCACGGGGCGTGCGTTGGGGCACACCGCTAAGTGGTGCTCGATCACCTCCCTCGGCACACCGGACAAATCAGATGCCGTCCAGGCGAACACATCTGAATTTGCCCGAAGGAAGGTGACAAGCGCATCTTCCTATGCGGGAGAGAGGTCGGTGCCAATGGTGAAGGCAGGGCCTGAGCCGCTGCCATCCATCGACACTTTCTTCATCTCGGCGCAGTCCTGAGAGAACAGCTTCTTCTTCTTTGCGGGCGCGGCCTCATGAGGCTCGGCATTGTCTTCGTCGGTAGGATAGGTGGTGGCGGCAGCCTTGTAGGCGCTCTCGAGGGAGCGGACCGCGTCCTTCTCGTCGCAGCAGACGGTGATGATGCCGCTGCAGCCCAGCATCTCGAGGACGTTGTAGGCGTGGTGGGTCACCGCCATGAACTTGGCGAGCATCGGGTAGCCCAGGATGGCGTTGTATGGCAGGCCGACGTGCGCCACGACGAAGTCGATGAGCTCGGTGTGGTAGTTCTTGCGAGTGCCAAAGGTGACGGGGAGGCGCACTTGCCCCAGAGGGATGGTGGAGCCATCAGTCACTCCGAAGAAGGGCCTGGTCGGCATCAGCTAGTCGTAGGGCACTTGGAGCTGCTCGAAGGTCTCGATGGAGATCACGTTGAGGCCAGCACCTCCGTCGATCAGTGTCTTGGTGACGGCGACATTGCTGATGGTGGGGGTGCATAGTATAGGGACCGTGCCCGCCACGCTTGAAGACCTGGGGTGATCATTGGAGTTGAAGGTGATTGCGTACTGCGACCACTTGAGGGGCCGAGCGGCCTCTAGCCTCGAGAGGGCAGCGTTCACCTCGCGAGAGAACAGCTTGAAGTGGCGGTTGGAGGCGGGAGCCTGGGCCCCGCCAAGGATGAAAGCCACGCCCGAGGCTCCTGGTAGCCCCCAGCGCCCTTGTCAGGCTGGTTGCCGTCGTTCCTTCGCGTTGGCGGCGGCAGCGGTGGAAGAGCTGCGTTGGCCTGAGGATTGGCCTCACGAGGCTGGTCGCGCCAGGCGGCCTCGCGAGGCTGGTCGCGCCAGCCCTGCCAGAAATTGCCATTGCCGTTGCGGTCTCCCCAGCGGCTGCCGTTGCGGCCACCTCCACGGCCGGTGCCACAGTCGTTGCGGTCGCTACGGCGGCCCAGGCGCTCGTCGCGAAGCAGCTTGAGCTTGTGGCAGTCCTCAGTGCTGTGGGAGTGCGAGTTGTGCTAGGCGCAGAGAGGGTGGCTGTCCCTCTTGGGCTCATCACGCTCGTGGCCGCACTTCTGCTCGGGCTCCCCCGCGAGCACGGCAGGGCCCTTGCGCTTGGCGTCCTTGCTCTTGGCTTTGGCGGCATCAGGCGCCGCGTCAGGGTCGTTGTGGGTGAAAAGGCGGCCCTCTTCGGCCTTGGCACACCTGTCGGCGAGGTCGAACAACTCGAGCACGGAGTCGAGCTCGTCATTGATGGCGAGCTTCTCGTGCATCCGGACGTCCGTGAAGCCGTTGGGGAACGTGGAGACGATGGCGGCCTCGGAGGCGCGAGGAATCTTGTTGTGCACTTGGCGGAAGCGCTAGATGTACTTGCGGGGAGTCTCGTCAGGGCGCTGGCGCACGGCGCGCAAGTCGTTGAGCATGAGGGAGCGCTCGTGGGTGCCCTTGAAGTTGGCGACAAATTGCCGGTAGAGCTCGGCCCACGAGGAGATGGACGCTTCAGGGAGGTTCATGAGCCATGAGCGCGGGCCGTCCTTGAGGGCCATGGGAAACCTGTTCGCCATGACCTTGTCATCGCCGTTCGCTGCCTCGACGCTCAGTGCATAGAGCTGCAGGAACTCTGCGGGGTTGGGGGAGCCATCGTAGCGCGGAGGAAGGTCCGTCTTGAACTTGGTAGGCCACACCACGCGGCACAGCTCGCGGGTGAAGGCGCGGCAGCCCCCGCAGCTGGAAGGGATGCCACCGGCGAGGGCGGCACGGTTCTGGCGGTCGGCGGCTGCGACCTCCTGGATGGTCCTGTCTTGGCGCTAGCACTGCTGCTCGAGGAGGACGCGCGTGTCGGGTGGCGCGCGCCGGACGATCTAGCAGCTGGGCTCGCCATGGTCCAGTGAAGACGCGCCGCGAGATGGCTCATGCGCCCGGGCATCACGGTGGCACCTGGCGCCCTCGCTAGGCGGAGGAGGCGGAGGGGGAGCATCATGCGTCACGTCCCCGGCCCGAGACGACGGAGGGTGGAGCAAGTGAGAGGGCACTGGGGCATCTCCGGTGGCGTTGACAAGCTCGGTGATGCGGCCGAGCCAGGCGTCGTAGCCGGCGTCGGTGGGGCAGTAGCGCAGGAGCTCGCGTGCCATGAGCAGCGTGGCCTGCGGGGCCGACGTGTCGTGGTGAGCGAGTGACGAGGCCATGGCGGTGTGGCCGTCCGCCTGCACGGATGGGTGGAGGGAGGAAGCCTGTTGCTCCCTTGCAGCAGGGTCGGTAGCGGCGCCGGCGGCGTGGCGCCGCCGGTCGTCACGGGGAATAGGCTTCCTCTGGGCCACCCTGGCAGCTCGGCGCGCGTAGCGCTCACGACGAGCGTCGGCCATGGCGGTGAGGAGGTGGGAAGAACTGAAGCCGCCCCCTACCTGGCGCGCCAAATGTCAGAACCGGGGCTCCGAGGACCTAGAGGTTCGAACACTGGGGGCGAGCTAGTTCCTCCAACCAAGGGTGACCACGGCGAGGCTACGGTGAGAGCGCTAGCGCGGAGCACGACAGGGGACACGACGGTTACCTAGGTTCGGGCCACCTTGCGGTGAAAAACCCTACTCCTGCTTGTGGTTGGGATTGCTGTGAGCAAAGAGATGTCCTCGCGTACAAGATAGCAGGTGAAGGAATCGATCCCCTCTACAACGGCAGCCCTGTCCCTTTTATAGCCGCCCTGGTCCTCTTCCCCTGAAAATTTAGGTGGGAAGGGTAGCCACACTTGGCGGGTCTTGAAAGGGGACAGGCGCCCAGGCTATCCTGACAAAAGATGGTCTTCGCCTGCAAAAGCGTGATCCATGACACGCCGGTGGGCTCCGTGGTGACCTCCGCCCTGCGCGCCTTGCTGTCTTGGTCTCCTTTCACCAAACAGGCAGTCCTTGGGACTTGCTTTGGAGGAGGGCAGCTGGGGTTGCCCCTTTAGCACCAAAGAGGAAAGCCTCTCTATCCGCGCCCGCTGGCGCGGCCTCTGCCGCCATTCGTCGCCACGCGTGTCACCCACATGATGGGCACAGGACCGCGCAGCTGACGTCAGGCCGGACGGCCTCGGGCGCCCGCCTCGGGGAACCGCCTCGGGAGGCCGCCTCGCGAGAAGGCCTCGCGAGGCTTGCGCAGCTGCTGCGGCTAAGTGTTGGTAGCTCGTGCCTTGAGGAGGGGTCCTTGGGGGCTGGCGCCTCGCGAGGTGTCTTCGCTTCGCGGTGCCCTTAGATGGGCCGCGTCTTGGGCCTTCGCCAAGTGTCATTTCCTGGGCCGCAAGCAGATGGGCCGTGGTACCCTGGTTCCCAATGGCCCGACAATAGCTAGTATCTATATGGCTTCTTCTCTCTCTTTGATCTTCAATACCATGTTCTCCTCGATGTTCTTGGAGTTCTATTCGATGTAATCTTCTTTTGCGGTGTGTTTGTTGGGATCCGATGAATTGTGGGTTTATGATCAGATTATTCATGAGAAATCTTTGAGACTTCTCTGAACTCTTTTATGCATGATTGTTATAGCTTTGTATTTCTCTCTGATATGTCCGTTTGGTTTGGCCAACTAGATTGATTTATGTTGCAATGGGAGATGTGCTTTGTGATGGGTTCAATCTTGCGGTGCTCAATCCCAGTGATAGAAAGGGACATGACTTTGCATTGTTGCCATTAAGGATAAAAAGAAGGGGTTTAATCATATTGCTTGAGTTTAATTACTTTGTCTACATCATGTCATCTTGCTTAAGGCGTTACTCTGTTTTATACTTAATACCCTAGATGCATGCTGGATAGCGGTCGATGGGTGGAGTAATAGTAGTAGATGCAGGCAGGAGTCGGTCTACTTGTCTTGGACATGATGCCTATATACATGATCATTGCCATGAATCCGTCATAACTATGCGCTTTTCTATCAATTGCCCAACAGTAATTTCTTTACCCACCGTATGCTATGTGTTCGGGAGAGAAGCCTCTAGTGAAAACTATGGCCCCCGGGTCTACCTTTATCATATATTAAAATCCAAAAATACCTTGCTGCAATTAATTTACTTTTATTTTATTTTGCAATTTACTTTTCTATCTATCACTATCAGAATTAATCCTTACAAATAACCACTAAGGGGATTGACAACCCTCTTATTTGCGTTGGGTGCAAGTGTTTGCTTTTGTGTGTGTGTAGGTGCTGCTAACGAGGTTCTGTGTGGTTCTCCTACTGGATTGATAACCTTGGTTCTTAACTGAGAGAAATACTTATCTCTACTATACTACATCATCCTCTCCTCTTCGGGGAAATCCCAACGCAGTTCACAAGTAGCAATGTAAAGGAGGGGTTGGAGATTTCAAACGCAATGAAGACACGATGATTTTTGGCGTGGTTCCAATAGGTGGTGCTATCGTATGTCCACATTGATGGAGACTTCAACCCATGAAGGGTAACGGTTGCGCGAGTCCACGGAGGACTCCACCCACGAAGGGTCCATGAAGAAGCAATCTTGCCTATTCCACCATGGCTTACGTCCAGGAAGGACTTGCCTCACTCGGGTAGATCTTCACGAAGTAGGCGATCTCCTTACCCTTACAAACTCCTTGGTTCAACTCCACATGATCTTGGAGGCTCCCAAGTGACACCTAACCAATCTAGGAGACACCACTCTCCAAAAGGTAATAGATGGTGTTGTTGATGATGAACTCTTGCTCTTGCGCTTCAAATGATAGTCTCCCCAACACTCAATCACTCTCTCATAGATTTGGCTTTGGTAGGAGAAGGATTTGAGTGTAAAGCAACTTGGGAAAGGCTAGAAATCAAGGTTCAAATGGTTGGATTGGAATCTCTTGATCTCAACACATGAGTAGGTGGTTCTCTCTCAGAAAATGAATGGTGGAAGTGTAGGCACGTTCTGATGTCTCTCTTAAAGAGTAAGTGGTGGTGGAGGGGTATAAATAGGCAACACCAAAAATCTAACGGATACAAGCCTTTGACCCAACTCGGTGACACCGACATGAAAATCTCAGTGAGACCGACTAGTGTAAAAGACTTGACCGTTAGGCTTTTCGGTGAGACCGAACAAAACATCTCGGTGAGACCGAAGTGCAATGGCTAGGGCAAGATCATGTTTCGGTAGTTCTGAAAATTTCATCTCGGAAATTCCGAAGTGAAGTGACATCGTTACAGCAACTTGGTCAAGCCATCTTGGTGAGACCGAGAACCATTTCGGTTGCACCGAAGTGTTAGGGTTTGGCATGTGGCAATGTGTATGGCAATCTCAGTGGGTCCGGATGGGAGTGTTTCGGTGGGACCGAGATCAACTTTAGGGTTTTGGATAGGAATGTTGTGGAGAAGTATTTGAGGATTTTGGAGCAATACCACTAAGCACTTGAGCAAATGAGTCATGACAAAAACCTCATCCCCTTTTAATAGTATTGGCTTTTCCTACGGACTCAATGTGATCTTGGATCACTTAACCAAAAATGTAGAGTCTTGAAGCTTTGCCAATCTTTGTCCTTAGCATTTTGAGGGGTCCACATTCACTAGTCCATGCCATGCCAATCATTTATCTTCTCTGAAATCTATTATCAATGAGCATTAAATTAATGACTTATATGTTGTTATTAATTACCAAAACCACCTGGGGATTAGTTGCACTTTCATGTTGTGACTAACATAAGGGCCATACTTCCATTATGAATGGGATGTATGTTATGAATATTGATGATAATATAATACATCCATAACACTGACGCTAAATGTCGCAAGACTAGAGAATACCACATTTATGTGGCACTGCGTTTGGTCACATTGGACAAACCCGCATGGAGAAATTCCATACTGATGGATTTTGAAGTCAATTTGATTATGAATCATCTGACACTTGCAACTTTCGTCTAAAAAATTAAGTGACTAAAATACCGTTCATAGGCCATAATGAATGAGCAACAAACTTATTGGTGAACACATTCTGATGTGTGTAGTCAAATAAATGTTGTTGCTAGCAGTGGATTTATCTATCTTCAGTAAGTACTCAAGTAGATATGTGAATATTTGCTTAATGAGACATAAGTCTAAATCCTTTGAAATAGTTCAAAAGGTTTTCGGAATGAAGTAGAAATTATTGTAACAAGGAAAAGTATGTTTCTGCAACTTGGTTGTGGAAAGGAATATTTGAGTTGCAAGTTTAGCGATGTCTGATGAGCTATGAAAAGAGTTCCATAACTTACACCTCCCGGAACACCACTATGAGTGGAATGTCCGATAAGATGTAATCAAACCATATATGAGATCGTAAGATCAAATATGACATAAATCAATTTGCCATTATCCCTTTTTAAAGTAATGCTTTAGAGACTGCTACCTTTACACTGAAAAGAGCGTCATCAGATCTGTTGAAATGACGCCATGGTATGGAACGCCCAACCATGTTTTGTCTTTTCTTAACATTTGGAATATAAGACATGTGTAAAATATTTACAAACCTATTCCAAATTAGCGAAGTACTACTTTGTAGGTTATCCCAAATTGTTGGGTATTCCTCCATCACTATGCCGAGGCAAAAGGTTTGCCACATAGAGCAGTGTGCTTTTTGAAGAAAATGTTTCTTCCAAAAGAGTGGGTGGGAGGGCAGTGCAACTCGACGAGATAACAATATCTTCCTCATCAGGTCAAACAAAAGAAACCTTGGAAGTAATTCCAGAGTTTCCTACTCTGACTGATACGGAAGCCTCTACATGAGATGTATGGACTTCCGGCGAACTTGCAGCTGAACCACGTAGGCAAAGCTCGTGCAAACCTATTAGGTGTGCAGACAAGATATTGTTGTTAGACAACAATATACCTACAATACACAAGGAAGCATTGGTGGGCCCTAACTGTGGAATTGGCTAAATGCCAAAATAATCCAAGATAGTATCCATATAAAAGATTCAAGATTAGATCTTGATAAACCCTCCGGAAGACTTAAAGTCTAACAAATATTAATGGAACTATAAATTGGTATGGATAAAAATATTTTATCCATAAAGCTCGACTTGCTGCTTATAACAAATTCAAAGAGTTAACTATGACAAGATTGTCTCGCCATAGCGATGCTTAAAGTCAGTTCAGGTTATACTAGCAATTAATACATATTTCAATTATGAGATATGATAGATGGACTCCAAAAGGATTTCCATGAGATGGAAATACAACTAAGGACATGTATGTGATACAATCCAAAGTATTTTGTCGATCCAGACGATGTTGGTCAGTGCGCAAACTTTAGAGTTCCAGTAATGGATGGAAACGAGCAAAATGGAGTTGGAATCTTTGTTTTGATGAAATAGTCAAAGAGTTTGATTTCATCAAGGATAGAAAAGATGCTTGTGTTTACAAGAAAGTAAGTGGGAGCATAATAATATTTCTAAAACTTTGTGTGCATGACACATTGTTGATTAGAGATAATATAAATTTCTTGACACGAATTAGGACTTCGCTAAAAATAGTTTTTCAATGAAAGTACTAAGGGATAGGTAGCCATGGTACTAGGCATAATGATCTATGGAGATAGAATTTCCTAATAGGGATAAGCCAAAATACATATTCACAAGATGCTAAAATTATTTAGCATGAGAACGCCAAGAAGAATTTCTTACCGAAGACATGTGGAAAGAGTTTTTTAGAAAGACTCGGTGTCCTAAAACACTGATGAGAAAAATGCATGACTGAGGGTCCACACACTTTTGTGCTTGGATCAATCATGTATTCCATGGTATGTAAAACAACCGGATATGTCCATTACTCCAAATTAGTTGCGAGTAAGATACCAAAGTCATCAAAGTGTTGATCGTGGGATAGCAGTGAAAAATGTCGTTGAGAAGTATAGTAGCACTGATGACATGTTTTCTCGCAAGCAAAGATTATGAAGAGTTCATTTAAGAAGTTACATCGATATAGACTCGTTGTAAGTCGTTACGTCAATACAGTCTTCATTAATGCTCATAGTGATTTTTGATTTAAATTAAGGGTTTTGTGTGATACACAATGGTGGCTCAATAACTTGGAGTTGTTCCAAACAAGTTACTGTGGCGAATTATATAATGAAGGCTAAGTATGTTGCTGCTTAGGAAGCGATAGAAGAGGGTATTGGATCATATAGTTCATTCATGAACTTAGTATGGTACCAAGATGCCTTTGGTCAATGGAACACTATTGAAGATAGTTGCTCCATAGCTCAGTCTAAGGAATCAAGGTTTGACGAGTGATTCACATATATACAAAGTCAAGTCCACACAAATTATGGATTTTGTGAAAGCGTAAAAACACGAGGATGTGCAAATATACACATGGACCTAGAGTTGTCAGATCCGTTGGACGAAGACTGTACCACAAGCGAAGCATATTTTACACTGGTATGCCATAGGTGTAAAGTGCATTAGCATCGACTAGATTATTCACTCTAATGCAAGTGGGAGTATGTAGGGGATATGCCCTAGAGGCAATAATAATAGTTATTATTTATCTCCAAGTTCGTAATTATGTTTATATTCTGTGCTATAACTACAATGGTCCTTGAGTTCGTATATCTATAAAGTCTCAGAGGGAAACCCATATGCACATGTGGAATAACAAACAATAAAATGTATTCATAGTCGTGCCTCTAAAACTAGCTCAAATGTTGCATGATGGTCACGTTTTCCTGATCATGGGCATGTCTATGCCGGCAACTTTGAGGACACAATGTTAGAAGAACACTTGTGTTGAATCGATCCAAATTGATGTTATGCTATAAGATACATTCGTCACAAGTTAATGGTAAATAACACAGAGAAAGTTAACATTTTCATAATTCCATATACCATGAGAGTATCGAGTTCCTTCATGCTTGCTTCATGAACTTTGGGGTTTGCCAAATGTCATCCGTAACAGGGTGGCTATTACGGTTGCGTATGGGTTCATGATACGTCTCCAACGTATCTATAATTTTTGATTGTTCCATGTTACTATAGTATCAATCTTGGATGTTTTATATGCAATAATATGCTATTTTATATCATTTTTTGGGACTAACCTATTAACCTAGTGCCCAGTGCCACTTGCTGTTTTCTGCTTGTTTTTGGTTTTTCAGGAAATCAGTACCAAACGAAGTCCAAATGCCACGAAACTTTTTGATGATTATTTTCTGGACAAAAGAGACCCTAGAAGCTTCGGGAGGAGGCCATAAGCCTCACGAGGAGGCCACAAGGCAACAGGGCATGGCCCCTGATGCCTTGTGGGCCCCTCGTGGCTCCTTTTGACCTAATTCCACCTCTATAAATTCTCAAATATTGGGAAACCAACAAAGAGCCCCACGAAATAACTTTTCCGCCACCGCAAGCTTCTGTTCTTCCACGATCCCATCTGGAGGCCTTTTCCGGCGATCTGCCGGAGGGGGAATCGATCACGGAGGGCTTCTACATCAACCTTGATGCCCCTCCGATGATGTGTGAGTAGTTTACCACAGACCTATGGGTCCATAGCTAGTAGCTAGATGGCTTCTTCTCTCTCTTTGATCTTCAATACAATGTTCTCCTCGATGTTCTTGGAGTTTTATTCGATTTAATCATCTTTTGCGGTGTGTTTGTTGGGATCCAATGAATTGTGGGTTTATGATGAGATTATTCATGAGAAATATTTGAGTCTTTTCTAAACTTATTTATGCATGATTGTTATAGCTTTGTATTTCTCTCTGATCTATCCGTTTGGTTTGGCCAACTAGATTGATTTATCTTGCAATGGGAGAGGTGCTTTGTGATGGGTTCAATCTTGCGGTGTTCTATATCCCAGTGACAGAAAGGGACAAGACACATATTTGTATTGTTGCCAAGGATAAAACATTGGGGTTTATTCATATTGCTTGAGTTTACTTTGTCTACATCATGTCTTCTTGCTTAAGGCGTTACTCCGTTTTTAACTTTATACTCTAGATGCATGCTAGATAGCGGTCGATGGGTGGAGTAATAGTAGTAGATGCAGGCAGGAGTCGGTCTACTTGTCTCGGACGTGATGCCTATATACATGATCATTGCCATGAATCCGTCATAACTATGCGCTTTTCTATCAATTGCCCAACAGTAATTTGTTTACCCACCATATGCTATGTGTTCGAGAGAGAGAAGCCTCTAGTGATAAATATGGCCCCTGGGTCTACTTTTATCATATATAAAATCCAAAAATACCTTGCTGCAATTTTATTTCCTTTGTTTTATTTTGCAATTTATTTTATCTATCTATCACTATCAGAATTAATCCTTGCAAGTAACCGCCAAGGGGATTGACAACCCTCTTGTTCGCGTTGTGTGCAAGTATTTGCTTTTGTGTGTGTAGGTGCTGCTAATGACGTTCTGTGTGGTTCTCCTACTGGATTGATAACCTTGGTTCTTAACCGAGGGAAATACTTATCTCTACTGTACTGCATCATCCTCTCCTCTTCGAGGAAATCCCAACGCAGCTCACAAGTAGCAGGAAGAATTTTTGGCCCCGTTGCCAAGGAGACATCACCAAAACCTATCTAGTACCTTCGCATAAACTATCATCTACTTGCTCTTATTTTGATTTACCTTTTTATTTGCATTTTCCTCTCGTTTTCATCTCCCCCACTTCTAAAACAATATTACAAAAATATTTTATTTGCTTGTTTGCTTGCTTGTAGTTGCTATCATGTCTAAGTTCAAAAAAGTTATTGTAGTGAGTGCTAGTGAGGATAGTACTAATGAATCTCTTGAGGAAAAATTTAAATCATTCAATATTAATCATGATCCTCTTGAGAACAAAGCTCCACCCATTTTTAAAACTAAAATCTATCATGTGGGCAGCGGGAATATTATTGGTAAAAATGTTGTGCAAGAATTCTTCAACTGTGCGGGAGTCATACCCATAATTAAAGAGTCTATTCTTGAAAAAACAAATTGCTATGTGGATGCTATTGCTATGCTTGTGGTTAAGTTAGAACGAATTTTTTTGCACATTCACCCCGCGTTACAAAAGATATTCTATGAGCTTCCCAATATCCATAATCCTAGAATTAAAAAGATTGCTATAATCATCCTTATGCATGAATTTGATTATATAATTAGAGAAGACAGGGATATCTTTTCCTTCTATAAAATAGATTTTGAGCATCCTCCTATAGAGGAAATTCTTCATGATAAAGACACTATACGTAGGTTGGAATCTAAGGATTATTTTGCTTATGGAGAAAACATTAGGAGAAGAGTTCCCTATGCTGAAGTAATTAAAACTTTGTACCACAATACTTGCGATAAATTTGAATGGATTACCAAGGGAATTGATGAGGGATTTAGTGAAGAATGATTTGAAAGTATGGCTATAGACCCTATTGATGATGATATACATGTTTTATATGAGGACCTTTATGGTGATGATTCTGAGTTTGAAGTTATGAATGTTAAGGTCACCGATCAAAGTCCCTTCAAGTATTTAAGTTCCCCTACTAGAAAAGAAGAACATGAAGGTAGAGAGTTAATGAGAAAAGTTTTGGAAGATTTGATTAAAAAGGATTTGGGAATGAAGGATGATAATACTTGAAACAATGCATTATGCCTAGTTAGGGGTATAAAACAATAGCGCTTGTTGGGAGGCAACCCAATATTTATCTTTATTGAAATTTTTATTTTTCTTGTGTCACACAATTTTAGCTTCTGTTATGATTGTGTTTTTATCTTTTAATTAGTTTTTGTGCCAAGTAATGCCTTTGGGATGATTTGGATGATAGTATAACTGATGCTGTTTGAAAACAGAAAGTTTTCAGTCCAGTGCTAGCTTTTTGCTTCTGTACTGGAGCGTGATAAAATTCTGATTTTTTTACACAGTATTGGTATATGAATTGTTTACGTTGTCCTAATTTTTCAGAATTTTGAGAGTTACAGAAGTATAGCTTTTAAATAGATCTTTACAGATTGTTCTGTTTTAGACAGATTATGTGTTTGTTGCACAGTTTGCTTATTTCGATGAATCTATGGATTGTATCGGGAGGTATAACTCATGGAGAAGTTGGACTACAGTAGCATTATGCCAATATTAAATATGAATAAATTTACAACAGTACCTAAAGTTTAAGATTTGTTTGTTATACTAACGGATCTCACGAGGTTTCTGTTGAGTTTTGTGTGCTGAAGTTTTCAAGTTTTGGGTGAGACCACGATGGATGAAGGAATAAGGAGCGGCAAGACCCTAAGCTTGGGGATGCCCAAGGCACCCCAAGGTAATATTCAATGAAGACCCAAGAGTCTAAGCTTGGGGATGCCCTGGATGGCATCCCCTCTTTCGTCTACAATCTATCGGTATATCACTTGGAGCTATATTTTTATTCATCACATGATATGTGCTTTACTTGGAGCGTCTTGTGCCATAGTTTTATTTCCTTTGTTTGCTTTTTAGTTTGCCACAATCATTGTTTCTGAATAAACCTTTTTCAGAGGGACACACATTATTCTTGATTTGTTAGAATACTATATGTGCTTCACTTATACCTTTTGAGCTAGGCAGTTGCTCTAGTGCTTCACTTATATCTTTTAGAGCACGGCGGTGGTTATATTTTAAAGAAATAGTTGCACTCTCCTGCTTCACTTATATATTTTTGAGAGTCTAATAAATAGTAATGGTAATATGCATGGGTTATGAATTTGGTCCTAATATGATAGCTATTCAAGAAGGATATGATAAAAACTTTCATGTAGATCACTGAATAGATAAGTTTCATTCCTTGCAATAGTTTTGTGATATTAAGATGGTAATATGTGGGAGGTACTAGTAGATAATTGTGGTTTAGTAAGAATATTGGTGTTAAGGTTTGTGATTCCCGAAGCATGCACGTATGGTCTGTCGTTATGCTAAGAAGTTGGAGCATGATTTATTATTGATTGTCTTTGCGTGGCGATCGGGGTCGCGTGATGGTTAACTCCTACCAACCTCCCCCCTAGGGGCATGCGTAGTAGTACTTTCCTTCGAGGGCTAATAAACTTTCGCACAGTTCTTTATGACTAATGTGAGTCCATGGATTATACGCATTCTCACCTTTCCGCAATTTGCTAGCCTCTTCGGTACCGTGCATTGCCCTTTCTCACCTCGAGAGTCGGTGCAAACTTCGCAGGTGCATCCAAAGCCCGTGATATGATACGCTCTATCACACATAAGCCTCTTTATATCTTCCTCAAAACAGCCACCATACCTAGCTATTATGGCATTTCCATAGCCATTTCGAGATATATTGCCATGCAACTTCCACCGTTCCGTTTATATGACACACATCATCATTGTCATATTGCTTTGTATGATCATATAGCTGACATAGTATTTGTGGCTCAGCCACCGTTCATCACTTTCATACATGTTACGCTAGCATCATTGCACATCCTGGTACACTGCCAGAGGCATTCATATAGAGTCATATTTGTTCCAGTATCGAGTTGTAATTTGAGTTGTAAGTAAATAGAAGTGTGATGATCATCATTATTAGAGCATTGTCCCAATGAGGAAATAAAAAAAGAGAAAAAAAAGAGGCCAAAAAGAGCCCACAAAAAAAATGAAATGAGAGAAAAAGAGAGAAGGGGCAATGTTACTATCCTTTTCCACACTTGTGCTTCAAAGTAGCACCATGTTTTTCATATAGAGAGTCTCCTATGTTGTGGCTTTCATATACTAGTGGGAATTTTTCATTATAGAACTTGGCTTGTATATTCTGATGATGGGCTTCCTCAAATGCCCGAGGTCTTCTTGAGCAAGCAAGTTGGATGCACACCCACTTAGTTTTTATTTTGAGCTTTCATACACTTATAGCTCCTAGTGCATCCGTTGCATGGCAATCCCTACTCCTCTCATTGACATCAATTGATGGGCATCTCCATAGCCCGTTGATTAGCCGCGTCGATGTGAGACTATCTTCCTTTTTGACTTCCCCTTATTAATCTCTATCATCATATTCTATTCCACCCATAGTGCTATGTCCATGGCTTGCACTCATGTATTGCGTGGGAGTTGAAAAAGTTGAAGCGCGTTAAAAAGTATGAACCAATTGCTTGATTATCTCCAGGGTTATGCATGATAAATACTTTTTGTTAAGAAGATGGAGCATGACAGGATTATAAGATTTTGTAGGGATAACTTTCTTTAGCATTTTTATTTTGAAAGACATGATTGTTTGTTAGTATGCCTGAGTATTGATGCCTTTATATCAAATTATAGACTATTGCTTTGAATCACTCATTTCTTAATATTCATACCGTAAAAGAAGAGATTACATGATAATCATGTTAGGTAGCATTCCACATCAAAAAAATTGTTTTTATCATTTACCTACTCGAGGACGAGCAGGAATTAAGCTTGGGGATGCTGATACATCTCCAACGTATCTATAATTTTTTATTGTTCCATGCTATTATAGTATCAATCTTGGATGTTTTATATGCAATAATATGCTATTTTATATCATTTTTTAAGACTAACCTATTAACCTAGTGCCGAGTGACAGTTGTTGTTTTCTGCTTGTTTTTGGTTTTACAGGAAATTAGTACCAAACGAAGTCCAAATGCCACGAAACTTTTTGACGATTTTTTTCTGGACAAAAGAGACCCTAGAAGCTTCAGGAGGAGGCCACAAGGCAACAGGGCGCGGCCCTAGGGGCGCCCTGATGCCTTGTGGGCCCCTCATGGCTCCTTTTGACCTAATTCCACCTTATAAATTCTCAAATATTGGGAAACCAACAGAGAGCCCCATGAAATAACATTTCCGCCGCTGCAAGCTTCTGTCTTCCACGATCCCATCTGGAGGCCTTTTCAAGTGATCTGCCGGAGGGGGAATCGATCACGGAGGGCTTCTACATCAACCTTGTTGCCCCTCCGATGACGTGTGAGTAGTTTACCACATACCTATGGGTCCATAGCTAGTAGCTAGATGGCTTCTTCTCTCTCTTTGATATTCAATACAATGTTCTCCTCGATGTTCTTGGAGTTCTATTCAATGTAATCTTCTTTTGTGGTGTGTTTGTTGGGATCCGATGAATTGTGGGTTTATGATCAGATTATTCATGAGAAATATTTGAGTCTTTTCTGAACTTATTTATGCATGATTGTTATAGCTTTGTATTTCTCTCCAATCTATCTATTTGGTTTGGCCAACTAGATTGATTTATCTTGCAATGGGAGAGGTGCTTTGTAATGGGTTCAATCTTGCGGTGTTCTATATCCCAGTGATAGAAATGGACAAGACATGTATTTGTATTGTTGCCATTAAGGATAAAACGATGGGGTTTATTCATATTGCTTGAGTTTACTTTGTCTACATCATGTCATCTTGCTTAAGGCGTTACTCCGTTTTTAACTTAATACTCTAGATGCATGCTGGATAGCGGTCGATGGCTGGAGTAATAGTAGTAGATGCAGGCAGGAGTCGGTCTACTTGTCTCGGACGTGATGCCTATATACATGATCATTGCCATTGATCCGTCATAACTATGCACTTTTCTATCAATTGGCCAACAGTAATTTGTTTACCCACCGTATGCTATGTGTTCGAGAGAGAAGCCTCTAGGGAAAACTATGCCCCCCGGGTCTACTTTTATCATATATATCCAAAAATACCTTGCTGCAATTTTATTTCCTTTGTTTTATTTTGAAATTTATTTTATCTATCTATCACTATCGGAATTAATCCTTGCAAGTAACCGCCAAGGGGATTGACAACCCTCTTGTTCGCATTGGGTGCAAGTATTTGCTTTTGTGTGTGTAGGTGCTGCTAACGAGGTTCTGTGTGGTTCTCCTACTGGATTGATAACCTTGGTTCTTAACTGAGGGAAATACTTATCTCTACTGTACTGCATCATCCTCTCCTCTTCGAGGAAATCCCAACGCAGCTCACAAGTAGCAGTTCACAAGGGAATAGATAGCTCAATAATGGGATTTGCTCCTCCGACGATGGAGAAATATTCTTAGGGCCTTCTCGGTGTTACGGTATCCATCATCGTCTAGCCAGACATAGTGTTATTTGATCACAAGGATGCCAGAACGCAAGAATGAGAAAAGAGAGCAAACCGGTAAATGAGGAAACAGGCAAAGTAAACAAGTTGTTGATTCACGGGGATGCCGATAAATCTCACCTTGGGTATTTGTAACATATCGCGAAGCAACAGGAACAACATTCGATAACTATGGGTTCACTGATACGTCTCCAACGTATCTATAATTTTTGATTGTTCCATGCTATTATAGTATCAATCTTGGATGTTTTATATGCAATTATGTATCATTTTTTGGGACTAACCTATTAACCTAGTGCCCAGTGCCAGTTGATGTTTTTGCCTGTTTTTGCCTTTTCAGAAAATCATTATCAAACGGAGTCCAAACGAAGAAAAAACTTTGGATTAATTTTTTCTGGACTTGAAGGGACCCTAGAAGCTTCGGGAGAAGACCAGAAGAGTCACGAGGGAGCGACAAGCCCGGAGGGCGCGCCCAGGGGGATAGGCGTGCCCCCTAGGCTTGTGGGGCCCTTGTGGCACCTCTTGACCTAATTCCAGCGCTATGAATTCCCAAATATTCCCAATATACCAAAAAGACAGAAGAAAAAACCTTTCCGCCGCCGCAAGCCTCTGTTCTTCCGCGATCCCATCTGGAGGCCTTTTCCGGTACTCTGCCGGAGGGGGAATCGATCACGAAGGGCTTCTACATCAACCTTGTTGCCCTTCCGATGATGTGTGAGTAGTTTACCACATACCTATGGGTCCATAGCTAGTAGCTAGATGGCTTCTTCTCTCTCTTTGATATTCAATACAATGTTCTCCTCGATGTTCTTGGAGTTCTATTCGATGTAATCTTCTTTTGTGGTGTGTTTGTTGGGATCCGATGAATTGTGGGTTTATGATCAGATTATTCATGAGAAATATTTGAGTCTTTTCTGAACTTATTTATGCATGATTGTTATAGCTTTGTATTTCTCTCCAATCTATCTATTTGGTTTGGCCAACTAGATTGATTTATCTTGCAATGGGAGAGGTGCTTTGTAATGGGTTCAATCTTGCGGTGTTCTATATCCCAGTGATAGAAATGGACAAGACATGTATTTGTATTGTTGCCATTAAGGATAAAACGATGGGGTTTAATCATATTGCTTGAGTTTACTTTGTCTACATCATGTCATCTTGCTTAAGGCGTTACTCTGTTTTTAACTTAATACTCTAGATGCATGCTGGATAGCGGTCGATGGCTGGAGTAATAGTAGTAGATGCAGGCAGGAGTCGGTCTACTTGTCTCGGACGTGATGCCTATATACATGATCATTGCCATTGATCCGTCATAACTATGCGCTTTTCTATCAATTGTCCAACAGTAATTTGTTTACCCACCGTATGCTATGTGTTCGAGAGAGAAGCCTCTAGTGAAAACTATGACCCCCGGGTCTACTTTTATCATATATTAAAATCCAAAAATACCTTGCTGCAATTTATTTACTTTTATTTTCTTTTGCAATTTACTTTTCTATCTATCACTATCAGAATTAATCCTTGCGCGTGACCGCTAAGGGGATTGACAACCCTCTTATTTGCGTTGGGTGCAAGTGTTTGCTTTTGTGTGTGTAGGTGCTGCTAACGAGGTTCTATGTGGTTCTCCTACTGGATTGATAACCTTGGTTCTTAACTGAGGGAAATACTTATCTCTACTGTACTTCATCATCCTCTCCTCTTCCGGGAAATCCCAACGCAGTTCGCAAGTAGCAGGAAGAATTTCTGGCGCCGTTGCCGGGGAGACATCACCAAAATCTATCAAGTACCTTTGCACAAACTATCATCTACTTGCTCTTATTTTCATTTGCCCTTTTTTGCATTTGCCTCTTGTTTTCATCTCCCCAACTTCTAAAACAATTTTACAAGAACACAAAAATATTTTTATTTGCTTGTTTGCTAGTTACTAACTTTGCCATTATGGCTAGTTCTTCAATTGTTACTTGCACCCCTGAAAATGAAGTTCTTAATTTTAAACAAAGGGGAGGAGAAAGTTTAAAATATGCTTGGTATAGGATTTGTGATGCTCAAAATAGGTCTACTCGTAAGCAATCCACCATTGTTCTTCTTCGCAATTTTTATGTGGGTATTACTACTTGGTATAGATTTGTGCTAGATACTATTACTGGAGGGAATATCTTGAGTAGTCACCCTATGGATGCTTTCAATGCTGTGGGAAATTAGTAGGATCACCACCTATCATTATTAATGAAACAACATTGACTTTGGAACATGTTATGCTAAGGTTAGAAGCTATTGAGAATAAAATGTCTACTATTGAACATCTTGAGAATCTAGACAAAAAGGTCCATAATCATATCACTCAATTTGGTTCTAAGGTAGCAATTACACTAAAAACCCTAAAAGAAAAAGAACCAATGAATAATGAAAGGATAGAACAAGGTCCCGCTAGAATCGATAAGTTAGAAGAAATTATTAATAACTTGGGTTCCGCTTTTTCCTCCGTTAAAACTATTGATAGGACTCCTCCCAATAAAAATTGCAAGTTTATGTATGTTCCTAAGACTAAGGGTGCCACTTCTAGCAAGGGAAATGAGGATCTTAAAATGATTAGCGTGCACCCCAATTTCATTGATATAATAAAGGAACCTATCTATGAAAGCAAAATTCTTAACTTTGTGCCTAGGAGCGTGATGATAAGAAACCCCTATGTTAAATCTCCTAGAAAGAGTAGGTGTGTAATTGAGGATTTGGAAACTGTAGGATCGAAAGTATGTCTAGAGGGGTGATTAGACTACTTGACCAAATAAAAATCTATCATTTTCCCAATTTTAGTTGTGGGCAGGTTTTAGCAAGTATGACAAGTCAAGCAACACCCTACACATGCAATTCTAAGAGTGTGGCAGCGGAAAGTAAACAATTGCACATGTAAGTAAAGGAGGGGGTCGGAGATTTCAAATGCAATGAAGACATGATGATTTTTGGCGTGGTTCCGATAGGTGGTGCTATCGTACGTCCACATTGATGGAGGCTTCAACCCACGGAGGGTAACGGTTGCGCGAGTCCACGAAGGGCTCCACCCACAAAGGGTCCACAAAGAAGCAACCTTGCCTATTCCACCATGGCTTACGTCCACGAAGTACTAGCCTCACTCGGGGTAGATCTTCACGAAGTTGGCGATCTCCTTGCCCTTACAAACTCCTTGGTTCAACTCCACATGATCTTGGAGGCTCCCAAGTGACACCTAACCAATCTAGGAGACACCACTCTCCAAAAGGTAATAGATGGTGTGTTGATGATGAACTCCTTGCTCTTGTGCTTCAAATGATAGTCTCCCCAACACTCAAGAACTTCCTCACAGATTTGGCTATGGTGAAAGAAAGATTTGAGTGGAAAGCAACTTGGGAAAGGCTAGAAATCAAGGTTCAAATGGTTGGATTGGAATGTCTTGATCTCAACACATGAGTAGGTGGTTCTCTCTCAGAAAATGTATGGTGGAAGTGTAGGCACATTCTGGTGGCTCTCTTACTAGGTAAGAGGGTGGTGGAGGGGTATAAATAGCCTTCACACGAAATCCAACCGTTACACACATTTGACCAAAATCGGTGGCACTGAAACTAGAATCTCGGTGAGACCGACTTGTGCAAAGATATGAACGTTTGAAGTTTCGGTGGGACCGGATGGAACATCTCGAAGCAACCGATGTGCAATGGTAAGGACTAGATCCAGTCTCGGTGGCACCGATTGCATAATCTCGGTGAGACCGAAATGATGCAACTTGGCAACAGAAACTTGGTTACTCCATCTCGGTGTTACCGAGTGCAATCTCGGTGAGACCGAAAGAATTGCAACTAGGCAACAGAAAGATGGTCACCCATCTCGGTGAGACCGAGATCCATATCGGTGGATCCGATTTGTTAGGGTTTGGCAAGTGGCACTGTCCTGATGAACTCGGTGGGTCCGGATAAGAGTGATTCGGTGGAACCGAGTTGGCTTTTAAGGTTTCAGACATATTTGAATGAAGGAAGTGGCTGAGGGTTTTGGAGCAATATCATTGAGCACTTGAGCAAATATATCATTATCAAAACCTCATCCCCTTTTAATAGTATTGGCTTTCCTATGGACTCAATGTGATCTTCGATCACTAAACCAAAAATGAAGAGTCTTGAGCTTTTGCCAATATATGTCCTTAGCATTTTGAAGGGTCCACATTCCTAGTCCTTGCCATGCCAATCATTGAACTTCCTGAAATCTTTCACTTGAATGTTTATTAGTTCAATGAGATATATGTTGTTGTAAATTACCAAAACCACCAAGGGAGCAAATGTGCTTTCAATCTCCCCCTTTTTGGTAATTGATGACAACATATAGATCAAAGCTTCGATAGAAAATATAATCAATGAATAGTATCGTCGCTTTGAGAAGTATGTGATAAGTAAGAGCTCCCCCTAAATTTGTGCATTATTTAAAATTTGCGTTTGAATGCAAATGCACAATCGATTAGGATCATGGGTCACTCTTCCATGTCACATACAACTTGGTGGAGCGCACAAAATGATATGAATGGAATATAAGCACTCATCACCAAAAGACATGTGAATGATCATACATTGATAGTGATAAGAGTAATCAAAGTGCATAGATATGAAGCAAAGTATGATCAACCACACAACCAACATATATAGTCTCAAGCATCACAAACAAAGTATCAAGCACACATCAAATCTCTCAAAAGAAAAGCAAGCGAAGCAAAAGGCAAGACACACTCTCTCTTGAAGCTAAAGATCTATACAAATTCTCCCCCTTTGGCAACAAGTACCAAAAAGCTTGAATAGGTATAGAGCTACACGTCACTCTGGGCAGGAGCTCCTGGAGGTGAAGATCTCTGGCTGGCAGCTCCAGTGTGCGTGGAAGGTGTAGAGAGAGCTGCATCTACAAATGCTTCAGCTGATGTCTGTTGTGCTGGTGGAGTAGATACTGTTGGTGGATCTGATGGAGTTGTAGCTGGGGCAAAGACTGTAGTTCTCATATCTGCAGTGGGTACAGCAGCAGACCTTGGTGCCCTAGGCACTGTCTGAAACCTGTTGGTAGTAGGGATCTCATCACCACTGTCAGACTCTCTGACTCTGTCTGCATCTTTCTGAAGCTACTCCACTGTGGTCTGAATCTCTGTGACTTTGACATCAAGATCATAGAACTTTGTTTCCACTATCCGCTCTAAGCTTGCCTGATTCTTGACAAGATTGGCCAGACCCTGTTCAATCCTCTGGGTGGCTTCAAGCAGATATGCCATTTGATCTGTCTTGGTCTTGAGGTGAGCAGTAGATGAGCTAGGAGCTGATGCTTCTTTGGTTGCTTTGGCTGCTTTTGCTGCTTCCATCTTGGTTTGTGCCTCAGCAGATGTAGGGTGAGATGGATCCATCACCACTACATTATCCTCAAACTCAGGATACAGTGGAAGGTGCTCTCTGTCAAGAAGATAAGTGTTCTTTGGAATCTTGGAATTGAGAAGCAATTGGATGTGTGGAGTAAAACCACATGACTTCTTCTGGTCAGCTGCTGTCCTCTTCACTGTCTCTACAATCAGACTCATCACCTTGAATTTCTGAGGAACATCAAACAAGTGTAGCATGTTGATGGAGCGGCCACAAATCATCTTGTCATATCCAAACTTGGGCATCAAAGTGTGCCTCAATATAGTGTTTATGGTGGCCAATCCAGGTTGCAGATGCTTTACAGATCCAAGCATGTGTGTCTCCAAGTCCTTCTCTGGGATAGGATTGTACATGTTCTTCATAGAATTATGGTCCTTCTTGGGTTTGGCATATACATCAATATCATCTTCCTCTTCCTTTGGAGCTTCAAGAAGAGCAGCCCACTCAGTGATTGAGGACTGGTATCTCTCTCCCTCAGTCATCCACACAATCTTCCCATTTGGATAGAAGTCTGCTGTGGAATAAAATTGCATTATCATCTCATCACTCCATGATGTAAGTTTTCTTCCAACAAATGTGTCTACACCAGCAAGCTTGAAGCTTTCATGAACATGAGGAAAGTTGTCTTCATTTTCATCAATGTACTCCCATTTAACCCATCTCATGTCACTGACTATGGGTTTCTTGTCAAGCAGAACTATTTCATAGAAGTCTTGTTGCTCTCTTGTGTGAAACCTGTAGTCACAAGTAGTTTTCCTCCTGATGGAATAGGGGTCATTCAGTCTCCACTGTCTCAGACCATTGTCCCTTCTTGCTTTCATGTCTTCTGCAACAGGGTGATTGTCATCATGTTCAGGCAACTTGGGCCTTAGCTTCTTGAGCACTTGTGGCTCATCATCAATCTCTGCTTCAGGCACTGGGGTCTTGTTCTTCTCCTTGGCCGAGACATCTCTAGTGGTTCTCTTTGTCCTTGTAGTTGTAGCCTTCTTTGTCTTGGAGGAGGTGCTGGTCTTTATGGCATCTGCCATAATCTTCTGTTGCTTAGCAGGAGGAGGATTTGCTGCTGGTTCTTCCTCATCATCAGTAGCATCATCTCTCCTCATGGAGGTTGGTTTGAATATGACATGTGCAGTTTGTTTTCTTTCCCTTTTCTTCCCTGCAGCTTTTGCCTTTTCCTTTGAGCCACTTGGCTCCTCAAGAGTGATAGTCATGCCTTGCTTAGCTGCAGTTGATGCTGGAACTTTCCTGGTGCCCTTCTTCTGCTGTTTACTCTCATACTCTGTGCTTACCACAGCTGGCTTCTTTCTCTTGGAGGTAGCCTCCTCAGCTGCAAAGTCCTCATCATCATCATCTGAATTTTTCTTCTTTCTGGACTTGGTGGCAGCCTTGGGCAAATCAGGAGAACTCCTTTCTCCTTCATAGAAGCTTTCCTCAGGGCTTGACCCTACACTCAGATCAGCTGATCTCTCTGACACATTCTGACTGTCACTAGCATCTGATATCTTGCAAGCTGACCTGTGAACGGAATAGGTATAGGCAGAGAGGAAGAGTTATCACAAAATGCAGCTAATTTTTGAAAAATTTGAGTTCAAACTTCAGTTTCAAGTTTTCACAGAATGAATATTGGATCAACCGAGTTGGACATTTCGGTGAAGCCGAAGCATGAGACAGGGACTTGGCACACCACTTTGGTCAGACCGAGATGGGTTTCGGTCCTGCCAAGAAGCTAGGGTTTCACTGAAATCTCTTTTCGGTCTCACCAATTAGTACAACTCGGTGGAACCGAGACGTACTAGTGCAATGGCCTAAACCAAATCGGTGACGCCGAAAATTCCAAATCGGTGGGTCCGAGATTAGTTCTGCGGAAACTTAACCCTAAAATTTTTGCTCGAATCTATTCTACGGAATTTGGTATGATGTAAGAGCATTGCAATCGTGGCATGAATCATGGCGAGTACCCTAGTGCATTGAATCAGAATTTGAAGCACGAGGGGGTCGAGTTTTACCCTAACTTGGCGAAAACTCTCTACGGCGGCAATGGCGGTGAAGATTTCCATTAACGGCGGCGGAGTCAAATGGCGAGGGCGCGCTGGACACAACAGCGAAGTCCGGATACAGGGATGACGGCAGCAGAGGGGGTGCGGAAACGAAAGAGTTTGAGAAATTTCAATCGTTCGGGCCCGCTGGATATATATACCCAACTGTTGTCGGTGGCACCGAGTGGAGCAAATCGGTGGCACCGAGACGTGTAACTGCGAGCGGTTATAGTAAATCGGTGATGCCGATTTGGTCCGAATCGGTTTCACCGAGATCAAAAACCTAGATCAATCAAATGATTTCGGTGAGTTTGAATGGATATGGATTGGTCACACTGAAACACATTTGAAGGTTTTGGAGTTCAGCCCTTTCAGATTGGTAACTCCGAGTGCGCCTCACCCGGAGGGTCCGAAAATGACTTGTTCAAATTTTGTGATATAGCAAGAATAGAATTTGAGACAAGGAATAATAGATAGCTAGAGAAGGTGCTTAGGCATTCTTGTACATCCACTTGGCTAGAAAAACCAAGACAAGCAAAACAACAAATGGATGTTCTCGAATGAGAAAAATATGCATAGCAACATGCTCACACAATAAGATTGCAAATGAAATATGTGTCAAACATGCACAACCAATTCTAGCATCTATCAAGCAATGGTTGATGACATAGTCATCTATATATGAGTATATTGACTTAGGAGTCAAATGAGAACATTTGATCATAGGTCATACTCATCGTTTAAGCACAAGTGGGGTTACCACTTTTACATAAAGCATTAATGTGTTCACACCATTAGAGTTGCTTTAGCTCAAGTCTTAGAGTAAAGCTCCCCCTAGATGTGATATCCCCCCAAGGAGGGATGAACTAACCTTGGGTTTTGTCGATGTTGACTTCATGTAGATG
This sequence comes from Elymus sibiricus, assembly GCA_039707655.1. NCBI lineage: Eukaryota > Viridiplantae > Streptophyta > Magnoliopsida > Poales > Poaceae > Elymus > Elymus sibiricus. Next base: position 310,079,727 of record CM077674.1, read on the forward strand.
TTGAAGATGTGGATGCTCAAAGTTGATGTAGACCATCAAGAGTTGGGATCAAACCTTTGGAGTTTTTGTGCTTTCAATACCTACATGGGTTAGTCCCACACAAGGAATATACAAGGATATCCATAGACATAGAGTGAAATGCACATATGATGATGTCCATGAATGCATTGAATACCTTGTCCCTTACCTTACCAACAAGAGGGTTTGTGACTCCATGAACTAGTGCAAGATGTTGAACTTGGTTGCACAAGTTCTTGCCATAAATGAATGTGAGTGAAGTTTGTTGGCGGAGTCACCCTCAAGAACTCTCTAGTTCTTCTTCTTTGGGACCCACATCAACTTGATGGGAATCCTTGGAGTTGTTGTAGCACTTGATGAAGTAGAACTTGATGAAGTCTTGGGAACCCACTTGACCAAGGCTTGAGGTGCTTCTTCAAATGAGTCAATCTCCTCTTGAAGCTTGTCCTTGCCTTTTAGCTTGTGGTCTTGTGGTGGAAGATCATCTTGAGCTTGTGTCCCCGTGAAGGAAGTAGGATCATACTTCTCTTGTTGAGGAACAAACTTCGTCTTGGGGTATTGATCTTCTTCCCACTCAACTCCATTGGCATTGAACTTTCGTTCAAAACCAACACCTTGGTTCTTCCGGTGCCTTCCTTGCTTGCGTACAATTTTCTCAAATTGCTTACTCCCGGCAAGGCTCTTGTAGACACCTTTTTCTACAATCCCTTTCAATAGATTGTTTTCTTGCTCAAGTGTAACTTGGCTAAGAGAATCATTAGTGGAATCAATAGAACTACTAGAAGCAACAACATTGGATTTAGCATTGTTATTGTTACTACTAGAGGTAGAACCCTTTTTACCCTTGTTGCTAGTTTGCTTAGATTTAACTTGTGGCATAAAGGTAGACAAGAGTAAACGTTTGGCAAGATATGAAGAACTCTTCTTTTGAAGATCATCATTAATAGCTTTAAGAAACTCATGCTCTTTCTCTAAATTTAGCTTCTAGAAGCGTAGCTTCTCATGAGTTTCATAAGCTAACTTAAGAGCATTTAGTTCTTTAGTTAGACGCTCAATCTCCTTCATAGCATTGTCATTCGTTTCCTCTTGACTATCATGATTACTAGCATTTTCATTATAGCTCACATCACTAGCCTTATCAACAAGTAAGTCATCATCACCAAGCAAATCATCCTCATCACTATTGAAGTCAAAGTATTCGGGGTGTGATACCTTAGGGCCTTTTGCCATGAAGCATCTTCCAATTCCTTCATTTGGTGAATCAAATAGATCATTGGAGTTGGATGACACAAGAGCAAGTCCGGCAACACCTTCATCTTGACTATAGTCGGAGTTGGAATGATAGCTTCTCTTGGAGTGGTTGTCGGAGTCGGAGCCAGAAATCCATTCACCAACATGAGCTTGATGTCTTCTTCTTGTGTAGCTCTTGGATGACTTGTCCTTCCGTTCTGAATCTTTGCTTCTTCGAGAGGGTCTTGGTTCACAACGATCATCTCTACTCCTTCTCTCCTTATGAGGTGATTCATCTCTTCTATGTCTTCCTCTTGGTGATTCGTCTCTTTTCTTATGAGGTGCCGTACACTCATTGGAATAGTGTCCGGGTCTTCCACAATTGTAACAATTTCGGTCATGACTTGATGATCTTCTCTCATAGTGTCTTGAGCTAGAGCTTCTTTCTTTCCCTTTGTTCTTGTAAAACTTGTTGAACCTTTTCACCATTAGGCTTATATCTTCATTGGATACTAGCTTGTCGCTTGAAGTTGTGGGAGCATCGGTTGAGGCTTTGTAGGCACCACTTGATTTGTTGTGTAGCTCTTCTTTGTCCTTAAATGACTTCTCATGAGCAACAATCCTTCCAATGACTTCCGTGGGCTTGAGATCTTTGTAATTTGGCATCATTTGGATCAATGTGCAAACGGTATCATATTTTCCGTCCAAAGTTCTAAGGATCTTCTTGATGATGAATTTGTCGGTCATCTCTTCACTTCCTAAGCCGACAAACTCATTTGTGATGAGAGCAAGCCTAGAGTACATTTCAGCGACTCCTTCACCATCCTTTATCTTGAACTTGTCAAGTTGACTTTGAAGCACATCCAACTTAGATTCCTTGACGGACTCGGTACCCTCATGCATATCAACCAAAGTATCCCAAAATTCCTTTGCATTTTCGAGGCGGCTGATCTTGTTGAACTCTTCGAGGCACAAACCATTGAAGAGAATGTCACAAGCTTGAGCATTGTATTGCAACATCTTCAATTCTTCCGCGGTTGCTTCACGATCCGGTTCCTTGCCATCCTCAAATAATTCACCTTGCAAGCCAACACGAACAACAGCCCAAACGGCGGAGTTATGACCAAGAATATGCATTTTCATCTTATGTTTCCAACTAGCAAAGTTTGTACCATCAAAATATGGACCTCTACGGTGATAGTTACCCTCACTAGACGTCATACTCTCCTAGGTTATGAAACCAATGCAATGGAGACCAAAGCTCTGATACCACTTGTAGGATCGAAAGTATGTCTAGAGGGGGGGTGATTAGACTACTTGACCAAATAAAAATCTATCATTTTCCCAATTTTAGTTGTGGGCAGGTTTTAGCAAGTATGACAAGTCAAGCAACACCCTACACATGCAATTCTAAGAGTGTGGCAGTGGAAAGTAAACAATTGCACATGTAAGTAAAGGAGGGGGTCGGAGATTTCAAACGCAATGAAGACACGATGATTTTTGGCATGGTTTCGATAGGTGGTGTTATCGTACGTCCACGTTGATGGAGGCTTCAACCCACGAAGGGTAACGGTTGCGCGAGTCCACGGAGGGCTCCACCCACAAAGGGTCCACGAAGAAGCAACCTTGCCTATTCCACCATGGCTTACGTCCACGAAGTACTAGCCTCACTCGGGGTAGATCTTCACGAAGTAGGCGATCTCCTTGCCCTTACAAACTCCTTGGTTCAACTCCACATGATCTTTGAGGCTCCCAAGTGACACCTAACCAATCTAGGAGACACCACTCTCCAAAAGGTAATAGATGGTTTGTTGATGATGAACTCCTTGCTCTTGTGCTTCAAATGATAGTCTCCCCAACACTCAAGAACTTCCTCACAGATTTGGCTATGGTGGAAGAAATATTTGAGTGGAAAGCAACTTGGGAAAGGCTAGAAATCAAGGTTCAAATGGTTGGATTGGAATGTCTTGATCTCAACACATGAGTAGGTGGTTCTCTCTCAGGAAATGTATGGTGGAAGCGTAGGCACATTCCGATGTCTCTCTTACTAGGTAAGAGGGTGGTGGAGGGGTATAAATAGCCTTCACACGAAATCCAACCGTTACACACATTTGACCAAAATCGGTGGCACCGAAACTAGAATCTCAGTGAGACCGACTTGTGCAAAGATATGAACGTTTGAAGTTTCGGTGGGACCGGATGGAACATCTCGGAGCAACCGATGTGCAATGGTAAGGGCTAGACCCAGTATCGGTGGCACCGATTGCATAATCTCGGTGAGACCGACATGATGCAACTTGGCAACAGAAACTTGGTCACTCCGTCTCGGTGTTACCGAGTGCAAGTGCAATCTCGGTGGGACCGAAAGAATTGCAACTAGGCAACAGAAAGATGATCACCCATCTCGGTGAGATCGAGATCCATATCGGTGGATCCGATTTGTTAGGGTTTGGCAAGTGGCACTGTCCTGATGAACTCGGTGGGTCCGGATAAGAGTGATTTGGTGGAACCGAGTTGGCTTTTAGGGTTTTGGACATATTTGAATGAAGGAAGTGGCTGAGGGTTTTGGAGCAATATCATTGAGCACTTGAGAAAATAGATCATTATGAAAACCTCATCCCCTTTTAATAGTATTGGCTTTCCTATGGACTCAATGTGATCTTCGATCACTAAACCAAAAATGAAGAGTCTTGAGCTTTTGCCAATATATGTCCTTAGCATTTTGAAGGGTCCACATTCCTAGTCCTTGCCATGCCAATCATTGAACTTCCTGAAATCTTTCACTTGAATGTTTATTAGTTCAATAAGATATGTGTTATTGTAAATTACCAAAACCACCAAGGGAGCAAATGTGCTTTTATGCCTAGCTAGGGGCATAAAACAATAGCGCTTGTTGGGAGGCAACCCAATATGTATTTTAAATTTTTGTTTTACTTTCTGTTTTTGTGTGTTTACACAATTGTAGCCTCTATTATGATTGTGTTTTTATCTTTTAATTAGTGTTTGTGCCAAGTAATGCCTTTGGATGATTTGGATGATAGTATAATTGATGCTGTTTGAAAATAGAAAGTTTTGAGTCCAGTGCTGGATTTTTGGTTCTGTACTGGAGCACGATAAAATTCTGAATTTTTTACACAGTATTGGTATATGAATGTTTTACGTTGTCCTAATTTTTAAGATTTTTTGGAGTTACAGAAGTATGGCTTTTAAATAGATCTTTACAGACTGTTCTGTTTTAGACAGATTCTGTTTTTGTTACATAGTTTGCTTATTTTGATGAATCTATGGATCGTATCGGGGGGTATGAGCCATGGGGAATTTGGAGTACAGTAGCATTATTCCAATATTAAATATGAATTAATTTACAACAGTACCTAAAGTTTAAGATTTATTTGTTATAATAACGGATCTCACAAGGTTTCTGTTGAGTTTTGTGTGCTGAAGTTTTCAAGTTTTGGGTGAGACTACGATGGATAAAGGAATAAGGAGCGGCAAGAGCCTAATCTTGGGGATTCCCAAGGCACCCCAAGGTAATATTCAAGGACGACTCAAGCGTCTAAGCTTGGGGATGCCCCGGATGGCATCCCCTCTTTCGTCTACAATCTATCGGTATATCACTTGGAGCTATATTTTTATTCATCACATGATATGTGTTTTACTTGGAGCGTCATTTTATTTTAGTTGGATTTGCTTGCTGTTATCAATAATAATTTTTTTTGTGTCTTTTATTTCAATAAAATGCCAAGTATAGCCTTTACCATGCTCAGTTTGCAAGTTTATGTGTTGCTGTTTGAAAACAGAAAGTTTTCTGTTATGTCCAGAATATTCCTTAATATTCAGAACATGATAAAAATCTGAAATTTTTACACAGGAAGCATGCATGAGTTCTCTGTCATGTGGTAATTTTTCAGAATTTTTGTAGTTAGGGAAGTATGAATTCTTATTCACCCTTTACAAACTGTCCTGTTTTGGCAGATTGCTGTTATAGTTGCATTGTTTGCATTTGTTTGCTTGTTTAATGTTTCTATTTGTGGATAGGAGTATTAAATATGTAGAGTCATTTAGTATGCAATGTTTAATTACAATTTTAGTGATTTTCTACAGTAGAGAATGTTAAGGTTTTGAGTTGATTTATACTAACTTATCTCACGAGTTCTTGTTGAGTTTTGTGTGGATGAAGTTTTTAAGATTTAGGGAAACCGTGATATGAGAGGAATTAAGGAGACACAAGAGCTCAAGCTTGGGGATGCCCAAGGCACCCCAAGATAACATTCCAAGAAGTCTCAAGCAACTAAGCTTGGGGATGCCCCGGTAGGCATCCCACCTTTCTTCATCAACACCTATCGGTTAGCCCAAGTTTTTACTTGTTCACATGATATGTGCTATTCTTGGAGTGTCCTTTCATTTTCATTTTGTTTGCTGTTTTAATAAAATTATCAAGATCTGAAATCTTTATTGAGAGAGAGTCTTCACATAGCTACTTAATTGTTTGCCTACTCATTGATCTTCACTTATACCTTTTGGAGTAGTTTCTCGTTTACTCTCGTGCTTCACTTATATCCTAAGAGTAAATTGTTGAATGAATTGAATATCATAAAGTTGAAATTATGTGTGCTTCATATGCTTGTCCCATGGGGAGTAGTGACTTCACAAATAAGAAGTATAAGTGGTAAAATTTATTGAAAGTTAGCAAACACAACATTGGTCACTTGAACAATTCATGAAAGAATATTGAAGGAAGAGAGATTTCACATATAAATATACTATCTTGGAAATCTTCTATGATTGTGAGCCCCCATTAATTATTTTCAAACTTGATCAAGTAGTTGATGTTGGACACGGAAGACAACGTAACGGGTTATGTTTGTTTATATTCACATAGATGTTATATTGTCATGGATCCTCTAACATGTGGTGCTTGCCCCCTATCCTTTGCTAGCCAAAAATCCGCACTAAGTAGAGATACTACTTGTGCATCCAAAAACCCTTAAACCCAGTTTCTTGCCATGAGAGTCCACTATATCTACCTATGGATTGAATAAGATCCTTCAAGTAAGTTGTCATCGGTGCAAAAGCAATAAAAATTGCTCCTAAATATGTATAATCTTTTATTGTAAGGGAAAATAAGCTTTGTACGAACTTGTGATGGTAAAGCAATAAAAACGACGGACTGCATTATAAAGGTTGCTATCACAAGGGGCAATATAAAGTGACGTTTCTTTGCACTAAGAGCTTGCACATCCAAAAATAAAAAGCGCATGACAACCTCTGCTTCCCTCTGCGAAGGGCATATCTTTTACTTTATGTATTTACTTTTATGCAAGAGTCAATAGTGTTCTTCTCTATTCCGTTTTTATTTTCTCTCTTGGCAAGCATCATGTGGTGGGGAAAGATCTAGGCACATATACCCCGTTGAATATAGGTGATCATGAGTTATTATTGTTGACATTATCCATGAGATAAATAAGTTGGGAGGCAAAACATTAAGCCCCTATCTTCCTATGGGTTTGACTGAAACGATTTGTTCCAAAAATATGCCTTGAGTGTCAGCAATCATGGAAGACTATATGATAGTTGAGTATGTGGAATTTGCTAAATCAAAGCTCTTACATAGACCCTTCCTGAAAATAAGATGAATTGCAATTGTTTGATGACTGAAAACATAGTTTGTTAGTTTTCAAGAAAGTTTATGGTCTATACTTTAACATGTGAATAGCTTGCTACTTGATCATGAGAAGTTTTATGAGATGAGCTACTGTCTATGATATATAATGATGCTAGAAAAGTGACTGAAACTATCATTGATCAAACTTATGCACTATGCTAGCATTCACACTTCATAAAATATTTCTTTTATCATTTACCTACTCGAGGACGAGCAGGAATTAAGCTTGGGGATGCTGATACGTCTCCAACGTATCTATAATTTATCAAGTATTCATGCCATGTTTATTATAGTTTTGTATGATTTTGGTGCACTTTTATATGGCTTTTATATGATTTTTATGGACTAACATATTGACCTAGTGCCCAGTGCCAGTTGCTGTTTTCTGCTTGTTTTTGGTTTTCCAGAAAATCCATACCAAATGAAGTCCAAATGCAGCGAAACTTTTTGACAATTTTTTCTGGAAGTAAACAGACCCAGGAAGCTTCGGGGGAGCAGCGGAAGACCCACAGGGGCCCCACAAGCCACCTGGGCGCGCCCACCCCCCTGGGCGCGCCCTGGTGCCTCGTGGGCCCCTTGTGGCCCCTCTTTGCGCGATTCCAATGCCAAAAATTCCTATATATTCAGAAACCTCCAGAAATAACCCTAGAACTTCGACTACGCCGCCGCAAGCCTCCGTACCTCCACGATCTCATCTACAACCCTTTTTTGGCACCCTGCCGGAGGGGGAAATCATCACCGGAGGCCATCTTCATCATCCCGGCGGTCTCCATGATGAGGAGGGAGTAGTTCACCCTCGGGGCTGAGGGTATGTACTAGTAGCTATGTGTTTGATCTCTCTCTCTCGTGTTCTTGATTTGGCACAATCTTGATGTACCGCGAGCTTTGTTAATATAGTTGGATCATATGGTGTTTCTCCCTCTCTATCTTGTTGTGATGAATAGAGTTTTTACCTTTGAGGTTTCACTATTATCGGATTGAATACTTTTATGGATTTAAGAACACTTGATGTATGTCTTGCATATGAATACCCGTGGTGACAATGGGGTATTATATTGATTCACTTGATGTATGTTTTGGCACTCAACTCGCGGATTCCCGAGGTGACATTGGGGTAATCTATGCATAGGGGTTGATGCACGTTTTCGTCCTACTTTCTCCGGTAGAAATCTTGGGGCACTCTTTGAAGTTCTTTGTGTTGGATTTAATATTATGAATCTGAAGTTGTTTGATGCATATCGTGTAATCAACTCATGGATACTTGTGGTGATATTGGAGTATCTAGGTGACATTAGAGTTGGTTGATGTGTATCATATGGTGTTATTTTAGTACAAACTCTAGGGCTGTTTGTGACACTTATAGGAATAGCTCAATAGATTGATCGGAAAGGATAACTTTGAGGTGGTTTCATACCCTACAAACAATTTCATCTTATGTTCTCCGCTAGATAAGAACTTTGGAGTGATTCTTTGTCGCACGTTGAGGGATTGCTATATGATTTAATTATGTTAGCACTGTTGAGAGATTGCACTAGTGAAAGTATGAACCCTAGGCCTTGTTTTCAAGCATTGCAATACCGTTTGTGCTCCGTTTTATCACTTGCTACCTTGCTGTTTTTATTTATTCTGATTATAAAAATATATTTGTACTATCCATACTACACGTGTATCACCATCTCTTTGCCGAACTAGTGCACCTATACAATTTGCCATTGTATTGGGTGTGTTGGGGACACAAGAGATTTCTTGTATTTGATTGCAGGGTTGTTTGAGAGAGACCATCTTCATCCTACGCCTCCCACGGATTGATAAACCTTAGGTCATCCACTTGAGGGAAAATTGCTACTGTCCTACAAAACTCTGTGCTTGGAGGCCCTACATGAGTCTACAAGAATAAGTTGTGTAGTAGACATCAGCCCACACATGCTTGGCCGGCCCAAGGGGGAGCCCCTCCATGGAGCTCCCCTTTCCCCCTTTTTGTGGCTTTTGGTAGAAAGTATCCAAGTGGTTTTTTGGTCTTTTCCCCCAAGCCTCTACCCCTTGCTCACACTATAAATAGAGGTGGAGAGATCTCTCCATTTCACTCGAGTTTCTCTCCCACACAAGCCATGCAATGATCTGGCATTCTTTCTCTCCCCGCACAAAATAGTTTCGTAGTGCCGAGAGGCTGTCTAGTCTCCGGTAGGGCCTAGTTGTGGATGGCGAAGCCCTATTGGATAGTTGAAACCGGATGTGTGCAACCCGGTAGAGAGGTCGTAGTTTTTATCTTAGTTCGAGGTTCAGTCCGAGGTTTTGTCCGAGGTTTTGTCCGAGAGCCTCCCGAAGGGCTGTCTGAGGGACTGTCCAAGGGGCTGTCTGAGGGAGAAAATCCTCGCGGTTGGGAGGTTGTAAATTCCTAGCTGCGGGGATCTGCACCGAAGATCTCACCGATAGTACTTCCGCTGCGCTACGAGTTGGTAATGATCAGATCAAACCTTGTATGCATCTTCATAGTGGTCCTGCGCATGATCGTAGTGCAGAAATTTTTTATTTTCTGTCGCGTTACCCTACATATTTTGTCCATCTTGGTGCTAGTTTCCATATAATACCTAAAATCATGTGATCAAAGCCAATAACCAAGGTTTCTCTGATTTTGACAAATATATAATAAAGTGAGAGTAAAAGATGGTGAAAAAACAACATGCTAAATGCAAAATCTCCAAGAAAATACGATGTGAAATGGAGGCATCATCCATCTATGAATGCTCTACGTCCAATCATTCTATTTCCACGGTCTTACATGGCGCTGTCGCGGGAATAACCGATGCTTATTCCTCAAGTACCGTCATTTTTCTTCTCCGAGAAAAGAAGGGAACGACATGTAGCCCACTAGGACCGACTATCCACTATTCTTTAAGGCACCTGAACAAATCATGAGAATGAACATAACATGCTTCAGAGGGACATGTTCTTGTGATGTTGAGCTACCTTCAAAAAATGTGTCAGTTCGGATGCATTCCTTGAAGTGTTGAATATCATGATTGTTTAGAAAATATAGGATAGCATAGGATATATTTTACCTTGTCTTGTACTCCAAGAAGGTCATGTACTTACTATATATATGCCCACGAGGCTCAAGCAATACATCATCGATTCCACCCATCTTCTATATATTCCTCTCACATGGTATCAGCCTTACCTCGATCCTAAACCCTAGCCGCCGCTGCTTCCGCGCTGCGTCACCCCCGGGGAGGTCGATCTCCATGATCTCCATCTGGGGCTGCGCAACCCGTACCTAGGGTTCGTCCACGGATCACGTTGATTGGCTGCCATGGAGAGTCTTTTTCCCGATCGATTGATCCAGGTTTTTCTCTCTCATCGGCCGTTTGATCGTTGTTTCCTTTTTGGTTTTCTGATCTAAGATCGGTTTGCGTCACTCGCCGCCACTAGTCGACCCTCGCACGCCTCTGCTCCAACTTCGGCGTCGACTCACCGACCTCTTCTCCGACACGGTGGCCTCGCACGACACGCGGTGGCCCGAAACGGCCGACGTCCACGCGTCCGTCCGCTTGTCGCTCTGCGCCGGCTGTCGTCGCCATGATCCGACCGGGATTCCTCCATCAACCCCGCCTCCGTCCAAATGTGTTTGCATCCGGGCCATGCGGACTTCAGCAGCAGCCTTGCCACGGGTCTCCACGCTGCAACTCCAACCAGCCATCCACGTATGCCTAAAGCCCATCCACGAGGAAGCTTGGATTCGGCCGCGCACTTTAAGGCCAGTTCTTTTGCTAGGTTCTAGAATAAGCCGAAATAAGCTGCCCCCACCCAGCTTATTCTAGAAGCCTAGAATAAGCTGGGTAGAGGGCAGCTTATTCTAGAAGCCCAAAAAAGCTATCAAAAGAACTGGCCCTAAGCGACGCACCAGCCGAACAACTTACGTCGGTGTCTTGTGTTGGTAAGGTGTTGTACGGTCTGGCCACACGCAAGTTTGCGACACCTCACGCCCCTTATCGCTCGAGTGTTCCCGCGTGGACGCGGGGCTGCTTGTGCTGCTTCGCTGGTCTGCGGCCATCTGTTGTCGTCTGTGCCTCTTCGACCTCGCGAGCGATCGGATTGATCACTTGACCGGACGCGATCCACTCCATCCGCGTCGCGCGATCGACCTAATCAGTTGTTTGCGCGTGCCTCCTCGGGTTCCCGTGAAGATCATTACCGAGTATGCGCGCCTCTCCGCCAATCGAGCAACATGTTGCCGCTGCGTCACCCCTTCGGGCCACAGCGCCGCCGCCCTGTGGTTCTCCCCGCGGTTGCACCGATCCGCGTGCTGCCGCTACGTCACCCTTTCGGGTCGTAGCACTGTGGCATGCGGTCCACGCCGCCGCCCCCGGTCTTCCCCGCGGCTGCACCGACCCGTGCTCTACCGCTGCGTCGCCCCTTCAGGCCGTATCGTCGCGGCACGTGGTCCACTCCGCCATCCCCGCGCGTTGATATCTACGTGGTATGTGTCACGCGCTAGGCGTGGGAACACCACCATCCGCGCTTGGTCTTTGTCACGCTGTTGGGATCTTCCTCGTCTACTTCGAACACTGCCGTTGTGCTTCTACAGGCGACCGACGTGGTCCTTCACGGGCTACCTCTGGTTCCGCCGACCACATCTTCGTCTTCCTCCAGCATCAGCTCATCGCCAGCATCGCCGTCATCTACCCCGACCACTTCATCTACTTCGACAACCGTGGGCAACATCGGCACCTTCTACCCCACACCGATTTGCGCCACAACCGTTGTCGAGTCCTCCTCTGCTGGTCCCTTTGACGTGGCGTACAACAGTGATGGTCCCTGTCTACGCATGCCCGGTGCTGGCAACACCAACGCGTGCCTTCGTCCGGGCTTGGCAAACCTGGTATGGAGCCTCGTCAACACCGACTACTTACCGTCTATGCATGCCTTGTGCCGGCAACACGGACATGTGCCTTCGTTCATGACGTATCCCCGGGCTTGGCAAACCCGATGTGGTGCCTCGTCAACGTCTTCTTCCTGGCGCACCACCGCACCCCAGACTACACGGCGCTTCCTTGCGCCCGCGGATCCACGGCGACTACCTCGACACCGGCCACCACGACTCGACATCTACCATGGCGTCCCTCGCACAGCTACACCAGCCTACGCTCTCTGCTACCTCGACAACGGCACAAAGGGCTACAGCCTTGCTTGAGCAACCTCGTCGGTTTTCACTCCAGCCACAACTTCCGCGATGCATCGACCATTACGACTGTGGGGGGATGTTTGTCGGCTTACATCCTTCGGATTCTTCTCCAGTCTCAATGTCTACACCTCTACCGTTGTGACTGCGGGGGATGTTGAGTATCGTGATTGTTTACGAAATATAGGATTGCGTAGGATTTATTCTACCTTGTCTTGTACTCAAGAAGGTCATGTACTCACTATATATACGCCTATGAGGCTCGAGCAATACATCATCAATTCCACCAATCTTCTCTCTATTCCTCTCACATGAAGCACAGATAGTACAGGTTTCCAAGATGATTAGTTCCATAAAAAAAGTTTATAGATATTAGGTTTGCAATGATAGTCACTGTATCATTGTTGAAATGTGGGATCCTGCGAGGGCCAAGGTATTACAATTGTTACACTTTCACTGTAATAAAAGTATATTTAGTATGGTGTACTTTCGAATTTCTCGTTGTCGTGTCAACATGATTGCTCACTGGTTTATTCTTTTGCTTCGAAGGTGAGGAATTCGGCGAAGAATATGCGTTGACGAGGATGAAGCTAGAGAAAAACATAGCAATAGTATAATAACTCATGGGCATAACTTCAACCAGAAAATGGACTGATAGTAAAATACTTCATGGGCACAACTGCAACCAGAAAATGTACTGATAGCAATGTGTTGTGTTGACAGAGTTGTTAACACATACTCCGTCCCTCCGTTCAGAAATGAATGTATTCCGACAAGTATTTTCGGACGGAGGGAGTATAAATTAAGGGATATAGCATGTGATGTGCTGAGAATATTGTTGTCAGTCCAGCTATCAGAATCTGCCGGTTACTGAAGTGAGCACCGACCATCGCTAGTTAGGACAAAATATCAAATTGATTTTGAGCGGTTGAGCAATCACATGATAACTAAAAACTACAACCAACACCATTATTGGATTGCACAATGCATTGCCACTGACAAGCCATATAATGTCTCTTGTCGCTTCATATAATCTACTACACTTGTACCCCCCAAATAAAACGTTGTTGAGAGGGAAGGGGAAGAGAGAGACCACTGGCTGGCATGCACCAAGCAGCAACACACATTGCAGCAAAGCATTGCATATACTAATCCGGCGGTCTACATAATTGCCTACTGGCGAGTTGCATACTTGCATCCCATCATCCTACTAGACTTGTCCACCGATCATGCATCGTGTTCATAAAAGAAACAAAGGGAGCTGGGGACACTGGAAAGCAGCACCTAGCTCCACACCACCCATCATCCATGCACGATAGCCGCGCAGAAACAGCTTTCGATTTCACGTGGCCCAAAAGGTTCCCTTCTTTTCCCCCCCGATGGAGTCATATTATAGAGGCAGAACGGCAGGAGATTGGCTGGTTACTACTGCTTGCCCTCCAATAATACTACTGCATCTACTCGAATCACATGTGTCGAAGCTAGCATAGCCATAGCATAGTGGCTCCAACTTGTCATGTCATTTACTGCAAGAGTCCCGCCGGTTGCTTGCTGCAAGTATACCCAGTTTATATGGCGGACACGTGTTGGTGCTGACCCGTGATAGCATCTGCGTACACGACTGGTGTGTGTCGCCATGCGTGTCGGCAGCAACGCTTGGCTCGGCGTGTATGGACAGTTGGACACCGGAGCACCACGATTATCTTGACCCATTTGAAGGTCTAGACAAAAGTTTAAAGGGGTCGTGAAGTGAAAGTGTGGTCGCCGGAGAGGAAGAGAAGTACGTGAGACACGGACCGGCTCACTTGGGACTCGAGGCCCCGTCGTCTCCCATGCGACTCCTTCTCGTCGGAGCCCGCGACCTGTCCGTTGTCCATGGACATGAGGTTGACGATGGACGTGGATGGGATGGCACGCTCGTCGTGCCACCGGCGCCAACCAAACGTCTTTGGCAGCGCGAAGGGCGCCCAGTTGCGACGTTCTCGTCCGCGATCGACAACGCCGCCTCCGCGTCCGGCTGCGCCGCTACCGCGTTACGAGCGGTGTGAGCGCGCGCGGCCCCGTAGAGTACCCGCTGCTCGGCGACGAAGTTGGGGCTCTCCGCCACCATGGTCGCCACGACTTCCTCGCTCGCACGCTCGCCGAAAATTTGGCCCTCCGCCTGTCGATGCTGCTTGAGGAGGGAGAGATTGTACCGCTGCTCCTCCTGCGCCTGCCGGAACGTCGACATAGGCGCCAGCGTCGACTGCTCCTCTGCCATGGCGGCGTTGAAGTGCGTTTGCGCCTGCTCCATGGTCAGGTCGGCTTGGACCGGCGCTGGCAGGGGAGCCGAGTCATCATCGGAGCCCGTCTACATCGTCGGGTCGTCGTCGGAGACTTCCGGGGAGTTGGCCAGCATGCCGGCCTCTACCCGACTGGCAAGGCGGCCCTGCCAACCGGCCGTAAGGGCGGCCACCTCGTGCTTCTACTCCGTCGACAGGCTCTCCCACAACGCGTTGCCGCTCGCGGTCATGGCAGATGTGATGCATGGGAGGAGGATGTGGAGTGGATGTGTTGTGGTGCAGTTTGTGCCGGGAGTGGCCCCGTTTAAATAGCAGATGTCGGTGATGCCAAGCGGCGGGTGTGTCAATGCAGGCGCCGAAGTTGGTTTCCCGAACGGCATGCCTGTTTAATGGAGGCAGACGAACAGACAGGCAGCCCGTTTGAATGCGGTAGATATCCGTCTCGTCCCGTCCAGTAACGTCTCTCCGACATTGAAAAGGCGCAGACACCGGGGGCGCGGCGTCGGCGGCGCTCTCGACCGGCGAGCCGCTTCAATGCCGGCTAATGGCCTGCAAGACACAGGAAGTATAGCACCTTCGTGTAAGTATCACAATAGTGATCGTCCCAACAAAGAGCGGAGGAGAGTATTTATAAGTAGCGTTTTGGTCACACACGAGTTGTCATTGGTCTCGTATGAAGTAACTATTTGAGTATCTGCAAAAGCTATTAGTGTTCTTTGGAACAAAATAAACCAGAGTAGTAAAAGGTTTGGACAGCTGCGGGAATAATAACAACTGGAAAATAAAGAGCATAAATAAAAGACAGAAAATAAGGTTGGTTTTCTACAAAAGAGAGGTTAGGCGCGAAAAAACTTCGGATCATGGTTTACATCAAGTGTGCCAGTGCGACGGTATACCAGTTACCTTGGATCATGGTTTACATCAAGTGTGCCAGTGTGACGGTAATATCAGCTACCTTGTATCATGAGTCTAGTATTTAGATTGCTTGTTGAGTAGGTAGATCACCCTAGAATTGGGAAACTCCTCCACGTGGGATTATATTTCACTCTATGGTCATGCTTCGACGTTGCCACAGCGTGGTCGTCTCCACAATTAAGGTTGTTAAACCGGAACCATGCATTATCTTTGGTGGTTCACCATTATTTCATATTGTCTTCGTTCCTCGTAGATATCTCCGCCTGTCACGTTGAAGGTCACAGATTTACTAAACAATATGTGTTACCTCCATAGGTCTTTAGATCATGTTGCCGGCCCTTAAATTAGACAACATGCATTATGCTCACCACAGAATAAGAACTTACTAAACAATCATAAGACTATAAACACGAATGACGACATATAGAATAGGCACAAATGATTCTTACCATTCACCTACATCTCCCACGCCTATGGGGAATTACCCACACATCATAGAAGAATAACCAATCATCTCAGAGAATAATCCGATGAAAATCATATCGATAATACCGTGAAGATCCACAATAAGATAAATGATTAAAGAAGTCTCAATCTCCAGATGTGTATGAATAGAGTATACACCCTGATCTTATAGCTTAGAATTTCTCTTACAACAATGATGAGATGATGAAATGAAACGGGAAAACAAAATAGAGAAGATCACCAATGGTCCTTCTTCTCCGGATCTCTTCTCTCTCTGTTTTGGATGGAGTGGAGGCAGGTAGGTCTCTCTGATGCCCGATGCCCTTTTACAAAAGTTGTTGTTGCAGATGAGAGGGAGCCTGCGACGCCTGGTACGACCGCTAGTATGAGCGCTTGTGCTCGTACCAGTGGTTGTCTTGCATTCTGTAGCTGCTGGTGCAAGATCTTCCAACATGGAACTTGCTACAAATGACTCGATTTCGTGTTTTATTGCTTGGTTTCCTTCCGTAAATATATTTTCCTGCCAAACAATAGAAAAACAAATTTTCTTATTTCTCAAAGGATTAGCGTTAGAAATAACCGAGAAATAGCGAAAGCACGGTCAAAACCAAGTCAAAACTCCTCATGAAAAGTGATGAACTCTCGATCCATCACTGGCACCAGTGCGAGGTCACATCCGCTCTTGTTCGGCATCAATGCAGAGTTGGCCCTCTAGAGTGGCATGAATGTGAGGCATCCGCTTCAGGCGGGAAAGGGCTCAGGCGAGGGAGAGTGTTTTGGGTGGGACCAGTTTGCTGGACATGTACGTGGCAGCGGTCCAGACGCCCGCAAAGCCCCCCCCCCCCCCCCCCGCCCCAGTTTTCTTCTGGTATGCAGGAAAACGGATGTTTGGACCTATCCACGGACGGATGGGGTACCGTGTTGGATGGCAAAACACGTCCGGACCGCGCGATCCGGACCTGTCCACGGACGGATAGGGTACCGTGTTGGATGGCAAAACACGTCTGGACCGTGCGATCCAGACGGATGCGGGCGGTTTGAGGGTCAGTGTTGGAGATGCCCTAAAGTTGTAAATTCCCTGTGGTGATACACATATTTGAAGAAAAAAACGACAAGAGTCTTTTCACCTAATTCCCTGAATTTTGAAAAATACATGAACTTTACAAGATTAGGCATTTGATTTTGTAAGAAAAGAAAAACCATATGAATTTATCGTTGGCTCGACATGCGGACAGTATGCAAGTGAATGGGTATGCAGGTATAGACATTGAAGCACTGGAACATCACAGTGATCAAAGTCTTTTGAGGGTGTTCATAAGGCCTTGTACAATGTAAAATGCTTAGAGAAATAAATCAATTTTTGCTCAAGCACTGATGCTTATCTATAGAGGCGGACGCTTAATTACGCACCTTGTTATAGAAATAAGCACTAGTGGTTAAAAAACTCAATTTATTTTAGTAAGTATCTCCTCTAAGCACTTTGCATTGCACATCTGTAAAGGAGTCTAAATTTGAAAAAAAAAATCAACTCATATAAGACACATCTCAAAATCCTACCTTACTTTCATCTCACAAATTTTGCACTCTCTCTCTCTCTCTCCCTCTCTCTCTCTCCCTCTCTCCCTCCCTCTCTCATGCAGCAACCCGTATATCCAAAATCCGAGCCCAATGAAGAAATGTGGACAATGCATGTACTTGAACACCCACCTTATGTTTAGGCTTTACCAGGCCATTGATGTGGGAATCACATACGGCACAACTATTTCTCATTGATAATATGTTAGTTGGGTATTGACTTTTAGCTCTGATATTACATTGAATTGCATGCGCCAAACTAGTTCGCCGAAGAGACTAAACTGGCGGCGGGAAACGGCAATGTGATATATTTCAACACGCGGATTGAATCATTGACCAAAAATACCCACTAAGTTGATCTTTCCCCCACATTGTGCATTTGTAAAGCATGTGTGTGGATGTATTCATGTTGTCCATTTTATTTTATTTCGATACACTAGTTATCCAATATGTCGTTGAGTTGGAAAATAATAGAGGACCAATCATTTATAATTTTTTATTTGTATGATCACTAATTTAGAGTACCCATAGCAACTATTTTTTTAGAGAGAACCGTGACAACTAACTGAGCACCCGGGTTATATTTTTTTTCATTGGATTTATTCTTACATCGACGTCTTTATAATTATATCTCATGCAATTGTATTTAAGAGATTTTTAGGCTACTATTCCAATGGGCCTCCCTTTTGCCGTCTAGAAGGCGCGGAAAACATCACAAATGATAGTGATGCACATTTCTCTGGTAAACCCCGCGTTGCTAACCCACCTGGGTAGGAGCACTTCTCTGAGGCTGGGCACTCGTAGGAAAAAGCCTCGTTGAGTTTTGGCGGGCTGGGTGGATTATGATAGAAATTGTGGTGGATCCTAAGTGATGCCCGCAGCCGATGCAGGTGGGCCGGCCCAGTTTGGAAGCGTCTGCACTGCGTTCATTCACTGGCTTCAGTTTTTCCCGTTCGTTCACTTTATGTTGGGTTTTTTCATTTTTATTTTTGTGTGGTTTTCTATTTGGGTTTTTTCTTTTTGTTCTTTTCACCCTTTTTTATTTTTCTCTTTCAAGATTTCATTTTTTTTTTTATTTTTTTTTTCACATTTCTTTACAGTTTATGTAATATACTGTTAACATTTATTCTAATATATGGTGAATATTTTTCCCAGTAAGCTCTCATTTTTTTAATATACTATGAACATTTCTAAAATACACACTAAATATATTTTTAATATACGATGAATATTTTTTATACCATGAAGATGAACTTTTTTCTATACACACCTAACGTTTTAAAATACACACTGAAATTATTAAGAAAAGATGTATATCTCAAAATAGTTTTTTTTGTTGAAATCACTTTAAAAATTCCAACGGTCTCTCTCTCATTCACTCATGCACCAACCAGTATATCCAAAAATCCGAGCCAATGAAGAAATGTGGACATTGCATGTACTTGAACAACCCCCTTATATTTAGGCTTTACCAGGCCATAGATGTGGGATTGACATAGGGCACAACTATTTCTCATTGATAGTATGTTAGTTGGGTATTGACTTTTAGCTCTGATATGACATTGAATTGCATGCGCCAAACTAATTCGCCCAAGAGATTAAACTGGCGGCGGGAAATAGCAATGCGATATATTTCAACACACGGGTTGAATTATTGACCATAATTATCTACTAAGTTGATCTTTCCACCACATTGTGCGTATGTATAGTATGTCTGTGGATGCATTCATGTTGTCCATTTTATTTTCTTTCGATACACTAGTTATCCAATATGTCACACAGAGGGAAAATAATAGAGGACTAATCATTCAGAATTTTTAATTTGTATGATCACTAATTTAGAGTACCCGTAGCAAGTAATTCTTTTAGATATAACCGTAACAGCTAACTGAGCACCTGGGTTATAATTTTTTTCATTGGATTTATTTCTTACATCGACGTCTTTATAATTACATCTCATGCAATAGTATTTAAGAAATTTTTAGGCTAGTTTTCCAATGGGCCTGCCTTTTGCCGTCTAGAAGGCGCGGAAAACATCACACACGATAGCGGTCCACATTTCTCAGGTAAACGCCGCGTTGCTAGCCCACCTGGGTAGGAGCACTTCTCTGAGGCTAGGCACTCGGAGGAGAAAGCCTCGTTGAGTTTTCGCGGGCTGGGTCGGTTATGATAGAAATTGCGGTGGATCCTAAGTGATGCCCGCAACCGATGGAGGTGGACCGGCCCAGTTCGGCAGCGTGTGCGATGTGTTCATTCACTGGCTTCAATTTTCTCTCGTTCGTTCACTTGATGTTGGGTTTTTCGTTTTTATTCTTTTGTGGGTTTCTGTTTCTGTTTTTTTTTTTTTTTTTTTTTTACTCTTTTACTTTTTCTCTTTTCATATTTAATTTTTCCGGTTTTTATTTTTGCACATTTTTATTACATATTATGTAATATATGGTGAACATTTATTCTAATATGTGGTGATTTATTTTTCAGTAAACACTGATTTTTTAATATACTATGAACATTTTTAAAACACACACTAAATAATTTTTTTATATACGATGAACATTTTTTGTACAACAAAGATGAACTTTTTCTATATACACACTGAACGTTTTAAAATACACACTAAAATTTAAAAAGAAGAAGATGTATATCTCAAAACAGTTTTTTTATTTAAATCACTTTAAAAATTTCAACAGTATTTCTCTCTTCCTCTCTTTCTCTCATGCACCAACCCGTACATCCAAAATACCAAGCCAATGAAGAAACGTGGACAATGCATGTACTTGAACACTCCCTTTATGTTTAGGCTTTACCAGGCCATAGATGTGGGACTGACATAGGGCAGAAGTATTTCTCGTTGATAGTATGTTAGTTGGGTATTGACTTTTAGCTCTGATATTACATTGAATTGCATGCGCCAAACTAATTCGCCCAAGAGACTAAAATGGCGGTGGGAAATGGCAATGCGATATATTTCAACACACGGGTTCAATCATTGACCAAAAATATCCACTAAGGTGACCTTTCCACCACATTGTGCATTTGTACAGTATGTGTGTGGATGTATTCATGTTGTCCATTTTATTTTATTTCGATACACTGGTTTTCTAATATGTCGAAGAGTGGGAAAATAATAGAGGACCAATCATTCATAATTTTTTATCTATATGATCACTAATTTAGAGTACCCGTGGCAACTAATTTTTTTAGAGAGAACCGTAACAACTAATTCAGCACACGGGTTATAAAAAAAATTCATTAGATATATTTCTTGCATCGACGTCTTTATAATTATATCTCATGCAACTGTATTTAAGAGATTTTTAGGCTACTTTTCCAATGGGCCTGCCTTTTGCCGTCTAAAAGGCGTGGAAAACATCACATACTAGTGGTCCCCATTTCTTAGATAAACCCCGCGTTGCTAGCCCACCTGGGTAGGAGCACTTCTCTAAGGCTGGGCACTCGGAGGAGAAAGCCTCGTTGAGTTTTGGCCGGCTGGGTGTGTTATGATAGAAAATGTGGTGGATCCTAAACGATGCCCGCAACCAATGGAGGTCGACCGGTCCAGTTCGGTAGCATGTGCGCTACGTTCATTCACTGGCTCCAGTTTTTTCTCGTTCATTCACTTGTGTTGGGTTTTATCGTTTTTATTCTTGTGTGATTTTCTGTTATAGTTTTTTCTTTTCACTCTTTTTACTTTTTTCCTTTTTCTCTTTTCAGATTTTGTTTTTATTTTTATTTTATTTTTGCAAATTTTTTACAGTTTATGTAATATAAGGTGCACATTTATTCTAATGTATGGTGAATATTTTTCAGTAAACATTGAATTTTTTTAATATACTATGAACATTTTAAAAATACACACTAAATAATTTCTAAATATACGATTAATATATTTTTTATACAACGAAGATGAACTTGTTTTTCTATACACACCAAACATTTTAAAATACACACTTAATTATTATTTTAAAAAGATATATATCTCAAACTAGGTTTTTAAAATCACTTTAAAAATTTACAGTCGGTTTTTTAGAAAAAACTGAGCAAAAATACGAAGAGAAAAAATGCAAGGCAAACCTGTGTAACTATGCAGCTAGCCCATTAGAAGCTCGGTTTAGGCGTGGCCACCCCTATTTGCCGCCTGGGGCATCACATAGGACGTCCGAGAAATGGCCACCGTAGGTAATGCTTGTTTTTTTTTTTAGGCAATTTACATCAATAGGTAATGCTTGTTGTTTGACCTAGTCGTGCAGCATATGTGTCTGGAGTGTTCGCGGCAAATCCTTTTTTTTTTAGAACGGCAAATCCTATTTTATTTGCCGCTCGTTGCGACAAAGTGTTTGCCATGCGAGCAACTGGACCGGCCCATTTAGCTTGTTGTAGATTTGTTGCTTTGGTTTTCCCAGTGAAGCGACCTTCTAGAATATTCCTTTCTGGCTTTTGTTACTGTTTTTTCTCTTGTTTTCTCAACCTGTTTATAATTTCTATTACCTTTTCCTTCTTTCTTTTTTCCACTTTTTGGGTTTTGTTTTATTTCAACAAAATGCTCCTGGTATTTAGAATGTTTTTGAAATTTCATGAATGTTCAGTATAAAAAAACCTTCAAAATTTTCAAAATGTGCATGTTTTGGAAAAAATGATCGGATTTTTTTAAATGTGCAAAATTTATTAAAAGAATCACTTTTTTTTGAAAATATTCGTGTTACTAAGTTTTTTCGTGCTTTTTCAAAAAATGTTCCCATGTTTTCCAAAAATGTTCACTTTATTAAAGTAAATAAATATCCCTGTTTTTAGAATAACTGACTAAGAACTAGTTAAATAGTGAAATCAGAGAAAATAATAGAGGAAAGTGGGTCAGCCCAGCGGCACTACTCTTTTGCGTTTGGGCGACATCGTGTCGCAGCGAGAGGGAGGATGATGGTCAGCAGAGTCCATATGCCTCGCTTACAGCGAGACCGAAGAAGGTCTCGCTCAAGGGGCTCCCTCCCACCGCAAGTAATGGGTCGACCCAACTTTCAGGTTAGTTCCCTTTTTTAATGTTTCTTAATTCCTTTGTTTCTTTTTTTTAATGGGTTGACCCAAAACTTAATTTACTTCAACAAAATCAAATCAAGAATATGAAAAATGTTAATGTTGTGTAAAAATTTATTAACATAACTTCAAATAAATGTTGATAGCTTTCCCAAAAATTTGTGATATATAAAAAAATGTTCACGTGTTTCAAAAACTTGTTAAAACTCAGCTAGCTGAGATTTAATTTGGTCTCATTCACAACCACGATCGTTGGATCAAAACTGCTTTATTATTCGTGCAGTCATCGCCGGGAACGATTTTTATGGCCCGTGACGGCCCTTTTTTTTTTCTGCGATCACTGCATGGTATTGGTAACGGCCATCGCGTCCCCTGTACTGGGCTAGCATCAGGCCTAGTCTATGTCTCTTTTTTGTTATTTTTTTTCTGAACACTCGTTCTTTTCCTGCTTGTACTCGCACGTAGCCATCGCCTGTACAGCTAAGCTTAGTTTTAGCAAGTGTTCCTCGTACAAGTGTCTTGTTGTTGTTGTGTCCAGTTTTCTTGCAGTGCGGTGTTTTCTTCTCTTGATTTTTCGTTTGTACGAGGAACACAAATGTGAGATTTCATTGTTTTTATTTTTTATCACATAAATACCCACAAGTACACCAGTTATATTTTTATCATTAGGCACGCAACTGCAAGACGTATAATATGACCGCAACCGGGGGTCGGGGGAGAGTTGTAGGCGCAAGTGTAGTCTCTTTTTATTTTTATTTTTTTTATTGTAGTTGCAACCGTCAGCACACCCAAGCGCAACCGCAAGACGTATAATGTGACCGCAACCAGGGGTCGGGGGGAGGGTTGTCGGTGCAAGCATAGTCTTTTTTTGTTGTTGTAGTTGCAACCGCCCCAACCCGAACGCAACTGCAACTCAGCACACCCAAGCGCAACCGCAAGACGTATAATGTGACCCAACCAGGGGTCGGGGGGAGGGTTGTAGGCGTCGGCGAAGTCTTTTTTTTGTTGTAGTTGCAACCGCCCCAACCCGAGCGCAACCGCAACCGCAACTCAGCACACCCAAGCGCAACCGCAACTCAGCACACCCAAGCGCAACCGCAAGACGTATAATGTGACCGCAATCGGAGGTCGGGGGAGGGTTGTAGGCGCCGGCGAAGTCTTTTTTTTTGTTGTAGTTGCAACCGCCCCAACCCGAGCGCAACTGCAACTCAGCACACCCAAGCACAACCGCAAGATCTAAATATGACCGCAAGGGGGGGTCGGAGGGAGGGTGTCAGCGCCGGCGAAGTCTTTTTTTTTTGTAGTTGCAACCGCCCTAACCCGAGCGCAACTGCAACTCAACACACCCAAGCGCAACCGCAAGACGTATAATGTGACCGCAACCGGGGGCCGAGGGGTGGGGTTGTCGGCGCCGGGGAAGTCTTCTTTTTCATTTTTTGTTGTTGTACTTGCAACCGCCCCAACCCGAGCGCAATTGCAACTCAGCACACCCAAGCGCAACCGCAAGACCTAAATATGACCGCAACCGGGGGTCGGAGGGAGGGTGTCAGCGCCGGCGAAGTCTTTTTCATTTATTTTTTTAGTTGCAACTGCCCCAACCCGAGCGCAACTGCAACTCAACACACCCAAGCGCAACCGCAAGACCTATAATGTGACCGCAACCGGGGGGGCGGGGGGGGGTTATCGGCGCCGGGGAAGTCTTCTTTTTTCATTTATTTTGTTGTAGTTGCAGCCGCCCCAACCCGAGCGCAACTTCAATTCAGCACACCCAAGCGCAATCGTAAGACGTATAATGTGACCGCAACCGAGGGCCGGGGGGTGTGGTTGTCGGCGCCGGGGAAGTCTTCCTTTTCTTTTTTTTGTTGTAATTGCAACCGCCCCAACCCGAGCACAACTGCAACTCAGCACACACAAGCACAACCGCAAGACCTAAATATGACCGCAACTGGGGGTCGGAGGGAGGGTGTCAGCGCCGGCGAAATCTTTTTCATTTTTTTGTTGTAGTTGCAACTGCCCCAACCCGAGCGCAACTGCAACCCAACACACACAAGCGCAACCGCAAGACCTATAATGTGACCGCAACCGGGGGTCGGGGGGTGGGTTGTCGGCGTCGGGGAAGTCTTCTTTTTCATTTTTTTGTTGTTGTAGTTGCAACCGCCCCAACCCGAGCGCAACTCCAACTCAGCACACCCAAGCGCAACCGCAAGACCTAAAAATGACCGCAACCGGGGGTCGGAGGGAGGGTGTCAGCGGCGGCGAAGTCTTTTCCATTTTTTTTGTTGCAGTTGCAACCGCCCCAACCCGAGCGCAACCGCAAGACGTATAATGTGACCGCAACCGGGGGTCGGGGGGTGGGGTTGTCGGCGCCAGGTAAGTCTTCTTTTTCATTTTTTTTGTTGTAGTTGCAACTGCCCCAACCCGAGCGCAACTGCAACTCAGCATACCCAAGCGCAACCGCAAGATGTATAATGTGACTGCAACCGGGGGTCGGGGGGGGGGGTCGTTGTAGGCGCCAACGATGTCTTTTTTCTTCATATTTTTTAGTTTTTTTGTTGTAGTTCCAACTGCCCCAACCCGAGCGCAACTGCAACTCAGCACACCGTAGCGCAAGCGCAAGACGTATAATGTGACCGCAACCGGGGGGTCGGGGGAGGGTTGTAGGCGCCAACGAAGTCTTTTTTTAATTATTTTTTACGGGTTTTTATGTCTTTTATTAGCGGTTTTTTGGGGATGGTTGTTAGTAGTCATTGTTTTTTTTCATATATCCTAGTCACAAAGTTTTTTTTCACACACATATAATCATTTCTAAGGTTGAAAAATAGAAGTATAACAAAACCATGGAAGAATGGAGCAGAGCAGAGTGATGGAATTTGGGCTCGTCCTCGATCGGGTCGGGTCGGGTGGATTCCTTTCCTCTGGGTCGCCGTCGCCGTGAGAGGAGAGGTAGAGGTGCGCGGACGGACGTACATGCACGGCGGCGCGGCAGCGAGGAACGGAGGGAGCTCTCATTCCCTGCGGCGGCGGCAGGCCGTTGAACACCCGCATGCATGCATGTAGTTGGAGTTGGAGAAGACGATGGATGGGCGTAGGAGAAGAACAAAAGTGACAACCCAAAAAAGGACAACACAAGAGGCCCATTTTCTGTTTTCTCTTTGACCAAGAAGAAGGATGGTATCGGCCTGTCAGGAAAACGGGTTGGGAGAAGAAAACGCAACGTCATGCATACGTCATCTGAATGAGATTGCCTAAAAAAAATCTGAACAAGACCAATTCATATCTCATTCGAATGAGTTCCAGGCGCTCCCTTTTTTTTAATGGGTTGACCCAAAACTTAATTTACTTCAACAAAATCAAATCAAGAATATGAAAAATGTTAATGTTGTGTAAAAATTTATTAACATAACTTCAAATAAATGTTGATAGCTTTCCAAAAAAATTGTGATATATAAAAAAATGTTCACGTGTTTCAAAAACTTGTACATGGATTTTTTTTTAAATGCTTATACAATGTACAAAAATGTTTGCGTCATTAAAAAACTATAAACCTGTATAAAAATGTTTCTGATATATAATAAAAATGTACGATGTGTATGGGAAAAAAATTGGACAACAAAACATATGTTTGAAAAACGTTAAACATGTACAAAAAATGTTTTGGAAGTATACTAAAAATGTACAATGTGTATGAAAACAATAGACATCAAAACGTAAATTTGAAAAAAATGCTAATCATGTATTTGAAAGATGTTAAGTGTGTATTTCAAAATGATAAACGTGTATTAAAAATGTTTCAGATGTATAAAAAATGTACAATGTGTACGAAAAAATAGACATCAAGACATATATTTGAAAAAGATGATAACCATGTATTTGAAAAATGTTAAGCTTGTATAAAAATGTTTTAGATGCATACCAAAAGTGTACAATGTGTCTGAAAACAATAGACATCAAAACATATGTTTGAAAAAAATTAATCATAAATTTGGAAAATTTTAAAAGTGTATTAATATTTTTTTCAGATGTATAAGAATGATGTAAGATGTGTGCGAAAAAAAGTAGACATCAAAACATATATTGGAAAAAGTTGTTAATCATGTATTTAAAAAATATTAAACATGTATTAAAAATGTTCTTGGCGTATGTGAAAAATGTACAACGTTTAAGAAAAATGTAGACATGTGATGAGAAAAAGAAAAGGAAACTAAAGAGAAAAAAAAGAAAACAAGCGAAAAACCAATGTGAATTTTTTTAAGAAACAAAGGAAACAAGAAAACCGGAGAAAACCAAGGAAGAAACAAAATGACAAAGAAAAAGGGAATAAAAAACAGTAAAAACGAAAAAGAAACAAAGAAACCGGTGAAAAAACAAACCAAAGATAATGATGAAACAAAGAGAAGCAAAAAACGAAGAAAACCAGAGCGAACAAATGAACGTGCAAAAATGAGCTGGCCCAAATACTGTAGGGCAAAGAAGAATGCTTTAGGCATGCCTATAGTATAACTCGTTGTAAGCGAGATATAGTCACTGCAGATGGGTAGGAGGTCTCCGCAATCACTGCGTCAAACAGTTCAGGAATCATACATGGAGTGCTCAAGGCCACACAGCCCACCTCCAGTTTGTCGCTCTCGATTTTTCTCTTTTCAGTTTTTTTCCATCAAGTTTTTCAGCAATTTTTTCCAATAAAAAGGCAAATATATAGTTTAGATAGTTTTTAAAGATTTAGAAAATATACATAACTAGGTGATTGCCCGCGCGTTGCTGTGGAAACACTGGGAGAAATGTAGCTATCAAATATTATTACCACATCCTAACATTTATTTTGTCATGTTAGGAACTTAAGGGTTAAAGGGATTTTAAATAAATAAAACTAATTTTTCTATTGAAAAAAACCTCTTAAGTCAGACCGTCAGATTAATATTTGTTTTTTTTCTCATTTCCATAAATGTATCTTGAAAAAATCTTGTACCATTGTAGAGTTTTTCAAGAGATTTATGAATAGATGACATCAACCAATACTTGTATGCACTCGTGTGCCTTGGTGAGGTGGGAGAGTGCATGGTATAAGAATTAAAGATAGTGGATATGGTGCATGGCTGAAAAGTAGTGCTAGTGGATGCTAACATGGCACACCTGGCGAGGTGGAAGGCTGCATGTTGAGAGAATTGCTTATTGTGGAGATCAACTTTTTAATAATATAGGATGTGATAACAAAAATTGTTCATGTTTTTCGAAAATTTTTAAAAAATAAGGACTATAAAAATGTCTCAATTTTAAACGTTATTCATTTTAAGAAAAAATATCCATGAACTTAAGAAATGTTCAAAAATAAAAATTATGACCTTTGTTTCATGAGATAGTAATCTTTTCTAAAATTATTCATAAATTCTTTTCAAATGTTCTCAGATTTTAAAAAATATTCATATATTTTGAAGAAAACTTTTGAATTTTAGTAAAAAAAAAAGTCAAAGCAACCCACAAAAAACGGATAGAATGAAACAGAAAAGAAAAATGGGTAAACCGCTAAACAAGCAGGACCCCAACGAAAGAAAACCACTCCAGACAACATCCGCTTTAAGTTGGTTGGGCCGGCCCAACTCATTACATCCACTTTATGAGAGCTATGTTTCACTCGTAGTGATGCCTATTAGGAATCGCCTTCAGCGCGGCGGCTATTCGGCTGGCCCAACACTGTAGCTGTACGCGGTTACTTAGTTTGTTATTTTTTGTCCGGTTTTTCACTGTTTTACCATCGGTTTTCTTTGATTTTTCAATGGTTTTCCTTTTCTCTTTTTATTTTTATTTTTCTTCTTCAATTCTTCTTTGATGATTGCTCGGTATCTTGACGCTTTCACTCGTACTTATTTCTATTAGGAATCGCCTACTGTGTGGCGGCTATTGGGCCGGCCCAACACTATAGTTGTGCCTGAGTATTTTTCTTCTGTTATTTTTTGTCAGGTTTTCCACTATGTTAGCATCGGTTTCCTTTGGATTTTCTTTGATTTTTCACTTGTTTTCTCCAGTTTTTCCTTTTTATTTTTCTTCTTCAGTTTTTCTTCGGTGATTGCTCTGTACCATGACGTCGCAAGAGTTATGTGCACTCGTACTAATTCCTATTAGGAATAGGCAACATCACGATGGCTATTGGGCCGCCCAACACTGTAGCTGTGAGCGAATATTTTTGTTGTTGTTCTTTTTTTGTCGGGCTTTCCACTATAATAGAATCGGTTTTCTTTATTGGGATTTCTATTTTCGTGCCCCTGGTTGCTTAGTTGTGCTCAGTTTTGCCCAACCCTCCAACTTGTGCTCAGTTTTGCCCTCCAACACTCGCCCCGTGCTCACAAAGGCCCAAACGGAGCGTTGCCGTCTGGTCAAAGCAGTTGACCATTACGTGCTCAGTTACTGACGCGTGGGGCCGGACATCTTGGCGGTGGGCCGCGTATGACAGGTGGGCCGTGGCCGTGAATGCCTAGGACGAGTGGGACCTGGCTCGTTGACCTATCACTTTATTTTCCCTAAATCAGCCCCACCCCGAGTGAGCCGCCACATCCCCCACCCAGCCTCACGCCGCTGCCGCCGTGCCCCTGGCTGCCCTGCGCCCAATCCATAGCCCCGTCGCCCACTCCGACCGTCTGCCTGAGCTCCGATGGCGCAGCGTGGACAACCGTTCCTCCCATAACGAGGGGAGATCGTTGGCCGACCGGTACGTTTCTAATCGAAACCCTAGAAATTAGGATTCGGTTATAAGTCGTTTGAATGGGTGATTGAGCGACTGAATGGCCATGCATTGAGTTGCTCCAATTTGCAATTATTATGGACATCTATTTAGGATTGGATTCCGCGGTACTTGTAGCAGCTAGTTTTGAAATAGAAAACCCTAGCAATTAGGTTTTGTTTAATTGAGCCCATTTTAGATTGTTTTGTGGTGAATTTGATCCGAATAATTGAATTCATTTTTAATTCTTTGATTTGCAAATTTGGTCTTTGATTGATGGCAAGCAGGTCCGAGCTGGAAGAGGGCGATGGATTTGTTTTGCGCCGGGGATGAGCTTTCACTGGCCAAGTGCAAGGAGATATGCTCCTAGTTTCCGAGCGCGAATTCTCTCGCGGTGCACTCGCTGGGCCTAGCGTTGGAACTGACGTCTGACAAGCGGAAGCAGCTTTTACTAAAGGCAAGGGGGGTAGTCCCAATTGAGATTCTCCTGTGGGCAATGGCAGAGGCGATGGAGTCTCCAGATCGTCGACAGCGAGCCTGCTGGTATGAGTACCGCCCCCGCCTCTCCTCGCCGAATCCAGAGGCGGAAGGGCCGGTGAATTTGCGTATTATTCAGGTCGTCGACAAGGTGACGGAGGAGGAGGATGAAGAAGAGGAGAGCCACCAGGGCGGGTTGCAGATCATCGCGCAGGAGGATGCACAAGAGGAGGGCAATCAGGGGGGTTTGGAGATCATCGCGCAGGAGGCAGACATGAATCTAGCGACTAATTTAGACGAGGAGGATGTGTAGGGGAACGCAGCAGAAAACAAAAAATTTCCGACCTACGCACCAGCCCAGGACCACTATGGAGAATGCATACAAGGTTTGATCTTTTCGTTACCGACTCATAGCGCAGCGGAAGTAGAGTCGATGACGATCGGCGGTGCAGATCCCCGCAGCTAGGATTTTACAACCTCCCAACCGCGAGGATGTTCTCCCTCGTCTGCTCCTCGGACAGCCCTCCGGGAGGCAGTCGGACAGTCCCTCGGACGGTGTCACGGATAGCCCTTCGGGAGGACGCTCGAAACTCGGACGGTCACTCGGACAGGCCTTCGGGAGGACACTCGAAACTCGGACGGTCACTCGAACAGCCCTTCGGGAGGCACTCTCGAATAGCCCCTCAGGCAAAAAGATCGAACCTACGACCTCTCTACGGGGTTGCACACATACGGTGTCATCTATCCGGCAGGGCTTCACCGTCCAGAACTAGTTCCCACCGGAACCCAGACAGCCTTTCGGCTCTACGAAACTATTTCGCGGGGAGGGAGAGAAGAAGCCAGATCATTGCAATGGCATGTGTATGTGAGAAAGAGTGAGTCTTTAGGCAGCCCCCTCCACCCCTATTTATAGGCCAAGCCCAAGGGTGGCTTCTCCAAGAAGCTAAGGGGGAAAATACCAAAAGGCCCTCAAGGTGGCTTCTCCAAGAAGCCACCCAAGAATTTCCAGACGTGTGCCGAAACCAATTTGACTCAATGGTATACCCTGAAACAACTTTTCAGTTTTACCGAAACTATTCCGGTGTTCTCTCTCCGGAACTTTTCCGCTGTCTCCGAAACTTTTCCGGTGACTTTCTCTCAGACTCCCTGTCTAGTATTCAGCAGATAGATAACCCTTAAACGTGTGACCCTATAGGTTCAGTGAAGTATAGACATGACCAGAACACTTTCCGGTCAATGATCAACATCGGAGCCGTGGACACCCATATTGACCCCTATACCCACACGAATAAATATTCGAGTGAACCTCCGGTTGTCGTGTGCTATTCCTGTTGCTTCGCGATATGTTACAAATACCCGAGGTGAGATTTATCGGCATCCCCGTGGATCAACAACTTGTCCACTATGCCAGTTACCTCGTTACCGGTTTTGTTCTCTTTTCTCGTTCCCGTGTTCCGGCATCCCTGTGATCAAATCACATTGTGTCTGGCCAGACGATGATGGATACCGTAACACCGAGAGGGCCCAGAGATATCTCTACATCGTCGGAGGAGCAAATCCCAATCTTGACCTATCAAGTCCCTTGACATACTTTTCCATGAACTCGCAAGCCGCCGTAATAGCCACCCATTTACGGATGACGTTTAACAAACCCCAAAGTTCATGAAGCAAGCATGAAGAAACTCGATACTCTCATGGTCTAAGGAATTATGCAAACATTAAATTTCCGTGTGTTATTTACCATTAACTTGTGACGAATGTATCTCATAGCATAACATCAAATTGGGTCGATTCAACACAAGTGTTCTACTAACAATGTGCCCTCAAAGTTGCCGGCATAGTCATGCCCATGATCAGGAAAACAGAACCATCATGCAACACTTGAGCTAGTCTTAGAGACCAGACTAGGAATACATTTTACCGTTTATTATTCCACACGTGCATATGAGTCTTCCTTCGAGCCTCGTGGTTATTGCAAACTCGAGAACCATAGTAGTTATAACATGGAATATAAACATAATTATGAACATGGAGATAAACAATAACATTTATTATTGCCTCTAGGGCATATCTCCTACAGACTCCCACTTGCACTAGAGTCAATAATCTAATCAATGCTAATGCACTTTACACCTATGGCATACCGGTGTAAAAATTGTTCCGCTTGTGGTATAGCCTGATGTCCAACGGATCTGACAACTTCAGTTCCGTGTGTATCTTTGCATCTCCTCGCATTTTATGCTTTCACAAAATTCATATTTTGTGTGGACTTGGCTTTGTATATATGTGAATCACAGGTCAAACCTTGATTCCTCAGACTAAGTTATGGAGCAACTATCTGCAATAGTGTCCCATTGACCAAAGCCATCTTGGAACCATACTAAGTTCATGAATGAACTATATGATTCAACATCTTCTTTGTCGCTTCCAAAGCGTCAACATACTTAGCGATTTGTTATAGAATTCGCCACAGTAACCTGTTTGGAACAATTTCTAACTTACCGTGCCACCATATCGTGTATTACACAAAAACCCTTAATTTAAATCGAAAATTGCTTGTAGCATTGATGAAGACTGTATCAATGTAACCTTTTACAATGAACTCTTCATGATCTCCGCTTGCGAGAAAACATGTCATCAGTGTTACTTTGGTACTCAATGACCCTTTTTCACTGTTGTCCCATGATCAGTACTTTGATCACTATGGTATCTATACTCGCAACAACTTGGGAGTATTGGACATATCTGGTTGTTTTACATACCATGGAATACATGATTAATCCAAACACAAAGGTGTGTGGAAAATCCATCATGTATTTTGCTTATCAGTGTTTTGGGACACCAAGTCTTACAAAACTCTTTCCACGTGACTTCGTCAAGTATCACTCCTTGGCATTCTTATGCTAAACTATTTTAGCATCTTGTCAATATGTATTTTTGGCTTAGCCTATTAGGCAATTCTATCTCGTAGATAAATATGCCTAATATCAAGGCTATTTAGCCCAAGCACTTCATCGAAAAACTATTTTCAATGAAGTCCTAATTCGTGTCAAGAAATTTATATTATTTCCAATCAACAATGTGTCAAGCACACAAAGTTTTTAGAAATATTATTATGCTCCCACTTACTTTCTTGTAACCACAAGCATCTTCGTTATCCATTGATGAAATCAACCTCTTTTGACTATTTCATCAAAACGAAGATTCCAACTCCATTTTGCTCTCTTCTGTCCATTGCTGGAACTCTAAAGTTTGCATATTTACTAGCATCCTCTGGATTGACAAAATACTTCGGACTGTATCACATGCAAGTCCTAGGTTGCATTTCCATCACATGGAAATCCTTTTGGCATCCATGTATCATATCTCAAGATTGAAATATGTATTAATTGCTAGTTTAACCCGATCTGACTTTAAGCATCGTTACGGTGAGACAATCTCATCGTAGTCAACTCCTTGAATTTGTTATTGCAACAAGTCGAGCTTTATGGATAAAACATTTTATCCACATCAGTTTATATTTCCATTAATGTTCGTTAGACTCTAAGTCTTCCGAAGGGTTTATCAAGATATAATCTTGAATCATTTATATGGAAACTATCTCGGATTATATTGGCATTTAGCAAATTCCGGAGTCAGGGCCCATCAACGCTTCCTTGTGTATCGTAGGTATACTGTTGTCTAACAACAATATCTCGCTTGCGCACCTGAGAGGTTTGCATGAGTTTTGCCTATGTGGTTCAGTTGCAAGTTCGACCGAAGTCCATACATCTCATGTAGAGGCTTCTGTATCAGTCGCAGTAGGAAACTCTGGAATTACTTCCAAGGTTTCTTTCCTTTGATCTGATGACGAAGATAATGTTATCTCGTCGAGTCGCACTGTCCTCCCACTCACCTTTTTGCAAGAACCATTTTCTTCAAAAGCATACCGTTCTTTGTGGCAAAACCTTTTGCCTCGGTACAGTGGTGGGGGAATACCCAATAACTTGGGATAACCTACAAAGTAGTATTTGTCTGATTTGGAATAGGTTTGTAAATATTTTACACAAGCCCCATATTCCAAATGTTAAGAAAAGACATAACATGGTTGGGTGTACCATACCATGGAGTCATTTCAACAGATCTGATGGCGCTCTTTTCAGTGTAAAAGCCGCAGTCTCTAAAGCATTACTTTTAAAAGGGATAATGGCAAATTGATTTATGTCATCTTTGATCTTACCATGTCATAAAGGGTTTGATTACATCTTCACGGATATTCCACTCACAGTGGTGCTCTGTGAGGTGTAAGTTATGAAACTCTTTTCACAACTCATCAGACATTCGCTAAACTTGTAACTCAAATATTCCTTTCGGCAATCTAGTTTGCAGAAACATAATTTTATTGTTACAATAATTTCTACTTCATTTTTGAAAACCTTATGAATGATTTCAAAAGATCCAGACTTACGTCTCATCAAGTAAATATCCATATATCTACTTGAGTCATTTCTGAAGATAGATAAATCCACTGCTAGCAACAACATTTATCGGACTACATACATCAAAATGTATGATCACCAATAAGTTCGTTGCTCGTTCCTTATGGCCTGTGAACGGTATTTCAGTCACTTCACTTTTCAAAGGAAAGTTGCAAGTGTCAGATGATTCATAATCAAACGACTTCAAAATCCATCATTATGGAATTTCTCCATGCGGGTTTCTCCAATGTGACCAAATGCAGTGCCACACATGTGTGGTATTCTCTTAGTCTTGCGACATTTAGCGTCAGTGTTATGGATGTATCATATTACCATCAATATTCATAACATACATCCCATTCATGATGGAAGTATGGCCCTTATGTTATTCATAACACTGAACAACAATTATTCTTTTATGAACAACCCTTTTGCAACAAACATTATGCAATGGGCTAGAGTGTGTAAAAACTCTAAAATGAATTATGAAAGTAAATACGGAGGTAATATATTATTATCAATATTCATAACATACATCCCATCCATGATGGAAGCATGGCCCTTATGTTATTCATAACACCGAACATCAAAAGTTCTCTTATGAACAACCTTCTTGCAAGATACTTTATGCAATGGGCTAGAGTGTATAAAAACTCTAAAATGAATTATGAAAATAAATATATAGGTAATGTACCGAGTATAGCAACTTTTACTATGTTCCCAGCGCATATCTAAACCTCACTCCGGCAAGTCTTTTAGGCCGTAGTAGTTCTTGCATCGAGTCACGGCAGAATGCAATCGAGCGGGTATCTTTTGTGATCAACTCACAATACCCAAGAATTAGTGACTAACAATATAATCACAATTCCCAAGAACTATTTCTTTGACC
Organism: Elymus sibiricus; assembly: GCA_039707655.1. Classification (NCBI taxonomy): domain Eukaryota; kingdom Viridiplantae; phylum Streptophyta; class Magnoliopsida; order Poales; family Poaceae; genus Elymus; species Elymus sibiricus. The sequence continues at coordinate 310,114,616 of CM077674.1, forward strand.
AGCCTTCTATACATCAATAGCTTGTATGACTTTCATACATGAGCTGGACATTCCAGTCTTCTCCCTTTTTGCCTTTATACTTCTAACAATTTGACTTTCAGTATTTCTCATACTCTCAGAAGAAGCACTCAACTTAAGAGTGGTGTTAGCCCCGGACTTCCTAGGTGTGTAAGTCATACTAACACCCTTTGGATATTTTCTTTCTCTTTAAGTTGTTGTTTTATTCGCCTTCATCATATGATAGGCGTTCTTCTGGATCCCTCTCATATTAGTCAAATGCATAGTAAACACTTTTACTAATAGTTTGCAAACAAACATTGCTTTGGATATCTCATATCTTTTAGCCTTTGTTTGTATTTGAAACTAATTTTCAGTTCCATGAATATCACATAGCTATCCCAAACTTTTGAAGTTCGGGTCTCATGGAAGCAAACATACTGCACTTGACCGTAATGGAATTCTAGCTTTTGGATCGAAGGACGAGAGTCGCATCATCCATAGCATTAGCGGGAGAATACTGAAAGCATGCAATAGGACAAAGTCCTTCTCGGCACTCTTGAGGACAATCCTCACATTACGATACCAACCATAAAGTTTTAACCAGATATTTAACAGCTATTCAATTTTAATAGGGAAGGTGGAAACGCGAGCCATTATTCTATAACTATTATGCAATTTTCACTTAGACAATGTCCATAATTAATTGCACTAAGAATTAAAAGAATTAATTCTAAAGTGCGCTCCCACTCAAATCAATATCTCTCATAATTAATTGTGAGTGATACAAGACCCATATTACAATTCAACGCCAAGGATGCATCCATCTCAAGTGATGAGAATTGCAATCGGTAGGCCAACTTGCCAATCACATCTCTATGTGACTCTTGTTCATCTTTCGATGGGCATGTTCCGAGCTCAGGACGATCAAGCCAGAACGTCAAGACAACCAAGTGATCTCGCTGCGAGGTCTCAACTCACCCGCCTCACACTTCTCTAATCGTTCGCACCCATGCATCCATGTGATACCCCAAAGAGATAGGTGCCGTGACGGTGCTACACCTGGGAGAACACTAACTACTTGATATTTTTGTGAGAGATCACCCTAAAAAAAAGTGACTACCGCGCAATCAAGAAGGGTGCATCATAAGGGATAAACATCTCAGGCAATTCATAATAGCATGATATGGTATAGCCCTTTCTGACGGAGAAGTCTTTAATTTCTTCGTCTTCGGCATTTGCGTCGGTGTTCACCTTCGCGAAGATTGCCACCACCTTGTTGATGCACCAGATAATATTGTTATCTCTATAGCTAATAAAATAAGTGCATTACTTAAGGTTGACACACAGGTCATTAAAGTGACAATCATATGGCTCCAGCCATCATGCCGAATCATGACACGCAGGTCATGTTAATTTTACATAATATAGTCATCTCATACATAATCAAATTAATATGAGCATTGCTATACCACATCACATGCACATCCTGCAAAACCAAGTTAGACGCCTCTAATCGGTTTATGCAAAATTTTATTTTACGTGGCTTCTAAGATTTCGAAACAAACCGAAGCTACCAACGTCCATCATCAAGTATGATTATTCAAGTCGCTAGATTAACTTTGCGGGGTGTATGAAACACGAGATAATAAAATCTCGAGCCCCATACTTAACTTCGTCATACGCATGACCCCCGTGCATATCATATCTGCATTGCCCTTTCGTCTGCGAAATTTCATCTTTCTCTCTAACTATGGTGGAATTCAACGAACTGTTAGCACTTCATTGATCAATCAGAATCGCAGATTGCCAGAACTTTGAAAACCCACCATGCTGTTATCAAGATCAGAAATATGCAAATTCCAGGGAAGCAACAAGAACATCGGGCAACAGATTTCATATGCTACCTGCACAAATAATTTTCAGTAATAGAACTCATCTACTACAAATTATATTGTGCAACACCCATACATCTCTATGTATTCTAGATCGTAACCTGCATCTACGCATAGCACGGCTCTTGATGCCACTGTAGGGGAACGCAACAGAAAACAAAAAATTTCCGACCTACGCACCAGCCCAGGACCACAATGGAGACTGCATACAAGGTTTGATCTTTTCGTTACCGACTCATAGCGCAGCGGAAGTAGAGTCGATGACGATCGGCGGTGCAGATCCCCGCAGCTAGGATTTTACAACCTCCCAACCGCGAGGACGTTCTCCCTCGTCTGCCCCTCGGACAGCCCTCCGGGAGGCAGTCGGACAGTCCCTCGGACGGTGTCACGGATAGCCCTTCGGGAGGACGCTCGAAACTCGGACGGTCACTCGGGCAGCCCTTCAGGAGGACACTCAAAACTCGGACGGTCACTCGAACAACCCTTCGGGAGGCACTCTCGAATAGCCCCTCAGGCAAAAAGATCGAACCTACGACCTCTCTACGGGGTTGCACACATACGGTGTCATCTATCCGGCAGGGCTTCACCGTCCAGAACTAGTTCCCACCGGAACCCAGACAGCCTTTCGGCTCTACGAAACTATTTCGCGGGGAGGGAGAGAAGAAGCCAGATCATTGCAATGGCATGTGTATGTGAGAAAGAGTGAGTCTTTAGGCAGCCCCCTCCACCCCTATTTATAGGCCAAGCCCAAGGGTGGCTTCTCCAAGAAGCTAAGGGGGAAAATACCAAAAGGCCCTCAAGGTGGCTTCTCCAAGAAGCCACCCAAAAAGCACTTTCACTATTCACGGAAACATTTTTCCGCGACCGTTAAATCCGAAAATATTTCTGTGGGTCTTTGAATAATTCCAGTACCCACTAAAATGATTTTGGACGCATTTTGAAACAATTCCGGATTAGTGATTTTCATCTGCGAAAAGCAACCAAACCGGTTCTGGCAGCTCCGGAACATTTCCGGTTTTAATCCCGAAAAAATCCCAGAAGTTTCCAGAACAATTCTGGCACCCTCCAAGAATTTCCAGACATGTGCCGAAACCAATTTGACTCAATGGTATACCCTGAAACAACTTTTCAGTTTTACCGAAACTATTCCGGTGTTCTCTCTCCGGAACTTTTCCGCTGTCTCCGAAACTTTTCCGGTGACTTTCTCTCAGACTCCCTGTCTAGTATTCAGCAGATAGATAACCCTTAAGCATGTGACCCGATAGGTTCGGTGAAGTATAGACATGACCGGAACACTTTCCGATCAATGATCAACATCGGAGCCGTGGACACCCATATTGACCCCTATACCCACACGAATAAATATTCGAGTGAACCTCCAGTTGCCATGTGCTATTCCTGTTGCTTCGCGATATGTTACAAATACCCGAGGTGAGATTTATCGACATCCCCGTGGATCAACAACTTGTCCACTATGCCAGTTACCTCGTTACTGGTTTTGTTCTCTTTTCTCGTTCCCGTGTCCCGGCATCCCTGTGATCAAATCACATTGTGTCTGGCCAGACGATGATGGATACCGTAACACCGAGAGGGCCCAGAGATATCTCTCCATCGTCGGAGGAGCAAATCCCAATCTTGAGCTATCAAGTCCCTTGACATACTTTTCCATGAACCCGTAAGCCGCCGTAATAGCCACCCATTTACGGATGACGTTTAACAAACCCCAAAGTTCATGAAGCAAGCATGAAGAAACTTGATACTCTCATGGTCTAAGGAATTATGCAAACATTAACTTTCTCTGTGTTATTTACCTTTAACTTGTGACGAATGTATCTCATAGCATAACATCAAATTGGGTCGATTCAACACAAGTGTTCTACTAACAATGTGCCCTCAAAGTTGCCGGCATAGTCATGCCCATGATCAGGAAAACAAAACCATCATGCAACACTTGAGCTAGTCTTAGAGGCCAGACTAGGAATACATTTTACCGTTTATTATTCCACACGTGCATATGAGTCTTCCTTCGAGCCTCGTGGTTATTGCAGACTCGAGAACCATATCAGTTATAGCACGGAATATAAACATAATTATGAACATGGAGATAAACAATAACATTTATTATTGCCTCTAGGGCATATCTCCTACAGGATGAGCAGATGGTTGAGCAGGAGGACGTGGAGGCTGGTGTCGGTAATGATCTCGCGCTGGTCACCGTGGAGGCCAAGGCCGGCTGCGAGAATACCCCAATAGTGGTGGAGCAGTATGAGTTATCGGCTCAGTTTGAGCAGAATGCTGAACGCACCCGCCGCCGCCTGGCTCGCCAGCTTAAGCGTCTCCAACCCCCTTCTAACTAGTGCTAAGGATCCGACATGTGGATGCCCTTTGAATTGCAAACAGTATGTTTAATAATCAGTTGTGTGCTATGTTCTGGATTTCCCTAGTATAGTGGGTTTTGCATGGTCAAACATAGTGGAACATGCAAAAGTTGCCAAAAATAGCAACATGCATAACTTACCAAAAACAACAACATGCAAACTTTCCTACAAGGGAATTACAAGGTTTTTTTTAAAACTTCTGGTATTGCAAGTTTATGATTTTTCCCACCTACTAGTTCACACAAGAGGGCATCATGCACAAGGACTTGAATTTTTGAGGCTTTTTTCATTTTCTTTGATTTTTCTAAAAACGGGGCAAATCTTAAAATGTTGAACATTCAAATGAAATGGTTCGTAATTTCAACTTTGGTGGTCCCAAGTGGATGCACCACCAACACTACATCATAAAATGATTTTTTGTCAATTTTCAGTATCAAACTACATCACACTTGTAGTTCTAATCTGAGCATAATCTCATAATTCACTGTAAATCCGGTAAATCTTGGAAATATAGCATTAATACTCTGAAATTCATGAAACTTGGTCAGTGGGCTTCCAATATAGTATTAATACTTTGAAAAATGAAAAGACCAAATTTTACAACTTATTTCATGTACTTCCTTCACAAAAAAAGACATTTTTAGCACTTGGAAAATGGGAAAAAAAATCCCCCAATTTTTTTTTCTGTACCAACAATGTTCGCAATTGTAAAACCCATAGTTGTGCCAAATTTTAACTTGTTATCATGTAGTATGGCATGGAAGTGGCCAGGTCCAGGGGCATATGCCTTGAAATCCATTCAACTTCAAACTAGATAGGTCATTTTGTGAAGGTTTTTTTTTAAAACTTATGGTATTGCAAGTTTATGATTTTTTTCCACCTACTAGTTCACACAAGAGGGCTTCATGCACAAGGATTTGAATTTTTGAGGCTTTTTCATTTTCTTTGATTTTTCTGAAAATGGGGCAAATCTTGAAATGTTGAACATTCAAATGAAATGGTTCAGAATTTCAACTTTGGTGGTACCAAGTGGATGCACCACCAACACTACATCATAAAATGATTTTTGTCAATTTTCAGTAGCAAACTACATCACACTTGTAGTTCAAATTTTAGCATAATCTCATAATTCACTGTAAACCCAGTAAATCTTGGAAATATAGCATTAATACTCTGAAATTCATGAAACTTGGTTAGTGGGCTTCCAATATAGCATTAATACTCTGAAAAATGAAAAGACCAAATTTTACAACTTATTTCATGTACTTCCTTCACAAAAAAAGACATTTCTAGCACTTGGAAAATGGAAAAAAATAACTTTTTCTCCAAATTTTATTTTTTCTGTGCCAACAATGTTCACAATGGTAAAACCCATAGTTGTGCCAAATTTTAACTTGTTAACATGTAGTATGGCATGGAAGTGGCCAGGGGCATATGCCTTGAAATCCATTCAACTTCAAACAATATAGCTCATTTTGTGAAGGTTTTTTTTAAACTTGTGGTATTGCAAGTTTATGATTTTACCCACCTACTACTTCACACAAGAGGGCTACGTGCACAAGGATTTGATTTTTTGAGGCTTTTTTCATTTTCTTTGATTTTTCTGAAAACGGGGCAAATCTTGAAATGTTGAACATTCAAATGAAATGGTTCGGAATTTCAACTTTGGTGGTCCCAAGTGGATGCACCACCAACACTACATCATAAAATAATTTTTGTCAATTTTCAGTAGCAAACTACATCACACTTGTAGTTCAAATTGAGCATAATCTCATAATTCGCTGTAAATCCAGTAAATCTTGGAAATATAGCATTAATACTTTGAAATTCTTGAAACTTGGTCAATGGGCTTCCAATATAGCATTAATACTCTAAAAAATGAAAAGACCAAATTTTACAACTTATTTCATGTACTTCCTTCACAAAAAAAGACATTTCTAGCACTTGGAAAATGGAAAAAATATTTTTTCTACCAAATTTTATTTTTTCTATGCCAACAATGTTCACAATGGTAAAACCCATAGTTGTGCCATATTTTAACTTGTTATCATGTAGTATGGCATGGAAGTGGCCAAGGCCAGGGGCATATGCCTTGAAATCCATTCAACTTCAAACTTGATAGGTCATTTTGTGAATGGTTTTTTTTTTAAAACTTGTGGTATTGCAAGTTTATGATTTTTTTCGACCTACGAGTTCACACAAGAGGGCTTCATGCACAAGGATTTGAATTTTTGAGGCTTTTTCATTTTCTTTGATTTTTCCGAAAACGGAGCAAATCTTGAAATGTTGAACATTCAAATGAAATGGTTCGGAATTTCAACTTTGGTGGTCCCAAGTGGATGCACCACCAACACTACATCATAAAATTATTTTTGTCAATTTCCAGTAGCAAACTACATCACACTTGTAGTTCAAATTTGAGCATAATCTCATAATTCACTGTAAATCCAGTAAATCTTGGAAATATAGCATTAATACTCTGAAATTCATGAAACTTGGTCAGTGGGCTTCCAATATAGCATTAATACTCTGAAAAATGAAAAGACCAAATTTTACAACTTATTTCATGTACTTCCTTCACAAAAAAGACATTTCTAGCACTTGGAAAAAGGAAAAAATAATTTTTCCCCCAAATTTTAATTTTTCTGTGCCAACAATGTTCACAATGGTAAAACCCATAGTTGTGCCATATTTTAACTTGTTATCATGTACTATGGCATGGAAGTGGCCAGGGCCAGGGGCATATGCCTTGAAATCCATTCAACTTCAAACTAGATAGGTCATTTTGTGAAGTTTTTTCTAAAACTTGTCGTATTGCAAGTTTATGATTTTTCCCACCTACTAGTTCACACAAGAGGGCTTCATGCATAAGGATTTGGATTTTTGAGGCTTTTTTCATTTTCTTTGATTTTTCCGAAAACTGGGCAAATCTTGAAATGTTGAACATTCAAATGAAATGGTTCGAAATTTCAACTTTGGTGGTCCCAAGTGGATGCACCACCAACACTACATCATAAAATGACTTTTGTCAATTTTCAGTAGCAAACTACATCACACTTGTAGTTCAAATTTGAGCATAATCTCATAATTCATTGTAAATCCAGTAAATCATGGAAATATAGCATTAATATTCTGAAATTCATGAAACTTGGTTAGTGGGCTTCCAATATAGCATTAATACTCTGAAAAATGAAAATACTAAATTTTACAACTTATTTCATGTACTTCCTTCACAAAAAAGACATTTCTAGCACTTGGAAAATGGAAAAAATAATTTTTCCCCCAATTTTTTTTTGTGTCAACAATGTTCACAATGGTAAAACCCATAGTTGTGACAAATTTTAACTTGTTATCATGTAGTATGGCATGGAAGTGGCCAGGGCCAGGGGCATATGCCTTGAAATCCATTCAACTTCAAACTAGATAGGTCATTTTGTGAAAGTTTTTTTTTCAAAACTTGTGGTATTGCAAGTTTATGATTTTTCCCACCCACTAGTTCACACAAGAGGGCTTCATGCACAAGGATTTGAATTTTTTAGGCTTTTTTCATTTTCTTTGATTTTTTTGAAATTGGGGTAAATCTTGAAATGTTGAACATTCAAATGAAATGGCTCGGAATTTCAACTTTGGTGGTCCCAAGTGGATGCACCACCTACACTACATCATAAAATGATTTTTGTCAATTTTCAGTAGCAAACTACATCACACTTGTAGTTCAAATTTGAGCATAATCTCATAATTCACTGTAAATCCAGTAAATCTTGGAAATATAGCATTAATACTCTGAAATTCATGAAACTTGGTCAGTGGGCTTCCAATATAGCATTAATACTCTGAAAAATGAAAAGACCAAATTTTACAACTTATGTCATGTACTTCCTTCACACAAAAAAGACATTTCTAGCACCTGGAAATGGAAAAAATATTTTTTCCCCAAACTATATTTTTTATGCCAGTTGTATAAAAAAATACTTTTATCATAGTAAGACCATCTATGCTTACTTTGTGAAAGAGATAAAGATATGATGAAATATCAAATCATCATCTCCTTCACAAAGCGAGCATTGATGCTTTTACTACAATAGAAGTAGTTTATTCCATATGGTCCTCTCTGCTATTTAATAAGGTCGGCGAGCCTCTCGCGTAGCAATGTGGGACTAAGCCACATCATTCAGTACGGTGTTGTGGTTAGGGATGCTCGGGCACCGTTCGTGGCCGGCATCTCATTTAATCCCGTCGGCGAAAAAATGTCCGTGTTTTTGTAAAAATCCATTATATTCACAGATAATTTTCTAGATGGTTTTACAATTTTTTGATCTCAAATATATTCAAATATAAATGGAAAGAACAGAAATAAAGAGAGAGAGAGAGATGAAAAGTTACCTACCGGCCCAGCACTGTGCAGCCTAGCCCATCTACAGGCAACCCCGTCTTCAACCTCGCGCATAGTTGGCAGAGGACGACGCGTCCGAGAGCGCCTACTCCTGCTTCACGCCTTCGAGGCCTTCTTTGTCCCCAGCTCTACGCCAAGAAACAAGCATGATACCACTAGTTCGAACCTATCTACTATCCATCACTATACCCTCCTCTTGCGTGCTCTCCAACCATGACCGAGAACGCCATGGCCGCACCAACTTCAACCAATGTAGGCACTCTGCTCTCCTCGCCTTAGCACCATGTCCTTTAGCTCCGCCTCGCCACTGTTAACCTATGAGACGAAGATCGCTAGAACGGACGCACTGAATTGCCGCCATCGTCGCCTTCTTCATGGTCTGCAGCCTAGGACTTCGCTGTCGATTCGTCGCCTACAGCCCATCCCCGACGTACTTAAAGTGCTCCACAACCTTAACATGAGCTCCACAGCTTTTCCTGATCTCCTTGTCAACGTTTTCCTGCCGTAGTGCCGTTAATGTCGACCTCCCTTTGCTGATCCGGCATGAGCTCATGAAGACGCTCCGGTGACCATTTTGTCACCTAACCGTGTCAAACTGCACGGCAAGCAGCCGTAGAACAACACCAGCACACAAAAAATCATTCGAATCCGTGCTATAGCTTTGTTTCCTACAAACACCAAACTCCGGCGATGATGGTACTCACTCACTGCCTGCGTTTCGGTCCACCCCCAGCCACCCTGATGCCACCCATCGATGAGCAAGAGCACCAGCTAACGGTAGAGGCAAAGATATCGTCAAGCCATCGCTGGAATCGGCCAGACGAGCAACGACGCTCTGCCGTGCTTTGCATCAGCGACTAACCGCCGGCTGGCTGACGTGGCCATACTTGACCGTGGCCCACATGTTGTATTCTCACAGTGATGCATGTAACGGTCAAAGGGGGTTGACCCAACGAAAACGCTGCCTTTGGCCTTATGTGAGATTCAGCTAGAGATGGCAGGGCAAAAGTGAGCACAAGTTAAAGGGTTGGGCAAAACTGAGCACAACTAAGCAACGGAGGGCATGAAAATAGAAATCCCTTCTTTATTTTCTTCGCTTTCCTTTTTTTCTGTTTTATTTTTTCATTTTTTCATACACATTGTAGATTTTTTTGTATATACACGAGAAACATTTTTTATACATAATTAACATTTTTCAAATATATGTTTTTGATGTCTATTTTTTTACTCATATTTGTACATTTTTCGTATACTTCTAAAACATTTTTTCATGTGTTTAACATTTCTCATATACATGATTAACAATTTTTCTAATACACGTAATGAACATTTTGCGGATACGTGTTAAAAAAATTCAAATACACATTGAAACATTTTTTGCATGGTGCAAAACATTTTTAAAGCAATATGAACCCTTTTTCAAATTTGTATAAATATTATTTTTAAATGTCACAAACATATTTTTGAAAGGTGTGAATTTTTTTTAAATGTAACGTATATTTTTTCAATGGTATGAAACATTTTTTGAATTACACAAACTTTTTTCTACATTGTATAACTCTTTTTTAAACTGTCACCTACATATTTTTGAAAGCACATTAACACTTTTGAAATGTCACATCTTAACTAAATTATTGTTTCATAATATATGTATTTACTTTTTTCTATAATATAAAAAAAGAAAATAAAACTCCGCCTATGTTGTCTCAGCATAGCCGGTCCCAAGCCCGGGTAAAGGAGGAGGGTTGTGATAGGCTTGGCGAGCCAACGTAAAAAACTCAGCCACTCTTATGGAGATGAAACCCAATAGATTTTCGTTGGGGCGTAACCCTCTCAGCGACGCGCCACATCGGAACCCGGGTGTGGTGTCAAATGGGCAAGGGCCGGGCCGTCACCCCCCTGGTGGCGTGCTGTATCTTGATCTGGATACAGTGGCAAGTGAGCAAGGATCAGGTCGTCGCATCCTTAGTGGCGCACTACATCGGTGCCTGGATGTAGTGGAAAATGAGCAAGGGTCTTCGCATCTGACTCGACGAGTGCGAAGGGTAAGGAAGCTAGCTGAGCCTAGGAGGATCCGCTTAGGTAGCTGGAACGTAGGGTCTCTGACAGGGAAGCTTCGGGAGCTAGTTGATGCAGCGGTGAGGAGAGGTGTTGATATCCTTTGCGTCCAAGAAACCAAATAGAGGGGACAGAAGGCGAAGGAGGTGGAAGATACCGGCTTCAAACTGTGGTACACGGGGACGGATGCAAACAGAAATGGCGTAGGCATCTTGATCAACAAGAGCCTCAAGTATGGAGTGGTAGACGTCAAGAGACGTGGGGACCGGATTATCCTGGTCAAGCTGGTAGTTGGGGACTTAGTTCTCAATGTTATCAGCGCGTATGCCCCGCAAGTAGGCCACAATGAGAACACCAAGAGGGAGTTCTGGGAAGACCTGGAGGACATGGTTAGGAGCGTATCGATTGGCGAGAAGCTCTTCATAGGAGGAGACCACAATGGCCACGTGGGTATATCTAACACAGGTTTTCAAGGAGTGCATGGGGGCTTTGGCTATGGCATCAGGAATCAAGAAGGAGAAGATGTCTTAAGCTTTGCTCTAGCCTACGACATGATCGTAGCTAACACCCTCTTTAAAAAGAGAGAATCACATCTAGTGACTTTTAGTAGTGGTCAACACTCTAGCCAGATTGATTTCATCCTCTCGAGAAGAGAAGATAGGCGTGCGTGCCTAGATTGTAAGGTGATACCTGGAGAGAGTGTTGTCCCTCAGCATAAGCTGGTGGCTGCTAACTTCCGCTTCCGGATTCGCGTCCAGCGGGATAAGCGTGCCAAAGTCGCTAGAACGAAGTGGTGGAAGCTCAAGGGGGAGGTAGCTCAGGCGTTCAAGGAGAGGGTCATTAAGGAGGGCCCTTGGGAGGAAGGATGGGATGCGGACAGTGTGTGGATGAAGATGGCGACTTGCATTCGTAAGGTGGCCTCGAAGGAGTTTGGAGTGTCTAGGGGAAGGAGAAGCGAAGCTAAGGATACCTGGTGGTGGAATGATGATGTCCAGAAGGCTATTAAGGAGAAAAAAGATTGTTTCAGACGCCTATACCTAGATAGGAGTGTGGACAACATGGAGAAGTATAAGATGGCGAAGAAGGCCGCAAAGTGAGCTATTAGTGAAGCAAGGGGTCGGGCGTATGAGGACCTCTACCAGCGATTAGGCACGAAGGAAGGCGAAAGGGACATTTATAAGATGGCCAAGATCCGAGAGAAGAAGACGAGGGATGTTGGCCAAGTCAAATGCATTAAGGACGGAGCAGACCAATTCCTGGTGAAGGATGAGGAGATTAAGCATAGATGGCGGGAGTACTTTGACAAGCTGTCCCGAATGAGAGTTCTACCATTAAACTGGACGAATCCTTTGATGATACCAGCACGCATTTTGTGCGGCGAATCCAGGAGTCTGAGGTCAAGGAGGCTTTAAAAAGGATGAAAGGAGGAAAGGCGATGGGCCCTGATTGTATCCCCATTGAGGTGTGGAAGGGCCTCGGGGACATAGCGATAGTATGGCTAACCAACCTTTTCAACCTCATTTTTCAGGCAAACAAGATGCCAGAAGAATGGAGACGGAGTATATTAGTACCAATCTTCAAGAACAAGGGGATGTTCAGAGTTGTACTAATTACCGTGGAATTAAGCTGATGAGCCATACAATGAAGCTATGGGAGAGAGTCGTTGAGCACCGCTTAAGAAGAATGACAAGCGTGACCAAAAATCAGTTTGGTTTCATGCCTGGGAGGTCGACCATGGAAGCCATTTTCTTGGTACGACAACTTATGGAGAGATACAAGGAGCAAAAGAAGGACCTACATATGGTGTTCATTGACTTGGAGAAGGCCTATGATAAGATACCGCGGAATGTTATGTGGTGGGCCTTGGAGAAACACAAAGTCCTAGCAAAGTACATTACCCTCATCAAGGACATGTACGATAATGTTGTGACAAGTGTTCGAACAAGTGATGTCGACACTGATGACTTTCCGATTAAGATAGGACTGCATCAAAGGGTCAGCTTTGAGCCCTTATCTTTTTGCTTTGGTGATGGATGAGGTCACAAGGGATATACAAGGAGATACCCCATGGTGTATGCTCTTTGTAGATGATGTGGTGCTAGTTGACGATAGTCGGACGGGGGTCAATAGCAAGTTAGAGTTATGGAGACAAACCTTGGAATCGAAAGGTTTTAGGCTTAGTAGAACTAAAACCGAGTACATGAGGTGCAGTTTCAGTACTACTAGGCGTGAGGAGGAGGAGGAGGTTAGCCTTGATGGGCAGGTGGTGCCTCAGAAGGACACCTTTCGATATTTGGGGTCAATGCTGCACAAGGATGGGGGTATTGATGAAGATGTGAACCATCGAATCAAAGCCGGATGGATGAAGTGGCGCCAAGCTTCTGGCATTCTCTGTGACAAGAGAGTGCCACAAAAGCTAAAAGGCAAGTTCTATAGGACGGCGGTTCGACCCACAATGTTGTATGGTGCTGAGTGTTGGCCGACTAAAAGGCGACATGTTCAACAGTTCGGTGTGGCGGAGATGCGCATGTTGAGATGGATGTGTGGCCACACGAGGAAGGATCGAGTCCGGAATGATGATATGCGAGATAGGGTTGGGGTAGCACCAATTGAAGAGAAGCTGGTCCAACATCGTCTGAGATGGTTTGGGCATATTCAGCGCAGGCCTCCAGAAGCTCCGGTGCATAGCGGACGGCTAAAGCGTGCGGATAATGTCAAGAGAGGGCGGGGTAGACCGAATTTGACATGGGAGGAGTCCGTAAAGAGAGATTTGAAGGATTGGAGTATCACCAAAGAACTAGCCATGGACAGGGGTGCGTGGAAGCTTGATATCCATGTGCCAAAACCATGAGTTGGTCGCGAGATCTTATGGGTTTCACCTCTAGCCTACCCCAACTTGTTTGGGACAAAAGGCTTTGTTGTTGTTGTATAAAAAAAGAAAATAGGGAAAAAATTGCAATTTTTTTAGGGAATAAATTTACATGCACAATGTCACCGTGATGAAACACATGGTTAATGGGCCGGTCCACTACCGCCCTGTTGTAGGCGATGCGGTCTTCGGGTTGCAGCAAGCAAGACATTGACCCCCCCCCCCCCCAAGTGCGGCATTCATCGTCAAATAGGATTTTCTGCTGCTATCCTCCACGTGTTGCGGAGTACTCCAATGCCATGTTAATGTCGTCTATTCTGTGTGTACCGCATCAGATATTGCACAAATGTGTAACCACCTCGGCGCTCGTGGGATGGCCCACTATTGTGGTTTTCTTTGTTTTCTCTTGTGATTTTATTTGGTTTTTTTCGTTGTTTTTCCTTCTAATATATTCATTTGTTCTTTTTTGGGTTTTCTTTTGATTTTCATTCTATAAAGTTCATGATTGTTTTTTCAAAATTTATGAACATTTGTTTCCCAGACCCGAACATATTTTGAAATTACAAATATTTTTAAAATTTGTGAGTATTATTTGAAAATGTGATTTCTTTTTCAAAATCATCATATATTTAAATTCATGGTCATTTTTAAATTTTGGGAGCATTTCAAAATTCATGAAAAAATAAATTTAGCGGGAAAATTGTAAAATAAATAAATATCAGCACCTTATGCGCAGCTCGGTCACATATGGGCCGACCCATCATTTGGTTTCAGCCAGGTTTTTCCCCCCAGTTTTCCTCGTTCCGTTATAGACCAGGCAAGAAACTCTATGTGCACGGCGATACCTGGAATTGGCCTTTTCTCTATCTCAGAAAATATTTAATTTTTGACTATTCATCTCAAAAAAATATTACCTACTCCGATCCATTTTAATTGTCGCTGATGTTCAGCGACAATTAATATGGATTTGAGGGGATATTATTTTATAGGTTTTCATCTGAAAATACTCACCAATTTAACAATCTGGGCCCATGAAATGGATCGATGGCATCTTTGCTGGTCTTCAAAACAGGCTGACATGTTTCAAGTGCAACAACAAAGCTCGGCCTTTGAAGTACAACAACAAAACACATGCGCTCCGGCCTATTTCGTCAGCAGGGATCTCGATTCTCGGAACCGTTCATAACAATTCAGGCCCGTTTTTTCATTTTCTATTTTTCCTTTTGTTTCTTTTTTTGGTTTTCTTTAGTTTCTTTATTTTATGATTTTACTTTTAAATTTTTTTTGTTCTTAAAAAGTGTTCCCTTTCTTAAAAAATGCTCTGGAAGTTTCAAAAGAAGTTCATGATTTTCAAAGAAGTTTCGTAATTTCAAAAAATGATTGTGTTTTCAAATTTTCTGTTTTTTATTTGAATAAAAAATCTATTTCGAAATGTTTTCACGAATTCAAAAAATGTTTGGGAATTTACAAAAATTGTTCATGTTTTCAATTATTGTTCGGAATTTCAGAAAATGTTAGTGTTTTCAAAATTTGTTCACAATTTCAAAAAATATTCGTGTTTTAAAAAAATGTTCAGAAATTTGCAAAAAAGTTAATGTTTTCAAAAAAAATGTTCAGAATTTACAAAAAAAAGGTTCATGCTTTAAAAAAATGTTTGCACTTTCCAAAAAAATTAAGGAAAATCGAAAATTGTTTGTTTTTGAAAAGATATCACTTTTATAAAAAAATATTCTTATTCTCAAAAAAGTTCAAAAGAAATAGTGAACCGGCTGCTACACTGCACACTGCCTAATCATGGCCTTTCTTCCTTCTCTCGGTTTGCGGGGACAGAGCCAATAGCGTATCAATTATGGGCAACATTCTCTCTCTTTTTTGGGGTGTCATGGGAAACATTCTTGCTTTGTGTTTAGTCTTGTACTACTTTATTGGAAGTATCTGTAACTTTATACAAAAATCATATTCCTACGTATTTTTTGCTTGAGAAATAACTTGTATTACTCAATCACAGCATCCTTACAATCAGCTTCCACCAAATCTATGACCCTAGCAGGACCCGAACCAAGCCAAGTCACAATTCTTTTACATCATGCACTTGTACGTTGTCCCCATGCTAAAAATTTGTGGGATGCTATGCGACTAGTGTGGGACTTGCCATCAGCTGATGCTCTTAGTAAAAGGGAACCAGATTGGTTGTTGTTGCTTTTACAGGAACTGAACGAGGCCTAGCGACTGCTACTGCTCATGGTGTTTTGGCGTGTATGGCACATTCATAACGAATTGACTCATCAGAAGCCTCTAATCCCAATTGAGGTGTCGAAGCGGTTCCTCTGTGGCTACACAGAATCTTTGTTGACAATCAAGTACTTCCCACATGCAGATGCAATCAAAGGAAAACTGCCGGCTATGACGGAGGGTAATTTTGATCCTGCCATGGGTGTTACAAAGCACTTTGTCACACCGGCTGTATGGGACCCCCCGCCTGAAGGATATGTAAAATTAAACTTTGATGGCTCGTTCGTCGCCACCGACGGATCTGCGGGGGCGGGCATGGTCTTGCGCGATCACTTGGGCCAGGTGATTTTTGCTACGTGTAGGTGGCTCCACGAATGTCGAGGACCTTTGGAAACGGAGCTCGCCGCCTGTTTTGAGGGGCTGAACCTTACCCTGCAATAGTCTCAGAAGCCTCTCTTGGTGGAGACGAACTACGCTGAACTCATTGCATTGGTCAAGGCTGGCCCAGCGGATCGCTCCAGTAACATGTACCTTGCTGCAGATATTATAGAACTGCTAAAGGAGCGACAATCTCAGGTTCGAAAGATCAACCGCTTGCAGAACAAGGTTGGTCATGCTATGGCATCCATTGGGCGTGGGCAGGAAAGGACTGCTTGTTGGCTAGCAAATTTTCCTTCGGAGATTAGCATCCTCATTATGAATGATTGTAATACCTTATTCAATTAAGTAATGAAATGCTTTCCCCCCGCAAAAAAAAGTCACAATTCTTTGCTCAACTCTAGCAAAACTAGCAAGGCAATCACTAGCCTTATTATGACTATGAATAACATGAGTAATACAAGTTTCTCTAAGACTTCTCAGAAATTTAATCTACTAGACTAGGGAAGCATAGGCCGATCTATCAACTTCTTACTCCTGGATCATGGAGACTGCCTTGAGCGAGTCCATCTCGATGACAATGGGGGTTTCGCTTCTTTGGATTGCTAGCGAGAGTCCTTCCATGCACGCACTGAGCTCCGCCTCCAAAGCATCCCGACACAAGAATAATTGTGCAGAGAAAATAATGTCACCTGCTTCATTTCGTAGAATCATTCCGATCCCTGCAGTACCATCATCACCATAAGAGCCATCCATATTGAGTTTTGTCCATCCTTGCGTAGGTGGTATCCACCCCAAATTCGTGACAGCAGGAGTATAGCGGGGGGTTCTTATAACGTATGATAGGCTCGCCTTTCCCTTCCGATGATCCATATGTGCATTGACTTTGATTGCAATGAGTGACTCCAAATAGCTTTGAAGAAACCTACACTAGACGTTCACGGGAGGGGCCAGTTTATGATGCACCACTTCGTTTCGGACCTACCAACATCTCCAAAAGGTAAACAGGGCATGCTTCGAGCCGTTTCATCCAAAGATTCCAGAAACTGAAACAACCATTCCTTGCCTGTGTTCATGATAGTATCAATTGCCGGCAGACGCCACACATTTGACATGGCTTCATACAACTGTCGAGCTAGTGGGCAACGCAACATTGGGTGGAATTGTCCTCAGTTTCCATAGCACAAATTGGGCATAGACTTGAGACTTCTAGCCCTCTTTTATGCTTGTTTTGCCAGGTAGGGAGGCTATTCGAAACCAATCGCCATGCAAAATTCCGCACTGTGGGAGGAACCTCAGCTGACCAAATCATTTTCCACACAGCTCTATTACCAGCCGGGTTGCTACTGGTAGAAACTGCGCTGCTTCTATGAGCTTCCTGGAAAGCCATATCGTATGCACTCTTCATAGTAAACTGGCCATAGCGACCTGGGCCCCAAGCCAACACGTCGTCCTCCTTCCTGGGTGAAGCACGGATTTTCAGAATTTCGGTCACATCTATTGCTGCAAAATATTTTACCAATTGATCATACTTCCATGACCCATTATCATACAGAAGGTCAGCCACCAAACGAATACGACACCTCCCTTGTTGTGAGATCGGTCTAAATGAAAAAGGCCGAGGTATCCAATTATCTCTCCAGACTCTTATGCTTTTTCCATTGCCAACCCTCCATAACAGTCCCTTCTTCCATAGGTCTAGCCCATGACTTATCGCCTGCCACGAAGAAGAAGAGTTGTCGGAGAAAACAGTATCCTCTAGTTTCCCATTTGGGTAGTACCTTGCTTTCAGCACACGGGCACATAAACTCTCCGGTCTAGTAATCAATCTCCAAGATTGGCGTGCTAGTAGTGCTTGGTTGAAAATACGGAGGTCACGGAAACCCACCACTCCTTTTGATTTTGGCTGA
The DNA here is from genome assembly GCA_039707655.1 of Elymus sibiricus. NCBI lineage: Eukaryota > Viridiplantae > Streptophyta > Magnoliopsida > Poales > Poaceae > Elymus > Elymus sibiricus. Next base: position 310,132,726 of record CM077674.1, read on the forward strand.
AGAAGATGGTCCCATCCTTTCCAGTGTACCTTCCTTTTGCCTTCAGAGGAACCCCAATAAAAGTTCCTTATCATTCTCGTCAGATCATCACACAACGAATATGGTAGTTTGAAAAGCCCCATAATATATGTTGGTAGTGCTTGAGCCACAGACTTAATGAGGACCACTCTGCCTGGTTGAGCTAAATGTCCATCCCCCCACTGAATCAAACGCTTTGTCAAACTTGTCTGCAGGTTCTGGAATCGCCCCTTTGACATTCGGCCCTCTGGAGTTGGAAGACCCAGACATCTCTCTTCAAAAAAGGTATTGGTCACATGTAAGATAGGGCGTACTTGGTTCTGTACTGCTTCCGAACATGAGGTACCGAAGAACAAAGAGCATTTGTTGTAGTTCAGATTTTGCCCTGTGGCCGCACTGTACAAGTCCAACACCTCTTTTACTTCTAGAGCCTGCCCTTTGTGATGCTTCAAAGAATAAAAGAGTGTCATCCGCAAACAGTAAATGTGAAATACCCGGGGCTCTCCTACACACCTTAATCGGGGTAATTGCATTTGCTGCCACTTGTTGTTTTAGGATTGCAGACAGACCATCCACCACAAACAAGAAAAGAAACGGTGATAAAAGGTCACCTTGCCAAAGCCCACGCGTCGGTGCAAACGAATCCAAGAGGGTCCCATTTAATTTGACAGAGTACCTAACCGATTGACACATGACATAATCCAGTCCACCCATCGGTTTGAGAAGCCCAACTTTTGAATCATCTGCTTCAAGAAATCCCAGTTCACCCTATCATAAGCTTTTGAGAGGTCCAGTTTGTATGCACAAAAACTCTTTGAGGGGTCTTTTTCTTGCTTGATGTAACGAATGCACTCGAAGGCCACTGAAGCATTATTAGTTATCATTCTCCCAGGGATAAAAGCACTTTGCTCAGGTGATATGAGGTCGTCCAACAAAGGACGCAGCCGATTAACTAAGCACTTTGAGATCACCTTGTAAATTACATTGCATAAGTTTATGGGCCTGTAATCAGACATTCTGACAGGGTTAGAAATCTTAGGAATAAGAACAATGGAGGTAGAGTTCACACCTTCTGTCATAACACCTGTACGAAAAATTCCTTCACTGCTGCCAGAACGCTGTCCTTCAAAACACTCCAATTGCGTTGGAAAAACCGGGCCGGGAAGCCATCCGGACTCGGGGCCTTCAATGGGCCAATTTGGAAAAGTGCATCTGATATCTCCTTGTCACCGAACGGTGCACAAAGCTTTATGTTATCCTCTTCTGACACCACCGGAGCAAAAAGATCAACGATAGGAGTGGGATCAATGTTTGGGTCGGCCTTGAAAATATTATGAAAATAATCATTAGCAATACTCCCCATCGCTGCCAAGTCCGAATGCACCACTCCTATACTGTCCATCAATTCCCGAATCTTATTTTTCCTTGCCCTCCACACTGCTTTACTCTGAAAATATTTTGTATTTCTATCTCCTTTAAGCCACGTGATTCTAGATCTCTGTAGCCACATCATTTCTTCCTGATACAGCAGCTCGTTCATCTTGTCAGTAACTCTCCTGATATCTTGCCTATCGGCGTTCATGTTCATTAATTCTTCCAACTGTGTTCGGGATTTAGCCAGCTCCTTTTTGACATTACCAAACTTTTTACTCCAAGTTCTGAGAGTTGTCATTGTTTTGGCAAGGGTCTGCTGGAAGTCAGCCATATTACCCACCGAACTAACCGACTCCCATGCCTCCTTTACCACTTCCGGCAATTGGCGAAGAGGTGCGTCCTGGATTCTTGCACCATTTTGCAAAGGGGGCAAAGGCACAGTTTGGCCAGCCCCTCTTGGCCAGCCTATCGGCCGTCCAAATCCTATCTTAAATAGCCAACCAAGCGAAAAACTTGACCTTTGAGGCCCAAGACTTTCTAGACCGTGTGCACCATGCGCGAGTAGCAAGTTCCAAGGAATTGCGCCAGATAAACGGAAGCCGCCGAGTATAGCCCATTATCCGTGTTCTTCCTCTTCTTGACTTGAGTTGACTTTGAGTAGCATGGGTAGCCAGATAGGACAGTCAAATGGTGCCAACAGACCAATAATACCAACCAGTCACACGTAGCACGGCAGTTAAACCTAACCGGACTTTAACAGCCGACGCCAACCATCGAGCACCAGTGACCTCCTTCCCAAGTCACTGAACCACCACACCTCCACGAACTGCGAAAACTAGCCTCACCTCACCCACGTACCCTGCCCTGTAGGTTCGTTCAACCTAAGATATTACTCCATTGGTCGATCGGTGATGATACTCGCCAAGCCTGAAGCAGCAGCAGCACGGCAAGCAACAAGACGGAGCAAGCCAATGGATGGGCAATTGCCAAGTCACACGCGCGCACCCAACCCAACTCGCCGCGAAACAGATACAGAGTTCGCTTGGCGAGCCCGGTGTTGGGTGTCGCTCTCCGTTGGTGCTAGTTGGCGGATTCCACGGCCACGAGAGGCAGTCGACTCTGCCTCTCGCGAGAGCGAGCCAAATCAGTCGGCCTCCGGCACCGAGGGTCCACCGAGCTCGCCGCCGCTTTGCGCGACTTGGACGACCACTCTACTGTCTACTCTACTGTTCTACAGCGAGCTACGGGTTCGGGCGAGCCATCGATGTGAAAGCATCGTATGCCCCGCGACTTTGCCTGCCTTTTCCCCATCTAATCAGATCAATCCGTATCTCGGCGTAATTAGCGCCCCGTCTCCTCTCTCGCAAGTTTCCTCTCTCTGTTCGCACACACCAATAATGCCATCTCACGCGAGGAAATGATATGATCTTGGCTGGAAGACCCGAGCGAGTGGCCGTGGCTCTACTCTTTTCCTGAATGAATATGTTCCTTTCTCAAAGAAAAAGGGGGCATAAACGTTGGGTGAGCATTTGTTCCAAGGAATGAGAACAAAGGGGATAGAGATGGAATGGAGGTGAGGAGATAGACTCGTAGAGAGGGGTTGGTTGGTTGGTTAGGGGATGCCCCATTATCGATCGTGCCTGCCTGGCCCCCGTGTTTTTGTGCTCTTGTCTTCTACCTTTTCACCGGCGACTTGGATTCTGCTGATAATTTGCAACCAGTGGAGGAAGGCCGGCCGTGGGATGCGGTGGCGATGAGGGCTGGCTGGCCCGGCGTCGCCACCGGGTCGTTTTCGTCGGATAAGCTTGGAATGAATGCCCCATGGCTTCTTTGGCGCATTTGCTGAATTCGTCAATTTAAATTATGCAAATCCCTGTACTCATTTTATTCCTTATATCAATGCAATGATACTCAAGCTTTGCGTATTCGCGAAAAAAAATTATGCAAATCCCTGTACTCATTTTATTCCTTGTACCAATGCAATGATACTCAAGCTTTGCGTATTCGTGAAAAAAATTTATGCAAATCCGTGTGTGACGTTAAGAGTGCTTTCGTTTACGACCTAACCAAACAGCTCAGAAGATCGGCAGCCATGGGACTGGAAGTTGGATACAACTACATGTAAATTAACACTGACGGACCACAGTTTTAGTTAGGCAGAGGCTAGAAAGAGGGCGGAAGTCAAAGAGCCAAACACATGCGTAGAAACCTGGTGCTTTTCATTTTAGGAGAAGAGGTTATACCAATCGACATAGGCAACCTAATAAACTTGTGTGCTGCGTGTAAATAAGTTGTTGCTGTCAAGTGTCAGTTTGAGCTTCCCTTAGCCTGGAGTGTGGCAACGTTCTTCTTGATTTTTTGCAACCTAATAAACTTGTGTGCTGCGTGTAAATAAGTTGTTGCTGTCAAGTGTCAGTTTGAGCTTCCCTTAGCCTGGAGTGTGGCAACGTTCTTCTTGATTTTTTGTCCAAAAGGACCATCTGCCCAACAGAATTGCCAGAAAAGACCCCCTCCGGATGAAACTGGCAAAAAAGACCCCCTGAGCCGTGGCGGCAGGCGCGCCAGCCGACACGTGGCACCTGCCGCCACGCCCGGAGGCGGCAACACTGTTCGTTTGTACTGTTCACGCGGGAGACGAGAAAAACGGCGACGAGGCGAGCGAACAGTACATGCCGCCTCACGTAGTGGCGGCAGCACTGTTCATGAGGGGTGAACAGTAATTTAAAAAAAAATCAAAAAATAGCAGAAAAATTCAAAAAAAAAACTGAAAAATTGCACCCACTTAGAACACTCGATTGTCTTTGCTGCCAAAAAATTCCAGTTTTTTTTGAATTTTTTTTAAAATTACTGTTCACTCGCGCGTGAACAGTGATGCCGCCACCGCGTGAGGCGGCAGGTACTGTTCACTCGCCTCGTTGCCGTTTTTCGCGTCGCTCGTGCGAACAGTACAATGAACAGTATTGCCGCCTCCGGGCGTGGCGGCAGGTGCCACATGTCGGCTGGCGCGCCTGCCGCCACGTCCCAGGGATCTTTTTTGCCAATTTCATCCGGGAGGGGTCTTTTATGGCAATTCCGTTGGATAGGTGGTCCTTTTGAACAAAAACTCGCTCTTCTTTGGCCGGCCTCACCTTACGGTGTAGTAGGCCATAAGACTGGAAGCTAAGAACTCTGCTCCGTTCATATGCTCAAGTCCCATGAAAAGCATGATCGGCCTTTGCATAAGTGCTAGTAATTTGGTTGTGAATTCGTCTCCCATGCATAGACATGTTTCCAAGAATCACAGCCTGATGCCATCATCATACTTTTGTTTCTGAAAAGATGTCATCATGTATACTGTACTTTGGCACAATCAGAAAAGGCACTACGAAGCATCTGCGTAGGCCGCAACTCAGGGATGCACGCATGAAAATCGCCACAGCAAGAGCACACTTCACACATCACTGGATCAGTAGCAGTACACCAAGAGACATGCATATAGTTACATAATTAAGCTAGTGCACTTTTTTCAATGGTAAACATGATTACACCTCTCGACTGGCCGCCTTGCCGTGAAAAAACTGCCGGCAGGTCAACCAGGAGATCAATTACACCACGTAGTAGCAACGATCTTACTAAACACCACTGGCTACTTACTGCTACTAGTAGTTAATTACTTCTACTCGCAGCGGCCATGGCCGACGTCTAAAATGCCGTCGGGCCAGAGCAGCCGCCGATTCGATCGAAAGAGAAATTACATCATAGCTACGAAGACGGTACTAGTAGTAGCAGCTGCTTGCTGTTCACGACAGGATGGAGTCCCAGTCGATCTCCACGGACGGGTACTTGCGCAGGTGGAAGGTCTCCGACTCGTCCCACGGCGCCTCCGTGAAGTCCAGCTTCTCCATCTCCGGGACCGGCGGCGTGGGCGGCGGCGGGGACCCGGCGGACACCGAGTCCTCGCCCTCCGTCGACGCCGAGCACTTGGGGGACTCCGGCTCCGCCTCGGCCGAGTTCTTGGACGAGGGCGTGGCGAGGGACTGGCAAATGGCGGTGAGCTTGGCGTCGACGGAGGCGTGGAGCGGGCCGGCCAGGTGGGCGCCGCCGCGTCGGAGCGACGGGAAGTTGAGGCGGGCGAGGTCGCCCCGGAGGCGGAAGGCGGCCTTGTCGTAGGCGAGCGCGGCGTCCTCGGCGGTGTCGAAGGTGCCGAGCCACAGCCTCGTGCGGTTCTTGGGGAGGCGGATCTCCGCCACCCACTTGCCCCAGTGACGCTGCCGCACGCCGCGGTACAGCTTGGACTGCGCAGGCGCCACTCCGGCCAGCGCCAGCGCCGCGGCGGTCGCGCGCGGCGGCGACCCGGACTGCTTCATCGGCTGCGAGCGCGGCCCAAGGAACGAGCCAGCCAGGCCCCTCTGCTGCTGCTGCTGGACGAAGAACTGGGCCTGGATCTGCTGGATCTGGGCCGGGCCGAGCTGGGCCAGCCCCATGGATCCGTTCACGGCCGAAGCGGCATACTGCGGGGAGTAGAGCGGCGGAAGCTGCGAGAAAGACGGCGAGGTGGGTGCGGTGGTGGGTAGAGGAGAGGTCACGAACGAGGCGTAAGATGATGATGGTGTGGCCATGTATGAATCTTGGGTCATGGAGGGAGAAGAGTAGTACTGGTAGGGGTAGGGAGAGGAGGAGGAGGAGGAAGCACTCCTGATAAAAGGTTCGAGTGCTTTCATGAGCTCCTGATCCGAAGCAGAGGCGGTAGAGCCGATCTGGTGCGTGCTGGTGTTGTACTTGTACATGTCTATAGCAGCGGCCATGAGGGCTTGGACAGAGGAAGAAGAAGGTGATGTAGAGAAGGCCGAACCAAAAACGGAATGGAAAAAAAGGAGCTTTCTCGTGCAAAAACAGAAAAAAAAAAGAGGCCCTGTTCCTCAATAAAATTAGAGAAACGAGGGGAAGAAGAAAAATAAATCGGACGAACTAGAAGGGTATTGCAAAAGAACCCTTTCCGGCCGTGCCGAAGCAGAGGAAGGCTGAAAGAAAAAAAAAGACAAGAATCCAGGAGAGAAAAAAGGTTCTCTGGATCTCTGTTCCTCCTAGGAGAGTGGTGAGGTTGCCAAGAAACTAAGAAAATCCCGAGCAAGAGGGGAGCGCTTCTTCCGATCTAATAATCCCAGAAGAAGGCCCCCTTGAACAGGACCTCGGTTTCTTGTGTGTCCCTGCTGGCTGCTGCTAAAAAGATCAGAGAAGTTCAGAGAACAAACCTGCCGTCGTCGTCGCTGCTGCTGAAGGGGCTCGTCGGATCGCTCAACCTCACCGTGGAGTGGAATGGGATGGGATGGGATGGGGCTGCGTGTTGCTCGTGGGTGGTGGGGGTTGAGGCGTCTCTCTGAGGAAGAAGAGGCGTCGCACCCGGGCTTTATATAGCGCCAGGCTCCGGCCGGCCGTGCACGCAGCCGTGCAGCCGAAGCGAAGCAACCACTCGCCGTGCAATTTGCTGCCACAAAGCGATCCGATTGGCAATTTTCGTTAATCGTTTCTTGTTTTGTTGGGAGCTGCACTGCGGTTTTGAAAATGAGACGTTGCTTTCGTCCATGGCGTCAGCAAACGACAGGCATCACGCGCCAGCCACAAGTTGCAGCCAATGAGAATCCGCCTCGTGTGCTCCGGACACGCGGGTGATCATCGCCACACTGTAGTTTTGTGCAAGTGGCGTCCTGTCATTGGGCAGTGGTGCGCTCGTTTGACCTCAAAGCATGCTGCCCTGCCCTTTGTGCTCTGCCCCGGGAACTCGGCTTCTGCGTTGCACCAAGAGCTACGAACCCCTTGCTTAAAGTAAGGAGCTAAATCCTTTTTCACATGCACCTACTATGTTTTCTTTTTACATTGGTTTTGTAATTTGTGTTCAACTCTGTTTATTATGTCTATAGCAAAAGAATGAGACAAGATGAGAAAACTAAATCTTGCAAACATCTTAGGCTAGCCCTGGAGAGAAAGAAAAGGGATGTGTTTTTTGCAAGGTTAAGAAAAACAAAATAGGACATTGCAATGGTTGTTTTATTGAACTTTTTTTATTTTGCACGGGTCATGAAGAAAACCCTAGGACAAACGATATTTAAGCACACATAGATGCAAACAATAAAGACTGGAATCGCGGAACATCAAGATTGACAAAATCATTGCATACTCGATATTGAAGGAAATGTGCCTCCCACTAAAATAGCAATGCAAGTTTTTAATCAACTCCCCCCACCCCCAACCCCCCACCCCCCAAAAAAATTAATTTTCATAATGCAAACACAAAGCATCGGTTTAAGAAAAGCACGGGCGAGCCAAAAAATCGATGAAGCTTTCCGCCGCCCACATCTCGCCAACCCATTGGTGTGAAATTGAACTAGAGAGCTAAATCCATCATGGATACTCCAAATGATGGCTTCCAATCCAAGCGATTCCCAAGCACTCGACCAACACCAATTATTTGGATTTGCAGCCTCAGGCTCCCATCCAGACAGGCCCATAAGACATCGAACATACGGTTTGATCATCGGGAGGGAGGCGTCGGGAGGGGGGGGGGGGGGGGGTGCAACCACCCCACTAATTTTCCAACCAGTGGGTGATTATCCTGCCATTTGTGTTTTGTCTCAAATATAAGAGTATATTTTAGAGTTATTGTTTTTTTGAGAGAGATTTTCTCTTGGTTGTTCTTGAATCTTCTTGTACCTTTTGCAGCCGTAAGAAAAATCTAGAACAGGTGTTGTTGCATGGTCCTAATCAAACTGCTGGTGTGAACTAGGAGAAACAAAATTGTGGTACTGTTCCTTCCATAGAGCCGTGGCCATCGTCGATTAGGACCCCAAAAAGGACAATGTTGAATCGTAGCGCCTGCTCAATTATATCACCGTTTGCAGGTCCAATTAGTACACGCGAATGTACTCGAGGAGTTCATTATTGGGTGCTCATTTTCCATATCCACCACACCACGTGATTGTATAGTACGGAGTCCCTCTCGTGATGGGTTTATTTGTGCCAAGTTGAGGCAAAACATCAAATCATGGACAATAACGCAAGGAAAAAATACAACCAAAACGAGATGATTTTTCTTCTTCTTTCAAATTTTGCTGGCTTCAGTCGACTGAGTCGCCCGTGTATGTATGATTGCACTGATTGGAGTTGTTTTTCCTTTTTACGGGGTTGATTGGAGGCCTGGCAATCGAGCAAGAGGAAGAGGTTAACCTCTCTCGTAAATAATCACCATGCCCTGATACGGAGGCAAGAGAAGCCTAGCACACACCTCCGCAATCCGGCGTGTTCTGGACCAACCATCCCCACCGAAAAACCTCGCAGATTGGACCCCCCAGCCGCGCGGCCACGACGTTGACACGGCGGGAATAGGCGCCGATCCGCGGGAGTTCCGCCGTGCGACGCGACGCCTTCCGGCTCTCCCCGGTGCGAAACCAGCGACGTGACGCGACGCCCAACGGCACGAGCAAAACACCCGAACGCCCGGTGCGCGCGCGTGGTGCGTGCGTGTGTGTGTGTGTGGGCGCGGGCGCTTGCGTGCGCGGGCACGGCTGGCCTGCCCGCGCTCCCACGGGAATCCGCTGCGTTTTCGGCAAGGAAACCGACGCGCTCCCGATCGCGGATGCCGTGCCCGGCTCGTGTCGCGCGAGGGACGAGCCGTCGGTCGCTTGGGTGCTGGCTCCGTGTCTGCCCAAAAGTGTGACGAAGTGGTTGGGGTTGGGTTCTCCCTGTCCTGTAGTGTTCCGCAGCGCAACAAGCCCACACCTGTACCTCTCAGCCTTCACCCCTACCTGCTAGCTTGTTTTTACCCCTGATCAGCACCCCAATCGTTGCATGATCACGCTGTCCTAAACCAAAAATCACCAAATTTGGTGTTCACCCGACGTGACGGACGGGTTGGTGCATGAGATAACGGGAGTACGGTTAAGCGATGACCAAGGCTTGCCGAGAGGTGAATGAATTATTGGTCACCAGCTGTAAGCTACCACCACGCATCAAGCGACCCAAAATCTATGCTTGCCGTGCATGTAAATACTAGATCCGGACCGTGACATCTCTTGGCTTGCGCGTCTGTAGTTTTGCGGGCTGAGGACGAGGCCGATGATGGATGGACCGGCGGAAGCATCGGGATTGTGGATGTACGATGCCGCATGGATACAACGGAACGGAGGCTAGCGTCTCCCACTAACCGATTGAACTCGTTACTTAATCAAAGATATCTCCGTCCAATTGGAATAGTCTAGGGGCGTTGCTGAAGGAGAAGGGATAGGCATTGGTGGCTGCGAAACTGCGTCATCATCTCCTTCTCCTTGTGCAAGTGCGACACCAGGTTCATCTCTATCAGAGACCGGTCTAGATATGCTTGTTAATCACGGGGTGAGCTAATCCTGCAGGGAAATTTAATGGGTGGTGGACGCGGGAGCTCTTGTCACCATGGCCACATCCCCAACCACCGGACGCTAACCTAACCTAGAACCCATAAATGGGGTCGTATAGCCCTGAAAAAAACACTCTCAGCCCATGTAGTAATGCATTGCAGTCATGGTTTGCATCATGTACAGAATATAATATGTTTTTCTCCTCTCTATTTTCCTGTGGATTAGATGTGGCAGCTAGAGGGCCAGAAGAAGATATGGCGTGTGTGTTGGGAGGGGGAGGAATAATTTGGGTGGAGGCTGGCTAAAGCGAGGGGAAGCAACGAAACGAGTATCTTCTGCGTGGCATAGCTCCCGTAGAATCCACTTCAGAAACGCAGTGCGCGTTGCCGCATCCAATCATTCCGTTCACATCAATTTTCGACCTTTTTTCCCCACCTTTTTCACCCTGTTGTTCTCCTTCGCCCACACACGCCCGCCCCGGCTCACAAGCTGCGGCCGTCTGCACCTATCAGGCATCTGCTTTACAGCATCTCTAGCACACCCCTTAAAACGGGGCGAACTGTAAAAATCCGGCGACTATACGGGTTTGGCCCTTTTTTGGGCCAGACCAGAGCCCGTATAGTCGCCCGGCCCGTATATGTTTTTACAGTGGCCCGCAAACACCCCCCCTCCTCACGCAGTATATCTACGAGTTTGCGGCCGCGATACGGGTCGAAACCCTATCCGAGCGCCGCCGCATTTCCCAAATCCCCCACTCGATTTCTCGCCGCCGGCGACTTCTATTCTCCCTCTCCCCCTCTCAATGTGGCGCGGAATGTGGTCGGCGGGCCGCGGCGCCGGCGGTGGCGACGACCCCGAGCGGAGGCGGTGCGTCCTCGCTGACAGCGCGAGGAAAAGGGCGGCGAGACGGTACACCAACCGAGGGCTCTCGCCACCGCCGTCGCTCCTCCGCCGCGAGACGGAGGAGTACGACCGCAGGCAGGCGCTCCTCCGGCTCCTTCGCCGCGGGCAGCTCCTCCGGCGGTGCCTCGAGCTCGCGGGCGCCGCTCATGCCGGTCAAGAGGGAGCCGGAGGAGCTCCCGCCGCTCCGCGCGGTGAAGAGGGGGGCGGAGCCGGAGTGGCGTGGCGGTGGCGTCATTGGGCCGGAGGATTTCCTCCCCCCCAGTGGACGTGCTCGAGGCCGCCATCGTCGCGCGCAGTGCGCGAGAGGAGGAGGAGGCGGAGCAGCGTCGTCGACGGGAAGCCGACCTCGACGCAGTCCTCCTCGAGCAGGGGCTCGCGAAGGCGCAGGATTTCGACGACAACCTGGAGGCATGGCGCCGCGAAGCCAAGGCGCAGGACGACATCTACATCGACCTCGGCTCTGACGACGAGGACTGAACTCCTCCACCGCCGCAGCGTCGCCGCCGCACCCGGATGGTTCCGGCGAGCCAAATTTTGGCATTAGGGTTAGGGTGGCCGTAGCTCCTCCGATCTAGTTTGTAAAAAATCGACTATGTATGACTTTTGTATGATGATCAAGTAACTATGAACACTAGTAGTTCTACTGGAGTAGTTCGATTTCTCGCGCGAAGTTTTGATTTTAAAATTTACAGTTTCATTTTAAAGTTTCTATTCTGACACGGCTGTTTTCAGCCCGTATCCGATGCCTACCGCGAACTGTAAACGCACTTTTAAGGTTCGTGATATAAGGGGTCTGCTAGAGATGCTCTTACAAACACGTGAATCCTGTACTATTGCCATTCCTCACACAACTAAAATGCGTGTTTTGAACCCTCTTTAACCAAAGCCAGAGGGACGCCAGTGTTGATACGAAGTTGCGATTCTCCGGGCGATATCTCTAATCGAACCCCTAAATTTCAGTTCACCAAACACTTTCGCAAACATTAACTTTTCAAATTTGAAAAGATAAAAAGAAAACATGGACCTAACCAAACCCCTAAACTTAACTCCCTAAAAAAAGGACGCGACTTTATACTGCTTTATTGCATGATTAACAACAGTACCACAGTAACATTCATACATAACATAATTAAACATTCCATTACCTACTAAGTTGACACTACATCGGCACCAAACTAGCTAAAGCATCGAGATAAACTAAATAGAACTAGATATTAGATACTACATCGACTCATCGTCCTTGGAGAAGTCTGACTAGAAGGAAATGGGGACCCTAACGAGAGGCGCGATGGTGACCGCAACAGCGGTGTCAGGGGAGTTTAGCTTCGCCCGACTCCTGAAGAAGCAGAGCGTCGTGGTGTCGTAGGCGCGCGTCGCCTAGTCCGCAGTGGCGAATGTGTCAAGCCACACACTCTCTCGCATGTTCGTACCACAGATCTCTGCCGCCCACTTGCCCCACCGTCGCAGCCTTACACTACGGTACTTCAGCGGCGGCGACATCGAATCCCATGGTGGCAGCACGAATCGGGAGTTACGGAGGCAGTGCGGTTCCATTCCCGATGAAATGAGGCTCTGTGGTGGCCCTCCTCGTCGATGAGTTCACTGTAGCGGTGACTAATAGATGCAGAAATTCCAGCGGCAGTGGTGGCCGCCGAGCGAATCGAAGAGGGGCGGGAGGTTGGCAGGGTTGTGGGGTGTCGGCGAGCGTGCAGGGTGGCCGCCGAAGACAAGGGACACGGCGGAAGCGGCGCCGGCATCAAGGTTGTTAGAATCAGGATTCTGTTATACGATTTTGTGACTTTACGATCCAAACTAACCCCTCTGATTATATGATTTTAGTTCATAGAATTTATGTTATGCGATACTGATAGTTAAGATTTTACGATTTGCGATCCTACCTTTAGAGCTCCGATCCAATTCAAAATCGCGATTCTAACAACCTTGGCCGGTGTTGAAGTGGCCGGCAAGGGAGAGATGCAACCGCCTGATGTCTACTACGCAACTTTATTCTTGTAGACTCTGTTGGGCCTCCAAGCGCAGAGTTTTGTAGGACAGCAGCAAATTTCTCTCAAGTGGATGACCTAAGGTTTATCAATCCGTGGGAGGCGTAGGATGAAGATGGTCTCTCTCAAACAACCCTGCAATCAAATACGAGAAATCTCTTGTGTCCCCAACACACCCAATACAATGGTAGGTTGTATAGGTGCACTAGTTCGCGAAGAGATGTTGATACAAGTGTAGTATGGATAGTAGATATAGGTTTTTGTAATCTGAAAATAATAAAAACAGCAAAGTAGCAAATGATAAAACGGAGCACAAACGGTATTGCAATGCTTGAAAACAAGGCCTAGGGTTCATACTTTCACTAGTGCAATCTCTCAACAGTGCTAACATAATTGAATCATATAACAATCCCTCAACGTACGACAAAGAATCACTCCAAAGTTTATATCGGAGAACGTAGGACAAAAACGTGTATCAACCTATGTGCCTAGATTACCCCAATGTCACCACGGAAATCCGCAAGTTGAATACCAAAACATACATCAAGTAACTCAATAGAATACCCCATTGTCACCACGGGTATCCACATGCAAGACATACATCAATTGATCTCAAATCCAATATTCAATCCAACATAACGAAACCTCAAAGAGCAAGACTCAATTCATCACAACAAGATAGAGAGAAGGAAGAAACACCATATGATCCAACTATATTAACAAAGCTCGCGGTACATCAAGATCGTGCCAAATCAAGAACACGAGAGAGAGAGAGAGATCAAACACATAGCTACTGGTACATACCCTCAGCCCCGAGGGTGAACTACTCCCTCCTCGTCATGGAGACCGCCGGGATGATGAAGATGGCCTCCGGTGATGATTCCCCCCTCCGGCAGAGTGCCGGAACAGGGCTCCGGATGAGATCGCTTCGGTACAGAGGCTTGCGGCGGCGGCGTGGAAATTCTAGGTTTCTTTTCGGGGTTTCCTCTATTTATAGGGATATTTGGCGTTGGAATCACGTCAGGGGGGGGGGGGGGGCGCCCCCCAGGCTTGTGGCTACTCGGCCACTTCCTAGTCCAGCTCTGGTGCTCCGTGGGTCTCTTTTGGTCCATCAAAAATCACCGTAAATTTTGGGCCCATTCCGAGAACTTGTATTTCTGCACAAAAAACAACACCACGGTAGTTCTGCTGAAAACAGCGTTAGTCCGGATTAGTTCTAATCAAATCATACCAAAACCATATAGAATTGTTGTAAACATGGCATGAATACTTCATAAATTATAGATACGTTGGAGACGTATCAGCATCCCAAGCTTAATTCCTGCTCGTCCTCATAATTTATGAAGTGTGAATGCTAGCATAGTGCATAAGTTTGATCAATGATAATTTCAATCACTTTTCCTAGCATCATAACATCAACTCTTTCTCATAAAACTCATCATGATCAAGTAGCAATTAATTCACATGTTATGGTTTAAACAATGCATTCTCTTGAAACTTAACAATCTATGTTCTTAGTCACCAAACAATTACAATTCAATTTATCTTCAACAGTGTCTAAGTAAGAGCTCCACATAGTCAGTTATCATATAGTCTTCTATGATTGCTAATACTCAAAGCATATTTTTAGAACAAATAGCATCCATCGAACACAGAGAAAGATAGGGGCTTAAAGTTTCGCCTCCCAACTTATTTATCATAGAGATAATTGTCAACAATAATAATTCATGATCAAATATATTTGAATGGATATATGTGCCTGGATCTATCCCCACCACATGATGCTTGCCAACTATAGAATAGGTTGGAATAAGAAGTTGACTCAACAAAAATAAATAACATGAAAGTAAATAGCATAAAAATAAATAGAATGCCCCTTCGCGGAGGGAAGCAGGGATCTGCAAAGGTGCCAGAGCTCATAGCTTAAAACAGAGATGAATACATTTTGAGTCGTGTGCCTTTCCTGTCAACGTCACGACCGAGAGTTCTCAATATCTTCCATGCTAAACACATTATAGGCGGTTCCCAAGCGGAAATGTAAAGTTTACTCCCCCTCAACCATTCAAATACAAGCCATGGCTAGCCAAATCCTCGGGTGCCCTCCATACAATCAACTTTCTGGGGGAGTTTGTTTAATTATATATTTTTGTTTTGCGGGACTGGGAATCCCAATTACAGCCCATCATGAGAATAACCTGCTTAACATGGAAGATACTGACCACCCCCTGCCGCTTCATGAGCGGTACGGGCACACAAAACAGATGCTTATTTGAATGATTAGAGGTGGCACATGCAAATTTACTTGGAACGGCAGGGTAATTCCGTATATAGGTAGATATGGTGGACACTCATGGAAGAAACTTGGCTCAAGGATTTTGGATGCACAAGCAGTATTCCCGCTTAGTACAGAAATTTAGGCTAGCAAAAGATTCTAAACAAGCACCACATGTTAGAGGATCCATAACAATATAACTTCGATGCAAATATACCCAAACATAACTCATTACGTTGTCTTCCTTGTCCAACTTCAACTAATTTGCTCAAGTTTGAAAATAATTAATGGGTATTCACAATCATAAAAGATGTCCAAGATAATATATCTGTATGTGAAAGTTCTCTTCCATATACTATCTTTCATGAATTGCTCGTATGACCAATATTGTGATTGTCAAACTTCAATAGAATTTACTTTATAAACCCAATGTGAAATATTACTAAGCATATGAAACATATATAATTTCAGATTTATGATATTCAATTCATTCAACAATTTACTCAAAGGATATAAGTGAATGATGTCTACTACACAACTTATTCATGTAGACTCGTGTTGGGCCTCCAAGCGCAGAGTTTTGTAGGACAGTAGCAATTTTCCCTCAAGTGGATGACCTAAGGTTTATCAATCCGTGGGAGGCGTAGCATGAAGGTGGTCTCTCTCAAACAACCCTCCAACCAAATAACAAAGAGTCTCTTGTGTCCCCAACACACCCAATACAATGGTAAATTGTATAGGTGCACTAGTTCGGCGAAGAGATGGTGATACAAGTGTAGTATGGATAGTAGATATAGGTTTTTGTAATCTAAAAATAAAAAAACAGCAAGGTAGCAAGTAACAAAAGTGAGCATAAACGGTATTGCAATGCTTAGAAACAAGGCCTAGGGTTCATACTTTCGCTAGTGCAATCTCTCAACAATGCTAATATAATTGGATCATATAACCATCCCTCAACGTGCAATAAAGAATCACTCCTAAGTTCCTATTAGCGGAGAACATAAGATAGAAATTGTTGTAGGGTACGAAACCACCTCAAAGTTATCCTTTTCGATCAATCTATTTAGCCATCCCTATAAGTGTCACGAACGGCCCTAGAGTTCGTACTAAAATAACACCATATGATACGCATCAACCAACTCTAATGTCACCTAGATACTCCAATGTCACCACAAGTATCCGTGAGTTGATTATTCGATATGCATCAAACAACTTCAGATCATAATATTCAATCCACACAAAGAACTTCAAAGAGTGCCCCAAGATTTCTACCGGAGAAAGTAGGACGAAAACGTGCATCAACCCCTATGCATAGATTACCCCAATGTCACCTCGGGAATCCGCGAGTTGAGTGCCAAAACATATATCAAGTGAATCAATATAATACCCCATTGTCACCACGGGTATTCATATGCAAGACATACATCAAGTGTTCTCAAATCCATAAAAATATTCAATCCGATAATAGTGAAACCTCAAAGGTAAAAACTCAATTCATCACAACAAGATAGAGAGGGAGAAACACCATATGATCCAACTATATTAACAAAGCTCGCGGTATATCAAGATCATGACATATCAAGAACACGAGAGAGAGAGATCAAACCCATAGCTACTAGTGCATACCCTCAGCCCCGAGGGTGAACTACTCCCTCCTCGTCATGGGGACCACCGGGATGATGAAGATGGCCTTCGGGGATGATTCCCCCCTCCGGCAGGGTGCCGGAAAAGGGCTCCAGATGGGATCTCCTTGGTACAGAGGCTTGCGGTGGCGTAAAAACTCATCTGGGTTAACTTTCAGGGGTTTCTGAATATATATGATTTTTCAGCGTTGGAATCACGCAAAGAGATGCCACAGGGGGCCCACGAGGCACCAGGGCGCGCCTGGGGGGGTGGCGCGCCCTGGTGGCTTGTGGGGCCCCTGTGGGTCTTCTGCTGTTCCCCCGAAGCTTCCTGGGTCTGTTTCCTTCCAGAAAAAATCGTCAAAAAGTTTCGCTGCATTTGGACTTCATTTGATATGGATTTTCTGGAAAACCAAAAACAAGCAGAAAACAGCAACTGGCACTGGGCACTAGGTCAATATGTTAGTCCATAAAAATCATATAAAAGCCATATAAAAGTGCACCAAAATCATACAAAACCATAATAAACATGGCATGAATACTTCATAAATTATCGATACGTTGGAGACGTATCAGCATCCCCAAGCTTAATTCCTGCTCGTCCTCGAGTAGGTAAATGATAAAAGAAATAATTTATGAATTGTGAATGCTAGCATAGTGCATAAGTTTGATCAATGATAATTTCAATCACTTTTCCTAGCATCATAACAGCAACTTTTTCTCATAAAACTCATCATGATAAAGTAGCAATCAATTCACATATTATGGTTCAAACAATGCATTCTCTTGAAACTTAACAACCTATGTTCTTAGTCACCAAACAATTGCAATTCAACTTAATTTCAACAAAGTCTAAGTAAGAGCTCCACATACTCAATTATCATATAGTCTTCTATGATTGCTAGTACTCAAAGCATATTTTTAGAACAAATGGCATCCATCGAACACAGCGAAAGATAGGGGCTTAATGTTTCGCCTCCCAACTTATTTATCATAGAGATAATTGTCAACAACAATAATTCATGATCAAATATATTTGACTGGCCATATATGACTGGATCTTTCCCTACCACATGATGCTTGCCAACTAGATAATAATTGAGGTTGAAATGCGAATAAATACTTATTGACTCTTGCATAAAAGTAAATACATAAAAGTAAATGCATAAAAGTAAAAGATAGGCCCTTCACAGAGGGAAGCAGAGGTTGTCATGCGCTTTTTATTTTTGGACGCACAAGCCCTTAATACAAAGGAACGTCACGTTATATTGCCCCTTGTGATAGCAACCTTTATTATGCAGTCCGTCGCTTTTATTTCTTTACCATCACAAGTCCGTACAACGCTTATTTTCCCTTACAATAAAAGATCATACATATTTTAGGAGCAGTTTTTATTGCTTTTTGCACCGATGACAACTTACTTGAAGGATCTTATTCAATCCATAGGTAGGTATGGTGGACACTCATGGAAAGAAACTGGGTTTAATAGTTTTTGGATGCACAAGTAGTATCTCTACTTAGTACGAATTTTTTGGCTAGCAAAAGATCCTAAGCAAACACCCCATGTTGGAGGATCCATAACAATATAACTTCTATGCAAATATACCCAAACATAACTCATTACGTTGTCTTCCTTGTCCAACTTCAACTAATTTGCTCAAGTTTGAAAAAAATTAATGGGTATTCACAATCATAAAAGATGTCCAAGATAATATATTTATATGTGAAAGTCCTCTTCCTTATACTAATCATTCATGAATTGCTTGTATGACCAATATTGTGATTGTCAAGCTTCAATAGAATTCACTATCTAACCCAATGTGAAACTACTACTAGACATGATACAAGCATATGAAGCACATATAATTTTAACTTTATGATATTCAATTTATTCAACAATTTACTCATAGGATATAAGTGAAGAACAAGAGTAAATGACAATTTACTCATGGAGACCGCCGGGATGATGAAGATGGCCTCCGGGGATGATTCCCCCCTCCGGCAGGGTGCCGGAAAAGGGCTCCAGATGGGATCTCCTTGGTACAGAGGCTTGCGGCGGCGTAAAAACTCATTTAGGTTAACTTTTGGGGGTTTCTGAATATATATGATTTTTCAGCGTTGGAATCACGCAAAGAGATGCCACAGGGGGCCCACGAGGCACCAGGGCGCGCCTGGGGGTGGCGCGCCCTGGTGGCTTGTGGGGCCCCTGTGGGTCTTCTGCTGCTCCCCCGAAGCTTTCTGGGTCTGTTTCCTTTCAGAAAAAATCGTCAAAAAGTTTCGCTGCATTTGGACTTCATTTGATATGGATTTTCTGGAAAACCAAAAACAAGCAGAAAACAGCAACTGGCACTGGGCACTAGGTCAATATGTTAGTCCATAAAAATCATATAAAAGCCATATAAAAGTGCACCAAAATCATACAAAACTATAATAAACATGGCATGAATACTTCATAAATTATAGATACGTTGGAGACGTATCAGTGAAGCACAAGAATGAATGACAAACTACTCCAAAAGATATAAGTGAAGAACAATGAGTAGTTAAACAATTAAGTAGCTATGTAAAACTCTCTCCAAATAAAGATTTCAGATCTAAGTATTTTATTCAAACAGCAAGCAAAATGAAAATAAAAAGGACACTCTAAGACTAGCACATATCATGTGAACAAGTAAAAACTTAAGCTAACCGATATGTGTTGATGAAGAAAGGTGGGATGCCTTGGGCATCCCCAAGCTTGAGCTCTTGTGTCTCCTTAATTCCTCTCATATCATGGCTTCTCCTAAATCTTAAAAACTTCATCCACACAAAACTAAACCTTAAAATTCTCTACTGTAACAAATCACTAAAATTATAATTAAACATTGCATACTAAATGCCTCTGCATATTTAATACTCCTATCCACAAATAAAAACATTAAACAAGCAACATACGCAAACAATGCAACTATAACCAAAATCTGTCTAAACAGAACAGTCTGTAAAGGGTGAATAAGAATTCATACTTCGCTAACTCCAAAAATTCTGAAAAATTACCACGTGATAGAGAACTCATTCATGCTTACTGTGTAAAAATTTCAGATTTTTATCATGTTCTGATTATTCAGGAATATTCTGGACATAACAGAAAACTTTCTGTTTTCAAACAGCAACACATAAACTTGCAAACTGAGCATGGTAAAGGCTATAATTGGCATTTTATTGAACTAAAAGATACAAAACATGATTATTGATAACAGCAAGTAAATCTCAACAAAATAAAATGATACTTCAAGCAAAACACATATCATGTGACGAATAAAAATACAGTCCCAAGTGAGGTTACCGATAATATTGAAGACGAAACCAATTCATCCGGGTTTCATGGAGGTAGTCCGAACAGCTTGGTCGATAACAGCAAGTAAACCAACATTAAACAAGCTCTTCCGCTTGGAGCCATTTTGGTTACTTCATCCGGGTTTCATGGAGGTAGTTCGAACAGCTTGGTCGAAACCAATTCAATCCCCCAATGCAGCTACGACTCTTTGTCGCAAGTTCAAACATTTGAGACATGAACTCAAGGTCTGGAGCAAGCACATATCGCGCCTCTCGGTGGCTATTGAAAACTGCAACAAGACTCTCCTTGAACTTGATGGGATTGAGAACCTCAGAACACTTACAAAACCTGAGGGTAACTTTCGTCACATTCTCAAAAAACATCTGCTCCGACTCCTGGACTACCAGAAACAATACTGGAAAAAGAGATGCGCTATCCGTTGGGTTAAATTCGGTGACGAAAACACCAAATTCTTTCAGGCGGTGGCCACTGAACGATATAGGAAAAACAATATTTCTACCCTTATGACCGAGGATGGTATCTATGTGGATGATCATGTAGCCAAGGAGGCACTTTTATTCAAAGCTTACACAGATAGACTTGGCGCGACCAAACCTACTACGATGAAGTTTGACCTCCCATCACTCATTCAACCTCGCTTAAACCTGGATCATCTCACCGCTCCGTTCACTCATGCAGAAATTGACGATGTAATCAGGGAGATGCCAGGTGACAGAGCCCCTGGGCCGGATAGTTTTAACGGATTGTTCCTCAAGGCCTGCTGGCCAATTATCAAACATGATTTTTACTCATTATGTGCGCAATTCCACGAAGGAAACTTGAACCTACAGAGTATCAATGATGGGTTTATCACACTCATACCTAAAGTTGGGTCCCCGTCAACAGTCAATGACTATCGACCGATCACCCTCCTCAACTGCTGCCTCAAACTTATTACCAAGCTTCTCGCCAACCATCTTTAAAGAGTCATTCTGAAAATTGTGTACCGAAACCAGTACGGGTTCCTTAAAGGAAGATCGATACAAGATTGCCTGGCCTGGGCCTTCCAATACATCCACCAATGCCAATCCTCCAAACAAGCAATTGCGATCCTTAAACTTGACTTCGCCAAGGCCTTCGACACAATTGACCATGCTCCCATGTTGAAGATCATGAAGCGTATGGGCTTCAATGATAAGTGGCTTAACTGGATCGAATGCATCTTTTCCTCGGGCACATCGTCAGTCCTTCTTAATGGTATACCAGGCCGTCAATTCCACTGCCGTCATGGTGTCCGCCAAGGTGATCCCCTCTCGCCGTTAATCTTCGTCTTAGCTGCTGATCTCTTGCAGTCGACGATTAATGAGGCGTACAGAGTTGGCCGGATACAACTCCCATTCCCCTGCACTGAACAAACTGATTACCCGGTGATCCAGTACGCAGATGACACCATCCTGATCCTCCCGGTATGCACTGTTCAAGCCCAAACCATCAAGGATATCCTATCTGATTATGCTGAATCCATTGGGCTCAAAATTAATTTACACAAATCCACGCTCGTCCCCATCAACATGGCGGCCACCCTGAGTTCGGAACTAGCATCAATCTTTGGCTGCTCTATCGGGACGATGCCCTTCACATACCTCGGGTTGCCTATGGGCACTTCTCGCCCAACACTGCAAGATTTCATGCCGCTAGTATGCTCGGCTGAGCAACGTCTCACCTCAACGCTATCGATGATGTCGTATGGGGGAAAGCTTTCCCTCCTTAACTCAACTGTCACCTCTTTGCTGATCTATGCCATGTGTACTCTCAAGCTACCGCCCAAACTAATAGAGGTTCTAGACAAGATCAGGTGAAGATGCCTCTGGACCAAGAAAACTGAACAGGGAGACAAGTGTAATTCCCTCGCCGCATGGGACATGGTATGCAAACCTAAGAAACATGGTGGCCTCGGGATCATCAACCTCAAGGTTCAAAATGAAGCCCTTCTCATGAAATTCTTGCACAAATTCTACAACAAGAAAGATGTCCCGTGGGTCCACTTGACTTGGAAGGCTTACTATCATCAAAAGATCCCTCATGCATCGGACCCCATGGGTTCCTTCTGGTGGCGTGACATCCTTAAGCTCACACCGCTTTTTCGTGGGATCTCACAAGTCAATGTAGTGTGCGGCACCACGGCACTGTTTTGGAAAGATCAATGGCTCACTGACATACTCCAATTATCCCACCCGCGAGCCTTCTCCTATGCGCTGGACGAGGATGTTTCGGTCAGAGATTTCTTGCTCACCACGGCGCTGAATGAGGCGTTTCACCTCCCGCTCTCCCCCCAGGCCCATGCTGAGACCAGGGACATGCAACGACTGTCAACACAGATACAACCCGTGACAGCTGAAAGTGACGTTTGGCACTACATTTGGGGGAAAGTTGATTTCAAGTCAACTGATTATTATAAATTCTACTTCAGGGAAGTTCAATCTCATCAAGCATTCGGCTGGCTGTGGAAATCAAAATGTGTGATGAAAATGAAGGTCTTTGGATGGCTCCTCCTCAATGACAGACTCAATACTAGGAACATGCTGAAACGTCGTCACTACAACATTGGGGATGACCACGATTGCCTGCTTTGTGGCCTGCCCATTGAAGAAACGGTTGACCACATGATCTTCACGTGCACATTTAGCAAGCAATGCTGGGATAAGCTCGGGCTATCGTGGCCTTCCAGTACATGTCGGCTGCGTCTGATCCAAACTGTGAAAGAGACTCAAAACAAGAGCCTCTTCTTTGAGATCTTCATAGTGGCCGCGTGGAGTCTCTGGAAGGAAAGGAATAACAAACATTTTAGAGTGATTGACCCCAGCATCAACTCGTGGCTGTGCAAATTCAAGGGTGACTTTGAACTACTACAACATAGAATTAGAGAGGTGGATAGGCCTCTCCTCTTTTCCTTTTTGAACTCCCTTGCATAAGTTAGAATCCTTTTCCTCTGTCCCCGTACAGAGGCGTTTGGAGACCATGTACATGTAAAATGTAACACCCACACCTTTTATTAAATATACACCTTCAGTAGGAGCCTCTCCTAATGTTTCACGATCAAAAAAATGTTGAAGACAAAAGAGGGGATGCCTTCGGGGCATCCCCAACTCCTTATTCTCCTCATATCGATATCTCACCCAAAACTTGAAAACTTCAATCACACAAAACTTAACGGAACTTGTGAGATAGGTTAGTATGATAAAAATAAATCATCCACTTAGGTGTTGTCAAGACAAGATTCATAATTATTCTCACATAATGCCTACTGTATTCCATCATTTCCACAATTTATATTACTCAATATAAGCCATGGAAACACTAAAACAAGCAAACTATGCACCGAAAACAAAATCTGTCAAAAACAGAACAGCATGTAGTGAGCAATTTAAAAACCATACTTCAATGCGAGAGATGGCTCTCTCCTCTCTCCCACCCCTCTCCTCCCTCCCACCTCTCACCCACCTCCACCAATGGAATTAGCTAGGATCTACCGTCATGGAGGGCCTCCTACACTGGGATTTCAACCCCGGCCATGCGGTCGAGGATCAGGTGCGTCGTCGTTTTGGAGAACCGGTCCATTTCTCCCCCTCTCGCAATACCAAGGAATTTTTCTTGGTTGACTCGTTCTCCTCTGCCTCTTTTCCCCTCTCGGAAGAATCTGTGGGTGTTGCATTACAATGTTGCATTGGTGGTCACCCGAAGGGTTTTAAGGTTACTCAGATCAGTGAACGATCATTTCGTTTCTCGGTGGCTGGCAACAAAGTGGGGCATTACATTCATGGACTTAAGGATCACATTTGGCCGGATTTTATCTACCATTTTCATTTGTTCAATGGCCGCTTCAATGGGTTTAAGCATTTTGATTCTCAATGGCATGCGGATGAAGTTATTGATACAATTGCAGCATGTAGTCCTATTGCAATCCGGGTTAACACCTCCTTTCTTGGAAAGAATGCTGCTCCAGATTTATCTTCGGCCAGAGATCTCTGCAAATTTGGTCTGGTTCCTCTTGCTTCCATTGACTTCCAAAACAAAAATAGTGATGAAGCTTCTTGTTCTTCAGCAATTCAAACTGTCATGCAAGTTCCGACAGCTAATTCGGTTTCCATGGCCACGATCTCGGATTCTTTGGGCATTAAGTGTCCTGCTCCCAATTTGGTGGAATCGTCGGATTTTATTGAACCATTTATTGCGATTGGCAATTTCAGCTTTCCGGTTAATGTTCCTTACCCGACAACACCACAATGTTTCCTAAGCTCAGCCTTAAGGTACGCCCCAAGTCACCAGTCATGGCCACCAGTTCTTTCAAAATCTTTGCAGGCTGACCTAGCACGCTCGGGCTATGATCAATTGGAAGTTATGGATCTTGTCAAATTTTGGGGCACCCTCTGTGCTAAATGACTTCAGTGGGGTCATCAAAAAACAAATTGTCCAACCCGGATTATATGCCTAAAATGTTCTTCCCTGGGTCACAAATGCTGTGATTGCTCTTCCCTCTCTGGGCCAAGAGTTAATGGTAAATCCTTCATTGCCAAAGATTCGCAGTGTTTGGTCACATCTCCTGCTGATGGGCATCAAATCAACACTTCCATATTGAATGATGACACCTGCCCCTCTATTCGTGCTTGTGGCCGCCCATCCTCGGCCGTCCGATGCAGCTCTTGTGGTCATTATGGACACCTGGTCAAATCCTGTTGGAAGAGCCGGTGGGCCCAGAAGTGGCAATGGATACCCAAGCCCCACCCCACCACCCTTGACAGCTCGCATTCGCCCCCCTCGCTTCCCCAGAGCGGAGAGCTCCTTTGTCAAGCTCCAGACCAATCCACCACCCTCCCCCCACCACCACCATGGCCAACTATCCGGCGAATCCCATCCCCTTTCTCCCCACAGGCTGGTCCATTGAGCCGGGACCGCCAGATCGGAAGGTGAGGGCGGACATGGCGGTTAATCCAATCCACCCGCTCAACAACAGCTTTCTTGCCATTGCCGAGGCGAGCAGATTCGTCCATCTGCATCTCAGGGAAGGACTCAGGGAGACCATCGAAGGACTGCTGCATGAAGCTGGACTGCTCCCACCTGAAGTCTCTGATCATCCCTTGGGTATTGGTATGTTCGCCTTTGCCAACTCGTTTGTCCGTGACACTGCTGTTAATACCACCTTCCAGTTAGATGATGAAGACATGGTTATCTCTTTTGTGCGTCACAATGCTGCCCTTAACATGAGGAAAACCACCTATGGACCCGAGGTGTGGTTAATGTACATTGGATTTCCAGATGACTATCAAACTGATTTCTATCTTCAGCGCTCTGTGGATGACTATGGCAGACTTGTTTCTTGGAACAATCCGCATATGGATCGTAGATTGATTCTAATTAAGGTGCGGGTCATTCATATGCATCTCATCCCAAAGAGCATTATAGTTCACCAATTGGGTGGGGATAGGGACTGCTGGACTGTATCTGTCAACATCCTGCGTGGCGCTGACTGGAACGCGCACGATCCTGAGGTCCCGACGGCGGATGAAGAGCCACTGCCGGCCAACGGTGTCCCCCACCCCATGTTTGGAGA
Organism: Elymus sibiricus; assembly: GCA_039707655.1. NCBI lineage: Eukaryota > Viridiplantae > Streptophyta > Magnoliopsida > Poales > Poaceae > Elymus > Elymus sibiricus. The sequence goes on from CM077674.1 coordinate 310,158,208, forward strand.
AGGCCTCACCGCAGAACAGTTGTATCAGCAACAACTTCAGAACTGGCTCCTTCAGAATGGCATCGGCAATGATCCGGTTCAGCAAAATGCAGAGCAACAAGATGAGCACCAGCCAGCCCAATGGGGTGTTTGGACTGAACCTCCTGCGCCACAAATGCCAGCTGCGTTGGTTAACTTTCAGTCATGGCTGGTAGCCCAAGGCCTCCGGGTGCAAGACGGTATTCTGCCTGAAGACAACCTGACTGACAGCCTCAATTCTGCATGGAATGACTCGAGCTCTACTGCTAGCACTCAGGGTTCCTCAATCTCTGGACGAGATGATATGTTTATCTCCACTCTAGTGGTCCCTCCTTTGAGGCACAGTGCGGTCAATGTTGATGTTGCAATATCTGCGGTCTCAATGCAAGTCAGCATCTCAATCCAAGGGAATGACCTGACCAATGTGCTTGTTAATGGTTTAGTTCCCAGAAACACCTTTACCACCTACCTCTCCAGGTCAATTATGAATGTGATTGCTGCTTATGGACCTTGGAGCGCTGGCTATGGTCTGCCCTCTGTTTCATCCCAATTTGTTATGCCAACTATCAGTATTGATGTTACTGTGCATAATGAGGCTGTGGTGGTTCATTTCTCTCCAAGGATCCATGACTATCCTCCAGCACGTTCCTCGGTTACCATTACTGAAATCACTAATGATGCTTCTGATGTTGACACCATCCAAGCTGGGGCTCTGGAACCTGTGTCTACTGCTACCCGTAGCTCTGGTACTGATACCGCTGATCTGAATCGTGAAGAGCTCTGCTTGGCGCCAACTGCTCCTTCAACTGATAGGCTGCACCAACTTTCTGTGGACTCCACAGCTTCATCGTCTGATCTGGGCCTGGCCCATGTGCTGGTGGACAACCCTGGGCCTCCATCTTCTCGTGGACGTCGTCTCAAACCCCGGGCTTCAGACCACGGAGGTTCGTCGCAGCACCAGATCCACCAGGTATGATGGTTTCAGAGTGCCACAGCTAACTGACACTCGTGCCACTACATCCAAAGTTAAGCCAAGAGTGACTCCTTCGGCGGCTCAGGGCTCATCTTCTGCCCCGGGGATTGATACGGACAACAGGACTGCCCCGCCCCCAACACCTATCCCAACCATGCAGGCTATTGGTGTCAATCGCTGCACTGTTCCCCCTGAAGAACTGACGAAAGATGCTCTGCTTGGTACTCAGTCTGAAGCTGATCCGGCTGTCAATGCTGGGTCGGAGGAGGGATCCTCTTCTTTGGCTTAAACTTGATCGTGTGTTATGCCCCTTTTGCGTAGTTGGAACGTCCTATGTTGGAACGTTCATGGTCTTAATGTAGGGGAACGCAGCAGAAAACAAAAATTTCTGGTACTGCGAGCACACCCAGGAACACTATGGAGATGCATACAGGGTTTGATCTAATCATTACCGACTCGTAGCGCAGCGGAAGTAGAGTCGATGTAGATCGTTGATAACCCACAGTATAGGGGATCAATTGTAGCTTTTTCGATAAATAAGAGTGTCGAACCCAACGAGAAGCTAAAGGTAGAATCAATATTCCCTTCAAGTTCTATCGACCACTGATACAACTCTACGCGCACTTAACGTTCGCTTTACCTAGAACAAGTATGAAACTATTTTGTAGGTGATAGGATAAGTTTGCAAGAATAAAACTAGAAGTACTTTGCGAGAATAGAACTACGAGTAAATTGCAAGATAATAGAAGTTAGTTGTTTAGTAGATAGCTTTTGTAGCACAAGATAAAGATTTGTCCATAGGCAATCGATAACTAGACCGGTAATCATTATTGCAATTTTATATGAGGGAGAGGCATGAGCTAACATACTTTCCGTACTTGGATCATATGCACTTATGATTGGAACTCTAGCAAGCATCCGCAACTACCAAAGATCATTAAGGTAAAATCCAACCATAGCATTAAGTATCAAGTCCTCTTTACTCCCATACGCAACAACCCCCTTACTCGGGTGTAAGCTTCTGTCACTCTAGCTGCCCACCATAAGTGAATCATGAATGTATTGCAACACCCTATAGTGGGACCCTCACGCTTGCATGACACGGAGGGCACCATAGGATAGCACCAAAATAAAACATACAACTCAAACCAATCACGATCATCAATCAACCCATAGGACAAAACGAATCTACTCAAACATCACAGGATGGCCACAAATCATTGGATAATAATATGTAGCATTAAGCACCATGTTTAAGTAGAGAATTACAGCGGGAAAAGAGAGGTTACACTGCTGCATAGAGGGGGGGGAGAGTTGGTGTTGACGGCGGCGAAGTTGTTGGCGTAGATCGCCGTCACGATGGTTCCCCCGGCGGCGCTCCGGCGCCACCGGAAGAGAGGGGGAGAGAGCCCCCCTCCTTCTTCTTCCTCCTTGGCCTCCCCCTAGATGGGAGGAGAGTTTCCCCTCTGGTCCATGGCTGCCATGGCAGCGGAGGGGCAGGAGCCCCTCCTAGATTGGATCTCTCTCTCTTTGTTCTCTTCTGTTTCGCGTTCCTGGTTTCTGGCCTTTCACCGTTTCTTAAATTCCCGGAGATCCGTAACTCCGATTGAGCTGAAATTTTAACATGATTTTTTGCCGGATATTAGCTTCCTTGCGATCGAAGAATAGTACCCACCGACCTACGAGGGCCTCACGAGGCACCACGGCGTGCCGGGCCCCCCTGGCGCACCCTGGTGCCTCGTGGGGCCCACGAGCACCGCCTTGCATTGATTCCACCTCCCAAAAATCACATATATTCCAAAATAATTCCCCATAAAATTTTATTGCATTTGGACTTCGTTTGATATGGATATTCTGCGAAACAAAAAACATGCAACAAACAGGAACTGGCACTGGGCACTGGATCAATATGTTAGTCCCAAAAATAATATAAAATGTTGCCAAAAATATGTGAAAGTTGTAGAATATTGGCATGAAACAATCAAAAATTATAGATACGATGGAGACGTATCAGCATCCCCAAGCTTAATTCCTACTCGTCCTCGAGTAGGTAAAAGATAAAAAAGATAATTTTTGATGTGGAATGCTACCTAGCATAATCTTGATCATATAATCTAGTCATGGCATGAATATTAAGACATGAGTGATTCAAAGCAATAGTCTATAATTTGACATAAAGACATCAATACTCAGGCATCCCAATAAACAATCATGTCTTTCAAAATATCAATGCTAAAGAACGTTATCCCTACAAAATCATATAGCCTTGTCATGCTCCATCTTCTTAACACAAAGTATTTATCATGCACAACCCCAATGACAAGCCGAGCAATTGGTTCATACTTTTTAACGCGCTTCAACTTTTTCAACCCCCACGCAATACATGAGCGCAAGCCATGGATATAGCACTATGGGTGGAATAGAATGATGATAGAGATTAATAATGAGAATTCAAAAAGGAAGAAGGTCTCACATCGACGCGGCTCATCAACGGGCTATGGAGATGCCCATCAATTGATATCAATGCGAGGAGTAGGGATTGCCATGCAACGGATGCACTAAGAGCTATAAGTGTATGAAAGCTCAACATGAAACTAAGTGGGTGTGCATCCAACTTGCTTGCTCGAAGACCTCGGGCATTTGAGGAAGCCCATCATCGGAATATACAAGCCAAGTTCTATAATGAAAAATTCCCACTAATATATGAAAGTCACAACATAGGAGACTCTCTATATGAAAAACATGGTGCTACTCTGAAGCACAAGTGTGGTAAAGGATAGTACCATTGCCCCTTCTCTCTTTTTCTCTCATTTATTTATTTTTTCTTTTTTTTCTCTTTTTTTTCTTGGGCTCTTTTTGGCCTCTCTTCTTTTTTTCTTTTTTTTGTCCGAAGTCTCATCCCGACTTGTGGGGGAATCATAGTCTCAATCATCCTTTCCTTACTGGGACAATGCTCTAATAATGAATAATGATGATCATCACACTTCTATTTACTTACAACTCAAAAAAAATTACAACTCGATACTAGAAAAAAATATGACTCTATATGAATGCCTCTAGCAATGTGCTAGGATGTGCAATGATCTAGCGTGGCAAAGATATCAAAAAACGGACAAGCCATGAAAATATCATGCTAGCTATCTTACGATCATGAAAAGCAATATGACAATGAATTCTCAAGTCATGTATATGATGATGATGGAAGTTGCATGGCAATATATCTCGGAATGGCTATGGAAATGCCATAATAGGTAGGTATGGTGGCTGTTTTGAGGAAGATATAAGGAGGCTTATGTGTGATAGAGCGTATCATATCACGGGGTTTGGATGCACCGGCGAAGTTTGCACCAACTCTCGAGGTGAGAAAGGGCAATGCACGGTACCGAAGAGGCTAGCAATATGCGGAAGGGTGAGAGTGCGTATAATCCATGGACTCACATTACTCATAAAGAACTCACATACTTATTGCGAAAGTTTATTAGCCCTCGAAGCAAAGTACTACTACGCATGCCCCTAGGGGGATAGATTGGTAGGAAAAGACCATCGCTCGTCCCCGACCGCCACTCATAAGGAAGACAATCAATAATAAATCATGCTCCAACTTCTTAGCATAACGAGAGACTATACGTGCATGCTTCAGGAATCACAAACCTTAACACCAATATTCTTACTAAACCACAATTATTCACCAGTACATCCCACATATTATCATCTCTATATCGCAAAACTATTGCAAGGAATCAAACATATCATATTCAGTGATCTACAAATTTTATGTAGGATTTTATGACTAACCATGTGAATGACCAATTCCTGTTGACTCTCTAAATAGATATAAGTGAAGCAAGAGAGTTTAATTCTTTCTACAAAAGACCACGCTCTAACAAATATAAGTGAAGCAAATGAGCATTCTACAAATAACGGTTTTCTATATGAAGAGAAACAGGCATCCAAACTTCAAATGATATAAGTGAAGCACGTGAAGCATTCTATAAAGCCATACTCAAAAGATATAAGTGAAGTGCAAAGAGCATTCTATAAATCAACCAAGGACTATCTCATACCATCATGGTGCATAAAAGAAAAGGGAAAAATAAACACAAAAGACGCTCCAAGAATTTACGCATATCATGTGAACAAAACAAAAACCGAGACATACCAATAATTGTCGAATAAAGATGGGATGTCTTCCGGGGCATCCCCAAGATTAGACGCTTGAGTCTCCTTGAATATTTACTTGGGGTGCCTTTGGCATCCCCAATCTTGAGCTTTTGCCTCTCCTCATTCTTCTCATATCAATACCTCCTCGATCTTTGAACACTTCATCCACACAAAACTTAACAAAACCTTCGTGAGATCCGTTAGTATAATAAAGCAAATCACTACTTTAAGTACTGTTGCAAACCCAGTCATATTTTATTTTTGCATTATACCTACTGTATTCTAACTTCTCCATGGCTTATACCTTCCAATACAATCCATAGTTTCATCAAAACAAGCAAAACAATGCATCAAAAACAGAATCTGTCAAAAACAGAATAGTCTGTAGTAATATGAACATTGACCATACTTATGTAACTCCAAAAATTCTGAAAAATTAGGACAAAATAAAAAATTTGCATATCAGTGCTGTGTAAAAATTTCAGAATTTTTTCATGTTCCAGTAAAAAATGAAAACTCACACACTACAGCAAAAGTTTCTGTTTTTGCACCGCACACACCAAACAAGCAGTTTAAACATCCTAACGGTAAATCTTGGCACATTATTTTTATAATACAATGGATTTGTACAAGGGGGTAATTATTTTTGTTGAAAAGTTTCTGTAATTCAAGATTCACAAAGTTTCCATGGGCATGAACAAAGTTCAAGGAGCTCCCCCACTTCAACGGTGCTCGTCTTTCTTACTTTCACTTTACTTTTTGAAAAGTTTTAGGTTCCCCTCTATATATTTTTTTGTTTTTAAACCTTTTAAAAGCACACAACAGAATAAAATGACTCTCTAAAACTTCCGGGTTGTCTCCCTGGCAGCGCTTTCTTTAAAGCCATTAAGCTAGGCATAAAGTGCTCAAGTAATGGATCCACCCGGATCCCAAGGTATATCAAAGCCAATTTTAATTAACAATGATTTGTAATTTAGTAGTGAGCACAAAGTAATATATATCATGTAACAATGAAGTCTAACTCTCTTCCTATGCATCGGTATGTCATAAAAGAACAATTCATGCACATCAAGTAAAGGCCAATGCATAGTATAAACAGTTTCTTGCAATTTTACCGCATTGGAAACATAGAGAGGCGGAGATGTAGTTCCTCTCTAATAATAATTGCAAGTAGGAGAAGCAAGCACATGCATATTATATTCATCAAAATTATCGTGTGTAGTAGTAAAAGGCAACCCATCAATGTAATCCTTAATAAGCGCAAACTTCTCCGATATAGTGTAGTTGGGAGAATTCAAAAAGATAATAGGACTATCATGTGTGGGTGCAATAGCAACAATTTCATTCTTAACATAAGGAACTATAGCAAGTTCATATCCATAAGCATAATTCAAATTGGCATCATGGCCATAAGCATAGCAAGCATCAATTTCATCAAAAAGGGATATTTCAAACGAATCCAAGGGATCATAGCAATAGCATTCATCCTTCGGTAAGCACGAAGGGAAATTAAACAATGTATGAGATAAAGAGTTACTCTCATCAGAAGGTGGGCACGGGTGATCAATCCGCTCTTCCTCCTTTTGTTCTTCACTCTCCTCCTCAATTTTTTCATCTAATGAGCTCACAGTGTCATCAATTTCTTCTTCCATAGGAGCCTGCAAAATATTAGTCTCTTCTTGGACAGCGGAGACTTTCTCAATAAACTCATTAATATCGGCATTGTATTCGTAATTCTCATAGCAATATTTAAGTATAGCAAAAATTTCAGATCTGTAAACAGCATCATCACAATCTTCATACTTTTCAAACAAAGATTCAATTTCATAAGCACCCTTAAAAGCAACAAATTATTCTATTCGTTCCACATCATAGTAATCATATATACCATTAGCATAAGAAGCCAAGGTTTCATTATCATTAAATTCACATGAAAAGGGAAGGTGTGGAGCCTTCATCTTAGAGCAACAAGTATAATCATATCTTAAGCATAAATTCCGAGCATACCAATGCAAATAATGAATTTGATCCCATAAGAGTTTCCCTTTTTGAGACAAGCGATAATCCCTAAAGTATTCCCGTTGATCCAAAGTATATCCCATTATCAAGTTGAATGGAGATTTATCAGGATTATCAAAGTAGTATTTAATGTTTTCCACATAACGAGCATCGAGGGTTTTAGGAGGTTCCCCATCTCCATGAGTAGCAAGTACTACTAATTTTTTTGGTGTTTCGTGTTCCATATCCATAACTAAAGATATAAAACAACTTAGAACAGAAAATAAAATCTACTTAGTGATAAAGCAAACAAGCACACACGAGAATATCAACCCCACGCTATTGCTCCCCGGCAACGGCGCCAGAAGAAAGTCTTGATAACCCACAAGTATAAGGGATCAATTGTAGCTTTTTCGATAAATAAGAGTGTCGAACCCAACGAGGAGCTAAAGGTAGAATCAATATTCCCTTCAAGTTCTATCGACCACCGATACAACTCTACGCGCACTTAACGTTCGCTTTACCTTGAACAAGTATGAAACTATTTTGTAGGTGATAGGATAAGTTTGCAAGAATAAAACTAGAAGTACTTTGCGAGAATAAAACTACGAGTAAATTGCAAGATAATAGAAGTTAGTTGTTTAGTAGATAGCTTTTGTAGCACAAGAGAAAGATTTGTCCATAGGCAATCGATAACTAGACCGGTAATCATTATTGCAATTTTATATGAGGGAGAGGCATGAGCTAACATACTTTCCGTACTTGGATCATATGCACTTATGATTGGAACTCTAGCAAGCATCCGCAACTACCAAAGATCATTAAGGTAAAACCCAACCATAGCATTAAGTATCAAGTTCTCTTTACTCCCATACGCAACAACCCCCTTAATCGGGTGTAAGCTTCTGTCACTCTAGCCGCCCACCATAAGCGAATCATGAACGTATTGCAACACCCTATAGCGGGAATCCCTCACGCTTGTGCGACACGGAGGGCACCATAGGATAGCACCAAAATAAAGCATACAACTCAAACCAATCACGGTCATCAATCAACCCATAGGACAAAACGAATCTACTCAAACATCATAGGATGGCCACAAATCATTGGATAATAATATGTAGCATTAAGCAGCATGTTTAAGTAGAGAATTACAGCGGGAAAAGAGAGGTTACACTGTTGCATAGAGGGGGAGAGAGTTGGTGTTGACGGTGGCGAAGTTGTTGGTGTAGATCGCCATCACGATGGTTCCCCCGGCGGCGCTCCGGCGCCACCGGAAGAGAGGGGGAGAGAGCCCCCTCCTTCTTATTCCTCCTTGGCCTCCCCCCTAGATGGGAGGAGAGTTTCCCCCCTGGTCCATGGCTGCCATGGCAGCGGAGGGGCGGGAGCCCCTCCTAGATTGGATCTCTCTCTCTGTTCTCTTCTGTTTCGCGTTCCTGGTTTCTGGCCTTTCACCGTTTCTTAAATTCCCGGAGATCCGTAACTTCGATTGCGCTGAAATTTTAACATGTTTTTTTCGGATATTAGCTTCCTTGCGCCCGAAGAATAGCACCAACCGACCTACAAGGGCCTCACGAGGCACCACGGCGCACCGGGCCCCCCCTGGCGCGCCCTGGTGCCTCGTGGGGCCCACGAGCACCGCCTTGCATTGATTCCACCTCCCAAAAATCACATATATTCCAAAATAATTCTTCGTAAAATTTTATTGCATTTGGACTTCATTTGATATGGATATTCTGCGAAACAAAAAACATGCAACAAACAGGAACTGGCACTAGGCACTGGATCAATATGTTAGTCCCAAAAATAATATAAAATGTTGCCAAAAATATGTGAAAGTTGTAGAATATTGGCATGAAACAATCAAAAATTATAGATACGACGGAGACGTATCAATCGTCGATGCAGATCCCCGCAGCTAGGATTTACAACCTCCCAACCGCGAGGATGTACTCCCTCGTCTGCCCCCGGACAGTCCCTCGGACAGCCCTTTGGGAGGCGGTCGGACAGTCCCCCGGACGGTGTCACAGACAGCCCTTTGGGAGGCACACACAGAATCTCGGACAGTCACTCGGATAGCTCTTCGGGAGGCACTCTTGAACAGCCCCTCGGGCAAAAAAGATCGAACCTACGACCTCTCTACGGGGTTGCACACATACGGTGTCATCTATCCGGCAGGGCTTCGCCGTCCAGAACTAGTTCCCACCGGAACCCAGACAACCTTTCGGCTCTACGAAACTATTTCACGGGGAGGGAGAGAGAAGCCAGATCATTGCATGGCACTTGTATGTGAGATTGAGTGAGTGTGGAGAGCACCTCTCCACCTCTATTTATAGGAAATCCCAAGGGGTAGGGTGGCATTCCAAAAACCCAAAATGCCCATGAATGGAGTCCTTCACAAGGGCATAAAGGGGAAGCCAAGGGGCAAGTGGGGCCCCATGGAGGAGCCCCTCATGTGGCTGGCCAACCATCTTGTGGGCCCTCCCAAGGGGGTTCCCATCCATCCATGTCATCCCCTAGATCTTTTGAGCAAAGCCCAAAAAGGAGGCTTTCCAAAAAGTAACCATAAAGTGATTTTCACTATTCACGGAAACATTTTTCCACGATCGTTAAATCCGAAAATATTTCTGTAGGTCTTAGAATATTTCTAGTACCCACTAAAATAATTTTGGACGTGTTCCGAAACAATTCCGGATTAGTGATTTTCATCTGCGAAAAGCAACCAAAGCGGTTCCGGCAACTCCGGAACATTTCCGGGTTTTTTCTCCGAAAAATCCCAGAAGTTCCCAGAACAATTCTGGCACCCTCCAAGAATTTCCAGGCATGTGCCGAAACCAATTTGACTTAATGGTATACCCCGAAACAACTTTTCAGTTTTACCGAAACTCTTCCGGTGTTCTCTCTCCGGAACTCTTCCGCTGTCTCCGAAACTTTTCCGGTGACTTTCTCTCAGACTCCCTGTCTAGTATTTAGTAGATAGATGACCCTTAAGTGTGTGACCCTATAGGTTCGGTGAAGTATAGACATGACCGGAACACTTTCCGATCAATGATCAACATCGGAGCCGTGGACACCCATATTGACCTCTATACCCACACGAATAAATATTCGAGTGAACCTCCAGTTGCCATGTGCTATTCCTGTTGCTTCGCGATATGTTACAAACACCCGAGGTGAGATTTATCGGCATCCCCGTGGATCAATAACTTGTCCACTATGCCAGTTACCTCGTTACCGGTTTTGTTATCTTTTCTCGTTCTCGTGTTCCGGCATCCCTGTGATCAAATCACATTGTGTCTGGCCAGACGATGGTGGATACCGTAACACCGAGAGGGCCCAGAGATATCTCTCCATCGTCGGAGGAGCAAATCCCAATCTTGAGCTATCAAGTTACTTGACATACTTTCCCATGAACCCGTAAGCCGCCGTAATAGCCACCCAGTTACGGATGACGTTTGACAAACCCCAAAGTTCATGAATCAAGCATGAAGAAACTCGATACTCTCATGGTCTAAGGAATTATGCAAACATAAACTTTCTCTGTGTTATTAACCATTAACTTGTGACGAATGTATCTCATAGCATAACATCAATTCGGGTCGATTCAACACAAGTGTTCTTCTAACAATGTGCCCTCAAAGTTGCCAGCATAGTCATGCCCATGATCAGGAAAACAGAACCATCATGCAACACTTGAGCTAGTCTTAGAGGCCAGACTAGGAATACATTTTACCGTTTATTATTCCACACGTGCATATGAGTCTTCCTCCGAGCCTCGTGGTTATTGTAGACTCGAGAACCATAGCAGTTATAGCACGGAATATAAACTTAATTACGAACATGGGGATAAATAATAACATTTATTATTGCCTCTAGGGCATATCTCCTACAGACTCCCACTTGCACTAGAGTCAACAATCTAGTCAATGCTAAAACACTTTACACCTATGGCATACCGGTGTAAAATATGCTTTGCTTGTGGTATAGCCTGATGTCCAACGGATCTGACAACTTCAGTTCCGTGTGTATCTTTGCATCTCCTCGCGTTTTCACGCTTTCACAAAATTCATATTTTGTGTGGACTTGGCTTTGTATATATGTGAATCACAGGTCAAACCTTGATTCCTCAGACTGAGCTATGGAGCAACTATCTACAATAGTGTCCCATTGACCAAAGCCATCTTGGAACCATACTAAGTTCATGAATGAACTATATGATTCAACATCTTCTTTGTCGCTTCCAAAGCGTCAACATACTTAGCCTTTGTTATAGAAATCGCCATAGTAACCTATTTGGAACAATTTCCAACTACCGTGCCACCATATCGTGTTTTACACAAAAACCCTTAACTTAAATCGAAAATCGCATGGAGCATTGATGAAGACTGTATTGATGTAATTACTTACAACGAGCACTTCATAATCTCTGCTTGCGAGAAAACATGTCATCGGTGCTACTTTAGTACTCAACGACATTTTTTACTGTTGTCCCATGATCAGTACTTTGATCACTTTGGTATCTATACTCGCAACAGCTTGGGAGTATCGGACATATCTGGTTGTTTTACATACCATGGAATACATGATTAATCCAAACACAAGAGTGTGTGGAATCTCCATCATGTATTTTGCTCATCAGTGTTTTGGGACACCGAGTCTTGCAAAAACTCTTTCCATGTGACTTCGGCAAGAATCACTCCTTGGCGTTTTAATGCTAAACTATTTCAGCATCTTGTCAATATGTATTTTGGCTTAGCCCTATTAGGCAATTCTATCTCGCAGATAATTATGCCTAATATCAAGGCTACCCAGCAGTTGAGTTGTCAATTCAACCACACCTGGAGATAAAATATCTGCAGGAAAGTATTTAGTAGCACAGTAATATGATAGTTTTGACAACAGTAGCAACAGTGACGATAGTAACAGCAACAGTAACAGTAGCAGTTTTGTAGCAAGTGTAAAGCAGTAGCAACAAAGTAACTTAGCAGAAACCAATATGAGAAAGTCGTAGGCATTGGATCGGTGATGATAATTATGTTGGATGATATTCATCATATAACAGTCACAACCTAGGGCGATACACAATAGCTCCAATTCATCAATGTAATGTAGGCATGTATTCCGTTTATAGTCATACGTGCTTATAATAAGAACTTGCATGACATCTTTTGTCCTACCCTCCCGTGGCAGCGGGATCCTTAAGGAAACTAAGGGATATTAAGGCCTCCTTTTAATAGAGAACCAGAACAAAGCATTAGCACTTAGTGAATACATGAACTCCTCAAACTACGGCAATCACCGGAAAGAATCCCAATTATTGTCACCTTGGGGTATGCGGATCATAACACATAATAGGTGCATATAACTTGCAAGATAGGATCAAGAACACAAATATATTCATGAAAACATAAAGGGTTCAGATCTGAAATCATGGCACTCGGGCCCTAGTGACAAGCATTAAGCATAGCAAAGTCATAGCAACATCAATCTCAGAACATAGTGGATACTAGGGATCAAAGCCCTAACAAATTGACTCGATTACATGATAAATCTCATCCAACCCATCATCGTCCAGCAAGCCTACGAAGGAATTACTCACGCCCGGTGGTGAGCATCATGAAATTGGTGATGGAGGATGGTTGATGATGACGACGGCGTCGAATCCCCCTCTCCGGAGCCCCAAACGGACTCCCGATCAGCCCTCCTGATGAAGAACAGGAGGTGGCGGCGGCTCCGTATCGTAAAACCTAATGAAACTTCTTCTCTTATTTTTTTCTCGGTGAAAGAGAATTTATAGCGTTGGAATTAGGTCAGATGGCCGCCTGTGGGCCTCACAAGGCATCAGGGCGCGCCCTAGGGAGGGTCGCACCCTGTTGCCTTGTGGGCAACAGGTGGCCCCTCTTATGTTGATTCTTGCACCAATAATTTTTATATATTCCATAAAAATTCTCCAAAAAGTTTCATCCAAATCCGAGAACTTTGATTTCTGCACAAAAACAACACCATGGTAATTCTGCTGAAAACAGCGTCAGTCCGGGTTAGTTTCATTCAAATCATGCAAATTAGAGTCCAAAACAAGAGCAAAAGTGTTTGGAAAAGTAGATACGACGGAGACGTATCAGCACCCTCTCGGCCCAAACCTAGACTCTCTTTGATATTTACAGCCCTTGTTTTGGAGTTGAACGTGATACTTTCACAAACTGGTTGTATAATCTTGATATTCAAGCAGATGAAGATTGTCTGCTCCTTGGAGATTTCAATTACATTCGCGGCCCAGAAAATTGTAACAAACCAGGTGGTAATCACAATGAGATGTTCACTTTTAATGACATAATTCGCACACAAAATTTGATTGAGCTGCCACTTAAAGGGAGGGCCTACACCTGGAGTAACATGCAATAGGACCCACTCTTAGAACAACTTGACTGGTTCTTTACCTCACTGCATTGGACACATGTTTATCCAAATACCCTGGTAAAACCATTAAGCAAGCCGGTCTCTGATCACACCCCTTGTGTTGTCAGTATTGAAACCAAGATTCCTCGAGCTAAACTGTTTAGGTTTGAATCCTATTGGCTTCTCCACCCTGGATTAATGGAGGTGGTCAAAAAAGCTTGGGACAAGCCGGTGCAGTCCGAAAATGCTGCCACGGTGCTCTGTAGAAAGTTCAAGATATTAAGACAGGATCTGAAAACTTGGAGCAAACACATCTCCCGGCTGTCTGTAGCCATCGAAAACTCAAGCAAAACGCTCACCGAGCTTGACGATCTGGAGAATCTTAGAACCCTAACGATCCCCGAGGAAAATTTCCGCAAGATTTTAAAAAATCATCTGCTGAGACTCCTAAACTATCAGAGACAATATTGGGAAAAGTGTTGCACCATACGTTGGGTTAAGTTTGGTGGCGAAAACACAAAATTCTTCCAAGCTGTTGCCACAGAGAGATACAGAAAAAACAACATCACGAACCTCCAAACCCTCGATGGACTCTTTGTGGACGATCATACTGGCAAAGAGGCTCTGCTGTTTCAAGCCTACACCGCGAGATTGGGTACCTCTAATCCAGCCGACATGAAATTTGACCTACCTTCCCTTATCCGAACCAGAGTGAACCTTGATCATCTCACGACACCTTTTACAACTGAGGAAATTGATGTGGTTATCAAAGAGATGCCTGCCGACCGAGCTCCTGGTCCTGATGGATTTAGTGGTATTTTCCTTAAAGCTTGCTGGCCAATCATTAAAAATGATTTCTACTCCTTGTGTGCACAATTTTATGAGGGCGATCTCAACCTCCAAAGCATCAATGATGGGCTCATCACCCTAGTACCAAAAACTGGCTCACCATCTACGGTTAACGACTACCGACCGATCACTCTGCTTAACTATTGCCTCAAGCTCATAACCAAGCTCCTTGCCAACCGGCTGCAAAAAATAATCTTGCAAATTATACATCAAAACCAGTATGGCTTTCTTTGTGGTAGATCGATTCAGGATTGCCTCGCCTGGGCATTTCAATATATCCATCAGTGCCAAGTGTCTAAAAGAGAGATCGTTCTGTTAAAGCTTGACTTTGCTAAAGCTTTCGACACCATCGAGCATGAACCTATGATGAATATTATGAAGCATATGGGCTTTAATGATAAGTGGCTTTCTTGGATTAAATGCATATTCTCTTCTGGGAGGTCTTCAGTTCTTCTCAATGGGGTACCGGGACGACAATTCCAGTGTCGTCGGGGTGTTCGCCAAGGTGACCCCCTCTCGCCACTGATCTTTGTTCTTGACGCTGATTTGCTCCAGTCGGCAATCAATGATGCTTATAGACGAGGATTAATACAACTTCCCTTCCCATGCAATGGACAAATGGATTATCCGGTTATTCAATATGCAGACGACACTATCTTGCTCATGCCTGCATGCACCCGTCAAGCGGCGATCATCAAGGGTATCCTCTCGGATTACGCACAATCAATTGGGCTAAAAATAAACTTTCATAAGTCAACACTCATTCCCATCAATATTGATGTTGCGCTCACCGACAGCATTGCAGCCATCTTTGGGTGCTCGGTTGGATCAATGCCATTTACGTACCTCGGGCTCCCTATGGGTACCTCACGCCCATCGATCCAAGATCTCATGCCTCTGGTTTGCTCAGCAGAGAGGCGTCTGTCATCAACACTATCTCTCATGTCGCATGCTGGGAAACTAACCCTCCTCAACTCCACGATCACCTCCTTGCTGATATATGCAATGTGTACCCTCAAGTTTCCTCCCAAGCTGGTTGAGATGCTGGATAAGATTAGAAGAAGATGCTTCTGGACTAAAAAGACCGAGCAAGGTGAGAAGTGCAACTCCCTAGCCACGTGGGACATGGTTTGTAAACCCAAGAAGAGTGGCGGGCTAGGGATCATCAACTTGCGCGTACAGAATGAGGCCCTACTTTTAAAATCCTTGCACAAGTTCTACAACAAAATGGATATTCCGTGGGTGCAACTCACATGGGACACGTACTACAACCAGAGGATCCCCCATGCTACAGATCCTGTCGGCTCTTTTTGGTGGCGCGACGTGCTCAAACTGACTCCAATCTACAGAGGGGTTTCCCGTGTCAATATTGTTTGTGGCTCTATGGCACTTTTTTGGAAAGACTTGTGGTCTAATGAGATCCTCCTTGACTCTCACCCACGAGCTTTCTCCTTTGCTCTAAAGGAAGACACCTCCGTCAAGGATTTCTTGCAAATCACGTCGCTAGAAGAAGCCTTCCACCTTCCACTCTCGCCGCAAGCGCATGCAGAAATTCGGGACATGTAAGCGATCTCCACTTCCATCCAGCCTATGACTGCTATCTCGGACGTCTGGCACTATATTTGGGGCAAGACTGTTTTCAAATCCACAGATTACTACCGCTTCTTCTTCTGAGAAGTCCAATCACACCAAGTCTTTGAGTGGCTTTGGCGATCACGCTGTGTAATGAAAATGAAAGTCTTATGTTGGCTTCTCTTCAATGACAAGCTGAACACTAGAAACATGTTAAAAAGAAGGCACTACAACATTGGAGATGATCATGATTGCCTCCTATGCGGGTTGCATGTTGAGGAAACGGTGGATCACATGATATTTACGTGCACCTTCAGCCGTCAATGCTGGGCGGTGCTTGGCCTAAATTGGGAACCATTCTCTTGCCGTTTACGTGCTGTCCAAGACCAGAAGAGCAAGCAAGCCTCGCCACTGTTCTTTGAGAAGTTTCTTGTTACCGCTTGGAGTTTATGGAAGGAAATGAATAATAAGCACTTCAGAGCGATTGACCCCACCTGCAGTCCTGGCTTAGTAGATTCAAAGGAGATTTTGAGCTTCTCCAGCACAGAGTCAAAGAGGCACATAGGCCTCTTGTGCTTTCATTTGTAAACTCCTTACACTAGTTCTTATTATTACTCTGTTAGCCCTCCCTGCTGCCCCAAAATGGGATAGTTCTTGGAGCTGTACATACTGATCATGTAATTGTAACATGTACCATATTCTCTTTTAATATATTTTCACAGTAGGAGCCTTTCCTACTGTTCCACGGTAAAAAAACATACTTCTGTACCTCCAAAAATTCTGAAAAATTAGGAAAACGTAAACAGTTTGTAACCCAATACTCTGTAAAAATTTCAGAATTTTATCACGCTCCAGTACAGAACATAAATTCCAGCACTGGACGCAAAAGTTTCTGTTTTTGCACAGAATCAAATCAACAAGTATCCACACTATCCCAAAGGCTTTACTTGGCACATTATTGAAAGAAAACATATAAAACATGATTGCTACAGTAGCTTAATCATGTGAACACACAAAAACAATAGGTATAAATATTGGGTTGTCTCCCAACAAGCGCTTTTCTTTAATGCCTTTTAGCTAGGCATGATGATTTCAATGATGCTCGCATAAAAGTAAAGAATTGAAACATAACGGGAGCATCATGAATCATATGACTAGCACTTTTAAGCCTAACCCACTTCCTATGCATAGGGATTTTGTGAGCAAACAATTTGTGGGAGCAAGAATCAACTAGCATAGAAAGGCAAAACAAGTATAACTTCAAAACTTTCACCACATAGAGAGGAAACTTGATATTATCGAGATATGTAGAAGCATATGCTCCTCTCTCAAAATAATTTTTAGTAGCATCATGAATGAATTCAACAATATACCTATCACATAAACCATTCTTTTCATGATCCACAAGCATAGAAATTGTATTACTCTCCACATAAGCAATTTTCTTCTCATTCATAATAGTGGGAGCAAACTCAACAAAATAACTATCATATGATACTTGATTGACATAACCAAATTGAACATTAAAATCATGGTGGCAAGTTTCATGGTCATCCTCACTCTTTATAGCATACATGTCATCACAATAATCATCATAGATAGCAATTTGATTGTCATAATCAATTGAAACCTCTTCCGAAATAGTGGAATCATCATTAAATAAAGTCATGACCTCTTCAAATCCACTTTTATCAATATAACCATCATAAATAGGAGGCATGCTATCATCATAATAAATTTGCTCATCAAAACTTGGGGGACTAAAAATATCATCTTCATCAAATATAGCATCCCCAAGCTTATGGCTTTGCATATCATTAGCATCATGGATATTCGTAGAAAGCATACTAACAACATTGCAATCATGCTCATCATTCAAAGATTTTATGCCAAACATTTTATTGAATTCTTCTTCTAACACTTTGGCACAATTTTCTGATCCATCATTTTCAAGAAAGACATTATAGAGATAAAGCATTTGAGGCAACCTCAATTCCATTTTTTTGTAGTTTTCTTTTATAAACCAAACTAGTGAAAAACAAGAAACTAAAAAATTCAATTGCAAGATCTAAAGATATACCTTCAAGCACTCACCTCCCCGGCAACGGCGCCAGAAAAGAGCTTGATGTCTACTATGCAACTTTATTCTTGTAGACTCTGTTGGGCCTCCAAGCGCAGAGTTTTGTAGGACAGCAGCAAATTTCCCTCAAGTGGATGACCTAAGGTTTATCAATCCATGGGAGGCATAGGATGAAGATGGTCTCTATCAAACAACCCTGCAATCAAATACAAGAAATCTCTTGTGTCCCCAACACACCCAATACAATGGTAGGTTGTATAGGTGCACTAGTTCGGCGAAGAGATGTTGATACAAGTGTAGTATGGATAGTAGATATAGGTTTTTGTAATCTGAAAATAATAAAAACAGCAAGGTAGCAAATGATAAAACGGAGCACAAACGGTATTGCAATGCTTGAAAACAAGACCTAGGGTTCATACTTTCACTAGTGCAATCTCTCAACAGTGCTAACATAATTGAATCATATAACAATCCATCAACGTGCGACAAAGAATCACTCCAAAGTTTCTATCGGAGAACGTAGGACGAAAACGTGTATCAACCTATGTGCCTAGATTACCCCAATGTCACCACGGGAATCCGCAAGTTGAATACCAAAACATACATCAAGTAACTCAATAGAATACCCCATTGTCACCACGGGTATCCACATGCAAGACATACATCAAGTGATCTCAAATCCAATATTCAATCCAACATAACGAAACCTCAAAGAGCAAGACTCAATTCATCACAACAAGATAGAGAGAGGGAAGAAACACCAATGATCCAACTATATTAACAAAGCTCGCGGTACATCAAGATCGTGCCAAATCAAGAACACGAGAGAGAGAGAGAGATCAAACACATAGCTACTGGTACATACCCTCAGCCCCGAGGGTGAACTACTCCCTCCTCGTCATGGAGACCGCCGGGATGATGAAGATGGCCTCCGGTGATGATTCCCCCCTCCGGCAGAGTGCCGGAACAGGGCTCCGGATGAGATCGCTTCAGTACAGAGGCTTGCGGCGGCGGCGTGGAAGTTCTAGGTTTCTTTTCGGGGTTTTCTCTATTCATAGGAATATTTGGTGTTGGAATCACGTCAGGGGGTGCCCGAGGGTCCCACAAGCTCGGGGGCGCGCCCTAGGGGGGCGCCCTGTAGGCTTGTGGCGCCCTCGGCCACTTCCTGGTCCAGCTCCGGTGCTCCGTGGGTCTCTTTTGGTCCATAAAAAATCACCGTAAATTTTGGGCCCATTCCGAGAACTTTTATTTCTGCACAAAAAACAACACCACGGTAGTTCTGCTGAAAACAGCGTTAGTCCGGGTTAGTTCTAATCAAATCATACCAAAACCATATAGAATTGTTGTAAACATGGCATGAATACTTCATAAATTATAGATACGTTGGAGACGTATCACCGCCCGAGAGAAAAAGAATCTTTTAGTGAGGCTTCATTCAACTGTCCAAAATTGGGATGAGGCCAACACTTCTCCTTAAAAATTTGAGAAGTTAAATGTTTTGATGGTTCTGTTAGAGTAGCCTTAACTCCTCAGAAGAGAATCTTTTAAGGAGTTAAAGCCTATTAGAGAACCATGAGTGTATAGAGGCACACATGGCTCTAAGGTGGACCCTACGTGTTTGCCTCTACTTTCAGCCAAAGAAAACACAGTGTATGAAGCTTCAACCATCCTCTAACATGGGAGCCCACCAAAAATAAAAATAAAAGCAAAGTTGCACTCATGTGTATGGCTATCTCTTCTACCCACTTGCTCACATATTTCGATCATTAGAATTGTTTATGCATTGAAGGTTCCCCTTTATGTCCAGAGGCGATGCTAAGCTTAGAGACAACAAAACTTTAGCACATAGAGGAAGCTTCTATGAGCTTAGAGGCAACCTTGGAAGCACAAGATTGCTACATTGTTGATGCTCTTAGGGGTCTGGTTAGAGTTTCCCTTAGGGGTACAAATTGTCACCCCCTTAATTCAATTGAATGAATTAAAATTTGAAAATCGCATCACTTTTGAAAACATGCATTTGTTTGAACAAAAAAAGGGTTAGAGCATCTCCAAGGCGGACCCTCAAACCTCCACTATATGCCCGGACCACAGTGTCTGGATCACTTTTGCCATCCAACGGGAATCTGTATATGTCCGATTAGCGGTCTGGACGTATGAATTCCGGTATCCAAGA
Organism: Elymus sibiricus; assembly: GCA_039707655.1. Lineage (NCBI taxonomy): Eukaryota > Viridiplantae > Streptophyta > Magnoliopsida > Poales > Poaceae > Elymus > Elymus sibiricus. Next base: position 310,178,428 of record CM077674.1, read on the forward strand.
GGCAAACGTGGGGGGCTTTGCCGGAGTCCGGACATGCACTTGACCAATCACATGCATGGTCCCTCTCTTCTCTCTCTCCTCCCAACCGCACATGCATGGTCCCCCTCTCCTCTCTCTCCTCCCAACCGGACACTAAACAATAAATATCCCACCACATGCATGGTCCACGCCTACTTTTTTCTCCTCCCAACCGGATACTTTGTGATTAGCATTGGATGGCTCCCTCCCGCATCATGTCTGCGGACCACGTCCGGACATAAGAACTGACATATACCGAAGACATTTGCGGTTCATCGTTGGAGATGCCCTTAGACAGTAAGAGCAACTCCAACGCGCCGACCCAAACGGACGCGCGCTATGTCCGCTTTTCGTCCGTTTGGGTCGCCCGCCCGCTCGTCGTCCGCCCTGTTTTTCGTTTGGGTCGACAGTGCGCCCAACGCGCCGACCCATTTCATGTCCGCACACAAATTTTAAAAGAGGCTCGCGGCCATAGATCATGCCATCGCCCAGAGTTCATGCCAGCGCCATGCCAGCGGCCGGCATACATGTCAGCCTTCAAAAACCACCACACAGTTCAGGCTGGCGCACTTGTCAGCGGGGGCCGGCAGATTTTGGGAAAGTGGCGGGGAAATGGTGGTGGCTGTGCCACCGACTGGCGGGCCAGGGGGAGGAGTAGGCGGGCGTCGCGCGCGTCCATTTCGTGTCCGCGTCGACGCAAATGAGGCCCCAATTTGGGCCGGGAATGGGTCGGCGGGCGGACGAAAAGCGGACACGCGTCCGTTTGGGTCGGCGCGTTGGGTCGACTTTTCTGTCCGTTTTGACCCAAACGAACACGCGCGGACGAAATGGGTCGGCGCGTTGGAGTTGCTCTAACTTCCACATGTACGGCCACTTGCCTCCTTTGAGAAAATGCTTACGTCGAGTACATCATTCAAAACAACAATCCAAATCCTTATGGTAATCACTGTACATTTGCCGAAGCAGAAGAAACTATAATATAGATAATCCTTAAATGAGTTCTTTTCTACTCCGGTATCCTTTTTTATCACTTACATTGGAAATTGAGAAAGATAGCAACAAAAATAAAAAGATTCTGAAGTTACTGTGCGGCAAACATTGTTGAGTGTTTCACTTGCGTGCAAAGTTTTCTGCAAAAAAACATTTCTAATTCTCCGGGCCAAAGAACAAAACCGGTGCTCCAAAAAAAAGGCAGTTTTTAAGCATTTCGGAGCACTTATTTTGTTTTCCTCGACCATCACAAATGTCATTCCATCATAAAAGATTGCATGTATAGTTAGAAAACTAAACAATGTATTTGTACCCAAAAAATCAGATTTTTTTTTGCTATTGTTTGGATTTTTACTGTTCATACCATGATCATTTGAGCTTGGAACTGGAATAATGACATGTTCGATATGTTTTCTCTTCTTGTCGTTGTTGTTGTTGGAAGTTGAAACGACGAGAGACTGATGAGCCTATCCATTTGTAAGCGGACTGGGCCTACCAGCCGCCCCAGCATTCCTCCGTTCAGTGCCCGTGCATGGCTGGACTCGCCGGGCAAAAAACACATATTTGACCTAAGTGGCAAACTAATTCACAAAGTGAACTTAGTTTGAAATTTTTTCACAAAATGACCGTTTTAGGTGGCGCCCTACAGACGGGCGCTGCACTACACTGTGCAGCGCCTGATTATTAGGCGCTGCAACCCCGGCCAGCGTGGCAGCGCGGGGCCAGGCGCTGCCAGCGTGGCAGCCGTGCAGCGCCTAAGGTCTAGGCGCCACACAGCGCAATGTGCAGCGCCTAGCTCTTAGGCGCTGCACATTGACTTAAACACTTAGGCTGGCCCCACCCCACCCAAACACAATCTCAGCGCCCCCCCTCTCTCCCCCTCTCAAATCCTTGTAAAATCTAGAAAATCTGGAGTTTTTGTCCGTGGATTTCGAAGCCAACCCCTCCCTTAAGGTAATCTCCTCCGATCCACTCGTTTTCATCCATATGAATTGTCACATTTGCTCACATTAGCTAGTTTGAGGAAACCCTAGTTTTTGCTTGGATTTGGAAATTTGTGTGTATATATGTGGGGAAACCCTAGTTTTGGCTAGGGTTAGGCTTTCTACTATGGTAGGGTTAGGGTTATGTGTGTTGTCATGTTGGGGTTAGTGTTAGGGTTATGCTAGTGTTAGGGTTGTGGTTATTGTTAAGTGGGGGTTAGGGATATTGTTTCATAACTATGTTGGGGCTTATGTATTTTGTGCAAATATTCGGTTGAGTACTTATTTGGTATATGTTTGTTTTTGATTGTTGTAGGGATGGGAAGAACATGTGTTTATGTTCATCACGTGGATAAAGAGGCCTTTTTGAAAGGCAATGTTGAGCCGGACCCGGATGAGCTTGACATGGTGTTTGAGAGTAGTCCTAGCTATGCTGATGTCTTGGAACAAGTGAGGAAGGATTTGAATTGGATGGACCCAAGTGACATTGTTGAGTTGGAGGGAAGGCATAATGTTGGTTTTGGAATGCACATCCGTTGGAAGACAATGCGTGTGAACTCCGAGCAACGTTGGCTTGCATACAAGGAGACGGTTGCCGAATCTCTAGACAAGGCTCTTGAGTTATTTGCCTCCAAGAAGGTTGAGTCTAGTTTGCATTTGGACTTGAACCGGAACCCCTCCCCGTTGGTTGCTAGTACTCCCCCACCCATGAACGAAGATCAAATGAGTGAACCTCATTTGACGCAACAAGTTTGGCCAACATTGAGCCCGATTTCAAACAACCAAAACGAAGCTTTTCAAGAGGATCATGATGATTACGAGGAGGATGACAACGAAGTTGATCTCCATGACAACAATGTGGGTGATCTCGACCAATATCATGTGCAAGAGACAATGGACCAATCCATCCCTTTTTCCTGTGCATATGCATCGGAGTCGGATGACGATGGTCCCGATGAAGAAGTTGATGAGGAGGGGTTCACGGCGAAGGAGGCCGAAGCATTTAAGAAGGTATTCCGGTGGGATCACAAGACACCATTGTTCAAGGATCTTAGTCTCGCGGATGAAGCCGTTGTAGATGGTGGCAAATGTATATCTCTTGGAGCTAGGCCAAGTTCTCACCGTGACTTGGAAGACGGCAAGAACGGGATATATCCCGGTTGTGAGTTTGGATCATTCTTGGAATTGAAGATGTGGCTAGACAACTACTCGGTTACGCATTATCGTCCACATAGAGTGGCCAACTCGGACGTCAATGTGCGTTACACGGTTAAATGTGAAGTGCCAAAATGTCCATGGATTGTGCTTGCAAGGCCATGGAAAGGAGGTCCCACTTGGCGCATAGTGAGTTGTGTACCAAGTCACATGTGCCGACAAAAGAATGCAGAGGGCAAGCTTGTGTCCCAAGAACACAGACAACTCACGTCGGAGTTCATCGCTTACAGGTTTTCCAACCAAATATCCACACTTCCAACAATGAGCATTAAGAGTGTCATTGACCTTGTGAAAGCCATCTTTCATTACCCGGTGAAGTACGGCAAGGCATGGAAGGCGAAGCAAGCCGCATTCAAGATGTTGTATGGCAATTGGGAGGAAGCATACAACCGAATCCCTAGGTTGTTGGGAGCTATGGCCTAACCCTAGTTTTTGCTTGGATTTAGAAATTTGTGTGTATATATGTGGGGAAACCCTAGTTTTGGCTAGGGTTAGGCATTTGAATGTGTTGATGCATTTATCTCTATACATGTCAATGTGTTGAAATTTATGGGGAAACCCTAGTTTTGTAGGCATGGCTTCATCCGGTTCCATGACGAGGCCACCGTGTGCTAACCAAGAAGACATGCCGAACAAGTGGGAGAACGCATCTTTGGACAAGGTGAAGGAGAAAGATGTGAAGATCCCGCCATGTTGGTGTGGAGATGTTTGCAAGGTGAAGGTGTCCACCGACCGAAAGAAGTCATGGAACGAAGGGAGGAGATATTTTGTATGCCCCAACTATGCTTATGATCGTGCGCTTCCAACTAACGCCTATGACGAACCACCGGTATGGTAGAGAAGTAACATTTTACTCTCAAATGTGTGTCAACACTAACGAAAATTTTGTATGCAGTCACCGCCTCCTCTGTGCAAGTACTTCACGTGGATAGATCATGAAGTGCCAGAAGATGTCCAAAAGGACCAATATCAAGATTGTCTTAGGCGCCAGCGGCGGTTCGAAGAACAACTTCTAAGAGGCTTGGAGGAAGAGCGTCGTCAAAAGGAGAGGATGGAGCGGAAGATACGAGAGGAGGAGAGGGCACGCCAAGCAAAACTTGCTCGTGAGGAGGAGAGGGCAAGAAAGCTTGCAAAGGCTCGCGAGGCGCAAGAGGAGGATGAGGGACGTGACAAGAAGGGGAAATGGCCTCGCTCCACTCAGTAGGGACTTCGCTTCGGTGCACTCGTCATGGAACCGGATGTACCCATGCCGTATTTGTCATGAACTATCTTCTAGGGCAAGAAGCCATTTCTCGTGAACTATCTCGTAGTAGGCCTAAATTTGCCATTTGTAATGAATGTGTCGTGGACTATCTCGTAGTAGACCTTATTTGTCATTTCTAATGAATGTGTCGTGGACTATCTTGTAGACTTAATTTGGTTAGGTTTAGACATTTGAAATTGTTGTGATGTTGGAATCGTAAAAAAAATTGCAAAGCTTCTGCTGCTCTATACTGTCCAGCTGTGCAGCGCCCAGTAATCAGGCGCTGCACTATAACTGTGTGACGCCTCAGACTAGGGCGCTGCACAGTGCAGTGCAGCGCCTGGAGGCTAGGCGCTGCACACTGACTTACGTTTTTTTTGGCCAAAAACCTGCTGCAAACCTTCTGTTGTGACAACAATTTTAATTCAGTTGAACATCACAGCAATAAAAATAACATCACAGCAATAACAATAACTTGAACATCACAAAAATTTGAACTAACACAAATCACATAACCTCACAAGTTCATAAAAACACAAGTACGACACTATTAAGAGTTCACCGACATATCACATAACCTCACAAGTTCATAACCCCACAAGTAGCACACTACTAAGAGTTCACGACAACGACTACTTCCTTGCACGCGTGCTCTTGCTGCCACGCCTGTTCGCTAACTTCTTCCTCTTGGGTGGAGAAGGCGATGCTTCCTCTTCCTCTTCTTCCTCGTCCGCCTCATCATCCAAGCTCGCCATCTGCGAGCTCCCTTCGACCACCACTGGGTTGCCTCTGTTGTCAAAGTCGCTGGGCGTGAACCGTCTCCTGGCCCGCCTAGGCTTCAACATGTATGCGGACCGAACTTGAGCGTCCGCCAAAGTCATGTCATCTTGAAGATCATCAACCTATCACACAATAAACAATATGGTAAAGACCGGCGTCGTGATCAAGTGAGAAATACATCCTAAAGATTTTGACATACCTCTTGGGTGAGAGCACCCTCATCATCCTGATAAGCAGCTGAGGAAGTCACATCGTCACCGTCATGGTGAGATGCGGGGTCTGATGGTGTACCAGACCTAGATGCAGATGGTTCATCATATTCTGGGTCACGGCAACCTAGAATGTTCGACAACCGCCTTAGCTTCTTGGCCTGATTCTGTAACATGAACAAGTGTATAAGATACCAAACTCCACAACAAATGTAACAAGGACACCTGAATGCGATATGTACCTTCAAGAATTTTCGTAGTGGACCATCTTCATTGCCATCAGCTGTTGTCTTCTCCAGAATAGACTGGCTTTCGTCAGCTGCTGTCTTGATCTGGTTGCGCTGTGGATGAGAACGAAGTAACTCGTTAGCCATTCAAACATGTGCAATACAGCCAACGAGAAAGTAAAGAAGGGAACACTTTACCACATAGTTAATGATCGGAGCAGTAGGGACTCCTAGCCCTTCCCTGACTTGTTTGTTGTACTGCTGCTTCGATAGATCCTCGAAGTTTGCGGGGTCTTCAAGAATATCCTCATTGTATGCCGGAGGGCATACCTCAACTCGAGTATTTTGCCTGTGGCGTCAGGAAACAAAGTCCTCAAGACAACGTACCACATATACGCACGAGCATGTGTCTGGACCACATCATCAGTGGCATCCGCAGGGCAATGCGCAAAGTTATTTTGAATCCACATGAAAGGGGCTCCGGCTGCTTTCCTTTCCTTCTTCTTCCTCTCTTGTCCCTCCTCTTCATCAGCCTCGGCCTCAGCCTCGGTAGGAGCCATACCGATAAGAGCCGTCATCTGCGCGCGCCACCCATCAGAATCGGTGCTCATACAGAGAGGCCTCCCGTCGATAGGAAGACCGGTGATCAAGGAGACATCCTGGAGCGTCACGGTCATCTCGCCAGTCCGAAGATGGAAACTGTGCGTCTCCGGCCTCCACCGATCAGCAAGAGAGGACACCAGTGGAGCGTTCAGGTTCGGCGTCGACCGGCTGACCAGCTGAATCCACGGGAGGAGTCCAGCCTGCTGGATGTACGGTGTGTACCGCTCATCGTAGGGCATGGCAGCACCAGAGACCCCGTGATACCGAATCTTCAGAGGCTCAAGCTTCTGCAAAAACACAAGTCATGAGAAATATTAGGGCATGTCAATTTCAACCAAAGGCAAATTTGCAAAATATTAAGAACACTCATTATTACCATCCCCCTTTCGCGCATCATGTAGGACCGGTGTTGCGTGTCATAGACATCGTCCAGAAGCCAAACCATCCTACAAAGTTCAAACAATAAACCTATATGAGTTCATCTCAAATATCGGTATAAACTATATGAGTTCATCTACAAGAATCTCAACATCTCCTTCTCACACAATGAATAAATGATTTGCAATACTCTTTTGAAAAATACTCTTATATATCTCCTATGTCATATGTGTTCATCTCAACATCACATATTTCAAATAAACTCAACATCTCATATATATCTAAAAATAACTCAACATCTCATAATTATCTACAAAACTCATGATTTGCAATACTCTTTTGAAAAATACTCTTATATATCTCCTAGGGTTTCACTAACAATAATCATGCATTGTGAACTAATCAACAATACTAGGGTAGTAATCAATAATCTAGGGTTTCACTAACAATGTGAACTCATGCATTGTGAACTAATGCATTGTGAACTAAACAATCTAGGGTTTCACTAACAATAATTATCTCCTATGTCATATGCATTGTGAACTCATGCATTGTGAACTAAACAACAATCTAGGGTTTCACTAACAATAATCATTGCAAATCCAACAACATAGGGGAACTCATTGCAAATCCAAAACTAGAACAAATCTGAGAAAGGATGAGATTTTAAGGGTAGAACGAAGGGGATCGGAGGAGATTACCTTCTAGGAGGGATTGGAGAAGGAATCCACGGAGGGAAACACCAGATCAGCAAGTTTTTGGAGAGGGGATTGAGAGGGGGAGAGGAGGGAGCCGCCGCCGCGCCCTCTCTGTTTCTTCTCTGGAAGAAATTTCGAATGGGGTGGGGGGTGGGGAGGGCCAGGGGCTGCGGTTACTAAGTTGCAGTGCAGCGCCTAAGAGCTAGGCGCTGCACATTGCACTGTGTGGCGCCTAGATCTTAGGCGCTGCACGGCTGCCACGCTGGCCGCGCCTGGCCCCGCGCTGCCACGCTGGCCGGGGATGCAGCGCCTAATCCGAAGGCGCTGCACAGTGTAGTGCAGCGCCCTGATGTAAGGCGCCACCCAAAACGGTCATTTTGTGAAAAAAAATCAAACTCAGGTCAGTTTGTTAATTAGTTTGCCACTTAGGTCAAATATGTGTTTTTTGCCGACTCGCCGGGTCAAAAAGACGTAGGCCCTAGTGCAATTAACGCAGCCTTCCACTCCACGCGATACGGACATGCCAGTCACGCCACTGGGCACGGGCGACCGACGCCGTGCACACCTACGCAATCATGCAACACACCACTCCTCTCCTCCCTACGCGCGTGATCACAGAAATGGCCTCTCGGTGGTGCTTGAAATGGGAGGATCCGAGTTCGTGAATGTCGTGTCGAGGGTAGATAGTAATCAATCAGCTCGCACGTACTACTACGTACTGCGTCTTTCTGAAAGGCGGTGGTTGTTGTGCGGTCGTGCCGTATGAGTGCATCGATCTGCCTTTTGACTTCCTGTCTGTCGCCTAGATCTGATCGGTCCCGGAACGCGGCTGCTGCATGCGCCGTATCGGTCGTCATGGCGTCCTCACTGTTTAGGAGCACGCCGATAAGCGCGGCCAGCCTCCCCATGAACTCCTGTCTGCCCATCGTTAGCCTCTTCCAGACCTATCCATGGGTGGCGTAGGATTACAGGGATATATCCCGTACAGTTCTTCCTCGCCTCTTCGTCACGGTCCACCGATCTGAAGAAGAATATCAGTGGCACGTGCGAGCTACGCCTGATCTTCAGAAGATTTTGTGTAGCGTGCGAGCGAGCGTTCCTGCATTTGTAGTGCGACGTGCAGAGACTCTATTTGTCAAAACTATGGTCCGGCAGCAGTTAGCACCATGACGACAGTTTGGGTCGATCATTCGCAAGATTGGTCTAATTGCCGTGCTTTGTTGAATGACTGAAACCAGGTCTAGAATCACTGCAAATGGTATTTTGGTTTATTAGGCGTTTCTCCCTTTTTACTTGGTATACCTTTCAGCTGCAAACCAACCGGGGCGCACACGGTTTTCGGTGACCCATGGCACCTACGATTACGCACATAGGGTCACTTGTTCTCGCTTGTGTTTTCCATGTCCTTTTTTTTTCACTTTTCATGTTCCATGTCTTTGTTATGGGGTCAAGTCAGAATCGCAAGAGAAATTTTAGAGCATGGTACATATGGTCCCTTTTCTTAAGCTTAAATAAAAATGACATCCTTCGAGTTTTGAAATACATGGAAAGCATCACACTATCGGTCGAAACTTACTCTATCAATTTTGGTGAAAACTATGATCATTAATTTTCGAGCAGCGAAAAAACAAAAAATAACTTATGGCGGAAAAGGCTATAATACAAGGTCAGTTGTTTAAACCACACATAAATTTCACTCTTAATTTTTGCACGGATTGCAAATTTTACAAGGACTTGTTTCCATGTTTGATTTTTTTTCTGTAATTGCTTAAAGCTTAGAATGCATTTTTTTATCAGTATCACAAAATGGTTCATATGTTAGGACTTTCAGCTCGAATCCGACCGACGCTGTTCATACTTTTGTGAGACAACGGTCATGAGGCAAAACCTTAATATTATCGTTATTGTTATTTTTTTAGGATGTTATTGTTATTTTTATTGTTGTTATGAACTCTCCACACTCTACATCATGCCGATGACAGTATCACACAAGAGAGAGACACATACTGTCCAATAGTTGACTTTCACTAGTCCAATCTGTCTTCCAGATAGGCAACGATCATGCAAGGCAGCGGATGTCCCTTCGTACGCGCCCTTGCACACGGCAGGAACAACTATATTTATGTCTATTATAATTAGTGTGCTTTAGTTGAGAATATTGTCAATTGAATCATATACATGTTGGAGATTTGCACATTTATCTGTGAATAATGAAATAAGACGACTACAAACTAATGATTCCAGATTAAATGACGTGCCATGTAGTTTGTCTACTTTGAAAGTACTTGTCCTAGACCACAAATTAATGATTCTGGAACACAGAAAAGAAAGGACATCTTTATCTCCCACTTCAGAAGCTCCAGGTCTCGCAGAGTTTATTACGCGGAGATGACCGACGTCATGTTTCCAAGAAGTCTACTCCGTTGCTTGCAAGAATCCTTCTCCCCATGGAACAAACAAAGAACAGTTTACTTGATGGCATAAAGTAATTGTCTACTCTGAAAGTGCTTGTCCTAGACTTTGGTTTGTCAACATCAAATTGCTCCAAGAACCAATAATGTGAATGAGCTATATGCCTATAAGTGATAACACTCCTTATTTGAGTTCAAGAATGATGCGGTCAATCGTGTGATGTCTAGGCATCACATGCAGCAGCTTAACATGAAGTGAATTTTGTCTCGATGTTCAGTGAGCATGCCCAAATCAAGAAAATAAACCTTTTGTTACCAATTGAACTGGGAGTGAAGAAGCAAATAGCTACATGCTTAGCTGGCTTGGTTCAATTCTGGCCAATTGCAGCAGATGATACCACACTTTGGTGCTCCAAACAAAGAAACAAAAATGAATAAGTTTAATACCCTATGGAGGGACAAAAAAAATTAGACCCTTTATAGAGGGACATGAGCCCATGATGTACCACAGAAGAACAGGCTTTGTGGCGGGCACACAACTTGGACTAATTTATTTCTAGATAGACAGGCCATGGAGCCCTTGTGGATATGGGCTGCGACATGGGCCGTCAAGCGATGCGATTTACGTTTCTTTCCTGCTGAAATCACTCTGTTTGCACGTATAGTGGTCTGGAAATTGTGATAAGCTATTTATCCACAATTTGAATCAACAAATAACTAAGTTCAACAAATTGTCAAAGAAGCTGCACTGTGATTTACGTATATGATTTCATATGCATCCTTAACACAGTACGTAAATATATATCATATTCTTTAAATTGGGTTAAGCAATTTATTAAACCTATAAGGAAGCTGGGCAACTCGCCTCCAGGGAGCTCCCCCGATTTCAGCCTTCGTTGGCCGTTCGATCAGGGTCAACGTGGTCTTTTTTTCGCTGCTGGCCGTTGGATTTAGCTGGAAACGGCCGGTGCCGTTTTGACCGTGCGGTAAATTGTGGACGGGGGATGACCTGTGGGCTCGGGCAAAAGCGGATTGGCTGGGTCAAAGTTTTTTGGGTGCGCGAGCGCCCTCTCCTGCCGCGCCGCGTGCACGCATCGTGGGCACTGCCCAGTTCTGGTTCGCTCGCCCCTCTGGTTCGCCTGTTGGTGCGGCTGCAAGTGGGCCTGCCTGCTCTTTGGTCCCACACGTCGGTCCGATGGCTGTGACTTTTTCATGTGCACGTTGCCTCCTGCGTCGCGTCGCGTCCCGGGTCAAACGCGCCTGGGGGCCCGCTCCTCGCGCGCTGCCCGCGTCATGCGTTACGGGGAGCAGTTGCGCAGGGATAGGCCGATGCGTATGTACCTAGCATATGCACCCACGTCTGTTCTATAGCGATGACGGGTGGGCCGGCGCTGCTCCTGGTCCCGTTCGTCGGTGGCACTGGCTGCGTGCGCGTCTCATTGCGGTTGGGATTCACCAATCCCATCCGCCCGCGCGCCGCGCCCATCCTCCGAAACGTGCAAGCTTGCAAGGGTTCCGCCAACCCTTCTCGTCAAGCCTGCGCCCCCTCCGCCTCGTCTCCTCCCTGCTCCCTCCTCTCCCACGTCGCTGCCCTCGAGCCCGCGCCCCCTCCACCTCGTCTCCTCCTCGCTCCCTCCTCTCCAACGCCGCTGCCCTTGATGCGCCGTCAGGGACGCCGTCGACACGTCGGGGATACGTAGCAATGGAGCTCAGCCCGAGCCCTGCAGAAGCCCACTCCTAACCCTATTCGCTCGATTGACAAGACCAGGGCAACGGATTGGATCGAGGGCGCCCGCATGGCCTCGCCGCCGCTGCCGCCTGGATTCGCTAGCCGCCGCGTGGAGTCACCCTGGCCGCCGCCTCGAGTCACCTCCGTCGCCGCCGCAAGTCAGCTCCACCGTTGCCGCCAGGAATCCCGTCCAGGCAAGGTAACTTCCTCCGAGTCCCTGCTCTCCCTGGTCCTCCTGCCCTGCTTGATGTGTGTGTGTGTGTTGTGTGCGTTTAGCCATCCGCCTCCCTTCCGATCTTCAGATCTCCATATTTGGTGAATGCGGTGTTTTGGTTTTGTTGGATCACTATCTGTATTCGGGGATTAGCTACGAATTGATGTTTTTAGTTCGAGTGTGGATGCTCGGCAATAGTGATTTAGGTCTTTTTGTAGAACAGAATGATTAACTCGGTCTATTTCTGGAGAAAATTCCTAGGAATTTGATTGACGGAGGCATCACTATCTGGCGCTGGATTATACATTTTTGCAGCACTACCAATGATGTTTTTGTTTGGCAGGAATGAATGTTCTAGGGTTGGAGCAGAGGGGGTTGAGCAGCAGCTGAGCTTAGGTGAGTGTTCAGGTTCTATAATTGACTCACCAAGAAAAGTGTGATGCCAGTTATGCAATTTCTTTTCATAGAATGTTGTTATCTTTATCTTGGTGAATGTACAGAGCTAATGTTCAGTTCATTGACTCAGGCATGAATTTACGGATTCAAGATTTTCTTACACATGGGGCTTATTCTCCTAATGTTTCTAGGTATTTCTCATTATTAAGAGCATTTACATTGCTTTACAGAGTATACATCAAGCACAGTTGAAGTACATATCAAATAGTTGTATTCCAGAGTTGTTTGATTCGCATGATAAAGATTCTACAAATAGTTCCCATGCCATAATAAGTTGTAATGTTTTGTTTCTCTTATATTTATATGTTTACACCACTGCTTTTCTTCCAATTTTATTGGAGGCTCATATCAGGTCGCTTTGGAGGCTGATATCAGGTGGCTACTCATGTCTGGCTTGGTGGCTTGGTGCCTATATTTTAGATGTTCCATTAATCTTGGCTGCTTTTCTCACCAGTTTTGGGCTTTAACCTTGGGTAAATGGACTAATCTTTTCCTTGTCTGTAAACTGTCTGCTGACATGCTTATGCTCTAACAAGTTCCTCTGCTTTCATTTCGCACGTTGTCAGGTCTAGAAGGTTGCAGCTTCTTTGTTCTCCTACTCAAGATTTGCTCACTTACTTCCTAGCTGGTTGCTGCATCATTTACTTTTTCCTCTGTTCAAGGATGTATCGTACACATTGTCACCCTTTTCCTCTATTCAGATATCGGTGTTGCCTAATTAAAAAATGAAGAACAATACCAGTTGTACCAGTTGAAGTTTTTTCTTTCTGAATTGAGTAGTTAAGAGTTCAGTTTTTCTATAGAATCTTCAGGAGTTTAGTTAGGCATTCTGAAAAGGAGAAGCCGTGTTGATCAGACGGCTAAACGCTCAGATCGCTCCTAAAGTTGATACACTGTGTATGTATTTTCTTGTATACATGGGAATCTAAATTCTTAATGTGTGTGCTTGCTCAAACGAAAGATTACTGAAAAATACACACTTATCATTACTACCAGACATGTCCTCTCAGTCATTGAATAAATTCCATTCCTTTGTGCTGCACTTTACCTTCCATGGTTTTTGCAAAAGATGGCATAATATGCCACTTGCACCACCATTGATCTTTGAAATTTAGTTACTCTAACCTATAAGGTGGCTGGGGGACCCGCCCTCCCAATCGCTCGCTCGATTTCGCTTCGTTTTGGTCGTTCGATCGGCTTTGGTCGGGTCAACGCGTCTGCATCTGCCGCTCAGTTTTTACAGTCTGTTTTGACCCAGATTGTTTCGTGGCTTCAGATATGTAGAAGATGGTGTTGAATGCTTTTCTTGTTGAAGCAATGCTTGGGTCAGAGCTGGCATATGTCCTTTTTAAGCACCATTTCCCTCATAATGTTGTTCTTCTCTGCATTAATTTGTGATGCTAGCACCAATTGATAATTACCCCTAATTCATTATTTTGTCCTGCTATTAAGAATTGTAGTAGTAATATGGTTCTGCTTCTTGTGTATGAATATGCAGATTGACAATAAAGGTCACGAGGTCCATTGCTAATGAATAAGTAGTCTTGCTGAAGGTGATAAATATCCAAACTGATGGATAAGCCGAAGGTGATATTCAAGAGGTCCATTGCTAATGAATAAGTAGTCTTGCTGAAGGTGATAAATATCCAAACCGATTGATAAGCCGAAGGTGATATTCAACCTTTTTTATACTGTAGTCGTGCTGAAGTGAAAGCATCTGTGGGTGCATGTACACATGCTTTTCGATCTTCCTTTGTTGTCAAACTGTGGCATGTAAAGTATGGGAGGACCAAGTGGTTATAAACTGTGTCAAACCCATGTCTTTACGTGAATTTTCTAACATGGAAGTAGTCACTTCCTGGATATCGGAGTATGTACATAGAACTGAAACACTTATCGCCTCATGTTTTGCTAGAGAAAAATCAAGCACGAGACATGTGTTATGATGATGAATTTCATTATTAAAAAGAAGGATGTAATATAAGAGCACTTGGAATGCAGTAGACATATGTTTACAGTACTGTAATTGTAGGATTCCTGATTTGTGGTGCATAGACCACCTGGATTAATTAGTTTGTGTAGTTCCTGTATTTTATTTCTTACTGCGTTATTCTGGGTCGTTTCAAAATTTCTGCTCTACACAGAATCTTAAGAAGTTTGGGTATGCACACAGGTCCTAATAATAATGAGCTGTTTAGTGCAATGCATGTGGTCTGATTACTTCTTTTCTTTTGTACGTTGTACGTTCTTGGAGGTCGCTTTTTCTCTCTTCTGTTGATCAAGTTTTCTTCTTCTTTCTTCTGCTTATCAAGGTTTCTTCCTTTCCTTTTTTTCTAGGAATTGCATTTATTGTGTGACCTATGTATTGTCATTATTCTTGCTTCATTGGCCGTGTTGATATTCCAGGTTTGGCCCGACATTGTGTTTTCTTTTGCCTATGTACATTCATATCATTATACACAATATTCTCTTCCGTGTACATCCATATCATTATACACAAAATATTGTACTAAAAAGTGATGCTCTAATGTTCGTCTATGTTATGGAGTTGGTTCTTTTGAAGTTAAAGTAGTATGCGTTTGTATGATGCTCTTCTCAGATTTTAAGCTTCGTCTACAAACATACATGCCACCCATTAAATTCAGATTTCAGTGTAGGCTTAGAATAGGGGGTGGATCATTCATTGCGCTGTGTTCAGAATTAGAGCTTGAGAGAAAAAGGGAAATAATTAAATACCAGGTTGTATAGAGTTGCTATCATTTTGAATAATAATGATGCTCTCAATGACCCTTATTGCTTATATTTTGTGCTCATCGGAAGAAAAATTGTGCAAACACTGTTAAAAAAATACATCTTTAACTGGTCTATACATCTTATACAAATATGTTTTTTTTCAAACTCAGATTTCTCATCGTGATAACTATATTTTCAACTAAAACATTACTTCCTTAGCTGGCCTGTACATGTTATACAAATATTAAAAAAAAATCAAATTCGGATTTCGCGGCGTAATAAACACATTTTCAATGTAACATGGTTTAACACATGGGCTTTCTACTACCAATATCGAATATGTCCTTGCAAAATGAAACTATTTTCATCGACAACATGGCTTTACCGGGTCTCTGCGCCATTTGGCGCAACGGGTCAACTAGTTCCTACAAAACAAGGGTAGAAAGGAGTTTCCACGTTCGCTCTAAGCAACAAACATGCATGATCTGATTAATTACTTTCTAGATGGGAAGAGGAGTTTATGCAGCTTGGTAGGGGCATACGCCAACAATGCTACACACACGGAGATTCACGGGCGTTTTACGGGGCTGGTGTTGACATGGCAAAATTCTATTGGTTTAAGGGGGACGCGCGGGCCCCACCCACCTGAAAATCAGGGGGGGGGGGGATGAAAAGTATTATAGGAAAGGCCCGTAACCATCCTGTAATAGGCCCGTCTGTTTAGCATTTTTGGGAGCATACGCCAACGAGAAAACTGCACCAAATTAATATACAGGTTTCAATTATTTTTCTCATTGTATACAACACCCCGCTATTTTCAAAAGGGAGTATACGCAAAACTTTACGAACTTTAGAGGGGCTGGAACTGCTGTTCTTTGCTCTTGTATTTACCACTTATCAGTTTTAAAATTTTAAATGGATAGAGATAAGATTTACTGTAGTTATTATCTGCTCCATATTTGGCCCATTCCAACCCTTAGGTCCAACATCATTGACCAGATCCCGCAAAAAAAACATCATTGACCAGGACAAGGACCAGAATACATGACTTGTATACATATCCTATAAGAGAAGTGGCGTACTGAAAAAAAGGAATTTGCTTTCACCATTTTCATAAAATGTAACTGATTAAGCAAAAGGATAAAGAAATCTACAGAAAGGTTGATGGTTAATTTATGGATCTTACCATATTACTTCTGCAATCCAGTCAATCGATCATAAACAATCACCACACGCCCGCTGGACAATTTCTATTTTTCCAGAATATGAATAGATTAAGGTTCAGCTCAGATCATGTCCTCAGTCAATGTCTAAAACTGCACAAACCAGACTGTCAGTGGAG
Organism: Elymus sibiricus; assembly: GCA_039707655.1. Lineage (NCBI taxonomy): Eukaryota > Viridiplantae > Streptophyta > Magnoliopsida > Poales > Poaceae > Elymus > Elymus sibiricus. Next base: position 310,194,657 of record CM077674.1, read on the forward strand.
AAGAGAGGTGATTTCTGCTTGCTGTTCAATAAGCGTCTTGCAGCTACTGTTACTGAGGATAATGTCTGCAAATTCTGTCAGGACCTCAACCTCAGAATCATCTGTTTCCTCCAGATCTGGAGAAGAAAGGCACACATTACATAAATCATCTACAGAGGTAGTCCGTTGACATCCTTTTGGGCCATTCAAGTCATTTCTTTCAGTGGTGTTTGTAAAAATTTCCTTGATAGCATTGCACCAAATTGGTTGAGCTACCTCAAGAAATCTAAAAAATGCCAAGACCGGAAGATCAACACTTCCTATATCAGGTTCTTCCTTGTCATCTCGTCCATGGTAATCTGATCCACCGAGCTTCAGAAGCTCATAAGTATCAGCCAGATCACTCAATCCTGTTTTAGACAAATTCAGCAGTTAATTGCATTGAAGTTCAGATACATTTTCTTTTCAACAAAGGAATACAATAGACATATACGTAAGATGCATCATTAGTATCTGAATAATTTGGTAACATAACGTATCACTTGTTATGCCAAAGAACTAGCCATGGACAGGGGTGCGTGGAAGCTTGCTATCCATGTGCCAGAACCATGAGTTGGTCGCGAGATCTTATGGGTTTCACCTCTAGCCTACCCCAACTTGTTTGGGACTAAAGGCTTTGTTGTTGTTGTTGTTGTTGTTAACGTATCACTTGTTATGACTGCAAAATGATCATGCTGTTCATACCAGATAGTTTCCCATCGCTTCGATAGACCTCAATAGCATGCAGACCAGCAGCTTTCAAATCCTTTATCACAGGAACAGGATTTTTCAATGCCCACGGATGAGCCAAAACAGCTATGCCCCCAGTTCTACATATTAGCTGCACAACAGATTCCCCAGCTGGCTCACTACCACTACAAATGCACAGCAGAAACCCACATCAGTACATACTAACTACTCTGCATCTGGGTGCGAAATGAAGCAAAAACATATGCATGGCCATGATTCAAAATGTATACTTACGTAGCATAAGCAGGCCCTCCATCGTACAAGTACCTGCTGAAAGCTTGCCTAAGATTATCAACATATCCAGCTTCAACCATGGCACGCGCCACGTGGACCCGCCCTGGAGCCACTCCATTCCCTGCTATATTAGACACATCTTCAAACTTCAATGGCATGCCGAGGTTCCTAAGTTTCGATAGCATCTCCTTCGCACGAGTATAGCGGCCCTCCCTGATGCTAGAGAGAACCTTCTCCAGTTCCTGAGATTTAGCAGGGCCGCCCCAACTACCGTAGTATGCGAGAATATGAACAGGTTCATCGGCTCCTGATCCATTACTTTCAGAACAATTAACAACTTTGAGAATTAACCACATCTGTGTGATCATCAAAGCATGTTACAAATTTAAGGGTGGTGAGAAGAGGGTTACCTAGGCGAATAAACGGCGCTTATCTCAACGCCAGGGATGATCCTGATGGAAAATTCCTTTGCAGACTCCATCGCCTCCGGGATACCAGCCATGGTGTCATGATCAGTCAGTGCGAGCACTTTCACCTGTGCTGGTCACCAGGTAACAGAGTTAGCGTGCGAATGTGCTAGGCATTAGCATTCCGAAACAAGGCACAGCAAGACTAAAAGAAGTGGCGGCGGAGGTGTTTAGCAGCGCACGAGGATGAGCTCGAACATGGCATCGGCTACTACGGAACTGAAGAACACTGGAGCTGCAGTTGTTTCGTCAAGCACGTCGCGAACGTCTCTGCAGTTGGTGACAGGCGGGGAAAAAAAGGCTTACCCCATTGCGGTGCGCGCGCTCCACGAGCGCCGCGGGCGAGAGCGAGCCGTCGCTGCGCGCCGAGTGCGCATGCAGCTCCACCGCCACGCGCGGCCGCCGCCTCCCCGCCGGCAACAGGTGCCCACAGTCCGCCGCGTCGTCGTCGCCCGCCTCGCCGCGGCTGGCCCAGCGGAGCACGGACCTCAGCGCGGCCAGCTCCTCCTCGTCGCCCGCCTCGCCGCGGCTGGCCCAGCGGAGCACGGACCTCAGCGCGGCCAGCTCCTCCTCGTCGCCCGCCTCGCCGCGGCTGGCCCAGCGGAGCACGGACCTCAGCGCGGCCAGCTCCTCCTCGCTCGGCGCCCTCCGCCGCTTCTTCTTCTTCTTCTTCCTCGCACGCACCTTCTCCTGCTGCTCCCGATCGTCTGCGTCCGGTGGCGCGGCATTGGCCGCTGCAGAGGCGGCCATGACCACCACCTCCTCCTCCTCTTCCTCGGTCGTAGCGGCGGGGCGCGTCGTCGTCATGTGTCCCGTCGCAAGCTAGCTGCAGGCTGTGGGCGTGCGCAGTGCAGTAAAAAGGTGTAGGGCGTGGGAAAGGCGTCGCCAGGGGCTTTTAAGACGAGCGGTCGCCCATCAGCGACAGGACAGGGAAGAAGTGTCTGCTGAGGCGCGGTCTCGGGAGGAGGGGCCGCCGCGCGCTTGTGGCCGTGTTTGGATACTCTAACCTTGGTTAGAGTTAGAGTTAGTTTCTAACTTTAGACTAACCCTAATCTAACTCTAACCAAGAGGTTGTTTGGATACTCTAACTGGCGCAGGGCCGTCCGGGCACCGCTAGCTTCATTAAAATAATAAAAAATGGAAGCATACTGTGGGCGGCTGATTCTTTATATGGGATGGGACGTGGTGCTTCGCTGACTGGCGCAGGGCCGTCCGGTAGCTTCATTAAAATAATAAAAAATGTGAACTAACTCTAAAAAGCACCTCCGGTGCTGGTTGTTTTTTGTGGCTGGGTTAGACCATCTAACTCTAATCTAACCCATATGTTTGGATCCTCTAAGGTTAGTTCAGCATTGAACTAACCAACTCTAACACTAACCGCTGCATCCAAACAGGCCCTGTGTCGTGTGCCGGTCGTCTCGGCCCCTGCACCGCCCATCACCCTGCTCTGTGGATCATCGATGCTGCGCCTGCGCAATCCTGTATTTTTCTTTCAAAAATCTTTTTTTCTTTTTTTTGCAACGTTTATAGGGACGAATAACATATCACCGGGTTGACCTAACCAAACATGACGGCTTTGCTAGATTGTGAGCTTTGACATTCGAGCTTCTAAACTCATGAACGAAAAAACAAGAACTAAAATTGTTTGAACAATCTACTATTGCATGCAGTATAGCTGCATAGCTTGCTGAGCTTCCATTCTTGATAGCCTGGATGACGACTCTGCGATCTGAGGCCACATAGATCTGCTGCATATAGAGGTCTTCGGCCAAAGGGAGCGCCTTCCTGATCGCCATAGCTTCCAGAGTTGTTGCATCATCAATGTAATTAAACACCACGGCCGACGCCCCTTGGAAAATTTCATTGCTATCTCTACAGATGGCTCCGACTGCCCCGCGACCACCAGCTCGAGACACAGCTGCGTCCATGTTGAATTTTGCATGATTCTCTCGCGGAGGTAGCCAATGTCTAGGCCTAGGTAGAGGAGGCGCCACCTGACACGTAGCTGGTTTCTTCAAAGCTTCAATTTCCATCAAGAAAGAATCGATGAAAGCATGTGTTGCAAAATGGAGTTTGGTAAATATCCTCATGAATAACTTTTCTCCGCGCATACCATATGGCCCACAAAGTTACTATCATCCTCGCATATTCATCCGCCGAGAGACCCTCTGCATCGAGAATAGCCAATGTTTTGCTGATGGATCCTCATTGGTACACATGTGCTCCACCATAGTCGGGTCTGAGAGAGCCCATATACTGTGTGCCATGTTGCATGTCAACAGAGAATGTCTCCACCTGTCCGGTGCTCCACGGAGTGCACGCATACCCGTCGCTGACATATTCCTATGCTGCAGCAAATCACTTGTAGGGAGGGAATGCTGGGCTAGCCGCCAAGTGAACACATGTAGCTTCGAAGGGACTTGAGTTTTCCAGAGCGATGTCCGTCCTTTTGATTCACCTTCGGAGTTAGACGATCCTTCGTTGTCCTCCAGCCACCCTTCTCTTCCCAGCTTTATCTTGATTAACATCTTGTATGCTGAACGTACCGTGAACATGCCTCAGCTATCTTCGCTCCACGCCCAAAAGTCCTCTACGTGCCTCGTGCATAATGGGATTTTCAAAATAGCTTCTGCATCAAAAGGAACAAAAACTTCTTGGATCCGGTCCTCTCGCCACACAGCCGAGCTAGGATCTATTAGGTCTGGTACTAATTGCGGAGGGTTTTGGACAAGCGATGATACATGTCTCATCAGGCCCTCTGCAGGAATCCAATTGTGATCCCATATGTTGGTTGTAGCACCGTCACCAACCCTTATAATTATTCCTTTCTCAAAATATTTCTGCCATCGAGGATAGCTCTCCAAATTTGAGATGGATGGTCCCCAAATTCAGCATCGAGAAAATGTGTGTTCGGAAAATAAGCTGCCTTCAGGATTCGAGCGCTAAGTGAAGTAGGTTCATTTAGCAGTACCCAGGCTTGCCGAGATAGCAGCCTGATGGCCATAATAACCGCTGTTACGATGATTTTGGCCGAAAATGACATTCTAACAGAGTCGTCATTCCCTCAAAAAGCAACATTCACCACAAAAACAGAGTCATCATTATTAGAGCATTGTCCCAGTAAGGAAAGGATGATGGAAACTATGATTCCCCCACAAGTCGGGATAAAACTTCGAACAAAAAAGAAAAGAAAAGAAAAAAAAGGCCAAAAAGAGCCCAACAAAAAAAAACATAAATGAGAGATAAAGAGAGAAGGGGCAATGTTACTATCCTTTTCCACACCTGTGCTTCAGAGTAGCACCATGTTCTTCATATAGAGAGTCTCTTATTTTGTCACTTTCATATACTAGTGAGAATTTTTCGTTATATAACTTGGCTTGTATATTCCGATGACGGACTTCCTCAAATGCCCGAGATCTTCGTGAGCAAGCAAGTTGAATGCACACCCACTTAGTTTCAGTTGAGCTTTCATACACTTATAGCTCTTAGTGCATCCGTTGCATGTCAGTCCCTACTCTTCACATTGACATCGATTGATGGACATCTTCATAGTCCGTTAATTAGCCGAGTTGATGCGAGACTTTTTTCCTTTTTGACTTTTCCTATTGATCTCTACCACCGCATTCTATTCCACCTATAGTGTTATATCCATGGCTCACGCTCATGTATTGCGTGAAGTTAAAAATGCTAAAACGCGTTAGAAGTGCGATTCAATTGCCTGGTTTAACACCGGGGTGCTCATGATTTATATTAATGTGGTGAAGGCGGAGTCATGCCATGCTAACATGATAAAATGAGTGGGGATAACATTTGAAAGGATCGATATGGTTGACTAGAGGGGGGTGAATAGGCAACTACCAATTTTTAGTTTTTCTTAACAAATTAGGGTTAGCAACAAAATAGGTTGTCTAGATGTGCAACTAGGTGAGCAACCTATATGATGCTAACAACAACAACACAAGCAAGCGAAGGATACAACACAACAATAGCTTGCACAAAGTAAAGGTAAGAAGTAACCACAAGTGGAGCCGGTGAAGACGAGAATGTGTTACCGAAGTTCCTTCCCTTTAGGGGGAAGTACGTCTCCGTTGGAGCGGTGTGGAGGCACAATGCTCCCCAAGAAGCCACTAGGGCCACCGTATTCTCCTCACGCCCTCGCACAATGCAAGATGTCGTGATTCCACTAGTGGTGTCTTTGAAGGCGGCAACCGGACCTTTACAAACAAGGTTGAGGCTCTCTCCACAACTGAATTGGAGGCTCCCAACACCACCACGGAGCTTCACCACAATGGAATGTGGCTCCGAGGTGACCTCTTCCGTCTAGGGTGCCCAAACACCCAAGAGTAACAAAATCCACACAAGTAAGTATGGGGGAATCAAGTTTCCTTTGGTGGAAGTGTAGATCTAGGTCTCCTACTTCAATCCCTAGCAAATCAACAAGTTTGAGTGGCTAGAGAGAGAGATCGGGCAAGATAGCTTGAAGGGCAACAATGAAGGAGAGAGAGAGGCAAGAGGTAAAAAGGTAGGTGAAAGAACCACCTACTTATATAGTGTCCCCCAAATCCAACCGTTACAGCCATTTTTACACTGCAGCGGTACAAGCGCTAGAACCACCGGTACAACCAGTATTCACGGGTTCACACTGCAGAAGTGCCCCAGGCGGTACAACCGGTGGAGCCACCGGTAGTACCTGTCGGCCGGAGCCAACCAGGAACTACCGCTCCACCACCGCCCAAGAACCGCCTCATAAACAGAAGGGAGTCACCCATAGCGGTGGTTAGGGCGGTGGTTGTGCCGGTACAACCGCCAGACCAGCGTTCATGTGGTGGCTAAGTCCGGAGCGGTACAACCGCTCCAGACACCGGTAGTACCGGTTCGCCGAAGCCGTCCGGGAACTACCGGGCCACCACCGCCCACCCACAGCTCCACTACAGAAGGGATTCCGGTAGTGGAGCGGTGCAGGGCCGGAACAACCGGTCAAGCGGTACAACCGCTTTTACAAGCGGTACAACCGCTCGGCACTAAAAACACTGCCACAGAAAGACTTTGAGGACCTCTCTCCTCGAACGGAAGGATGTATAGTGGGTGCAATAGAATGTGTACGTGCATTAATTCACCCAGTACCTTCCGATGCGGATTCCCTCTTAATAGTACGGATTTCCTACGACCAAAGAAATAAACGCGTCGGAAACTCCGTCTTCGATCTTTTCCGTCCTGAGGGAATGCCTAACCGTCTTGCACCAAACAAGGTGTACCTGAGTAAACTTGGGCGCACGATTAGTCCAAAGGTGCATTGTCATCATCACCAAAACCCTAAGGCGGGAAATGCCCTAACAATCTCCCCCTTTTTGGTGGATGATGACAACCACACGATTTGCACCGGAGATCTAGAAAATATAGACGGGCTCCCCCTAGATGTGAACACTATTTTGATTTTGCTTTTGGAATGCAAAGTGCTCACGTTAGGATCAGCGCTCCCCCTAGATTTTATAGACCAACCAATGACTGCAAAAGAAGTGGATAGACAAAAAGCATGCATTTGCAGGAACATGAAGTAGAGCAATAGATAAGGGCAACAATAATAAGCACGCTCTACAAACATACGAGACACGATATAAAAAGGCTTAAGATAGATAGATCGGGATCGCATGTCTCACACCATGCACAACGTCTCCACGCACGACAAGTTCACAAACCAACTCGAAGCAAAGAGGTTCAACTGACACCCAAAGCAAATGCAAATAAAACCCATGCAAATCCCGAGACCTAATAGAACTCTCTCTCCCTTTGGCATCAAGACACCAAAAAGGAAAAGAGCGATGCTAACGCCCAAGAGCTCAGTAGTCCTCATCTGACTCGTCGATCTCCTCTGGATCATCACCATCAGATGCCTCTAGATCGTCGTCAACATACTGCTCGTCCTCATCCATGATATCATCCGCGGCGGCGGTAGCAGAGGTAGAGGTAGCAGGATGGCCAGAGGCCTCATCGTCAGTCCACGTGTTGTTCTCGAAGATCCACTTGTCCTCTGAAGTGATGCTCTTCTCAGATCCACTGTCCACTTGCATGTTGAGGTGCCTCATCATCTCAATCTGTCTGCGTCTGGCCTTCTTCTCATTCACATGAGCCTCATAGAGCTTCTTCTGGATGTGAGTCTGCAAGCAAAAGGTCTTCTTCACCTTGGCTGTGAGCTTAGCAACCCAGGAGGGCTTGGCCCCAGCCTCCAGTTCAAAGTCCTCATCACTAGAGGTGGCATAAACATCCTCTGGATCATCAGCAGGATAGCGAGGCTCAGCATGTTTCTTCTTTCTCAACTGCTTGACCTCATGCACAGTGAGGTTGTCTGGAGATGTAAGAGGCTCTCCTAGCCTGCGGACTGCCCATACAGAGTTCAGGAAACACATGACAAACGGAGCATATATGGGTACCTTTCGGTGCATGACCATGCTGTACATCTCCTCCCACAGCCACTTGGAAACATCAAAAGTGGCACCAGACCCCACCTTGGTCTTCATAGCCACCAACAGATCCACCAGATAGCCATAAATCTCATCCTGATTCCCAACCTTGGGCAGAAGCACATTGCGGAACACACGATGCATAATGTCATAAACCTTCTCAAGATCCTTGGACTCACCAATGACTCCACGTCCTCAGATGTACAGGGGTGCAAGCTTCTCCTTGCTCATGGAAGTGGCACGGTCGTGAGGACGGATGCCACCATTCCCGGTCAGACCGGTATCATCAAAGCCTAGAGCATTGCAGAAGGCTCTCCAAGGCACCTGAAATAACTCATCACGGCACATGAAGGACAGAGTACGAGCATCATCGGTGCCGAAGTGAACAGTGGCATAGAACTGATGGATAAGCTGCACATCAAAGTCACAGTTGATAGACATGAGCTTGACCAAGTCAAACTTCTCACACAGAGCTAAGGCCTCTCCAAAGTACTCCATGTTGTTCCTCCAGTGATCAAGGTCATTGTCAACTGCTTGGTGAACATCTTCTTGTTATGCTCAAAAAGCTCATGCACAATCCTCACTTGCATCTCGTTCCTGAACTGAGGTGTGGTCCAACGAGAATGAACTGGAACCTCATAGGGATTCTGCAATCGGAACCTCTCCCAATCCTGTTGTTTCCACCTGTGCATTGGTACGGCCACACGTTGCTTGGCAGCGGCAGACTTCTCACGGCGGGTGGGCTTGGTGGGAATCACCACCTCCTGCTCTTCCACAGTGTTATCAGGACGCTTGCTCCTACGGACTCTCTTTCTGGTCTTCTGGCGAGGAGCAGAGCGAGAACCAGAGCCACCTGCACACACACATGGGAAGCACACAAGATACCCAGCACAGATGAGAGGAATGTACACAAGATCAGAGTAATATATTACATGTAAGTAGAGAGAAGAAGAAACATTACACAAAGGTTCAGTAAAGCCGGTTGTACCGGTCATCCTAGCGGTAGTACCGCTTAGGCGGTTGTACCGCCCACTGGAGCGGTTGTACCGCTGACAGCGGTTCCACACACAGGAGAACAGGCACAAATCAAAACTGAATCTAGATGCAATATTTTGATTTCTAACTATCTACAAGCAATAGAGGTATACAATAGAATCTCTTCCACCCAATAGTTTAGCCAAAAACACGGGAGTACACGTAATGCCCTAGATAGATGGATTCAAAGATTGAAACCAAAAGCAAGAGAGAATGGGGCATTACCGGTATCCATGGGAAGAGATCGGGGAGGAGACGGCCTCCACGGAGCGGATCCGATGAAGAAACGACGGATCCAGAGCACCGGAGGGCACTCCGGGGCAATGGGGGCAGCAACCGGCGGCAGGGGCAGGGGAAGAGGACGGGCGCGAAGGGGAAAAAGAGAAACCCCTTCGGCCCGCGCCCTTAAATACCCGCCCAGACCGCGGAGCGGTTGCCCCTGGTACTACCCTATTGTAGGAGATATGCCCTAGAGGCAATAACAAATGTTATTATTTATCTCCATGTTCATGATTATGTTTATGTTCCATGCTATAACTGCTATGGTTCTCGAATCTACAATAACCACGAGGCTCGGAGTAAGACTCATATGCACGTGTGGAATAATAAACGGTAAAAAGTATTCCTAGTCTGGCCTCTAAGACTAGCTCAAGTGTTGCATGATGGTTCTGTTTTCCTGATCATGGGCATGACTATGCCGGCAACTTTGAGGGCACAATGTTAGTAGAACACTTGTGTTGAATCGACCCGATTGATGTTATGCTATGAGATTCATTTGTCATAAGTTAATGGTTAATAACACAGAGATAGTTAATGTTTGCATAATTCCTTAGACCATGAGAGTGTCGAGTTTCTTCATGCTTGCTTCATGAACTTTGGGGTTTGTTAAACGTCATCCGTAAATGGGTGGCTATTACGGCGGCTTACGGGTTCATGGAAAAGTATGTCAAGTAACTTGATAGCTCAAGATTGGGATTTGCTCCTCCAACGATGGAGAGATATCTCTAGGCCCTCTCGGTGTTACGATATCCATCATCGTCTGGCCAGACACAATGTGATTTGATCACAGGGATGCCGGAACACGGGAACGAGAAAAGAGAACAAAACCAGTAACGAGGTAACTGGCATTGTGGACAAGTGTTGATCCACGGGGATGCCGATGTTTCTCACATCGGGTATTTGTAACATATCGCGAAGCAATAGGAATAGCACACGGCAACTGGAGGTTCACTCGAATATTCATTCGTGTGGGTATAGGGGTCAATATGGGTGTCCACGGCTCCGATGTTGATCATTGATCGGAAAGAGTTCCGGGTCATGTCTATACTTCACCGAACCTATAGGGTCACACGCTTAAGGGTCATCTATCTGCTGAATACTAGACGAGGAGTCTGAGAGAAAATCACCGAAAAAGTTTCGGACGAAACGGAAACGTTCCGGAGAGAACACCGGAATAGTTCCGGTGAAACTGAAAAGTTGTTTCAGGGTATTCCATTAAGTCAAATTGGTTCTGGCACACGCTTGGAAATTCTTGGAGGATGCCAGAAGTGTTCTGGAAACTTCTGGGAATTTTCCGGGACAAAAACCGGAAATGTTCCGGAGCAGCCGGAACCGCTTTGGTTGCTTTTCGCTGAAGAAACATTGTTCCGAAATTGTTTCGGAATGCATTCAAAATTGTTTTGGTGGGTGCTAGAATTATTCTAGGCACACAGAAATAATTTGGGTTTTAACGGACGCAGAAAAATGTCTTCGTGAATAGTGAAAAGCACTTTTTGGGCTGATTTGCAAATGGGGTTTTTCTTCTAGAAGAAAACCACTTTTGGTGTGTGAAAGGGAGGTGGAGCCCCCCAAAGGGGCTACACTATTTCGGCCATGGCATGGGGGGCCCTCCTTGAGGTGTCCTTCCACCTCATGGTGGATATGTTCTACACACCCTTATGTGGCATGTGGTGGAAAGATCCTAGGAAGGTCCTTTTGGTCTTTTTCACCTCTTTCCTCTACCCCTTGCTCCTCCTATAAATAGAGGTAGAGAGGGCTCTCCAAAATCAGATCATGCTTGCTCTCATACACATGCCATTTGACTTGTCTGGCTTCTCTCTCCCTCCCAGCGAAATAGTTTCGTAGAGCCGAAAGGTTGTCTGGGTTCCGGTGGGAACTAGTTCTGGACGGCGAAGCCCTGCCGGATAGATGACACCGTATGTGTGCAACTCTGTAGAGAGATCGTAGTTTCGGTCTTAGTTCGAGAGTGCCTCCCGAAGGGCTGTCCGAGTGACTGTCAGAGTTTCGAGGGTCCTCCCGAAGGGCTGTCCGAGTGACCGTCAGAGTTTCGAGGGTCCTCCCGAAGGGCTGTCCGAGTGACCGTCCGAGTTTCGAGGATCCTCCCGAAGGGCTGTCCACGACACCGTCCGAGGGACTGTCCGACCGCCTCCCGGAGGGCTGTCCGAGGGGCAAATGTGGGAGTACATCCTCGTGGTTGGGAGGTTGTAAATCCTAGCTGCGGGGATCTGCACCGTCGATCGTCATCGACTCTACTTCCGCTGCGCTACGAGTCGGTAACGGAAAAGATCAAACCTTGTATGGAGTCTCCATAGTGGTCCTGGGCTGGTGCGTAGGTCGGAATTTTTTTGTTTTCTGCTGCGTTACCCTACACCTATGGTTAGGGGCGGTACTTCCGTCGCCTGACAGGCAGCGGTAGTACCGCTCGTAACTGCTCGGTAGTACCGGCCGGAAGCACAGGACAGAACCTAAGCGGTAGAACCGCTAAGGTTTGACCGGTAGAATCGCCGGGACGCTACAGCCAAATGGCAGGGCGGTAGAACCGCCCCGACCACCGGTTGTACCGCCCGGTCACAGCCACCCATGCCAAGATAACAACTTGTGTACATTTGGAGAAGATGGTTTTAAGGGTAGAGGAGGCTTGGGAAGGAAACTTGGCACTGTATTATGGTGAAGTAAACTCCAAGAGTGCAAGAAGCAAACGATAAAGGCCAACACTTGGAGGATACAAACACCTAGGACCTAAAAAGAAAACTAGCAAGGAAAATAAGATCCAAAAGGAGAACCAAACCTCCACAAAGAGAGGAGGGGCGGTGGCCGAAGCCACCTATGTTTGAGTCAATTGGTATGGCATCGCGAAGATTTTAACCTTGGGCCCATGACCAAAACTCATCTTTGAAGCACTAGTACCATCAAAAATGGCTAATGTGAAAGATTGGGTTTATTTATGCATAATAGGGGGAGGGAGAGTTCATTGAGAGAACAACACTCCCCCTAAATCCATGCCTACATCTAGAACAAGCTAATCAAGATGAATGCGGTGGGGTGTGACGAGATTCAAGACACGTTGCTCGAATCAATGATATTTAGCTCATGCCTTAACTCGCGAAATCTTGCTTCATCCAATGGCTTCGTGAAAATATCCGCTAGTTGCTCTTGAGTTCCAACATGAATAATATCAATCTTTCCACGCTTGACGTGATCCCAGATGAAATGATGACGAATCTCAATGTGCTTCGTCTTGCTATGTTGTACCGGATTGTAGGAGATCTTGATTGCACTTTCAATGTCACAGAAAAGAGGCACTTTGTCACAAGTGACACCGTAATCCTTTAAAGTTTGCCTCATCTAAAGCAATTGTGCACAACAACTTGCGGCGGCTACATACTCGGCCTCGGTGGTGGAGAGAGACACACAATTTTTCTTCTTCGAAGACCAACTCACCAAAGAGCGACCAAGGAATTGGCACCCTCCGGAGGTTGACTTCCTATCCACACGGTCTCCCGCCCAATCCGAATCCGAATATCCCATGAGATCAAAGCTTGCTCCTTTGGGGTACCATAAGCCAAAGTTTGGGGTATGAGCCAAATATCGAAAGATTCGCTTGACCGCCACAAAGTGACTTTCCTTAGGCGCGGCTTGAAACCGTGCACACATTCCCACACTCAACATGATATCCGGCCTAGATGCACAAAGGTAAAACAAGGATCCAATCATAGAAAGATATACCTTTTGATCCACCGCTTTACCAATGGGATCAATGTCAAGTTGGCACTTGGTAGGCATTGGAGTCTTGGCCGGTTTGACATCTTCTAACTTGAATCTCTTGAGCATGTCTTGGGTATATTTGGCTTGGTTGATGAAGGTTCCTTCTCTTCTTTGTTTGACTTCGAACCCAAGAAAGAACTTCAACTCTCCCATCATAGACATCTCAAACTTCTCGGTCATGAGTGCGGCAAACTCATCATTGAAAGCTTTGTTAGGAGAACCAAAAATAATATCATCAACATATAGTTGGCATATGAACAAATCCCCTTTAACCCTCTTAGTAAAAAGAGTGGGATCGATTATCCCAATTTCAAACCCACGGTCTTGCAACAACTCGGTAAGGTGCTCATACCACGCACGTGGGGCTTGTTTAAGGCCATAGAGTGCCTTATCGAGCTTGTATACATGATTGGGGAACTTGGGATCCTCGAACCCCGGGGGTTGTTTGACATATACAAACTCATTAAGAGGACCATTAAGAAATGCACTCTTCACATCCATCTGTTGCAACTTAAAATCATGATGAGATACATATGCAAGCAACATACGAATAGATTCAAGACGAGCAACGGGAGCAAAGGTTTCACCGTAGTCGATACCCTCGACTTGGGAGTAGCCTTGTGCCACCAATCTTGCCTTGTTTCGAGTGACAACACCGTTCGTATCTTGTTTGTTCTTGAAGATCCATTTGGTTCCAATGACATTATGATTCTCCGTTGGCCTTGGCACCAATGTCCACACTTTGTTGCGCTCGAAGTTGTTGAGTTCATCATGCATGGCTTCAAGCCAATCCGTGTCCTCGAGAGCTTCATGTACCTTTTGCGGTTCAACACAAGAAACAAACGTGTGATGCTCACAAAAGTTTGTTAATTGTCTACGAGTGGTTACCCCCCTCTTTAAGCTTCCATAAACATTCTCCATGACATGTTGTTGATGCTTGAGTTTGGAAGCAATTTTGGCGGCACGACGCTCCAAAAGCTCCTCTGTAATCTCTTGAGGAGGATCATCTTGAACATCTTGAGAGTCATCTTGAGCTTGCTCTTGATCATGAGCTTGCACTTGATCTTGAGCTTGCTCGGTGTCGTGATCTTGATCTTGGGCATCATTTGGTGAATCACCATCATCTTGAGGTTGATCTTGCCCTTGATCTTGATCACTTGGTTGAGGGCCTTCGGTTTGTTCTTCGAAAGCGTGTGGGTCAATGGTTGGTGATGGCTCCACTTGCGTAGAGCATTGTCCTTTTCCTTCGGCCATAAGGGGTTCCTCAATGGGGAGTATTTGACCAATCCCCATTCTTCTTATGGCTTGGGGAGGAATTTCATCACCTACATCACAAAGACCACTTTGCTCCACTTGGGAGCCATTATTTTCATCAAACTCTACGTTACACGTCTCCTCAATGAGTCCGTTGGACTTGTTGAGGACACGGTAAGCATGAGAGTTTGTAGCATAACCAACAAATATGCCCTCTTGAGCTCTAGGTTCGAATTTAGACAAACGTGTACCTTTCTTGAGAATGAAACACTTACACCCGAACACCCGGAAGTACTTGAGGTTGGGCTTGTTACCGGTAAGTATCTCATATGGAGTCTTGTTCAAGCCTTTGCGGAGGTAGAGCCGATTGGATGCATGACATGCGGTGTTGATGGCTTCGGCCCAAAAGTTGTACGGAGACTTGAATTCCGCCATCATGGTCCTTGCAGCGTCCATCAACGTCCGGTTCTTCCTCTCCGCTACACCATTTTGTTGAGGGGTATATGGTGCGGAGTATTGATGCTTGATCCCCTCATCACTAAGGAACTCATCCAAGGTGTAGTTCTTGAACTCGGTGCCGTTGTCACTTCTAATCATCAATATATTTGCCTCATGTTGACGTTGAGCTTCATTGGCAAAGTCGATGACGGTTTGTTGGGTCTCGCTCTTCTTCTTGAAGAAATATATCCAAGTGTATCTTGAATAGTCATCCACAATCACCAAGCAATACTTTCTTCCCCCAAGACTATCAAAGGATAGAGGTCCAAAGAGATCCATGTGAAGGAGCTCCAAGGGCCTCTTCGAGTAGATGATAGTCGTGGGTCGGTGAGCCGTCTCATGTAGCTTTCCTTCGATACAAGCACTGCAAGCACGATCTTTGGCAAAGCTCACATTTGTTAGTCCATGAACGTGATCCCCTTTGAGGAGACTTTGCAAAGATCTCATATTGACATGGGCTAGTCGGCGATACCAAAGCCACCCCACATCAACTTTAGCCAGTAGGCAAGTCGCGGTCTTAGTGGGTCTCTTCGAGAAGTTAACCACATAGAGACCGTTCTCGACATGCCCAACACAAGCTACTTTAAGAGTCTTGCTCCACAAAAGGGCCACGGTATCAAGGTCAAAGAATGTGGCAAAGCCCATAAGTGCAAGTTGACGAACAGAAAGTAAATTGTATGCAAGGGTCTCAACAAGCATGACTTTCTCAATTGATAAATCATGAGAAATCACAACCTTGCCAAGACCCAATACCTTAGATGTTGAGGCATCACCGAATTGAACATGGGTGGGCATAGATGAGCTTGGTTGCACGTCCACCACCAAATGCTTACTCCCGGTCATATGATTTGTTGCTCCACTATCAAGCAACCATGATCCTCCACCGGAAGCAAACTCCTACAAGATATCAATGCTTGGTTTTAGGTACCCATTCTTGAATGGGTCCTTTGATGTTAGTAACAAGGGTCTTAGGAACCCAAATAGACCATTCAATGTACTCATAATAAGAACCAACAAATTTGGCATAAACATGCCCATCACTAGCACGGCATAAAACATAAGAAGGGTTAAAGTCGCCGGCTTTGTTCGATGGAGTGGGATTTCCCTTCTTGACATTTCCACCGACCACCTTGTCCTTCTTATCCTTATGAGCACCCTCTCCCTTCTTGACAAATACCTCTTTGAGAGGGAGAGGTTTCTTGATCTTGTTGTTCTTCTTCTTCTTTGACTTGGGTGCAAACCCGAGCCCTTCCTTTGCCACAACCTCCTTTTGATTGCTCAAAAGATCATTGAGGTTATTCTCACCTTGTATGCAAGTCACAAGGCCTTTCTCAAGTTGCTCTTTCAACTTGGCATTCTCCTCCACAAGATGCTCATGCTCACAACAAGGGTTAGTAGCATTGGCATTATCAATTAAAACAAAAGGAGGACAAGTGGCTATTTCCTTAGTGAGCTTTGCTTGGAGTTGATCATGAGACTCCTTAAGAGTAGCATGTGCACCTTTCAAGGCCTTGTGAGCCTTGTCAAGTAGCTCAAACTCCTCTCTGAGTCTAGCATGGCCAACCCCAAGCTCAGCATTCTCGGATTTAAGCACATGAGCAAGAACTTGAGCATGATAATGATCTTTATTTAGTTGAGCAAGGTCAACATTTTGCGACTCCTCAAGAGCCGAACGAAGACCTCGCTCTTCCTCAAGAGCGATGGAAAGATCCGCAATCTCATCGGCATAGTCACGACTATGGCCTTCCAAGTTAGTGATGTTCTCCTCGTGAGACTCAATGATATCATTGGCCTCACCAAGTTGTTCCAAGAGAGCAACAAAGTGCTTCTTGGTCTCACCTTTGAGCTTACCCAAGAACTTGTCAAACTCATTCTCATCCACCTTCACCTCCTCTTGATCATCCACACAATCCAATAAAGAAGGATTAGGAGAGATGGAAGTTTTGATGTTGGAGGTTACCTTGGTGACGCCTCTTGCCATGAGGCACTTGGGGATGATGTTCTCATTGAGGGCATCGAAGAGGGACACCGAGGTTGGAGAAGAGGTGGCAATGGCCACGGTGGCCGTTGCTAACACTTCACCACTTGTATCATCATCATCATCGGAGTTGTACTCTTCTTGCGCCACCAAGCCCTTTGGAGGCACCTTCTTGTTGAAATTGTTCTTGTTTGGGAAGGACTTGGCCTTGTCTTTGCGGATGAGCTTGCCACCATTGTCCTCCCTCTTCTCATACGGACAATCCACCACAAAGTGACTTACATTGCCACAATTGTAGCAAGTCCTTACTCGTTGCTTGCCCTTTGAGTTGTTCTTGGAGGAGTTGGGCTTTGAGTTTCTCTTGTTGCCCCAAAATTGCCTTGACGCAAGAGCCATGTGCTCGTGGTAAGCATATTTGGTGTCTTCGGGGCAACTCTCTTCTTCTTCCTCTTCTTCTTCTTCCAGAATACCCTTGGCCTTCAAAGCAAGGTTGGGTGAGGCTTTCTTTGACCGTTGGACACGAGCTAGAGCATTGTCGGCGGTCTTGTTCATGACGTTCATGGCAATAAACTCATCCAACACTTCACTTGAAGACAAGGTGTGGAAGTCCGGTCTTTGACGGATCACGGAGGACATTGCCTTGTTGAATGGCATGATAGCCTGGAGAAACTTGCGCTTGATTCAATTATCATCCGTATCCTTGCTCCCATGATCTTGAAGAGCGACCGCAAGAGTTGTCAATCTTCGGTAGAGATCACGAGGATCCTCATCTTCATTCATCACAAACTCATCGGCCTCATCAAGCACCACCTCAAAGTTGGACCGTTGAATGCTTGAGCTCCCCTTGTACAAAGATATGATGTGTTCCCAACAATCCTTTGCACGGGAGAAGGGGCGCAAGTGAGCTAGATCTTCGGGAGGCACTGCGGATTGGAGGATGAACAATGCGGAGTGATTGTATTGATTGTCCGCCTCTTCTCTTGGAGTGAGGTTGCTTGGATCATGTGGGTAGAAGCCTTGCTCGATGATTCTCCAAAGATTTGTTGAGCTGTGATTCAAATGAGACTTGATACGAAAAACCCAATTAGCAAAATCACCCTTCACAAGCTTAGGAGGAGGACCAAGGTTGTTAATATGCGGTGTAGGGACCGATCCTCCATAGACCGGGGAGGGGGAACCGAGGCGAAGGTTCCCGTCCCATTCTTACCATGAGGGGAAGAGGTTTGAGTACCTTTAGCCGCTTCCTTGCCGGAATTGGCCTCCGACACCGATGCGGTGGGATTAACCACAAGCAAAGGATCGGGAGTAGACTTCAACCCCTCAAGAAGTTCTTTAAGCATGGACTTGACCTCGGCCGTCATAGACGTCTTAAGTGAAGCCATAGCTTCATTTAAGTCGTCTCGGGTGACCGAGTTCAACTCCATGGCCTCGGGCACTTCCTCATCCCGATCCACGTCGTCGACCATACTCTTCGGGTGGTGAAACCCTTAACAAAGAGACGAGGCTCTGATACCAATTGAAAGGATTGACTAGAGGGGGGTGAATAGGCAACTACCAATTTTTAGCTTTTCTTAACAAATTAGGGTTAGCAACAAAGTAGGTTGTCTAGATGTGCAACTAGGTGAGCAACCTATATGATGCTAACAACAACACAAGCAAGCAAGCGAAGGATACAACACAACAATAGCTTGCACAAAGTAAAGGTAAGAAGTAACCACAAGTGGAGCCGGTGAAGACGAGGATGTGTTACCAAAGTTCCTTCCCTTTAGGGGGAAGTACGTCTCCGTTGGAGCGGTGTGGAGGCACAATACTCCCCAAGAAGCCACTAGGGCCACCGTATTCTCCTCACGCCCTCGCACAATGCAAGATGCCGTGATTCCACTAGTGGTGCCCTTGAAGGCGACAACCGGACCTTTACAAACAAGGTTGAGGCTCTCTTCACAACTGAATTGGAGGCTCCCAACACCACCACGGAGCTTCACCACAATGGAATGTGGCTCCGAGGTGACCTCTTCCGTCTAGGGTGCCCAAACACCCAAGAGTAACAAAATCCACACAAGTAAGTATGGGGAAATCAAGTTTTCTTTGGTGGAAGTGTAGATCTAGGTCTCCTCCTTCAATCCCTAGCAAATCAACAAGTTTGAGTGGCTAGAGAGAGAGATCGGGCAAGATAGCTTGAAGGGCAACAATGGAGGAGAGAGAGGCAAGAGGTAAAAGGGTAGGTGAAAGAACCACCTACTTATATAGTGTCCCCCAAATCCAACCGTTACAGCCGTTTTTACACTGCAGCGGTACAACCGCTAGAACCACCGCTACAACCGGTATTCACGGGTTCACACTGCAGAAGTGCCCCAGGCGGTACAACCGGTGGAGCCACCGGTAGTACCGGTCGGCCGGAGCCAACCAGGAACTACCGCTCCACCACCGCCCAACAACCGCCTCATAAACAGAAGGGAGTCACCCCATAGCGGTGGTTGGGCGGTGGTTGTGCCGGTACAACCGCCAGACCAACGTTCATGTGGTGGCTAAGTCCGGAGCGGTACAACCGCTCCAGACACCGGTAGTATCGGTTCGCCGAAGCCGTCCGGAACTACCGGGCCACCACCGCCCACCCACAGCTCCACTACAGAAGCGATTCCGGTAGTGGAGAGAGGCAGGGCCGGAACAACTGGTCAAGCGGTACAACCGCTTTTACAAGCGGTACAACCGCTCGGCACTAAAAACACTGCCACAGAAAGACTTTGAGGACCTCTCTCCTCGAACGGAAGGATGTATAGTGGGTGCAATAGAATGTGTACGTGCATTGATTCACCCAGTACCTTCCGATGCGGATTCCCTCTTAATAGTACGGATTTCCTACGACCAAAGAAATAAACGCGTCAGAAACTCCGTCTTCGATCTTTTTCGTCCTGAGGGAATGCCTAACCGTCTTGCGCCAAACAAGGTGTACCTGAGTAAACTTGGGCGCATGATTAGTCCAAAGGTGCATTGTCATCATCACCAAAACCCTAAGGCGGGAAATGCCCTAACAACATTCGTTAAGGATTGTATATTTTGAAAGTTTAATGATTAAGCTTCTTATATTCATGAATATTATTATGTTGATATTGTTACTTCATCGTTTCTCAATATTTATACCATAAAGAGATTACATGATAGACATGTTAGGTAGCATTCAACATCAAAAATTCTGTTTTTATCATTTACCTGCTCGAGGACGAGCAGGAATTTAGCTTGGGGATGCTGATACGTCTCCAACGTATCTATAATTTTTGATTGTTTCATGCTATTATATTATCAATCTTGGATACTTTATATGCAATTATATGCTATTTTATATCATTTTGGGACTAACCTATTAACTCGGTGCCCAGTGCCAGTTTCTGTTTTTTCTGCTTGTTTTTGGCTTTTCAGAAAATCAATATTAAACGAAGTCCAAACGGAAAAAAAATCTCTAGATTAATTTTTTCTGGACCAGAAGGGATCCTAAAAGCTTCGGGAGGAGGCCAGAAGAGATACGAGAGATCCACAAGCTCGAGGGGTGCGCCCCCTAAGCTTGTGGGCCTCACACAACTCCGTTTGACCTAATTTTAGGCCTATAAATTCCCATATATTTCCAAACCAACAGAACGCAAGACAAAATAACTTTTTCGCCGCCGCAAGCTTCTGTTCTTCCGTGATCTCATCTGAAGGCCTTTTCCGGTAATCTGCCGGAGGGGGAATCGATCACGGAAGGCTTCTACATCAACCTTGCTGCCCTACCGATGATGTGTGAGTAGTTCACCACAGACATACGGGTCCATAGCTAGTAGCTAGATGGCTTCTTCTCTCTCTTTGATCTTCAATACCATGTTCTCCTTGATCTTTTTGGAGTTCTATCCGATGTAATCTTCTTTTGCGGTGTGTTTGTTGGGATCTGATGAATTGTGGGTTTATGATCAGATTATTCATTGAAAGTGATTGAGTATTTTCTAAACTTTATTATGCATGATTGTTATATCTTTGTATTTCTCTCTGATCTATCTGTTTGGGTTGGCCAACTAGATTGATTTATCTTCAGTGGGAGAGGTGCTTTGTAATGGGTTCAATCTTGCGGTGCTCTATATCCTAGTGACAGTAGGGGACAAGACACGTATTTGTATTGTTGCCATTAAGGATAAAACGATGGGTTTTATTCATATTGATTGAGTTTACTTTGTCTACACCATGTCATCTTGCTTAAAGCGTTACTCTGTTTGTTATGAACTTAATACCATAGATGCATGCTGGATAGCGGTCGATTGGTGGAGTAATAGTAGTAGATGCAGGCAGGAGTCGGTCTACTTGTCTCGGACGTGATGCCTATATACATGATCATTGCCGTGAATAACGTCATAACTATGCGTTTTTCTATCAATTGCCCAACAGTAATTTGTTTACCCACCGTATGCTATGTGTTCGAGAGAGAAGCCTCTAGTGAAAACTATGCCCCCCTGGTCTATCTTAAATATAAAAAGAAAACCTAAAAACCTTTGCTGTAATTTATTTCTTTTTCTTTTATTTTGCAATTTATACTTTTGCCTATACAAGATTTAATCCTTCCAATTAACGAGTTCAAGGGGATTGACAACCCTCTTGCCCGCCTTGGGTGCAAGTATTTGCTTTTGTGTGTGCATGTGTTGTTCACGAGGGTTTGCGTGATTCTCCTATTGGTTCGATAAACCTTGGTTCTCACTGAGGGAAATACTTATCTGTACTTTACTGCATCTCCCCTCCTCTTCGGGAAAAATCCCAACACAGCTCACAAGTAGCATTATACTCCATCACAGCCGCCAACGCCTGGCGGGCTGCCTCATTCCTACGGGCAGTCTCCTCTGCCGTCTTGTACGCCTCAGCCTCCTCCTACAATGTAAAAATATCTCTGTTTTTCCTGAAAGTTGAAGAAGGTGGGAGCAGGCAAAGTAATATAGATAACACGATGTTTATTAAAGATTAGCCTGAATCGAAATGGTGGGGTGTTCCTTTCGAGAAACTGGTGACACTCCATGGCCTCATAATCAAGGTAGCTAGGTGGCAGCAGGGTATCATTACCTTTTAAGGGTATGCCAAGATAAGTAGCTAAACGAGTGACATAAATTCCACCAAAAAGATCACCATCAAGAGCATTATCATGTAAACGACGTGCAATGATAGCCCCCATATTAAATTTTCTATCCCCCATTACCGCACTTTTAGGAATGCTTAAATCAGGAGCACACAGGGTACTGAGGTCATGCTTACCATTTATGCATCTACCTATGAAAATAGCAAAATAATGAATGGCAGGAAAGTGAATGCTCCCAACTCTAGCTTGCGTTATGCCCCTAGTTTCACCTCGAGTAATATTCATGAAAAAATCAGTTCAATCAGATTTACGAGGTTCAAGGCAAGTTCCCCAAGAGGGAATTCTACAAGCATCACTAAATTCCTGAACGGTCATGCGAAAAGAATTTGCATATAAGTCAAACATAGCATCATGAGAGGAACGGTGAGATACATACTTGAATTTCCGCACGAAAGAATCAGTGAGATCATGGTACTGCGGACACTTATCTGACAAGAACTCCGTGAGCTTGGCATTGTGCACGTACATATCAAATTCCTCCTTGAAACCGGCACGTATCATGAAGGCATCGGATGGCCATTCGCATGCTCTCACGAGGGCATCCCGCGGTGGGTCCGGCACACGTATTGCGAGCCTTGGTGCACTCTTGCTCAATGACCCTCCATGGAACATCTTCCTAAACATTTTCTGAAAAATTTCTGAAATTTTTAGTCCCCAAAATAAAAGTGAACAAAACTCAACAAAATTGATAGCAACTACTCCCACAAGTATCTAGAGGCTATATCATGCATCAAAACTACTTTGGACCATACAAATTCAACATGCAAGCTCATATACATGGTTACCACAGCAGCAAAAATTTGCAAAACATAAAACACTAGAACAAGCTCATATTTGTATCGTAAAACGCGATGAAACTTTCTCTCTGATTTTTTCTCCGCGAGACGGTACTTATAGAGTTGGAATTAAGGCAAACGAAGGCCTGTGGGGCCCACAAGCTCACAGGGCGCGCCCTGGGGGGGTGGGCGCCCCCCTGAGCTTGTGGCTCCTAGGTTCCCCCCTCCAGTAGATCTCTTCGCCAATATTTCTTATATATTTCAAAATAATTCTTCATAAATTTTCAGCTCAATCCGAGAACTTTTATTTCTGCACAAAAACAAAACCATGGTAGTTCTGTTGAAAACAGCGTCAATCGGGTTAGTTTCATTCAAATAATGCAAATTAGAGTCCAAAACAAGAGCAAAAGTGTTTGGAAAAGTAGATACGTTTGGGACGTATCAATTGACAACCCTCTTGCCCGCGTTGGGTGCAAGTATTTGTCTGTTTATGTGCAGATGCTTTTTGACTAAGATTTGCTTGGTTCTCCTATTGATTAGATAACCTTGGTTCTCACTGAGGGAAATACTACACGCTACTATATTGCTTCACCCTTCCTCTTTAGGGAAAATCCCAACGCAGCTCACAAGTAGCACACGCTGAAAGCCATCACATGACAATGGCCCCGGGTCGCGCCTGCGGTCCACCCGTCATTGACCCCCGAAGCGGACCGCCCGGGTGCGTGCCATCCAGGCAGATTGGACGACGCGGAGAACCCCAGTGAGATGCGAACAGTACTAATAGCGGGTCCTGCGCGTGAGCCGGTGCTGCAATCGCGACGCAAGACCCGACTACTACGAGCGAACCGGCCCGGCTGGCGTGACCGGACAAGCCCGCTTGAGGCCGAAGATGCCGCCACGTGGGTCCGGCCTCTCCATCACTCGTAGGACAACACGCGGGGTCTCGCTCGCGGGCGTGACCGTAGCCGCCCCATGACGGTGGCCCCGTCCGCGCCCGCGGTCCACCTGTCATGGACCGCTGAGGCGGATCACCTTGGTGCGCGCCGTCCGGGCAGATCGGACGACACAAAGAGCCTCCGAGAGGCCCCCGCGACATGCCACGTGAAAACGGACGGCACGGAGGGCACTCTCCTCATGAAGCCCCCAGAAGACAGTCTTTCAGCATACTTTATATGAGTAATTACGCGCAAAAATCAAACAACTATTGAAGGGGTAGAAAAACACTAAACACTTTAATGCCTTGATCTCCCAACGTGTTCGAAATAACATGATCACCACCCTCTGACAAAGAAATATCCGATGCCCTGTTCCATATTGGCCCTTTGAAGGCTCCAGGTACGGACGGGTTTCCGGCCAGGTTTTATCAGAGAAACTGGGGGACAATAAAGGAGGAAGTTATCGCGGGTGTCAAGTTATTTTTTGCTACAGGTAACATGGGAGCTAACATCAATCATACAACAATTATCCTCATTCCCAAAGTGGACCAGCCATCAAATTTGCGAGAGTTCCGGCCTATTAGTTTGTGCACAGTGCTATACAAGGTGATTGCGAAATGTTTAACAAACAGACTAAGGCCCTTCCTGGACGATATAATCTCAGTAAACCAGAGTGCGTTCGTCCCCGGGAGGCTTATCACTGATAATGCGCTCGTGGCCTTTGAGTGCTTTCATTTCATTGAGCAGAATACAAATCCGGGGAAGAATTTTTGTGCGTACAAAATTGATCTCTCGAAGGCATATGACCGTGTGGACTGGGGTTTTCTTGAGAAAGCGATGAAAGGCTTGGGTTTCTCTCACCGGTGGATCGGCTGGATCATGTCATGTGTGACCACGGTGAGCTACTCGGTTAAATTTAATGGAACCTTGCTGGATTCGTTTACTCCGTCCCGTGGTCTCCGCTAAGGCGACCCCTTGTCGCCATTCCTATTTTTGTTTGTCGCAGATGGCCTCTCAGCGTTGCTTCAGAAGGAGATCAATAACAACCGGATTGAGCCCCTGAGGATATGTCGTCGAGCCCCTGGTATCTCGCATATGTTATTTGCGGACGACACGATGTTATTCTTCAAAGCAGAAACCGAGCAAGCTCGGAGGGTACAACATGTAATCAATACATACGCACAGGGTACCGGCCAGCTGGTAAATGTCGACAAATGTTCTTTGATGTTTGGTAAGGCTTGCCCGGCTGAGGTACAAGAGGAAGTCAAGGCTGTGCTGCAGGTCACACAAGCAGAGTTTGAGCCCAAATATTTGGGTCTCCCTACCCCAGAGGGTCGAATGACTAGAGGAAAGTTCCAAAGCATTCAAGAGAAGCTGCTGAAAAGAATGGTCCAGTGGGGAGAGTACTCTAGTGGCGGCAAAGAAACTCTCATTAAGGCAGTAGCACAATCCTTGCCAACCTTCCTGATGGGTGTTTTCAAGCTACCTGATGGGCTGTGTGAAGATCTTATGAAAATGATAAGAGAGTTTTGGTGGGGTGCTAGCAAGCATCAGCGACGCACACACTGGATCTCATGGGATTGTATGATCAGACCAAAAAGATGTGGCGGTATGGGCTTCCGAGATTTACAACTGTTCAATCAGGCCTTGTTGGCTAAGCAAGCCTGGAGGTTAATTGAATATCCTGATAGCCTTTGTGCCCAAGTACTCAGGGCTAAATATTATCCTAATGGGCTGCTTGTAGACACGGTCTTCACAGGCAACGCTTCGTCAACCTGGAAAGCAATTGAGTATGGACTCGAACTGCTTAAGAAAGGAATTATATGGCGCATAGGAAATGGAGCAAAAGTCCGGATATGGAGAGACCCATGGATCCCCCGTGGTCCTTCCTGTCGGCTCATCACTCCGAGGGGTCGGTGTCGCCTCAAATGGGTTGCTGAACTGCTGCATACTGATGGAACTTGGAATACAACACTCCTACAACAATATTTCCACCAAGCTGATATTGAGGAGATTGTGAAAATTAAACCATCACAGAGGCTGGAGTCAGACTTTGTGGCTTGGTTCCCGGACAAAAAAGGCCACTTCTCTGTAAAGAGTGCGTACTCCCTTGGCTTACAGGAGAAAATGAATGCAAGTGACCTTGGTTCTTCCAGCGTACGTCCGGATGGCCAACGACCTGCATGGGACTTAATCTGGAGGAATCAAGCGCCGCCTAAGGTGCACATTTTTGCGTGGAAAGCTGCACATGAAGCACTGGCGACTGAAGCAACTAAAAAATCTAAGCACATGCAGAATGACCAAGCATGCACCATATGTGGACATGCTATGGAGGACGCCCATCATGCCCTTGTTTGCTGCCCCCATGCTGCCGGCCTATGGAATGCTATGAGAGAGATTTGGGACATTCCAGGTGAGGAAGCCTTGCAAGATACGGAGCCGGAGTGGATCTTCCGACTCCTGGAGAAGCTGAACGAGACCCAGCGAATGATGGTATTAATGATTCTCTGGCGAGCTTGGTTTGCGAGAAACGAAGTCACACACGAGAAGCCGTCGGTTCCAATCGAGGCCTCTCGTCGGTTCCTTGCTGTCACATCCCTCTTGTCGCTACAACAGTATCCAGATGCAGACCCCGTTAAAGGTAAGCAGGTGGTGGACTACTTTGGCGAGCCCGTGCGGAAGTACAACACCATACCACATGTGCAACGGTGGACACCACCGGTGGCTGGCTGTGCGAAACTCAATGTCGACGGATCCTTCCAACCAACGGACGGTACTGCAGGAGCGGGGATGATCCTTCGTGACCACTCGGGGGCTGTAATGCTTGCTGCGATCAGAGGGCTTGGAAACTGCGCGGACGCGCTGGAAGCCGAGCTAGCGGCGATCCATGAAGGAATTACACTGGCTCTCAATTGGACTGAGTCGGATATCCTAGTGGAGACGGACAACGCTGATGCAATGCAGCTAATTTCGGCAGCCGGGAGGGACCGTTCAGCATACACCCACAGAGTTATGGAGATCAGATCAATTCCGTCTCAAGAAAGGAGGGTTCAAATAATCAAGATCAAGCGTGAAGTAAATGTAGCTAGTCATACTCTCGCTCATATGGGACGCACACAACAGCGGACTGCCTGCTGGTTGCGTTCACCCCCTGACGAGATTGTGAGCATTGTTGCCGCTGATTGTAATCACATTACCTAATTAATGAAATCCTCTTTCCCTCAAAAAATAAAATAAAATAACATGATCACCACCCTCCACCAAATGTTGGATTCTATGTTGCATATGGTGCAACGGATTTTCTTTCTCCCTCCGATCTGTATTAATTATTGCTGATTTAGTACTTAAAGATCTTTTTTTGCATCTTAACATTGTGGCCTAGTTGTGGAGACGAAAAAAAAAGAGAAAAATAAGGAGATAAGCTACAGAAGATCAGAGCATTAATTATACTGCATAGAAAAATGAGATAAGAGTCGTATCTTAGCTAAGATACAACTCCACTCTCTCTCCTGTTTAATTACAGTGCCACATCAACATTTTTGCCTATCATAGCGTGATAAGAGCCAAGCATGCCCTAAATCGTCAATTTTTGCTCCATTTATTGTGTTTGAAGTACTACGTTTTTTTATAAGGTTTGATTGATACATTATTAGGAGAAAAAGAAAACGCTGAAACGATACTGCATACGTAAAAGAAAAACACCGCGGAGGGAATTCGGCCCAGATCTCAGATATTAGAGAGATCCGACCGCGGGGGAGGTGGCCGATCTGGGGCCACGATCCGCTCGACCGACGCGTAGCGTCGCAGCCCCGGTGCAGATCACGGAACGCCGAACGACCGACGCGACGGACCCGTGCCGTGGCAGGTCCATCCTACCAACCAACGCGCGCCGACCCGAGCGGAACCTCCCGCGCCCGGCGCGCGCGCACGGGCACGGCGCCCAAATTTCCGAACGCGAGCGCGCGCACCCCTGGACCGCGAGGGCTCCCCCCCGCTCACGCCGCCCCCGCCCCGCCCAAGTTTTGCCCTCCTACCCTTTTCGCCTCCACCCGTGCCTCCCACAACCAGAGAGAGAGAGAGAGAGAGAGTCCCTTCCCACCCCACCCCACTCTCCTCGCGCGCCCCCCGCTCCGGAGGGCGATCTCGGGAGGAACGGCGGGCGTCCCGCGGCGAGGTTTGCGCCCCCAAACCCTACCCCTCCTTCCCTTCTCGCTACCCCATCTGAAGGTTTTGGCCCGGTAGCTACTGCGCGGGAGGCTGGGGGGTGAGGCCACCGCCCCGCCATGTTTCCCCTCAGATTCGGCTTCCCCCCCTTTCGGTGCAGAGCTGGAATCCCCGTTGATTCATCCTCACGATAGACTCGCCGTTTCCAAGTTTTTGTAGCGACTCTACTTTGTACTAAGACGACGGAATGGAACCCTATTTCCCCGCTAAATCGTTGTCAACTCTAAGGAATTACCCCGCAATAACGCGCATTACGTCCTGTGCATTTTTTGGGGGTACGAGAGCGGGAGGATTCCATCCCAGAAGCCCTCGATTTCATCCAATTTCATATCCGAGATGCATCGATTTGCACTTAGTCGGCTTGATTTACCCCGAATATTCAGTTAGCTCCTAGCCTCCGAGCGCATGACATTGCTTTGCTTCCAGTAGTCCTGTATTAGTCGGGCACAATCATTTTCACGATTCGCAAACCTTAGCCCTCTGTTTTGGCTCTAAGCCATGCTTATGTGCATTTACTCCCTTCTTTCTTAACACAGCATGAATACATGCTCACATTGTATTTTGTTTCTGAATTGATCAATGCAGTTGTATTATACGGTTGTCCGCGGCGATTTTGCTGTTAATCTTGGCAAGTTGGTGAGTATCTGGAAGCTGCAATGACTGAAAACACCCAGGGCAGTGGCCGGCGGGCCTTTGGAGACCTGACAAATGTCCTTGGCAAGCGGCCAGCCTCATGCGATCTGGAGAAGAATGCAGGTGGAGTCAAGATTAGTCGGGTTGAAAAGGTCGTTGACCCTAGGAAAGAGTCTGGTGAAAAGGCAAAGGCCAATGCTGGGGCATCAGGAAACCTTATTGAAGATTTGGTCGATGGTATTGGCAAAGAGGACTTTGCAAGGACTTCAATTTTCCATGGAGCCAAGGTTCAGCACATGGCTGCTCAGGCAGCTGGGCTACTATCCAAGGATGATGATGTGAGGAATCGTTGCGTATCATTGGATTCTTCTGGCCTCAACGACAAGGCGGAGTCTTCCTTGGAATCAGAGGGTGGCTGTGAAGGGGAAGATGATGAAGACACTGATAGTGAGTTGCTGCCATATGCCAGTGAGGCTAGTAAGATTGTAATTAATGATAAGACTAATGAGGGTGAATGTCTGACTCAAGAGGAGATGGTTGTATCACCAGGAAATCAGAATCCGCACTCTTTGTTTGACGCTACAGCTCGTGATGACATGACATGTACAAATGTCCAGCATCCTCCAATGGGGGTTGGTGGCTTGGAAAAATCATGTGCTACAAAGTCTTGCACTTGCTCTTTCTGTCTTAAGGGTATGTTTACATGAATTTCTTGCTTCCACATGTATTGTACGTGCCATTATGATGCCATCTGAACATACAACTTATCTCTTTATTCCTGTCCGAACAGCTGCTTTTATGTGGACTGATCTCCATTATCAGGATGCAAGAAGTCGGCTTGGTGGTAATTCTTCCATAAGCAGTACATGTAGTGTGGTTTCTTTCTTTGTTCATGATTAATCATTTTACTAATATTGATTCCATCTCTGTCAAACCTTTATTTAGCATTGAAGAAGAGCATAAAGTTTGCTAGATCGCTAGAGGCAAAGAGGCAAGGAAATGAATTCAATGCAGACAGATACTCGAAAAGAGCTGCAGAGATGGGATTCGAACTATCTCAACAACAGAGATCACTCTTTCTTCATACTGAAAATGCCCTTGTTCGTGAATCTGCCCAGCTCGTAAGTTGTTTTACACCTACAATATTCCAACTTAGTCAAAATTATGTCGACGGTGTCTTGGCATCAATTTGTATGGTGTCACTGCGGTTAGTAGTGAAAAGTTGTGATTGTCACAGTTTACTCACTGTGTATATGTCTGTTTGCTTGCACTGGTAAATTTTGAGGGACCATTGGTCTGTTAGTTTGCGGAGGATCAGTGATGAATTTATCCCTGCTGTGGTACTCAGTAGTTTGGCCTTCAATTTATCATTACATTTTTTGGGCCAAAACACAAAAGGCAAATACTCCTGTCTTCACAAAATATTTTATGACCAGCTAAAAACCATAGTTATTCTAAAGATGCTCCTGTACTCGATATTTCGTAGTGCCTATCTAGGCATGTTAAGTAGGTAGTTGGTGTCCTTTTTTTTGCCACATATTGGACGGTGTATGGTACCACCTATCTTTTCATCTGTATCTGCTAAAACATAATTGCTAGGATTCTTCCAAGTTGATAATGTTGGCATACTAGTTGTAGAAACAACAGAGAAGTACATGGTGTCTCACACAGTGTAGTCGCAACAATCAGAAGTATGGGGTGTGTACGTCGGTCTCATAGCGAAGATTGTCGTACACCGATAAAATTGACACTTCGACATTTTTTGAATAGGTTCGGTCGCCTTGTCAGATTGTGACCTAGCTCTATGTCAGGAAAGGCGTTGAGGGAGGTTTGAGCGTCTAGTCGGCTCTTCCGTGGACGAGTGACTTGGCATCAAGTTACTCCTCACACCATTGGTCTCAGGGTGAGAAGGATTCCTTTGGTCCGAACTAGAACTCCCTCCTTGGAGCTCTCCCCTTTAGTTTATTCAACTGAGAACGAATGGAGTACATGCGCCGGGGGGGGGGGGGGGGGCTTATACATGTTTAGGGGCCCTTGGCAAATGACCAAGCTACCCATGGAGGTAGTAGGTGGGAAGGGTAGATAACCTTTGGTCCACTAGTCCATGAAGGCTAGTCAAAGGTGGAGGGCCTGTAGTCCATGGCGAGCCATCCTTCTCATCCCTCCACCATGACGGGCTTTGGCTATTTGGGCCGATTATTGACTTGGGTTCTTTTGTCTTCTCGTTTTCCCTTGACTTTATCTTTCTACTTGCTATTCTTTGACTCATTGACCATGATGATTTTGCCAGGTGGGACCCCTGGGTAGAATTAGCTATTCCTACGACACTACTTTATGCTTCTTATCATGGCTTTTCTTCACTATTTTGACCCATAATCTTAGGATTCAAAGCACCTGGTGATCACATCTTTCATGTGTTGTTTACTTGACATCTGTTCTGAGCTGTATGTGGAAAATCATTGAATCTTTTGAATTAGTAGTTTTTGAAAATGGAATTGTGCAAGCAAACAGCCATTTGCACGAATTGTGTTCTCAAACATGGTATTTGAATTTTCGCTTGCTCTAGTACTGGATTCCTTTTTTATGGGCTCCAGTAGGAGCTCTGCTAGTGCATTAAGTATGTGCAAATTGTTACTCCCTCTGTCCCATAATATTGGATGTAATAACGTCTTATATTATGGGACAGAGGGAGTACAAGCTTAGAGTACAGTGAAATGGCAAACTGATTAGGGTTAAAGCAGGGGACGTAGGGTCGCTGAAAGCTTGGATAGTCTCTATATCTTAAATCCTTTGGTCCTGATCTGATTTAAACTCTTCCCTTTTGTTTTTTTGCCTTGTCCTGTTGGGGGCCATCTGAACCCCCATGTAAATATGTAATTTCCATCTGCACTATTTTAATAATGAAAATTACACCGTAGGGGTTTCCCCTACTGTTTGCCCGTAAAAGAAAGGCAAACTGATAAAAAACAAGAAAGGAAAATCCAATGCTGAAGCAAGGGCTGTACATAAATAAACTAAGGATCAAATCTCGTGCCTCCTTTGGGGGGCTTAAATTCTCTCTAATCATCGCTGCTATCCCTGCTGCGTCAGAGCTTTTGCGCTAAAAAGTTCTTCTGCGTCCGTCTTTACATGTGTGCCAGACTGCATATACGGCAATAACAGCCTGTGTCTTCTGCTCCTTATTCACCTGTCCTCGAGTCATTTTTTTTCCACCAGCCATATTGATCTTGCTTGCATTGCACAATGTCATCTGAGGCCTTTCTGAAGCAAAGTGCTGCCACACCTCCTTAGAGAAGGAACATTGCAGTGCAAGATGAGCAGGAGATTCCAGGACTTGATCATATAAGCAACAATATGGGCCAATGCTGCCAAGATCGTGTGCGAAGTTTGTTCACTGTCCAATTCCTGTTCTGGAGCAGCAGCCATAGAATTTTTTTGACCTTGTTCTCCGCCTTGAATCTTCCAAATCTTTCCCATGTGCTTCTGAGTAAGAGGAATCGAGCCCCAGCACGGCGCTGTGTGCAGATTTGGCAGAAGAGAACATATTTGGCTCGCATATCACTTCCAATGAACTGAGTCCCTAGAGGAATTCAGTCCCCTGTAGCTTGGTCCAAAGGTTGCAGAGCTTGTCGAGCTGAGCTTCTCAGAGGAGATCCTGTTCAAACCTATCATCATCTATTGTCTCAAAGTACTAGATTCTGAGCAGACATTTGTGTTAGACTTTTAGTTTTGGTCGTGCTGGGTCTATTTACATCATTAAATTATGTAGCATAGCTTGATAATGTGAGTTAGCGCCCTTTGTGCCTTGCTAATATGTAGAAAAGGCCTTCAAAGTTAGTTGAATGTTTTCAGATTCAACTATTGTCAGGCTGTGATGATCGTTGTTCCTTTTGTCATTGACAATCTCATGGGCCATTTGGTCTAGCTTTAGGGTTAGCATACAAACATATGAGCTAAAATGTGCTGTTGCAAGACCTGCGGAATTTTTTCCAGCCTATTTCATGGAAATTCAGTTTTAATTTTTTTGGTAGATTATGTAGCATTCACTACCTTGCCTGAAAGATGCTTGAAAGAATTTTTCTGCCCTGCTGAGAATTTGATAATCCTAGAGTCTTGATTGTGTGGTGACTTGTTATGCTATGACAGTGTACTTATGTGATCAACTTTGTTCTTTTTGTTTGAAGACCAGTTAACTACTATTTCAACTATATATCTGCATATTCCCTTACTTTGCATTGGAGTATTTCATCGGTGGATTGCATTGTCAGTATATGACCATGTGCTAATATTCTCGAACCCCCTTTCTGTGCAGCATTCAGCTGTTGTCAAGTTAAAGGACTTGAGAGACAACTGCAAGAAAGATCTGAAGATCTGATCATCAATTCTTCGCCGGGAAGACGAGCCCTGCATGCATGGCTGTGCTCTGGTAAACTTGTTGCCCTGGGATGTTGTAGGATAAACTGGATCTTTTTGAATCAAGATGTGTATGGTGTTTGGTTGTCAACTACCAAGTTAGGGGGTTATCAAGTAGGAAATTCGTCTGTAGTGATTACTCCTAACTTAAAACATAGGCCAGCATCTTAGCCTCCGAAGATTGTCTGAGGAAATGCTTTTGTAAAAATCTTAGTGGGCAGCCGTGAACTTTAGGTTTGTGACAGGAGCCCTTTCAGTAGCTCAGTTGTACGTGGATGTGAGATAGCACCGTTTTGTTTCCTGCTCTCCAAAGAGCCAAACGGGAAGTGCAAATAATGTCATTTGACTCGTTTTTCCATGCTTGCTGCTGATGTTTCCACCGTTTTGTGCTGCATCCTGTGAGAACTGCATATATTTTTTGGCTGCTGCTGTCGATGAATTGATTGCCCGATGTTTGTTCGCCCACATAATTTGTTAATTTTTGCTATCCCTGTGATGAATTGGTCGAAATATTGAGATATGTGCAATCCTTTATTAGTGGCTTTGAGCCTGCAAGTGCCTTGTTGCTGCCATCCTGGTTCTGACGTGGGAGTTTGATAACGAAACAGTTCAGCTTTCCGGGGCATTTATTAATATTGTTTCTGCCGGCGTTCTCAAGGAGAAATTAAGCAGGAGCAAAATCATGAAGGGTGATGCCAAAGGGAGTGATATACTGTTTGAAAAGCCCACAACCTAGCCCCCCCTTCCCACTGCGTCGTCCCCTGCGGCTGCGGGTGACTCAAGTGGCGGTGTCGCATCCCCCTCTTGCCTCCACCCTCGTCCCTCTCTTGTCACTGTTGCCAGTCGGAGTCGGTAGGGCAAAGCCCCTCGTGGTGGCCGGCGACGAGGCCCTTTTCCCCTCAGCTCGTGGGTGGCAGGCACGGGGCGACCTGGCTGGGCGGAGGCGTCGTGTTCACACGAGCGGCACGGCACCGGTTGTTCGTGGCGGCGGTGTGCTCGTGGGATCTCGGCGCGACAACCTTGCGGGTGGCTGTTGGTCGCGGATTTGACACAAGGCGGTGCTCGGCGGACACTGGTGCCTCGGTATGCATGCCTGTGGGTGTGTGGCGGCAGGGCTGGGCTCGGGCGGACCTCATGGTGGCGGCGCGGACTCGGACGTTGGAGTGCTCGGGAGTGGCGGCCTGGTGCTCCGTCGTGCGACTCCTTCAGGTGGTGTGCTCGGGCCTGGTTGGTGGACAAGGATGGGCTAGATTCAGAGCATGGTTAATAGTATAGCCGGCTGCTAGCTACAAGTTGTTGCCATGTCATCTATAGTCAATCTTATAGCCAACATCTATAATAGTTAGCTATAAACATACTACTATGGCCCATCTTACACTCTCACAAAGTTCCTAGAAGCACGTCCTGTAGCTCGCTGTTAATCTACAACCCGTTTCTCTTCTCTCTCCTCCACCTCAGCAAAAATATATTTAAATTCTTATAGCATGTTTACATCACCTTATTATACTTGCTCTTAGGGTTGGGTTGTGGTGGGCCTCGTGGGCTAGACTAGATCTAGCTCGTTGAAGCCTGCTACGTTGGCGACCCATCTTCCAAAGCTGCCCCAACGACGATGCTTGCCGGCCCCAATGATTCGTCCCCGTCCGTGGTGGGAGCTTGATCCAGAGGGGATTCGGCGCCCATGTCCTGGTTCCTTGGCACGTGGACCGACTTCATGGTGGTCGGTCTTGGCTGTGGCTATGGTTTTCCCACCCTTGCGTTGTTCATGTCTACGCCTGTGCTTCGATGGCCTGGTGTTCGAGCGATGGTGGAGTGTCTATCTTGGAAGCCGGGGCGGCGGCCCTGGGTGGTGAGGTTGCTTGGGATGGCTCTCCGGCGAGCAACGTGGTAGCAGGTGTTGGCGGTATGCTTCGGTCATGTGGATGGTGAGGCGTGTTGTGGTGGGTGGTCTTGGTGAGGCTGTCGCCGGCGGTGGCGGCCAAGCCTTGATCTGGATCTGGAGTCCATGGTGCACGTTGGTGTGGGCTCCCTGTCGGGGATGGGTCTGTGACATGTTCCCTCGATGTGGTGGGTAGGGGAGGTCAACCGAAAGCTTTGTGCCTCGGTGCCGGCGGCAACAATGTCTGTGGGTGTCGCTCTCCTCTTGAGGCACCACCCTGGAACTCTCTCTACCCTTTGACACTCAGGGTGAAAACCTTGGTCCGCTTCGGCGGCGGCGGCGGCGCTTCGCGTCTTGTCCATCTTGGAGGCGTCGACGATTGAGTGTGGTGATCCGTCCGGCATGACGACGTGTTCTCTGTACTTTCTCTCGGCGGCATGCCTGAGGTGTTTAGGTACATGGTTGTGCGTTTTAGTGTTCTTGGCTTGCTTTCTCGTGTATTTTTTTATCAGCTTTGAGGGTTTTCTCAATACGTTGTATCGTTTAGCCGTGTGGCTTTATTAATATAAAGTAGGGCGAATGTCTGTTGCAAGACAAGGCGTTTGTGGTTATTTGATGGATGGCTTTCAGCTTTTTGAACGGCCGGCCTGTTATCTTTGTTGATGTGTTTCTCTTGATTTGACACCCATGTATCGGGTCTTTCAGAAGTTGCTGTCGTGGTTACTAACCTGACAATGAATACTTGGGTACAAATGAAGGGGCAGAGCCTAGCTACAGCACAGGTGTGGCACTCGGTTTTTACGAGTTCGGGCCCCTCTCGGAGAAGGTAACAGCCCTACGTCTCGTTGCCCGGAGGCTTGTTTTCTCTTGGGGTGTGTGATTACAGGGGGAAGCTGAACCCTTGCTAAGGAGGAAAAGGGCGGCTTATATAGAGTGCGCCTCGGCATCTTCTCTCCCATGCCGCTAGGGTTTTTATGACAATAACTACAGCGGTTCACTACAAAAAAAACACTTCCGTGATGATACGTCTTTGTTACAGTAGGTCAAGTTTTCTGTCATGCAAGTACATCCGTGACAATTTTATGACAGAATCAAGACAGTCATACTTGTGCTGTCGTAGAAGTGTTCCATGACAATACTGAAATTATCATCACGGAAGTGCACTTCCATGACGATAAATGTCGCTTCATGGAAGTGTTTTCGTTAAGTGTGACCGACACGTGGCATCCACCGTAACGGGTCGCCGTTAAGCTATCGGGTGCGGGTTTGGATTCGATAACCCGTTAACAGCCCTGACCAATGGCAATTTTCCACGTGTAAATTTCTCATTCGCCGACGGATCCACGTGTCAGCTCGGCGTTGCGACAGATGTCATCCATTCATTGGACGAAAGACGCCTATGATACCTCGACACGTGGCACGGCCCAACAGTGGCCCATTTAGGTTAAAAGGGCCGGCCCAGTCAAAGTTAGCGGGCTGGCCCATTAACGGCCTGGTTGCTCACGGCCCATTTGCAGGTAAGGCCCGTTTGAATAGTGTTAAATTGGCCCGTCACCGGCCCGTTGTGGATTTCTCATCATTGTGGCCCATGGTCACTTCTGGCCCGTTAACAGTACGCTTTGTATTTGGGCCCAATTACGGCCCGGTGTGTTTCCGGCCTGTTTAAGGTCCTGCTACATTTGGGCCCATATGTGGCCCTACGAAACTTTCGGCCCATAAACAGACTGTGATGGAACTGGGCCATTTTCGGCCCGGCCTGACTTTCGGCCTGTTAACGGCCGATGCAACCCATGGGCCATATGTAGCCCGACGTCACTTTGGGATTCTTAACGGCCCATATCCTCGATGACACAAATCCAGCCCGCCAGCACTTTCGGCCTGTTAAAGGCCCGTGTAGTAGGTCGGTGCAATTACAGCCCGTGCTGACTTTCGGCTTGTTAACGGCCGACGCAACCCATGGGCCATATGTAGCCCGACGTCACTTCGGGCCTCTTAACAGCCCATATTCTCGATGACACAAATCCAGCCCGCCACCACTTTCGGCTTGCTAAAGGCCCGTGTAGTAGGTCGGTGCAATTACGGCCCGTGCTGACTTTCGGCCTGTTAACGATCCGCCATGTAAATGGGCCACCTTGGGCTGAGCTAAATTTTGGCCTGCTAATGACCAGTGGGCTATTTGGCACATTTTAGGCCCAATCATCTTTCGGCCTGCTACAAGCCCAAGGTATATACTGGCCCAATGAAGGCCCAATCTGCGATTCAGCCTGTTAACGTCCCGTGTCGTTTATGGGCCAAATAAGGCATGTGGTGATATTCAGACATGTTTACGGCCCGTTAATACAATGGGCCCATATTATATTTAGGCCTGTTAATGGCCCACTATGGTCACGGGCCTACCAATGGAACGATCAGAAATAAGAAGAGCTTACGCTGATTTCGGCCCAGTTATTTTCTGTGAGCTAAATACGGAATACGGCCCGTAATCATTTTTAGCTCCATTGTAGTTGTGGGCCGGACGAATACTGGCCCTTTGGGCTCCTACGATGCTTTCGGCCTAAAGGAGACCGATGATGCCGAATACA
This sequence comes from Elymus sibiricus, assembly GCA_039707655.1. NCBI lineage: Eukaryota > Viridiplantae > Streptophyta > Magnoliopsida > Poales > Poaceae > Elymus > Elymus sibiricus. The sequence goes on from CM077674.1 coordinate 310,231,978, forward strand.
TTACTAAAAATAAACCTACACAATACAAAAATAGCTTGCTATTGGCAGCAAGATAAATGTTGTATCGCAACAAAATAAATTACAGCCATACAACAAAAGGCCCGTTGGCATAAAAGTTTACAGTCCTTGCAGATAAATGCACCATGAGATGTATAGAAGCAGAGATCATTTCAGCAGAGTGGTAATGTTTCAGGCTGTAGAATCTGATGGAGCAGCATGACCTTCCCCTTTTTTGCACCATTCCTCTTGAACAACGAAGCAAATGTCCGATAGTCTGGTTTCAAAACCATTCATATCTTGACGACATTTGTCAACCACTATTCTTGTTTCAGAAACGACCTCCATTAGGGATTGGACTTGTGTCTGGAGCACAGATATATCACTCTGTCTAGCCGAAGGATTTTGTTCAGTAGGCGGTTTAGACGAGGTTACCTTAACAACCAACCCAGAATTACTCAAGAAGGTGCTTTTTGCACTGTTAGTGGAGAGATACTGACGCACTACAGCAAGAGGTGACATTGTGCCTGTGGTAGCCTCGTCACCTTCAGGAGGTTGTGGCTGTTCAATCATTTGTTCCATAGCTTGCTGAAAGTTTGAATTTTGCAGATTAGTGTATCAGATAAGAAGTTACTAATGAGAGATACATAACTTATTTTGGTGAACCACTGTAATACTTTAGCATGTATTTTAGTGGTAAGTACATAATAAAATCACGTTCGGAACATATGTCCATGTAGCATGCCTTATGTGTAGTCTATTTCCTCACATTTATTGACATCTATCTAAGGATAAAGAGACACGGTTTAAAATACGATGAACATAGTATGACATCATTCATATCACGGGCAAACAGATATCAAACAAACAGGCTATTGTATCATTGTGTGGACACGTGAACATCACAACTAGATTACAGATCAAGACCAAAAGAATATCCTTCCTTTTTTTTAAACCGTGTAAGGTGAAATGATACGTTAAGACAACTGTGTATAAAAGTGAACAGAGTAACTGACATTGGCTGCAAACCAAGCAGTTAAATGAACACGTCATAGTAACAAGCAGTTCAAAGGCACGAGGAGTAAGGACTTACAACAGCGGCTTGGATTGGTGTAGTCATGCCCTTCATCTTGCTGGTGTGATAATCCTTGAAGATTTGCACTGCATTCGGTTCAGGTTCTTTTTGGTCCGCACGGGCTTTCCTTTGTATTTGGAACAAGTCAATATAGATACGATAATATGGCATAACAAAAAGGAGGAAATAACAGCTATTTACAAGAGCCTCGCAGTGTGCAATATAGCTACGAGATCCTGTTGTCTGTTGGAATTTCACTTTAGAACGATTGGTCTTGTTCTGCAAACAGTTAGCCTAGAAGAAGATAGACTTATAAGGCACATACGTAAATACGAGTTCAATATGTGATCTGATCACATACATATACCCTACCTGATACTTCGGATCAGACCAGTGTTTAACAAGAGTTGTCCAGTCTTCGTTCGTAATATATTCTACTGGAGATGTTTGGGCGATTTCATTGTTAGCCTTGCCTTCAAACTGAGTTTTTCTAAGGTGATACCGATACTGTCGCAGAGCAGACTGAAAAACATGAGTGCATGCTTGTTTGGTTGCATCATCTTTCGGATCCAACTTGAACCTCATCTATTGAAAAAAGAATGGGAGTCTCATTAGGAGCAACCTAGAAAGTATGGGACAGAGCAAGACAATATTACAAATTGCGATGAATAACATTACTTACGGATAAATGGTCAAGGAAGGTGTTAAACTGGGTTTCGTCTGTGTCATTCCTGTACTGGATCCATGTTGGCAGGATACGTGCATGACACCTAACGGCAATGGCTGCCTCTGATACTAACTTGGCTGACTCTGTAGCATCACGTGGCCTTTTTAAACCTGCCTCAAAATGGATCTCCATTCTTCCTCCTTTAGATTTTGTTAACCTGTCAAGCATTATCCCTGATGTCTGTTTCCTCTTGCGCCGAGGTGCTAGTTCAACAACGAATATGGAAATTGTTAGTGCACATCAAACTGTGAGAGTACATATAAAGGAGCAAGCAACTGCAACTTGACTCGGTCACGTACCGTCTTGGTGTTCATGCTCATGAGATTCATCTGATCTTTCCAAGTCCTGTAGTGTTAGCAGTGCTTCAGAAGTAGTGTTAGGTGGGAAGGCAGCTTGGGAACATGCCACTTGCGGAGCATTCGAACGAGTAACTCGTTGAGATGTCGGTACTGTGGAAGGAAGTGCTGCAGCTGGTGGGGCAGGGGATACTGTGTTTGTAGATTTAGCCGGTGGACTTTGACCTTCTTCTGCACTATAAGTACCAACAGAATCTCGAGGGAAGCTCCTTTTCCATTGCACCCGACGACTAACAGCATCCCCTACCATACTCTTTTCCTTTCTCTTCTTTGACTTTGCCATGTCAAGCCGTACCCATAGCACAAAAGAATAAAATTCGCTCTTCAGAACTCATTGATGCATGATACAGACGAGCAATACTTTGATGTAAGACAACCGTATGAGGAGGATGGAATATGTACGAAAAATAGGACGGCATGACCTATTCACACCTATGATGGGTCAACTAAGCAGAAGGATTTTCAAGAAATTAGAAGCAATGCAAGCTAGACACCATATGAAAGATGCAAGCAATATCACTCTGCCAAGTTAAAAGTGTCTCGTCATAAGTGGAATTTCGAAAAATTAGAAGCAGTACAAGCTAGAAATCAATGCAAGATGCAACCAATATCACACTGCCAAGTTAAAAGTGTCTCATCATAAGTGATTGATGCAGGATACACAACAGCAGTACTTTGATGTAAGAACATGGTGTGATAGATAGATGCAGTGTATTCTCGATACAGAAAGGCATGTCATATTCACATGTATAACGTATAAACTCAGCAGGTGCAATTTAATCAAAGTAGAAGAAATACAAGCTATACACCATATGCAACATGCAACCAATTATCACACTGTCAAGTTAGAGCAAGCACCTGTGATGGTGGAGTAGGGGAGATGGAGTCATTATATAGACTTGGAACTTCAACCACAGTAGCAGTAGCAGTGGCAAATCTAGAGAGCCTCCGTTTGCGTTGGTCTGGAGGACCACCAACATCCCCTAACTTACTCTTTTCCTTCCTCTTTTTTGATATTGCCTTCTGAAGTCAAAACCACAAGAAAAGGAATAAAATTGGCTCTACATAACTCATTGATGCATGATACAGACGAAGACTACTTTGATGTAAGGCAAGCGCATGATAGGAGGACGGAGTATGTACGAAAAAAGGACAACATTGCATATTCACACCTATGATAGGAGGATGGAATATGTATGAAAAACACTAAGCAGAAGACATTTCAACAAATTAGAAGAAATGAAAGCTATGCATCATATGAACATGCAACCAATATCACTCTTAAAAGTGTCTCGTCATAAGTGCCATTTCAACAAATTAGAAGCAGTACAAGCTAGAAGACAAAGCAAGATGCAACGTATATCACACTCCCAGGTTAAATGTGTCTTATGGTAAGTGATTGTTGCAGGATACACAACAGTACTTTGATGTAAGAACATGGTGTGATAGATAGATTTAGTATGTTCTAGAAACAGGAACACGTGTCATATTCACAAGTATAATGTGTAAACTAAGCCGATGCAAATCAACAAAATTAGAAGCAATACAAACTAGGCATCATACGCAACATGCAACCACATATAACAGTGCCAAGTTAGAGCAAGCACCTGTGATGGTGGAGTAGGGGAGATGTGTTCATCATCTACACAACTACGTTGACTGTCTAGCCCTGCGTTGTCTTGCGAATCTTGTTGGGAGGATGGCTGAGTAGAATCTGTAGAGACCCTCTGTTTCAGTTGCTCGGAAGGACCACCATCATCCACTGCCTTACTAATTTCCTTCCGCTGTATTGATTTTGCATTGTGAAGTCAAACCGACAAGAAAAAGGAATAAAATTCGCTCTTCAGAACTCATTCATGCATGAATGACTGATGAACAACACTTTGATGTAAGGCAAACACATGACACGAGGATGGAATATGTACGAAAACAGGACCGCATGACATATTCACACCTATGATGTGTCAACTAAGCAGAAGGATTTTCAAGAAATTAGAAGCAATATAAGCTAGACACCATATGAAAGATGCAACCAATATCACTCTGCCAAGTTAAAAGTGTCTCGTCATAAGTGGAATTTCAAAAAAATAGAAGCAGTACAAGCTAGAAATCAATGCAAGATGCAACCAATATCACACTGCCAAGTTAAAGGTGTCTCATCGTAAGTGATTGATGCAGGATACACAACAGCAGTACTTTGATGTAAGAACATGGTGTGATAGACAGATGCAATGTATTCTAGATACATAAAGGCATGTCATATTCACATGTATAACGTATAAACTCACCAGCTGCAATTTAATCAAATTAGAAGAAATACAAGCTATACACCATATGCAACATGCAACCAATTATCACAATGTCAAGTTAGAGCAAGCACCTGCGATGGTGGAGTAGGGGAGATGGAGTCATCATATAGACTTGGAACTTCAACTGCAGTAGCAGTAGCAGTGGCAAATCTAGAGAGCCTCCGTTTGCGTTGGTCCGGTGAACCACCAACATCCCCTAACTTGCTCTTTTCCTTCCTCTTTTTTGATATTTGTAACACCCCAAAAATTTAAGCATGTTTTACTAAGTAAAATTTGGCCAGAAATAAAATTTTGAATTACATGAGGTCATTTATTGTTTCAGAATCTTCTCTGTTATTGGTTTTCTAAAATTCTTCCCTCCATATAGAAATTTTTGTAAAATATTATGGGCTTTGGTAGTTTTCTTAAATCATTTCATTTATACTTTAAATAATAGTAAGAAATATTTTCATAATAAAATTTGCCCAAAATAATCCTTTTAATAGCATTTTCAATACTTGAAATGCTTCTGTTGCACTACAACTATTTCAAATAATTCTTTTAAAATTTCCACAAAAATTATGAGGGGTCATATGATGCCTATAGATCACTTTTATGCAAAAACCCAACATGGTCTTTTGAAAATTTTGATCAAAACATCCTCTTTTCAATTCTGTTCCATTCTTGAGTTATAACTGCAACCCCAATTTTCCTTGCTCCAAAAATTCTGAAAATTTTCCACCTTATAGTCCTTCCAACCAAACCCTTAAGTCCAGAAGACCAGCTCCATTAGCATAACTTAAGTTCACCAAATAATTCCCTGTAGTTTCTGTCCAGAACTGAAATTCTTCCAAATTTGCACTAGCAAGTTTTTCTTTTTACAGAACCAACCACACCATCATCTCTAACATGTAAGGAGACACCATTCTGCCAAGTAGCACTTCCATAAGAATTTTCTAAATGGCCCTAACATTCTGTTAAATACCTTGTGGGCATGACAGGAATTTGGCATCTCTCTTAACTACATTAGAAACTTGATCATCTGGCCAATGCAGCATGTCCATCATTCTACCCAACCCAAGATTTTCTACACTCATAAATTATAGCTCAATTGGAGCAGCCTACCATGCACGGGCATTCTGCCGAACACACTATGGGCATGCCCAGAGCGCGGCCAGAGCGCGCGCTCCGCACCCGCAGCAGCGCCCGAGCCCCTGTCTCTCCTCTGCCGCTTCCCCCTCTCGTCCTGATCCTCTACTGGATCACCGGATCAACCCCGAGGCCTTGCCGACCTTCTCCCTTGGCCTCTAGCGCCGGCCACCCACCGGCAGCCACCGTCTCGAGCCGTCGCCGCCGTTGTTTCTTCAGACACGGCACCGCCCCGAGCCACCTGGCTCGAACCGGAGACCGCCAACGCGCCCCTCCTTAACTGCCAACCTCCCCTGCACCGGAGCTCTCCCCCTGGCGCCGCCCTCCGCCGTCCAGCGCCACCACCCGTTGCTGTCACGCGCCGTCCAGGACGCGTGGCACGTCTCTGAGATAGCCAGCGCGCCACCGCCTTAATCTCTACCTACCTGAGCTCATCCGAAGCTCCACCGACCCCGCCGACCATCTCAACGACCCCCGCCGCCCTCACCGGCCTCGCCACCGACCGCGTTTTGCCATCAATGGCTGCCGCCACCTCGGCCACTCTCTGGAAGCAACGAACCGACCTATCCGCGCCTATATAAGGGCCAGCCGAGCTTCCTCAGCTCATCACCACACTTCACTTTCCCTCTGTGAGATCTCCCGAGCAACAGAATGACTGGAAAAGGTCATCTTCCTCGTCTCCGACCGAGACGGACGCCGCCACTCACTCGATAAATTCCATGCCTCCAGAGCCTCCCTCTCTTATTTTTCTTCTCCAGTAGCTCCCTCTTGATCTCACGAATCGATTCCACCTCTTGATTCTGCTCGGGATCGATCATGGGGGAAATCCCCATTCACCCGACGCCGCCGTCCGCCGGGATTAGCATCACCGGCAACCCCGTCCACCCCGGTGACCAAGACTGGTACCCAGGGAATCGCGTCGGTCTCCTCAACTCGAAGGTGAGCGCAGCTCGCCGAGGGACGCCGCCGTTCGCTGGCGAGGACCGCCGGAACGGCGCCTCTGTTCTGCTACAGAAGGAAGGGCGTGGTTGGACCAGTCAAACCTGACTGGTGGGCCCGTGGGGCCCACTGTCAGCGACCGAAGCCGCGCCGACTCGTCTGTAAGTGGAGACGGGCTCCCCTGAAGCCGTCTTCGCGCGGGGAAAACGTATACCCATGGATACGCCTTCGACGTCGGCAGCCCTCCCGCGCGGCCAAGCGACTGGGCCTGGCCCAGTGGCGCCATGCGGCTAAACCACGCCCAGGGCGCGCTTCTGCTTGCCAGATCCAGCCCATCAGGTTGATGCCCTTTTCTCTTTTTCTTTTCCAGCAGGTTTCAAATAATCCTACAGTAATCATTTCAAAACCAATTTTGATGATTCAAATTTCTGCATACTCCTAAATTCATGCTCTACCCGTTGGAGTAGCTTTCACATTTTTCCGGTAGGGTTTCGTGTACAGGCAATTAGCAAATCTGGTTTCTTTCATATATAGATCAACCGTGAGAAATCATAGACCAATCATTTGAGCTCTAGATGAGTTGGTTTCAATTTCCAGGGATCTTAAACCATTCTCTATTAATCCAGCTAGGGTGAACATTTTTCCTAAGTTTTGTTTCTGTTGGATCGATTAAATAGTCCATTTCTTCATTTATTTTAGCTTAGAAATTCCCTAGGAAAATCATCTGAACTCCAAATTAATTAATTCTTTTTTTGGAATTCTTTATTTTTCCTCTAGTTTATTTTAGTATTTATTTCAAAAATTTCAAAACAACTTTTTTGCACTATTTCAAGTTTATGTGGTAATTTCAATATTTTGAAAATAGGAAAAATGGAGGGAAGAAACTTTTCAAAAGTTTTGGAGTGCACCCAATCCTTCTGCATGCTTGAGGCAAGCATCGTGAACACTTGATATGGTGAATGTTTGGTAGTTTGCTAGCTAGAATATTAGAATCATGATTATGATAATTTTGAAATGAAATTTTGCATATTGCTATTTTTGCATGCATGATTCATCGATACTTTGTTATCCTCACTTAAACTTGAAACATGAGTGAGGGTGATTGTTCTCACCTGCCACAGATGTCTATGTTGGTCCGGAACTAATCTGCAGGAAAGAATAAGTCACGAGAAAAGTGACCGTGAGACAGAAATCTCGTTGTGACGAGAATGATCAGTGAGGGCATATTGGGACATGCCAGGTGGTGACCCTGTTGGGTACTACCAAGGAAATATATTGTGCTAACCACTGAGGAAAACTTAAACCTCCTAAGTCGACCATAGATCGAGTCTTGTTCCGGTAACCCCCATACTTGATTCGTGCTGCCACTTGTCCCTGCCACAGGTAGGGTATGGTGTAGTAAGTTGATAACCCCTTTCCTTGCACACACTGTACAGAGAGGCCATGGTGAAAGATACCAGAGGCCTCTGGTAGGCATGTCACCTGGTCAGGGGGCGTGGGTGTTTCCGGCTGGGCCGAGAGGGGGGCACCCCTTGTAATCCGCGCGTTATAAATAGTGATCCCATGCTATTCGAGACGATGGTCTCCCCGTCTTAGAGTTTTTCTTGAACGATGCTTTGGGTGATTCCTGGCATCCGGAAAGTTAATCTGGTGTGTGTGCTGGTCAGGTGTATTTTCAACCCAAAGACCGTAATGGGAGTTAGTCAGCGTCTCGGTGTTAGCTAAAGAAATCCTTTACTTGTGGGTAAAGAGTACACCCTCTGCAGAGTTTCAAAACCTATTCGAATAGCCGTGTCCGCGGTTAAGGACTACAGTTTGGGTTGGTCAAGTGTCGGTCTTCGGAGGAAATAATTAAAATTGAGTATGATTCATTTTTGTGGGATGATTATTGTCACTACTGATGCCAGCATGAATATTATTGTTAACATGAATGTTATTGTGGACTAACCTTTTTCTTCTATGTGCAACCTTGGGTATCTCTTGGGATGGTTAATCCACCTGGATACTCAATTTTATTTTCTTTTCTGAGTATCTCTTGGGATGGTTAATCCACCTGGATACTCAATTTTATTTTCTTTTCTGAGTATCACTTGGGATGGTTAATCCACCTGGATACTCAATTTTCTTTTCTTTTCTGAGTATCTCTTGGGATGGTTAATCCACCTGGATACTCAGTTCTATTTTCTTTTCTGAGTATCTCTTGGGATGGTTAATCCACCTGAATACTCATTTCTTTTCAAGACCTCTCGAGGCGTCGCTTTTAGACACCCGTTTGGCATTTCTTTTGAAGACCTCTCGAGGCGTCGCTTTTAGACACCCGTTTGGCATTTCTTTTTAAGACCTCTCGAGGCGTCGCATTCAGACACCCGTTTGGCATTTTCCTTGGAATTCCTCGGGCTGTCCAACGCCCGATGTTCCATTTCATTTCCTTGGTTTATTACTAAAATGATATATTTATTCATCCACACCGTATTAATAATTATCATGCCATGCTTTAATGTCGGTCAGCATATGCATATAATTTAATCCATCATGAACATATGCATTCGGTATATCTTTTGTTCATAATGTTTGCGAGTACATTCCAACGTACTCACTGGCTTGTCCCTGGCTATTGTCTTGGCCAGATCACGCTTAGGAGAAGAGCACTACGAAGGCACACCCCGCTACCTAGGAATCGAAGATAGCAGCCACGCGGGATAGGAGTTATCCAGGTCAGCCGTTCCTGTGGGAATGGAGCCCCACCAGAGATGGAGATCCGCTACACGCTTCCGCCATTCGCTATTAGAAATCATTGTTATATCATTAGACCTTTATGGTCATGTATCCAATTCTTGTAAATTGCTTGGTAATCTATAACAAGGACGTGTCCACTAGTAACAAATGATCTTGGGGCTGGTGACGACACGAGGGGTTAATTTCTGGGATATTGTGTCCCGGAAATCCAGCCCCGACAATATTGCCTTCTGAAGTCAAAACCACAAGAAAAGGAATAAAATTGGCTCTGCATAACTCATTGGTGCATGATACAGACGAAGACTACTTTGATGTAAGGCAAGCGCATGATAGGAGGACGGAGTATGTACGAAAAAAGGACAGCATTGCATATTCACACCTATGATAGGAGGATGGAATATGTATGAAAAACACTAAGCAGAAGACATTTCAACAAATTAGAAGAAATGAAAGCTAGGCACCATATGAACATGCAACCAATATCACTCTTAAAAGTGTCTCGTCATAAGTGCCATTTCAACAAATTAGAAGCAGTACAAGCTAGAAGACAATGCAAGATGCAACGTATATCACACTACCAGGTTAAATGTATCTTATGGTAAGTGATTGTTGCAGGATACACAGCAGTACTTTGATGTAAGAACATGGTGTGATAGACAGATTTAGTATGTTCTAGAAACAGGAACACGTGTCATATTCACAAGTATAATGTGTAAACTAAGCACATGCAAATCAACAAAATTAGAAGCAATACAAACTAGACATCATACGCAACATGCAACCACATATAACAGTGCCAAGTTAGAGCAAGCACCTGTGATGGTGGAGTAGGGGAGATGTGTTCACCATCTACACAACTACGTTGACTGTCTAGCCCTGCGTTGTCTTGCGAATCTTGTTGGGAGGATGGCTGAGTAGAATCTGTAGAGACCCGCAGTTTTAGTTGCTAGGAAGGACCACCATCATCCACTGCCTTACTAATTTCCTTCCGCTGTATTGATTTTGCATTGTGAAGTCAAACCGACAAGAAAAAGGAATAAAATTTTGCTCTTCAGAACTCATTCATTCATGAATGACTAATGAACAATACTTTGATGTAAGGCAAACACATGATACGAGGATGGAATATGTACGAAAATAGGACCGCATGACATATTCACACCTAAGATGTGTCAACTAAGTAGAAGGATTTTCAAGAAATTAGAAGCAATGCAAGCTAGACACCATATGAAAGATGCAACCAATATCACTCTGCCAAGTTAAAAGTGTCTCGTCATAAGTGGAATTTCGAAAAATTAGAAGCAATACAAGCTAGAAATCAATGCAAGATGCAACCAATATCACACTGCCAAGTTAAAGGTGTCTCATCGTAAGTGATTGATGCAGGATACACAACAACAGTACTTTGATGTAAGAACATGGTGTGATAGACAGATATAGTATGTACCAGAAACAGGAAGGCGTGTCATATTCACATGTATAATGTGTAAGCTAAGCAGATGCATTTTACCCTAATTAGAAGCAATACAAGCTAGACACCATATGCAACATGCAACCAGATATCACACAGCCAAGTTAGAGCAAGCACTTGGGATGGTGGAGTAGGGGAGATGAGACTTGGAACTTGTAATGCACTAGAAATACAAGGAGAATGTGTAGAGATGGTCCATTTACGTTGCTGCAGAGGACCACCATCATCCCGTTTCTTCCTCTTTTTTGATTTTGTCTTGTAAAGTCAAACCCACAAGAAAAAGGAATAAAAATTGCTTTTGAGAACTCATTGATGCATGATACTGATGAACACTACTTTGATGTAAGGCAACCGCAAGATAGGAGGATGGAATATGTACGAAAAAAGGACATCATTGCATATTCACACCTATGATGTGTGAACTAAGCAGAAGGCATTTCAACTAATTAGAAGCAATGCAAGCTAGACACCATATGAAAGATGCAACCAATATCACTCTGCCAAATTAAAAGGGCGGGCTAATAAGGGTATTTCAACAAATTAGAAGCAATACATAGCTACATGCTAGCAATCATATGCAATTTGCAACGAATAAAGGTGTCTCATCGTAAGTGATTGATGCGGGATACACAAGAACAATAGTTTCATGTAAGAACATGGTTAATAGATAGATGTAGTATGTACCAAAAACAGGAAGGCATGTCATATTCACAGGTATAATGTGTAAACTAAGAAGATGCAATTTACCCTAATTAGAAGCAATACAAGCTAGACACCATACTTAACATGCAACCACATATCACACTGCCAAGTTACAGCAAGCACCTGCGATGCTGGTGTAGAAGAAATGTGGTCATCAACTACAGAGCTACGTTGACTATCTTCATCTTGCCTTCCTGTTTCTTGAGAATCATGTCAGGAGCATGAAACTGCACTCTTTAAAACAGTAGCGTGTCTTACACTAACCCACGGGTGTGACTATCCCATCATAAGTGATTGATGAGGGATACACAAGAACATTAGTTTGATGTAAGAACATGGTTAATAGACAGATGCACTATGTACCAAAAACCGGAAGGCATGTCATATTCACAGCTATAATGTGTAAACTAAGCAGATGCAATTTAACCAAATTAGAAGAATTACAGGCTAGACACCATATGCAACATGCAACCACATATCACACTGCCAAGTTAGAGCAAGCACCTGCGATGGTGGTGTAGGGGAAATGCGGTCACCAACTACAGAGCTACGTTGACTATCTTCATCTAGCCTTGCTATTTGTTGAGAATCATGTGGGGAGGATGACACTGCACTCTTTAAAAGAGTAGCGCGTCTCACACTAACCCACGGGTGTGCCTGTCTCATCATAAGTGATTGATGAGGGATACACAAGAATATTAGTTTGATGTAAGAACATGGTTAATAGACAGATGCAGTATGTACCAAAAACATGAAGGCATGTCATATTCAAAGTATATGGCTAAGCAGATGCAATTTAACCAATTTAGAAGCAATACAAGGTAGACACCATATGCAACATGCAACCACATATGACACCGAAGTAAAAGCAAGCACCTGCGATGCTGGTGTATGGCGAATGGAGTCATCAACTATAGAGCTACGTTGACAGTCTTCATCGAATGACACTACATGTCGGTGTAAAAACCGACAGACCTCGGGGTAGGGGGTCCCGAGCTGTGGATCTCGGATCGATGGGAACAGAGATGAGGGAGACAATGTTTACCCAGGTTCGGGCCCTCTCGATGGAGGTAAAACCCTACGTCCTGCTTCTGTTTATATTGATGGAGATGTATCAAATACAGAGTTGATCTACCTCGAGATCGTAATATATGTCTAACTTCTAGCGCTAGGTGAGCGATATTGTTTTCCTCCCCACTACGGGCTAAACCCCATGGCTTATATACACGCCAGGGAGGGTATCTAGGGTTACAAGGTCGGTATCTAGGAGTAAGGCGGCTGGACAAATCTTGAAGTGTACTACAAGTCTTCAGTAGAGACAGCCTCGATCACGTCTCCCGTGTGCGGCCTCCGGAGTCCATGGCGATCACGTACGAAGGCACATCGGCCCAACCGAGGAGACGGGCCGGCTAGGTTGGCACCCCCTAATCCAGGACACCGTCAGTAGCCCCTGAACTGGTCTTCGATGCCGAGGTCGACGTCCTTTAATTTCCGGAGTCTTGGCTCGATAGACAAGTTCCCATGCTTTTTCCTCCGACCAGATTTAAAGACCTCGGCCAACCCTTACAATTCCGTTGGGGCCCAATCTTAGATTTCGAGAATCGTGCCGCTTAGGGAATCGGGCCCCTTTATGGGAAAAACGTCGAAGCATCAGCCCTTTCCGCCTTTACTTAATAAATGCACAACCTTCTACTAGCGGCCATATGCATCAACCGCAACTGTAGCAAAAATCCCCCCTCTTTCCCCACCCAAGCTCTAGAGCCCGCACAATGGCGAGTGGTGAAGGATCGTCTAGGCGCCCTCACGGTCCTGACAGAGGGGACTGGGGGAGCTGTTCCGTCGCGCGCCTTTAACTAGAGCGCTTGGCGACGCAAGGCTATCTACCGGACGCGGATCTGGCCCCAAGCCGTCCTGGATTAACGTCCCTCGACGGTCAAGTCCATGCCGAGAATTTCCCTTCGCCGCGAGGAGACGAGCGGGTATGCTTCGTGCCCTTCCTCCTTCGCGGTTTAGGGTTTCCAATCCACCCTTTCCTCTGTGGCCTGCTGGAGTTTTACGGGTTGCATCTGCATCATTTCTCCCTAAATTCGATATTGCACATTGCGGGGTTCGTCGCGCTCTGCGAGTTACATCTCGGCTGTCAGGCGCACTTCGGGTTATGGCGAAAGTACTTCTGCGTCGTGCCCCACTCCTCGGCCGACAAACTGTTCGAGGTTGGAGGAGCCGAGGTCTGCCGAGTTGACAATACCGGTTACCCTGCGGGAACACCTCGGGAGGACGCCGAGTACTGGCCATCCGAGTGGTTTTATATTAATGACGTCCCGTTGTACGAGCCAGTCCAGCCAGGCCTCTCGCCCTTCTCATTGGATCCACCAAGGAAACGCTACAGCTGGAGGCCGCGGAGCTTGGCACAAGAGGAAGAGGAAACCGTGACCAGTCTAGCGGCCAGAGTGAAGCTACTGTCGGGCTCTGGCCTTACCATTATTGACGTGATGGCGGTGGCCCTTGATCGAAGAGTCCAACCCCTCCAGCAGCGCCTGCACTGATTGTGCGAGTACAATGGGTCCAACGATGCTTCCCAATCCATCAAGGGAGCCTTTATGGACCAAATGACCCTTGGAGCTGTACTAGCCAGCATGTACCAAGGGTCCGCGGAGGATTTCGCCAAGCGCCGGTTCCAAGACGGGCTGTCATACTACAACCCAGCTGACATAGTAAGTTTTTTCTTCTGAACTCTTCGCGTTTACCTCAGGATCCCGAGAGTTAACCCGCAACACCTCGGCCTTCGTACAGCGGTGGAGGCGTTGGCTTGAAGGCGTGAATAGTCCAGCCCCTGAGCCAGAACTGCACTGCCGTGCGGAGGGCCCTCTCTGTAACGAGGATGAGGACCTGGACCTGATCTACGAAGGGAGGACATTTTTCTTGGAGAGCCTCGACGGCTCAAAAGTAGCTGTCATCCCAGACACGTCGGGGACGAGGCCGACCTCATCGGTAACACTCCCTTCCTCTAAACGAAAGAGAGCCCCTCATCCTCCAGCCACCAGCCATCTGACTTCTCCTCCAAAGGGGCGGCGCTCCCAACGCCTATGCAGAGAGACGGCTTCACTGGGAAGGGCCCCGGCCGCGATGCGAGAAGTTCAAGCCGAGGTCACGGGGGCATGAGAGAGTGCCCCCTCCATCACCGGGTAATACTTCAGTCTATGTTGCATTAAAAACACTTCGGATTCTAACACCCCCAATTATTTGTAGCCACCCTTTACCCACCACAGCACATGTGGAGGCCGAGGGAGACACGACCCTGCCCAAGGGAACAGAGGCCCGAAATCCCATGAGGGCTGACCCCGGAGCCACCCAGCCCGAGGACTCGGCAACATCGGCCACTCCGTCTGAGATTCAATGCGCCACGAATTATTGCCGGCGAAAATCTTCTTTGAACAATCCGGCTTTCTCGGACAAGGAGCTCAATGCTCTCAGCACCGTGGATGCATACCTCGGGGCGACCCGAGGTGCCTTCGATGAGTCGCTGGATGTCTTGTCACGAGGGCTGCGGGTAAGGCGTTTAAAAACAAATATGACTACCAAGTATGGTAGTAGCCCCTAAGGCTTGGTACGATCCCCTGGGGTCGGATCAAGACTTGAATACTAACCAGCAATTACTGTGATAACAGGAAGCTCGCTTGAAGAACGAGCAATTGACCTCGGCGTTGGCCCAAACAAAGGTGCAGCTTGACGCGGCTTTGTCCGTGGTTGAACAGGTTAAGAAATTCACCAGAGAGGCGCACGGTAAGTGCTGAATGTGTGAATTGGGTGATACCAAAAGATAGAGCTGATGTCAGAATCGCTTGTAGCAGCGGAGGCCCTGGGCCATCTAGAAAGAGACCTGAAGCAGGCCCGCGAGGATCTGGCATATGCTGAAGCGCAACGCCAGGCAAATCAACATGTGGTCACTCAGAGAGCAGACAGCGTGACTGCACTTAGGGCTGAGAACGCCCGCCAGGCCCAGGAAATTGAGAGCTTAAAGGCTCGCCTCGCTGTTGCGGAAGCAAATAATCGACAAACAGACGACATGATTTATGGTAAGTTAATAAGTCTCTAAGGAAAGTTGGTCGTGTAACTTGTCCGAGATAATTTCTCATGTGAATGTTACTTTGTTTGGCAGCCTCTTTATCTGGCCTTCCTCCGAAATCTCGGGGTCCGATGTTCGAGGACATGGTCATTCGCTTATCCGAGGTGCACGAAAGGGCACAGAAGTCGATGAAAGATGTGCATAAGGCGTTATGGCCCGAAGTGTCGGTCCCCGAGGACATGGCCGTGCTAGCCGAACAGCTGAAGAGAGCGCAGCGCCTGATCCAGGCTTGGAAGGTATCAGCTTGCCGAGAAGGTGCGAGGGAGGCCTGGGCCATGGTGAAGACCCACTACACCAGTCTGAAGACGACGGAATTAGCAGAAGTGGGACCCATGGGGCCTGATGGGGAAGAAATCCCTACCAGCCAGGCATATGATAGCGTAATACAGGCGGCACGCCTGTCGCAGAAGGATTGTGCGTTGGACACCCTAATAGATGGGCTATACCGCGCGTGAAAACTTTGTATGACTTTATGTACCGAGGTATTCTATGTCACTTTTTTCCGTCCGTTTATCCAAACTCTGTCAGCCAGCCTTCGGCTTCCGCCTCCTCGAATAAATTCTGAGTAGTGTCCCATACTACTGGCCGAGGTCATCGGACCAGGTGCTTCAGGTGACCAGGCAATCGGGCTGTGCGGCTCGAAAGACAAGAGGGTAACGGAGGGTTATGTTATATTACTTTTTAACGTAAGAAACATCTTCCGAGGAAAATAGTTCTTCCAACAGTTCCTTTCCTCGGGTTATTGTGTCGAGCACGTTTGTCCGAAGATGGATGACCTCGGGGGTAAAGCCCCTGGTCGGGGTTTGAAAATACCCCTACCACGTTAGTCCTATGTCATAGCCGACCGATCTGCATTATAAGAACGCTAGCTTTCGGCTTTATCCGTCTGAGGTACTACACCGGTTGATCCGGGAGTAACAATCACAACGGTGCTCCCTTTGCCCCCTAGCCAAAATATCGGGAACGTAAGGGGCAAACACAGGAGCCGGGCAACCCAGCTTGGCCAAATCTTAAAGCGAATCGATGCATATAGTGGCTCAAAAGACAATAGTACATAAGAGGTGGAATAGCTCTTGTTTTTTTAAATAACATGCTATATTGTCCTCGGGGTCATTGAATAACGTGCCGAGGTGTGTGGATAAATAATGAATAAAATATTAAGGCAAAGAAAATGTAAAAGTTATTTACACGGACCGTGTTTGCAGTGTCAAGTGTAGAAGCGCCGGAGTAGCGCCGCGTTCCAGGGGTGGGGCTCTAATCGGCCGTCCTCCGGATCTCGGATTTGATAAGCTCCTCCGATAAGAACTTGATCAATGATAAATGGCCCGTCCCATCTAGGGGAGAGTTTGTGTTTTTGTTTCTCGGGGTGTAGCCTCATGACGAGATCCCCGACGTTGAATTCCTTAGCACGATCTTCTCTGCCATGGTTGCACCGGGCCTGCTGCTGATAAATAGCTGATCTTGCCCGTGCAACGTTGTGCTCTTCTTCGAGAGCATCCAGTGCATCTTGCTGATCGAGCTCGGCTTCTAGTTCCTCATACATGCGCACCCGAGGTGCATCATGTATAATATCGCAAGGAAGGACCGCTTCGGCGCCATACACCATGAAGAACGGGGTATATCCTGTGGACCTATTTGGTGTTGTACGCAAACCCCATAGTACGGAATCAAGTTCCTCAACCCATTTGCAATCGGATTTTTTAAGGGAGCGAACTAGCCGTGGCTTAATTCCACTAAGGATAAGTCCATTGGCCCGCTCCACCTGCTCATTAGACTGAGGGTGGTAGACAGATGCGTAATCGAGCTTAATGCCCAGCTTCTTACACCATGCCTTAACCTCCTTAGCCGTGAAGTTGGTTCTGTTGTCCGTAAGCAGACTATGGGGGACGCCGTAACGGTGGACTACCCCCGAAATGAATCCGATTACCTGGACGGCCTCGGCCTCGGTGACCGGCTTTGCTTCGATCCAGTTGGTAAATTTGTCTACCATAACGAGTAGGTATTTGTTTTTGTTTGATCCTCCCTTAAGTGGCCCGACCATATCAAGCCCCCAGACCGCAAAGGGCCAAGTAATGAGGATGGTGCGAAGGGCCGTGGGGGGCATATGGCTCTGCTTGGCGAATACCTGGCAGCCTGGGCAGCGCTGTACTAATGCCGAGGCATCGGTGCTGGCCGTTGGCCAGTAGAAACCGGCTCGAAAAGCCTCGCTGACAGGGTCCGAGCAGCGGCGTGATGTCCGCTCATTCCGGAGTGTATCTCTCGAAGTACGACTTTTCTTTCTTCCTCGGATATGCATATCTGGAGGACGCCCATTGTGCTCATTCTATAAAGTTCCCCTTCATGAACCTTGTAAGCTTTAGACTGCCTTACAATCCGGCGGGAGTCGGTTTGGTTATCGGGGAGCTCTTTTCGAAGTAGGTATGCGAGGAGCGGCTCGGTCCATGGTGCGATAACTGCCATGCCTTCATGAGCTGAAGCAGTCTTCCGGATCGTTGACCCGCCTATGATACCCTCGTCTTCTTCAGGCGGGGCCTGTTGCCCGACGTCGGTTGGTTCCGATGTTCCTTTGCTATCTTGCCAGACTACAGATGGCTTGAAAAGCCGTTCGAGGAAGGTGTTTTCGAGAACCTTATCCCGCTTTGCGCCCAATCGGGCGAGTATGTCCGCGGCCTGGTTGCTATCTCGGGGTATGTGGTGAAATTCCAGCCCCTCGAACCTGGCCGAGATCTTTATAACGGCATTTCGGTAGGCCGTCATCTTCGGGTCCTTGGCGTCGAACTCGCCATTGATTTGTGAGATGGCGAGGTTGGAATCACCTCGAACCTCGAGGCGTTTGACACCCATGGAGACTGCTATCCGAAGTCCGTGTAGGAGGGCTTCGTATTCAGCCGCGTTGTTGGAGTCCGTGTACATGATTTGTAGCACGTATCTAATGTTATCTCCCATGGGAGACGTGAGCACCACACCAGCCCCTAGTCCAGCGAGCATTTTGGAGCCATCAAAATACATTGTCCAATGCGAGTAAGTACTGTACTCACGAGGGAGTTCGGCTTCGGTCCATTCGGCCACGAAGTCCGCTAACACCTGGGATTTAATGGCCCGGCGTGGTTTATAGATAATTTCAAAAGGTAGGAGCTCTATGGCCCATTTGGCAATGCGCCCCGTTGCATCCCTATTATTGATTATGTCGCTTAACGGGACGTCGGATGCCACGGTTACCGTGCACTCTTGAAAGTAGTGTCGAAGTTTTTGCGATGCCATGAAGACTGCATAAGCTATCTTTTGATAATGAGGGTAGTGTGTCTTGCAGGGGGTTAAGACCTCGGACACGTAATATACGGGTTTCTGGACCTGGAATTTGTGACCTTCCATGTCTCGTTCCACCACGAGGACTGCGCTAACCACTTGGTTTGTGGCCGAGATGTATAGTATCATCGGTTCGCAAACACCTGGTGCTGCCAGGATGGGATTGGTGGCGAGGAGGACCTTGATATCTTCCAGGGCCGCAACAGCCTCCTTGGTCCATTTAAACATTTTGGTTTGCTTTAACAACTTGTACAATGGTAAAGCTTTTTCTCCAAGCCGTGATATGAAGCGGCTCAAGGCTGCGTAGTTTTGTACGTGCTTGAGCTCGGTCGGGATCTCCAAACGATCCAAGGCTCGGATTTTGGCCGGATTGGCTTCAATTCCTCGGCTAGATACGATAAAACTGAGGAGTTTGCCAGCTGGGACTCCGAAAAGGCATTTCTCCGGATTGAGTTTTATTTGATACTCCCGTAGGCTAGCGAATGTATCTCGCGGGTTGTTCACCAACTGGTTGACGTGTTTAGTTTTGACAACTACATCGTCTACGTAGGCCTCAACGGTCTTTCCGATGTGTTTTTGCAGGCATGTTTGGATCATACGCTGGTACGTGGCGCCAGCGTTCTATAGTCCGAAGGGCATCGTGTTGAAACAAAACGGCCCGTAGGGCGTGATGAATGCCGTTGCTGCCTGGTCGGATTCCTTCATCCTTATTTGATGATATCTTGAGTAGGCGTCTAAGAAGCAATGCGCCTCATGGCCAGCGGTGGCGTCCACGATTTGGTCGATACGGGGTAAGGGGAAAGGGTCTTTGGGGCAGGCTTTATTGAGGTCTTTGAAATCGACACACAACCGCCATGACCTGTCCTTTTTTGGTACCATGACCAAATTGGCTAGCCAGTCAGGGTGCTTTATGTCCCTGATGAATCCTGCCTCCAGCAGCTTTGCTAGTTCCTCGCCCATTGCTTGACGCTTGGGCTCGGAGAAACGCCGAAGTGTTTGTTTGACAGGCTTATAACCTGTTAGTACATTTAGGCTATGCTCGGCCAGCCTACGCGGTATCCCTGGCATATCGGAGGGGTGCCAGGCGAATATGTCCCAGTTTTCCTTGAGGAAAGTGTGTAGGGCTTCGGCAACTTCTGGGTCGAGGTTAGCCCCAATGGACGCCGTTTTAGCAGGGTCCGTTGGGTGAACATGGAATTTGACTATCTCGTCGGCCGGTTTGAAAGAAGTAGGTTTTGATCTTTTGTCGAGAACAACATCGTCTCGGTCGACCGCGGCACGCAGCGCGGTCAACTCTTCGGCCGCGAAGGCTTCGGCCAGAGTCTCGAGGGCGAGGGACGCCGTTTTATTCTCCGCTTTGAGTGCCCTGTCAGGATCACTTGAAATGGTAATGATCCCTTTCGGGCCCGACATCTTGAGCTTCATGTAGCCATAGTGTGGCACCGCTTGAAATCTTGAAAAGGCGTCCCGTCCAAGGATGGCGTGGTATCCGCTCTTGAAAGGCGCGATATGGAACGTAATCTCCTCGGAGCGATAATCCGAGGTCCTGAAGACTACGTCTAGAGTTATCTTTCCACTGCAGCGTGCCTCTCGCCTGGGGACTATTCCTTTGAAGGTGGTGGTGCTTTGTTCTATGCGTGATTTATCGATGTGCATTTTGTCCAGAGTGTCCTCGTATATTAGATTCAAGCTGCTGCCTCTGTCCATAAGGACCTTATGGAGGCAGCAGTGGTCCACGATGGGGTTGAGGACTAGCACGGCGGGGCACCTGTCCAGGGCCGACTTCGGCTGGTCGTGGTAGGTGAAGGTGACCGGCGTGTCTATCCACGCACCACTAGGTGGTACTTGCCGGACGGCATTGATCTCTCGCAGGGCCCGTTTGCGCTGGTTGTTAGGCGTAAAGGTCTCATAAATCATTAGGACCTCGTCTTCTTCCAAGGTCTGTTCAAGGTGGCTGGGGGTGCCCGCCAGGAGGGCAGGTCTCCCCTTTGCCACCTGCCTCAACACCCAACAGTCGCGAAGACTGTGAGTTGGGCAGGAGTTAATCAATACGGCGTGGATCGGGCATGGTTTACCCAGGAAGCCGTTCAGGGCCGTTCCGGGGCGATCGGAGATTTTCTTCTTCTTCCGAGGTTGATCACCCGGGATGCTCCGTTTGTGATTTTCGCACCGACGTTTGGACCGGTCGCGTCCCGGGTGGTCCTCACAGATCGAATCCGTGTTCTCCTCGGTCCGCCAGGTGTCTTCGATGGCGCAAAATCATGCTACTAGATTGGTTAATTCAGGGAGTGTTTGGACGCAACGACGGGCGAGGGCGTTCGAGACGCCTCTGTCCTTGCATCCGCGCTCAAAAGTGATAATTATGTCAGAGTCCTGGTAATCCAGTATCTTGCTCTTGACGGACAAGAATCTGGCCCAGTATTGTATGATCGGCTCATTGGGGAGCCGTTGTACGTAGGCCAAGTCCCAGACGTCGGGCGGGCCGGAGTTATCGGGGCGATATTCTATATGGGAGGTGAGCGGACCAGCTCTGATCTCTAAAGATCGCGGGCTCAAGACCTGATTACTCTCACTTGACGTCGGATCCACGGTTATCGGTTTAACCGAATTGCTCTGGAGGTCGGCCGCTGGCAGGTCGCTGTCCGATCCGACCTCCAAGAAGTATCTTAGCCCTTCGTCGGCGGGGGGATTCCTCGTTGGAACCAAAGAGGGGTCATGATTCGCTTCCGTGTCACGTGGAGGTGTCTCTATGACCAAAGTTTAAAACGCGGAGACGTGCTCCATGGGCTCAAGGCCGCTAACCAGCGATCCCATCGATCACTTTGGCGATCGCACAGCGGAACTCTCAATGAAAGCACCAGTGTCGGTGTAAAAACCGGCAGACCTCGGGGTAGGGGGTCCCGAGCTATGGATCTCGGATCAATGGTAACAGAGACGAGGGAGACAATGTTTACCTAGGTTTGGGCCCTCTCGATGGAGATAAAACCCTACGTCCTGCTTCTGTTTATATTGATGGAGATGTATCGAATACAGAGTTGATCTACCTCAAGATCGTAATATATGTCTAACTTCTATGGCTAGGTGAGCGATATTGTTTTCCTCCCCCCTACGGGCTAAACCCCATGGCTTATATACATGCCAGGGAGGGTATCTAGGGTTACAAGGTCGGTATCTAGGAGTAAGGTGGCTGGACAAATCTTGAAGTGTACTACAAGTCTTCGGTAGAGACAGCCTCGATCACGTCTCCCGTGTGCGGCCTCCGGAGTCCATGGTGATCACGTACGAAGGCACATCGGCCCAACCGAGGAGACGGGCCGGCTAGGTTGGCACCCCCTAATCTAGGACACTGTCACTACACTCTTCATTAGAGCGTCAAACCGCGTCTTTCCAATCCTCGATGTAGACTGGAGCAGCTGCTCTATTTTCTTTTTAGAATACTGTGCTTGAGATTCTGAAATACCCATGCGTAATAAAATAATAGTGAGAGAGTATGGGTGTAGTTTGTGGCTTTTTGCACAAGTAGTACAGTGTAAAAGTATCAGATAGCAGGTGGGTCAAAAATAAATGACGGCAGACATATGATAGCTCTACAACATGCATGGCACACGAAATTAGATTCTAGGCTTTTGAAATATGAGCACAGGGATGGCTGGGAAGTGCAGGTAATCCTCCAGCAAACCACCACATGTGGTCCTATGAAAATAACAATCGACTGAAAACAAATAGGTCAGCCGATTTTTTCTGCACCGTCCGATCTACAAGGAACGGGCAGATGGCCTTCATCTACCTCCCGCCAGCCACCGTTGACGATCTTCCTCGAACCGCCAGCGACCACCGACCCCTACCTCCGCCGCCACGGCCTCCCCTCGACCTCACCCCACCGCCGTGCTTGGCAGCGCCCCCCGGCCACCCCTTTAAGCCTGGCGAACCTCCAGATCGGGCGCTAGTAGCTCCTGCGCCACACACACCTCTAAGATAGACACCGAGGCACTGCTTCCCCAGTGAACATGCGGACTAGGTGCTCCACGCGCCTCCGCGGGTGGTGCTTCCTTTAATTGGGAATCAACTGACACTGAATTGAAATCTAGGCAGGCGACAGATGTCTAGCTAAAGTGAAATAGTAAATAGGGGGAAACCTTGTGCATCGCGAGTTACTTGGAACATCTAGTATCAGGAAGAATGTGAAGTAAGAAGTGGTCAACTAGTTTCCTTCATGGGATGAATACCGTGCGAGAGATTTGCTAGAATAAGGGAAGAGGAGTACCAATATCGGCTGGCGATGTTGTGTCCTCCTTCTATTTTTTCGAAGATCTTGTGGTTCGCTGGAAAC
The DNA here is from genome assembly GCA_039707655.1 of Elymus sibiricus. Classification (NCBI taxonomy): domain Eukaryota; kingdom Viridiplantae; phylum Streptophyta; class Magnoliopsida; order Poales; family Poaceae; genus Elymus; species Elymus sibiricus. The sequence goes on from CM077674.1 coordinate 310,255,180, forward strand.
AAGATGTTGTGGAGGACGGTGGAGCCTTGGACGAACCCATGGCCAAGTAGTTTAGTGTGGTGCGGTGGCCCTCTGTCGGCGGCGGGGAAGCAGATCCGAGGCGGCGAACGATGGCGTAGCAGGAACAGCTCCGGTGCGGTGGACGGTTGAGACGTTGGAGCGGCAGCGGTTTATATATGCACCAGAGGCCTAGGGTTTTAGAAGAGTCCTCGTCTTGGGCGCCAAGTCTTGTGGAATCTTCCTTGTATTCGTCATGGGCTGCCCGAAGTGGCCCATTAGTGAACCGCCACGGGGGTCCTCGGCTCAACCCACCTGGTCGGGAGACGATGTGGTGAGTACCCCCTAGTCCAGGATACCGTTAGTAGCCCCCTAAACCGGTCTTCAAGTTGGGGACGCTCCTCGGTTCTTCCGAACTATTCTTCGTCTTCAGTCGTCGGTCTTGAAAACTGGTTCAACAAATCTTCCCATCTTCGATCTTGAGGATCGCTGAGGTGTATCCAAAGAGTTTACCCGTCAGGCATCTGAGGAGTTTGTACGTCGGGCGTGCAAGGAACCCCTTTAAATTCTTGGCCTTTATCAATGCCTTGTTACTTAATGCCACACCTCGGGTTCAAAGTTTTTCCCGTGCGGCGGTGTCTTGTTGCAACCGAGCTCGAACGCCGGACTGCATCCGATGTGTCTTTTGCAGCCGAGCTCCAACGCCGGTCTACATCCAAGGTACATTTTAGTAGCCGAGCTCCAACGCCGGTCTGTATCTGAGCTCTAGCGCCGGACTGCATCCGAGGTACATTTTAGCAGCCGAGCTCCAACGCCGGTCTGTATCCGAGCTCCAGCGCCGGACTGCATCCGAGGAGGCATAGAGTACCTCATCTTTGAAAAAGTTTGAAGGAGGTTATCCGAGCTTAACGCCGAAAAAGTTCTCTATGGAGCCAGCTACTCACAGCCGAGCTTTATGCCGGACTACGTCCGAGGTGGTGCACCACCTCGGTCTTGGGCTGATTTTTTGCGGAATTTATTTCCGATTGGTGCAATTTATTCTCTGCAGAGATGTATAGCCAGTAGCCCTCAAGGTGTGTGTCGGCCTAAAATCCGAGATGCACCCGAAGGATGAAATAAAACCGCTGATCCCAGTTGCCCCTGAGACTCAGGTCGATTCGCGAAATCAGCCTGAGGATTGATTCCTTGCTCAGCAGCATACTTAGGAATGGAAACGCGGTGTGCATAGTCCTGGAGACTCAGGTTGGGTGCGGCCGACCAACCTGAGGATTGTAATCTCCTCGGAAACTTTTTTGCACTTTGTAAATTGTCTGCATTGAATCGTCAATACAGTAGCCCCCGAGCCTTAATTTGGGCAAAGATGGCCGAATTAAGGATCGATATCCGGAGTAAATTGATTTTGATCACAATTTATGTGTAATGATTCTATGTATCCAAGTACTTTACATCATTAATGCTCGGATCCGCATTGTACAAAACTTTGTTGACCGACCATCGGCTTCAACCTCCTCGGCCAGTAGCCAAGGAGTGTTTTCCTACTTTATAAAGCCTTTATAAGGGCCAAGATTTATGGAAAACAAGGCAATCCGGCCATACGGTTTTATAAACAAAGGTACGCGGAGAGATATGTTATATTACTATTTAACGTAAGAAACATCTTCTGGGAAAAATAGTTCATTTATAAGTTCCTTTTCCCAGGCTGTCATGTTGACCATGATCATGAAACTTCACCTCCGATCAATGTGGGAGGAAAATAGTGAAGATTAATTCGGGGAAAATTCCCAAAGTATTTGGCTTTAAAAAACCAAGATTTTCACTTCCGTCGTTGCCGACCAATTATGTTCTTGAGATTGCTAGCTTTCGGCTTGACCCAGTCTGAGGTACTAACCCGGATAACCCGGTAGTATCAATCACAGAGGTGCTCCCTTTACCCCCTAGCCGAACAATCGGGAATGTAGGGGGTAAGCACAGGAGCCAGGCAACCCAGCTTGGCCAGATCTCAAGTCAAATTGATGCATATTGTGGCTTTATAACGATTTATGGGAAGGCAGCATTCGTATATTGAATACAAATGCTGAGGATATGTTGGGCTCTCCAGAAGTCCCAAGGTAAATGTGCCGAGGTGCCTCAAGGATCCCCCAGTACGGTTTATTAGACACTTTGATAGGTCCGATGTGTTTACTTTGACACCTGTGCGACCGTTTATAATTTGAAAGTGGCCCATCGTCGAATTCCACCCCTTTGTAGATGCTACGCAGGGTGTTTCCGCAATAACAAGACAACCCTTAGCTGACGTCTCGGTGCCCGGAGGCGGTTGTGTTAGCGGAAACGAGGCAATCAGATGTGTAGGCTTTATAACTTTCACTTAGTCATATGAGTTTGACTGTGGGGGCAAGTAACTAGCCCCCGGTGTTTGGAGTGTTCGGGCATGCCGAGGTGCAGCTCGGCAGGGAAGTTGCCAAACTACGGGTCGGAAAAGATTTCCCAAGCCAAATTATTATGCACGGCACCTCGATCAAGAGGATGTCCTGCCTCCTGGAAAAAAAACATACAAATAAGTTAAAGGTGCCATAAGCTCGAAAAACCAAAAAAAACTTTAGGAAAAACTTTACGTCCGAACTAATTCAAGTTTTTTGTTCCCAATCCGAAAATTGGTCTTAAAATTAAATTATGCTTCTGTCGTGCTTTAACATGATACGTCCGATCTCCAGACTTCAAGCGGGTCAGCCTTCGGCTTCAACCTCCTATCCCGAAGGCGGAGTGTTTCTCAGGCCAGTTTAGCGAACTAAACTCGAACGGCTTTAGAGAGAAACCAGGCGACCCGGCTATTGACCACACACTCGCGTCGGAAAAAGGAGTAGTAGAAAAAGACTTTGCAACGACTAAGAAGAAAACACTTATTGTAAAACGGCTCTTGTAAATTTAAGAGCCCCCAGTTAACATGGGAAAAAGAAGTGTTTTTAACAAACATTGTTTTTAATGAACAATTTTTGTTTAACACAAATATACCGCTTGGTCGGACCGAACAAAAATGTAAATTAAAAAATTTAAGAATGAAAGCGACTTAGCTGGTTAATGTGCTCGGTGTTAATGACGTGGTCCGAGCTTGCGGTGGGTCGAGGTCCCAGCCCCCAAGCCGGTCCTGAGGTGGCCGAGCGAAGAGCTCGGCTGATGAAGTGGCACCACAACACTGCCGATGTGCCGAGGTGAAGCCCCTAGTCCAGCCGAGGAGACAGAGTAGGTCGGCAGGGTGACGCCGGAGTAGGTCGATGAAGCGATGGCGAAGCGCTCGCTCCGGCCGAGGTGTCGAAGCAGGTCAGCAAGGTGACATTGCAGCCCCCATGCCAGCCGAGGTGTCGAAGCAGGTCGGCGTGGTGGACATCGGCTTGAAGAAGCAACGGCGCGGCGATGCCGACGCAGGATGGAACTTGTGACACGGTCAATGCCGGCTTGAGAAGTGACCGTGCAGCGATGCTGGTGCGCCCGACCCGTACAATCCGTAGGGCGACGATCTTGTCCAGATGATTATTTGTCCTTCATGATGCCAAACTCTTGGTTGGCTCGCCGAGGTGATGATCCGAGGTGGTTTGTCGTTGGCTCGATGGTGCGACGACGCAGTCAATGCTGGCGCAGGTTGATGACCCACAAGTATAGGGGATCAATCATAGTCCTTTCGATATGTAAGAGTGTCGAACCCAACGAGGAGCAGAAGGAAATGACAAGCGGTTTTCAGCAAGGTATTTTCTGCAAGCACCGAAATTATCGGTAACGAGTAGTTTGATAGCAAGATAATTTGTAACAAGTGACAAGTGGCAATAGTAACAAAGAGTGCAGCAAGGTGGCCCTATCCTTTTTATATCAAAGGACAAGCCGGAACGATCTCTTATAGTAAGTAAAACGTTCTCAAGGACACATGGGAATTTCATCTAGTCACTTTCATCATGTTTGTTTGATTCGCGTTCGCTACTTTGATAATTTGATATGTGGGTGGACCGGTGCTTGGGTGCTGTTCTTACTTGAACAAGCCTCCCACTTATGATTACCCCCTCTCGCAAGCATCCGCAACTACGAAAGAAGAATTAAGATAACTCTAACCATAGCATTAAACATATGGATCCAAATCATCCCCTTACGGAATAGCGCATAAACTAGGGTTTAAGCTTCTGTCACTCTAGCAACCCATCATCTAATTACTACTCCACAATGCATTCCCTTAGGCCCAAAGATGGTGAAGTGTCATGTAGTCAACGTTCACACGACACCACTAAGGGAATCAACAACATACATATCATCAAAATATCAAACGAATACCAAATTCACATGACTACTTATGACAAGACTTCTCCCATGTCCCCAAGAACAAAAGTAACTACTCACAAATCATATTCATGTCCAAGATCAAAGAGGTGTTGAATAGCATAATATATCTAAACATATAATGTTCCACCAAATAAACCAACTAGCATCAACTACAAGGTGTAATCAACACTACTAGCAACCCACAGGTACCAATCTGAGGTTTTGAGACAAAGATTGAATACAAGAGATGAACTAGGGTTTGAGATAAGATGGTGCTGGTGAAGATGTTGATGAAGATTAGTCCTCCCACGATGAGAGGATCGCTGGTGATGTCGATGGCGACGATTTCCCCCTCCCGGAGGGAAGTATCCCCGGCAGAATCTCTCCGCCGGAGAGCAAAAGTGCTCCTGCCCAAGTTCCGCCTTGAGACGGCGACGCACCGTCCCGAAAGTCTTCTCTATATTTTTTCTAGGGCAAATGGAATTATATACCAGAAAATGGGGGCGAGAGGCTGGCCAGGGGCCCCACGAGGTACCAGGGTGCGCCTAGGGGGGGGGGGGGTGGCGCGCCCTGGTGCCTCGTTGCCACCTGGGTGGCCCCCTCTGGTACTTCTTGCTTCCAGTATTTTTTATTTATTCCAAAATAAATCTCCGTAAAATTTTAGTATTTTTTGGAGATGTGCAGAATAGGTATCTCTGACATAGCTTTTTCAGGTCCAGAATTCCAGCCGCCGGCAATCTCCCTCCTTGTGTAAATCTTGCATATTAAGAGAGAAAAGGCATTAGAATTGCTCCACAAAGTGTTATATTGATTAAAAACACTATAAATAACAGTAGCAAAACATGATGCAAAATGGACGTATCAACTCCCCCAAGCTTAGACCTCGCTTGTCCTCAAGCGAAAGCCGATATCGATAATCATGTCCACATGTTTAGAGAGAGAGGTGTCGATAAAAACAAAATACGGACATAGTAGCATCATGATCATTATTATAAAAACAATATTTATTATCATAAAGCTTCTCATGAGCAAGTAACAATTCATCACAACAATGGAGTATAAGGCATAAACTTTCTTGAAAACTAACAAACTATGTTCTCAGTCAACAATGCAATTGCAATTCATCATATTTTCAGGAAGGGTCTCATGTAAGAGCTATTTAGCAAGTCCACATACTCAACCATCATTTAGTCTTATATGATTGCTAACACTCACAACATATATATGGAGCAAAAAGTTTCAGCCAGACACATAGAAAGATAGGGGCTTGTGAGTTCGCCTCCCAACTTATTCACCTAAAGGGTGATGTGAACAATAATAACTCATGATCACTCATATCCAACTGGATATATATGCCTAGATATTTCCCCACCACATGATGCTTACAAAAGATAAAAATAAAAAGGAAGTAGAGGAGAACACTATTGACTCTTGCATAAAAAGTAAATACATAAAAGTAAAGGATAGGCCCTTCGCAGAGGGAAGCAGAGGTTGTCATGCGCTTTTTGTTGTTGGATGCAAGAGCTCTTAATGCAAAGGAACGCCACTTTATATTGCCCCTTGTGATAGCAACCTTTATTATGCAGTCTGTCGCTTTTATTTCTTTACCATCACAAGTTCGTACAAAGCTTATTTCCCTTACAATAAAAGTTCAGACATATTTAGAGGCAATTTTTATTGCTTTTTGCACCGATGACAACTTACTTGAAGGATCTTATTCAATCCATAGGTAGATATAGTGGACTCTCATGACATGAAACTGGGTTTAAGGGTTTTGGATGCACAAGTAGTATCTCTACTTGGTGCAGATTTTTGGCTAGCAAAGATATTGGGAAGCACCACATGTTGGAGGATCTATAACAATATAACTTCTATGTGAATATGAACAAACATAATTCATTACGTTGTCTTCCTTGTCCAACGTCAACAATTTGGCATAAAATACTTAATGGGGGCTCACAATCATAAAAGATGTCCAAGATAGAATATTTGCATGTGAATCTTCTCTTCGCTTATTAACTTTTTCATGAATTGCATCATTGACTAATGCTATGCTTGTTAACTTCAAGGATAGGGGCTTGTGAGTTCTCCTCCCAATTTTACAGGGTTGTTCTAGACTCAATTCCGCACAATTCCACTGAAGCAAACGTCAAAGCGACGCTCCAGGAGGCAGGGACGGCGAACACAAATCTGCTGTCCAGAAAAACTGCACAATCGCGCGAGGGCAATGTTGACGTTGAACCCCCGGGCTCCATGGATGATTTCTCCATGATCTTGATAGAGATCAGAGTTGAAGTTGATGAGGGCACCTGTCCGATCTTGATGATCCGACATGTAGTGTTGTCCTCGGTCCAGCCGAGGTGACCAGTCGAGCCGGCGACGAAGATGCCGACATTGACAATAAAGCTTGGTTCCGACGCGTGGATCGCGCCGGAGACGATCTGAATTCCCATCGCACCGAGGCGACTGACAGCAGGCTCTCAATGAAAGCACCAATGTCGGTACCAAAACCGGCAGATCTCGAGTAGGGGGTCCGAGCTGTGGATCTTGGAATCATTGAGTAACAGGGAACGTAGAGACATCGATTTACCCAGGTTCGGGCCCTCTCGTAGAGGTAAAACCCTACGTCCTGCTAGATTGTATTGATGTGATTGTATGAAGGTTACAGAGTTGATCTACCTCGAGATCGGATGAGCTAAACCCTAGGTGGTTGTAATGATTCTGTGCCTCTACGGACTAAACCCTCTGGTTTATATAGACACCAGAGGGACCTAGGGTTACATATGGACGGTTGCCATCAGGGGATAAACATGTCGGTTACGCTAATTATTTCTTGGAGGTGACGCCAAGTCTTCGGAGGTTTTCTTCTGGTGCACGGGGTCGCCTACAATCCGGCCTTCTTGACGAGTAAAGAATGACCCATTAGTCCGGCCCACGAGAGATAGGCCGGCAGCCCGAGTACCCCCTAGTCCGGGACACCCTCAAGCGGTGAGGCGCCGGACGGAGGGGTTGAAGTGGCTCGGGTATGGTGCACGCCCGCATCGTGGAGGCAGCTCTGCCTCGGCTTCAACTGCTAAGTCATGGAGGGCGCTGCGATTGAGGTTGCGATGGACGACGACGTGGGGTATCGGCTCCGGTGTGATGGAGGAGGGCGGCGGTGGATCGGTGCTATGGGTTGGTGGACAGAGGAGGCTGGGGTTTCACGGCTGGTGGAGAGGGAGTTTTGGCGCCCACGGAGTATGAATTGAGAATCGGACGTTGGAGGGGGGAAGCTAAGGGGGAACCATGTTTTCGGGACGCGCTTGTTTGAAATTTGGGGAAAGTTACAAACGTTGCCCCCATCTAAAATTTTGGACATGCTACGGGTCAGGGGTAGGACGGTAATCTCACGTATCCAGAATAGTGGGCGGGAGTGATTTCAGCCGAGCGCATCGGCGTCTAGGCGCCCGCGGTATATGAATGTTTTTCGGAGGTGGTTGTGTGGCGTCTCGGTGAAGTTACAAACCTACCCCGGTTTAGACTTGTGGACGTCGGGCCGGTAGGCTTCACGGGTCAGAGTTAGGATGGTAATTTCCTTCTACCAAACATTGGTCTCGCGCGGTTTCGGGCGTGGAGAGGATCTTTTGGCGCTTCATTCAAAATTTTGAACCAGAAGCATTCACGTTTACAGTACTCTTCAGTTGAACTTTCCTGATTAGACCTCATTATATTTGACCTTGTATGTTTAAAAACCTCATTAAATTATGTGATTCTTTTGAAATTTTTGACTCTTGAAAATCTTATAACTACAATTATTTTGGAATAGAGGAGGTAAACTTGAATCTATTTTGTACACGACTATGTATTATCAACAAAGATTGATGCCCCTTTTAGATGTGATTTGCAAAAGTCATTATCTCGAATTCAAATAGTTGAATGCACTTCCTATGAATTCGAATATTTGAAACCACTTCTTTGTTGAATTCAAAATGTATTCTAGTTCGTCGCTAGCAATTTGGAATGTATACCATGTATGTTTCTTATGTATAATGTGCTTGACACTGACCGCAGAGTGTACTCACATTTATATATGAATTGCAAGAGCCATGCATTGTCTGGATTTCAAACTACTGACTATGGATCAATAATGTGAAATAATACCATACACATGCTCGAATTCGATAGAGTATGGATGTTTGCTAGACCAATGTTCGTTCATACGTGATTTGCAAATTTCATGATCTCATCCAATTTTTTAAATACAATTTATATTTTAATTTAATGGGTAGAACAATCCTTTACACGTAGATGCACTCTCCCTTGACCCCTCCTCACACGCACGCTATCTTTCTCTCTCACGCATACGTGCACACACTATATATCGATCGGCCTTTCTCTCTCACAAATGCTCACCCTCTCTCCCAAAAGTGTCACACACACACACACTCTATATATCTCCCTCTCTCTCTTACTACTATCTACGACTCTTTTCACTAATCTTAGTCACAAACACTATTTCTCTCACATGCATGCGCTCGCATGGTCTCTGCCCCCCCTCTGTACATATCTCTGCCTCGTGTCTCCTGCACGCACACTCTCTTTAGTCCTCTCTCGCACGCATTATCTCCACCTCTCTTACTAGTTGACAGATATGATTCCATCAGATCATTCGGTAGGATATCCCTGACGGTTAAAGTGGATGGTGATAAGAGGCAAAGATTTTCCCAAGTCGGGGCCCTTGCGATCGAGGAAATACCATACTCCTGGTCGTGTATACTTTGATTGGGGTGTGTACAAAGTACATGTCAATACCAAGGGATTGTGTGTATATATACTATCGACGAACTAGGCCCCCGGCCTAAATAACATACCCGGGGCCTAGGGTTACAAATCGTAGTCCGCTTCGTCAGTGGAGATAGAGTCTTCCACGGCTCTGGTATCTTCATCTTGTACGTCAAGTCAGTCTTCCTATAACGCATCTCGGGCCGACCTATGTGGCGCAGGACGGAATTGACCCAGGGGGTCCTCACCTCGACCAACCAGACCAAAAAATGATGTGCCACCACCACACCTCGCACACTCTCTACCATCATAGGTCTCACTATATTCTCACACCCACACATACCAACACACACACTATTTCTGCTCATGCCTCTCTCCCCGTCTCCTCTGCATACACAAACTCACCATCTCTCGTTGAGACATCCTATTCATCTCTCTCTCTCTCCCTCTCTCTCCCTCTCTCTCGAATCTCTCGTGCTTTCTCTTTCTCCCATCGCACCCCCCTCGTATCCACGCCTCTCTCGAATACGTACACATACCCTTTTCAGGCCCTCCAAAATACGTCAACCACACATTCACGCATGTTACATCTCATTATCATGTGCTCCCAATGATCTAAAAAAGGCATCCGTTCACTTTTACTCCGCATACAAGATTTTTTTGAATTGAAACTACACAGATTGTCACAAAACTAATATTTAAGAAAATCTACATATACAATACTACAAAGTTATATATGAAAGTTAATTGCATGGTGCATCCAATGATATTTGTTCTGTATTGTGAATGTTTACTTTTTTATCCTATAAAATTAGTCACAATAAAGAGAATGAAGGGCATCTCTCTCTCTCTTACTCTCTCCATCGCACACCCCCTCTCTCTACGCCCTTTTCACGTACGCACACAAACTATCTCTCGGCCCTTGAGGGTGTCCCAGACTAGGGGGTAGTCGGGCTGCCGGCCTATCTCCTATAGGCCGGACTAATGGGCCGCTCTTTACTCATCGAAGGAAGGCCGGATTGTGGACGACCCCGTGCACCAGAAGGAAACCTCCGAAGACTTGGCGTCTCCTCCAAGAAATATTTAGCGTAACCGACATGTTTATCCCCTGATGGCAACCGACCATATGTAACCCTAGGTCCCTCTGGTGTCTATATAAACCAGAGGGTTTAGTCCGTAGAGGCAGAAGAACCATTATCATCATACCCACCTAGGGTTTAGCCCATCCGATCTCGAGGTAGATCAACTCTGTAATCATCATACAAACACATCAATACAATCAAGCAGGACGTAGGGTTTTACGTCTTCAAGAGGGCCCGAACATGGGTAATCGCTGTCCCCGCGTTCCTTGTTATCCATTGACTCCAAGATCCATAGTTCGGACCCCCTACTCGAGATCTGCCGGTTTTGGTACCGACATTGGTGCTTTCATTGAGAGCTGCGCTGTTGGGTCGTCAAGGATCAATGGCTCGCCTAGTCATCAGTGACGGCATCCGTAGCGGGGACATCTTCGTCCCCGGCCAGCTTTTTGCATTCGGCAGCATCGTGCTGCACGCCAACCCGAATGGTCACCTTGACTAGGTCAACAACTTCGCCCTTGAGCAGGAGATCAGGTTCGGCAACCTAGAGTACGTCGCCGACTCTCACAGCGATCTGATCTTTACTAGGTTCTTAGCTTTACCCGAGGAGCCTAATAATCCCGAGGCATTAACTTCGGATCTTCTCCCCGGCCCCGTCTCCGGGCTAGTCCTTAGTTCGGATCTGGCCTCGAGTTCGGATCCGATCCCGGTGCCAGAGAACCAGGGGTCGCCCTTGGCCAAACACACTCCCGGTGCGGGCACACTGGAGTTCAACTCCGAAGGATGCCCAAGGATGAATCCGGTGGACCTCTCACTTTTAAGCGAGATGTTAGATCGGATCCAGAAGATGAGTATCGCGGATGGCCCATCCTCAGTCCATGAGCAGATCGGACTGGAAGCCAACCGCGGGGAATTTTACGTCCCACCCACCACCCACTTAGTAGCCACTGTCGAAGACTTAACCGACATGTTGGACTATGCCTCCGAGGAGGCTGACGACATGGACGAGGATATCGACGTCATGCCCTATATGGCTCCCTCCCTTGCCACTCCCAACACCGGAAAGTGGACCACCACCTCCACCTATGACGTTTACATGGTCGACACCACCAAGAAGGATGGCGACGGCCCCGACGAGGAACCGCCCAAATGCCGAAGAAGGCGATCCAGGGGCGAGGAAAGGGCAAGGAAAACAACACAGGCACAAACGGCACCGGAGATAATGACACTCCGGACAACATGGGGGAGCTCGGCAACAACACCACCCCCGAACAGCACCACGATGCCTCTGAAGGGCACGAGGACCAGGGTAACCCTGAGGACCCCGAGGACTCTGAGGACAGCAACTACCTCCCTCCTTCCGAAGAGGAGGATAGCCTCGGACCCGAGGATTTCTTCGTCCCCGAGGACCCCTTGGACCACGAAAGATTCAAGCAGCAGCTCATAGCCACTGCCCGAAGCTTGAAGAAGAAGCAACAACAGCTGAAGGCCGAAGAAGATACCCTTAACGATAGATGGACGATGGTCCTAGCAGCCGAAGAGGGCTTCGACAATCGGCGCCAGGATCAATACAAAAGTTACCCACGACGGCGTTTGCTTCCGTCATTTGAGGACGAGGCCTTTGAGCCCATACCTCCCAGACAAACTCAGACAGACCAGCCCGACCGCTCCCTCGACGGGACAGGACGGCTGGAGAAACCGAATACCCACCCGCGCCCCCTCGGCGGGCAGGCAAGGACCCGGTTCAACCGAATGACCCATATGATCTGCGGCATGACCTAAACGCCAGAGGGATACAGTCAATATCCATTTATGGGTCCAGAGGACACACGCCCGCTGGACGGGACGGATACCAAGCCTGGCGCGATAGGAATGATAGAGCCCGGGAGCAGCACCGTGCTCGGATGACGACTGATCTCCGGCACGACGTGGCCCAGGCCAGGGGCGCCGCACACCCAATGTGTTTTACAGACGAGGTGATGCAGCATCAGTTCCCCGAAGGGTTTAAACCCGTGAACATAGAACAATACGATGGGACAACTGACCCAGTCGTGTGGATCGAAGATTTTCTTCTCCATATCCATATGGCCCGAGGAGATGACCTCCACGCCATCAAATATCTGCCATTAAAACTTAAAGGACCGGCAAGGCACTGGTTGAACAGCCTGCCCGAAAACTCCATCGGGAGCTAGGAGGAGCTCGAGGATGCATTCCGAGCCAACTTTCAAGGCACCTATGTTCGGCCGCCGGATGCCGACGACCTGAGCCACATCGTTCAGTAGCCCGGGGAGCCAGCTCGGCAATTCTGGAATCGGTTCTTGACTAAGAAGAACGAGATCGTTGACTGTCCGGATGCCGAAGAAATTGCCACATTCAAGCACAGTATTCGGGACGAATGGCTCGCTCGCCAGCTCGGCCAAGATAAGCCGAGAACAATGTCGGCCCTCACCTCCCTAATGACCCGCTTTTGCGCGGGTGAAGATAGTTGGTTAGCTCATAGAAGCAACCACCCTGAAGACCCCAACACTTCAGAGGCCCGGGACGGGAACGGGAAACCCCGATGCAACAAGAATAATAAGCGCCGGCACACAAACAATGGCAATGAAGCTGATGACGCGGTAGTAAATGCCGGGTTCAGCGGCTCAAAATCAGGACCGCGCAAGAAGCCCTCTAAAGGGAATCGGGACGGCCCGACTGCATTGGATAGAATCATGGATAGGCCCTGCCAGATCCACGGTACCTCGGACAAGCCCGCCAACCACACCAACCGTAACTGTTGGGTAATCAAACAGGCCGGCAAGCTCACAGCCGAGGAACAGAGCAAGGGTCCCCGCAGCGAGGATGACGACGAACCTCGCGGGCTGAACAATGGAGGCCAAAAGCAGTTCCCTCCCAAGGTAAAAACCGTGAACATGATTTACGTCATGCATATACCCAACAAGGAGCGGAAACGAGCACTTCGGGATGTCTACGGCCTAGAGCCGGTGGCCCCGAAATACAACCCATGGTCGGCTTGCCCGATCACTTTCGACCGTTGAGACCATCCGACCAGTATCCGTCATGGAGGAACGGCGGCTCTAGTGCTCGACCCCATCGTGGATGGATATCACCTCACCAGAGTCCTTATGGACGGAGGCAGCAGCCTCAACCTGATTTACTCAGATACAGTGAGGAAGATGGGAATCGACCTGTCAAGGATCAAACCCAGTAACACCACCTTTAAAGGTGTAATCCCAGGCGTCGAGGCATGCTGCTCGGGATCCGTGACATTGGAAGTAGTCTTCGGTTCGCCCGATAACTTCCGCAGCGAAGACTTAATCTTTGACATTGTTCCTTTCCGCAGCGGTTACCACGCACTCCTCGGCCGGACAGCGTTCGCCCGCTTTAACTACATCCCACACTACACATATCTGAAGCTCAAGATGCCAAGACTGAAGGGTGTTATTACCGTCAATGGTAACACCAAGCGCTCGCTCCGAACAGAGGAACACACAGCGGCTTTAGCCGCCAAAGTCCAGGCCACCGAAGAAGCGTCGCAGGCCCAGTCTACCATCAAGGCACTGGACGCACGCAAACGCGCCTGAGCTACGGCCTCGGTCCTGGAGCACTCCCGTCCTCATCCTAAATAGGGATACGCGCCCCACAGCACGGCCCACCCAGCCGTGAAATATGTGCCTCGAGTGCACAACTTCGCGCTCAAGATTCCATGGGCAGCTGTGGGGGCAAACGACTCAAGGGCCGAGAGCTCGGTTCGACCAAGACACGGCCAAAGATGTTCTCAGAACACTACTACATAACAGGCACCATCTAGGGCCTGATGAGCGTTAAGCTGATACACTGCGGCGACTTCTCAAAACCCTTTCCCAAGGGCTCGTCCGCCGAACATTATTACTTCCGCCAAGCATACAGTCGACAACCCCAATCACACGGAAGCTTCATAAAGAGCAAAGGCGCAGACGTGCGGCAGGGCGCAGTAGGGACGTCAAACCACTCATGAAGGCCCTGTGTAAACCTTTCCTCTAATGTATTTATTTCTTAAAGTATCTGTAAAAGTTACTTTGGCGGTCCGGATTGTACGGATAGACATCATGAATTCAAAGGAAATAATGACCATTTTTTCCAGTCATACTGCAGTCAATTATGTTGCGCTTTCCTTTCCACTTTTTGGCCGAAGTAAACTATTATGATATGTTCCTTTTTAGATGTGATCGGCTGATAGACCGGGGGCTCAACCATAAATCTTGCCCCAAACATCATTCCGGCACCAATTTTATTACATGTGCTCGGCATCATGGATATTGCATTATATGAATCAATTCCGAATTATGTATTTGGTCAATGGTTAGGTTGCCCGGCTCCTGTGTTTGCCCTCGTACGTTCCGCATTGTTCGGCTAGGAGGGTAAAGGGAGAACCACTGCGATTGTACTTCTAGCTAGCCTGGTTAAGTACCTCAGTGGAGAAAGCTGAAAACTGACTGTCAAAATAAGCGAGAACTGGTCGGCGATCCGATGACAAGTGTCAAACTAAAAATCGATGGAGGTTAATCTGTGTCAAACGAAGGGTTTGCTGTTACAGGAACCAAGTGATAATGGTATCAACCTCGGTACGCCCGGATATCACATATACTAGGGGCTAGTCACCAGCCCCTGTAGTCAAGCTCCTATGGCTAAGTGAAAGCACTAAAGCCGCATAGTCTGATTGCCTCATTTTCCTTACACACAACTGCCTCCGGGCACCGAGATGTCGGCTAAGGGTTCAGGTGTTAAGAGAAAACACCCCATGCAGTATCTGCAAGGGGGCTAAAGCGAACGACTGGCAACTTTCAGTTTAAAAACGGCCGCACAGGAGTCAAAATAAAACATATAAGGCATTATATTTATAGCCAGCCAGTTGCATTTCAACAGCACAAAAGTTTCAACTCCTCGGATACAAGGAAAATAAATTTACTCATAAATTGCATCTTTCGAGCACTGGACCTCTATTGCTTGAGCACCATCCATCACGATGGGAAAGTACTGCTCGGGGCGCCTGTGCTCCTTCCCAGGAGGCGAAGGTCCGGTGGCCACCTCGGTTGGCTTGATCTTCGGCCAGTGCACCATTGTTTTGCCGAAGGCCATCCGAGCTCCCTCAATGCATACGGAGCGCTTCCAGGATTCAATCTGGGGTGTGGCGTCGTACAACCTCTGCACCAGGCCGAAATAGCTGCTCGGCAGTGGCTCTGAAGGCCACAGCTTGATGCAGAGGTCCTTCATCGCTGGCTCCACCATCCGATGCAACTCCATCAGCTGCTTCATCTGGTTGTTGAGGAGGGGAGGGTGTTCGGGCGCTTGAAACTGCGCCCAAAACAGTCTCTGCTCGGCACGTCCCTCCTGGGCTGCAAAGAACCTAG
The DNA here is from genome assembly GCA_039707655.1 of Elymus sibiricus. Classification (NCBI taxonomy): domain Eukaryota; kingdom Viridiplantae; phylum Streptophyta; class Magnoliopsida; order Poales; family Poaceae; genus Elymus; species Elymus sibiricus. The sequence continues at coordinate 310,270,706 of CM077674.1, forward strand.
CCGCATCCGATGCACTCCTCGGGAGATCCGCAAAGGCGTTTGGGGAATGCCACACTTGCGTGAGCAAAGCAAACCTGTTACCACCAAAAACACTTTGTAGTAAGTATGGCTTACCATCCGCAATAAGTTTAACTTGGCGGAGTTCCTCTTGGTAGCCTCGTGCCTCCGTCCGCGCTTCCTTAGCCGTCGACCCGAGTGAGGTTAGCTCGGCGGCCTGATGCTTATTATTTTGCTCAAGGACCTCACATTTTGTGACGGCATCCTTGAGCTCTTGCTGCACTTCAAACACTCTGGCCTCGTGCTTCTGGCTAGCGGTTCTCACCGCATCCAGTTCGGCAGCTGTCTGTTCGGCCGCAACCTTCTGCTCCACAGCTTCCAGCTGAGCCTTCCTCAGCTCGGCCTTGAGGTTCTCGACCTCCGTGGCAGCAGCTGCAGTAATATCAGTTGCACCCCGTTTGGGTTAATTACTTAAACCTTACTTAAAAACTGCTGTAGTAAACAGTGTAGTTCAGACTTGCCTTGCGCCTCATCGAACCGCTTATTCAGTAGGCCGAGGTCATCCTCGGAGCTCTTGAGCTTCCGATTCAGCTCGGCCAACTCCTCGGCGTTGGCGGCTACCGCCGAGGATGACGCCTGCACATTACACTAAGCACATTAGGATCTGAGTTATCGATTTTCGATCCTCTGACCGGCTTTATTCAAGCCAGTCGGAGTCTCGGGGGCTACTGTGTATGAGGTTACATATTCATATAAAAGAAATTTTCTTAGGAAAAGGCATTACATGGCCTACCTTGAAGCCCATGAGAAGGCCGCCGAATGCCTCCTTCAGTCCGTTGTCCATGGACCGAAGACTTTACAACACTGCGCCCATAAGGGCACGGTGCTCTTCGGCGATAGAGGAGCTGGTTAAAGCTTCCTCCATCTCGTCCGGCCACCTGGTCGAAATCCGCTCTGGAGCGGGCGGGGGTGGCGGGGGCACCTCGGCTCCTCCTTCTGTGGAGACCGGAATGTTTGACTCTGGGTGCCTTGACGGCTCCGGAGCCACTCTCGGGGAGAGCTCGGATTGTCCGGGCTCCCCCTCTTCGTTCACCAGAGGGGCTCTCCCCTCCTGGTCTTCGGTGGCCGAGGTATGCACCTCGGCCATAACGGTGTCACCCCTCCCCCTGTGTGTGGCACGGGAGGGGTCCTCCTTGACACCTCCTCGACCTCCTCGACGATTGGAGGAGGCGAGGCGCGCGACTCGGTCCCGCTCTCCGCCAGCGCGGCCGGTGGAGAATCCCCCTCCGAGTCTTGATCGGTAGGGAGGTCGGGCAGCGGGCTGTGATGTTAGAAGCAGAAGCGCGATCAATAGCAGACTTAGTTCGGCTGAAAATGCATAGGCGAATCTTAGGATGCGTACCTTTGGGCCAGCGGTTTGACCCTGGGGGTCCTCCGAGGAACCTCTTCGGAGGCCTCGGAGTCATCGGCAGAGGCTGAGCTGTTGTTGGACAGGGCCACCTTGGCCCTGCATGGTCTTTTGGGGGCAGGATGAGGCTGCTCCTCCTCGGTGTCCTCGGACACCGCCCTCTTCCTGGTTCGGGAGGAATCACTTTCCTCCCCATCCTCTCCCTGCTCCTTCTCCTCCTCTTGTGTGGAGGGAGCATGGGTGTCCCCGGATCTAGTGTCCGGGGGTCCTCGGGAACGGAGGCCTTCTCTGGCATCCTTCTTCTTTTCCTTCTTCTTCTCCTTCTTCTCCGGCGCCTCGTACGGCTCCTCGGCCAACATGGCCGTCAGCAAGGCCGTCCTGGGGCCCTCGAGCAGCGGGCCCGGGCTGTCGATCTGCTCGGCCTTCTTCAGCCAACTCTGTGGATGAGAAATAAGAGATTTGAGTACCTTATCGAAAGGGAACAATCTGAATACAAGAGTAAAACTTAACATACCTCCCGAGAGGGGTTTGCGGCGTCGAGGCCGATGTCTTCCTCCTCGGCCGGCCAGTCCTTCTGTGGCTTGAACAACACCTTCCACAGCTGTGCGTGGGAAGTGCAGTTGAAGCTGAGCACGGTGGCGGGGTCCTCGGGCTTATAGACCCACATGGGGGAGGCCCGGTCTTGAAAGGGGAGGATGCGGCGGCAAAGCATGATCTGAATCACGTTGGGCAGCTCAACCCCCCGCTCTATCATCTTGGATATCCGGCTCTGCAGTAGCGCCAACTCCTTGTTTGACCCCCAGTCGAGGCCCTTCTTGGTCCACGAGACCAACCTCGTGGGGGGTCCGGATCTGAAGGCGGGGATCACCCCCCAATCCGCGCTCCATGGCTCCGTGATGTCGAACCACTCCTTCTGCCAGATCTTGATGGTTTCGATGAAGGTGCCCTCTGGCCACTCAACCCGGGGAAGCTTGCTGACCATCGCTCCCCCACAGTCCGCGTGTTGGCCGTCAACGATCTTCGGCTTGACGTTGAAAATCTTTATCCACAGGCCGAAGTGTGGCCGGACCCGAAGAAAGGCCTCGCAGATGATGATGAAGGCCGAGATGTGCAGAAAAGAGTTCAGGGCAAGATCGTGGAAATCGAGCCCATAGAAAAACATCAGGCCCCTGACGAAGGGGTGGAGAGGAAAGCCTAACCCTCGGATGAAATGGGGGAGGAACACCACCCTCTCGCCGGGCCTCGGCGTGGGGATGACTTGACCCACCTCCGAAGCGCGGTGAGCGACGTCGGCGGGAAGGTAACCCGCGTTCTTCAGCTCTAGGATGGCGCTCTCGGTGACGATGGAGGCCTCCCACTTGCCCTTAGACCCGGAAGCGGCCATGGCTGGATTGAATGGGTGGCCGGAGAGGTTCTTGGAAGGGAGAACAGATCTGGACGCTGGAGCTCAAGAGATTGGGAGGGCAATGGCGAAGGAAGAAGTGAGAGCGTGCGAAGGAAATGGTGGCCGCTCCCCTTTTATGGGCTGCTGTAAAACCAAGGGTCCTTTTACTGCGCCACAGGCTTCGTCGTTTCCCCATATAGTCGTGCCATTATGCGCGCGTGGGATAGTGCAAATCATTGATCATATCCCTTAAAAACAGGGCACGATCTCCATATCGATGGGACACGCCAATGAAGGAACCGCCTCGAACCGCGAATCGAGTTTTCATAAACCAACTCGTGGTCGTGGCGGGTCATGACCCTTCGGCAAAAGTTCTCAGATGGGGTCACTGTTCACACCTATGCGACTAGCCTTCGGGGCTAAGTTATCGGTACACTTCGGCGACCGAAGCATAATTCGGGGAACATTTGGTTAGGCAGCCCTTGAGGACTTGATTCAGAGGGGTTGCAGGCTTGGCACAAGTACCACAGAAGGAAAGGAACTGGTCCACAAAGCCGATGATGTTTGGCATATACCTCGGCTTCGAGGACTAGTTCGGGGGCTACTGAGGGTGTCCCGGACTAGGGGGTACTCGGGCTATCGGCCTATCTCCTACAGGCCGGACTAATGGGCCGCTCTTTACTCATCGAAGGAAGGCCGGATTGCGGACGACCCCGTGCACAAGAAGGAAACCTCTGAAGACTTGGTGTCTCCTCCAAGAAATATTTAGCGTAACCGGCATGTTTATCCCCTGATGGCAACCGACCATATGTAACCCTAGGTCCCTCTGGTGTCTATATAAACCAGAGGGTTTAGTCCGTAGAGGCAGAAGAACCATTATCATCATACCCACCTAGGGTTTAGCCCATCCGATCTCGAGGTAGATCAACTCTGTAATCATCATACAAACACATCAATACAATCAAGCAGGACGTAGGGTTTTACCTCTTCGAGAGGGCCCAAACCTGGGTAATCGCTGTCCCTGCGTTCCTTGTTATCTATTGACTCCAAGATCCACAGTTCGTACACCCTACCCGAGATCTGCCGGTTTTGGTACCGACAACACTCTAAAAGTACGCCCCCATACACATTCATGCGTGACGGTCATTGTATTTCAAGCGAAAGCAGAATACGGTCTCTGGATTTAGAATGCACTCATTACGGTCAACATATACATTTTCTGGTGATTATATGGTCACTAGCTCACCGTACAGCTCCGTATTTTGATGGTGACACTGACGGTCACTGTATTTTGAAACGAAAGCACGATACGGTCAGCATATACATTTTGTGGTGATTATACAATCACTGGCTCACCGTACAGCTACGTATTTTGTTGATGACACGATCAATTGACCAGTCAAACAGTCCACGTGGCGCAACTAGTGTTGCATCAGAAGCGCACATTATCTCCCTAATGTAGGGCCCACCTATCAGTGGGTATAAGAAAGAAACAAATGGTAATAAATTAGTGCTCGGTGGGGATTCGAAGTCGAGACCTCAGGTTGGTAGCCCGCGCGCGATAACCACAGCGGACAAGGTCGCCTAGTGATGATATGCTGAGCCGGCCTTTTAATACGCAGGAGCTACTGTGGTGAATACACACACATCACACATGCAGACAAACATGCACGCAACGCCCGCATGCATGCATGCAATACTCACACGTACACATGCACGCACACAACACTCGCACGAACACACGCACTCAAGCATGCATGCAACACTCACACGTACACATGCACACACGCAACACTCGCACGAACACACGCACTCAAGCATGCATGCAACACTCACACGTACACATGCACGCACGCAACACTCGCACGAACACACGCACGCATGCATGCACACAACACAAGACGCAACACACACGCTCACGCTCAAGTGCTCAACCTACACGAGCATGCACACATATACACAGCCAGGGTGGTTCGTGCACAAGGGCTTGTTCCGCGGGGTCGCAGGTTCGACCCCTCACGCGCCTGCGTAAATTTTTGTTTACCAACTGATAGGTGGGACCCGTAAGCCACATGGCCAGTTTGACCAGTCGACAGAGTGCCACGTAGACTTTTTGACCGGTCAACTGAGTACAATTTGTAATTACGATTTTCACATCCGTATTGGGCCGGCAGATTTCGGATGTTTAGTCCCACCTCGCCGCGTGAGGAGCTGGTCGACCGGCTCAAATAGCCGGGTCGTCCAGAAGCGATAAGCTGCAGTCATCATTGCACCGTTTGTTAAGGACATGAATTGTTAATAGTATTAATCTTCTCTGTGATATAAAGGCTGCTTGTAGTGGTTAGTATCATAACTATTATTCCTAAATATGTTTATTATGATAGGGTATCTGATATGATACTCAACCCTCTCTTTCTTCATTTAGTTATATGCCACCTCAACATTGCTGCAGGTGGTACCGCTATGTGCTGGAGCGGGGTGCTCGGTCACAAGCATTTCACAAGCATTCAAGTCTACCACACACGCCACCAGACAACCACACGCAGTTGGCGCGCCGTCCGGTGCGTGACAAATATTTGCAAAATTTCTGGTTTGGCGCCAAAACCCGAGCCTTTGCATTTCGCCAAAAAATACAAACTGAGCCTCTGTGTTAACTTCCTGCCCCACCCCGCCCAAAACATTCAAATCCCTCATTTGCCATGAAATTTTGCTGTGTGTTGTTGTTTTCAGGGATATTTTGCTGTGTGAAAACAAATTTAAATATCAACGAATAATCGGTGTCCGGGGTATTTTGCCGGGACACGGTTGAATGGCCTCATATTAGTTAGTTTGTACTAGCACTAGTACTACTAGTGTTGAGTAGTAGGAGAAGGAGTAGTACAGTGGTAGTAGAGTACAAACCACTACGAGTCCCATTGGACACCAATTTTCTTGGAGTCCGTGCTACAGCTAGCACTTCTCCCTCCTCGTTCCTCTAAACTCAGCCGACGCGCGGCAGGCAGGGTGAGGGTTTGCCGATAGTCGGTTTGCTCAACAACAGTCCCAGATGTCAGTGAAAATGCAAGACAACACGCGTTCCCTAGCTTGAGCGGCGTGCCGGACCGACCGTGTGGAGGTGCGGCACGAATGCGGCAGGCTTTTCATTTTGAACTCGTAAGTTGTAACATTGGGTTCTGCTCCTTGGAGCGACGATAGACACAAATAACGATTGAAAATGCTAGGGCGGGGCTTTTCCCGTGCAATAAGAGGGGGAGTTTGCCAGCTTGGCCAATCGTCGGTTTGCTCACATGCAGTCCCACATGTTACTCACATGCCTTGGTAATGGGCGTTGAGCGGCGGGCCAAAACATATTGTTACTTCAATTATTCATGTTGCACGTACATTAAAATTGCATTGAAATGTACCCAACAACGTGCGGGCTAGTATCATCTAGTGATCTGAAAGGGCCCACTTCAAAAAAGAAAGAAAGGCGATTCGGTGCCCAGGCTCATCTGCACCCGGTCGGAAAAAAATCACAAAAAATTTAAAAAAATTCATAAGATTCTTGTTTTTTTTGCATCGTTGAAAATTTGATGTGTAAGGTCCGCTCCAATTTTCAAGTCGTTCGGACATCTGAGGAGCTCTCGGCAAAAAAGACAAATCGGGTCAGAACAATGCATGAACAGTAAACCTTTTTTACAGACCCCGAATTTGTCTTTTTTGCCAAGAGCTGCTCAGATGTCCAAATGATTTGAATATTGGAGCGGACCTCACGCATCATATTAGCTACCATGCAAAAAAGAATTAGAATTTTTTGAATTTTTCTAGTATTTCTTTTGATATTTTTTTCAGCATGGGTGCAGATGAGCCTGGGCTCAGAAGTGGATTATCGCCCACTACACATTCAAGCATTTCACATCGTTCTCTCGCTCTCTCTATCAAACCGACTATGCCAAACTCCCCTGCCTACCGCGCGGGAAAAGACCCGCCCTCGCTTTTTTAATCGGGTTTTTTATCGATGGATCACGCGAAGCAGCTAAACCAAGTGTTACAAGACTACTAGTACTACTACTACAGTACACTGGACTGCCGTGTCTTGTACTCCTCCGTCGTAGTGGAGACGCTCGCTTTCATAAATGTTCTGCTTCCTTTCGCCAACATGTGGGACATCTAGCATCCAGGTCCACGTGCCATGCACCAAATAACCGTGCAAAACAGTAGGGGGGACGCACCCTGGTCGTGGCGCCGCAGTAGTACTAATGAGCAATGAGGCGTCAAATCACAAAGCCGCACCTTTCCAACCATCATTTCACTCTTCGCTGAATCCGCTTCTCCATCATCTTCTTCAAGAAAACCACGTGTTGCTTCTGCCATTGTTCTGATTTTTCATGAGGGACGAGCATCGGCTTGGTACATCACTGACACTTGTGACCGCATGTTAGCAAACCGACAGGCCAAGCTCCCCCACCCACCACTTGGCAAAAGCACCTCCTTTTTACTAATCTGGATATCTACTTTTAGATCAATATAATCGAGATTTGTATATATCGCACCAAGAAGCAAAACCAAGTGGTACGCTTTACAGTTCAAAACAAAATGGCGGCACACTTCCAGCACGGCTTTCGCGTTCGCGTCGCAAGTCCGCAGGGTCAATCCGCACACGAAATGGCGACACCAAAAATGATGCACTCACGGGCCTTTACGGGGCTAATACGGGCATCTTGCAAGTAATCAAACTAGACCGCCTCTGATTTCAGGGGGTGGGCCCCTTCCCACCCCCTAAATCCAATCCTAATCCTCCACATTTGCTACTCCGTAAAGTCTGTAAAAATCCTCCCCGTGAGTCTAGCATTGCTCATGGCGACACACTAATAGCACGACTTTCACCGACATGTGGGACATCCACCATCCTGGTCCACGTGCCATGCACCAAAGTTTGGAGTAGCGGGGGGAGGCACCCCGGTCGTAGCGCCGCAGTACTGGTAAATGAGCAAAGAGGCATCAAATCACAAAGCCCCACCTTGCCCACAGTAAGCTGGACGGAGCAGGGGAGTACAAAAAATTGTGGACGCAGCTTCGACCCAAAGGCAGTGACGCGTGGGTCCCGCATTTTGATATACCCGCGGCCTCCTTTGGTTCACAGGGTAGGAATATTATAGGAGTATGAAAGTTGTAGGAAAAGAGATGACGTACGGCCTCCTTTGGTTTGTAGGAATTTCATAGTATAGGATTTTCAAAGGAAAAATTCCTATGGAGCTCTGTGGTTTGTAGGAATGGATTCCTAATCCTATGTAGGATAGGAACCAGTCCTTCACATTTTAAAGGAAAAAAACCATTACCCTAGACTCAATGGAAAAATTCCTATCGTATGCATCAAATGACATTTCTTTCTCTATAGGAATTGAGATGCATGTCATCTCACTTCCTATGTCTTTCCTATTCCTATGATATTCCAATCCTATGAACCAGAGGAGGCCGACATGTATCTCAAATCCTTTGAGTAGGGATAGGAAAAGAGATGTCATTTGGTTCACATCATATGAATTTTTCCATTGAGTCTTAATGTTTATTTTGCTCTTAAATGTGGAGTATAGGAATCCATTCCTATGAACCAAATGGCTCTAAATGAAAAATTCCTATAAAAATCCGTTCATATAGAATTCCTATAATATTCCTCCACACCAAAGGAGGCTTGAAATTTTTGTAGGTGATGATACGACAGTCTTCCTTTGCCGAGTGTCGGCTAACGGAGACTCGGCTAACAAAATTGGCTAAGTGTGGCACTCGGCAATAGAGCAGTGCCACGCGTCAAGTCCTTATTCGATGGGACATTGCCGAGTTTAGAACTCAGCAAAATATTTGCCCGGTTCTTCTAATGAAGGAACACACTATATTTGATCTCTCTACTGATCCCGATCGTTCTTTCTCTCTCCTTAGTTAGAGGACTCAATCCTACGATGTTTCTCGCTCTCTCTCACAACAAACACACACTTACGACCCCTCTTTATTGAAGACACACTCGTACATTCCTCCCCCATCTCTATAGATATCTCTCGATGATGAATGAAATGATATATGCTGTGTTTTCTATATGTGCATGTTGTTCTATGAAAACTCGGTAAAAGTTCGTGAGGTTTGAATTTTCAATAAAGCTATATGCACTATATTTTGGAACGGAGGGAGCATATGGCAGCTGCGAACGCTCACGTGGAAATTTTATGTGTCGGAGGAGTGGCTGTTCTGTCAAATGCCATGGCAAAACTGCCACTGTCAGATGCAGATCTGACGGTTCTTTGGGCGTTCGCCAGGAAATGGCTTGTGGTGAATGTTCGCCAGATATGATTTACGGACACACGTGTTGCATTGACACGTTAACCCTCCCTCCCACGCACGCACACACGTACCTCACGACTCTCCTGAGACTTCTCGCACACACCATCTATCTATACTCTGTAGGTAGACGTGACACACATATATGTGCTCTTCACACCCTTCCCTAAGAACTTCTAAAAAATAAAAGACGTCACACATATTTTTTTTGTAACTCAGACGTCACACACATATACATCTTACTCTAGGTGGAGTACATAGTACACGAAGAGACACACACGCACTAGTTCTCTAACACCCACGCGCGGGTACACGCAGGAGCGCATTTGTTTACAAAGAGGCATCCCAAGTGACAATTTGACTCGTGCAGTTTTCAACTTCATGGAGGGTCGGGGACCACACGTGTACATAGTGCGACCTGGACGCGGTGGCGCGTTATTGATTGAGTTTTTTTTACTGGAACGTTAAATGAAAATAGTGGTTCGCGCGTATTCATTTTAAAAACGATTGCTACAAGAAAATCACTCCACTATATATATAACCCGGAGCTTGAGCGCTTGCTTTACTAGGGTTGCTCTCATTCACTCTCTCATCCTCTCCAGATCTAAACAAGACAGCGGCGGCCACACCCTCTCTCTGGTCACCGCTGGTCACAGTTCCGGCTGGATCCCCTCCGCCGGCGAAGCGGAGAAGGTGCAGCATTCGCGCGGTCATCGGCGGCGAGGGAGGAGACCCACAGTTGCCGGCGCGTCCCGATCGGCGGCCCGTTCCATTCTGTCTGACACAGCGCCGGCTCGGGAGGGCCTCCGACCCCTTCTTCCTCCCTGCCGTATTGTTGGCAGATCCGGCCTCCCACCGCCCTCCTATCCACTTCCGGATGACCCTCAGGTATAACTTTCCTCGAAACCAGCCTTGCTCTACTGCCCCAGGTCACCACGTGGCTGCATGTGGATCTTTTTCTACTTCCTTCGGCTATTCCAAAGCCACCTAAATTTTTACTATTATTCGAGGTAAACCTACTTCATGCAGTCGAATCTAGGACTTTGTTCAAAAGGGAAGAAAGGGGGGAAAGCTGTAGCATGAATATAGGACTTGGTTCAAAGAGGAAAGAAAAGGGGGAAAGTAGTAGAGACTGGCTACCCAACCGGTCTCTTGGTTGTAAAGGGGAAGAAAGTGGGGTGGATAGCGAAGCGTGGGGGGAAGTACTAGTAAGATACTGGCCAGACCGGTCTCTTGGTCGAAAAAGGGAAGAAAGTGAGGGGGTGTTGGGGGGACAACGCAACTGAGAACGAGCAGGTCTAGATTTCCTGAGCTCACATAGGAAAAGGTCGCCGAGGAGATAAAAAATTGGACAAATGCATACATGCTGCCTGAATGTTTGCCGCTCTCGGCAACCAGATCTGCTTCACCACTTTATGCCCCTGCTGTCCCTTTGACCTTATCGCTACCGTTTATCTAATATCTGAGGAAAAATGAAGCAATGCCACTGTTAGCCTAATGTCACTTCTAAGTAATGCTGCTGTCAGTCTAGTGCCATCGATAAATTGAAGCAATGACACCACCATTTTATGAAGTGCTTCTGTCTTGCTTTATTTCCCATGAATTTTGTTTTGCCAGTTACACTTAAATCTCACACCGCTAACATTGCTTCATCCCATTGGAACTGTACAAATTTGATTGCACCGTGCACGGAGCTACTGACCATGTGCTACTCTCATGACAGTAATACTAGTGCCGTTGTTCTGCATGTTAATCTAGTGCCAGTGTTGATGTGATGTGATGCTACTTCTTACTTAATGACACTTTTTCATACTGTCAATGTAATGCCATTCATAACACAAGAGATGCTATTGTTAATCATATGCCACTGCAAATAACTGCCACTGCTTAAATAACCATATTACATATTTGTGCAAACATGGATCTCTATCTCCATATCGTTTCTATTTGTGCAATCATAAGCACACACCTCAATTTTAGTAGAACTGCACAAAATCAGATGGCTGTTCCTACCTGTCGTCCTCTAGCCACCCGTATTCCAGGTATTCCTACATTCATAACTAGCTAGAATGACCAACGCAAGTTAAAAGAAGCTGATTCGTACGTGGACTTCCTGATTGCAGTGCAGGAATGAGCCTGTCATGTGTGGCGGAGAAAACAAGCAGTGTGTCCGCGCCGTGAACTACACTCACTCCCAATTTAAGGATGGCCCGAGGACGAGCTTGCATGGCTGCACGGAGGTTTTGGGGTCAGGTGCGTGTAAAAGAGGCATTGCGGTCTGCTTATTTCTGCAAATAGCGGTGCTTAAATTTAGTGGAACTGCACAAGAAGTTCTGATGGTCAATCCACTTCAAGGTTTAGTTCAATATTCCAACTGAGAACACAATTATAATTTTTTATTCTGGAACGAGAGAACCTAACCTTGGATGGTGGCAACAAGAAAAACCAGAGTGAACCCCAGGAAATTAAAGCTTGCCTAGGGAGGCCCTTTGCTTAGAGAAGCCTGGCTTGATTTTTCCTGATTTGTAAACCTTCTCACAACTTTGTCTTTTGCTGTCAACTTCCAAAAGAGATGTTATGTTCTATGAATCATTGAGATGTATAAAAAAGCTGAACTTATGCTTTTGAAGTATTTTATGCAGCCGAGTTTATTGCGAATGTTTAACATGAATGCTGGAGTAGCATGTTAACATTTGGAATCTATATTGTGGCCTCAATTAACCGCATGTACCGCTGTAACTAGATACGTAGTTGCTTATATGTCAGACAGCAGAGTATGAGTGTGAGCTGGTCGATCTAGTGTTGAAGCGATCTGCGCACCAACTATGCTTACAAGTGGGGTAGCACCAACAGTGCATTACCTACACTATGTATACGTCGGTGCACCAAGAGTTGTCAAACACGTATTTCATCAAACACACACTACTCGTTTGATAAACAGTGGCAACTTATGTCTTACAATGCCATATTACATGAAAGAACTCGTGAGGATGCATCTGTTTTGGCAACACTTACGAGGGTTCACACATGATTCACGAGCACACAAAAGTAGCAGCAGTTCCCATAGAGGGATTCAAACAGAGTACTACCCCAAGAGGGCTCGATAATACGCAAGGTTCGGGTAATTAAACATAATCCAAGCTACTTTGAAACACTAACTGGGCCAACTATTTCATGCCATCGATCTAATTGGGGATGGACACAAGACGAACCTTGCCATGAACATCCTCGAGGATGTCCGACAACAGCTCATTCCTGTCAACCTTCTTGAAGATAACCTTGTGGCCTTTCCACTCATAAACTTGTTTGTTGAGGCATGCCATGTCATCTTCATGGATAAGCTTGACAAGAACATTATGCATCACAAACAAAGGAGTAACTATGAACTTGTTGTGCTTTAGTACACCCTGGACAACACGCCTGACAACAGTGTGGATGGAATACATTTCGTCTTCCGTATAAGTGCAAATGGCTTCCAGGATCGAACAACCTAAGAACTTTGTTTTCCCAGTGCGTATATTCAGGTCATCCACCTCATAGCGAGTGACATGTACAACCACACAATCCTTGTCTACATCAGGGCTCTAATTGAAACAGAAACGAATTCTGAATTACTTTCCAATATAAAAAACACAAGTTATTTAAATCACCATGTAGAGTCAAAAGTATGCATGACAAGGAAGGTAGCATGGCACCGGAGCTAATAAATCTTGCATTATTTATCACCTCATACTTAGAAGAAACACCACAATCAAGATCGCCAAAGAAGAAAATCACCTTGGGCAGCTCAGCGGGGGGGGGGGGGGGGGGGGGACACATCCTCGAAGGTGTCCATCTTGCCGGGGGAAAACTGCTCCTGCACGGCCACGGGGGCTGTAACCTCGAACATGGCGTTGACCATCTCAGTAGTGGCCGTGAGCGCATCTGGGGTCAGCTCAGTGGTGGCCCTCATCTTCTTGGAGCTCTCTGTCTCGTGGGGATCAGCCTGCCGTGTCTGCTCCAACATCGGTAGCTCTTTGCTCGGTTCTCCATGATCCATAATGAAACTGACAAATAGAAGACAACCAAAAGGAAAACACAATCGCAATGACAATGACACAAAAAAGGGAGTGAGGATCAGTTACTGCTTTGCAAAAGATTTTTTTGGAAAGAAAATATACCAACATCACGGATGCGCTCACCTTCCCTTCGTTGGGAGAGAAGAACAATGGCGGAAGCGAGTGGTGGCTTTCTTGAAGAAGATGAGGGAGAAGCGGATTCAGCGAAGAGTGAAATGATGGTTGCTTCATCCGACCAACTTACTACGGGGAGGTGGGGTTTTGTGATATGACGACTCATTACTGCCGCACTATGACCGGGGTGACTCTGCGCCTGCATACCGCCTTCTAATTTGGTGGATGCCATTCGGGCCCGTGCTCTGCATGGCCTGCATGTCGGTGAACCAAAGTAAAACGGCAGTAGTGGGAGCTGTTTCGACGACCGACGAGGAGCCAGAAGCGGTAGTGTCTCCACTATACTTTAGGAGTAATTGTTTTTTTGAGGATTGAGTAATTGTTTTTCGGGGGAGTGGTAGAGTGTCCCCACTGTATTACTAGTAGTAATTGTTTTTCTGGGCCCAAGACAAAATAGCCCATCCGCCCTAATTAATAAAATCAATTCAAAAGCCCTTATTTTACTTAAGAAAAGGCGCCCCCCACTGCACCGCCCCCCAAAAAACCCGGCTGCTCTTCTTCCTCCTCACTCCCACCTCACGTCCGCTCGCTCGACTCGTCTCCCCCTCCGGTTGTACCCCCAAATTCCTCACCTCACTCCTACAGAAAAGCCCAGCCCCTCTTCTTCCTCACTGCCACAAAAAACCCTAGCTCCCCTTCTTCCTCACTCGCACCACAACTAGACTCATCATTCATTACTCTTCTAAAATCCGTGAGCTCGACGCGACGCCCACAAGGAAAATGGAGTCGGCTGGCCATAGCGCCAAGAAGATGAGGCTCCCGCCAGCGGCGATGCCGGTTGTAGATCCCGCACCCGGCAGCGCGGGGAGAAGCCACGAGCCCCCCCTGTATCTGAGGAACTCGAAGAATCTCGGGCGGACTGCATCAGAGATCTCCCGGACGCCATCCTTAGGGAGATCATCTCGCTTCTCCCCACCAAGGATTGTTGCCGCACCCAAGTCCTCGCATCTCGGTGGCACCCTCTATGGCACGCCGCGCCTCTTACCCGGAGCCATAATATCCTCCCACGGGGGCTCCGTTCACCGCCTCTGCATCCCGGCGTGCTACCTGCACGTGCCCCGCATGGTGAACGCCTGGCTAACATCCCCTGATTTCTGCAAACTCCAGATGCTTGAGTTCTATTATTCCTACGAAACTGACATACCATGAACCGAATGCCATATATTTGACCCGTCGCCACCGATGTCCATCTCGCGGTTTTCCTTCTCTCTCCACACTGCCACCTTTACCCTGTGCAGACTACCAGACAATCTGGTACAAAAGCTTCGACTCCCACTTCTCAAAACACTTTCACTTGTGCTGGTTCGTATGTCAGAGGCCTCACTGCACAACATCATCAAATACAGTTGCCCTGCCCTGGAGTGCTCAGTGCTTGTTTTGACAGTTAAAATCGGTTGTTTCCGAATAAAGTCGCCTAACCTTGTAAGAATTGTAATTTCTTTTGACGTAGGGGAGCTCATCATCGAAGATGCCCCTTCACTTCAAAGGTTGATCCTTGATTCTTGTTATTCACCTTCGCAAATAACTGTCGTCTCTGCGCCTAAACTGGAGACCTTGGGTGTAATTCATGATCTCTGTGATCATTTCAAGATGGTGTTTGGCTCCACAGTTATCCAGGTACTGTATATTATCATCTACACTTTTGTAATCATAAGTTGCATTTTTAATTTATGCGCATAAGTTTTATATCATCTTGGAGTACACTTTTTGTACTAATATTATGTTCTATATGCTCAATGAAGAGTTTGTCCTTGGATAGCCTATCAGTGGTGCTGGATTCTGTCAAGATCTTATATATCAGTATGAATACTTTTGATCTAAACAAGATTATTGGCTTGTTTCGATGCTTTCCATGCCTGGAGAAGTTGTATATAAAGGTGATGATTTCACGCACATTGGAAGCCCATATATAGTGTACTAGAATTAACCGTTCAGTTGTTGTTCTTTCCACATACTCTTTATTTATACCTTAACTGTTTTCAATCTTCATGTCTATTTAGGCAGCAGGACGGGGTACAAAAGGTATAACCAATCGGTGGCATCGTAAGCACCGGGATTTTCTTAGTTCTCATCACATTCGTTTGAAGACAATAACGCTGGAAGGATATGTAGCCACCCATGCAAACACTAGATTTGTCACATTCTTCCTATTGAATGCGAGGGTACTATTGTCCATCAGGCTTAAATATATTAAGAATGAAGTTTTGACGGATGGATATGTTGAAGAGGAAAAAAAGGACTTTCAGGTGGACAAAAGGGCATCTGAACGAGGCAGTCTTCTTTTTACATCATCTTGTGGTCATATTCCATTATGTTTTACGACCCGGGATGCTCATTTTATGGATCTGAATGATCCATTTGATAGTGACAGCTGCCGAAAATAGTGGTGGAGTTAGATGTTGTTGCCCTTTTCAATTTGGGTTTAGTCTAAACCAGATGAACAATTACCCTCGTGCTTTTGTACAATTTGTAATTAAGCTGGAGTTTGATGTTGTTACCCATTTCAACTCGGCTGTGGCTGTCATATTTTCTTTCAGCTAATGGCTTGCCATTTCTTTAATTAAGAGAGAAATATTGTAACAAATACCAAGAAAGGGAAACAACATCACTCTCGCCGGCTACTTGATCTCATTTTGCATTACAGAACCCAAGCGCTTAGCGCATGATAACCCACAAGTATAGGGGATCAATTGTAGCTCTTTCGATAAATAAGAGTGTCGAACCCAACGAGGAGCTAAAGGTAGAATCAATATTCCCTTCAAGTTCTATCGACCACCGATACAACTCTACGCACACTTAACGTTTGCTTTACCTAGAACAAGTATGAAACTAGAAGTACTTTGTAGGTGTAATGCTAGAACTACTTTGCAAGAATGAAACTAGGAGTACTTTGCGAGAATAAAACTACGAGTAATTTGCAAGATAATAAAAGTAGCAAGCTTTTTGTAACACAAAAGAAAGATTGTCCATAGGCAATTGAATATGACATGTGTGATAGTTATTATATGCAATGAGGGAGAGGCATACGGTAACATACTTTCCGTACTTGGATCATATGCACTTATGATTGGAACTCTAGCAAGCATCCGCAATTACTAAAGATCATTAAGGTAAAACCCAACCATAGCATTAAGTAAAAAGTCCCCTTTACTCCCATACACAACAACCCCCTTACTTGGGTGTAAGCTTCTGTCACGCTAGCCGCCCACTATAAGCGAATTATGAATGCATTGCAAACCCTACAGCGGGAATCCCTCACACTTGCGCGACATGGAGGGCACCATAGGATAGCACCATATCAATATAAAACTCATATCAA
This sequence comes from Elymus sibiricus, assembly GCA_039707655.1. Lineage (NCBI taxonomy): Eukaryota > Viridiplantae > Streptophyta > Magnoliopsida > Poales > Poaceae > Elymus > Elymus sibiricus. Next base: position 310,287,355 of record CM077674.1, read on the forward strand.
TCACACCATACCACAATTAACCCGTAGGACAAAAATAATCTACTCAAACATCATAGGATGGCCATACATCATTGGATAATAATATATAGCATTAGGCACCATGTTCAAGTAGAGAATTACAGCGGTAATAGAGAGGTTACACTGCTGCATAGAGGGGGAGAGAGTTGGTGATGACGGCGGCGAAGTTGTTGGTGTAGATCGCCGTCACGATGGTTCCCCCGGCGGCGTTCCGGCGCTACCGGGAGAGCGGGGGAGAGAGCCCCCCTCCTTCTTCTTCTTGCTTGGTCTCCCCCCTAGATGGGACGAGAGTTTCCACTCTGGTCCATGGCCGCCATGGCTCCCAGTGGGGAGGAGCCCCTCCGAGATTGGATCTCTCTCTCTGTTTCTCTTTTGTTTCGCGTTCCTGTTTTCTGGCCTTTCACCATTTCTTAAATTCCCGGAGATCCGTAACTCCGATCGGGCTGAAATTTTAACACGATTTTTTCCCGATATTATCTTTCCTGCGGCGAAATAAGGGCCCCAACCGACTTACGGTGTGCCCACGAGGCACCACCGCGCAGCCAGGGGCGGCGGCGCGCCAAGGTGGCTTGTGGAGTTGATACGTCTCCGTGGTATCTACTTTTCCAAACACTTTTGCTCTTGTTTTGGACTCTAATTTGCATGATTTGAATGAAACTAACCCGGACTGACGCTGTTTTCAGCAGAATTGCCATGGTGTTGTTTTTTGTGCAGAAATAAAAGTTCTTGGAATTGGATGAAACTTTTTGGAGATTTTTTATGGAACATATAAAAAATACTGGAGCCAAAACCTACTGGAGGGGGGCCACCTAGTGCCCACGAGGCACCAGGGCGCGCCACCCCCCCGGGGCACGCCCTGGTACCTCGTGCGGCCCACATGGCTCTGCTGACCCTAATTCCAACGCTATAAATTCACAATTCCAGAGAAAAAAATAGGAGAGGAAGTTTTATTGCGTTTCACGATACGGAGCGGCTGCCACCTCCTGTTCTTCATCGGGAGGCCAGATCTAGAGTCCGTTTGGGGCTCCGGAGAGGGGGATCTTCCAGCATCGTCATCATCAACCCTCCTTCATCACCAATTTCATGATGCTCACCGCCGGGAGTGAGTAATTCCTTCGTAGGCTTGCTGGACGGTGATGAGTTGGATGAGATTTATCATGTAATCAAGTTAGTTTTGTTAGGGTTTGATCCCTAGTATCCACTATGTTCTGAGATTGATGTTGCTATGACTTTGCTATGCTTAATGCTTGTCACTAGGGCCCGAGTGGCATAGTTCCAGATCTGAACCCTTTATGTTTTCATGAATATATTTGTGTTCATGATCCGATCTTGCAAGTTATATGCACCTGCTATGTGTTATGATCCGCATACCCCAAGGTGACAATAATTGGGATTCTTTCTGGTGATTGCCATAGTTTGAGGAGTTCATGTATTCACTATGTGTTAATGCTTTGTTCCGGTTCTCTATTAAAAGGAGGCCTTAATATCCCTTAGTTTCCTTTTGGACCCCGCTGCCACGGGAGGGTAGGACAAAAGATGTCATGCAAGTTCTTATCGCAAGCACATATGACTATATACGAAATACATGCCTACATTACATTGATGAATTGGAGCTAGTTCCGTGTCGCCCTAGGTTATGACTGTTACATGATGAATGTTATCCAACATAATCACCGATCCAATGCCTACGAGCTTTTCACATATTGTTCTTTGCTAAGTTATTACTGTTGCTACTACTGTCACAATTGCTACAAAACTATTGATGCTGCCGTTACTGTTACTGTTACTATTATTGCTATTGCTATCAAACTACCATACTACTGTGCTACTGATTACTCTGCTGCAGATATTTAGTCTCCTGGTGTGGTTGAATTGACAACTCAACTGCTAATACTTGCAAATATTCTTTGGCTCCCCTTGTGTCGAATCAATAAATTTGGGTTGAATACTCTACCCTCGAAAACTATTGTGATCCCCTATACTTGTGGGTTATCAAGACCTTTTTCTGGTGCCGTTGCCGGGGAGCATAGCTTTATTTGCTAAGTCACTTGGGATTTATATCTGGTGATCACTATGCAGAATCTGAAAGACGCTAAGACCAAGATCGTTCCCTCTAAGACGAGGGGAGGTAAGGAACTGCCATCTAGCTCTGCACTTGATTCACCTTCTGTTTTGAGTAAACTTGCAATACCACCACATGCTATTAATTCTGATATGTCGCAAGTTATTGATGATACCACTTCTGCTATGAATGATGCTCATGATGATGCTAGTACTATGCTTGATAATGTTGTGCCACTTGGAGAATTTCTTACTGAACAAATTGCTAAAGCTAAAGAAATTGAAAATGTTGAATCTCTTGAGAATTATGATTCACCTATTATGCCTAGCTCCCCTACTATAGTTGAAACACCTGATGAACATTGCTTTGATAGGGAGACGGCTAGAGCCATCCTTGCTTGTAATGATAGACATGAAGTTATAAAGTTGCTTGCTGAAATGAAAGAAAAATCTATGAGGGAGAGAATGAAATATGATCCTAAGTTTGCTACCTCTCCCATATTTGTTACTGATAAGGATTATGAATTCTCTATCGATCCTGAGTTAATTACTTTGTCTGAATCTGATCCTTTCCATGGTTATGAAACTAAAACCGTTGTGGCACATCTTACTAAATTAAATTATATAGCCACCCTATTTGCTCATGAGGAAAAAATTCGCTATTACTATATTCTTAAGTTGTTTCCTTTCTGAATAAAGGGTGATGCTAAGGAAGGGTATAATACTCTTGCTCCTGGATGTGTGCGTAGTCCCCAGGATATGATTTATTACTTCTCTGAAAAATATTTTCCTGCTCATAAGAAACAAGCTGCCTTACAGGAAATATTTAACTTTATGCAAATTGAAGAAGAGAATCTCCCTCAAGCTTGGGGGAGGCTTCTCCAATTACTTAATGCTTTGCTTGATCATCCTCTTAAGAAAAATGAAATACTTAATATCTTCTATAATGGACTAACCGATGCTTCTAGGGACTATCTAGATAGTTGTGCGAGTTGTGTTTTCAGGGAAAGGACTATTGAACAAGCTAAGGAATTATTGAATAATATATTGAAGAATTATAATGATTGGACACTTCTGGTATCACCGCCCAAACCCACTCCGAAGAGAGGGGTATTTTACATCTTAGTCCTAAAGATATGCAAGAAGCAAAGAAATGTATGAAGGAAAAAGGTATTAAAGCTGAAGATGTTAAGAATCTACCACCTATTGAAGAAATACATGGTCTTGACACACCGCCACAGGTAGTAGAGGTAAATTCTCTTATAAAATTTGATGAAGGTGATATTCCTTACAACAAACCTCCTATTCAATGCTTGTATGAATTTGACAATTATATTATTAAGCAAGATCACTTCAATGCAAATGTTATGAAACAATTAAAACGAAATGCCTACATGATTGATCGCTTGAGTGACTTGTTATTTAGAATTGCTAATGATGTTAAAGGTGTGAGTAAACATGCATCTATGGTTCAAACTCAATTAGAACAAGTTGCTAAATCTCAAAGTGAATTGCTCAATGAAATGAATAACAATATGAATGATCATGCTGTTAGAGTAATGACTAGAGGAGGTAGAATGACTCAGGAGCCACTTTATCCTGAAGGTCATCCAAAAAGAATTGAACAAGACTCTCAAAGAATTAATGTTGATGCACCTAGTCCATCTAAAAATAAAAATAAAAATGATAGGACTTTGCATAGTTCTAGTGAACCCGAGGTAGAAAAACCCTTGGAGGATAGTAATGATGTTTCTATTTTTGATGCTGAAACACAATCTGGTAATGAACAAACACCTGATGATAATAATAATGATGAAGCTCGTATGGATACCCAACCAGATAATGATAAAGAACCTGATAATGATGTTGAAATAGAACCTGCTGTTGATCTTGATAACCCACCTTCTAAAAATAAACGTTATGATAAAAGAGACTTCGTTGCTAGAAAACATAGTAAAGAAAGAGAACCATGGGTTCAAAAACCCATGCCCTTTCCTCCTAAACCATCTAAGAAAAGGGATGCGGAAGAATTTGAAAGCTTTGCTGAAATGCTTAGGCCAGTCTTTTTGCAAACTCGTTTGACTGATATTTTAAAGATGGCCGCTTATGCTAAATATATGAAAGACATTGTCACAAATAAAAGAAAGATCCCTGAAGCTGAGATTTCTACCATGCTTGCAAATTATTCTTTTAAGGATGGAGTACCTAAGAAACTAGGAGATCCAGGAATACCAACTATACCATGCTCCATTAAAAGAAATTATGTCAAAACTGCTTTGTGTGATTTAGGAGCTGGTGTTAGTGTTATGCCTATCTCTTTATATAAAAGACTTGATTTGAATAAACTCACTCCCACTGAGTGTTATGCCTTTCTCTTTATATAAAAGACTTGATTTGAATAAACTCACTCCCACTGAAATATCATTACAAATGGCTGACAAATCAACTGCCATACCTATCGGTGTTTGTGAGGATGTGCCCGTTGTAGTTGCAAATGTTACTATCCTAACAGACTTTGTTATACTTGATATGCCCGAGGATGACAACATGTCGATTATCCTTGGTAGACCCTTTTTGAATACTGCATGGGCTGTTATTGATTGCAGCAAAAGCAAGGTCACTTATCATATCAATGGTAATGAACATACGGTGCACTTTCCAAAGAAACAATTTCAAGTAAATGGTATTCATATTATTGAAAAGACTCCGACAATTACTATTGAAAGTTTTCAACTCCCTCTACCTACTGTTAAAAAGAAATATGAAACCCTTATTACCGGGGAGATGCATATCCCCGTTGAGGTAACCTAGTGTTTTATGAAGATTCTTCGGTTTCATGTTACTCGGAAATGGTTTGTTAATAAGACTTGATCAACCTTATTAATGGATTCTTTTTGAGGGGCATGGAGTTGAGAAATTTAGTAAGCACAACCTTCTGTACCCACTTTTTGTTTTCTGTTATTTTTAGTTAAATAAAATAAAATGCCATGATTATCCTGTTTTCTGATTTATTCGTGCAATAAAAAAGTGCCTAGAAATAAAAGTGCTCAAAATGCAATAAAATTTTGATATGAATTTTTATATAATATTTAATAATTTTTGGCACTGGGAACATACCAGGGGGGTGCCCCAGGTGCCCACGAGGCACCAGGGTGCGCCACCCCCCCTGGCGCGCCCAGGTACTTCGTGGGCCCCACAGGGGGCCCCTCACTTATTCCTTCAGCTCACTTCATCTCTTACCTCTAGCAAAAATTCCTGGTAGCTCTCTCTCTCGTGTTCTTGCTCACAAAACTGAAATTTTCGATCTCTTTGCTCGGAGCTCCGTTTCCGAAATTGTTTTGGGAGATTGCTCCTTGGTATGTAACTCCTCGATTGCTCCAATTAGTTTTTTGCTCTAGTGGATTATATTTTGCATGATTAGCTGCTCTTGGTGCTACTAATAATGAGCTTGCATGTTGAATTCTTTGAGTTCCAAGTTGTTTGAATGCTTGATATAGCCTCTAGACATCCATATGAGTAGTTGCTATCAATCTTGTGAAGTTTTATTGATATCATTTTGTGGCCCAAATTTTTTCAGAAATTGTTCTTAGGAAAATGAATATCTTCCGGAGAAGTTCTTCGAGGAGGAGGCCATCGGAAGCGTCATCAAGTGAAAGCTCGGCACGCCAATCATATGAGGAACCAAGGGCAAGTTCAGTGTGAGGTGCCGAAGCAAAATCATGTCGATGGCCGTGCAACAAGTTCATGCTAGGTGCAGGCATCAAGGAATAATTTGACCAATATATTCACAATGCCGAGCTCTCCGCCTTTATTGCAGATAAGCCACCACAGCATTACAACCTCACTCATTCCTTTACTCAAAACTTTGATTATCACCCGTGCACTTCTAGAGTTTTATTTCACCTTTATGACAAATCCTATAATATATCTCTAGAAGAATTCTGTGATGCATGCAAAATTCCATATTGAGGTTTCGTTAGATGAACCACCAAGATCTGATTATGAGTTGTTTCTTAATAGCCTTTGCAACGGTGAGGATAGGGGAATCACGCAGGCTAGAATAATTAGCATTCACTTTCCCGCTATTCGGTATTTTGCGCTTTTTAGTGGTAAATGCGTTGTTGGTAAGCAAGACTGTAGTGCACTTTGCGCCCCTGATCCGAGTCTTATTCATACAGCTTTGACTGGTAGCAAGCTTTATAATCTTGGGGCTATTGTTGCACATAGGCTGTAGCGTAATGCGGGTAATGGTGATTTGTATGGAGGAGTTTATGCCTCCCGCTTAGCTGCAAAGTTAGGGGTGTTGCCCAAATTCAATGATCGCCTCTTGCCTTATAAATATTTTAATTTCGAAACAATGCGAGAATATAGGTTTTTAAAACGCAATGCACAGGGTTATGAATATAACTTAGTTTTTAATAAATATCACTCTGTGTATGTTGCTTTGCCTGCTCCTGCCCTCTTTGATTTTTAGAACAAACAGAGATATTTTCTTCATGAGAGTGAGGTGCACGAGTACAATGCGGCTGTCGAGGCTGCTCGTCTGGCTGAGGAGGCGGCTCAGAACGCCTCTACGAGCTACCATTTTGATTATTATCCAGGACAGCCATGGCAGTAGACCAAGCTAGGCCAAAATCCTAAGCTTGGGGGAGTACGTATCTCTCACCGACATTACATTCATGCTCATACATTTCATTCCAGTTGTCGGTGTTCATACTTTTGCATTGTATAATCCATGCTAGTTTTATTTTCTCATTTTCTTCTAGTGTGTTCGAAAATCTTGAGAAAATCCAAAAACATTTGTCGCTTCTTTTCGGTTTTTCTTTCCAGTTTAATTAGTTGTATTTTCGTAGTAGTAAAAGAAAACCCAAAAAGATTTCCCGTTTCTTCTTTTACTTGTTGGGAGCTTTCCCGTGTAAATAGTTTTTTTCCTCATTTTTCGTTTTTCTTCTTTATTTCGTTTATTTAGAAAAACTAAAAACTCCAAAAATATTTCAGTGTGTTTCTTTGAAATTCTTTTCTTTTGTTGAGTCATTGTAAGGAGAAGACCATGATGAAAATGTTGAGTGGCTCCCATATGCATTGTTGTTGATCTAACAAAGAGCCCATTTTACCTTGTCTTCTCCTTTGAATAAAATGCTTGCATATTCCAGCTTAGTCCATGGCACTCTTGCACTATTATTATTTTTATATCATTCGGTCGTGCAAGTGAAAGGCAATAATGACGACGATTCGATGAAGTGGCCGTGGCAAGGAAAAGCGGGTATGAACTCAACTTGTTCTTTGTTTTTGTAAATATGTTTAACTCAGTATCCATGATTCAGCATGTTATGATTAAACATGTTTATGATGACAATTTGAGATTATAGTTACTCATGCCATGCTTAAGTAGCTAGGAGTGGATAATGATTTATCTTGAGTGTCAACATGCATTAAAATGATTGTGATGTAGTATGATGATATGGTATCCTCCTCTGAATGTTTCAAGTGGCTTGACTTGGCACATGTTCACGCATGTAGTTGATTCAAAACCAACATAGCCTTCACGATATTTATGTTCATGGTGTTTATATCCTACTCATGCTAGTATTCAATGTTGATTATTCATAATGCATGATTATGATCGTTTTCGCTCTCTAGCTGGTTGCTTCTCAACCTATTTGCTAGCCTTCACCTATACTAAGCGGGAATGCTGCTTGTGCATCAAAACCCTTAAACCAAAGTTATTCCAGATGAATCCACTATATCTACCTACATGCGGTATTACTCTGCCATTCTAAGTAAATTTGCATGTGCCACCTCTAAATATTCAAATGAACATATGTTTTGTGTGCCCGTACCGCTCATGGAGTGACAGGGGCGGTCAGTATCTTCCATGCTAAGCGGGTTATTCTCATGATGAGTGTTGATTCACTTGTCCTTGCACGAGAGGGGCTGGTAATCGGGATGCCCAGTCCCATTATTAAAATTGCAAAATAATAAAACAAAGTCCCCCGGAAAGTTGTTGGTATGGAGGGCACCCGAGGATTCGGCTAGCCATGGCTTGTGATTGTTGGTGGAGGGGGAGTAAACTTTACTTTACCGCTTGGGAACCGCCGCTAATGTGTTTAGCATGGAAGATATTGAAAACTCTCGGTCGTGACGTTGACAGGAAAGGCATACCTCCCAAAATTATATCTATCTCTGATTTAAGCTTCGAGCTCTGGCACCTCTGCAAATCTATGCTTCCCTCTGCGAAGGGCCTATCTATTTACTTTTATGTTATTTTACTTTTATTATTGAGTCATCACCTTCTCAAATAAGCACCAGTCCTGAGAGCACTATTGTCATTCTCATGCATTGTGAATAGTTAATATTGTGTGCATCATGACTGGATCTCTTCTACCATGAATTACATTGTTTAGTCGTTGCTTGAACTTTGGAGGTGCTCTGCATTTATGTTTTGCGGTCTCAGAAAGGGCTAGCGAGATACCATGTTGTCATATTATATCATGATCGTTTTGACAAAGTGTTGGCATTTGAAATATCTTATTATTGCTAGCTAGTTGATTATGCCATTGATACGAGTGAATATAATTTCTAAGAGTTATCATTTGCATGGTTAGTTATAATCTTTGCTGAAAACTTGGGTGCTATTTAAGCATATATATAGATACAAGAACAAAAGAGTTTGTAAAAGTTTCTCTTTATCACTTTCAGTTTGTCAACTGAACTGCTTGAGGACAAGCAATGAGTTAAGCTTGGGGGAGTTGATACGTCTCTGTCGTATCTACTTTTCCAAACACTTTTGCTCTTGTTTTGGACTCTAATTTGCATGATTTGAATGAAACTAACCCGGACTGACACTGTTTTCAGCAGAATTGCCATGGTGTTGTTTTTTGTGCAGAAATAAAAGTTCTTGGAATTGGATGAAACTTTTTGGAGATTTTTTATGGAACATATAAAAAATACTGGAGCCAAAACCCACTGGAGGGGGGCCACCCAGTGCCCACGAGGCACCAGGGCGCGCCACCCCCCCAGGCGCGCCCTGGTACCTCGTGGGGCCCACGTGGCTCCCCTGACCCTAATTCCAACGCTATAAATTCACAATTCCAGAGAAAAAAATAGGAGAGGAAGTTTTATTGCGTTTCGCGATACGAAGCGGCCGCCACCTCCTGTTCTTCATCGGGAGGCCAAATCTGGAGTCCGTTTGGGGCTCCGAAGAGGGGGATCTTCCGGCATCGTCATCATCAACCATCCTTCATCACCAATTTCATGATGCTCACCGCCGGGAGTGAGTAATTCCTTCTTAGGCTTGCTGGACGGTGATGAGTTGGATGAGATTTATCATGTAATCGAGTTAGTTTTGTTAGGGCTTGATCCCTAGTATCCACTATGTTCTGAGATTGATGTTGCTATGACTTTGCTATGCTTAATGCTTGTCACTAGGGCCCGAGTGCCATGATTCCAGATCTGAACCCTTTATGTTTTCATGAATATATTTGTGTTCTTGATCTGATCTTGCAAGTTATATGCACCTGCTATGTGTTATGATCCGCATACCCCAAGGTGACAATAATTGGGATTCTTTCCGGTGATTGCAATAGTTTGAGGAGTTCATGTATTCACTATGTGTTAATGCTTTGTTTCGGTTCTCTAATAAAAGGAGGCCTTAATATCCTTTAGTTTCCTTATGGACCTCGCTGCCACGGGAGGGTAGGACAAAAGATGTCATGCAAGTTCTTATCGCAAGCACGTATGACTATATACGGAATACATGCCTACATTACATTGATGAATTGGAGCTAGTTCTGTGTCGCCCTAGGTTATGACTGTTACATGATGAATGTTATCCAACATAATCACCGATCCAATGCCTACGAGCTTTTCACATATTGTTTTTTGCTAAGTTACTACTGCTGCTACTACTGTCACAATTGCTACAATACTATTGCTGCTGCTGTTGGGGAACGTTGCATGGGAAACAAAAATTTTCCTACGCACACACAAGATCTATCCATGGTGATGAGCATCTACGAGAGGGAGAGTGGATCTACATACCCTTGTAGATCGCTAAGCGGAAGCGTTAAGAAACGCGGTTGATGTAGTCGAACGTCTCCGCGATCCAAATCGCAAGTCGTCCCTCGATCCGATCACGAACTAGTGCCGAACGGACGGCACCTCCGCATTCAACACAAGTACGGCTTGATGACGCCTTCACCTCCTCGATCCAGCGAGCGATGATGAAGTAGTAGATGAGTTCCGGCAGCACGGCGGCGTGGTGATGGTGGTGAGGAACAATCTCTGCAGGGCTTCGCCAAGCACTACGGAGATTATGACGGGAGAACTAGAGGGTTAGGGTTGCCGACACACGGCTTGGGAAATCTTGATGTCTCCCGTGTGCTAGCCCTGCCCCTCTATTTATATGTTGAGCCTTGGGGTCTAAACTTGGAGTAAAAGCCTCCTCCAGGTCGGTTTTGTCCGCACAAGGTCGGTTTGGCCCGCAGGAAAAGAGTCCAACTCGGATCCCTGCAGTATCGCGTACAAGCGGTAGTACCGCTTACGATAAGCGGTAGTACCGCCCGTAGCGGTAGTACCGCTTACGATAAGCGGTAGTACCGCCCCAGACGCCAGCAAAACTTCCTTTTGCACCTTGCCTAAGCCTCGTGGGCTTTACCCCTTGGCCCAAATAAAGTGTTTCTCGTATCCGAACATTTCGGGAAACATCCGGAACCTCTTCCGGTGAATTCCGGAATCCTTCCGGAAACCAAAACACTATTATCACATATATCAATCTTTACCTCTGGACTATTCCGGAGATCCTCGTCATGTCCGGGATCTTATCCGGGACTCCGAACAACCTTCGGTCACCAACAAAATAACTCAACTATACTAATCGTCACCAAACGTTAAGTGTGTAGACCCTGCGGGTTCGAGAACTATGTAGACATGACCGAGACACCTCTACGATCAATAACCAATAGCGGGACCTGGATGCCCATATTGGCTCCTACATATTCTACGAAGATCTTTATCGGTCGAACCTCTATGTCAAGGATTCAGTTAATCCCGTATGTTGTTCCCTTTGTTCTTCGGTATGTTACATGCCCGAGATTCGATCGTCGGTATCTCTATACCTAGTTCAATCTCGTTACCGGCAAGTCTCTTTACTCGTTCCGTAATACAAGATCTCGTGGCTAACACTTTAGTCACATTGCTTGCAAGGCTCATTGTGATGTTGTATTACCGAGTGGGCCCTGAGATACCTCTCCATCACACGGAGTAACAAATCCCAGTCTTGATCCATGCCAACCCAACAGACACCCTCGGAGATACCTGTAGAGCACCTTTATAGTCACCCAGTTACGTTGCGACGTTTGATACACACAAGGTACTCCTCCGATGTCAGGGAGTTGTATGATCTCATGGTCATAGGAACAGATACTTGACATGCAGAAAACAATAGCAATAAACTGACACGATCATATGCTACGTTTATAGTTTGGGTCTTGTCCATCACATCATTCTCCTAATGATGTGATCCCGTTATCAAATGACATCTCATGTCAATGGCTAGGAAACCTTAACCATCTTTGATCAACGAGCTAGTCAACTAGAGGCTTACTAGGGACACAGTGTTGTCTATGTACCCACACATGTATTTGAGTTTCCAATCAATACAATTATAGCATGGATAATAAACGATTATCATGAACAAGGAAATATAATAATAACCAATTTATTATTGCCTCTAGGGCATATTTCCAACAGTCTCCCACTTGCACTAGAGTCAATAATCTAGTTCACATCACTATGTGATTTACATTGTAATGAATCGAACACCCATGCAGTTCTGGTGTTGTTCATGTTTAGCCCTTGGAAGAGGTTTAGTCTCGGATCTGCAACATTCAGATCCGTGTGTACTTTGCAAATATTTATGTCGTCCTCCTTGATGTAATCGCGGATGGAATTGAAACGTCGCTTTATGTGTCTGGTCCTCTTGTGAAATCTTGGTTCCTTGGCTAGAGCAATGGCACCAGTATTATCACAAAACAGAGTCATTGGGTTAAGCGCACTAGGCACTACTCCAAGATCTGTCATGAACTCCTTCATCCAGACACCTTCCTTCGCCGCCTCTGAGGCTGCGATGTACTTCGCTTCGCATGTAGAATCAGCTACCACGCTTTGCTTGGAACTGCACCAGCTAACCGCACCCCCATCAAGAATAAATATGTATCCGGTTTGTGACTTAGAGTCATCCGGATCAGTGTCAAAGCTTGCATCGACGTAACCCTTTACGACGAGCTCTTGATCACCTCCATAAACGAGAAACATGTCCTTAGTCCTTTTCAGGTACTTCAGGATATTCTTGACCGCCGTCCAGTGTTCCATTCCTGGATCACTTTGAAACCTTCCGACCATACTTATGGCAAGGCTGACATCGGGTCTTGTGCACAGCATTGCATACATGATAGGGCCTATGGCTGAAGCATAGGGGATGACACTCATCTTTTCTTTATCTTCTGCAGTCACTGGGCATTGAGTCTTACTCAACTTCACACCTTGCAATACAGGCAAGAACCCCTTCTTGGACTGATCCATTTTGAACTTCTTCAAAACTTTGTCAAGGTATGTGCTTTGTGAAAGTCCTATTAAGCGTCTCGATCTATCTCTATAGATCTTGATGCCTAATATGAAAGCAGCTTCTCCTAGGTCCTTCATTGAAAAACTCTTGTTCAAATATTCCTTCACGCTTTCCAACATTTCTATACTGTTTCCAATCAGTAATATGTCATCCACATATAATATTAGAAACGCTATAGAGCTCCCACTCACTTTCTTGTAAATACAAACTTCTCCATAAACTTGTATAAACTCGAACGCTTTGATCACCTCATCAAAGCGAAGATTCCAACTCCGAGATGCTTGCACCAGTCCATAAATGGATCGCTGGAGTTTGCAGACTTTGTCAGCATTCTCTGAATCGACAAAACCTTCTGGTTGCATCATATACAACTCTTCCTTAAGGAAACCGTTAAGGAACGCTGTTTTGACATCCATCTGCCAAATTTCATAATCGAAAAAGGCAGCTATTGCTAACATGATTCTGACGGACTTAAGCATCGCTACGGGTGAGAAGGTCTCATCGTAGTCAACTCCTTGAACTTGTGAAAAACCCTTTGCCACAAGTCGAGCTTTATAGACGGTGACATTACCGTCTGCGTTCGTCTTCCTCTTAAAGATCCATTTGTTCTGAATGGCCTTACGCCCTTCAGGTAATACTTCCAAAGTCCACACTTTGTTTTCATACATGGATCCCATCTCGGATTTCATGGCCTCTAACCACTTCTCGGAATCCGGGCCCATCATTGCTTCTCCATAGCTCGTAGGTTCATCGTTGTCCAACAACATGACCTCTAAGACAGGGTTGCCGTACCACTCAGGAGCAGTACGCGTCCTTGTCGACCTACGAGGTTCGATAGCAACTTGACCCAAAGGTTCATGATCATCATCATTAACTTCCTCTTCAGCTGATGTAGGCTCTACAGAAACATCTTTCTGCGCTGCGCTACTTTCAGGTTGAAGTAAAGGTTCAACAACCTCATCGAGTTCTATCTTCCTCCCACTCAATTCTTTCGAGAGAAACTCTTTCTCAAGAAATGTCCCGTTTTTAGCGACAAACACTTTGCCTTCGGATTTGAGGTAGAAGGTATACCCAACTGTCTCTTTTGGGTATCCTATGAAGACGCATTTCTCCGCTTTGGGTTCCAGCTTTTCAGGCTGAAGCTTTTTGACATAAGCATCACATCCCCAAACTTTAAGAAACGACAGCTTCGGCTTCTTGCCAAACCAAAGTTCATATGGCGTAGTCTCAACGGATTTCGATGGTGCCCTATTTAAAGTGAATGCAGCTGTCTCTAATGCATAACCCCAAAACGATAGTGGCAAATCGGCAAGAGACATCATAGATCGCACCATATCCAATAAGATTCGATTACGACGTTCGGACACACCATTACGCTGTGGTGTTCCAGGCGGTGTCAATTGTGAAACAATTCCACACTGTCTTAAGTGACTGCCAAACTCATAACTCAGATATTCTCCTCCTCGATCAGATCGTAGGAATTTAATCTTCTTGTTACGATGATTCTCAACTTCACTCTGAAATTGTTTGAACTTTTCAATTGTTTCAGACTTGTGTTTCATTAAGTAAATATACCCATATCTACTTAAGTCATCAGTGAAGGTGAGAAAGTAACGATAACCACCGCGCGCCTCAATGCTCATCGGACCGCACACATCAGTATGTATGATTTCCAATAAGTCACTTGCCCGTTCCATTATTCCAGAGAACGGCGTTTTAGTCATCTTGCCCATGAGACATGGCTCACATGTGTCAGGTGATTCAAAATCAAGTGACTCCAAAAGTCCATCAGCATGGAGCTTCCTCATGCGTTTTACGCCAATATGACCTAAACGGCAGTGCCACAAGAAAGTGGTATTATCATTATCAATTCTACATCTTTTGGCATCAATGTTATGAACATGTGTATCATTACTATCGAGATTCAATAAGAATAAACCCCTCACATTGGGTGCATGACCATAAAAGATATTACTCATATAAATAGAACAACCATTATTCTCTGATTTAAATGAGTAACCGTCTCGCAATAAACAAGATCCAGATATAATGTTCATGCTTAACGCATGCACTAAATAACAATTATTCAGGTTTATCACTAATCCCGATGGTAATCGAAGAGCGAGCGTGCCGACGGCGATCACATCAACCTTGGAACCATTTCCCACGCGCATCGTCACTTCGTCCTTTGCCAACCTCCGTCTATTCCGCAGTTCCTGTTTTGAGTTGCAAATATGAGCAACCGCACCGGTATCAAATACCCAGGCACTACAACGAGAGTTGGTAAGGTACACATCAATAACATGTATATCATATATACCTTGTTTGTTGTTGGCCGCCTTCTTGTCAGCCAAATACTTGGGGCAGTTCCGCTTCCAGTGTCCAGTTCCCTTGCAATGAAAGCACACAGTTTCTGGTTTGGGTCCAGCCTTGGGTTTCTTCACGAGAGGAGCAACTGCTTTGCCACTCTTCTTGGAGTTACCCTTCTTACCCTTGCCATTTTTCTTGAAACTAGTGGTTTTATTGACCATCAACACTTGATGCTCCTTCTGAATTTCAGACTCAGCGGCTTTCAGCATCGCAAACAGCTCGGCGACTGACTTGTTCATCCCGTGCATGTTATAGTTCAACACAAAGCTCTTGTAGCTAGGTGGCAATGATTGAAGAACTCTGTCAGTGATAGCTTCTGGCGGAAGGGGCATCCCCAATTCAGCCAGACGGGTGGAGTACCCAGACATTCTGAGTACGTGATCACTGATAGACCCGTTCTCCTCCATCTTGCAAGCATAGAACTTATCGGAGATCTCATATCTCTCGATCCGGGGATTCTTCTGAAAGATAAACTTCAACTCCTGGAACATCTCATATGCTCCATGACGTTCAAAACGTCTTTGAAGTCCCGGTTCTAAGCCATACAACATTGCACATTGAACTATTGAGTAATCTTCAGAACGAGCCTGCCAGGCGTTCACAACGTCTAGAGACTCAACTGAAGCGGGTGGATCACCAAGCGGTGCATCAAGGACATAAGCCTTCTGGGAAGCCGTAAGGATAATCCTTAGATTACGGGCCCAGTCCACAAAGTTACTTCCATCATCTTTCAACTTAGCTTTCTCTAGGAACGCATTAAAATTCAGGGGTGCTACTGCGCGAGCCATGATCTACAACATAAATATAGCAAAGACAACTTAGACTATTGTTCTAGATAATGAGTTTAGTTAATCATATTACTTAAAAACTCCCACTCAAATTGACATCCCTCCGATCATTCGAGTGTAACATGATCCAAATCCACCAACTCAAGTCCGATCATCACGTGAGTTGAGGTGGTTTCAATGGTGAACATCTTCATGTTGATCATATCTACTATATGACTCATGTTCGACCTTTCGGTCTCTTGTGTTCCGAGGCCATGTCTGTACATGCTAGGCTCGTCAAGTTTAACCCGAGTGTTCCGCACGTGCAACATGGCTTACACCCGTTGTATGTGAACGTAGAGTCTATCACACCCGATCATCACGGCGTGTCTAGAAACGACGAACTTTCGCAACGGTGCACACTCGGGGAGAACACAATTTTATCTTGAAATTTAAGTGAGGGATCACCTTATAATGCTACCGTCATCCTAAGCAAAATAAGATGCATAAAAGGATTAACATCACATGCAAATCATAAGTGACATGATATGGCCATGAACTCGTGCTTTTGATCTCCATCTCCAAAGCACCGTCATGATCTCCATCGTCACCGGCATGACACCATGATCTCCATCATCTTGATCTCCATCAACGTGTCGCCATGAGGTTGTCGCGCCGACTGTTGCTTCCATGACTATTGCTAACGTTTAGCGATAAAGTAAAGCATTACATAGCGCTTAATGATTGACACGCAGGTCATACAATAATTAAAGACAACTCTATGGCTCCTGCCAGTTGCCGTGCTCATCGACATGCAAGTCGTGATATTCTATACAACACATGATCATCTCATACATCACATATATCTCATCATGTAATTGGCCATATCACATCACAACATACCCTGCAAAAACAAGTTAGACGTCCTCTAATTGTTGTTGCAAGTTTTACGTGGCTGCTACGGGTTTGCAAGAACCGTTCTTACCTACGCAAAACCACAACGTGGTGTAGTGATTGCTTTTTGATCTTCTAAAAGAACCCTCTTCATTGAAATCGATTCAACTAAAGTGAGAGAGATAGACACCCGCTAGCCATCTTTATGCAACGAAGTTACATGTCAGTTGAAGGAACCTGTCTCACGTAAGCGTACGCGTAATGTCGGTCCGGGCCGCTTCATCTCACAATGCCGCCGAATCAAGTATCAACTAGTAACGGCAAGCAATATGTATACACCCACGCCCACAACTCGTTTGTGTTCTACTCGAGATCTCATCTACGCATAGACCTAGCTCAGATGCCACTGTTGGGGAACGTTGCATGGGAAACAAAAAATTTCCTACGCACACACAAGATCTATCCATGGTGATGAGCATCTACGAGAGGGAGAGTGGATCTACATACCCTTGTAGATCGCTAAGCGGAAGCGTTAAGAAACGCGGTTGATGTAGTCGAACGTCTCCGTGATCCAAATCGCAAGTCGTCCCTCGATCCGATCACGAACTAGTGCCGAACGGACGGCACCTCCGCGTTCAACACACGTACGGCTTGATGACGCCTTCACCTCCTCGATCCAGCGAGCGATGATGAAGTAGTAGATGAGTTCCGGCAGCACGACGGCGTGGTGATGGTGGTGAGGAACAATCTCTGCAGGGCTTCGCCAAGCACTACGGAGATTATGATGGGAGAACTAGAGGGTTAGGGTTGCCGACACACGGCTTGGGAAATCTTGATGTCTCCCGTGTGCTAGCCCTGCCCCTCTATTTATATGTTGAGCCTTGGGGTCTAAACTTGGAGTAAAAGCCTCCTCCAGGTCGGTTTTGTCCGCACAAGGTCGGTTTGGCCCGCAGGAAAAGAGTCCAACTCGGATCCCTGCAGTATCGCGTACAAGCGGTAGTACCGCTTACGATAAGCGGTAGTACCGCCCGTAGCGGTAGTACCGCTTACGATAAGCGGTAGTACCGCTTACGATAAGCGGTAGTACCGCCCCAGACGCCAGCAAAACTTCCTTTTGCACCTTGCCTAAGCCTCGTGGGCTTTACCCCTTGGCCCAAATAAAGTGTTTCTCGTATCCGAACATTTCGGGAAACATCCGGAACCTCTTCCGGTGAATTCCGGAACCCTTCCGGAAACCAAAACACTATTATCACATATATCAATCTTTACCTCCGGACTATTCCGGAGATCCTCGTCATGTCCGGGATCTTATCCGGGACTCCGAACAACCTTCGGTCACCAACAAAATAACTCAACTATACTAATCGTCACCAAACGTTAAGTGTGTAGACCCTGCGGGTTCGAGAACTATGTAGACATGACCGAGACACCTCTACGATCAATAACCAATAGCGGGACCTGGATGCACATATTGGCTCCTACATATTCTACGAAGATCTTTATCGGTCGAACCTCTATGTCAAGGATTCAGTTAATCCCGTATGCTGTTCCCTTTGTTCTTCGGTATGTTACATGCCCGAGATTCGATCGTCGGTATCTCTATACCTAGTTCAATCTCGTTACCGGCAAGTCTCTTTACTCGTTCCGTAATACAAGATCTCGTGGCTAACACTTTAGTCACATTGCTTGCAAGGCTCATTGTGATGTTGTATTACCGAGTGGGCCCTGAGATACCTCTCCGTCACACGGAGTAACAAATCCCAGTCTTGATCCATGCCAACCCAACAGACACCCTCGGAGATACCTGTAGAGCACCTTTATAGTCACCCAGTTACGTTGCGACGTTTGATACACACAAGGTACTCCTCCGATGTCAGGGAGTTGTATGATCTCATGGTCATAGGAACAGATACTTGACATGCAGAAAACAATAGCAATAAACTGACACGATCATATGCTACGTTTATAGTTTGGGTCTTGTCCATCACATCATTCTCCTAATGATGTGATCCCGTTATCAAATGACATCTCATGTCAATGGCTAGGAAACCTTAACCATCTTTGATCAACGAGCTAGTCAACTAGAGGCTTACTAGGGACACAGTGTTGTCTATGTACCCACACATGTATTTGAGTTTCCAATCAATACAATTATAGCATGGATAATAAACGATTATCATGAACAAGGAAATATAATAATAACCAATTTATTATTGCCTCTAGGGCATATTTCCAACAGCTGCCGTTACTGTTACTGTTACTATTATTGCTATCGCTATCAAACTACCATACTACTGTGCTACTGATCACTCTGATGCAGATATTTAGTCTCCAGGTGTGGTTGAATTGACAACTCAACTGCTAATACTTGCAAATATTATTTGGCTCCCCTTGTGTCGAATCAATAAATTTGGGTTGAATACTCTACCCTCAAAAACTGTTGCGATCCCCTATACTTGTGGGTTATCAGGAGGCTGTGGGCCTCCGTTTGCGTTGATTCCACCTCCCAAAAATCACATATATTCCAAAATAATTCTCCGTAAATTTTTATTGCATTTGGACTTCGTTTGATATGGATTTTCTGTAAAACAAAAAACAAGCAGAAAACAAAAACTGGCACTGGGCACTGGATCAATATGTTAGTCCCAAAAATAATATATAATGTTGCCAAAAATATGTGAAAGTTGTAGAATATTGGCATGAAACAATCAAAAATTATGGATACGACGGAGACGTATCAGCATCCCCAAGCTTAATTCCTGCTCGTCCTCGAGTAGGTAAATGATAAAAAAAAGATAATTTTTGATGTGGAATGCTACCTAGCATAATCTTGATCATATAATCTAATCACGGCATGAATATTAAGACATGACTGATTCAAAGAAATAGTCTATAATTTGATATAAAGACATCAATACTCAGGCATCCCAACAAACAATCATGCCTTTCAGAATAAAAATGCTAAAGAACGCTATCCCTACAAAATCATATAGCCTTGTCATGCTTCATCTTCTTAACACAAAATATAAATCATGTACTACCCCGGTGTCAGCCAAGCAATTGGTTCATACTTTTTAACGCGCTTCAGCTTTTTCAACCCCCACGCAATACATGAGCGCAAGCCATGGATATAGCACAATGGGTGGAATAGAATACGGTGATAGAGATAATATGGAGAAGACAAAAAAGGAGAAAGTCTCACATCCACGCGGCTAATCAACGGGCTATGGAGATTCCCATCAATTGATGTCAATGCAAGGAGTAGGGATTGCCATGCAACGGATGCACTAAGAGCTATAAGTGTATGAAAGCTCAAACTGAAAACTAAGTGGGTGTGCATCCAACTTGCTTGCTCATGAAGGCCTCGGGCATTTGAGGAAGCCCATCATCGGAATATACAAGCCAAGTTCTATAATGAAAAATTTCCACTAGTATATGAAAGTGACAACATAGGAGACTCTCTATACGAAGAACATGGTGCTACTCTGAAGCACAAGTGTGGAAAAAGCATAGTAACATTGCCCCTTCTCTCTTTTTCTCTCATTTTAATTTTTTTGTTTGTTTTCTCCTTTTTTTTATTGGGCTCTTTTTGGCCTCCTTTTTTTCTCTCTTTTTTTTTATTTTCGTCCGGAGTCTCATCCCGACTTATGGGGGAATCATAGTCTCCATCATCCTTTCCTCACTGGGACAATGCTCTAATAATGATGGTCATCACACTTTTATTTACTTACAACTCAATATTACAACTCGATATCTAGAACAATATGATTCTATATGAATGCCTCTGGCAGTTTACTAGGATGGGCAATGATCTAGCATAGCAAAGATATCAAAAAACGGACAAGCCATGAAAATATCATGCTAGCTATCTTACGATCATGCAAAGCAATATGACAATGAATGCTCAAGTCATGTATATGATGATGATGGAAGTTGCATGGCAATATATCTCGGAATGGCTATGGAAATGCCATAATAGGTAGGTATGGTGGCTGTTCTGAGGAAGATATAATGAGGCTTATGTGTGATAGAGCGTATCATATCACGGGGTTTGGATGCACCGGCGAAGTTTGCACCGACTCTCGAGGTGAGAAAGGGCAATGCACGGTATCGAAGAGGCTAGGAAATTACGGAAAGGTAAGAGTGCGTATAATCCATGGACTCACATTAGTCATAAAGAACTCACATACTTATTGCGAAAGTTTATTAGACCTTGAAGCAAAGTACTACTATGCATGTCCCTAGGGGGAGGTTGGTAGGAGTTAACCATCGCGCGCCCCCGACCTCCACGCAAACGAAGACAATCAATAATAAATCATGCTCCAACTTCTTAGCATAACGAGAGACTATACGTGCATGCTTCGGGAATCACAAACCTTAGCACCAATATTCTTACTAAACCACAATCATTCACTAGTACCTCGCACATATTATCATCTCAATATCGCAAAACTATTGCAAGGAATCAAAGATATCATATTCAGTGATCTACAAGTTTTATGCAGGATTTTATGACTAACCATGTGAATGACCAATTCCTGTTGACTCTCTAAATAGATATAAGTGAAGCATGAGAGTTTAATTCTTTCTACAAAAGTGTTGCCCACACTCTAACAAATATAAGTGAAGCAAAAGAGCATTCTACAAATAACAGTTTTCCTATGTGTAGAGAAACATGCATCCAAACTTCAAATGATATAAGTGAAGCACATGAAGCATTCTATAAAGCCATACTCAAAAGATATAAGTGAAGTGCAAAGAGCATTCTATAAATCAACCTAGGAATATCTCATACCAGCATGGTGCATAAAAGAAAAGGGAAAAATAAACACAAAAGACGCTCCAAGAATTTACGCATATCATGTGAACAAAACAAAAACCGAGACATACCGATAATTGTCGAATAAAGATGGGATGCCTTCCGGGGAACCCCCAAGCTTAGATGCTTGAGAATCCTTGAATATTTACTTGGGGTGCCTTGGGCATCCAAAAGCTTGATCTCTTGCCTCTCCTCATTCTTCTCATATCAATACCTCCTCGATCTTCGAACACTTCATCCACACAAAACTTAACCGAACTTTTTATCAGAAGGGTTAGTACATATAACATCAAATCCCATCATGTCCTGCTCTAACATTATTGTATAATTATAATCAAACATTACCCACAGTATGCTATCACAATTCTATGGCTCCCAAGTCAATGGAGCTCAACAAGATTTCAAACATAAGCAAATAACGATACTATAACAGCAATCTGTGAAAACAGGACAGTCTGTAAAGATGCAGATGGTACATATACTTCTGTAACTCAAAAAATTCTGAAAACTTAGGAAAAAATAAAAAATTTGCATAGAAATACTGTGTAAAAATTTCACAATTTTTTCATGTTCCAGTAAAAAATGTAAATTCACGCACTATAGCAAAAGTTTCTGTTTTTGCACTGCACATACCAAACAAGCAATTTAAACATCCTAACGGTAAATCTTGGCACATTATTTTTATAATACAATGGATTTTTATAATTATTTTTGTTGAAAACTTTCTGTAATCCAAGATTCACAAAGTTTCCATGGGCATGAACAAAGTTCAAGGCATGCTCCCGCTTCAATGGTGCTCGTCTTTCTCACTTTCACTTTTCTTTTTGTAAAATTTTTAGGTTCCCCTCTATATTTTTTTTTGTTTTTAAACTTTTTAAAAGCACACAACAGAAATAAATGACTCTCTAAAACTTCCGGGTTGTCTCCCTGGCAGCGCTTTCTTTAAAGCCATTAAGCTAGGCAAAAAGTGCTCAAGTAATTGATCCACCCGGATCCCAAGGTATATCAAAGCCAATTTTAATTAACAATGATTTGTAATTTAGTAGTGAGAACAAAGCAACATATATCATGCAATGAAGAAGTCTAACTCTCTTCCTATGCATCGGCATGTCATAAAAGAACAATTCATGCACATCAAGTAAAGGCGCATGCATAGTATAAACAGTTTCTTGCAATTTTATCGTATTGGAAACATAGAGAGGTGGAGATGTAGTTCCTCTCTCATAATAATTGCAAATAGGAGCAGCAAGCACATGCATATTATATCCATCAAAATCATCATGTGCAATGGTAAAACGCAACCCATCCATATAATCCTTAATAAGTGCAAACTTCTCCGATATAGTGTAGTTGGGGGAATTTAAAAAGATAATAGGACTATCATGTGTGGGTGCAATAGCAACAATTTCATGTTTAACATAAGGAACTGTAGCAAGTTCATATCCATAAGCATAATTCAAATTGGCATCATGGCCACAAGCATAGCAAGCATCAATTTTATCAAAAAGGGATATTTCAAACGAATCCAATGGATCATAACAATTATCATAGCATTCATCCTTCGGTAAGCACGAAGGGAAATTAAACAATGTATGAGTTGAAGAGTTACTCTCATTAGAAGGTGGGCACGGGTAGCTAATCCGCTCTTCCTCCCTTTGTTCTTCGCTCTCCTCGTCATCTTTTTCATTTAATGAGCTCACAGTTTCAGCAATTTCTTCTTCCATAGTTTCCTGCAAAATATTAGTCTCCTCTTGGACAGCGGAGGAGTCCTCAATATATCCTTTAACATAAGCATTAGAAGCATAGTTGTCATAGCAATATTTAAGTATGGCAAAAATTTCAGATTTGTAAAGAGTAGCATCATACTTTTCAATCAAAGAAGCAATTTCATAAGCACCCTTAAAAGCAACAAATTCTTCAATTTGTTCAATAACATAGTAACTATAAACACCTTTAGCATAAGAAGATACGATTCCATTATCACTAAACTCACATTGGTAGGGAAGGTGTTTCTCAGGGTCTTCAGAACAACAAGTAAAATCATGTATTTCACATAAATTCCAAGCATAGTATTAATATGATGCCACAAAAGTTTCCCTTTTTCAGATAAGCGGTGTCGCACAAAATGAGCATGCTCATCTAATGATTTTCCCTCAACTAAGCTAGTTGGGTTTTCAGCACGAGCACATAGGGATCGAAGATGATCCAAGTAGAAAGCTTCAACAGTATGATAGATTTTGGGTGGTTTCTTCAACCATTGGTTTAGCAGGTACAACTATTTTTTTGGTATTTTAAATTTCCTACCCATAACTAAAGATAGAAAACAAGATCACAAAATAAAAACTACTTAGTGATAAAGCAAACAAGCACACACGAGAATGTCAACCCCACGCTATTGCTCCCCGGCAACGGCGCCAGAAAAAGGTCTTGATAACCCACAAGTATAGGGGATCAATTGTAGCTTTTTTGATAAATAAGAGTGTCGAACCCGACGAGGAGCTAAAGGTAGATTAAATATTCCCTTCAAGTTCTATTGACCACCGATACAACTCTACGCACACTTAACGTTTGCTTTACCTAAAACAAGTATGAAACTAGAAGTACTTTGTAGGTGTAATGCTAGAACTACTTTGCAAGAATAAAACTAGGAGTACTTTGCGAGAATAAAACTATGAGTAATTTGCAAGATAATAAAAGTAGCAAGCTTTTTGTAACACAAAAGAAAGATTGTCCATAGGCAATTGAATATGACATGTGTGATAGTTATTATATGCAATGAGGGAGAGGCACACGCTAACATACTTTCCGTACTTGGATCATATGCACTTATGATTGGAACTCTAGCAAGCATCCGCAACTACTAAAGATCATTAAGGTAAAACCCAACCATAGCATTAAGTAAAAAGTCCCCTTTACTCCCATACGCAACAACCCCCTTACTCGGGTGTAAGCTTCTGTCACTCTAGCCGCCCACTATAAGCGAATTATGAACGCATTGCAAACCCTACAGCGGGAATCCCTCACGCTTGCGCGACATGGAGGGCACCATAGGACAGCACCATATCAACATAAAACTCATATCAATCACACCATACCACAATTAACCCGTAGGACAAAAATAATCTACTCAAACATCATAGGATGGCCATACATCATTGGATAATAATATATAGCATTAGGCACCATGTTCAAGTAGAGAATTACATCGGGAATAGAGAGGTTACACCACTGCATAGAGGGGGAGAGAGTTGGTGATGATGGCGGTGAAGTTGTTGGTGTAGATTGCCGTCACGATGGTTCCCCCGGCGGCGTTCCGGCGCCACCGGGAGAGAGGGGGAGAGAGCCCCCCTCCTTCTTCTTCTTGCTTGGTCTCCCCCCTAGATGGGAGGAGAGTTTCCCCTCTGGTCCATGGCCGTCATGGCTCCCGGAGGGGAGGAGCCCCTCCGAGATTGGATCTCTCTCTCTGTTTCTCTTCTGTTTCGCGTTCCTGTTTTCTGGCCTTTCACCGTTTCTTAAATTCCCGGAGATCCGTAACTCCGATCGGGCTGAAATTTTAACACGATTTTTTCCTGATATTATCTTTCTTGTGGCGAAAGAAGGGCCCCAACCGACTTACGGTGTACCCACGAGGCACCACCGTGCAGCCGGGGGGGGGGGGGGGCGACACGCCAAGGTGGCTTGTGGAGGCTGTGGGCCTCCGTTTGCGTTGATTCCACCTCCCGAAAATCACATATATTCCAAAATAATTCCCCGTAAAATTTTATTGCATTTGGACTTAGTTTCATATGGATTTTCTGTGAAACAAAAAACAAGTAGAAAACAGAAACTGGCACTGGGCACTGGATCAATATGTTAGTCCCAAAAATAATATAAAATGTTGCCAAAAATATGTGAAAGTTGTAGAATATTGGCATGAAACAATCAAAAATTATAGATACGACGGAGACGTATCAGCGCCCGCCAGCACCCACAAACTTATTTTGAGCTAGCACACCAAATGGGCTGTAATTCCTAATAAGAAAGGCTGCATGGCCATGACAGATTTGGATTCTGACATTTGGGGCCCACAAGGAAAAAGCCTATCCAAGGTGGTGTCGACTTAGTCAACAAACGATTCTGCCTGCCAGCCGTTGGATTGACATCCAACATCTGTTGTGTTTCTTCTATCTCTTGTCTTCTTCCTCTAGACGCCCGAACGAAACCACGCCGTGGGTCCCGCCTGCTCCCGCCTCCCACGGGTGGCTGCGCCTCCGTCCACGCATTGCCGCCCCACCCTACCCTCAAACGTTGGTAGTACACAAGCAAGTGCCTCCTTATAACAAGCCAAAAAATGCTTCCTCCTAATGGTTTGACCTCTGGGTCCCACGCCATTGTCAACATAGTCAATAAACGAGAGAATTGCCCAATGAGCGGCTGACACCAGGGACCCAGCAACTCGTGCAGACCGACTCGATCCTACACGAATAACCAGCGGATCACGCACGTACCTCATCTGGATGAATCGAGTGCACTAGTTTGACCGTCATGCCGATGTGCGACCCAGCACTGGCGGGACGGGACGGGAGTACGGCATAGTCATAATTTCTGTTTTGCCAGTTTTTCACGGCAAGCTGGCGCGCTAAAAGCCATGCCTACTTATGCATTGAATTCCGATGACCTTCGCGTTCCCGCGACACGCGGGTTTACCTACCGTCCGCCTATAATTACTGGTTCCCGGCGTGCTCCCGTGGCACCTTCACCCAACGCACCCTATCCTCACAAGACCCCACCGGCCACACGTCGCTCGCCACTTGCCCTCGCTCTTGCCATGTCTGTCATGCCCCCGCGTGGCATCAATAGGTGACGCCAGAGGCGCTCACCGCTGGAGTTAGTGTTCGGTTTTTCACGGGAAGGCAGACGGAGGGAGGAGGCATTCTGGTGGTCTTTAGATGGCAATGGGGAGTATGAGGATGCCTTGAAGCGCGACTGCATGGCGGAGGAGCAGCGTACCGCCGATTTGCGCCGCCAACAGAGCATGGAGGAGGAGTAGCGCACCACTGCTCTGCGTCACGAGTAGAGCGCCCGCAACTGGGCTGACTACGTGGAGGCCGGCGCCCGGCGAATA
This sequence comes from Elymus sibiricus, assembly GCA_039707655.1. Classification (NCBI taxonomy): domain Eukaryota; kingdom Viridiplantae; phylum Streptophyta; class Magnoliopsida; order Poales; family Poaceae; genus Elymus; species Elymus sibiricus. The sequence goes on from CM077674.1 coordinate 310,314,012, forward strand.
GCCGTAGAGGCTGTCGGGCAAGCACGCGTGCGCGACACTAAATTTTACTACCAGCTTGTCAAGTTGGTTTCCCGCTTATAAGCCGAAGCTTCGGTGGACCACACCGGCATGGAAAGGGCCAACGGGCGCGAGCAACGCGCCCTATCGCACCTCTGCCAAGTCTGAGGCGAGGAGGAGGACGTCGGTGCCGGCATTTAGCGTGTGCCGCAGATGGCGGCCGGCATCGTTTAGTTAGCTAAGAATATGTTAGTTGTTCTAAACTCGAGTATTACTAGGAGTAGATAGTTAAGTTGGCTATGATGGTTGTCAACGTGGAAGTTCAGTACTCTATCTCTGAATCAGTCCTGTTAGTTTGCTCTGAATGTTGAACTTTCCGATTGAACATTTGGAATGGGTTGTTATATTTTTAAATGGGATGTATTTGTCCGCCACAGATTAAGAGGCTGACTTGTGGGCCTACTAGGTTGACGCGTACACAAGGCTTTGTCAACTTAGTCAACAAACGATTGTGGCAGCCTAAGCCGTTGGATGTCAATCCAACGTCTGTCGTGCTTTTTCAATCTCTTATCTTCTTCCTCTAGGCTCCAGCCGCCCAAACCAAACCAACACTGGCAGGATCGCCTGCTCCTGCCTTCCGCGGCTTGCTCATCCCACACCAACCCTAACAGTGCCAGGCCATCCCTCTACCCCCACCCACCCACCCCCACCTCCTATTATTTTCCGGCGACGGCATCCTCATCCCACACCAACCCTCATACTCCCCCTCCGTTTCCGACCACACTGCCGCATCTTCCATGGCTCTTTTTCGTTCCCGTACGAGGCCTCGCCGTCGTCCTCCGCTTTGGTTCCCTCGCCGCGGCACCGCCTTCTGGCGTTGTCAACATGGTCAACAACTGAGAGGAATCAGGAGATGATTCTACGTGGAGAGGATGACAGTAGGGACCCACCAGGGTCATGGCAGTACGCAAGCAAGTGCCTCCTTATTACAAGCCTAAAAAATGTTTCCTCCTAATGATTTCCCGACATCTTGGTCCCACCCCATTGTCAACGTAGCCACTAAAAGAGAGAATTGCACAACGAGCGACTGTTAACAAACGACAGGAATCGGTGAGGACTTTACGTGGAGAGGATGACAGTAGGGACCCCCGGGTCCATAGCCGTACGCAAGCAAGTTCCTCCTTATTACATGAAATAAATGCTTCCTCCTAATGGTTTGCTGAGATCCGAGACCTATGACATTTTCAATGTAGTCAATAAATGAAAGAATTGCACAAGGAGCGGCTGACACCTGAGACCCAGTAGCTCAAGCAGTTTTTGTTGTTGTTGTTGAGACGGAGTAGGGTATCAACTGGGCTATGCGGCGTCTGTGGCCCGTCTAGCCCAGGCTTTATTTACAACATGATGAGCCCAACTGTTTTTTTTGTCTGTGAAAATGACTAGCGCACCTTTTTCTTCGCACAATACCCTACACAGGCTGATTTCCTTTTCCCCGCCCTGCTGGGCTACAAATCTTTCAAGACGACGAGGGATACATTCGGCTTGGTCATTAAAAAAGGCTATAAATTTTGTGAGTAATATGAAATGGGGTGTAAATATATACAAAACACATCAAATGGGCAATTAGTTTCAAATTGCGAATTTTATTTTATTTTTTCATATTTCATATTTCATATTTCATTGGATTTTAAAATAATTTAATTATATTTTAAAATTTGTTTTTATCGGGCTCGAAATTTCGGGATTAAAAATAGTTTGAAAATTTCAATGACCAGTCTTTTATTTTATGTTTACCACATCACCAGCCCAGTTCTCTTTTCTATCTTGAAACGGCTAGCCCAGTTCTATTTTCTTTTGCACAATACCCAACCGAGGTCTACTTGCTTTTCTCAGCCCTACTGGGCTTCGAATCTTTTCAAGACGAGGAGGGATGCATTCGGCTTGCCCACAAAATGGCCTATTTCCCTAAAAAAAGAAAATGACCTATAAGCAATAAGAAATGGGCTGTAAATTTTAAAAAACACAGCAACCGGTAATTAGTTTCAAATTTCGTTTCATTCGGATTTTGAAATTTTAAATTTCATTGGATTTTTCTGCGGTGAAAATATCATTGGATTATAATTAATATAATTTCATTTTTCAAATTAGTCTGAATCAGACTCGAAATATCGGGATTAAAAATAGTTCGGAGCCCACCAAAATATGCAAAATTTCATTGAAATTTTTAACCGTGGCCAGAATATTGGCTGTAATGCTAACAAAGAGAATATGTGCTGCAAAAAAATCCTTAAGAAAGAGCAAATGGGTTGTAAATTATTAAAAATAATAGCAAATGTGCTGTATGATGTTTGCCACAGATTTGGAGGCTGACTTGGGCCTACTAAGTTGACGCGTACGCAGGGCTTTATCAACTTAGTCAACAAACGATTCTAGCAGCAGTGACCGTTGGATGTTAATCCAACGGCCATGCTACTTCTTCAATCTCTGATCTTCTTGCTCCAGCCGCCCAAACCAGCGCCGACTGGACCGCCTTCTCCCGCCTCCCGGGGCCGGCTGTGCTGCCGCACAGGCCTCACCGCCCCACCCTACTCCCATCGCTGGCCAGGACATCCCTCTACTCACCCACACCTCCTGTTATTCTCCGGTGACGGCAGCCTCACACCGCAGCCGAACCAGTAAACCCTCGTACTTCCCTCCGCGTGGGCAACCACTGCCTTGTCTTCCCTGGCTCCGGGTTGTTCCCTTCCTAGGCCTCGCCGTCGTCCACCGCCTTGCTGCACTCGGTACGGCGTCGTCAACGTGGTCAACGAACGACAACCATCGGAAGAGGACTGTACGTGGAGAGGCTGACAGCTGGGACCCACGAGGTCCATGGTCGCACGCAAGGAAGTGCCTCCTTATTATGCTAAAAAAATGTGTCCTCCCCCTGACAGCTGGGACCCACCAGCTACATCTTCGCACGCAAGGAAGAGCCTCCTTATTACGCGCAAAAAAAGGATTTCTCCTCCCTGACAGCTGGGACCCAGCAGCTATATCTTCGCACGCAAGAAAGTTCCTCCTAATCCTCCCTGACAGCTGGGACCCACCCGGTCGAAGCGTACGTAGTGTTGTCTGTCTGGTCGCGAACGTGTACGTACATACTGGTCGATCGGTCTCTCTACAACGATGAACCGTGGGCGTGTAAGGAGCGGCACGTGTCGTAGTAGAGCCCCCGACGTAGTAGTTCAGGCAGCCCCGTCTAAATCATGTACACGTACGTACAGCCACACAACAAAAAATATGGTCACGGACGTACATATACGGGCGGGGTCTCGAACGCGTACTCGCGCATACGTACAGCCAGGGCTTGTGTACATTGAGAGAGGCAACAGATGGCAGCAACGGCCTCCTGTTCATCGGCAGCCAACCGGCTGGGTCGAAACGGAGGAAACAGTGTCGTGTTCATCGGGAGCCAAGCGAGTGGGTCGGAACACGTCCTATTCATCGGGAGCCAACCGCCTTGGACGGAACAGCCAAAACAGGGTCATGTTCATCGAGTCGGGGTCTGGCGTATCACAAAACGGAGGAAACGGCCTTCTGTTCATCCGCCTACGGTCGAAATGGGGTCCTGTTGATCGGGAGGGGTCTGGCGTACCGCAAAACGGGGGAAACAGACTTCTCATCGAGCGCCTACGGTCGAAATGGGGTCCTGTTCATCGGGAAGGGTGTGGCGTACCGCAAAACGGGACTCCACGGGGCTACTGTTCATCCACGGTCGACCGCCTCAGCCTCCACGAGCTACTGTTCATCCAACGTCGACTTCCTCCAGCCTCCACCGGCTACTGTTCATCCAGCCTCCACGGGGTCCTGTTCATCGACCCCCAACCGGCTGGCCTCCTCGGGGTCCTGTTCATCCAGCGCCAACCACCTTCACACGGCCAGGGTACTGTTCATCCACAGCCAACCCACCGGTGGGGCTGGGGCGTACGAGCGGGCGGCAGCAACGGGAACTGTTCATCCACAGCCAACCAACTGGCTAGGTCAACTCACCACGTGTCGCGCAAGGGGCTCGATCGATGTGTCTCGACTCATTCTATGTATCACGCGCGTGACAGCAACGGGAACTATTCATCGAGAGGCAACCCAACCGGCTACGTCTCGTACATACGGGGGCTCGACCGGCTTCAATTAGCAGCAAAGGAATCGCTCGGGTTCAGTGAGCAGCGAAGGAATCTCTCGGGTTCAGTTAGCAGCGAAGGGATCGATCGGCTTCAGTACGTAGCTAGTGCAATCGCTCGGGTTCAGTAAGCGAACACCTCGCTCGGGTTTAGTTAGCGAATGCCTTGCTCGGGTTTAGTTAGCAAACACCTCGCACACACGCACGCGTACGAGAGAGAAACGCGCAAACCACACTGCATCGCTCGGCCCCAACCACCCACCGTAACCGGGAACTCCCCGAAATTTTCCTTGCCCTCACTTCTACCATGATTTTTTACGTCATGGACGGCCCAAAGAATGTCATGCGGGTGTGTCTCCGGCCCGCCCAGGACGAAAAGCCCATTTTCTGTCATAATTTTTTGTCATAGAAGTAGGAGCCCACCACATCTATGATGATACGTGTTTTTGTCACAATTATTACCATAGAAGTGTCACAACCATGACAGAAAAAGTTTTCGTTCGGGCCATAATGTCACGGATGTGTCTTTTTTTGTAGTGGTTATGGGTGTTTAACAGCTATGACTATGGCGGTTACAGGTAATGGTAGCCATAACTATGATTAAAGCCTAGTTGAAGACTACTCGACCGTTGCAGCTCCCACGTCGTCCTTACGTCTCCTCTGTCCGAGTGATGACGGCCGGCCGACTGGAGGGTAGACGTCCGAGTGCTGTCAGAGCGAGGTCCGAGTGAATTCTTCATGGTGTGCATCTGAATGTGTCAGTGGCCCTGGGGCCTCAGAATAATGGTGTGGACCTTAGGTGGGCCCTAGATGTCAGGCCCTTGTCCCTACCGGTGGTAGGTGACCCCATCATTAGCCCCCGAATCGGTTGAGGCTTAACAGGATGAGTGAGTTGGGCTTTCGGAGTGGTCCAAGTGCTTCGGAGGCACTTGGCCTCCGCTCTCTCGTGGTTATCCTTTGGAGAAGCCGCAACGGATTCTGGACTAGAGGTTTTCCGAATGATCGGACGGTGTCGATTGCTGGGCAAAACTTGGTGGCATTCGCGGGTCTCTCGGGAAAGATGGAGTTGAGGCCCGAGTGAGGGCATGCCATGAAACTCGAGTGGCGACGCCGGCGCGTGGACTGACTCTCCAGAGAGACGCCACTCCGTATCCCTGGGGAATGCTAGCGCGGGCCAGCTCCGAGTCCAAATTTATGAGGCTCACGCCATGGAGCCTAGTGAAAGGGCCAAGTTAACCTGCGGAGGGGCGTCGAGCTCATCCTTTCGCAATCCTGGAGGTGACTCCAGTCGGGTGTTTTACGTGTCCGAGTGCACAGCAACCCGCGGAGGGAGGTCGGTCGGGCCGACGGGTGTTTTTCAGGAAAGAGGCAGACGCAATCTGTCAGGCCGATTCGCTGCGGGAATTCCGGGATTCGAAATCGCTCGTGCGCGCCCACGGAAGCGGTTATGCCGGCTAGTGGGGAAAGTGGGGGCGTGATGCCTCGATCCCCGCCTGGGAATCCACCACGTGCCGCGCTTCTCCTGCGTGTGCGACCATCATGGGTGCCGTCGATCCAGGATCCGATGGCTGAGGGCTTGCGTGTGACTGTGCTTGTGGTATAAAAGGAATTTTACTGTGCCAGGGTAATTCCAGATCTCCTTCGTCTCTGCCCCGCACTCTGCTCTCTCCACTGTCCTCTCCACCGTGTCGGAGCACTCGAGGCCATGGGGAAGGACTCCACCGCCAAGTTGGAGAAGGCGAAGAAGGCGGGGAGAGCCGCGCCGTTGAGCTCGGGGCCGTCTGCGAGCCGCATCGCGGGGGAGTGGATCCCCTCGTGCGTCACGGTGAAGCGGCTGGAAGAGCTCGCCGAGGAGGGCCTCATCCCGGCAGACGGGTGGAGGCGGCCGGAGCGGGTGAGATCGAGCCCGCGCCCCAGGGCGACGAGCGTGTTCTGCTCGTCACCCACATCGAGCGAGGTTTCTCCATGCCCCCTCATCCTTTCTTTCGGGCATTTTTGGAATTTTTCGGGGCGCAGCTCCACCATCTCCCCCCAATGTGATAGTGTATTTGTTGGCCTTCATTTCCCTCTATGAGAACTACATTGGCTGCCCTCCGCATTGGGGCCTGTTCAAACATATCTTCACGTGTCGATCGATGACCGTGAAGAAAGACTTGCCGAGTGGGGAGAAGACCCATGTGACCCAGCTCTGCGGAGGCCTGGGGATACAGGTGCAGGGGCAGAGCGCTTTCCCAAAGATGAGTTTCCCTGACTCAGTGAAGGGATGGCAGGATAGTTGGTTTTACTGCAATGATGTCCCGAGTGTGGGGTCTTCGACTGGTCTTCCCCCGTACTCGGGAGCAAGGGTTGCCGCGCCTCCGTCTCTGGAGGTGACCAAGGAGGAGAAGGCGGACGTCGGGATCCTGACCGTTGCCTTGGTGGGAGCTGTAAACACCGGGGTTAACGGGATGGACCTACTGGAGACTTTCCTAGCTCAGCGGATCCAGCCGCTGCAGGCCAGGTCGCACCCGATGTGGATGTATGAGGGCTCGGTTGACCCAACCCGAGTGCATCCGGAGGAGCTGACCGATGAGGCCCTGGCCGGCAAGATCAAGGCCATCACCTCGGCCCGAGACAACCTGCGCGGTGCCAGGAGAGTGCCCCCATACGAGAAGGACATCCAGCCGGTTGAGGTAATCCCACTTTCGATTAGTCGGATTGTAGATAAGCTTCTTTCAGTGTTTCTGGATCTTGACTTCATGTTCTCCTCCATTTCAGAGTTTCGAGCGGATGATCTCCAACGTGCCGGTGGTCAATCGATCGCCAGAGGATGTGACGAGTGACACGGAGCGCCGGCACTCCGAGGACAACGATGATGATGAGGAGGAGAGTGACGAGGAGGAGGAGTACGACGAGGAGGAGGAGAGCGACACCGAGGAGGGTGAGGAGGCTGAGTCTTCCCCGTCTGAGCCTTTTCCTAGGGAAGGCCGCACCAGGGCAAAGAACGACCTGAGTGCCCGAGCGAGGGGTGCCCGGGCACCGATTGATTCAAAGTCGACTGCTTTGGCTTCCTCGTGCGGAGCGAAGCGCCTGCGGGCGGAGGCTACCAACTTGGCGGAGAAGCAGCCAAAGCAGCCGAAGCAAGTCTCTGCTAAGCCTCGGAAGGCAGCGGTGCCAAAGATCAAGGTGGCGGTGCCTCTGACTTCGACGTAAGTACCCAGGACTGAACTCCTCTCCATGTAGTTTCCATTCGTCTGGTCCACCGAGTGATTTCTATGCTTGCAGCAACGAGACGTCGACGACTTCGTTGGACCCGAATGCTCCCAAGCGAGGCCAAACGGAGGGCGACACCACCGACGCTGCTACTACCAAGGGTATGGATTCGCTTATTGATATTCTCTTTGAGTATTGTCCGATTGGGTTTTGGCCTGACATTGTCTCCTGAACATTCATGCAGCGCCGACTGAAGTCATCCATCTGGACGAGGACGACAACGCCGACCCGCCGAACCCTGAGGCCGACAAGGGGGTGCTACTTGTGAGCTGCTTTGGTAATTCCCTGAAGAGGAAGGGAGATGCATTACAGTACAGATAAGTATTTCCCTCAGTTATGAAACCAAGGTTATCAATCCAGTAGGAGAATCACGCAACACCTCGTTAGCAGCACCTGCACACAAAACAACAAATCCTTGCACCCAACGCAAACAAGGGGTTGTCAATCCCTCGGCGGTAAATTGCAAGTTTAAATTGTATGTGATAGATAGATAGATTGAAACAAAAATACAAAATAAAATAAATAAAGAAAAAGTGCAGCAAGGTATTTTTAGGGTTTTTAATATATGATTTAGATAGACCTGGGGGCCATAGTTTTCACTAGAGGCTTCTCTCATAAAAATAGCATACGGTGGGTAAACAAATTACTGTTAGGCAATTGATAGAAAAGCAAATAATCATGACGATATCCAAGGCAATGATCATGTATATAGGCATCACGTCCGAGACAAGTAGACCGACTCCTGCCTGCATCTACTACTATTACTCCACACATCGACCGCTATCCAGCATGCATCTAGTGTATTAAGTCCATAAAAAAGTGCTTTGATAGCGTGCCAGCCGAGCGACTAGCTTTTAGGTAATATGCATTTCCTATCCTAAGGTCAGCAAGTAGGTAAGCAGAAAGATTTCCCAAGGTAGCAAACAAGTCCAATTCCGAGCGAAATGGGGTTCTCTTTTATTTGCCAAGTCAGGCAGGATAGTCAAGTAAGAAAATAGACCATAAGCCATCCTTTATCTTTTTTTTTCTAAGAAAGGAACAATAAATCTTTTTCGACAGAACTTGTTTGACCACTCGCCGCTTCTTGTTCCAGCTAACCTTAGTATGCGGCTAACCTGAATCCATCAACCATTTATGTAGTGAGGCAAGCCATGCTATCAACAAATCCTATAAGCATGCGATCCATCAGCCGGAACGGAGTAACGCCTTAAGCAAGATGACATGATGTAGACAAAGTAAACTCACGCATGAATAAACCCCATCTTTTTACCCTTAATAGCAACGATACATACGTGTCATGTCCCTTTCTGTCACTGGGATTGAGCACCGCAGGATCGAACCCATTACAAAGCACCTCTTCCCATGGCAAGATAAATAAATCAAGTTGTCCAAACCAAATCAATAGACCAGAGAAGAAATACGAAGCTATAATAATCATGCATAAAAGAGTTCAGAGAAGACTCAAATAATATTCATGGATAATCTGATCATAAACTCACAATTCATCGGATCCCAACAAACACACCGCAAAAAGTGATTACATCGGATAGAACTCCAAGAACATCGAGGAGAACATTGTATTGAAGATCAAAAAGAGAGAAGAAGCCATCTAGCTACTAACTATGGACCCGAAGGTCTATGGTAAACTACTCACGCATCATCGGAAGGGCAGCAAGGTTGATGTAGAGCCCCTCCGTGATCGATTCCCCCTCTGGCGGAGTACCGGAAAAGGCCTCCAGATGGGATCTCGCAAGAACAGAGGCTTGCGGTAGTGGAAAAAGTATTTCGTGGACTCCCCTGTTGGTTTCCCGATTTTTGGGAATTTATAGTGGTGGAATTAGGTCAAAAGGGGCAGAGGTGGGCCCACGAGGCACCAGGGCGCGCCTGCCCCCCCAGGCGTGCCCTGGTGGCTCCTGGCCACCTCCTGGGTCTTCTGGCCCTCTCCCAAAGCTTCTATTGTTTGTTAGGTCCAGAAAAAAATCTCCAAAAAGTTTCGTGGCATTTGGACTTCGTTTGGTATTGATATTCTGTAAAACCAAAAACAGGCAGAAAACAACAACTGGCACTGGGCACAAAGTTAATAGGTTAGTCCCAAAAAATGATATATAATTGCTGTAAATGCATATAAAAACATCCAAGATTGATAATATAATAGCATGGAACAATCAAAAATTAAAGATACGTTGGAGACGTATCAGCATCCCCAAGCTTAATTCCTGCTCGTCCTCGAGTAGGTAAATGATAAAAACAGAATTTTTGATGTGGAATGCTACCTATCATATTCATCATATATTCTTTTATTTTATAGCATGGACATTTGGAATTGAATGATTCAAAGCAATAGTCTATAATTTGACATGAAGATATAAATACTCAAGCATGGTAACTAGCAACCATGTCTTTCAAAATATCAACGCTAAAGAAAGTTATCCCTAGCCCATTATGCTCAATCATTGATCCATTCATGAAACATACTCAATATTAGCTACACACAATGCACAAGTATGACAATACTGCTCTCTAGTTGGTGCTTTATAAAGAGAAGATGGAGACTCAAAATAAAAATAAAAATTGCATAAAAGTAAATAGATAGGCCCTTCGCAGAGGGAAGCAGAGATTTGCTAATGTGCCAGAGCTCAAAGCTTAAATTAGAGAGATAAAAATATTTTGAGAGGCATGCTTTTCCTGTCAACGAAAACAACCGAGAATTCCGAATATCTTCCATGCTAGACACATCATAGGCGGTTCCCAAACAGAAAGTAAAGTTTATTTCCTTTCCACCATTCTTTCACAATCCATGGCTAGCCGTATCCACGGGTGCCCTCCATACCAACACTTTCCAAGGAATTTTGTTGTTATTAATTTTTGATTTCATTGTGGGACTGGGCATCCCTATTTCATGCAATGACAAGTGAATAAACACTCATCGTGAGAATAACACACCTAGCATGGAAAATATTGGCCACCCCCTGCCGCTTCTTGAGCGGTACGGGCACACAAAACGGAAAATTTATTTTAAAAATTAGAGTTGGCACACACAAATTTACTTGGAACGGCATGGAAATACCGCAAATAGGTAGATATGGTGGACTCATTCGGCACAACTTGGGTTTAAGGAGTTTGGATGCACAAGCAGTATTTCCGCTTAGTACAAATGAAGGCTAGCAAATAGATTGAGAAGCAACCAACCAAAAAGCGAAAACGGTCATAAACATGCATTGAACATAACTAACACCGAATAATGAACCATAAGTAGGATATAATTTCGTTGCATAACTAGTGACTTAATGTGCATGCATAGGGAATCACAAACCTTAACACTAATATTCTTACTAAATCACAATTACTCACTAACATGACTCACATATCATCATCTCCATATCACAAAACTATTGCAAGGAATCACGCTCATCATATCCAATGATCTATATGAAAGTTTTTATTATATCCCTCTTGAATATTCATCACTTTGGGACGAAATTCATATCTTGTGCAAATTACCATTACTATTATCAACTCTCAAAAAGATATAAGTGAAGTATGAGAGTGCAAATATTTCTTCAAAATTTTAATCTTATCAACTCTCAAAATAATAAAATTGAAGCATGAGAGTTTAAATATTTTTTCAAAATATAGCCACCGCCGTGCTCAAAAAGATTTAAGTGAAGCACTAGAGCAACTGCCTAGCTCAAAAAATTTAAGTGAAGCACATAGAGTATTCTAATAAATTATGATGAACGTGTGGCTCTCTCAAATGGGTATGTCCAGCATGGATGATTGTGACAAACTAAAAATCAAGCAAAGCAAAGACTCATATAATACACAACGCTCCAAGCAAAACACATATCATGTGACGAATAAAAATATAGCTCCAAGTAAAATTACCGATGGTTGGTAGAAGAAAGAGGGGATGCCTTCCGGGGCATCCCCAAGCTTAGACGCTTGAGTCTGCCTTCAATATTACCTTGGGGTGCCTCGGGAATCCCCAGCTTAGGCTCTTGCCACTCCTTATTCCTTCATCCATCATGATCTCACCCAAAACTTGAAAACTTCAATCACACAAAACGCAACAAAACCTTCGTGAGATCCGTTAGTATAACAAAACAAATCACTACTTTAAGTACTGTTGCAAACCCATTCATATTTTATTTTTCAATTATACCTACTATATTCTAACTACTCCATGGCTTATACCCCCCGATACAATCCATAGTTTCATCAAAAAAAGCTAGTACTGCATCAATAACAGAATTTGTCAAAAACAGAACAGTCTGTAGCAATCTATTTAAAAGCCATACTTATGTAACTCCAAAATTTCTGAAAAATGAATGCAACGTGGGAAATTCAGATACCAATACTGTGTAAAAATTTCAGATTTTTCTGACACTCCAGTACTGAACCAAAATTCCAGCACTGGACGCAAAACTTTATGTTTTCCAAACAGCATCAATTATACTATCTTCCAAATCATCCCAAAGGTTTTACTTGGCACAAACACTAATTAAAATCACAAAAACACAATCATAACAGTAGCATAAATGTTAAAACACATAATAACAGAAACAAAAGGAAAAAAATTATTTTATTCATTGGGTTGCCTCCCAACAAGCGCTATTGTTTTATGCCCCTAGCAAGGCATAATGCATAGTTTCAAGTATTGCCATCCTTCAAGTTGATTCCATAAGAGGCCCTCATAATGGATTCATATGGTGCCTTAATTTTCTTCCTAGGGAAATGTTCCATACCCTTTTTTAGTGGAAACTGAAATTTTATATTCCCTTCTTTCATGTCAATACTATGGTTCGTAAGAACGGTCTACCAAGTATTATGGGGCAAGAAGAATTGCATTCGATGTCAAGTACAATAAAATCAATGGGCACATAGTTCCTATTTGCAAGAATAAGAACATCATTAATTCTTCCCAATGGCTTTTTAATAGTGGAATCCGCAAGATTCAAATTAAGAGAACATTCGTCTATATTGGTAAAACCTAGCACATCACATAGAGATTTTGGAATTGTGGAAATGCTAGCACCCAAATCACATAAAGCATTAAACTCATAATTTTTAATTTTAACTTAAATGGTGGGTTCCCATTCATCATATAATTTTCTAGGAATTGAAATCTCTAGTTCTAGCTTTTCTTCTAACGCTTTCATCATTGCTTCTACCATGTGTTTAGAAAAAGCCTTATTTTGCTCATAAGCGTTGGGTGAATTTAACATGGATTGTAACAAAAAAATGCTCTCAATCAAAGAACAACTATCATAATTAAAATCTTTGTAATCCAAGAGAGTGGGTACATCACTAGTTAAAGTTTTTACCTCTCCAGACCCACTTTTATCAAAAAAAATTATCAAGATTTTCACCCTCCGAATTATGGGGACGCCTCCTAGCTAAAGTTGACTCTTCTTCAGTCCCCTTTTCATCAAGTTTTATACTGCTAAACAAGGAATCAATAGATGAAATACCAATTATTTTAATATCCTCATCATTACTACGATAAAAACCGGGAGGAATCGCTTTTTCTAAAAATTCTCGTTTAGCTTTTAGCATGGCGGTTCTTTTCTTACTCTCATCCATGGAGACGTATAAAGCTTTAATTGATTCATTAATATCAATTTTAGGTTGCAAAATATTAGTCTTAAGATTTTCCACATCATGAATAATTCTATCAATGCTCCTAGACATATCATCAAGTTTACTTAATTTTTCTTCTATCGTAGTGTTGAAAACCTTTTGAGCATTAATAAATTCTTTAATATTACTTTCAAGATCAGAGGGCATCCTATTATTATTATTATAAGGATTACCATAGGAATTGCCATAATTATTAGAGGAATTTCCAGGAAACGGTCTTGCATTGAAATTACCTCTATAAGCATTATTATTAAAATTGTTTCGCGATACAAAATTCACATCTACGGGATCATTATTTTGCTCAATCAAAGTGGATAAAGGCACATCATTAAGATCAATAGGAGTATTTTTGCTAGCAATCAATTTCATAAGCGCATCAACTTTATCACTCAAAGTACTAATTTCTTCAACAGAATTCAGTTTTTTACTAGTAGGAACTCTTTCAGTATGCCATTGTGAATAATTTGCCATAATATTATCAATCAATTTAGTAGCTTCTCCCAAAGTAATCTCCTTAAAAGTACCACCCGCGGCGGAATCTAAAAGATTTCTAGAAACAAAATTCAATCCTGCATAAAAAATTTGTATGATCATCCACAAATTTAAGCCATGAGTAGGGCAATTTCTTATCATTAATTTCATCCTTTCCCAAGATTGGGCTACATGTTCATGATCAAGTTGCTTAAAATTCATAATTTGATTTCTAAGAGAAATAATTTTCGCGGGAGGAAAATACTTGGTAATAAAAGCATCTTTACACCTATCCCAAGAATCGATACTATTTCGTGGTAAAGATGAAAACCAAATTTTTGCACGATCCCGTAATGAGAATGGGAATAATTTTAATTTCACAATATCATTATCCACACCTTTTTTCTTTTGCATATCACACAATTCTACGAAAGTGTTAAGATGGGATGCAACATCTTCATTAGGACTACCAGAAAATTGTTCTTTCATAACAAGATTTAGCAAAGCTGCATTAATATCACAAGTCTCTGCACTAGCAGCGGGAGGAGCAATCGGAGTACTAATAAAATCATTATTATTAGTATTGGAAAAATCACACAATTTTGTATTTTCTTGAGACATCGTGCCTACGCAAACAAGATAACAAGCAAGCAAACAAGAAAAAGGCAAACGAAAAATATTTTTGTAAAAACTTTTTAGAAGTGGGGGAGATGGAAATGAGAGGCAAAGGCAAATAAAGTAAATGCAAAGAGATGAGAGTTTTATGCGTAGGTACTTGATAGATGTTGATGATGTCTCCCCGGCAACGGCGCCAGAAATTCTTCCTGCAACTTGTGAGCTGCGTTGGTAATTCCCTGAAGAGGAAGGGAGATGCAGTACAGTAGAGATAAGTATTTCCCTCAGTTATGAAACCAAGGTTATCAATCTAGTAGGAGAATCACGCAACACCTCATTAGCAGCACCTGCACACAAAACAACAAATCCTTGCACCCAACGCAAACAAGGGGTTGTCAATCCCTCGGCGGTAAATTGCAAGATTAGATTGTATGTGATAGATAGATAGATTGAAACAAAAATACAAAATAAAATAAATAAATAAAAAGTGCAGCAAGGTATTTTTATGGTTTTTAATATATGATTTAGATAGACCCGGGGGCCATAGTTTTCACTAGAGGCTTCTCTCATAAAAATAGCATACGGTGGGTAAACAAATTACTGTTGGGTAGTTGATAGAAAAGCAAATAATCATAACGATATCCAAGGCAATGATCATGTATATAGGCATCACGTCCGAGACAAGTAGACCGACTCCTGCCTGCATCTACTACTATTACTCCACACATCGACCGCTATCCAGCATGCATCTAGTGTATTAAGTCCATAAAGAACGGAGTAACGCCTTAAGCAAGATGACATGATGTAGACAAAGTAAACTCACGCATGAATAAACCCCATCTTTTTACCCTTAATAGCAACGATACATACGTGTCATGTCCGTTTCTGTCACTGGGATTGAACACCGCAAGAACGAACCCATTACAAAGCACCTCTTCCCATGGCAAGATAAATCAATCTAGTTGGCCAAACCAAATCAATAGATCGGAGAAGAAATACGAAGCTATAATAATCATGCATAAAAGAGTTCAGAGAAGACTCAAATAATATTCATGGATAATCTGATCATAAACTCACAATTCATCGGATCCCAACAAACACACCGCAAAAATTGATTACCTCGGATAGAACTCCAAGAACATCGAGGATAACATTGTATTGAAGATCAAAAAGAGAGAAGAAGCCATCTAGCTACTAACTATGGACCCGAAGGTCTGTGGTAAACTACTCACGCATCATCGGAAGGGCAGCAAGGTTGATGTAGAGCCCCTCTGTGATCGATTCCCCCTCTGGCGGAGTACCGAAAAAGGCCTCCAGATGGGATCTCTCAAGAACAGAAGCTTGCGGCGGTGGAAAAAGTATTTCGTGGACTACCCTATTGGTTTCCCGATTTTTGGGAATTTATAGTGGTGGAATTAGGTTAAAAGGGGCAGAGGTGGGCCCATGAGGCACCAGGGCGCGCCTGCCCCCCCCCCCCCCCAGGCACGCCCTGGTGGCTCGTGGCCACCTCCTGGGTCTTCTGGCCCTCTCCCGAAGCTTCTAGTGTTTGTTATGTCCAGAAAAAAATCTCCAAAAAGTTTCGTGGCATTTGGACTTCGTTTGGTATTGATATTCTGTAAAACCAAAAACAGGCAGAAAACAGCAACTGGCATTGGGCACTGAATTAATAGGTTAGTCCCAAAAAATGATATATAATTGCTGTAAATGCATATAAAAACATCCAAGATTGATAATATAATAGCATGGAACAATCAAAAATTATAGATACGTTGGAGACGTATCAGGGGGCGACGACTGGTGCCGATGTTGTCATGCAAGGGGCTTCGCCCGGCCAGAAGACTCGCGTTTCGCCTGCTAAGGTTATCAAGAAGCCCATTGGTTCAAGTCCTCTAGCTCAGGCCTGTTCCGCGCTGGTGCCCACGGCACCGCCTCCCAAGCCTGCGCCTGTGCCACACTCGGCTCCCGTCTCTATTTTCACCTTGCATAGGTTCCCAGAGGACCAGGTGGGGGCGAGCAAGGAAGCCTTGGTCCAGGTCGAAGTGATGAACAACCGGCTAAGGGAGGCATACGACTCTAGTGAGGCTCTGAAGACCAACGTCCGAGTAAGTGCCATTGTAAGTGTTATTCAGAGTTTTCGTTTTGAATTTGTAGCTGAACTTCCGTTACTGGGTTGTTGCGGGGCACACCCATTGGGTGTTCGCTTGTTCCAGTGGGGGCACACTGAGTGCACCCACTGGGTGTAGTCCCCGAGACTGCCGTTGACTGGAAACAGTCGGCGGGAGTCTTAGAACTCTGCATTTTTGTCGTTTTCACTCGGCCTGACCAGGGTCTTTTCCGAGTTTGTCTGTTCCAGTGGGGGCACGCTGAGTGCACCCACTGGGTGTAGTCCCCGAGACTGCCGTCGAATGGAATCAGTCGGCGGGAGTCTTAGAGTTTACAAATTTTTTTCTTTACCGTCTTTTGCTCGGATTAGCAAGGGCTTTTTTTGAGTCAATCGGATTCAGTGGGGGCACGCTGAGTGCACCCACTGGGCGTAGTCCCCGAGACTGCCGTTGACAGGCAGCAGTCGGCGGGAGTCTTAGAGTGTTATTTGGTAAGACTCGGAGTGTGTCCTCCCATTCGGCTGACCGAGTGGGAGGTTTGCTAGATGAGGAAGCTCCGAACTGATCGAGCTTGCCTGCCTTGAGGTCAACCATGAAGACCAATGTGTTGTTGTCCTCGATCTTCTTCATTGCCGACTCGGTTGTAAGAGGGTACTTCAGGATCTGGTACTGATCGAGCTTGTTCCTCCTTCGAGGAGGGAACTTGTTTTTCGGCCGACTGACAATTTCCTTGTTTTGTAACAGACGGCTTGCGAGCTGGGATCTCATTATGCCACCCTGGAGAAGGAAGTGTTGCAGCTCCGAGTGGACCTAGACGCGGAGAAGCACAAGAGCGGCCGTCTAGAGAAGGAGAAGAATGCCCTGGGAGGTAGGTTCCGCTGTTCGACTGCTCGCCGAGTCGTATTTTTCCTTTGATTCGAGTCAATTCGTTTCAACAGATGTCCGTGGCGAGAATGCCCAACTTGTAATGAGGCTGAGGAATTCTATTTCTTTAGAAACCATGAAGCAAGCCCTCGAGGACAAGGACAAGGGGTTGGCTCTTGCGCCGAAGGAGGCCAAGAGTAAGACCAAGGCTGTCGAGGAGAAGCTGGCTTCAGTCGACAAGCTCGAGGAAGAAGTCAAGGCTCTGAGGGTTGCTACTGAGGCGACCATGAGCGAAGTTTCTGAGCTCAAGAAGGCTAATGCCAAGTGGGAGGTGAAGTACATTACCCAGGCGAGTGTTTTTGAAGAGAAGAAAAAGACTCTGAACGACCAAATCATGAAGCTCCGTGGGAAGAAAGCTGAACTGGAGCAGTACATCCAAGATTTCGGCGAGGAGATGGGCAAGAAACTTGAAGGTAAGCCAAATTGCCGAGTGAATCTTCTTCATTTCCGAATCTTCTGTAAGTGCTGATCTCGAACTGTTTCTCTCAGCAGAATTCTGCTATAATTTCGAGCTGGAGACGGACCGAGTCTAGAAGGATCTGGACCCCTCAAGGCAGCTTCTCAGGGACAATGCTACCATGGCCATTCTCCGTCTTGAGGAGCGGCTCGAGAGCGCCGTGGGGTACATCATCCGACTGAGGCCCGCCTTGTCCAAGATTGACCAAGAACTCCTCCCGGGCGAAGAGCTTCAGAGCGATGTGGAGTCTATGATGACCCGACTGAAGGATGTCCCGAGCTGGGTGCAAGCCTGGAAGAAATCTGCCGCCCGCTGCGGTGCTGACGTGGCTCTCGCACTCGTCTGTGTCCACTGCAAGGACGTGGAAGAAAGGAAGTTGAAGTCTCTGAAGGTTGCCAACACGAAGAGGCTCAAGTTTGAGGACTTCATGGGGACGTTCATTGAAGGTGCCACTCGGATTGCAGATGGCATCGACCTCGACACCTTCATTGACCCGGCCAGTCCTCCCACAGAGGAGTGATCAAAAACACTTAAGTCTTGATTCGCCTCGGGATGCCGAGTGGTTGATGTAACCGTAATACTTTAACGGGCCTCGGGCTCGCCTACTTTGCTTTAGTTAGGAGTACTCAAATAGATCGGAGTTTACTTGGATATTTGGGTTTTTGTTCCGCTTTCCAATGCTATTTTTTCTAACTTAGGCGAAAGCTGGTTCGCGGCTAAGCCCCCGAGCGTGGACCGTCTCCGCACACGGATAATTTTTAACTTAGGCAAAAGCTGGTTCGCGGCTAAGCCCCCTGAGAGTGGAGCGTGTCCGCACTCGGATAATTTTTAAC
The DNA here is from genome assembly GCA_039707655.1 of Elymus sibiricus. Taxonomy (NCBI): domain Eukaryota; kingdom Viridiplantae; phylum Streptophyta; class Magnoliopsida; order Poales; family Poaceae; genus Elymus; species Elymus sibiricus. The sequence continues at coordinate 310,332,459 of CM077674.1, forward strand.
TTAGGCGAAAGCTGGTTCGCGGCTAAGCCCCCGAGTGTGGAGCATGTCCTCACTCGGATAATTTTTAACTTAGGCGAAAGCTGGTTCGCGGCTAAGCCCCCGAGTGTGGAGCATGTCCTCACTCGGATAGTTTTTAACTTAGACAAAAGTTGGTTCGCGGCTAAGCCCCTGTGTGTGGAGCATGTTCGCACTCGGATAATTTTTAACTTAGGCGAAAGCTGGTTTGCGGCTAAGCCCCCGAGTGTGGACCATGTCCTCACACGAATAGTTTTTAACTTAGGCGAAAGCTGGTTCGCGGCTAAGCCCCCGAGTGTGGAGCATGTCCTCACTCGGATAGATTTTAACTTAGGCGAAATCTGGTTCGCAGCTAAGCCGATACATCCACTGGGGGTGTGTGTGTTAGTTTCCGAACGCTGTTAGTCCCCGGAGTGAAAACACGGTACTGGCCCAAATTAGACGAAATACAGGAAAAGTAAAACTTTTATTCATCCAATTCATTCGGAATACTATTACAATGGGAGTAAACTTATTCTAAGTGAAGAATTTGCGGAGCAGATCCGCATTCCAAGCTCGGGGCTCTTCTTCACCTTTAGCGAAGTTGTAGAGCCGATAGGCTCCGTTGTTTAGTACCTTTGATATCACAAAGGGCCCTTGCCATGGGGGAGCCAGCTTGTGAGGTTTCTGCTGGTCCAGTCGAAGGACTAGGTCACCTTCCTGGAAAGCATGCCCCCTGACCTGTCTATCATGATAGCGGCGTAGGTCTTGCTGATATGCAGTCGTCCTGATAAGAGCCAACTCGCGTTCCTCCTCCAGTAGGTCGAGGCCATCTTGATATGCTTCCTCAGCCTCCGCCTCCGAGTACAGATCCACTCGAGGGGAGTTGTGGAGCAAATCACTCGGCAGGACAGCCTCAGAGCCATACACCAAGAAGAAGGGAGTGCGCTTCAAGGACCGGTTCGAACCTGAAGATTATCTTCCTGATGATGCCGTGGGGGACTCCGAACCTGAAGATTATCTTCCTGATGAACTTGATTGCAGTCGAAGAGTCCAGCTTCTTTATAGGCTTCGCTTCGATCCATTTGGTAAATTTTTCCACCGCTACCAACAGATGGGTGAATCCGCTGGCTCCGGTCCGGAGTGGACCGACCATGTCGAGTCCCCAGACGGCGAATGGCCATGCGAGCGGAATCGTCTTTAGAGCCGATGCTGGTTTGTGCGACTGGTTCGCGTAGAACTCGCACCCGACACACTGGTCGACGATCTCACGAGCAGCCTCATTGGCTCTGGGCCAATAGAAACCTGCCCGGAATGCCTTAGCAACCAACATGCGAGAGGAAGCATGATGCCCACAGGTTCCCGAGTGAATCTCTTGAAAGATCTGTTGCCCTTCTTCTGGCGAAATGCAACGCTAAGTGACTCCAGACGTACTCTTCTTGTAGAGCTGATCTCCCATGACAGTGAAGGCCTTCGATGGACGGACGATCTGGCGAGCCTCTACCTCATCCTCTGGGAGTTCCTGCCTAAGCAAGTATGCAATGTACGGCTCGGTCCACTCGGGAGTGATAACGAGCACCTCATGAACCAAATCGACAACTGCTGGAATGTCAGCTTCAGCCGGATTGGAAGGTCCAACTGGCTGTGGGGGCTCCTCCACAAAAGGGTCTTCCTTGATCGTGGGCGAGTGTAAGTGCTCTAGGAACACATTCTTTGGGACTGCTTTCCGAGTGGAGCCGATCTTGGCTAGGTCATCACCTTCTTCGCAGTGCGGGTACCTTTGCTTAGAGGGGGTCAGAACTTCAGAGATGTAATAAACTAGCTGTTGAATCTTGAAGGCTTTGCCTTGTTCCTCACGTTCCACGGTGAGCACGGTGCTAACAACTTGGGTCGTGGCCGCGATGTACAAAAGCAAAGCCTCTCGGCTGCTCGGAGCAGCTAGCACTGGCTGGGTGGAAAGCAGGTCTTTGAGTCCATGGAACGCAGCCTGCACTTCTGTCGTCCACTCAAACTTTTCTGATTTCTTCATGATTCGGTAGAGCGACAGGGCCTTCTCACCGAGTCGTGAAACAAATCTGCTCAGGGCTGCCAGACAGCCCATGAGTTTCTGCACATCGTGCAAATGTTGTGGTTGCTTCATTCGGACGATTGCATCGATCTTCTCGGGGTTGGCATCGATCCCACCTTTGGAATCGAGGAATCCAAGCAATTTGCCGGCTGGCACCCCAAAGGTGCACTTGGCTGGATTGAGCTTGATCTTATAATGGTGCAGGTTCCCAAAGGTCTCGGCGAGGTCTGCCAGGAGGTCAGAACCTTTCCTAGATTTGACCATGATGTTGTCCATGTAGGCCTCCATGTTCTAACTGATCTGCTTCTGCAAGCACTTCTGCACCATGCGCATGAAAGTCACGCCTGCATTTTTCAGTCTGAATGGCATCGTGACGTAACAAAAACACCTGAATGGGGTGATGAATGCAGTTTTTATTTCATCCGGGCCGTACATTCGGATCTGGTGGTACCCGGAGTAAGCATCCAGAAACGACAGACGCTCGCATCCCGCAGTAGAGTCTATTATCTGGTATATGCGAGAAATGATCCTTCGGTCAGACCCGATTGATGTGCTTGAAGTCAATGCACATTCGGAGGGACTTATCCTTCTTGGGAACCAAAACGACGTTGGCGAGCCACTCGGAGTGGTATATCTCGTGGATGAACTCGGTGGCTAAGAGCCGCGCGATCTCCTCGCCAATCGCCTTGCACTTCTCAGTGGTAGAGTGTCGAAGGTGCTCTTTGACTGGCTTCATCTTTGGGTCGACACATAGTTGGTGCTCAACCAGTTCTCTGGGAACACCCGGCATGTCAGCAGGCTTCCATGTGAAGATGTCCTAGTTCTCACAGAGGAACTGGATCGGCTCACCTTCCTATTTGCTGTCAAGCGTCATGGAGATGTTGGTCGGGGCGGCGTTCGGGTCCGTCGGATGGACGTGAACCTGCTTTGACTCGCCGGCCGACTGGAAAGCGGATTCCATAGTCGGCTTCTTGGACTTGAGCAGATCACTTGAATCGACCGCTTTTTTGTACTCGTCCAACTCTGCCACCGCCAACTGCTCGTCAGCTATCTGGGAGCCTTTCTGCAGGCACTCTTCAGCTATCTTGCGGTTTCCCGTGATGGTGATCACGCCTTTCAGGCCTGGCATCTTGAGTTTAAGATACACGTAGCATGTCCTGGCCATGAATCGTCCGTAGCCGGGCCTACCCAGGATGGCGTGATAAGCACTCCGGAAGTCCACCACCTCGAAGGTCAACCTTTCCTTTTTGAAGTTCTTCTCTTCGCCGAATACGACGTTGAGGGCGATTTGCCCAAGTGATTTTGCCTTTTTCCCGGGGATGACCCCGTGGAATTGCATGTTGCTTTTACTCAGTCAGGACATCGGAATGCCCATCGCCTCTAGAGTGTCAGCGTAAATGATGTTCAGCCCGCTGCCGCTGTCCATGAGGACTTTGCGCAGTCGGACTCCTCCAACGACAGGATCAACCACCAGCGCCTGCCGCCCAGGGGTCGGTACGTGGGCTGGGTGATTCGACTGATCAAAGGTGACGGGGGTCTTGGCCCAGTCTAGGAGTTTAGTGACAGTCGGAACTGCCATATTGACCTCTCGGTTTATCACCTTGAGGCGACTCTTGCTTTCAACGTCAGCAAAGATTATTAGGACCTTCTCGACGTGGGGGTACCCAGAGGCGTATTTGCCCCCATCGTCATCCTCGTTCTCATCTTTTCCCTCTGAGGGATCTTGCCGCATCTCTTGCTTGAGCAGCCGGCACTCCCGAGTGGTATGCTTTGGCAGAATCAGGTTGCCTTCTTCATCCCTCTTCGTGGGAATCTAGTAGGGCTGATCAAGGATGTCATTTTTCGGGGCGGCTTTCTTCTTGCTGGCCCACTCCTTCTACTTCAGCTGGCCTTTGCATTTGCTTTGGCCAGCCAAGGCCGCGGCTTCTGCATTGTTGGTTGCTTCGGCCTTGCATTTCTGCTTCTTGTTTTTATTGTTGTCCGACTGATTTGCATCCCCGGCTCGACCCTTGCTGCTCCTCAGCCAGTCTTCCTCTTTGCCATTTGTGTACCGATTGGCTATCTCCGTCGCCCGACTGAGAGTCGGGATCTCAGTTCAGCCAAATTTCAGAGCAAGCTCTCGATATCTGATGCCGACTTTGAAGGCGCATATTGCCTGGTGCTCGGTGACATTCTCCACCGTGTTATGCAGGGTGATCCAGTGCTACTTGTGAGCTGCGTTGGTAATTCCCTGAAGAGGAAGGGAGATGCAGTACAGTAGAGATAACTATTTCCCTCAGTTAAGAACCAAGGTTATCAATCCAGTAGGAGAACCAAGCAAAATTCCGTTAAAGCGCACCTGCACACACAAGAGCAAACACTTGCACCCAACGCGAATAAGAGGGTTGTCAATCCTCTTAGCGGTTATTTGCAAGGATTAAATCTTATCGAGGTAAATAGATAAAATAAATTACTAATTAAAATAAAAGTAAATAAATTGCAGCAAGGTATTTTTAGGTTTTTTATATGATGAAGATAGACCCGGGGACCATAGTTTTCACTAGAGGCTTCTCTCTTGAGCACATAAGCATACTGTGGGTAAACAAATTACTGTTGGGCAATTGATAGAAAAGCAAATAATTATGACGGATTCATGGCAATGATCATGTATATAGGCATCACGTCCGAGACAAGTAGACCGACTCCTGCCTGCATCTACTACTATTACTCCACCCATCGACCGCTATCCAGCATGCATCTAGGGTATTAAGTATGAAACAGAGTAACGCCTTAAGCAAGATGACATGATGTAGAGAAGCAAATTGAAGCAATATGAATAAACCCCATCTTTTTATCCTTAATGGCAACAATACAAATACGTGTCACGTCCCTTTATATCACTGGGATTGAGCACCACAAGATTGAACCCATCACAAAGCACCTCTCCCATTGCAAGATAAATCAATCTAGTAGGCCAAACAAAACCGATAGATCGGAGAGAAATACAAAGCTATAACAATCATGCATAAAAGAGTTCAGATAAGACTCAAATATTCCTCATGAATAATCTGATCATAAACTCACAATTCATCGGATCCCAACAAACACACCGCAAAAGAAGATTACATCGCATAGAATTCCAAGAACATCGAGGAGAACATTGTATTGCAGATGAAAGATTGACAAGAAGCTATCTAGCTACTAGCTATGGACCCGTAGGTCTATGGTAAACTACTCACACATCATCGGAAGGGCAGCAAGGTTGATGTAGAAGCCCTCCGTGATCGATTCCCCCTCCGGCAGAGTACCGGAAAAGGCCTCCAGATGGGATCGTGGAAGAACAGAGGCTTGCGGCGGCGGACAGGTTTTCTCTTCTGGCTCTCTGGGGGTTTCCCAATATTTGTGAATTTATAGAAGTGGAATTAGGTCAAAAGGAGTCACGTAGGCCCCACAAGGCAAAACGGCGCGCCCCCCCTGGGGCGCGCCCTAGTGCCTTGTGAGGCCCCAGTAGGGCTTCTGGCCTCCTCCCGAAGCTTCCCAGGTTTATTTTGTCCAGAAAAAAATCTCCAAGAAGTTTCGTGGCATTTGGACTTCACTTGGTACTGTTTCTCTGAAAAGCCAAAAACAAACAGAAAACAGCAACTGGCACTCGGCACTAAGTTAATAGGTTAGTCCCAAAAATTGATATATAATTTCTTGTAAATGTATATAAAACATCCAAGATTGATACTATAACAGCAGGTTTTCTCCCTAGCCCATTATGCTCAATCATTGATCCATTCATGAAACACACTCAATATTAGCTACACACAATGCACAAGTATGACAATAGTGCTCTCTAGTTGGTGCTTTGTAAGAGAAGATGGAGACTCAAAATAAAAATGAAAATTGCATAAAAGTAAATAGATAGGCCCTTCGCAGAGGGAAGCAGAGATTTGCAGATGTGCCAGAGCTCAAGGCTTAAATTAGAGAGATAAAATTATTTTGAGAGGCATGCTTTTCCTGTCAACGAAAACGACTGAGAATTCCCAATATCTTCCATGCTAGACACATCATAGGCGGTTCCCAAACAGAAAATAAAGTGTATTTCCTTTTCACCATTCTTTCACAATCCATGGCTAGCCGTATGCACGGGTGTCCTCCATACCAACACTTTCCAAGGAATTTGTTATTATTATTTTTGATTCATTGTGGGACTGGGCATCCCTATTACCAGCCACTCTCTCATGCAATGACAAGTGAATAAACACTCGTCGTGAGAATAACACACCTAGCATGGAAAATATTGGCCACCCCCTGCCGCTTCAAGAGCGGTACGGGCACACAAAATAGAAAATTATTTTGAAAATTTAGAGTTGGCACATGCAAATTTACTTGGAACGGCATGGAAATACCGCATGTAGGTAGATATGGTGGACTCATTTGGCACAACTTGGGTTTAAGGAGTAGGATGCACAAGCAGTATTCCCGCTTAGTACAAGTGAAGGCTAGCAAATAGATTGAGAAGCGACCAACCAAAAAGCGAAAACGGTCATAAAATGCATTGAACACAACTAACACCGAATAATGCACCATAAGTAGGATATAATTTCGTTGCATAACTATTGACTTTATGTGCATGCATAGGGAATCACAAACCATAACATCAATATTCTTACTAAATCACAATTATTCACTGACATGACTCACATATTATTATCTCCATATCGCAAAACTATTGCAAGGAATCAAACTTATCATATCCAATGATCTTTCATGAAAGTTTTTATTATATCCTTCTTGAATATTCATCACTTTGGGACCAAATTCATATCTTGTGCAAACTACCATTACTATTATCAACTCTCAAAAAGATATAAGTGAAGCATTGATGTCTACTACACAACTTATTCTTGTAGACTCGTGTTGGGCCTCCAAGCGCAGAGTTTTGTAGGACAGTAGCAATTTTCCCTCAAATGGATGACCTAAGGTTTATCAATCCGTGGGAGGCGTAGGTTGAAGATGGTATCTCTCAAACAACCCTGCAACCAAATACAAGAAATCTCTTGTGTGCCCAACACACCCAATACAATGGTAAATTGTATAGGTGCACTAGTTCGGCGAAGAGATGGTGATAAAAGTGTAGTATGTATAGTAGATATAGGTTTTTGTAATCTGAAAATATAAAAACAGCAAGGTAGCAAGTAACAAAAGTGAGCACAAACGGTATTGCAATTCTTAGAAACAAGGCCTAGGGTTCATACTTTCTCTAGTGCAATCTCTCAACAATGCTAACATAATTTGAACATATAACCATCCCTCAACGTGCAATAAAGAATCACTCCCAAGTTCCTATTAGCGGAGAACATAAGATAGAAATTGTTTGTAGGGTACGGAACCACCTCAAAATTATCCTTTCCGATCGATCTATTGAGCTATTGCTATAAGTGTCACAAACAGCCCTAGAGTTCGTACTAAAATAACACCATATGATACACATCAACCAACTCTAGCGTCACCTAGATACTCCAATGTCACCACAAGTATCCGTGAGTTGATTATACGACATGCATCAAACAACTTCATAATCATAATATTCAATCCACACAAAGAACTCCAAGGAGCACCCCAAAGTTTCTATCGGAGAAAAGATAATGAAAACGTGCATCAACCCATATGCATAGATTACCCCAATGTCACCTTGGGAATCCGCGAGTTGAGTGCCAAAATATATATCAGGTGAATCAATATAATACCCCATTGTCACCACGGGTATTCATATGCAAGACATACATCAAGTGTTCTCAAATCTGAATATTCAATCCGACAATAACGAAACCTCAAAGGGAAAATATTCGATTCATCACAACAAGGATAGAGAGGGAAGAAACACCATATGATCCAACTATATTAACAAAGCTCGCGATACATCAAGATCGTGCCATATCAAGAACACGAGAGAGAGATCAAACACATAGCTACTAGTACATACCCTCAGCCCCGAGGGTGAACTACTCCCTCCTCGTCATGGAGACCGCCGGGATGATGAAGATGACCTCCGGTGATGATTCCCCCCTCCGGCAGGGTGTCGAAAAAGGGCTTCAGATGGGATCTCCTTGGTACAGAGGCTTGCGGCGGCGTAAAAACTCATCTAGGTTAACTTTCGAGGGTGTCTGTATATATATGATTTTTCAGCGTTGGAATCACGCGAATAGGTGCCACAGGGGGCCCACGAGGCACCAGGGCGCGCCTGGGGGGGCAGGCGCGCCCAGGTGGCTCGTGGGGCCCCTGTGGCTCTTCTGCTGCTCCTCCGAAGCTTCCTGGGTCTGTTTCCTTCCAGAAAAAATCGTCAAAAAGTTTCGCTGCATTTGGACTCCATTTGATATGGATTTTCTGTAAAACCAAAAACAAGCAGAAAACAGCAACTGGCACTGGGCACTAGGTCAATATGTTAGTCCATAAAATTCATATAAAAGTCATATAAAAGTGCACCAAAATCATACAAAACTATAATAAACATGGCATGAATACTTCATAAATTATAGATACGTTGGAGACATATCAGCATCCCCAAGCTTAATTCCTGCTCGTCCTCGAGTAAGTAAATGATAAAAGAAATAATTTATGAAGTGTGAATGCTAGCATAGTGCATAAGTTTGATCAATGATAATTTCAATCACTTTTCCTAGCATCATAACAGCAACTTTTCCTCATAAAACTCATCATGATAAGGTAGCAATTAAAAACAAATTTTTTGATGTGGAATGCTACCTATCATAATCATCATATAATCTTTTCTTTTATTGCATGGACACTTGGACTTGAATGATTCAAAGTAATAGTCTGTAATTTGACATGAAGACATAAATACTCAAGCATACTAACAAGCAACCATGTCTTTCAAAATATCAACGCTAAAGAAAGTTATGCCTAGCCCATTATGCTCAATCATTGATCCATTCATGAAACACACTCAATATTAGCTACACCCAATGCACAAGTATGACAATAGTGCTCTCTAGTTGGTGCTTTGTAAGAGAAGATGGAGACTCAAAATAAAAATTGCATAAAAGAAAATAGATAGGCCCTTCACAGAGGGAAGCAGAGATTTGCAGAGGTGCCAGAGCTCAAGGTTTAAATTAGAGAGATAAAATTATTTTGAGAGGCATGCTTTTCCTGTCAACGAAAACGACCGAGAATTCCCAATATCTTCCATGCTAGACACATTATAGGCGGTTCCCAAACAGAAAATAAAGTTTATTTCCTTTCCACCATTCTTTCACAATCCATGGCTAGCCGTATCCACGGGTGCCCTCCATACCAACACTTTCCAAGGAATTTATTATTATCATCATATTAAATTTTTCTTTGCATTTCAAGACTGGGCATCCCTAATACCTGCCACTCTCTCGTGCAATGACAAGTGAATAAACACTCATCGTGAGAATAACACACCTAGCATGGAAAATATTGGCCACCCCATGCCGCTTCATGAGTGGTACGGGTACACAAAACGGAAAATTATTTTGAAAAAATTAGAGTTGGCACATGCAAATTTACTTGGAACGGCATTGAAATACCGCATATAGGTAGATATGGTGGACTCATTTGGCACAACTTGGGTTTAAGGAGTTGGATGCACAAGCAGTATTCCCGCTGAGTACAAGTGAAGGCTAGCAAATAGATTGAGAAGCAACCAACAAAAAAGCGAAAACGGCCATAAACATGCATTGAACATAACTAACACCGAATAATGCACCATAAGTAGGATATAATTTCTTTGCATAACTATTGACTTAATGTGCATGCATAGGGAATCACAAACCTTAACACTAATATTCTTACTAAATCATAACTACTCACTAACATGACTCACATATCATCATCTCCATATCGCAAAACTATTGCAAGGAATCAAACTTATCATATTCAGTGGTCTACATAAAAGTTTTTATTATATCCTTCTTAAATATCCATCACATTAGGACCAAATTCATATCTTAAGCATATTGTCATTACTATTGTCAACTCTCAAAATAATATAAGTGAAGCATGAGAGTGTATGACAAACTACTCCAAAAGATATAAGTGAAGATCAATGAGTAGTTAAACAATTAAATAGCTATGTGAAGACTCTCTCCAAACAAAGATTTCAGATCTTGATAATTTTATTAAAACAACAAACAAAATGAAAATAAAAGGACACTCCAAGAATAGCACATATCATGTGAAGAAGTAAAAACTTAGGCTAACCGATAGGTGTTGATGAAGAAAGGTGGGATGCCAACCGGGGCATCCCCAAGCTTAGTTGCTTGAGACTTATTGGAATGTTATATTGGGTTGCCTTGGGCATCCCCAAGCTTGAGCTCTCGTGTCTTCTTAATTCCTCTCATATCATGGCTTCTCCTAAATCTTTAAAAACTTCATCCACACAAAACTCAACAAGAACTCGTGAGATAAGTTAGTACAAATCAACTCAAAACCTTAACATTATATACTGTAGCAAATCACTAAAATTATAATTAAACATTTCATACTAAATGCCTCTGCATATTTAATACTCCTATCCACAAATAGAAACATTAAACAAGCAACATATGCAAACAATACAACTATAACCGAAATCTGCCAAAACAGAACAGTCTGTAAAGGGTGAATAAGAATTCATACTTTTCTAACTCCATTTTTTTTGAAAAATTACCACGTGATAGAGAACTCATGCATGCTTACTGTGTAAAAATTTGAGATTTTTATCATGTTCTGACTATTCAGGAATATTCTAGACATAACAGAAAACTTTCAGTTTTCAAAGAGCAACACATAAACTTGCAAACTGAGCATGGTAAAGGCTATAATTGGCATTTTATTCATATAAAAGATACAAAACATGATTATTTATAATACCAAGAAAATATCAACAGAAGAAAATTACGCTCCAAGCAAAACTCATACTATGTGACGAATAAAAATATAGCTCCAAGTGAGGTTACCGATAGTGTTGAAGACGAAAGAGGGGATGCCTACCGGGGCATCCCCAAGCTTAGTTGCTTGGGTCTTCCTTGAATATTACCTTGGGGTGCCTTGGGCATCCCCAAGCTTAGGGTCTTGCCACTCCTTATTCTCCTCATATCGATATCTCACACAAAACTTGAAAACTTCAATCACACAAAACTTAACGGAACTTGGTGAGGTAGGTTAGTATGATAAAAATAAATCATCCACTTAGGTACTGTCAAGACAAGATTCATAATTGTTCTCACATAATGCCTACTGTATTCTATCATTTCCACAATTTATATTACTCAATATAAGCTATGGAAACACTAAAACAAGCAAACTATGCACCGAAAACAGAATCTGTCAAAAACAGAACAGCATGTAGTGAGCGATTTAAAAACCATACTTCTGTACCTATAAAAATTCTGAAAAATTAGGAAAACGTAAATTTTTTTTAAACCAATACTGTGTAAAAATTTCAGAATTTTTTCGCCCTCCAGTACAGAATAGAAATTCCAGCACTAGACACAAAAGTTTCTGTTTTTGCACAGAATCAAATCAACAAGCATCCACACTATGCCAAAGGCTTTACTTGGCACATTATTGAAAGAAAACATATAAAAAATGATTAATACGGTAGCTTAATCATGTGAACACACAAAAACAGTATGTACAAATATTGGGTTGTCTCCCAACAAGCGTTTTTCTTTAATGCCTTTTTAGCTAGGCATGATGATTTCAATGATGCTCACACAAAATTGAAGAATTGAAACACAAAGAGAGCATCATGAAGCATATGACTATCACATTTAAGCCTAACCCACTTCCTATGCATAGAGATTTTGTGAGAAAATATTTTATAGGAGCAAGAATCAACTAGCATAGGAAGGCAAAACAAGTATAACTTCAAAACTTTCAACACATAGAGAGGAAACTTGATATTATTATAAGACCTACAAGCATATGATCCTCTCTCATAATAATTTTCAGTAGCATCATAAAGAAATTCAACAATATATCCATCACACAAAGCATTCTTGCCATGATACATAAGCATAGAACTTTTATTACTCTCCACACAAGCAATTTTCTTCTCATTCATAAAAGTGGGAGTATCATATGAGACTCGAATGCTATAAATTGTTTTCACATTAAAAGAGTAATGTTCAGTAAAAGGGTAATCATAATTATGACAAGTTTTATAAAGATAATCATCACTTCTTTTTATAACATAAGTATCATCACATTAATCATCATAAGTAGGAGGCATGCAATCATCATAATAAATTTGCTCATCAAAAGTAGGGGGACTAAAAAGATCATCTTCATTAAGCATAGCAACCCCAAGCTTGGGACAAACATTAATTGTAGCAAATAAATTCTCAAACATGGCATTCTCATCAAGCATAGCATCCCCAAGCTTGTGGCTTGGCATATCATTAGCATAATCACTATTATCATCAATAGTATGAATAGCACCAATAGTATAACAATTATTAACATCACAATTTTCTAAGTTGGTGCCAAAAAGATTTTCAAGATTATAAGAAGTATCATTATTCTCCCAATCATAATCATCATAATGAGTAATAGGCATAATAAAATCATCCTCAATAGTTCCTTCGGACATTGTACCATAAGACAAAGAAGCAATATCATCATCAAGTATATCATCTTCCACAATTATTTTTGATTCACTCTCATGAGGCACAACAATAATAGGAGCAACATTATTTGGGAAGGATACCTGTTTACCTCTACTCTTTCTTCTTTTCTTCTTCTTCACCACATCATGTGTGGGTTTAATCAAAAAATTTGAGCTTCTTATTGATGAGATTGGTTGAATAGGAAGCTCCTCCTCGTCACCTATTTCATCATGAGAGACAATAGGAGGGAAAGTGGAAATCTTTACCCTTTCATTAGTGTTCCTTTTATATTCTATTGGTTTTCCCGTCTTTCTATAGTTGGCAATATAAGCATTCTCATTGCAATTTACCACACAAAACATATAGATTTCCTCTACATTAGTTTCAATGTTATCTGTGAGAATGAATACTTCAAACCAACTATTTTTATGTGACAATTCCTCACACCCCAAAAATAGATAAAGCTCATTATATTGTTCATGGGCGGTCAAGTCATTACAATATTTAGCCATAATTCGATCATGAAAAAGTATGCATTGAAAATTAAGGTGACCAACTTTATTGCAAAGTTCACAAGTAATGGGATGAAGAGAGCATAATTTTGTAGCAAATTCATCTATCACTTTGAGCAAAAAATTGGTTCTATCATGTTTATGCTTCTTACAAAATCTATCCTCCATATAAGGCATGTCTTCACAAACTTTATGCACTCCACAAAAATTGACATGCTTATAAGAAACATTTTTGTCATGACTAGTGCAATCATCACTAGTATTTTGGATATTCATAGAATTCATACTAATAACATTGCAATCATGCTCATCATTCATGGATTTTATGCCAAACATTTTATTGAATTTTTCTTCTATCAATTGAGCACAATTTTCCGATCCATCATTTTCAAGAAAGACATGATAAAGATGAATAATATGAGGCAACCTCAATTCCTTTTTTTTTGTAGTTTTCTTAGATAAACCAAACTAGTGATAAAACAAGAAACTTAAAGATTCAATTGCAAGATCTAAAGATATACCTCCAAGCACTCACCTCCCCGGCAACGGCGCCAGAAAAGAGCTTGATGTCTACTACACAACTTATTCTTGTAGACTCGTGTTGGGCCTCCAAGCGCAGAGTTTTGTAGGACAGTAGCAATTTTCCCTCAAGTGGATGACCTAAGGTTTATCAATCCGTGGGAGGCGTAGGTTGAAGATGGTATCTCTCAAACAACCCTGCAACCAAATACAAGAAATCTCTTGTGTCCCCAACACACGCAATACAATGGTAAATTGTATAGGTGCACTAGTTCGGCGAAGAGATGGTGATAAAAGTGTAGTATGTATAGTAGATATAGGTTTTTTTAATCTGAAAATATAAAAACAGCAAGGTAGCAAGTAACAAAAGTGAGCACAAACGGTATTGCAATGCTTAGAAACAAGGCCTAGGGTTCATACTTTCGCTAGTGCAATCTCTCAACAATGCTAACATAATTGGATCATATAACCATCCATCAACGTGCGATAAAGAATCACTCCCAAGTTCCTATTAGCGGAGAACATAAGATAGAAATTGTTTGTAGGGTACGGAACCACCTCAAAATTATCCTTTCCGATCGATCTATTGAGCTATTCCTATAAGTGTCACAAACAGCCCTAGAGTTCGTACTAAAATAACAGCATATGATACACATCAACCAACTCTAACATCACCTAGATACTCCAATGTCACCACAAGTATCCGTGAGTTGATTATACGACATGCATCAAACAACTTCATAATCATAATATTCAATCCACACAAAGAACTCCAAGGAGCACCCCAAAGTATGTATCGAAGAAAAGAAAATGAAAATATGCATCAACCCCTATGCATAGATTACCCCAATGTCACCTCGGGAATCCGTGAGTTGAGTGCCAAAATATATATTAGGTGAATCAATATAATACCCCATTGTCACCACGAGTATTCATATGCAAGACATACATTAAGTGTTCTCAAATCTGAATATTCAATCCGACAATAACGAAACCTCAAAGGGAAAAGATTCGATTCATCACAACAAGGATAGAGAGGGAAGAAACACCATATGATCCAACTATATTAACAAAGATCGCGATACATCAAGATCGTGCCATATCAAGAACACGAGAGAGAGAACAAACACATGGCTACTAGTACATACCCTCAGCCCCGAGGGTAGACTACTCCCTCCTCGTCATGGAGACCGCCGGGATGATGAAGATGGCCTCCGGTGATGTTTCCCCCCTCCGGCAGGGTGCCGGAAGAGGGCTTCAGATGGGATCTCCTTGGTACAGAGGCTTCGACGGCGTAAAAACTCATCTAGGTTAACTTTCGGGCGTTTCTGAATATATATGATTTTTCAGCGTTGGAATCACGCGAAGAGGTGCCATAAGGGGCCCACGAGGCACCAGGGCACGCCTGGGGGGGCAGGCGCGCCCAGGTGGCTCGTGGGGCCCCTGTGGCTCTTCTGCTGCTCCTCCAAAGCTTCCTGGGTCTGTTTCCTTCCAGAAAAAATCGTCAAAAAGTTTCGCTGCATTTGGACTTCATTTGATATGGATTTTCTGTAAAACCAAAAACAAGCAGAAAACAGCAACTGGCACTGGGCACTAGGTCAATATGTTAGTCCATAAAAATCATATAAAATTCATATAAAAGTGCACCAAAATCATGCAAAACTATAATAAACATGGCATGAATACTTCATAAATTATAGATACGTTGGAGACGTATCAAGCATGAGAGTGCAAATATTTATTCAAAATTTTCATCTTATCAACTCTCAAAATAATATAAGTGAAGCATGAGAGTTCAAATATTTCTTCAAAATATAGCCACCGTCGTGCTCAAAAAGATTTAAGTGAAGCACTAGAGCAACTGCCTAGCTCAAAAGATTTAAGTGAAGCACATAGAGTATTCTAACAAATCATGAATAATGTGTGTCCCTCTCAAAAAGGTGTGTCCAGCAAAGATGATTGTGACAAACTAAAAAGCAAACAAAACAAAGGCTCATATAATACATGATGCTCCAAGTAAAACACATATCATGTGATGAATAAAAATATAGCTCCAAGTGAGTTACCGATAGATTGTAGACGAAAGAGGGGATGCCTTCCGGGGCATCCCCAAGCTTAGACGCTTGAGTCTTCCTTGAATATTACCTTGGGGTGCCTTGGGCATCCCCAAGCTTAGGATCTTGCTACTCCTTATTCCTTTGTCCATCGTATTCTCACTCAAAACTTGAAAACTTCAATCACACAAAACTCAACAAAACCTTCGTGAGATCCGTTAGTATAACAAACAAATCTTAAACTTTAGGTACTGTTGTAAATTGATTCATATTTAATATTTGCATAATGCTACTGTACTCCAACTTCTCCATGACTCATACCCCCCGATACGATCCATAGATTCATCAAAATAAGCAAACTATGCAACAAAAAACAGAATCTGTCTAAAACAGAACAGTCTGTAAAGATCTATTTAAAATCCATACTTATGTAACTCCACAAAATCTGAAAAATTAGGAAAACGTGGGAAATTGATATACCAATACTGTGTCAAAATTTCAGATTTTTCTGACACTCCAGTACAGAATTAAAATTCCAGCACTGGACGCAAAACTTTATGTTTTCCAAACAGCATCAATTATACTATCTTCCAAATCATCCCAAAGGCATTACTTGGCACAAACACTAATTAAAATATAAAAACTCAATCATAACAGAAGATATAATCATGCAAACATTCAAAAACAGTAGGTAAAAGCAAAAATTTATTTTATTCATTGGGTTGCCTCCCAACAAGCGCTATTGTTTTATGCCCCTAGCTAGGCATAATTCATAGTTTCAAGTGTTGTCATACTTCAAATTAATTCCATTGGTGGCCCTCATAATGGATTCATATGGTGCTTTAATTCTCTTCCTAGGGAAGTGTTCCATCCCTTTCTTTAGTGGAAATTGAAATCTTATATTACCTTCTTTTATATCAATAATAGCACCAATAGTTTGAAGAAAATGCCTACCAAGTATTATGGGGCAAGAAGGATTGCATTCAATGTCAAGAACAATAAAGTCCACGGGCACATAATTTCTATTTGCAAGAATAAGAATATCATTAATTCTACCCAATGGCTTTTTAATAGTAGAATCCGCAAGATGCAAATTAAGGGAACAAGAATCCAAGTCGGTGAGACCTAGCACATCACACAAAGACTTTGGTATAGTGGAAACGCTATCACCAAGATCACAAAGAACATTACATTCATAATCTTTAATTTTTACTTTAACAGTGGGTTCCCATTCATCTTGTAATTTTCTAGGAATTGATACTTCTAACTCAAGTTTTTCTTCATGTGCTTTCAACATGGCTTCTACAATATGTTTAGTGAAAGCTTTATTTTGTTCATATGCATTTGGTGAATTAATCATGGATTGCAACAAGGAAATACACTCAATTAAAGAACAACTATCATAATTAAAGTCCTTGTAATCCAAAGTAGTGGGTGCATTACTATTTAAAGTTTTAACCTCTCCAAACCCACTCTTTTCATTCTTATGATCAAGATTATCACCCTCCAAGCAAGTGGGACGCCTTGTTTCTAAAGTTGACTCTTCTTCAGTCCCTTTTTCATCAAAATTTATATTATTAAACAAATATTCAATAGGTGTAACACCGATCATTTTAATATCTTCATCATTACTACGATAAAAACCGGGTGGAATCGCTTTTTCTATAAATTCTAGCTTAGCTCTCAACCTTGCGGTCCTTTCTTTACTTTCATTAATGGAGACATAGATAGCTTTAATAGACTCATTTATATCATGCTTAGATGGCAAAATTTTAGTTTTCAGATTTTCCACATCATGAGCAATTTTATCCATGTTCCTAGCCAATTCATCAACTCTATTCAATTTTTCTTCTGTCATAGCATTGAAATTCTTTTGTGAACTAATAAATTCTTTAATATTACTTTCAAGATCAGAGGGCATCCTATTATTATTATTATAAGAATTTCCATAAGGATTGCCATAATTATTAGAGGAATTTTCAGAAAACGGTCTAGCATTGAAATTACCCCTATAGGCATTGTTGTTGAAATTATTTCTAGAGACAAAATTCACATGAATAGAATCATTATTTTGCTCAATCAAAGTGGACAATGGCACATCATTAGGATCAATATGAGTATTTTTACTAGCAACCAATTTCAGTAAAACATCCATCTTATCACTCAAAGTATTAATTTCTTCAACATAATTTACCTTCTTACCAGTTGGAGTTCGCTCAGTGTGCCATTGAGAATAATTTGCCATAATATTATCAAGAAGTTTTGTAGCTTCTTCCAATGTAATTTCCATAAAGGTGCCACCTGCGGCAGAGTCTAGCAAATTTCTAGAGACGAAGTTTAGTCCCGCATAAATTTTTTGTATGATCATCCATAAACTCAAGCCATGAGTTGGGCAATTTCTTATCATTAATTTCATTCTCTCCCAAGATTGAGAAACATGTTCATGCTCAAGTTGCTTAAAATTCATAATTTGATTTCTTAAAGAAATAATCTTAGCGGGAGGAAAATATTTAGTAATAAAAGCATCCTTACACTTATCCCAAGAATCAATACTATATCTAGGCAAGGATGAAACCCAAGTTTTAGCACGATCTCGTAATGAGAACGGAAATAATTTTAATTTGACAATATCATTATCCACATCTTTCTTCTTTTGCATATCACAAAGTTCAACGAAAGTATTTATATGGGATGCAGCATCTTCATTAGGACTAACAGAAAATTGTTCTTTCATAACAAGATTAAGCAAGGTAGCATTAATGTCACAAGACTCCGCACTAGTGGCGGGAGGAGCAATAGGAGTGATAATAAAATCATTATTATTGGTATTGGAAAAGTCACACAATTTTGTATTTTCTTGAGACATCGCGACAAAGCAAGCAAACAAGCAAACAAAAAAAATTTGTTTTTTTGTAAAATATTTTAGAAGTGGGGGAGATGAAAACGAGAGGCAAATGCAAATAAAACGTAAATAAAGTAAATGCAAGTGAATGATAATTTGTGCGAAGGTACTTGGTAATTTTGATGATATCTCCCCGGCAACGGCGCCAGAAATTCTTCCTGCTACTTGTGAGTTGCGTTGGTAATTCCCTGAAGAGGAAGGGAGATGCAGTACAGTAAAGATAACTATTTCCCTCAGTTAAGAACCAAGGTTATCAATCCAGTAGGAGAACCAAGCAAAATTCCGTTAAAGCGCACCTGCACACACAAGAGCAAACACTTGCACCCAACGCGAATAAGAGGGTTGTCAATCCTCTTAGCGGTTATTTGCAAGGCTTAAATCTTATCGAGGTAAATAGATAAACTAAACTACTAATTAAAATAAAAGTAAATAAATTGCATCAAGGTATTTTTAGGTTTTTTATATGATGAAGATAGACCCGGGGACCATAGTTTTTACTAGAGGCTTCTCTCTTGAGCACATAAGCATACGGTGGGTAAACAAATTACTGTTGAGCAATTGATAGAAAAGCAAATAATTATGATGGATTCATGGCAATGATCGTGTATATAGGTATCACGTCCGAGACAAGTAGACCGACTCCTGCCTGCATCTACTACTATTACTCCACCCATCGACCGCTATCCAGCATGCATCTAGGGTATTAAGTATGAAACGGAGTAACGCCTTAAGCAAGATGACATGATGTAGAGAAGCAAATTCAAGCAATATGAAAAAACCCCATCTTTTTATCCTTAATGGCAACAATACAAATACGTATCATGTCCCTTTCTGTCACTGGGATTGAGCACCGCAAGATTGAACCCATCACAAAGCACCTCTCCCATTGCAAGATAAATCAATCTAGTAGGCCGAACTAAACCGATAGATCGGAGAGAAATACAAAGCTATAACAATCATGCATAAAAGAGTTCAGAGAAAACTCAAATATTTCTCATGAATAATCTGATCATAAATTCACAATTCATCGGATCCCAACGAACACACCGCAAAAGAAGATTACATCGGATAGAACTCCAAGAACATCGAGGAGAACATTGTATTGAAGATCAAAGAGAGAGAAGAAGACATCTAGCTACTAGCTATGGACCCGTAGATCTGTGGTAAACTACTCACACATCATTGGAAGGGCAGCAAGGTTGATGTAGAAGCCCTCCATGATCGATTCCCCCTCCGGCAGAGTACCGGAAAAGGCCTCCAGATGGGATCATGGAAGAACAGAGGCTTGCGGCGGTGGAAAGATTTTCTCTTCTGGCTCTCTGGGGGTTTCCCAATATTTGTGAATTTATAGAAGTGGAATTAGGTCAAAAGGAGTCACGTGGGCCCCACAAGGCAGTACGACGCCCCCCCGGGGCACGCCCTAGTGCCTTGTGAAGCCCCTGTAGGGCTTCTGGCCTCCTCCCGAAGCTTCCCAGGTTTCTTTTGTCTAGAAAAAAATCTCCAAAAAGTTTCGTGGCATTTGGACTTCACTTGGTATTGTTTCTTTGAAAAGCCAAAAACAAGCAGAAAACAACAACTGGCACAGGGCACTAAGTTAATAGGTTAGTCCCAAAAAATGATATATAATTGCTTGTAAATGTATATAAAACATCCAAGATTGATACTATAACAGCATGGAACTATCAAAAATTATAGATATGTTGGAGACGTATCATCTAGCGCTGGATGTACTCTCGGAGAGTCTCATTTTGCTTCTGAACACAATGTTGCAGCTCTGACAATCCACCCGGCCGCTTGTACGTGCCCTCAAAGGTCTTGATGAAGACTCGGGCCAGGTCGTCCCAGCAATAGATACTGCCAGGTGTCAACTGGTTGAGCCACGCCCTGGCCGACCCCTCGAGCATCAGCGGCAGATGTTTCATAGCCACATTGTCATTGCCGCCACCGATCTGGACGGCCACTCGGTAGTCCTCTAACCAAATTTCTGGCTTCGACTCACCAGTGAACTTGCTAATGCCTGTTGCCAATCTAAAATTGCTCGGGATGTCTACAGCCCGAATGTACCGCCTGAAACACTCGGGTCCGGAGGGTGCGGAACCACTCAGAACGTCAGCGTCAAGGCCTTCCCTCAGGGCTCGCCCTCTATCGACCAGGTTTTGAATGAGAACAGATCTCACATTGAACCGGGATTCCCGGAGGTCACCCGGACGGTACGAGGGGTTCGGCCTACGATCGTCCCCAGGAGGACGCCTGTCATCATAGGGCTGGCGCCCGTATGAGACGTCCCGCGGAGGGCGCATCCGGGTTCGATCCTAATCATCATGTCGCCGGGGGGAAACGATTCGGTCAAGCCTCCGTTCTCCGTGCTGATCTCTCGAGGAGGATGTCACATGGCGTCTCCCCGAGCCGAGTAGACTGTGGGCCGACTGAACGGTTTTGGCGCGCATTGACGCGCTATGGATGCGATCGCGGGATTGTGACACCGCCGCATTCTGTGACAAGGCTATCTTCAGCAGAACCTGGATCTGGCGAATCCCCTCTCCGGCAGCGGAGCCGGAGGGCTGAATGGAATCAGCGATCCTAGTCACCGCCGCCAAGTTTTGCAGCGGAGTATTGAGCACCTGGTACTTCCTGGGCTGGTCATTCGGGAACAACTGGCGTTTGTGCCGACTGGAACTGGGCTGCTGGCGAGCGCGATCATCCAGCTCCTTCTGCATCTAATCCAGGCGGTCTCGTTCGGCCAAGGTGGCCAAACGCACCGACTCCATGGCCAGGGCCTCAGGAGTCGTCCCTGTGATGGGAGTGCGCAGGGCCTGCTCATTCTTCCTACGAAGCACGTCACTCTGCTCCCGAGTGAGAGCTTGGGGAACGTAAGGCTCGTGGCAGGGGGGTGATCATCTCCCAGGTTGTCGTTGTCACGCGAAGTGCCCGCGTGTCCGTCACGGGGGTCCGAGTACCCCAGCAGGCCGCGCGGCGCTGGGCCGGCCATGAGGACTTCGGCCGTGGACTCGACGCTCTCGCACTCGGACCCCTCGGCGGAGTCATCATGGAAACCGTCAGAAAGGTCAAGGGAGGGCTCGTCAGGCTTGAGTGCCGCCACATGCCCGGCCGCGGCCTGGATGGCCACAGTATGCTTGATCCAACGCTGGAGCCGTGAGCGCCCGGAGCGCTTGCGACGGCGACCAGTAGGAAGAAGAGGAACCACTCGGTAAGGGACTAATACGTCTCCAACGTATCTATAATTTATGAAGTATTCATGCCATGTTTATTATAGTTTTGTATGATTTTGGTGCACTTTTATACGGCTTTTATATGATTTTTATGGACTAACATATCGACCTAGTGCCCAGTGCGAGTTGTTGTTTTCTGCTTGTTTTTGGTTTTCCAGAAAATCCATATCAAATGAAGTCCAAATGCAGCGAAACTTTTTGATGATTTTTTTCTGGAAGGAAACAGACCCAGGAAGCTTCGAGGGAGCAGCAGAAGAGACACAGGGGCCCCACAAGCCACCAGGGCATGCCACCCCCCCCCAGGTGCGCCCTGGTGCCTCGTGGGCCCCTGTGGCACCTCTTTGCATGATTCCAACGCTGAAAAATCATATATATTCAGAAACCCCCGAAAGTTAACTTAGATGAGTTTTTACGCCGCCGCAAGCCTCTGTACCAAGGAGATCCCATCTGGAGCCCTTTTCTGGCACCCTGCCGGAGGGGGGAATCATCACCGAAGGCCATCTTCATCATCCCGGCGGTCTCCATGATGAGGAGGGAGTAGTTCACCCTCGAGGCTATGGGTATGTACTAGTAGCTATGTGTTTGATCTCTCTCTCTCTCTCGTGTTCTTGATTTGGCACGATCTTGATGTATCGCGAGCTTTGTTAATATAGTTGGATCATATGGTGTTTCTTCCCTCTCTATCCTGGTTGTGATAAATCGAATCTTTTCCCTTTGAGGTTTCGTTATTGTCGGATTGAATATTTCAGATTTGAGAACACTTGATGTATGTCTTGCATATGAATACCCGTGGTGACAATGGGGTATTATATTGATTCACTTGATATATGTTTTGGCACTCAACTCGCGGATTCCCGCGGTGACATTGGGGTAATCTATGCGTAGGGGTTGATGCATGTTTTCATTATCTTTTCTCCAATAGAAACTCTGGGGTGCTCCTTAAAGTTCTTTGTGTGGATTGAATATTATGATTATGATGCTGTTTGATGCATATCGTATAATCAACTCACGAATACTTGTGGTGACATTGGAGTATCTAGGTGACATTAGGGTTGGTTGATGTGTATCATATGGTGTTATTTTAGTACGAACTCTAGGGCTGTTTGTGACACTTATAGGAATGGCTCAATATATCGATTGGAATGGATAACTTTGAGGTGGTTTCATACCCTACAAACAATTTCTATCTTATGTTCTCCGCTAATAGGAACTTTGGAGTGATTCTTTATCGCATGTTGAGGAATTGTTATATGATCCAATTATGTTAGCATTTGATACGTCTCCATCGTATCTATAATTTTTGATTGTTTCATGCCAATATTCTACAACTTTCATATAATTTTGGCAACATTTTATATTATTTTTGGGACTAACATATTGATCCAGTGCAAGTGCCAGTTCCTGTTTTCTGCTTGTTTTTTGTTTCACAGAAAATCCATATCAAACGAAGTCCAAATGCAATAAAATTTTACGGAGAATTATTTTAGAATATATGTGATTTTTGGGAGGTGGAGTCAACGCAATCTGAGGCCCACAACCTCCACAAGCCACCTGGGCACAGGCCCCCCCTGGCGCGCGGTGGTGCCTCGTGGGCACACCGTAAGTCGGTTGGGGCTCTTCTTCGGCCGCAAGGAAGCTAATATCCGGGAAAAATCGTGTTAAAATTTCAGCGCAATCGGAGTTACGGATCTCCGGGAATTTAAGAAACGGTG
This sequence comes from Elymus sibiricus, assembly GCA_039707655.1. Classification (NCBI taxonomy): domain Eukaryota; kingdom Viridiplantae; phylum Streptophyta; class Magnoliopsida; order Poales; family Poaceae; genus Elymus; species Elymus sibiricus. The sequence continues at coordinate 310,356,051 of CM077674.1, forward strand.
AAAGGCCAGAAAACAGGAACGCGAAACAGAAGAGAACAGAGAGAGAGAGATCCAATCTAGGAGGGGTTCCTGCCCCTCCGCCGCCATGGCAGCCATGGACCAGAGGGGAAACTCTCCTCCCATCTAGGAGGGAGGCCAAGCAAGAAGAAGAAGGAGGGGGGCTCTCTCCCCCTCTCTTCCGGTGGCGCCGGAGCGCCGCCGGGGGCACCATCGTGATGGCGATCTACACCAACAACTTCGCCGCCATCAACACCAACTCTCTCCCCCTCTATGCAGCGGTGTAACCTCTCTTTTCCCACTGTAATTCTCTACTTAAACATGGTGCTTAATGCTACATATTATTATCCAATGATTTGTGGCCATCCTATGATGTTTGAGTAGGTCCTTTTTGTCCTATGGGTTGATTAATGATCGTGATTGGTTTGAGTTGTATGTTTTATTTTGGTGCTGTCCTATGGTGCCCTCCGTGTCGCGCAAGCGTGAGGGATTCCCGCTGTAGGATTTGCAATACGTTCATAATTCTCTTATAGTGGGGGGATAGAGTGTCAGAAGCTTACACCCGAATAAGGGGGTTGTTGCGTATGGGAGTAAAGAGGACTTGATACTTAATGCTATGGTTGGGTTTTACCTTAATGATCTTTGGTAGTTGCGGATGCTTGCTAGAGTTCCAATCATAAGTGCATATGATCCAAGTACGGAAAGTATGTTAGCTCATGCCTCTCCCTCATATAAAATTGCAATAATGATTACCGGTCTAGTTATCGATTGCCTATGGACAAATCTTTCTCTTGTGTTACAAAAAGCTTTCTACTAAATAACTAACTTTTATTATCTCGCAAATTACTCCTAGTTTTATTCTCGTTAAGTACTTGTAGTCTTATCCTTACACCTGCAAAATAGTTTCATACTTGTTCTAGGTAAAGTGAACGTTAAGTGCGTGTAGAGTTGTATCGGTGGTCGATCGAACTTGAAGGGAATATTAATTCTACCTTTAGCTCCTCATTGGGTTCGACACTCTTATTTATCGAAAAAGCTACAATTGTTCCCCTATACTTGTGGGTTATCAGCATTGTTGAGAGATTGCATTAGTGAAAGTATGAACCCTAGGCCTTGTTTTTAAGCATTGCAATACCGTTTGTGCTCACTTTTGTTACTTGCTACCTTGCTGTTTTTTTATTTTCAGATTATAAAAACTTATATCTACTATCCATACTACATTTGTATCACCATCTCTTCGCCGAACAAGTGCACCTATACAATTTACCATTGTATTGGGTGTGTTGGGGACACAAGATATTTCTTGTATTTGATTGCAGGGTTGTTTGAGAGAGACCATCTTCATCCTACGCCTCCCATGGATTGATAAACCTTAGGTCATCCACTTGAGGGAAAATTTCTACTGTCCTACAAAACTCTGCGCTTGGAGGCCCAACACGAGTCTACAAGAATAAGTTGTGTAGTAGACATCAAGCTCTTTTCTGGCGCCGTTGCCGGGGAGGTCAGTGCTTGAAGGTATATCTTTAGATCTTGCAATCGAATCTTTTAGTTTCTTGTTTTATCACTAGTTTGGTTTTATAAAAGAAAACTACAAAAAAAATGGAATTGAGGTTGCCTCATATTATTCGTCTTTATAATGTCTTTCTTGAAAATGATGGATCGGAAAATTGTGCTCAATTGATAGAAGAAGAATTCAATAAAATGTTTGGCATAAAATCTTTGAATGATGAGCATGATTGCAATGTTGTTAGTATGAATTCTTTGAATATCCAAAATACTAAAGATGATTGCACTAGTCATGACAAAAATGTTTCTTATAGGCATGTCAATTTTTGTGGAGTGCATAAAGTTTGTGAAGACATGTCTTATAGGGATGATAGATTTTGTAAGAATCATAAATATGATAGAACCAATTTTTTGCTCAAAGTGATAGATAATTTTGCTACAAAATTATGCTCTCTTTATCCCATTACTTGTGAACTTTGCAATAAGGTTGGTCATCTTAATTTTCAATGCATACTTTTTCACGATCAAATCATGGCCAAATATTGCAATAACTTGACCACCCTTGAACTTTATAATGAGCTTATTCTATTTTTCGGGTGTGAAGAATTGACACATAAAAATAGTTGGTTTGAAGTATTCATTCTCACGGATGACATTGAAACTAATCTAAAGGAAATCTATACGTTTTGTGTGGTAAATTGCAATGAGAATGCTTATATAGCCAACTATAGAAAAACGGGAAAACAAATAGAATATAAAATAAATACTAATGGAAGGGAAAAGATTCCCCCTTTCCCTCCTATTTTCTCTCATGATGAAACAGGTAACGAGGAGGAGCTTCCTATCCAACCAATCTCTTCAATAAGAAGCACGGAAGAATTAAATAAACCCACACATAATGTGGTAAAGAAAAAGAAAAGAAGGAAAAGTAGAGGTAAAAAGGTATCTCTCCCAAATAATGTTGCTCCTATTATTGTTGTGCCTCATGATAATGAATCAAAAACACTTGTGGAAGATGATACACTTGATGATGATTTTATTATACCTATTACTTGTTGTGATAATTATGATTGGGAAGATAATGATACTTCTTATAATCTTGAGAATCTTTTTGGCACCAACTCAGAAAATTATGGTGATAATTATTATACTATTGGTGCTATTCATACTATTAATGATGAAAGTGATTATGCTTATGATATGCAAAGCCACAAGCTTGGGGATGCTATGTTTGATGAGAAGAAATTTGCTTATGTGGAGAGTAATAAAAATTCTATGCTTGTGGATCATGAAAAGAATGCTTTACGTGATAGCTATATTGATGAATCCATTCATGATGCTACTGAAAATTATTATTCGAGAGGAACATATGATTCATGATGCTCTCTTTATGTTCCAATTCTTTATTTTTTATGTGAGCATCGTTAAAATCATCATGCCTAGCTAAAAGGCATTAAAGAAAAGTGCTTGTTGGGAGACAACCCAATATTTGTACCTACTGTTTTTATGTGTCCACATGATTAAGCTACTGTAGTAATCATGTTTTATATGTTTTCTTTCAGTAATGTGCCAAGTAAAGCCTTTGGGATAGTGTGGATACTTGTTGATTCGATTCTGTGCAAAAACAGAAACTTTTGCGTCCAGTGCTGGAATTTCTAATCTGTACTGGAGCGTGATGAAATTCTGAAATTTTTACAGAGCATTGGGTTACAAATGTTTTACGTTGTACTCATTTTTCAGAATTTTTGGAGGTACAGAAGTATGGTTTTTAAATTGCTTACTACACGTTGTTCTGTTTTTGACAGATTCTGTTTTCGATGCATAGTTTGCGTGTTTTAGTGTTTCCATAGCTTATATTGAGTAATATAAATTGTGGAAATGATAGAATATAGTAGGAATTATTTGAGAACAATTATGAATCTTGTCTTGACAGTACCTAAGTGGATGATTTATTTTTATCATACTAACCTATATCACGAAGTTCCGTTAAGTTTTGTGTGATTGAAGTTTTCAAGTTTTGGGTGAGATATCGATATGAGGAGAATAAGGAGTGGAAAGACCCTAAGCTTGGGGATGCACAAGGCACCCCAAGGTAATATTCAAGGAAGACCCAAGCAACTAAGCTTGGGGATGCCTCGGAAGGCATCCCCTCTTTCGTCTTCAACATTATCGGTAACCTCACTTGGAGCTATATTTTTATTCGTCACATAATATGAGTTTTGCTTGGAGCGTCATTTTATTTTGTTGAGCTTTGCTTGATGCTATCAATAATCATGTTTTGTATCTTTTAGTTCAATAAAATGCCAATTGTAGCCTTACCATGCCCAGTTTGCAAGTTTATGTGTTGCTGTTTGAAAACAGAAAGTTTTCTGTTATGTTAAGAATATTCCTGAATAATCAGAACATGATAAAATCTGAAATTTTTACACAGCAAGAATGCATAAGTTCTCTGTCACGTGGTAATTTTTCAGAATTTTTTGAGTTAGGGAAGTATGAATTCTTATTCCCCCTTTACAGACTGTTCTGTTTTGCCAGATTTCGGTTATAGTTGCATTGTTTGCATATGTTGTTTGTTTAATGTTTCTATTTGTGGATAGGAGTATTAAATATGCAGAGGCATTTATTATGCAATGTTTAATTATAATTTTAGTAATTTGCTACAGTAGAGAATGTTAAGGTTTTGAGTTGATTTATACTAACTTATCTCACGAGTTCTTGTTGAGTTTGTGTGGATGAAGTATTTAAGATTTAGGGAAACCGTGATATGAGAGGAATTAAGGAGACACAAAAGCTCAAGATTGGGGATTCCCAAGGCATCCCAATGTAATATTTCAAGAAGTCTCAAGCATCTAAGCTTGGGGATGCCCCGGTACGCATCCCACCTTTCTTCATCAACAATTATCGGTTTGTCTTGGTTGAGCCTAATAAGTTTTTGCTTCTTCAAATGAGTTGTGCTATTCTTGGAATGTCATTTTATTTTGTTTTCTTTGCTGTTTGAATAAAATACTTAAGATCTGAAATTTTTAAATGAGAGAGAGTACTCACATAGCTACCTATTTACTTAACTACTCATTTGGTCTTCACTTATATCTTTTTGGAGTAGTTTGTCATTTACTCTTGTTCTTCACTTATATCCTATGAGTAAATTGTTGAAACGAATTGAATATCATAAAGTTGAAATTTATATGCTTCATATGCTTGTCCCATGGGGAGTAGTGACTTCACATACAAGAAGTATAAGTGGTAAAATTTATTGGAAGTTAACAAACATAGCATTGGTCACTTGAGAATTCATGAAAGAATTTTGAAGGAAGAGAAATTTCACATATAAATATACTATCTTGGACATCTTCTATGATTGTGAGCCCCCATTAATTATTTTCAAGCTTGATCAAGTAGTTGACGTTGGACAAGGAAGACAACGTAATGAGTTATGTTTGTTTATATTCACATAGAAGTTATATTGTCATGGATCCTCTAACATGTGGTGCTTGCTTAGGATCTTTTGCTAGCCAAAAATTTGTACTAAGTAGAGATACTACTTGTGCATCCAAAAACCCTTAAACCCAGTTTCTTGCCATGAGTGTCCACCATATCTACCTATGGATTGAATAAGATCCTTCAAGTAAGTTGTCATCGGTGCAAAAAGCAATAAAAATTGCTCCTAAAATATGTATGATCGTTTATTGCAAGGGAAAATAAGCGTTGTATGAACTTGTGATGGTAAAGAAATAAAAGCGACGGACTGCATAATAAAGGTTGCTATCACAAGGGGCAATATAACGTGACGTTCCTTTGCATTAAGGGTTTGCACATCCAAAAATAAAAAGCGCATGACAACCTCTGCTTCCCTCTGCGAAGGGCCTATCTTTTAATTTTTTGTATTTACTTTTCTGTATTTACTTTTATGTAAGAGTCAGTAATGTTCATCCCTATTCCGCTCTATTTATTCTCTAGTGGGCAAGCATCATGTGGTAGGGAATGATCCAGGCACATATATCCAGTTGAATATAGGTGATCATGAGTTATTATTGTTGACATTATCCATGAGATAAATAAGTTGGGAGGCAAAACATTAAGCCCCTATCTTCCTATGTGTTTGACTGAAACAGTTTGTTCTAAAAATATGCTTTGAGTGTCAGCAATCATGGAAGACTAAATGATAGTTGAGTATGTGGAATTTGCTAAATCAAAGCTCTTACATAGACCCTTCCTGAAAATAAGATGAATTGCAATTATTTGATGACTGAAAACATAGTTTGTTAGTTTTCAAGAAACTTTATGGTCTATACTTTAACATGTGAATAGCTTGCTACTTGATCATGAGAAGTTTTATGAGATGAGCTACTGTTTATGATATATAATGATGCTAGAAAAAAGTGGTTGGAATTATCATTGATCAAACTTATGCACTATACTAGCATTCACACTTCATAAATTATTTCTTTTATCATTTGCCTACTAGAGGACGAGCAGGAATTAAGCTTAGGGATGCTGATACGTCTCCAACGTATCTATAATTTATGAAGTATTCATGCCATGTTTATTATAGTTTTGTATGATTTTGGTGCACTTTTATACGGCTTTTATATGATTTTTATGGACTAACATATTGACCTAGTGCCCAGTGCCAGTTGTTGTTTTCTGCTTGTTTTTGGTTTTCCGGAAAATCCATATCAAATGAAGTCCAAATGCAGCAATCTTTTTGACGATTTTTTCTGGAAGGAAACAGACCCAGGAAGCTTCGGGGGAGCAGTAGAAGAGCCACAGGGGCCCCACAAGCCACCAGGGCGCGCCACCCCCCCCCCCAGGCGCGCCCTGCTGCCTCGTGGGCCCCCTATGGCACCTCTTTGCGTGATTCCAATGCTGAAAAATTCTATATATTCAGAAACCCCCGAAAGTTAACCTAGATGAGTTTTTACGCCGCCGCAAGCCTCTGTACCAAGGAGATCCCATCTGGAGCCCTTTTTTGGCACCCTGCCGGAGGGGGGAATCATCACCGAAGGCCATCTTCATCATCCCGGCGGTCTCCATGACGAGGAGGCAGTAGTTCACCCACGAGGCTAGGGGTATGTACTAGTAGCTATGTGTTTGATCTCTCTCTCGTGTTCTTGATTTGGCACGATCTTGATGTATCACAAGCTTTGTTAATATAGTTGGATCATATGGTGTTTCTTCCATCTCTATCCTTGTTTTGATGAATCGAATCTTTTCTCTTTGAGGTTTCGTTATTGTCGGATTGAATATTTCAGATTTGAGAACACTTGATATATGTCTTGCATATGAATACCCGTGGTGACAATGGGGTATTATATTGATTCACTTGATATATGTTTTGGCACTCAACTCGCGGATTCCCGCGGTGACATTGGGGTAATCTATGCATAGGAGTTGATGCACGTTTTCATTATCTTTTCTCCGATAGAAACTTTGGGGTGCTCCTTGAAGTTCTTTGTGTGGATTGAATATTATGATTATGAAGTTGTTTGATGCATATCGTATAATCAACTCACGGATACTTGTGGTGACATTGGAGTATCTAGGTGACATTAGGGTTGGTTGATGTGTATCATATGGTGTTATTTTAGTACGAACTCTAGGGCTGTTTGTGACACTTATAGGAATGGCTCAATAGATCGATCAAAAAGGATAACTTTGAGGTGTTTTCGTACCCTACAAACAATTTCTATCTTATGTTCTCCTCTAATAGGAACTTTGGAGTGATTCTTTATCGCACGTTGAGGGATTGTTATATGATCCAATTATGTTAGCATTATTGAGAGATTGCACTAGTGAAAGTATGAACCCTAGGCCTTGTTTTTAAGCATTGCAATACCGTTTGTGCTCACTTTTGTTACTTGCTACCTTGCTGTTTTTTTATTTTCAGATTATAAAAACTTATATCTACTATCCATACTACACTTGTATCACCATCTCTTCGCCGAACTAGTGCACCAATACAATTTACCATTGTATTGGGTGTGTTGGGGACACAAGAGATTTCTTGTATTTGATTGCAGGGTTGTTTAAGAGAGACCATCTTCATCCTACGCCTCCCACGGATTGATAAACCTTAGATCATCCACTTGAGGGAAAATTGCTACTGTCCTACAAAACTCTGCGCTTGGAGGCCCAACACGAGTCTACAAGAATAAGTTGTGTAGTAGACATCAGGGACCGATGGCTGGCGGAGAAGAACTCCGTACGAAGATGCGCGGAAGTGCGCCGCGCCACGGATGGGCAGCGACTCCACATCAAGCGGGGCCTCCTGGAGCCACGCCGAGTCGTTGGCGATGAAGCTGAGCGCTCCGAACCGGATCTCGCCGCCGGACTGCATGATGATGATGAAATTCCACCTGCGCTGTGAAATCGCTAGACGCGCAGCCCCACGGTGGGCGCCAACTGTCGTGGTTACTAACCTGACAATGAATACTGGGGTACAAATGAAGGGGCAGAGCCTAGGTACAACACAGGTGTGGCACTCGGTTTTTACGAGTTCGGGCCCCTCTCGGGGAAGGTAACAGCCCTATGTCACGTTGCCCGGAGGCTTGTTTTCTCTTGGGGTGTGTGATTACAGGGGGAAGCTGAACCCTTGCTAAGGAGGAAAAGGGCGGCTTATATAGAGTGCGCCTCAGCCTCTTCTCTCCCACGTCGCTAGGGTTTTTATGACAATAACTACAGCGGTTATGGGTGTTTAACAACTATGACTATGGCGGTTGTCGTGGTTTTGTCACGGCAGATGTCCTCGTGAAAGGACTTAGTGGTGAGGTCATCGCAACTAGGTGGTAGCTTGAACGGGGTTGGTTGGAATCAAGAGACGCGAGTTTTACCCAGGTTCAGCCCCTCGCGGTGGAGGTAAAAGCCTACGTCCTGCTTGATTGATATTGATGATGATGACGATCTCGGTTACAAGGGCGGTGTTTCGCTGCCTCTATCTCGAGAGCATCTACTTTGATCTTGTCTAAGACTTGTCTGTCTGTCTCAAACTTGTCCCTCTTGGGGTGCCTTGCCCCTCCTTATATAAGTTGAAGGGGCGGCTTACATGAAGAGTCCTAGTAGGATTAGGACTACTCTATTACAAGTGGAATCCTAGTCTTGCTTCCCTTGTAAGGGAAATATTCCTTATGCCTTTCCTCTCAAGCCGGCCCACCGGATACCGTGCCTTGAGCCGGCCTTCTCCTAAGTCGCCTTCTGGGCCTTGGGCCTTGTCATTCATCTGACCCGCCATCTTGGTCACTCGTGAGTTGCCAGACCAGTGAGTCGCCAAGCTCCAGCCGGGTCACTAGTGAGCCGCCAAGTTCCGGCCGGGTCATACATCAGGCCGGGTCATACCGCGGGGTATATCCCCGACATTAGCCCCCAGTTTAGCTTGGATTTATCCATGCTAAACTTATCCTGCAAAATAAAAACAAGAACAAATTTGACAGGTTGTGCGCCGGGTCGAAGGTTCTTCTAAGCCGGCTTCTGTTCATCCTTAAGTCCTTGTCATCTTCTTCTGTGAAAACACTCGACCGGGTCAATATTTGCCGGGTCGTGCAATTCCTGAGCTATTCCATATCCTGTCTCTTCGTTATAGCAGTATGCCAGCTTCAAAATCGATTTGCTGACATAGGTTTTTTGCAGAAAAATATTGGTGAAAAATAATCCATTTGAGTCGGCTTCCAATGCTCTGACTTGACAAAAATATTGGACTTAAGATCTGATGCTGAGCCGGTTTGAATACTCCGGCTTGATAAAAAATATTGAACTTAAGATATTCGTCTGATGCTGAGCCGGCTTGAAGATGTTTAGCTTGCCGAGTTGTGATCATCAAAACTGTCGAGTTATAGATATTGATGGTACCGGGTCATGATTGTTACAGACGTCGGGTCATGATTATTGCTGACACCGGGTCATGATTGTTGCTGACGCCGGGTCATGTATTTGATCTTCCTAAATTCTTCAGGCCAAGTCCTTATACCTTGTGACGTCTTGGTGCTTGCTTTTGTAAATATAACTCCCAATCGTTGAGTCGGCTCTTCGAGCCTTTCTATGAATAGCTTGGAGGAGATAAACTTTGCAAATTCCTCCACTAAGAATATGATACCTGGTTCGCTCAAAACTGAGAACTTAAAGATGTTCCTCCCTTATATGCATATCACCTGTAGCCCCCAAGTCTTAAGAGGGGAACATAGTGATAGCTTAAGACTTGCTTCAATATAAATGCTGCAACTTTAGAGAAATCCGGGTTGTCCGTCTGAATCTTCAGTCATGAACTGAAAGCTTTGCACTTCACATGTGTAGCCCCCAAGTGCCGGGTTGTCTTACCTGCAGCAACCTGGGACTTTGTACTTGTCTTATGCTCATAAAACTTCAGCCAGTGTAGTCCCCAAGGGCCGGGTCATTATGCAATAATGAGTAGGGACTTTGTAGATTTGATTATGTAAACTTGAGCAGCAATGTGTAGCCCCCAAGGGCCGGGTCATTATGAAAATGATGAGCCGGTTCTTCCTTGAATCCATACTTGAATAAAGAGCGACCTATAGCCCCCAAGGGCCGGCTTATCTCCTTGAAATAGCTGGGTCTGCTGATAATGTGATGATTTGAAAAGCAGCTTGCATTAGCCCCCAAGTGTCGTGGTGCATGCTTGCAGCGACACGGGACTTGAATACTTGATGTAATCTTGATTTGAATAATGTAGCCCCCAAGTGTCGGGTCGTATGCCTACAGCGACTCGAGACTATTCCTTCCATTGTAGAATAAAATCATATTCACTGTCTAGATGATGTTACTGAATGCTTTGCATATCAATATTGAACCATGCTCCTTGCTGTAAGCTGGTATTTTTGGATGAAGAAATAATAGCCATTTTTCTGAAGCGGCTTTTGAAAACCTCAATCATCCAATACTGGTTATGATAACCATAATGAAAATCCAGCCATGTTGGCTATCAAAGATTTGAATAATATAACTCGGTTTGAAAACCGGCTCCTGCAATATGAACCAGGATATCCATGCATATATGAAGCATGGTATGATGACGCAATGATGATGCAATGTATGATGCAATGCATGATGATGTATGATAACAGAGTATAAAAATGCCTGGCTTTTGAGGCACGACATAAGACCGGCTTGCAAGGCTCGAGTCTTGGTTTCGCTTCCTGTGGAAGCAGGCTTTTTGGCCTCTTTTGGTTTGTCCTATCTCTCTGAAAGCCGGTTCTCACGCAACCAATCGAGCGTTTTAACTCCGATGAATTCAGGGTCACCTTTGTGATTGACTGATCAGGCGTACGCCGGGTCGCTTTTTAGGGAGTAGCATCTTGCTAACAGGCAGGTTTAACCAAGTATAGTTTGGCTGGTTGGTTTATCCTCGCTTTCTGAAAGCCGGCTCTCACACAACCAATCGAGCGTTTTAACTCCGATGAATGCAGGGTCACCTTTGTGATTGACTCATCAGACGTACGCTGGGTCATTTTTTAGGGAGTAGCATCTTGCTAACAGGCAGGTTTAACCAACTTACGGCATCTCGCCAGGTTAAAGGGTTTTGTAAGCTAAACTCGATGAGTTGGAAGCCCCCAAGTAACCATATGATCATGGAAAAAATGCTCAGCATAGCCGGCTTGATTCCTTTGACCCTTATTAAGCAGGCCGGGTCATCCTGGTGGCCAGGTCCTGTAGCAGGCCGGGTCATCCTGGTGGCCAGGTCCTGCCAATACCGAGGTTTAGACTGCGCATCATGGCAACTAGTCCTCTTTGGTAACTTTTCTTTTTCACCAAAAAGGCAGCAGCCCCCGGGCCCCGGGTTGTTTTCCCTGTAACGATCCGGGGTTTTTGTATTTGTGAAGACCGACCAAATCTGACGAGGCATGTTTGTGTAGCCCCCGAGTCTTAAGTCAACTCAGGGAGTTGGCTTGAGATTCTTCACTTGTGTGTGTCATAAGTTGCCATATTGTTGACAGCTGAAAGCTGAATTTTATTGAAAACAGAGGCGTGTGGCGAGGTGATGATCTTCGCGACGCTTGTTGTATGTCCTTGGCGTTGATAACGTGATGTAACTCCGCGAAAGGTTGAGGTCGACCGGGGCAGGTCATAGATGATCCCGTAAAAGTCATGTTGATAATCCGGCCGATGGCTTGTTCCGGCGGCGTATTGAAGGTAACCAAACTGCAGCGGGGTTTACTTGCGCGTCTGTCCAATGAGCCATCCGTTGCAGGCGAAGGCTGATAATATGTTTTTATTCACTTCATATTGTTGAAGTAGACCGGTCCAAGAGAGCAGCGGCGTCCGTTTGAGAAGTTCGTGCAGACGGGTGCGGATCCGGTGTGTTGATGTAGATATGGGAGTCGGCCGGTAACCCGGCGCGAACACGGGGGTCGCCCGTGGCGTTGTAAGCGCGGATGCGCGAGTCAACCGCGGGCGCGGACGGATGAATCGGCCGCGGCGTGAGCAGATGAGTCGGCCGCATGTTGATGTAGACCGAAAACGCGGAGGTGGCGGCTTGCGCACACGTTCGTCGAGCACTGCGACACGGGTGGATGCTGGCGCATGATAACGTTGGCGCGAGCTCTGTATCCATGGCACGACGATCGCCCTTGCAGTGAATAATTATCCTGCAGAAAAAATATCACAAGCGAGAGTAATTGTTCTCGAAAGAATAAAAATGTATGAATAAAAATTGAATGGATGGATTTCACCTGATTTATTCGGTCGACAGATGAATCGTATGTAGCATCCGTAGATAACCTGGTAATGGTACGGCCCATCCGGTGCAAACAGTATACTCTGACAATCAGCGGTCTCAGATGTTGCCGCAGTTTTTTTTTTGTCTTCCAAAGGTGCCTAGACCTTTACCGAGTCAACCGTTTCCCCTTTTCCTTACTTCGGCGAGACGCGTCCACACCGGCAGGGGCGTGTCGGAGAGCGGAGGGCGGCTTGAGGCCGCGGGGGCGAGGCAGCTTACCTCAGGTGAGGGTCAGCGGAGGCGGGCGGCTCGGCGGAGAAGGCGAGGCGGCAGCGGCGGTTAGGCGGAGACGCGGCAGAGGAAGCAAAGCCCGGCGAGGCGGCTAGCGGCTACGGAGGAAACGGCGTTGGCGACGGAGGCGGCTCGAGGCGGCGAAGGCGGCTCGAGGCGGCGAAGGCGAGCGGCGGCTCGATGCAGGAGGCGGCGGCTCGGATTTGTGCGAGGCGGAAGGGCGCCGGCGACTCGGCAAGGCGGCGACGGTGATTTGAGGCTGTCGTGAGGGCGGGCGCGTGCAGCGGTGGCGAGGCACGCGCGGGGCCGGCGGCTCGATGCGGCTGCTGGTGAAGGAGCCCGCGGCGAGGCGGGTCACGGCGGCGGCGACTTGAAGCGAGGCTGGCGCGAGGTGAGGCCGCGGTTGGCGAGGTGAGCCACGGCGGCGGTTAACCGAGGCCGCGGGAGCAGAGGCGGCCGCGCGGCTCGAGGCGACGGCGACGGCTTGAAGCGCGACGGCCGAGGCGGGTCAAGCAGCGCGAGGCCGGGGTGATTCAGAGGTGTTCGAGGCGGAGGCGGCCGCGAGGCCGACTCAACGTGCAGCAGCAGAAGGCGGGCGGCTTCTCGGCAGCCGACAGAGGCGGAGGCGAGCTTGGAGACGGCGACTTGAGGGAGTCGGCGCCTGCACCGGGGCGGCTCGACGGCGGAGGCTCGAGTCCAACCGTGGTGGAGGCGGCGTGGACCCGGCCACGACGGAGGTGGCGCAGGAGGCGGCGCTCACAGTAGCGGCGGCGTTGCGCCAGAGGAGTCCGGCCGGTCGACTTGAGGCGGGGCCATGGAGGCGGCAACTTGAGGCGAAACAGGGCGGCTCGAGGCCGACCACGACGAAGCGACGCGGCGGGCCACCGCCGGGGCGGCGTGAGGCTGTGATGACTCGGCGGTGGCTGATGCAGGAAATCCGGGTCGTGGTCCTTTCTTCCTTCTCTTTTTTTGTTTTGTTTTTGATCCTCTCGCATTGTTTGTTTTCAACCGTAGACCACCGAAAAGAGCCAGCGATTAGTACTCCCAGTAGGTTTGCTCCTTGTTGACTAGTGGTAGCGATCGGATTCATGAATAGTAGCAGCAGCAAACACGCCTGATCTCCTCGGGAGCAGACGACAACTTGATGAAAAACGGCTTCACCTGAGTGTAATAATTGTCACGCATATGGAAAGTGCTGGATTTGTGGAGTTGCAGCAGAACGGGACGTGGCGCGTCCAAGACTCGTGATAACCCAGATATTTTTTTATCAGGCTTTGGCGACTTGAAGCGGCGCAAACCGACGTAACCCTAGCTTCTCTGGATCTCCATCTTCGTATATGGCGATTGTTCTGTTTTGACTCTTCTTCATCCAATCAAGAGCTCCTCGATTCCTGAATAACTCCCTCCAAGAACACAATAACGCCGTGCATGGGCCCCACGGTGGGCGCCAACTGTCGTGGTTTTGTCACGGCAGATGTCCTCGTGAAAGGACTTAGTGGTGAGGTCATCGCAACTAGGTGGTAGCTTGAACGGGGTTGGTTGGAATCGAGAGACGCGAGTTTTACCCAGGTTCGGCCCCTCGCGGTGGAGGTAAAAGCCTACGTCCTGCTTGATTGATATTGATGATGATGACGATCTCGGTTACAAGGGCGGTGTTTCGCTGCCTCTATCTCGAGAGCATCTACTTTGATCTTGTCTAAGACTTGTCTGTCTGTCTCAAACTTGTCCCTCTTGGGGTGCCTTGCCCCTCCTTATATAAGTTGAAGGGGCGGCTTACATGAAGAGTCCTAGTAGGATTAGGACTACTCTATTACAAGTGGAATCCTAGTCTTGCTTCCCTTGTAAGGGAAATATTCCTTATGCCTTTCCTCTCAAGCCGGCCCACCGGATACCGTGCCTTGAGCCAGCCTTCTCCTAAGTCGCCTTCTGGGCCTTGGGCCTTGTCATTCGTCTGACCCGCCATCTTGGTCACGAGTGAGTCGCCAGACCAGTGAGTCGCCAAGCTCCAGCCGGGTCACTAGTGAGCCGCCAAGTTTCGGCCGGGTCATACATCAGGCCGGGTCATACCGCGGGGTATATCCCCGACAGCGGTTATAGGTAACGGTAGCCATAACTATGATTAAAGCCTAGTTGAAGACTACTCGACCGTTGCAGCTCCCACGTCATTCTTACGTCTCCTCTGTCCGAGTGATGACGGCCGACCGACTGGAGGGTAGACATCCGAGTGCTGTCAGAGCGAGGTCCGAGTGAATTCTTCATGGTATGCATCTGAATGCGTCAGTGGCCCTGGGGCCTCATAATAATGGTGTGGACCTTAGGTGGGCCCTAGATGTCAGGCCGTTGTCCCTACCGGTGGTAGGTGACCCCATCAGTTGCGTCTTGGGAGTGTTTATTGGTCCGCTTTTGTGGCTGTGGGGCTTCTTGATTTGAGAGTGGTCCGCATGCCTTGTAGGGATGTTAATTGTTCTTCTTTCTAGGATGTGTTTATAATCATTTTTGTCTGGCTTTTCACTACTATAATTATCTAGCCATTTCTCTTCTTATAATTAATTAATGGATGTGGTAAATTGATTGCTTTATCTCTACTCCTAATGTCTCACTTGGTAGGCTAGCCTCCACGGTTTTTTTTCGTCCCCCACTTTCGTCTGGTTTTATTTCGTCTGGTTTTTTTTCGTCTCACCTCCCATCGTCATCTCCTCACGTTGGTTTTTTCACCCTTCAAATAAAAACTTTCCTAACTTTTCCTAACTTTCCTAACCAGGCACGTTACAAACGGGTAAGAACCGATAGCACGTTAAAACAATAAAATTCAGTTTTATAGCAATCAATTCCAAATCCCAACTTTCCTAACGCATCGATACCTGCCTTTCCTAACAACCAATACCTCTACTCTTTCGTACTTAGTTTCGTTCGTTCGTAAGCCGCCAGTCACCACCTCTCCACCCCCACGATCCTTCTCCCCATGAACATCTGCCCCTCTCCCCCGCACGCCGCCTCCTGACGCCGCCGCGCTGCCTCCCCCATCCCCATATCCGGAATCCAGGAGCCCTCACATCGTCTGTGTCATCAGTGAATCAGAGGTGGAGAGGTACATGAGTGCGAGGCCGCTGTAGGCTGAGTGAGGCGATGCATCACCACAACCTCAAGAAAGCCCCACGCCGACACGAATTCGTTCATGGGCTTCCCGGCGCCGTCGAGCATGGCGGGGACAACCGCTGGCCCGCGCTTCGGCCGGCGAAGTTGGCTGTGCCACCGATCCGATTCTTGGACGCGCTCAGGCGAGGAACTCATGGCCATGGCGCAGGTTGGCGATGCAGTAGCGGTGGTCGAGGTGGGGAACGGGGTGCAGGGTCCGTGGGAGAGGCCCGACGGGTCGCACTTTTTGGAGATGAAGGCTGCGCCACTCGCCTCCCCGCACACTGGTGCCGCGACACACTCGCTAGGGCAAGTGTCTATTCACCATTGGAACATGCTGACGCCACAGGCTTCAGGCTTCTGGCTCCGTATGGCAAAGCTAGCATGGTACGCCGCTCTCCAATCTGCAGTATACTACCTCCCCGCACTCTAATTGCTATGGTGATATGGCTAAACACAAGCACATAATTAGTTGTACAGTAATTGCCTGCATATCTTGAGTGCCAAAAATTCTGCAACTGATATAAAATAAATTTATGGGTCTGTTTTACACACATAGCTTTAGAAGATGAATTCCATTTACAATGTTAGATATAAAATAAATTGTTGAGAAAGAAAATATGATTGCTATCATTCATTTTTATTGGGGTTAATAAATCTGAAAAAATGTCAAGAAGACATTAATCTTATTGGAGACGATATGGTACCTCTTAAGCGGTGCCTACATGACTTTAAAGAGCGAAAGTAGTATTTGACTTGAAAAAGATCCCTTGCGAGTACATCGTGCAATTATATAGAAAGTAGGAGGGAGGAAGGCGCATGGACGAGAGGGTAATACAAGTTTTAGATGCCCATCAAATGCTGAACCTTTCCATACAAGGAAAGCAATCTCGCTGAACCTTTTCATACCACTTTCCATTTTTTCTGAGTCTGAAGCTAAAATTGACCTACAATGTTTGTTTGAGATACAAAGTGAGCCTGCTCTTAAGATTTTAATTTGGCCAATTATGCCGAGGAACAAATCTACCGTGTATATTTATTTTGTTGGCCGCTACAATATGCACTGAATTTCAACTAACTCATGCATACTCAGGTTGGCACACTACTGGAAAAATGGCCGTTACCGAGTTCTTGCCTGTTCGCCGAGTACCATAAGAGAATCGTGCTCCCACAAACTTTTCTTGAAGGTGATCGAGATATCTCTGCTCCTAAAGGGCCAGTACGTAGGTCGGTCGTTCGCTTGCATCTCCCTCCCACGATCGATACCCTCGTCCCACCTTCGTTTCTCCTGTCGATTTTTTTAACGAACCGAAACCAAAGCTAGAGAAAAAACCCCAGCACCTTGACTCTTCTCTTTGGCGATCTACTCCCTATATCCGGACCCCTTGCTCTCTCTCTCTCTTTCTCTCAGCCGATAGGGTTTCTCCCACCCCAATTTCTTCTCCCTCGCCGCCGCCAGTTTCATCCGCTCACCCAATCTCCTGCACCCTCACCTGCTGGACGATGCGCACCGCGGCCTTGTCATCGAGCCGCCATAGCCGCTTCTCCCCGTCGGCAGTGAGGTGACGATTCAAGGCATCCTCACGGCACACCATCCTACCCGTGTTGTGTCCACCTCTCCTATTCCTCACTGCACTCGCCCCGTGCTTGCCGGCGCCGTCGTGTTCCATGTGTACCTTTTTGTGTGTTCGAAATGGAGTTCCATGTGTACCTCACCTCAACGCCAGACGTGACACTTTCTTCCTATTGCGGCACCGAGGGGACCAGGGCACCAGGCGCCTCATCGTCTCCTGCCACGCCAGCGCAATGGGTAGGATGGTGTACACCGGCTCCAACATGGTGGTTGACGACGCTCCGGACATGGTCGACGCCAATGAGGACTCGATTCCGTCAGACATATACCCTAGCAAAAGTACGGGATCTCCTCGTCATCATATGATCTTGCATCGTGATTAGCGACACAATGTGTCAAACCAATGCAGATCCGCGTCGCGCTCCCTGCACCATCGATGCGCTCCCAGCCCCGGTATCTGCTTGGAGGACATGCATTCCAGCTTGAGA
This sequence comes from Elymus sibiricus, assembly GCA_039707655.1. Lineage (NCBI taxonomy): Eukaryota > Viridiplantae > Streptophyta > Magnoliopsida > Poales > Poaceae > Elymus > Elymus sibiricus. Next base: position 310,373,704 of record CM077674.1, read on the forward strand.
CAAGGGTACTGCTGAACAAGGATTGTATATTTTTCCTTTTTTGGTAAGTTGACGAGAGTGTTGGTTTTTCTGTTTCTACTGTACAAAATTAACTTATGTGGTCTTCATTTCTTTTCACCATTTAGGTTCGTACAAAAATATTCTTCAACAATCTATATTGATGGCACACAAGGCATAACACACATGAGATTTTGTTTGAAATATCTTATGGCAATAGGCAGAAAAGTGATGGCTTGTTGGCCTCCATAACCTTATGGATAACTTTCTGTCAGTCATGCCAGGTCTCTTCTCCTCTGATTAATAATTCCTTTTCCTTTTCTCTAATTTTTGTTTCATGGCTCTTGTTGATTGCAGAAGCTTACTTCTAAAACTTGTTTGTGCTAAACAGGTAACCTCAACAGTCCATGTCATTGCAAAAGGTAACATGATCTGCATGCACAGTTAAGTGGGGAGTGGACAGGTTTAGTTAGACTAAAACTTATTCTGTCATTTTAGTTGATCGCATTCGTAAAAAAAACTTGGGTTCTAACTCTGCAGGTAAAATAAATTTGTTGAACCTTTGTAACTATTGTTTTCTCATTCATTCAGATCATCTAAGTTCTAAAACTACTCATGTGTATCCATTTCTGTTTTCACAAGATTTCAAGTGAATAAAGAAATAAAACGTGCATTTCATTCTTCTTTTGAAGGAACCTAAGGATACATGCAACTCACTAACTTGCCTCTAGCATCAAATACGAATCTTACACAATTCATGTCTGATAGAACTAAGATCAGTTTTGACTTTTGAGTACAAGGAAATGTAACAGAGAAGCCATACTTTTCGCTCAAATAGTCGCTTCTTAGATTTATAAAGTATCAGATACAAGCTCATTCTTATCTTATATATATATATGGTACATCAACAGTAAGGTCTTATTTTAAGAGTTTTTTCAGTAACTCAGTTCACAGCCAGTCTAAACCAGAGGGACGAGACTGAGTGGAAATAGTTATGTGATTTTGTCTGGTAAAAAGTTATCATACCACAAAATTATCTACTTATTGAAGAAGAGATTTTGATTTTACTTTCTCTCTTCATCTTGGGCCTGGAACCCACGAAATTATGTGGGTTTTTTCTTGCTCGGGTATAGGCTGCACAACCTAGCATATTCTTCTAGAGATTCTTTCTTGATTACTTTCCAGCCTCTAAAAACAAAATGTCGACTAAAAAAAGGCATGATGCTTCCTTGTTATTTTCTTTAATCTCGACCACGCTTCTTATAGGATGATTTATGTACAAAACAAATATTGTTAACCAATGGAAAAGCACAATAAATATCATGAGATTTTTAGTGTAATGCAGTTGTGTATTATGAATTTATTATTTAGCAATTCCATACATGCGATTTTCACTTCACTAACGTCGTCATGTCAGATATATTTGTGAATACCATTGTAGATCATTCCCAAGAGAACCTGTCCTATCTTTATTTCTGGTACAAACTGCAATCAAATGTGGTTCGTGCATATTTTATGGACTTGTCCTTGCTTTCATGCTTTTCAGGGTAAGTTCTCCGTTGTGCACTCTGATGGTGACAAGTTCAAGTAATGAATTTGTTGTTGCTTAAATTCATATTAAGATGTATGATGCATTAGGTTGGTACAATTGTAGGATCTAATATTTGCATTCATGTGTAATGGATATATACAATTTGGTCAACGAGTGCATGATGCATTCATCGCAGTGATGGTAGTCGGAATTGATGGCCGGTGCGGATAGGAATGACGGGATGCAGATGTGTGTTGCGGGCCGGCCAACAATCTTTTTTTTTTTGCCAAGTTAAATCATTTTTGACAGTCTAGACGCTCCAATTCACATATTCAATTAGACCTCATTCAAATGAATTGATGCAGTACTAAGATTTTGTTCAAAGAATCTTACGCTTTATGTATTCCACTGCAGCAGTCAAACTCCTGCTCCCCTCATGCATAGATATTGTCCAGATCATTTGTTTGGAGCTTAGTAGGCTTCAACACGCTTATGTTTATTAAGATGATTTTCAAACGTGCTTTGCTCTCGATGAGACCATTTTTTCTGGTAGCAATGCACACGCAGCCCCGAGCCCTAGATGGTATGCGACATCCTTGGCCGATGGCTCATTACGATCTCACCAAAGGCGAAGATGATACGGCTTGCCACATCATCATCGGCGGAGGAGAGGTGGGGCTTAAAGGATTGGAGCGCGGGATGCGGGAGGTCATGGGTGCTAGAGATGGTGGCAGGGTTTAAAGGGTTGGCCGGCGGTGGAGGGGACCGCTTCTTTTGTGCGGAGGGGCTTCCACTCGGGTAGGGGAGCACGGGTAGCGCGTGACAACACTTGCTGACCGTCGATGGCAGTGGCAAGTGGTTGGGCAGGTAGAGTTGGGTGGGTCGATTGGGTGAACGAATAACAAGGTAGGCGGCGGGAGGTAGAAGAATAGTAGCAACAACGGGTTGTCGCTGGCAAACGAGAGGTAAGGAGCTAATGGACTGAGTGCGGGAGCTCTTGGGCACCGGTGATGGTGGCAGGGTTTAGAGGGATGGTTGGTGTCATCGCCGGCGGCGGTGGTGACTCAAGAAGGGGGTGGCGTGCGAAAGCACCCGCCTGCGTAGGGTGGCGGTGGCAGGTGGTTAGACAGGGAGAGGTGGGCGGATCGACAGGGTGGACGAAGAAAAAGCAGCGGCGGGAGAAATAAGAACCAGTATCAGAGGCGGGCTGTCGTTGGTGGTGAAGGGGCAGGGGATTAATAGATTCGAGTGCAGGGTACGGGAGGTCTCCGACGGCGGAGATGGTGTAGGGTTTAGAGGGATGACCGGCACAACATGTTGCAGCATTTCGTTTGCACAATCCATCCTCAGCAATCAATAGAAGAAATTGGTGAAACTATATAAGAAAGTTCTATTTGGATGGAGAGACGATGAAGAATATGACTCATGTTGGTCACCTTCATCGTCTACATATTGTTGGCATTGTTGGCGTAGGAACATAGATTATCTGCATTGTCGCCCGTAGCAACGTACGGGCATTTAACTAGTACTATATGTTTCTTTCATTCCAAACATGGCCATAAAAGCTAGTATCCACAGATTGGATCTGCGAGGAGGAGCACAAAATCGTCGTCGGTGCCGTGACTGGATGGATGCCATGATCTCGCGAAGTGCCATCATGCCATCCAATCATGTGAAATGTGATACCGCGCGCCGATCCACTTCCGCCGATAGTGCCCGCGGGCTGTTCACCCGACCCTCAGCAACAGCAACAACCATCTCTTGCTGAAAAGAGAGTCAATTAACTCCCGTCACATCAGGACCGAAGCCGTTCCGCAAATGGCACTCAAGACTCAAGAAAACCAGGTTCCCCAACCAACATTGCATCACGCAAAGTGCAAAAAGGGGGGTGTGGGTTTTTTTTTTCGAAACGGAGGCAAAAGAATTGCCTCATCGATTAATTAAGAAGAAGAGAGTTACCCAGTTAATTTACGGAAAACCGGGCGAAAACCGATACAAACTAACCATAAGATGACTACTCACAAAGCATGAAAGCCCACTTCAAACCCACAATCCAATCCCAACACTTGAAAAACACGATGGAACCCCGGTCATGAACACCACAACGAAAGGCAACGGGCAACACCAAAATCATGGTAACGACCCCGCCAAGAGATAGAAGATGATGCAACAAGCAGCCGGAGGCGCCTTTCCTATGACGTCACGCTTCTTTCCTTTGCACTTGTGTGACTTCTCTTTCAGGATGACAGTCCGAGGGCAATCGCCCACTTTCTTACTTTTGCCCCTGATTGTCGACCCCGTCAGGAGGCAAGCAATCGCCCTTCCAAATCCAGGGCGAGCAGCCTCCAAGCTGCTGAGCACGTCGCAAAGCTCTTTTGCGAAGAGAGCATCGGCATTATCAGTCGGCAGAGGTGGAGTTGACACTGAAGCCACCACTGAGTTCCCGGACAAGTTCACCTCCTGCTGCTCCCATGACAAAGGCAAATTCTGACCCTCCCACGAGGTCGTTGGCGAGTCCACATTAGTATGCTCCACTGAGAGAGGCAAAGCAGGGCGTGCACAAAGCTCCTGAAGCTCGGGCATGATCTGCAGCACTGGAGCATCGACCAGAGCGATGACCTCGCCCTCAATGGAAGATGAAACAACAGGCAAGGCGGACAACGTCGACGATGTGTCCCCAACACGAGGGGAGAAACAACCATAGAGCTCTGCTCCCTTATCCTCCGAGGAGCCAACACCGACCTCACCAAGAGGACACGGCGTAGGAGCGATCTGAACCATGGCCGACACGACAGAAAGCCTGTTAAAAGCAGCCTCCGCCTGCTCAAGCAATCTCTCAATCCGCGCTAGACAACCTTGGAGCCGAGGCATCATATCAGACGAGGTTGTTGAACCAGCGGGAGCAGAAACAACCGATGCCCAAGACCTAGGACGAAGCACCTTGGAGTGGAGCGTGGAATCCAGCGTTCTCTCACATGCAGCTGGAGCTTGATGATGTTTGCCGCCAAGGCAGGACACCCGTGGCGCGACAAGGCATGCGAGCGAGCTGAGCGGACGCCAGGGATTGCGGCACTCGCGCATACAGTGACCGTTCTCCAAACAACGGGAGCATCGAAGAGGGTCTCTGCAAACAGCTGCACGATGTCCAGGGGCGAGGCATCTGCAACATCTACCAAAGAGCCAAGCCGGGATTGGGCGAGGGGGCAATATCGAGGCTGGTGACGACGTATGGCGCGGACCACGCCGGGGCAACACCTCTTGCCACTCCCCGCTTGCCTCCTCAGCTTCGTGCCCCATGCTCGACAGAGCCGGTTGAGTAGCCATGGCCGAGATGTTGGCAGCCAGCGGCGTCCGTGGGGCCAACTCCTCCTCGTTGTCGTCATCACTCTGCTCGTCGGCGAGGGAGGTCCACGACCCAGGCATCCGCAGCACCAACTCAGCATCAGCATCCCCATCTGTGCTCACCAGCACCTCCTCCACCGCATCCCCGGGCGCGGGGCAGGGGCCCGCCGGATGCGACGGAGGCCGAGGAGAGCCAACAGGAGTCGGGGATGGTGGCGCAGCACCGGCAGGAGTTGGGGACGGCGCGGCTTCAGCAGCAGTCGGGGATGACGGGGACGACGAAGCGGAGCCGGTAGGAGTCAGGAACTGCATGTCCTTGCTCATGAACATCGATCGACGCCGACAGATCGGGGCTGCGCCGCCGGCGCGCTCACCCGACGCTGTCGCGGTCGCGAGAGCCACAGCCCATTGGTTTATTGTCGCGTAATTGCAGCTGCAACAGGGGGGCGTGGGTTGGATCACCGTGACACTGTTGCTCATGCGTCAAGGCCAAGCGACTCCCCAATAAATGCGCAGATAAATGATCGAAACGGCCACAATGTTTATGTGCGTAGCGCAGAGGCATCGCCGTCCGTTGCTTCCTGTGATGTGGCGCATTGAATTGAAAACCTCCAACGGATCGGCCAGACCATCCATGATCCATCCGTCCATCCCAAGCACTGATGACCAGTTAAAGTTTCCAACTTGTACCCTGCGTGAGGCGTTCGTGCCAAGCTATCTGGCAGCATATGTCGTCAGTGCAACAACGGCCCCAACCCATTTTTTTTCTTTTAAAAAAAAGAACGGCCCCAACCAACATCGATCGATCCTTCTGCTCGGCATGCGTGCCAAGCGGGAGTGTCCGTATCCATATGGGTCTATCGATCTATGTTGGCTGTTGCCGTTACGTACGCTGCCTGTCTCAATCATGATCTTGGCCAACAACTCACGTCCATGCGCAAGGTCGTGAGACGAGCGGCGTCGGCCGGATCAACAGGGTATTATTTTTTTGGGAGATACTTCAGTGGGTGGGTAGGCTGGCAGCAAAGTGCGAGATCTGCCTGTCATTTCGCCGTTGCCGCAAGCATTATGTCGAGGCGAGCATAAACTAATGGCGCACTTTCTTTTCCCCGCAGAAACTTGGTTAAACAATCGGGCAGGCCATGCATGCCGGGGAGGTGAAGGAATTTGGTCGCAGACACCAGACAGCGCCCCCAACATTCTTTTTTTGCGAACGAGCAAAAGCTTTGCGCGTCGATGTATTAGAAGAGGAGAACTAGAAGTACAGAGAGTCCTGCGGCTTGCCGCGGTTACAACCATCCCCACGGCAGCATATGGTGGGCAGCCAATAACACCGGGGACACACAACAACACCCTATCTGCTATAAAGTCCTATCTCGAGATGCCCGACAACCCCCTCGCACCAGAGAGCTTCCATAGCTGAACCTCATTACTGATGCGTCGACAAAGCTCTCGGGCAACGACCGCTGACCGCTGGAAGACGCGACCGTTACGTTCCTTCCATAGCATCCAGACAATGAGGAGGGCAAGTGAATCAAAGCCCTTCCTCTACTCCTTCGGGACCAACGCACGACTGGCTGCCCACGACTCTGTGAGAGTTGCATCCATGGTGGGTACAAGCTGACCGAGGCCGCAACGCGAGAGGGCGGAGTGCCAGACCTCTCTGGCAAACACACAGCCCAGTGCTAGATGGTCTGCAGTCTTAGCCTCCTGCTCGCATAACGGGCACATGACGTGGGACTGCAGGCCATGCCGAAGGCGTCTGTCCGCCGTCCAAATCCGACGCCTCATCGCTAGCCAGAAGTGAAGCTTGCACTTGGCCGGAGCCCAGGCCTTCCAGAGGGCTCGGCCACACGGGAATCTCTTTAGGCCAGCAAAGAACACCTGGTAAGCCGAGCTCGCAGAATATACCTCAGTCGCCGCCCCCAATATTCTCACCAACTCCTTTGAGTCCGTGGACAAGAAAACCACTGAATCTACCGCGTACTCACAGCTGAATTTCGGCAACCTTTCCGACTTATTTTAAAAAAAACGTCCAATCAGAAGCCAAATTGGCACATTGACATTTGTAAACTAATCATGGACATTGTAAATTAAGCAGCCAAATCGGCCGCAGCCTTCTCCCGGCTTGTAAACATGTCCTGTTCATACCAGGATTAAGAGGCACGGATCCTGCGAACCCGGGGAACAGTCCTAGACATGTCGAGCTCAACACTCAAGCAGAAAACGAGGCCAGAATTTATGTCGCTTTTTTAAAAAATTCTCTCACGTCGCTTTTGCGCTTGGAAAAACAATCAATCTCACTGCATGCACACGAGCAGCAGCACTAGACGGACAGAGCCACGAGCGAGCAATCAATCATGGAGGCCGATCGAGTGAGTGCATGCGCGTGCGGCGCGGTGACCTGGAAGGCGGGTCTTTTCCCCCCGGCGTCTCATACGATCGATCTATGATTGTTCGAAGCACCGATCGACGCCGACGGGCGCTGTAGAGAGATAGTTTGGCAATACAATAATTGTTGTATTGATGGGATGCCGGTGCACGTATATATAAGTACAGGCAGGACCTCTACCTCAACTATACATGACTAGGAGGTGGCCCACAATATACATAATACATGCAACACAAATATACTCAACACCCCCCCGCAGTCGAAGCGTCGCCGGAGACACAGAGACTGGACCGAAACTCCTCGAAGACGGGAGTAGGCAATCCCTTAGTCATCACATCAGCAAACTGCTGCGACGTCGGAACGTGGAGAACCCGAACACGGCCAAGGGCAGCCTCCTCACGCACAAAGTGAATATCGAGCTCAATATGCTTCGTACGTCGATGGTGCACCGGGTTGGCGGAGAGGTAGACCGCGCTGACGTTATCGCAGTAGACAAGAGTGGCCTTGTGAACATCACAAAGCAACTCCTGGAGGAGCTGACGGAGCCAAGAGCATTCGGCCACGGCGTTAGCCACGGCCCGATACTCTGCCTCGGCGCTGGAGCGGGAGACCGTGGGCTGTCGCTTCGATGACCAAGAGATCAACGAGGGCCCAAGATAGACGCAGTAGCCGGACGTAGAGCGCCGGGTGTCGGGGCAGCCTGCCTAGTCGGCGTCCGAGTAGGCGACGAGGTCGATGGAGGCGGAGGCCGTCAGGGTGAGTCCCAAAGACATGGTGCCGCGTATGTAACGGAGAATACGCTTCACTAAGGTCCAATGAGAGTCACGCGGGGAGTGCATGTGGAGGCACACCTGCTGAACAGCGTACTGCAGGTCGGGTCGGGTCAGCGTCAGGTACTGTAAAGCACCAACAATGGAGCGATAGAACGCTGCATCGGACGCGAGAGACCCGTCCAGAGCAGAGACCTTCGCCTTCGTGTCGACGGGGGTGGGCGCCGGCTTGCAGTTAAGCATACTGGCACGCTCTAGAAGCTCGTGGGCATACTTCTGCTGATGCAGAAAGAAGCCGTCAGCCCGACGAACCACCTCGATGCCGAGGAAGTAGTGCAGAGGCCCCAAGTCCTTGAGGGCGAACTCATCACGAAGACGAGCCGTCAGCCGCTAAAGGAGCTCGGGGGCGGACGCCGTGAGGATGATGTCGTCAACGTAGAGCAGCAAATATGCAGTGTCAGCTCCCTGATGATACACAAAGAGTGAGGCATCGGAGCGAGTGGACCGAAAGCCCAGAGACTGCAGGAAGGCGGCGATACGCTGGTACCAAGCCCGGGGCGCCTGCTTCAACCCGTAAAGAGAACGGGAGAGCAAGCACACGAAGTCCGGATGCGCGGCGTCGACGAAACCAGTGGGCTGCTCACAGAACACCTGCTCGTCAAGATGGTCATGCAAGAAGGCGTTGGAGACATCCAACTGATGCACAGGCCAGGCTCGCGAGACCGCCAACTGAAGCACGGTGCGGATCGTGCCCGGTTTGACAACCGGAGCGAAGGTGTCGGTGAAGTCCACGCCCGCGCGCTGCCGAAATCCACGGACCACCCACCGAGCCTTGTAGCGCTCGAGAGAACCATCCGGGCGAGTCTTGTGGCGGAACACCCACTTGCCAAAGATGGCGTTGGCACGAGGGGGTCGCGGAACAAGATGCCACGTGCGGTTGCGCTGCAGGGCGTCGAACTCCTCCTGCATCGTGGCTAGCCAGTGGGGATCCCGAAGGGCAGCGCGAGCGGAGCTGGGTGACGGCGTCGAGGTCGAGGCGGCGCACACATACTCGTCGGAGGAGTAGCGCGTGCTCGGCCGGAGCACACCGGCCCGAGCGCGGGTAGTCACGCCGAGAGACGGGGCAGCAGCGGTGGCGACGGGGCCCGCAGCGGCGGCGGGCGGGGCGCCAGAGGCGGCCGCGGGGCTCGCGGCGGCTGCAGCAGCGGGCGAGACGGCGATGGGGACCGGCGAGCCGGCGGCGGGAGTGGCGACGGGCGAGGTGGAAGTCGAGCCCGTCGCTGGAGTGACGGTGCCGGCCGGGAGGCGGGCGGGGTGGCCGTCGCGGAGCCGGGTGGGGTGACCCGGTCGGGCTCAACCTCTGAGGAGGGAGCCGGAGACCCAGGGGCTCGGTTAGACTCGACCTCGGGGGAGGGAGTCGAAAACCCGGGCGGCGGCGGAAGGCACCGGGAAGGGGGGACCACCGGGGGTCGCCGCCGCGCATCACTCCAAGCAGGGGGCGCGGGGTTCGGCGCCGTAGGAGCCGAAGCCGGAGGAACCTGAAAAAAAGGGAACACCGTCTCGAAAAAATACACGTGCCTCGAGGTGTACACACGATGAGTGACAGGATCATAGCACCGGTAACCTTTGGTGTTAGAGGGATAGCCAAGAAAGACGCAGGGTACGGAACGTGGTGCGAGTTTGTGTGGCGTGGTGGACGCGGTGCTAGGATAACAAAGACACCCAAAGATGCGAAGACCGTCATAGGACGGCGGTGTACCGAAGAGAAGGTGATGAGGGGCGTAGTTCCACCGAGGACGACACGGACGAATATTAACTAAGAGAGTGGCGGTGGCGAGAGCATCGGGCCAAATCCGAGCGGGCACGTTAGAGTGGAAGAGTAACGTGCGAACGCAGTCATTAAGAGTGCGGATGATACGCTCGGCGCGGCCGTTCTGCTGAGATGTGTAAGGGCAAGTCAGACGGAAGATGGTGCCGTGAGAGGCAAGAAGTGTGCGAAGAGCGATGTTGTCAAACTCTTTTCCGTTATCGGTTTGGAGTGCAAGAATGGGGCGACCGAACTGTGTGGTGACATAGGGATAGAATGAGGTGAGTGTGGCTAAAGCATCGGATTTACGATGAAGAGGAAAAGTCCTCACATAGTGAGAATAATCATCTAAAATCACCAAATAGTATAGATAGCCCGTGTTACTTGCAACGGGAGACGTCCAAACATCACTATGAAGTAACTGAAACGGAAAAGTGGAAACTGTGGTAGACGCACTAAAGGGAAGACGAACGTGCTTGCCCAAACGACAAGCCTCACAAGTATGCTCGTCGAGCTTATTACATGAGAATGAAAAACTACGAAGAATCTGACGCAAAACGGCGGGGTTGGGATGGCCCAAGCGAGCATGCCAAAGGTCGACGCCGGCGGCGAAGGCGACGGGTGTGGAGGTGGAGGCGCCGGCGTGCACGGGATAGAGCTCATCAGGGCTGTCACATCGGTGGAGGACCATCCGGGTACGGGCGTCCTTCACAGAAAAACCAACACCGTCAAATTCAACAGTAAGGGGGTTCTCACGAGTAAGACGACGAACGGAAACTAAGTTAGTGACTAAGTCAGGTGAAACCAGGACATTAGACATAGTGATAGGTGTGGAACTAGAAGGAAAATGAGTGCTACCGATATGAGTGATAGGTAAAGAAGAACCGTTGCCAACGGTGATGCGAGTGGGTGTGTGAACGGGAGTGGAGGAGGATAGGTTACCGGGATGAGCTGTCATGTGTGCAGTAGCACCTGAGTCCATGTACCAGTCGCCTCCACCGCCATAGTTACTCGGCGACGGCGCCGAGTGCAGGACAGCCAGGAGGGCGGGATCCCACGGTGCAGGTACCGGCGGCGGCTGGGGAGCTCCGTAGGGCGGTGCCGGGGCGGGCGGGCCATAGCCACCGAAAGGCGGCGGCGGCGTGAGGGGGGCGCCGCAGCCGGCGCCAGCCGGCTGGTAGGGCGCGCCGAGGAACGCCTGGTGGCCCGCGGGACTAGGTCCGAGGAGACTCGGCGCAGGAGCCTGTGGGACGGGCATATGATAGGCATGCACGACGCCCGTCCTGGGGTTCTGCCCGGCTGCCCACGGCGGAGGAGGCTGCTGGTAGCGCGGCGCCCCCCCGGCGCCCTGGGCCGGCTGCTGCTGCTGCTGACGGCGGCCACCACCGCCCCGCCGGTTGCGCCGGCCCCCGCCACCTTGCGGCTGCTGAGGGGGCGCGGGTGGCGCGGGTGGCAGCGGGTAATACCCGGCGGGCGCGGGCGGCGCGGGTGGGCGGGGCACGGCCGGTGGAGTGGGACCGCCGCGGGTGGTGCCGGCGGTGAGGGCGGTGTGCTGAACCCGCTGCTTCACCTTCGTCATCCGGCGCTCCTCAAGCTTGAGGTACGCGACGACGCGCGGGGAGGTGGGCTGCGGCAGCAAGGTGAGGTTGGACGCCGCGTTGCCGAAATCCTCGTTGAGGCCGGCGGTGAGGGTGCTCAGCATGAGTTCGTCGGAGATCTTGGCGCCGATGTCGCGAAGCTCATCGGCGAGCATCTTAAGCCTCATGCTGTACTCATCGATGGTGGAGTTGTCCTGGTGACAGCCGAAGAACTCCTGCTGCAAGAAAAACAAGGCGCTGAAGTTTGTTGTCGGTGAAGAGCGCGTTGATCTTGGTCCACACGGCGCAGGCGTCGTCGTCCTCGGCGACAACCGTCTGGAAGATGTCCTTCAAGACGGTTTGGTAGAACCATCGGATGAGCGTGGCCTCAATGGCGGACCACTCCGGATCGCCCTTCATGTAGTCACCGTCCACGGAGCCGTCGATGTGCTCGGTGAGATAGTACTCGCGGAAGACGAGGTTGAAGTAGGTCTTCCACGCGAAGTACGACGTGCTGGAGCTGTCGAGGCGGATGGGGACCTTGGTCTCGATGTTGAGGTCACGGATGGCCTCGGCGGAGGGCTCGGGGCCGGCGAAGGGGTTCGATGAGCGAGTGGTGGAGGAGCCAGGGGAGTCCATGGCGCGGCGCGGCTAGGGTTAGGGTTTTAGGGAGAGGAAGACAGCGGCGGCGGGAGAGGCGGCGGCTGTGAGGCGCGGCTGCGGGGAAGGGGGCGGCAGCGACGACGGGTGGGAGAGGGTGGCGCGGCGGGCGGGCGGGCAGCGGGCGGCGGCGCGGCTGAGGAAGGCGCGGCGGCGGCTGCGGCGGGCGGCGCGACAGGGGGCGGAAGCGGGCGGCACGGGGCGGCAGCGGCGCGGGTAGGGAAAGGGCGCGGCGGCGGGGTGCGGCGGTGATGGGTGCGGCGGCGGCGGCGGCGGCGGCAGCGGCTAACCCTAAGGGAGGAACGAGAAGGATGATACCATGTAGAGAGATAGTTTGACAATACAATAATCATTGTATTGATGGGGTGACGATGCACGTATATATAAGTACAGGCAGGGCCTCTACCTCAACTATACATGACTAGAAGGTGGGCCACAATTTACATAATACATGCAACACAAATATACTCAACAGGCGCCATGTGCGGCGAGCCGCACGCTGTCTGTCTGTCTGTCGTCGTCCTCGTCTCGGGAGCATCGTTGTGGATCGGATAGATGCGCACAGTTTCTAGATCCGGGAAGCTAGCCATAGCCAGTAAATCCAAATGAACGCGCGCAAGGAAACAAAACGCTGAGTTGCCCGCCCGATCGATCCATGCTATGTCTTCTATACCTAGACGTCGTGTGTGTACTGTAAGCTATGGACCAGACAAATGTCGAGTCTATACGGCCGGCCTCACCTATAAAGGTGCCGCCTCTGGGCTCCAATGCTACAATGGCGTTGCTGTTGGTGTTATCTTCCGAACGTCGATCCATGCCTGTGATCGATCGAGCATGGGGGGAATAATGGCGGTGGTTGGAGCAAGGAAGGAACTCGTGGCGGTAAAATATATGCTATCATTGAACTACAAAAACGTCTTATATTTTGGAACGGAGGTAGTAGTATACTACAAGTTCTTGTAGCTGCTTGACCAATGTAAGTCTAGATTTCTTTCAGAAGCTGGCAAGCCCATGAAACCTGTGGTTTTGCCACCAGGGAACTTGCGGGCCACCTAACCACCACCTAACTTGATCCACTAAGTCTCGTTGTTTTTTATTTATTTCTGCCCGACCCTGGCTGGAACACGGCATCAAAGTTCTACAGTCTCTTTGAGGCACCGACACACCGAACCAACCTACCATCACCACTCAACAGCGGAGGATCGATCCTGAAAATGCAGACGACTGACTTTCGTTATCGGGTAAGGGTGGGATCATAACTACCTAGCTAGTACATTGCTGCTGAGAACCTACTATCATTACCTCATTTTGGACCTTAATTTGGTCTCAAGTCTCATCCCTTGGAAAATATTCCAACTTCACAGCCACCGACCTCCTAGATGTCTATCGATCGTCCGTAAAATCTTGACGATCCCGACGTGTTTTTTTTCCAAAAGCAGGTCTCCATCGATGGGTTTTGAACATTGAAAGCTTCAACAATCAACACACACTCACAGTGGCAGGGCCAGTCCACTAGCCGAATGCTTACTATTACGCACCTTCCAACAGCGACGTCGTCCACCAATGGTATCCGCACTCGCTCCGATTTCCCTCCGTCAATTACTGGTCTACTATGTCCACATATCACGCCTGATCTCCAAGCCTCCCTGTTTGCCGGTGCTCTCTAGCCAGATCTATAGGTGCCATGCCATATAGAGATCCACACATTTTTGTTGACCTGCCACTGTAATTAGGAGGCTGCACAAGGCTGTGTTCAGTGTTCACCAAGAAGGCAAGACCTGAACTCTGATTCACTCGAGTACAGTGAACATGCATGTGAATGCATGCAGCAGGAAGCTCACTCCACTGCCACTGGACGCATCGCATCACCGCAACCACGTCCGGCTCCGTCGCCATCTGACATTTTCAGCTCCTGTGCAGTACTGAACTTGTGATGTTGCCGATGGGCCACCCACCGTGAGCCTCATCAGAGCCACAACAATGGCAGAGAGAAGAAGCTCTGTAATCCTGCGTATACGGGGACGCATTGCCGGCCGTAACAAGTACGAAGCAGAGTGCAAGAACTTCGAACACGCTTTACTAGTGGCGCATCACGTACGGATCTGATCGGTCTTTCTTTAGCCCGACGCACGAACCGACGTCGACTTCGGCGGTCGACCTCGCCGCCCGATCGGTCCGACGGCCTCAGGGGCCTTGCTGTTGCGTGACGTTACGACGTCCGCCCGCGCGTGGCCGCGGTCCGAAATTCCAGTCCCTCTGAACTACGGCGGGAATCGCACGGCCGCCGCCGCCGCGGCAGGGCCGAACGCCACGCCGACGGCAAGAGCGCCACGCCTTTGGCCGTCACTAGCGCGCGTAGCGTTTCTTACAGCCTCCGTCAAGACAAGTCGCTCACGTCCGTGGAGGTATTTCTGGTAGCATTCCACTGCTGGCACTGTGCTGCTGGAGTGCTAGTCGTCTAGTGGCAGCCACACGGTGCGTGGTAGAGTGGGCGAGCGGCAACCCCCTGTTTTTTGGGTAGATCTGGATCACACCGTTCTTTCTTCGTGGCATGAACCGGCTGCTTCTGTTTCGCTCGTAGCTTGCGATTTCGTAATGGGTGGATTTTCATAGCTTGTCGTGTAAGAAAATGTTGGTTCTAGCGTAGTGAAATTGCTTGTGCAAAGACATTGATTCTTGCCCATTTTAGCACCGGGTGACTTTCGCTGTCCGAAATAGTTATTTGCCCGTCGATATTCACAGCCGTCCGATCCTTCTGTACTTATAGGAATTTCAATATTTAGATCCAATGGTTATAATTAAGGGCTTTGCTACATCTACGTAAACCTATGTGAGAGCTGGCTTTGCATGATATGATTGGAAGAAAAAATGGCCCGGCCCCACCCCTCGAAATTTCGGGGGGGGGGGGGGGGGAGGGGGGGGGGGAGTTTACGTAAGAGTAAGTAGGCCTTTACGTAGATGTAGGATTATGCTATAATTAATACTCCATCAATTTCATTTTAGCTCGGGCGTAGTTTATTTTGAATCAGTTATTTCTTGGCTCTCGGTGGTATGATAAAAAAAATATTCGACAACGAGTGGATTTTGTTATCTCAAAATAGAGTGTAAAAGGGATACACACATAATGAGCAACACACCCGGCCTCTTCAAAACCGTTACAATTTTTGTATCTTCAAAGATGGAGTATGTAGAGCATATTGTATGTATGGTCGTCTTTCTTTAATATTCTACATAGGGATTTTGAGGGAGTGTGTGTGTGAGAGAGAGGGTTCACATTTCTTCTTGCTGGAAGGACTCATGTGCTAAAATGAAGGGCAACAACATTGAATACAAGGGTAATCTTTGTTGTTAGATTGATGCCTTTTTTGCTCTATTTCTTGATGAGACCACTGAGCATAAGAAAATGCAGCTATCTATGTTATTGTGCCAACCAATGTAGAGGCTGAAGGTATACCTCCTTTCCAAGAGAGAGAAAAATATTCTCATACATACCCCTATTCATTAGAATGTATTATTGGCTAGTACCTTAGAGCTACAACCAAACATGGCTAATTACTACATGGCCAAACATGGCGAACACGCATACATTACACTCATCTTAGGCTTTTATCTCCGCAACAAGGAAAAGGGTAAACTTTAAAGTGCTACGACTTGGGCCAACACAAATTATATGCAAACGTAACTCAAGACAAAAGGCAAATCGACAATATGGTAACAAATATACTAGTGCTACAATTTCTTATATTTTAGAATCATTCTTGAGGAGGACAATGACAATCCCTAGAACACACCTCTCGAGGTGAGACCCGTGTCCTTTCTTGCTACATGGCCATTGTCCACACCTCCTCGTGGCGGGGTTTGGTTCCACAACACTGCAACCCTGCAATGTTGCTTAAATAGGCCATCAACCTAGCTTGTGATGAGACATAGCACACGGTAAATCCGCAGAACCCCTTCCATAGTTTCATAACCGCTTCTTGTAAAATCTAAACAAAAACAGTTGACTCTTAGGACAGATATATTATATTTGAGTGTAAACAAGATGCCGAGTGAAGAAAAGTGAGATGAACACATATCTACATGCACCTAGTTGCATGATGTCACGGCCACAACTATCACACCGCAAAGGGATGCGAGTAGTAAAGGATCTTGCCCAACTGCACGCTCACCTGATACAGACTCATGATGAGGACAACACTACCATGGGTACAAGTACAACCTCTACTTCACATTTGACCAAGACACGATGGTCAAGAAATGTGACATGTCTTGATGTTGCAAAAAGTTCTCCACGTCATTTTGGTCCCATGATAAGTTAGAGATCAAGCCCCGAACGTTCTAAACTCAATTTTTAACCGTTGAGTCAACACTAACTACAAATGTTGATAACTTTTGCATCCGAACACTGAACGAGGTGATCTTGCACTTTTTGGAAAGACTAGATAGTGCACCACCAACGGATCCAACCACATCTCTCAATATCCGTTAAGAAGTGATGCAATTGCCAAAAAAAGAACAATCCAATATTATTGAAAAAACAAGTTAAAAGGTGTTGTCGATGTGTGTCCACCCACTTGGCCGCCACTTCTTGGTCCTGTATAGACAGATCAATCTTGTAATGTTCTATCTAGTTAAAAGTTTGTCATCACGGTAACTTCGTGCACTTTGTTTGTGTCCAATGACCAGGCCAAGGCCACTTTCGGACCCAACTTTATTATCTCTTTGAGATATTTGATCTTTATCTATGTTCACAATATTTAGGTATCTTCTATCACATTCTTTGTTGTTCCTTGCTTGCAAGATTAGACCTGTGTGATCAGGTTGATCGTTTCTTTGGTGTCAGGAGATCTTGCCCAATCACAAGGTCATGATGAGGACAACACTACCATGGATACAAGCACAACCTCCACTTCCTCCACATTTGATCAAGACACGGTGGTCAAGAAATGTGATATGCTTTGGTGTTGTACAAGAAGTTATCCCACGTCACTTTGGACCGTAGAGAAGTTAGAGATCAAGTTCCACACACCTTGAACTCAATTTTTAATGGCTGAAACAACATTGACTTCAAGTCTTCAAATGTTGATAACTTGGACCAGTAGTTTAAAACTAAGCAGTCACATAGTTTGGCTAGATTCCATACACGAGGGAGCCCTCCCTAGCCGCATTGGTTGAACAAGTGCTTGCGACAGTCAGCGCACAAGAAGGAGCACTCACCCCCGGGGACGATAATGTTTGTGCTGAAACAGACAAAAACATATTACCCATACACACCTTAGCTAAACATATTCCACGACACGAACTCGATGGCGGGAGCACGCCACAAAGCTATTAGCGGATCATCTTAATCTTCGGTGGTGTTCATTCAGCCTTCATGGTGCATCTCCTAGCGATGTATATTTTTAAATGACTGAGATTTATACATATATACTCCCTTTCTAAAGATTTTTAAAGCTTCATCGCAGCTAAACTAAAAATAGTAAAAGCGAAAACATACGACAAGCTTGGGTAAAACATGAACATGCGTGCCGATAGGATCAATCCAGTAGCAACATCAAGACACTTGCATGTATAGTACTCCCTCCGTTTTTATTTACTCTGCATATTAGAGTTGACTGAAGTCAAACTTCGTAAAGTTTGATCAAGTTTATAGAAAAGAATATAAATATTTACCATAACAAATCTATATGATGTGAAAGTACATTCAATAATGAATCTAATGATATGCATTTGTTATTGTATATATTAATATTTTTGTCTATAAACTTTGTCAAAGTTTACAAAGTTTGACTTTGACCAAAGCTAATACGTGGAGTAAATAAAAACGGAGGGAGTATCATCTTAAGAAATGTACACATACACATATTACTTATTAGTAACTAGATAATACCCCGTGCGTTGTGGCGGGAATTCAATATACTTTCGTGATAATTGATTATTTGACGATGATATTTGGAAGAATAATATCAAAACTAAAACTAAGAACATGTATAATTTCTTGTATTTAATTATTGATGAGGTGGATCTTTTTTCATGCATATTTGCATATTGAGGCGTATCTTTTGCATGCATGTTTGTATGATGAGATGTCATATATGGATTTTTTTTCAAAACTATGAGTATATTTATAGCAAATTCGGACAATATATGGCTGAATGCAAAAATGGCAAAAATATTACCCTGTCGGCCTGCGGTGGGCCGACGGCGGCCCTGTCGGCCAGCAGTGGGCCGATAGGTGCATGTCGGCCTCCGGGCGACCAACAGCTGGCCCGTCGGCCTGCGGGCGGCCGATAGGTGCCCGTCGGCCTGCGGGCGGCCGATAGGTGCCTGTCGGCCTCCGGGCGACCGACAGCCCCTGGATAGGCCCATACAGCGACCCTCCTAGTGCTCAGCCCGACCGAGCCACTCCTTTCTTCCTCCCCTGTTCGCTAGCTCATCTTCTCTCTCCCGTTGCTCTCTGGTGCTTCCACCCCCGCGCCGATCTCTTCCCTCGTCCACCCATTTTCTTATCCAACCCGCAGAAACAATAGATCGTAGCATTCTCCGCCGGCCTACGGTATTTTTCTTTTGCTACGGGGTAGTTTTCTGTGCGTGCGGAGGAGGAGTTCCGGTGGTGCAAGGAGTCCGCGAGGTTGTAATGGCTTGCCCCTTTTGCCGAGCTCCAGTTGGCCCTTGTTCTTCGTTTGATTCTTCTGCGTCTGTCTTCACCGTGGTGCTGGATCGTCGCTGTTCAAGGCGTGTTGTAAGATTCTATATCTTGTTTATCTGATTGTGGCATATGGTTGATGTTGTTTTCCTTGGAATGTATTGTAATGCCTTTGTTTATATGATTATGATGTTTGCTTCCATTCTTTTTGTAGTATGTCCCGTGCAGTGTTAGATCACATCTTGCTCGGTACATTGAGGAGTGCAGAGCTTTAGCTATTCGGAGGGGTGACACAGATATTGATCTTGCTCTTCACAACAGTGAGGGTAACTTATATGGTGTTCTGTTTACACATGGTCGGGTGAGCAGTAAATTCCATGGTCCTTCCTGGGAGGAACTTGTGAATGATTATGGTCTCCGTCATCGTGACATGATGACTGTTAGGCTTGAGCACTATGGAACTTTGATTGCTGTTGATTTTCATCGGGATGGTGTTACGTTGTTCCCTTTACCCTGTGTTGGTAAGTAATTTTTTTGAGTGATTTTAAGTTTTGTTTCGGCTCATACGTTATGCTGTTCTACTCAATTTGTGAAATTATTTTTTTGTAGCTCTTGAGGATCTGAGTGAAACTCAGAGGGAACTTGTTGACAGTTGTTTCTATAGTCGTGGTGTCAGTCTGAATTATCACCAAACGTGGGTCATGTCGCGACAGCTCTTTGATGACAACTACATATTGTGTACTCCTTTTGTTCATAGGATTGATTCGATGAATGTTAATGGTCAACATATGGTGAGCTTTGTTTTTGGCTACTGTTTATTTATTTGTTCTTTGCTCTAGTATATTGTTCAAAATTTCTAAGCTGAACATCATATAACTTGATGTTTTTTGTCAGGTTATTCCGAGCATGGTTGTGAGGAGTTTGAAGGATTTTTGCGCAATTCCTAGGACTGGTTCTTTAACTCTTGAAATTACTTTGGATTCTGAAGATGATGATATATCTGTGAGCATTCCTTGTTCCTACTTTATTGGCTTGGGTAATAGAATGGTGTTAAACAAGGAAGGTTTCGGTAATTTTCTTCGGGCATCGTCTATTGAAGTAAACAATTTGGTGCTCATAACTTTCAAAGAGCATGATC
Source organism: Elymus sibiricus (assembly GCA_039707655.1). Lineage (NCBI taxonomy): Eukaryota > Viridiplantae > Streptophyta > Magnoliopsida > Poales > Poaceae > Elymus > Elymus sibiricus. The sequence continues at coordinate 310,393,564 of CM077674.1, forward strand.
ATGAGCTTGCTGTTGTTTTCAACCCTCTGCCTTAGTGATCTGTCGTAGTGATGGTACTTATAGACTGTGAAGTACATCATGTGCATGGTCACAGTGTTAATTAGGTATCCTGTTGATTGGCCAGCATTGTGATATGTAACCGGGTATTGGTGTTATGTTTTGTACTGAAGTTTTTTTCCACTTAAATGCATTATAATTCCTGCACAGTGCAAATAGACCACATACCATACGGAGACTGTAGTGATTGGCAGCTGATTTGCACGGCTGCTCCCTCGGCCGGACGCAGAGCAAAATGCACCGACGGCTGCTCCCTCGGCCGGACGCAGAGCAAAATGCGCTCGCTTTTTCCCATGCGCAGACGTTGATTCCGATGCCCACAGTGCAGCAAAATGCGCTGCTTTCCACGTCAGACTGTAGTGATTGGCAGCTGATTTGCACGGCAGACTGTAGTGATTGGCAGAATCGCACGCGCGTGTTTTATTTTCTTGCACCGACAACACAGTGCTCCTCATCTTTATATACGAGATGCCGTTGCCTCACAGCACTTCTCCTCACTGCCTCTTCTCCTCACTGCTTGTTGTGGTAGCATTAACAATTCCGCAGTGATGGGTGATCCTCGTCCATTTTCACGAGAGGACTCTTGTGATGTCTTGATAGGTGCGGTTAGAATGAAGTCCGAGCTTCATGGAACTCCAGGTGTATCTTTCGATGAATTAGTTAGCAGTGAGAGTAACTTGCAGAGGTTGAGACAAACAGCTTGTCATAGTAGAAACACAGCGGACATTCGACTAGAACTTTTTCGGTTGCGTGCAAGGTGGGAAAGACTTTGTGAACTAATATATGAATCAGCGCGATTCATACGATCATCTGATGGTTTAGATAATCATGTGATAGATTTGCCAGTTGATGAATATATTGCGTTTCATAAGGTAATTTAAATTTCATATTTTATTTACATATTTAATATGTTTGTCGTTTTAATTCATTTTTGTTCATTTTATGAATTGTAGAGATACAATGTGGACGTTAAAGAAATGAACCACGATGTCAGTATGTTGGCATGGTTCAAGCTTTTATTTGGGTCTGTTCCGACTGTTAACGGAAGACCGCCGCCGAAATATGTAGCAACTCATGATGGCTCAAGCTCGAAGAAGAAGAAATGCAGCGATGCATCACGAAAGCCTGGTGATGATGGTTACTCTTCCAGCGATGAGTTTATGACAGCCAATAAAAAATCAAAGCCGAAGAAACATGTTAGTGAGAATAGTGATGATGACTTTATGTAGTTTGTATGCAGTATTATTTAAGGTCAGTCGTACCGTTTAATTCAGATGTACTTGTATCTTAATTATCTGCGATACAAATTAGCTTTTCCGATGCCCACTGGAGCAAAATATTCCAATTCAGATGCAGTATTTATTTATTTATTCTACGATACAAATTAGCTTTTCCCATGCGCAGACGCTAATTCCGATGCCCACACTGCAGCAAAATGCGCTGCTTTCCATGGCAGACTGTAGTGATTGGCAGAATCGCACGCGCTTTCCATAGCAGAGGAGAAAGCAGAGCAGGAGAGAGAGTGGCAAGAGTACTGTGTGAAGCAGAGGGCTTTTCTTGATGAGATGAAGAAGAAAAACCGAGAAGAGGGACTTCGACTGGCGGAGGTTTACCGACAGCGACAGGAGGCTTTTCTGGAAATGTATCTTGTACCGTTTAGTTGAGTCGTACCGTTTAATTCAGATGTACTACTAATATGAAGTAGACAAGTGTCTTGAAAACAAATTAGTCTCTTACATAGATAATGACTCATACATAGATAGTAACACATACATGAAGGATGTCTGATGCATAGATAAAAGTCTGAAACAAACATAGATAGAAATATGTCTCATGCATAGATAATAGTATCACCGGGCTGGAAAGAAGGTGGTGCCCTGGGAGGAATCTGATAACCATATCACTGCTGGGGACGGCGACGAATCTTGGTCTTCCTCGGACGAGGACCGGAAGGCGATAAGCGCTCAGGCGGTGGACGAGTCTCACGATGACCACGACCATAGACCACATCGTCTGTCAGTGTCAGTGTCTCCTGCGTCCATGGTGGTGGTGGAGTGTGAAGAACTGTCTGCGAGAACTCATAGGTGTTTACAGCTCGGTCATCGTCGTCGCCGTCGCCGGCAAAGAACGAACCACCACCACTAAGCATCGGTGACTGGACATTAGACTGCATGAATGGTTGCGACTGGCTGCCGACTGCGGTAAAGTAAAACATGTAAAATTGATTTGCGAACCTAGAATGTTTAAAAGAATGCACAAAGTAGTGTTACCTAGGTCCATCTGATTATGCCAAGAAGAGCTCCCTGGTTGTGAAGGAGGTGTATGCTGCCAGGAAGAGCTCCCTGGTTGTGAAGGAGGTGTATGCTGCCAGGAAGAGCTCCCTCGTTGTGAAGGTCGTGGTTCCGAACGGTGCACAGAGGTTCGAGGTTCTGAACGCTGCAGAGAGGGGCGTGGCGGACGATGTGCTAGACGAGGAATAGCAACATCCGAAGATCGTCTACATGTAACAGCTGCGTAAATCCCGCGAACCTTCTCATGAAGACCCCTCAACCATGAGACGTGCTCTCGCGGTGGGATATTATCTCCTCTCTCAAAGCGTTCCATTAAAGAGGAAACCTCCTCTAGCACCTCGCATGCCAAGTCACTCTATACACGGAGAGTTAACCAATTAGATCATCGTTGTATGGCAGACAACACGAATAGTTAACCAATTGTATATGTTCAGGTTAAGAAAAAACTTAACATGTGAGAAACATAGCACGTACCGCGTGGCGTCTGGTCCCGACAACAGAGGCAGTTGGGAACAGATCGCTGGTGAGAGGGGCTTCGATCTGATCAGGAGTTGCTGATGGAACCAAGTAGATCCTCGTGCTATGCCGGTAACGCTGCAGATACAACCCGAACTTGTCCCAGTGAAAGGGCCGAACTTCATCCCAGATATTTGTCGGCGCAGTAGTCCATTCGTCCACGTAAGGGCTAATGTCACGAAGCCAAGAATCCTGGGACTTGTTTCCTCTTGAGCGAGTGTACCTGAGATTGAAATGTTATATTCTGAATGCAGACATGAGAAGTAAAATAGTATGTCTTACTTGTGCACGTGATCTGGTACGTGTGGAATAACTGGAATGTCAGGCTCTTGGCATAGACCGAACTGTCTCATCACCCTATGAAGAGCCATCTCCTCAACCGTCACGTCGAACACCAACTTGGCCTTGGTCATCCAATAGTGCCGATCTCTAGTGCACAATCCAGAAATCCCAGCTGGACACCTGGATAATATAGCGTGATGGGAGTATGGCTCCCAGATAACTTGATCCTCGTGCAAACTATCAAACTGCGCCGTGAAGGAGGGGTAGCAGCCCCTCACCTGGCTGTGCGCGAACTGTCTCTGTGCATGACAACAAATAAGCATTAGTAATTCTATTGAATGGCAAGAAATAAACATTAGTAATTCATATTGTTACTTAATATGAAAATACCTCTCTCCGTGTCCACACAGATCCCATAGTAGGCAAGTCGCCGATAGAAGGCACATAAGTCCCAGCCATGTCCTCCAAACCAAAAGGTTTATCAACGCAGACATAGGGTCGACCAATAGGGAATCTCTCGTATGACCAGAGCTGCAACAATAGTGGACATCCAACAAGAGCTGATTTTCTAGACTTCAACACGCAAGCTTTGCACAGTCCTCTGTACGTAGCCGCTAACACAGCAGAACCAAAACTCCTCTGCTGAATGTCCCCCGGGCAACGTGCGTCAGCTATCTCTCGTGCAATACCGATGAGTCGTGCATCGACAGTGGTCACGTGGTTCTCCGTGAACATCGTCTTGCCGAACAACCACATAATATATGCCTCTAGGGATCGATCAATCTGTGCCTCTGACAACACAACTCCGGGGTACCCTAACCGGACAATCTGTATAGAAATCATACAATTGTGTAAACTATCTAGTAAGGGCAACTAGGAAAATAAAATATGTTCAGCTCACTGAGAAGGTTACCTGAAACTGGCTCAACCACTTAAAATGAGGCCCGTGAGGATCTTTGTCTAAGGGCACAGCAGTTGGCACCGCAGCTAGAAAACGTGTCTGCATCAGTGCTAGCCAGGCAGGTTCTTTCTCTAAAGGACCTATGGCAGCACCGGCCAAAGGTTCTTTCTCTAAAGGACCTATGGCAGCACCGGCCAAAGGTAATCCCAACAAGAAAGACACATCCTGTAGAGTAGGAGCCATCTCTCCCCAGGGAAAGTGAAACGTATGTGTCTCTGGTCTCCATCTATCTACTAAGCAGGTAAGCAGTGACCTGTCGTAAGAGAAACGTGCCACTTGCCTCTTGTGTAACTGCATTGGTTCACCTTCCTCATCCAAGTCCGGATGTTCAACCCACTCATCCAATGTACCCTCAACCAGCCGTGCCAAGGGTAGAAGTCCTGCCCAACTTAACCTACAAAATAAAGAGAATGTAGCATACAGTTAGCGGCTATCAAAAGGATTTCAAACATAGTAAGTCACTGTACCGACACATACCTATCAACCCATAAAGGGTGTATCATCCAGTTACGATTTGGGGTGCGAGTGATCTGTGACGCCCCCGACTTAATCGTGCACTAATCATACGCACAAACGTGCACGATCAAGCACAGGGACTCACGGGAAGATATCACAACACAACTCTAAACTCAAATAATAAGCATAAATCATCATCTAACAAGCCAGGGGTCACGAGGACCCGAATACATAAATCATACACACAAATGATATCTGAGTACAGACATAGTTAGTCAAGTTTTGCCTTAAGAAGGCTAACACAAACAACGATACAGATCAAAAAGGCGCAGGCCTCCTGCCTGGGAACCTCCTAACTACTCCTGGTCGGCTGGATCAACCCAGTAGTAAGTGCCGTCGGGACCCTCCTGGTAGTAAGCTCCGGCAGTGTCGTCTGGCTCCTGAGCTCCATCGGCTGATGCATCAACAATTGGATATGGGGGAAAAAGAATAGCAGAGCAACCGTGAGTACTCATCCAAAGTACTCGCAAGACTGACATCAGAACTATGCTAACATGCAATGGTATCAAATGAGAAGGCTGTATTTGTGGACTGTATTGCAGAAATGCCAGAAGAGAGAGAAAGGCCTAGCCTATCGAAGACTAGCATCTTCAAGCAGTCTTGCAGCATCAGAAGAGAGTAGATAGTAGTAGCATACATGTTGTCACACAGTAGCAATGCCCTGAGAACCTTTCTCGACACCCTGCGAGAAAGCGATCCCGAGAGCAGTACTAACAGTTTATCATGTATCATCATCTCTTTATAGTTGTCATGGATCCGGGCACAACTCCAAGCGTCTTGTTACCGTGGACACGGCTATTCGAATAGATATCTTCCCTGCAGGGGTGCACTACTGTTACCCAACACGCTCGATTACCTCCGGCCGGATACACTTGCTGGGTAATACCCGGCCTCGGGTGATCGACACAACGCAGCCCGACCTAGAGCTCAGCAGAGAGGTCAACACGCCGGTCTAAATCCTAAGCACGGAGAGGTCTTGGGCCATCGTCCTCCGCACTCCTGCACGTTGCGTGGGTGGTCGGGGTGCAGGCGCGACACTAAACAACCCAGTGAAGTACCAGCCCAATCCCGACGATCAGCCCGCAAGGTAACCTGTGACGTCTGAAGAGCTTTCGGCTGATACTACGCTGCAGAGGGCCCCATTAAACCATTATCCCACGTGGTGGTAGTGCGAAATGGGCACGACGACCCACTCAGATCAAATACCCAGTTCCGTTAGGCGTATTTAGTATCGCGCGGGTGCTCTTGGAGCCGACCCGTCTTTAATGATATTCGCTCGCGGGCACCCTTGGGGCCAGCCCGACTTTACATTTCCCCGCGGGTACCTCTCGAGGTGGACCCGCCTGTAACAAAGGTCAAAGTAACCGTGTGTCCAAGTATCGAGGAGGAATCCGAGGAATCACCCTCGATGGATTCCCACTCGAGGAGTTGCGCGACGGTAGCTTAGCGGAGGTGATGTAAGAGGAATCACCCTCGATAACACACATCCGGGAAGCTATTCTACAGAGGCACCATCGAAAGTGAGCTAAGAGGTATCACCCTCGGCACTCGATGCCAGCTCTGCAGTGTCGAGCAATTTAGGGGGTGTGCTGTGATGTGCTGTTCTCAGCCCGTCGATCATTCGAACGGGGCACAGATACTAAAGCGGAGCAACTACAGCAAGGGAGAGGGGCCACAGATGGTTTTCCATCCAACCTATAATAAGCAGTTTGGATAATAAGGCAGGTATCAATAGCAGTTATCAAAAACAGGCTATGCATCAGAAATAGGATAAAACAGTAGCAGCGGCAATTTCTAATGCAAGCAGGAGTGAGAAAGGAATGGGTGATATAGGCATGCGTCAAGGGGGTTTGCTTGCCTGGTTGCTCTGCGGCAAAGGCGGGGTCGTCAGACGGCTGGTCGTCGGGGGTGTAGTCGAACCCGGCAGCAACAGCGTCGGTCCCGGCGTCTAACGAGTGAGAGGGAGGGGAAGAAACAATAAATATAAAGCAAACAAATGCAATCACTGATGCATGACATGCCTAAAAGATATGCAAATGTGCTTTACTGTCTAACTAAACGATTTAGTTAATTTAGGAATTTATCTGGATTTATCTAATTAAAGTTGCGCACTATTCATTTATCGAAAACAGTCAAAAAGTTCCATGTTCAGCTAGCTAGGAGTGTTGGACAGGTGTTTTGTTCACATATTCAGAATCTTCATATTTTTCTGATCATTTTACATATATAAATTATTTTCATCTGACTTACGGTTTAAAAGATATGATTTTCTAAAGTTTTATTAATTTTCTGGAATTATTTTAATTATTTAATTCAACATTATCCGAAACAGTGTTGGGATGACGTCAGCATGACATCAGCATTGCATCAGCAGTCAACAGTGGGGTTGACCAGGTCAAACCTGACAGTGGGTCCCACACGTCATAGACAGTGGGCTAATTAATCTAATTAACAGACTAATTAACCAGGTGGAGCCCATCTGTCAGTGAGTCATTAGTGTTAATCTAATTATTTTAATTAACCTATTTACTAATTAAATAACTGACAGGGGGGGTGGCCCACCTGTAATAGACACAGGGGCTTGGGGCCCCACATGTCAGTGGCTGAGCCGGCCCAGTCAGCAGCGCTGACCAGGTCAACGGGCCCGCGGCCCCACCGGCCAGTGTCACTGGCAGTGGGCCAGGGTTGGCCACGTCGGGCGACGACCGGCGTCTCGCCGGAATCCCGCCGGAGAAGCTCCGGCGAGCTCCCGAAACGGTAGCGCGGCGCGGGTTTCGCGTAGAGGAAGCCATTTGCGACGCGGCCGGGCTCATTCGAACGGGCGTTCAACGCCGCGTCGAATGGTGGCGGTGGGAGCGGCTGAGGTGGCCGGTAGCGAGCGGCAGAAGCTCGCCGGTGGCGAGGCCCTTCGGGCGTGCGACGGGAACGGGGTTGCGGGGCGCAAACGAGCGAGGCGATGCGCTGGGGAGGACCTACGCGACGCGGCGAGTGCAACGGTGGCACGCACGGGACCAAATGGTCGCCGTAGCTACGCCGGCGACAAGCTACGCGGCGGCGGGCTTCGGGCGCACGGTGAATCGGGTGCTACGGCGACTAATCGAGGCCGGAAGAGGGAGAGGAAGGAGCAGGAGCTCACCGGGGAGGCACACGTAGGCCCGGCGGTGGCTTAGGAGCAGCAGGGCGGTCGGAGACAGCGAAGTTCGTCGGCGGCCGAGAAGAGGAAGAAGAGCTCGTGGAGGTCGCTGCGAAGGCGCCGAGCTCCAAGTGGGCGGTGCAGAGGGGGTAGTCGAGGACGGCGGCGACGATGGGCTAGTCGGAACGGCAATCGGGGCACGGTGGCCACGGGATCGAGCGACGGCGGCGATGAAGCTTTCGGGTGGGGAGAGATCGAGCGCGTGCGAGAGGGGAGAGGGGGAAATGGGCGCTAGGGTTTCGCCCAGGGGTCCGTGGCGATGCTCTTAACCTCCCCGCAACGGCAGCGGCGCCGGGTGATGGCCGACAGCTGGCCATCGCCGGCCGGACGCGCGCGCGCGCTGACGCGTGCGGGAGGAGGGGGACGACCGCGGTGACGGGCTGGGCTGGCTACTGTGCACTTGCGGCCCAAGTGCACAGTAAGCCACTGCCCCTTTTCTTTTTCTTTTCTATTTCTTTTCTTTTCCACTGTTTTGCAAATTGTTTTAGCACTAAATGAATTTTAATAAATGTGTGACTTGGCTCAAACATTACAGTGCATTATTCTCAACCACCAAAAATTGGTTTGGGTAAAACATGATTTCATTTGTAATCCTATTAAATAATCTAGTGTTAAATTGTTGTTATTTGCTACTGTTTGAGGTTGATGGAGTCACTTAGGCATTTTTAGTAATGTTGTTTTACTGATCATAATTAGTTATGAATTATTTCCTATTTAATGAACATTTTAGTTTCTGGTTTTGAACAACTTTTATTTTCACTTTAGGTTTGAATTGCAAGTTTAAATTGGAATTTGAAATGAGATATGATGCAATGATGCTCAAGCATGGTTAATCATAATGACATGGCATTATCAAAGGGGTGATTACTGTAGCTATTACATGGGGGCGTTACATGATCAACACGTCTAAGTTCTTGCCCGCTTCCATAAGTGCGGCCCGGTGCCCTCTATCGATATTCCCATTAAGCAACGGATACGAAGCCATATCTGCAATTAAAACATAGCCCAGACATATTACAAATTAAAACATAGTCCAGACATATTATAAATTATAACATCGTCCAGACATATTACAGAATAAAACATAGTCCGTCATATTACACATTAAAACATAGACCACACATATTACAGAATAAAACATAGTCTGTCATATTACACATTAAAACATAGACCACACATATTACAGAATAAAACATAGTCCGTCATATTACACATTAAAACATAGTCCAGACATATTACACATTATATAGCTTCTGAGTTATTTCTTCCTTGCCTGCCCCTTCGGCCTCGACTTCCACGACCACCACGACTGCCACGACCACGTCCGCCTCTTGCTACTGTGGTCGCAGTTGTCGATGTGGAAGCACTCGTCGAAGTGGAAGCACCGTCTTTGTTCAGGTCGGGACAATATTTCATCCTATGTCCGTAAGCCGCGCATAGCAAACATTGTCTGGTTGCTCCACCAGCTTCAGATTGGTCCATATCGTTACGGATGCGCTTTACCTTACGTCTGCCCCTGCTTGTTCGCCGAAGTTCTGGATCCGGGATGTATACTCTCTCCCCATCTTTTACCTTGTTGAAATTGCCGACGACTCTAAACCCTGTCATCTCACCTGTCCAGACATTGACTACTGCATCTTTTAAATAGTATGGGGACACGAAGGAGATAGCGTCCAACTCAATCTGGCCACAGGCAGCCAACACATGTGAGCAAGGCAGGTGCAACAACTTCGGTTTGTTGCATGTACACTCACAAGTTGGATAAAATTCCGTTCCAATTTTTACCTCGTGCGTCTTCACCTCATTTGCAGAACCAAAACCATCAGTAGGTAGCTGAACCTCATACCTCCTTTCCTGATTACCTATGAGTCTGACAGTGTGCTTCTTTGCTTTCTCTATCTTCTTTGCCATGTACTCCATGACACGGCTACAATAAGGTGTGTTCTGATTGTCTGCAATATGCTTCTTTGCTAACTCGTTCCTTTCTCTAAAATATCTCAAAGTGCCATGGAATACAGCCTCCACAATAGCTGTGAGTGGCAATGCTCTATTCCCTCTGAGTACAAAGTTGTACACCTCTGCAAGATTGGTTGTCATGTGGCCATACCTAGCTCCATGGGTGTCATGCAGCAAAGACCAATTCACTGGAGGCTCTTTCTCTATCCACTCAGAAAAATTCTTTATTGCCCTGCCCTTCTTTCTCTTGGTATTAGGAGGGTCAATTGCTGGCAAGTCACAAAGACCTACTGGCTCCTCTAGCTCCGCCATGAGTGTTGCTAATTTAACCTGATCTGCTTCCATTTTCTTCCTCGCGCGGACCTGCTTCTTAGTGAACTCATCAAGTTTTGACCAAATAAAATGGTATTTACGCTGCTGGTTCTGCTTGCATAATTTTTTAAACAAGTTCATCAACCGCTTGTTCTTGAACTGTGAGAAAAAATTAGCCCCAAGATGGCGCATGCACCACCGGCTCTGCAAGTCCTTCCACGGTGTTGGTTCGTCAGCAGTTGGATTCCTTAGTGTCTTCACGGCCTTCAATATACCAGGATGTCTGTCATGAATGACACACACGTTTGGTCGGTCCTTCACGATCGCAATTTTAACTTGCCGGAAGAACCATACCCAGCTCGGAAAGTTCTCACCCTCCACAAATGCCATGGCTAGTGGGATGATTTGATTGTTCCCGTCCACACCAATAGCAGTCAGGATTTGCCCTTTGTACTGACCAGTCAGGAATGTACCATCCACAAACATCACAGGAGGACAATGCCGGAAAGCTTCGATGCACATAGCGAAAGAGAAGAATACTCGTTTCAACACCTTGTGATCTGGTATAATGTCCAACCTCGTGTGTTGTATGTTAACATAAGTGTCGGGATTTCTCTCCTTCAATATGTCAAGGAGACGGACAACATTATCATATGAGTCGAAGAACGTCCCAAACCTTTCCTCCATAGCCTTCTGCTTAGCCCTCCAAGCCTTCCCATATGGAATGTCATAATTCCATCTGACCTTCACTGCTCTCTGGATGTGTTTTGTTTTCATATCTTTCTTCTCCACTATCTCAGTATACATGAGTTGCGCAATGAGAGTTGAAGTCAGGTTTGGATGACTAACCAACAGGTTTTTCCTCACACAATTATGTGGGACCACATTGCTGACAACCCAGTGGATGTTATACTTCGGCACGTGCCCGTGCACCTTCGCAGGACAACCTGTTTCAACACACTTCACGGTATAGTTTGTTGGACTCGATATGTGTGTCCGGAAAACCCTCTGCGTAGACATAGCCCACTTTATCACCGCATACTTCAATTTTTTCTTTGTATCAAACATAGCCCCTATCTAGACTTGGTTCAGATTATATTGCCATGGAGTCTCATGGCCATCGTTGACAGTAAGGCCGGTGGATAAGTCCTGATCCCATGCAGAAGGAATCGGTACCTCGACTTCATCCTCAGAATTTTCAGAATCCAAATCCTCCGCAAATCCATCCTCGTCCTCTTCCTCCATCACCCTCTGCATTTCATCGCCTTCCTCATCCCCATCAGCAACACCAGAACCAGCCAATATTTTTGACTTAATACTCTGCCCAGTATCATGACCACAAACATTGTGTGGCATGTAGTCTGACTCTTTCTCGGCTTGGCTAGCATCCACATCTGGTGGCTGTGACCCGGATAAATAATTCTCGTTAGCCACTTGACTACCCTGGCCTGGTTCATACCCCACGTGAAGTTGTACCGTATTCTCCTCCTTCGCCACTGGTTGCACTAGGGCATATGGGTGGATTCTTCGGTCTCGGCAACGACTTAACAGGGTCACCCAATGCTGGCTCCTATCTATCGGCATCAACTCCTACTTGACATTTTTACAGGATTTTGTCCACAATGCATGAATACTGACGGAACATACTTCAGGATCTAGCCCAAAACTAGTTGTCAACCAGTGCTTCAACTGTCTAATGTCCAGTATGTCCGGGTGTGAAAGTGTCATGACGCCATTCTTAAACTCGCTAAGATCAACCCCCAACTCATTATATCGAACATTACCAAGGCCGTAGTAAACAGTAAAATTTACTGATTCAGACATTTTCACCTGTCAGACATTGCCATCTTATTATATCGCTAAGAGAATGGGTGGACGAGGGAAGAGATCGGCGCGGGGGTGGAAGCACCAGAGAGCAACGGGAGAGAGAAGATGAGCTAGCGAACAGGGGAGGAAGAAAGGAGTGGCTCGGTCGGGCTGAGCACTAGGAGGGTCGCTGTATGGGCCTATCCAGGGGCTGTCGGTCGCCCGGAGGCCGACAGGCACCTATCGGCCGCCCGCAGGCCAACGGGCACCTATCGGCCGCCCGCAGGCCGACGGGCCAGCTGTTGGTCGCCCGGAGGCCGACAGGCGCCTATCGGCCCACTGCTGGCCGACAGGCCCCCCGTCGGCCCACCGCAGGCCGACAGGGTAATATTTTTGCCATTTTTGCATTCAGCCATATATTGTCCGAATTTGCTATAAATATACTCATAGTTTTGAAAAAAAATCTCATATATGCATATTAAGAGAAATATGTTAGTGAAGCTAGCTATCCAGATATAAAAGATTATATTGAAAATTAAATACAAGCGAAGCCAATCATACTTCACTCCCGTGAACCCATACTGCATGTGGCATGTTTTTCGCGCCCTTCGCTTCATATGTACCCCGACACAGCCAAGCCAGCCAGCCCAGCCAGCCCGCCTCACGCGCGCAAGTGAGTGACACTTGTGACAGTTTGCACGCACACTAGAGCCATGGGACGTCGCACTCACGTCGTCCTAGCCGCCGCGGCGCCAGCGCTGCTGCTCGTCCTCCTCCTGCTGCGCGTTGCCGTGGCCGCCGACCCGCCCTTCTCCTGCGGCGCGCCGTCGAGCGCGGCGTTCTGCGACCGGAGGCTGCCGATCGAGCAGCGGGCGGGGGACCTGGTGTCGAAGCTCACTCTCGAGGAGAAGATCTCGCAGCTCGGCGACGAGTCCCCGGCCGTGGACCGGCTGGGCGTGCCGGCGTACAAGTGGTGGTCGGAGGCGCTGCACGGCGTGGCCAATGCCGGCCGCGGCGTCCACCTCGACGGCCCGCTCCGCGTGGCCACCAGCTTCCCGCAGGTCATCCTCACCGCCGCGTCCTTCAACCCGCACCTCTGGTACCGCATCGGCCAGGTACGTACCCACGCACGTCCAGTTCTCACTGCTTCATTTTTACCTCGTCACTCTGCTTTTGAGGTTCATTTACGAGTGAGCATTGTGGTGCACTCTCGGCCATTCATTAGAATGGCTTAACATTCAAAGGATTTAACACCATCAGAAAAACGAAGGAACATGGCGATAACAATGCCGATGATCAAAGAACACGAGTGTGGTTTTCTGCAAAAATGAAACTACTTTTGGGCCTAATTTCTGTTCATATAGGGCCATGGGAATTAAGTATTTCGTGTAATGGGGCACGAGGTTGCCCGCAGACCGGTAAACCATCACCAACCGGGCATGTCACTTTTTGATTTTTGAACACCTTCCTACCTACTGGTACGAACGTGGTAGGTGCATGCAGCTTTTGAGTTTTGTCAAAACTCGAAAGAGTGTGATCTGTAATTCCATGGTGGTACCCATTGATGTCCTTCCACTGAACTTCTAGAAGGAGGAATACCACAATGCACAGCTGTCAAAAAAAAAAATACCACAATGCACACAAACAGAACAAGTGGAAATGGTTGACAACCTCATATGATTGGTATATCGTAAAAAGATCGAGACACTCATATTGGTATCAATGTATCTTATCGCGGTTCCAGGAACTGAGTGGTCACATACTTTGGCCGAGATTCCACACCGGCACAGGCGAGACTAGTGGGCAGGCTTCAACAGGCTGAAGCCTGCCCTCCAGAAAATACGAATTTTGTTAGTACTAATATGCTATGTTTTGGCCCGGCCCAACTTCAAAGCCTAGCGCCAAGCAGAGTAGCCAACAGCCCGCTCGTTCGTTCCTCTCGTTCCCCTCTGTTCTCGGTCGAGCCAGCCAGCCAGCAGCAGCTAGGAGATGTGCCGCCGCCAATTCAACCCTAGGCGGCAGCAGGCTCCTCCAGCCCTCCCAGTCGTCTCCGACTCTCGTACTCCACGGTGGCAAGGCAACCTTGTCACGCGTGGACGGCAGCCGGCTGGAGTCACCTCGTCGCTCGTCAGACGCAGCCGGGTTATCATTGGCTGGAGAAGTGAGGAGGTTGCGACCCAACGCCGCATCCAGCGCACTAGAGGGCCAACCGGCCAAGGTTTAATTTGCAAATTAGTTGCTTCTATTCCTTTCTTCAGTTAGTCTAGTGATTACAATTTGTTTGGCAGCTCATGAACTATCAATCACAATTCGTTTGCAGATTTAAAAATGAAGAGAAAGGCTATGAATATGCATAATTTTTATGCAATCAGTTCAAGTTCAATTGCTCCTCCCAAAAGGCCTGCTCCTCCCCCTACCGATGTCAAACCTAAACTTGACCAAGCTAATGTGACTGCAAATCCCCTCCTTTAATTGTTGTGAGCACAATCCCTCCTGAACCCACAAATGAACCCTCAAATGTTGAGAAGAATCATACCACATTTGATGAGAGTACAAACCAACAAAGGCAGCCTATACCAAAATTTCATCCAAGTCAAATTATTTCAGATCCAAGACTTAAAATACCAATAGAAGATTATGCTGCTGCCTGAAATTAGAAGTAGTGTGAGAAGAGCTTATTTGTTGAAAGGGCGAAACAAAGTTTGAGCACATTTGGACAAATGGACTAGGATATTATGTCTATTTAGCTAAGCAGATTCAAAAATTAATATTTTTTAAAAATTTCAGAAAAGTTCCAGTAAATATTACATGTTTCTAGTAGTAATCTGGGAAAAATCTCGGCTTATTTGGACAAAACAATTACGAGATGATGTTGTTTTTCTTCAAAAGAATGTTTTGTTTTTTTCGCGGTTAACTTTGAGCCCACCCTCCAGTTTCTTCCTAGATTCGCCACTGCACACCGGAGAGATACAAAACATCCCCTCCCCCACATCACATTAGCTGAAGAGGATGTTTAGAATTTTTGTGATTAAACCGTTGGTAAAGGTGGACGGGAAGATGCTATTTGTTAAACAGGTTCGTCGGTCCGCTCCTACATCCATGGAGCATGATCATCACGACCATCGCGCCACAGCCGGGTCCAGTCACCCTGGCAGTTTCTTTTGGCTACCCCATTATGTCTTTATATATTAGGCATGAAGTATATTTACACGTGTTCGATTCAAACCCCTAACCATCCATATATGCAAGTCTAATCATAGGTCAATACACATTTTCGACACCAATTCCAACTTATGTGCTGGTGGTGGTCATGCCCCGAGGTCACAATTGGCGCACACTAAGGAGCACTCACCACCGGAGTCGATCTTGTCGGTGCCGGAACAACCACAAAAATGTTACCCATACCACCTCACCTGAATCTTCGTGGTGCATCTCCAAACGGTGTACATTTTTATATCACGGGAAGTTCTAAAGAATTTGAAGGATTTGACACAGAGTGGTACGAGCATAAAATATACGACATGTTACATGCGCGTGGATAGAATCGAGTTCCGACCACCTCCCGTGGTCAATTTCCAGCGGTTGGTTGTGACCGCCCCTCTGGTGGTGTCACCACATGTCCGCCCTATGTTATTAAGCTCGCGGTCATTGCTGCTGCTTGTTGATGATGTCCCGTCCCTAACTATAATTTGTACCGTTTCACGTTATGGGGGGAGGGGGCACTCTTGTGCCATCCGTGCACGACCAAGTGGTTGGCTTCCTTCTCCACTCCAATGGAAGCCCACATTTTCTACATAAAAGTGTCGCCAATCGCCTTCATGTAGATTATTCGCACCATGATTCAATATGTAACCTCACTCCGATACCAGTTGTTGAATTTTATGTGATTAGATCATTCCAGAAAGTAGATATAGACGACATTTGTTAATGAGGTTTGACGGTCACGCCTACATCCCTAGGGCATGACTATTTGTGCTTCTCACCATGTAGTAAATCGAAAACTGTACAGACCGACAACAAGCCCGTTGAGATTATCAGACATATCTCAACCATTGCGTTGTGGCCGGTCCGGCCACCCCTACCACGGGCGACCGTTTCACTCACTTTGTGATCTTGTGTCTTGTAACAACTTCTTCTAGTCTATTTTGGCTCATCTGGTTTACACGTGCTCGACTCAAAAACCTAACTCTCCTCATACTCCTATCGTAACGGCAGCCCTATACACACATTCGACACCAACTCCATAAGATGTGCTCGCGGCGGTCACGCCCAAGATCACCATCGACGCGCAAGAAGGAGCACTCGCCACCTTGTCGGTGCCGGAACTGTTACAAAAAATGCTACCTACACACATGTCACCTGAATCTTTGTGGTGAATCTCCGGGCGTTCTACATTTTTAAATGACTGAGATTTCTAAAGATTTTTATTTAGTGCCAAAGATTTCGAGATATTTGGGGCACTTAAAATGGTAAAAAAAACATATTTTTATTGCATATTCGGAAATATTTAACAATTAATAACTAGCATGAAATCTTAGTGTCAAACAAAGGAATTAACTTCCTGCATGGAGCGGCTGTACATGTAGATAAAATTGGAAACAAATAGTACTAATTAATTAGCAATCTCATAACTTTGTGTGTGTTTAATGACATTACAATTTATTTCCTTTTCCGTAGAAGTGTACACCTACACATTTTTATTGAGCGAAACATCTAAAAAAAAAATCTTTGACAGATCTCCGAAGAGGTAATAATAAGACTAGCCACCGGATCTTTTTTTTATGAGCATCTTAAAAGGGCTCAAAATATTTGACACACATGCATCTCACCCAAATCTTAGTGGCGCATCTCCTAGCGGTATACACTTCTAAATGACCGAGATTTCCAAATATTTCTGTTATTTTCAAATATTTTCATTAAGGTTTTGCAAGATTTGACGCAGCTAAGAATAGTAAAAGCGTAGTATCATGACGTCATAAGAACTGAACAATTGGCTCAAATCGTACGAGCCCATGCTCCCCTGTGTCGCGCCGCGCCCTCTGCTTCATATAGTGCCCCTCGCCCCCGGCCATAGCCAACCCAGCCAGCCCGCCTCACCCGCGCATTAGAGCCATGGGACGCCGAACACACGCCGTCCCGGCGGCAGCGCTGCTGCTCGCCTTCCTCCATCTTCACGTGGCCGTGGCCGCCGACCCGCCCTTCTCCTGCGGTGCGGCGTCGGACGCGGCGTACTGCGACCGGAAGCTGCCGATCGAGCGGCGGGCGGCGGACCTGGTGTCGAAGCTGTCGCTGGAGGAGAAGATCTCGCAGCTGGGCGACGAGTCGCCGGCCGTGGCCCGGCTGGGCGTGCCGGCGTACAAGTGGTGGTCGGAGGCGCTGCACGGGGTGGCGTGGAGCAAGGGCATCAACCTGAACGGCCCGCTCCGCGCCGCCACCAGCTTCCCGCAGGTCATCCTCACCGCCGCGTCCTTCAACCCGCACCTCTGGTACCGCATCGGCCAGGTATGCGCGAGCACCGCCGTTTACCTCGTCACTCTGCTTTTGAGATCGTGCGCCGTTTATTCACACCATTCGACAACGACGCCGATGATCAAAGACCAGGACTCCAGCAGCGTGCTTTTAGGCCTAATTTACGTTCACAAGCCATGGGAATTAAAGTATACTATTTGGTGAAATGGGGCACCCGGCTAGTCCGCAAATTGGCCGGTAAACCATCACCAACCGGGTTTGATCTTTGAGCACCTACGTACCTCTGGTAGTACGAACGTGGTAGGTGCATGCATGCTGCTATTGAGTTTGCCAAAACTCGAAAGTGTAACTCTATAGTCTATAGTGGTGGTGTCCATTGATTCCAACATTGACCTTCAAACACCATAATGCACACAAACGGAACCGAAATCGTAAAAAGAAACAGAGCAACCAGGTTGGCAAGAAGAGAGCAGGAGCAGAGGAGTGCGCTGTGAACTGACTGAACTGAACTTGACGGGTCTTCTCTCTCAGGTGATCGGCACGGAGGCGCGGGGCGTGTACAACAACGGGCAGGCGGAGGGGCTGACCTTCTGGGCGCCCAACATCAACGTGTTCCGCGACCCGCGGTGGGGCCGGGGCCAGGAGACCCCCGGCGAGGACCCGACCATGACGGGCAAGTACGCGGCCGTGTTCGTCCGCGGCGTGCAGGGCTACGGCATGTCCGGCGCCATCAACTCCTCCGACCTGGAGGCCTCCGCCTGCTGCAAGCACTTCACCGCCTACGACCTCGAGAACTGGAAGGGCGTCACCCGCTTCGCCTTCGACGCAAAGGTACACATGCTGCCAATCTTTTGAATGGGAGCCATTGATGATGGCATGGCCGCTTCCTATGTAGAAGTATATCCTACTGTCTCTCGGGCGGTCGTGGATCGTCGGGTTCTCTTTTTGGAAGTCTGATGACTTGTTGATCGTGCATGTTATGCCAAAAACTCTCTTCTTCAACAGGTGACGGAGCAGGACCTGGCGGACACGTACAACCCGCCGTTCAAGAGCTGCGTGGAGGACGGCGGCGCCAGCGGCATCATGTGCTCCTACAACCGCGTCAATGGCGTGCCCACCTGCGCCGACCACAACCTCCTCTCCAAGACCGCCAGAGGCGACTGGAGCTTCAACGGGTAACTAAGATTTCTTCAGTAAAACAAGTGCCACGACAGAGGCAAAATTAAGCAGGACCTGTTACTTCAGAAAAGACTAGCCTGAGAAAGGCTCACCACCTTACGTTGCTTACTGACTGACGCTTGCAAGTTTCATTTCTGTTGACCAGATACATCACTTCGGACTGTGACGCCGTGGCCATCATCCATGACGTTCAGGGATATGCAAAAGCACCAGAGGACGCGGTGGCAGATGTCCTCAAGGCCGGTACGAGTTTTCAGTTCAAATGACGCTAGATAGTTGTCACTGGATATATGTCACATGACCTGCTACAGTTTCTCAAAGATGAGTCATTCCTCTGGGCAGTTAGGACATCATAAAAAAGAAAAGACATCATAATAACTGGAGCTAAAAGCATGATTCTCGGACAAGATAATAAGGCAAATGTATAGAGTTTAGGGTAGCTCACTAACTATAACGAGAAGTTGGTTTTGTGGAGTAGCTTTCTGTTTCTTCGCAAAAAAAAAAAAAAAGTGAGTAGCTTTCTGTTGTGCTGATTTGAGCACTTGAATCCACTGGGAATAATTCATGGCATGGCACTGAACATCATGATATCATCAACAATCCAGATGCCTTGTCCAAAAAATAAGACCAATACCTCAGCATGCAAGTATTTATGCTAGCTGTGTTACTGTTACTAGACGGCACGAGGGATCAAATCAACTGTGACTGACACAGCAACACAGGCTGCTCGAGGAAGCTAAAATATAAACTATACCCTGTAAATCAAATGTACAGTACCAAGGTCATTTTTTTAAAACCATTTTGTAACCTGAAAACATTCCAGGGATGGACGTGAACTGCGGCGGCTACATCCAGACGCACGGCGTCTCGGCGTACCAGCAGGGCAAGATCACGGGGGAGGACATCGACCGGGCCCTCCGCAACCTCTTCGCCATCAGGATGAGGCTGGGCCTCTTCAACGGCAACCCCAAGTACAACCGCTACGGCAACATCGGCGCCGACCAGGTGTGCAACAAGGAGCACCAGGACCTGGCCCTGCAGGCGGCGCAGGACGGCATCGTCCTGCTCAAGAACGACGCCGGCGCCCTGCCCCTCTCCAAGTCCAAGGTCTCCTCCATCGCCGTCATCGGGCCCAACGGCAACAACGCGTCGCTGCTGCTCGGCAACTACTTCGGCCCGCCGTGCATCTCCGTCACGCCATTCGAGGCGCTGCAGGGGTACGTCAAGGACGCCCGGTTCGTCCAAGGGTGCAACGCCGCCGTCTGCAACGTGTCCAACATCGGCGAGGCGGTGCACGCGGCCAGCTCGGCGGACTACGTCGTGCTGTTCATGGGGCTGGATCAGAACCAGGAGAGGGAGGAGGTCGATAGGCTTGAGCTGGGGCTCCCCGGGATGCAGGAGAGCCTTGTCAACAGCGTGGCCGACGCGGCGAAGAAGCCGGTGATCTTGGTGCTGCTTTGCGGTGGCCCGGTGGACGTGACGTTCGCCAAGAACAATCCTAAGATTGGCGCCATTGTCTGGGCTGGTTACCCTGGCCAGGCTGGTGGCATCGCCATTGCCCAAGTCCTCTTCGGCGAGCA
The DNA here is from genome assembly GCA_039707655.1 of Elymus sibiricus. NCBI lineage: Eukaryota > Viridiplantae > Streptophyta > Magnoliopsida > Poales > Poaceae > Elymus > Elymus sibiricus. The sequence goes on from CM077674.1 coordinate 310,413,682, forward strand.
CAACCCCGGTGAGATTCTGTTTCACGGTTTCACTCCACTGAGCAATTCGTGGCCGTTTTCCTAAGTTCTAGTACTAAATGTTGGACATGACGGATCATCAGGTGGGAGGCTGCCGGTGACATGGTACCCGAAGGAGTTCACGGCCGTGCCGATGACGAACATGCGGATGCGCGCCGACCCGTCCACGGGCTACCCCGGACGCACCTACAGGTTCTACAAAGGAAAGACCGTGTACAACTTCGGCTACGGCCTGAGCTACTCCAAGTACTCCCACCGCTTCGCGTCCAAGGGCACGAAGCCGCCGTCCATGAGCGGCATCGAGGGCCTCAAGGCGACGGCGTCGGCGGCGGGCACGGTGAGCTACGACGTGGAGGAGATGGGCGCGGAGGCGTGCGACAGGCTCCGGTTCCCGGCGGTGGTGAGGGTGCAGAACCACGGGCCCATGGACGGCAGGCACCCGGTGCTGCTGTTCCTGCGGTGGCCGAACGCGACGGACGGGCGCCCCGCGAGCCAGCTCATCGGGTTCCAGAGCGTGCACCTGCGGGCGGACGAGGCCGCGCACGTGGAGTTCGAGGTGAGCCCCTGCAAGCACTTGAGCAGGGCGGCGGAGGACGGCCGCAAGGTGATCGACCAGGGGTCGCACTTCGTCAAGGTGGGCGACGACGAGTTCGAGTTGAGCTTCATGGCCTGAGCCGGCCGGGGTTGGATCGAACACGATAAACCTGCTGGCTGCTGCTGCTGCTTCAGCAGAGGAGGATTTCGATCATATATCCATAAGTGTAATCACCTAACTTCTGTGAACGAGAGAATGGTAAATTAAAAGCGAGATCATCATCTTTTTTTTCATACTGTGTGTGGCAATGACGCAATGCGGAATGGAGTGCAAACAACAGAAATCGGGCCTGCCTTGTTGCCGGGACTTGGAAACTTGATCCGCTTTTCTCCCACAATCATCTGATTTGACGGCTGCGAGTGGAGGCGTGCAAGACACCGTCGACAGGTGACGCGGTGGGCGGCGGACGGACAGGACGCCGGGCAGACGGATGGCGAGGCGCGACGGCGACAACGAGTCGTGAGACGTGATTGGCGAGGAGGAGGGGCGGCGCACCGCCATGGTTAGTTGTTCTGTGGATCGAACTCGGGGGAAAGGCCCGCCAGCCGCCCACGAAGAGGAGGTCTCGTCCGGGCAATGTTCATTTCACGAATTCAATTTTTTTTCGTGAAATATAAAAAATAGTCACGAGTACAAATAATCTTTGCGAGTTCAAAAAATATTCTCGAATATGAAAAAATGTTTGCCAAATTGAAAAAATGTTCACGAATTTGAAAAAAGTTTGAAGATTCAAATAAGTTCACGGATTCAAAAAATATTCAGGAATTGAAAAAAAATAGTGCATTTGCAAAAAGGTTCATGAATTTGAAACAATGTCGGTTGATTCATTAAATGTTCCTGAATTTTTAAAAAGTTTGAAGATTCAAGAGAGTTCACGGATACAAAAAATGTTCATGAATTTGAAAAATGATAGTGCATTAAAAACATCTTCATGGATTTGAAACAATGTTATTGGATTCAAAAAATGCTTGCGGATTCAGAAAATATTTGTGAATTTCAAAAATGCATGTGTGTACAAAATATGTTCGCATATTTGACTGTTCATGAATTGAAATGTTCAGAGATTTTAAAAATATTCACAAGTCAAAAAAATGATCCAAATTTCAAAAAATGTTTGTTGATTTGGGAAATATTCTTGAATTTAAAACATTCCGAATTTCAAAACATATGTTCATGAATTCAAAAATTGTTTGTGGATTTCAAAAAATATTCGAAAATTTAAAAACATTCACAAAATTAAAAAATGTTTTCCAATTCATAAAATGTTCACGAATTTTAAAAATGTTACGAATTTAGAAAATGTTTTGGAATTCAGAAAATATTCACAAATTGAAAATGTTTGCGAATTCAAAAGATATTCTCAATTTTTTTTGCCATATCAAAAAATGTTCAAATTTTTTAAAAAGTGTTCACAAATTCAAAAATAGTTCATGAATTTTGAAAATGTTCCCAAATTTTAAAATGAGAAACGTAAGAACAATAAAAGGAAATGTAGAAACTGAAGCAAGGAAAAACACGTAAGAAAAAAAAACTGGGATGTGGGAAGTCTCTAATTATGCCAACCCAACAACGTGCAGTGCGAAATGTACTGGTGAGCGTTTGATTGGTGTGTATCGATCTGAAAGTGCAATCATGCCTTAATCATATTTTTTTATGTTGATAACAATAGGGCTATTTCTATTTTCTAAGTATATACACATGTGTTAGTCCTCTCCGCATCTACGTGGGCGGATCATGGACCTTTCGAAATGTTTACGACTGAAGAACGATGCGACAATGACAAATAAGCATAGCTTTTTCAGTAATTCTTGAGTTATAGGGATCCCCGCTATTAACAGAGGATCAGAGGGGTTCATGATGGATTTGCTCAAGTCATAGTTTCTTAGGTATGACTCCATTAAAATCATGCCTTGAAGTCCAATGCCAAAACGCCTACCCAAGCCCCATGTCGGAGATTAGCAAAATCTCACATTCACTTTGTTCTGCCAGTTGTCCGGAAAGCTAGCCGGTCGGTTGCTAGCCGAACGGCCAGCTATATGCATTTTCAGTCCAGTAGCGTTTCTTCGGAGCCGGGCGAACATGGTCGGACAAGTTAACAGAACGGTGTTTTGGCCGCCAAACGACCGGACGCCCGGGCTTCAGTCGGATGACCGGATCTCAAGCCGGACATCCGGGTAAGCAAACGCACGCTCGCGCCTCCTTCGTTACCTCGGCCGCGGCCGCGGCGTTGCCATGTCGACCAAGGAGGAGCGACGGGAGCGGTGCAACAAGCAGCGTACGCGACATCCAGCGTCGCGCCAGACTGGGTCCGCGCGGACCACGCGCTTACGGAGGTCTGGGCTCTTGACCGGTCTAGGACCACCGCGAAGACGTCCGCGTGGCGCCGGTGCCACCTCAGTGACCAACTTGTCAAGATTGGTGTGGCTGAGTCGTTGCGCGCCGTCGGCCTCGTCCACGATAAGGGCAAGGCGAGGGGCGGGAGCGTTGCGGCCACGTCCGTAGGCAACGAGGCCATGCGGGCGGCGGTGGAGGAAGTTGAGCGGCAGGCGGCAGCCAATCAGGGCTATCGCGGCTCCTACGCGCCCTTTCGTCGCTGGAAGGACCACCACGACGACGACGTACGACAGCAGCGATGGAGCGGACGCCGACTGAGGACCCTTCGGCTAGGGCGGGCATCTGTACAAGGTTAATGTGTGGTACCTCGCTTAGTTTTTTAGGTTTTCTTTAATTTCAATCAAACTTATCCGGTTTAGTTGTAATATGTCGAAGTTTGTCCGGTTTGCATGAAAATCGTCCGATTTGCATCAGATTTGTCTTGTTTGTTTAAATTACATTCGAAATATGCCCATACATTTCGGGCACAACGTTGAATGGATGGCTCTGGCATCAATGTCTACGGACGTATCCGGTAAAATCTGTGGACGGATAATGAGTTTGATTTGATGGACGACATTGAAGATGCTCTTATGTAGGGTAGACCGTTCGCTCGCACAGAAAAACGGAGAGAGCCGGTGTGGGAACCCCCTGCCCACGCGTCACCTGACCTAGGCGACATGGGCGGCGACGAGAGGGAGGAGCAGGTGCGGGAGCTTTGCCCCGCTTCTGTGGCGATGATGGCGGAGCGATGTCAAAGATGTGGCAATTGTTGCGGTAGTCGGCTCTTCTCCGGCGAGTTCGCGCGATTGCCTCAACTAGTATGTTTTTACGAAGTCAAAACTGAAATGGCGGGGGCCGGTGGCGTACGATGACGGGTAATAGGTGGTTTGTTCGGTGATCTTCTGTGCCGCCCGTCGTGCCTAGTTGTCCTCCGTCGTTCTTCGTCAGAGTCGAAGCTGCGCTGTCTGATCGCAGGTGGCTGAGTCCTGGCGCGGATGACCTCTACAATGTGGGTTGAGACGACGATCGCCTACGGCGAAGTCGGAGTCATTTGCTCAGTGCTTAGGGATGGTGATGACGCCTGTAGGGGAGGAGTGATGACGATGACGCGTGTGTGTTGTCTCGACGAGGCCCTCTTTCTAATAATGTGAGTGGATATCTTGTGTGTGCCGCTCAGCGGTTGTGATGGTTTTTCGCCCGGTTTTCCATAATTTACTAAGCAATCTGATTTTCCTTTGATTTTTCTTAATTAATCGAGTAACTTTCTTCTTCTTAATAAATGCAGCAATCCGTCATTTTGAAAAAAATTGTGCGATTAGACCAACTCCAACGCACGACCCCAGACGGACGTCCGTTTTGTCTGGATTTTGTCTGTTTGGGTCGGGCAATGGGGCGGCGTCCGGCCGTTTTTCATGATGCGCCGGCCGTGCGCCCAACGCGCGGGCGCATCTCGGCCGGCTGCATGCAAACCTTTGCAAAATAGTAGAAAACAATAGAGACTAGCGCCGCCGGCGGCCATAGTTCATGCCGACAAAGCCAGCGGCCGGTAAACATATGCCAGCCTACAAAAGGGTCAAGGCCCCAAGTTTCACGCCGGCAACAAAGTCAGCGGTCGGCACACTATCCAGCCTTCAAAAAGAACGGCCATAGTCCACGCCCGAGGCCTCCCTCTTGGGCGAACATCTCCTTTTGCCGGTTCACGAACCAAGTCTTCCTCTTCGGGGACATGTTGGTCATGTCGACGCTCATGATTGCTAGCGCCACCTCTTTTGCTTTGGTGTCGGCATTGGTGGCCTCGATCGCGAGCTTCTTCGATTGGGCGGCCTCCTCAATGCCGAGCTTCCTTCTCTTGACGGACTCCTCCATGTCAAGTTTCTTTGTTTGGAGCTCCAAGTATATCTTCATTTGGTCCTCCTTCCCTTTGCTCCTCCTCTCTTCCCTCACTTCCTTTTGAGTCATCATGCCGTGCAAAGTTGCTTGCAAGGCCATGGATGACGCATCACGCTTCTCGTCGGCCTTCGAGTTGGTCTTGCCCCTCGGCCTCTTGAGCAAATCTCCATTCTCAGCCACGGCCGCCGGCCCTTCTTTCTTCTTTAGAGCGGCATATTGATCTTTGAACCTGGGACAATCTTTGATGAGCGACCAACAATGTGTGAGAGTGAAAGGCTTGTTCTTATGCCGGGCCTTGAAGGCTTCCAAAGATTGGAATGCCTACACAATCAAAGAGAAGGCCACAAATGTAATAGCGAAGGACACGAAGATGCAACAAATATGAACATGGCATAGCAATGAAAATATGAGAGGTCATACCAAGTCACCCACGCTTAGGCCACTCACGGGACGGGCTTCGACGCTCTCAAGCGCGGCACAATACTTGTTGCATTCTTGTTGAATGAACCCCCATCTCTTTTGGATTGAGTTGATGCCTCGGGTGCTCGCAAACTTGTAGGGCGCAAACTTCCTCCGCTCATGAAAGGTTTTATGAACTCTCGTCCAAAAGACGGATCCTTTTTGCTCGGCACCGGTCTTGGGATCTTGGCCTATCTCCATCCAACTCTCGCAAATCAAACTGTCCTCTTCTTTGGTGTATGATCCCGTGCGAATGCTTTGCTTCCTCCTTTGTGCCTCGGCTCTTTGGGTGAGCTCATCGATAAACACCAATGTCTCCTCCGCAATGTCGACCTCTTCTTCCTCATCTTCACAATACATGTCATCATCTTCATGCCATGAGTTGCCATGGTCGTCGGCCTCTTCTTCTTCATGGGCACCGAAGTGGTCATTACCATATTGGCCGCGGCCGTCTTGGCTTTGGGTCTCATCGGGATCGAAAGCATGGCTTTGGCCGTTGACATGGAAGGCCTGGCCACGACCCTCGTAGATGACGTTCTCCATGAACTGGGTGTAGTCAGGGTCGTCGGCCGTCGGCGGCGGGAGTGGCATTTCATCAAACAGCTTGTGGGCGTCGAGAAAGTTGGTTGTAGGAAACGGCCGGGGCTGCTTCTTTTGCATCCCGTCCGACGACTGGCCGGCACGACTGAACCCATGCGTGACGTTGAGGTCGATACGGCCGGGATGGCGGGGGTGGCCGGCGCGATCACGCTGCCATCCGGCGACATGGAGAACCGGGTCTGGGCATGCAGCCGCGGCGGATGAAACCCGGGCGCCTCCGGTCTTATGGAGGAGCTCGGCGACTGGTACTGCGGTGGGCGAGCGGCCGACGAGCCTGTGCTCACCATGGCCATGGCGGCGGCAGAGAGAATGGCCGGCCCAGGTGGGCACAACCCTAGCATGACAAGGGCATGCGTCGTCGCTGCCTGCGTGGCCTTGGCGAGGATGGCCTCGTTCTGGTCGACGGCGGCCTTGTGCTGCGCGGCCTGCTGCAAGGCCGCGGTCTCAGCAGCGTATTCGGCGGCGGCTTTCTTCTCCGCCTCCCTTGTCCGCCGGCCCCTCCTCTTGGCCGATTCCTCGTCGAGCCGCGCGAGCTCTGCCGGCGAGATCTCCGACCGCGGCTTCTTCGGGCCCTTCTTCTTCGCTCATTGCTCATGTCACGTCCTGATCAGTTCGAAAAGAAAAGTCATGTCCTACCCAATAGACCGTCATCTCCAGCTGCTAAAATTCACGCAGACGGATCGAACCACGTGTTCCCGGCAAACGTGAATCATGCGCCCTGGATCAACAGTATCATGACAGCTAGCTTAGCATACCATGCTGGCATAACTGTGGAACAACCCAATTTATATACTCGTAGACCTAACTAGTACTACTACTTTTTTTTATAATCATCTCCTCCTTTATTCAAGTATCAAGAAAGTGGCATCGTTTACAAGCATTTGGATGATCGCGCTCGGGGCAGAATCCATCCAAAGATCGGGAGGAAAAAACTTAGCTACCCTAGCTAGTTCATGAGCTACTTGATTACACTCTCTAACACAGTGTTCATATATTACATGATTGAAATCTAAGGACATAAAAAAGCAATCATCAAATATTGCACTAGCAACTGAAGATGAATAGCCATCTTTCAAAGCCTCAATCACCTCAACGTTGTCCGAATTGATTTCGATCTTGGTGACGCCCACTGTACGCGCAAGGTTCATGCCAAATCTGACCGCGGTAGCCTCAGCCGTAAAGGAATCAAAGCATATATCAATCTTTTCATTAGCAGCAGCAATAAACTTTCCTGTATGATCTCGTAGAACTGCGCCAACTGTTCCCTCTAGAGTGTCCACATCATACCCAGCATCAACATTTAGCTTCATATACCCATGTCTCGGCTTTACCCAAGCAGCCACTCTCCGCTTTGCTTTTGGATTGCATGAAATGATGAAGTTTGCCGCAAGACTTCTAACTGCCAAGTTTATTTGGTCTGCGCCCTGAGTTGGTTCTCCATGAGTTAACTTCCTTCGCTCATACCACAAATACCAGGTAGCAGTGGCCACTATTTCTCTCAACTTTGGCATACCCAGTACGTGAATTTCTTGCTCCACCATACAAAGCAAATTTTGTAGTATGACCTCACCTGCCCTGTTCACGGCGCACGCCTTCTTAATAATATCTCCCAAACCAAGCAATTTCCACACATCGAACGCCAGCTTGCACTCGAACAAGAGATGTTTAATTGTATCCGGTCCAAGTTTGCATGCAGGGCAGCACGGATTGATTTTAATATGCTTGTTGGCCAGTACCGAACGACATGGGATCGCGCTGTGAAGTGCCCTCCAGATAAATTTTTTAATCTTTGCTGGACACAATAAGCTCCAAACTGGGTCCCAATTGTTACTTTGGGTAGACGTACCTTCCGTATTCTGTATCTTATGTCCAAATTGGGACTGCCATACCACATGATAGGCTGAGCGCACCGTAAACAATCCTGTTTTAGTAGCATTCCATGCAATGAAGTCTCTCATTTCATGCAAAGGAAGGGGTATTGCCAGGATCCTTTGGGCATCCAAATCCCAAAATGTTTGCCTGATCAATGATTCATCCCAGTCTCCTGATGCAGGGTCTATAAGATCATTCACACGAGTAAGAAGATTGTTACCCCTGATTGTAATCACCTTCCTTGATGGGGATTGTGGAATCCATTCATCCTCCCAGATCTTTATGTTCTCTCCATCACCAACTCTCCAAATATGCCCAAGCTTCAAAGTTTCAACACCTGCCATAATGCTTTGCCAAGTATATGAGGCTTTATTTTTCAGCTTGGCACTCATGAGATCACCATCTGGATAATATTTCGCTTTCAAGATCTGTGCACATAGAGAATCTGGATTATCAATAAGACGCCAAGCTTGTTTAGCCAATAGTGCAAGGTTAAAGCAATGAATATCTCTGAAACTCATGCCTCCTTTTTTCTTCGGTATGCACATCTTCCACCAAGCAAACCAATGCATCCTCTTATGATTAGCATCATCGCCCCACCAAAACCGAGATATCGCGTCTGTGATTCCTTTGCAATTTTTTTTAGGAATTTTAAAGACTGACATCGCATAAGTTGGTATGGCTTGTGCTACTGATTTAATAAGGATCTCCTTACCTCCTGAAGAAAGGCATCTTTCCTTTCACCCAGTAAGTCTCAAAACTAACCGATCAACCAAGTATTGGAAGCTGTCAGTTTTATCAAGTCCAAGTGTAGCTGGCAATCCCAAGTACTTATCATTCAGTGCCTCCGTCATAATATCAAGACAGGAGCAAACCTCAACCTTGGTATCTACATTCGTGCTTGGGCTGAAAAAAATACTCGACTTGTCCACACTCACAAGTTGCCCAGAGGCAGCACAATACATGTCCAGAATAGATTTTAAGCAGGCAGCATTTTGGACATTAGCTTTCATCAATATTAATGAGTCATCAGCGAAGAACAGCAGGGCGGTTTATTCTGGAAATTTTAAAAGGGAGAATGTACACCTAGAGTACCAAGGACATTTTTCTTGTCTAGTCGAACCAACTAGGCCCAGTTGCATATGCTTCAATCTTGTCACGTGGGAGAAGATTTCATGGTTCCTGTAAACCAACCAGTGGCAAAGGCCATACGAGTACCAAATGAAAAAAGAATAGGGATACATCTCCCCTCCTCTCAACCCTAGCCTTCTCCATGCCATCGCCTTGATCCTCCTCCGCTCTTCCGTCCGATGGTCTCATCGACGACAAGATGAGTTCGAAGTTGTCTCTTTCGGTTTTTTTTCTTCATTTTTACTACGTTTGTGTTCTCTTTAGGTTTTGATTTTCCGGTAGCATTGACGAGATGGAGGCAGCGATGCACATTGAAATAAGGCCTTTTCACTATCTTCCTACCTCGATGACATTCGATCCGACACGGATGAAGGGCTTGTGAACTATTTTGGTGTGGTGACTTCGGCATCTTCTTTTGATTTGTTCGGTCCGGTTTCTCCAATCCATTGGACTTGTGGTGAAGAATTGTACCCGTGTGTTGCGGAGGGTGATGCCCAACCGATGTTTCTCCGACAATTTCTAGTTCAAGCGGTGAGGGTGTTTGTAGATGTCTCTTTCCTCCGATGTTAGTTTATTGAAAATTTCAATCTCTAACGAAGGAAGAAGAGGACCGAGATGTTTTCCGTGTAACTTTGTTTTCTATCAATCATTTTGTATCCAATTGTCTTCCTATTTTACTAGTTACTCCCTCCGTTTCTTTATATAAGGTGTATTTGTTTTTCTCCAAACTTCCACAATGTAAGGTGTATTTTCTTTTCCTCTCAGTTTTTCGTGCATGCCCTTCCACCCAGTGTTGCTTCCATCATCCAGTACATGCCTTAGATAAAAAGTAGCACATAGTCCCCAATAGGAAGGTAGTAAAAAAAGAATCTCTCTCCATGATTGCATGCACTCACATTTCTCTCTCTCTCTTATTAGATCGCCGGTTATTTAGTTGCCGCTAATTAAGCTGCTAACTACCTAATTAGTTAAGGGTATTTTCGTCCAAAATTCTCCTCAAATCTGTGCCTTGGTCACTGCGCCCAAAAAAATACACCTTATATAAAAGAACGGAGGGAGTATTGTTTTTCCTGATAATTAACAAATCTAAGATGCTTTTAGGTGTTTTCTGAGAAAAAAAGCCCCAGCCACAAGGGTCAACAGACTAGTAGTAATAATAATAAGATTGTAAAGGAGATATACAATCGTTGTCCTTGATGATGTTGATGCCGAAGCTAAGTTAGAAAGGAGCTTCGTTTAGCACGACGATTTCCCGACTGTTTACTACAATAAGGTTTGCCCGGCTCCGGTGAGGGAGGGGCGATGACAGCGGCGCGCCTTCAGCCCGCTTCAGTGCTTGTAATCGTCACTAGGTGGTCCACAGACCTGGATGTAATTTTTACTTCTAGTGTTCTTTGTACTACCTTAGCAGTTGATGAATAGATCGGAAGTTTTTCAGGCAAAATAAAGAGCTTCATTTGTAAAAAAAATTGTCCTATCAAATTTACTACCAAGTTTCATATTTGTGACACAATGTGCTCCATTTAACACATTTTTTACTTAATTTAAACAACCAGTTGCCACTTTCAACCCTTTTGACATTCAGACTGGTTGGGCCCACATGTAAGTGTTGACTTGGCTTGCCAAATGGGCTGGTTTATTTATCCAAACCCTTGTTGGGTTCCGGTTCTAGAGGTACCAACTTTTCATGTGGCCACAACAATTAGAGCCCCGAGCACGGCAGCCATCGTCCACGCATTGGAACACACGGCCAACGTACATGCCACGCCACGCCTTCATATCTAAGAGGTCATCTTGGCCCACGGAGCAACTCCATCGGAGGAATCGACTCGGGGAACCCTCTATCACCATCACCCCTTTCTTCTTTCTTGTCCCTGGCTCGTCGGCACCGCGATCGATATGTCGCTACAGTCGCGTCCCCTCTCTTTGTTCTCCCCCTTATCGACTTTACGTGGTGGTGACGAAGCACTTATAGCTGTCCCCCGAGCAGCCCTTCGTCCTCGAGCTGCCACCCCACGAGCGTCAGCTTCGGTATCCTCCATTGACAATGGTGTCATTGTTTTTGAGCTCCCCTAGCTCGGCAGGATGTCCCGACATGTTCGTGGTGAGCCTCTATCCAAGTTTCACCTCTTCCATCTCCCTCTCTTGTCCTCTAGCACTCCCGAGCCTAGCGCGCTCTCGGCATATCCCTGCTTCCCATCCATCCTGTGAGCATGGGCTTACTGCCCCAGTAGCCATCGCCGCTACTCTAGCGTGCAAATGGACGACCCCGTGAAGGTGACGATGAGGCAACCAATAGCAACAGTACCCCCGCAAAACAAGATTGCATGGTCCGACTCGTTTAAACAACTGAAAATAAAAACCGGATGCAACAAAAGAAAACGGGTTCGCCAAATTAACCAAACCACGTGGCATCCAAGTCAACACTTACATGTGGGCCGACTAGTCAGAACGCAAAAATAAATAAATTAGAAGCGGTAAAAGTTGCAACAATTTGCATAAATTGAGTAATCAAAAATTGAAAAAAAAAACCCTGCTGAATAGGGTAGATTATATCACAAACCTGGAACTTAGGGGCAACTCTAATATTTGCCAAATGAGTGTGTTTGTACGAAGTTGTGATACTTAATATATGGCCTTGAGCCATTTGAAGAAAAAAACTCTAATATTTATCCCCGTTGCGTTGCTAAACCAACAAATATTTCTTCGTAGAATAGACCGCACATTTCCACTGCCTCGAAGAAGAACGGCACTCTCGCCATGGTAGCACGTTCTCATATCATTATCCTCAACACTTAACCGCCCAACCCGATCCGATTCCCTGATCACAGCGCCAAACAAGCACAGTAAACAACACGGGAAAACAGCTCACGGCCTCCCGACAATCCCAATAGTTTTCCGTTTCCGCTTGTCCCGTTCACCGCCCAGCACGGCCGGCCGTCCGATGGCTCGACGCGAGGGGATCGGGCCGGGCGGGGCCGTCCGATTTATTCCATTTCCCGAACGTATCGACGGGAAGCAGATTCGACTTTACCAAACAAGTACTACTAGTCCCACTCGCGTCTTCGCTTCCCAGGCGTGGTGGGAGCGGAGAGGAGAGGAGAGGACGACCCGGCCGACCCGACCGACCCTCGCGCGCTCCGCCTTCCCCGCCTCGCCGTCGTCGTTGCCGAGGTGAGCGCCTAGAACAACAGCCAGCCCTTGCTCTCGCGGGCGGCTTCGATTGAGTACCAGTTTCGCTTTTAGCACCTTTTTTCTTCCGGAAGAAAGATTGCCTGTCCTTTTTGGGCGGACGGACGATTTTGCTGCATGTGCTGGAAAGCTCTCGGTTTGGTGGGATCTCCCGGCGCGCGTGGTTTATTAGCTCGAGGCCAGGCGTAGGCTGGGTGGGATCTTGCATTCCTGCGGCGGCGTTTCTGGGGGAGTTAACCCCGCCGTCTTGGGGCGTGTGCCATTTCGACGGCGTTCTTTGGTTCTTGCTGCGGGCGCCGTCCCGAGCAGGTTTTGTGGCTATTGGCTGTATTCATTTACTGCGATTTCGAGCGAGATTTGGGAGGTCGCCTCAGGAATTTGGATGGTTCTCGCCGAGCGCCGTGGACTCGCGGCTGTATGCTGATTCGCGCTGCTCCGCAATTCCGCCCCTCTCTAAATGGTTCAGCTAGATTGTTGAGGGATCTCGATGATTCTTCGTGAGGGTCGTGGACTCGAGGTTGCCTGTTGATTTGTTTCCTTTTTGGGTCATATAAGTCTGTTCACTTGGTACTCTGAATTTTGCCGTTCCGGATGTAGCTAGTTTTGTTGGCCGGCAGTGGGAATTTGGGAGTCTTGTTTGCTACTGGCTTGTTCTGCTGCCTCCTGCGGGATAACTAACTGACACGACAGCTTCAGCAGCAAGATCTAGTGATGGCTGATGTGAACATTGTATCCTTGTCCATTATGTTTTTCTGTATTCTAGTACTCCTGGTTGTCAGATTGGATTAACACTCAAGTAAGATAAAGACGATCTATGTAGGTTTAAACATACACACAGATATTGCTCCATACTACAGGAGCAGGTAATAACATGCTCCAGCCTCAGTAACTTTCTCATTCTTTCAGTTACTGGTCTACTTTTACAGACTACTGAACCATATAAATTGAGAAAAAATGAGTTGGTTGGCGTCGATGAACTCTTATGCTTCATGGAGATCACCAACAGAATGCTCTATTTCCCTCTTTCACTTTCACTTCACCCAGTCCTTACCACCATCTTCTCAATTGCTGTGTAAGGCACACTCAAGAATACAAGACCACCTCCCGCTGCATGGCCCTCCATAAGTTTCTTAGCTAGCTCCTAAATATCATCCGCTATAATTACCAGCGAGATTAGACTGTATGAATTGTACTTTTTTGGGTGGGTGTGTGAGTGGTGGGGAATATATATGCTTGTTAATGAGTTTGTCATTGCAAATGCAAACTAGCATAACTGCAATCTTTAAGCGTAGTCACTGTGATCACTTATGCTGTGCATATCTGCTACAATTTTTTTATCTTCATCATACTGTTTCTCATATCATCTAAATACAGGCATTCTCTTTGGTCTAACTCGATGCAACTCAGTTTACAGTTCTTACAAGCGATTTGTGTTGTTTTATGATAGGGAATAGAAAAACAGAATTATGAGCTCAGGGAGCGGTGCAAATAATGGCCATGCGAAAGAAGCAGCATTATATGAGCAGCAGCTGTCCAAGGTGATCCAATATCACCTGGGTTGAGTATTTTGCTTACATGCAACTCATTATTCTTTACCCTATTGTGCGCGGATACAGTTGTTTTTATTTCTCATTTTTATACTCCTCCTTGTTAGATTGGTGAAGTTAGAGCTGCTCTAGGACAACTATCTGGAAAATCTGCACTGTATTGCTCAGATGGTTCAATTGCGAGGTACCTGATAGCAAGGAACTGGGACGTGAGGAAGGCTACCAAAATGCTTACGAAAACCTTGAAATGGCGTTCAGAGTATAAGCCAGATGAGATCCGTTGGGTGAGCCGTCCCTGCCTTTTGACTTAAGCAAACCTATATTTCTTGAAAGAAATAGCATGTCATGTATGCATGTGGTACAAGTGATTCGCCTTATACCATTGTGGACCTTTGTAGCATGCTTTGTGTAACAGCCGAATAGTTGATGCATTATTGTAGTAGGTCTGATGGCATAGTATTTGATACACATTATTAATTTAAATTTCGTGATATAGGATGAGATATCGGGTGAAGCCATGACTGGAAAAATTTACCGAAGTGATTATTTCGACAAGAGTGGACGGAGTATTCTTGTCATGAGGCCTGGATGCCAGGTTTAATGATGCTCTTTTTTTCTTATTGTATCAAAATGTGCATATATATGCACATTAGATTGTGTCATTTTGTCATTCTAATTTTGGTGACTCATTTTCAGAATACCAAGAAGTCCAAAGGGCAGATCAGGTATTTGGTATATTGTATGGAGAATGCAATTCTAAATCTTCCAGCTGGACAGGATCAGATGGTTTGGCTCATTGATTTTGCTGGCTTCAGCTTGCCTAATGTATCACTTCTAGTGACAAAGTTGACAGCAGATGTCCTACAAGGTCATTATCCTGAAAGATTGGGTGTGGCAATTCTTTATAATGCTCCCAAGTTTTTTGAGTCTTTTTGGAAGGTATGATTTGTAAAAGCTTTAATCATCTTACTTTTGTCTATTTAGGCGCAGTTTGCGGTTGCTGAACTGTGTTGTGCTAACCTTATTTTATAATCTGCTATGGTAAAGTACACATGAAAGCAGAAAAATATTGGTTAGCCAAATGGAAAAATAGGCAAAAGCTGGTTGGAAAAGCTGGATTATCATAATCTTCCTCAATGTCACACGCAGCGTTAATTAATCAGAAACATAGGGATGATGTGTTCCATATCTGGTGCCTAAGCATATCTTTGTTCTTATAATTTGCTTGTAGACTTCCAATATAGGATGTCACGGTGGGTTATGTACTTAAAATTTTCTTCTTAAATTCGGAACACCTCGTATTCGTTTCTTCATTTTATTTTTTGGTCTTGTGGAGTTTCTGTCATCAATGAGTAACAATTATAGCATATTAGCATATAAAATTAAATGAAGCATCCAGTGTTATTTATAACTATCGTTACCTGTTTCCAGAACTAAGTACTAGATCTTAATGCAGATGGCAAGTCCCCTTCTTGAGCCAAAAACGAAAAATAAGGTCAAATTTGTGTACTCGGATAGACCTGAAACTGACAAGATAATGGAAGACCTTTTCAACCTGGATGAGTTAGAATGCGCATTTGGCGGTAGAAGCCCGGCCACTTTTAACATAAATGATTATGCTGCAAGGATGAGAGAAGATGATAAAAAGATGCCATTATTGTGGAGTCCCGAGAATTCGGTTCTTGCTTCAGAGCCATATCGCATGAAGAACCACGGGTCTCAACAATGTGACTCGGGTTTGAAGACTGAAGAGACTGCATCTGACATGATTGGGGAAACAGAGGCTGCATCTGAAAAGAGTGGAGAAACAGACACTGCATCGGAGAAGGAAGATACCGAGGCTGCATCTGAGGAGAGGGAAGAAATCGAGACTTCATCAGAGAAGAGAGGAGAAACTGCGACAGAATCTGTAAATAAGGAAGAAACTGAGACTGTTTCTGAAAAGAAGGGAGAAGCAGAGACTGGGTCTGAAAAGAAAGAAGAAACAGAGACTGAATCAAGCGCTGTAAAATCGACAAGCTCACAGGGAGAAGGTATTGCATCAGCAGACAAAAGTGGCAGTTCATCTGATCCGTGAAGTTATCAGCATGAAAAGTACATCCCAGATGTTGATATGAGCTCCCACCACAGTGAATTCCCACCAACAGATGAACATTAAAAGTGATAACAACCCTTTTAACACACAAGGGGGAAGTGCTTTTGTAGTCGGCGCCCTTGTGACCTTGTTCGAAGAACCTTTTGGCAACAAATGAAACTTATCAAATGGTAAACGATGATAAACTACTTTGCTACCTTGAGTTTGCTATGTCTACTGCTCTTTGGAATCTCTAATGGAGTTACTTTTGTTGAAATATATGCTATACCCTGCGCCTCTTTTTTAGTAAATATGAATATTACCTGTCCAGCCATATTGTGGACCTTTGCAGATCAAAGTTGGCGTTTAATTTGCATTGTCTGCCTTCTGTCTTTGGACGCTGCTTTGGACTAAAAATAGGAGTATTTTCTATTGTTATTACCACTAGCTAGCTAGTGTCAAAACTCAAGGAGTTGGCAACAACTTGTATATCTGCTAGAAGCCACCATTTACATTTCAGTCAGCAAGAAAAAGTGCTAGGCATGAAAGTTGAAAAACTTTCAGCCCCTCCTCTCACTAGAGACATTTCTGATCCTTGTGTAACCTATAGAAGTATAGACAAAAGAGAATCACTATAACAGGTCAAAAGTCATAGAAGCTGTGTCTCTGCGGTATCGGCAACGGCGACTCGCAGTGGATCCTGGAGTCCAGGGTGGAGTAGCCCTTCCTGATCCTGCTCCCGTTGTCGACGTCGGCCTCGACCACGAAGACGCTGCAGACGGGCCGGTGGTCGGAGAACCGGTGCTCCCCCCTGATGTACTGCAGCTGCTCTATCCCCTTGCCGTGCCACAGTATCCGGTCGCACCTGCATTGGCATGGCATGGCATGGAGGTAACAGTGCGTCAGAGTTGGCAAAAACCTGAAAATTTCATGGTTCAAATCCAGTGACTGGTCTTTTCTGCTGGTAACTACCATGAGGGTGTTCTCCTTTTCCTCTTGGATTTCGTGGTCTCGCCGGCGTAGGTGTCGGAGTTGAGCTTGTACTTGTACGTCGGCGCGAAGTAGATCTTGCCCTCCTTCCACCCCTTGAACACCCTTCCTGCTTGCCTCTCGATCATCAGCTGTCCAGGGATACATAGGTTTCTTGGTCAGCCAGCAGAGTTTGCTTGGTTTTGGCTGCTGCCACTGTAGCATATCTGAAAAATGCAGTTCACCATTTTGATACCTGATCGTTCTCGAGCAGGGTGTCCCAGTCGTTCTGCTCCAGCAGCACCCTGGTCTCGTCGTAGCTCAGCGCCACCCGGTAATTCAGGTCCCCGAGCCATATGATCCGGCTGGATTTTTACAGATGAAATCAACACCAACGAGCACAAACGGAGCCTGTAATTTTTTGGGTGGGTGATGGGATTGGCTTACTCGTGGTCGATGATCTTCTCGGGGATGCGCTGGCCGGGCACCTTGCAGATGCGGGGGAACTGGGTGCTCTTGAGGATCTCGGCGACGTCGGAGTTGCGGCGGACCTCGTCGCCGTCCTTCTCGCCGGAGGCCAGGTGGCTGCACACGAAGCACACGCTGGTCTGGTGCAGCGTCATGCTCATGGCGATGCAGCCCTTGTTGCCGAGGCGGCCCATGATGCCGCGCCCGACGGAGTCCACCCGGAGGTGGCCGATGTTCTGCACCAGCTCCCGCCGAACCCACACCGACAGGAAGATGCCCACCATCTGCTTGCTGGCGATCAGGCAGTAGTTCATGCCGCCGCCGCCGCCGGCCTCGAATCCCGCGGGCGTCGTCATCGCCGATGAGGAGGAGGAGGAGGGGTAGTCCGTGTCGTCGGCGCCGGACGTGGAGGCCTCGACGCGGTAGATGAACTCCCGCATCTCCCTGGCGCGGCGGTGCATGGTGGAGGGGTCGGCCATGCAGGTGCAGGTCTTGACGAGCGCGCTGTTGACGCGGTAGTTCTTGCTGAGCGCCTTGAGGGACGGCTTGTGGAAGAGGAGCACGCCGCCGCTGGAGGACTTGGGGATGGAAGGGCGGGTCCGGGAGGAGGAGGCGACGGACTCCGTCGGCGACAGCTCGTCGCCGGAGGACGGCTGGTCCTGCTGCGCCTGCTGCTGCTGCTGGGGCTTGTTCAGCGCCTGGTAGATGAGCGCCAGCCATTTCGCCGCCGGCTCGTTGTCCTCCACCACCAGCACGTTGCCCGCGTTCAGCGGCACGATCTCCTGGAACCTGCGCCCATATAGATCATAATTTCATTGGAAAAATGTGCAGCATCGATCATGCAGTGAAAATTTGCAGAGAGATCCTGTACGTACCCTAGGACGTATATGTCCGGTAGCCCTTCTATCTGGAGAAAATCCTCTAGGTTAAGGCTGCTGTTAGGGGGCCTCCCTCCCACGTTCCACGTGCCCACGAACACCCTGCAACACAATGCCATCAACTTAACAAGATCAGCCTCTTCTTTTAGATCAAAAGTTCAGATGAAAACTGAAGATCGTATTCTCTTGTTTATATTACCTGTACTCCCGTGTGTCGACGTTCTGCCTGTTGGGCGAGTCCAGGCAGCTCAGGGTGAGGCTCTCGATTCGCGCCGCGCAATGCCGATCTGACACGACGCCAAATGAAAAAGAAACGCAATGTGATCCATGAATCACGACGAGCAGACACACGCACGCACACATTTCTCCCCAAAACGATGAGAATTCACGTACCTGAGACGCTTTTGCGGACGGCGGGGGACGCGTCCAGGAACTCCTCCGCCGTCGTCGCGGCGTCCGGCCTCTCGCCGCATTGCTCTTCCAAATCTGCCATGCCAAGGAGACCACGCGCCCGTCAGAAACAGGGGACACCGTCAAAAACGACGACGGCAACGCACGCACCGAAGAGGAAGTCCCGGTCTCGGCGGGAGGGCGGGCGCTTGTCGGAGCTGCCTGTGCCGGCGCCGCTCCGGCCCTTCTTGCGGAAGATGTTGGACATGAAGGACTTCTTCTTCTTGGCATTCTTGGCGAGCTCGTCGGCGGAGGCGGGCTTGGGGATGTCGCGGGGGACGACATTGCTGCTGAGGCTGTGGTGGTGGTGGTGGGTTGACATTCAGCCGCTGGCGGTCGCGGTCGCGGTAAAAAGGAGGTGACGGCGTGATGCATGGACCCTCATCCGGGACGGGCGCCTCGCCTCGCCTGTCTGTCGTAAAAGGCAGCTCCTTGTTTTTCTCTCCTCTTCTTCCCCTCTCCACGGAGCCCGGCAGGGCAGGCAACAAGGCGAAAGCGAAATGTGGAGTGGTGGGCGCAGGAAACAAAGCGGGGGTGAAAATGGGTGGCCGGGAGGGAATTGTGCTTCAAAAATGAATGAACGGGCGCCTGGTGTTCAGCTATAGGCCGATGCACCCCCTTTGGTTCATTCCCTCTTTTTTTTCCTAAGAAAACTTCCCATATATTCATCATCAATCATGGCACTACAAAGGACATCACCAGAAATAATAAAAATTATATCCAGATTCGTAGACCACCCAACGACGACTACCAGAGGCGTAGACAAGCCCAAGGCAGCCAGGACCATGGCCTGGGTCGTGAGGTTAGATCATTTTGTTTATTGCGGCGATTTGAACACTATTTAGCACCGTAGCTAGTGTTTGGCCCGGGGCCTGGCATAATCCTGGCTACGCCACTGACGACTACAAGCGCTGGAGCTAGCCGAAGGCGTGCCGCCGTCATCACCCCTCCCTCGCCGTAGCCCGACAAAACTTGCTGTAGTAGACATGCGGGAATGTCGTGCTAATGCCTCATAGGACCAGCGCACCAGAACAGCAACCGTCGCCGAAGAAGAGAAGCGTAGATGTTCCTTCTTGCCTCTTGCTGCTTGGTGTTCTGCATTTTTGTTTGCTTTCGATTTTAGCAACTGAAGTGTCATGACATGAGCACTGTGGTTTCTAGGCGTCAAATCAGACTCTGCCTAGGATGCTCCTGCAATCTGTCCGGTGCTGCTGGGTTTGATTATGAGCCATGCCAACAAGTATGATGTGTGTTTTAATGTCATGGATGGATCCACCTGAAGAGATGCCATGCTAGGGGGCGGAGGGAGTGGGGCGGTAAATAAAGATGAACAAGTCAAAACAGCGAGCGTTAAGCTTCTGGCCACATGTGGACGGTGCATATTTTCATGTAACGCCAGCGTTGACCTCGGCTCAGATCTACAGGTTTTCTATCACCCACTTTTCCAACTTCAGACGCCATACGCCTCTGGATCGACGCATACAGTTTTTCTAATCTCTCGTCTACATATTTTTTCTTCCGTAAACCCGGTGCACACGTCTGTTGCTGAAGCTCTAGAAAACCGGGTCCAAAGACGAGACAGGCTCGTGCCTGGGACTTCTTAACAAGAAGTGTTCCGGGCCGGGGCCTTGTGTTTGTATTGCTTATATGGGCTGGAGAACAAGAACCCAAATGGGATTATGCATGATGAGCAGTGATCATCTACTGTGCTTGGCAACAACTCCATACAAGAATAAGGCACACAGTATCATTTCTGACAGCACCCAACACAAAAACATTCAGTACCGAGTCGTCGTAAAGTCGCATCTAAAGAATGTGGGGAACAAAAGGAGTGGAACACACTGGTTACAAGCAATTTAATCTTTCAGGCCGTAGCCTATATTTTCCCTACATTTCCCTGTTACAAGCTGCAATGGCTTCAAAAGAAACAGAGGAGAAGCTACAAACTGCAGCAAACTCCTTACATCTCAAAGTTACTAGCGCTCAATAGTATGTGAAGTTAACCCACTTCTTTGGCGGGAGAAATGCATGTTCGACGAGTGAGGATTCCTCGAGTCGACCACCGCTGCAAAATAAAGCCTGCATGCACATTCAAGATAAATGATCGACATTAGATCAGTCTCTTCGGAATAATGCTTTTTTTTCTTGCTATATGTGAAAATAACAAATGTTTGCTTACAGTGGTTACTGTCTTACTGATCCATGCCGTCAAGCTTCTGTCTGTACTTGGCCAAACTCTGCAGTCAAAATTTGATTTCTTCAGATTCAAATTATGGAACATTTAAAAAGCTAGCATATTCATCTATCCAAACTAAATAACAAATACTGGTGAATTTTAAGTATTGATCTGCACACATAAAAGAATAATGATGAATCCCACTTCACCTCAAATACTACTCTTGCTGTTTTATAGTTTTGCTTGGAGTAAAAGAAAAGATACCGTTAGTTGCTTTAGCTTCTGATTATAGTTGTGCATATAGTAGTAAGCTTTAAATGCCAGATGATGGTCAAGATATGTTAATGAACATGAAATCAGCATTTTGTTGCACCCAATTCGTTCTAGTTAGAAAATAGAGAAGACTATTACCTTTGTATAAGCATAGACACCTGCCTCAGAAGGTCCTGCGGGACTACCCCGCCTGATAAATTTCCCTTCCTTAAATATATACAGCATAGGAATGCCCGTCGACAACTCAAGGCTTATTACCTAAGGAAAAAAGTCTTAATGCATTATTATCTATCTCAATAAACGATGGCTGATTAGAAAGTGTAGATAAACAAGAGACAAAGTAATATCACCTCTTGAGAAGTCAACTTGTCCAGATGCATTATAATTGAACGGAGTGAATTCCCATGGGCAGCAATCATAACATGCTTTCCAGACACAAGCTGAGGTATAATCTGCAGGTCAAAATATATGATGGTTACAGTCCTCTAAAATATGTTACAAACTGGGAACGGCAAATCAAAGCTGAATGCAGACTGCTGATTTTATATCACGTTAGGTGATAACAGATGACAGAAAAGCAGAAACTGATATGTATTCAGAGCCAAGAGACAGCTAAACCATCTACAACCAAAGGTCCAACTAAATTAACAGCACTGAAACATATCCTTACTTGCTCTTTGAAATAAGAAACTGCTCTCTCTGCACACATCTCTAGGCTCTCTCCATTTGGGGGAGGAATGTCATAACTACGACGCCATTCATGAACTTGATCTTTGCCAAACAGATCAGCCGTTTCTTGCTTGTTAAGGCCTTGCAGTTCACCATACCTTTGAGACACAACATTAGTTTATATCTTATATGCAGAATTAGAAATATAATTATGAAACAATCGTTTATAAGATTTAGCGAACCCTTACATTCGTTCATTCAACTGCCAAGCTGTTATTACAGGAATGGACTGCTTCTTTGTCTCCTTGCTGTATACCTGACTCCACTGGTGTGCCCGCTCGCTCTCCTTGTGCACAATAATTGGAACCTGGTATAAACAC
The DNA here is from genome assembly GCA_039707655.1 of Elymus sibiricus. Lineage (NCBI taxonomy): Eukaryota > Viridiplantae > Streptophyta > Magnoliopsida > Poales > Poaceae > Elymus > Elymus sibiricus. The sequence continues at coordinate 310,435,699 of CM077674.1, forward strand.
AGACATGAAGACCTCTAAATATAATACTAATTGATTCAAAATATCCAGATACAGTATGCTTCCACTACAAATCAGATAGAGAAAAAAAGAAGGTAGAGAACCTTCTTACGACGATGCTGCATCATGGCAAGCATAGCGGTCATCTGAGCACGGATTAGTGATGAGGTGTATATAACATCAACTGGGATATTGCATATCCTTTTACCCGCCTCGATCGCCTCATTGACACCCTTGGGGGTCAGGGGCACATCGACACAGCCAGTAAACAGATTTTTCTCATTCCACAATGATTCTCCATGACGAATCAATATCAGTGCAGCCTCACCTACAAGCACGTGAAAAATTGATATTACAGCAGGCGAAACAGAACGTACCGCTACATAGCCTAACAGAACTTAAGAAGATTACTTGATTTTTTGGGGGTGCTGCCGCTTTCGGGGCTCGATGGTAGCTGAGCGGGTTCAATCAGTGAAGATTGCGAATTCGACGCGCAGACCAAACCCAGTTTCCGGCTGCTTGGGCAGCAACTCGTTGCTGAAACAAAGCGCACATTGCCGGCTCTCCTGTCACGGCTGAAGCTGGCAGAAGCGCACCGCGATTTGACGGAGATGAGCGCATGCTGAGACGTGCACGCGGCCATTCTGCTTCGGACCAAAGACAGCACCAAGGTTAGCTAACCCTCCCATGGTCGATTGAGCAATTAACCACACATCGAATCAAAATAAGCACGCAAAAGAGATCAACGAAGAGCAATAGGGAGCAAAATCGCGCTCCATTGCATTCCGAGTTCCAATCCCCCGCCACGAATTCCATCCACGCGAAAGGGGAAAAGGTAGCGGGAGGGGCGATACGACACGTACATGGGCGGGAGAAGAGCGCCTCGGCCTCGGGGAGCTGGACCGGGGGCGGAGGGCCGCGTTTTATAGGTGCGGATGTCCCAACAGGTCGGGGAAACCGAGCGCGGCTTCCTTGGCGAGATCTGCGGCGGCGGCGGGTCGCGGTCGCGGAGATCGCCGGGGGCGGCGACGAAACCAAGGAACGGACAAGACAACGGGATGGAAAGACTATTTTTGTTCGGGCCGTTTTTTTTTTTTTAAACACAGTACAGACGCAAGTGCTCATATACACGCGCATACACTCACCCCTATGAACGCACACACGCACACCCTATCCCTATGAGCACCTCCGAGAGACTGAGCCAGCATATCATCTTGAAATTTACGAAGTCACCGTAGGCACCTCGTCGTCGACGGGAACGTCTCCTCCCACTGAATGCGCATCGCCGGAAATCCTGAAATAATTTCAGGAATAAATGCGAGCACCAGGATTTGAACCCTGATGGGCTGGGGATACCACAGTCCCTCTAACCATCCACCACAGGTTGATTCGCGTTCTTGTGTTGTGCAGGTGTGGTTGCGGCGCGGTTGGTTTGGCTGCGCCTGTGCGTGGGTCGGAGGCAGGTTTTATAAATGGCGACCGGGTTTGGTTGGTCCAAGCAGATGACCGTGACATGGGTTGGTACCGGTCTTCTAGCAATTTAGCCGCTTGTGAGCACACGGAAATGTGCCTAAATATATGGGCGTGCAGTCGTATTTATGAATTTATTTATTTATTTATATTTTCTCAGTTTCTTTTTATCTCCCATATAATCTTTGTCTTAAGTCAAATTTTATAAAGTTCGATCAAGATTATAGGGAAAAAAAATGTCAACATTAACAATATGAAATCAATTTCACTAAATGCATCATGAAATTAATTTTCAGGTTGTATATCTTTGGTTTTGTAGATTGATATTTTTTAATATAAACTTGGTCAAACTTTACGAAGTTCGAGTACAGAACAATCTTCGAATAAGAGCTCTTTTATGGTACCCTGCGGCAAATACTGGTCGTCCATTCATGATATCTGATGGTAGCGATCAATCTGTACTGATCCAATTTGCCAATGCGATTGCCAGCGGTATAACATGCACTGCATCGCTTCCGTCCTCCAGTATACAAGTCCTGAGGTCATTTTGGGAAGAAAAAATTCCAGCACCCCCGCGTGTCGACCTGGCCCACCCCGCCCCTGCCCTTCCATTTCGTTCCCGACCGCGCCCACGGGTTCCAGTCGCCGCCGGCGTGCGCGCCATCTATGGTGGATCAGGAGGCTGTCGAGCTAGGTCATCTTCCTTGCCATCAACGCCCTGCTGCTTTCCCCCGCCTCTCCCCTGTTGACCCGTGACTAGTATTTCCTCGTCTTCGTATCCACAGAGGTCCCTGCCGGGTAGGCGAGACCATGGCGGATGGCTGTCCCAGCCTGCCCTCTAGGATCGCGCTGACCGCGGACAGCGGCGACGCGAGGGAAGGCTGTGCTGCTGCTTGCATACGGGGGGCGGGAGCGTTCATTGTGAGGCTGTGGAGCATGCGCTCCGGCTGTTGCAGCGGGCGTGGAGTGCGAACGAGCGCACGCGTGGCCGGGTGTGTGCGTGCGGGACGAGCACCAGACATGGACTCATCCATGGCGGACAGGGCGCCGGCTTGAGCGAGACGACGCTACGGTGGACGAAAACGACGAGAAAGGAGGCGCGGAGAAGCGGCAGCTCACCACGGGCTTGATGGACCCGACGAGATGGTCGGGGATGCAGTGGAGATGGCGAGGGAGCGCGCTGATGCCGGCGATGGTCCTTGGGTGCGACGAAGAAGACGAGCTCGAGGCGGAGCCGCGGAGGTCGTAGTCAAGGACGACGGCTTGGGGAGGTGCCTCCGTCCTGCTAGTGGAACAGGAGGTTGATGAAGGAGATCGTGCAGGAGTCGTGGGACATGGCGGCAAGGCTCAGCGTCTTGATTTCCGGTCGCTATTATCCGCCGACGAACGACGTCCCTAAGGTTCCATGACAAAAAATCTATGTCTATCCTACCCTTAGAAAACCAGCGGTCAGATTTTAATATACTGCTCTTATGACCGGGTAGATTGGGTTTTCTTGGATCGAGTGATGCAACAGATGGGTTTCTCTCACCGATGGGTGGATTGGATAATGAGGTGTGTCACCTCGGTGAGGTATAGTGTGAAAGTCAATGGAGCCCTCTCAGATTCATTCGCACCGTCTCGTGGACTACGGCAGGGAGACCCTCTCTCACCTTTCTTATTCCTTTTTGTCGCTTACGGTCTTGATGCTATTCTAAAACAGGAGATTGCAGCTAACCGCCTCACTCCACTCGGGGTGTGCGCCCAAGCTCCGGGTATCTCACACCTCCTGTTCGCAGACGACACCTTGTTGTTTTTTCGTGCTAACGGAGAGGAGGCTGCTCAAGTCAAAGAAGCACTCGGTACATATGCTAGAGCTACTGGTCAGCTCATAAATCCAGCCAAGTGTTCTATAATGTTCAGCCCCAAGTGTTCACAAGCTAACAAACAGGAGGTCATGCAGAACCTGGACGTGGTGAATATGAGCTTTGAGGAAAAATACCTTGGCTTCCCAACGCCTAGGGGTCGCTTTTCAAAAGGGAAACTACACAATCTTCAGCAGCAAATGACAAAGAGAATTATTCAGTGGGGGGAATTGATGTCCCAAGCAGGGCGTGAGGTGCTTATTAAGGCGGTTGCGCAGGCCCTACCTACCTTCCTCATGAGCTTGTTTAAATTTCCTAGAAGCACCTGTGATGATCTTGGGCGGATGATTCGCAGCTATTGGTGGGGCGCATACAGAGGCAAGAGGAAAACGCACTGGAAATCTTGGGACTCGCTGTTGAGGCCCAAGTCGGCTGGTGGTATGGGATTCAAGGACTTCAGACTATTCAATCAGGCTATGTTGGCTCGGCAAGCCTGGCGTATTTTGGTCAACCCGGAATGTCTTTGTGCGCGCGTTTTGAAGGCAAGGTATTTCCCTAATGGACGACTAGAAGATACTGTTTTCACCAGCAATGCGTCGCAAACTTGGCAGTCCATTGTGCATGGGTTGGAACTGCTAAAGAAAGGCTTAATCTGGCGCATCGGTAACGGGCAGTCGGTCAGAATTTGGCGGGACTCATGGATACCACACCCTATTGGCAGGCCACCAATCACGCCACAGGGGAGATGTCGTCTCCGCCGAGTTTCAGAGCTTCTGGACGAGCATGGTGCATGGCGCGGAACCCTACTTCAACAGTATTTTATGCCCGTTGATGTTCAGGAAATATTGAAGATTAAAGCGTCCCCTCGGTTGGGGGCGGATTTCCTTGCTTGGGGTGCAGAACGTACTGGTATCTTCACCGTACATAGCGCGTACCGGTTGGCGCTTGAGGACAAGCTTCGTCCCTCTTCAGTCGCAGCGAGCAGGGCACCGGACGGGCGACGTGCCGTCTGGGCATTATTATGGAGGTGCCCTGCTCCTCCTAAGGTGCGTGTGTTTGCATGGCGTTTGGCTACCAACTCCCTTGCCACATGGTCTAATAAATTCACTCGACACATGGAGGTTACTGATATATGCCCTTTATGTGGTCTCGAGCGCGAGGACACTTTTCATGTGTTTTGTAGGTGCCCACGGGCTGTGCATTTATGGCGGACTATGGCGGAGGTGTGGTGTATACCGGACATTGAGTCAGTCCGCAACACCGGTCCGGAGTGGCCCCTGAACCTTATTGCAGAATGCAATGAAGGGGACCGGCTTCGCCTGATTATGCTATTATGGAGATGTTGGTATGTGCGTAATGAGATCACTCATGACAAGCCGGCGCCTCCCGTGGAGGTATCTCGTCGCTTTTTGCAGAGCTACGTGACCTCGCTGCTCGGGATCCAGCAGTACCCGCAGGGAGATTGGGACAAAGGGAAGATGGCCATCCAGCAAGAAGGTGTAGAACAGCCTATATCGCATGTGAGAGGTGTGCCATGAACAGCCCGCAAATGGAGTCCACCGCCCGCCAAGTGGACGAAACTGAATGTCGACGGTTCCTTTTCCCATGATGACGGGAGGGCCGGGGCCGGAATGGTGCTCCGCGACCAGGAAGGGGCCATCATCTTCTCTGCATGTCGCTCGCTATGGTCATGCCCGGATCCTTTGCATGCCGAGCTGGCTGGGTGCATGGAGGGCATAGCACTGGCCCTCCAATGGACGGAGCTGTCGTTCATCGTCGAGAGCGATAGTCTGCAGGTGGTGCAGTTGATCAATGCCTCAGGCCAAGACCGCTCGCAGTACGCCATGGTGGTTTCGGAGGTGAAGCGTCTTATGAGTGAAAGGGAGTGTCGTGTTGTTCATATTTCTCGAGAGCAGAATAATGTAAGCCATATGTTGGCGAACTTTGGGAGAACGGAAGACCGTACTGTGGTCTGGCTCCGCTCTGGCCCGGACAATATCCCTAGTTTGTGTAGGGAGTACCTTATTGGCTCTTGAGTAATACAAATCCCTTTTACCCCCCGCAAAAAAAAAAAGATTTTAATATACTGCTCCCTCCCTGTCAGCGGTATAGGGTACCGTAAAAACTCTCTCGAATAAAAGGAAAATGGAGGGAGTACATATCAGATTACTATTTTTACGAAAAGGCCATATATTAAGTACCAGTCCTTATAAACACACATTTACAGAAAATAAAATTACATTTAAAATAGATTCACTTGACGTATTAACTTGTTCACCTCATGCAAAAATATATAGTATTGTCTTAGTTGATCTCTTGTCCGACTTTACGATTTTCTCTATATACGTTTTAAAATAATAAATACAATGTTGTAATCGTTTATTCAACTAGTAAAGAAAATATTGTTATTCCCATAGTTCAATTAAAATGTAAAATAGTGCCCTTAAAAAAATGTAAAATAGTGCACCGATCCCAACGTTGGATTGCAGGTTCTTGGTACCGAAATTCTAAAGCGACCAAGAATTAGCAAAACAGTAATATCAAAAACTAGGTATTACTATTATTGATAAACGTTGCCTACCACATGAATGATATGTCATCGTGGGAGTGCGCAAGTGCAACAAGTGTAATGTGGCAATTGATGCACTTAAGGTCAAGTACAAAAAATTCGAGAAAAACTTACGATCTATTCATCAATAGTCTTGGCAGTACAAAAAATGCTAGAATGATAAAAAATACATTCAGGTCCGTAGACCACCTAGCGATGACTACATGCATGGAGCAAGTCGAAGGCGTGTCGCCGTCATCGCCTCTCCCTTACCGGAGCCAAGCAAACATTGTTGTAGTAGACAGTCGAGAAATAGTCGTGCTAAGGCCCCACAAGATCAGCACACCAGAACAGCAACTGTCGTCGATGAAGAGAATTATAGATCGAAATTATCCAACCTGTAGACACACAAACACAGACGAACGAAGATCGGATCCAAGTAGATCCACCGAAGACATAGGCCGACCGAATCCTACGAGATGCGCTGGAGACACACCTCCACACGCCCTTCGACGATGCTAGATGCACCGCCAGGACCGAGACTAGGCGGGAAAAGCCTTATTCCATCTTCAGGGAGGCGCCTTCGCCTCGCCTTCATGAGCAGTACACAAATCATAAATAAACACAAAAGAGCACCTAAAAACGGAGCAGGAGCCCTCTCGCCGGCAAGCGCTGAGGTCCACCGCGCTTCCATGGTCTAAGGAGGCAAGAAACCCTAATGCCCGAGTCGCACGAGGGCACAGGGATGATGGGGTGTTAGTGAAACCAACTTCACTAGCCTCTCAAAAAGTTATTAGACCCCGATTATAGAAAATATATGACCTATTTAACGAAGATTATAAATTATTCTAAATAATATTCAGACACATAAGTGTTAGGGAAAAAAATCCATTTACCTGATATCATGTATCATCGGTCTCATTGATGCAATGTGAAGCGGAGTCTCCTAAGAGCAAATACAATAGAGTGATGTAGGCGGGCTATAAGAGATGACACATCAAATTTTTGCCTAGTTGGAAGAGAAAGGAGAGGAGAGAGAAGAGAAGCGGGGCTACAAGCTTACAACCGGCTATAACACGAGCTTCAACAACCTTTGTGAGAGAAAGAGAAGAGTGACATATTAATGGCATAACATTTGAGTGGGAGTATGACTAACTATTGAGTGGGCTATTAGGTTGGCTATAAGTGACATGACAACTCCATATAACCGGCTTTGGCTATACTATTAATCATGCTCTAATAAGGGCATCTCCAACGCCGACCCTCAAATCACCCGTAACCGTCTAGACCGCGCAGTTCGGACGTGTTTTGCCATCCAGCGCGGTCCTGCATTGGTCCGCTTGGCGGTCCGTCGCCCTACATTAATGATATGCGGTTGCCGAGGAATCTACTCCGGCGCCACCTGTCCGTTCGTCTGCCACCGACCATTAACCACACCGCCGCGGCCCATTGCCATCCACCCGCTATATAAACTCTAGCCCCGGCCATAGCCGCAGTCATCCTCCACCGGTCCCTTTCTCCTCTCTGCACCACGCCCGCCATGGCCTCCTCGCGCTCCAAAGCTCTCTGGGACAACCTCTCGTCCAAGCAGAAGAAGGAGATGGCCGCCATTGCTGCCGGCTGGCAGGCCGGCAGGCAGACGAAGGCCGACGACGTCCCAATGGAGGACGCGGCCGAGGACGATCCTACGCCACCCTCCTCGCCGGTGCATGCCGACATCACCATCGGTGAGGCCCGTGCCCACTACACGGACAAGGTGCGGGAGGAGTGAGAGGCCAAGTTCCGGCAGGCGCAGGTCGACTAGGCCTACAACCTCCGCCTCCTCTACGAGCACCGGTGCGCGGAGGAGCAACTCGCTGCCGGCACGGCCATAGTGCCAGACGTGGACGTGGCGAAGCAGGAGGCGCTGGTCGACTTCTACCGCACCGCCCTCGGAATCCGTCGCAACCGCTGGTGGTACATCCAGTATCTGGCGGATTTACAGGCCGCCTACAAGGAGATGGACGAGGCGGCGGATGAGGTGTTCGGCAAATGCAACGACGAGGAGGACATCACCAGCTCCGCCATGCCCACGAAGCTGACACGTCCGCGAGCGCCATCGACAACGAGGAAGAGTAGAGCATCGGAGGTCGCCGGCGCTCGGTCCAGGAAGGCCAGCGCTCCTCCCCCTCCCCCCCCCCCCCCCCCCCCCCCCCCGGGTTGAAGCTAAGCTTGGTGGGCTCAACATCATCGCCCGATTAGCCGCTTGGCGGCGACGTGGAGGTGGATAGCTTCACTTTCCGGGGCTCATGGGTGCGGAGGCATAGCTGGAGACTGCCGAGACGGAGCTGGAGCTTCATTTCGCGGTGCTCACGCCCGGACGGACACCGGCGATCATTTAGATTAGGTTTAGAGTCCGGTTTAGTTAAAATATGTTTGAAATTTAATGATTTTTGTCCGGTTTGTATGAATATCATCCGGTTTGTTTAACCAGTGTTTGAATTGTATGCAGGTAGCATTGGATGACCGGCTCCTGCATCCGTGTCCGCGGATAGATGCGGGAGGAAATTTGCGGGTCAACGTTGTAGATGCCCTAATGTTGAAAAAACAATACAAATGTCGCATAAGTAACGATCACCGGAGAGACAAGGATCTGAACGCCATGGTTTTTTTTTTCTTCATGAATACGCAAAACTTGCGTATCATTTCATTGATAGAAGGAGTAGAATGAGTACAGCGGGGGTACAACACATTACACGAATGCAGACAGGCGTGAACATGGTGCTCGGAGCAGATAGACAAAGGTGCCGCGGTTTCTTTTTTAATGATGATGAAATGGAACAGGGGAGCGATCCCGTTTCTCTAGAGAGAGAGACAAAAACACAAGTAACAATGACGAGCTCGGCAACACGGGGCATTTAGGCTTTGACATCCTCGGCAAGCCAATCATCCTCGCAAGGGGCGATTAAAAACGATCATGCAGCTGGAAAACAGAAATTCCCTTGCGAAATAACCATTTGCAAGCTCGACCAAACAGCTCTTGGCGCTTCCAAGAACCAACCCGGCTCCCCGGTTCTGACCTCGGCCGCTTGACCCAAGAGATGACTCTAAACCTGATGACACAGCCCTTGCCCATCATTAAGATACTCCCACTGGTGTGGCGATCCGCGGGCGACGTAGCCGTCGGCCGATCGACACGGAGAATGACAGGCTAAACAAAATTTCGAAATCCTTCTCTGTACGGCTCCCTTTCTACGCTTCCCCTGTGGGACTTGACGGTTTCACCTCCTGGTCTCCTCGCCATTGCCTACAACCATAGCCTGACCTTTTTTTCCATGTCAATGAAAACATTTTCTTGTTTAGACGACGCGAAGGGCAGTCGTCGGTTCCTTCTCGCCTTGCTCACCAACAACCCAGCTCGATCGGGCTGGTGGCCACCGTCCAAACAAATTAACCCGGCCGGGTCACGCTTGATGCATTGATGGATCGATGCTGCTTGCTGCAGCTCTCCGTCGCAGTTGAGGCATGTTTAATCAGTTCTTTTGATGTCTGGAGGATATTCTCTTGTGTGAAGAACAAAAAGGATATTCTCTTACCGGTGCATAATATTCCATTTCGATGGCCAGCAGCTCGACCTAAGAAACAACAGTTCGTGTCAGAACTGGGGCCGTACCTGTGATCAACGAGAACCCCCTAATAATGCTGTAAAAGAAAAATGGGAAAAGGAATCCCTGGAAGAAAACTAAAAAAGTGACCAAAAAGAGCGTGCGACTACTTCTCCATGTTGTAAACGTGAGCTGTATCACCTCCTCACCATGTCAAGCAAAGAGTGTGCAGAAGTCGTCTCCGCTTAAGCAAAGACGGCTTCTGGACAGTCAGCAGCATATATAACACGACTCGACTTTACAAATTACAGAGTGACGCTTTACATGCTCCTCCTCATCATCAAATCTTTTTTTTGTACATATTGCCCCCCAGTAGCGTTCTGCGTATCGGAGCCCGGGGAGCCGCCGATTTCGCAACCAAATCTTTCTCTGCGCCTGCCCGTAGTTCTGTTTCCCTTGTGAATTCACGCGACGCGCTCCAAAAACTGGCTGTCAGAGCAACGGAAACTGCAGGTGTAACTACTGACGAGCATGGAGAAAAAAAGTTGCTGTAAGAAAAAGGATGCTACCTTGTACTGGACCTATGTTCAAGGCTTTGTGTATGCCGTCAGACGCTCACTTGTAGATGCCAACGAGAAGGATGTCGTATAGTATCGTGGAGTTCCCAGGAATGTTGCAGTCCCCTGTTAACGATTGATAAGCTAGACTGAATATGCATGCATTGGGTTGAATTTCTTAGGGAAGAAAAGGCTGAAGATACCCGTCAAAAAAAAAAAAAAAAGGCTGAAGATGATCGGTGTAAGCCAAGGGAGCTGAAAACTAGTCTGTTCTTTTGTTTATTACCTGAGAAACAGCCTGCTGGTTCAGGTCCGTATGCCAAAATCGGAGGTATCATGAGCTTGCGCTTCCCACCTGTAGCAGCACCGCAACAGAGAAAGACATGGTGCAGGTAAGAATGGCACAACATTTACTTGGCATGCTGAAAAGATTCTAGTCCTTGTAATCAAGTTTGCTGAATTTACCGACGAGCATGGGTGGCACGCCGCCGCCGCCGCCGATCCCCTGTTGAAGCCCTCGGAGGATCTGCAAATGGTAAACATGGGGGGGGGTTTAAGCCCAGACTGAAAACTCTGCCGGCCTGCCTGAAATAATGAGCATTGCATTTGCATCTTTCAGTGAGCGAATGCTGCCCACCTTGCCTGCGCCGATGCGCATCGTCAGTGGCCTCCCGCGCTTGTAGCTGCTGTCGAACACTGTCCCGTCGGGGAACCTTGCCGTGTAGTGTATCTGACAACCATCGACACAGGAAGGATTACAAACTTGAAATCCATAAAATCAGCAGAGAACACAGCGATCGGCGCTGCTTCAAGGGCGTGCATATGCAAGAAACCGCCGTCCGGGCACCCACATTGATGAGCTCGCCGCGCTTGGGCTGCACGCCGGTGCCGACTTCGACGTCGCAGTACCCGAGCCCGGACTTGGCGAAGTCCATGTCGCAGAGCTTCTCCCCGACCGTCGCGAAGTACTCGATGCGCGTCGCGCCGGCGTCCCCGGCCGGGCACAGCAGCGCCGCGGAGGCCAGGAACCCCGCGCCCAGCGCGAGCACGCCCCTCCTGCCGCTCGCCGGCGCAACCGAAGACGTCGACGGTGACGCCGATGAGTTGCAGGGCGCGACGGCGGCGAGGGCTCTGCCGCTGCCGGGTCGCGCGGCCGGAGGCGACGGGATTGGGCTGGAGGCCATGAGCGGCCGCGGGGAGATAGGAGGCGGCATGATGATTATCTCCAAACTGTGGCTGCAAGCCGCGCGCGGGCACGCCCGGGATGATCGTTTTACCCGATGCTGGTTTTGCCGAGCCCAGGCCCGGTGGGCTATGGAAAATTGTTTGTGTATGAGCCTGGGCTGTATGTCCTGCTCGAATTCCCAGCCCAGCCTAATGCTTGCTCTCTCCGCATTAGCCCAAATTTGGAAAGCAACGAGATCCTTCTCAAAAAAAAAAAAGAAGAAGAAGGAGAGCAACGAGATACCCCGTCCTTGCGGAAGCCCCTCACTTTAGTTGGCTGAGAGCACGTCAAGTGCCGCGTCCAGCCGCCGCCACATATCTCTCCCTGAGATTTTTTTTCTATACGCGTTTTTGGATTTTAGATGGGTTTTTTTATTGGTTTTTTTGACTCTTTGGTTTTCGCCTGATTTTTCATCGGTTTTGAAGAGAAAATTTTGATCTTTTTTGCGCAGAAAAATTGTACTTCCACGAGAAGCACAGGTTTGCTTCTTGTGGAGTTACAGATTTGCTTCCGTGCGAAGCACATCGGGAAAGGAAAAAATGTTTTTTTTTTTGCTTTTATGAGAAGCACAAATTTGCTTCTCGTGGAGGCACGGATTTGCTTTCACGAGAAGCACAGTTGTGCCTCTCGGAAAGGGAAAAAATATGTTTTTTTTCCTTACACGAGAGGCACAGATTTGCTTCTGTGAGAAGCACAGTTGTGCCTCTCGGAAAGGAAAAAAACACGCTTTTTTTGCTTCCGCGAGAAGTACAGTTGTGCCTCTCGGAAAGGGAAAAAACACGTGCTTCACGGAAAGGGAAAAAAAGAAAAAAAAAGTGCTTCCGGCTCCGACTTTGCGTCCAGAGGTAAGAGAGGGGGGGGGGGGGGGGGGGGGGGGGAGGGGGAGAGAGGGGCGGACTTTTTTCGACCTCTTTTCCATATGATGGTTCCACCTGAAGCTCACATGTTCATCGCTGAGAAAAGAAGACATCTATTAGTGACCTGGTCGTAAGGAGGGGCAAAATCAACCTAGAAATAATTGATAGACGGCCAGAGCCTTTGACTGGACAAAAACTGTGTTGGGCTAAGTCCCTCCACATGGAGGTGTCTTGGCAGCCCAACATCAGCCCACACAAGTCCAACACATGTGAACCGTTGATCTGTTTTGCATTCAACGGTTGTGAGTATTCCTTGTGAAGGGAGCAAGAAGAAAATCCTAGCCACTCCACCTCTGTTGTGTGGTGGCTGCCATTTTCGTGAGAGTGAGAGAACACATAAAGAACACACAACCTGTGAGAGAGAGGAAGAAGAAGTGAAGGTTCTGTCCAGATTTGCTGCATTTGACTAGACAGTGTTCAAGCTGGTGATTGGAGGCTCAAACGTGCCTGGATTGACCTCAAACTTGGTGAGATCATTCCTTACTTTGAGTACTTCGATCTGGTTAGCTGGTTTCAGGATAGGGTCAGTGGAGCATCAGATTCGAGAGTGGTTTTGTCAGCTCTAACTGCTGCAGTTTCAGAACAGAGTAGTTTTGGGAGACGAACAATTTGGGTAGGCAAACGGTGTCCGATTGACCTGCAATTTTGAGGGGATCTCCGGAACTTGTGTGTCTACTTGTTTGCCAAATTTGGTACTGTTTGCTTCTGCGGTTTAAGAGCAGTTTGCAAAACACTGAAGAGGACAGAAGCTGTGTAAACTTTGCTTTGCTGAAATCTTGCCTCTTGTGGTGGTTGTTGTTGTTGCCGGTTGGCAACATGAAGAGTGTGTTGTAAATCTCTCTAGAGGTTCTAGAGAAGACTTTGTACTCACCATTTTCATAGTGAAGTTTTGTGGAGCGGTCGGTTCACAGCCTTGGTTTTTTACTCCTTAAGTTGAGGAGGTTTTTCCACGTTAAATCCCGTGTCACATTAGCATGTTGTTTGTGTTATTCCGCTGCTTACTTGTTGGTTGAAGCTGTCCTCAAAATTCATCACAAGTGTAGAGAGCTATGTAGTGTGCATGTTTGCCGTGTCGGTGAATTTGTGCAGCGCATTGTTGCTGTCCAGCCTCAACAAACGGTACAGAAGAGCATTCCTGTAAGGGCTCCAGACGGAAGAGGGACAAATTTGAACAGTCCCAAAAATTAAGAGTAAATGTGAGTAGCGAGTTCAAGTCAGGGGAAGAAATGAAATTGATTTTTGTGGAGTTGTTGTAAAAAAAAAAGATTTTTGTGGACTTAGTGTTGGACAGTGTGAACTTGAAAGTTGTAGGCCAAAGTAATTGAGGCACAAAGGAAACAAAGATTTTAGAGTCAAAATGACGAGATTTTACTTGATATAAAACGATGACTATAAAGGCACGCAACTAGTCACATTTCATCCATCCTTGGGTGCATATATACAGTTTACTTCTAATTTTTCGAAATTCTGATGTAGCAGTGCACCCATCTATACGGCCGTATATTTCCTGATAGCTTTATGCAACCGTAATTTTGGCACCATCCTACCAGACAGCTTACTGTAGCAACACCGTTATATCAGACAGTCAACTATAGACAGCGCCCGAGCAAAATCGCTATCACAGATCATCATACATTTAGAACCAGTGGCGGATCCACCATTGGGGCGAGCTGGGGCGGCCGCCCCAGCTCTCCGGCGACGGAGCAGGGTATCTCCCGTGCCTAGCGACCATCGGCGCAGTTCAATGAAGCTCCATCGTCATCCGCCGCCCCGGCAAACCTCAATTTCTGGGTCCGCCACTGTTTAGAACCACAGATTTTTACCGCAAAACAAAGATTGTAACAAGGCAACGAGCTAATATTGTGCAGAGAAAATACGAAGAAAGTAGTGACATCAACAAACACATTGGGCTATTGAAAGTAGGTTACACTCAATTTCAAAAAAGAAAGAAAGTAGGTTACATTCATTTAGCCAGCCCAAAACAAAACACAAATGTTGAATGTGCCGATCCGCCCCCACGGTATGCAAGTCATACAGTACATGCTCACCAGATGATTCACATAGCATACGGAGTATTATTACGAAGTCCAGCATGGTACCGGAGCCAACGGCGGAGCCAGGGGGGACCAGCAGGGGCCACAGCTCCCCCCAACATCCAGAATTTTTTTGAAGACCCCAGCTTAGCTATGTATAGAACTATGTGGCCTCTCCTATTTCTCTCTCCCAAACATCATTTTGGTGAAATAGAGTAGATGCTTGCTCACAGAAGATCCTACTAAGTAGTGAAAAGTGAATGCCTTTTTGACTTTTGCTCCCATTGCTTCAGCGGTTCAGCCACACACACGCAAACGAGTGCCCTTGCTTATTTTTCATTCCTGCTCCTGTTCTGTGCTTATGTAGGACGACTAGAGAGGCAAATTATATGTGGACAAGGCAAAATTTGGTGTTGAAATTTATAAATACCTCTTGATTACTTTGTTTCAAAATAAATAAATAAATTTAGACTGACATGTTATCAACGTAGAACCTTAAAAATATCTTCTTTTCTTTTCGCGGGAGGACCTTAAAAATATCAATCGGTGGATTAAAAACAGTTAAAGGTCTACGCAATCTGACTGATAATTGTTCGTTCGTCAATTATCACCATTCAATTGTACATATGTCTATGTTATCAATACTTTGTAATAATGCTACATATTTTAGTATACCCACGGTCGTTCCTATATATTTTTCCAGGAAAAAAAATCAAACATATTCCGTAATCCATATACCATGTTGCATTTTAGAAGAGTTTAGTTCAATGTTCAGAGAATAGGGTGAGGCTAGGCTCGCAAGGAGCGACCTAGTCCACCTGGGCTCATACCTAGGTAGCCCGTGGTGCTTTGAGATTTTTTCTATAAAAATATGTCTTTAAGGGCTAGTCGTGGATGGTCCCGTTTTTTTAGTTCAATGTTCGGCCCCCCTTACGTATAATTCCTGGCTCCGCCGTTGACCGGAGCTAGCCATAATCCGGCACGAGAAAACCACATGAAATCCGCGGCACCACGAATGCGATGCGACATCTTAACAAGCTAGAAGTGAAATGGGGAGGTTTACCATGCGTTACTTCTTCTGCTGCTTCTTCCCCGGCTTCAGCTTTATGACCTCGTCAATGTACAGTATGCCCTTCCCCTTGTACACTTCAGGAGGTTTGCTGCATCGGACAGCTCCAGCGAAATGGTGCACTCTATGCTTGTCAATGCCAGTACAGCATATTATGTTGGGCTTGAAGCAGAAGACGCGGACGGCAGGTGGGGCAGTGAACTGCACCTCATGGCTGTAGCCTAGTTTCAGAAACAACTCGCGGCCTTCACGCTCTGTCCTTGCTTTAAAGCCAACTCCAACAAGCTTCAGGAACCGAAAGAACTTGGCTTCCATTGCAAGATGAGAAGTCCGCCCGGGGATGAAATATTTGTTTCCGGCTTTACCTTGACAAAACAAGGACAAAAGGTTCATCAGAAAATTGGGCACTACTGTAAACAAACAGGAGTACGATCATGCTGCAAGTATTGAGAATTCGATATATACACAAGACCGTAGTTAAAATCGGTTCAGAACATTGCAAAAGATTCGGTACAACATACATGAGTACATCCCGTAATTTCATCTCACAATTAAATATATACCTCAACAACTCTTACTGAAATAAATAGACGAAAACAGCAACTCTGAACTCTGAAGTCCTACTCAAGTTCCTCAACTATCGAAGATGGGAGCAACCACCAATTAGAGTTCACAACGGCCTAATTATATTATCTCTAAACAAAGGAGGACAGAAGGTTCATCAGAAAATTGAGCCCTTATGTAAAAAATAACAGGAGTATGATCATGCTGCAAGTACTGAGAATTTGATATATAAATACGAGACCATACTTAAATCGATTATTTTCAGAACATTGCAAGAGATTCGGTACAATATATAGGGGTCCATCCTGTAACCTCATCTCATAATGGATGAAATGTAATGATTCAACAACTCTCACTGAGATAACTAAAGAATGAGAACAGTAAGTCTGAACTCTATGAGTTCGTTCCATTATCTCATCTTACAGAGGATGAACCAATTCAACAACTCTTATTGAAATAACTACGAAGGAATGAAAACAACAACTCTCAACTCTGAAGCACTACTTGATTCCTCAACTATCAGAGATGAGGGAAGGCACCAATCAGAGTTCACAACGGCATGATTATCTTATCTCAAAACAGGGATATATAGCATTCCAGGTTAGACACCAAGTGGCAAGCTAAAATGACTGATACGGACACGTGTATCAGTCTCGGGCCGATATGGATACATAATTTCAACATTTTGGAAAAGTGCCAAAACGGGCATACGTTTTACTATTTTTTTAACTCACAAAAAAAAAGTATAGAAGCTAGGAACAGCAGATCACCTTGTTTGCTCTACTGTGGATGCCGAAGCAGCTCCAAGCCTCTCCAACTGACAATGTTAATGCCCTGTTCCAACTCCAAGTTCCAAAGGGATAGAATTAGACTTTTCGTAACTGTAAAATGAATATGGAGCAGCAAATCAAATCATGAGTTAGCTGTACATCTGTCATTGCATAACACGAAAGGTGGAACCTCAAGATCAAACAGCTAACATGCAAAAGGAGAAACAGTCACTTTAAACGGTAATATTTTAGGCTGACTGTTAAATCAACAACAAAGCGTAACAGTACCATTATATTCCCAATCATAAACAAGATTTGGGACATCTATCATGACAACAATACCACTATACTAATTTGTTAACCAATTTCGGCCAGTATAAACAAGACAAAAGCCCCTGCTCTCTCATATTGAACGCTACTGGTAAGCTTTGATTTCAGGTCAAGACGGTGCAGATAAAACAACTTAATCTTTTTCTTTTCATATATCTTCAGTCATTGCATGTTTCACTGCTTACATGTTTAAACTAAAACATTTGCTCAACTGAAAAAAAAAATCAAACTACAATTTGTAAACATTTGCCCCTACAAGCATTATCACAAACACCTATCAAGCAAATTCCTTTCACATGTAAACTTGAACATGCACTGGAAAATCATGCAGCAAGTAATCAACAAGAAATATCATTGCATTCTCGGTTTCTCACAATATCAAATGTACAGCGAGTACTCATCTAATACAAAAATCAGGGGAAAAAATTGAACAAACGGAGGATCCAAGAGGAAGAAGGGAGGGGTATGAGGGAAGAAGGAGGAATGTTGGAGGAGGAAGGACGAAGGAGTGGTGGATACCTGCCTTTGGACTGGTCGCCGGCGTAGCTCCGGGCGGCGGCGTTGCTGGGCGGGAGCGGCTGCTCCAGGGAGGGAGGCGGTCGGGAAGGACTCACTCTGGTCGTTCGCTAGCTCGGGAGGCGCTCTCGAGCTCCTGAATGACGGCCGTGGGCGTCAAACAGGGAGCCTTCGCTGAAGGCCAGCACCAATGGACCGGCCCACTCTTCCCGTGACCGGTTTTCTAAAAAAAATCCTACGGTTTTTTAGTCGGTTTTTCACCCAAAGAACCAGCCGTTGTATTTTAGGACCTAGATATTTTTAAAATATAAAAAATATTTTTGAAAATTGTCTAGTATGTGTTATATATATACATATATATATATATATATATATATATATATATATATATATATAAAGAGTCTATTCATCACCCAGGGTGCAGAATAAATTATTCTTCACCCGAGGTAATCTTACGATCATTTCATAAATAAATTACATTTGAAATACAAATAATTACATTCATATTGATTCACTGCGTAAAATTTGGCATAAGGAAAAAAAATATAGGTCATAAGACCAAAAAAATTACATTTTATGTACATTTTACACTATGTTTTTACATTTGTAATTTTATGAAACATAAAATATTTTTACGGCGATTATATATTTTCTTACGTTCTCTTTTTACGTCTGAAATAAGACAAAATTTACGAAACGTAAAATTACGGTGCATTGACGTTAAAATAGAGGGGTGAAGAATAACTATTCCTCACTCAGGGATCAACGTATATTAAAAAATGTTCAATGTGTGTTATAAAAATGATCATCGTATAATTGAAAAAAAGTTCACCATATATTAATAAAATTTCAATTTATACAACAAAAACATGTTCATCATATACTACAAAAATGTTCACCATATTTGAAATAAATGTTCACCGTATATTGAAAAAATGTTCACCTTATATTGCAAAAACTATATAAAAAATTAGGAACATAAAAAAAGAAAAAAATTAAAAAAAATATCAAAAACGAAGAACCAAACCAAAACAAAAAATCAAAACCAAAATCCACACACACAAAATAGAACCGAAAAAGAAAAATGGTGCATGCATCAAATGGGCCGGCACAACTTTCCTCGCGCTTCAGCGAAGGCGCGCCTATATGACGCACACAAACCTACACAAGGGTCATATAGTGTTTGCCGGTGCTCTTCGTTCGCTCGCTGGACAAATTTGTTGATGACAAAGAAAATGAGTGGAATTCAAGGCCCAGATTGCATTAGATACTATTCACCTCACAATTTGTCTTTTTTAATTCTTAATATTCGTTTTGAATTTGGGTATAAAATTTCATAATTTTTGACAATTAAGATGGTATACTCCCTCTGTTCTATATTAATTATCGCAGCGGCAATTACTATGGATCATACGGAGTAACTTTTTTCAGAATCAGATGTATATAGACATGTTTCGGTGTGTTTGTTCACTCATTTTAGTCTGTATATACCTCATATTAAAATATCCAAAACATCTTATATTTGTGAGCGGAGGGAGAACGTCACAGGGACTGAATGCACCGTCTTAGGACCCTCCCTCATTATCACTCACATGTACCAGATTACATCAATGTAGTGGCCAATTGGTCAGAGATACACGTAGCAACATGAAGGGGGGTTGAGGGGAAGAGCCAGATGTAGGGGGACAAGAGGTCGTCGTTGTCGTGATCGATGTGGACATCAAAACCTCCTAATCAGCGCTTCAGCCGCTCGAATCAGTGCATACCGCTGGTGTGGCCGTCGTGCGGGCCATGGCCCATTTGTGGCTGGACAGCTTGACTCGCTCGCTCACAGCACTTGCGTGCGTTTAGCTCGCCTTGTTTTTTTGTTTGCCCGCTTTTCTTTTTGGTGTTGCTTGTTTAAGAAAAAAACTATGTCGGTTTTTAAAGTAAAAAACTGTTCACAAATTTGAAAAAGTTCTTAAATTTGAACAAGTGAGCGACCAGAAAAAAAGTTCATGAATTTGTAAAATAATCATGAATTTGAAAAAAGTGCCCGAATTGTTCAAAAAATTGAAAAAAAATTATGAACTAAAAAAATGAATTTGAAAAATTATGAATTTAAAATATGTTCACCAATTCGGAAAAAAATCATGAATATTGGACAAAAAATGTGAATCTAAAAATAGTATGCAAATTTTGAAAAAGGTTCACTGATCTATAAAAGTTCACAAACTTTGAAAATTTGATCATGAATTTGAAAAATATTCATGAATTTAAAAAGTGTTCATGAATTTGAAAATAAATGTGAACTTTAAGGAAAAGGAAAAAAATAATAAAAACGACAAAACCAAATTAAACCTGTCCACGGAATACCCAAGAGAATCTGCCACAAAAAAATGGTGGAACCTTCTAGATGGTTCTCAAAACTGGTGAATAAAAAGAACAATGCAAACGTACATAGCGATCGACAGAAAAGAAGAAGGAAGTTAAATGAGCTGAGGTCAAGGTCGATAGGGCGTGTGCGAAAGTTGGAAACATAATAGAAACTGGCGCATAAATTCTAAATATGAATCACCCCTTAGAACGTTTGAAGCGTCAGATTACTTCCAACTGCTATTTGGCGCCTTAAACGCCCGGTTCATTTGCATTTCTGTAACCGACGCATGCCACTTCCAATGGGCCGGCCCATGTAGTTTTTTTCACCTGTTTCTATTTTGTCGTTTTCCTTTTATTTTTTGTTTTTTGTTTTTATCAAATTCTTGAACTTCTCCTAATTTTGTGAAGGTTTTTTTAAATTTGAAAACTTTGGTCGATTCTGTTTGTGAACTTTTCATTTTCAAATCCATGATCTTTTTCTCAAATTCATGTACTTTTTCCAAATTTCATGAACGTTTTAAAAATTAGGAACTGTTTTCCATATCTTTTATGAAGTTTTTTTTCTTCAAATCCATGAACTTCTTTTCAAAATCAATGAACGTTTTCTCAAAATTGATCAAATTCCTGAACTCTTTTTCCAAAATCAATGATTTTTTTTGAAAAAATTTGAACTCTTTTCCCCAAAATGGATGAATTTTTCCAAATTCGCAGAAGTTTTTTGAAAATCTATGAACTTTTTGAAAATTTGAACCTTTTTACATTTTTCGAAAACTTTTGTTTTGCAAGTCTATGACCTTTTTACAAATCCAAGTTTTTTTTTAAATGTTTTAGATCCATTTTTCAAAAGAGATCAAAACGGTCAACGGTCGACCGATGATCGGCTGACAAGTCAATGGTTGACTGGTCAACCATCGACCGATTGAACAAAAAGGTCTTCATCCTTTGTTGGGCCAGGCCCAATTAGCTAGCGCGTGAGTGCCAGGTAAGCTTCGCGACGCCAAAGGGACCGAAGAGGAGGTCTCCAGATTAATTGTACTGCATCCCTCTCAATTTGTGAACTGGGTCAGGCCCATTAACATGGCCCATGCACGAGCCTAGTTGGAAGGAGTCGCTGACACACCGATAGCACCAAATGCTTTGGAGCACCTTCATTTTTTAACTCCGCATGTAAGTATGCCACATCACCATGCAAGTATGAATAAGAAAAGCCCACCTCAACATACAACAATGCATAGGAAAAGACTCACCATCACATATAACCATGCATGTTAAATATTTTCCAATCTATTATTTTATTATATTCAAAAAATATTTTACAATTATGCATACTCAAATATAATAATTTGTATGTATTTTTAATTTTGATTCACGTGTTATTAATACAAATATTTATATTTCACAGAATCAAAATTTATTGAAATATATTGCAATCTATTCCCGCAACAACATACATCGAACGTTTCGCCACTTTCGCCCCTGAAAGACAAAATCATTTCGCAGAAACCATAAGCCCCACAAGGTAGCAGATGTAACAACATTAGTCGCTTCTCGCGACTTTTTCTGTTTCCATAAGGGAGATAATGAATGGAAAGACACATGTACATAAATACCCACCCCCTCAGCCACTACAGACCAAATTTGCACAACAACAATACAATCAAAAAATAAGTGTTGAACAGATTCAGGTTCCCCACAAAAACACACATGTAGGATCTTCCACATATCTCCTCTTAGCTAAATTATCCCTAGTAAGGCACTTGTTATAGAAAACCAACCAAAGAAAAACATGTATGCTGGAAGGAACTTTGATTTTCCAAATAGCATCTTGGATATCAGAAGATACCCCTCCAAAATTAATCATTTTATAAAAAGACTTCACAGTGTATTGACCAGAAGGTTCAAGCATCCACCTGGGAGTATCAACATCTGTACTGGGAGTGAAAGTCTTGACCACATCAATCAAACTATATCAGTTGTTCATGATAGAATCATCTACACACCTCCTGAATGTAAGATATAGGGTAGTACCATCCGGCTCAGACCTGGGCAAGGGATGCATCTTGCTAATGGCAGATTTCAAACAAATCCCAGAATCTGGTTTTTAAGGAGTAATCCCCAACCCACACATCATGCCAAAAGGCAATGTTTTTCCCATCCCCAGGGGACCAACTAATGAAATTCCTGGCAGCATCTAGTGCCCAAGTCAGACTTTTCCAAAAAGGAGAGCCCAAAGTAGGTTTGCCCCCAAAAATATTGGGTTTATCAGTAGCATATTTGTAATTAATGATTTTCTTCCAGCCATTGTCTCTACCATCATGAATGTAGGAGATATGCCCTAGAGGCAATAATAAATGTTATTATTTATCTCTATGTTCGTAATTAAGTTTATATTCCGTGCTATAACTGCTATGGTTCTCGAGTCTGCAATAACCACGAGGCTCGAAGGAAGACTCATATGCACGTGTGGAATAATAAATGATAAAATGTATTCCTAGTCTGGCCTCTAAGACTAGCTCAAGTGTTGCATGATGATCCTGTTTTCGTGATCATGGGCATGACTATGCGAGCAAACTTTGAGGGCACATTGTTAGAAGAACACTTGTGTTGAATCGACCCGAATTGATGTTATGCTATGAGATACATTCGTCACAAGTTAATGGTTTATAACAAAGAGAAAGTTAATGTTTGCATAATTCCTTAGACCATGAGAGTATCGAGTTTCTTCATGCTTGCTTCATGAACTTTGGGTTTGTTAAACGTCATCCGTAACTGGGTGGCTATTACGGCGGCTTACGGGTTCATGGGAAAGTATGTCAAGGGACTTGATAGCTCAAGATTGGGATTTGCTCCTCCGACGATGGAGAGATATTCTTTGGGCCCTCTCGGTGTTACGGTATCCATCATCGTCTGGCCAGACACATTGTGATTTGATCACAGGGATGTCGGAACACGGGAACGAGAAAAGAGAACAAAACCGGTAACGAGGTAACTGTCATTGTGGACAAGTGTTGATCCACGGGGATGCCGATAAATCTCACCTCGGGTGTTTGTAACATATCGTGAAGCAACAGGAATAGCACACGACAACTGGAGGTTCACTCGAATATTTATTCGTATGGGTATAGGGGTCAATATGGGTGTCCACGACTCCGATGTTGATCATTGATCGGAAAGTGTTCCGGTCATGTCTATACTTCACCGAACCTATAGGGTCACACGCTTAAGGGTCATCTATATGCTGAATACTAGACAGGGAGTCTGAGAGAAAGTCACCGGAAAAGTTTCGGAGACAACGGAAGAGTTCCGGAGAGAGAACACCAAAAGAGTTTGGGTAAAACCGAAAAGTTGTTTCGGAGTATACCATTAAATTAAAATGGTTTCAACACACGCCTGGAAATTCTTAGAGGGTGCGAGAATTGTTCTGGGAACTTCTGGGATTTTTCCGGAGAAAAAATCGGAAATGTTCCGGAGCTGCGAGAACCGCTTTGGTTGCTTTTCGCTGAAGAAAATCATTGATCCTAAAATGTTTCAGAACGCGTTCAGAATTGTTTTAGTGGGTGCTGGAAATGTTCTGGACCTACAGAAATATTTTCGGATTTAACGGACGCGAAAAATTGTCTTCGTGAATAGTGAAAACGCATTCTTGTTTGCTTTTCGCTGATGAAAATCATTGATCCGGAAATGTTTCGGAACGCGTCCAGAATTGTTTTAGTGGGTGCTGGAAATGTTCTGGACCTACAGAAATATTTTCGAATTTAACGATCGCGGAAAAATATTTTCATGAATAGTGGAAACACTATTTGGTAGCTTCTTTAGGAAGCCACCTTTGAGGGCATTTTGGTATTTCCAAGTGTCCTCTACCCCTTCGGCTTGGCCTATAAATAGGGGTGGAGGGGGCTGCCCAAACTCACTCTTTCTCTCATACATTATGCCATGCAATGATCTGGCTTCTTCTCTCCCTCACACGAAATAGTTTCGTAAAGCCGAAAGGCTGTCTGGGTTCCGGTGGGAACTAGTTCTGGACGGCGAAGCCCTGCCGGATAGCTAACACCGTAAGTGTGCAACCCCATAGAGAGGTCGTAGGTTCGATCTTTTTGCCCGTGGGGCTGTTCGAGAGTGCCTCCCAAAGGGCTGTCCGAGTGACCGTCCAAGTTTCTGTGAGTGCCTCCCGAAGGGCTGTCTGTGACACCGTCCGGGGGACTTTCCGACCGCCTCCCGAAGGGCTGTCCGAGGGACTGTCCGAGGAGCAGACGAGGGAGTACATCCTCGCGGTTGGGAGGTTGTAAATCCTAGCTGCGGGGATCTGCACCGACGATCTTCATCAACTCTACTTCCGCTGCGCTACGAGTCGGTAACGATCAGATCCAAACCTTGTATGCATCTCCATAGTGATCCTGGGCGTGCTCGCTGTACCGATTTTTTTTGTTTTCTGCCGCATTCCCCTACAGTGGCATCATGAGCCGTGCTATGCGTAGATGCAGGTTACGATCTAGAATACATAGAGATGTATGGGTGTTGTATAATATAATTTTGTAGTAGATGAGTTCTGTTGCTGAAAACTATTTGTGCGGGTAGCAGATGAAATTTGTTACCCGATGTTCTTGTTGCTTCGCTGAAATTTGCGTATTTCTGATCTTGATAACGGCATGGTGGAGTTTCAAAGTCATGTCAATCCGCGATCCTGATTGATCAACGAAGTGCTAACAATTCGTTGAATTCCACCATAGTTAAAAGAAAGATGAAATTTCGCAGACAAAAGGGCAATGCAGATATGATCTGCAAGGGGCTCATTTGTATGATGAAGTTCAGTATGGGGCTCGATATTTTATTATCTCGTGTTTCATACACCCCTCAAAGTTAATCTAGTGACTTGAATAATCATACTTGATGATAAACGTTGGTAACTGCAGTTAAGTCAAAACCTTAGAAGCCACGTAAAATAAATTTTTGCATAAACCGATTAGAGGCGTCTAACTTGGTTTTGCAGGATGACATGAGATGTGCACGTGATGTGGTATATCAGTTCTCATATTAATTTGATTATGTATGAGATGACCATATGATGTAAAATTAACATGACCTGCGTGTCATGATTCGGCATGATGGCTGGAGCCATATGATTGTCACTTTAATGACCTGCGTGTCAACCTTAAGTAATGCACATATTTTATTAGCTATAGAGATAGCAATATTATATGGTGCATCGACAAGGTGGTGGCAATCTTCGCAAAGGTGAACACCGACGCGAATGCCGAAGACGAAGAAATAAAAGAAAGGCCTACTCCCCATGTCACCTGGCACAGTGCTTTGCAAGAATCAGTGTCCTCGGACTCTCGATGAGCGAGTACAGATGAATGATGTTCCATATGCCTCGGCAGTTGGTTCTATTATGTATGCCATGCTATGTACAAGACCGGATGTTTCCTATGCGCTAAGTGTTAGCAGCCGGTACCAAAGTGATCCAGGACTGGAACACTGGGCTGCAGTCAAAGGTATTCTTAAGTACCTCAGAAGGACCAAGGATTTACTCCTTGTGTATGGAGGTGATGAAGAGCTCATTGTAAGTGGTTACACTGATGCAGGCTTCATGACTGACCCAGATGACTTCAAATCTCAATCAGGCTATGTTTTCATATTGAACGGCGGCGCAGTTGATTGGAAAAGTTCCAAACAAAAGACTGTGGCGGATTCTACGACGGAGGCGGAATATGTTGCAGCTTCAGAAGCCTCCAAGGAGGCGGTATGGATCAAGCAATTTCTTGAAGACCTTGGTGTGGTTCCAAGTGCTCTGGACCCGGTGGAGATCTATTGTGATAATAGTGGCGCCGTGGCTCAGGCAAGGGAGCCAAGTTCGCACCATAAGACAAGACATATTGAACGCAAATATAAACTCATTCGACATCATGTCGAAGCGGGTTTAGTAAAAGTACGCAAAGTTCACACGGATTTGAACGTGTCAGACCCGATGACAAAGCCTCTACCACGAGCAAAGCATGAGCAGCACCGGATAGCCATTGGTGTTAGGGAAGCCATGTAACTGGATTATGACTCTAGTGCAAGTGGGAGTCTGTAGGAGATATGCCCTAGAGGCAGTAATAACAGTTATTTTGTATCTCCGAGTTTGTAATGAATGTTTATGTTCCATGCTATAACTGCAATGATTCTCGAGTCTACAATATCCACGAGGCTCGGAGGGAAACTCATGTGCACGTGTGGTATAATAAACGGTAAAAAGTATTCCTAGTCATGCCTGTAAGACTAGCTCAAGTATTGCATGATGATCCTGTTTTCCTGATCATGGGCATGGCTATGCCGGCAATTTTGAGGGCACAATGTTAGTAGAACACTTGTGTTGAATCGACCCGAATTGATGTTATGCTATGAGATACATTCGTCACAAGTTAATGGTTAATAACACAGAGATAGTTAATGTTTGCATAATTCCTTAGACCCTGAGAGTATCAAGTTCCTTCGTACTTGCTTCGTGAACTTTGGGGTTTGTTAAACGTCATCCGTAACTGGGTGGCTATTACGGCGGCTTACGGGTTCACGGAAAAGTATGACAAGAAATGAGATAGCTCAAGATTGGGATTTGTTTCTCCGACGATGGAGAGATATTCTCAGGCCCTCTCGGTGTTATGGTATCCATCATCGTCTGGCCAGACACATTGTGATTTGATCACTGGGATGCCAGAACGCGGAAACGAGAAAAGAGAACAAAACCTGTAACGAGGTAACTGGCATAGTGGACAAGTTGTTGATCCACGGGAATGCCAATAATTCTCACCTCGGGTGTTTGTAATATATCGTGAAGCAACAGGAATAGCACACGACAACTGGAGGTTCACTCGAATATTTATTCGTGTGGGTATAGGGGTCAATATGGGTGTCCACGGCTCCGATGTTGATCATTGATCGGAAAGTGTTCCGGGTCATGTCTATGCTTCACCGAACCTATAGGGTCACATGCTTAAGGGTCATCTATCTGCTGAATACTAGACAGGGAGTCTGAGAGAAAGTCACCGGAAAAGTTTCGGAGACAACGAAAACGTTCCGGAGAGAACACCGGAATAGTTTCGGTAAAACTGAAAAGTTGTTTCGGGGTATACCATTAAGTTAAATTGGTTTCGGCACACGCCTGGAAATTCTTGGAGGGTGCCAGAATTGTTCTGGAAACTTCTGGGTTTTTTCCGGGATAAAAACCGGAAATGTTCCGGAGCTGCCGGAACCGGTTTGGTTGCTTTTCGCAGATGAAAATCACGAATCAGGAATTGTTTTGGAACGCATCCAAAATCATTTTAGTGGGTACTGGAATTATTCTAAGACCCACAGAAATATTTTCGGATTTAACGGTCGCGGAAAATTGTCTCTGTGAATAGTGAAAATCACTTTTTGGGTTACTTTTTGGAAAGCCACCTTTTAGGGCTTTTGTCAAGCTTCTAGAAGGAAAGACTTAGGGACTAAGGAACCCCTTTTGGGAGGTTCCCACTAGGGGGTGGCCGGCCAAGGATGCTCCTCCATGGAGCTCCTTTGCCTCCCCATTATGCCCTTCATGTGTGACATTTGCATGGGCATTTTGGGTTTTTAAGAGTCACCCTACCCCTTGGGTTTTCCTATAAATAGAGGTGGAGAGGCACTCTCCACACTCATCCCTTGCTCTCATACACATGCCATGCTTTGTCCGGTTTTCTCTCTCCCTCCCACGAAATAGTTTCGTAGAGCCGAAAGGCTGTCTGGGTTCCGGCAGGAACTAGTTCTGGACGGCGAAGCCTTGCTGGATAGCTGACACCGTATGTGTGCAACCCCGTAGAGAGGTCGTAGTTTCGATCTTTTGCCCGAGGGGCTGTTCAAGGGTCCTCCCGAAGGGCTGTCCGAGTTACCGTTCGAGCTTCGAGGGTCCTCCCGAAGGGCTGTCCGTGACATCGTCCGAGGGACTGTCCGATCGCCTCCCGAAGGACTGTCCGACGAGGGAATACATCCACGCGGTTGGGAGGTTGTAAATCCAAGCTCTGGGGATCTGCACCAACGATCTACATCGTCTCTTCTTCGGTTGCGCTACGAGTCGGTAATGATCAGATCAAACCCTGTATGCAGTCTCCATAGTGGTCCTGGGCGTGCTCGCTGTATTGAATTTTTTTGTTTTCTATCGCGTTCCCCTACAGACGCCACTCTCAAAGTTGGGTGCTTCTTCTGAGAGTAGGAGAAATATTGGAAGTAAAACTGTTAGAAGTATAAAGGCAAAAAGTGAGAAGACTGGAATATCCAGCTCATGTATGAAAGTCATACAAGCTATTGATGTATAGAAGGCTGGTCAAAGAAATAGTTCTTGGGAATTATGATTAAACATGTTAATCACTGATTCTTGGGTATTGTGAGTTGATCACAGAGATACCCGCTCGATTGCATTCTGTTGCGACTCGATGCAAGAACTACTATGGCCTAAAAGACTTGCCGGGAATGAGGTTTAGATACGCGCTGGGAACATAGTAAATGTTACTATACCTTCCATCGGTGTATTACCTATGTATTTATTTTCATAATTCATTTTTGGAGTTTCATACACTCTAGCCCATTGCATAAAGTATCTTGCAAGAATGTTGTTCATAAGAGAACTTTTGATGTTCGGTGTTATGAATAACATAAGGGCCATACTTTCGTTATGAATGAGATGTATGTTATGAATATTGATAATAATGCATTACCTCTGTATTTACTTTCATAATTCATTTTAGAGTTTTATACACTCTAGCCCATTTGCACAATGTTTGTTGCAAGAGTGTTGTTCATAAAAGAACAATTGTTGTTCAGTATTATGAATAACATAAGGGCCATACTTCCATCAAGGATGGGATGTATGTTATGAATATTGATGGTAATATGATATATCCATAATACTGATGCTAAATGTCGCAATACTAAAAGAATACCACATATGTGTGGCACTGCATTTGGTCACATTGGAGAAACCCGCATGGAGAAATTCCATAATGATGGATTTTGAAGTCGTTTGATTTTGAATCATCTGACACTTACAACTTTCGTTCGAAAAGTGAAGTGACTGAAATACCGTTCACATGCCATAAGGAACGAGCAACGAACTTATTGGTGATCATACATTTTGATGTGTGTAGTCCGATAAAGGTTATTGCTAGCAGTGGATTTATCTATC
Source organism: Elymus sibiricus (assembly GCA_039707655.1). NCBI lineage: Eukaryota > Viridiplantae > Streptophyta > Magnoliopsida > Poales > Poaceae > Elymus > Elymus sibiricus. Next base: position 310,464,650 of record CM077674.1, read on the forward strand.
TTCAGAAATGACTCAAGTAGATATATGGATATTTACTTGATGAGACGTAAGTCTGGATCTTTTGAAATCATTCATAAGGTTTTCAAAATGAAGAAGAAATTATTGTAACAAGAAAACTATGTTTCTGCAATTAGATTGCGGAAAGAAATATTTGAGTTACAAGTTTAGCGAATGTCTGATGAGTTGTGAAAAGAGTTTCATAACTTACACCTCTCGGAACACCACTGTGAGTGGAATGTCCGTGAAGATGTAATCAAACCATTTATGACATGGTAAGATCAAAGATGACATAAATCAATTTGCCATTATCCCTTTCAAAGTAATGTTTTAGAGACTGCGGCTTTTACACTGAAAAGAGCGCCATCAAATCTGTTGAAATGATGCCATGGTATGGTACACCCAACCATGTTATGTCTTTTCTTAACATTTGGAATATGGGGCTTGTGTAAAATATTTACAAACCTATTCCAAATCAGACAAGTGCTACTTTGTAGGTTATCCTAATTTATTTGGTATTCCTCCATCACTATACCGAGGCAAAAATGTTTGCCACAAAGAGCGGTATGATTTTGAAGAAAATGGTTCTTGCAAAAAGATGAGTGGGAGGACAGTGCAACTCGACGAGATAACAGTATCTTCATCATAAGGTCAAGGGAAAGAAACCTTGGAAGTGATTCCAGAGTTTCCTACTGCGACTGATACGGAAGCCTCTACATGAGATGCATGGACTTCGGTCGAACTTGCAGCTGAACCACGTAGGCAAAACTCGTGCAAACCTCTCAGGTGCGCAGACAAGATATTGTTGCTAGACAACAGTATACCTACGATACACAAGGAAGCGTTGATGGGCCCTGACTCCAGAATTGGCTAAATGCCAATATAATCCGAGATAGTTTCCATATAAATGATTCAAGATTTGATCTTGATAAACCCTTCGGAAGACTTGAAGTCTAATGAATATTAATGGAACTATAAAATGATACGAATAAAAATGTTTTATCCATAAAGCTCGACTTGTTGTTTAGAACAAATTCAAGGAATTAACTGCGATGAGATTGTCTCACCGTAGCGATGCTTAAAGTCGGTTCGGATTAAACTAGCAATTAATACATATTTCAATGATGAGATATGATACTTGGATGCCAAAAGGATTTCCGTGTGATGGAAATGCTACCTAGGACTTGCATGTGATACAGTCCAAGGTATTTTGTCTATCCAGAGGATGCTAGTGAGTATGCAAACTTCAGAGTTCCAGCAATGGACAGAAGAGAGCAAAATGGAGTTGGAATCTTCGTTTTTGATGAAATAGTCAAAAGAGTTTGATTTCATCAATGGATAACGAAGATGCTTGTGGTTACAAGAAAGTAAGTGGGAGGATAATAATATTTCTAAAAACCTTGTGTGCTTGACACATTGTTGATTGGAAATAATATAAATTTCTTGACACAAATTAGGACTTCATTGAAAATTAGTTTTTCGATGAAGTACTTGGGCTAAGTAGCCTTGATATTAGGCATATTTATCTACGGAGATAGAATTGCCTAATAGGCTAAGCCAAAAATACATATTGACAAGATGCTAAAACAGTTTAGCATAAGAACGTCAAGGAGTGATTCTTGCCAAAGTCACATGGAAAGAGTTTTGCAAGACTCGGTGTCCTAAAACACTGATGAGCAAAATACATGATGGAGATTACACACACTTTTGTGTTTGGATTAATCATGTATTCCATGGTATGTAAGACAACCAGATATCTCCAATACTCCCAAGTTGTTGCGAGTATAGATACCAAAGTGATCAAAGTGTTGATCATGGGACAACGGTGAAAAATGTCATTGTGTACTAGAGTAGCACCGATGACATGTTTTCTCGCAAGCTGAGATTATGAAGTACTCGTTGTGAGTAATTACATCAAAACAGTCTTCATCAATGCTCCAAGCGATTTTCGATTTAAGTTAAGGGTTTTGTGTAATACACGATATGGTGGCACGGTAGTTGGAAATTGTTCCAAACAAGTTACTGTGGCGAATTCTATAACACAGGCTAAGTATGTTGACGCTTTAGAAGCGACAAAGAAGATGTTGAATCATATAGTTCATTCATGAACTTAGTATGGTTCCAAGAAGGGTTTGGTCAATGGAACACTATTGTAGATAGTTGCTCCATAGCTCAGTCTGAGGAATCAAGGTTCGACCAGTGATTCACATATATACAAAGCCAAGTCCACACAAAATATGTATTTTGTGAAAGCGTGAAAACGCGAGGATATGCAAAGATACACACGGCCCTGAAGTTGTCAGGTCCGTTAGACGTAGACTATACCACAAGCGAAGCATATTTTACACCGGTATGCCATAGGTGTAAAGTGCATTAGCATTGACTAGATTATTGACTCTAGTGCAAGTGGGCGTCTGTAGGAGATATGCCCTAGAGGCAGTTATAAATGTTATTATTTATCTCTATGTTCGTAATTAAGTTTATATTCCGTGCTATAACTGCTATGGTTCTCGAGTCTGCAATAACCACGAGGCTCGAAGGAAGACTCATATGCACGTGTGGAATAATAAACGATAAAATGTATTCCTAGTCTGGCCTCTAAGACTAGCTCAAGTGCTGCATGATGATCCTGTTTTCCTGATCATGGGCATGACTATGCCAGCAAACTTTGAGGGCACATTGTTAGAAGAACACTTGTGTTGAATCGACCCGAATTGATGTTATGCTATGAGATACATTCATCACAAGTTAATGGTTTATAACACAGAGAAAGTTAACGTTTGCATAATTCCATAGACCATGAGAGTATCGAGTTTCTTCATGCTCGCTTCATGAACTTTGGGGTTTGTTAAACATCATCCGTAACTGGGTGGCTATTACGGCGGCTTACGGGTTCATGGGAAAGTATGTCAAGGGACTTGATAGCTCAAGATTGGGATTTGCTCCTCCGACGATGAAGAGATATTCTTTGGGCCCTCTCGGTGTTACGGTATCCATCATCGTCTGGCCAGACACATTGTGATTTGATCACACGGATGCCGGAACACGGGAACGAGAAAAGAGAACAAAACCGATAACGAGGTAACTGGCATTGTGGACAAGTGTTGATCCACGGGGATGCCGATAAATCTCACCTCGGGTGTTTGTAACATATCGCGAAGCAACAGGAATAGCACACGGCAACTGGAGGTTCACTCGAATATTTATTCGTGTGGGTATAGGGGTCAATATGGGTGTCCACGGCTCCGATGTTGATCATTGATCGGAAAGTGTTCCGGTCATGTCTATACTTCACCGAACCTATAGGGTCACACGCTTAAGGGTCATCTATCTGCTGAATACTAGACAGGGAGTCTGAGAGAAAGTCACCGGAAAAGTTTCGGAGACAACGGAAGAGTTCCGGAGAGAGAACACCGGAAGAGTTTCGGTAAAACTGAAAAGTTGTTTCGGAGTATACCATTAAGTAAAAATGGTTTTGGCACACGCCTGGAAATTCTTAGAGGGTGCCAGAATTGTTCTGGGAACTTCTGGGATTTTTTTGGAGAAAAAACCGGAAATGTTCCGGAGCTGCCGGAACCGCTTTGGTTGCTTTTCGCTGAAGAAAATCATTGATCTGGAAATGTTTCGGAACATGTTCAGAATTGTTTTAGTGGGTGCTGGAAATGTTCTGGACCTACAAAAATATTTTCATATTTAACGGACGCGAAAAATTGTCTTTGTGAATAGTGAAACGCATTCTTGTTTGCTTTTCGCTGATGAAAATCATTGATCCGGAAATGTTTCGGAACGCGTCCAGAATTGTTTTAGTGGGTGCTAGAAATGTTCTGGACCTACAGAAATATTTTCGGATTTAACGGTCGCAGAAAAATATTTTCATGAATAGTGGAAACACTATTTGGTAGCTTCTTTGGGAAGCCACCTTTGAGGTCATTTTGGTATTTCCAAGTGTCCTCTACCCCTTGGGCTTGGCCTATAAATAGGGGTGGAGGGGGCTGCCCAAACTCACTCTTTCTCTCATACATTATGCCATGCAATGATCTGGCTTCTCTCCCTCACACAAAATAGTTTCGTAGAGCCGAAAGGCTGTCTGGGTTCCGGTGGGAACTAGTTCTGGACGGCGAAGCTCTGCCGGATAGCTGACACCGTATGTTTGCAACCCCATAGAGAGGTCGTAGGTTTGATCTTTTTGCCCGAGGGGTTGTTCGAGAGTGCCTCCTGAAGGGTTGTCCGAGTGACCGTCCGAGTTTCTGTGAGTGCCTCCCGAAGGGCTGTCCATGACACCGTCCGGGGGACTGTCCGACCGCCTCCCGAAGGGCTGTCCGAGGGACTGTCCGAGGAGCAGACGAGGGAGTACATCCTCGCGGTTGGGAGGTTGTAAATCCTAGCTGCGGGGATCTGCACCGACGATCTTCATCGACTCTACTTCCGCTGCGCTACGAGTCGGTAACGATCAGATCCAAACCTTGTATGCATCTCCATAGTGATCCTGGGCATGCTCGCTGTACCGAATTTTTTTGTTTTTGTCGCGTTCCCCTACAATGAAATCTTCTCCCCCAAGAGGCAAGAAGATCCATGTTAAAATCCCTAAGATTGGGTACCCCCATCCCTCCAAATTCCTTCTTCCTGGAGATCAACCCCCAGTTAGCTAGGTGGTACTTATGATCCTCACCCAAATTGCCCCAAAAGAAATGGGACATTTTTGAGGTAATGGCATCAATGGCCCACTTGGGAAACTTCATGATGGACATGAGATAGGTAGGTATACTAGCAATGCAAGTAGATAGTAGGATCAATTTACCCCTGTAAGACAAGTTCTTTCCTAACCAGCCAGCAATGTTTTTAATAATTCTATCAATGATAGGTTGGATGTCCTCCCTTCTTAATTTTTTGAAATGGAGAGGCACCCCAAGATATTTAAAAGGGAAATCCCCAAACTGGCAACATAAAATTTGAGCAAATTCTCTAGACATCTCATCAGAGACATGTAGAGTATGTAAATCACTCTTATGAAAGTTGATTTTCAAACCAGACAATTTCTCAAAACATGTAAGAAGCCATTTCAAGTTTCTGGCATAATCTAGGGAGTCTTGAAGGAATAGGATCGTGTCATCAGCATATTGCAAACTGATGACCCCTCCAGGAACAACTTGTGGAAGTAAACCAGCAATCAGCCCATGACTAGTAGCTTTAGAAAGCATTTTTGAAAAAACATCAGCAACCAAATTAAATAGCAAAGGTGAGTGAGGGTCACCCTGCTTAAGCCATTTCCCCCCAACAAAGTGGGGGCCATTAGTATCATTTATCCCAACTTGGAAAGTCCCTTGATACAAAGTACTATAAATCCAATTTACCCACTTATCCCCAAAGCCCCTAGAAAGGAGCATCTCTTTAAGGAATTCCCAACTAACTCTATCATAAGCTATTTCATAATCAAGTTCCAAAATCAAACCACTAGTTCCAGTCTTGTGTACCTCATGAATAACTTCATGAGCCATAACCACACTCTCTAGAATGAATCTGCCTTTAATAAAAGTTGTTTGATTAGAAGAAATCAGTTTATCACATAAAGGAGAGACCCTAGTAGTCATAGCCTTAGAAAAGATCTTAACAGCACAGTTACTCAGGCTAATGGGTCTGAAAATTTTCATCTCTCTAGCAAGAGGAACCTTAGGAATAAGTGTAATAAGCGCAAAATTAAGTCTATGCACATCTAGTACCCCATTCTCAAAATCCTTCACCAACCACATAAAGTTTTTCTTAATAAGATCCCAAAAGGTCTGGTAAAAAAGGAAAGACAAACCATCAGGACCAGGAGCTCCACTAGCATAAGAACTCATGATAGCTTGTTTAATTTCCTCTTCAGAGAAGGGTTTTTCTAAAACAAGCCTCTCTGCCTCAGAAACCATTTCATTCTCAGCCCAGAAGTCAGAATCCAGATGGATATCAGGTTTGGGTTCAAAAGCAAAAAGGTTTTTATAAAAAGATGTCTTTGTACTATTATGATTGATTATAAAAAAAAATTAGAAGTTTCTCCTGAAAACAATAGTTTAGTCAAGAAAATGAAGGTGCCGTAAGCGGATTAACCATGCGTCACATCAGTAAGCCACGTCTACCACGCGCGTCACCGCCAATAACAACCACTAATAAACAGTTCGACCGGTTCTCGTCTTCTTAAGACGGACTCCAAGACTACTATTGCTTGTATTCACGGACGCTTTATACATGGTGCGCAACGCATGGACCACATATCTCAACTCCTAATGGGAGAGTTGGTAGTCTCGCATCACCTCCCACCAACCCCTCGGCAAACACTATATCACGCTCGCGAGCGTCTTATAGGCGATCTTTCAGTCAACCGCAACCAATTTTGGCCGGCCCATTTGACACGTGCATTAACTCAATAAAATCAACACTTTCCGAAAACAACGTCATGTATTAACTCGTTCAAATAAAATCACTACTTACCAACACGACCGCATGCGCATTTTTATTTCCGAATCCAATCACTATTTCCAAATCACTACTTACCAAAACAAATCGCCTGGTACTCCTGTTTATTTTCGTTCGATTTTTTTGTTTCACCTCCAACTCCACCTCTCCCCTCGACCCCCCCTCATGTAATTTGTTTCCCTCCGCTGGTTTTATCTCATTCCACAGCGAGCATGTATTTATGGCAATTTTTTAATCAAATCTATACCTAATCAAATCTCCACGGTCACCTTCCCTCCCGTACGACCACACACACCTGCAATCTGCTAGCCGCTAGGGAAAAATAAATAAACATATACGCGTGATGCCACCGCCGCATCTGCTGTCCTCTCCCTTCGGCCCTAGCTATCGCCGTACGACCGCCGCCCCTGCCCTCCACACTCTTCGGCTCTAGGCGTCGCTGTCCGACCGCTGCGACCAAGCCACTAGGGTTTTTAGGTGTGTGATAACCCACAAGTATAGGGGATCAATTGTAGCTTTTTTGATAAATAAGAGTGTCGAACCCAACGAGGAGCTAAAGGTAGAATTAATATTCCCTTCAAGTTCTATCGACCACCGATACAACTCTACGCACACTTAGCGTTTGCTTTACCTAGAACACGTATGAAACTAGAAGTACTTTGTAGGTGTAATGCTAGAACTACTTTGCAAGAATAGAACTAGAAGTACTTTGCAAGATAATAAAAGTTAGTTGTTTAGTAGAAAGTTTTTGTAACACAAGAGAATGATTTGTCCATAGGCAATCTATAACTATACCCGGTAATCATTATTGCAATTTTATATGAGGGAGAGGCATGTGCTAACATACTTTCCGTACTTGGATCATATGCACTTATGATTGGAACTCTAGCAAGCATCTGCAACTACCAAATATCATTAAGGTAAAACCCAACCATAGCATTAAGTGTCAAGTCCCCTTTACTTCCATACGCAATAACCCCCTTACTCGGGTGTAAGCTTCTGTCACTCTAGCCGCCCACTATAAGAGAATTACGAACGTATTACAAACCCTACAGCGGGAATCCCTCACACTTGCGCGACACGGAGGGCACCATAGGACAGCACCAAAATAAAACATATAACTCAAACCAATCACGATCATCAATCAACGCATAGGACAAAACGGATCTACTCAAACATCATAGGATGGCAACACATCACTGGATAATAATATGTAGCATTAAGCACCATGTTTAAGTAGAGACTACAGTCGGGAGAAGAGGTGTTACACCGCTGCATAGAGGGGAAGAGAGTTGGTGTTGACGGCGGCGAAGTTGTTGGTGTAGATCGCCGTCACGATGATTGCCCCGGCGGCGTTCCGGCGCCACCAGGAGAGAGGGGGAGAGAGCCCCTCTCCTTCTTCTTCTTGCTTGGCCTCCCCCCTAGATGGGAGGAGGTTTTCCCCTCTGGTCCTTGGCCTCCATGGCACCCGGAGGGGCGGGAGCCCCTCCGAGATTGGATCTCTCTCTCTGTTCTCTTCTGTTTCGCATTCCTGTTTTCTGGCCTTTCACCGTTTCTTAAATTTCCGGAGATCCGTAACTCCGATCGCGCTAAAATTTTAACACGATTTTTTTCTGGATATTATATTTCTTGCGTCCAAAGAAGAGCCCCAACCGACTTACGGTGTGCCCACGAGGCACCACCGCGCGCCATGGGGGCCCGCGCTCAGGTGGCTTGTGGAGGCTGTGGGCCTCCGTTTGCGTTGATTCCACCTCCCAAAAATCGCATATATTCCAAAATAATTCTCCGTAAAATTTTATTGCATTTGGACTTCGTTTGATATGGATTTTCTGTGAAACAAAAAACAAGCAGAAAACAGGAACTGGCACTGGGCACTGGATCAATATGTTAGTCCCAAAAATAATATAAAATATTGCCAAAAATATGTGAAAGTTGTAGAATATTGGCATGAAACAATCAAAAATTATAGATACGACGGAGACGTATCAGCATCCCCAAGCTTAATTCCTGCTCGTCCTCGAGTAGGTAAATGACAAAAAGATAATTTTTGATGTGGAATGCTACCTAGCACATTCTTGATCATGTAATCTAATCATGGCATGAATATTAAGACACGAGTGATTCAAAGCAATAGTTTATAATTTGATATAAAGACATCAATACTCAGGCATACCAACAAACAATCATGTCTTTCAAAATAAAAATGCTAAAGAACGCTATTCCAAGCCCGTTATGCTCAGTCATTGATCCAGTCATGATACACACTCAATATTAGCTACATCCAATGCACAAGTATGACAATAGTGCTCTCCAGTTGGTGCTTTATAAGAGAAGATGGAGACTCAAAATAAAAAATAAAAATTGCATAAAAGTAAAATAGATAGGCCCTTCGCAGAGGGAAGCAGAGATTTGCAGAGGTGCCAGAGCTCAAATCTTAAATTAGAGAGATAAAATTATTTTGAGAGGCATGCTTTTCCTGTCAACGCTACGACCAAAAGTTCTCAATATCTTCCATGCTAGACACATTATATGCGGTTCCCAAACAGAAAATAAAATTCATTTCCTTTCCACCATTCTTTCACAATCCATGGCTAGCCGTATCCACGGGTGCCTTCCATACCAACACTTTCCAAGGAATTTTGTTATTATTATTTTTGATTCATTGTGGGACTGGGCATCCCTATTACCTGCCACTCTCTCGTGCAATGACAAGTGAATAAACACTCATCTTGAGAATAACCCGCCTAGCATGAAAGATATTGGCCACCCCCTGCCGCCACATGAGCGGTACGGGCACACAAAACAAAAATTTATTTTGAATAATTAGAGTTGGCACCTACAAATTTACTTGGAACGGCATGGAAATACCGCATATAGGTAGGTATGGTGGACTCATTTGGCACAACTTTAGGTTTAAGGAGTTGGATGCATAAGTAGCATTCCCGCTTAGTACAAGTGAAGGCTAGCAAATAGATTGAGAAGTGACCAACCAAAAAATGAAAATGGTCATAAACATGCATTGAACATAACTAACACTGAATAATGCACCATAAGTAGGATGTAACTTCGTTGCATAACTATAGACTATATGTGCATGCTTCGGGAATCACAAACCTTAACACCAATATTCTTACTAAACCACAATCATTCACTAGTACCTCCCACATATTACCATCTCTATGTCACAAAACTATTGCAAGGAATCAAACATATCATATTCAATGATCTGCAAGTTTTATATAGGATTTTATGACTAACCATGTGATTGGTCAATTCCTGTTGACTCTCTAAACGGATATAAGTGAAGCATGAGAGTTTAATTCTTTCTACAAAATAATTGCCCACGCTCTAACAAATATAAGTGAAGAAAAAGAGCATTATACAAATAACGGTTTTCCTATGTGTAGAGAAACAGGCATCCAAACTTCAAATGATATAAGTGAAGCACATGAAGCATTCTCCAAAGCCATACTCAAAAGATATAAGTGAAGTGCAAAGAGCATTCTATAAATCAACCAAGGACTATCTCATACCAGCATGGTGCATAAAAGAAAAGGAAAAAATAAACACAAAAGACGCTCCAAGAATTTACGCATATCATGTGAACAAAACAAAAACCGAGACATACCGATAATTGTCGAATAAAAATGGGATGCCTTCCGGGGCATCCCCAAGCTTAGACGCTTGAGTCTCCTTGAATATTTACCTGGGGTGCCTTGGGCATCCCCAAGCTTGAGCTCTTGCCTCTCCTCATTCTTCTCATATCAATACCTCTCTTCGAACACTTCATCCACACAAAACTTAACCGAACTTTTTATTAGAAGGGTTAGTACATATAACATCAAATCCCATCATGTCCTGCTCTAACATTATTGTATAATTATAATCAAACATTAACCACTGTATGCTATCACAATTCTATGGCTCCCAAGTCAATGGGGCTCAACAAGATTTCAAACATAAGCAAATAACGAAACTATAACAGCAATCTGTGAAAACAGGACAGTCTGTAAAGATGCAAATATTACATATACCTCTGTAACTCAAAAAATTCGGAAAAAATAGAAAAAAATAAATAATTTGCATAGCACTACCGTGTAAAAATTTCAGAATTTTTGCATGTTCCAGTAAAATAACAAAATTCAAACACTACAGCAAAAGTTTTTGTTTTTGCACTGCACATACCAAACAAGCAATTTAAACATCCTAACGGTAAATCTTGGCACATTATTTTTATAATACAATGGATTTGTACAAGGCAATAATTATTTTTGTTGAAAAGTTTCTGTAATCAAGGTTCACAAAGTTTTCATGGGCATGAACAAAGTTCAAGGCTAGCCCCCACTTCCACATTGCTCATCTGTCTCACTTTCACTTTTCTTTTTATAAAAGTTTTAGGTTCCCCTCTATATTTTTTTTGTTTTTAAACTTTTTAAAAGTACACAACAGAATAAAATGACTCTCTAAAACTTCCGGGTTGTCTCCCTGGCAGCGCTTTCTTTAAAGCCATTAAGCTAGGCATAAAGTGCTCAAATAATTGATCCACCCGGATCCCAAGGTATATCAAAGCCAATTTTAATTAACAATGATTTGTAATTTAGTAGTGAGTACAAATGAATATATATCATGCAATGACAAAGTCTAACTCTCTTCCTATGCATCGGCATGTCATAAAAGAACAATTCATGCACACATAATAAAGGCCGATAGCATAAGCAGTTTTCTTGCAATTTTATTGTATTAAAAACATAGAGAAGTGGAGATGTAGTTCCTCTCTCATAATAATTGCAAGTAGGAGCAGCAAGCACATGCATATTATATTCATGAAAATCATCATGTGCAATAGTAAAACGCAACCCATCAATATAATCCTTAATAAGAGCAAACTACTCCGATATAGTGTAGTTGGGAGAATTCAAAAAGATAATAGGACTATCATGTGTGGGTGCAATAGCAACAATTTCATGTTTAACATAAGGAACTATAGCAAGTTTATCTCCATAGGCATAATTCATATTGGCATCAAGGCCACAAGCATAGCAAGCATCAATTTCATCAAAAAGTGATATTTCAAATGAATCCAAGGGATCATAGCAATTATCATAGCATTCATCCTTCGGTAAGCATGAAGGATGATTAAACAATGTATGGGATAAAGAGTTACTCTCATCAGAAGGTGGGCACGGGTGATCAATCCGCTCTTCCTCCTTTTATTCTTCGCTCTCCTCGTCATCTTTTTCATCCAATGAGCTCACAGTGTCATCAATTTCTTCTTCCATAGACTCCTACAAAATATTAGTCTCTTCTTGGACAGCGGAGGAGTCCTCAATATATTCTTTAACATAAGCATTAGAAGCATAGTTTTCATAGCAATATTTAAGTATGGCAAAAAATTTGGATTTGTAAAGAGTAGCATCACACTCTTCAATCAAAGAAGCAATTCCATAAGCACCCTTAAAAGCAACAAATTCTTCAATTTGTTCAATATCATAGTAACTATAAACACCTTTAGCATAAGAAGATACGATTCCATTATCACTAAACTCACATTGGTAGGGAAGGTGTTTCTTAGGGTCTTCAGAACAACAAGTAATGTCATGTATTTCGCATAAATTCCAAGCATAGCATTGCAAACAATTAATTTGATGCCTTAAAAGTTTTCCTTTTTGAGATAAACGGATCTACTCAAACATCATAGGATGGCAACACATCATTGGATAATAATATGTAGGATTAAGCACCATGTTTAAGTAGAGATTACAGCGGGGAGAAGAGGTGTTACACCGCTGCATAGAGGGGAAGAGAGTTGGTGTTGACGGCGGCGAAGTTGTTGGTGTACATCGCCGTCACGATGATTGCCCCGGCGGTGTTCCGGCCCCACTGGGAGAGAGGGGAGAGAGCCCCCCTCCTTCTTCTTCTTGCTTGGCCTCCCCCCTAGATGGGAGGAGGTTTTCCCCTCTGGTCCTTGGCCTCCATGGCACCCAGTGGGGCGAGAGCCCCTCCGAGATTGGATCTCTCTCTCTGTTCTCTTCTGTTTCGCGTTCCTGTTTTCTGGCCTTTCACCGTTTCTTAAATTTCCGAAGATCCGTAACTCCGATTGCGCTGAAATTTTAACACGATTTTTTTCTGGATATTATATTTCTTGCGTCCGAAGAAGAGCCCCAACCGACTTACGGTGTGCCCACGAGGCACCATCGCGCGCCGGGGGGGGGGGCGCCCAGGTGGCTTGTGGAGGCTGTGGGCCTCCGTTTGCGTTAATTCCACCTCCCAAAAATCACATATATTCCAAAATAATTCTCCGTAAAATTTTATTGCATTTGGACTTCGTTTGATATGGATTTTCTGTGAAACAAAAAATAAGCAGAAAACAGGAACTGACACTGGGCACTGGATCAATATGTTAGTCCTAAAAATAATATAAAATGTTGTTAAAAATATGTGAAAGTTGTAGAATATTGACATGAAACAATCAAATATTATAGATACGACGGAGACGTATCAGTGTGGTGGTGCTACGGACGGCGGCGTGGCTCCCCCGACTCCTAATTTTCGTTGTCGTCGACCTCTGATGCCCCCTCTGGTGCCGCTGCTCGACCAGCACGTCTCATCCCATGTACGCCACCACCCCAACATGCGGCGTATTTTTCCGCTGCCCCATCCCCGCCTCAAGGTCCAACACGACGAGCTCCTCGATCCTCTGACTTAGTTGAGTCTAAGTCAGAGGGATGTAGGACGCCCATCGTCGTCCATGCGGCGGCGATGAAATCTGGCATCTTGATTTGCTCCACTATAAGCCGAAGCAAGCGGCCCATAACAGCCCAATCTCTTCGCTCGCATCTCGTTCCATCTGCTACCTCGTGCCCGCCGCTCTCCGTGCTAGCCCAGTCGCCAACTGACCATTCTGCAGCTGCAAGACAAGGCATCGTCGGCCGCTCAGTGCGTACCGCCACGACCAAATCCCAAATCTTCCAGCTTTGTCGAACACCGGCGCATGTACCTAGCTCCTGGCCTCTCTCTCCCTCCCTCTCTCTTTCTCTCTCTCTGAAACTTGTTTTTTTTGTAGAGGCGGTAATAATTGCAGAAGGCTAGGTGCGTTGCTATTTTATTTTCTGTCATTTTTCTAATTGGAGCGATGTGTCTACATGTTGAATGGAGTGATAGAATGCTTGGTCTATGTACATGTGCCTTTTATCAAAATTCAGAATCAGACATGATGAATTTGTATGTTTGCGTGTATGTGCCTTCCGAAATTTTAGAGATGAAGTAGCATCTTGTTTTGAGCGGTCAGAGATGAAGCAAGTTGTTGCTACTTTATTATCTGTGCTTTTATTGAATGGGCTGATATGTCTATAGGCTTAATGATTTTTCCGTATCTGCTCAATACCGTGTTTGGTCTATGTATATGTGCTTTCAGGAGTTTAGATGAAGCATTGGTAAGTCTCCATTGTATATTATTGGCGTATAAACATGCAAGGAAACTGTATTTGCTATACATTGTATTTGACCTGACATTATTTGTTTTCCAATCGCAGCTTTGGATCAGGACTAACCTGTAGCCCAGGAAAGAACCTGAATCCCAAGGTGAGCCCACGGTGAGAGGCACCCTGTCTGCTTCCCTCTCCAATTTATTTCTTTTTTTTTCTTGGGAATTTTGATGAGGCTGACACGATTAGTAACTCTGATTCAACCGTGTATGTATGGTAGTTGATATGCTTGATGGCGTCGCTCTACTGGTCCGGGTCTAATAATTTAAACTAAAAAGTCAGGATTTTGTTTGGAGAACCCTAACAACTAATGCATTTTATTGTCCCCCCTAACTGATGAACTCATAGGAAAAAACTATAGTTATTTAACAGTTGATTATGAGTTATTAGAACTGTAGTATTTTACCTTGATGTTGTCAGTCCCTTCTATTAACTAGCCAAGAGGTAGATTTTGTATTAGTACTACTTAGTTCTTGGCGTTCAATATTTTTTGCGGCAGTGCCGCAGTGGAAGTGCAAACTTAGTCATCTTTTTTTGTTTGGCAGTACAAAATAGTGGCATCTTGATGTTGAAGCAAGATGTTTACATGACAACATATATGTTGCTCGGCTCCTATTTAAGGCCAAGTATCTTTCCAGTTTCAATAATGTATTGTCATTCTGTTTATATTTATTCAAGTCACTACTCATTGACTAATTTAGGCCATCACTTGATCAATAGAATCGAAGTCTTGCTGGCCTCTCTTAACTCGACACAGCCGGAATGGGTCTCCTCCTTCCTAATCACCACTAGACCCTCGATGCATTGCAATAGGGCACCTTGCCGCTCGAGGGAACTCGCAGCGACCGGATCCACATTGCACAGCGTGTCAGCCTCGCTCCTCCAGCTCACTAATCTCACATCTTAGATTAGTGAGCTGCTTTATACAATTCATATTTATTGAACTGTTTGCTGTTTTCAGCTAGACCTCTATGATTTGTGATCATTATTCTAGGAATGGAAGATGATATGCTATACATTTTAATTTCGTATGCAATGCATCAAATTTCATAGGGGTGGGTATAATTTGGCTCTAATGGCTTGTATATTGTTTTTTCAGTTAAGCTGGCTAGCATATGTTGCAAAAGAAAAAATGCTGATCAGGTTCAATCTTGCAGACATGACATATGGTTGATCAGCTCACTGATTCCAGAGGAAGGGATGATCTTAACAGAATTATGTTCAGATATAAAATTGACTGTTTCCAGCAATACATTGAATAATCCCGCAAAGAACAAATGTTGTGTGAAGCAAATAAGTTCCTTAGAAGGAAAGTAAGTCCCCTTGCGTTATTCTCCTCGAGAAGAAATAAGCTTAATTATGGCAATTTTTGCACACACTTGTCTGAACTTAGATACTGCATAGAGCATGCAATCTGGTTCTTTTTTTTATTTAAAGTCGTGTACTTGCTTATGGATGTACCTATTGGTTCAAACCCATAAACTTAGTATTGTGCGTGCAGTGTTGGCTCTTAATTTATAATCTGTTTTAATTTGTGGTTGATATTCTTCCAACCACAGACACCAATTCGTGGTTTGATATTGTTGGTTAAGAAAATGTACTTTCAGGTTTAGGATTACCACTGAGTAAAAGGCAATCCTACTTAATGTTGCAATCTCTGTTCAACATTAAGGAAAAGTGCATTTTGTTTTATCTATGTATCATGTTTGATTAGCACCTGAAATCTTGTTAAAGCATATCCATTTCCTTGCCAAATGTTAAAGCATATCTTGTTGTATGGAAACAATTCAGTGATGTGATCCCATGAAATGGCCACACATGTTCTGCATTCCTAAGACAATGTGTGACATTAGAGGTGGAGAACAAGGCATATGCAGATAGGTGGAGAACAAGGCGGCAAGGAAGAAAAAGGGTGTGAGGTCTGAAAAAATAACCTTTTTGTCTACCCATCTATTTTCGGCACAGTTCTATTCTATAGAAGTGCTAACAAGGGAGTAACCATGTTATCATAGTTCATCTAAAATATACAGAGTAGTACTTATGAGGATACCGTGTGTGAAAATATGGTGACACAATGGATTAGTGCAACGTGGCAGGTGAAGGTTTAAAAAGATCGACAGAACACATCCAAGGGATGACATACGTTACGATGGTGCTATGTGTATTAAGGATTTCTAGAAGCATGGGAAATATGTTGTTATTTCTTGATACTTGTACTTATGATAAATTTCACGTGTATCTTGGAGTTTAATGTTCACCTTTCGCACTATAATGGGTTCATGTCTTATCATTTCATGTATCTTTTCTCTGAGCTATACATGATTATTTGTTCGTTAGAAATTTCACAACATTAAGTATGGAAAATTCCAAAACAATCATCACCACTACTAAATGTGTGTAATAGTGAGAGAATAATAAGCGGTGCGGTCAGCAGCTATGTGATAGAAGTGCTAGGCGACACAACAAGTGCTCCAAAGCGGCATGGCCGACTACTATGTTGCGAGTCAGACAAAGATCTTGGCGTTGCGGCGTGGCAGGCTGGTGATCAGTGGTGTGGAGGGAGAGCTCGGCTATCGGCAACAACGCGACTAGCTGATCTACGGCGGAGAAGATAGAGAGCTTCGCGTGGCGGTGTGACATGCTGGTGTGTAGCAGCGTGGAGGGAGAGCTTGCCCGTCGGCAACAGCTCCGCCGACTGATCTAAAAATTTATAATTTGTACAAGTATAAGCATGAATATGGAACAGGAGGAGGGGTGGGGAGAAGATTAGAAATTGTTTCGTCTTCTTGCAAGGAGAGGATGGTTACGAAGAAATGACAATTGTCAAGGCAAAAAGAAACGGAGAGAGAAACAATTTTATTATTGTATGGATGGAAACCACATGCCATCTTGTCTAACACATTTCTGCATTGGGACAATTATTCGATCGCTATGTTTTATTATTCCTTGGCAACACACGGGCATTCAACTAGAAAATTCAAATTTATAGGTTGTTCATCCACCATTTTCAAGCTATTTACATATTTTTCACTTAGTAGGTTTGCATATGCTGGAAAATTCAACATAAGGAAGTGAACATAAGGACAGAAATGTTGCCCTTTGAATATGAAAGAAACTCAACATCCAAAAAACATGGACGGTTGCTCTATCCATCGGTAAGCAGGAAATGTTAAAGAAGATATTAGCTATCTTGAGGTTTGAAATGCAAGCATCCTTCTAAATAAGATATTAGCTATCTTCAGGCTGCAAATACAAGCATCCAAAATTAACAACAACATTTCTAAAAGTAGAAAGCGATCATGCAATCTTGATATAACAATGAAACATAAGCAACCTAACATATTTTGCTATTTCTTCTGAGGTTGAAATTGGAAATAGTTATTTCAGAAAAAGAGAGGCGAAAGGATCACATGATATATACTATTTCATATATCATGGCAGCAAAAACACATTGTGGTGGTCGCCCTCGACTATGACGGTGTCCATTCCATGGCACTATAAATCGGCCTGGGACGTCGTGGAGGGGAGAGGAGGGGGAGGGCGACGTCGTGGAGGAAAGGGGAGACGACGCTGAGAGGAAGGTGTGGACTGAACGCCATGGCGAGGAGATATGGTAACAACGTCAGCAAGGAGAGCAAGCCTGAGATGTGAGTCTGAGCGTTGTGCCATGCGGTGAGAGAATGAGAGAGTGAATTGCTTTATTTAAGACGAGAAGAAAAGGAGCAGTTGTTTTTTTTAGAGAAAGACGGTTCTTTGCTATGAGAGAAATGTCATACTTTTATATAGTGAAATATATCACATACCCTAACAAGTTATTTCTGATGGATACAACAAGTACTTTACAGGTAAGCTTACAGTTTATAAAAATTGGCATGCGACTTGCTGTACTAAAAAGTACGATGCCATTCACTCCGACTAAAATGGTCACTGCTCGCATTTAGTAGCTGACCAATGAATATATAATGTATATTATTTTATTTTATTTTTTTAATATTGTTTATATGTTCACTTTTGTACACCAAAGGTAAAAATCAATGGATTCCGATGAGCCTTTGAAAATGTTGATTGACAAAGCTTTGTGATGGACTGGACTGAATAATCATCAAGTTCTACACAATAAGAAGAGATGCATACAAATAATTATTCTTTATATATTTGTTGCGCATGATAATGCAAAAGGTCAGGGCCGTCTCCAGAAATTTGGAGGCCCGGGACGAAAATCAAAATAGGGCCCTTAATTTTTGTAAACCATATAGCTGAAGAACTAATGTAAGTAAAGCATATATACTCTCACTTAATTATTTAACTTCCAATATGTCCGATTTGGTACAATATTTAGGAAACATATCAAATACTAATGGTAAAATAGTAAACATGGTACTAAAGTAATAAACTTCTAAACTGACCTCATTTTAAATCCAAAAGCAATATTCTTCTAGTATTTCTTGAAATGAAATCTTTGACCAGATCTTCATAATTAATCTTCTTCAAGACATCATTTCCAAGTTCTATTGTTGACAATCCGTTGAGTCTTTCTTGTGTAGTACTCCCTCCGTCCAAAATAAGTGTCGCAAAATTAGTACTAAGTTAATATAAATTTTGTACTAGACCAACGATACTTATTTTGGGACGGAGGGAGTAGAATGCAAATTGGATCATACTTTCTTCCTACACTTTGAAGCACCAGAATCATACTTCATCTAGATGTAAGATTTGAAAATTTTGTATAGCACCAGAATCATACTTTAATGAAACAAAAGGTAATCTGAATCAATTCAAACTCTACGAATTATAGCACAGTATAGCTCAGAAAATAGATAGACTTCACCTAGATGTAAAATTTGAAAATTTTGTTTAACAAGAATTAGTTTACTGCCTAGTGCCTACGCTGGCAAAATAAAATAGGGCTTTGTCTACAAGGACTTACGCCGGCAAGGGATGAATGATATGCCGTGGGGCGTGGCCGATCGCCGGCCGGCGGCCGCGTACGCACGACTTTACTTACGACTTCCCTCTGCCGCCGCCGCCCTGCTCGAGACCACTGTCGCTGTCACCCAGGCGCCCAACCGCCGTCGCCCTTGTTGCCTTCTCGAGCGCTAATTTCGGGTGCTAATCAACTGGGATTCGGGTGTAACACTACTAATGGATCGGCAGTTAGGGAAACGATCAGACGGGCTGCAGGGACTGCATGCATGTATTTGGGCTGCCTGGGAGTGCGTTTTTTCTGGCACCTTTTTTATTATATATACGTATACATATTACTGGACCGGGGGCCCCCAAAATTTTGGGGCCCTGTGCGGTCGGCCAATTTGGCCTTGCTCATCGACGGGCCTGGAAAAGGTGTGTATCTATATTTATTTATTTTTGCATAGTATGAGAGAGATGGAGATGGATTATGTCGATGTTTAAAAAGAATCCATTCACAAGGGTGTTGAGGCGATGTCGTTGGACTGGGCCAAAAATTTATACAACAAAAGGCCCATGGCAACGCACGGACATTCTACTGGTATGCATGGCGCATGACTAGGACCTACAAGGCTAAATGGCTAATGGGTTTAGTGCCGTTCATACAGCGCATTTCCGGCCGCCGCTGCCGGACTGGTCGGAGCCGCCGGCCGACGGGGCCTCCCTGATCCATGAGTTCGTCCTTCTCGATATGTCGCTTGCCACCTCGCCCCTGCAGGACACAGACAACCGCCATGTCACATACCGGAGGAGACGTGTCAGCGGGCCAAGTGGAGCAGCGCCAGGCGTCTCGGCGCACCGGCAGCGTGCCGGGCCAGCGGAGCGGCGAGCGCGGCACCTGCCAGTGGCAGGAGAGCCCAGAGCCCCGCGCACGTGAAGCAGACGACGGTTGTCCCGATCGATCGCCGTGCCAAACAGCCAAACGAGGCCAGCGCTCGACGACCACTCGTCGGCGCCACGGCGCCGTGGCTTGACACCTGGAGCTTGGCCTTTTTCCTCCTCCGGAAGACCCTTTCCATTTGGCGTGACGGCGTCGGTGTCGTGCCATGGCCCATGGCGATGGCGTCCAGCTTCGGCATAACCGCTCTGTTCTCTGGAATCGGACAGTGCATGCATGCTTATCACATGTTCCAGATGGCGCCATGTCCAAAGCGTAGTAGTAGTAGGAAGTACTGTGCTCCACGGCAACTCATCACGTCTTCGGTTGTCTCAACCTTTTCTCTTAATGGTGCAGTGCAGTACATACCCGCGGTGTTAATCCTCACACAGTGGCACATATACTAGCACCGTTGTGCACTATACACGAGGCCTCGAGGGTCAACTGACAGAAGCAACTGCACCCCATAGCGTCCGGTCCCCTGTTAGATAGTAGTTTAAGCACTGGCAACGGATTAAGAAGTAGCCATGTGAACCAGAATGATTGAGACTTCTGTTTGATTAAGGGGGGCAGCATGTAGTAGCACACCAGCCAAGTATAACAATGCGTATGCCTCTTGAGCCGGAAGAAAGGGCAAATTAAAGATGCGACGAACCACAAGAATGGATATATATCTTTTCTGTAAACTACGATTACACCTGGATTTGGTTACTTCAGTAGCCACATAAAACCAAACCGTATGAATAAGTATAACAGCACAAGCAATTGACCAATCAAATTAATCAATCCACGGCAGATTGCAGTATCCTACCTGCGAACTGATCAAGTGCCCCCAATAATTTATGCCACCCACATCGACACATCGCCTCCCAGGAAGGTACATACATGCATGCATGGGACCAAAGTAGAGATTCATCCATTTCTTAGCTGGGTTGCCTTTCTCCTGGCCAAGCGACTCACAAACCTCCTATGATAGCTTCCAGGTTCAGCGGCATTTTATTATTATATCACAAGCCGGTAGACCGATCTGCTGTAACTTTAGTAGTAGACGTGGATGTGGATGGAAACGAAGGCGGCCGGGTCCATTGTCCCCCGGACTGCAAACCAAAGCAAACGTCCATGAGTACAAACGCAACAGCTAGAATAACATAGCCCATGACCACACAAAAGGCTATACACGACGTGGTGGTGATAGCTAGCTAGCTAGATTGCTACCCTGCCGGTTTATCGCGTCGCCGCTGTCGTATTACTGCCGCAACAACAACAAACGATTACAACAGGCCATGGCGTTTCTCCGTCCTACTTCTATTTCTATGGACATTTTCTACCAAGCGTCTGCCTGTTGCTATCGAGAAAAATAGTAGTATAATGCAACCGTTCTCTCTGAGAAGGAGAGGGTGAAAGAATGGGACGGCGCCCCGCGCAAGGCAGCAAAGGTGATGGAGCATGCAGCGTGACTTTGGGATGCAGGTGCCTAGCGTAGGAGGCAGACGTGAAAGCCATGCAACACCCGACGCTACGCTTGCACCGGAGACGTCGACAGTCCGGGCTCGCCGGTACAATGGTCTGATGAACCCGACGCTACAAGGCAGAGGTTTTGAGGCAGTAGAAGATCCACCGTGACAGGGAGATCAGATGGGTGGGCAGGTGTAGTAGTCCGGCTCGGCTGTAAACGTCAGCGTGTCAGACAGATGAAGCTGTGAAATGCGTGATGGTGATCCATTTCTAGCCAGGCCAGCTGCTTCTCACCTGCAATAAATTGTGTTGCCACGTCGTGCATCTCGTTCGGTCCGGCCGCAGGTTGGATGTCAAGCCTAGGCTAGCACCAGCGGCTGGTGTGGTCGCGCCGGAAAATGATGCCCCGCCGCGTCGCATCACCTCGGCGACGTCCTTGCACGTACGTGCTCGCCGCACGCCGTGTCTCCTCTCGGTCTTCCGTTTCATCGCCGACGCCGAGCACGACCTCGACGGCGAAACAAAAATTACTGTACCGGCAGGCCGGTCGGATCTGCGTCGGCCGCAGCGGCGGGCGGTCGTCCTTGCGGATCAGCCACGTATGGATTGATTGCACCGAGGCCGACGAGATCACGCCGGGTGAACGCCGCACCACCCAGGCCTGGACCACGCCGCCTTTCCGTCTAGAATGCGCAGGAACAACATGCATGCATGCGCCTCGCTTGGCTGGCTGCCTTATCTGTCTCCGCTCCCCGAGGCGAGGCCCATTGTCGCATTGCTCTCAACGACCCGGCCGCTTATCAGGTTATCTGCAGCACAAGCTCCGGAGAGAGAGAGAGAGAGAGCGCTCATGACTTATCGGTCATGAGCGAGCAGCAATGAAAATTGAAGGTGCCGGCCATACGCAGCAGACCGAATGAATACACGTGCGATTCGACGATGCAATTGATCCATGGCGTCACATGGCACCCGTAAGCCACCGATCACCGCCAACAACAACCGCTAAGGCCTTGTACAATACTAGATGCTTATAAAGGTGTTTAAAAAAATAAACCGGATTTTTCTAAAGCACCGGTGTCTATTTCTACAGAAGAGACGCCTAGCTAAGCGTCTACCTTGTACAAATAAGCACCGGTGTTAAAAAAAATTGATTTATTTCTCTAAACACCTCCTCTAAACACTTTGCATTGTACAAGGCCTAACAAACACCCCGGCTACGTGTTCGATGGGTTCATCACATCGACGGACTACTACTGTAGCGTGTACACGCGGACGCTTTAAACATGGGGGCGGACGGCGGAGGCGCCGACAGCGCGTCGGCGACGTGCCGGGCCAGCGGCGCGGCGGGAGCGGCACCTGGCACAGGCAGGAGAGGAGAGCGAGCCGCGCGCACGTGAAGCCAGATGGCCATCGTTGGTTTGTTCGCCGAGCCAAACTGCCAAAACGAGGCCAGCGTTCGGCAACCACATGTCGGCGTCACGGCGCCGTGGCGTAGACACCTGGACCTTCGCCTTTTACTCCCCTGGCACCTTTGCATGCGTCGGGGTCCTTCATCCTTGGCATCGCACTTTCTTCTCTCCAACAGTGCATGCATGCTTTTCATGTTCCAGATGACGCATGTCTAAAGCGTAGTACTTTCCAGGAAGTACTGTACTCCACGGCTCCTCATCGTGTGTTTCGGCAGACTGATCAGCTTGTCTGAGCTTCTGCAATGTATTAGACTCTCTTTTTTTTTTTTGCGTAAAAATGTATTAGACTGTTAATCCCCATACTGTAGTATACTGGCTCCATGTTGAATTTTATACAATTTAGCCCCACGTCAGTCTTCGGAAAGAAAGCCTACTGGTTGGTCTGGTACGTTCCCGGCGGTGCCCGGGCATGCCTCGGTTCAATCTTACTGATTCTACCTAGACATGGCTCAAAATGAAGAATGTAGGGGCTGTTTGGTTCTAGACCTAGCAATGCCATATTTTGCCACACATTTTTTGCCACACTTGCCTATGGTTAGTTCTCCAAAATGAGAGCCACAAGTTGGCAAGCCTAAGGGAATCTTGCCACACTTTTTGAGTCTATGTGATGTGGGGTCCTAATGTGGCAAAAAATACATTGCCTAAGGTAAGGCTTGAACCAAACACCATACTAAGTTGGTCAAAGTTGCCTAATCTTAGGTGTGGCAACCTATGGCAACCATAGTCACAAACCAAATAGCCCCGTAGAATTTAGGTCAGTCAATTCTGCTGGGAATGGAGCACAACCACGCGGAGAACCAAGGCGCCGACAGCTGTGCCCGGGCGAGTGAAGCGAGGCCCGGGGATGCGGGCAAGGCCACGGCCAGGAACAAGCCGTAGTTGGTGGCAACCGACAGTGGCAAGCACGAAACTTGGCAGTTTGGGGTGGAGAGGGGGTGCAGGCTTCGACGAAAATCTGGTGCTCCGCCGGTTTAGAGGGATGACCAGGGGCAGTGCCAGCACGGCCATGGGCGACGGTGAGGAGTGCGCCGGACGGTGAGGCTGACACGGGAGCGCCACTGGTTGCGGGTAGCGGAGGGAGGCTGGCGGTTGGGCTGGTGGTACTTGGGGCGGTTTGGAGAAGAAAGGGAAGATACGAGGTTGAAGAAGGACATCTTCGTTGGTTTTGCATTTGACGACTGAAAACGAAACCGAAAATCAGTTTTATTACCCCAAGCATATCCCAATTTTATACTGAAGTACTCGCCAAAGGAACTGCTAGAACGCATAGCGTCCAGTCCTCTGAATACTTATACTGGTAGTAGTTTAAACACCGGGAAACCCGATTAAAAAAACCAACCACGTGAACTGGAATGACAGGGACTTCTTCTGTTTAATTGAGGGGGGCCGCACATTAGCAAAGTGCTACTATAAAGCACGTAGTATGCCTCTTGAGCCGGGAGAAAGGGCAAACTAATGATGCAAGAAAGCTCAGGCACGAATATCTTCTTGATCAAACTACGATTATTACACATGGAACCGGTTGCTTCAGAAGCTACATAAAACCAAACCGTATGAATAACAACACAAGCAATTGACCAATCAAAATGAATCATTCCACAGCAGATTCACAGATCGGCTGTAACTCGATTGTAGCGAGATGGAAGGGAAGGGCCATGGGGGTCCCTGTCCCCCGGACTGCAAACCAAAGCAACCATCAGAGCTACTCTACGGAGCAAATATATGGGCTTGACCACAAAAAAGCCAGAGCATATACTACAACGTAAGAGCATCTACAGCCGGACGCCACAAACCCGCCTCATACGTCCGGGCGGGCCGCCCGGTCACGATTTTTCGACCCAGTCGGGCGCCTCAAACGGGCCTCAAATGCCCGGGCTGACCGGCACCCCTCATATCCAGCCCAAATATGGGGCGGATATGGGGGCGCCCGGACGCGCCCGGGCACGCCCGCCACGTCGGACCCGACAATCCGACCCCATCCCAAATTGCACCAAACACACCCCCAGAACTTGCCGGATCCATTTGCTCTGTCCTCTCTTCTTCCTCCTCCGCGCCGTCCGTCTCGCAGCTCCGCCGCCGCGCCCACTCCGCAGCCGTTCGTAGCCTGTGCGCCGCCAGCTCCGGCAGACTAGTCCTCTGTCCCGTCGTCGCCGCCTCGGACATCGTTGCCGGCCCGGACGCCACCGCGGTTCGTCCGGCAACTCTCTGGCTCCGGCTTGCACTTCATGTGTTCGACACATTGTCTGACAGGATTTTTTGTGATTTTGTTAGGGAAAACGATGGATTCTGATGGTTCGTCGAACGAGGAGTATGGACCGACGGAGCTTGATCAAATGATTCAAGATGAGTTCTTTGATTCCTCGGATTCGGACGAAGAAGTGGACATGATCATGCTCATGAGCATGCAAGAGGAAATGGACCAACAAGTCGAGCATATTCTCAACTTCAAGGGCTCAATCAAAGGGAGAAGAGTGATCAATCGGGATAGGGTGTCCGGAGCAAGGCTACTGCAGAAGGACTACTTTGCTCCGAACACAACATTTCCGGATGACCCATGGTTTCGTCGCCGTTTTCGCATGCGGAAATCATTGTTTTTGCGCATTGTGGAGGGAGTGGAGGCACACGATGACTACTTCAAGCTCACAAGGGATTGCTGCGGCCAACTATCTTTCGGTCCCAAGCAGAAATGCACGGCTGCTTTAAGGATGCTTGCACTTGGTACTGCTGCAGATGCCGTTGGTGAGATGGTCAGGATGGGGGAGAGCACATGCCTGAAGACTACTGTCAAGTTTGCCAGTGCCGTGGTGGAGGTGTTTGAAACTGAGTATCTCAGAGAACCAAATGCGGAGGACACCGAAAAGTTGTTGGCTATTGGAGAGGCTAGGGGGTGTCCAGGAATGCTCGGATCAATTGACTGCATGCATTGGCAATGGAAGAACTGCCCCAAAGGTTTGCGGGGAATGTATCAAGGTCACACCTAAGAGGCCACCATCATACTAGAAGCGGTGGCATCACATGACTTATGGATTTGGCATGCTTTCTTTGGAATGCCTGGTTCTCACAATGACATTAACGTGCTTCAACGATCTCCGGTGTTCAGGAGGCTTTGCAATGGGGAATCACCGCCATGCAACTACACCGTCAACGGCCGAGACTACAACATGGGATACTACCTTGCCGATGGCATCTATCCTCAGTGGGCGGCGTTTGTGAAGACCATATCCGAGCCGCGTGGCAACAATCAGAGCCACTTTGCAACAATGCAGGAATCGGCTAGGAAGGATGTGGAGAGGGCATTTGGTGTGCTTCAAGCTCGTTGGGGAATTGTTCGTGGCGCTGCAATGATGTGGGAATTGGAGACTTTGTGACAGCTCATGACATGTTGTGTTATTTTGCACAACATGATTGTCAAGGATGAGGGTGTTGGTGTAGCCCAAACCAATGATTTCGAAGCACTTGGAGAACATGTTGAAATCCCGGAAGATTAGGATGCAACTCAGCTCATGAACTTTCTACAGATGCATCAGAATCTTCGAGATCATCAGGTGCACGCGCAGCTCTTCAGTGATCTTGTGGAGCATATGTAGACCCACAGTGAAAACCAATGAGCTGTTTTTGATTTGTGCCATTCAAATAAATTTTATGTAAGCACTATTTATGTTCGGTACCAAACATTTGTTATTTACGTGCAACAACGTCTTGTATAATCGACGTGCATGGATTTGCATGGATTTGAGAGACCGAATTTGAGATATGTGGATATGCAGGACAGCATATGAGGGGCCGGCGGGCAATGTCCGCGGACGCGTCCGTGAGCGTATAGGAGGCCGGATTTGCGAAGTCCGGCTGTAGATGCTCTAACGCGACATAGGCGGTAGACTGGCACCCTGCCGATTAATTTTTCCGCATTGCAGCTGTCGTATTACTGCCGCGACAAGAAACAATTACAGGCCATGGCGTCCCTACATGTCCTAGTATTATATAGAGTCCGTTGCTTTCGAGAAATGTATCCTCGGGATGGCGCCCCGCGTCCATGGCAGCAGGGCCGTCGGCGGTGAAGGATGCAACGAAACTTTGGGAGACAGGCGCTTAGCGTAGGAGGCAGGCGTGGTGAAGGCCACGGAGCACCCGACGCTACGCCTGCATCCAAGACAGTGACAGTGACAGTGCAGTGCAGGCTCGCCGCTCAGTGATGGTCTGACGTACGTAATCCGTACCACTGGAAGGTTGCACAACCCAGCCCAGCCCGGCATGAAGTAAGAGAAAACGAGAGAAAAATAACACGTGGTGGTAGAGTGTAGAACCTCTATGGCTCCACCTTCCAAGAGATCACAGCGTAGGTATGTACCTACGTGTAATCAGGTAACCCAGGATCGATGTGATGTTTTCTGTGTCAGTCACAACGAGTCGGGGAAAATGAGGGGTGAGGCGACCGCGGGGGCGATCGCCGGGGCGACCGGCGCCCATGCGCGCACTCCGGCCTCCACCCCGAGCGGACGGCGGCAGATCGGCGGGCGCTTCTGGGCGCTGGCCGACGATGAAGACGATGGGGAGGCGGACGGCGGCTCGCCAGAGACGCATTCGCCGACGCCTTCCGACATGATCTGCGAGTTATTGATTTCCGGCTACGACGAGGAGGAGGTGGCTGAGATCGTTGAGGAGGTGCTCCCTTCGGACGATCCGGCCAGGGCAGGACTACATTCGGGGAAGAAGACGGAGATGGTCCGGCGGGTCGTTCATCGGAGGACGGCGGCGTCGGCGATTAGGCCATGGAAGGGCCCCCTCCCCAAGGTATGTAGGCCTAAACTCACCCTGTTCGATTTGGTTCGGCCGGAATCATGGACTTTGGTCGTTGGGAGGAAGAAAGGTCGTCGGGCGGCGGCCGGCCGGACGTCGGCGGCGCCCACGCCGGAAATACCGGGGATCGGGATCGGAACCGCGAGGGCGCTTCGTTTGAAATGTCTCCTGGGCGCGGATGGGCCAACGACGGCAGTTGGGCCGGCTTCGGCTGGGTATTTGGCCCAGTGCGAGCCGCCGAAGTGTGGGACGGAGTCAGTTGGGTATATGGCCCAGACTGATCCGGTCGAGCCTGTTTCGGTTTTGATCGATCATAATTCGATAGAGGCACCAGCCGATCGTAGCGATCGTTCTTGTGCTGAGACTGCAGCTAGGGTTCGGCGGAGTGCTGCGCCGGGATTCCCTACGCGCAGTGGTAGAGCTTGCTGAGTCCCGGCGGTGAGCATGGCTGGCCGGGGAGATGGCTCCCAGCCGCCTCCGCGGCTCCCAGTGCAGCAGCCGCCGCAGCTGCCGGCTGCACCACGTGGCGGCGACGGCGCGGGGCGCGGGGCTGCTAATGCCGGGTAGGCCGCGGGTCGCGCTGGCCCCAGCGGCGGGCGCGGCGAGTATGGAGCTGGCCCTGGAGGCAGCGGCCGCGGCGACTATGGCGCGGGCCGCGGTGGTTTCAATGGCGGACGCGGTGGCTATGGTGTTGGCCGCGGCAATGACGGTGGCTATCAGGGCTATCGGACTGGATGGAATCAGTGGAATGACGGGGGAGGAAGTGGTTTTGGCGGCAACCAGTGGCAGCGAAACTTCAACCCTCCTCCGGGCGAGTTCGTAGAGGGTGCCACGGGGCCTCATTATTGTCAGCGGGGTGGTCGGGGACGGGTTGGCCGAAACCCTCCTCCGCGTCGCCCGTATGTCCCCAAGGTTTACCCAAAGCAGCCGACGATCAAGCCGGCGACGACTGACGGTGGGGCGGCGAAGGCGGCCGCGTCCACTGCTTCTACTTCCATGGCTCCTCTGCCTGAGGATGCAGTGGCCGCGGTTAAGGCGTTGGCGGCGGTGTCTATTCCGGCCGCGACACCTACCGATGACAGAGATGGGATGAGTGACAAAGGGAGCGACAAAGCTGATAATGTGCGGGTGTGACGCCCCTGCTCGACCGTGCACTAATCATACACGCAAACGTGCACGCTCGAGATCAGAGACTCATGGGAAGATATCACAACACAACTCTAAACTCAAATTTAAACATAAATCTTCATATTACAAACCAGGGGTCACGAGGACCCGAATACATAAGTCATACAAACAAATAATATCTGGGTACAGACATAGTTAGTCAAGTTTGCCTAAAGAAGGCTAACACAAACAGCGACACTGATCGAAAAGGCGAAGGCCTCCTGCCTAGGGCCTCCGAATTACTCCTGGTCGGCGGACTCAACGTAGTAGTAGTGGCCTCCGGGGATCTCCTGCTCCCGAGCTCCGTCGTCTGATCGCAGCAACCGGGTATGGGGGAAAAGAGATAGCAAAGCAACCGTGAGTACTTATCCAAAGTACTCACAAGACTGACATCAGAACTATACTAAGTATGCATCGGTATCAAAGGAATGGGGCTATATCTTTGGACTAAACTGTAGAAATCTTGGAATAGAGGGGGAGAGGCCTAGCCTATCGAAGACTAGCATCTTGAAGCAATCTTGCAGCATCAGAAGAGAGTAGAACAAGATAATATATAATCAATCATATTTTAGTAATGCCCTGGGATCCTTCCTCGACTATCCTATGAGAAAGTGATCCCGAGAGCAGTAGTAACAGTTTAACATTGTAGCAGTATCCATTTGTAGTTGTAGCAGATCGGGATACAACTCTGAGCGTCCTGTTACCGTGGACACGGCTATTTGAATAGATAACTTCCCTGCAGGGGTGCACTACTGTTACCCAGCACGCTCAATTACATCTGGCCGGACACACTTGCTGGGTAATACCCGGCCTCGGGTAATTGACACGACGCAGTCCTACCTAGGCTCAGCAGAGAGGTCAACACGCCGGTCTTAATCCTAAGTGCGAAGGGGTCTTGGGCCATCGCCCTTTGCACTCCTGCACGTTATGTGGCTGGTCGGGGCCCAGGCGCGACACTGAATACACTAGTGACGTAACCAGCCCACCCCAACGATCAGCCCGCATCTCTGAGCTGTGACATCTGAAGAGCTTTCGGGTGAAACGTACGACGTAGAGGGTCCCATAACCATTATCCCACGTGGTGGTAGTGCGTATAGGCCAGCGGCCAACTCAGATCAAATACCCAAATCCGTTAGGCGTGTTTAGTAACTCGCGAAGACGAACAGGATCAATGTCGCTCCGACTTGATAACACACGTACCACGACCAAGGACCCGGCCCACCTCTCTCCTAGGTGGTCTCCGCCTGCCCTGTTGTTTCGCCATAATATCACTCGCGGGTGCTCTTGGAGCCGACCCGTCTTTAATATTATTCTCTCGCGGGCACTCTTGGAGCCGGCCCGACTTTAAGTTTAAAGTATTGCAATATGTAAACATTTCCGTGATCATCACCCAGAGTGATCACGGCCCGATAACAAGCATGGCAACCGGACAACTGTTAAGGGCCACAGATGAATCATAGCATACCTATCTAAGCATCATAGGGTAGCGGGTAATGTATCAATAGCAGGCGACGAAATCAGGCTATGCATCAGAATAGGAGCTATCGGAATAACAACAGAAGCAATTCTAATGCAAACATAAGAGAGAAAGAGTGGGCGATATCTGGATGATCAAGGGGGTTTTGCTTGCCTGGAAGCTTTGCTGAGAGGGGCTGGTCGTCTGAAGGCTGCTCGTCTGGAGCGTAGTTGTACTCAGCTGCGTCGGCGGCGGTCTCGGCGTCTATCGGGAGAGAAGGAGGGGGAAGAAACAATAAATTCACGGCAACAATGCAACAGCGATGCATGACATGCCTAAATGATATGCAGAGGTGATATATTACCTACCTAAATGTTTTGGATAATTTAGGAATTTATTTGGAATTATTTTATCAGGGTTATGCACTATTCATCTATCGAATACGGGCAAAAAGTTACATGTTCACCTAGATATAGGAGTGATGGTCAAGCATTTTGACCACATATTCGGATTCTTCATATTTTTCTGATCATTTTTCATATATAAATTATTTTCATCCGGGTTACGGTTTATTTTATATGATTTTTCAAAGTTTTTCTGAATTTCTGTAATTAATTTAATTATTAAATTCGAATTATCCGAAACAGTATTAGGTGACGTCAGCAGAATGTCATGATGACGTCAGCAGTCAACCCAACCGGTTGACTAGTCAACCTGACAGGTGGGGCCCATCTGTCATAGACTAGGCTAATTAAACAGTAGATTAAATTAACTAATTTAACTAATTAACCAGTGGGACCCACTGTTAGTGACTGATTAAGTTAACTAATTAACTAACCGATTAATTAACGTTTTAATTAACATTTTATTTATTTTAAAAACGTTTTAAAAGGTGGGGTCCACATGTCAGTGGCCCACGGGTGCCCAGTCAGCAGTTGACCCAGTCAATTGGGTCAACTGGGGCCCGTGGGGCCAAGGGGTCAGTGGCACAGGGCGGCCGCGTCGGACGCCGGCACCGGAGAGCGCTCCGGCGAGCTCGGGAATCCGCTGTGTTGCACCAAATCACGCGGGGTTGGGCTCTCTGGAACGTGCTCTCAGCCGTGCGTCGGATGGTGGCGGTCTCGGCGGCTGGGTTGGCCGGAATCGGGCGGGGTGACGACGGCGGGCGGCGGGGTTCTTGGGTGAGCTACGGGGACGGTGATGCGGCGAGCTATCGAGCAAATGGGGAGGCTAGGTAGGATCGACGCAGTGCGGCGAGTTCAACGGGCACGAGCCCGTGACCAAATGGTCACCGGAATGACGCCGACGACGAGCTCTGCGGCGGAGGGCTCGGGTACGTCGGGGATGGCCGCTACGGCTAGTAATCGGCGGCGAGCGAGGAGGGAAAAGGAGCGGCGGCTTACAGCAGTCCTGCAGATGAGCTTAGCGGGCGCGGGAAAGGCTCGAGGCGGCGGAACGGCGACGGCGATCACCGGACAGAGGCGGAGAAGATGGCGGTGATGTCGACGGAGGAGGGCCTCCCGGCTCGTTCCAGTCGGCGTAGCCGACGTTGTCGAGGGATGGGAAGCCGGTGGAAACGGTGCGGCGATGAGAGGGAGGCGGTGGCCGCGCGATCGACGGCGACGGCGGAGGAAGCTCTCGGGCAAGCTCGAGATCGTGCGAGGGAGTGGGGGAAGAGGGGGCTAGGGTTCGCCAGGGGGTTGCGGGGGGGTCCTTATCCACTCGGGGGAGCCGCGGGATGGTCGACAGCGCGCCATCCGGGCGGTGGATGGCTGCGCGTGCGTGTCGCCAGCGCCATGGCTTCTGGCGCGCGGGGGGAAGGAGAAGGCCGAGGTGGGCCGGGCCGATTTGCACTGTGCTACTCAAGCCCAGTGCGCCAATAAGTTTTTACCGTATTTCTTTTTCTTTTTTCTGTTTTCTGTATTACTTATGTTTTGTAAAATGTTTGGCTACAATTTGGCTTTTGTAAAATAGGTGACTTAGCTCAATAATTACAATGCAATATTAACTACTACCAGAAAATGGTTTGGATGTAAATGGATTTCATTTGAATTTTGGATTAAATGAAATGGATTAAATATTTCTGTTTTGGCACTGTTTCAGGATGTTAGAGTCAATTAAATAATCCAATTAATGTTGATTTCATGTTTATAAATGCTTTGGGAATATTTGCAACATTATGAACTATTTAGTTCCTGAATTTGAACAACTTTTAATTTCACTTTAAATTTGAATTTTAATTTGAACTGGAATTTGAAATGAGATATGATGCAAATGATGATCAAGCACTGTTAAACATGATGACTTGGCATTATCAGAGGGGGGTCACTGTAGCTTAATTACAAGGGGTGTTACAATTCTCCTCCTCTAAAAGAAATTCTCGTCCCGAGAATTAAGAGGTAGAGTAAGGGGTATTGGTTTGGTTACGAAATTCTAACGAGTCTTCTGGGTCTTGGTTGCTCTTCTTGAAGAAGTCGGCCCATCGGGTTTGGGGTCTTCATTTCTCTGCATCAGCGCAATGTGATGAAGTTGGCATCTTTTCTTCAGGAACTTCATCGTACTTACGAGTAGGGTAGGAGGGAAAACTATAAGGACGGATGTCTAAAAAGGTTGGCACCCGGTAACTATCTCAGGGGATGAAGGTATAAAGTATCTCTCGAGTTGAAACTCAGGGAAATACTGTTGGGGAACGTTGCATGGAAAACAAAAAAATTTCTATGCACACGCAAGATCTATCCATGGAGATGCATAGCTACGAGAGGGGGAGTGTGTCTACGTACCCTCGTAGACCGTAAGCGGAAGCGTTAGAACAACGCGGTTGATGTCGTGGAACAACTTCACGATCCAACCGACCGAGCACCGAACGTACGGCACCTCCGCGTTCAGCACACGTTCAGCTCGGTGACATCCTCGACTTGTTGATCCAGCAAGACAGCGAGGTAGTGGATGAGTTTCGGCAGCATGACGGCGTGGTGACGGTGATGGTGATGCTATCTCCGCAGGGCTTTGCCCAAGCACTGCGAAATATGACCGAGGGACGGAACTGTGGAGGGGGGCGCCGCACACGGCTAAGACAATGTTGTGTCCTTTGGGGCGCCTCCTCTCCTCTATTTATATATGTGTAGGGGCTTGGAGTAGAAGTAATAGTGCCACGTGAACAGTAACCGTGAATAGTACACACGTGGACTTGGACTCCAAAGTCCAATCCTATTCCTACTAGGACTCTCCCTTTTTTCCTTCCCTAGCTGCGTGGGCTTTTGAGGACTTGGTGCGCCTGGCCCAATAAGGCCAGGGCGCCTCCCCTTAGCCCATGCCAGCCCTTTGGGACGTGGTGGACCCACTTGTGGACTTCCGGAATCCTCCGGAACCTTCTGGAAGCTTCCCGGTACCATACCGAAAAAACTGCACCTTTTTCCGGAACCCAAAATATGACTTCCCATATATAAATCTTTACCTCTCGACCATTCCGAGACTCCTCGTGACGTCCGGGATCTCATCCGGGACTCCGAACAATATTCGGTTACCAATTCACATAACTCATATAACACTATATCGTCAACGAACGTTAAGCGTGCGGACCCTACGGGTTCGGGAATGATGTAGACATGACTGAGACGCCTCTCCGGTCAATAACCAATAGCGGAACCTGGATGCTCATATTGGTTCCTACATATTCCACGAAGATCTTATCGGTCGAACCGCAATGACAACATACGTAATTCCCTTTGTCTGTCGGTATGTTACTTGCCCGAGATTCGATCGTCGGTATCTCCATACCTAGTTCAATCTCGTTACCGGCAAGTCTCTTTACTCGTTCCGTAATACATCATCCCATAACTAACTCCTTAGTCACTTTGCTTGCAAGCTTCTTATGATGTGCATTACCGAGAGGGCCCAGAGATACCTCTCCGAAACACGGAGTGACAAATCCCAGTCTCGATCCATGCCAACTCAACGGACACCTTCGGAGATACCTGTAGAGCATCTTTATGATCACCCAGTTAGGTTGTGACGTTTGATAGCACACAAGGTATTCCTCCGATATCCGGGAGTTGCATGATCTCATGGTCTGAGGAACATGTATTTGACATTCAAGAAAGCAGTAGCAATAAACAGAACGATCATATGCTAAGCTAACGGATGGGTCTTGTCCATCACATCATTCTCCTAATGATGTGATCCCGTTATCAAATGACAACTCATGTCTATGGTTAGGAAACCTTAACCATCTTTGATCAACGAGCTAGTCTAGTAGAGGCACACTAGGGACACGGTATTTGTTTATGTATTCACACATGTATTTAAGTTTCCGGTCAATACAATTCTAGCTTGAATAAAAAACCTTTATCATGAACAAGGAAATATAAAATAATAACAACTTTATTATTGCCTCTAGGGCATATTTCCATCAGTCTCCCACTTGCACTAGAGTCAATAATCTAGATTACATAGTAATGAATCTAACACCCATGGAGTCTTGGTGTTGATCATGTTTTGCTCGTGGAAGAGGCTTAGTCAACGGGTCTGCCACATTCAGATCCGTGTGTACTTTGCAAATTTCTATGTCTCCATCCTTGACATATTCACGAATGGAGTTGAAGCGTCTCTTGATGTGTTTGGTCTTCTTGTGAAACCTGGGCTCCTTGGCTATGGCAATTGCTCCAGTGTTGTCACAAAAGATTGTCATTGGACCCGATGCACTAGGTATTACACCTAGATCAGATATGAACTCCTTCATCCAGACTCCTTCATGTGCTGCTTCCGAAGCAGCTATGTATTCCGCTTCACACGTAGATCCCGCCACGACGCTTTGCTTGGAACTGCACCAACTGATAGCTCCACCATTTAATATAAATACGTATCCGGTTTGTGACTTAGAGTCATCCGGATCAGTGTCGAAGCTTGCATCGACGTAACCCTTTACGACGAGCTCTTCGTCACCTCCATAAACGAGAAACATGTCCTTGGTCCTTTTCAGGTACTTCAGGATATTCTTGACCGCTGTCCAGTGATCCACTCCTGGATTACTCTGGTACCTCCCTGCCAAACTTATGGCAAGGCACACATCAGGTCTGGTACACAGCATGGCATATATAATAGAACCTATGGCTGAGGCATAGGGAATGACTTTCATTTTCTCTATATCTTCTGCCGTGGTCAGGCATTGAGTCTGACTCAACTTCACACCTTGCAAGACATGCAAGAGCCCTTTCTTTGACTGATCCATTTTGAACTTCTTCAAAACTTTGTCAAGGTATGTGCTTTGTGAAAGTCCTATCAAGCGTCTTGATCTATCCCTATAGATCTTGATGCCCAATATATAAGCAGCTTCACCGAGGTCTTTCATTGAAAAATTCTTATTCAAGTATCCCTTTATGCCATCCAAAAATTCTATATCATTTCCAATCAACAATATGTCATCCACATATAATATTAGAAATGCTACAGAGCTCCCACTCACTTTCTTGTAAATACAGGCTTCACCGTAAGTCTGTACAAAACCATATGCTTTGATCGCCTCATCAAAGCGTATATTCAAACTCCGAGATGCTTGCACCAGTCCATAGATGGATCGCTGGAGCTTGCACACTTTGTTAGCACCCTTAGGATCGACAAAACCTTCTGGTTGCATCATATACAACTCTTCTTTGAGAAAACCATTAAGGAATGCAGTTTTGACATCCATTTGCCAGATTTCATAATCATAAAATGCGGCAATTGCTAACATGATTCGGACAGACTTAAGCATCGCTACGGGTGAGAAAGTCTCATCGTAGTCAACCCCTTGAACTTGTCGAAAACCTTTGGCGACAAGTCGAGCTTTGTAGACAGTGATATTACCATCAGCATCTGTCTTCCTCTTCAAAATCCATTTATTCTCAATGGCTTGCCGATCATCGGGCAAGTCCACCAAAGTCCACACTTTGTTCTCATACACGGATCCTATCTCAGATTTCATGGCCTCAAGCCATTTGTCGGAATCCGGGCTTATCATAGCTTCTTCATAGTTTGTTGGTTCGCTGTTGTCTAACAACATAACTTCCAGAACAGGATTACCGTACCACTCTGGTGCGGAACGTACTCTGGTCGACCTACGAAGTTCAGGAGTAACTTGATCTGAAGTTTCATGATCTTTATCATTATCTTCCTCTCTTATTGGTGTAGGCATCACGGGAACGGTTTTCTCTGATGAGCTACTTTCCAATTCGAGAGAAGGTACAATTACCTCATCAAGTTCTACTTTCCTCCCACTCACTTCTTTCGAGAGAAACTCCTTCTCTAGAAAGGACCCATTCTTGGCAACAAAGACCTTGCCTTCGGATCTGTGGTAGAAGGTGTACCCAATTGTTTCTTTAGGGTATCCTATGAAGACGCACTTCTCCGCTTTGGGTTCGAGCTTATCAGGTTGAAGCTTTTTCACATAAGCATCGCATCCCCAAACTTTAAGAAACGACAACTTAGGTTTCTTGCCAAACCATAGTTCATATGGTGTCGTCTCAACGGATTTAGACGGTGCCCTATTTAACGTGAATGCAGCTGTCTCTAATGCATAACCCCAAAACGATAGTGGCAAATCGGTAAGAGACATCATAGAACGCACCATATCCAATAAAGTACGGTTACGACGTTCGGACACACCATTGCGCTGTGGTGTTCCAGGTGGCGTGAGTTGTGAAACAATTCCACATTTTCTTAAATGAAGGCCAAACTCGTAACTCAAATATTCGCCTCCGCGATCAGATCGTAGAAACTTTATTTTCTTGTTACGATGATTCTCTACTTCACTCTGAAATTCTTTGAACTTTTCAAATGTTTCAGACTTGTGTTTCATCAAGTAGATATACCCATATCTACTCAAATCATCTGTGAAGGTTAGAAAATAACGATACCCGCCGCGTGCTTCAACATTCATCAGACCGCATACATCGGTATGTATTATGTCCAACAAATCAGTAGCTCGCTCCATTGTTCCGGAGAACGGAGTTTTAGTCATCTTGCCCATGAGGCATGGTTCGCAAGTATCAAATGATTCATAATCAAGAGATTCCAAAAGTCCATCCGCATGGAGTTTCTTCATGCGCTTTACACCAATATGATCTAAACGGCAGTGCCACAAGTATGTTGCACTATCATTATCAACTTTGCATCTTTTGGCATCAATATTATGAATATGTGTATCACTACGATCGAGATTCAACAAGAATAGACCATTCACAAAAGGTGTGTGACCATAAAAGATGTTACTCATATAAATAGAACAACCATTATTCTCTGACTTATATGAATAACCGTCTCGCAATAAACAAGATCTAGATATAATGTTCATGCTCAACGCTGGCACCAAATAACAATTATTGAGGTCTAAAACTAATCCCGAAGGTAGATGTAGAGGTAGCGTGCCGACGGCGATCACATCAACCTTGGAACCATTCCCGACGCGCATCGTCACCTCGTCCTTAGCCAATCTTCGCTTATTCCGTAGCTCCTGTTTCGAGTTACAAATATGAGCAACCGAACCAGTATTAAATACCCAGGCGCTACTGCGAGCATTAGTGAGGAACACATCAATAACATGTATATCAAATATACCTTTTCTCACTTTGCCATCCTTCTTATCCGCCAAATACTTGGGGCTGTTCCGCTTCCAGTGACCAGTCCCTTTGCAGTAGAAGCACTCTGTTTCAGGCCTG
Organism: Elymus sibiricus; assembly: GCA_039707655.1. NCBI lineage: Eukaryota > Viridiplantae > Streptophyta > Magnoliopsida > Poales > Poaceae > Elymus > Elymus sibiricus. The sequence goes on from CM077674.1 coordinate 310,502,458, forward strand.
GGTCCAGCTTTGGGTTTCTTCGTGGGAGCGGCAACTTGCTTGCCGTTCTTCTTGAAGTTCCCCTTCTTTCCCTTGCCCTTTTTCTTGAAACTAGTGGTTTTGTTAACCATCAACACTTGATGCTCCTTCTTGATTTCTACCTCCGCTGATTTCAGCATCGCGAAGAGCTCGGGAATTGTCTTCTCCATCCCTTGCATATTATAGTTCATCACGAAGCCTTTATAGCTTGGTGGCAGTGACTGAAGAACTCTGTCAATAACACTCTCAATCGGAAGATCAATTCCCAGCTGAGTCAAGTGGTTGTGGTACCCAGACATTCCGAGTATGTGTTCACTGACAGAACTGTTCTCCTCCATCTTACAGCTAAAGAACTTGTTGGAGACTTCATATCTCTCAACCCGGACATTAGCTTGAAATATCAATTTCAGCTCTTGGAACATCTCATATGCTCCGTGGCGTTCAAAACGCCTTTGCAGTCCCAGTTCTAAGCCGTAGAGCATGGCACACTGAACTATCGAGTAGTCATCAGATCGAGCCTGCCAGGCGTTCACAACGTCTGCAGCAGCTCCTGCAGCAGGTCCATCACCTAGCGGTGCATCAAGGACATAATTCTTCTGTGCAGCAATGAGGATAATCCTCAAGTTACGGACCCAGTCCGTGTAGTTGCTACCATCATCTTTCAACTTAGCTTTCTCTAGGAACGCATTAAAATTCAACGGAACAGTAGCACGGGCCATTTATCTACAACATAGATATGCAAAGAAACTATCAAGACTAAGTTCATGATAAATTAAGTTTAATTAATCAAATTACTAATGAACTCCCACTTAAATTAACATCCCTCAAGTTAACTAAGTGTTACATGATCCAAATCAACTAGCCCATGTCCGATCATCACGTGAGATGGGATAGTCATCAATGGTGAACATCTCCATGTTGATCATATCTACTATATGACTCATGTTCGACCTTTTGGTCTCCAGTGTTCCGAGACCATGTTTGTACATGCTAGGCTCGTCAATTTTATCCCAAGTATTCTGCTTGTGTAAAACTGGCTTACACCCGTTGTATGTGAACGTAGAATCTATCACACCCGATCATCACGAGGTGCTTCGAAACGACGAACTTTAGCAACGGTGCATACTCGGGGAGAACACTTTTATCTTGAAATTTAGTGAAGGGATCATCTTATAATGCTACCGTCGTTCTAAGCAAAATAAGATGCATAAAGGATAAACATCACATGCAATCAAAATATGTGACATGATATGGCCATCATCTTGTGCTTTTGATCTCCATCTCCAAAGCATCGTCATGATCTCCATCATCACCGGCTCGACACATTGATCTCCATCGTTGTGTCGTGGTCGTCTCGCCAACTATTGCTTCTACAACTATTGCTAACGCATAGCGATAAAGTAAAGCAATTACATGGCGCTTGCATTTCATACAATAAAGAGACAACCATAAGGCTCCTGCCGGTTGCCGATAAATTACAAAACATGATCATCTCATACAATAACGTATATCACATCATGTCTTGACCATATCACATCACAGCATACCCTGCAAAAACAAGTTAGACGTCCTCTACTTTGTTGTTGCAAGTTTTACGTGGCTGCTACGGGCTTCTAGCAAGAACCGTTCTTACCTACGGCACAAAACACAACGGTGATTTATCAAGTTTGCTGTTTTAACCTTCAACAGTAACCGTGAATAGTACACACGTGGACTTGGACTCCAAAGTCCAATCCTATTCCTACTAGGACTCTCCCTTTTTTCCTTCCCTAGCTGCGTGGGCTTTTGAGGACTTGGTGCGCCTGGCCCAATAAGGCCAGGGCGCCTCCCCTTAGCCCATGCCAGCCCTTTGGGACGTGGTGGACCCACTTGTGGACTTCCGGACCCCTCCGGAATCCTCCGGAACCTTCTGGAAGCTTCCTGGTAATACCGAAAAAACTGCACCTTTTTCCGGAACCCAAAATATGACTTCCCATATATAAATCTTTACCTCTCGACCATTCCGAGACTCCGCGTGACGTCCGGGGTCTCATCCGGGACTCCGAACAATATTCGGTTACCAATTCACATAACTCATATAACACTATATCGTCAACGAACGTTAAGCGTGCGGACCCTACGGGTTCGGGAATGATGTAGACATGACTGAGACGCCTCTCCGGTCAATAACCAATAGCGGAACCTGGATGCTCATATTGGTTCCTACATATTCCACGAAGATCTTATCGGTCGAACCGCAATGACAACATACGTAATTCCCTTTGTCTGTCGGTATGTTACTTGCCCGAGATTCAATCGTCGGTATCTCCATACCTAGTTCAATCTCGTTACCGGCAAGTCTCTTTACTCGTTCCGTAATACATCATCCCGTAACTAACTCCTTAGTCACTTTGCTTGCAAGCTTCTTATGATGTGCATTACCGAGAGGGCCCAGAGATACCTCTCCGAAACACGAAGTGACAAATCCCAGTCTCGATCCATGAAAACTCAACGGACACCTTCGGAGATACCTGTAGAGCATCTTTATGATCACCCAGTTACGTTGTGACGTTTGATAGCACACAAGGTATTCCTCCGATATCCGGGAGTTGCATGATCTCATGGTCTGAGGAACATGTATTTGACATTCAAGAAAGCAGTAGCAATAAACAGAACGATCATATGCTAAGCTAACGGATGGGTCTTGTCCATCACATCATTCTCCTAATGATGTGATCCCGTTATCAAATGACAACTCATGTCTATGGTTAGGAAACCTTAACCATCTTTGATCAACGAGCTAGTCTAGTAGAGGCTCACTAGGGACACGGTATTTGTTTATGTATTCACACATGTATTTAAGTTTCCGGTCAATACAATTCTAGCATGAATAATAAACCTTTATCATGAACAAGGAAATATAAAATAATAACAACTTTATTATTGCCTCTAGGGCATATTTCCATCAAATACATCGAGAGAAATAAAAGAAGGTATGAGAAGTTTCAAGCGGATAGGCAAGCATTCGATGTCTATGACGGATAATGAAAAGGGGTCCAGAGCATCAGGCATAAGCACTGCGTCTGATACCGGATTGAATATCTCAAGGTAGATGGCTCGTGAATTACATACGAGGCCAAGCGCGATGAATAACTTTGGGAACAAGGATGTACAGGAGAGTCAGGTTTCGGTCCTGTGGAACTGTAGTTAGGGTGGATCGAGAATAGGAAGGCTGGTGACATCTTGTACAATCTCGATACAAGGCTTGTCAGAGAACAGCTTGTCCACTATGTTGGCAACAACGTCGGTACCTAGGGCGAGGGACGAAGAGAACCATTTTCCTGCTCGTTGAAATGAGGCGGACCAATAGGCAAAGTTCTCGTCCATTGATGGTTACCGAAATGTTAACAGCAATAGTAACAGGGTTTTCTCTGACTGAGTTGTACAATGAGGTGTTTACATAAGCAGGGAATTATTACTGCTTAGATCATATAGATCATAAGAAAGGTTAAACAAACCAATGGAATGGAAAATGTGTTTATCAGATTTAAACAAACCAATGGAAAGGAAAATGTGTTTATACACAAGTATTAGGAATATATCCTTCGCATGAACAAACAGAGCATGATATCCAAGACAAGTCAGCAAGGCATATCCTTTTAGGTAAAAGGGGCAAGAAGAATCATGATGTTTACCCATAGAACGGTGTTTGGATGATAGATCAAGAAACATTTAGCATTTCGCGTCCAATGTTCTTGTTGATGATCGGAGTACCACAGTCATGCTTCGGGGTAGCAATGATATGGAGCCAAAGTAAAAATTGGGTTTGAAGATCACAAGAGATACAAAAGAACAATTTCAAGAATAGCAAGGAATCTAAAGTATAACCAAAACATGACCAAGTCTGTGTTGGAAGGAAAAGCAAGGATGTTGTCGATGACAATACAAATTATCGAGGGGCAAGGATGGTATTTCTCATCATGAATTCAATTGACACTTGGAAGAAGCCAAAATGTTGATGATGATCACGACACATTATGTCAAGAGGTTTCAAGAGGATGCAATCAAACGTCGACGGCATCAAGCAAGGGAATGACGAAGTGGAAAGTTATGGGAACGACAGCTAAGATGCCAGCTCGGAATCAGAGTTGCCCTTCAAGACAAACAACATGATGTTGAAAACTCAACGTAAGCTTTGCTCACGGTCTGAAGAATTCGTGCACCAAAGAAGGACGAGGTAGCACGGTCTAAGGTGGCACGATAAGGACGTAGCCGGCAGGCTAGGAATGACAAGACTGAGTATTAAACTTCCCAGCAACAAATTGCTAGGGGTAATGAACCATAGGGTGAATTCAGTTCACTTGTCAGAGTTCTCGAGTGACGGACAATGCAAACCTGCGGGGTGACTAAAACGGCGAGAAATATTATTCCAACAGGAATTCATGAGGGGTAGTGCAATGGCACGATATCCAAGAGATACTAGAGGTTAATGCTCGTAGGCAGAACATAATAAAAGCTAAACTAGATCGTTCATCTGCAGACGGCAGATGCTTTAACCTTGTCGGAAAAATAGACGATGCACTGAAATGGATTCCTTTTCGATTTATCGAATAAGGACAGCATGGTCGGAACCATAATTGCATGGGATCAAGTTTAATGATACCGGAAGAATTATACAAATGATTAAATATTTTGCAAGAAGCTTTCGTGATAAGATCTACGTCGTTTCCAGGGGCATGAACACAAAGGTTCAAGTTCGGCTCTCACTTCTTCAATGCATAATCCTTTCATTCACTTCTCGCTTCAAAGAAGTTGTAGTGTTGAAATTTTATCTATCGAAACGCCAGTAGAGTATAACCCGCAAAACTTTCGGGTTCCCATAGATTAGGGAAGGCATAGGTCCAACCCATCGAGGCAACTTAGGAACATAAACCACAAACTTCATGGGGAAGTAACTCAAGATCGGATGCAGAGCATGGTTAACAGAATTAGGTGATACAATTTACCGAAGGCATTATGTATCAGGGGAGGAACTCACAAGGTTATTGAAGATAAAGGAATGGTCGGATAATAATCCAACAAAGGATCTGGCGATCCACAAAGGAGCTGATGTGAGTATCGGTACTCAACCAGAAAAAGAAAGAATGCAAAGGCATCGGATCATAGTAACATCTGAATAAATTGAGGTATAAACTACAAAGGAACTACGATTTCCAATTCGGGAGATCAGAAGCAGATGCTCTGACCAAGGATGGATAAGTTGAATAGACTTATATGGACAATCAATGAAGGTTTGATTTTCCGAGATCCAGCTCATGTCCAAAATGATATCTGAGCCGTAAGGATGAATTCCAGAAATGGATTGATGATTGCGAGCATTCGCAAATGTATTGAATCAGGGGACTCAAGATGATAATGACAAAGGATGTCAACGAAGATTACTGGACATATGGAATTAGCCATAGTGCAGGCAGTCAAGAGTTTCAAGAGTAATAGGTTGCAGAGGATTATCGGAAGATCGATTAGCAATACGAAGTATTTTGTGAAACACTTGAGCAACTGGGGATGAATGTATGAACGGCAATTATGTGCAGTTATCCACATGGATTGATCGATGGTAAAGAATTGCAAGAGCGGTGGGCACAAGGGCCTTGGGGATTCATCGGAGAGTGTCTTCCTAACCATCTGGTACTTCAAGAGTAGCGGGAACATCTGTATCAAGTGGCTCTCCGGGAGAAAATGGTTACGAGAACCTAGCGTCAGAGTTTGTAAAATTTTAACCCGAATAGAAGAGAGAGTAGAATCCCAGAGTAAGGAAGAGGAATAAAAGATCCTAATACCACCCATTGGCGATGTGGGCCCGTAAGCCACACAGCCATGTTAGTAAAATAAGTTTTCAAGGACTAGACTCAAGTTTGACCAAGGAATCGGAAGGGGGCTTCCTACAGGCAGTCGGCTCTGATACCAAGTTATGACGCCCCTGCTCGACCGTGCACTAATCATACACGCAAACGTGCACGCTCAAGATCAGAGACTCACGGGAAGATATCACAACACAACTCTAAACTCAAATTTAAACATAAATCTTCATATTACAAACCAGGGGTCACAAGGACCCGAATACATAAGTCATACAAACAAATAATATCTGGGTACAGACATAGTTAGTCAAGTTTGCCTTAAGAAGGCTAGCACAAATAGCCACACTGATCGAAAAGGCGAAGGCCTCCTGCCTAGGGCCTCCGAACTATTCCTGGTCGGCGGACTCAACGTAGTAGTAGTGGCCTCCGGGGATCTCCTGCTCCTGAGCTCCGTCGTCTGATCGCAGCAACCGGGTATGGGGAAAAAGAGATAGCAAAGCAACCGTGAGTACTAATCCAAAGTACTCGCAAGACTGACATCAGAACTATACTAACTATGCATCGGTATCAAAGGAATGGGGCTATATCTTTGGACTAAACTGCAGAAATGCTGGAACAGAGGGGGAGAGGCCTAGCCTATCGAAGACTAGCATCTTGAAGCACTCTTGCAGCATCAGAAGAGAGTAGAACAAGATAATATATAATCAATCATATTTTAGTAATGCCCTGGGATCCTTCCTCGACTACCCTGTGAGAAAGTGATCCCGAGAGCAGTACTAACAGTTTAACATTGTAGCAGTATCCATTTGTAGTTGTAGCAGATCGGGATACAACTCTGAGCATCCTGTTACCGTAGACACGGCTATTCGAATAGATAACTTCCCTGCAGGGGTGCACTACTGTTACCCAGCACGCTCGATTACATCTGGCCGGACACACTTGCTGGGTAATACCCGGCCTCGGGTAATCGACACGACGCAGTCCTACCTAGGCTCAGCAGAGAGGTCAACACGCCGGTGGGGTCTTGGGCCATCGCCCTTTGCACTCCTGCACGTTACGTGGCTGGTCGGGGCCCAGGCGCGACACTGAATACACCAGTGACGTAACCAGCTCACCCCAACGATCAGCCCGCATCTCTGAGCTGTGACATCTGAAGAGCTTTCGGGTGAAACGTACGACATAGAGGGTCCCATAACCATTATCCCACGTGGTGGTAGTGCGTATAGGCCAGCGGCCAACTCAGATCAAATACCCAAATCCGTTAGGCGTGTTTAGTAACTCGCGAAGACGAACAGGATCAATGTCGCTCCGACTTGATAACACACGGACCACGACCAAGGACCAGGCCCACCTCTCTCCTAGGTGGTCTCCGCCTGCCCTGTTGTTCCGCCATAATATCACTCGCGGGTGCTCTTGGAGCCGACCCGTCTTTAATATTATTCTCTCGCGGGCACTCTTGGAGCCGGCCCGACTTTAAGCTTAAAGTATTGCAATATGTAAACATTTCCGTGATCATCACCCAGAGTGATCACGGCCCGATAACAAGCATGGCAATCGGACAAGTGTGAAGGGCCACAGATGAATCATAGCATACCTATCTAAGCATCATAGGGTAGCGGTTAATGTATCAATAGCAGGCGACGAAATCAGGCTATGCATCAGAATAGGAGCTATCGGAATAACAACAGAAGCAATTCTAATGCAAATATAAGAGAGAAAGAGTGGGCGATATCTGGATGATCAAGGGGGTTTTGCTTGCCTGGAAGCTTTGCTGAGAGGGGTTGGTCGTCTGAAGGCTGCTCGTCTGGAGCGTAGTCGTACTCAGCTGCGTCGGCGGCGGTCTCGGCGTCTATCGGGAGAGAAGGAGGGGGAAGAAACAATAAATTCACGGCAACAATGCAACAGCGATGCATGACATGCCTAAATGATATGCAGAGGTGATATATTACCTATCTAAATGTTTTGGATAATTTAGGAATTTATCTGGAATTATTTTATCAGGGTGATGCACTATTCATCTATCGAATACGGGCAAAAAGTTCCATGTTCACCTAGATATAGGAGTGATGGTCAAGCATTTTGACCACATATTCGGATTCTTCATATTTTTCTGATCATTTTTCATATATAAATTATTTTCATCCGAGTTACGGTTTATTTTATATGATTTTCAAAGTTTTACTGAATTTTTGGAATTAATTTAATTATTAAATTCGAATTATCCGAAACAGTATTAGGTGACGTCAGCAGAACGTCATGATGACGTCAGCAGTCAACCCAGCCGGTTGACTGGTCAACCTGACAGGTGGGGCCCATCTGTCATAGACTAGGCTAATTAAACAGCAGATTAAATGAACTAATTTAACTAATTAGCCAGTGGGACCCACTGTCAGTGATTGACTAAGTTAACTAATTAACTAACAGATTAATTAGCGTTTTAATTAACATTTTATTTATTTTAAAAATGTTTTAAAAGGTGGGGTCCACATGTCAGTGGCCCACGGGTGCCCAGTCAGCAGTTGACCCAGTCAACTGGGTCAACTGGGGCCCGTGGGGCCCAGGGGTCAGTGGCACAGGGCGGCCACGTTGGACGCTGGCACCGGAGAACGGTCCGGCGAGCCCGAGCGCGGCGGCGAACTCCGGCGAGCTCGGAAATCCGCTGCGGTGCACCAAATCGCGCGGGGTTGGGCTATCTGGAACATGCTCTCAGCCGCGCGTCGGATGGTGGCGGTCTCGGCGGCTGGGGTGGCCGGAATCGGGCGGGGTGACGACGGCGGGCGGCGGGGTTCTTGGGTGAGCTACGGGGACGGCGATGCGGCGAGCTATCGAGCAAATGGGGAGGCTAGGGAGGATCCACGCAGTGCGGCGGAGGGCTCGGGTACGTCGGGGATGGCCGCTACGGCTAGTAATCGGCGGCGAGCGAGGAGGGAAAAGGAGCGGCGGCTTACAGCGGTCCTGCGGATGAGCTTAGCGGGCGCGGGAAAGGCTCGAGGCGGCGGAACGGCGACGGCGATCACCGGACAGAGGCGGAGAAGATGGCGGCGATGTCGACGGAGGAGGGCCTCCCGGCTCGTTCCAGTCGGCGTAGCCGTCGTAGTCGAGGGTGGGGAAGCCGGTGGACACGGTGCGGCGACGAGAGGGAGGCGGTGGCCGCGTGATCGACGGCGACGGCGGAGGAAGCTCTTGGGCGAGCTCGAGATCGCACGAGAGAGTGGGGGAAGAGGGGGCTACGGTTCGCTTGGGGGTTGCGGGGGCTCCTTATCCACTCGGGGGAGCCGCGGGATGGTCGACAGCGCGCCCTCCGGGCGGTGGACGGCTGCGCGTGCGCGTCGCCAGCGCCATGGCTTCTGGCGCGCGAGAGGAAGGAGAAGGCCGAGGTGGGCCGGGCCGATTTGCACTGTGCTACTCAAGCCCAGTGCGCCAGTAAGTTTTTACTGTTTTTCTTTTTCATTTTTCTGTTTTCTGTATTACTTCTGTTTTGTAAAATGTTTGGCTACAATTTGGCTTTTGTAAAATAGGTGACTTAGCTCAATAATTACAGTGCAATATTAACTACTGCCAGAAAATGGTTTGGAGGTAAATGGATTTCATTTGAATTTTGGATTAAATGAAATGGATTAAATATTTCTGTTTTGGCACTGTTTCAGGATGTTAGAGTCAATTAAATAATCCAATTAATGTTGATTTCATTTTATTAATGCTTTGGGAATATTTGCAACATTATGAACTATTTAGTTCCTGAATTTGAACAACTTTTAATTTCACTTTAAATTTGAATTTTAATTTGAACTGGAATTTGAAATGAGATATGATGCAAATGATGATCAAGCACTGTTAAACATGATGACTTGGCATTATCAGAGGGGGATCACTGTAGCTTAATTACAAGGGGTGTTACAGCGGGCTAATAAGGCGGCCCGTAAGAAAGAAAAGATGACCTATTTTCGTTGTGGTGTGCCAGGTCACTTTGTGATTGACTGCACGGCGGTGTTATGTGACATCTGTCTGAAGCCTGGGCACTCATCTGACGATTGTCCGCTGCATTTGGTACCTAAGCCTGTGGTGACCATTTACGGTGTCTGCAACCACAAGCTTATGTTCTTTGAGACTCCACGCACGATCTCGGTGACCCCTGCTTTGGAGAGCTCGAAGTTTGGTCTGGTCAAGGTTACTCAGGGGACTTTGATAGAGGAACATGTGTGTCAGCAGCTCAGACGGCTAGTTTCTGAGTCTTTTCACTGGTCACCTGTCAGGTTGGAGGATAAAGTTTACAGAGTGGAGTTCCCTAGGAGGGAGGATCTTAATCACCTGCTGAAGTGTGGGCTCAGTAAGGTGACTGGGAGTAAGTGCATTCTTGAGTTTGACGAATGCAAAAAACCTGAGCCGACTGGGATACCGTTGAAGAAGGTCTGGGTCAGACTCTCAGGTGTCCCAGAGACTCTGCTTAATGACTTTCTTATTGTTTGGAGTCTCGGTTCTCTGTTAGGTAAAACAAAGAAGGTGGATATGCCATTTACACGTCTGCATGGAGTTGCTAGGCTGCTTGTCGGTGTTGTGGATCCGGAATATATTCCAGACTATGTGTTAGGGCATATTTCTCTCTAATGGTTTTGGTGATTGATGACAATGCGTTTGCGGACTAACCGTGTGCTTTGAGCATTTCAGATTTTATTAGGTGGCACGAGACGGTTTGTTCCCCTCGATGGTAAAGAGTGAAGGCGGTGTTTTTCCGACGATTTCTTTTTGGTGGATTTGAGTCGTAGGAAACCCGTACTATTAAGAGGGGGTCCGCTTTGGAAGTTATGGGTGGAATCAACACGTACACAACCCATTTGCACCCACATAACCTTCCCGCAACATGGAGCATCCCTCTGTTATCTTTGGGCAATTTGAATGCACCCAAGCGGTAGTACCACTCGGTACCACGGTAGTACCGCTTAGAGCGGTACTGCCACTGTGGTCTACCGCAGCACTACCGCTTGGAGAAACCCCTCTCTGGTGCTGTTTTCCGCTAAGCGGTAGTAGAGCGGTAGTCGAGCGGTAGTACCGCTTGGTGCGGTACTACCGGCCCCTACTACCGTTGCCACTACCGCCCTTGTGTGAGGTGGTGTGCTCGGTTCGGTTGCCCATTTCTCTTAAGCGGTAGTGGGGCGGTAGTAGAGCGGTAGTACCGCTTGTTGCGGTACTGCCGTTCCAGTACTACCCCACTACCTCTGTTTCCTCTGTCCTGCGATATCTTAAGCGGTAGTACCGCTGAGTTGAGCGGTAGTACCGCTTGGTGCGGTTCTACCGCTCCAGTTCTCTGTTGCTCGCGTTGGACAGACGGGAACTACCGCCCAAGCGGTAGTACCGCTCCACAGAGCGGTAGTATCGCTTGTGTGCGGGCTGTGGGCAGATAACGGTTGGATTTTCCCCTCCTATAAATAGGGGGTCTTCTTCTCCAAGTAGACTCACCTCTTTCCTCTCTTTGCTCCATTGTTGCCCCAAAGCTCAAAAGTGCCCGATCTCTCTCCCTAGCCAATAGACCTTGTTGATTTGCTAGGGTTTGGAGGAGAGGGCCCCGATCTACACTTCCACCAAGAGATATTTGATTCCCCCCACTAATCCCTTGCGGATCTTGTTACTCTTGGGTGTTTGAGCACCCTAGACGGTTGAGGTCACCTCGGAGCCACATTCCATTGTGGTGAAGCTCCGTGGTTGTGTTGGGAGCCTCCAATTAAGTTGTGGAGATTGCCCCAACCTTGTTTGTAAAGGTTCGGTTGCCGCCTTCAAGGGCACCACTAGTGGAATCACGGCACCTCGCATTGTGTGAGGGGGTGAGGAGAATACGGTGGCCTTAGTGGCTTCTTGGGGAGCATTGTGCCTCCACACCGCTCCAACGAAGACGTACTTCCTCTCAAAGGGAAGGAACTTCGGTAACACATCCTCGTCTTCACCGACTCCACTTGTGGTTATCTCTTACCTTTACATTGTGCTTGATTCACTTGTATTGTATCCTTTACTTACTTGAGTTGTGTTTGTTAGCATCATATAGGTTGCTCACCTAGTTGCACATCTAGACAACCTATTTTGTTGCTAACCCTAATTTGTTAAGAAAAGCTAAAAATTGGTAGTTGCCTATTCACCCCCCCTCTAGTCAACCATATCGATCCTTTCAATTGGTATCAGAGCCTCGTCTCTTTATTAAGGGTTTCACCACCCGAAGAGTATGGTTGACGACGGGGAACGGGTTGAGGAAGTGCCCGAGGCTGTGGAGATGAACACGGTCACCCGAGACGTCTTAAACGAAGCTATGGCTTCACTTAAGACGTCTATGACGGCCGAGGTCAAGTCCATGCTTAAAGAACTCCTTAAGGGGTTGAAGTCCACTCCCGATCCGTTGCTTGTGGTTAATCCCACCGCACCGGCATCGGAGGTCAATTCCGGCAAGGAAGCGGCTAAAGACTCTCAAACATCTTCCCCTCATGGTAAGAATGGGACGGGAACGCACGCCTCGGTTCCCCCTCCCCCGGTCTATGGAGGACCGGTCCCCTCACCTCATATAAACAATCATGGTCCTCCTCCTAAGCTTGATTTGACTAACTTCGCTAATTGGGTGTTTCGTATTAAGTCTCATTTGAATTATAGCTCAACACAACTTTGGAGAATCATTGAACAAGGCTATTATCCGCATGACCCAAGCAACTTGTCCCCAAGAGAAGAAGTGGACAACCAACTCAACGCATCCGCCTTGTTCATTCTTCAAGCCGCCATGCCTCCCGAAGAGCTTCCTCATTTGCGCCCATTCACTCTTGCCAAAGATGCATGGGAGCATATCAATTCATTGTACAAGGGAAGCTCGAGCATTCAACGCTCCAACTTTGAGGTTATTCTTTATGAGGCCAATGAGTTTGTTATGAATGAAGATGAAGATCCTCGTGAGCTTTACCGGAGATTGACTACTCTTGCGGTCTCACTCCGAGATCACGGGAGCAAGGACACGGATGACAATTGGATCAAGCGCAAATTTCTCAAGGCCATTATGCCTTACAACAAGAGCATGTCCTCCGTGATTCGTCAAAGACCGGACTTCCACACCTTGTCCTCTAGTGATGTGTTGGATGAGTTTATTGCTATGAACATTTTGAACAAGACTGCCGACAACGCACTTGCTCGTGTTCAACGCTCAAAGAAGCCCAACCTTGCTTTGAAGGCCAAGGTAGTTCATGAAGAGGAAGAAGAAAATGAAGATTGTGAGGATGAAGATTGCCCCGAAGACACCAAATATGCATACCACGAGCACATGGCTCTTGCATCAAGACAATTTTGGGGCAACAAAAGAAACTCGAAGCCCAACTTTTCAAGAAACAAGACTAATGGCTCTAAAGGCAAAAGTCAACGTGTGAGGACTTGCTACAACTGTGGTAATGTGAGTCACTTCGTCGCCGATTGCCCGTATGAGAATAGGGAGGAAAATGGTGGCAAGCTCATCCGTAAAGACAAGGGCAAGTCCTTCCCAAGCAAGAACAAGTTCAACAAGAAGGTGCCTCAAAAGAGTTTGGTGGTGCAAGAAGAGTACGACTCCGATGATGATGAAGATGCAAATGGTGAAGGGGTTGCTACGGCCTCCGTCGTCATCGCCACCTCTCCATCACCAAAGGTATCCCTCTTCGACTCCCCCAACGATAACTCCATCACCACCCACAAGTGCCTCATGGCCAAGGCCACCAACAAGGTAACCTCCAACATCAAAACTAGCATTTCTTCCACTCCTTCTTTGATGAATTGTGTGGAAGAAAGTGAGGAGACAAAGGTGGAGGAAAATGAATTTGACAAGTTCATGGCCAAGCTCAAAGGTGAGACCAAGAAGCACTTTGTGGCTCTCTTGGAACAATTAGGTGAGGCAAATGAAATAATAGATTCTCATGAAGAGACAATCTCTAAGTTGGAAGGGCATAGTAGAGATTATGCCGATGAGATTGCCGATCTTTCTATTGCTCTTGAGGAAGAGCAAGGTCATAGAGTGGCTCTTGAGGAGACACACAATCTAGATCTTGCTAAATTAAAGAAAGATCGTGATCATGCTCAAGTTCTTGCTAATATGCTTAAAAATGAGAAGGCCGAACTTGGGGTTGGCCATGCTAGACTCGAAGAGGAGTTTGACTTACTTGACAAGGCTCACAAGGCCTTGAAAAGTGCTCATGCTACACTCAAGGAGTCTCATGATCAACTCCAAGTGAAGCTAACTAAAGAAATTGCCACTTGTCCTCCTTTTGTTCTAATTGATAATGCTCGTGCAACTAACCCTTGTTGTGAGCATGCACATCTTGTTGAGGAGAATGCCAAGTTGAACGAGCAACTCGAGAAAGGCCTTGTGTCGTGCATACAAGGTGAGAAAAACCTCAACGAACTTTTGAGCAATCAAAAGGAAGTTGTGGCCAAGGAGGGACTTGGATTTGCACCCAAGTCGAAGAAGAAGAAGTCAAACAAGAAAAGCAAGACCAAGCAAGCTCTCCCTCTCAAAGATACATTTGTGAAAGAGGGAGAGGGTGCTCCTAAGAAGAAGAAGAAGAAGAACGAGGCGGTGGGTGGTAATGTCAAAAGGGGCAAGACCACCCATCCCAACAAAGCCGGCGATTTTAACCCTTCTTATGTTTTATGCCGTGCTAGTGATGGGCATGTTTATGCCAAATTTGTTGGTTCTTCTTATGAGTACATTGAATGGTCTATTTGGGTTCCTAAGACCCTTGTTACTAACATGAAAGGACCCATTCAAGAATGGGTACCTATAACCAAGCATTAATCTTATGTAGGAGTTTGCTTCCGGTGGGGTGTCATGGTTGCTTGATAGTGGAGCGACAAATCATATGACCGGAAGCAAGGACATGGTGGTGGACGTTCAAGCAAGTTCATCTATGCCCACCCATGTTCAATATGGTGATGCCTCGATGTCAAAGGTATTGGGTCTCGGCAAGGTGGTCATCTCACCGGACTTGTCCATTGAGAAGGTCATGCTTGTTGAGAGCCTTGCATACAATTTACTTTCCGTTCGTCAACTTGCTATTATGGGCTTTGCAACGTTCTTTGATATTGATACCGTGGCCCTTTTATGGAGCAAGACTCTTAAAGTAGCTTTTGTTGGGCATGTCGAGAACGGTCTCTATGTGGTTAACTTCTCGGAGCGACCCACTAAGACCGCGACTTGCCTAATGGCTAAAGTTGACGTGGGATGGCTTTGGCATCGCCGTTTAGCCCACGTCAATATGAGATCTTTGCAAAGTCTCCTCAAAGGGGACCACGTCCGAGGACTAACAAATGTGAGCTTTGCCAAAGACCGTGCTTGCAGTGCTTGTATCGAAGGAAAGCTACATGAGACGGCTCACCGACCCACGACTATCATCTACTCGAAGAGGCCCTTGGAGCTCCTTCACATGGATCTCTTTGGACCGCCATCCTTTGATAGTCTTGGGGGAAGAAAGTATTGCTTGGTGATTGTGGATGATTATTCAAGATACACTTGGGTATATTTCTTCAAGAGGAAGAGCGAGACCCAACAAACCGTGATCGACTTTGCAAATGAAGCTCAACGTCAACATGATGCAAAGATATTGATCATTAGAAGCGACAACGGCACCGAGTTCAAGAACTACACCTTGGATGAGTTTCTTAGTGATGAGGGGATCAAGCATCAATATTCCGCACCATATACCCCTCAACAAAACGGTGTAGCGGAGAGGAAGAACCGGACGTTGATGGACGCGGCAAGAACCATGATGGCGGAGTTCAAGTCTCCATACAACTTTTGGGCCGAAGCCATCAACACCGCTTGTCATGCATCCAATCGGCTCTACCTCCGCAAAGGCTTGAACAAGACTCCATATGAAATACTTACCAGCAACAAGCCCAACCTCAAGTACTTCCGGGTGTTCGGTTGTAAGTGTTTCATTCTCAAGAAAGGTGTTCGCTTATCTAAATTTGATTCTAGAGCTCAAGAGGGCATATTTGTTGGTTATGCAACAAACTCTCGTGCTTACCGTGTTCTCAACAAGTCCAGTGGACTCATTGAGGAGACGTGTAACGTGGAGTTTGATGAGAATAATGGCTCCCAAGTGGAGCAAAGTGGTCTTTGTGATATAGGTGATGAAATTCCTCCTCAAGCCATAAGAAGAATGGGTGTGGGTCAAATCCTACCCATTGAGGAACCCCTTGTGGTGGAAGGAGAAGGACAATGTTCTACGCAAGTGGAACCATCACCGACACAAGACCCACACGCTTCCGAAGAACAAATCGAAGGCCCTCAACCAAGTGATCAAGATCAAGGGCAAGATCAACCTCAAGATGATGGTGATGCACCAAACGATGCCCAAGATCAAGATCACGACACCGAGCAAGCTCATGATCAAGAGCAAGCTCAAGATGACGCTCAAGATGTTCAAGATGATCCTCCTCAAGTGACTCCGGAGGAGCTATTGGAGCGTCGTGCCGCCAAGATTGCTTCCAAACTCGAGAAAAAAGGGCATATCCTGGAAAATGTCTATGGAAGCTTAAAGAAAGGGGTAACCACTCGTAAACAATTATCAAACTTTTGTGAGCATTACGCGTTTGTCTCGTGTGTTGAACCCCAAAAGGTACATGAGGCGCTCGAGGACACGGATTGGCTTGAAGCCATGCATGATGAACTCAACAACTTCGAGCGCAACAAAGTGTGGACATTGGTGCCAAGGCCAACGGAGAATCATAATGTCATTGGAACCAAATGGATCTTCAAGAACAAGCAAGATACGAACGGTGTTGTCACTCGAAACAAGGCAAGATTGGTGGCACAAGGCTACTCCCAAGTCGAGGGTATCGACTACGGTGAAACCTTTGCTCCCGTTGCTCGTCTTGAATCTATTCGTATGTTGCTTGCATATGCTTCTCATCATGATTTTAAATTGCAACAAATGGATGTGAAGAGTGCATTTCTTAACGGTCCTCTTAATGAGTTGGTATATGTCAAACAACCTCCGGGGTTCGAGGATCCCAAGTTCCCCAATCATGTATACAAGCTCGATAAGGCACTCTATGGCCTTAAACAAGCCCCACGTGCATGGTATGAGCACCTTACCGAGTTGTTGCAAGACCGTGGGTTTGAAATTGGGAAAATCGATCCCACTCTTTTTACTAAGAGGGTTAAAGGGGATTTGTTCATATGCCAACTATATGTTGATGATATTATCTTTGGTTCTCCTAACAAAGCGTTCAATGATGAGTTTGCCGCACTAATGACCGAGAAGTTTGAGATGTCTATGATGGGAGAGTTGAAGTTCTTTCTTGGATTCGAAGTCAACCAAAGAAGAGAAGGAACCTTCATCAACCAAGCCAAATACACTCAAGACATGCTCAAGAGATTCAAGTTAAATGATGTCAAGCCGGCCAAGACTCCAATGCCTACCAAGTGGCAACTTGACATAGATCCCAATGGTAAAGCGGTGGATCAAAAGGTATATCGTTCCATGATTGGATCCTTGCTTTACCTTTGTGCATCTAGACCAGATATCATGTTGAGTGTGGGAATATGTGCACGGTTTCAAGCCGCGCCTAAGGAAAGTCACTATGTGGCAGTCAAGCGAATCTTTCGATATTTGGCTCATACCCCAAACTTTGGCTTATGGTATCCCAAAGGAGCAAGCTTTGATCTAATGGGTTATTCGGATTCGGATTGGGCGGGAGACTGTGTGGATAGGAAGTCAACCTCCGGAGGGTGCCAATTCCTTGGTCGCTCTTTGGTGTGTTGGTCTTCGAAGAAGCAATATTGTGTGTCTCTCTCCACCACCGAGGCCGAGTATGTAGCTGCCGCAAGTTGTTGTGCTCAATTGCTTTGGATGAGGCAAACTTTAAAGGATTACGGTGTCACTTGTGACAAAGTGCCTCTTTTCTGTGACAATGAAAGTGCAATTGCGATCTCCTACAACCCGGTGCAACATAACAAGACGAAACACATTGAGATTCGTCATCATTTCATTCGGGATCATGTCAAGCGTGGAGAGATTGATATTATTCATCTTAGCACTCAAGAGCAACTAGCGGATATTTTCACGAAGCCATTGGATGAAGCAAGATTTCACGAGTTAAGGCATGAGCTAAATATCATTGATTCGAGCAACGTGGCTTGATTCTCGTCACATCCCACCGCACTCATCATGTTTATCTTGTTCTAGATGTAGGCATGGACATAGGGGGAGTGTTGTTCTCTCAATGAACTCTCCCTCCCCCATTATGCATAAATTAATCAAAGTCTTTCACATTAGCCATTTATGATGGTAATTGTGCTTCAAAGATGAGTTTTGGTTTTGGGCCCAAGGATAAAATCTTCGCGGTGCCAAACCATTCGACTCAAACAAAGGTGGCTTCGGCCACCGACCCTCTCTTTTGGGAGGGTTTGGCTCTCTTGTGGTTTTCATTGCTTTTTCTAGTCTTTTTGGTCTTGTTGTGTTCTGGATCGCTCCAAGTTTGCTCTCCGCTTTTTTTTTGTTGTTGTTTTTTAAACCTTGGAGTGACCTTTCCCATTTACTGGTTTTCGAGTCTCAAACCCAAGCCCATCTCATCTCAAACCTCTTATAAGTTGCATAAGCCACCACTTCAAATTTTGACCCTGGCTGTTTTCTGAGCTGCAAGCGGTACTACCGCTGTGTCTGGACGGTACTACCGCTTTAAGCGGTACTACCGCCCACTACGCACGGTACTACCGCTGGGAGCGGCGCTACCGGCCTTCTGTTGTTTGTAGTGTCGAAGCGGTACTACCGCTCTCCGTAGCGGTACTACCGCTTAGAGGGCTGCGGGAAGGGTTAAGTGGGGGCAGGGGAAGTTACTTCCCCATACCCATTCATCTCTTCTTCCCCACGCCTCTCTCTCTCTGCAGCGAAGAGAAGCTGCGGCGGCCGCCTCCGGTACGCCGTTTCCGCGCCGTCTTCCTCGATTCCGACCGGTGGAGTCGATCCCCACCACTCCCTCGTGCTATGGACGCCAGTATTGCCCCCGTTTCTTGTTCCTATGGTTCTATCTTTTGAAGCTAGGCTTTTGGGCAATGCGTGGTGAAACATCAATCTTTGGCTAGATTGTGACATGAGTAGGACGAGGTTTGACTGCTAGATAGGAGGATAGGTGCTTTTTGTGTCGATTTTGGAGTTTTGGATCTCCGGTACTACCGGATCTGGCACGCCTGTGCGCCTGTGCAGACCACGGTACTA
This sequence comes from Elymus sibiricus, assembly GCA_039707655.1. Lineage (NCBI taxonomy): Eukaryota > Viridiplantae > Streptophyta > Magnoliopsida > Poales > Poaceae > Elymus > Elymus sibiricus. The sequence continues at coordinate 310,521,524 of CM077674.1, forward strand.
CCGCTTGGTCATGGACGGTACTACCGCTTAAGCGGTACTACCGCCCACTGGCCAGCGGTACTACCGCTCGTCTCCCAGGCGGTACTACCGCTGTCAGGGCGGTACTACCGTTTGAGATCCACATCTTCTGAATCGTTACAACTGGTTCCTCTTCCTCACTCTTATTTCTTGGCTTATGCATATCTTTTTCACCTGCTTTCCCTCGTGTTTGTGTGTCTGGTTCAGGTGGTAGTAGCTCCGGTCCTCATGTGGCTCGTCGCAAGAATCCGAAGCGTGGTCGCACTCGATATCTTCAGCCAGCCAGTTATGCAAGTGATGAAGAAGAAGAGGCTCCACCAGCATCTGCCAGGAGGACAAGCAAGAAGACCGTTGCCAAGAAGAAGAAGGAGCAGGCCAAGTCAGTGTCAGAGATGAATGCCAAAGAGTATTGGGCCTACCGTAGGCACAATCCCTACACTCGTCCTCAGGACCCTGCTCTGGTGAGACGCCTTTTCTGGAACAAAGATCAAGCTGCATCGTACCATGATGTGATCAAGGGCAAGAAGAATACGTTTGTCAAGACCAAGTCCATTGACATTGCTCACATGAAGACTGACATGGCTTACTTTGGTGAGGCTCTGGCGCTTTGTGAGCAGTTTGACATCGTCAAAATCATCACCTTCAACAACGACTTCGATCCTGAGTTAGTGGCGCAGTCTTTTGCCACAGTGCACTTTGGGACTGATGATAACAGGACTCTCACGTGGATGACTCATGGTAGACAGATGCAGTCTACCTGGAAGACCTTCATGAACAGTCTGGGCTATGGAGATGAGGGGCTGGACAACTCTCTTGGCCTTCGCCCCCACAGGAATCCGTCTCCGTCCCACAAGGACAAGCTGCTCCGGTACATGCACATCAGGAAGACTGGGAAGGGAGAAACTAAGGAGCTGATTCCGTTTCTGGATATTATGCATCGCATTCTCAGGAACACTCTTTTCCCTCGTGTGGGAAACTTTGACATGGTACATGGGTACCTGGTTGATATGTTGGTCATCTGTCAGAAGGAGAAGGGCAAGTCTTGTCTGCTGGACGTGTCTCATGTTATGTGGAGTGAGCTCCGCTCGGCAGCCTATGGCCGGAAGGTTCCCATTTATGCTCCTATGATCTTCAAGCTAATTGTGGACACTTGGCACAGGCTATTTCCTGAGGAGAGGCTTGAGACCGGTCCTATGGCTTCTCATGATATTACCAAGCTGAGGCAGAAGGAGCACCGGGGTTCAGTTCCTGAGGTTGAGATTCCGGGTGCTGAGTCCGGAGAGTCTGGTGAGCCTGAGTATATTCCATCCTCAGAGCAGCCATCTTGGGCTGCCAAGCTCAAGCGGAAGGTCAAGAAGCTGTTCTGCTTCCAGTCAGACATTCAGCACCGCTTGTACCAGGCTCATGTTAAGGAGAAGCTTGATCGCCGCCGTCAGATTGCGATGATGAGGAAGATGGAGATTGATGCTCCCAGCGGTTCAGAGAAGACCATCACGCCTGAGGATAGGTGGATTTCTGAGCACGGCACGTGGACTGACTCGGAGGATGATGCTGGCACTTCTGCTCCGTCTGCTGCTGCTAGGGGCCAGGGTGATGAGGAGATTGTTGAGGAGTCAGAGGATGGCAGTGATGAGGATGGGACCGAGGACTCCATGGACGAGGATGCGGAGTAGGGCAACCACCTCGGGTTGTTTAGTCACTCTTTGCCTTTTTGGCGTCTCGATGTCAAAGGGGGAGAGAGTTTAGGACCGGGGATTTGCATGGGTTGCCGAGTCACAAGCTCGTTTTTATTTGTCTCGATTTCCCGCTTGTGAACTCTTTTATCTTATTTGCTTTCATGTGAGACTTGGAGACTATGCTTGTATGGTGTAAGACATACGCTTATCTCTATTCTATCCTATTATGTCGTTATCCTAGTATGTGGAGCTATGATTATGTTGTTGCCCTTTTATCTTCATGCTCTCATGCTCATAGTTGCATCTATGATTAAAGTTCATATTATGTTTGCTGCAAGTATTGCCTTGTCTATAAAATATAGGGGGAGTGTTGATCCTATGTGTGTGTGCTTTGCATTCCAAAAGCATATCCAAATAGTGCACACATCTAGGGGGAGCCCGTCTATATTTTGTAGAGTTCGGTTTGCACTGTATTATTTAATATTCCCTATGCAAATCGGGTGTTGTCATCAATCCACCAAAAAGGGGGAGATTGTTAGGGCATATTTCTCTCTAATGGTTTTGGTGATTGATGACAATGCGTTTGCGGACTAACCGTGTGCTTTGAGCATTTCAGATTTTATTAGGTGGCACGAGACGGTTTGTTCCCCTCGATGGTAAAGAGTGAAGACGGTGTTTTTCCGACGATTTCTTTTTGGTGGATTTGAGTCGTAGGAAACCCGTACTATTAAGAGGGGGTCCGCTTTGGAAGTTATGGGTGGAATCATCACGTACACAACCCATTTGCACCCACATAACCTTCCCACAACATGGAGCATCCCTCTGTTATCTTTGGGCAATTTGAATGCACCCAAGCGGTAGTACCGCTCGGTACCACGGTAGTACCGCTTAGAGCGGTACTGCCGCTGTGGTCTACCGCAGCACTACCGCTTGGAGAAACCCCTCTCTGGTGCTGTTTTCTGCTAAGCGGTAGTAGAGCGGTAGTACCGCTTGGTGCGGTACTACCGGCCCCTACTACCGTTGCCACTACCGCCCTTGTGTGAGGTGGTGTGCTCGGTTCGGTTGCCCATTTCTCTTAAGCGGTAGTGGGGCGGTAGTAGAGCGGTAGTACCGCTTGTTGCGGTACTGCCGTTCCAGTACTACCCCACTACCTCTGTTTCCTCTGTCCTGCGATATCTTAAGCGGTAGTACCACTGAGTTGAGCGGTAGTACCGCTTGGTGCGGTTCTACCGCTCCTGTTCTCTGTTGCTCGCGTTGGACAGACGGGAACTACCGCCCAAGCGGTAGTACCGCTCCACAGAGCGGTAGTACCGCTTGTGTGCGGGCTGTGGGCAGATAACGGTTGGATTTTCCCCTCCTATAAATAGGGGGTCTTCTTCTCCAAGTAGACTCACCTCTTTCCTCTCTTTGCTCCATTGTTGCCCCAAAGCTCAAAAGTGCCCGATCTCTCTCCCTAGCCAATAGACCTTGTTGATTTGCTAGGGTTTGGAGGAGAGGGCCCCGATCTACACTTCCACCAAGAGATATTTGATTCCCCCCACTAATCCCTTGCGGATCTCGTTACTCTTGGGTGTTTGAGCACCCTAGACGGTTGAGGTCACCTCGGAGCCACATTTCATTGTGGTGAAGCTCCGTGGTTGTGTTGGGAGCCTCCAATTAAGTTGTGGAGATTGCCCCAACCTTGTTTGTAAAGGTTCGGTTGCCGCCTTCAAGGGCACCACTAGTGGAATCATGGCACCTCGCATTGTGTGAGGGGGTGAGGAGAATACGGTGGCCTTAGTGGCTTCTTGGGGAGCATTGTGCCTCCACACCGCTCCAACGGAGACATACTTCCTCTCAAAGGGAAGGAACTTCGGTAACACATCCTCGTCTTCACCGACTCCACTTGTGGTTATCTCTTACCTTTACATTGTGCTTGATTCACTTGTATTGTATCCTTTACTTACTTGAGTTGTGTTTGTTAGCATCATATAGATTGCTCACCTAGTTGCACATCTAGACAACCTATTTTGTTGCTAACCCTAATTTGTTAAGAAAAGCTAAAAATTGGTAGTTGCCTATTCACCCCCCCCCTCTAGTCAACCATATCGATCCTTTCACTATGTACCATGGACCTATGATGGACTGTCTTATGATCTCGAGGTTGTGGTTGAGGAGGTTTATTAGGCGGACAATAACACTGGGATCAAAGATGTTGATATGACCGATGGCGGAGATGGTAGCGGTGACCAGGGGATGGATGGAAATCCCGGTGACCATGTTGGGAAGGAGAAACCGGCCAGAAAATCCACACAGTCGACTGAGCCGAGGACAGAGAAGGGGTTGGCCCCCTCATCCACTCCGGCGGCTTCTCTCCGGTTTGGTTCGTTCCAGGCGGTGTCGCATCGAGTCGCCTTTGGGGTGACCGCGTGGAGATGGAGGACTCTGATGATGGTCTTCCATCGGAGGTGATGGAGGAGCATCACCGTCAGGTGGTGGTTGAGGTTCTACCGCAGACGACGCCGCATGAGTGGCGAGCTACTCCTGTGGAGGTGGAGGTGGCTCCACTGATCGTTAGGGCGGAGGGGCGAACGGCGGCGGTTACTCCTCCTCCCGCGATGGAGGGTGCCGAACCGGCCGACCGGCCGGGTTCCTCACGGCCTTCATCTCGCTCTCCGTCGCCACGTTCGACCAGCATGACACAGGAGGTGTCCCGGTCGGTTGGTGACGAGGGCCGGCCGACTGAGATCAGTGCCATAGCCGTCCCGGTTGACGCCGCACCGGCAGGTCAGCCCGGGAGGCCATTGTCTCCCATCGCTTCGGACTCGGTCGGGCATATGGCAGGCAGCCATAGCCCGGATGGAGTCGCTATGGAGGACGTGATCGCTTTTGGAGGTATTCCGGATCCTATGTCCGGTGACAGACGCTTTAGTCACCGGATGCAGGCCCAGCCGGACGCAGACGACATACAGCTGGGGCGTGCTATGAGGGCCGCCAAGCTTCGAGACATCGAAGCTAATACAGGTATGTCGGTTAATACAAGTTGTTCCATTGTTCACTTTTCTGAACATGAAATTATTGATAAAGCCAGCAACTTAGGGATCTTTCTTGGTAGTAATGGCAAAGAAACCGCCAAATCCATTAACGATCTGTTAGATTTAGAAGCGGATAGAGCTATGGATTTAATTCGAAATATAGCGGCGGTGAAACCTATGAATGAAGCCGATATTAATAATCTTGGAGTAAATGCGCTTCAGAGTCTCTGTGAGGATTTGGTCCCCACAGAGGGCTTAGAAGACGAGGAAGAGGAAGTGGTTTCAGAGGGGTATATGGTCCCTTTGCAACCAGATGTCATTGCTACTACTGACACCGGTCCTCAGAACGCAGAGGTGATGAAGGATAAACCAACAAGAACCTCGAAGAGGAAGGTTTATCCTACATCGGCGGTGCGTAGGAGTGCGAGAGTAAAACAAAAGAAAAAATTCCATGATGAAATATGAAAGGGATATTCTGGAATAGCAGAGGTCTAGCAGACTTGGCTAAAAGGAGATTCCTTAGTGATACATCGATAGAGCAAAAATTGGATTTCATGGCTTTATTAGAGACGGGTAGAGATAATTTCACTCCGCAATTTCTCAACACCATTTCATGGGGGGTTGATTTTGATTGGCACTGTCTACCTCCAAGGGGTCGATCCGGAGGGATCTTACTTGGGGTGAAGTGCGAAACTTTAGAAGTGCTAAATGTGGTTCACGGTGAATTTGCTGTCAAATTTCGTGTAAGATCGAAAATTGATGGCTTCAGATGGGCTTTGGTGGCCGTATATGGTGCGGCGCAGCCAGAGCTTAAGCCTGACTTCCTCGCAGATTTGGTGAGAATTTGTGGGGATGAAAGGTTGCCCATTCTGGTTGCAGGAGATTTCAATATCATTAGAAGACAAGACGAAAAAAATAATGACCACTTCGATGGAAGATGGTCATTCATGTTTAATATGATCATTGAAAGTCTCGACTTGAGGAAGATTGACCTCACTGGTAGGCAATTCACGTGGGCCAATTCCCTGCCAATTCCTACTTACGCGAAATTGGACAGGGTTCTCACTAGTGTTGAGTGGGAACAAAAATTTCCACTGGTAACGGTTCATGCTTTACAGAGGGCCATTTCTGACCATACCCCACCGTTGGTTGATTCCGGGGAAGCGACCCATGTGGGAAACAGAAATACTTTCTCTTTCGAATTAGGATGGTTCGAGAGGGAGGGCTTCATGGATCTCATTGCGACAGAATGGGCCAGAGAGTCTGGTGGGTCCTCTAATGTGGAGAGATGGCAAAACAAAATTAGACATTTGCGCCAGTTCTTGAGAGGCTGGGCCAAAAACCAAAGTGGTATTTATAAAGTTGAAAAGGAGAGACTGACACAAATTATTAATGAACTTGATGTGAAAGCGGAATCCACCCTTCTTAATATGTCTGAGCGAGACATTAAGAATGAGGCCGAGAAGAAGTTACAAGCCCTTATGAGAGAGGAGGAGATGAAATGGGCGCTTAGAGCAAAGGTTTCTAAGATCGTCCAAGGGGATGATAATACACAGTTCTTCGACATGATAGCTAATGGGAAGCATAGAAAGAAGAAGATAATTCAGCTTGAACAAGATGAGGGTACAATTGTAGGACATGAGAACCTAAAATTGTACATCTCCGATTATTATAAGAAACTTTTCGGAGCACCCGAAGAAAGTTTCGTATCTCTAGATGAGAGTGCGATCGGGGACATACCTCAACTTAACTTAGAAGAGAATGAGGTGTTGTCTGCTCCATTCACTGAGAAAGAGGTGTTTGATGCAATAACGCAAATGAAGCATAATAAAGCCCCCGGGCCGGATGGGTTCCCGGCGGAATTTTATCAGAAATGCTGGCATATCATAAAGGGAGATCTTATGCCTATGTTCAATGATTTGTTCGATGGTCACTTGAATCTTTTTCACCTCAATTTTGGAACAATAACATTGTTTCCAGAGAAGGTGGAGGCTATTCGCATTGAGCAGTTCAGACCGATCTGTCTTCTCAATGTAAGCTTTAAGATTTTTACAAAGGTTGGCACGAACAGGTTGACACGGAAAGCCCATTCGGTTGTGCAACCAACTCAAACTGCCTTCATGCCAGGACGACGCATCCTAGAAGGGGTTGTGGTCCTACATGAAACGCTACATGAAATCCATACGAAGAAACTAGATGGTGTTATCTTCAAAGTGGATTTTGAAAAAGAGTATGATAAGGTCAAATGGCCCTTCCTCCAGCAAGCCTTACGTATGAAGGGGTTCAATGAATCTTGGAGATCCCAGGTGGATTCATTCATACAGAAAGGCAGTGTCGGGATAAAAGTCAATGATGACACTGGTCATTATTTCTAGACACATAAGGGGTTACGACAGGGGGACTCCATGTCTCCTGTGCTGTTTAACATTGTAGCGGATATGTTGGCAGTACTTATTGGTCGGGCCAAAGAGAGTGGCCAAGTAGGAGGACTCGTCCCCCACCTTGTAGAGGGGGGTGTCTCCGTTCTACAATACGCGGATGATACTATTATATTCATGGAACACGATCTTGCGAAAGCTAGGAATATGAAGCTTGTGTTATGCCTTTTTGAGCAACTGTCTGGGCTAAAAATCAACTTCAACAAAAGTGAATTGTTCTGCTTTGGGAGAGCCAAAGAGGAACAAGACGATTACAGAAAATTGTTCGGTTGTGAAATGGAATCCTTACCATTTAGTTATCTAGGGATCCCAATTCATCATAGACGTTTAACGAACAAGGAATGGAAATGTATAGAAGATAGATTTAAAAAAAGACTAAGCTGCTGGAAGGGCAAGCTAATGTCTTACGGAGGTCGGCTGGTTTTGATAAATTCGGTTTTGACGAGTCTGCCAATGTTCCTCTTATCTTTCTTTGAAGTACCGGTAGGGGTACGGAAAAGACTAGACTTCAATAGATCCCGGTTCTTTTGGCAAAGTGAAGAGGCCAAGAAGAAATACAGATTGGCTAGATGGGATATCATTTGTAGACCAAAAGACCAGGGTGGGATAGGGATCAAAAATTTAGAGGTAAAGAATAGATGTCTGCTTAGCAAATGGCTATACAGACTATCTGTTGAGACCGAGGGTATGTGGGTACAAATCTTGCGGAATAAGTACCTACACTCTAAGACTTTGGCCCAGGTTACCGCTAGGCCAACAGACTCACCCTTTTGGAAGGGGTTAATGAGGACAAAGGTAACTTTCTTCCAACGGGTGAAGTTCCTAGTTGGTAATGGTACCACTACTAGATTCTGGGAGGATACATGGCTAGGGGAGACGCCTTTGGCTTTGCAATACCCTTCCTTATATAATATTGTGCAACGTAAGGAGGATTATGTCGCCACAGTATTAAACTCGGTACCGCTTAATATCCAATTTAGGAGATCCCTAGTAGGGGAACGTTGGAATGCTTGGTTGCACCTGGTCCGTAGGTTGATGGATGTTCAACTATCAGATCAGGCTGATACAATTCGCTGGAAGTTAACCACGAATGGAATCTTCTCAGTGAAATCCATGTATTTGGACTTAATTGATTCCGGGCCATTGTCGAGGTCTTTGCACATACGGAAGATTAAAGTTCCGCTTTGAATTAAAATCTTTATGTGGTTCGTCCACAAAGGAGTCATTTTGACCAAAGATAACTTGGTGAAAAGGAATTGGGTTGGTAATTCCACGTGATGTTTTTGTGATCAAAATGAATCGATTAAACATCTCTTTCTCGAGTGTCCACTTGCAAAATTATTATGGCGATCAATACATATAGCTTTTAACGTTCACCCCCCAACGACCATAAACACGTTATTTGGGACGTGGCTTAATGGAGTGGACATACACATAGCTAAACATATTCGGATAGGGATATGTGCACTATTTTGGGCTATATGTAATACTAGGAATGATATGATTTTTAATGGGACAAAATTCACTAATTTTTTGCAGGTTATCTACAAAGCTACAGCTTGGATCCGTATGTGGTCGTTACTCACTCATGCGGACTTCAGGGAGCTTTTGGTTATTGGGTGCAACCGCTGGGAGACGGTAGCACGGGCTATCTTCAGCCGATTTGGATGGCGAGCTAATAATAGGCTAGGTGTGTAGGCATCGTAGTCTGTTCTTTATCGCCGGATGTGGCACTTTTCAGATTTATTTTTTCGACTTTTGCTCAGATTATGAGCTACTTTGGACCCTAAGACCTTGTTACGTTTTTATTTAATAATATGGCTGCATGCATCGATTGATGCAGAGGCCGGGGGTTATCCTCCTTTTCAAAAAAAAACCCAGGATCGATGCTCCTGCAAAAAAAAGCTTTGGGCTTCTTTATTTTCTTTTTTGGTTCCTTCTTTATTATTTATTCCAAGTTTTTCTCTTCCAGCTGTACGTGAACGTCAGCGTGTCAGATAGTGGATGAAGCTGTGGAATGTGTGACGATCCATTTATAGGCCTGCTTCTCACTGCAATAAGTATGGACCCGGATGCGGGCCGTTATTCGTTGGCTCTCGGCTAGGGTAAACTGATTCTGTGGATCTACCTCCCTTCTGTCCGCTGTTTCGGTGGCCGATGATGGGGAAGGGATCCGATGCCTTGGCTTCTGTTAGAAGTTTAGGTTATAATTATTTTTTTCTCACAGAGATGACACTTCATCCTTGAATTGGTCTTCCGGACTCCGATGCACCTTGATTGCGTCCGTCGAGATGGAGTCGGCGGAGCTTCGACGTAGATTACCGCCGTCTCCTTCGAACGACGAGGTCAGGATTTCTCGTCGTGCATGTGTGACGACGAGATTTGGTGTCAGACGCAATATACCGATTAAGGGTTCAATGGCGACAACCATGGCTCCACGACATTGTTCCTTAGGACCACGTGCACAAAAACTTTCCAGCTATCATCATTAAGGTCAGGCCAGCTTCAACAAGGAGCAGAGCGGCATGTTAACGACTCGTTCTAGTGGATGTAGCGGCCGTTTGTATGTCCGGAGATCTTGTTGTAACTTTTATTATATTTGAGCAGTCTTGTTAAGTCTCAATCGATGCTATATATACGTGAGATCATACATTGAGATTCGTGCAAAATTTTCTTTTTAGTTTTTCTTTTTCTCTCTTACATGTTATGTCACTTGACTGAGACTTGGTTAAATCTCAGTCGGCTGAGACATAGCCACACCCATATTTGAGATACTTTGTATTTCCAATGATCTGGATCTCTTTCCAAATGAAAGTAAGAAAAGGATTCCATCGAGCACACTCGCACGGACACATTTTTTGCTGGGCACAACACAGCCGGGGCCTAGCATTCCAAATGGTTCCCTTTGCTTCAAGTATTGACACGTCCCCGCATGATGTGATCCAGCCGCTGCCCGCAGGTTGGATGTGTCGGCTGTACAGGTGGTGTTGTCGCCGTCACGAGGTGGCCGCCGCCGGAAAAGGATGCCCCCGCCGCATCACCACCTCGACGCTGTCCTTGCACGTACGTGCTCGCCGCTCCACCTCCGGCCACGCGGCGCGTCGCGTCTCGGTGTTACCTTTCATCGGTGCGCGCGACGACGTCGACGGCGTAGCTAAATTACCATCCCGAAATGGCCGTTTGTTCTGCAGTAAAAGAAGACGGACCATTGTTGGTACCAGCTACTACTACGACCTCTGACAAAGAACCTGCAGATCCGTGGATTCTGGAGGGGCGTCAAGACGCTGGACAGATTGCTTCGTTGCTGGGGTATTTCCAGATCCCAATCCCCGTTGGTTTGCAACACCGCCAGAGCACTCATCGAGTGCCGTGTCCGGCGATGGACAGCAATATACAATGAGCTGCACAGAAACCTGTCCTCGGGTGGCCGGTCAAAACTCGCGTAGCCCATCGCTTCCCATGTCCTCATATGCAGCGGCGGCGGTCGTCCGGCTATGGGTTGATTGCATCAAGACCAGTGAGATCAGGTCACGGGCGCCCGCATGCGGAGCTGGACTGGACCACCGTCTAGAACAAACAAACAACATGCGCGGATGCGCTTGACTGCTCCTCTGTCTCTTCTTCTTCTCCGGTTCTCCCTACCGTCAGCCGCCGCCCTGCCCCAGCCTATAGCTTATACGCTCACAGGAGCGCTGTGGTGACCTATCATCACTTCGTCTAAGAGCGGCATGGAAAATGCATGAAAACGCCAGGTGGAAACAGGAAATACTAAAAGACAGTACGCAATTTGATGTTGCATTGCAGTCCAGGTTCTCCACTGGGGCAGGAGAGGAAACCACCATGGCACCCTCAATCACCGGCCAGCACTGGCGCATCATCAACATCAACAACAACAACAGCTTCTGGCTACCCAGTTCGATCGGTTCATGAGATGGACTCGGAGACACTGCTAGCCTGTATACACGGACGGACGGTTTAAACATGGTGGACATGTGCCAAATATATGTGGCACATCACTAGCAGCTAGTATAATAGAATAAGCTAATTAATGGCCGCCCGGCTATGCGGCGGCGACGGCGTCCCCACCGCCGCCGGAGCCGCTGCCGCTGGCGGACTGGTCCGACGGGGCCTCAAGGATGGATGTGATGGTGCAGTTCTGTTCCATGAGCTCGTCCTTCTCGATCTGATGCTCCCTGCACTCCTGGCTGCAAAACGCCACCTCGCCCCTGAAGGAGACACAGAGAGGCAAGGGAATTCAACCATCAGTCCATCATGTCACAGACATCTCCAAAGAATAATTTTAAACTATCTTTTATTGCGGTGAAAAATCATGCATCTTTTTTAGTATTGTTTAACTCTCTATGGTTGATGACAGATTGCGACAATTAAAGAAAAACAGAAGTTAGATGGTACCGAGTGACCAAGTTTATGGTATGATAATCAGACAACAACTCATATGATTGGCCAATTAATATTCTTTAATGTGTTGCTTAGGGGAGCACAGTATGTAGTCTTGACTCTTGACTAGTATACTAAATCTAAATGCATCCCAATAATTTTATATTTTGGGACAGGACAGTTCATACATGATTCAGGGACCAAAACTGAAAGAGGAAAAAAAATTTAAAAGCTATGAGCACACCATGCACCAACAGTACATGTCTGATTAGCAAATACATACACCGAGTACTGGTAGTATTAATTAACATGGTAGAGCAAGCCAATAATGTATCGGCAACAAAAAATATGCCGAGAGAAAAAGGTTCGCATCGGCATATTCTGTAAAAAATACAGGAGAGAATAAGATTCATACTATGAACTAATTAATAATTGATGGACTGCTTATACTAGCACCGAATCAGCATTACCTTTCTATTGAACGAGGCTCGTCAAATTAGTACTCGCCTAAATTAAACAGGTAGAATTCCAAATAATTAGTACTAGATTTTCATAATTGAAAACGGATCATGAGTGACCCCCTTGCATAAAACAGGAGAACCACGAGACCGTCACGGAATTTCGCATCTAAGCAAGCATGTATGCAGAATCGTAGGCTGCCAGCAACATGATAAGAAGATTCGATCTAGGTGCAACCTTGACGTGGAAAACGAACCAGCGGCGCGGAATTCGCACCACAAAGCAACATGAGGAAATTGATCGGAGCCTAGCGGAAAATCACCAGCAAGCCACCGAAAAAGGACAAAAATGGAACCCATGGCCGGAACACGAGAATTTTACCGGACATTTCCACGCCGCGACGAGCAGAGAATGGGAAAACAGGGACGCCGGTGGTACCTGTAGATGTAGGTGTCCTCGCCGGGGCCGAGGGGCTTGGCGCAGAAGCCGCAGGCCGACAGGAACGCCGCCGTGATCATCAGCCCGGCGAAGGCGTCCCTCCCGGGAGAGGGGTAGCCGCCGCCGCCTCCGCCTCCGGCGCCCATCCCCACCGCGCCGGCCGATACGGATGAGGACGGCCGCGCGCGCGCCTGCTTGTCCTTGTCGCCGCCGCCGCTCCCCTGGCGCACCTGCTTGGGCACCGACGGCATCGACGCCAGGCTGGTCGTCCGGCGCATCAGCATGCTCCTCTGCCGCTTCCCGAGCATCTCGCCGGGCCGGATTCGCGCGGAGCTCGCTCGCTGGCTCCCGCCCCGCCGCTGTCAATCTCTGATTCGGTACGGTGGCCTTTCTGTCCCGAGATTTTGAGAGAGACTGGACGGTGGGGAGAGGGGTTTTGGGGGAGGAGGAGCGGGGCAGGGGCATAAAAAGAGGAGGAGGGGCCGGGCACGCGAGATCTGGGCCGTCCACTGCCCACTCGAGACACTTGGACGCTTGTTGATCAGGTGATTTTTGGTATGGAATTATAGCGATTAAGGCACGTTGTTAGGGTTACCCCTCGCGCCGCCCACATATCTCTGTGCCGTAAAACCATCCCTTCTCTATTATTCCGTAACGGGAAATGGCTGCTCTATGTTATACGCATGATGGTTTTTGCTGCGGTGGAAGGAAAATTGGCTACTACACAGGAAAAGGCATAGCCAAGGACGTCTCCCCTCTCCCGCACAGTAACAGAGGGCGATTTCTGGAATCCCCCCGCCGATCCAACTCGCCACCGCGGTCTCGCCGGATCTCTCGCCCTCCGCCGGCCGCTCCGGCGGCGGGAGGGCGGGGGATCCCCGTTTCGCGGTTGTATATAGTCTAGGATCTGTAGGGTTTGCAGCCGGCGGAGCCATGGAGGTGGTGGAGTCGCCGGTGAAGTGTTTGGTGCAGGTCCGCGACCCCTTCGACGGCGGCGCTCGGCGGAGCTCCGTGGTCAAGCGCCTGCTTCCTCACCGCTCGCGGATCGGTGGATCCGTGCGGTGCGGTCTTCCCCGGCCAGAATCCGTGCGGCGGATCTGGGTTTCGAAGCTGTTGAAGACGGCGGCGTGGTGCGTTGCGGCGGAGCTGTTGGTCTAGGGCGTTACCCCTCCGGGGGCGGTGAGTAGGAACTTCCCGGGTGCCTTGGGGATGCTTTCGTCGTTCCTTGGCGTGTGGACGAGCAGAGGCAGCGGCGCGTTTCTCTCTCGTTCTCGACGCCGGCGAAGCTGGACCTCAGGAGGTCTTCGTTGTAATTTCCTTTGTTTCCTGGGTTTTTCTGTAAGAACAATGTATCAATGAAATCGTCTTCTTCTCAAAAAAAAAAAAGATAGGGAGAAAACTACCATTCGGCATCAGTGGTGACCTATCTCAAAAACAATAGGTAAGAAAAAAAACTATTATATTTGGTGTCAACATAACACAAAATCACATTATTATGATCTGTGTTGCTTTTTTCTTTTTTACTTAAATTGAGTTATTTTATTCTCATTAATCTAATCTACATGCTGGCGGCACGAGAGTTTTGTGACGCACATTTATGATGCGAGATATGTGAGCTGCACAAACCGTCGCTACGCGTGACTAGCCTAGATCAAGGAAACTACATCGGAGTTTAGGTCGTGTTCATCCGTAAATGAAGGCACGTCACATTTGGATCCACTCCCATCTTTTCGCGAGCACTTTTAATATAGGGGGGTGGCTCGATAGACCGGCGTCAACTTGTGTCTCACTTTTTCGCTGGAGCACTTATCTGGCACGTCATACATCTGGCTTCGAGCTAGAGTACGACTTTTATTTTTTGTTTTTTTGCATGCGTTATGATAGATATCATGGCGACAAACAAGGTTTACGTTACGCCACGTTTTTTTAGCTTTTCCCCGATTATTCACAGACTAGGCGAGGTTCAAAAATCACCACAACTGTATACCCCCACCTACCCCCCACTATGACGTATCACAAGAATCCAACACAAGTTCACATTATCATGACCAATGTTACTGTCATTTAGTTGGGCCATTTTTGTTTTCACTATTGTTTTCTATGTATTTGGTGGCAGAGTTTTGTAATTATTAGATCAATGGCCTTTGGTGCCACATTATAATGTGAGACATGTGAACTGCACAAATCGTCTATTAGGCGAAACCACCACGAAGTTTTGTCTATGTTGGCCCATAAGTGAAGGCACATTACATTTGTTGTTCGGATTCGCCCATATCTTTTTTGGTAGCACTTTTAATGGAAGTGTGTTATGTGGCTTAATAGATCGATGCCAACTTGTGTCTCACTTTTTTTGGACCACTTATCGAGCACGTCACATATCTGGCTTTGAGCTAAAGTACGACTTTTGTTTTGTTTTTTGCATGTGTTATGATCGACATCATGCGGTCAAACAAACGCTCCCCTTACACTGAAATGTGAAATAATGTGCTCTTTAAGATTTGACGGAACTAAATCTGGAAGATCTCGGGGTAGGGGATCCCGAGCTAGGCGTCTAGACATGATGGTAACAAGGGCACGAGGTTTACCCAGGTTCGGGCTCTCCGAAGAGATAACACCCAACGTGCTACTTGTATTTATTGCGTTGGATTGAGTACAAAGTACAGGTGTTCTACCCTGAGATTGTTGTGTGTCTTCTACAAGCCCTGCCCCTCGGTTCATATGAATACCAGGGGGTCCTAGGGTTATAGCATCCTAGTCGGCTACGTATGAGGAGATCGAGTCTTCGACAATTCTTCGGGAGCTTTTCGTTTACACATCATGGGCCGCCCAACGTGGCCCACTCTTCAACCAACAATGGGGTCCTCGGCCCGGCCCACCAAGCCGGGAGACGACGTGGTGAGAGTCCCCTAACCGGGACACCATTAGTAGCCCTTGAGCCGGTCTTCAAGTCTGGACGCACATCAGTTCTTCCGAGATGCTCTCGTCTTCGGTCGCCGGTCTTGAAACATGGTTCGACGCTGTAGGAGATATGCCCTAGAGGCAATAATAAATGTTATTATTTATCTTCATGTTCCTGATTAAGTTTATGTTCCATGCTATAACTACTATGGTTCTCGAGTCTGCAATAACCACGAGGCTCGGAGGAAGACTCATATGCACGTGTGGAATAATAAACGGTAAAATGTATTCCTAGTCATGCCTCTAAGACTAGCTCAAGTGTTGCATGATGGCTCTGTTTTCCTGATCATGGGCATGAC
Organism: Elymus sibiricus; assembly: GCA_039707655.1. Taxonomy (NCBI): domain Eukaryota; kingdom Viridiplantae; phylum Streptophyta; class Magnoliopsida; order Poales; family Poaceae; genus Elymus; species Elymus sibiricus. The sequence goes on from CM077674.1 coordinate 310,537,222, forward strand.
TATGCCGGCAACTTTGAGGGCACAATGTAAGAAGAACACTTGTGTTGAATCGACCCGATTGATGTTATGCTATGAGATACATTCGTCACAAGTTAATGGTTAATAACACAGAGGAAGTTAACGTTTGCATAATTCCTTAGACCATGAGAGTATCGAGTTTCTTCATGCTTGCTTCATGAACTTTGGGGGTTTGTTAAACTTCATCCGTACATGGGTGGCTATTACGGCGGCTTACGGGTTCATGGAAAAGTATGTCAAGTAACTTGATAGCTCAAGATTGGGATTTGCTCCTCCGACGATGGAGAGATATCTCTGGGTCCTCTCGGTGTTACAGTATCCACCATCGTCTGGCCAGACACATTGTGATTTGATCACAGGGATGCCGGAACGCGGAAACGAGAAAAGAGAACAAAACCGGTAACGAGGTAACTGGCATAGTGCACAAGTTGTTGATCCGCGGGGATGCCAATAAATCTCACCTCGGGTGTTTGTAATATATCGTGAATGAAAGGATCGATATGGTTGACTAGAGGGGGGGGGGTGAATAGGCAACTACCAATTTTTAGCTTTTCTTTAACAAATTAGGGTTAGCAACAAAATAGGTTGTCTAGATATGCAACTAGGTGAGCAACCTATATGATGCTAACAATTACAACACAAGCAAGCAAAGGATACAATACAAGTATATCAAGCACAATGTAAAGGTAAGAGATAACCACAAGTGGAGCCGGTGAAGACGAGGGTGTGTTACCAAAGTTCCTTCCCTTTGAGAGGAAGTACGTCTCCGTTGGAGCGGTGTGGAGGCACAATGCTCCCCAAGAAGCCACTAAGGCCACCGTATTCTCCTCACGCCCTCACACAATGTGAGGTGCCGTGATTCCACTAGTGGTGCCCTTGAAGGCGGCAACCGAACCTTTACAAACAAGGTTGGGGCAATCTCCACAACTTAATTGGAGGCTCCCAACACAACCACGGAGCTTCACCACAATGGAATGTGGCTCCGAGGTGACCTCAACCGTCTAGGGTGCTCAAACACCCAAGAGTAACAAGATCCGCAAGGGATTAGTGGGGGGGAATCAAATATCTCTTGGTGGAAGTGTAGATCGGGGCCCTCTACTCCAAACCCTAGCAAATCAACAAGGTCTATTGGCTAGGGAGAGAGATCGGGCACTTTTGAGCTTTGGGGCAACAATGGAGAAAAGAGAGGAAAGAGGTAAGTCAACTTGGGGAAGAAGACCCTCTATTTATAAGTGGGGGAAATCCAACCGTTATCTGCCCCCAGCCCGCACACAAGCGGTACTACCGCTCCTCGGAGCGGTACTACCGCTTGGGCGGTAGTTCCCTACTGTCACACGCAGGCATAGAAGCACAGGAGCGGTAGTGCCGCAACAAGCGGTACTACCGCTCAACTTCAGCGGTACAACCGCTAAGGATTGCGCAGGACAGAGGAAACAGAGGTAGTGGGGTAGCACTGGAACGGCAGTACCGCAACAAGCGGTACTACCGCTCCACTACCGCCCCACTACCGCTTAGGGAAAAATAACACCAGAAGAAAACACGGTAGTGCAGCGGTAGTAGGGGGCGGTAGTACCATGTCAAGCGGTACTACCGCTCTACTACCGCTTTACTACCGCTTAGCTGAAAACAATACCAGAGAGGTTTCTCCAAGCGGTAGTGGCAACGGTAGTAGGGGCCGGTAGTACCGCACCAAGCGGTACTACCGCTCTACTACCGCTTAGCGGAAAACAGCACCAGAGGGGTTTCTCCAAGCGGTAGTGCTGCGGAAGACCACATCGGCAGTACCGCTCTAAGCGGTACTACCGTGGTACCGAGCGGTACTACCGCTTGGGTGCATTCAAATTGCCCAAAGATAACAGAGGGATGCTCCAAGTTGCAGGAAGGTTATGTGGGTGCAAATGGGTTGTGTACGTGTTGATTCCACCCATACCTTCCAACGCGGACCCCCTCTTAATAGTACGGGTTTCCTACGACTCAAATCCACCGAAAAAGAAATCGTCGGAAAAACACCGTCTTCACTCTTTACCATCGAGGGGAACAAACCGTCTCGTGCCACCTAATTAAATCTAAAATGCTCAAAGCACACGGTTAGTCCGCAAACGCATTGTCATCAATCACCAAAACCATTAGAGAGAAATATGCCCTAACAATCTCCCCCTTTTTGGTGGATTGATGACAACACCTGATTTGCACAGGGGATATTTAAATAATACAATGCAAACCGAAACTCTACAAAATATAGACGGGCTCCCCCTAGATGTGTGCACTATTTAGATTTGCTTTTGGAATGCAAAGCACACACACATAGGATCAACACTCCCCCTATATTTTATAGACAAGGCAATACTTGCAACATACATAATACGAACACTTAGCATAGATGCAAGTATGAGCATGAGAGCATGAAGATAAAAGGGCAACAACATAATCATAGCTCCACATACTAGGATAACGATATAATGACATAATAAGTTAGAATAGAGATAAGCGTATGTCTCACAGTCCAAGTCTCACACGAAAGCAAATAAGATAAAAGAGTTCACAAGCGGGAAATCGAGGCAAATAAAACGAGCTTGTGACTCGGCAACCCATGCAAATCCCCGGTCCTAAACTCTCTCCCCCTTTGACATCGAGACGCCAAAAAGGCAAAGAGTGACTAAACAACCCGAGGTGGTAGCCCTACTCCGCATCCTCGTCCATGGAGTCCTCGGTCCCATCCTCATCACTGCCATCCCCTGACTCCTCAACAATCTCCTCATCACCCTGGCCCCTAGCAGCAGCAGACGGAGCAGAAGTGCCAGCATCATCCTCCGAGTCAGTCCACGTGCCGTGCTCAGAAATCCACCTATCCTCAGGCGTGATGGTCTTCTCTGAACCGCTGGGAGCATCAATCTCCATCTTCCTCATCATCGCAATCTGACGGCGGCGATCAAGCTTCTCCTTAACATGAGCCTGGTACAAGCGGTGCTGAATGTCGGACTGGAAGCAGAACAGCTTCTTGACCTTCCGCTTGAGCTTGGCAGCCCAAGATGGCTGCTCTGAAGGTGGAATATACTCAGGTTCATCAGACTCTCCGGACTCAGCACCCGGAATCTCTACCTCAGGAACCGCTTGAGCGGTAGTACCATCCCTGACAAAGCGGTAGTACCGTGGTCTGCACAGGCGCATAGCCGTGCCAGATCCGGTAGTACCGGAGACCGAAAACTTCAAAATCGGTACAAAAAGCTCCTATCCTCCTATCTAGCAGTCAAGCCTCGTCCTACTCATGCCACAATCTTGACTAAGATTGGTTTTTCACCACGCATTGCCCTAAAGCCTAGATTCAAAAGATAGAACCATAGGAACGAGAAACAGGGGCAATACCGGCGTCCATGGCACGAGGGAGTGGTGGGGATCGACTCCACCGGTCGGAATCGAGGAAGACGGCGCGGAAACGGCGTACCGGAGGCGGCCGCCGCGGCTGTTCTTCGCTGTAGAGAGAGAGAGAGAGAGGCGTGGGGAAGGAGATGAATGGGTATGGGGAAGTAACTTCCCCTGCCTCCCCCACTTAACCCTTCCCGCAGCCCTCTAAGCGGTAGTACCGCTCCGGAGAGCGGTAGTACCGCTTCGGCACGACAACCAGCAGGAGGCCGGTAGTGCCGCTCTCAACGGTACTACCGTGCTGAGAGGGCGGTAGTACCGCTAGAAGTGGTAGTACCGTCCAGACTCAGCGGTAGTACCGCTTGCAGCTCAGGAAACAGACAAGATCAAATTTGAAGAGGAGGCTTATGCAACTATAAGAGGTTTTGAGATGAGATGGGCTTGGGTTGGAGACTCGAAAACCAGCAAATGGGAATGGATACTCCAAGATTCAAAAACCAATAAAACGGAGAGCAAACTTGGAGTGAACCAAAACACAAACAAGACCAAAAAGATAAGAAAAAGCAATGAAAACCACAAGAGAACCAAACCCTCCAAAAGAGAGGGTCGGTGGCCGAAGCCACCATTGTTTGAGTCGAATGGTTTGGCACCGCGAAGATTTTAACCTTGGGCCCAAGACCAAAACTCATCTTTGAGGCACAATTACCATCATAAATGGCTAATGTGAAAGATTTTGATTAATTTTGGCATAATAGGGGGAGGGAGAGTTCATTGAGAGAACAACACTCCCCCTAAATCCATGCCTACACCTAGAACAAGGTAAACATGATGAGTGCGGTGGGATGTGACGAGAATCAAGCCACGTTGCTCGAATCAATGATTTTAGCTCATGCCTTAACTCGCGAAACCTTGCTTCATCCAATGGCTTCGTGAAAATATCCGCTAGTTGCTCTTGAGTGCTAAGATGAATAATATCAATCTCTCCACGCTTGACGAGATCCCGGATAAAATGATGACGAATCTCGATGTGCTTCGTCTTGCTATGTTGCACCGGGTTGTAGGAGATTGCAATTGCACTTTCATTGTCACAGAAAAGAGGCACTTTGTCACAAGTGACACTGTAATCCTTTAAAGTTTGCCTCATCCAAAGCAATTGAGCACAACAACTTGCGGCAACTACATACTCGGCCTCGGTGGTGGAGAGAGACACACAATTTTGCTTCTTCGAAGACCAACTCACCAAAGAGCGACCAAGGAATTAGCACCCTCCGGAGGTTGACTTCCTATCCACACGGTCTCCCGCCCAATCTGAATCCGAATAACCCATTAGATCAAAGCTTGCTCCTTTGGGATACCATAAGCCAAAGTTTGGGGTATGAGCCAAATATCGAAAGATTCGCTTGACTGCCACATAGTGACTTTCCTTAGGCGCGGCTTGAAACCGTGCACATATTCCCACACTCAACATGATATCCGGCCTAGATGCACAAAGGTAAAGCAAGGATCCAATCATGGAACGATATACCTTTTGATCCACCGCTTTACCATTGGGATCTATGTCAAGTTGGCACTTGGTAGGCATTGGAGTCTTGGCCGGCTTGACATCATTTAACTTGAATCTCTTGAGCAAGTCTTGGGTGTATTTGGCTTGGTTGATGAAGGTTCCTTCTCTTCTTTGCTTGACTTCGAATCCAAGAAAGAACTTCAACTCTCCCATCATAGACATCTCAAATTTCTCGGTCATTAGTGCGGCAAACTCATCATTGAAAGCTTTGTTAGGAGAACCAAAGATAATATCATCAACATATAGTTGGCATATGAACAAATCCCCTTTAACCCTCTTAGTAAAAAGAGTGGGATCGATTTTCCCAATTTCAAACCCACGGTCTTGCAACAACTCGGTAAGGTGCTCATACCACGCACGTGGGGCTTGTTTAAGGCCATAGAGTGCCTTATCAAGCTTGTATACATGATTGGGGAACTTGGGATCCTCGAACCCCGGGGGTTGTTTGACATACACCAACTCATTAAGAGGACCATTAAGAAATGCACTCTTCACATCCATTTTTTGCAAATTAAAATCATGATGAGAAGCATATGCAAGCAACATACGAATAGATTCAAGACGAGCAACGGGAGCAAAGGTTTCACCGTAGTCGATACCCTCGACTTGGGAGTAGCCTTGTGCCACCAATCTTGCCTTGTTTCGAGTGACAACACCGTTCGTATCTTGCTTGTTCTTGAAGATCCATTTGGTTCCAATGACATTATGATTCTCCGTTGGCCTTGGCACCAATGTCCACACTTTGTTGCGCTCGAAGTTGTTGAGTTCATCATGCATGGCTTCAAGCCAATCCGTGTCCTCGAGCGCCTCATGTACCTTTTGGGGTTCAACACACGAGACAAACGCGTAATGCTCACAAAAGTTTGATAATTGTTTACGAGTGGTTACCCCTTTCTTTAAGCTTCCATAGACATTTTCCAGGATATGCCCTTTTTTCTCGAGTTTGGAAGCAATCTTGGCGGCACGACGCTCCAATAGCTCCTCCGGAGTCACTTGAGGAGGATCATCTTGAACATCTTGAGCGTCATCTTGAGCTTGCTCTTGATCATGAGCTTGCTCGGTGTCGTGATCTTGATCTTGGGCATCGTTTGGTGCATCACCATCATCTTGAGGTTGATCTTGCCCTTGATCTTGATCACTTGGTTGAGGGCCTTCGATTTGTTCTTCGGAAGCGTGTGGGTCTTGTGTCGGTGATGGTTCCACTTGCGTAGAACATTGTCCTTCTCCTTCCACCACAAGGGGTTCCTCAATGGGTAGGATTTGACCCACACCCATTCTTCTTATGGCTTGAGGAGGAATTTCATCACCTACATCACAAAGACCACTTTGCTCCACTTGGGAGCCATTATTCTGATCAAACTCCACGTTACACGTCTCCTCAATGAGTCCGACTTGTTGAGAACACGGTAAGCATGAGAGTTTGTAGCATAACCAACAAATATGCCCTCTTGAGCTCTAGAATCAAATTTAGATAAGCGAACACCTTTCTTGAGAATGAAACACTTACAACCGAACACCCGGAAGTACTTGAGGTTGGGCTTGTTACCGGTAAGTATTTCATATGGAGTCTTGTTCAAGCCTTTGCGGAGGTAGAGCCGATTGGATGCATGACAAGCGGTGTTGATGGCTTCGGCCCAAAAGTTGTATGGAGACTTGAACTCCGCCATCATGGTCCTTGCCGCGTCCATCAACGTCCGGTTCTTCCTCTCCGCTACACCGTTTTGTTGAGGGGTATATGGTGAGGAATATTGATGCTTGATCCCCTCATCACTAAGAAACTCATCCAAGGTGTAGTTCTTGAACTCGGTGCCGTTGTCGCTTCTAATGATCAATATCTTTGCATCATGTTGACGTTGAGCTTCATTTGCAAAGTCGATCACGGTTTGTTGGGTCTCGCTCTTCCTCTTGAAGAAATATACCCAAGTGTATCTTGAATAATCATCCACAATCACCAAGCAATACTTTCTTCCCCCAAGACTATCAAAGGATGGCGGTCCAAAGAGATCCATGTGAAGGAGCTCCAAGGGCCTCTTCGAGTAGATGATAGTCGTGGGTCGGTGAGCCGTCTCATGTAGCTTTCCTTCGATACAAGCACTGCAAGCACGGTCTTTGGCAAAGCTCACATTTGTTAGTCCTCGGACGTGGTTCCCTTTGAGGAGACTTTGCAAAGATCTCATATTGACGTGGGCTAAACGGCGATGCCAAAGCCATCCCACGTCAACTTTAGCCATTAGGCAAGTCGCGGTCTTAGTGGGTCGCTCCGAGAAGTTAAGCACATAGAGACCGTTCTCGACATGCCCAACAAAAGCTACTTTTAAGAGTCTTGCTCCACAAAAGGGCCACGGTATCAATATCAAAGAACGTTGCAAAGCCCATAATAGCAAGTTGACGAACGGAAAGTAAATTGTATGCAAGGCTCTCAACAAGCATGACCTTCTCAATGGACAAGTCCGGTGAGATGACCACCTTGCCGAGACCCAATACCTTTGACATCGAAGCATCACCATATTGGACATGGGTGGGCATAGATGAATTTGCTTGAACGTCCACCACCAAGTCCTTGCTTCCGGTCATATGATTTGTTGCTCCACTATCAAGCAACCATGACACCCCACCGGAAGCAAACTCCTACATAAGATTAATGCTTGGTTTTAGGTACCCATTCTTTAATGGGTCCTTTCATGTTAGTGACAAGGGTCTTAGGAACCCAAATAGACCATTCAATGTGCTCATAAGAAGAACCAACAAATTTGGCATAAACATGCCCATCACTAGCACGGCATAAAACATAAGAAGGGTTAAAATCGCCGGCTTTGTTGGGATGGGTGGTCTTGCCCCTATTGACATTACCACCCACCGCCTTGTTCTTCTTCTTCTTAGGAGCACCCTCTCCCTCTTTCACAAAAGTTTCTTTGAGAGGGAGAGCTTGCTTGGTCTTGCTCTTCCTATTTGACTTCTTCTTCTTCTTCGACTTGGGTGCAAATCCAAGTCCCTCCTTGGCCACAACTTCCTTTTGATTGCTCAAAAGTTCATTGAGGTTTTTCTCACCTTGAATGCACGAGACAAGGCCTTTCTCAATTTGCTCTTTCAACTTGGCATTCTCCTCAACAAGATGAGCATGCTCACAACGAGGGTTAGTTGCACGAGCATTATCAATTAAAACAAAAGGAGGACACGTAGCAATTTCTTTAGTTAGCTTCACCTGGAGTTGATCATGAGACTCCTTGAGTGTAGCGTGAGCACTTTTCAAGGCCTTGTGAGCCTTGTCAAGTAACTCAAACTCCTCTTCGAGTCTAGCATGGCCAACCCCAAGTTCGGCCTTCTCATTTTTAAGCACATTAGCAAGAACTTGAGCATGATCACGATCTTTCTTTAATTTAGCAAGATCTAGATTATGTGTCTCCTCAAGAGCCACTCTAAGACCTTGCTCTTCCTCAAGAGCATTAGAAAGATCGGCAATCTCATCGGCATAATCTCTACTATGCCCTTCCAACTTAGAGATAGTCTCTTCATGAGAATCTATGATTTCATTTGCCTCACCTAATTGTTCCAAGAGAGCCACAAAGTGCTTCTTGGTCTCACCTTTGACTTTGGCCATGAACTTGTCAAACACATTTTCCTCCACCTTTGCCTCCTCATTTTCTTCCACACAATTCATCAAAGAAGGAGTGGAAGAAATGCTAGTTTTGATGTTGGAGGTTACCTTGTTGGTGGCCTTGGCCATGAGGCACTTGTGGGTGATGATGGAGTTCTCGTTGGGGGAGTCGAAGAGGGACACCTTTGGTGATGGAGAAGTGGCGATGGCGACGGAGGCCGTAGCAACCCCTTCACCACAAGCAACTTCATCATCATCGGAGTCGTACTCTTCTTGCACCACCAAACTCTTTTGAGACACCTTCTTGTTAAACTTGTTCTTGCTTGAGAAGGACTTGCCCTTGTCTTTACGGATGAGCTTGCCACCATTTTCTTCCCTATTCTCATACGGGCAATCGGCGACGAAGTGACTCACATTACCACAATTGTAGCAAGTCCTCACACGTTGACCTTTGCCTTTAGAGCCATTAGTCTTGTTTCTTGAAAAGTTGGGCTTGGAGTTTCTTTTGTTGCCCCAAAATTGTCTTGATGCAAGAGCCATGTGTTCGTGGTATGCATATTTGGTGTCTTCGGGGCAATCTTCATCCTCGCAATCTTCATCTTCTTCTTCCTCTACATGAACTACCTTGGCCTTCAAAGCAAGGTTGGGCTTCTTTGAGCGTTGAACACGAGCAAGTGCGTTGTCGGCGGTCTTGTTCAAGATGTTCATAGCAATAAACTCATCCAACACATCACTAGAGGACAAGGCGTGGAAGTCCGGTCTTTGACGAATCACGGAGGACATGCTCTTGTTGTAAGGCATAATGGCCTTGAGAAATTTGCGCTTGATCCAATTGTCATCCGTGTCCTTGCTCCCGTGATCTCGGAGTGAGACCGCAAGAGTAGTCAATCTCCGGTAAAGCTCACGAGGGTCTTCATCTTCATTCATAACAAACTCATCGGCCTCATCAAGAATAACCTCAAAGTTGGAGCGTTGAATGCTTGAGCTTCCCTTGTACAACGAGTTGATATGCTCCCATGCATCTTTGGCAAGAGTGAATGGGCGCAAATGAGGAAGCTCTTCGGGAGGCATGGTGGCTTGAAGAATGAACAAGGCGGATGCATTGAGTTGGTTGTCCACTTCTTCTCTTGGGGACAAGTTGCTTGGGTCATGCGGATAATAGCCTTGTTCAATGATTTTCCAAAGTTGAGTTGAGCTATAATTCAAATGAGACTTAATACGAAACACCCAATTAGCGAAGTTAGTCAAATCAAGCTTAGGAGAAGGACCATGATTGTTTATATGAGGTGAGGGGACCGGTCCTCCATAGACCGGGGGAGGGGGAACCGATGCGTGTGTCCCCGTCCCATTCTTACCATGAGGGGAAGATGTATGAGTGTCTTTAGCCGCTTCCTTGCCGGAATTGGCCTCCGACGCCGATGCGGTGGGATTAACCACAAGTAACGGATCGGGAGTAGACTTCAACCCCTCAAGGAGTTCTTTAAGCATGGACTTGACCTCGGCCGTCACAGACGTCCTAAGTGAAGCCATAGCTTCATTCAAGACGTCTCGGGTGACCGAGTTTGACTCCACGGCCTCGAGGACTTCCTCACTCCGTTCCCCATCGTCAACCATACTCTTCGGGTGGTGAAACCCTTAATAAAGAGACGAGGCTCTGATACCAATTGAAAGGATCGATATGGTTGACTAGAGGGGGGGTGAATAGGCAACTACCAATTTTTAGCTTTTCTTTAACAAATTAGGGTTAGCAACAAAATAGGTTGTCTAGATATGCAACTAGGTGAGCAACCTATATGATGCTAACAATTACAACACAAGCAAGCAAAGGATACAATACAAGTATATCAAGCACAATGTAAAGGTAAGAGATAACCACAAGTGGAGCCGGTGAAGACGAGGGTGTGTTACCGAAGTTCCTTCCCTTTGAGAGGAAGTACGTCTCCGTTGGAGCGGTGTGGAGGCACAATGCTCTCCAAGAAGCCACTAAGGCCACCGTTTTCTCCTCACGCCCTCACACAATGCGAGGTGCCGTGATTCCACTAGTGGTGCCCTTGAAGGCGGCAACCGAACCTTTACAAACAAGGTTGGGGCAATCTCCACAACTTAATTGGAGGCTCCCAACTCAACCACGGAGCTTCGCCACAATGGAATGTGGCTCCGAGGTGACCTCAACCGTCTAGGGTGCTCAAACACCCAAGAGTAACAAGATCCGCAAGGGATTAGTGGGGGGGAATCAAATATCTCTTGGTGGAAGTGTAGATCGGGGCCCTCTCCTCTAAACCCTAGCAAATCAACAAGGTCTATTGGCTAGGGAGAGAGATCGGGCACTTTTGAGCTTTGGGGCAACAATGGAGCAAAGAGAGGAAAGAGGTAAGTCAACTTGGGGAAGAAGACCCTCTATTTATAAGTGGGGGAAATCCAACCGTTATCTGCCCCCAGCCCGCACACAAGCGGTACTACCGCTCCTCGGAGCGGTACTACCGCTTGGGCGGTAGTTCCCTACTGTCACACGCAGGCATAGAAGCACAGGAGCGGTAGTGCCGCAACAAGCGGTACTACCGCTCAACTTCAGGGGTACAACCGCTAAGGATTGCGCAGGACAGAGGAAACAGAGGTAGTGGGGTAGCACTGGAACGGCAGTACCGCAACAAGCGGTACTACCGCTCCACTACCGCCCCACTACCGCTTAGGGAAAAATAACACCAGAAGAAAACACGGTAGTGCAGCGGTAGTAGGGGGCGGTAGTACCGTGTCAAGTGGTACTACCGCTCTACTACCGCTTTATTACCACTTAGCTGAAAACAATACCAGAGAGGTTTCTCCAAGCGGTAGTGGCAACGGTAGTAGGGGCCGGTAGTACCGCACCAAGCGGTACTACCGCTCTACTACCGCTTAGCGGAAAACAGCACCAGAGGGGTTTCTCCAAGCGGTAGTGCTGCGGAAGACCACAGCGGCAGTACCGCTCTAAGCGGTACTACCGTGGTACCGAGCGGTACTACCGCTTGGGTGCATTCAAATTGCCCAAAGATAACAGAGGGATGCTCCAAGTTGCGGGAAGGTTATGTGGGTGCAAATGGGTTGTGTACGTGTTGATTCCACCCATACCTTCCAACGCGGACCCCCTCTTAATAGTACGGGTTTCCTACGACTCAAATCCACCGAAAAAGAAATCGTCGGAAAAACACCGTCTTCACTCTTTACCATCGAGGGGAACAAACCGTCTCGTGCCACCTAATGAAATCTGAAATGCTCAAAGCACACGGTTAGTCCGCAAACGCATTGTCATCAATCACCAAAACCATTAGAGAGAAATATGCCCTAACAGTGAAGCAACAGGAATAGCACACGGCAACTGGAGGTTCACTCGAATATTCATTCGTGTGGGTATAGGGGTCAATATGGGTGTCCACGGCTCCGATGTTGATCATTGATCGGAAAGTGTTCCGGGTCATGTCTATACTTCACCGAACCTATAGGGTCACATGCTTAAGGGTCATCTATCTGCTGAATACTAGACAGGGAGTCTGAGAGAAAATCACCGGAAAAGTTTCGGACGCAACGGAAACGTTTCGGAGAGGACACTGGAATAGTTCCGGTAAAACTGAAAAGTTGTTTCGGGGTATACCATTAAGTCAAATTGGTTCTGGCACACGCCTGGAAATTCTTGGAGGGTGCCAGAATTTTTCTGGAAACTTCTGGGATTTTTTCGGGATAAAAACCGGAAATGTTCCGGAGCTGCCGGAACCGGTTTGGTTGCTTTTCGCAGATGAAAATCACTAATCCGAAATTGTCTCGGAACACGTCCAAAATCATTTGTGTGGGTACTGGAATTATTCTAAGACCCACGGAAATATTTTCGGATTTAACGATCGCGGAAAATTGGTTCCGTGAATAGTGAAAATCACTTTATGGTTAATTTTTTGAAAGCCACCTTTTAGGGCTTTTCCCAAAAGGCTTCTAGAAGGGATTGGGGAGCAAGGAACCCCCATGTGGGGGGCCCCCTAGGGGTGGCCGGCCAAGTTGGAGCTCCTCCATGGAGCACCACTTGCCTTCCTTTTATGCCCTTGAGAAGGATCCATGTGATGGGTTTTTTGGGTATTTTTCCCATATGGCTTTCCTATAAATAGAGGTGGAGGGGTGCTCTCCAAAGACATCCCTTGCTCTCATACACATGCCATGACATTTCTGGCTTCTCTCTCCCTCCCAGCGAAATAGTTTCGTAGAGCCGAAAGGCTGTCTGGGTTCCGGTGGGAACTAGTTCTGGACGGCGAAGCCCTGCCGGATAGATGACACCGTATGTGTGCAACTATGTAGAGAGATCGTAGTTTCGGTCTTCGTTCGAGAGTGCCTCCCGAAGGGCTGTCCGAGTGACCGTCCGGGTTTCGAGGGTCCTCCCAAAGGGCTGTCCGAGTGACCGTCCGAGTGTCGAGCGTCCTCCCGAAGGGCTGTCCGTGACACCGTCCGAGGGACTGTCCGACTACCTCCCGGAGGGCTGTCCGAGGGGCAGACGAGGGAGAACATCCTCGCGGTTGGGAGATGTAAAATCCTAGCAGCGGGGATCTGCACCGCCGATCGTCATCGACTCTACTTCCGCTGCGCTACGAGTCGGTAACGAAAAGATCAAACCTTGTATGCAGTCTCCATAGTGGTCCTGGGCTGGTGCGTAGGTCAAATTTTTTTGTTTTCTGCTGCGTTCCCCTACAGTGGCATCATGTGCCGTGCTATGCGTAGATGCAGGTTACGATCTAGAATACATAGAGATGTATGCGTGTTGCACAATATAATTTGTAGTAGATGAGTTCTATTGCTGAAAATTATTTGTGCGGGTAGCAGATGAAATCTGTTACCCGATGTTCTTGTTGTTTCCCTGGAATTTGCATATTTCTGATCTTGATAACAGCATCGTGGAGTTTCAAAGTTCTGGCAATCCGCGATCCTGATTGATCAACGAAGTGCTAACAGTTCATTGAATTCCACCATAGTTAGAGAGAAAGATGAAATTTCGCAGACGAAAGGGCAATGCAGATATGATCTGCACGGGGGTCATGCGTATGACGAAGTTCAGTATGGGGCTCGAGATTTTATTATCTCATGTTTCATACACCCCGTAAAGTTAATCTAGCGACTTGAATAATCATACTTGATGATGGACGTTGCTAGCTTCGGTTTGTTTCGAAACCTTAGAAGCCACGAAAAATGAAATTTTGTATGAACCGATTAGAGGCGTCTAACTTGGTTTTGCAGGATGTGCATGTGATGTGGTATAGCAGTTCTCATATTAATTTGATTATGTATGAGATGACTATACAATGTAAATTAACATGACCTGCGTGTCATGATTTGGCATGATGGCTGGAGCCATATTGATAGAGGCAACGGTGTCCCGATCTTTCAATGAGATGATAACTATCGATTTGGTGGAGACGACTTTGACGATCCGACTTCGAACGTGCACGACGTTGCGCCTTAGCAATCGCTAAACCAATCTCCAAGAGGTTATTGACCACGCCGGAGCACGATCAACCTGACCACGAAGGTCTTTTCCTGCAAGCAATCGAAGAACAAGCAAGAATATGATAATGCAATCTGAATATTGCGAATATAGATGAAGTATTGATAATGGTGGGGTTCCAAAAGCGGTCTTGGTCTGGTCGTTGGACACAAACAAAGTACACGAAGTTGCAATGGCTAACTTTTAACTAAACAAAACCCAAAAAAAAAGCTACTAGATTGATCTACTTATATAGGAGCAAGGGGTGGCGGCCAAGGAGGTGGGAGGACGTCCCAAGGCAGCCTAAAACTAACCCTAGGTCGTACAAGGCCTATGAGCCCAAGTGGAGGTGATGCAACACCTTTGGACTTGTAGTTTGATTCGGATTCTGGTGCAACGTCATATTGTTTCGTCAATATCTCCACGCTACGGACGAATTTTAAGGTGATTCCAATTGGTACGGAAAGCAGATAAAATCTACTTTTCAGCAAAAAAAGAATCACCTAATTCGGAGTCCGGATGAAAAAGTTATTGCCGTTTTGGTACAGGTATGTCTGTGCAGTCCGAATCTGAGTCCAGAACGTGAGAGACTTGGACTCTATCTTCTCTTGGCCAAAAAGTGACGTGAGAGAACTTGTTGAAAAGAACCTAATTGTTTCCTTTGACATGAGAGGACCTCTTGAATAGCACCCAACCATTTCCTCTTCTTTTGTCATCACACGTGGTTCATACAAGTGTTCGTCCATCCTGCATTTAGGCATAACATAAAAATAGGTGAAGTATTTTTGTTCCGGATAACATAAATAAATTATTGCATAACTCTTATAAGAAATCACCTCACAAATATGCATGTATGCAATATTTTTGGTCGTATCCAAGGTAGTCATGTCCTCATCACATATGATTGTCACTTTAATGACATGCGTGTCAACCTTATGTAATGCACTTATTTTATTAGCTATAGAGATAGCAACATTATCTGGTGCATCGACAAGGTGGTGGCAAACTTCGCGAAGGTGAACACCGAAGCGAATGCCGAAGACGAAGAAATACAAGACTTCTCCGTCAGAAAGGGCTATACCATATCATGCTATTATGAATTGCCTGAGATGTTTATCCCTTATGATGCACCCTTCTAGATTGCGCGGTAGTCACTTTTATTAGGGTGATCTCTCACTTAAAATATCAAAGTAGTTAGTGTTCACCCAAGTGTAGCACCGTCTGAAATTCATATCTTTTCGGGGTGCGCCACGTACACATGAGCACGAACGAATCGAGAGGAATGAGGCGGGTGAGGTCAGACCTCGCTTTAAGATCACTTGGTTGTCTTTGACGTTCAGGCAGGAGAGTCCTGAGCTCAAACACGCCCATCGAAAGATGAACAAGAATCACATACAGATGTGATCGGCAAGTTGGCCTATCGATTGAAATTCGCGTCATCAATGATGAACCCGTCAATGGCGGCGAATTGAAATACGGATCTTGTATCACTCACAATCAATTTTGAGAGATATTGATTTGAGTGGGAGCGCACTATAGAATTAACTTGTTTAATTCTCGGTGCAATTAATTATGAACTTTTTCTAAGTGAAAATTGCATAATAGTTATAGAATAATGGCTCGCATTTCCACCTTCCATGTTAAAATTGAATATGCTGTTAAATATCTGGTTAAAACTTTACGGTTGGTAAAGTAATGTGAGGATTGTCCTCAAGAGTGCCGAGAAGGACTTTGTCCTTTCGCATGCTTTTGGTATTCTCCCGCTAATGCTATGGATAATGTGACTCTCGTCCTTCGATCCAAAAGCTAGAATTCCGTTACGGTCAAGTGCAATATGTTTGCTTCCATGAGACCCGAACTTCAAAAGTTTGGGATAGCTATGTGATATTCATGGAATTGAAAATTAGTTTCAGATACAAACAAAGGCTAAAAGATATGAGATATCCAAAGAAATGTTTGTTTGCAAACTATTAGTAAAAATGTTTACTATGCATTTGACTAATACAAAGAGGGATCCAGAAGAACGCCTATCATATGATGAAGGTGAGTAAAACAACAACTTAAAGAGAAAGGAAATGTCCAAAGGGTGTTAGTGTGACTTACACACCTAGGAAGTCCGGGGCTAACGCCACTCTTAAGTTGAGTGCTTCTTCTGAGAGTAGGAGAAATACTGAAAGTTAAACTATTAAAAGTATAAAGGCAAAAGAGAGAAGACTGGAATGTCCAGCTCATGTATGAATGTCATACAAGCTATTGATGTATAGAAAGGCTGGTCAAAAGAAATAGTTCTTGAGAATTATGATTAAACATGTTAATCACTGATTCTTGGGTATTGTGAGTTGATCACAGAGATACCCGCTCGATTGCATTCTGATGCGACTCGATGCAAGAACTACTAAGGCCTAAAAGACTTGCCGGAATGAGGTTCAGATACGCGCTGGGAATATAGTAAATGTTACTATACCTTCCATCGGTGTATTACCGGCTGTATTTACTTTCATAATTCATTTTAGAGTTTTACACACTCTAGCCCATTGCATAAGGTATCTTGCAAGAAGGTTGTTCATAAGAGAACTTTTGATGTTCGATGTTATGAATAACATATGGGCCATACTTTCATTATGAATGAGATGTATGTTATGAATATTGATAATAATACATTACCTTTGTATTTACTTTCATAATTCATTTTAGAGTTTTACACACTCTAGCCCATTGCATAATGTTTGTTGCAAAAGGGTTGTTCATAAAAGAACAATTGTTGTTCAGCGTTATGAATAACATAAGGGTCATACTTCCATCTTGGATGAGATGTATGTTATGAATATTGATGGTAATATGATACATCCATAACACTGACACTAAATGTCGCAAGACTAAAAGAATACCACATATGTGTGGCACTGCATTTGGTCACATTGGAGAAACCTGCATGGAGAAATTCCATTATGATGGATTTTGAAGTCATTTGATTATAAATCATCTGTCACTTGCAACTTTCCTCCGAAAAGTGAAGTGACTGAAATACCGTTCACAGGCCATAAGGAACGAGCAACGAACTTATTGGTGATCATACATTTTGATGTATGTAGTCCGATAAAGGTTATTGCTAGCAGTGGATTTGTCTATCTTCAAAAATGACTCAAGTAGATATATGGATATTTGCTTGATGAGACATAAGTCTGGATCTTTTGAAATCATTCGAAAGGTTTTCAACATGAAGTAGAAATTTTTGTAACAAGAAAGATTATGTTTCTGCAAACTAGATTGCGAAAAGGAATATTTGAGTTACAAGTTTAGCAAATGTCTGATGAGTTGTGAAAAGAGTTTCATAACTTACACCTCCCGGAACTCCAATGTGAGTGGTACGTCCGTGAAGATGTATTCAAACCATTTGTGACATGGTAAGATCAAAGATGACATAAATCAATTTGCCATTATCCCTTTTAAAAGTAATGATTTAGAGACTGCGGCTTTTACACTGAAAAGAGCACCATCAGGTCTGTTGTAATGACGCCATGGTATGGTACGCCCAACCATGCTTTGTCTTTTCTTAACATTTGGAATATGGGGCTTGTGCAAAATATTTACAAACCTATTCCAAATCAGACAAGTACTACTTTGTAGGTTATCCCAAGTAATTGGGAATTCCTGCACCACTATACCGAGGCAAAAGGTTTGCCACCAAGAACGGTATGCTTTTAAAGAGAATGGTTCTTGCAAAAAGATGAGTGGGAGAACAGTGCAACTCGAAAAGATAACAACATCTTCGTCATCAGATCAAAGGAAAGAAACCTTGGAAGTAATTCCAGAGTTTCCTACTGCGACTGATAGGGAAGCCTCTACATAAGATGTATGGACTTCGGTCGAACTTGCAACTGAACCACGTAGGCAAAACCTGTGCAAACCTCTCAGGTGTGCAAGCGATATATTGTTGTTAGACAACAGTATACCTACGATACACAAGAAAGCGTTGATGGGCCCTGACTCCGGAATTGGCTAAATGCCAATATAATCCGAGATAGTTTCCATAAATGATTCAAAATTATATCTTGATAAACCCTTCGGAAGACTTAGAGTCTAACGAACATTAATGGAACTATAAACTGATGTGGATAAAATGTTTTATCCATAAAGCTCGACTTGTTGCAATAACAAGTTCAAGGAGTTGACTACGATGAGGTTGTCTCACCATAGCGATGCTTAAAGTCAGATCGGGTTAAACTAGCAATTAATACATATTTCAATCTTGAGATATGATACATGGATGCCAAAAGGATTTCCATGTGATGGAAATGCAACCTAGGACTTGCATGTGGTACAGTCCAATGTATTTTGTCAATCCAGAGGATGCTAGTAAGTATGCAAACTTCAGAGTTCCAGCAATGGATAGAAGAGAGCAAAATGGAGTTGGAATCTTCGTTTTTGATGAAATAGTCAAAAGAGTTTGTTTTCATCAATGGATAACGAAGATGCTTGTGGTTTCAAGAAAGTAAGTGGGAGCATAATAATATTTCTAAAAACTTTGTGTGCTTGACACATTGTTGATTGGAAATTTCTTGACACGAATTAGGACTTCATTAAAAAATAGTTTTTCAATGAAGTGCTTGGGCTAAATAGCCTTGATATTAGGCATATTTATCTACAAGATAGAATTGCCTAATAGGCTAAGCCAAAAACACATATTGACAAGATGCTATAACAGTTTAGCATAAGAGCGCCAAGGAGTGATTCTTGCCGAAGTCGCATGGAAAGAGTTTTGCAAGACTCGGTGTCCCAAAACACTGATGAGCAAAATACATGATGGAGATTCCACACGCTCTTGTGTTTGGATTAATCATGTATTCCATGGTGTGTAAAACAACCAGATATGTCCGATACTCCCAAGCTGTTGCGAGTATAGATACCAAAGTGATCAAAGTACTGATCATGGGACAACAGTGGAAAATGTCATTAAGTACTAAAGTAGCACCGATGTCATGTTTTCTCGCAAGCAGAGATTATGAAGTGCTCGTTGTAAGTAATTACATCGATACAGTCTTCATCAATGCTCCATGCGATTTTTGATTTAAGTTAAGGGTTTTGTGTAATACACGATATGGTGGCACGGTGTTTGGAAATCGTTCCAAACAGGTTACTGTGGCGAATTCTATAACAAAGGCTAAGTATGTTGTCACTTTCAAAGCGACATAGAAGATGTTGAATCGTACAGTTCGTCAATGAACTTAGTATGATTCCAAGATGGCTTTGGTCAATGGAACACTATTGAAGATAGTTGCTCCCTAGCTCAGTCTGAGGAATCAAGGTTTGACCTGTGATTCACATATATACAAAGCCAAGTCCACACAAAATATGAATTTTGTGAAAGCGTGAAAACACGAGGAGATGCAAAGATACACACGGAACTGAAGTTGTCAGATCCGTTGGACATCAGGCTATACCACAAGCGAAGCATTTTTACACCGGTATGCCATAGGTGTAAAGTGCATTAGCATTGACTAGATTATTGACTCTAGTGCAAGTGGGAGTCTGTAGGAGATATGCCCTAGAGGCAATAATAAATGTTATTATTTATCTTCATGTTCCTGATTAAGTTTATGTTCCATGCTATAACTGCTATGGTTCTCGAGTCTGCAATAACCACGAGGCTCGGAGGAACACTCATATGCATGTGTGGATTAATAAACGGTAAAATGTATTCCTAGTCATGCCTCTAAGACTAGATCAAGTGTTGCATGATGGTTTTGTTTTCCTGATCATGGGCATGACTATGCCGGCAATTTTGAGGGCACAATGTTAGAAGAACACTGGTGTTGAATCGGCCCGATTGATGTTATGCTATGAGATACATTCGTCACAAGTTAATGGTTAATAACACAGAGGAAGTTAACATTTGCATAATTCCTTAGACCATGAGAGTATCGAGTTTCTTCATGCTTGCTTCATGAACTTTGGGGTTTGTTAAACGTCATCCGTAAATGGGTGGCTATTATGGCGGCTTACGGGTTCATGGAAATGTATGTCAAGTAACTTGATAGCTCAAGATTGAGATTTGCTCCTCCGACGATGGAGAGATATCTCTGGGCCCTCTCGGTGTTACGGTATCCACCATCGTCTGGCCAGACACATTGTGATTTGACCACAGGGATGCCGGAACGCGGAAACGAGAAAAGAGAACAAAACCGGTAACGAGGTAACTGGCATAGTGGACAAGTTGTTGATCCGCAGGGATGCCAATAAATCTCACCTCGGGTGTTTGTAATATATCATGAAGCAACAGGAATAGCACACGGCAACTGGAGGTTCACTCGAATATTCATTCGTGTGGTTATAGGGGTCAATATGGGTGTCCACGGCTCCGATGTTGAAAATTGATCGGAAAGTGTTCCGGGTCATGTCTATACTTCACCGAACCTATAGGGTCACATGCTTAAGGGTCATCTATCTGCTGAATACTAGACAGGGAGTCTGAGAGAAAATCACCGGAAAAGTTTCGGACGCAACGGAAACGTTCTGGAGAGGACACCGGAATAGTTCCGGTAAAACTAAAAAGTTGTTTCGGGGTATACCATTAAGTCACATTGGTTCTGGCACATGCCTGGAAATTCTTGGAGGGTGCCAAAATTATTCTGAAAACTTCTGGGATTTTTCCGGGATAAAAACCGGAAATGTTCCAGAGCTGCCGGAACCGGTTTGGTTGCTTTTCGCAGATGAAAATCACTAATCCGAAATTGTCTCGGAACACGTCCAAAATCATTTGTGTGGGTACTGGAATTATTCTAAGACCCACAAAAATATTTTCGGATTTAACGGTCGCGGAAAATTGGTTCTTTGAATAGTGAAAATCACTTTATGGTTAATTTTTTGGAAAGCCACCTTTTAGGGCTTTTCCCAAAAGGCTTCTAGAAGGGATTGGGGAGCAAGGAACCCCCATGTGGGGGGGGGGCTAGGGGTGCCCGGCCAAGTTGGAGCTCCTCCATGGAGCTCCACTTGCCTTCCATTTATGCCCTTGAGAAGGATCCATGTGATGGGTTTTTTGGGTATTTTTCCCATATGGCTTTCCTATAAATAGAGGTGGAGGGGTGCTCTCCAAAGACATCCCTTGCTCTCATACACATGCCATGACATTTCTGGCTTCTCTCTCCCTCCCAGCGAAATAGTTTCGTAGAGCCGAAAGGCTGTCTGGGTTCCGGTGGGAACTAGTTCTGGACGGCGAAGCCCTGCCGGATAGATGACACCGTATGTGTGCAACTCTGTAGAGAGATCGTAGCTTCGGTCTTAGTTCGAGAGTGCCTCCCGAAGGGCTGTCCAAGTGACCGTCTGGATTTCGAGGGTCCTCCCGAAGGGCTGTCTGAGTGACCGTCCGAGTTTCGAGCGTCCTCCCGAAGGGCTGTCCGTGACACCGTCCGAGGGACTGTCCGACTGCCTCCCGGAGGGCTGTCCGAGGGGCAGACGAGGGAGAACATCCTCGTAGTTGGGAGGTTGTAAAATCCTAGCTGCGGGGATCTGCACCGCCGATCGTCATCGACTCTACTTAATCTTTGCTACGAGTCGGTAACGAAAAGATCAAACCTTGTATGCAGTCTCCATAGTGGTCCTGGGCTGGTGCGTAGGTCGAAATTTTTTGTTTTCTGCTGCGTTCCCCTACAGACGCATCTATCTTCTGTAGCCAAGTCTTGATCATCGGATTATATCCGAGGTGTTCAAGACCGCCTCAGTTTCTCACAATTGTCTGGACGTATCCGTGTCGAGTTGCACGTCGAAAATACTCTTGTGCAGTCGTTCCTTGGTCGCGAAGTATTCCCGTGCTCAAGACCTGATGATTATCTGGTCTGGCTCTGAGAACACTGATCAATCTTATCCATGGGCCCACTTAGCCACATGGTTTTTCAGCCCAGAGGGTCAACCTGCCGTGTAGACGTGGGTTAAGGGCCCACCGTCGTCTTGTCCTATCAAAAAAGAGATCGTGCGCATCGATACGCACAGAAATTAACAACTCCCCCCTCAATTCCCGTGTGTGATTAACGCACTACGCTTGGGGAAGTGGGGGATTTATTGCCATGCTATGGGTATCATCCTGCCGACGTTTCGCGTTTTACCCCACCTATAAAAGTTGGGACGCAATGAGGAGGTGGGCTTTATGCTCTCATTCCCCTCTGTCTTCATCTTCTTCCTCGAGCTTCAACGTCCAAGCCTCCCCACGCGCCTGATTCCAAAAAGACCGTTTTTCCACCCATAGCCTCATCCAACGCCATGGTCAGCGAGAGGAAGGAGAGTCAGGGGGTGAAAGCGATGAACGGCGGAAAGAAGCCGGTGGTGGACCCCCCAGTTGCTTCCCATATGAGGGGGAAGTGATGGGTAACGTTGCATGAAAATCAAAAAAATTCCTACGAAACACCAAAGATCTAATCTAGGAGATGCATAGCAACGATAGGGGAGTGTCTACGTACCCTTGTAGACCGAAAGCGGAAGCGTATAAAACGTGGTTGATGTAGTCGTACTCTTCGCGATCCAATCACGATCCAACCGATCTAGTGCCGAACAGACGACACCTCCGAGTTTAGCACATGTGCGGCTCGGTGACGTCTCCTCCTCCTTGATCCAGGAAGTGAAGGGGGAGAAGTAGATGGGATCATAACCAGCACAACGGCGTGGTGGTGGAGCACCCGCAGGGCTTCGCCAAGCCAAACCGGGAGGAGGTGGTGGTAGAGAGGGGGAGGGGCTGCACCAGGGAAGGGGTGCGGCCGCCCTCCCCCTCCCCACTATATATAGGGGCAAGGGGGATGGGGCGCCAGCCCTGGCCCCTCCTCCAAGGGAGGGGGCGCCGGCCAGGGGGAGTCCTTGCCCCCCAAGGCAAGTGGGGCGCCCCTCCCCACTAGGGTTTTCCCCCCCTTAGCCGCATGGGCCTGAGGGGGGCTGGTGCGCCTGGCCCAACTAGGCCAGGGCACCTCCCCTCATCCCATGCTGGCCTCCAGGAGTGGTGGGACCCACTAGTTGTCCCCCGAAACCCTTCGGTGCCCCCCGGTACACTGCAGGTGGACCCTCGAACTTTTCCGAAACCCGAATAAAACTTTCCCATATATAAATCTTTACCTCTGGACCATTCCGGAACTCCTCGTGACATTCAGGATCTCATCTGGGACTCCGAACAACCTTCGGTCACCAATACAATCCCAATACTACTCTGGCGTCATCGAACGTTAAGCGTGCGACCCAGCGGGTTCGAGAATCATGTAGACATGACCGAGACACCTCTCCGGTAAATAACCAAAAGCAGGACCTGGATGCCCATATTGGTTCCTACATATTCCACGAAGATCTTCATCGGTTGAACCACGATGTCGAGGATTCAGTTAATCCCGTATGCAATTCCCTTTGTCCGGCGATATGTTACTTACCCGAGATTCGATCTTCAGTATCTCCATACCTAGTTCAATCTCGTTATCGGTAAGCCTCTTTACTCGTTCCATAATACAAGATCCTGTGACTAAACTCATTTGTCACATGAAGCTTCTTGTGATGTTGTATTACCGAGTGGGCCCATAGATATCTCTCCGTCACACGGAGTGACAAATCTCAGTCTCGATCCATGGAACTCGACACACACCTTCGGAGATACCTGTAGAGCATCTTTCTGATCACCCAGTTACTAAGTGATGTTTGATAGCACACAAAGAATTTCTCTGATGTCCGGGAGTGGCATGATCTCATGGTCTAAGGAACAGATACTTGACATGAAGAAAGCAGTAGCAAATAAACTAAGTGATACAATCTAATGCTAAGCTTACGGTTGGGTCTGTCCATCACATCATTCTCCTAATGATGTGATCCCATTATCAAATGACAACTCATGTCTATGGTTAGGAAACCTTAACCATCTTTGATCAACGAGCTGGTCTAGTAGAGGCTCACCAGGGACACCGTGTTGTTTATGTATTCACACATGTATTTAAGTTTCCGGTCAATACAATTCTAGCATGAATAATAATCATTCATCATGAACAAGGAAATATGATAATAAACATTTTATTATTGCCTCTAGGGAATATTTCCAACAGGAAGTGGAGGCTTTCCACCATGGACCAGAAGCAGCTGGACTTGTTATCCACGGCCGGGTATCTGCCTCCATCAGGGAGCGCCTCTACCCATACCGCACTCATCATCAAAGACGACGCCTCTTGGTCGTGAGGCTGTCGCAACCCAGCGCAAATGAACGTGTTTGTTTCGTCTCCCACTTCTTGCGCGACCTAGGCTTCTCGATTCACCCCTTCCTCTAAGGCATCCTCCATTTCTATGTCCACCATCTCCACAACCTTGCCCCCAACTCCATCTCGCAACCTAAACTTATTATGGCACAATGTTGTCCTCTAGGGCCATATAGGTGAAGTGTCATGCAGCCGACATTCGCATAACACCACTAGAGAATTACACCACAACATGATTAATCAACAACCTTTACCGCAAATAAATATGACACTTGACAACAAGCCTTCTCGCATATCATCAAGATCACAAGGGAACTACACACAACTCATCATGTTCAGTATGGTAATGATAATTATCACAATTTGAAAGTAATGATCTTTCAACAATAAAACACAAGGCATTAACTACTAGGATAGTAATTACCAACCACAAGTGCAAACGGTGATCAAACTACAAAAAATTGGTACATAATTGATGAGAAGGGAATGGAGATGTTGGTGCTGATGATGGAGATGGTGAAGATGGCTTGGATGAAGATGATCCCCTAGATGTGCTCAAGTTAATGATCACGATGGCTTAGAATTCCCCCGCGGGGGGGGGGGAGGAAAAATTCAGCAAAAAATGGATATGGACGAAACTCGTTGGGATGGACCTAAAAGGGTCTGGGAGGCCACCAGGGGCCTCCTGTGGGCCCAACGTGACCTGGGGGTGGGGGCACCTTGGGTAGGCGCCTAGGCCCCCTAGGGCCCACCTGGGTACCTCCTTCTGGCTCCTGGCATTTTTTAGTCAAAATCTTCGAGAACTAACTTTATTTTATTATTTGGATCTCTAACAGTGCACTTTCTTTACGAAGGTCCATTTTCCATCCAGACAGCCTCTCCGGGAACTAATTCTTCAATTCTCTGCATTTTAAGATAAACCACAATTAAATTGATGCAATGATGGTTGAAAAGGCATAAAAGTAGAATATTTATCCTCTAAAAATGTGATGCAAAATGCATGTATCATGGTACATGCCATCGACCCCGGGGAGTGGGGTGTTGTCTGATACGTCTCCGTCGTATCTACTTTTCCAAACACTTTTGCTCTTGTTTTGGCCCCTAATTTGCATGATTTGAATGGAACTAGCCCAGACTGACGTTGTTTTCAGCAGAATTGCCATGGTGTTGTTTTTGTGCAGAAAATCAAAGTTTTTGGATTTGGATGAAACTTTTTGGAGAATTTTTATGGAATATATAAAAATTATTGGCGCAAGAATCAACAGAAGGGGGGCCACCCAGTGCCCACGAGGCACCAGGGAGCGCCACCCCCCCCCTAGGCGCGCCCTGGTACCTCATGGGGCCCACGTGGCTCCGTCTGACCTAATTCCAACGCTATAAATTCAGTTTCCCAGAGAAAAAAATAAGAGGAAGTTTTATTGCGTTCCACGATACGGAGCCGCCGCCGCCTCCTGTTCTTCATCGGGAGGCCAGATCTGGAGTCCGTTTGGGGCTCCGGAGAGGGGGATCTTCCGGCATCGTCATCATCAACCATCCTTCATCACCAATTTCACGATGCTCACCACCGGGAGTGAGTAATTCCTTCGTAGGCTTGCTGGACGGTGATGAGTTGGATGAAATTTATCATGTAATCGAGTTAGTTTTGTTAGGGCTTGATCCCTAGTATCCACTATGTTCTAAGATTGATGTTGCTATGACTTTGCTATGCTTAATGCTTGTCACTAGGGCCCGAGTGCCATGATTCCAGATCTGAACCCTTTATGTTTTCATGAATATATTTGTGTTTTTGATCCGATCTTGCAAGTTATACGCACCTGCTATGTGTTATGATCCGCATACCCCAAGGTGACAATAATTGGGATTCTTTCCGGTGATTGCCATAGTTTGAGGAGTTCATGTATTCACTATGTGTTAATGCTTTGTTTCGGTTCTCTATTAAAAGGAGGCCTTAATATCCCTTAGAATCCTTATGGACCCCGCTGCCACGGGAGGGTAGGACAAAAGATGTCATGCAAGTTCTTATCGCAAGCACGTATGACTATATACGGAATACATGTCTACATTACATTGATGAATTGGAGCTAGTTCTGTGTCGCCCTAGGTTATGATTGTTACATGATGAATGTTATCCAACATAATCACCGATCCAATGCCTACGAGTTTTTCACATATTGTTCTTGCTAAGCCACTACTGTTGCTACTACTGTCACAATTGCTACTACTATTGTTGCTACTGTTACCGTTACTATTATTGCTACCGCTACCAAACTATCATACTACTATGCTACTGATCACTCTGCTGCAGATATTTAGTCTCAGGTGTGGTTGAATTGACAACTCAACTGCTAATACTTGCAAATATTCTTTGGCTCCCCTTGTGTCGAATCAATAAATTTGGGTTGAATCCTCTACCCTCGAAAACTGTTGCGATCCCCTATACTTATGGGTTATCAAGACCTTTTTCTGGCGCCGTTGCCGGGGAGCATAGCTTTATTTGCTGAGTCACTTGGGATTTATATCTGTTGATCACTATGAAGAATCTGAAAGATGCTAAGACCAAGATCGTTCCCTCTAAGAAGAGGGGATGTAAGGAACTGCCATCTAGCTCTGCACTTGATTCACCTTCTGTTTTGAGTAAACTTGCAACACCACCACATGCTATTAATTCTGATATGTCGCAAGTTATTGATGATACCACTTCTGCTATAAATGATACTCATGATAATGCTAGTACTATGCTTGATAATGTTGTGCCACTAGGTGAATTTCTTACTGAACAAATTGCTAAAGCTAAAGAAATTGAAAATGTTGAATCTCTTGAGAATTATGATTCACCTATTATGCCTAACTCTCCTACTAGAGTTGAAACACCTGATCAACATTGCTTTGATAGGGAGACAGCTAGAGCCATCCTTGCTTGTAATGATAGACATGAAGTTATAAAACTGGTTGCTGAAATGAAAGAAAAATCTACGCGGGAGAAAATGTGATCCTAAGTTTGCTACCTCTCCCATATTTATTACTGATAAGGATTATGAATTCTCTGTTGATCCTAGGTTAATTACCTTGGTTGAATCTAATCCTTTCCATGGCTATGAAAGTGAAACCGTTGTGGCACATCTTACTAAATTAAATGATATAGCCACCCTATTTGCTCACGAAGAAAAAATTCACTATTACTATATTCTTAAATTATTTCATTTCTCATTAAAGGGTGATGCTAAATAATGGTATAATACTCTTGCTTCTGGATGTGTGCATAGTCCCCGGGATATGATTTATTACTTCTCTGAAAAATATTTTCCTGCTCATAAGAAACAAGCTGCTTTACAGGAAATATTTAACTTTGTGCAAATTGAAGAAGAGAATCTCCCTCAAGCTTGGGGGAGACTTCTCCAATTACTTAATGCTTTGCCTGATCATCCTCTTAAGAAAATGAAATACTTGATATCTTCTATAATGGTCTAACCGATGCTTCTAGGGACTACCTAGATAGTTGTGCGAGTTGTGTTTTCAGGGAAAGGACTATTGAACAAGCTGAGGAATTATTGAATAATATATTGAAGAATGATAATCATTGGACACTTCCTGAACCACCGCCTAAACCTACTCCGAAGAAGAGGGGTATTTTATATCTCAGTCCTGAAGATATGCAAGAAGCAAAGAAATGCATGAAGGAAAAGGGTATTAAAGCTGAAGATGTTAAGAATTTACCACCTAGTGAAGAAATACATGGTTTTGACACACCGCCACGGGTAGTAGAGATAAATTCTCTTATAAAATTTGATGAAGGTGATATTCCCTATAACAAACCTCCTAGTCAATGCTTGTATGAATTTGACAATTATATTATTAAGCAAGATCATTTCAATGCAAATGTTATGAAAGAATTAAAACGAAATGCCTACATGATTGATCGCTTGAGTGACTTGTTATTTAGAATTGCTAATGATGTTAAAGGTGTGAGTAAACATGCATCTATGGTACAAAATCAATTAGAACAAGTTGCTAAATCTCAAAGTGAATTGCTCAATGAAATGAATAACAATATGAATGATCATGCTGTTAGAGTAATGACTAGAGGAGGTAGAATGACTCAGGAGCCACTTTATCCTGAAGGTCACCCAAAAAGAATTGAACAAGACTCTCAAAGAATTAATGTTGATGCACCAAGTCCATCTAAAAAGAAAAATGATAGGACTTTGCATACTTCTAGTGAACCTGAGGTAGAAAAACCCTTGGAGGATAGTAATGATGTTTCTATTTCTGATGCTGAAACACAATCTGGTAATGAACAACCACCTGATGATAATAATAATGATGATGCTCATGTGGATACCCAACCAGATAATGATAAAGAACCGGATAATGATGTTGAAATAGAACCTGCTGTTGATCTTGATAACCCACCGTCTAAAAATAAACGTTATGATAAAAAAGACTTCGTTGCTAGAAAACATGGTAAAGAAAGAGAACCATGGGTTCAAAAACCCATGCCCTTTCCTCCTAAACCATCTAAGTAAAAGGATGAGGAAGAATTTGAACGCTTTGCTGAAATGCTTAGGCCAGTCTTTTTGCGCACGCGTTTGACTGATATTATAAAGATGCCTCCTTATGTTAAATACATGAAAGACATTGTCACAAATAAAAGAAAGATACCTGAGGCTGAAATTTCCACCATGCTTGCAAATTATTCTTTTAAGGATGGAGTACCTAAGAAACTAGGAGATCCAGGAATACCAACTATACCATGTTCCATTAAAAGAAATTATGTCAAAACTGCTTTGTGTGATTTAGGACCCGGTGTTAGTGTTATGCCTTTCTCTTTATACAAAAGACTTGATTTGAATAAATTCACTCCCACTGAAATATCATTGCAAATGGCTGACAAATCAACTGCCATACCTATCGGTGTTTGTGAGGATGTGCCCGTTGTAGTTGCAAATGTTACTATTCTAACATACTTTGTTTACTTGATATGCCCGAGGATGACAACATGTCGATTATCCTTGGTAGACCCTTCTTGAATACTGCAGGGGCTGTTATTGATTGCAACAAAAGCAAGCTCACTTTTCATATCAATGGTAATGAACATACGGTGCACTTTCCGAAGAAACAATTTCAAGTAAATGGTATTCGTATTATTGAAAAGACTCCGACAATTACTATTGGAAGTTTCAACTCCCTCTTCCTACTGTTAAAAATAAATATGAAACTCTTATTGTTGGGGAGATGCATATCCCCGTTGAGGTAACTAAGTGTTATACGAAAATTCTTCGGTTTCATGTCACTCGGAAGTGGTTTGTTAATAAGACTTGATCAACCTTATTAATGGATTCTTTTTGAGAGGCATGTGGTCGATGAATTTAGTAAGCACAAACTTCTGTACCCACTTTTTGTTTTCTGTTATTGTTAGTTAAATAAAATAAAAGGCCATGATTATCCTGTTTTCTGATTTATCCGTGCAATAAAAAATGTCCAGAAATGAAAGTGCTCAGAATGTAATAAAATTTTGACCTGATTTTTTATATAATATTTAAGAATTTTTGGCACTTGACACATACCAGGGGGGTGCCCCAGGTGCCCACGAGGCACCAGGGCGTGCCACCCCCTGGTGCGCCCAGGTACCTCGTGGGCCCCACAGGGACCCCCTCACTTATCCCTTTAGCTCACTTCGTCTCTTACCTCTAGCAAAAAATCCTGGTAGCTCTCTCTCTCTCGTGTTCTTGCTTACAAACCTAAAATTTTTCGATCTCTTTGCTTGGAGCTCCGTTTCTGAAACTGTTTTGGGAGATTGCTCCTTGGTATGTGACTCCTCCATTGCTCCATTAGTTTTTGCTCTAGTGGATTATATTTTTCATAATTAGCTGCTCTTGGTGCTACAGAAAATGAGCTTGCATGTTGAATTCTTTGAGTTCCAAGTAGTTTGAATGCTTGATATAGCCTCTAGACATCCATATGAGTAGTTGCTATCAATTTTGTGAAGTTTTATTGATATCATTTTCGTGACCCAAAAATTTTCAGAAATTGTTCTTAGGAAAATGAATATCTTCCGGAGGAGTTCCTCAAAGCGGAACGCCAAGGGAGTCCTTGGGGAGTTCTCGGACAGTGACCTCAACATCCCGCGTAGGACGGAGGTCCGGCCGTGCGAATGGCCGCACAATGCCCTCATGATTATTTGTTGCCCAGAGTTTACTTAGATCACCAGTCCATGAGGGACCACCACTTTATTGATGCTCCTGAACCTCCTCACAACATTCGTTATAACTTGGTTTTTAGTGAGGATACTCGTGATATTATTACGTTGCCTGCACCTGCTTTGTTTGATTCTCATGCCAGGAACGGATATACCGTGATGCCACCGGACATTGTTGCTTACCAGAACGCGTTGGCAGCGACAGAGGAGGAGGCCCAGGATTGGGACGCTCGGGTGCCGCCGCCTCAGGACTTTCACATGGGACCGGATGGCTACTGCGGATGGCTGTAGACCAAGCTAGGCAAAAGCCTAAGCTTGGGGGAGTACGTATCTCTCACCGACATTAAATTCATGCTCATACATTTCATTCCAGTTGTCGGTGTTCATACTTTTTCATTGTATAATCCATGCTAGTTTTATTTTCTTACCTTCTCCTAGTGTGTTCGAAAAACTTGAGAAAATCCAAAAACATTTCTCGCTTCTTTTCGGTTTTTCTTTCTAGTTTAATTAGTCATAGTTTCGTAGTGGTAAAAGAAAACCCAAAAAGATTTCTCGTTTCTTCTTTTACTTGTTGAGAGCTTTCCCGTGTAAATAGTTTTCTGGTTTTCGTTTTTTTCTTCAGAAAAACTAAAAATTCCAAAAATATTTCAGTATGTTTCTCTGAAATTCTTTTCTTTTGTTGAGTCATTGTAAGGAGAAGACCACGATGAAAATGTTGAGTGGCTCTCATATGCATTATTGCTGACCTAACAAAGGGCCCATTTTACCTTGTCTTCTCCTTTGAATAAAATGCTTGCAGATTCCAGCTTAGTCCATGGCACTGTTGCACTATTATTATTTTCATATCATTCGGTCGTGCAAGTGAAAGGCAATAATGACAATTATTTGATGAAGTGACTGTGGCAAGGAAAAGCGGGTATGAACTCAACTTGTTCTTTGTTTTTGTAAATATGTTTAACTCGGTATCCATGATTCAACGTGTTATGATTAAACATGTTTATGATGACAATTAGAGATTATAGTTGCTCATGCCATGCTTAAGTAGCTAGGAGTGGATAATGATTTATCTTGAGTGTCAACATGCATTAAAATGATTGTGATGTAGTATGATGATATGGTATCCTCCTCTGAATGTTTCAAGTGGCTTGACTTGGCACATGTTCACACATGTAGTTGATTCAAAACCAACATAGCCTCCACGATATTTATATTCATGGTGTTTATATCCTACTCATGCTAGTATTCAATGTTGATTATTCATAATGCATGATTATGACCGTTTTCGCTCTCTAGCTGGTCGCTTCTCAACCTATTTGCTAGCCTTCACCTGTAGTAAGCGGAAATGCTGCTTGTGCATCAAAATCCTTAAACCAAAGTTATTCCAGATGAGTCCACTATATCTATCTATATGCGGTATTACTCTGCCGTTCTAAGTAAATTTGCATGTGCCACCTCTAAATATTCAAACGAACATCTGTTTTGTGTGCCCGTACCGCTCATGGAGCGACAGGGGGCGGTTAGTATCTTCCATGCTAAGTGGATTATTCTCATGATGAGTGTTTATTCACTCGTCCTTGCACGAGAGGGGCTGGTAATCGGGATGCCCAATCCCACTATTAAAATTGTAAAATAATAAAACAAACTCCCCCGGAAAGTTGTTGGTATGGAGGGCACCCGAGGATTCGGCTAGCCATGGCTTGTGATTGTTGGTGGAGGGGGAGTAAACTTTACTTTACCGCTTGGGAACCGCCGCTAATGTGTTTAGCATGGAAGATATTGAAAACTCTCGATCGTGACATTGACAGGAAATGCATACCTCCCAAAATTATATCTATCTCTGATTTAAGCTTCGAGCTCTGGCACCTCTGCAAATCCATGCTTCCCTCTGCGAAAGGCCTATCTATTTACTTTTATGTTATTTTAATTTTATTGTTGAGTCATCACCTTCTCAAACAAGCACCAGTCCTGAGAGCACTATTGTCATTCTCATGCATTGTGAGTAGTTAATGTTGTGTGCATCATGACTGGATCTCTTCTACCATGAATTACAATGTTTAGTCGCTACTTGAACTTTGGAGGTGCTCTGCATTTATGTTTTGCGGTCTCAGAAAGGGCTAGCGAGATACCATGTTGTCATATCATATCATGATTGTTTTGACAAAATGTTGGCATTTGAGATATTTTATTATTGCTCGCTAGTTGATTATGCCATTGATATGAGTGAATATAATTTCTAAGAGTTATCATTTGCATGGTTAGTTATAATCTTTGCTGAAAACTTGGGTGCTATTTAAGCATATATATATAGATACAAGAACAAAAGAGTTTGTAAAAGTTTTTCTTTATCACTTTTAGTTTGTCAACTGAATTGCTTGAGGACAAGCAATGAGTTAAGCTTGGGGGAGTTGATACGTCTCCATCGTATCTACTTTTCCAAACACTTTTGCTCTTGTTTTGGCCCCTAATTTGCACGATTTGAATGGAACTAACCCGGACTGACGCTGTTTTCAGCAGAATTGCCATGGTGTTGTTTTTGTGCGGAAAATCAAAGTTCTTGGATTTGGATGAAATTTTTTGGAGAATTTTTATGGAATATATAAAAATTATTGGTGCAAGAATCAACAGAAGAGGGGCCACTCAGTGCCCACGAGGCACCAGGGTGCGCCACCCCCCCCAGGCGCGCCCTGGTACCTCGTGGGGCCCACGTGGCTCCGTCTGACCTAATTCCAACGCTATAAATTCAGTTTCCCAGAGAAAAAAATAAGAGGAAGTTTTATTGCGTTCCATGATACGGAGCCGCCGCCACCTCCTGTTCTTCATCGGGAGG
Organism: Elymus sibiricus; assembly: GCA_039707655.1. NCBI lineage: Eukaryota > Viridiplantae > Streptophyta > Magnoliopsida > Poales > Poaceae > Elymus > Elymus sibiricus. The sequence goes on from CM077674.1 coordinate 310,570,478, forward strand.
CCAGATCTGGAGTCCGTTTGGGGCTCCAGAGAGGGGGGGTCTTCCGGCATCGTCATCATCAACCCTCCTTCATCACCAATTTCATGATGCTCACCGCCGGGAGTGAGTAATTCCTTCGTAGGCTTGCTGGACGGTGATGAGTAGGATGAGATTTATCATGTAATTGAGTTAATTTTGTTAGGGCTTGATCCCTAGTATCCACTATGTTCTGAGATTGATGTTGCTATGACTTTGCTATGCTTAATGCTTGTCACTAGGGCTCGAGTGCCATGATTCCAGATCTGAACCCTTTATGTTTTCATGAATATATTTGTGTTTTTGATCCAATCTTGCAAGTTATACACACCTGCTATGTGTTATGATCCGCATACCCCAAGGTGATAATAATTGGGATTCTTTCCGGTGATTGCCATAGTTTGAGGAGTTCATGTATTCACTATGTGTTAATGCTTTGTTCCGGTTCTCTATTAAAAGGAGGCCTTAATATCCCTTAGTATCCTTATGGACCCCGCTGCCATGGGAGGGTAGGACAAAAGATGTCATGCAAGTTCTTATCGCAAGCACATATGACTATATACGGAATACATGCCTACATTACATTGATGAATTGGAGCTAGTTCTGTGTCGCCCTTGGTTATGACGGTTACATGATGAATGTTATCCAACATAATCACCGATCTAATGCCAATGAGTTTTTCACATATTGTTCTTGCTAAGACACTACTGTTGCTACTACTGTCACAATTGCTACTACTATTGCTGCTACTGTTACCGTTACTATTATTGCTACCGCTACCAAACTATCATACTACTGTGCTACTGATCACTCTGCTGCAGATATTTAGTCTTAGGTGTGGTTGAATTGACAACTCAACCGCTAATACTTGCAAATATTCTTTGGCTCCCCTTGTGTCGAATCAATAAATTTGGGTTGAATACTCTACCCTCGAAAACTGTTGCGATCCCCTATACTTGTGGGTTATCATTGTCTTCTTTTGAAGGGATTCAAAATGATGCTAACGTTTTGGGTAAACATTGATTATTTTTTGTTTTGTCAAATTCATGGCACTTGTATGTACGATTTTTAATAAAGATCATGCTAAATTATTTCATCAATTTTAAAAATATTTACTCTTATTTTATATTTCTCTTCTGCGAGCTTCTCTATTGTCTTATTTTAGTATTTGCCAAAGCTTATGAATTTGAGGTTGGGATTGAACTCTCCGTAGATGTTAGCGAACCACCTACCATGACATCTACTTGGATTTGGACAACCTTCCGATTATTCCGTCGTGTAAGTTTTCTTAAACATACTTAGTAACCTTTATATTACTCAAAAATAGTCGCTAGTTGTAACTAACTAATATTGCTTACATATAATTGGACAGGTTGTTTCATAATGCCAAGAGAAACTCAAAGAATGGTGGGCAATATTTATTATACTGTAGGCACCACAGTTACTTGGTGATGAGGAGCGTTGCATGAAAATCAAAAAAATTCCTACGAACACCCAAGATCTAATCTAGGAGATGCATAGAAACGAGAGGGGAATCGTCTACATACCCTTGTAGACCGAAAGCGTTAGCGTACGTAACGCGGTTGATGTAGTCGTACTCGTCGCGATCCAATCATGATCCAATCCGATCTAGTGCCGAACGGACGGCACCTCCGAGTTTAGCACACGTACGGCTCGGCGGCATCCTCTCCTTCTTGATCCAGCAAGCGAGGGAGAGGAGGTAGATGATATCTGAACCAACACGACGGTGTAGTGGTGGTGGCAGCAGCGGAACTACAGCAGGGCTTCGCCAAGCGTCTGCGCGAGGTGGACGAGGTGTAACGGGAGGGACACGGGCAAGGGTCGAAGGGTGGCTGCCCCCAACGCCTCCCCACCTTTATATAGGAGTGGAGGGGGCTGGTGGCTTGCCCTCCAAGCCCCTAGGGTCGTTGGTTGATGTCTACTACACAACTTATTCTTATAGACTCGTGTTGGGCCTCCAAGCACAGAGTTTTGTAGGACAGTAGCAATTTTCCCTCAAGTGGATGACCTAAGGTTTATCAATCCATGGGAGGCGTAGGATGAAGATGGTCTCTCTCAAACAACCCTGCAACCAAATACAAGAAATCTCTTGTGTCCCCAACACACCCAATACAATGGCAATTTGTATAGGTGCACTAGTTCGGCAAAGAGATGGTGATACAATGTAACACCCCGATTTTTGGCCCTTTCTTTTTCTTTTGGTTTTCTTTGGTTGTTGCTCTGGTTTTTCTTTTTGGAGCAGTTCTGTGGACTTGAAACCTGGGAGATCAGCATTTCTTCTTCTCCCAAGTGGTGCTTCATCCTTTTATATTTCCCTAGATCATGGTATTTCTATTCTAGCCCAACCCCAAAATTCTTTTCTTAGGGAATATTCCTCTTCTATTAAAAGGAATAACCCTGTCTGACCTAGGTTGGGAAGCAACCTATATTTCTGTCATTCCTAAAATTCCCAAATAATTCTCATAAATTCTTTGGGTCTTATATTCCCCAAATATGCCAAAACCCTTCCTTGCCTAGTCCAAAAATAATTCAGGAATATTCATTTTCCATTCTGTCCAGTTTGGCACTTTGTGAAGGAAGTGCTATTTATATTTTCTTGATTACCCTAAAACTTTTTGAGCACTCTTTCCTATCCAAATAATTACCACATGAGAAAATTCAGCTCCATTTGCTTAGTAAATCTTCCTCAGCAAATTCCCAAAGTTTCTAACCAGAAAGAAGTTTTGTGAAGGAAGTACTAGCTAGGACTATCAAAATGAGTTGAAATTTTTCCAGGCCCTCCATGTGCTCAAATAATTCCCTTATACCAAATATTAGATCCATCCAATAATCTATGTGAGCACACCTTCAAATCTTTTGTTCTGGTCAAATTTTCAGTGTATGAAGCAACTACATTTTATATTGCTTCAAAAATTCTGAAATTAATCCAGGACCTAAACATCCCTATATCCTTTGAGCATGCCAAATTTCACATTAGTTTGCCAAGCCATTTGCTCTACAATATTCCCCCAAGATTCTGTTTAGAAAGGACCTTTGTGAAGGAAGTACCATTTAGGTATTTCCAAATGGCATGAAATTTGGCCAGTATCTGCATGGTCCTAAATCATCAGCCTATGCTAGATTGCAGCTCAATCCCAGACTCCATGTGAGTGCATCTTCCAAATCCTATTTCTGTGCTGTTCTTGGCAGTTCTATAACAACTACCCTCAAATCTTGTCCAATCCATCTCAAAATTCACAGGACTGTAGTCCTTCCTACCCTAAACCCTTGTTGCATCCTCTCTGGCCCATTGGTCAAGTAATTTGACCACAACTTCTAACTCAAGTTAGCTACGGCAACATTCATCTGATGCCTCCCATCAATCCATAGTCCCTTTGATCGATCCATCACTTCAGTGAGGCTGTAGGATGGATGGACAACACCTTGGACATCTTTTGCCAGGCCTACGTGCCCTCTCCGTGGTAATGCACGCGGTGACCGCACTGTTGGCACGCCTGTGCGCGTGCTCTGCGTGCGGTGGGCGCGCGTCCGCTGGTGCCGCCCTTCCTCTCTGTCGTCCACCTGGCCGTCTAGCCCCATGCCCCCCTCCTTCCTTCCCTCTCCTCGCGCCACGGCGGCCCTGCTCTCGCCGCACGCGCGCGTACAGTGCCCTAGTGGCCGACCACGTCTGCTCCTCTGGAGCCTCCACTAGCTCTCTCACGTTGCCGTCCGAGCTCGCCCATGCGCCACGCGTCCGCGGTTAGTCAGAGCTCCGGCCATCTTGTCCATGGTGGCTTCCGGCTCGGGCATCTTGGCCCTGGCTATTTAAGTCGTCCCCGGCCGCAGCTCTCCTCACCCCTCCACCTCTACCTCTCCAAATCGACCACCGGGGCCACTCCAGCGAGCTCATGGGGTCTTCTTCTTCCTCTCCGGCCAGAGCTCCGGTGTTCGGCCTCCACCTCGGCTAGCCCCCTCCAGTGCTCCTCCGCCCATTCCAGTACCACCATCGAGCTCCTGGAAGCTCTACAACCCTCCCCAGCCTCTCTCCAGAGTCAATCATCGCCAGAATCGTCGACCTCGCCGGCGCCCGAAATCTATTGCCGCCGGAGAGCTTGATTCCAACGCCGTCCGGCCACCATTCTTCGAGCTACGGGTACCGGCGTGCTCGCCGCGGAGTGCCCGATCCACCCCCCCCCCCCCATCTCCCTGCTCCAGCGCTGCCCCCTCGCCGCCGTCCGACACCGGTAAGCGCCGCCGCCCTCTGTTCTCCCTCCCTCTCTTTTAAAACTGACAGGGTGACCCTACCCGTCAGCCTCACCCTGCCCCGCCGAAGCGTTTTAAGTGGAGGCGTAAATCCACTTTACGCTTTCGACGTCACCCCCCTGGAGGTTTTTCTAGAATTCTTTTAAATTCATTTTAAATCCAGTTTGACCCAAACTTTAACCATGAATATCTCCTAAACTACAAGTCCAAATGAATTGATTCTTTTTGCATTATTTTTCTTTTGAGCTCCTCCATTTTCTGGTAGAGTTTGGTATTTTTCTCTTCTGTCTAGAATTTCTGGACAGAAGTATTTGGTTTATGTGATATTTATAAATGCTTTCAAAAATGTTTTCAGAGTGTTTGTTGTGTGTTGGTGAGGACCAGGAGCTCTCCCTCTCTCTTTTGGAGCAAGGCAAGCCACACCCTCCATTTGCATGATTGCAATGCAATGTCATGGTTATTTGAATAAATTTGCTTAATATTGCATTATTTAGAAATGATTTATTCATGGCATTATGTTGGGATAATATGTGATTTTGCTACTGCGATGATGATGCTTGGATTTCTAGGATTAATGCTTTGCAGTCTGAGGGTGACCTGTTGCTTCAGGATTACTAGTAGTAGTAGTCATGCTTTATTCATGATCATATTGAACTTTATTACTTTTGGGAGTTCATGATAATGATATGGCTATATTATGGTTTGGATTCTTGGAAGAATCTTGCTATAATTTGAATCACGGGTTGATATGTGACATTGGAGTAACAGTTCTATCACAAACTTATCTTGGGGTCAAATTCCATCATTTCGTTGGCCACGTGCCACCGAATCGAGCTCACTAGTGCAGCCACACTTGCCTGGATGGGGAGGCCCTAATTCGGTCTATTGTCATGCCTCTCGCCGGTGCCTCCAACTAGGGAAGGTTATGTTCTCGCGCTGCCCTGGCCCGTTAGGCGGTCATAACCTTGTGTGCCCGAGTTGTGTTGTACCCGGGTGTCCCCGTTTGGGACGAGATTGTTTTGTTTGGCCACGACGATGGCAGCCACAGAGGTGGCAGATGTCACGAGTTGACATCGGGGCCACCCACGACATAGCCCAAAGGGGAGTTTGTCGGAGTAGACGGGAGAGTGTCATGCAGTAGATTGGTTGTGTCGGAACATCGTTGGTGCACCCGAATGGGAGCACGAGGCCATGAGTTCCGTGGTGTGGGTACAGTGTACTAACCTCTACAGAGTGTATAAACTATCGATAGCCGCGTCCTCGGTCATGGACACAGTTCGTTGTAGGTCACACCGTTCGATCAACACTCATGATGACGGAATGACTGATATAATGACTCGTATTATGACTTATAGTTTTATGTAAGCAAGAAACAGTTTGGCAGGATACCGATGTTGTTATTGGGATGATCTTGAGGATGATCATGCGGTGATCACGAGGATATTTTGATCACGAGGTGATTGAGATGGTATATTGCTTGGCCGGATAGCCCAGAGTGAGATGGTTCATGTGACCTAAGATGTTGGTTCACTAGTAGCTTTAGTATTACCATGTCTTGGTTATATTCACTTCAGCATCATTGTAGTTGGTAATCAGTAAACCTGTTAATGCTATGTGTTGTTTTGCCTTGATGCTTTTGGTTGTTGTGAGCTTGCGAGTACATTCAAAGTACTCACCTGGCGTGTCATGCCAGTTTGCAGGTGATGCCGTGATTGATTGCTTGTCGAGGATTCCGATCGTGCGAGCTAGACCGTGTCCCAACTAGAGTCCCTGCGGAGTGGAGTTCACCACCGTCGTCGTCGTTCCGCTGCTACAAGTTGTTCCGCTACTAGCATAGAGCTACCTTAGCAGGTGTAGTATCGCCGTGCCGCAGTAATCTTTGTAATAGCAGACCTTTGTACCCTTATCATTTGTAATGAGAGCTGATTTGTTCTATGCCAATCATTGTCGTATTCCAGAAGACTCGATTTCTGAGCTGGAATACGGGGCGTTCCGGTCCCTCTGAGCCGGGGTGCCACATACAAGTGTAGTGTGGATAGTAGAAATATATTTTTATAATCTGAATAAATAAAAACAGCAAGGTAGCAAATGATAAAAGTGAGCACAAACGGTATTGCAATGCTTAAAAATAAGGCCTAGGGTTCATACTTTCACTAGTGCAATCTCTCAACAGTGCTAACATAATTGAATCATATAACAATCCCTCAACGTGCGATAAAGAATCACTCCAAAGTTCTTATCAAGCGGAGAACATAAGATGAAATTGTTTGTAGGGTACGAAATCACCTCAAAGTTATCTTTTCCGATCAATCTATTGAGCCATCCCTATAAGTGTCACAAACAGCCCTAGAGTTCGTACTAAAATAACACCATATGATACGCATCAACCAACTCTAATGTCACCTAGATACTGCAATGTCACCACAAGTATCTGTGAGTTGATTATTCGATATGCATCAAACAACTTCAGATTCATAATATTCAATCCAACACAAAGAACTTCAAAGAGTGCCCCAAGATTTCTACCGGAGAAAGTAGGACGAAAACGTGCATCAACCCCTATGCATAGATTACCCCAATGTCACCTCGGGAATCCGCGAGTTGAGTGCCAAAACATACATCAAGTGAATCAATATAATACCCATTGTCACCACGGGTATTCATATGCAAGACATACATCAAGTGTTCTCAAATCCATAAAAGTATTCAATCCGATAATAGTGAAACCTCAAAGGTAAAAACTCAATTCATCACAACAAGATAGAGAGGGAGAAACACCATATGATCCAACTATATTAACAAAGCTCGCGGTAAATCAAGATCGTGCCAAATCAAGAACACGAGAGAGAGAGAGAGAGAGATCAAACACATAGCTACTAGTACATACCCTCAGCCCTGAGGGTGAACTACTCCATCCTCGTCATGGAGACTGCCAGGATGATGAAGATGGCCTCTGGTGATGATTTCCCCCTCCGACAGGGTGCCGGAAAAGGGCTTTAGATGAGATCATGGAGGTACAGAGGCTTGCGGCGACGGAGTCGAAGTTCTAGGGTTATTTCTGGAGGTTTCTGAATATATAGGAATTTTTGGCATTGGAATCACGCAAAGAGGGGCCACAGGGAGCCCACGTGGCACCAGTGCACGCCCTGGTGGCTTGTGGGGCCCCTGTGGGTCTTCTGGTACTCTCCCTAAGCTTCCTGGGTCCCTTTCCTTCCAGAAAAAATTGTCAAAAAGTTTTGCTGCATTTGGACTTCGTTTGATATGGATTTTCTGGAAAACCAAAAACAAGCAGAAAACAGCAACTGGCACTGGGCACTAGGTCAATATGTTAGTCCATGAAAATCATATAAAATCCATATAAAAGTGCACCAAAATCATACAAAACTATAATAAACATGGCATGAATACTTCATAAATTATAGATACGTTGGAGACGTATCAGCATCCCCAAGCTTAATTCCTGCTCGTCCTCGAGTAGGTAAATGATAAAAGAAATAATTTGTGAAGTGTGAATGCTAGCATAGTGCATAAGTTTGATCAATGATAATTTCAATCACTTTTCCTAGCATCATAAAAGCAACTATTTCTCATAAAACTCATCATGATAAAGTAGCAATCCATTCACATGTTATGGTTCAAACAATGCATTATCTTGAAACTTAACAACCTATGTTCTTAGTTACCAAACAATTGCAATTCAACTTATCTTCAACAAAGTCTAAGTAAGAGCTCCACATACTCAATTATCATATAGTCTTCTATGATTGCTAGTACTCAAAGCATATTTTTAGAACAAATGGCATCCATCGAACACAGAGAAAGATAGGGGCTTAATGTTTCGCCTCCCAACTTATTTATCATAGAGATAATTGTCAACAATAATAATTCATGATCAAATATATTTGAATGGCCATATGTGCCTGGATCTTTCCCCACCACATGATGCTTGCCAACTAAAGAATAATTTAGGTTGAAATGAGAATGAATATTTATTGACTCTTGCATAAAAGTAAATACATAAAGTAAAAGATAGACCCTTCGCAGAGGGAAGCAGAGGTTGTCATGCGCTTTTTATTTTTAGATGTGCAAGCTCTTAATGCAAAGGAACGTCATGTTATATTGCCCCTTGTGATAGCAACCTTTATTTTGCAGTCCGTCGCTTTTATTTCTTTACCATCACAAGTTCGTACAACGCTTATTTTCCCTTGCAATAAAATATCATACATATTTTAGGAGCAATTTTTATTGCTTTTTGCACCGATGACAACTTACTTGAAGGATCTTATTCAATCCATACGTAGACATGGTGGACACTCATGGCAAGAAACTGAGTTTAATGGTTTTTGGATGCACAAGTAGTATCTCTACTTAGTACGAATTTTTGGCTAGCAAAAGATCCTAAGCAAGCACCACATGTTGGAGGATCCATAACAATATAACTTCTATGCAAATATACCCAAACATAACTCATTACGTTGTCTTCCTTGTCCAACTTCAACTAATTTGCTCAAGTTTGAAAATAATTAATGGGTATTCACAATCATAAAATATGTCCAAGATAATATATTTATATGTGAAAGTTCTCTTCCTTATACTAATCATTCATGAATTGCTTGTATGACCAATATTGTGATTGTCAAGCTTCAATAGATTTTACCTTCTAAACCCAATCTGAAGCTACTAATAGGCATGATACAAGCATATGAAGCTCATATTATTTAAACTTCATGATATTTAATTTATTCAACAATTTACTCATAGGATATAAGTGAAGAACAAGAGTAAATGACAAACTACTCCAAAAAGATATAAGTGAAGACCAAATGAGTAGTTAAGTAAATAGGTGGCTATGTGAGGACTCTCTCTCATTTAAAAAAATCAGATATTAAGTATTTTATTCAAACAGCAAAGAAAACAAAATAAAATTACATTCCAAAAATATCACATCTCATGTGAAGAAGCAAAAACTTAGGCTCAACCAAGACTAACCGATAATTGTTGATGAAGAAAGGTGGGATGCCTACCGGGGCATCCCCAAGCTTAGATGCTTGAGACTTCTTGAAATATTAACTTGGGATGCCTTGGGCATTCCCAAGCTTGAGCTCTTGTGTCTCCTTAATTTCTCTCATATCATGGCTTCTCCTAAATCTTAAAAACTTCATCCACACAAAACTCAACAAGAACTCGTGAGATAAGTTAGTATAAATCAACTCAAAACCTTAACATTCTCTACTATAACAAATCACTAAAATTATAATTAAACATTACATACTAAATGCATCTGCATATTTAATACTCCTATCCACAAATAGAAACATTAAACAAGCAAACATATGCAAACAATGCAACTATAACAACAATCTGCCAAAACAGAACAGTCTGTAAAGGGGGAATAAGAATTCATACTTCCCTAACTCCAAAACTTCTGAAAAATTACCAAGTGACAGAAAAATCATGCATGCTTACTTTGTAAAAATTTCAGATTTTTATCATGTTCTGACTATTCAGGAGTATTCTGGACATAACAGAAAACTTTCTGTTTTCAAACAGCAACACATAAACTTGCAAACTGAGCATGGCAAAGGCTATAATTGGCATTTTGTTGAACTAAAAGGTACAAAAAATGATTATTGGTAACATCAATAAAATATTAACAAAATAAAATTACACTCCAAGCAAAACTCATATTATGTGACGAATAAAAATATAGCTCCGAGTGAGGTTACCGATAGTGTTGAAGACGAAAGAGGGGATGCCTTCTGGGGCATCCCCAAGCTTAGACGCTTGAGTCTTCCTTGAATATTAACTTGGGGTGCCTTGGGCATCCCCAAGCTTAGGGTCTTGCCACTCCTTATTCTCCTCATATCGATATCTCACCCAAAATTTGAAAACTTCAATCACACAAAACTTAACAGAACTTGTGGAATAGGTTAGTATGATAAAAATAAATCATCCACTTAGGTACTGTCAAGACAAGATTCATAATTGTTCTCACATAATTACTACTTTAGTATATCATTTCCACAATTTATATTGCTCAATATAAGCTATGGAAACACTAAAGCAAGCAAACTATGCATCGAAAACAGAATCTGTCAAAAACAGAACATCATGTAGTGAGCGATTTAAAAACCATACTTTTGTACCTTAAAAAATTCTGAAAAATTAGGACAACGTAAAAAATTTGTAAACCAATTATCTGTAAAAATTTCAGAATTTTCTCATGCTCCAGTACAGAATAGAAATTCCAGCACTGGACGCAAAAGTTTCTGTTTTTGCACAGAATCGAATCAACAAGTATCCACACTATCCCAAAGGCTTTACTTGGCACATTATTGAAATAAAACATATAAAACATGATTACCACAGAAGCTTATTCATGTTAACAAACAAAAATAGAAGGTATAAGTATTGGGTTGTCTCCCAACAAGCCCTTTTCTTTAATGCCTTTTTAGCTAGGCATGATGATTTCAATGATGCTCTCATAAAAGTAAAGAATTGAAACACAAAGAGAGCATCATGAAGCATATGACTAGCACATTTAAGCCTAACCCACTTCCTGTGCAAAGGGATTTTGTGAGCAAATAGTTTATGGGAGCAAGAATCAAGTAGCATAGGAAGGCAAAACAAGCATAACTTCAAAACTTTCAACACATAGAGAGGAAACTTGATATTATTGCAACACCTACAAGCATATGATCCTCTCTCATAATAATTTTCAGTAGCATCTTGAATCAATTCAACAATATATCCATCACACAAAGCATTCTTTTCATGATCCACAAGCATAGAAATTTTATTACTCTCCACATAAGCAATTTTCTTCTCATTCATAATAGTGGGAGCAAACTCAACAAAATAACTATCATGAAATACTTGATTGGAATAATCCAATTGAAAATAAAAATCATGATGACAAGTTTCATGGTTATCATTATTCTTTATAGCATACATGTCATCACAATAATCATCATAGATAGCAACTTTGTTGTCACAATCAATTGAAACCTCTTCCAAAATAGTGGAATCATCATTAAATAAAGTTGTGACCTCTCCAAATCCACTTTTATCAATATTGTAACAAGATTCAACACCCTCCAAAATAGTGGGATCATTATTACATAAAGTTGACACTCTTCCAGACCCACTTTCATCAATATAATCATCATAAATAGGAGGCATGCTATCATCATAATAAATTTGCTCATCAAAGCTTGGGGGACTAAAAATATCATATTCATCAAACATAGAATCCCCAAGCTTGTAGCTTTGCATATCATTAGCATCATGGATATTCATAGAATTCATACTAACAACATTGCAATCATGCTCATCATTCAAAGAGTTTATGCCAAGCATTTTATTGAATTCTTCTTCTAACACTTTGGCACAATTTTCCGATCCATCATTTTCAAGAAAGACATTATAAAGATGAATAATATGAGGCAACCTCAATTCCATTTTTTGTAGTTTTCTTTTATAAACCAAACTAGTGATAAAACAAGAAACTAAAAGATTCAATTGCAAGATCTAAAGATATACCTTCAAGCACTCAGCTCCCTGGCAACGGCGCCAGAAAAGAGCTTGATGTCTACTACACAACTTATTCTTGTAGACTCGTGTTGGGCCTCCAAGCGCGGAGTTTTGTAGGACAGTAGTAATTTTCCCTCAAGTGGATGACCTAAGGTTTATCAATCCGTGGGAGGTGTAGGATGAAGATGGTCTCTCTCAAACAACCCCGCAACCAAATACAAGAAATCTCTTGTGTCCCCAACACATCCAATACAATGGCAATTTGTATAGGTGCACTAGTTCGGTGAAGAGATGGTGATACAAGTGTAGTATGGATAGTACATATACGTTTTTGTTGTGCGAACAATAAAAAACAGCAAGGTAATCTGAATAAATAAAAACAGCAAGGTAGCAAACGATAAAAGTGAGCACAAACGGTATTGCAATGCTTAAAAACAAGGCCTAGGGTTCATACTTTCACTAGTGCAATCTCCCAACAATGCTAACATAATTGAATCATATAACAATCCCTCAACGTGCGATAAAGAATCACTCCAAATTTCTTATCAAGCGGAGAACATAAGATGAAATTGTTTGTAGGGTACGAAACCACCTCAAAGTTATATTTTCCGATCAATCTATTGAGCCATCCCTATAAGTGTCACAAACAGCCCTAGAGTTCGTACTAAAATAACACCATATGATACGCATCAACCAACTCTAATGTCACCTAGATACTGCAATGTCACCACAAGTATCCGTGAGTTGATTATTCGATATGCATCAAACAACTTCAGATTCATAATATTCAATCCAACACAAAGAACTACAAAGAGTGCCCCAAGATTTCTACCGGAGAAAGTAGGATGAAAACGTGCATTGATGTCTACTACACAACTTATTCTTGTAGACTCGTGTTGGGCCTCCAAGCGCAGAGTTTTGTAGGACAGTAGCAATTTTCCCTCAAGTGGATGACCTAAGGTTTATCAATCCGTGGGAGGCGTAGGTTGAAGATGGTATCTCTCAAACAACCCTGCAACCAAATACAAGAAATCTCTTGTGTCCCCAACACACCCAATACAATGGTAAATTGTATAGGTGCACTAGTTCGGCGAAGAGATGGTCATACAAGTGTAGTATGGATAGTAGATATAGGTTCTTATCACATAATTCCTACTGTATTCTATCATTTCCACAATTTATATTACTCAATATAAGCTATGTAAACACTAAAACAAGCAAACTATGCATTGAAAACAGAATCTGTCAAAAACAGAACAACGTGTAGTGAGTGATTTAAAAACCATACTTCTGTACCTCCAAAAATTCGGAAAAATTAGGAAAACGTAAAAAATTGTAACCCAATACTGTGTAAAAATTTAAGAATTTTCTCACGCTCCAGTACAGAATAGAAATTCCAGCACTGGACGCAAAAGTTTCTGTTTTTGCACAGAATCAAATTAACAAGCATCCACACTATCCCAAAGGCTTTACTGGGCATATTATTGAAAGAAACATATAAAACATGATTAACACAGTAGCTTAATCATGTGAACACACAAAAACATAAGGTATAAGTATTGGGTTGTCTCCCTACAAGCGCTTTTCTTTAATGCCTTTTTAGCTAGGCATGATGATTTCAATGATGCTCACATGAAAGTAAAGAATTGAAACACAAAGAGAGCATCATGAAGCATATGACTAGCACATTTAAGCCTAACCCACTTCCTATGCATAGGGATTTTGTGAGCAAACAATTTATGGGAGCAAGAATCAACTAGCATAGGAAGGCAAAACAAGCATGACTTCAAAACTTTCAATACATAGAGAGGAAACTTGATATTATTGCAACACCTACAAGCATATGATCCTCTCTCATAATAATTTTCAATGGCATCATGAATGAATTCAACAATATATCTATCAGATAAAGCATTCTTTTCATGATCCACAAGCATAGAATTTTTATTACTCTCCACATAAGCAAATTTATTCTCAACAATTGTAGTGGGAGCAAACTCAACAAAATAACTATCATGTGATACTTGATTGGCATAATCCAACTGAAAATTAAAATCATGATGACAAGTTTCATGGTTATCATTATTCTTTATAGCATACATGTCATCACAATAATCATCATAGATAGCAACTTTATTGTCATAATCAATTGAAACTTCTTCAAAAATAGTGGAATCATCATTAAATAAAGTCATGGCCTCTCCAAATCCACTTTCATCAATATAATCATCATAAATAGGAGGCATGCAATCATCATAATAAATTTTCTCATCAAAACTTGGGGGAGTAAAAATATCATCTTCATAAAACATAGCATCCCCAAGCTTGTAATTTTGCATATCATTAGCATCATGGATATTCAAAGAATTCATACTAGCAACATTGCAATCATGCTCATCATTCAAATATTTTATGCCAAACATTTTATTGAATTCTTCTTCTATCAATTGAGCACAATTTTCCTTTCCATCATTTTCATGAAAGACATTATAAAGATGAATAATATGTGGCAACCTCAATTCCATTTTTTGAGTTTTCTTTTATAAACCAAACTAGTGATAAAACAAGAAACTAAAAGATTCGATTGCAAGATCTAAAGATATACCTTCAAGCACTCACCTCCCCGGCAACGGCGCCAGAAAAGAGCTTGATGTCTACTACACAACTTATTCTTGTAGACTCGTTTTGGGCCTCCAAGCGCAGAGTTTTGTAGGACAGTAGCAATTTTCCCTCAAGTGGATGACCTAAGGTTTATCAATCCGTGGGAGGCGTAGGTTGAAGATGGTCTCTCTCAAACAACCCTGCAACCAAATACAAGTGTCCCCAACACACCCAATACAATGGTAAATTGTATAGGTGCACTAGTTCGGCGAAGAGATGGTGATACAAGTGTAGTATGGATAGTAGATATAGGTTTTTGTAGTGCGAACAATAAAAAACAGCAAGGTGGCAAGTAACAAAAGTGAGCACAAACGGTATTGGAATGCTTAGAAACAAGGCCTAGGGTTCATACTTTCACTAGTGCAATCTCTCAACAATGCTAACATAATTGGATCATATAATCATCCCTCAACGTGCGATAAAGAATCACTCCCAAGTTCCTATTAGCGGAGAACATAAGATAGAAATTGTTTGTAGGGTACGAAACCACCTCAAAGTTATCCTTTCTGATCGATCTATTGAGTTATTCCTATAAGTGTCACAAACAGCCCTAGAGTTCGTACTAAAATAACACCATCTGATACACATCATCCAACTCTAATGTCACCTAGATACTCCAATGTCACCACAAGTATTCGTGAGTTGATTATACGATATGCATCAAACAACTTCATAATCATAATATTCAATCCACACAGAGAACTCCAAGGAGCACCCCAAAGTTTCTATCGGAGAAAAGATAATGAAAACGTGCATCAACTCCTATGCATAGATTACCCCAATGTCACCGCGGGAATCCGCGAGTTGAATGCCAAAACATATATCAAGTGAATCAATATAATACCGCATTGTCACCACGGGTATTCATATGCAAGACATACATCAAGTGTTCTCAAATCTGAAATATTCAATCCGACAATAATGAAACCTCAAAGGGAAAAGATTCAATTCATCACAACAAGATAGAGAGGGAGAAACACCATATGATCCAACTATATTAACAAAGCTCGCGATACATCAAGATCGTGCCAAATCAAGAACAGAAGAGAGAGAGATAAAACACATAGCTACTGGTACAAACCCTCAGCCCCGAGGGTGAACTACTCCCTCCTCGTCATGGAAACCGCCGGGATGATGAAGATGGCCTCCGGTGATGATTCCCCCCTCCGACAGGGTGCCAAAAAAGGGTTGTAGATTAGATTGTGGAGGTACAGAGGCCTGCGGCGGCGTAAAAACTCATTTAGGTTAACTTTCAGGAGTTTCTGAATATATATGATTTTTTGGCGTTGGAATCACGCGAAGAAGGGCCACAGGGGGCCCACGAGGCACTAGGGCGCGCCTGGGGGGGTGGCGTGCCCAGGTGGCTCGTGGGGCCCCTGTGGGTCTTCTGGCCACCTCCCGAAGCTTCTAGTGTCTCTTATGTTCCAGAAAAAATCGTCAAAAAGTTTCGCTGCATTTGGACTTCATTTGATATAGATTTTCTGGAAAACCAAAAACAAGCAGAAAACAGCAACTGGCACTAGGTCAATATGTTAGTCCATAAAAATCATATAAAATCCATATAAAAGTGCACCAAAATCATACAAAACTATAATAAACATGGCATGAATACTTCATAAATGATAGATACGTTGGAGATGTATCATGCATCAACCCCTATGCATAGATTACGCCAATGTCACCTCGGGAATCCGCGAGTTGAGTGCCAAAACATACATCATGTGAATCAACATAATACCCCATTGTCACCACGGGTATATGCAAAACATACATCAAGTATTCTCAAATCCATAAAAGTATTCAATCCGATAATAGTGAAACCTCAAAGGTAAAAACTCAATTCATCACAACAAGATAGAGAGGGAGAAACACCATATGATTCAACTATATTAACAAAGCTCGCGGTACATCAAGATCGTGCCAAATCAAGAACACGAGAGAGAGAGAGAGAGAGAGAGATCAAACACATAGCTACTAGTACATACCCTCAGCCCCGAGGGTGAACTACTCCCTCCTCGTCATGGAGACCGCCGGGATGATGAAGATGGCCTCCGTTGATGATTTCCCCCTCCGGCAGGGTGCCGAAAAAGGGCTTTAGATGAGATCATGGAGGTACAGAGGCTTGCAGCGGCGGAGTCGAAGTTCTAGGGTTATTTCTGGAGGTTTCTGAATATATAGGATTTTTTTGCGTTGGAATCACGCAAAGAGGGGCCACAGGGGGCCCACGAGGCACCAGGGCGCGCTTTGGTGGCTTGTGGGGCCCCTGTCGGTCTTCTGGTACTCTCCCGAAGCTTCCTGGGTCCCTTTCCTTCCAGAAAAATTTGTCAAAAAGTTTTGCTGCATTTGGACTTCGTTTGATATGGATTTTCTGGAAAACCAAAAACAAGCAGAAAACAGCAACTGGCACTGGGCACTTGATCAATATGTTAGTCCATGAAAATCATATAAAATCCATATAAAACTGCACCAAAATCATACAAAACTATAATAAACATGGCATGAATACTTCATAAATTATAGATACGTTGGAGACGTTTCATTGGTCAAGGGGGGTGGAAGGAAATCCCTCCTTTCCTTTCCCCACCGATCGCTATCCCCCTTTTTAGGGATCTTGATCTTATCCCTTTGGGATATGATCCTATTCCTTTTAAGGGGGGATCTTGGTGTGCCTAGACCAGGGGTGTGGGGCCTTTCCCCACTACCCACGTTCATGTGGGTCCCCCCACGTAGGTGGGCCCCACTCCGGAACCTTCTATGACTTCCCATATATAAATCTTTTCCTGGACCATTCCGGAGCTCCTCGTGATGTCCCGGATCCCATCTGGGACTCCGAACAACTTTCGGACTTCACCATATTAATATCTCATTTTTACCCTAGCGCTACCGAACGTTAAGCGTGCGACCCTACGGGTTCGAGAATCATGTAGACATGACCGAGACTCCTCTCCGGTCAATAACCAATAGCGGGACCTGGATGCCCATATTGGTTCCCACATATTCAACGAAGATCTTTATCGGTTGAACCACGATGTCAAGGATTCAGTTAATCCCGTATGCAATTCTCTTTGTCCGGCGATATGTTACTTGCCCGAGATTCGATCGTCGGTATCTCCATACCAAGTTCAATCTCGTTACCGGCAAGTCTCTTTACTCATTCCGTAATACAAGATCCCATGACTAACTCATTAGCCACATTGCTTGCAAGCTCTTTACGATGTTGTATTACCGAGAGGGCCCAGAGATATCTCTCCGTCATACGGAGCGACAAATCCCAGTCTCGATCCATGCAACCCAACAGAGACCATCGGAGATACCTGTAGAGCACCTTTATGATCACCCAGTTACGAAGTGACATTTTATAGCACACAAGGCATTCCTTTGGTATCCGGGAGTGACATGATCTCATGATCTAAGGAACAGATACTTGACATAAAGAAAGCTATAGCAAATAACTAAACGATCTGATGCTAAGCTTACGGTTGGGTCTTCTCCATCACATCATTCTCCTAATGATGTGATCCCGTTATCAAATGACAACTCATGTCTATGGTTAGGAAACCTTAACCATCTTTGATCAACGAGTTAGTCTAGTAGTGGCTCACTAGGGACATGGTGTTGTCTATGTATTCACACATGTATTTAAGTTTCCGGTCAATACAATTCTAGCATGAATAATAAACATTTATCATGAACAAGAAAATATGATAATAACCAATTTATTATTGCCTCTAGGGCATATTTCCAACAGTCTCCCACTTGCACTAGAGTTAATAATCTAGTTTACATTGTAATGAAACTAACACCCATGGAGTCCTGGTGCTGATCATGTTTAGCTCGCGGAAGAGGTTTAGTCAACGGGTCTGCCACATTCAGATCCGTATGTACTTTTGCAAATCTTTATGTCTACAACGCTCTGCTTGGAGTTACTCCAGCTAACTGCTCCACTATTCAATACGTATCCGGATTGAGACTTTTAGTCATCCGGATTAGTGTCAAAGCTATCATCGACGTAACCCTTTACGACGAGCTTATCTTCACCTCCACAAACGAGAAACATTTCCTTAGTCTTCTTTAGGTACCTAGAGATAACTTTGACCGCTGTCCAGTGATCCACTCCTGGATCACTCTTGTACCCCCTTGCCAGACTCATGGCAAGGTACACATCAGGTATGGTACACAGCATGGCATACATTATAGAACCTATGGCTGAGGCATAGGGATGACTTTCATCCTATCTCTTTCTTCTGCCGTGGTCGGGCTTTGAGTCTTACTCAACTTCACACCTTGCAAAACAGGCAAGAACCCTTTCTTTGACTGGTCCATTTTGAACTTCTTCAAAATCTTGTCAAGGTATGTGCTTTGTGAAAGTCCTATTAGGCGTCTTGATCTATCTCTATAGATTTTAATGCCCATTATGTAAGCAGCTTCACCCAGGTCTCTCATTGAAAAACTCTTGTTCAAATAATCTTTTATGCTTTCCAGAAATTCTATATCATTTCCAATCAACAATATGTCATCCACATATAATATTAGAAATGCTACAGAGCTCCCACTCACTTTCTTGTAAATACAAGCTTCTCCGTAAGTTTGTATAAAACCAAAAGCTTTGATCACCTCATCAAAGCGTATACTCCAACTCCGAGATGCTTGCACCAGTCCATAGATGGATCACTGGAGCTTGCATACCTTGTTAGCATCCTTAGGATCGACAAAACCTTCCGGTTGCATCATATACAACTCTTCCTTAAGAAACCCGTTAAGGAACGCTGTTTTGGCGTCCATCTGCCAGATTTCATAATCATAAAACAGACTTAAGCATCGCTACGGGTGAGAAAGTCTCATCGTAGTCAACCCCTTGAACTTGTCGGAAACCCTTTGCGACAAGTCGAGCTTTATAGACGGTGACATTACCATCAGCGCCTGTCTTCTTCTTAAAGATCCATTTGTTCTCAATGGCTTGCCGATCATTGGGCAAGTCCACCAAAGTCCATACTTTGTTCTCATACATGGATCCTATCTCGGATTTCATGGCTTCAAGCCATTTGTCGGAATACGGGCTTATCATTGCTTCTTCATAGTTCGTAGGTTCGCCGTTGTCTAACAACATGACTTCCAGGACGGGATTACCGTACCACTCTGGTGCGAAACGTACCCTGGTCGACCTACGAAGTTCAGTAGTAACTTGATCCAAAGTTTCATGATCATCATCATTAGCTTCCTCTCCTTCTGGTGTAGACATCACGGGAACTTCTTTCTGTGATGCGCTACTTTCCAATTCGAGAGAAGGTACAATTACCTCATCAAGTTCTACTTTCCTGCCACTCACTTCTTTCGAGAGAAACTCCTTCTCTAGAAAGGACCCATTCTTGGCAACAAAGATCTTGCCTTCGGATCTGTGGTAGAAGGTATACCCAATGGTCTCTTTAGGGTATCCTATGAAGACGCACTTCTCCGCTTTGGGTTCGAGCTTATCAGGTTGGAGCCTCTTGACATAAGCATCGCATCCCCAAACTTTAAGAAATGACAGCTTAGGTTTCTTGCCAAACCATAACTCATGCGGTGTCATCTCAACGGATTTAGACGGTGCCCTGTTTAAAGTGAATGCGGCTGTCTCTAATGCATAACCCCAAAATGATAGTGGCAAATCGGTAAGAGACATCATAGAACACACCATATCCAATAGAGTACGATTGCAACGTTCGGACACACCATTACGCTATGGTGTTCCAGGTGGCGTGAGTTGTGAAACAATTCCACATTGTCTTAAATGCATACCAAACTTGTAACTCAAATATTCACCTCCACGATCAGATCGTACAAATTTAACTTTCTTATTACGATGATTCTCCAGTTCACTCTGAAACTCCTTGAACTTTTCAAATGATTCAGACTTGTGTTTCATCAAGTAAATATACCCATATCTACTCAAATCATCTGTGAAGGTAACAAAATAACGATATCCACCGCGTGCTTCAACACTCATCGGACCGCATACATCGGTATGTATTATTTTCAACAAGTCACTTGCCCGCTCCATTGTTCCGGAAAACGGGGTTTTGGTCATTTTGCCCATGAGGCATGGTTCACACGTCTCAAATGATTCATAATCAAGAGATTCCAAAAGTCCATCAGTATGGAGTTTCTTCATGCGCTTTACACCAATATGACCTAAGCGTCAGTGCCACAAGTATGTGGTACTGTCATCATGAACTTTGCATCTTTTGGAATCAATATTATGAACATGTGTATCACTACGATCGAGATTCAACAGAAATAAACCATTCACCAAGGGTGCATGACCATAAAAGATATTATCCATATAAATAGAACAACCATTATTCTCTGACTTAAATGAATAACCATCTCGCAATAAACAAGATCCAGATATAATGTTCATGCTTAACGCAGGCACCAAATAACAATTATTCAGGTTCAAAACTAATCCCGAAGGTAAACGTGGAGGGAGCGTGATGACGGCGATCACATCAACCTTGGAACCATTTCTGACGCGCATCGTCGCCTCGTCCTTAGCTAGTCTTCGTTTATTCTGCAGCTCCTGTTTCGAGTTACAAATATTAGTAACCGAACCAGTATCAAATACCCAGGCGCTACTACGAGTACTAGTAAGGTACACATCAATAACATGTATATCATATATACCTTTGTTGACGTTGTCAGCCTTCTTATCTGCCAAGTACTTGGGGCAGTTCCCCTTCCAGTGACCATTCCCCTTGCAATAGAAGCACTCAGTCTCAGGTTTGGGTCCAGCCTTGGGTTTCTTCACGGGAGCGGCAACTGGCTTGCCATTCTTTTTGAAGTTCCCTTTCTTTCCCTTGCCTTTCTTCTTGAAACTGGTGGTCTTATTGACAATCAACACTTGATGTTCTTTCTTGATTTCAACCTCCGCGGCCTTAAGCATCGCGAATAGCTCAGGGATCGTCTTCTCCATCCCTTGCATATTATAGTTCATCACAAAGCTTTTGTAGCTCGGTGGCAGTGACTGGAGAACTCTGTTAATCGCTACTTCATCCGAAAGATTAACTCCCAACTGAATCAAGCAATTATAGTACCCAGACATTTTGAGTACGTGCTCACTAACGGAGTTATTCTCCTCCATCTTACAGCTAAAGAACTTGTCGGAGGTGTCATACCTCTCAACCCGGGCACGAGACTGAAATACCAATTTCAGCTCTTGGAACATCTCATATGCTCCGTGGTGCTCAAAACGTCTTTGGAGCCCCGGTTCTAAACCGTAAAGCATGGCGCACTGAACTATCGTGTAGTCATCATACCTTGTTTGCCAGACGTTCATAGCATCCAGATTTGCGGGGGCGGGTGGTTCACCTAGCGGTGCATTGATGTCTACTACACAACTTATTCTTGTAGACTCGTGTTGGGCCTCCAAGCGCAGAGTTTTGTAGGACAGTAACAATTTTCCCTCAAGTGGATGACCTAAGGTTTATCAATCCGTGGGAGGCATAGGTTGAAGATGGTATCTCTCAAACAACCCTGCAACCAAATACAAGAAATCTCTTGTGTCCCCAACACACCCAATACAATGGTAAATTGTATAGGTGCACTAGTTCGGCGAAGAGATGGTGATAAAAGTGTAGTATGGATAGTAGATATAGGTTTTTGTAATCTGAAAATAGAAAAACAGCAAGGTAGCAAGTAACAAAAGTGAGCACAAACGGTATTGCAATGCTTAAAAACAAGGCCTAGGGTTCATACTTTCGCTAGTGCAATCTCTCAACAATGCTAATATAATTGGATCATATAATCATCCCTCAACGTGCGATAAAGATTCACTACCAAGTTCCTATTAGCGGAGAACATAAGATAGAAATTGTTTGTAGGGTACGAAACCACCTCAAAGTTATCCTTTCCGATCGATCTATTGAGCTATTCCTATAAGTGTCACAAACAGCCCTAGAGTTCGTACTAAAATAACACCATATGATACACATCAACCAACTCTAATGTCACTTAGATACTCCAATGTCACCACAAGTATCCATGAGTTAATTATACGATATGCATCAAACAACTTCATAATCATAATATTCAATCCACACAAAGAACTCCAAGGAGCACCTCAAAGTTTCTATCGGAGAAAAGATAATGAAAACGTGCATCAACCCCTATGCATAGATTACCCCAATGTCACCATGGGAATCCGCGAGTTGAGTGCCAAAACATATATCAAGTGAATCAATATAATACCCCATTGTCACCACTGGTATTCATATGCAAGACATACATCAAGTGTTCTCAAATATGAAATATTCAATCCAACAATAACAAAACCTCAAAGGGAAAAGATTCGATTCATCACAACAAGGATAGAGAGGGAAGAAACATCATATGATCCAACTATATTAACAAAGCTCGCGATACATCAAGATCGTGCCAAATCAAGAACACGAGAGAGAGAGAGAGAGAGAGAGAGAGAGAGAGAGAGATAAAACACATAGCTACTGGTACAAACCCTCAGCCCCGAGGGTGAACTACTCCCTCCTCGTCATGGAGACCGCCGGGATGATGAAGATGGCCTCCGGTGATGCTTTCCCCCCTCTGGTAGGGTGCCGGAAAAGGGCTGTAGATGAGATCGTGGAGGTACAGAGGCTTGCGGCGGCGTAAAAACTCATCTAGGTTAACTTTCGGGGGTTTCTGAATATTTATGATTTTTTGGCGTTGGAATCACGCGAAGAAGGGCCACTAGGGGCCCACGAGGCACCAGGGCGCGCCTGGGGGGGTGGCGTGCCCTGGTGGCTCGTTGGGCCCTTGTGGGTCTTCTGGCCACCTCCCGAAGCTTCTAGTGTCCCTTATGTTTCAGAAAAAATCGTCAAAAAGTTTCGCTGCATTTGGACTTCATTTGATATAGATTTTCTGTAAAACCAAAA
Source organism: Elymus sibiricus (assembly GCA_039707655.1). Classification (NCBI taxonomy): domain Eukaryota; kingdom Viridiplantae; phylum Streptophyta; class Magnoliopsida; order Poales; family Poaceae; genus Elymus; species Elymus sibiricus. Next base: position 310,593,854 of record CM077674.1, read on the forward strand.
ACAAGCAGAAAACAACAACTGGCACTGGGCACTAGGTCAATATGTTAGTCCATAAAAATCATATAAAAGCCATATAAAAATGCACCAAAATCATACAAAACTATAATAAACATGGCATGAATACTTCATAAATTATAGATACGTTGGAGACGTATCAGCATCCCCAAGCTTAATTCCGGCTCGTCCTCGAGTAGGTAAATGATAAAAGAAATAATTTATGAAGTGTGAATGCTAGCATAGTGCATAAGTTTGATCAATGATAATTTCAATCACTTTTTCTAGCATCATAACAGCAACTTTTTCTCATAAAAGTCATCATGATAAAGTAGCAATTAAAAACAGAAATTTGATGTGGAATGCTACTCATCATAATCATCATATAATCTTTTCTTTTGTTGCATGGACATTGGACTTGAATGATTCAAAGCAAGATCATTATTATAACAGCAATATTTATTATCATAAAACTTCTCATGAGCAAGTAACAATTCATCACAAAAATGAAGTATAAGGCATAAACTTTCTTGGAAACTAACAAACTATTCTGGTCAACAATGCAATTGCAATTCATCATATTTTCAGGAAGGGTCTCATGTAGGAGCTTTTTAGCAAGTCTACATACTCAACCATCATTTAGTCTTCTATGATTGCTAACACTCACGACATATATATAGAGCAAAAGTTTCAGCCAGACACATAGAAAGATAGGGGCTTGTGATTTCGCCTCCCAACTTATTCACCTCAAGGGTGATGTCAACAATAATAACTCATGATCACTCATATCCAACTGGATATATGTGCCTAGATCTTTCCCCACCACATGATGCTTGCAAAAGAGAAAAATAAAAAGGAAGTAGAGGAGAACACTATTGACTCTTCCATAAAAAGTAAATACATAAAAGTAAAGGATAGGCCCTTTGCAGAGGGAGGCAGAGGTTGTCATGCGCTTTTTGTTGTTGGATGCACAAGCCCTTAATGCAAAGGAACGTCATGTTATATTGCCCCTTGTGATAGCAACCTTTATTATGCAGTCCGTCGCTTTTATTTCTTTACCATCACAAGTTCGTACAACGCTTATTTCCCTTACAATAAAAGTTCAGACATATTTAGAGGCAATTTTTATTGCTTTTTTCACCGATGACAACTTACTTGAAGGCTCTTATTCAATCCATAGGTAGATATGGTGGACACTCATGGGAAGAAACTGGGTTTAAGGGTTTTGGATGCACAAGTAGTATCTCTACTTGGTGTGGATTTTTGGCTAGCAAAGATATTGGGCAAGCACCACATGTTGGAGGATATATAACAATATAACTTCTATGTGAATATGAACAAACATAATTCATTACGTTGTCTTCCTTGTCCAACGTCAACACTTTGACATAAAATACTTAATGGGGGCTCACAATCATAAAAGATGTCCAAGATAGTATATTTGCATGTGAATCTTCTCTTCCCTTATTAACTTTTTCATGAATTGCACTATTGACTAATGCTATGCTTGTTAACCTCCAATAAATTTTACCACTTATACTTTTCTTTATGTAATGTCATTACTTTCCATAAGATTAGCATATAATCTCTTTCATTATTTTCATTGCAAGGAATCACACTTATCATATCCAATGATCTATATGAAAGTTTTTATGATATCCCTCTCGAATATTCATCATCTTGGGACCAAATTCATATCTTGTGCAAATTACCATTACTATTATTAACTCTCAAAAAGATATAAGTGAAGCATGACAATTAATGACAAACTACTCCAAAATATATAAGCGAAGATCAATGAGTAGTGAAACAATTAAGTAGCTATGTGAGGACTCTCTCTCATTTAAAAAGTTTCAGATCTTGATATTTTATTCAAACAGCAAGCAAAACAAAGACACAACCAAGTATAGCACACATTATGTGAACCAAGTAAAAACTTGGGTTCAATCGAGACTAACCGATAGTCGATGAAGAAAAGTGATGGGATGCCTACCGGGGCATCCCCAAGCTTGAATGCTTGATACTTCTTGGAATATTAACTTGGGGAGCCTTGGGCATCCCCAATCTTGAACTCTTGTGTCTCGTTAATTCTTCTCATATAATAGTTTCCCTAAGTTTCAAAAACTTCATCCACACAAAACTTGACAAGAACTTGTGAGATATGTTAGTATAAATCCACTCAAAACCTCAACATTCTCTACTGTAGCAAATCACTAAAATTATAATTAAACATTGAATACTAAATGCCTCTGCATATTTAATACTCCTATCCTCAAATAGAATCATTAAACAAGCCAACATATGCAAACAATGCAAACATAACAACAATCTGCCTAAACAGGACAGTCTGTAAAGGATAATTAAGAATCCATACTTAGATAAGTCAAAAAATTCTGAAAATTTACCACACTGGAAATAATTTATCAAATTTGACTGTGTCAAAATTTCAAGATTTTATCACATTCTGACATTTCTGGGTAATTTAATCAATAGAAGCAAACTTTCTGTTTTGAAACAGCAACTCATGAACTTGCAAAATAAGCATGGTAAAGGCTATACTTGACATTTTTATTGAAATAAAAGATACAAAACATGACTCTAAGTAACAGCAAGCGAACACAAACAAAATAAAATGATGCTCCAAGCAAAACACATATCATGTGACGAATAAAAATATAGCTCCGAGTAAGGTTACTGATGGATTAAGACGAAAGAGGGGATGCCTTCCGGGGCATCCCCAAGCTTAGACGCTTGGGTCTTCCTTGAATATTACCTTGGGGTGGATTGGTCATCCCCAATATTAGGGTCTTGCCACTCCTTATTCCTTCATCCATCGTCATCTTACCCAAAGCTTGAAAACTTCAATCACACAAAACTTAACGGAACTTCATGAGAACGTTTAGTATGATAAAGAATAAACCATCACTTAGGTACTGTCCAAGACAAGATTCACAATTGTTCCCATATAATTCCTACTGTATTCTATCATTTCCACAATTTATATCTCATAATATAAGCTATGGAAACATTAAAACAAGCAAACTATGCATTGAAAACAGAATCTGTCAAAAACAGAACAGTCTGTAATGATCTGAGCAACTACCATACTTCTGAACTCTAAAAATTCTGAAAAATTAGTACAACTTCAAAAATTTGCATAACAATACTGTGTTAAAATTTCAGAATTTTTTGACGCTCCAGTAAAATCTGGGAAATTAAACACTGGAGGAAAACGTTTCTGTTTTTGCACAGAATTGAATCAACAAGTATCCACACTATCCCAAAGGTTTTACTTGGCACTTTATTGAAAGAAAACATATAAAACATGATTACTACAGTAGCTTAATCATGTGAACACACTAAAACCGAAAGGATACATATTGGGTTGCCTCCCAACAAGCGCTTCTCTTTAAAGCCTTTTAGCTAGGCATGATGATTTCAATGATGCTCACATAAAAGTAAAGAATTGAAACGCAAAGAGAGCATCATGAAGCATATGACTAGCACATTTAAGCCTAACCCACTTCCTATGCATAGGGATTTTATGAGCAAATAGTTTATGGGAGCAAGAATCAACTAGCATAGGAAGGCAAAACAAGCATAACTTCAAAACTTTCAACACATAGAGAGGAAACTTGCTATTATTGCAACTCCTACAAGCATATGATCCCCTCTCATAATAATTTTCAGTAGCATCATGAAGAAATTCAACAATATATCCATCACACAAAGCATTCTTGTCATGATACATAATCATAGAATTTTTATTACTCTCCACACAAGCAAATTTGTTCTCATCAATAATAGTGGGAGCAAACTCAATGAAATAACTATCATGAGATACTTGATTGACATAATCCAATTGAAAATTAAAATCATGATGACAAGTTTCATGGTTATCATTATTCTTTATAGCATACATGTCATCACAATAATCATCATAGATAGAAACTTTGTTGTCATAGTCAATTGAGACCTCTTCCAAAATAGTGGAATCATCATTAAATAAAGTTGTGACCTCTCCAAATCCACTTTTATCAATATAATCATCATAAATAGGAGGCATGCTATCATCATAATAAATTTTCTCATCAAAACTTGGGGGACTAAAAATATCATCTTCATCAAACATAGCATCGCCAAGCTTGTAGCTTTGCATGTCATTAGCATCATGGATATTTAGAGAATTCATACTAGCAACATTGCAATCATGCTCATCATTCAAATATTTTATGCCAAACATTTTATTGAATTCTTCTTCTATCAATTGAGCACAATTTTCTGATCCATCATTTTCAAGAAAGACATGATAAAGACGAATAATATGAGGCAACCTCAATTCCATTTTTTTGTAGTTTTCTTTTTATAAAACCAAACTAGTGATAAACAAGAAACTAAAAGATTCGATTGCAAGATCTAAAGATATACCTTCAAGCACTCACCTCCCCTGCAACGGCGCCAGAAAAGAGCCTGATGTCTACTACACAACTTATTCTTGTAGACTCGTGTTGGGCCTCCAAGTGCAGAGTTTTGTAGGACAGTAGCAATTTTCCCTCAAGTGGATGACCTAAGGTTTATCAATCCGTGGGAAGCATAGGTTGAAGATGGTATCTCTCAAACAACCCTGCAACCAAATACAAGAAATCTCTTGTGTCCCCAACACACCCAATACAATGGTAAATTGTATAGGTGCACTAGTTCGGCGAAGAGATGATGATAAAAGTGTAGTATGGATAGTAGATATAGGTTTTTGTAATCTGAAAATAGAAAAACAGCAAGGTAGCAAGTAACAAAAGTGAGCACAAATGGTATTGCAATGCTTAAAAACAAGGCCTAGGGTTCATACTTTCGCTAGTGCAATCTCTCAACAATGCTAATATAATTGGATCATATAATCATCCCTCAACGTGCGATAAAGAATCACTCCCAAGTTCCTATTAGCGGAGAACATAAGATAGAAATTGTTTGTAGGGTACGAAACCACCTCAAAGTTATCCTTTCCGATCGATCTATTGAGCTATTCCTATAAGTGTCACAAACAGCCCTAGAGTTTGTACTAAAATAACACCATATGATACACATCAACCAACTCTAATGTCACCTAGATACTCCAATGTCACCACAAGTATCCATGAGTTGATTATACGATATGCATCAAACAACTTCATAATCATAATATTCAATCCACACAAAGAACTCCAAGGAGCACCTCAAAGTTTCTATCGGAGAAAAGATAATGAAAACGTGCATCAACCCCTATGCATAGATTAACCCAATGTCACCACGGGAATCCGCGAGTTGAGTGCCAAAACATATATCAAGTGAATCAATATAATACCCCATTGTCACCACGGGTATTCATATGCAAGACATACATCAAGTGTTCTCAAATATGAAATATTCAATCCAACAATAACGAAACCTCAAAGGGAAAAGATTCGATTCATCACAATAAGGATAGAGAGGGAAGAAACACCATATGATCCAACTATATTAACAAAGCTCGCGATACATCAAGATCGTGACAAATCAAGAACACGAGAGAGAGAGAGATAAAACACATAGCTACTGGTACAAACACTCAGCCCCAAGGGTGAACTACTCCCTCCTCGTCATGGAGACCGCCGGGATGATGAAGATGGCTTCCGGTGATGCTTTCCCCCCTCCGGCAGGGTGCCGGAAAAGGGCTGTAGATGAGATCGTGGAGGTACAGAGGCTTGCGGCGGCGTAAAAACTCATCTAGGTTAACTTTCGGGGGTTTCTGAATATATATCATTTTTTGGCGTTGGAATCACGCGAAGAAGGGCCACAGGGGGCCCACGAGGCACCATGGCGCGCCTGGGGGGTGGCGCGCCCTGGTGGCTCGTGGGGCCCCTGTGGGTCTTCTGGCCACCTCCCGAAGCTTCTAGTGTCTCTTATGTTCCAGAAAAAATCGTCAAAAAGTTTCGCTGCATTTGGACTTCATTTGATATAGATTTTCTGTAAAACCAAAAACAAGCAGAAAACAGCAACTGGCACTGGGCACTAGGTCAATATGTTAGTCCATAAAAATCATATAAAAGCCATATAAAAGTGCACCAAAATCATACAAAACTATAATAAACATGGCATGAATACTTCATAAATTATAGATACGTTGGAGACGTATCATGCATCAAGGACATAAACTTTCTGTGCAGCAGTGAGGATAATCCTCAGATTACGGACCCAGTCCGCATAGTTGCTACCATCATCTTTCAACTTTTCTTTCTCTAGGAACACATTAAAATTCAGGGGAGCTACAGCGCGAGCCATTGATCTACAACATTAATTTGCAAAGACAATTAGACTAAGTTCATGACAATTGGTTCTTCTAATCAAATTACTAAAGAACTCCCACTTAAATCAACATCCCTCTAGTTGTCTAAGTGTTACATGATCCACATCAACTGACCCATGTCTAATCATCACGTGAGATGGGGCAGTCATCAATGGTTAACATCTCCATGTTGATCATATCTACTATATGACTCATGTTCGACCTTTCGGTCATCCGTGTTCCGAGGCCATGTCTGTACATGCTAGGCTCGTCAAGTTTAACCCAAGTATTCTGCATGTGTAAAACTGGCTTACACCCGTTATATGCGAACGTAGAGTCTATCACACCTGATCATCACGTGGTGCTTGGAAACGACGAACTTTCGCAATGGTGCATACTTAGGGAGAACACTTTTATCTTGAAATTAAGTGAAGGGATCATCTTATAATGCTACCGTCGTCCTAAGCAAAATAAGATGCATAAAAGATAAACATCACATGCAATCAATATGTGACATGATATGGCCATTATCATCTTGTGCCTTTGATCTCCATCTCCAAAGCACCGGCAGGATCTCCATCATCACCGGCACGACACCATGATCTCCATCACCGTGTCGTCACGTGGTTGTCTCGCCAACTATTGCTTCTACAACTATTGCTAACACATAGCGATAAAGTAAAGCAATTACATGGCATTTAATGATTGACACGCAGGTCATACAATAAATTAAAGACAACCCTATGGCTCCTGCCGGTTGCCGTACTCATCGACATGCAAGTCGTGAACCTATTACAAAACATGATCATCTCATACATCAACATATATCACATCACGTTTTGGCCATACCACATCACAACATGCCATGCAAAAACAAGTTAGACGTCCTCTACTTTGTTGTTGCAATTTTTACGTGGCTGCTAGGGCAAACTATAAGAACCATTCTTATCTACGCAAAACCACAACGGTGATATACAAGTTGCCTTTTAACCTTCTACAAGGACCGCCCTTGTCAAATCAGATTCAACTAAAGTGGGAGAGACAGACACCCGCAAAGCCACTTTTATGCAATACAAGTTTGATGACCCACAAGTATAGGGGATCAATCGTAGTCCTTTCAATAAGTAAGAGTGTCGAACCCAACGAGGAGCAGAAGGAAATGACAAGCGGTTTTTAGCAAGGTATTTTGTGCAAGCACTGAAATTATCGGTAACGAGTAGTTTGATAGCAAGATAATTTGTAACAAGTGACAAGTAGCAATAGTAACAAAGAGTGCAGCAAGGTGGCCCAATCCTTTTTGTAGCAAAGGACAAGCCGGAACGATTTCTTATAATAAGCAAAGCGTTCTCAAGGACACATGGGAATTTCATCTAGTCACTTTCATCATGTTTGTTTGATTCGCGTTCGCTACTTTGATAATTTGATATGTGGGTGGACTGGTGCTTGGGTGCTGTTCTTACTTGAACAAGCCTCCCACTTATGATTACCCCCTCTTGCAAGCATCCGCAACTACGAAACAAGAATTAAGATAACTCTAACCATAGCATTAAACATATGGATCCAAATCAGCCCCTTACGGAATAGCGCATAAACTAGGGTTTAAGCTTCTGTCACTCTAGCAACCCATCATCTAATTACTACTCCACAATGCATTCCCTTAGGCCCAAGGATGGTGAAGTGTCATGTAGTCGACGTTCACATGACACCACTAACGGAATCAACAACATACATATCATCAAAATATCGAACGAATAGCAAATTCACATGATTACTTATGACAAGACTTCTCCCATGTCCTCAAGAACAAAAGTAACTACTCACAAAACATAATCATGTCCAAGATCAGAGAGGTGTTGAATAGCATAATAGATCTGAACATATAATCTTCCACCAAATAAGCCAACTAGCATCAACTACAAGATGTAATCAACACTACTAGCAACCCACAGGTACCAATCTGAGGTTTTGAGACAAAGATTGAATACAAGAGATGAACTAGGGTTTGAGATGAGATGGTGCTGGTGAATATGTTGATGAAGATTAGTCCTCCCACGATGAGAGGATCGCTGGTGTTGTTGATGGCGACGATTTCCCCCTCCCGGAGGGAAATATCCCCGGCAGAATCTCTCCGCCGGAGAGCAAAAGTGCTCCTGCCCAAGTTCCGCCTCGAGACAGCGGCGCACTGTCCTGAAAGTCTTCTCTATATTTTTTCTAGGGCAAAATGACTTATATACCAGAAAATGGGGGCCAGAGGCTGGCCAGGGGCCCCACGAGGTACCAGGGCGCGCCTGGGGGGTGGTGCGCCCTGGTGCCTCGTGGGCACCTGGGTGGCCCCCTCTGGTACTTCTTGATTCCAGTATTTTTTATTTATTCCAAAATAATTCTCCGTGAAATTTCAGCTCATTTGGAGATGTGCAGAATAGGTATCTCTGATATAGCTTTTTCAGGTCCAGAATTCCAGCTGCCGGCAATCTCCCTCTTTGTGTGAATCTTGCATATTAAAAGAGAAAAGGCATTAGAATTGCTCCATAAAGTGTTATATTGATCAAAAACACTATAAATAACAGTAGCAAAACATGATGCAAAATGGACGTATCAAAGTTGCATGTCAGTCAGTGGAACCGGTCTCTTGTGCGAGGACAAGTAAGGTTGGTCCGAGCCGCTTCATCCCACAATACCGCCGAATCTAAATAAAACAAAGCAAGTAAGCAATTTGAACATCAACGCCCACAACTTCTTTGTGTTCTACTCGTGCAAATACATCTACGCATAGACCTAGCTCATGATGCCACTGATGGGGAACGTTGCATGAAAATCAAAAAAAATCCTACGAACACCCAAGATCTAATCTAGGAGATGCATAGCAACGAGAGGGGAATCGTCTACATACCCTTGTAGACCAAAAGCGTTAGCACACATAACGCGGTTGATGTAGTCATACTCGTCGCGATCCAATCACGATCCAATCCGATCTAGTGCCGAACGGACGGCACCTCCAAGTTTAGCACACGTACGGCTCGACGGCGTCCTCTCCTTATTGATCCAGCAAGCGAGGGAGAGGAGGTAGATGAGATCTGAACCAACACGACGGTGTGGTGGTGGTGGCAGCAGCGGAACTGCAGCAGGGCTTCGCCAAGCGTCTGCGCGAGGTGGACGAGGTGTAACGGGAGGGAGACGGGCAAGGGTCGAAGGCTGGCTGCCCCCAACGCCTCCCCACCTTTATATAGGTGTGGAGGGGGCTGGTGGCTTGCCCTCCAATCCCCTAGGGTCGTTGGTCAAGGGGGCTGGAAGGAAATCCCTCCTTTCCTTTCCCCACCGATCGCTATCCCCCTTTTTAGGGATCTTGATCTTATCCCTTTGGGATATGATCCTATTCCTTTTAAGGGGGGGTGTTGGTGCACCTAGACCAGGGGTGTGGGGCCTTTCCCCACTACCCACATTCATGTGGGTCCCCCAACGCAGGTGGGCCCCACTCCAAAACCTTCTAGAACCTTCCCGGTACAATACCGGAAAAATCGAACTTTTTTCGGAACCCAAAATATGACTTCCCATATATAAATCTTTACCTCCAGACCATTTTGGAGCTCCTCGTGATGTCCCGAATCCCATCCGGGACTCCGAACAACCTTCGGACTTCACCATATTAATATCTCATTTCTACCCTAGCGCTACCGAACGTTAAGCGTGCGACCCTACGGGTTCGAGAATCATGTCGACATGACCGAGACTCCTCTCCGGTCAATAAACGATAGCGGGACCTGGATGCCCATATTGGTTCCCACATATTCAACGAAGATCTTTATCGGTTGAACCACGATGTCAAGGATTTAGTTAATCCCGTATGCAATTCCCTTTGTCCGGCGATATGTTACTTGCCCGAGATTCGATCGTCGGTATCTCCATACCTAGTTCAATCTCGTTACTGGCAAGTCTCTTTACTCGTTCCGTAATAAAAGATCCCATGACTAACTCATTAGCCAAATTGCTTGCAAGCTCTTTACGATGTTGTATTACCGAGAGGGCCCAGAGATATCTCTCCGTCATACGGAGCGACAAATCCCAGTCTCGATCCATGCAACCCAACAGAGACCATCGGAGATACCTGTAGAGCACCTTTATGATCACCCAGTTACGAAGTGACATTTGATAGCACACAAGGCATTCCTCTGGTATCCGGGAGTGACATGATCTCATGGTCTAAGGAACAGATACTTGATATGAAGAAAGCTATAGCAAATAACTAAACGATCTGATGCTAAGCTTACGGTTGGGTTTTGTCCATCACATCATTCTCCTAATGATGCGATCCCGTTATCAAATGACAACTCATGTCTATGGTTAGGAAACCTTAACCATCTTTGATCAACGAGCTAGTCTAGTAGAGGCTCACTAGGGATACGGTGTTGTCTATGTATTCACACATGTATTTAAGTTTCTGGTCAATACAATTCTAGCATGAATAATAAACATTTATCATGAACAAGGAAATATGATAATAACCAATTTATTATTGCCTCTAGGGCATATTTCCAACACTTGGGTGGAGATGAAGAAGGTCATAAGATTTCTCGACGGTATTGAGGCGGACGTGAGCCATTACCGTGTTGGAACAAGCATTGTACCATACATGCCATTAGCACACGCCTTGATGATGACTTAAGAAGAAGTACATGGTAAGAATTGTATTCAGTAATGTTATTCATATACTCTTGATAAATTAACTAGAGTGCTTATACTATGTTACAATTGTGTTTTCTTTTGCAACAGGAAATTCCAAGACCCCGTGTGCCTCAGCAAATCCCTCCTGATGGCGAGGTGCGAATTATTGTCCATGACAAGAAAAACTTTACATGCACCTACAGTACTTCAGGAGACGATCATTAAGTTGAATTTGCTTTATGGTAACATAGTGTTAAACCTAGCGCTGAACATGTTGTATGGTTAAACTTAGACGTGTTTATGGTCAAACCTTGTGTTGAATATGTTTGTCTATATGGTTAAACTTAGACGTGCTTTATGGTTATTAAACCTACGTTAAAATCTATTGTGAGTTATTAGACATGAAACAACCTAGCTCATAAGTGAAGCTAAGACATTATCTCTTCGGAGAGCGAAGAAGCGGTTGTATCGGTTAGTGGGGGCTTGTGTTCAAATGTTAAGTTAAGCGGTGATGTTAAAACTGGATATAACCAAAGCCCTTGACACGGTAGACTCAGCCATCTTACTCAAGATTTGGCCAAGGTGGGACTTAGACAGAGGTGTTTGGCTTGGGTGGCGGCGCTCCTGGCATCGTCCTGCACGAGGGTGCTTCTAAACGGTGTACCAGGCGAGCTGATCTTTAACTGGCAAGGTTTGCAGCAGGGGTGTGACGCCCCCGACTCAATCGTGCACTAATCATACACGCAAATGCGCACGATCAAGCCCAGGGACTCACGGGAAGATATCACAACTCTCCCCCTGCTTTTCTTCGCTGCCATGGATGGGCTTCACTATCTCTTTCAAAAGGCCGAGGAGGTGGGTTTGCTATCGGAGCTTGCTCCTTTGAGATCACGCAACCGCACCTCCATATATGTCGATGATGTCGTCACCTTCGTCAAGTAGGATATACTCAGCCACAAGGCACGCGGGGTGATCGTCGAGGATTTTAGGGTAGCCTCTGGACTTTGCACCTACTTTGCAAAGTGCTCGGAACGCCCCATTAGGTGCTCTCGTGATCAGATTGGGATGGTGCGGCAACAACTGTGATGCCCTATTCTGCAGCTCCCTAGCCGGTACCTTGGGTTGCCCTTAGGTCTTCGTAAGCCTTTGGCAACACAGTTGCAGCCGCTAGTGGGCAGGATGGCTGATAGATTGCCAGGTTGGATAGCTTCCCTTCTATATTGTGGATGATATTATATCCTATTAAAAAACACCCTCACGGAGATGCCGGTGCATGCCATGCTCGCACTAGATATCCCATCAAGGTCTCTCAAGGACATGATCAAGATTTTTTGTGGCTTCCTTTGGAAAGGCTGCAAAGACGTTCACGTTGGCCATTTTTTGGTGGCTTGGGACAAGGTTTGCATGCCTAAGGATCTTGGCGACCTTGGGATCCCAAACCTTTGGTTCCTCAACATAGCCTTGCGTGCTAGATGGACTTGGTTGGAGCGCACGGTGGCTGAGAAACCTTGGCGGGAGTTCAACATCCATGTGTCTGCAGAATCATTGGCGATCTTCAATGCCGCCACTAGATCCATCATTGGGGACGGTAGTTCCGCTCTCTTCTGGACTGATTGGTAGCTCCCATAAGGCCGCATCTGCAACATCACACCATGCCTATTTGCCTCCATTCAGACTTGGGCAGTTCGATCCCGCACGGTGAGAGAAGGGGTGCGAGGAGGCTGGTGGAGGGATGTTAGCCTGAATCTCAATGCAAACGCACTTTGGGAGTTTCTCCACATGGTGGAACGGACGGCCATCGTCCTGCTTGAGGAGGGATCAGTCGATGCGCTGGTATGGGTGTGGGAGGGTGACTACTGCTTCTCAGCTCGAATGGCCTACCGGGCTCTCTTTGGCCTGCAATGCAATGCATATGCATGTATTCATAATTCCATATAATGTAATATGATATAACGTGCAACACGATGCAATGGCAAAAAAAAATGCTGGCACGACAGCTATTTGTCTTGCCCTGAGTTACTAGTGACGGTCGTCAAAATGGGCTCGCCACTGATATGCCCGTGGAATATGGCGGGTCACTCCATTGACCCGCCACTCGTACCTGACCAGACCTACCAATGACAGATGGCTCCGTTACCCGCCACTAACAACTTAATGACCCAACCGTCTGCCCGTCACTTATAACCTACAGTATTACCAATGACGGGATACCAGTAATATTTACGTAGCCCAAGCCTCGGTCGCAGGCCGGGCGAAGGCGATCCCACGACCTCATGTCACGACACGAGCACAGCCGCAATGGCGCGATCGATGACGACCCGCCCTAGCTTACGTGCCGAGCGCAACTGCAATCCCAACCGCGCAGCGAGGCTCCGGTGTCGGGGTCGGCCGATCAAGGTGGCGGGCAAAAGCAGAGGAGAGCCGTCGCTCTCCCCGCGCGCCCAGCCGATTCCGGTCGTTCCGTACGTGGCTGTAGCTAGAAAAAGGCTTCCCGCCACGATCACGGACCCGGAAAGGGGTGTCTCGGTCGCCGTCGCGCTCTGTCCCTATCACCCTCGCTCCGGGACAAGAGACCCGGGCGCTCCAGCTCAGGGACTGTGCTGTCTGTGTAACAGGCACTGCACACGGCGACACCGCGCGCCCTGGCCTGGGCTAGGCCAACTTTCATCGTACTACCACGAGTGGACGGTCTGATTTGAGGCCCCAACAGTATCACTGTAGTGCTACGCTCGCGTGTCGAGACCAAAATGGACGCGGCACTGAGAGGAATCCTCAGGCCAAACTGAAAAATAAAAATTCCGAGAAGAATCTCCGGCTCTCTGATAGATCTCCTGCCCGGGAAACGTGACGCCGGGATGTTTCATTGAACGACTAAACTATGCTTAGCAGCCCATATAATACTACTACACACAAGCTACTACTGTAGATATTTAGTGGCCGCGTGCGCAATCAGGCCGCCAGCACATCGTCGTTGTTAATTGGCCAATCTGTCGTCAACCCACCCAGCAGCACAGAACCAGAACAGAGGCGTCCGCACGCACCGAGCGACCACAGCAGTCTAGAAGCCCGGAGACGATCGAGCTCAAAAGGAGGTCTCGCACCGGCAGAAAAGCGAGGGGTTCGTTCGTTGCACCACAGCATCTGCACAAATACTGTTCCTCCAAGGAAGGACCTGACGGATGTTGTCACCGCGCACTGAACCTCCATTGCTCCCGGGCATGCTTTGCCATCCAGAGATCGTCCTCTTTCTTTTTAAACGAAAAAGAGGGAGGGGAGTGGGGGTTGGGGGGACGCATGTTGACCTCTGGGGTCTGGGCGGCAATTTCGCTTGCTCATGTTCCATTACCGCGTCGCGACGTAAAACTAAAGAACGGCGAGCAGTGCACACAGACAGACAGATAGCATAAACTATAGCACCTGGCATCTCACCCTAGTCGAAGTCTCCGTCCGTCGTCGAAGTATCTAACGCCACAGGTGATCGACGGAGGCCTAGATTCCGAGCACTGGTTGGAATTCCTACAGCCTTGATTCCGAGCACTGGTTGGAATTCCTACGTGTACGGAACTCGTGTCGCGCATTACGCACTGATGGTGCATTATAAAGCAAAAGCAGCATACGAAATCTAGCAAGAGATACGCGGTGACGGCATGACACCAAACCAACCGGAGATCGCACCAAGGCCATGCTCGGTTGGTTGGTAGCCAAAATTTTGGCACGGCAACGACGTTTTGGCACGTCGGGAAGCTGCCGAAAACGGCAAGTTTTGTGAGGCTGGCGACGTAAATTGGCAAGAGCGAACCGAGCGAGCGCGAGCTTCTACAGTACTGCGGTAGGTACTCCTACGGCAATTTACATCGACGTAGTACTCCTACGGCTATCTACGTAAAGCATAAAAACCAACTGGAGTACTTCTCTGTATGAGACGCTGTGGCGCTACATGACGGAGCAGGCGTTTGGGTTCTCGTCGCTGAACAGGCTGGTGATCTGCTAGGCGCCGATGGCGTCCGCGTTCCTGCGGTAGGGGGATGGGGCCCACCTGTCATGGGCCTGGGCTGCTCCGATGGCGCCGTAGTGGGCCGTGACGGCGGCGCTGTTGTCGTCGTAGCTAGGACGATGATTCCGGGGCCACAGCTCAGCCTTCTTTCCTGTGGACTGGGCCCTCCGCAGGACCTTGTGGGGGTCCACGACGCCAGTGACGGTCACCCTCTGCTGCTTCCTGTTCACCTCTACATGCTCCACCCCTGCAACTTCAAAATAAAACCTCTTGTCAAATAAAGAACCACTAGCTCCTAAATAGCAGTGCTCACAAAAGTTAAAATGGACGCTAAGCCAAATCATAAAAATGGAAAACGAGACTATTCGCAAGTAAATTAGTCGGACATGAGTGCGAAAAGGGGGGTTCATCATCTTTTCTGAGCAGATGCCTCGGTGTTCTAGCGACAGGTGTACGGGCCGGGAAAAGCTTAAGCAGACATGACACGATGGGCATTATTGATCAGGGAGAAGCTACATACTGTTGTCTACTGTACATTCTAGACGGCGAGGAACATGGAAAGGCATCGTCCTAGGCACAATGGCAACGAGCAGAGAAAACAAGAATGTGATCGACCTCAATGAGTGACCGACCGACCGAGCGACCAACGGAACTAACCTCTGATGCCGGCGAGTGCCTTCTTGACCTGGCGCTCGCAGCGCTCGCAGTCCATCCGGACCCTGAACTCCACTGTCTGCGGCTACCTCCTCTCCTTCTTGGCGCCCCTTTGGCCTCCACCCACCGCTCCCAACAAGCTCGCCACCAGCTGCTTTATGCCGCTTCCCATGGAGAATGCAGCGAGAGGCTCACTGAAAGTGGATGGATGAGTGAGTCAATGAATGAGAAGGCTGCCTAAGTGCCTAGCCTAGGTAGCTGCTGCCCCTATTGAAGGCGGGCATTGTCTGGCTTTGTATGAGGCCGGCCGGTGAACTGTTCAAAGGCGACCTGAAGAAGGCAATGGCACCTCGGCGAGGGGACAGGAGAGACGGGCTGCTGGTGTGTGTGTGTGTGGAGGCTGACAGGAGAGCACGAAGAGGTCGGGCAAAAGTGACGGAGCCGTGGCCCGTGGTGGTGCGAGGCCTCTCGTCTCTCATGTGACTGACGACGACGGTCGTGCTGTGCATGCAGTGGCTCGGTGCGGGCGGTTGTGTGTTGCAGTAGGCCGACTGGCCGAGCCAGGCCGGGCCTTCCGGCTTTGGGAGAGCGGTGCAGTGCAGAGTGCAGAAGTGCAGACCGCAGGGCGCAAGAAATCGCCTGCAATGCTGCAGCTTGGGAAAAAGGGATTCGCACATGCGTGTGAAACATCACTGCCATCGATGGACGGGTGACTGCACGGACACGCTCTTCCGCTTCTTCTTCTTATCATCGCTTCCGGCTTCATGGTTTTTGCACCGTTTCCTTTTGGTATGGGCACATGTCGTGATGTTTCGCAGCAAACCGATTTGTGAAGTGAACTGTTCTTCTAAGATTGGTGACGAGCGATTGGCGAGAGCCCCATTCGCTAGTGTAGTGGAGTTCTACCACTACGCTTAAACTTGGGAAGCACTTCTGACACAGATGATATGCGAGACTTATGCAATATACAGGGGCTATCATCAGTTAGGTTTATTCAGTTGCTGATTCATGAGATGAAGAACACGGTGGAGATAGTCAGAAACAGCAGCGAGAAACAGTTGGCGAGCAGCTTATGTAAGTTCGACGGCCCGCTCGAGGAGGTCGGCGCCTTGCCTGCGACGGCAGGAGGCGTCATGGTGGGAGAGGTCTGCTGCTCGCTCGACGGCAGCGGATTCCCGGGACTGTGGTGCTGCGACCGACCCAAGGGTACCGTCGTGCTGTTGTCAAGATCATGGCCTGCGTACAAGGGAGTGAGCGTTAGCATTTCTAGGACTAGTTGGGAGGTATACATGTGTTTCTTTTTCAAGTAGTTTCCGACTTACATTCAGACCGGTACCAGCCCAGCTTCATGTTCTCTTTGTCAAAAACAATGTGGTATCCAGTCAGGAAGTTCTCTGCATCCACGGACACCATGTAAGCTAATTTTCAAAATTAAAATAAAATTTGAGACAACAAGTATCCCTGGATTTAAGCACTCACGTCCAATAATTCCAATAGGCTCAGGTGACTTCTGAACAGCTAAGCAAAAGCCAGCAATCGACCCCTGAACATTAGCAAATGAGATGATATCACCGAGCCACAAAACAGCTACAGTTCTATTTCATAATGACAAATATGTTTTTTTTTCTCTCGAAATGACACATCTGCCTTTTGTATACAAACATATGAGTTTTGTATCATATGTATATGTTACAACAAATCATGCAGTAAGTTTATGTGCTGTGAGCACCTTACAAAAGGGCTCAGCTGTCAAAAGATAAATGGCATCACTAATGGTACTCTCATAGTTTACCTTGACTTTGTTTTTATTAAAATCTAATAACATGTGCAATGAGCATAGAAACAATTGATGACAGGTTTAGTTCGCACCACACATGCAAACTCCACATTACACTATAAGAACTTTTAATAGATGAGCCTAACAAGCGCCAAACTATAGAAATCATTCTAGTACAGTATCTTGTTTCCGCAGTTGAGCCATTTTACCCAATATCTGTTTAATCAATAAACTGTGGGAGAACACACTGGAAGGAGCCTTTGAATGTAGTATACTATATTGTTTATGTAAGGGAGATAACTGGAGCTAGCTCTTTAAGAAAGAAGAGAAAATACAAATGGAGTCGATTTGCGTATAGGAACTTGTTCTCGGGAACATTGTTTATAACTTATAAGGAGTTCCGCCTTTGGAAACTTAGGCAGCAAGGCGCCCTGTCAGCGCCTTGACATTATGCCCGCTTTAGGCGCTTAGGCATCAAGGCGGTTGGTGCTCGCCTTAGGTCGCTTTACCGCCTTATAAACAATGCTCGGCAATGCACACAACATAACTTGCAATTTTTCTCCTGAGACAAAAAAGACATACCTCTCCGTCCTTACGTACAATTGTAGGATTAACGGCCTGAAAGCTCTTGTTTGCAGCGAAATTAAGAGTTACAGTTGGCACGTCAGGCATCTCCAGAGGACTGAAATCACAAACCAGTGCAAATGAAAATGTCAAAAATCAAACTAGTTCCTGGTGAGTGGTGACCTGAAGTGCAGTCAGAATTCTGAAGTTACCTAGCACTGTAGCAGTATTCAAAAGAATCATCTTCCTGGGTTATTCTTGAGGCATTAACTTGTTTGTCAAACTGCAATTTATAATGGATCAGTAACAAAATTTATCTACGAGTGAGATATCTGTAAAGGAGTATTTATCTACCTCGACAGTGACAGCCTTGTAAACATTCAGAGGAAGAGCTGTGAATGATGTTCCGCTATCAACTATGGCCTCGAAGCTAGCACCCTCAAAACATTTGTGGCCAACACAAGATTTGTCAACACTAACAGCATAAGTTTGACTGGGAGGAAATAAAACACGGATGTCAGTGGAGCTGGAAATAATTTAAGAATCACTAGAGCAACTAAAGACCATTCCAAGGAACTCACAATTTGCCATATAAAGGAACAAATGGCGTCGACTGTTGGGCAGACACTCCTTGATCACCAAAGAAAATTCTCCCAGAATATTCCTTAAAACACATTGAAAAGGAATTTCGAACTAATCCAGCTCTTGCAAGGAAGCTAGGAACTGAGATATCTGCCATCCCAAGGCCAAGAAGTCCATCTGGTGCAATACCATCCAAATAGCTACCACTTTGCTTCCTACCACAACTATAAAAAAAAGGATACAAGAACTTAGTAAAACTGGAAAACCACAGCAATCATGAGACCAGAATTCTTCAGTACACAAGCATCATCCGTCATTCCAACCATTTTATTTCAAGAGTGCATAGAAGGATCAACATAACACAAAAAATATACAACACAAAGAACGGTAACAGCTTAAAATGCCATCTGTAGGCAACTGGATGAATATGAATATATGATGCAGATCCAGGTGGACACAGTATGCAAATACTCACAGTAGAAAACAAGCAGAAATGAAGAATGCCCACACGCGGGAAAAACACATCAATTATGACTGTTATTTGCCAAGTAAGGAATACAAGCATAAACTCATAGAGAGAGCGATGACAGCTGGTACAGAACTTACCCTATAATGACTGAGGCCTTCACTGGTGCATGGCTCTCTCTGGAGTTCAAGTGTAGAATATCCTCAATTAGTAAACCTGAGCTGGTTGTGTTTTCTTGAAGATAGTCAGTACTGTATGGGCAAGGCTGCTTTGGGCTCGAACAGCCTGAACCCGATGAGCAAAGCTCATGGCTGCAGGGCAAATGCCGACTCGTTGTTGATTCAGCTGGTTTGTAAATCCCGAGATCTCTATCCTGCATAATAGATGCTCCATATATAACGGAGCACCTGCCAATCAATCATTGCAAATAAGCACTAAAGCTACTTTCCAATTTGTACAAGTCCTCTTGTTTGTGTATTTCTATCAAGTAATATAAGCAACTTTAGGATCGATAAAATTCAACAGAAAATTTGCACCAGAGATCACTGAATATGTCTCCCAAGTGCTAGTTGGGCTTAAATTGGAAATTATGCAGCTCAAGTTATTGCGACTTTTCAGTTAGATAAAAGTGGTGGTGGTATTGAGGTGCAAAACAAATATGGATCATGTATGAACAAGCATCTTTTTTTTGCAATAGTATGTGCAAGCCTCTAACGCACGCATCTGGTGAAATCTACACGACCATCTCCAAATCCAGCATCTGCAGACCTTAACACAATGTTACTGTTCAAAAAAGGGTGCGTACCAAAGTTTCACGGTAGCCGGCCAATGGAGCACACTCAATACAATCACAGGGTACCCAGAAGAGATCACTTCCAGTATCCAATGCGACCATAAAGGAAGTGTTCGGTGTCCCGACATCCACCCAAGTGTAATACAACCTGCACAGACAGAAGTAACACCATTAGTGATCAGTAAAGCTAAGCTTTGGCCCATCATAGATTCACAATGCAACACACACCTCACAAAGCAAAGCAACTTCTCTTTTTCTAGCCATGTAAAAACTAATTGAGTCCAATAGAGCATGGGAAAATAAGCTTCTGCATTAACAGTACACTTCAGCAGTAAAAGGTGCTGAGGAATGCAGTAAGACCCGACGGCCGCGCCGCCGAGGCGAGGGAGTGAGCGCGACGCACCAGCCGAAATCGTTGCCGGGCGAGAAGATGCCGCCGGCTTCCGAGACGGAGAGGAGCTGGTGCTTGCGCTTCTGCCGCTGGAGGTCGCTCCGCACCAGCGCTCGGTAGTAGCCCCCGCTCCCGTGCCGCGGCCACCGTGCCCCGTGGGGCCCCGCCGCCAGCCGCGCCTCGTCGGAGAGCCGGTGCACCATCCTCGTCGAGAGCGTCGCCGCGGCAGCCGGCACCGACGCCGCCGCGGCGAGCAGGGCGAGGAGGAGAAGCAGGAGGCGCATGGGTGGATCTGGGCTGCCGACGGCGGATCTGCCGGAAATGCGGAGAGGTGGCCGGAGGAGGGAGTCTGGGGCTAGGGTTTGCGGGGTGGTCGGCGAGGAGTAGGGAGGTGGCAGACTGGTGGTAGTGGTGGCGGGGGTGGGTGGGGAGCGTGACGGTGGAGGGGGCGCTTGGGCGGTGCGGTGGTGGTGATGGTGGCCTGGAAGTTTGCGCAGAAAAGAGGACGACGGAGAAGGTTTTGGCATTTTTGCGATGTAGCCCTTGAAGAGGTGGCGTGATTGTTTCTGAGTCCCGCGTACCTTAGCCGTTGCTACTCATTGGTCCCTCCCTCGGTTGCTCCTTTTGTCACTTGCTCCTTTTGTCACTTTTGTGTTTTTATTTCTTTTGACAATAGTCACTTTTGTCACTCTGTGCATTTTGAAACCGAACCGAAAAACCATACCCAAAATAAACCGAACCGAACCAATTTTACGGTTTTTATGGTTTCTGGTTTCGGTATGGTATGAACTTTTCATACCGTTTTGAACTTTGGTTTTTATGGTATATACCGAAAAAACGAACGGTTAACCGAATAAACCGAATTAAAAAATATATTTATATTTCTTGTGGCGAACAACCATACAAGTTGTCATTTTTCTTGTACATGAGCCAAATTTTCTACCAAGCACGTACATTTTTCTTGTAACATAGTCATTTTTCTCAAAAAAATGCTAAGGACGTCCATAACCATCAACGTATGAATCCGTGCATGCAAATATACTTATATATATATACTTATACATTATTTATGTAAAATAGTATATGTTTTGAGTCATAAATTTGCAAATTGTTATTACGTCATTTTCAAATTCGCGTCAACTTTGGTTATTATGGTATATACCGAAACATATACCGAAACCGAACTGTATTTTAATTTCATACCGTATTTACCGAAGTATTAACACCGTACAAACCAAAAAAACTGTATAAACCGAACCATGTAAACCGAATAAACCGAATGCACAGAGTGACACTTTTGTACTATGTTGATATTAATCTACTGGCTAAATAAAATTTCACCATCTCTTAAAAAGACTATCAATTTCAATTTTTTTGTGCATAAGGACTAACCGACATAATAGGGGCTTCGCTAGGTGTTTTTTTGGACTATTTTGCTTTGCATAAATTGAGAGCCGAAGCGTTATAAACGCGTGCATGCAACAGATTGCTTGAGTCGCTATGTTCTCTGCATGGCGCGATGCCGCGTGCTGTAGGGGAACGCAGCAGAAAACAAAAATTTCCGACCTACGCACCAGCCCAGGACCACTATGAAGACTGCATACAAGGTTTTGATCTGATCGTTACCGACTCGTAGCGCAGCGGAAATAGAGTCGATGTAGATCGTCGGTGCAGATCCCCGCAGCTAGGATTTACAACCTCCCAACCGCGAGGATGTACTCCCTCATCTGCCCCTCGGACAGTCCCTCGGACAGCCCTCCGGGAGGCGGTCGGACAGTCCCCCGGACGGTGTCACGGACAGCCCTTCGGGAGGCACTCTCGAACTCGGACAGTAACTCGGATAGCTCTTCGGGAGGACCCTCGAACAGCCCCTCGGGCAAAAGATCGAACCTACGACCTCTCTACGGGGTTGCACACATACGGTGTCATCTATCCGGCAGGGCTTCGCCGTCCAAAACTAGTTCCCACCGGAACCCAGACAGCCTTTCGGCTCTACGAAACTCTTTTCGTGAGAGGGAGAGAAGAAGCCAGATCATTGCATGGCATTGTGTATGAGAGAGTGAGTGTGTTTGGGCAGCCCTCTCCACCCCTATTTATAAGCCAAGCCCAAGGGTGGCTTCTCCAAGAAGCCACTAGGGGGAAAATACCAAAAAGGCCCTCAAGGTGGCTTCTCCAAGAAGCCACCCAAAAAGCACTTTCACTATTCACGGAAACATTTTTCCACGACCGTTAAATCCGAAAATATTTCTGTGGGTCTTAGAATAATTCCAGTACCCACTAAAATGATTTTGGACGCGTTCTGAAACAATTCTGGATTAGTGATTTTCATCCGCGAAAAGCAACCAAACCGGTTCCGGCAGCTCCGGAACATTTCCGTTTTTTATCCCGGAAAAATCCCAGAAGTTTCCAGAACAATTCTGGCACCCTCCAAGAATTTCCAGACGTGTGCCGAAACCAATTTGACTTAATGGTATACTCCGGAACAACTTTTCGGTTTTACCGAAACTATTCCGGTGTTCTCTCTCCGGAACTTTTCCGTTGTCTCCGAAACTTTTCCGGTGACTTTCTCTCAGACTTCCTGTCTAGTATTCAGCAGATAGATGACCCTTAAGTGTGTGACCCTATATGTTCGGTGAAGTATAGACATGACCGGAACTCTTTCCGATCAATGATCAACATCGGAGCCGTGGACACCCATATTGACCCCTATACCCACACGAATAAATATTCGAGTGAACCTCCAGTTGCCGTGTGCTATTCCTGTTGCTTCGCGATATGTTACAGATACCCGAGGTGAGACTTATCGGCATCCCCGTGGATCAACACTTGTCCACAATGCCAGTTACCTCGTTGCCGGTTTTGTTCTCTTTTCTCGTTCCCGTGTTCCGGCATCCCTGTGATCAAATCACATTGTGTCTGGCCAGACGATGATGGATACCGTAACACCGAGAGGGTCCAGAGATATCTCTCCATCATCGGAGGAGCAAATCCCAATCTTGAGCTATCAAGTCCCTTGTCATACTTTCTCATGAACCCGTAAGCCGCCGTAATAGCCACCCAGTTACGGATGACGTTTAACAACCCCCAAAGTTCATGAATCAAGCATGAAGAAACTCGATACTCTCATGGTCTAACGAATTATGCAAACGTTAACTATCTCTGTGTTATTAACCATTAACTTATGACGAATGTATCTCATAGCATAATATCAATTCGGGTCGATTCAACACAAGTGTTCTCCTAACATTGTGCCCTCAAAATTGCCGGCATAGTCATGCCCATGATCAGGAAAACAGAACCATCATGCAACACTTGAGCTAGTCTTAGAGGCCAAACTAGGAATACATTTTACCGTTTATTATTCCACACGTGCATATGAGTCTTCCTCCGAGCCTCGTGGTTATTGTAGTGTAACATCCCCAGATCTCAACCCTGTCATTAAGCTAATTAATTAGCCATGTCATCATGATCATCCTAAATAAATTGCATTTAGAAAATAATCCAACTTCAAGTTCAAATTCAAAATTCAAATGCAAGTCAAATTATTACTTCTTCAAATAATTAAACAAAATAGTTCATAATATTGCAAAAAATTCCCAAAGCAATTATAAAAATAAAATCAACATTAATTGAACTATTTAAATGGCCCTAACCTATTTAAAACAGTGCTAAAACAGCACCATTTAATTCATTTTCAATTATGCAAAATTCAAATGAATTCAAATCACCCCCAAACTTTTTGTGCCAGCCCAGAATGTTGCCTAGTATTTATGTGAGCAATTCCATGCATAGCAAAAATCGTTTGGTATTAAATTTAAACGCAAAACAGTAACAAAAATGGAAAACACAAAAAGATTAAAGAAAAAGGGAAAGGCCTAGCCCACCCGCACCTCTCCTTCTACCTCCCTCCTCCCGTGTCAGCACGCCCGCGCACCCGCGCCAGGCCCCCCCTCCCGCTGCTCGACAGCGCGTCGCCGCCGCCGTCGCTGGTGAATAAGGGCGACGCCCTCGACTGCCCCTGGATCCCCCAGCCCCTTCTTTCCCTCTCCCTCGCCCGTTCCTCTTCTTCCCCACCTCGCCTGACGCGGCCGTCACCGTTCGCCGCTCGTACCCATGGCCAACGTCGTCCCCGAGCGCCAAGGCCATGTCTGGAAGAACCGCCGTGCTCGCCTACTTCGTCTACGCCATCGAGCTCAAGCAGGGGAGCGCCGCATCGCCGCCATCGAGGCATCTTCTCCGCGCACGGCCGCGGCACCTCGCCACTGATTGCGTCGCCGTCGAGCCATCCCCGGACTCCCCGAGCGCGTCACCGAGCTCCGCGGTGAGCTGCGCTTCCTCCCGCCCATTTTCCCCTTGGGTTCGGTCGCCGTTTGCTGTTTCCCGTGCCAGCCCGAACGCAGCCGCCGCAAACCTCGTCGCCGGCCTCAACTCCGGCGACCATTTGGTCCAACTCCGCCACCTTTCGACTGCGCACAATCCCAGGAACCCAATGCCGCAAACCGCGCGTGTTTAGAGGCCCTGTAGCGCCCACACGGAGTTCGCCCGCCGTCGGCTTGCTCGTTGCCGACGAAGCTCCGGCGTCGCTGACGTGTCTGGCATCATTAGTCGCTAATGATGCTGATTAGTGGACCTAGTGACACTGACAGTGGGCCCCTGGCCGCTAACTAAAGTAGTTAGGGTTTAAATTAAAACCAGTTAAATTAACTGAGCCAATGACATGTGGGATCCTCCTGACCCTTTGACTGGTCAACGTGGACCCAGTCAACTGCCGAGTCAGCAGTTGACTGGCCCCACATGTCAGCCTCTGCTGACTTGTCGGTTGACTGGTCAACTGCTGACTGTGCACGCTGACTCAGGCCCTGGCCCACCAGTCAGCCTCTGCTGACTGGGTGCTGACTAGGCAGTTGACTTAGTCAACTGGCCCCACCTGTCAGCCACTGTGTACACTTCTGTGTACACTGTGCTAGGTGCATTTAGCATTTTGCTATTTAATTTCGAATTAAATTAAATTTCAGAAAATGATTAAAACTTTGAAAAATCATATAAAATATTCCGTAACTCGGATGAAAATAATTTATATATGAAAAATGATCAGAAAAATATGAAGAATCCGAATATGCCCTCCATATACCTGTCACATGTCTCTAACATACTGAACGTTGAACATTGGCTACCGAAACCGCTAAATGAATAGTGTTCGGAGCTGGAAAAATATTCCCGGATATTTTCCCGCTCCGTTTAAAATACTTAGTACTGCGTTAGGGCACCCCTAGCACAGCCTATTGCCATGCCAAGCATCTGTGTGCATTGTTTGCTTTTATATTTACTGTTTCTTCCCCCTCTTCTCTTCGGTAGACTCCGAGACCGACGCTGCCCCTGTGATCGACTACGTCTCCGACGACCCTGCTTCCTTTTCAACAGAGCTTCCAGGCAAGCAAAACCCCATTGATCATTCCTATATCACCTATTCCTTCTTCCCCGTGCTTGCATTAGAATTTGCTACCATATTTGATTGCTCCTATTCTGATGCATGGCCTGATGTTGTAACCTCCTGTTGATACTTTACCTGTTGTCATAAATGCTTAGTATAGGCCGGTTAGCGATCCATCAGTGGCCCTACACCCTTGTCCTTGTTGCCCCGCTTTATTACTGGTGCCTCGATCAATGTGATCGACGTGCCGAGACCGACACAGCACCGCACACCCCTTAGTTGTACGACTCTACAGAGCTACTATCGAGTGCCGAGGGTGATACCTCCTAGCTCACTCCTGATGATATCTCTGTAGCGTAGCTAGTCGGTTGTGGGTTACCGAGGGTGATTCCTCTTTCACCACCTCCGATGATGCCTTTGTCGTGCAACCCCTCAAGTGTGAATCCATCGAGGGTGATTCCTCCGGGTTCACCTTGACGGTAGCATGGAGTGGGAATCCATCGGGGGTGATTCCTCGGATTACCCTCTTGATATTACGGACACACGGTTACCTTTAAATGTTGCCCCCATGTACTGTTACTGCGGGACTGAAGGGACAGGCGGTACCACCCCGATAGAGGTGGACCTGAGTTCCCGACAGTCTCTTGGGAAGTCGGGTTGACCTGGAGGGTACCCGCGAGGTAATTACGAGGCGCGGCCGGGCAGGCAGAGACCGCCCTGCACTTCCTCGAGACGGGGCGACAGGAGCACTGATCGTCACCGCGAGCTCCCAACACACTAACGGGTTTGGGTATTTGATCTGAGTTGGCCACTGGCCTATACGCACTACCACCACGTGGGATAATGGTTTAATGGGGCCCTCGGCACCGTATGTATCAGCCGAAAGCTCTGTCAGATGTCCAGTTCAGCCTTGTGGCCGGGTCGGATCGTGCCATCCAGGAGAGGGGTGGCGCTGGATCCACCTTGCGCACGACGACCCGGAGTGCAAAGGGCGATGGGCCCAAGACCCCTGAGCACTTAGGATGTAGACCGGCGGGGACCTCTCTGCGGAGCCTAGGTAGGACTAAGTCGTGTCGATCAGCTAAGGCCGGGCATGACCCAGAAAAGTGTGTCCGGCCAGAGTTAATCGAGCGTGTTGGGTAACAGTAGTGCACCCCTGCAGGGAAGTTATCTATTCGAATAGCCGTGTCCACGGTAACAGGACGCTCAGTGTTGTATCCCGATCTACTACAACTTGAACTGGATACATGTTAACTAATATGTAAGCTCCGGGATCGCTTCCTCGCAGGGAGTCGAGGAAGGATCTCTGGGCTTGGCTACTACATGCTTGTTGCTTTAATATATGATACTAATCTGTACTCTTCTAATGCTGAAAGACGCTGCAAGATGCTAGTCTTCGATAGGCTAGGCCTTCCCCTCTATTCTGGCAATTCTGCAGTCCAGTCCACAGATACAGCCCCTTCATTTGATACCGATGCATATTTAGCATAGATCTGATGTAAGTCTTGCGAGTACTTTGGATGAGTACTCACGGTTGCTTTGCTTCCCTTTTTCCCCATACCCGGTTGCTGCGACCAGATGACGGAGTCCCGGAGATAGATGTTTCCGCCGACTACTACTACCCCGGTGGAGTTTACTACTACGTGGAGACCGGCGACCAGGAGTAGTTTAGGAGGCTCCCAGGCAGGAGTCATGCGCCTTTTCGATCTAGTTGTTGTTGTTTTGCTCTGCCTTCTTAACGCATCCTTTGTCTAATTATGTCTGTGCTCAGATGCTAATGCTTCCGCTGACTCTTGTGTAACTTGAGCTTATGTATTCGAGCCCTCGAGGCCCCTGGCTTGTAATATAAAGTTTGTATTATTTTATTTTGTGTCTAGAGTTGTGTTGTAATATCTTCCCGTGAGTCCCTGGGCTTGATCGTGTGCATTTGCGTGTATGATTCGCGCACGGTCGGGCCGGGGGCGTCACATGTAGACTCGAGAACCATAGCAGTTATAGCATGAAACATAAATTTAATTATGAACATGGAGATAAACAATAACATTTATTATTGCCTCTAGGGCATATCTCCTACACGTGCATCAATTAGTGGGTCGGGAGAAGCGGGAAGGAGAGGCATGATCGAAATAGTAGACTTTAAAAATGTTGGAGTGCATAGAATATTTCAAAACCCCAGAAACAGTTGTATGCAGACTAAATTGAAATTGAGAGAGTGCTACTTGAACACTCATTTATGTTGTTCGGTATATGACTAGAACTAAAAAATACCCCGTAAAAGAATGACTTGTATGGATAACTTTATAGAGTAGATATTTTTGCAGGGTTATGCGTATGTCTTTTACGTGAAATACTATACTCGATCATGCGTGCATAGTATCTTAGCATAGTTGAAAAAAAAACACGAGCTTCACATAGAATGAGAATAGCGGTTCCACGCAATATTTAAATGATTTTGCTTGGGTTATCAACATTTTAATGTTGGAAAGCATAATGGGGAAAAATTGGTCAAAAAAGATGATACATTTTGTTTGAAAGTAGAGATGATACTTTCTTTTTCGACATTAACTGATAGGATGAGACTGGTTGTTGGGTTGATGAATTAGCAAAACTTGACCGAAATGCCGAAAGGAGCTGCCTTCTGAATAGACGAAAGCATGAGGGCCTACTCGTTTGTTTTTCCTGCTTACCGGGGCTTTTTAACAGCAACGGTCGTTCCAACCACATGACCGGAGTCCCCACAGCCACAGTCCACAGTACACTCGAGGCGCGTGCTGGTCCCCACGTGGCGGCGGGACGGCCGCTACGTCCTCGCTGTCTTTCTAGGTGCGGGGCCCATCAAATGGACGGCGCAGATGCTGATGAAGCGCGCCGGGGAGGGCGGCCGCCGGTCCGTCAGAGATGGATATCATATCCCCGTGCCAGCCCAGCTGCTGCACGAAACTGATTTGCTGCTGAACCCCGTGACAGCAAGTTTTTTTTTTTACGTGTAACGCTCGCGCTCAAGACGGTTCCCAACGCCTAATGTTGAGTGCCAACGGATAAGCCCACAGTCATCGGACATCTTTCTATCTATCCGTAGGCACCAATCAATGCCCCGAGCAGCGTGACAAGTCCATCTCGTGTTTCTACTTTACACAATCACTATCATGGATCCACGGTGCTTTGTTGTACGACCTTTGACGCTGTACCTTTCGACGCGCATGCCACTTTGCATGATGATGATGATGATGCAGGTCATGAGGAAAAGGCTCTTTGCCGATGCAAAAGTCAGCCGCTAGCGCTACGAGCAAAACAGAAAAGTGGTAGAGCACAGGTGCGCGACACCATCGCAGAAAACTGCCTACGGGCGGGAGCAAAATAGATGCGAAATGGGAACGCAAATTGACCCTACTGGAGAGGAGCGGTCCGGAGGACCGGCGGAGCTCGTGTGAGTTTCGAGCGTCCGATAGAAAGATTCAGAGACATGTTGTGCCCTGCTGCACCTGTTCGTGTTTGTAGTAGCGTCCGATAGAAAGATTCAGAGACATGTTGTGCCCTGCTGCACCTGTTCGTGTTTGTAGTAGTACGTGTAGATCGAGAGCTCGCTGCGCTGGCCGTCTCGCCTCGTGCCTTGGAACCAAGCAGTGTTCTCACGGCTGGGCGCACTGTTGGTTTGGTTGGGAAAGGCACGCAGGCCGGTACTGATCCTACACATCACATTGTGCAGCCAGCCATTTGTTATGCATTGTTTACCGGAGTGTTGAGTTAGTTACTGAAAACCTTTGAGAGCTATAAAAGGCCTCTTTCGATAAAAGAAATTTTGGAGAAAATGTTGCCAAACTGTAGTCCGACCGATGAAGATTGGTCAGAATGGGACTAGTCGGGAAGTGTGTGAGGTCTTGTTCCCCGACTCCGCCTCACAAACTCGAGGCGTTCTACATGCCATCTTCGGTGTTTTCTCCTTCGGGCCAGCGATTTGCTACGCATATCATCGTTTTTGATGTCTTCTGGTTTACATCGACGATTTTTCGACCGTTGGTTCTACAACCTCTTGGGTTTTAATAAGTTGATTTGTTGAGGATGAGGCCAAGAACATAAACAAGTTTTGCTCACGAAGCACTGTTGGTGGATGCGGGTGGAAGACTTCGGCACCTCCAATAATTTGGACGTACTTTTCATTTTCTATAAGGATCATTTTGTAAGGAATTACCTTTGACCTTTTTGAAAAAATATAAAAAAGAAATATTCGCATCTTCTTAATCATAGAACTGTACCAAAGAAAATAACTGAAAACCTAAGAGATTTTTTTTTTACGCTCCATCATTCAGAATGTTTGAACCCTATAAAGACCTTCAGTGAAAGAAAATTTGAGGGGAAAAAGGCAAGGTGCAACCATAGTGGACAAAAATAGTATTTGTATCATTTTTTACCGTAGGATTGTGACATAGGAAATTGTAGAATTCCTATTAATTTTGGAAGAACATTGTTGATGAGTTTTCTTTACGACTTGCAATTAACATTGTACATATTTCTCTTCTCCCCCCCCCCCCCCCCCCCCCCTCTTCTCCTAGGTCAGCTAACACCTTCTATTTTGATGTGCATTATGCAAACTTTTTTTCCCTGGTATAATAAAACACAACATGAATTGCCAAAGAGGCCCTAAAATGTGTAGTGGATTTAATTTGAAAACAAAATGTGTAGTGGAAGCAACAACACGAAAGTCCTCTTCTGCTCAGTAAAATAAATTAAAAAAAATCAAACTTTGGCAAATGTTTTGGGTGCTTGATAAATTTCAGCACGCAATGAAGTGCTAATATTTTTTGCCATAACTTCCACCAATGTCATTTCTTGATAAATTTTTGCAAGCACACAAAACATTTTTCAAAGTATACCAAAAAATTAATTTTTTTATATTATTTAGCTGTTCATCGGTGAACATTTGAGCTCGGGAGCAGAACTCCGTGTCCTCAACGACACCACTTTTCATGTCGAACTGGCAGATAAATCCATGAGCTCACACCACTTTTATCTTCTTTTAAACCGAAAGACAACAACATTGTTTTGTTGGATATTCTGATCTTAAAGACTAAACTGTAGCTATTATGTCCTAAGATTAAAAGATTAAGGATTAAGGCTTAAGTGGAAAATATCTGAAGAGCTACAGTGCTGCTACAGTATGCGGTGCTACAGTGGCCACCTACCTACTCTGATGAGCTGCTCTGATCAGGGGCAGCTCATCAGCCAACACATGGTGTGGGCCCCCCCTGGTGCACAGTGCTATTGATATAAAGATAAAGGAGAGGAGAGAAGAACAACTACGACTGGAAGTCTTGCTACTGCTGTTCTAACCCAGCATGCACATACACACACACACACTGAACTCTCTCTCTCTCTCTCTCTCTCTCTCTCTCTCTAAGGCTACTGATCAAGCCTGCGTTGGAGCACTGGGAAGGGTTCTTCATAGCCACCAGACCAAGCTCTTGGTGGTGTTAGGTTAAAGAGAAAGATATGGGCCTCATCCAGCATCATCTTTGGCTGCTACAAGATCATCTAGATGATGCTCACATGGTCCTAAGGTGTGATTGCTTCTTTTCTTATTATTGGTGGTTCAAATCTTGAGCTTGATGATCCTGAGATCATTCAATAATTTAAACAATGGTATCAGAGCCTACTTGCTCAAGTTTGAGCCCATCTAGCTCAGTTTATGCTTGGTTTATTATGATCAAGTTAAAGATCAGAATCAAGCTCTTCCAGTTTGTGCTTGATCCATTAAGTTCATGATTAGATTCAAGCTATCCTTGAACTTAAGGAGTAGATCGGTTTTTGATCTGTTGAATTCAAGCAAAAGGTTCAAGCTGTTCTTACGTTTATTCAAAGCTTGAATTTTTATTTTATTTAGCCCTAAAATTCTTCAAGTAATGGCCCTGACAGATTGCATAATGATTATGGGGTTCCATTTTGATGTTAATTAAAGGGGATCAAGCATCTGATGCAAATCTAAAGTGAAATTCCCAATTTTGGAAACCCTAGAATTAAAGTTCCCCTGTTTTCCCCTCTGTTGAGTGGCTGTGGTTTCAATTATGCATAAGTTAAAAGGGGAAGTGTACTGGTTATGCATGGATACTAAAGCTCTTCCCCAATTTGAAACCCTAGCTGAAGTAATTTGATGATTCCTTTATGTTTTGATGTTATGGTTTCGGTCAAGACTCAAATAAGGTGGGGATTAAATGATTTGAAGCTAACCCTAAAGAAATCCCCAAAATTCCGAAACCCTAATCAAGAAAATCCCCAATTTCGGTGGAACCCTAACCCTAATTCCAGAAGTCCCCAAATCAGACGAATCCTAATGCTAATGGTGATGAAATAAAGAGCAGTGGGTGCTTACCTTAAGGGTGAAGGTGCTTGCCGTCGATGTACGGCGGCGCCGGAGCCATTCCTTGATGATTGGCAGCCACGGCTCGTGCTCGAGCTGCCTCACCACCTACTGCACCAGCCGGTGGGTACTCTCCCTCTTGCGCTTGTCGCTGTCGGAGCACGCCACCATGCTGGTCCTGACGCCGCTCGCCGTCGCGCTGTGCGGGGACGCCGCGCGCGCGGCTGCAGTGCGGGGACGCACTGGCAAGCCCCGCTCGACGAAGCCTCGCGCAGGCCAAAGCCGCACGGGACTCCGGTGAGGGGAGCTCACCGGTGCTGTCATCTCCTCCCTCCGTTGCGGTTGGCTTTGCCGCCGTCGTCGCTCTCTCTCTGTCTCTCGCTGCGCATAGAGAAGAAAAGGGATCGGGGGAAATGGGTTAGGGTTTCGGGGAAGGCTGTGGCTGTGGGCGATTTTGGTCACTGCAATCAGCCACTAAATTTGGGCCGGCAGGCCGTTTTCCTGACCCAGGCCGGGCGGCCGGCCTGGAGTGCAAAGGGGCAAAGGGAGGCAGGGAGCTGGCTGGGCCGATTGGCTCAACTCAGCAGAAAATAAATTTTGCCCAGAAAAAATAATATTATTATGCTTTGGGCAATTTTTTTTGTTAAGGGCAGAAATAAACTAGGAAAAATATGCCAAATATTTTCCTACTAATGGTTGTATTTTATGCTATTAAATGAATCTTTTAGGGCTAAATCTGATGCATGAATTATTATGGTTATCCTTGACAATTTGATTATTTGGGTATTTTAATCCCTATTATGTTTTAGTATGCCATGTTTAAATTATTAATGCTGCAAATTAATTATGCTCAGTTATTTTTATTATGGCATTTTTTATTTTTTTATAATGAAAATTATTGTTATCATTATGGCATAATGTTTCCACTACGAAATAAAGTTTATTGGATCCTCAAATAAAGTTCAGAATTTTTATGTTGCTATTCAATTATGTTTAGTTATTTTTCCTTCATGGCATTTTATGATCATAATAATTATTACTATATCTTTATGCCATATTTAATGACTATTATGGTATTATATTATCTTTAATGTTTTCCAAGGCAGTTATGTTATAATTAATAATTTCAAGGCATTTTATTATGTCTTGATTACAGAATAATGATATTTTATCTAAGTTCATAATGTGCTTCTCTAATCAGTTTCTTATTAGAGAGCTTTAAGTTTCAATTTTAATATGGCCTCAATTAAATAATGTTTTGAGCAACTAAATTAAGTTGGGACCGTTATGCTCTTTATGAGCAATTATGCTAATTATGAAATGGCCCTAAGATAATTAAGGTTTGTTGCTCAAATAATGTGACTTTTGAAAGAGGCCTTTATGATAATGATGTTCCCCAAAGTTCAATCAATGATTGATTTAAAGAAATTAAGTGGTTTTTATCTGAATTATGATTAATTTTTGAGCATGAAGAATACCTAATGTTGACTTTTCATGGTTACATACTATTCAAACCATGGATTGTCATAATTCATTGTCCATTAAATAAACTTTGTCCTTAAGCCATACATATTTAATGAAGCTATTTTATTAAATGTCTCTGACTAATGAAGTATAGTCTGTATTTACCATTCTGGCCAAAGCTGATTGGTAGGTACATGACTACAAAATTTTATTGTTCTTGTCCACTTCTGACCAAAGTTGATGTGGACTAGTTCAATGGAAGAAGTATACACAGACATGATTTTAATTAAGCGTGGTTGATGTTTGTCATCCTGGCCAAAGCTGGTTGACGAATATCTGACTGCAAAACATTTTACTGCTCTTGCTCACTTCTGGCCAAAGCTGATGTGAGTTGGATCAGTGAAAGAAGTTTGAAGAGGCCATAAAGTGTGACTGGTGTTTGTTATTCTGGTCAAAGCTGATTAATGAATACTTGATCACAACATTTTGTTGTTATAATACACTTCTGGCCAAAGCTGATGTGGATCATATCAACAAAAGAAGTTTATGATCTGGGAAAGAATTCTCATGCATAAGGTTTTTGGACAAATTTTTGAAATAGGCCACAAATATTAAAGTATCTTTGGGGAATTGAACTAAAGGACATAAATCAATTAATTGATTATTAAGTTGTTGTAGGTTTTATACTTACAATTGACTTGTTTGCTTCCACTGTTAAGTGCCTCTGATTAATGTTGTGATTCATGACTATATATATAAATTCATTAAGTTTTAATTACAGCCATAAATCATTTAATTAATTCCCAGATCAATTAATTCTTGAAGCTATAAGCTTCTGTGATCATTATCTTGATCAAGTTGTCTTTCGACTAAATTGTCTCGAATTAAGATGGAACCAAAGGGAAATTTTGGTTGGAGACTTATTATTATTCTGGGATGAGTAGTGGCACGTGAATTCATTCTGACCAAAGTTGACTGGATACATGTGCCATTCCCTAAAAGATTAATGTTTACATAAGAAATTATATTCTGCATGATCACTATGAAAGTTTGTGATCATACACTTTTATCATCCCTATTGCTAATGTTTTTCAATTCAACCATAATGTTTCCGGCTGATTTAATGTTTCTCATAAATAATGATTTAAATTATATATATATATATATATATATATATATATATATATATATATATATATATATATCATTGTTTCATGAGGTCATGCATAATGAAAATTTAATGGGCTCCCAGTGAAGAATTTCTGATTACTAAGGCATTGACGAGAATCCAATGGATTCTTGTTCATTAATATTAGTTGGGAGCATAACCCAGTAAATATCTGGGGGTGTATGCCAGTAAGAATCTGGGGGAGTAATTCCCTAGTTTAGTCATAATATGATTATTCTTGGCATTAATGAAGTAGCTTAAAAGCTTCTTAAAATCTTATGAGATCATGTTGATCATAAAATAACTCAAGATTTAAGGCTTGAGTCATGATGAATTTACGGAGCTTTTGAGTTCACTTTATTATGTTATTCACAATAAAGTTTATAAAGTGGACTGGAATTAAGGGCAAAAAGGATTTGTATCCATAAGAAAAATTGGATACTATAAGTATGATATTATTATGGCCTCATGGACCAGAATATTTTGAGGTGAAGTTTTAAAGTTGGAATGGAAGCTAATGTTAAGGCTATTGGAAGTTTTCCATTAGCACTGAATATAGTTATTCATCTTCCATTCCTATAATGTGATTCATGTTGTTGATCTTATTGACTTCTCCTCTAAAAGTGGAATATTCATTATGGAAGTTCATCGAAATGTTGAGCAATAGCTCCGTCCACATTTCGAGGGAGAGCAATTGAACTTCCAAGGTATGTTGGTATGCTTAAATTTAAATTCCACTTCTTACTTTCTGTTTTTAAATAATGCTAAGAATTATGGAATTATGACTAAGAATTGTGAATGAAAGAAAGTTGAGTTTTTGTTAAGTACCACTTTTATTCAAATTTCTTAAGTTTCCATCTCTTAAAGGTATTATTGTTATTATTAATGATTATGGTGATAAGGAACAATTAATGCTTATGTTATATTGTGTGATAAATCATGCATAAGTTTTCTCCTAAGCAAGAATTTAATTATGCTCTCCATAATGATCCTCCTAAAGAACTAAAGGAGGACAATGAAAATTATGATACTCTGAAACAGAGTATGATGTTGAAAACTAAAGGGAGAACAGTTAAATTATAAGAGCTTTATGGCAATTAAAGAGTTCCACTGTTGACACTATTAAAGGAGCTATTCCTAACTCCCAGATCGCCAAGTTAATCCTTGGCAAAAGTCCCTATTAAAGCTTAAGCAACATGTCTTGCTAAAAGACTTGTTCAAAGATATTTAATGCAAATGGGAGTTTGAGGGAATAAATTATGAAAAGGTGACATATGGTCACCAAACTTAAGTTTTTTAGAGATGGAAATTTCATAAAGTTTTTCCTTTTGCATTATAAAGGAATCAATTATGTTAATTAATTAGTTTTAAGACAATCAGTATCTGACAGTGATACAAAGCTCAATAAGGAATAATCTTAATGAGGAATTTATGATTGGTCAATATTATGTTTATTGACCATAAGCAATAGGGATATTGCATAAGACCTGAGGTTTTCCCTCGGGATAGTAAATTA
This sequence comes from Elymus sibiricus, assembly GCA_039707655.1. Taxonomy (NCBI): domain Eukaryota; kingdom Viridiplantae; phylum Streptophyta; class Magnoliopsida; order Poales; family Poaceae; genus Elymus; species Elymus sibiricus. The sequence continues at coordinate 310,629,957 of CM077674.1, forward strand.
ATCTTACTGATATTCTTCACGTTTTAAAGATTCACTAAGATTGGTCCATAAAGGGGAGTATTAAAGTTCATTCTAAAGATTTATGATTACTCCCTCAAGGGCGATAGTTTTCTTCTTATATTGTCACTAATGTTTAAGTTATTATGTGCCCTTTAAGTTTTGAGACCGGGATAACTGGCAGACATAAGTCCAGGACTGGACCCCTGGAAAGTTGTTGAGGAAAAGCTTCGCCTTGTTGGCATAAGCACTAAAGTAATTATGTGTGTGATATATCACACTAAGGGATTGCATGCTTATGTTTTAAGGTAACCACCAAGTTGTGGATCGCTAAGATATTTGGCAAGGTGTGAATTTATGAAAGTTTTATCCACAAAAGTTTCACCCTTGCGGGGGAGCCATATTGTGGAATGACTCTACCCAATTCTCTTTAAGGCGTCACTAAGAATGCAAAATAAAGTTGTGGCATGCTTTAATCCCTAAGCTTTTAGGATATGGATTTATGTCCCTAATCCATACAAATTTAAAGAATGAGAAGTTTTCTTAAGGTTATTTGTCCTGGAACTTATTATGTAAGAGTGCAGATTATTCGAATAACATGTCAAAAAGGTATCTGTCAGACCTATGACATTGTGAAAGATTAATTCCAGAATCAATCATATTCAAGGCCTTTGTGAATTGAGTTTTAAGGCTCAACAAATAAATATTAAGTCTAAGGCATAAGTGTTGAGCATCACTTAAGTTTAATGTCTTGATGATGAATTCATAAAGTGTTATGCTAAGGTATTAAAGTTAAGCATTATATTTAAAGAGGCTTGCCTTCTAATGTTGCCGGCATAAAATAAATAAATGGCAGCCTATTATTAAGGGAAAAATTATGATTCTGGAAACAAAACATATTTCTCTTCTTTTCAAAAGCGCGCGCATAAGGATATGCACAAGACTATATGAAGAGAAACTGCACTCTTGGGACCATTGCAACACCATCTCCCCACAAACCTAAGGGGCTTTGTTTCTTCGATGGAATGATGTACTGTGGTCAATTAGATCAATGGTACTTAATTGACCATTGTATCTTATTGGCTCTGTATAAGTTCCAACAAAGGAATGAGCTCACAAGTTTTAAGTAAGAATTAAGATTATGGAGCTCCCAAGTTAAAGAAGTTCCATTTCGAGATAAGGTGGTATATTGTAGCAACTGGGTTCTGCGGTAATAACTGACCGTTGCAATCCTTTTGTCTTGTATGCCATTTTTATTTAGAAGTGGGCTTATGAGTTTAGCCTTACGATCAAGGGGGAGAATGTTGGATATTTTGATCTTAAAGACTAAACTGTAGCTATTATGTCCTAAGATTAAAAGATTAAGGTTTAAGGCTTAAGTGGAAAATATCTGAAGAGCTACAGTGCTGCTACAGTATGCGGTGCTACCGTGGCCACCTACCTACTCTGATGAGCTGCCCTGATCAGGGGCAGCTCATCAGCCAACACATGGTGTGGGCCCCCCCTGGTGCACAGTGCTATTGATATAAAGATAAAGGAGAGGAGAGAAGAACAGCTACGACTGGAAGTCTTGCTACTGCTGTTCTAACCCAGCATGCACATACACACACACACTGAACTCTCTCTCTCTCTAAGGCTACTGATCAAGCCTGTGCTGGAGCATTGGGAAGGGTTCTTCACAGCCACCAGACCAAGCTCTTGGTGGTGTTAGGTTAAAGAGAAAGATATGGGCCTCATCCAGCATCATCTTCGGCTGCTACACGATCATCTAGATGATGCTCACATGGTCCTAAGGTGTTATTGCTTCTTTTCTTATTATTGGTGGTTCAAATCTTGAGCTTGATGATCCTGAGATCATTCAATAATTTCAACATGTTTTTCATTTATTACGGAGTAAAAAGAATACAAGGTAGTCAAGTACTCCCTCCGTTTTTATTTACTCCGCGTATTAGCTTTGACTAAAGTCAAACTTTATATAGTTTGACCAATTTTATAGAAAATGATATGAACATTTACAGTAAGAAATATATGCAATGGTGAATCCAATGGTATTGATTCGGTGGTGTATATGTTAATATATTTTTTTACAAACTTGACTTTAGACAAACCTAATATGCGGAGTAAATAAAAACGGAGGCAAAGACCAACGCCACCAACACCGTCGAAAATAGTGGAGCGATGACGCTGGACCTAAAGTTGAATGGAGGCTTTCAATGTTGATCTTCTTCTAACGAACAACACACATTGCAGGAACGATGTCCAAGGAGAACGAGGATAACCAATAATGGGTCTGCTCGCTAGCCCGGGTTTAGAAAGAAGGAGCAAACCAGCCCAAATGATCGTAAGCACACCTAGTACATTGTCATCACAACGCATGCCGAACTCCACCCTCTCGAGCTCGCAACCATTGTGCCCCATATTGAACTGCAATCCACCATGAGCGTAACACCATCATGAGGTGAGCTAGCCAACTCATGGCGAATAGCGGAGGTCTTCATCACCGACCTTCATCTAAGAGAAGCAATGCATTGCTTTGAGCCTCCGTCGTCTAGTTGCCATGCCAACGACACCCCGGAAATTCACAGGGGACGTAGATGCGGGGGACACACCTGCTCAGACGTGCCCGACCACATGATTGCCTCACGATTCGTAAAGTCATTGGATTTCGCACGAGGGCACACCAAGTTTTAAGTTTTAGTTTCTGAAACTTGTGAATTTTGTCGTTCATTTTTTTTCTTTCAAAATGGATCTTAGTTGAAAGCCCTCGTCACAAGAAACAGGAATATGAAATCAAAACTTAATTCGGACTTTCGGTTCAAAAGATACGAACGATTGAAATTTGAAATCCAAAAGAAAAATAGGGTTAGTGCCCCCGCCCATGCGTGCAAAATATCCCCTCTCAACAACACCCCTCGCATCGAAGGGGGGGGGGAAGTTTTGCGAACCAGATCCACTCGCCAACCCAGGTTTGAATTGGACTTGACGGCCATCGAACTAGACTAGTACACACATTGTGCACCACCGATGCGGGTACATCGTGTGATCCACCATAGCTCACCATGGCAATAAAGAAGCTGACAGATCTAGGGCGACACAACACACTGACCACTATGGTTGTCGTAGGTGAACATGGATCCACCTGACAACCTCCTCGTTGCGCTCAACAACGGCCTGAGAAGCCGCACACCATTCAAACCAAGCATCATAGTCGGACACCATCCTCCTAACTGAATACAACATCCACACGAGATCCACAATGTGCCTCCAAGCTCCTCTTCGCAGCCACAATGCAACCATTAGATCCCAAGTAGATCACGCCCGCACCATGATCCATCGATGGCCACACACATCGTCGCACCTCCGCGCTACCACAACCATGTGACACCACATCTCCCCGCCTTTGAGCCGCCATACCGAACACCCCCGACGTCGTGCCTCCTTTGGAAGCGGACCCTACCGCGCGCGACCGGCAGTGAGGGGGTGCAAGGTGGTGTGGCTTCTTCTACTAGGAGTTGACCGTTTGAGTCACCCCCGGTGTCGCCTTAGAGGAGCTACAATAGCCATTGTAGTCACGTCTGCGCCACCACGTCTCTTATTTTGATGGACGATCCTAATGCTTGATAGATTAAGTGGTATTTCGCCATTTGATCCGTGTGTTCACCTTGTTAGAAGGGATAGAGAGGGTTTGGTGGAATCGATTGATGTATTGCTTGAGCCTCGTGGGCGTATATATAGGAGTACATGATCAACTCGGAGTACAAGGCAAACCAGAATAATTCCTAGTCTATCCTATGTTTCCTAATTAATCAATATACTCAACATCCCCCTGCAGTCACAACGGTAGCGACGCAGACGGTGAGACTGGAGAAGAATCCGAAGGTAAGCCGACGGACACCCCCCCACAGTCGTAACGGTAGATGCATCGCGGAAGTCGTGGCTGGAGTGGAAACCGACGAGGTTGCTCAAGCAAGGCGGTAACCCTTTGTGCCGATGTCGAGGTAGCCGAGAGCGTAGGGTGGTGTAGCCGTGGTCGAGGTAGCCGTGCGAAGAACGCCGTGGTCGATGTCGAGTCGGGGTGGCCAGTGTCGAGATAGTTGCCGTGGAGCCGCGGAAGAAGAGCGGCGGCTAGGGAAGGAGCGCGGCGGCGGTGCTCGAAGTAGGCGAGAAAGAACCCGACAGCGTGACGAAGACCGGCGCGGACGGTGACATTCCCGCGCCAAGGGAGGCGACGCGGCGCATATCACGTGGAAGTCGACGCGCGGGGACGGCGGAGTGGACCGCGCGCCGCGATGCTACGTCCCGAAGGGGCGACGCAGCGGCAGCGCTTGGGTCGGGGCGACGGCGGGGAAGACCTCAGGGCGGTTGCAGGGACCGCATGCCACGCTCGCTACGGCCCGACGGGGTGACGCAGCGGCAGCGCGTGGGTCGGGATGACGGCGGGGAAGACCTCAGGGCGGTTGCAGGGACCGCGTGCCACGCTCGCTACGGCCCGACGGGGTGACGCAGCGGCAGCGCGAGGGTCGGTGCATCCTCGGGGACGGCCTGGAGCGGACGGCCTCGGGGCGGCGGTTGACCGTGGGCCGCGGCACTACGGCCTGAAGGGGCGACGCAGCGGCAGCACGCGGGTTGGTGCAACCACGGGAACGGCCTCAGGGCGGCGGCGGGGACCACGTGCCGCGGCGCTACGGCCCGAAGGGGCGACGCAGCGGCGGCGCGGATCGGTGCAGCTTCGGGGAGAACCACGGGGCGGCGGCGTTGCGGCCCGACGGGGCAACACAGCGGCAGCCCGTTGCTCGATCGGTGGAGGGGCGCGCTGAACTCGGGGACCGGGCGGTGACACCCGACGCAGAGGGACGGGCGGGCAGATGCGCGGATGGTGGCCATGACAGGCCGCCGCGTCGCGTGAGGCCGCTCGGTCGGACAAGAGGCCGGGTGGTCGCGCCGGTGTCGGAGTAGAGGCGCGGGTCGACGGCGGCGGCGAGCGACGCAAACCGATCTTAGATCGGAAAACCAAAAAGAAGACGCCGATCAAGACGAACGGCGAGAGAGAAAACCCGGAGCAAGGGCTCGGGAAAAAGACTCTCTAGGGTAGCCGGTCAACACGACCGGCGGACGAACCCTTGGTACGGGCGACGCGGCCCCCGGCGGCGGTCATGGAGGCCGACCGCCCCGGGGGCGGCGCGCGGGGCGGAAGCGGCGGGCGGCGGCTAGGGTTGGATCGGTTAGGCTGATACCATGTTAGAAGGGATAGAGAGGGTTTGGTGGAATCGATTGATGTATTGCTTGAGCCTCGTGGGCGTATATATAGGAGTACATGATCAACTGGAGTAAGGCAAATCAGAATAATTCCTAATCTATCTTATATTTCCTAATTAATCAATATACTCAACACACGATCTTCATCACACCATGAATTCCATCATTGCTTTGTAAGGTTGGCAATTGGGTTATATTCTTGAGCAAACCTGCTAACATGTAGTGTCAAGAAATAGATCGGAGCAATTTCATACTTGATTCATGAGCTGATTTTTTAATCAACAATTCTGTAAAAAAAAACTATGCTGGAATTTGGAGGCATATTGACCACTATTAGTACACACGGCTACAAAAAATTTCACCTAGGCGATCCCAATGCACCATCAAAGGCAAGCAGCTAAAAAATTCCACCTTTGGCGATCGATCTCAATGAACTATCCTTAGCAAGGGCATCTGGTGCAGCGGGCTGCTACCGATGGCGTACTGGTACTTGACCACGTCCTTGAAGCATCCAACTGCGGGCATCGTCGCCGGTGCCGCAGCCGCCTGCTCGTCATCGACTACGTCGTCCTGTACCGCCGCAGCTTCGTCGGCCCGATCGGCGTCGCCTTCGCGGGCGCCGCTGGGCGCCGGGAGCGGATCGTTGGGGCAGTCGTCCTCGCGCTCGACGAGGCGCATGAGGAGGCGGCCGCCGCGCACGCGGCGCGCGCGGACGTAGTAGTCCGGCCGCATGACGCGCACCTTGCTGATGACGAGCCTCCTGTCCTCGGTGCGCGCCCGCCGCAGCGCGCTACGGCCCGCCAGCGACGGGATCGGCGGCGGCAGCCGGCGCCGTCCGGGCTCCCGTCGCCCGTACGAGACCCAGCAGCCCTCGTCCTCCTCGTCGACGCTCTCCTCCGGATCGGTCTCACCGCGCGACGGCGACGCGGGGATCGTCCGCGTCACGACGCCTCCGCCCACGGAGACGGCGTCGGGGGCGAGCAGCGAGCGGAGGCCGGCGAGGGGGGCGAACTTGTCGGCGGAGCGGGAGACGGATAGCAGCATCGGATAGGAATGGGATCGGAGGGGCGGCGGTGCCGTGGTGGTGGCCGGTCGCGGCGCACAAGAAGCGGTGGAGCGAGCGGCGGATGGGATGGGATCGGTGGAGCGCGCCCGCGCGTGGGCTATCGGTTGCGATCGGGGAGGGGAGGGTTGACGAGGCTTTTATACGTGGACGTTTGCTCTCCGGGAAGGCGGGAAGTGGGAGCGGATCGGGCACGGGAACCCCGTGAGGATCGACTCGATCGGTTGATCGGCTTGTCGATCGCTTTCTTGGCCGGCCAATCAATAGGCCTCGCGCCCTAGTTCACTGGTTTCCCAGGCCTCTCTCTCTCTCTCTCCGAGACCCGACCGATCAATGGCGCCCCGCATGCATGCGTTCATGGCTATCCTATCCGGTTATCCTCCTATCCAACCCTGGCTCTGGCCGGAAATAGACGATCATGGAGTTCGAGTTAGGCTTTAGCTCTATCCCGTTCCTGATACGGAGTAAGAGCATCTACACCAAGAGATAGCAAATCCAGGCCCTCAAACGCCCGCGTTCTATGTTGGCTTCCACACACGCGTCTCTCATATTCGAAACTTCAAAACCATACAACCCATGCATCGCTACGTAAAAATTAAAACACGATCAACACGCAGTTCATTGGATCAACATTTCATCGCTGGACAAAAGGAGCATACTTCATCGGAGTTCAACGGCGGACCGTGCAAATCCATACTATTCGCTCCGTTCCTAAATATAAGTCTTTTTAGAGATTTCAATACAAACTACGTATGGATGTATATAGGTATATCTTAGAGTGTAGGTTCACTAATTTTGCTCCGTATGTAGTCCCTTATTGAAATCTCTAAAAAGACTTATATTTATAAACGGATGGAGTACAAATTACTTAAAACATAGACAAAATATAAATAGAACGGGTAAGGGCGGAGGAAATCACCATTTCCTCGCCGGCCCCATCCCCTTTCGGTCGTCGAACGGGTAAGGGCGGAGGAAATCACCATCCGTGTAGGCGTCGGCGTACGGTGGTGCGTCGTCGTCGGAGCTGGAGGTGGAGCCGCCCGTCAAGTCAGAGTCCGAGCTGCAACTTCGGCTTGATAGCCTGCGTAGCAGGCGGTCCTTCTCCTTCGCATGGCGGGCCGCCTTCGCCTTCGCCGCTGCCTCCTTACTTGCCTCGCACTCCGACAACTCGATGGCGAGTCGGAATGCCTTGGCATTCTTGCGGCGGAGGCGCCGCGCATCCGTCTCCGCCGTCGTGAGAGAGCGGCGGAGGACCGATGCGAGGAGCGCGGCATCGGGACCGACCGGCGCGCTCGTGCGTGAACGGCGTGCGGTCAGCGCCTCCCCCGCCGCCGCCCTCTCCCTTGCCCGCTGCCGCTTGCGGCGGGCTGCTCGGGCGTCCTCGTGCCACTTCCGGAGCAGATGGTGGTGGTTGTCGGCGTACCTGAAGGACGGGAGCGGAGCGGCCGGAGCTGTGCGCTGGGCGGGACGGTCCGGCGACGTCGCCGGCGCTGCGTCGATGGGCGACGGGCGCCGAGGAAGAAGATCCGCCGTTGCCGGCGCCGCCTTGCTCGAGCAGCGACCGCCTCAACGCGATGCGGAGGGCGACCTCCTCCACATCGATGCTCGAGCCGTCGGATTCTCCACCGGAGCCACCGCTGCTTCCGTCGTCGACCATCGAATCGGATCGGAGGGGATCGGAAGTGGAATGGACGGAGAGGGAGTTAAGTGGAGTTCGGATTGACCGGTGTCTAGGTTTTTTCGTATGGGGATATTTGTGGGGCACGGATGGGCCAGGCTGGCCAAGCCGACGTGGCGGACACGTCCCAGGCGTTTGAGGACAATTTAAGGCGCTCGTCTGGGTCGGTTTTTCACGACCGTCAGTGACTGGGCCGTCCGTCCGGGCGTTTAAGAACGGTTTGGGTATCCGCCCGGAGATGCTCTAAGTTTGTTTACAAGAAGGCGGAGAAGCTCGTGCACAGGTGGTTGGGGCGCGATGGAGTCGTACGTGGCGACCCGTGACCGGACGGGAAGGCGTCGTACCGTAGGGCGCCCGTAGCTGGCTGGCTCCCGTGTGAGGCGCCGGCTGTAACAGGTGGCTCGGGGTTCACTAGCCGCGGGCTAACCAAGCAACGACGGGAAAATGATCGCTCCTCGTTCGCCTTCGTCGCCGTTGAAAAAATCATCACGATGGGCTCAGTCCAGCAGAAACAAACATTCGGACAGGCTCAAATGGCTGTCTCCAGTCTCCACCCACCCCGCACTATTTCAGCCCATTTCACCAGAATTCACAAGAAGCCATGTCTCCTTGGGTATAGTGATACCATGCTTTAAACGATATTGTGATATCAACTTCGCGTTAACTGCTAAAAAAAAAACTTCACGTTAAGTTTTTTTTTCATGCAAAAAAAAAAAAACTTCACGTTAAGTTGTGGCTCCTATTCTTCTGCGATTTTGGCGGCCTAGATTGACCATTTATATTTAAAATTTTAAGTCAAGGATGATTAGTTTCATCCCAATGTTGTGACAATCGATTGTCGATGTTCACTGGACACCATGTCAGACATGTGTTTTCTCCTCGGCCGGCCAGTCTGTGTTCCATAGAAGGACCGCTAGCAGCCTGGCAATGGGCCAAAATTAAAGCCAGACTTGCATTAGGCACTGTTCAATTCAGTTTTATCCATTTGTTTTCTTGAGTTGTGTTACAATTTCTGTTGAGTTTTTATGATATGTTAGATATCAACATTACCTATATCATGTATTGTTTTCATAATTTTTTTAAACTTCCGAAAGCCTCAACATGTGTTGGGCACAATGGTGGCACCACAAGGGCGAGTACACCAGATACTTTCCTCTCACCGATTATATTCAACATAGATTGTCAAATGGGACAAAGATATCAATACTAACTGGGGTGCAAAGCGGTCAAAACATTTAGACTACATGCTTTCAGTTTTAGTCATTTGTGGACATTAGAGCGTCTCAAACAGTAATAAACCCTAGAACAGAGCCTCCTACTTCTTCAGCCCTTACAATTTCAGAATTTATAACGGCGAACGTCAGATATATATTTGACTCTTTCCAGCGAACGTTGTGTCTGTTGTCAGATCGGCTGCACGAATCTTGAAGCAAAGGAACTAGCCACGTCAGTTTTCTCTTTCGTTCGTTAAATATTGCATCGGCGCAAACGTGCAGAGATGACGAGGCCGCGGCTTTATCCCCTTTCCCCGGTCATTATCTTCTCCCATTTCCATTCGCGAGCGGCGAACTGAGAGAGAGAGAGGCGAGCGGCCAAGGTGCTCGTCGCGGAGGTCGTCGTCTTCCTTCGTGCGTAGACGGAGGTGGCGCTCGGCGGCGGGCTCACGTAGGAAGCCACGATGTCGGGCTCGCGGAATACCTCAAGCAGCCACGCCCCGCTCTCTCGCCGGCGGGCTGCGCGGAAGGACGTCGAGGTGGTGTCGGGGGCTGCACGAGCTCACGATGATGGGCCGCGCCCCGTTCCTCTCACCGGCTTGCATTCCTGATGCGAGCGAACCTCGGGCAGCCGCGCCCTGCTCCAATGCGATGGTCACCGACGTGCGTGAAGGCGTTGCTGGCTGGCGGGTGCGTCGGCGACCGTGCTCGCTGAAGGGCTCGTCCCCGCATCGAGGGATGGCGGCAGGCCAGACGGCGTGGTGGAGGATTAGTGTCTAGCAGGGCGATGAGGTACTGTCGGTCGTCCTAAGTCCATTCATGGGGGCGCGTCGAGATGGCCATTTGCCCCGATGACAGCGGTGTGTGGGAGATTGCGGTTGCGGGAGAACCGGACGAACTGCTGCTGAAGGGAAGCTTCGACTACATGTCCACTGGGGCTTCCCTCTCAGGGGCGGGCCCACCTCAATGCAAGGGTATTCAGCTGAATACCCATTATTTTTGCCAAAATACTAGGTATATATATAGTGTATATCATATGTATGTACGAGGAAAAACGAAACCCACGACATTGGCCCATAGGCCCAAAAGGCTTTAGGCTGCGATCGTGCGCACACATCCGTCGCTGCTTTACGTCGTCGCCTCATCGAGCGATCGTTCCCTCGGCGTTAGGGTTTCTTGTTCTCTCGACGACTCCATGCCGCCGTTGAGCTAATTGTTCCCAACCACGATCTTTGCCTCAGGAAGATCACTCGGGCTGATTAAGGGGGGATCCTTGCATCCCTACCCAGCCTTGGTCGACTCCTTGAGGTGATTGGCGGACTAGGGTTCTTTCAGCAACACCCGATCTATCTTCTTCGGGTTAGGGTTCTGATTATGGCGACCGAGAACGCGCCGGCGGCAGCGGCGGGGGCGAGTTCTGGGTCGATGACTGACGTGGAGAAGATGATGGCCGAGTTAGGCCTCCGGGAGGAGGACCTCGACGACGCCGTCTACGATGAGAAAGAGGCACCACCAGAGGCGACTAGATGGATGGCGCTCGCTCGGGTTCACATCGACAAGCCGTACAACCAGTTCTGATTCTTCAAGAATATGAGATATGCTTGGAATCTGGCACAAGATGTGAAGTTTAGGCCACTGGAGGATAACCTCTATACGATGCAATTCTTCTGTCTTGGGGACTGGGAACGCGTGATGCAGGATGGTCCATGGAACTTTAGAGGTGACATGGTGATCATTACACCATACGATGGCGTCACGAAACCCACACTTGTGAAGCTTGACACCCTGGATATTTGGATTCAGATTCATGATGTTCCAGATAAGTACGCCCATCTAGTGCCAGCCTTGGCAGGGAAAGTCGGAGAGGTGCTATTCGTTGAGACACAAACCCAGGATTTTGCGGGGAATTTCTATCGCGCCTGGGTTAAAATCAATGTCCATAAGCCTTTGAAAAATGCAGTTTCCATGATCCGGGATGGGGAACGTCAAATCTACAGAGTGAAATACGAGTGGCTCCCAGACTGGTGCGCTGTATGTGGCCATCTTGGGCATGTTTTCAAGGAACATGGTGACGGAGTTCATCCACCGTCGAAGCTGGTCTTTAAGGATCTCAGGGCATCTTGGTCTATGAGAGTTGGCGAAGGTCCAGGAGGTGTCCGAGGCCGCCGAGGAGGAAGACGTGGAGGCCGGTCTGGTGGAAGTCGGGGCAGAAACAATATGCAGGCAGATGGTGAGTATGACCATGAAGCAACCTCGGAAGATGTGGACATGCTGGACAAGAGCAGGAAGAGGGCGGATAGGAATGAAGCTGTGCCAGCTGCTAGCTCTATGCCAAGTGCTATACCATAGAATTTGGAAGGGGCGGCCTCCCACTTGGCGATTGTCCCTGTTGGAACCTTTCCAATAAGTCCACCGCCAAAGAGAGACCCCAAGAGAGTCAGCACCACAGCAGATGGGAAGAACATCACTAATGCAGTAGCAAAAACAAATTTGGCGGGCTTCCTGTAGGGGAACGCGACAGAAAACAAAAAAAATTCGGTACAGCGAGCACGCCCAGGACCACTATGGAGACTGCATACATGGTTTGATTTGATCATTACCGACTCGTAGCGCAGCGGAAGTAGAGTCGATGTAGATCGTCGGTGCAGATCCCCGCAACTAGGATTTACAACCTCCCAACCGCGAGGATGTACTCCCTCGTCGGACAGCCCTTCGGGAGGTGGTCGGACAGTCCCTTGGACGATGTCACGGACAGCCCTTCGGGAGGACCCTCGAAACTCGAACGGTAACTCGGACAACCCTTCGGAAGGACCCTCGAACAGCCCCTCGGGCAAAAGATCGAAATTACGACCTCTCTACAGGGTTGCACACATACGGTGTCAGCTATCCGGCAGGGATTCGCCGTCCAGAACTAGTTCCTGCCGGAACCCAGACATCCTTTCGGCTCTACGAAACTATTTCGTGGGAGGGAGAGAGAGAGAGAGCCAGACAAAGCATGGCATGTGTATGAGAGCAAGGGATGAGTGTGGAGAGCACCTCTCCACCTCTATTTATAGGAAAGCCAAGGGGTAGGATTGGCACACAAAATACCAAAGTACCCCCACTTTATGTCACACATAAAGGGAATAAAAGGCAAAAAAGAATGGCATGTGGAGCTCCATGGAGGAGCTCCACCTTGGCCGGCCACCCTCATGCCCCCCCAAAGGGGGTTCCTTAGTCCCTAAGTCTTCTAGAAGCCTTTTGGGAAAAATCTCAAAAGGTGGCTTTCCAAAAATTAACCATAAAGTGATTTTCACAATTCACAGAACCAATTTTCCGCGACCGTTAAATCCGAAAATATTTCTGTGGGTCTTAGAATAATTCCAGTACCCACTAAAATGATTTTGGATGCGTTCCGAAACAATTCCGGATTAGTGATTTTCATCTGCGAAAAGCAACCAAACCGGTTCCGGCAGCTCCGGAACATTTCCGGTTTTTATCCCGAAAAAATAACAGAAGTTTCCAGAACAATTCTGGCACCCTCCAAGAATTTCCAGGCGTGTGCCGAAAACAATTTGACTTAATGGTATACCCCGAAACAACTTTTCAGTTTTACCGAAACTATTCCGGTGTTCTCTCCGGAACGTTTCCGTTGTCTCCGAAACTTTTCCGGTGACTTTCTCTCAGACTCCATGTCTAGTATTCAGCAGATAGATGACCCTTAAGCGTGTGACCCTATAGGTTCGGTGAAGCATAGACATGACCCGGAACACTTTCCGATCAATGATCAACATCGGAGCCGTGGACACCCATATTGACCCCTATACCCACACGAATAAATATTCGAGTGAACCTCCAGTTGTCGTGTGCTATTCCTGTTGCTTCGCGATATGTTACAAACACCCGAGGTGAGATTTTGTGCATCCCCATGGATCAACAACTTGTCCACTATGCCAGTTACCTCGTTACCAGTTTTGTTCTCTTTTCTCGTTTCCGTGTTCCGGCATCCCTGTGATCAAATCACCCTTTGTCTGGCCAGACGATGATGGATACCGTAACACCGAGAGAGCCCGAGAATATCTTTCCATCGTCGGAGGAGCAAATCCCAATCTTGAGCTATCTCGTTTCTTGTCATACTTTTCCGTGAATCCGTAAGCCGCCGTAATAACCACCCAGTTACGGATGACGTTTAACAAACCCCAAAGTTCACGAAGCAAGTACGAAGGAACTCGATACTCTCATGGTCTAAGGAATAATGCAAACATTAACTTTCTCTGTGTTATTAACCATTAACTTGTGACGAATGTATCTCATAGCATAACATCAATACGGGTCGATTCAACACAAGTGTTCTTCTAACATTGTGCCCTCAAAATTGCCGGCATAGCCATGCCCATGATCAGGAAAACATGATCATCATGCAATACTTGAGCCAGTCTTAGAGGCAAGACTAGGAATACATTTTACCGTTTAGTATACCACACGTGCACATGAGTTTCCCTCCGAGCCTCGTGGATATTGCAGACTCGGGAATCATTGCAGTTATAGCATGGAACATAAACATTCATTACAAACTCGGAGATACAAAATAACTGTTATTACTGCCTCTAGGGCATATCTCCTACAGACTCCCACTTGCACTAGAGTCATAATCCAGTTACATGGCTTCCCTAACACCAATGGCTATCCGGTACTGCTCATGCTTTGCTCGTGGTAGAGGCTTTGTCATCGGATCTGACACGTTCAGATCCGTGTGAACTTTGCGTACTTTCACTAAACCCGCTTCGACATGATGTCGAATGAGTTTATATTTGCGTTCAATATGTCTTGTCTTATGGTGCGAACTTGGCTCCCTTGCCTGAGCCACGGCGCCACTATTATCACAATAGATCTCCACCGGGTCCAGAGCACTTGGAACCACACCAAGGTCTTCAAGAAATTGCTTGATCCATACCGCCTCTTTGGAGGCTTCTGAAGCTGCAACATATTCCACCTCCGTCGTAGAATCCGCCACAGTCTTTTGTTTGGAACTTTTCCAATCAACTGCGCCGCTGTTCAATATGAAAACATAGCCTGATTGAGATTTGAAGTCATCTGGGTCAGTCATGAAGCCTGCATCAGTGTAACCACTTACAATGAGCTCTTCATCACCTCCGTACACAAGGAGTAAATCCTTGGTCCTTCTGAGGTACTTAAGAATACCCTTAACTGCGGCCCAGTGTTCCAATCCTGGATCACTTTGGTACCGGCTGCTAACACTTAGCGCATAGGAAACGTTCGGTCTTGTACATAGCATGGCATACATAATAGAACCAACTGCCGAAGCATATGGAACATCATTCATCTGTACTCGCTCATCGAGAGTCCGAGGACACTGATTCTTGCAAAGCACTGTGCCAGGTGACATGGGGAGTAGGCCTTTCTTGGAGTTCTCCATGTTGAACCTTTTCAACACCTTGTCAATGTACGTGCTTTGGCTAAGCGCTATCAGGCGTTTTGATCTATCTCTATAGATTCTGATACCCAATACATATGCTGCTTCGCCTAAGTCTTTCATTGAAAAACTCTTTTTCAATGAGTCTTTTATTTCGCTAAGAAAATTCACGTCATTTCCAATCAACAATATGTCATCCACATACAAGATTAGAAATGCTTTTGCGCTCCCACTAAACATCTTGTAAACACAAGATTCTTCGTCATTCCTGATGAAGCTGAACTGTTTGACCACTTCATCAAAATGAATGTTCCAGCTCCTTGATGCTTGCTTCAGACCATAAATGGCTTTCTGAAGTTTGCATACCTTTCTAGCATCCTTATGAACGACAAAACCTTCAGGCTGTATCATGTATACATCTTCTTTGAGATTTCCATATAGGAAAGCCGTTTTGATGTCCATCTACCATATTTCATAATCGAAATAAGTAGCAATTGCTAGTAATATCCGAACAGACCTATGCATAGCTACGGGCGAGAAAGTCTCATCGTAGTCCACTCCTGGAACTTGCGTGAACCCTTTCGCGACAAGTCTAGCTTTGTGGATAGTAATGTTACCATCCGCGTCCGTCTTTCTTTTGAAAATCCATTTACAACCAATGGGCTTTACGCCTTCTGGAAGTTCTTCCAAGTTCCAAACTTGGTTTTCGTACATGGATTCCATCTCGGATTTCATGGCCTTGTGCCATTCCCTTAGCTAGGCCCCGCCATTGCTTCCTTGTAGTGCGCAGGTTCATCGTCTTCAAGAATGAAGATTTCGTTATGAAACCACTCAGGTGGATGGATAGCCCTACCTGATCTGCGCGGTTCAGTTACAACATTGTCTGAAGTTTCCACATCACATGCAAGAACTTCCGGCTCGGTTGTAGGGATAATTAGCGGAATTTCTTCTGGTTCCTTAGCCATATCAACGGTTGCCGAAGATTCACTAATCTCATCAAGTTGTACTGTCCTCCCACTCACTTCTTTAGCGAGAAACTCTTTCTCAAGAAATTGTCCATTTCTGGCAACAAACACTTTGTTGTCGGACGGGTGGTAGAAGGAATACCCAATTGTTTCCTTGGGACAACCTACAAAGTAACATTTGTCTGATCTGGGATCGAGTTTGGTAGGTTGTAAATGTTTTACGTATACCCCACAACCCCAAATCCTGAGATGCGACAAACCGGGTTTCTTCCCGTTCCATAACTCGTATGGTGTCGTCTCAACAGACTTAGATGGTGCTCTGTTTAATGTGTGAGCGGCAGTTTCTAGTGCGTGACCCCAAAAAGATATCGGCAGATCTGTAAGAGACATCATCGACCTTGCCATGTCTAACAGGGTTCGGTTACGTCTTTCCGATACTCCGTTTCTCTGTGGAGTTCCGGGAGGCGTAAGCTGTGAAACGATTCCATGATTACTCAGATGTTGGCTAAACTCATGACTAAGATATTCGCCCCCGCGATCAGACCGTAGAAACTTAATCCTTTTGTTACGATGATTTTCTACCTCATTCTGAAATTCTTTGAACTTTTCAAAGGTTTCCGACTTATGCTTCATTAAGTAGATATATCCATACCTACTCAAATCATCAGTAAAAGTCACGAAGTAGAAATACCCACCCCGTGCGATTGTGCTCATTGGACCACATACATCACTATGTATTATTTCCAACAATTCACTCGCCCGTTCAGGATGACCCGTGAACGGCGTCTTGGTCATTTTTCCCATCAAGCAAGCTTCACATGTGTCAAATGATTCAAAATCAAAGGACGGTAAAACTCCATCTTTATGGAGTCTTTGCATGCGTTTCTTTCCGATGTGGCCAAGCCGACAGTGCCACATGAAAGTGGTGGTGGTATCAGCCTTCTTAAGGCGTTTAGCATTCACGTTAAAGACATCATTTCCACATTCAAGATTTAGTATGAAAAGGCCCCCAACAATGGGTGCAAATCCATAAAACATATTCTTACAATAAAGTGAACAACCATTGTTCTCAGACTTGTACGAATACCCATCGTGTACTAAACATCATCCGGAGATAATGTTTCTACACAATAGTGGAACAAAATAACAGTTACTTAGTTCTAAGATAAATCCCGAAGGGAGACGTAGAGGCATAATGCCGATGGCTTGAGCGGCGATCCCAGCGCCGTTCCCAACGCGCATCACGACTGCATTCTTTGCTAGCTTGCGCAGCAGGCCCTGTATCGAGTTGCAAATGTGAGCAACCGATCCGGTATCAAATACCCAAGACTTAGAATTTTCGTTAGCAAGCAAAACGTCAATGACATTAACTTGTATAACAATTATACCTTTTCCGGTTTTCCCGTACTTCTTATCTTCCAGGTACTTCTTGCAGTTTCTCTTCCAGTGTCCTGTGCCCTTGCAGTAGAAGCACTCAGTTTCATTCTAGGCTCCGCCCTTAGAGTTGCTTTGGGAGCCGGTCTTACCGGCGCCCTTGCCCTTCTTTGGCTTGCCTTTCTTTTTAAAACTGGCGGTTTTATTCACAAGCAACACTTGCTTGCGATTTTTCCGCAGTCCTCCTTCCGCAGTTTTCAGCATGGCGAGCACCTCTTTCGGTGTCTTCTTCATCCCACTCATGTTGTAGTTCATGGTAAAACCGTCGTAAGACGGGGGGAATGAAGCAAGCAACATGTCCATCATATGGGCTGGTGGAATTGGAAATTCCAGGGTTTTAAGCCTTTCAGCGTAGCCAATCATTTTGACCATGTGTTCGCCAACTGAACTGCCCTCAACCATCCTGCAATCCATCACGGCCTTCATGATATCAAATCGTTCAGACCGTGCGGTTTTCTTGTACAGAGCATCCAATTCCCGGATCATATCGCGGGCATTATGGAATTCAAAACGTTTTTGAAGCTCTGGACTAATGCAAGCTAGCATGAGGCACTGCACTAAGTTGTAATCATCATCCTTAGTGGCCCAAACATTTTGTTCATCTTCCGGGGCAGTTGCCGCCGGTCTAGCTGAAAGAGAATTTTCAAGCACATACATTCTCTTAGCGCTCCTGAGGACAATCCTCAGGTTACGGACCCAGTCCGCATAGTTGTTTCCAGTCGCAGCTAACTTCTCTTTCTCTAACATCGGGCCTAAGTTGAACGCGGCATTGCGAGCCATTTGATCTACAACGGTAAACACAAGTTTCACTTAGACTTTGTTCATAATGATTTTTGCACTAGTGAATAAACAATTTTATTCTAAAGTGCGCTCCCACTCAAATCAATATCTCTCATAATTGATTATGAGTGATTCAGGATCCGCATTTCAATTCGACACCATTGACGGGTTCATCACGAATGACACGAATTTCAATCGGTAGGCCAACTTGCCAATCACATCTCTATGTGACTCTTGTCCATCTTTCGATGCGCGTGTTCCGAGCTCAGGACTGTCCTGCCTGAACGTCAAGACAACCAAGTGATCACGCAGTGAGGTCTGACCTTCACCCGCCTTACACCTCTCTAATCGTTTGTGCTCATGTGTACATGGTGCACCCCGAAAAGATATGTGTTGTAGACGGTGCTACACTTGGGAGAACACTAACTACTTGATATTTTAAGTGAGAGATCACCCTAATAAAAAGCGACTACCGCGCAATCAAAAGGGTGCATCATAAGGGATAAACATGTCAGGCAATTCATAATAGCATGATATGGTATAGCCCTTTCTGACGGAGAAGTCTTTAATTTCTTCGTCTTCGGCATTTGCGTCGGTGTTCACCTTCGCGAAGATTGCCACCACCTAGTCGATGCACCAGATAATATTGCTATCTCTATAGCTAATAAAATAAGTGCATTACTTAAGGTTGACACGCAGGTCATTAAAGTGACAATCATATGGCTCCAGCCATCATGCCGAATCATGACACGCAGGTCATGTTAGTAAATTTACATCATATAGTCATCTCATACATAATCGAATTAATATGAGCACTGCTATACCACATCACATGCACATCCTGCAAAACCAAGTTTGATGCCTCTAATCGGTTTATGCACAAAAAAAATTACGTGGCTTCTAAGGTTTTGGCTTAAACCGCAGCTACCAACGTTTATCATCAAGTATGATTATTCAAGTCGCTAGATTAACATCGCGGGGTGTATGAAACACGAGATAATAAAATCTCGAGCCCCATACTAAACTTCGTCATACGCATGACCCCCGTGCAGATCATATCTGCATTGCCCTTTCGTCTGCGAAATTTCATCTTTCTTTTGACTATGGTGGAACCCAAAGAACTGATAGCACTTCGTTGATCAACCAGGATCGCGGATTGCCAGAACTTTGTCAAATTCCACCATGCTGTCTCGAGATCAGAAATACGCAAATTCTAGGGAAGCAACAAGAACATCGGGTAACCGATTTCATCTGCTACCCGCATAAATAATTTTTAGCATAGATCTCATCTACTACAAAATTATATTATGCAATACCCATACATCTCCATGTATTCTAGATCGTAACCTGCATCTACGCATAGCATGGCTCTTGATGCCACTGTAGGGGAACATGACAGAAAACAAAAAAATTCGGTACAGCAAGCACGCCCAGGACCACTATGGAGACTGCATACAGGGTTTGATCTGATCATTACCGACTCGTAGCGTAGCGGAAGTAGAGTCGATGTAGATCGTCGGTGCAGATCCCCGCAGCTAGGATTTACAACCTCCCAACCGCAAGGATGTACTCCCTCGTCGAACAGCCCTTCGGGAGGCGGTCGGACAGTCCCTCGGACGATGTCACGGACAACCCTTCAGGAGGACCCTCGAAACTCGAACGGTAACTCGGACAGCCCTTCGGGAGGACCCTCGAACAGCCCCTCGGGCAAAAGATCGAAACTACGACCTCTCTATGGGGTTGCACATATACGGTGTCAGCTATCCGACATGGCTTCGCCGTCCAGAACTAGTTCCTGCCGGAACCCAGACAGCCTTTCGGCTCTACGAAACTATTTCGTGGGAGGGAGAGAGAGAGCCAGACAAAGCATGGCATGTGTATGAGAGCAAGGGATGAGTGTGGAGAGCACCTCTCCACCTCTATTTATAGGAAAGCCAAGGGGTAGGATTGGCACACAAAATACCAAAGTATCCCCACTTTATGTCACACATAAAGGGAATAAAAGGCAAAAAAGAATGGCATGTGGAGCTCCATGGAGGAGCTCCACCTTGGCGGGCCACCCTCATGCCCCCCAAGGGGGTTCCTTAGTCCCTAAGTCTTTTAGAAGCCTTTTGGGAAAAATCTCAAAAGGTGGCTTTCCAAAAATTAATCATAAAGTGATTTTCACTATTCACGGAACCAATTTTCCGCGACCGTTAAATCCAAAAATATTTCTGTGGGTCTTAGAATAATTCCAGTACCCACTAAAATGATTTTGGATGCGTTCTGAAACAATTCCGGATTAGTGATTTCCATCTGCGAAAAGCAACCAAACCGGTTTCGGCAGCTCCGGAACATTTCCGGTTTTTACCCCGGAAAAATCCCAGAAGTTTCCAGAACAATTCTGGCACCCTCCAAGAATTTCCAGGCATGTGCCGAAACCAATTTGACTTAATGGTATACCCCAAAACAACTTTTCAGTTTTACCGAAACTATTCCGGTGTTCTCTCCGGAAAGTTTCGGTTGTCTCCGAAACTTTTCCGGTGACTTTCTCTCAGACTCCCTGTCTAGTATTCAGCAGATAGATGACCCTTAAGCGTGTGACCCTATAGGTTCGGTGAAGCATAGACATGACCCGGAACACTTTCCGATCAATGATCAACATCGGAGCCGTGGACACCCATATTGACCCCTATACCCACACGAATAAATATTCGAGTGAACCTCTAGTTGTCGTGTGCTATTCCTGTTGCTTCGCGATATGTTGAAAACACCCGAGGTGAGATTTTCTGCATCCCCGTGGATCAACAACTTGTCCACTATGCCAGTTACCTCGTTACCGGTTTTGTTCTCTTTTCTCATTTTCGTGTTCCGGCATCCCTGTGATCAAATCACCCTTTGTCTGGCCAGACGATGATGGATACCGTAACACCGAGAGGGCCCGAGAATATCTCTCCATCGTCGGAGGAGCAAATCCCAATCTTGAGCTATCTCGTTTCTTGTCATACTTTTCCGTGAACCCGTAAGCCGCCGTAATAACCACCCAGTTACGGATGACGTTTAACAAACCCCAAAGTTCACGAAGCAAGTACGAAGGAACTCGATACTCTCATGGTCTAAGGAATAATGCAAACATTAACTTTCTCTGTGTTATTAACCATTAACTTGTGACGAATGTATCTCATAGCATAACATTAATACGGGTCGATTCAACACAGGTGTTCTTCTAACATTGTGCCTTCAAAATTGCCAGCATAGCCATGCCCATGATCAGGAAAATAGGATCATCATGCAATACCTGAGCCAGTCTTAGAGGCAAGACTA
The DNA here is from genome assembly GCA_039707655.1 of Elymus sibiricus. Classification (NCBI taxonomy): domain Eukaryota; kingdom Viridiplantae; phylum Streptophyta; class Magnoliopsida; order Poales; family Poaceae; genus Elymus; species Elymus sibiricus. The sequence goes on from CM077674.1 coordinate 310,651,060, forward strand.
GGAATACATTTTACCGTTTAGTATACCACACGTGCACATGAGTTTCCCTCCGAGCCTCGTGGATATTGCAGACTCGAGAATCATTGCAGTTATAGCATGGAACATAAACATTCATTACAAACTCGGAGATACAAAATAACTGTTATTTCTGCCTCTAGGGCATATCTCCTACACTCCCAGGAGGGGCGCCACCAGGCCCAATGAGTCTTTTCTGTTGGAACTTTCGTGGTGTGGGTAACCCCACAACAGTTCACGAACTTCGCGATCTTGCGAAGAAATTTACCTCGACCGTACTATGCATTGTTGAAACCCAGATAGATAGGGTACGTGTCAAGAATTTAAAAGGAGAGCTAGGTTACAATAAAAGCTATGCTGTGAGTAGTGATGGAAGAAGTGGTGGTTTAGGAATTTTCTAGAATGATGAAATAAATTTACAAGTTTCTGGTTATTCTAAGTATCACATAGATGCAATGATTCATAATGCAAGGCCTGTACCATGGAGGATGACATGTGTTTATGGTGAAGCCCAGGTTCAGGAAAGATATCTTACATATGACACAATGAGGAACCTTGCTGGGACATCTAATGACCCATGGGTCCTAATTGGCGATTTTAACGAAGTACTCCTGGCCAGGGAGCACCATGGGGTTAATCAGAGAAGCCAAAACTAGATAGATGCGTTCAGGGCAGCAGTTGACGATTGCTCGTTAATGGATTTGGGCTATAATGGTTTAGCATGGACTTTTGAAAGAAGAGTAGCCGGAGGGTCATTCACGCGAGTATGGCTGGATAGGGCCCTTACATGCGCTGCGTGGCGGGGCGTCTTCCCCTATGCGGAGGTGGATCACTTGACGGTGGCAGCGTCAGACCACCAGCCCATTCTGCTTCGGATGCATGCAACTCATGATGACCCAATTATAAGAAGCTTTAAATATGAGTGCATGTGGGAACTCACCCGGCGCTACATGGGAAAGTGGCAGAGGCATGGGGATCACCAGCAGGGGATTCGATATAGGAGGTGGCAGCTAGCCTGAAGGCCCTTTCTGGATCGCTGAGCACCTGGGACAAAGTGATCTTTGGTAGGGTCAGGAAAACCATTAAAGAATTGAAACAGGAGCTGGAGTATCTGAGGAAGATCCCGGTGCAAACTGGACCATGAAATAGAGAGCTTCAGATCAAGGCAGATCTGCTAGAGTTATACAAAAGAGAAGAGCTAATGTGGAAGCAAAGGGCTCGCCTAGAGTGGCTTAGGGCTGGGGACAAGAACACTCGCTATTTTCATATGTGGGCAAACATGAGGAGAGCGAAAAATAGAATAAAAGCGTTATTACGACCGGATGGGTCCCAAACAGAGAACATACAGGAGATGAAGGAGATGACCAATACTTTTTATAATAATTTGTACACATTGGAGGGGACTGAAAACATGCAAGATGTCATAGATACTATCCCCACGAAAGTGACACAACAAATGAATGAGTCTTTGAATTCTCCATATACTGAAGAAGGTCAAGGTGGCGCTTTTTCAGATGGCTCCTCAGAAGGCTCCTGCACCAGATGGCTTTCCAGCTCAATTTTTTCAGAAGCATTGGGATATTTGTGGTGAAGCAGTCACAAAGGTGGTCTTGAAAATTGTTGACGGAAAAGAGAGTGCTAAGGAGACTAATAACACCATCTTGGTACTGATTCCTAAGGTAAAAAACCCACTGCTCCTTTCCTAGTTTCGACCTATCAGCTTGTGTAATGTTCTCTACAAGTTGGCTTCCAAGGTTATAGCTAATAGATTGAAGGTGGTCCTACCCGAAATCATCTCGGAGGAGCAATCGACATTTGTCCCAGGACACCTTATTACTGACAATATTATTGCTGCCTACGAATGTTTGCATTTTATGAAGAGAAACAGGGCCCAGAAACATAGGCATTGTGCTTTGAAACTGGATATGATGAAAGCCTACGACAGGTTAGAGTGGAGTTATCTAAGGGCAGTCATGTTAAAACTAGGATTTACAGAACGGTGGGTGAATATTATTATGGGGATGGTTACTTCAGTCTCCTTCTCAGTTCTGTTTAATGGTCAGAAGCTTGATGTTTTTCAACCTACACGTGGTATCCGTCACGGTGACCCAATTTCACCGTACCTCTTTTTGTTGGCAGCAGAGGGCCTTTCATGCCTTTTAAAATCTAGAGTTCGGTCATCTAGTCTTGGTGGCATACAGGTGGCTTCGTCGCCTCCGCCGGTAAACCACTTATTATTCGCAGATGACAGCCTGCTGTTTTTTAAAGCAACCACTGAGGGGGTTGAAGAAGTGTCTTCCCTTTTGGAAACTTACGCAAGTGCTTCTGGTCAAAGAGTTAACAGAGAGAAATCTTTGATCTTTTTTAGTAAGAGGTGCCTTGAACAATAGAGACTGGTTATTAAGAATATCTTGAATGTACCTAATGAGCAGCTTAATGAAAAATATCTTGGTATGCCATCAGATGTGGGTGTCTCCAAACATGGCGCTTTTAAATATCTCAAGGATAGGTTGTGGAACAAGATTCAGGGGTGGATGGAGAAACTTTTGTCAGCAGCAGGAAAGGAGTTTTTGATGAAATCAGTAGCCCAAGCTATCCCAGTGTATTCTATGTCATGCTTTAAACTTCCCCGAGAGCTCTGCCAGCAATTAACATCTATGATCAAGGCCTTTTGGTGGGGTAGTAAACAAGGACACCGCAAACCATACTGGGTGAATTGGGATATAGTGACTATGCCTAAATATATGGGGGGGTCCGGGATTCTGAGATTTTGAGATTTTTAATCTAGCCCTCTTAGCTAGACAGGCATGGAGAATTTTAGAGAATCCAGATTCGTTGAGTGCGAGGATACTTAAAGCTGTATATTTTCCCAACGATGATTTTCTTGCAGCTGACCTTGGGAGCCACCCATCCCAAATCTGGCGCTCGATTTTGGAGGGACGTGACACTTTGAAAGTGGGCCTGATTAGGCGAATTGGTACAGGAGCCACCACTCACATATGGAACATGAATTGGATTCCGAGAAGAGAAAACATCAGGCCTATCATTTTTCTGGTTGCCCAACCACCGCAGATGGTGTCCGAGCTTCTCGACCAAAGTAACGGTCGGTGGAATGCAGAGCTAATTTCACAAGTTTTCTTACCTTTTGATGCTGCAGCTATCCTTCAAATACCTGTGTGTACCCGGGTTGTGCAGGATTTTTGGTCGTGGAATTTTGAAAAGAATGGGAGGTTCTCTGTTCGATCAGCCTACAGAATGATTGTTGATATAAAGAGAAGGCGTGAAGACTGGTTAGAAGAGCGTGCGGGTGCCTCAAACAATTTGGAAAATGAGAAGTCCTGGACGACTTTGTGGAAGATTTCAGTGCCAGCAAAAATAAAGATGTTCCTTTGGAGATTGGCGAGAAACTCGGCCCCTACTGAAGATGTTCGGAAGCATAGAAAAATGTCCACCCATGACGCTTGCTTTGCCTGTGGCGCACAAGACTCATGGAGACATAGTCTAATTGAATGTACGATGGCACGATGTGTATGGGCTCTAGTGGATCATGATCTGCTCGAACATATGATTTCTACGACGGAACCATCAGCGAGAACATGGCTATTTACAATGATGGATGTGCTCAAATATGAGGAACTGGTGCGGATGTGTGTTACTCTATGGGCTATATGGTACACACGAAGGAAGCTTATTCATGTGGGGATAAACCAGAGCCTGTATGAAACACACAGGTTTGTTTTGAATTTTATTTCAGAACTGGATCAGATGAAAGATCAGGACTCGCATGGAGTAACAACAGTACATGTAGCATCTCAAGCTAGGCGATGGATTCCACCGGATCTTGGCTTTGTGAAAATAAATGTCGACGCTGGTGTTTCTCTGAATTTCAACGCGGGTGCTGCTGTTGCGATATGCCGAGATAGGGATGGCACTTATCTAGGCTCTTCGGTGCTTGTAATACATGGAATGATAGATCCATCAACGCTGGAAGCCCTAGCCTGTAGGGAGGCCCTCTCCTTGGCACATGATTTGGCAATGCAACACATTCAGATTGCCTCGGATTGCAAGCAGGTCATAAACCACATCCAAGAAGAGTCAGGGGGGAAACTATGGAGGAATAGTGAGAGAGATTGTAGAAACTTCTAGTGCTTTTTCTTCTTGCAATTTTGATTTTGAATCTCGAGTTTCAAATTTTGAAGCTCATAACATAGCTAAATTTGGTGTGTCTCTCCCTGTTGGAAGACATGTTTGGCTGGGATCGCCCCACGACCCAGTAGTGATTCCTGTAAACATTATCATTGATCAATAAAGGATATCTATGTTCTGCTAAAAAAAAAATCCGTCGCTGCTTCGGTTTTACCTCCGCCAAAACAAAACCGGCGCCGCCCTTCCCCCGTTTCCCAAATTCTGTTCGCAAGCAAGCCGCCAGGCAGCAGGCTCGTTGCCATCAGCCATAACCTGTTCGCACGCGCGCACGACGACAGGCACTCGCGGGCGGCGCGACGCGGCCCATCATCCAGATTCCAGCTACACGACATCCAACCCTCGCTCCCTCTGATACTGATCTTTGCATGCATCGGTCTTCAACTTTGAAGCCCTAGGTTCAACTAGCAGTAAGTATTTTCTGTTTATCGAAAATAGATGTGTTCATGTGGTCTAATACATTACCACTATTAAAATTGAGATTTGGGGTTGCTCCTCTTGTTGATTCTTAGTTGAACTAAATCCATCTGGCTAATTAGACGCTGGTTACTGATTTCTCTGTGTATCTCATGCTGCTTAGGCTAATAAGAAAGATGGGGCAAAAATACTTGAATGATTGCTTGGTTACATTTATCGAAAGAGATTTTTTCTTGCAAGTTAAGGAAAAGGACATCATCACTAATTTTCAAAGCATCAAGGATCGGAAAGTTATCCTTTAATCTGTAATCTGTAAGTTTTCTTTATCATTTGTAATTTTCTATCTCTATATATCTTGGATGTTGCACTTTGATAGGTTGAACAAATAGTATTTCTATATGGTGGAGAATTTGAAGTTATTATCAATTATGTGAATCTGTTATATTATGCTATATCTTTATGTATTATCCAATTTGTATAACTGGTAGTAGAATCAATTATATACACCAAACAAGGCTTTAGTGTTTCAAAAAAAATCCTTTGAAATTTTGAATACACACTCTTGAAATCCTGGGCCGCCCCTGTTCCCTCTCCTCCCCACAGTGAGACGTCGACCCTCGTGCCCCTTTTTGCTGCTGTTGATGCATATTGAAATTCACCCCAAATCTTACTGTTTCTGAAACTTTTTTAGAGATCTATTTTGTGCCATTGTTATCAGTGGATGGATTTGAGAACAACAGGTTAATAACTGAAGATAAGACCTGGGGAATTTCATATCTCAGTTTCTAACACTCAACATGGCATTTTTAGCGGCTACACGTGGCAACTTAAGAACTGATTGTTAATTTTACTCTATTGCAATTTCTTTATTCCTGGCAATTTGGAATGTGAAGGAACATGCTGTATGTGGTGACATGGCAATTTCCTTATCCTGGCAATTTTTGGAATGTGAATGAGCATGATGTATAGTGGCGACATGGCAATTTTTTGGAATACAAATTCTTAAACCATGGAAATTTTAGAAAATTTTAGTTCATCCACACAAGTTTTTTTTTGAAACTTTTTGTATCCTAATTTTCCAAGTTCTGACACGATGATTTTGCTAGTATTTTACATTTTGAAATGTTTGTATAGGAAGAGAGAAACTGCTAAAATTTTACTATAGATCCCCATGGCAATTTAATGATGTGTATCAAGGCAATTTAACGTGTGTCCCTGTGGCAAATCCTTTTTGTTACATATCATGGGAAATTTTGTGGTAGGTGGAGAGGTGGAGGGTGAAATGCATGGCAATTCTTTTTGTATATAGCATCCCAAATTAACATTCAGGCTGCCATTTTTTTTGTACCCATGGCTAATTCCTAATTTTGCCATCCTTTTCAAAGTACAAATCAGCTAAATTTTGATACATTTGCCATCTTTTTTGTTTAAAGAACAAATCTGATAAATTTGCTATGCGCCCTTTTACAAATTTCAAAAATCTTGTCATGTTATTTATAGAACAAAATCCGTAATTTTAGCCATGGGCCCATAGAAATTTGCCATTTTTTCTCAAAGAAACAAATCTCTAATTCTGCTCTGTGCCTATTACATTTTTTGCCAAAAATCGCCATGTTTTTTTATATAACAAATTCCTAAATTTGCCATGTATTTTTATCATAGGTAGCATTAAAATTTTATTATTCAGACCATGGCAAATTTATTTATTAGGCCATGGTAGTTTTATCATATGTAGCATGGTAATTTTATCTACTCAGACCATGGTAATTTTATTAATTAGACCATGGCAAATTTTGGAATTCCTATATTTCCCATCTTGTCAAAGAAGAAAATTCCTAAAATTGCATTGTCCCCATTTACAATTTTCCAACAGTTGCCATGTCTCTTAAAGAACATACTTCCTAAATTTTTGCCTTGTTATTGGTAACATGGCAAAAAAGTACACCATAACAATTTTTTAATTGGTCAATGGAAAATTTTGGAATTCTTATTTTTGACTATTTTATTAATTAGACCATGTGCTATTTTATTATAGGTTCCATGGCCATTTGACTTATTAGGCCATGGCCATTTTTTAATTAAATCATGGTAGTTTTATTTTTGTAGCTACCATGACCATTTATTTAATTGGACCACATCAAATTTATTACATATACCATGGCAAATAATTTTTAAGTTTATCATGGGAACTTCGGGGTAGGAGGAAGAGGATGGAGGGTAAAACACATGCCAATTTTTTTGTTCATACCTTGTACTAGATGGCATGTAGGTTTTGTCCCATAGGCGGGAACTCATGCGATGGTGGTAGGCTCTGTAATAATTTTCCTTTAATTATTTTTTTCCTTTTTAGGGAGGGGGCATATCAAATGTTTTTTATATGGGATTTCTATTTCTGTGCCCCTCATTCCTTAGTCCTCCTCAGTTTTGCCCAAGCACACTTACTTTGCTCACTTTCCCCCTCCATCACGCCACCCACGCTCACCAATGCCCAAACGGGGGTTTGCCGTTGGTCAAGGGAGTTGACTGTTAGCCGGCGCTGTTAATGACGCGTGGGGCATACCGGGCCAGGTGGCGCTCTCACAGACGGCGGTGTGCGTGACCGCATGCATGAGTAGTTACATCGCGGTCACGTCGGCGCTTTCACACACGGGGAGTACGCACCACGTGGTTTCCCATGCGAGGAATTGCGTCGCCGGCGTGCCCGACATGCGTCTATTAATGCATTTTATAGCCGCGCGGGGCGCACCGGCGTGCACCCACTCCTGTCCCAATCCCCTCCCCTCTCGTCCCGTCGCCGCCCTAGAGCCTTCTCCGCCGTGCGCCTCCACCAAACCCTAGCCACCTCCCCTTCCGCAACCGCAACAATGGCCAGCCACGATGGTGGGGCGGGAAGCAGCAACCGGGAACGACGTCGCGCGTTTGTCATTCCCAGCCTGCCGCGCACCCTGCGCGTCAACGAGGCGTCGCTCCTCGCCTGCTGCGGCATCATGGTGCCGCCGGACACGCGCCTGCCGGCCGAATGGCACCTGAGCGCCGGGGGGCTCCCGGTGGAGCCTGTCCCCGCCGTCGGCACGCCGGCCATGTCGCGCACAATACGCGACTTTCGGAAAAGCCTGCCATCGGAGGAGCAGTCGAAGCAGCGCTACGCGCCCAGCAGCCCGCGGTGGTCGGAGATCCTGGCGACGGAGAACGCCGCCCGCATGCAGCGCTACGACGGCCGCTACCCACCGCCGTCGCGGTGCAACATCGACGAGAGGTGCGTCTTCTGGGAAGGGCGTACCTTCCTCGATGTCATGGCCGCGTGCCGCGTCCACCTCGGCCTGGACGAGAGCGACTGAGTTTCACCGCCGTGGGCCACGGCTCGACCCACACCCACATCTGCAGGAAGAGGTGCCGGTGCCAGCAGCAGCCGTGGCCTCCACGTGCCCAAGTCGGAGCCAGCGACGCCGGGGACGAGCTCCACCGAGCCGTTCCTGCGCATCCCAAAGCCGGAGCCGGGGACGAGGTCGCGCGCCCGCCTGCTCGTGCCCAAGCCCGAGCGCGGGACGAGCTCGCACGGCCCCCTGCTCGTGCCCAAGCCCGAGCCTGGGACGGGCTATGTCGGCCCCCTGCTCGACCCCAAGCCGGAGCCCGAGCCGCCGCTGCTGGCGGAGTACAGGGGGGCGGTGGCCAGCGAGCCCGGCGACCCTGCAGACTTGCCGGGGATCCTCCAGGCGCTGCACGAATCGACGAAGGGGCCGCAGCACCACCCCGATGACCCGGTGGACTCGCCGGGGCTGCGACAGGCGGTCGTCGCCTCGGTGGCTGACGTCACCATCGACCTCGTCAGCGACGAGGACGAGAAGAAGGAGGACGACGACGACGAGGACTTCTTCGGCGACGGCAGCGGCTCCGACGTGGAGGACGACGATCAGTAGCTTTGTTTAGGGTTCATGTCTGTACAAATTATAAACTTTAAATGAAATTTGTGATGTTTGAATGTCCAATTTGAATGTTAGTAGCTATGCATGTTTGAATGTCCAATTTGTGCCTTGTTTGCTTGTGTGTGAATAGTGGTGACCCTAATTTCATTAAGATGCTAAAATAATTAGGTGTTTTCAATCAAACAGTGTCAAATTTGTGAAGGTTTTTTTTTCAAACTTGTTGTATTGCAAGATTAATATTTTCCCCACAAACTAGGGCACATAAGATGGCTCAATTTAAAGCCATTTGAATTTTTGAGCCTTTTTTCATTTTTTTCAAATTGGGGTCAAACTTGGAGTGTTGACCATTCATACAAAATGGTTTGGAATTCCTACTTTCCTTGTCCCAAGTTCATCCATCACCAATATTGGAGCATAAAATGATTTTTGGCAATTTTCAGGACCAAACTATGTCACACTTGTAGTGCAAATTTGGGCATTTTTTGATAATTCACTGAAACTCAACTAAATGTATGGAATATAACAATATCACTCTGAAATTGCTGAAACTTGGTCAGTGGCCATCCAATGTGGCCTGCTTTTGATGAAAAATGAAATGGAACAAATTTCAAAATTATTTGAGGCACTTCCTTCACAAAAAAAGTCATTTCTGGGGCTTGGAAAATGGAAAATATTTTTTTATTACTAAATAATTACAAATTCCTATGCAACATTGTCCACAATGGTAACACCACTAGTTGTGCCAAATTTGGGCATGTTATCATGGATTTTGTGCCTTTTTTCATTTTCTGAGTTTTTTTTTTCAAAATCAAACTACGTCACACTTGTACTGCAAATTTGGGCCTCTCGTGATAATTCACTGAAACTCAACTAGATGTATGGAATATACTAATATTCAAATTCAAGACTAAACTAAATTGGTTGACTCAAGTGCATCCGCCACACCAAATGGTTTAATAAGCCACCTCTTTTTTAGGCATTCTGCCCACAAACCACCGCGGACCAGCTGACAAATGGACCCGCCGTTCGTGTCCCACGCGCCAGTAACTGCGCCCACCACCTACGACCATGAAGCCGCTGACAAAGGTGTCCCACAAGTCAGTAACTGCGCCCACCACCTACGACCGCGCAGCCGATGACAAAGGTGTCCCACGCGCCAGTAACTGCTACCACACCTACGACCGCGCAACCGCTGACAGAGGTGTCCCACAAGTCAGAATACGCGCCCACCATCTACGAGCGCGCAGCCGCTGACAGAGGTGTCCCGCAAGTCAGTATATGCGCCCACCTTCTACGAGCGCGCAGCCGCTGACAGAGGTGTCCCACAAGTCAGAATACGCGCCCACCATCTACGAGCGCGCAGCCGCTGACAGAGGAGTCCCACAAGTCAGTACAGGCGCCCACCTTCTATGACCGCGGAGCCGCTGACAGAGGTGTCCCACAAGTCAGTACAGGCGCCCACCTTCTACGACCGCGCAGCCGCTAGCAGGGGTGTCCCACAAGTCAGTACAAGCGCCCACCATCTACGACCACGCAGCCGCTGACAGGGCTGTCCCACGCGTCAGTAACCACGCCCAGTAATGGTCAAAGACTTTGACCAGACGGCAAACCCCCGTTTGGGCTTTTGCGAGGGTGGGCCGCACCGTGGAGGGGAAAAGTGAGGACTGCCAAAGAGCGTGGGCAAAATTGAGGAGAACTAAGCGATGAGGGGCACAGAAATAGAAATCTCTTTTTATATAAGATGGCACATTTATTGATCATCACATGGCAATTTTTTTTGTATGTTCCATGTCAATTTTCATATTACATATAGTTGGAATTTTTCCATCGTGTCATGGCAAATTGCTCAATGTTTTTTCATATATTTTTATTCGTGTATATGTAATATTGAAACAAGACATTTTTAGGGCATGTGATCTTTTTTTACAAATGCTATACATTTTGCCATGTCATCAATACTTTTTTTCCTGTATTTTTGCCACGTTACCATTTTATATAGATCATTTCAACACCCTTTTGTGCTCGTCATGTAACTATAACAAAAGCTTTAGCAACTTGCCATGCTTTTATATTAAACAAATATTTAGTTTAACTTTTGCATGATTTTCTTGTACAACACCGTGGCTGTTTTTTGTGCATGATGGCAAGATTTTATTTATTTTTTGTTTCTACAGATTTTTGGCGCTTGAACTGCTTCTGTTTTTTCTTCACAGAAAGAAAATGAATGACGCTGGAGGCCCAGCAACGGCAGAAACATTCGCGCTGGGGGTTTCCTCCAGCGAACAAAAAGGTTGGGACCTCCTATGTGACGCGCGTTGCGTCCAACAGACGTGCGCCGCACAGTGGGGTCGCCCGACTGGGCCGGCCCAGCTTAGAGCGAACTTATGTGATAATTCGAAAAAAAAAACTTGAGTGCCTGCAAGGGATCGAGAACCCACCAGGACCTAGCAATAACGTACTATGTCGCTAGCCACTGTACTACCCGCGACTTCATGTCTAAGATGACATCCGAGTTTATATGACTATCAGCCGCGATAGATTTCAACTTATTTTAAAAAATTTAACGTGAGTTTTTTTGAAAAAATTAAATACTTTCTGCAACACCAATATGTTTTGAAGAAATAGGAACAAAATTGAATAAATAAATATTTTTCAAATTTATGAACATTTTTTAAAAATAGGAAAAGTCTTGAAAACATGAACATTTTTCAAAAATAACGAACAATTTTTCCAAATCTTGAACATTTTTTGTATTTGCGAACAAATTTTGAAAACATGATTTTTTTGAATTTGTGAACAAATTTGGAAAGCTGAAAAATCATTTCAAATTCTCAAACTTTTTTAGATTTGTGAACAAAAAAAATAAAAATGTGAACATTTTCTAAATTACCAGAACTTTTTTTGACTTTCAGAATGAATTTTCAAATTGGTGAACAAAATTAGAAACTGGAAACATTTTTTGAAGTTCCTGAACATTTTTTGAATTTGCGAACAAATTTTCAAAACATGAACGTTTTTAAAATTTGCGAACAAAGTTTTGAAAATGGGAACATTTTTTGAAATTACCCAAAATTGTCGGAATTTGTGAACCAAAAAATAAAATGCAAACATTTTTAAAATTTCGGAACATTTGTTGAAAAAGAAAAAAACTTGAAAATCTAAATAAAAAGGAAAGAAAATAAAAAGAGAAACAGAAAAGGAAAAAACGAAAAAAAATGGAAAACGAAAACAAATAAAAAGAAAAAGAAAAAGGAAAAGAAACAGGAAAAAACCGGTTCAGAGAACCTTCTGGAAGGTTCCCAAAACCGATAAAACCAGAGAGGAACGTGCTAGAAGGTTCCTAAAACCGAACGTAGCAGATCACGTAACTGGGCCGGTCCAGTGCACTCGATCCCGCTCGATCCCTCTGTGCGTTTGCATGACATTTTGACGCAATGAGCGTCCAATAGGGATTTCCAAAAAGGTTCTCTCGATTCCCCCTTGCCCAGCTAACCATATGTTTGCTCAGGTGCTCAATCTGAACAGACATACGCCAGTTATTGGCGCACTAAAATTTTTGGGGCCCCATTTCAAAAAAATAAAAAATAAAAAATTGGGGCCCTGCTAGATGATGCAGAGTGGAGTTTGCTCCAGGAATAACGAGAGCAACTAATTAAGGAGCGCTCCTTCGGAGCGCTAGGAACGAACGGCGTGGGAGCGCTCCGCGCACGACAAGTGCTACGCGCGGAGCGCTCCCTCGCGCGAAAACCAGCCGATGCGGTTGGTTCCCGATTTTCCCTTTCCGGTTTCAGCTTTCGTACGTTTTGCAGTTTGCCCCTCGTAGTACTTCTTTTTTCCGTTTTTCCCTTTCCGCGCGATAACAGACACAAATACCAGGCAACCGCGTGGTTGTTCCCTATTTCCCGTTCGTTTCCCTTTACTTTCCCATTATATTTCTGGGAAATGGAGTTTTATGGGGAAATTACGGGCGGGGGCTTCCAACACAATCAAATGTCAGCTTTCAACTAAGCAAACATGAACTTTACTTGTCGTCGCGGTGACTCACGGCGCCTCCGGCGCGATACGTCTCCTGCACGTCTTCGGCTCGTTAAATTTTCATAAACATCTTGAAGAGGGGCCATAGGTCGAAGTGTGTGTTGGTCGTGCAATGCGTTTGTCGTGCAACGCGTTTGTCGTCGCGGTGGCTCATGGCGCCTTCGGCGCGAGACGTCTCCTGCTCGCCTTCAGCTCGTTAAATTTTCATAAACATCTTGAAGGGGGGCATAGGTCGAAGTGTGTGTTGGTCGTGCAGCGTGTTTGTCGTGCAGCGCGTTTGTCGTCGTGGTGGCTCATGGTGCCTCCGGCGCGGGACGTCTCCTGCTCGCCTTTGGCTCGTTAAATTTTCATAAACATCTTGAAGGGCGGGCATAGGTCGAAGTGTGTGTTGGTCGTGCAGCGTGTTTGTCGTGCAGCGCGTTTGTTGTCGCGGTGGATCACGGCGCCTCCGGCGCGAGACGTCTCCTGCTCGCCTTCAGCTAGTTAAATTTTCATAAACATCTTGAAGGGCGAGCATAGGTCGAAGTGTGTGTTGGTCGTGCATCGTGTTTGTCGTGCAGCGCGTTTATCATCGCGGTGGCTCACGGCGCCTTCGGCGCGAGACGTCTCCTGCTCGCCTTCGGCTCGTTAAATTTTCATAAACATCTTGAAGGGCGGGCATAGGTCGAAGTGTGTGTTGGTCGTGCAGCGTGTTTGTCGTGCAGCGCGTTTGTCGTCGCGGTGGCTCACGGCGCCTCCGGTGCGAGACGTCTCCTGCTCGCCTTCGGCTCGTTAAATTTTCATAAACATCTTGAAGGGCGGGCATAGGTCGAAATGTGTGTTGGTCGTGCAGCGTGTTTGTCGTGCAGCGCGTTTGTCGTCGCGGTGGCTCACGGCGCCTTCGGCGCGAGACGTCTCCTGCTCGCCTTCGGCTCGTTAAATTTTCATAAACATCTTGAAGGAGGGGCATAGGTCGAAGTGTGTGTTGGTCGTGCAGCGTGTTTGTCGTGCAACGCGTTTGTCGTCGCAGTGGCTCATGGCGCGTCCGGCGCGAGACGTCTCCTGCTCGCCTTCGGCTCGTTAAATTTTCATAAACATCTTGAAGGGGGGGCATAGGTCGAAGTGTGTGTTGGTCGTGCAGCGCGTTTGTCGTGCAGCCCGTTTGTCGTCGCGGTGGCACATGGCGCCTCCGGCGCGAGACGTCTCTTGCCCGCCTTCGGCTCGCTAAATTTTCATAAACACCTTGAATGCGTGGGGCCTAGTAGGTCAAAGTGTGTGTTGGTCGTGCGTTCTGCTTCTCCAGGAGCGGCACGGGCGAGAAGCATCTTTATGCATGGGTGCACAGCACCTAATCATTGACGAGGCGCGTGAGGCATGGGTATGGAGTCTCCAGAGGCATGGGCGTGCGTTCTCAAGAAGCACGGGAGTGAAGCCTCTGGAGGCACGGCCGCGGGGCTTCTAGAGCCACGGGAATGAATGCTCTGCATGCACAGGTGTGAACTCTCTAGAGACACGAGCGTGCGGCTTCCAGAGGAATGGTTGGGAATCCTCTATAGGGACGTGAGTGCGGCTTTCTGTGGCACATGTAAAGATGCACGGGCGTGTGGCTCCAGAGGCACGAAATTGCGTGAGGCGTGCAGTGGCACTGTTCTGCATGTAGCAAAGTCACGGTTCTGGCTTAGAGTTTTAAATGTTTTTGTGAACGGGTTCAGTTAGGAGGCATAGTTTTTCATTGGGTTAGTGGCACCATCATGAGAAGCATGTTCTCTCTTCAACATGAACATCCAACTGCTAATCATAATCAGAGAGAAAAAATATGATATGTATTCAGTGACATGTTCACTGTAAGAGACATGGTTTAGCTTGTAGAGGCAGTTTGAGGATTTATTAAGCACTGTAAAAGAGGCACGGTAAAGCCATCTTGTCAGGTTTGGATGGAATTAGCATCAGTGGCTAATCAAAAGTTTTATTCTTCATTCTTGTTGAAGATCTTGCTAATCTCATCACCCATATTATTAGGTTTGACTTCATTCTTCTCGCTAAGTAACAACATGTATAGTGCCTCTGCACTCCAGTCTCCCGCTTCATCCTATGAAAATTCACTGATAAATAAAAAAAATTCCAAAAATTTATTATATATTGCGGTTTAGAGGAGTTTCAAAGAAAACTTATGGTAAAATCATCAATGTCTTCTATGAACTTTACACCATTGTAGAGGAATGCAAGCTTTAGAACAACAAATGGTGATTCGCCCTTTTCTACCATTGGAACATCTTGTACAAACTTATACTGCCATTTTGCACTCTTGGGTTTCATTGTTTCGTTTAGTATGAAGTTGAAGACTTCTTTTATCCTAGTTACCTGTTAATTGCATTTTGTTTTTGTTTTAATAAACAATGACCCAGTGCAATTTGTAAAACTGAAAAATTGGTATTGAAAATTCTTACGATTTTCGTTTTTTGAATGTGATAATCCTCAAACTCTTTTTTTCTTTTGACTTCAGCGGCGTTCATTTCGTCAAGCTTTTGTTTTGCTTCATCTTGATCAGTAATACCATCTAATGGGTTTATGCTTTCTTTCTCTACTTCCTCGGGAGTTGTTTCTTGAGGATCAATAATATGAACTGTCCTTGTATATTTGTCCAGCATATATAGGATGTACCGATTTTCCTTCTCAAGTGGCATGAATATCTGCGTATAAAAGGTTTTTTGTTAGATGACAGTTTAATATAAAGGAATATGTTAAAGGGAATATTTTGATTTTGTTGTAGAGAAAAGGGCTATTACCATGTTTGCTGTCAAGAGCTTATTCTGTTGATGTTGTTTGAGATACATGGGAACCAGTTGATGCTTCCTTTTTTGCAATGCACTTCTAAATTTTTTAGGAGGTGTACTGTGATTCTTTATATCTAGTATATGCTGCACAAACAATAAATGTGATAAAAAAGGTGTCGGCAAAAACAAATTTAGAAGAGAAGAGACATAGGTATCATTATAAAAAAAGAGGCGTTGCAAAACAGGGGAATTTGTGCTTTTTAAAAATTTACCTCTGCAAAGATTGGGCCTAATAGTAGCCTATCACTCTCTTCTGAAGCTTGTCTGCTTTCCCAGATATCTGCTATTTCATCGAGGACTCTCTTTTCTATATGGTGTGGTATGTTCGTCTGTGCTGGTCTTGGACCGAATGCTGCCTTAAGAGCATCTCCAACTGACGCGCTACCGCGCGGCGCGCTAATTTTTTTTTGCAGCGCCGAAATAGCGTTTTAGCGCGCCGGAGAGGGTGGTTGCTTTTCCAGACGCTGCAAAATTTAGCGCGCCACTGTAGCGCTTCACCAGGCGCGGTAAAATCCAGCGCGCGCGCCCAGCACAAACAACATTTCCCATTCAACATAGAACCAAGAAGATCAAACACACACAAAATAAATCAACAATAAATAGTTCAATTATTATTACAATTCAAACAAATAATTTATCTTCAATACAACAAATAGTTCATGAACAATACGACAAATAGTCAACAATACAACAAACATACAACATCAAACTAGTTTTGTCGCCCATTCCATGACCACCACTCCTCAACTAGATCCTTTTGAAGGTCATCATGCGTTTTGGCATGTCGAATGGCATGATAGGAGGCAACAAAGTGGGCCACCCTCTCAGCCCTCCTCCGCACTCGCACGGGGTGTCCCATCAACTCATACCGAGAATAGTCCAAATCTTGCCCACGCTTGTTCTCGATGATCATGTTATGCATGATCACACAAGCGTTCATGATGTACCAAAGGATCTTTTGATCCCAAAATCTAGCCGGTCCTCTCACAATAGCAAATTGGGGTTGCAAAATCCCAAAAGCTCTCTCTACATCTTTCCTAGCCGCCGCCTGAGCATTGTGGAAATCAAGATTTTTCTTACCTTGCGGTGCTGTCAACGACTTCACAAATGTTTGCCACCTTGGTTAGATGCCATCCGCAAGATAGTAGCCATAGTTGTATGTATGGCCATTTGCTACAAACTGCACCGGTGGAGTTTCACCATTTGCAATCATATTCATGAGTGGTAACCGTTGAAGAACATTGATGTCATTGCAAGATCCTGGCATTCCGAAAAAAGCATGCCAAATCCAAGTCTCCTGATCGGCCACCGCTTCAAGGATTATAGTGGAACCCTTTTTCTGGCCGTGGAATTGTCCATGCCATGCCTTAGGACAGTTCTTCCAACTCCAATGCATGCAATCTATTGAGCCAAGCATACCTGGGAACCTGTGAGCTTTGTTCATCTCCAAAAGCCTTGCGGTGTCTTCAGCATTGGGAGCTCTCAAATATTCCGGACCAAACACTTGCACAATTCCAACTACGAAGCGCTTGACACACATGATGGCTTGACTCTCACCCATGGCCAAGTGGTCATCAACTAGATCCGCCGGAATACCGTATGCCAACATACGCAAAGCGGCGGTCACCTTTTGAAAGGTTCTATGCCCGAGTTCTCCGGCGGCATTCCTCCTTTGCTGAAAAAACCGATCATGGCTCGCCAGTTTCTCCGCAATGTGTTTGAACAACTCGATGCTCATCCTAAGACAGCGCCGAAAGTAGGACTCGGGGTATGTGGGATTCTCCACAAAATAGTTCCTCATCAATCTGTTGTGGGCATCGATCCTTTCCCTCCACAATTTCTGACGACCAAAAACCGAACCACCGTGCTTCAGCTTTTTATTGATGTGCATAGCTAGGATCATTGCGACATCCTCCTCCTCTTGAAGATCAAATTCTTCATCGGAAGAATCGTAGGACGAACTCATCTACAAACTTGAATTTAAACTAATTTAAAACTACAAACAACATGCTCCAAATTCATCTACAAATATAAAGTTAGAAGCAATATATACCTTGCAGGCGTTTTGTCGAACACCTTGTGGGCGCCGAGCTGCAAACCCCCGCCGGGCGTTGTTCGTCGGAGGAACGGTGCGCTCGAGGGGCGGCGGCGAGGAGAGAAGGCGGAGGAAGCAGTGGCGGCGAGGAGGATAGGTGGGGGAAGGGCCGACGGGTCGCTGGAGTGAACGGGGGAAGGTGCGGGCGGAGGCGCGTTTTCAGATCCGGCGGTTGGTGGATTCACGCGCCCGGTTTGCTGTCCAGCGCGCAGTAGCGGGCGCTCCAAATACACAACGCGCGATACAGTTTTTCTGGGCGCGCTGAACCATTTTTACCGCGTGCGGGGTTTTAGCGCGTCTGTTGGAGATGCTCTTTCGGTCGCGTGCGCGCTAAATAGCCGTTTTTTCAGGCGTGCGTCTTATTTAGCGCCTCTATTGGAGATGCTCTAAGGTTGGCTCCAGTGAGAAGCGTGCTTTCGCTTTCTCTACGAATGTGCTTAAATACAGTTTTGCTGTGACACAGAAAAATAAAAGAATATTTGAAGTGAGGGTCAATGACAAACTGAATTTAAGAATCTTTTTGTCCTCGGTCCAACTATTTTGAGGTGCAATAGAAAACCACTCACTTGTTGAATCTTTTCTGCCAGCTTTCGCTCATGACTATTTGGAAGAGCTCGGAGGCCTCTTTTGTGTGTTCAAAGTAATGTTCATGTTTTGGGTATGGGTTGCTGCTTCGTCCTTTATTCTTTTTTATCCCATCTGTCTCTGTCAGAGCAGGCAGAAAATTGATGGTTGTTATGTTCATGCTAGAGAGATAACCCAAAACCGTGTCGTTGTTTTCATGCTAAAAAGGTAGCATGCAAGCTTTTGTGATACTAAAAATATATATCAACACCATGGGTTGTTACAAAGAAAGTAAGCAGAAATAGTTATTTTACCTTTGCTGGCTGAAAAATGGTTCGAAGTTTTTGGTTTGAATTCTTTGATTCTTCCTGGCAGATCCTCCCACTTTATTTTGTTGGTTTTACCAAATATGGCTGTAAATAGGAACTCCGGTTTCCACTCGGCATCTACCTTGCTATGTTGCAGGAAGGTCATTCATTGGATATTCTTTATTTTTCTTGGTGTTCACATGCATGTTGAATTTTTTTGAAGAATTCAAGCAATGCTGCTAGTAAAAGAAAATTGTTGCGCGTAGTATTGACTTACATGAAAATCTTCATCGTCCTTTGTCAGATCAATGCCGTTTGAGTATTTTACAAATTGGACCATGAAGTGTTCGTATTGTGTACCCTGTTGTTTTGGCGAGCAAACTCTGGTAGGCCTTTCTGCTATCCTCGCCCAGTTTGGTTCATTTCTGGCTTTTAGTGTCGTTTCTCCGTAATGCTTCTTCATCAGTGCATACATCCTCTTAATCTGTGTTTATAGTTTGGTTTTATCATTGGATTTGGCCGTTAAGAAAAGTAATCCAAGAAAAAACCAAGGTTTAAAGTACGTACCAGTTCTGTATGATGTGTATGGTGTTGTTTCCAAGACTTTTTGTCTGCGTGTCTGTATTTCATTGAGTCAAGAATGTCGACGGAACTCGTGTACTTGTTCAACACATAGACCGTGTGGTGATAAGCTGTGTTATGAGGAATCATAATCTGCGGTGTTGGGCACAGAGAGATTTGAAGATCATGGTTGTTGGTAAAAATTAAATCTCATGTAAATGTGCAAGCTTAAGGAGAATAAATTATGTGTGTATACTTCTATTCAGTATTAATTCTTAACTTACCAGATTTTTCTCTAGAAGTTCTTTCCCTCTTACAAGGGGTTCAAACTCTTTCAATGCTTCTTCCTCATTGAATTCTTGTAGTTCTCCTTCGAAAAGACTGAACCGAGCGCAAGTTGCAAGATAGAGGGTGTGTACTTTTTGTCAAAACATTTCATCGGAGTAATGATGCAAGTGTTTTTGTGCAAGTGTACTTCATACATTTGCAAATTCTGGAGCGAGAATGGCTTTATCGCTTGTGTTGTATTGTTGCTGCTCCGTCCATTCTTCGAACAATGCATTTGTCATTGAGCCCTCCATTTCTGCATCTCCTTTTCGTAGTTGTTCCTTTATGTTTTTTACGGTAATCAAATCGTCTCGCTTTGAGCTCTTATATACGTTTAGTTTGCAAGCAAAAAAGGTTTACACAAAAATAAAGTAACTGGTTAGGTGGTTTTAAAGAGGAGCCGCACTTGTCTGCTTTTTCTTTTCAGAAGAGAAAGTACTTACTGTCCGCAATCTTCATGTCCTTCTTTGCTCATTAGATATTCATAAAGTGCTATGGCCTTGTTCATATAAATGAAATCTCCTGGCACAAATGTTGGAATGTTGACTTTTCCATAGAGCCTGATCGATGGCTTCGACGGCCTCTTGATCGATATTATGTTTGCTGAGCTGATCTCAGATGATTGAACCATTGAAGGTTCTGGGGAATCTTGCTGCAACCTTGCCAGATGCTGCGTTCCTTTTTTGTTGAATTCATCCTCTTCTTCCTGAATGCGGGCTGTTTTGAATTCATCGAACTGCATACCTCCCTTTTCAACTGCTTCTATGTACTGCTTTAGTTCGTCGTCGGTAAGGCTTGAAATAAATTCATCAATTTCTTGATGCTTTTCTGTCCTTTTTGGGGGCTAAGAAGTCTAAATAGACGGTACTTGAGGTGCCTTGTTGATCATTTGTGGATCCTGGGGCAGCATCTTGTTTCCTCTTCTCAAGTATCTTTTGTTGTAAGTTCTTCTGATCGCATGTTCTTGCTAATATGCAATCTTGAGCAACAGGCTGCTTCTTCTGCTCGAAAAGGTGTCCTTGCCTAGTTGGTTAGTCGTTCCTTATGTTATCCTCTTTTAAAGCATTGCTTGTTTGCTCAAGTTGCCGTGTGCTCAAGATTTGCTGTTGATGTTTTCCTCATTAGTGATGACCGTTACCTCTTCATGTTATTGTTCTATCTGGTCGACTGGGGGTGGTCGATCTGGTTCTATTGGTGGATTCTTCCGTTTGTGTTCCCTCTGTAAGTTGTTGTCTTGTTGAACATGCTGCTCTGCGCAAGTTTCTTTGACGACTTCCTGGTTGCTTACATGCATAACTTCTTCGTCTTCACTGCATATTGCTACTTGTGAGCCGCGTTGGGATTTCCCCGAAGAGGAGGGGATGATGCAGTACAGTAGAGATATGTATTTCCCTTAGTTATGGAACCAAGGTTATGAATCCAGTAGGAGAATCACGCAACAACTCGTTAACAGTACCTACACACAAAACAACAAATCCTTGCACCCAACGCGAACAACGGGTTGTCAATCCCTTGGTGGTTAATTGCAAGATTAAATTGTATGGTGATAGATAGATAGATCGAACAAAAATACAAAATAAAATAAATAAAGTAAAATTGCAGCAAGGTATTTTTAGGATTTTCAATATATGATAAAGGTAGACCCGGGGGCCATAGTTTTCACTAGAGGCTTCTCTCTTGAAAATAGCATACGGTGGGTGAACAAATTATTGTTGGGCAATTGATAGAAAAGCAAATAATCATGACGATATCCAAGGCAATGCTCATGTATATAGGCATCACGTCCGAGACAAGTAGACCGAAACGATTCTGCATCTACTACTATTACTCCACTCATCGACCACTATCCAGCATGCATCTAGAGTATTAAGTTCATAAAGAACGGAGTAACGCCTTAAGCAAGATGACATGATGTAGACAAAGTAAACTCATGCATGAATAAACCCCATCTTTTTACCCTTAATAGCAATGATACATACGTGTCATGTCCCTTTCTATTACTGGGATTGAGCACCGCAAGATCGAACCCATTACAAAGCACCTCTCCCATTGCAAGATAAATCAATCTAGTTAGCCAAACCAAATCAATAGATCGAAGAGAAATACGAAGCTATAACAATCATGCATAAAAGAGTTCAGAGAAAATTCAAATAATATTCATGGATAATCTGATCATAAACTCACAATTCATCGGATCCCAACAAACACACCGTAAAAAGTGATTACATCGGATAGAACTCCAAGAACATCGAGGAGAACATTGTATTGAAGATCAAAAAGAGAGAAGAAGCCATCTAGCTACTAAATATGGACCCGAAGGTCTGTGGTAAACTACTCACGCATCATTGGAAGGGCGGCAAGGTTGATGGAGAGCCCCTCCGTGATCGAATCCCCCTCCGACAGAGTGCCGGAAAAGGCCTCCAGATGGGATCTCTTGAGAACAGGAACTTGCGGCGGCGGAAAAAATATTTCGTGGACTCCTCTATTGGTTTCCCGATTTTAGAGAATTTATAGAGGTGGAATTAGGTCAAACGGAGCAGAGGTGGGCCCACGAGGCACCAGGGCGCGCCACCCCCCTAGGGCGCGCCCTGGTGGCTCGTGGCCACCTCCTTTGTCTTCTGGCCCTCTCCCGAAGCTTCTAGTGTCTCTTATGTCCAGAAAAAAATCTCCAAAAAGTTTCGTGGCATTTGGACTTCGTTTGGTACTGATATTCTGAAAAACCCAAAACAGGAAAAAAAACAGCAACTGGCACTGGGCACTAAGTTAATAGGTTAGTCCCAAAAAATGATATATAATTGCTTATAAATGTATATAAAACATCCAAGATTGATACTATAATAGCATGGAACAATCAAAAATTATAGATACGTTGGAGACGTATCAAGCATCCCCAAGCTTAATTCCTGCTCGTCCTCGAGTAGGTAAATGATAAAAACAGAATTTTTGATGTGGAATGCTACCTATCATATTCATCATATACTCTTTTATTTGTAGCATGGACATTTGGACTTGAATGATTCAAAGCAATAGTCTTTAGTTTGACATGAAGACATAAATACTCAAGCATACTAACAAGCAACCATGCCTTTCAGAATATCAACGCTAAAGAATGTTATCCCTAGCCCATTATGCTCAATCATTGATCCATTCATGAAACACACTTAATATTAGCTACATCCAATGCACAAGTATGACAATAGTGCTCTCTAGTTGGTGCTTTGTAAGAGAAGATGGAGACTCAAAATAAAAATAAAAAATTACATAAAATTAAATAGATAGGCCCTTCGTAGAGGGAAGGAGAGATTTGCAAAGATGCCAGAGCTCAAGGCTAAAATTAGAGAGATAAAATTATTTTCAGAGGCATGCTTTTCCTGTCAACGAAAACGACAGAGAATTCCCAATATCTTCCATGCTAGACACATTATAGGCGGTTCCCAAACAGAAAATAAAGTTTATTTCCTTTTCACCATTCTTTCACAATCCATGGCTAGCCATATCCACGGGTGCCCTCCATACCAACACTTTCCAAGGAATTTATTATTACCATCATATTAATTTTTTTTTCATTTCGGGACTGGGCATCCCTATTACCTGCCACTCTCTCGTGCAATGACAAGTGAATAAACACTCATCGTGAGAATAACACACCTAGCATGGAAAATATTGGCCACCCCCTGCCGCTTCATGAGCGGTATGGGCACACAAAACGGAAAATTATTTTGAAAATTTAGAGTTGGCACATGCAAATTTACTTGGAACGGCATGGAAATACCGCATATAGGTAGGTATGGTGGACTCATTTGGCACAACTTTGGGTTTAAGGAGAAGCCATGATATGAGAGGAATTAAGGAGACACAAGAGCTCAAGCTTGGGGATGCCCAAGGCACCCCAAGTTAACATTCCAAGAAGTCTCAAGCAACTAAGCTTGGGGATGCCCCGGTGGGCATCCCACGTTTCTTCATCAACACCTATCGGTTAGCCTAAGTTTTTACTTGTTCACATGATATGTGCTATTCTTGGAGTGTCTTTTTATTTTCATTTTGTTTGCTGTTTTAATAAAATTATCAAGATCTAAATCTTTATTTGGAGAGAGTCTTCACATAGCTACTTAATTGTTTGACTACTCATTGATCTTCACTTATACCTTTTGGAGTAGTTTCTCGTTTACTCTCGTGCTTCACTTATATCCTTTGAGTAAATTGTTGAATGAATTGAATATCATAAAGTTGAAATTACATGTGATTCATATGCTTGTCCCATTGGGAGTAGTGACTTCACATATAAGATGTATAGTTGGTAAATTTTTTTGAAAGTTAGCAAACATAGCATTGGTCACTTGAACAATTCATGAAAGAATATTGAAGGAAGAGAAATTTCACATATAAATATACTATCTTGGACATCTTCTATGATTGTGAGCCCCCATTAATTATTTTAAAACTTGATAAAGTAATTGATGTTGGACAAAGAAGACAATGTAATGGGTTATGTTTGCTTATATTCACATAGAAGTTATATTGTTTTGGATCCTCTAACATGTGGTGCTTGCCCCCTATCTTTTGCTAGCCAAAATTCCGCACTAAGTAGACATACTACTTGTGCATCCAAAAACCCTTAAACCCAGTTTCATGTCATGAGAGTCCACTATATCTACCTATGGATTGAATAAGATCCTTCAAGTAAGTTGTCATCAGTGCAAAAGCAATAAAAATTGCTCCTAAATATGTATGATCTTTTATTGTAAGGGAAAATAAGCTTTGTACGAACTTGTGATGGTAAAGAAATAAAAGCGACGGACTGCATAATAAAGGTTGCTATCACAAGGGGCAATATAAAGTGACGTTCCTTTGCATTAAGAGCTTGCACATCCAAAAATAAAAAGCGCATGACAACCTTTGCTTCCCTCTGCGAAGGGCCTATCTTTTACTATATGTATTTACTTTTATGCAAGAGTCAATAGTGCTCTTCTCTATTCCGTTTTTATTTTCTCTCTTGGCAAGCATCATGTGGTGGGGAAAGATCCAGGCACATATACCCCGTTGAATATAGGTGACCATGAGTTATTATTGTTGACATTATCCATGAGATAAATAAGTTTGGAAGCAAAACATTAAGCCCCTATCTTCCTATGTGTTTGACTGAAACGGTTTGTTCTAAAAATATGCTTTGAGTGTCAGCAATCATGGAAGACTATATGATAGTGGAGTATGTGGAATTTGCTAAACCAAAGCTCTTACATAGACCCTTCCTGAAAATAAGATGAATTGCAATTGTTTGATGACTAATCATGAGACTTTATGAAGTATTCATGCCATGTTTATAACAATTTTATATGGTTTTGGTATGATTTGATTAGAACTAACCCGGACTGACGCTGTTTTCAGGAGAACTACCGTGGTGTTGTTTTTTGTGCAGAAACAAAAGTTCTCGAAATTGGATGAAACTTTTTGACGATTTTTTTGGACCAAAAGAGACCCCCGAAGCTTCGTGGAAGGACCGGAAGCCTCACGAGGTGCTCACAAGGCACCACGACGCGGCCTGGTAGGGGGGGTCGCGTCGTGCTGCCTTGTGGGGCCCTCGTAGCTCCTTTTCGCGTGATTCCAACGCTGAAAAATCCTATAAATAGAGAAACCCCCAAAAAAATATCTAGAACTTTGCCACCGCCTCCGCAAGCGTCTGTACCGAAGAAATACCATCTGGAGCCCTGTTCTGGCACCCTGCCAAAGAGGGAAATCATCACCGGAGGCCATCTTCATCATCCCGGCGGGCTCCATGACGAGGAGGGAGTAGTTCACCCTCGGGGCTGAGGGTATATACTAGTAGCTATGTGTTTGATCTCTCTCTCTCTCGTGTTCTTGATTTGGCACGATCTTGATGTATCGCGAGCTTTGTTAATATAGTTGGATCATATGGTGTTTCTTCCCTCTCTATCTTCTTGTGATGAATTGAGTCTTTCCCTTTGAGGTTTCGTTATTGTCGGATTGGATATTTTAGATTTGAGAACACTTGATGTATGTCTTGCATGTGGATACCCGTGGTGACAATGGGGTATTCTATTGAGTCACTTGATGTATGTTTTGGTGATCAACTCGCGTATTCCCGTGACCTTGGGGTGATCTAGGCATAGGGGTTGGTTGCACGATTTCATTATCTTTTCTCCGATAAGAAACTTTGGGGTACTCTTTGAAGTTCTTTATGTGGATTCAATATTATGAATCTGAAGTTGTTTGATGCATATCGAATAATCAACTCACGGATACTTGTGGTGACATTGGAGTATCTAGGTGACATTAGAGTTGGTTGATGCGTATCATATGGTGTTATTTTAGTACGAACTCTAGGGCTATTTGTGACACTTATAGGGATGGCTCAATAGATTGATCGGAAAGGATAACTTTGAGGTGGTTTCATACCCTACAACAATTTCTATCTTATGTTCTCCGCTAATAGGAACTTTGGAGTGATTCTTTATCGCACGTTGAGGGATTGTTATATGATCCAATTATGTTAGCACCGTTGAGAGATTGCACTAGTGAAAGTATGAACCCTAGGCCTTGTTTTCAAGCATTGCAATACCGTTTGTGCTCCGTTTTATCACTTGCTACCTTGCTGTTTTTTTATTTTTAGATTACAAAAACCTATATATACTATCCATACTACACTTGTATCACCATCTCTTCGCCGAACTAGTGCACCTATACAATTTACCACTGTATTGGGTGTGTTGGGGACACAAGAGATTTCTTGTATTTGATTGCAGGGTTGTTTGAGAGATACCATCTTCATCCTACGCCTCCCACGGATTGAGAAACCTTAGGTCATCCACTTGAGGGAAAATTTCTACTGTCCTGCAAAACTCTGCACTTGGAGGCCCAACAACGTCTACAAGAATAAAAGTTGCGTAGTAGACATCAGTGAACTAATAGCACAACCTGAGGTTGCAGCCGCTGAGTATGAGATCAAACCGAACTTAGTTTCCAAGGTTCAAGAGGACCAATTTGGAGGCTCTGCTTCTGAAGATGCCGGTATGCACTTGCATAATTTTACTGAATTGTGCAACATGACACGCATTAGAGATTATGATCCGGACGCTTTAAAGTTGCATTTATTTCCTTTCTCTTTGAGAGGAAAAGCAAAAGAATGGCTTCTAGCTCTACCTAGAGGTAGTATTACCTCTTGGGCTGATTGTTGCAGCAATTTTTTATCTAAGTTTTGCCCACCTGCAAAAATTATGCAATTATGTTCTCAGATTACATGTTTCAAGTAGGTAGAACGTGAGCCACTAGCGCTTGCGTGGGATAGAATGAAAGAAGCTATGAGGAATTGCCCTAATCATGGAATGGAGGAGTGGTTAATCCTTCATATGTTTTATAGTGGTTTAAATCACATGTCAAAAACTATGCTTGATACAGCTGTAGGAGGAACAATCATGGGAAAGCCCATAGATGATGTCAAGAAATTACTTGACGATATGCAAGAAAACCATGCCCAATGGCATGTTGAAAGAGCCACCACCAAGAGGGTGAATGCGATAGAAGAAAGTAGCACGGAGTTGACAGCCAAACTTGATGACCTTATCTCCGTGATGAAAGGTAAAGAGGAGGTAAACGTGAATACCATCACTAATGAAGAAACTAGTGATGTGAATTTTATTGCTCGTAATAGCTATAACCCCAACTGGAAAAATAATGGTTATGATCCTAGACTCCCTTATCCTAGTAATGGAGGAGCATCAAATAATTTAAAGGAGCTAATAGCAGCAATAGAAATACTCTTGAAGAAACTCTTAAAAGTTTTATTGCTAGTCAAACTGAGCAGAATGAAAACTTCAAGAATATCTTGAAAAATCATGATAACTTACTTGGTCAATTGACCAGTAAGGTTGTTGGACTAACAAATGATGTGCATATACTTGAAGGAAGATCCAAGAATATGGAAGCACAGGTGGCTAAAATTGCAGAGAGCCAAACATTAATCTTAACCAAGTTTGCAAGTAAACCGGAACCTAACTCGGTTGAAGATGTTAAAATGGTGAGAATCAATGAAGAGAAGATCGAAGAACTAGACGCAAGCCATGTGCCAGAGTATAACTATACCATTGCTGATTTTTTGAAGATGATATCAATGAAATACCCATTACCTGAGGTAACTAATAACGAAGCATATAATGTCTTTGTTGAACAAGTTGCAGCCAAGGTACGTGAACTTGATGATGAAAGAAAGAAGCTTTACAGTAAGTTACCAGCTAAGCAAGAAGATGCTTTTGAATCTACTATAGAGATTGAGATTGGACTGAATAAATTCAGTGCTTTATGTGATCTAGGGGCTAGTGTTTTCACTATCCCCAAATCTGTTTACGATAGTCTCAAATCTAGGTCCTTATGCTACTACTGAGATTATTTTGAATATGGCTAATTCACCTTTTACTCAGGCAGTAGGCATTAAGCATGGAGTTATAGTTCAAATTAATGATTGCCCTGTCATGATTTATCTTGTGATAGTAGATATGACTGAAGATCCTATTGCTCCTATAATTCTCGGTAGACCTTTTCTAAGGACTATCAAAGCTATGATAAATGTGTTTGAGGGGAATGTGAGATTTGACTTACCCGCTAAAGATCCTTTTGTGAGACATTTCCCCAGGAAAAAGAAAATGAAGAGCTATACCGAAGAGGGCATCATCGTGAATGCCAGAAGCTGTGGTCTCGGTGTGCTTGCACCGCCTTGATCACTGCTACGGTCGAGCTAACCGACCGAAAACAAGTGTTTCGTGGGAGGCAACCCACGCGAATAAAGTAGACAAGTAAGTTTTTATTTTTGTTTTAGTAAAAGAGTGATTGAATTTCGAGACAAAGAAGTAAGTTTGGAAGAGTTGTTCTAATGAAGGCTTTTCTATGTGCAAGTTGAACTATATGTTGTATTGACGTTTGGATGCTTGGAAATATGTCTATGTATTGTGTTGGAACTAACCCCGCAGGAGAACAAAGGAAAAGAAAAGTTTCGAAAGAAACAGATCAAAAGACATCCTTTAAAATGACCACGGCGGTCGCATGGATTCCTGGAGGTTCCAACGCAAAACAACCAGAGACATCAGGGTGATCGACGGCGTTCCATACGAGCGCACGCGCTCGTTCGAGTGATCGTTTGAGATCTCTACAAAAAAGAAAAAGAAGCCCAGAGCATCTGACGGCGTTGATGGCTCTATATTTTATGCATTTTTAGAGCTCATTTGTGGCATGTTCTCATTATATATTATGTCCCATTGAACCAAATAGTTGTCCATTATGCATGATTACCGGTTTTTGTACTTATCATTGTGAGCATTGCACATTTAGTATTTTATTTGGTTTTTATTAGTTATCTTTGTTTTCTTGTGTCTACAGGTGTTTTGGAGCAACCTAGGACAAAGCACGATGAAAGGACCAAGGATGGGTTCGATACGGAGCCAGCCAGGGGTCAGACTTAGCCATTTCGAATGTCGGAAAAAGGCATTTTTTCAAAGTGCTCAAAATCAAGATCTAAGATCAGAAATGGATCGGCGTCGTTCATACGAATCCAACGAGCGCAAGAACATCAAATTCCGAGTTCGTATGAAGAAATGGCGGTCGTTCGAATCCGACCACGCGTGGTCATTTCACGTGCACACATCTCTGAAAGTTGCCCTTCCAGACGGGATTCTTCATCGATTTCGTCCCCTTTTGATCCCACAAGATCCTTGGCTCGTAAAGAAGAGATTGGGAGAGGTTAAGGCTCATCTTGAGCCCTTGGATGAAGCCCATCGAGAGAGGGGCCTAGAGAGGCTCCATATGTATCATCCTCAACCCTAGCCGCCGCCTCCATCAACAGAGAACTCATCTCATTCATACACAACCATCTCCATTGCTGCTCCACACCTGAGAAGAAGGGACAACCACCAAGGGAAGAGGAGGAGGCTCCACCACCATGAGCACCGGCCTTCGGGCCGGTGCCCTCGCGCCGACGCCGTCACCACCGGTGGCGCCCCCATCTCCATCACCACCGGCATGGCAACCATCATCATCATCATCACCACCACCGTGCCGCCGCCATCACCACCATGCCTTCTTCCTTCACCAGCTTGATGATGGCTTGTAACTTGTCCCTAACCTTCATGTTTAAGATTGAGTAGTTGTACTAGTTCTTGAGGATATGGTTGAACCCTTTATGATAATTGTTGCGATCCAATATTACATGTTCATGAGTCGAGTTAGTAGCCTTCGCGGATGTTGAGAGGAGCGCTCACTCGCATTTCTGCCTTGTGCTGTGAAGTATATTACAGTCGTTGTTAGGGTTGGGGATATTAGGGTAATTTGAGGTGACAATAAAAGCCTCAGTTTCTCGCCTTTATAATTGATTGGGGAGTTATGGAGAACCCTTAGAGAGGCCATGTCCACGGGGTAACCCTTAATTATCATGAGTTGTAACCCTATGGGGGAGGCTATGATGGTGGTGTGCGTGGCACGAAGTCTACCTCGAGTAGAACGTGTACTGTACCGGGCTCTGCCCACTTATGCATTTGACCAGTTACTAGAGGATACGATAGTTCATATGTGGTAGTGATTTTGGAACCCTCGAGAACGCTTTACTACTCAAGCGTCGTCTTTACTAACTTAGTGTCATTTATTTACTGTTTTTACCTTCTTGTTAGTAGTTTAGTTAATTACCCTTTTATCTAGTTTTCCTAGCAACTTATCAAGTAGATTATTTTCAAACTCTGGTTTGGGTGCATACGTGGCTGCGTGAAAGTGACAACGTAGTTGCGGGGTTTGTGGTGCCTTCCTATCAGCTCCCTGTGGGTTCGACATTCTACTTATCACACGAAAGTGCTACAATAGCCCTGTGCACTTGCAGGTCATCAAGCATTTTCTGGCGCCGTTGCCGGGGAGCATAGCGCTTGGTCATTACTTACCCGCTCGCACTTAGTTTATTTCATTTGTTGCTATTTATCTTACTATTTTTCTTTTAACCCAAAAATACAAAAAATGTCTTGCTTTGAGATGTCAGATGAAGACATGGAGGCTGCAAATGAACGATACAATGAAAAAAGGAGGATACTTGAAGAATATTGGAATATCGACAAAGGTAATGAAATGGGTGAGAAATTTATGGAGTTAGATATTGTAGTTAATGATATCCCTAAAGGTTGCATACAGTGCCAATCTCTTCTCCACATGAGCTTTTACTGCAGTGATCACCCACATCCAATTGTGAGATCATACAACTGTTATGAATATCCTCCTGAAGATGTTGAGGCAATTGAGGAGTTGATGCTAATTCTTAGATCATTTGAGCTTTTAATGTGGGTCAGCAGGTTCCCACAAGAATATGAATCGGTGACTAAGCATAAGGGCTTGTTGGAGGAAGTCTACGACTTTTGCATAGACAATATTTTTCATGAGAATCCTTTATACGAGGACTATCGAGAACGGATGGCTGCCATCCCCGAAGCCAAAATTTCACAGGAAAATAACCTTATGCAGGAACATGAAGAAAACATCATCGAGCCACAAGAAGAGCAATGTTTAGAAAATGATGAACCGAAGGAACACGGGGACGAAGGATGGAACAACTGTTGTCCAGAAACTCCCATCGATGGTAATTGTTTTGATATAATTAATGTGCAGCTTGATGAAAATGATGAAGGTTATGATCTACCTGTAGCTCCTCATCCTCTTTATTTTAATATTACTGTGAAGTTGCAGCCACTAATCTTTCAGGCATCTCCACTTATCTTGGTGCATCGGTACTCACCCAAGAGCGAGTACGAATTTACATATATGATGCCGATGCACCGTAAGCGAGTGCGCCTCCGACCGAGCTCTGTTATGAGGTGCTCCAAACCTCGGTCGGAGGTAGGTCTCACGCTCGGGGTTGAAATCCCTTGGGATCCGGGTGGATGACCTTATGGAGCACCTAAGCCTAGCTATATGGCTATAAAGAAAGCACTGCCTGGGAGGTAACTCGGAAGTCCGTAGGTGTCTTTCTTAGCTTTGTGTCTTGAGTCTAGATGCATTCATGTAGCATTGGCACTTTTGTTTTATTTTGAGTAGTTGCTATTTCAGTGGTTGCAATAGTTTTCATTGGTAAAATTTCTATCATATCGGTGGCCTGTATTTTGTTGCCTACCACCTCCTATTTTGATTGCAATATTGCTATGTGCCTAACGTGAGGAGGAAGCATCAAAAAATTTGTTAAGTTCTGCAGTTCCAGGAGAGAAGACAACGTTTCATACGACCGCCCCGGTTGTACTGGCGCCCGTATGAGCTCGTGGCCGTGAGTAAGAAGAGGACCAGAGCAAAAGACAGCCTACCGTACGAGCGTAACAACCCTGTGCACTTGCAGGTCATCAGGCGTTCCATACGGGTGCACCCGCCCGTTCGAGCGGTCGTATGACATCCTTAACCAGAAGAAGAAAAACACCAGGACGTTTGACGGCGTTCCATACGGGCGCCGCCGCCCGTTTCAGCGGTCGTTTGAATTGTGCACAGACGCAGGTAAGCTATCAGGGTGAATGACGGTGTTTCATACGAGCACTTGCACTCGTATGGGCGGTCATATGGACCCCTGGCGGCCACAATAAGCCTGAGGAAGGAGGTAAATTTTCCCCATCCCTCTCTTTTCTTCTTCTTCTTCCTCCAAACCTCTCCAAACCCTAGCAAAACTTCGCCCGATCTCTCTACTCATTCGATTTCAGTTCAAATCCTTCCATGTGATCGGTCTACGATACGTTTCTCCTCCGATCCCAATTTATTTTTCGCGAATCCATGTTCTACATGCCTAGCATTGCCATGTCTAGGAAATGCATATTTTTATCCAACTTTGAGTTTGGCTTGGATTCGTTGATGTTGTTAGAGGAGTATGATGTTGTGACTATCGTAGGATCAATATTGTTTAATTATATTGGACTAAAAAATTGTTTTGTAGATGTCTACGAGGAGGTCCACTCACGTACGCGGTGCTTTGAGTTCGTCCACGGCACCGCCACAACAAGTTTTCACTCAGGGGGTCATCTTCACCGGCCGTGAAGCAAGAAAGAAGTTTAGGAAGCTCAGTACAAGGAAGATCAAAGCATCCAAGTGGGCTTGGGCGACAACACTCACCAAACTAGGTATTAATAATGATTTCAATTTGCTTTCTGATAATGTCGGGTTGCGTCATTTTGTTTATCAGGGATGTGAGACATACGAACGCATGACGCTTGAGTTTCTTAGCACTCTCTCGCACAGTGTTGGGCTCATGCCAAATGCCTATGAGGAAGAGCGGATCACTTTCCGTCTTTTAGACCAAGACTTCAACCTCACACTACAAGAAATATGTCAACTTGTGACCTTCTCTTAGTTACCGTGGGTGAATTGGTCATAAATCTACGACCATTTGGAACCAATTGGTCGTAAGCTGTTTGGAAGGGTCTAAACCGTGAACCATAATGGCATTTTAGTCAAAAAGGTCGTAATTTCCTTACACCAAATGGTCATAAAGCAGACAACAGTGGTTGACAGCCTTATTTCTAGCTGATTACGACCAATCTAGATGGTCATGATGTTGTAAACGGGGATGCATTGGTATGACTGGGCGCCACCTCATCAATTTTGCCTATGTGTCATGTCATTTTGGCTTATGTGTCACTTCTACCAGTTTGTTTGACCAAACACATATTGACTTGTTGACTAAATTAACATGTGGGGCCTACCACTGACACGCGGGACCAACTAAAACAAAACCAATGACATGTGGGACCTATCCCACCTACCTATCATGTGGGACCCGCCACACCAACGAACACAGGACCATGACATGTGGGACCCATCCCACCAACCTGTCATGTAGGACCTACCACACCAACGAACACAAGACCATGAAATGTGGGACCCGTCCCACCAACCTGTCATGTAGGACCCGCAACACCAACCAACACAGTACCAATGACATGTGGGACCAACCTGTCATGGGGACCCGCCACACCTGAGCTACAAATTCGCGTTAAAAGCAGCAAAAAGAGACGCCCGTGGGACTCAAACCCACGGCGCCTCGTTCTCCCCCAGAGAGCACGACCACCACACCACAACGATCTGAGTGGTTCAATAGCACGTGAGTGCTACTTAATGTGTAGTGCGAAGTGGGCTTGGGCCTCGGTGCAACGAGGCCACCTCTTTTTTTTCTTTTAAAATTTTCGCGTGCCAAGTGGGCCTTGGCCCATCCACGAATATACGTGGGATGCCCTCATATTTCTAAAAAAAATGTATTCGGCCCATAACGAAAAATACGAAAATGACAAGTTTTTCATTATTGTCTATAAAAAAACAGGTTTTTCATTGTATATCTCTAAAAAAGGTTTTTCCTTATAGAAAAATCTCGAAACCAATTAAACAATATAAATCATAAGAATAGGAAAAATCATGAACTCCTTCGTGAATCTTGATATATGGTTTATCACTTAGAAAATTAAAAATGAATTTTTCCTTTTTTGACCGTCAAGTTTCCATATGATCTCGGATCGAGATGATCCAAAATTCAATTTGGTTCACAAAATTTAAAAAATGGTATAATACTTTTGAAAAATGGAGTGGTGTCAAAAAAATGTTGAACTTGTATTTGAAAAATGTTAAATGCGTATAGAAAAAATGTTGACCATGTACTAAAAATGAAAATCAATTATTTGAAAAATGTTAAATGTGTAAAGAAAAAACAGTAAATGTGTACAGAGAAAATATTAACCATGTAATTACAAAAATGATAATCAAATATTTGAAAAATGATAAATCTGTTAAGAAAAAAGATAAATGTGTATAGAAAAAATGTTGACTATGTATTAAAAAATGATGTGAATAGAGAAAATGTTTGTCATGTATATGAAAAATGTATACAAAAAATATATAATGTGTATGAAAAAATTGATCATGTATTTAAAAAAAAATAATCCAAGCATTTGAAAAATATGTTAAACAATTTTTTATTAAATGTTGACCATGTTTTGAAAAAATGTTAAACTTGCATTTGAAAATGTTAAATATGTATAGAAAAATGGAGTGGTTCCATCTTGCAACAAATAATTGCTAGGTTCTTCACACACACAAAAACACATTTTTGGCACTCCAAAAATAAAAAAATGATTTTTTTGTGCAAAGAAAATGAAAACTCCATTTGGCAACATTGTTTGCCATTCCAAGATGCACATTTGAGCAAAATATGAGATCATATGAACAAACACATTTTTGATTTTTTTTGAATTTCTTATGCCCGTTTCAAAATGCGGTCAAAACGACGGGTATGACCGTTCGTAGCTAGGGGTTGAATCTTGCAAAACTTTTGGAATTTCTCTGATTAAATAGATACTTATGTACCTAGAAATGATTTTTGGAAAAAATAAAGAGCAAACTATGAGGCAGCTGTAGTTCAAATTTGACCCGCTTCGTGCTGAATCGGCGGAAATTTGTCTTTTTCATGAGAGGTGGATCAAAACTTTTGACACTCAACCATTTGGTCAATTGTACATTAAATATGGCCTAATATTTTATAAAATTGATTTGGTCCAATTATGCAACAAATATTTGCTAGGTTCTTCACAAAAAAACCCATTTTGGGCACTCAAAAAATGGAAAATGAATTTTTCGTGCAAAGAAAGTGAAAACTTCCTTAGGCAACATTGTTTGTCATTCCAATATGCACCCTTGTGCACAATAAGAGATTATTTGAACAAACTATGTCATGAATGTTGCCATAACAATGGCCATTTGCCTTGAAAGCCATCGATCTTCATACATGATAGCTCGTTTCTGAGAACACTTTTTTAAGACATTTGCCGTAGTCCAAGTTTGTTATTTTTCCTTGAAACTAGGTCACATATAATGACACAATGCGAAGGTTTACAATTTTTTGATTTTTTTTAATTTCTTATGCCTGTTTCAAAATGCGGTCAAAACGACGGGCATGACCTTTCGTAGCTAGGGGTTGAACCTTGCAAAACTTTTGGAGTTTCTCTTATTAAATAGATACTTATGTACCTAGAAATGATTTTTGGAAAAAATAAAGAGCAAACTATGAGGCAGCTGTAGTTCAAATTTGACCCACTTCCCGCTGAATCTGCAGAAATTTGTCAATTTGATGAGAGGTGGATCAAAAGCATTTTACATGAAACCATTTGGTCAATTATACATAAAATTTGGTCTAATATTTTGAAAATTGATGCGGTGCAATTTACAACATAGAGTTGGTAGGTTCTTCACAACAAAACTATTTTTGGTACTCAAAAAATGAAAAATGCTTTTCTCATACAAAAAAACTTATTTTTAATCGATTACGACCTATTTATATGGTCATAACGTCATCAAAGCCTTTATTGCGTTCTGATTGGTCCATGAGCATCTCACGCGGATCATGCATCAAACACCGTTGGATACTCCCGGATCCGACGGCAGCCCTTTTCCCCCTCCCTCTCTCACCCCTCATCCCTCTCATCCCCCTCCCGGATCAACGCATCTCCCTCTCACCCCCTCGTCCAAACCCTAGCAGCACCCTCCTTCATGCACCGCCGCCCCCATCGATTCCGCCCAACACCGCCGTCCCCTAGTTTGCGCCGCCCCGAGCCAGATCCCCACCTCCTCCGACTCCCCTTCCGCTCGCTCTCCCGAGAAGGCCTAGATGGACGGCCTCGGCTCCCCTTCTCTTTCTCTCTCTCTCTCTCTCTCTCTCTCTCACTGAACCACCTCCCGATCCCCTTTGGGCCGCCACCGTAGCTGGCAGATCCCGGTCGGCTCCGGCTGCCCCTCGTGCCTCCTCTCCCGAGCCAGACCACGCGCGTCGTGCCCCAACGGCTGCGGGCACGCGTGCGACCCTGCCGCTATCTGCTCCCCACCGGCGACAATCATGGCGTCGCGGCTGGCTTACTCGCCGGCGCACGCGTGCATCGCACGATGCGCGGCGCGCCGTCGAGCTCATCGAACCGTGTCACGTTCGTGGCCTAGGGTTTGCGATGGCGACAGGGCACCGACCACCACGACGCGACGGCGCCGACACAAGCCAGCAAGGTACGCATCCCTCCTCCCCTTCTCTTCTTCTTCCTCTCGTCTCCCCCCAATCTGATGCATGGTTGCGTTTTTTGCAGGTTCGTGAAGAGGGCTGATCTGGTTTTGTGATGGAAGGGGCCAGCCATGGAGAAGATTCTGCGGGGATCAGATTGTCCATGGCGACCTAGGAGGAGCAGCACCATCTCATGTTCGTCACTTGCTCCTCCACTTCTCTTATCTTCTTCTTCTCCATCTCCCCATCTAATTCATGCTTTTTTTGCAGGTTTCTCTGATCTGGTTGTGTGAACGGGAACATGCAAGGTCTGCTACTGCTGTTGTGCTCCCTTGAACGATCTGGTGAAGGACAATTTGGTCCATAGGTCCTCCTCCCATGCTATCTCTCTCTGCTGCATAGATAGGTTCATTTTTTTTGTTCTCTTTCTAGTTTAAGCATAAGCAGATTCCAGTAAGTGTCTATGTATGTGGCTCATGAGTTAGAACATCTAATCTAATTATGGACTGTAGACTTGCTATGTCATGTGCAAACTTGCTTGCATTTAGTTCAGAAAATTTCTGAATTCTCTGCTGTTTGCTTGCACTCAATGATTGTGGTAGTCAAATTAGATGCCTCCTCTGCTGCAATTCACTCATTTCCCTGTCATGGTTTATCTTGAATTTTGGTAGTGTGACAAACACATTAGCAAATCTAAATAACTTTAACATATTTGCTCTATTATCTTGCACTGGATTGGCACCTTTCATTACCCTGTACAAATATATCTCAATTCTGCTAACACTGATCCTTGTGTATGGTCTTAACCCTTTTGGTTGCATGATACTTCTACATGGATGAGTACGTGCAACGGCACGATGCGGACCAGATCTTCTTCAACTACAGCCCATCCACCGCATCGATACAAAGGCAGGTATCTACTCCTTGTCTTCTCAAACAGATATGGGCCTGAAGCTTGATGCAATATTGCTGCCTATGGGATAAGTATGCATTTGTCAAGTTTTTTTTGGCACACGCTATGGCGTCAAAGTTTTGGTTATTTTTATTTTCGTTCATACATGAGAACAGTTTCTTATTGCCTTATGTCAAGGGATCCATTGATCTAAATTCAGTCCTTAATGTGTGGATGGCTGTGCTATTTTGCAGGCTGTAGGCTCCAAGGTGTTTGAGATGGTGTTGCTGATGGTGCATGAGGAAGATGAAGTGAAGTCTTTGATCTGTCCACCGAGGAAGAGGAAGCACGAAGTCTTTGATCTGTCCAGAGCGTAAGTTCTCGGTCTGTCCCACTCTTCCTTTGCTATGTGATGGTGACCTCCATGTGTTATCTGGGCACTTTGGTTAATATACTATTCTTGTGATTTTCCAATGCTATGTCAAGAAATGAATATGTAGCCTTTAATGAATTCAATGTACGATTGTGATGAGAATTATATGATACCTACCTGTTTTTATCCTTGATTAGTATCATTTTTGGTAGCTCTTTAGCGGCATGTACTTTTTCTCGCTCCGAGTTCCTAAGTATTGTGTTGTATTTTTGTTAGCTAGGACAGACAATCTTTAAATTTGGTGAACATTAGTAGCTAACTAATTTGTGCCCCATTGTTGTCCTGCTACTGTTAATTGTTAATGCCATGGTGCTGATACTGCTTAGAATATGATCTGTGCCTAAATTTTAGTAGTATTTGTCGTCAAAAACATGATTGTATTGTGAGCAAGCAAGTTTTTGGAGTCTTCTTAGAGCCTACTGCTATTTAGTTTTTTACACCAATATAATATTTGCTAATATTTACTCATGGTTGTTACTGTTACCCATGCCCTCATGCTTCAGGATTGACTCCTAGCTGCTTGTGTATTTGTTTATTATTCTATTCATTAATCTTTTCCCAGCTGTTGTATGTTGGAAGATATTGCTTTCATTCTGACTCGACAGCCATAATAACGATCATTTCCTCTCTTTTACAGGAGCTCTAGGCTGAAGAATTTGGAAGAAGGGAAGGCTTCATCTTTGTAGCTAATTATATGTTCGTGGGTGATTTAAAATATGGAATGGTTGTTATATACTACATAGCAGTACTTTTGAAGCTGTTCTAAATTCCTAGATGATGTGAACTATGGCATGCTTGTAATATATATAACATTCTCATTTTGGTCATCATTTGTGAAAATTTGTGTGATTAGGGTTCTGTTGACCAAAATATTGGTTATTTATTGTTGATACGCCAGCAATGAAACAAATGCTATTTGGGCCCTAAAAAGGCCACAAACCAAACAATACAAAAAAATAGAACAAGATTGTGGGAAAAATTAAACTGAAAAAAGGTGAAGACCCACAAAATTGAAAGGCCAAGGCCCAAAAAGAAATAGATTGTAAAACTACCAAGGCCCACAAATAATGAGGCAGAAATGTTGGGCTTGGCCCATGTAGCTGACCAAAATTGACATGGAAAAATATTCTAAATTGGCTGAATTGTTGGGCTCGGCCCATGTAAAGCACCAAACTAGACCGGGCTGATTCTAATCTACGACCATTTCGTTTGGTCGTAATTTTGCCACGTCAGCTTGCCACGTTGGATCTGACGTGGTCTAGGCAGACTGCCAGTGACCAAAACAATTGGTCGTAAAATCAACGACCTTTTATTTTGGTCGTAACCTTCTATGACCATTTGACAAAGAAGGCCGTTAAGTTTCATTAAAGACGCCCAGCTTTTGACCAACTGTTTTTGGTCACAAAGAGGTCAAAAATGGAAAACAGTGACCATTCAGTGACCAATATTGATGGTCGCAAGTTGACATATTTCTTGTTGTGTCACTCTCAATGAGTGGTGTACTCGGTTTGGCTTCCCCAACAACCATATGACATCCGCTATGTTTATGAGTTTACTTACCCGCACCCGAGGCAATCCTTCAACGAGATGAGCATTCGTGGCTCAAGAGCCAGTAGTGTTGAAAGTCCTGCTATACGTTATTTCTATTATGTTATTACTAAATCGTTGCAGGCACGAGGAGAAGTTTCTAAGGTGAATGATGAGAACATGCTCTCGAAAGAGCAGCAAACCTTGACGTTGGTTATTTGCCCAACCTAGGGGCAATACTTTTGCTACACCTCGCGCATCCAGCAAATCATGCACAAGGAGATATCGTGTGTGGAGGAGTGATCAACATGTTGGCCAACTCCCTTGGTCTCAACTACAATCATCTTCGCCCCATTGTCGGTAACAACCTTGTTAATATTCATGTTCTTACTATCGCTGGAATGGTAGTAGTTCGTAATGGTCGTCATTGCATCAGACTTCCTGGAGTGGCATACCCGTTGCCTACTCCTATGCCTAACCGTTTTCCCATAGAACATGGACAATTGCATTATGGAGTGCAGGAAGGAGATGCAGCTTTTGACCAAGAAGGCCCAGAACCTGAGCAGGTAGATGAAGAAGAACTCGCCACCACCGAAGAAGAGGAGCAGCCCCAAGAGCAGCCCCAAGAGCAGCCACAACAAGAAGCCTACACCACCTATGCGGACCTCTGCAGCCTCCAGGGCTCTATTGATGATATGAGCAACCTCGCCACTTCCCTTCGAGGCACGTCTGCCTATATGAACATGAACTTCTCCAACTGGAGCCAAGGATGGGCTCCTGACCAGCCGCCGCAATGATTCCACCGGTTTGAGCTTGCAAAAGCTTAAGCTTGGGGGAGGTCATCACCACTTCTACATCAAGATGTGGTGGTATTATTTGAATAATTGTAATGAGGTTGTACTTAAGCTCGAGGAGCTTCAAAACACTCGTTTGTTCCAACACTTTTCTTTTTATTTGCTTTTGATTTTGTTTGTTTTTGCCTTTGCGATTTTTTCATTTGCAAGCTAGTTTTCAAAAACCCAAAAACCAAAAAAATAGAATAAGCTTTGCTATGCTCTTACTCTTTTTGCCCCTTGGAGTTCGTTTGCATTTTTGTTTTCAGAGGAGTTGATCTATGCCGGACAACGAGGAATGCAAGAGTAAGGAAGAGAAGTGTGTAAATTCATAACCGTGAAGGTATGTCCTACGACTCTCGTCTTTTGCACTTGAAATACTTAGAGTAGATGTAGTAGTAGTATGGGTGATGTGTGCAAATGGGAGTAAGTCTTGATAATTAAGACAAAGGTTTTGTTCTAGTAGCTGAAATAATTTTGTAGCCTTTGTTCTGTTTAATCTAGATAACCGAGACTTGCCATGGGACTGTTTTTAAATGAAATGATCTTAACTAAGAATAACCATGCACAAGAGAAAGTCTTCAAAGACTAGGGAGTTGAGAAAAATTGTAGAGAAGATGATGTTTGAAATGCTCAACCCCATATTGTTAATTCTAATAGACTTGATAGCACTTGTGGATTAAATTGTCTAGAGGAATTTAGTTGAACGGTGAACGAGATTATGCCAAAAATCTGTGTTGTATGTCTTACATGGTGCTTCAGCTTCTCGCTGGTGCCATGGTCTTGCTACTCTATGCATGTGTATGTGTGTAAATGTGGCTTCGTCACCTTTCTTGATGTTATGCTGAGGACTTCGCTAGCCAATGAACGATCTACCAAGAGCGAAAGCTAGGATTTCGGCTATGAGTTTGTTACCGTACGTAGTGGCAACACTACAAACGCATATTATTTAGCTTTCTCTTGAATGAGTGTGTATGTGGTAAATAAAGGGGACTGATCAAAAAGCTCGAAAGAGATAATTATCAAAGGTCCATAGTTCCCAAACATTAAGCCACAACGAAACTCTTTGCATGATCACTTATTCGGCATAATCCCTTCACGTGACAACCAAAATTTCAGCAAACAATGATTGAAATGAAGTGCTTAAGAGCCTTGAGGACGAAATAATTGTGGGCATGTTTATGAGCACTAAAGCGTCATGTTTTTCTACATGCCTTCCACTCCCTAAAATATGTTTTTATGGTTCTATCAAAGAAAACTCTTCCGTGCATTCCTGGCAAGCAAGTGTTGTCTAGAATAAATAGAATAAAGTGTTGCAAAGTTGTTTTATCTAATAGCTCAAGAACTTTGTGTTGATTATCTTTGCTTCACTAACACTTGCACAATAACCATGCCACTGCTACAGCTGTACTAAGTTTTCAGGTCAAGAAGTGGAGGGCTATCTATGCATACCGATCGTAAGTGAACCAAAACCTTCTCGTTAT
Organism: Elymus sibiricus; assembly: GCA_039707655.1. Lineage (NCBI taxonomy): Eukaryota > Viridiplantae > Streptophyta > Magnoliopsida > Poales > Poaceae > Elymus > Elymus sibiricus. The sequence continues at coordinate 310,692,525 of CM077674.1, forward strand.
TTCGGTTTAAACAACTGAGTTCCTTATGATTCAGATTTCTCTCTATGTTGCTCGAGGACGATCAAGTTTAAGCTTGGGGGAGTTGATGAGTGATATTTTTACACTCATCTACCTTAGTTTAAACCGACATATTTCATTTAAAAAGAGATATTCGCTCCGATATTGCCACTAATGACTAATGAATGCAAAGGATTCCACAAATCCTCTCTTCGATGTGTTTCCATAGGAAATGGACTAAAAAGGGAAGAAATCACGTGTGGGAATGGAAAGGAAGGAAAATGAAGAAATAAGGAATCAACAGGAGGCGTGTCTGTGAAGACAGCGCAAAAGACGGCGTTCCATACGGCCGCGAGCGCCCGTATGAGCGCCCGTATGGCGCGGAAACTGAGGTAGATTGTCAACCTGAACAACTTTTATAAAGGGGACCCCATCGAAATGTCAACAGGGGAGCGTCGACAGAAGCCAGAACATCATCATCCTCATCTTCATCCACAAACCCTAGCCACCACCATTTCCATCTCCATAGCCACCATCAACACCATAGTGCTTCCTCATCTAGTTCATACTTGTAATCTTGCATCGCACAAGACATCCATTGTAAGACATATTTGCAATCAATCAATCTTCAAGATGTGTTCTTTAATGTTTTCTTCTAGCGATCTAATCTCCATGTGTGAGTAGTCCGGTAAAGTATGGGTTGAGGCATAGGCCTTACAACCCTCTGTTTTTGTTGTGGGGATCAATGGAAGGGCTTTGCATTAACATCCTGTATGTGTGAAATAAAATTGTTCCGTAGATGTCTCTTGTCTTGTCCATGATCTTCATCCCTGCAGGTCCCATGATCATGGAGATCGAGTCACGGTGAGGCTAGGAGCAAGGAGAACGTGAAGTGTTATACAGAACACCGGTGACAGTAAGGATTAGTAGGGTAACACGGATCCAATCCTTGGGGATTCATGAGGTGTAGTCATTAAACGCCTAAAGCTCTTGTCTGATTTCATTATCTTAGTTATCGAGGCAACCCCGCGTGACGGATAGGGCCTATGGTAGGACAACTGATTCTTGATGCAGGACTCGTGCCGGTCAAGATGTTATTTGGACACATCCCCCACTTTGTTTCGTAACAAGCACATCTCGATGGGTGACTTCTAGCGCACAAATTAAGATCATATCTGGTCCCAACACAAATACATGGTTGTAAGCATTAAGACCTCATACCTGTACCTCTTTTTATTATAAGTGTTTGAATCACTCTTTGCTTGATTGATCCGGTCAAAAGTTGGAATTGATCCTTTGACAATAGCTTGCTAGAGAACATCGCTTCAAGGGAATCTTCCTCTCGTGGGTTCGATAACCCAGGGTCACCTCTTGGGAAATAGGTGCGGGATACACTTTTTTTTTCCATTATCGGATCACTAAAAGGAGGTATCACCGACCAACAAACTAACTGTCCGCACATGAAAGCGTATGACACAAGACAAATGTGACATGAGTCAATAGAACGATAGAACCTGCCGGTCAAAAACATACACGGGTGGGCAAACGTGGCCCCTGCCATGTGATGGGATAGATAACAAAGTTGATGGCTCTCTGCACCACATCTGCACCGAGCCACCGACCAGCTAGCCCTAGCAGCGGGCTCTCTGTCCTTTCTGGCGGCCCCTTATCCATACCCGGATGGCCGATACACTGGCTCTATGATACGTCTCCAACGTATCTATAATTTTTTTATTGTTTCATGCTATTATATTATCAATCTTGGATGCTTTATATGCTATTTTATATCATTTTTGGGGACTAGCCTATTAACCCAGTGCCCAGTGCCAGTTCCTGTTTTTTTGCTTGTTTTTGGCTTTTCAGAAAATCAATATCAAATAAAGTCCAAACAGAAAAAAAAAATCTTTAGATTATTTTTTTCTGGACTAGAAGGGGCCCTAGAAGCTTCGGAAGGTGGCCAGAAGAGATACGAGAGAGCCACAAGCTCGAGGGGGGCGCCCCAGGGGGTAGGCGCGCCCCCTGAGCTTGTGGGCCCCACGCAGCTCCGTTTGACCTAATTCCAAGCCTATAAATTCCCAAATATTCCCAAACCACCAGAACGCAAGATGATATAACTTTTCCTCCGCCGCAAGCCTCTATTCTTCCGTGATCCCATCTGGAGGCCTTTTCCGGTAATCTGCCGGAGGGGGAATCGATCACGGAGGGCCTCTACATCAACCTTGTTGCCCTTCCGATGATGTGTGAGTAGTTCACCACAGACCTATGGATCCATAGCTAGTACCTAGATGGCTTGTTCTCTCTCTTTGATCTTCAATACCATGTTCTCCTCGATCTTCTTGGAGTTCTATCCAATGTAATCTTCTTTTGCGGTGTGTTTCTTGGGATTCGATGAATTGTGGGTTTATGATCAGATTATTCACTGAAAGTAATTGAGTCTTTTCTAAACTTTATTATGCATGATTGTTATAGCTTTGTATTTCTCTCTGATCTATCCGTTTGGTTTGGCCAACTAGATTGATTTATCTTCAGTGGGAGAGGTGCTTTGTAATGGGTTCAATCTTGCGGTGCTCTATATCCCAGTGACAAAGTAGGGGACAAGACACGTATTTGTATTGTTTCCATTAAGGATAAAACGACAGGGTTTATTCATATTGATTGGGTTTACTTTGTCTACATCATGTCATCTTGCTTAAGGCGTTACTCTGTTTATCATGAACTTAATACCATAGATGCATGCTAGATAGCGGTCAATTGGTGGAGTAATAGTAGTAGATGCAGGCAGGAGTCGGTCTACTTGTCTTGGACGTGATGCCTATATATATGATCATTGCCGTGAATAACGTCATAACTATGCGCTTTTCTATCAATTGTCCAACAGTAATTTGTTTACCCACCGTATGCTATGTGTTCGAGAGAGAAGCCTCTAGTGAAAACTATGGCCCCGGGTCTATCTTAAATATAAAAAGAAAACCTAAAAACCTTTGCTGCAATTTATTTACTTTTCTTTTATTTTGCAATTTATACTTTTACCAATACAAGATTTAATCCTTGTAATTAACGAGTTCAAGGGGATTGACAACCCTCTTGCCCGCGTTGGGTGCAAGTATTTGCTTTTGTGTGCAGGTGCTGTTCACGTGACTTTGCTTGATTCTCCTATTGGTTCGATAAACCTTGGTTCTCACTGAGGGAAATACTTATCTCTACTGTACTGCATCTCACCTCCTCTTCGGGGAAAATCCCACCGCAGCTCACAAGTAGCAGGAAGAATTTCTGGCGCCGTTGCCGGGGAGACATAATCAAAATCACTCAAGTACCTTCACTCAAACTATCATCTACTTGCTCTACTTTTTATTTGCCTTTTTATTTGCCTCTCTTTTTCATCTCCCCCACTTCTCTAAAAATCAAAAAACACAAAAATATTTCTGTTTGCTCGTTTGCTTGCTTTGTCGCTATGTCTCAAGAAAAACTTTACAATAGTTCTTATCATGAAAGGTTGGTTGAGATTGAAAATAGCACTAGGAATTTCATGTTTACACAGTATGAGCACAATAGATTCTTTGTTGAGGAACTTAAGGAACATTCTACCTTACTGGATGCTATTAGTAAACAACTTGATGAAGTTAATCAAGAAGTTGCCAACCTTCAGTCTCAACTTGCTCGTACTGAAAATTTGATAGGGAAGATATCTGATAAACAAACTACGCTAGTAAATAAAATGGCTGCTAAACCAGAGTCACATCCCCTTACTAGTGATGATGAGGATATTAAAATGATTGGTGTGACACCCATTGAGTCTTTGTTTAGTAATATAAAAATTGATGAAAAAGGGACTGGAGATGAGTCAACTTTAGCTAGAAGGAGTCCCAATTGTTCGGAGGGTGATGATCTTATTGATAAAAATGACAAAAGTAGGTTTGGAGAGGTCAAGACTTTAAATAGTGATGTGCCCACTACTTTGGATTACAAGGACTTTAATTATGATAATTGTTCTTTGATTGAATGTATTTCCTTGTTGCAATCCATGATAAATTCACCTAATGCTTATGAACAAAATAAAGCTTTTACTAAACATATTGTAGAAGCTATGGTAAAAGCTCATGAAGAAAAGCTTGAATTTGAAGTTTCTACACCTAGGAAATTGCATGATGAATGGGAACCCACTATTAAAGTTAAAATTATGAATGTAATGCTTTGTGTGATCTAGGTGCTAGCGTCTCTACTATACCAAAATCCTTATGTGACGTGCTAGGTCTCAGCGATATGGATGCTTGTTCCCTTAATTTGCATTCAGTGGATTCAACTATTAAGAAACCATTGGGTAGAATAAATGTTGTGCTTATTCTTGCTAATAAAAATTATGTGCCCGTGGATTTAATTGTGCTTGATATTGAATGTAATCCATCTTGTCCTATAATACTTGGTAGGCCTTTCCTACGAACCATAGGTGCTATTATTGACATGAAAGAAGGGAATATAATATTCCAATTTCCATTAAAGAAAGGGATGGAACATTTCCCTAGGAAGAGAATTAAACCACCATATGAATCCATTATGAGGGCCACCTATGGAATTAACTTGAAGGATGATAATACTTGAAACAATGCATTATTCCTATCTAGGGGCATAAAACAATCGCGCTTGTCGGGAGGCAACCCAATATGTATCTTAAATTTTTGCTTTTCTTTCTGCTTTGTGTGTTCGAACAATTATATCTATTGTTATGATTGTGTTTTTATCTTTTAATTAGTGTTTGTGACAAGTAATGCCTTTGGGATGATTTGGATGATAGTATAATTGATGCTGTTTGAAAAACAGAAAGTTTTGCGCCCAATATTTGATTTTTAGTTTCTTACTGGAACGTCAGAAAAATCTGAAATCTTTACACAGTATTGGGATACAAATTCTTATGTTGTCCTAATTTTTCAGAATTTTTGGAGTTACAGAAGTATAGATAATATTTTGTCATTACGTACTATTCTGTTTTAGACAGATTCTGTTTTTATTGCATAGTGTGCTTGTTTTAATGAAACTATGGATTATATCGGGGGGTATAAGTCATGGAAGAGTTAGAATACAGTAGGTATCATGCAAGAACAATTATGAATGAGTTTATAACAGTACCAAAAGTGGATGATTGATTTATTTTACTAACGAACCTCACGAAGTTTCTGTTGAGTTTTGTGTGCTGAAGTTTTCAAGTTTTGGGTGAGATTATGATGGATGAGGGAATAAGGAGCGGCAAGACCCTAAGCTTGGGGATGCCCAAGGCACCCCAAGGTAATATTCAAGGAAGACCCAAGTGTCTAAGCTTGGGGATGCCCCGGATGGCATCCCCTCTTTCGTCTACAATCTATCGGTAACTTACTTGGAGCTATATGTTTATTCATCACATGACATGAGTTTTACTTGGAGCGTCTTATGCCATAGTTTTCTTTTCTTTGTTTGCTTTTTAGTTTGCCACAATCATTGTTTGCTGGACAAAACTTTTGAGAGGGACACTCAATTATCGTGATTTGTTAGAATACTCTATGTGCTTCACTTATATCTTTTGAGCTAGGCAGTTGCTCTAGTGCTTCACTTATATCTTTTAGAGCACGGCGGTGGTTATATTTTGTAGAAATAATTTTACTCTCATGCTTCACTTAAATATTTTTGAGAGTCTAATAAATAGTAATGGCAATTTGCGCGTGTTATAAGACTAGTCCAAAAAGGATAGGTATTCAAGGGGGTTATAATAAAAACTTTCATTAGATCACTAAATATGATATGTTTGATTCCCTGCAATAGTTTTGCGATATTGAGATGGTAATATGGGGTGTATTAGTGAATGATTGTGGTTTAGTAGAAATATCGGTGTTAAGGTTTGTGATTCCCGAAGCATGCATGTATAGCTTTAATTGTGTGATGAAGTTGGAGCATGATTTATTATTGAGTGGCTACCTTATGAGTGGCGGTCGGGGACGAGCGATGGTCTTTTCCTCCCAATCTATCCCCCTAGGAGCATGCAAGTAGTACTTTGCTCCGAGGGCTAATAGGCTTTACAATAAGTATGTGAGTTCTTTATGACTAATGTGAGTCCATGGATTATACACACTCTCACCCTTCCACAATTTGCTAGCCTATTCGGTACTGTGCATTGCCCTTTCTCACCTCGAGAGTTGGTGCATACTTCACCGGTGCATCCAAACCCCGTGATATGATACGCTCTATCACACATAAGCCTCCTTATATCTTCCTCAAAACAGCCACCATACCTACCTATTATGGCATTTCCATAGCCATTCCGAAATATATTGCCATGCAACTTCCACCGTTCTGTCATATGACTTGTGTTCATTGTCATATTGCTTTGCATGATCATATAGAGCTGACATGATATTTGTGGCACAGCCACCATTCATCATTTTGATACATGTTACGCTAGATCATTGCACATCCTGGTACACTGCCAGAGGCATCCATATAGAGTCATTCTGTATAGTTTTTATCGAGTTGTAAGTAAATAAAAGTGTGATGATCATCATTATTAGAGCATTGTCCCAGTGAGGAAAGGATGATGGAAACTATGATTTCCCCACAAGTCAGGATGAGACTCCGGACGAAAAAAGGCCAAACAGAGCCCAACAAAAATAAATAAAAAATAAATAAATAAAAATGAGAGATAAAGAGAGAAGGGGCAATGTTACTATCCTTTTCCACACTTGTGCTTCAGAGTAGCACCATGTTCTTCATATAGAGAGTTTCCTATTTTGTCACTTTCATATACTAGTGGGAATTTTTCCTTATAGAACTTGGCTTGTATATTCCGATGACGGGCTTCCTCAGATGCCCGAGGTCTTCATGAGCAAGCAAGTTGGATGCACACCCACTTAGTTTCAGTTGAGCTTTCATACACTTATAGCTCTTAGTGCATCCATTGCCTGGCAATCCCTAATCCTCGCATTGATATCGATCGATGGACATCTCCATAGTCCGTTGATCCGCCGAGTTGATGCGAGACTATCTTCCTTTTTGACTTCCCTTATTAATCTCTACCACCGCATTCTATTCCACCCATAGTGTTATATCCATGCCTCGCGCTCATGTATTGCGTGAAGTTGAAAATGCTGAAGCACGTTAAAAAGTATGATCCAATTGCTTGGCTTGTCATCGGGGTAGTTCATGATTAATATTTTGTGTTAGGAAGACTAAGCATGATGTGCTATATGATTTTGTAGGGATAGCGTTATTTAGCATTCTTTATTTTGAAAAGCATGATTGTTTGTTGGCATGCCTGAGTATTGATGTCTTTATGTCAAATGATAGACTATTGGCTTGAATCACTTGTATCTGAACATTCATACCGTAAAAGAGATTACATGATAAACATGTGTCGTGGTGAAATCACGGCAGATGCCATAGGATGGCTAAAAGTGGGGGCAGCATAAGGACGCCGGTGGGTTCCAGAGGCGAGATCGGCATGAGCAAGTGCGAGACACGAGACGTACCCAGCTCCGGGGCCCTCCAAGGAAGGTAACACCCCTAGTCCTGCCGAATGCACTAAGTGGATCACAAGGTTTACGATGGTGCTCCTGGAGCTGTTGGGTGGAGGAGGAAGAAGGAGCTAGCTCTCCCTCTTGCCTCTCGTGTGTGTGTGTGTGTGTGGAGTGGCGTAATGGCTTAACCCCTTGCCCAGGGGGCTCCTGGGGGGTCTTATAGGCCGGCCCCCAGGGTACAATGGTAATCTAAGTGGGACGAGGCCGAGCACCCATGAGCATGCCGACGAGGGAGGCTTCCTGGGGCACCTTATAGACTGATGCCCAGGGGACAAGGGGTGGCCCGCATGGCCTAACATACACTGTGGATGACGACGCACGACGTGCGCATAGTGCCCCACTATTTGTCAACAGTGCACTGCTGTGGGGTACAGCCGTCTCGTCCGCGCGTGTCCGATGAGACATCATAGTTGACTCCGGGCAGCCGGCCGGCGGGAGCAGCCGGCCGCTGGAGCAGGTTGGAGCAGCCGGCCGGGGCAGGCGGGCAGCCGGCCCGGCTCGCCGTCTTGGGACTACCCGGGGGTCATCCCCCCGACAGTAGCCTCTGAGCCTTTGGGTGACTCGAGGAGTCGGGCGGAAGGTCTTCGCTGGTGTTGTAGCAGAGGTTGTCGATGGCAGCCAGCCGCGGGCCGCAGTCGGCGCAGCTTGCTTCTAATGGGGGCGTGATACGTCTCCAACGTATCTATAATTTATGAAGTATTCATGCCATGTTTATAACAATTCTATATGGTTTTGGTGTGATTTGATTAGAACTAACCCGGACTGACGCTGTTTTCAACAGAATTGCCATGGTGTTGTTTTTTGTACACAAATAAAAGTTCTTGGAATTGGATGAAACTTTTTGGAGATTTTTTATGGAATAAATAAAAAATACTGGAACCAAGACCCACTAGAGGGGGGCCACCCAGTGCCCACGATGCACCAAGGCGCGCCACCCCCCCAGGCGCGCCCTGGTACCTCGTGGGGCCCACGTGACTCCGTCTGACCTGATTCCAACACTGAAAAATCCTATAAATAGAGAAACCCCCAGAAATAACCCTAGAACTTTGACTACGCCACCGCAAGCCTCTGTACCTCCACGATCTCATCTACAGCCCTTTTCCGGCATCCTGCCGGAGGGGGGAACGCATCACCGGAGGCCATCTTCATCATCCCGGCGGTCTCCATGACGAGGAGGGAGTAGTTCACCCTAGGGGCTGAGGGTTTGTACCAGTAGCTATGTGTTTGATCTCTCTCTCTCTCGTGTTCTTGATTTGGCATGATCTTGATGTATCGCGAGCTTTGTTAATATAGTTGGATCATATGGTGTTTCTTCCCTCTCTATCTTTGTTGTGATGAATCGAATCTTTTCCCTTTGAGGTTTCGTTATTGTCGGATTGAATATTTCAGATTTGAGAACACTTAATGTATGTCTTGCATATGAATACCCGTGGTGACAATGGGGTATTATATTGATTCACTTTATATATGTTTTGGCACTCAACTCGCGGATTCCCGCGGTGACATTGGGGTAATCTATGCATATGGGTTGGTGCACGTTTTCATTATCTTTTCTCCGATAGAAACTTTGGGTGCTCCTTGAAGTTCTTTGTGTTGGATTGAATATTATGAATCTGAAGTTGTTTGATGCATATCGAATAATCAACTAACGGATACTTGTGGTGACATTAGAGTATCTAGGTGACATTAGGGTTGGTTGATGTGTTTCATATGGTGTTATTTTAGTACGAACTCTAGGGCTATTCGTGACACTTATAGGGATGGCTCAATAGATTGATCGGAAAGGATAACTTTGAGGTGGTTTCGTACCCTACAACAATTTCTATCTTATGTTCTCCGCCAATAGGAACTTTGGAGTGATTCTTTATTGCACGTTGAGGGATGGTTATATGATCCAATTATATTAGCATTGTTGAGAGATTGCACTAGCGAAAGTGTGAACCCTAGGCCTTGTTTTTAAGCATTGCAATACCATTTGTGCTCACTTTAGTTACTTGCTACCTTGCTGTTTTTATATTTTCAGATTACAAAAACCTATATCTACTATCCATACTACACTTTTATCACCATCTCTTCGCCGAACTAGTGCACCTATACAATTTACCATTGTATTGGGTGTGTTGGGGACACAAGAGATTTCTTGTATTTGGTTGCAGGGTTGTTTGAGAGATACCATCTTCAACCTACGCCTCCCACGGATTGATAGACCTTAGGTCATCCACTAGAGGGAAAATTGCTACTGTCCTACAAAACTCTGCGCTTGGAGGCCCAACACGAGTCTACAAGAATAAGTTGTGTAGTAGACATCAAGCTCTTTTCTGGCGCCGTTGCCGGGGAGGTGAGTGCTTGAAGGTATATCTTTAGATCTTGCAATCGAATCTTTTAGTTTCTTGTTTTATCACTAGTTTGGTTTATAAAAGAAAACTACAAAAAAATGGAATTGAGGTTGCCTCATATTATTCATCTTTATCATGTCTTTCTTGAAAATGATGGATCAGAAAATTGTGCTCAATTGATAGAAGAAGAATTCAATAAAATGTTTGGCATAAAATCTTTGAATGATGAGAATGATTGCAATGTTGTTAGTATGCCTTCTATAAATACCCATAATGCTAATGATATGCAAAGCCATAAGCTTGGGGATGCTATATTTGATGAATATGATATCTTTAGTCCCCCAAGTTTTGATGAGAAAATTTATTATGATGATGACATGCCTCCTATCTATGATGATTATTGTGATGACATGTATGCTATAAAGAATAATATAACTATGAAATTTGTCATCATGATTTTAATTTTCAATTGGATTATGCCAATCAAGTATCTCATGATAGTTATTTTGTTGAATTTGCTCCCACTATTATTGATGAGAACAAATTTGCCTATATGGAGAGTAGTAAAATTTCTATGCTTGTGGATCATGAAAAGAATGCTTTATGTGATAGCTATATTGTTGAATTCATTCATGATGCTACTGAAACTTATTATGAGAGAGGATCATATGCTTGTAGGTGTTGCAATAATATCAAGTTTCCTCTCTATGTGTTGAAAGTTTCGAAGTTATGCTTGTTTTGCCTTCCTATGCTAGTTGATTCTTGCTCCCATAAATTGTTTTCTCACAAAATCCCTATGCATAGGAAGTGGGTTAGGCTTAAATGTGCTATTCATATGCTTCATGATGCTCTCTTTGTGTTTCAATTCTTTACTTTTATGTGAGCATCATTGAAATCGTCATGCCTAGCTAAAAAGGCATTAGAGAAAAGCGCTTGTTGGGAGATAACCTAATACTTATACCTTCTATTTTTGTGTGTTCACATGATTAAGCTACTGTAGTAATCATGTTTCATATGTTTTCTTTCAATAATGTGCCAAGTAAAGCCTTTGGGATAGTGTGGATGCTTGTTGATTTGATTCTGTGCAAAAACAGAAACTTTTGCGTCCAGTGCTGGAATTTCTATTCTGTACTGGAGCGTGAAAAAATTCTGAAATTTTTCCACAGTATTGGGTTACAAATTTTTACGTTTTCCTAATTTTTCAGAATTTTTGGAGGTACAGAAGTAAGGTTGTTAAATCGCTCACTACACGCTGTTCTGTTTTTGACAGATTCTGTTTTCGATGCATAGTTTGCTTGTTTTAGTGTTTCCATAGCTTATATTGAGTAATATAAATTGTGGAAATGATAGAATACAGTATCCATTATGTGAGAACAATTATGAATCTTGTATTGACAGTACCTAAGTGGATGATTTATTTTTATCATACTAACATATCTCACCAAGTTTCGTTAAGTTTTGTGTGATTGAAGTTTTCAAGTTTTGGGTGAGATATCGATATGAGGAGAATAAGGAGTGGAAGACCCTAAGTTTGGGGATTCCCCAAGGCACCTCAAGGTAATATTCAAGGAACACCCAAGCAACTAAGCTTTGGGATGCCCCGGAAGGCATCCCCTCTTTCGTCTTCAACACTATCGGTAACCTCACTCGGAGCTATATTTTTATTCGTCACATAATATGAGTTTTGCATGGAGCGTCACTTTATTTTATTAAGATTTGCTTTCTGTTATCAATAATCATGTTTTGTATCTTTTAGTTCAATAAAATGCCAATTATAGCCTTTACCACGCTCAGTTTGCAAGTTCATGTGTTGCTTTTTGAAAACAGAAAGTTTTCTCTTATGTCCAGAATATTCCTGAATAGTCAGAACATGATAAAAATCTGAAATTTTTACACAGTAAGCATGCATGAGTTCTCTGTCACGTGGTAACTTTTCAGAATTTTTGGAGTTAGGGAAGTATGGATTCTTATTCCCCTTTTACAGACTTTTCTGTTTTGGCAGATTGCTGTAATAGTTGCATTGTTTGCATATGTTTGCTTGTTTAATGTTTCTATTTGTGGATAGGAGTATTAAATATGAAGAGGAATTTAGTATGCAATGTTTAATTATAATTTTTGTGATTTGCTACAGTAGATAATGTTAAGGTTTTGAGTTGATTTATACTAACTTATCTCACGAGTTCTTGTTGAGTTTTGTGTGGATGAAGTTTTTAAGATTTAGGGAAGCCATGATATGTGAGGAATTAAGGAGACACAAGAGCTCAAGCTTGGGGATGCCCAAGGCATCCCAAATTAATATTTCAAGAAGTCTCAAGCATCTAAGCTTGGGGATGCCCCGGTAGGCATCCCAACATTCTTCATCAACAACTATCGGTCAGTTTTGGTTGAGCCTAAGTTTTTGCTTCTTCACATGATATATGCTATCCTTGGAATGTCATTTTATTTTGTTTTCTTTGCTGTTTGAATAAAATACTTAAGATCTGAAATTTTTAAATGAGAGAGAGTCCTCACATAGCTACTTAATCACTTAACTACTCATTTGATCTTGACTTATATCTTTTTGGAGTAGTTTGTTGTTAGGGCTTATTTTACCCTAGTGGTTTCGATGATTGATGACAATGCGTTTTGCGGACTAATCGTGTGCGTTGACCTTTTCAGAGATTATATTGATAGGCACGAGACGGTTTATCTCCCCTCGATGGTAAAGAGTGAAGACGGTTATTTTCCGACGATTTCTTTTTGGTGGATTTGAGTCGTAGGAAACCCGTACTATAAAGAGGGGGTCCGCGTTGAAAAGGTATGGGTGGAATCGACACGTACACAATCCCATATGCACCCACAGTTTCCTTTCCCTTCTCTGGAGCATTTCCTATGTTTTCTATGGATATTCAGTGGCATGCAAGCGGTAGTACCGCTGGTACCCACGGTAGTACCGCTTATGCGGTAGTACCGCTGGGTACTTCCGTGGCACTGCCGCTTGGGGTTTCCCCGAGTGTGCAACTCTCTGTTGCCGGTTTGCAATTCACGGTAGTAGCGTGGTAGTAGCATGGTAGTACCGCTCTGGCGGTACTACCGCCACCACTACTGCTTGCGGGGTTTCCTCCGTGCACGCTTCTGTTTCCTGTTTTCCCTTTGCGGTAGTAGTACGGCACTAGGACGGTAGTACCGCTTCGCACGGTACTGCCGCCCTGGCTGCCTCTACTACTGCTGCCTCTCCTGGTCTAAAACCCCCTAAGCGGTAGTACCGCCAGGGGCAGCGGTAGTACCGCTCCGGCGGCACTACCGTTGTACACTCTGTGTATTTTAGGCCTGTGCGAGGTAGTACCGCCTAAGCGGTAGTACCGCTCCTAGGAGCGGTAGTACCGCTTGGCTGCGGGCACAGGGCAGAAAACGGTTGGATTTTTGTCTCTCTATATAAGGAGGGGGTCTTCTTCTTCCTAATGTTGACCTCTTCCCCCAAGCTCCATTGTTGATCCAAAAGCTCATTCTTGCTCGATCTCTCTCCCTAGCCAATCAAACTTGTTGATTCTTTAGGGATTGGTTGAGAAGGCCCCGATCTACACTTCCACCAAGAGAAATTTGATTCCCCCCACTAATCCCTTGCGGATCTTGTTACTCTTGGGTGTTTGAGCACCCTAGACGGTTGAGGTCACCTCGGAGCCACATTCCATTGTGGTGAAGCTCCGTGGTGGTGTTGGGAGCCTCCAATTAAGTTGTGGAGAGTGCCCCAACCTTGTTTGTAAAGGTTCGGTCGCCGCCTTCAAGGGCACCACTAGTGGAATCACGACATCTCGCATTGTGTGAGGGCGTGAGGAGAATACAGTGGCCTTAGTGGCTTTTTGGGGAGCATTGTGCCTCCACACTGCTCCAACGGAGACGTACTTCCTCTCAATGGGAAGGAACTTTGGTAACACATCCTCGTCTTCACCAGCTCCACTTGTGGTTACTTCTTACCTTTACTTTGTGCTTGCTTTACTTGTGTTGTATCGTTTGCTTGCTCGTGTTGTTGTTGTTGTTGTTGTTGTTAGCATCATATAGGTTGCTCACCTAGTTGCACATCTAGACAACCTATTTTGTTGCTAACCCTAATTTGTAAAGAAAAGCTAAAAATTGGTAGTTGCCTATTCACCCCCCTCTAGTCAACCATATCGATCCTTTCAATTGGTATCAGAGCCTCGTCTCTTTATTAAGGTTTTCACCACCCGAAGAGTATGGTTGACGATGGGGAATGGGATGAGGAAGTGCCCGAGGCCATGGAGTTGAACTCGGTCACCCGAGACGACTTAAATGAAGCTATGGCTTCACTTAAGACGTCTATGACAGCCGAGGTCAAGTCCATGCTTAAAGAACTCCTCAAGGGGTTGAAGTCTACTCCCGATCCTTTGCTTGTGGTTAATCCCACCGCATCGGTGTCGGAGGCAAATTCCGGTAAGGAAGCGGCTAAAGGCACTCAAACCTCTTCCCCTCATGGTAAGAATGGGACGGGAACCTATGCCTTGGTTCCCCCTCCCCCGGTCTATGGAGGACCGGTTCCTACACCGCATATTAACAACCTTGGTCCTCCTCCTAAGCTTGTGAAGGGTGATTTTGCTAATTGGGTTTTTCATATCAAGTCTCATTTGAATCACAGCTCAACAAATCTTTGGAGAATCATCGAGCAAGGCTTCTACCCACATGACCCAAGCAACCTCACTCCAAGAGAAGAGGCGGACAATCAATACAATCACTCCGCATTGTTCATCCTCCAATCCGCAGTGCCTCCCGAAGATCTAGCTCACTTGCGCCCCTTCTCCCGTGCAAAGGATTGTTGGGAACACATTATATCTTTGTACAAGGGGAGCTCAAGCATTCAACGGTCCAACTTTGAAGTGGTGCTTGATGAGGCCGATGAGTTTGTGATGAATGAAGATGAGGATCCTCGGGATCTCTACCGGAGATTGACAACTCTTGCGGTCACTCTTCAAGATCATGGGAGCAAGGATACGGATGATAATTGGATCAAGCGCAAGTTTCTCAAGGCCATCATGCCATTCAACAAGGCAATGTCCTCCGTGATCCGTCAAAGACCGGACTTCCACACATTGTCTTCAAGTGAAGTGTTGGATGAGTTTATTGCCATGAACATCATGAATAAGACCGCCGACAATGCTCTAGCTCGTGTTCGGTTAAAGAAAGGCTCACCCAACCTTGCTTTGAAGGCCAAGGGTATTCCGGAAGAAGAAGAAGAGGAAGAAGAAGAGAGTTGCCCCGAAGACACCAAATATGCTTACCACAAGCACATGGCTCTTGCGTCAAGGCAATTTTGGGGCAACAAGAGAAACACAAGGCCCAACTCCTCCAAGAACAACTCAAAGGGCAAGCAACGAGTAAGGACTTGCTACAATTATGGCAATGTGAGTCACTTTGTGGTGGATTGTCCGTATGAGAAGAGGGAGGACAATGGTGGCAAGCTCATCCACAAAGACAAGGCCAAGTCCTTCCCCAACAAGAACAATTTCAACAAGAAGGTGCCTCCAAAGGGCTTGGTGGTGCAAGAAGAGTACAACTCCGATGATGATGATGATACAAGTGATGAAGTGTTAGCAACGGCCATCGTGGCCATTGCCACCTCTTCTCCAACCTCGGTGTCCCTCTTCAATGCCCCCAATGAGAACATCATCGCCAAGTGCCTCATGGCCAAAGGTATCAACAAGGTAACCTCCAACATCAAAACCACTACCACTACTACTCCTTCATTGTTGGATTGTGTGGATGATAGTGAGATGGTAAAGGTTGATGAGAACGAGTTTGATAAGTTCTTGAGTAAGCTCAAAGGTGAGACCAAGAAGCACTTTGTTGCTCTCTTGGAACAATTGGGTGAGGCCAATGATATCATTGAGTCCCACGAAGAGACTATCACTAATTTGCAAGGCCATAGCCGTGATTATGCCGATGAGATTGCGGATCTTTCCATTGCTCTTGAGGAAGAGCGAGGTCTTCGTTTGGCTCTTGAGGAGGCACACGACGTTGACCTTGCTCAACTAAAGAAAGATCTTGAACATGCTCAAGTTCTTACTCGTGTGCTCAAATCTGACAAGGTTGACCTTGGAGTTGGCCATGCTAGACTCAAGGAGGAGTTTGAGCTACTTGACAAAGCCCACAAGGTTTTGAAGAGTGCTTATGGCTCTCTCAAAGAGTCTCATGATCAACTCTAAGTGAAGCTAACAACGGAAATAGCCACTTGTCCTCCGTTTGTTTTAATTGATAATGCCATTGCTACTAACCCTTGTTGTGAGCATGAGCATCTTGTGGAGGAGAATGCCAAGTTGAGAGAGGAACTCGAGAAAGGTCTAGTGACTTGCATACAAGGTGAGAAGAACCTCAACGAACTTTTGAGCAATCAAAAGGAAGTTGTGGCAAAGGAGGGACTTGGGTTTGTGCCCAAGTCAAAGAAGAAGAAGAACAACAAGACCAAGAAACCTCTCCCTCTCAAAGAGGTATTTGTCAAGAAGGGAGAGGGTGCTCATAAGGAGAAGAAGAACAAGGTGGTGGGTGGAAATGTTAAGAAGGACAAACACACTCCGTCGAACAAAGCCGGCGACTTTAACCCTTCTTATGTTTTATGCCGTGCTAGTGATGGGCAGCCAAATTTGTTGGTTCTTATTATGAGTACATTGAATGGTCTATTTGGGTTCCTAAGACCCTTGTTACTAACATCAAAGGACCCATTCAAAAATGGGTACCTAAAACCAAGCATTGATCTCTTGTAGGAGTTTGCTTCCGGTGGAGGATCATGGTTGCTCGATAGTGGAGCAACAAATCATATGACCGGGAGCAAGCATTTGGTGGTGGACGTGCAACCAAGCTCATCTATGCCCACCCATGTTCAATTCGGTGATGCCTCAACATCTAAGGTATTGGGTCTTGGCAAGGTTGTGATTTCTCATGATTTATCAATTGAGAAAGTCATGCTTGTTGAGACCCTTGCATATAATTTACTTTTCGTTCGTCAACTTGCACTTATGGGCTTTGCCACATTCTTTGACCTTGATACCGTGGCCCTTTTGTGGAGCAAGTCTCTTAAAGTAGCTTTTGTTGGGCATGTCGAGAACGGTCTCTATGTGGTTAACTTCTCGGAGCGACCCACTAAGACCGCGACTTGCCTAATGGCTAAAGTTGATGTGGGGTGGCTTTGGCATCGCCGACTAGCCCATGTCAATATGAGATCTTTGCAAAGTCTCCTCAAGGGGGATCACGTTCGTGGACTAACAAATGTGAGTTTTACCAAAGATTGTGCTTGCAGTGCTTGTATCGAAGGAAAGCTACATGAGACGGCTCACCGACCCACGACTATCATCTACTCGAAGAGGCCCTTGAAGCTCCTTCACATGGATCTCTTTGGACCTCCATCCTTTGATAGTCTTGGGGGAAGAAAGTATTGCTTGGTGATTGTGGATGACTATTCGAGATATACTTGGGTATATTTCTTCAAGAGGAAGAGCGAGACCCAACAAACCGTCATCGACTTTGCCAATGAAGCTCAACATCAACATGAGGCAAAGATATTGATGATTAGAAGTGACAACGGTACCGAGTTCAAGAACTACACCTTGGATGAGTTTCTGAGTGATGAGGGGATCAGGCATCAATACGCCGCACCATATACCCCTCAACAAAATGGTGTAGCGGAGAGGAAGAACCGGACGTTGATGGACGCGGCAAGGACCATGATGGCGGAATTCAAGTCTCCGTACAACTTTTGGGCCGAAGCCATCAACACCGCATGTCATGCATCCAATCGGCTCTACCTCAGCAAAGGCTTGAACAAGACTCCATATGAGATACTTACCGGTAACAAGCCCAACCTCAAGTACTTCCGGGTGTTCGGATGTAAGTGTTTCATTCTCAAGAAAGGTACTCGTTTGTCTAAATTCGAATCTAGAGCTCAAGAGGGCATATTTGTTGGTTATGCTACAAACTCTCATGCTTACCGTGTCCTCAACAAGTCCAACGGACTTATTGAGGAGACGTGTAACGTAGAGTTTGATGAAAATAATGGCTCCCAAGTGGAGCAAAGTGGTCTTTGTGATGTAGGTGATGAAATTCCTCCCCAAGCCATAAAAAGAATGGGGATTGGTCAAATACTCCCCATTGAGGAACCCCTTGTGGCCGAAGGAGAAGGACAATGCTCTACGCAAGTGGAGCCATCACCAACCATTGACCCACACGCTTCCGAAGAACAAACCGAAGGCCATCAACCAAGTGATCAAGATCAACGGCAAGATCAACCTCAAGATGATGGTGATGCACCAAATGATGCCCAAGATCAAGATCACGACACCGAGCAAGCTCAAGATCAAGGGCAAGCTCATGATCAAGAGCAAGCTCAAGATGACGCTCAAGATGTTCAAGATGATCCTCCTCAAGTGACTTCGGAGGAGCTATTGGAGCATCGTGCCGCCAAGATTGCTTCTAAACTCAAGCATCAACAACATGTCTTGGAGAATGTTTATGGAAGCTTGAAAAAAGGGGTAACCACTCATAGACAACTAACAAACTTTTGTGAGCATCACGCGTTTGTCTCTTGTGTTGAACCCCAAAAGGTACATGAAGCGCTCGAGGACACGGATTGGCTTGAAGCCATGCATGATGAACTCAACAACTTCGAGCGCAACAAAGTGTGGACATTGGTGCCAAGGCCAACAGAGAATCATAATGTCATTGGAACCAAATGGATCTTCAAGAACAAGCAAGATACGAACGGTGTTGTCACTTGAAACAAGGTAAGATTGGTGGCACAAGGCTACTCCCAAGTCGAGGGTATCGACTATGGTGAAACCTTTGCTCCCGTTGCTCCTCTTGAATCTATTCGTATGTTGCTTGCATATGCTTCTCATCATGATTTTAAGTTGCAACAAATGGATGTGAAGAGTGCATTTCTTAATGGTCCTCTTAATGAGTTGGTATATGTCAAACAACCCCCGGGGTTCGAGGATCCCAAGTTCCCCAATCATGTATACAAGCTCGATAAGGCACTCTATGGCCTTAAACAAGCCCCACGTGCGTGGGATGAGCACCTTACCGAGTTGTTGCAAGACCGTGGGTTTGAAATTGGGAAAATCGATCCCACTCTTTTTACTAAGAAGGTTAAAGGGGATTTGTTCATATGCCAACTGTATGTTGATGATATTATCTTTGGTTCTCCTAACAAAGCTTTCAATGATGAGTTTGCCGCACTCATGACCGAGAAGTTTGAGATGTCTATGATGGGAGAGTTGAAGTTCTTTCTTGGGTTCGAAGTCAAGCAAAGAAGAGAAGGAACCTTCATCAACCAAGCCAAATATACCCAAGACATGCTCAAGAGATTCAAGCTAGAAGATGTCAAGCCGGCCAAGACTCCAATGCCTACCAAGTGCCAACTTGACATCGATCCCAATGGTAAAGCGGTGGATCAAAAGGTATATCGTTCCATGATTGGTTCCTTGCTTTACCTTTGTGCATCTAGGCCGGATATCATGTTGAGTGTGGGAATGTGTGCACGGTTTCAAGCCGCGCCTAAGGAAAGTCACTTGGTGGCGGTCAAGCAAATCTTTCGATATTTGGCTCATACCCCAAACTTTGGCTTATGCTACCCCAACGGAGCAAGCTTTGATCTCATGGGATATTCGGACTCGGATTGGGCGGGAGACCGTGTGGATAGGAAGTCAACTTTCGGAGGGTGCCAATTCCTTGTTCGCTCTTTGGTGAGTTGGTCTTCGAAGAAACAAAATTGTGTGTCTCTTTCCACCACCGAGGCCAAGTATGTAGCCGCCGCAAGTTGTTGTGCTCAATTGCTATGGATGAGGCAAACTTTAAAGGATTACGGTGTCACTTGTGACAAAGGGCCTCTTTTCTGTGACAATGAAAGTGCAATCAAGATCTCCTACAATCCGGTGCAACATAGCAAGACGAAGCACATTGAGATTCGTCATCATTTCATCCGGGATCATGTCAAGCGTGGAGAGATTGATATTATTCATGTTGGAACTCAAGAGCAACTAGCGGATATTTTCACGAAGCCATTGGATGAAGCAAGATTTCGCGAGTTAAGGCATGAGCTAAATATCATTGATTCGAGCAACGTGTCTTGAATCTCGTCACACCCCACCACATTCATCATGATTATCTTGTTCTAGATGTAGGCATGGACATAGGGGGAGTGTTGTTCTCTCAATGAACTCTCCCTTCCCCCATTATGCATAAATTGATCAAGTCTTTCACTTTAGCCATTTTTTATGGTTCATGTGCTTCAAAGATGAGTTTTGGTCATGGGCCCAAGGTTAAAATCTTCGCGGTGACATACCAATTGACTCAAACATAGGTGACTTCGGTCACCGCCCTCTCTTTGAGAGGTTTTGTTCGTTGGGTTTGAGTTGTGTTTTCTTGTTCTAGGCTTTCTTGTGTTGGATCACTCCATGTGTGCTCTTGTTTTTGGTTGCCTTTGACCATGGAAGATCCCTTCCCATTTGCGGTGTTTTCGAGTCTCCAACCTAAGCCTTTCCTCTCTCAAACCCCTAGTTTTTGCATAAGCCATTTTTTATTTTCATTGGGCTGTTCTGTCTCCCTGTCTGCGGTACTACCGCTGTGCGGGAGCGGTACTACCGCTTCAAGCGGTACTACTGGGCCTCCTGCACGGTAGTAGTACCGGTGCGGTACTACCGCTACTCCTAGCGGTACTACCGCTTAGAGGGACGCTGTGGGGTTAAGTGTCGGGCAGGGGGAGTTCTAACTCCCCCATACCCTTTCACTCTTCCTCCCCACGCCTCTCTCTCTCACAGGCAACGAAGAACTGCCCCGGCCGCCGCTTCGGCTGGCTGATTCCGTGCCGTCTTCCATGTTTCCGTCCAGTGGAGTCCATCCCCACCATCTCCTCTCACCATGGAACCCGGTATTGCCCTCTTTCGTTGTTCCTACGGTTCTCTCCTTTGAATCTAGGTTTCTAGGGAAATGCATGTTGGTTTCTTGATTTTTGGCTAAATCAGGGCTTGAGTAGGACGTTGGATGACTGCTAGATAGGAGGATTGAAGTTTTAGTGGTATATTTTTGAATTTGTGATCTCCGGTACTACCGGATCTGGGAAGGTCATGCGTCAGTTCCCAGAGCGGTACTACCGCTCCAGAGCAGCGGTACTACCGCTCTGGCGGTACTACCGCCCCAGGTCCGCGGTACTACCGCTCGAGGCCCCAACTTCCAGAATTATCCACTAACATTTCATTTCTCAGTTTTGTTTCTTCTTGGCTTATGCATAGGTTGTATTCATGTTTTTCCTCGTTGTGTTGTGTCTGGTTCAGGTGGTAGTAGCTCCAAGGCTCGTCGCAAGAATGCGAATCCTCCATCCAAGCGTGGGCGCACCCACTACGCCGGGCCTGTCTATTCTGAGGGAGAGGAAGAAGAAGAGGCTGCCCCAACACCACCACCTGCTCGTCGTCAGTCAGCCAGGAACAAGGGCAAATCTAGTGCCAAGTCTGTTGCTCGCAAAAAGAAGTCTCCTGTCAAGACTGCAGCTGAAATGAAGCAAAATGAGTATTGGCAGTACCGCGAGAGGAACCCCTATTGTCGTCCTGAAGACGCATCTCTTGTGAGCCATCCCTTCTGGACCAAGGATCAATCATTGGTGTATTTTGACAGGATCAAGGCCAAGAAAAATCTGTTTGTCAGGACCAAGTCCATTAACATTGAGCATATGGAGAAGGACCGTGCATACTTTGGAGAAGCTCTTGACCTTTGTATGCAGTTCAACATTGTGCCCATCATGACCTTCAACTATGACTTTGATGCAGAGTTGGTTGCTCAGTTCTTTGCACTCGTGTGGTTTGGGACAGGTGAGGACAGGACTATGATCTGGATGACTCACGGTAGACAGCTTCGTGCCACTTGGCGTGAGTTCATGGGACTTCTGGGCTATCCTGGTGAGGGGCTGAAGAAGCCCCTTGTTCTGCGCCCTCACCATGAGGGTGGACCTACTCACAAGGACAATCTGCTTCCCCACATGACCATCACTCAAACAGATAAGGGATCCAAGAAGGAGCTGAAACCTTTCTTTGATATTATGCATCGCATTTTCCGGCACACTCTCTTTCCTCGAGTTGGCAAATTGGACATGGTGCACGGACACTTGGTGGATATGCTATTGTTGTGCCACTCTGAGAAGGGCACAGGAGCTGTTTTGGACGTCTCTCATGTCATGTGGAAGGAGCTTGTGAATGCAACCTATGGTGATCACGTGCCGATCTATGCTCCCTTCATCTTCAGACTCATTGTGAACACTTGGACTGCCATGTTCCCTGGGGAGCAGCTTGAGACTGGGCCTCTGACTACTCATGAGACGATCAATTTGCGCCAGAAGGAGCTCTGGGCTCCCACCCGTCGGGCTGCGGGCGTGCCACCTGCCACTGAGGAGGATGTGGAGGATTCTGACTATGTGCCCGACCCCGAGCACTCGTCTGGTTCGTCTGGTTGGGCTGCCAAGCTCAAGAGCAAGGTGAAGAAGCTATTTTGCCTTCAGACGGATGTTCAGCACAAGATGTACTTGGCGCATGTGGATGCCAAGAAGGCACGTCAGCAGAGGAAGGCCATCATGAGGAAGCTTGATATTGCTGCTGAGAGTGGTTCTGAGGAAGTTATTACTCCTGAAGACAAGTGGATTTCATCTTACTCCCGCTGGACTGACTCGGATGATTCCATCACCAGCGCATCGGCACCCGCTCTGGAGCAGGAGCACGAGGAGGAGGAGTCTGAGGATCCCGAAGATTCGGAGGAGATGTCTGACGAGGTGTCCGATGCTGAGGACTCCGATGAGTCCATGGGAGGAGACTAGTGCTACCACCTGTTGGCGCGTAGTGTCACTCTTTGCCCTTTTGGTGTCTCGATGCCAAAGGGGGAGAGAGTTTAGGACTGGGGTTTGCATTTGATTTCTGCAGGGTGTTGCTGAGTCACGAGCTTGCCTTTATTTGCTTCGATTTCTTGCTTGTGAACTCCTTTATCTTCGTTTGCTTTGGTTTGGTGTGAGACTCTTTCATATGGTGTAAGACATATGCTACCCTAGTTATCTTAATTATGTCTCGTTATGTGTGAGTTTAAGACTCATTGTTCGTATTGCAATCATGCTTACAATTGTATATTATGTGCTTGCAAGTTTTGCCCTATCTATAAAATATAGGGGGAGTGTTGATCCTAGTGTGTGCACTTTGCATTCCAAAGGCATACTCATGTAGTGCACACATCTAGGGGGAGCCTGTCTATATTTTGTAGATAGTTGGTTTGCATACTTATCTCTTATCTCCTTTGTGCAAATCCCGTGTTGTCATCAATCCACCGAAAAGGGGGAGATTGTTAGGGCATATTTTACCCTAGTGGTTTCAATGATTGATGACAATGCGTTTTGCGGACTAATCGTGTGCGTTGACCTTTTCAGAGATTATATTGATAGGCACGAGACGGTTTATCTCCCCTCGATTGTAAAGAGTGAAGACGGTTATTTTCTGATGATTTCTTTTTGGTGGATTTGAGTCGTAGGAAACCCGTACTATAAAGAGGGGGTCCACGTTGGAAAGGTATGGGTGGAATCGACACATACACAACCCCATATGCACCCACAGTTTCCTTTCCCTTCTCTGGAGCCTT
Source organism: Elymus sibiricus (assembly GCA_039707655.1). Taxonomy (NCBI): domain Eukaryota; kingdom Viridiplantae; phylum Streptophyta; class Magnoliopsida; order Poales; family Poaceae; genus Elymus; species Elymus sibiricus. The sequence goes on from CM077674.1 coordinate 310,716,034, forward strand.
TCCTATCTTTTCTGTGGATATTCAGTGGCATGCAAGCGGTAGTACCGCTGGTACCCACGGTAGTACCGCTTATGCGGTAGTACCGCTGGGTACTTCCGTGGCACTGTCGCTTGGGGTTTCCCCGAGCGTGCAACTCTCTGTTGCCGGTTTGCAATTCACGGTAGTAGCACGGTAGTACCGCTCTGGCGGTACTACCGCCCGTACTACCGCCGCCACTACCGCTTGTGGGGTTTCCTCCATGCACGCTTCTGTTTCCTGTTTTCCCTCTGCGGTAGTAGTGGCACTAGGACGGTAGTACCGCTTCGCACGGTACTGCCGCCATGGCTGCCTCTACTACTGCTGCCTCTCCTGGTCTAATCCCTACCCAGCCTTGGTCGACTCCTTGAGGTGATTGGCGGACTAGGGTTCTTTCAGCAACACCCGATCTATCTTCTTCGGGTTAGGGTTCTGATTATGGCGACCGAGAACGCGCCGGCGGCATCGGCGGGGGCGAGTTCTGGGTCGATGACTGACGTGGAGAAGATGATGGCCGAGTTAGGCCTCCGGGAGGAGGACCTCGACGATGCCGTCTACGATGAGAAAGAGGCACCACCAGAGGCGACTAGATGGATGGCGCTCGCTCGGGTTCACATCGACAAGCCGTACAACCAGTTCTGGTTCTTCAAGAATATGAGATATGCTTGGAATCTGGCACAAGATGTGAAGTTTAGGCCACTGGAGGATAACCTCTATACGATGCAATTCTTCTGTCTTGGGGACTGGGAACGCGTGATGCAGGATGGTCCATGGAACTTTAGAGGTGACGTGGTGATCATTACACCATACGATGGCGTCACGAAACCCACACTTGTGAAGCTTGACACCCTGGATATTTGGATTCAGATTCATGATGTTCCAGATAAGTACGCCCATCTAGTGCCAGCCTTGGCAGGGAAAGTCGGAGAGGTGCTATTCGTTGAGACACAAACCCAGGATTTTGCGGGGAATTTCTATCGCGCCTGGGTTAAAATCAATGTCCATAAGCCTCTGAAAAATGCAGTTTCCATGATCCGGGATGGGGAACGTCAAATCTACAGAGTGAAATACGAGCGGCTCCCAGACTGGTGCGCTGTATGTGGCCATCTTGGGCATGTTTTCAAGGAACATGGTGATGGAGTTCATCCACCGTCGAAGCTGGTCTTTAAGGATCTCAGGGCATCTTGGTCTATGAGAGTTGGCGAAGGTCCAGGAGGTGGCCGAGGCCGCCGAGGAGGAAGACGTGGAGGCCGGTCTGGTGGAAGCCGGGGCAGAAACAATATGCAGGCAGATGGTGAGTATGACCATGAAGCAACCTCGGAAGATGTGGACATGCTGGACAAGAGCAGGAAGAGGGCGGATAGGAATGAAGCTGTGCCAGCTGCTAGCTCTATGCCAAGTGCTATACCATAGAATTTGGAAGGGGCGGCCTCCCACTTGGCGATTGTCCCTGTTGGAACCTTTCCAATAAGTCCACCGCCAAAGAGAGACCCCAAGAGAGTCAGCACCACAGCAGATGGGAAGAACATCACTAATGCAGCAGCAAAAACAAATTTGGCGGGCTTCCTGTAGGGGAACGCGACAGAAAACAAAAAAATTCGGTACAGCGAGCACGCCCAGGACCACTATGGAGACTGCATACATGGTTTGATTTGATCATTACCGACTCGTAGCGCAGCGGAAGTAGAGTCGATGTAGATCGTCGGTGCAGATCCCCGCAACTAGGATTTACAACCTCCCAACCGCGAGGATGTACTCCCTCGTCGGACAGCCCTTCGGGAGGTGGTCGGACAGTCCCTTGGACGATGTCACGGACAGCCCTTCGGGAGGACCCTCGAAACTCGAACGGTAACTCGGACAACCCTTCGGGAGGACCCTCGAAGAGCCCCTCGGGCAAAAGATCGAAATTACGACCTCTCTACAGGGTTGCACACATACGGTGTCAGCTATCCGGCAGGGATTCGCCGTCCAGAACTAGTTCCTGCCGGAACCCAGACATCCTTTCGGCTCTACGAAACTATTTCGTGGGAGGGAGAGAGAGAGAGAGCCAGACAAAGCATGGCATGTGTATGAGAGCAAGGGATGAGTGTGGAGAGCACCTCTCCACCTCTATTTATAGGAAAGCCAAGGGGTAGGATTGGCACACAAAATACCAAAGTACCCCCACTTTATGTCACACATAAAGGGAATAAAAGGCAAAAAAGAATGGCATGTGGAGCTCCATGGAGGAGCTCCACCTTGGCCGGCCACCCTCATGCCCCCCCCCAAAGGGGGTTCCTTAGTCCCTAAGTCTTCTAGAAGCTTTTGGGAAAAATCTCAAAAGGTGGCTTTCCAAAAATTAACCATAAAGTGATTTTCACTATTCACAGAACCAATTTTCCGCGACCGTTAAGTCCGAAAATATTTCTGTGGGTCTTAGAATAATTCCAGTACCCACTAAAATGATTTTGGATGCGTTCTGAAACAATTCCGGATTAGTGATTTTCATCTGCGAAAAGCAACCAAACCGGTTCCGGCAGCTCCGGAACATTTCCGGTTTTTATCCCGGAAAAATCACAGAAGTTTCCAGAACAATTCTGGCACCCTCCAAGAATTTCCAGGCGTGTGCCGAAACCAATTTGACTTAATGGTATACCCCGAAACAACTTTTCAGTTTTATCGAAACTATTCCGGTGTTCTCTCCGGAACGTTTCCGTTGTCTCCGAAACTTTTCCGGTGACTTTCTCTCAGACTCCCTGTCTAGTATTCAGCAGATAGATGACCCTTAAGCGTGTGACCCTATAGGTTCGGTGAAGCATAGACATGACCCGGAACACTTTCCGATCAATGATCAACATCGGAGCCGTGGACACCCATATTGACCCCTATACCCACACGAATAAATATTCGAGTGAACCTCCAGTTGTCGTGTGCTATTCCTGTTGCTTCGCGATATGTTACAAACACCCGAGGTGAGATTTTGTGCATCCCCATGGATCAACAACTTGTCCACTATGCCAGTTACCTCGTTACCAGTTTTGTTCTCTTTTCTCGTTTCCGTGTTCCGGCATCCCTGTGATCAAATCACCCTTTGTCTGGCCAGACGATGATGGATACCGTAACACCGAGAGAGCCCGAGAATATCTCTCCATCGTCGGAGGAGCAAATCCCAATCTTGAGCTATCTCGTTTCTTGTCATACTTTTCCGTGAATCCGTAAGCCGCCGTAATAACCACCCAGTTACGGATGACGTTTAACAAACCCCAAAGTTCACGAAGCAAGTACGAAGGAACTCGATACTCTCATGGTCTAAGGAATAATGCAAACATTAACTTTCTCTGTGTTATTAACCATTAACTTGTGACGAATGTATCTCATAGCATAACATCAATACGGGTCGATTCAACACAAGTGTTCTTCTAACATTGTGCCCTCAAAATTGCCGGCATAGCCATGCCCATGATCAGGAAAACATGATCATCATGCAATACTTGAGCCAGTCTTAGAGGCAAGACTAGGAATACATTTTACCGTTTAGTATACCACACGTGCACATGAGTTTCCCTCCGAGCCTCGTGGATATTGCAGACTCGGGAATCATTGCAGTTATAGCATGGAACATAAACATTCATTACAAACTCGGAGATACAAAATAACTGTTATTACTGCCTCTAGGGCATATCTCCTACAGACTCCCACTTGCACTAGAGTCATAATCCAGTTACATGGCTTCCCTAACACCAATGGCTATCCGGTACTGCTCATGCTTTGCTCGTGGTAGAGGCTTTGTCATCGGATCTGACACGTTCAGATCCGTGTGAACTTTGCGTACTTTCACTAAACCCGCTTCGACATGATGTCGAATGAGTGTATATTTGCGTTCAATATGTCTTGTCTTATGGTGCGAACTTGGCTCCCTTGCCTGAGCCACGGCGCCACTATTATCACAATAGATCTCCACCGGGTCCAGAGCACTTGGAACCACACCAAGGTCTTCAAGAAATTGCTTGATCCATACCGCCTCTTTGGAGGCTTCTGAAGCTGCAACATATTCCACCTCCGTTGTAGAATCCGCCACAGTCTTTTGTTTGGAACTTTTCCAATCAACTGTGCCGCCGTTCAATATGAAAACATAGCCTGATTGAGATTTGAAGTCATCTGGGTCAGTCATGAAGCCTGCATCAGTGTAACCACTTACAATGAGCTCTTCATCACCTCCGTACACAAGGAGTAAATCCTTGGTCCTTCTGAGGTACTTAAGAATACCCTTAACTGCGGCCCAGTGTTCCAATCCTGGATCACTTTGGTACCGGCTGCTAACACTTAGCGCATAGGAAACGTTTGGTCTTGTACATAGCATGTCATACATAATAGAACCAACTACCGAAGCATATGGAACATCATTCATCTGTACTCGCTCATCGAGAGTCCGAGGACACTGATTCTTGCAAAGCACTGTGCCAGGTGACATGGGGAGTAGGCCTTTCTTGGAGTTCTCCATGTTGAACCTTTTCAACACCTTGTCAATGTACGTGCTTTGGCTAAGCGCTATCAGGCGTTTTGATCTATCTCTATAGATTCTGATACCCAATACATATGCTGCTTCGCCTAAGTCTTTCATTGAAAAACTCTTTTTCAATGAGTCTTTTATTTCGCTAAGAAAATTCACGTCATTTCCAATCAACAATATGTCATCCACATACAAGATTAGAAATGCTTTTGCGCTCCCACTAAACTTCTTGTAAACACAAGATTCTTCGTCATTCCTGATGAAGCCAAACTGTTTGACCACTTCATCAAAATGAATGTTCCAGCTCCTTGATGCTTGCTTCAGACCATAAATGGCTTTCTGAAGTTTGCATACCTTTCTAGCATCCTTATGAACGACAAAACCTTCAGGCTGTATCATGTATACATCTTCTTTGAGATTTCCATATAGGAAAGCCGTTTTGATGTCCATCTACCATATTTCATAATCGAAATAAGTAGCAATTGCTAGTAATATCCGAACAGACCTAAGCATAGCTACGGGCGAGAAAGTCTCATCGTAGTCCACTCCTGGAACTTGCGTGAACCCTTTCGCAACAAGTCTAGCTTTGTGGATAGTAATGTTACCATCCGCGTCCGTCTTTCTTTTGAAAATCCATTTACAACCAATGGGCTTTACGCCTTCTGGAAGTTCTTCCAAGTTCCAAACTTGGTTTTCGTACATGGATTCCATCTCGGATTTCATGGCCTTGTGCCATTCCCTTAGCTGGGCTCCGCCATTGCTTCCTTGTAGTGCGCAGGTTCATCGTCTTCAAGAATGAAGATTTCGTTATGAAACCACTCAGGTGGATGGATAGCCCTACCTGATCTGCGCGGTTCAGTTACAACATTGTCTGAAGTTTCCACATCACATGCGAGAACTTCCGGCTCGGTTGTAGGGATAATTAGCGGAATTTCTTCTGGTTCCTTAGCCATATCAACGGTTGCCGAAGATTCACTAATCTCATCAAGTTGTACTGTCCTCCCACTCACTTCTTTAGCGAGAAACTCTTTCTCAAGAAATTGTCCATTTCTGGCAACAAACACTTTGTTGTCGGACGGGTGGTAGAAGGAATACCCAATTGTTTCCTTGGGACAACCTACAAAGTAACATTTGTCTGATCTAGGATCGAGTTTGGTAGGTTGTAAACGTTTTACGTATACCCCACAACCCCAAATCCTGAGATGCGACAAACCGGGTTTCTTCCCGTTCCATAACTCGTATGGTGTCGTCTCAACAGACTTAGATGGTGCTCTGTTTAATGTGTGAGCGGCAGTTTCTAGTGCGTGACCCCAAAAAGATATCGGCAGATCTATAAGAGACATCATCGACCTTGCCATGTCTAACAGGGTTCGGTTACGTCTTTCCGATACTCCGTTTCTCTGTGGAGTTCCGGGAGGCGTAAGCTGTGAAACGATTCCATGATTACTCAGATGTTGGCTAAACTCATGACTAAGATATTCGCCCCCGCGATCAGACCGTAGAAACTTAATCCTTTTGTTACGATGATTTTCTACCTCATTCTGAAATTCTTTGAACTTTTCAAAGGTTTCCGACTTATGCTTCATTAAGTAGATATATCCATACCTACTCAAATCATCAGTAAAAGTCACGAAGTAGAAATACCCACCCCGTGCGATTGTGCTCATTGGACCACATACATCACTATGTATTATTTCCAACAATTCACTCGCCCGTTCAGGATGACCCGTGAACGGCGTCTTGGTCATTTTTCCCATCAAGCAAGCTTCACATGTGTCAAATGATTCAAAATCAAAGGACGGTAAAACTCCATCTTTATGGAGTCTTTGCATGCGTTTCTTTCCGATGTGGCCAAGCCGACAGTGCCACATGAAAGTGGTGGTGGTATCAGCCTTCTTAAGGCGTTTAGCATTCACGTTAAAGACATCATTTCCACATTCAAGATTTAGTATGAAAAGGCCCCCAACAATGGGTGCAAATCCATAAAACATATTCTTACAATAAAGTGAACAACCATTGTTCTCAGACTTGTACGAATACCCATCGTGTACTAAACATCATCCGGAGATAATGTTTCTACACAATAGTGGAACAAAATAACAGTTACTTAGTTCTAAGATAAATCCCGAAGGGAGACGTAGAGGCATAATGCCGATGGCTTGAGCGGCGATCCCAGCGCCGTTCCCGACGCGCATCACGACTTCATTCTTTGCTAGCTTGCGCACCTTCTGCAGGCCCTGTATCGAGTTGCAAATATGAGCAACCGATCCGGTATCAAATACCCAAGACTTAGAATTTTCGTTAGCAAGCAAAACGTCAATGACATTAACTTGTATAACAATTATACCTTTTCCGGTTTTCCCGTACTTCTTATCTTCCAGGTACTTCTTGCAGTTTCTCTTCCAGTGTCCTGTGCCCTTGCAGTAGAAGCACTCAGTTTCATTCTAGGCTCCGCCCTTAGAGTTGCTTTGGGAGCCGGTCTTACCGGCGCCCTTGCCCTTCTTTGGCTTGCCTTTCTTTTTAAAACTGGCGGTTTTATTCACAAGCAACACTTGCTTGCGATTTTTCCGCAGTCCTCCTTCCGCAGTTTTCAGCATGGCGAGCACCTCTTCCGGTGTCTTCTTCATCCCACTCATGTTGTAGTTCATGGTAAAACCGTCGTAAGACGGGGGGAATGAAGCAAGCAACATGTCCATCATATGGGCTAGTGGAATTGGAAATTCCAGGGTTTTAAGCCTTTCAGCGTAGCCAATCATTTTGACCATGTGTTCGCCAACTGAACTGCCCTCAACCATCCTGCAATCCATCACGGCCTTCATGATATCAAATCGTTCAGACCGTGCGGTTTTCTTGTACAGAGCATCCAATTCCCGGATCATATCGCGGGCATTATGGAATTCAAAACGTTTTTGAAGCTCTGGACTAATGCAAGCTAGCATGAGGCACTGCACTAAGTTGTAATCATCATCCTTAGTGGCCCAGACATTTTGTTCATCTTCCGGGGCAGTTGCCGCCGGTCTAGCTGGAAGAGAATTTTCAAGCACATACATTCTCTTAGCGCTCCTGAGGACAATCCTCAGGTTACGGACCCAGTCCGCATAGTTGTTTCCAGTCGCAGCTAACTTCTCTTTCTCTAACATCGGGCCTAAGTTGAACGCGGCATTGCGAGCCATTTGATCTACAACGGTAAACACAAGTTTCACTTAGACTTTGTTCATAATGATTTTTGCACTAGTGAATAAACAATTTTATTCTAAAGTGCGCTCCCACTCAAATCAATATCTCTCATAATTGATTATGAGTGATTCAGGATCCGCATTTCAATTCGACACCATTGACGGGTTCATCACTAATGACACGAATTTCAATCGGTAGGCCAACATGCCAATCACATCTCTATGTGACTCTTGTCCATCTTTCGATGCGCGTGTTCCGAGCTCAGGACTGTCCTGCCTGAACGTCAAGACAACCAAGTGATCACGCAGTGAGGTCTGACCTTCACCCGCCTTACACCTCTCTAATCGTTCGTGCTCATGTGTACATGGTGCACCCCGAAAAGATACGTGTTGTAGACGGTGCTACACTTGGGAGAACACTAACTACTTGATATTTTAAGTGAGAGATCACCCTAATAAAAAGCGACTACCGCGCAATCAAAAGGGTGCATCATAAGGGATAAACATCTCAGGCAATTCATAATAGCATGATATGGTATAGCCCTTTCTGACGGAGAAGTCTTTAATTTCTTCGTCTTCGGCATTTGCGTCGGTGTTCACCTTCGCGAAGATTGCCACCACCTTGTCGATGCACCAGATAATATTGCTATCTCTATAGCTAATAAAATAAGTGCATTACTTAAGGTTGACACGCAGGTCATTAAAGTGACAATCATATGGCTCCAGCCATCATGCCGAATCATGACACGCAGGTCATGTTAGTAAATTTACATCATATAGTCATCTCATACATAATCGAATTAATATGAGCACTGCTATACCACATCACATGCACATCCTGCAAAACCAAGTTTGATGCCTCTAATCGGTTTATGCACAAAAAAAATTACGTGGCTTCTAAGGTTTTGGCTTAAACCGCAGCTACCAACGTTTATCATCAAGTATGATTATTCAAGTCGCTAGATTAACATCGCGGGGTGTATGAAACACGAGATAATAAAATCTCGAGCCCCATACTAAACTTCGTCATACGCATGACCCCCGTGCAGATCATATCTGCATTGCCCTTTCGTCTGCGAAATTTCATCTTTCTTTTGACTATGGTGGAACCCAAAGAACTGATAGCACTTCGTTGATCAACCAGGATCGCGGATTGCCAGAACTTTGTCAAATTCCACCATGCTGTCTCGAGATCAGAAATACGCAAATTCTAGGGAAGCAACAAGAACATCGGGTAACAGATTTCATCTGCTACCCGCATAAATAATTTTTAGCATAGATCTCATCTACTACAAAATTATATTATGCAATACCCATACATCTCCATGTATTCTAGATCGTAACATGCATCTACGCATAGCATGGCTCTTGATGCCACTGTAGGGGAACATGACAGAAAACAAAAAAATTCGGTACAGCAAGCACGCCCAGGACCACTATGGAGACTGCATACAGGGTTTGATCTGATCATTACCGACTCGTAGCGCAGCGGAAGTAGAGTCGATGTAGATCGTCGGTGCAGATCCCCGCAGCTAGGATTTACAACCTCCCAACCGCGAGGATGTACTCCCTCGTCGGACAGCCCTTCGGAGGCGGTCGGACAGTCCCTCGGACGATGTCACGGACAGCCCTTCAGGAGGACCCTCGAAACTCGAACGGTAACTCGGACAGCCCTTCGGGAGGACCCTCGAACAGCCCCTCGGGCAAAAGATTGAAACTACGACCTCTCTATGGGGTTGCACATATACGGTGTCAGCTATCCGACATGGCTTCGCCGTCCAGAACTAGTTCCTGCCGGAACCCAGACAGCCTTTCGGCTCTACGAAACTATTTCGTGGGAGGGAGAGAGAGAGCCAGACAAAGCATGGCATGTGTATGAGAGCAAGGGATGAGTGTGGAGAGCACCTCTCCACCTCTATTTATAGGAAAGCCAAGGGGTAGGATTGGCACACAAAATACCAAAGTATCCCCACTTTATGTCACACATAAAGGGAATAAAAGGCAAAAAAATGGCATGTGGAGCTCCATGGAGGAGCTCCACCTTGGCGGGCCACCCTCATGCCCCCCAAGGGGGTTCCTTAGTCCCTAAGTCTTCTAGAAGCCTTTTGGGAAAAATCTCAAAAGGTGGCTTTCCAAAAATTAATCATAAAGTGATTTTCACTATTCACGGAACCAATTTTCCGCGACCGTTAAATCCAAAAATATTTCTGTGGGTCTTAGAATAATTCCAGTACCCACTAAAATGATTTTGGATGCATTCCGAAACAATTCCGGATTAGTGATTTCCATCTGCGAAAAGCAACCAAACCGGTTTCGGCAGCTCCGGAACATTTCCGGTTTTTATCCCGGAAAAATCCCAGAAGTTTCCAGAACAATTCTGGCACCCTCCAAGAATTTCCAGGCATGTGCCGAAACCAATTTGACTTAATGGTATACCCCGAAACAACTTTTCAGTTTTACCAAAACTATTCCGGTGTTCTCTCCGGAACGTTTCGGTTGTCTCCGAAACTTTTCCGGTGACTTTCTCTCAGACTCCCTGTCTAGTATTCAGCAGATAGATGACCCTTAAGCGTGTGACCCTATAGGTTTGGTGAAGCATAGACATGACCCGGAACACTTTCCGATCAATGATCAACATCGGAGCCGTGGACACCCATATTGACCCCTATACCCACACGAATAAATATTCGAGTGAACCTCTAGTTGTAGTGTGCTATTCCTGTTGCTTCGCGATACGTTGAAAACACCCGAGGTGAGATTTTCTGCATCCCCGTGGATCAACAACTTGTCCACTATGCCAGTTACCTCGTTACCGGTTTTGTTCTCTTTTCTCATTTTCGTGTTCCGGCATCCCTGTGATCAAATCACCCTTTGTCTGGCCAGACGATGATGGATACCGTAACACCGAGAGGGCCCGAGAATATCTCTCCATCGTCAGAGGAGCAAATCCCAATCTTGAGCTATCTCGTTTCTTGTCATACTTTTCCGTGAACCCGTAAGCCGCCGTAATAACCACCCAGTTACGGATGACGTTTAACAAACCCCAAAGTTCACGAAGCAAGTACGAAGGAACTCGATACTCTCATGGTCTAAGGAATAATGCAAACATTAACTTTCTCTGTGTTATTAACCATTAACTTGTGATGAATGTATCTCATAGCATAACATTAATACGGGTCGATTCAACACAGGTGTTCTTCTAACATTGTGCCTTCAAAATTGCCAGCATAGCCATGCCCATGATCAAGAAAATAGGATCATCATGCAATACTTGAGCCAGTCTTAGAGGCAAGACTAGGAATACATTTTACCGTTTAGTATACCACACGTGCACATGAGTTTCCCTCCGAGCCTCGTGGATATTGCAGACTCGAGAATCATTGCAGTTATAGCATGGAACATAAACATTCATTACAAACTCGGAGATACAAAATAACTGTTATTACTGCCTCAAGGGCATATCTCCTACACTCCCAGGAGGGGCGCCACCAGGCCCAATGAGTCTTTTCTGTTGGAACTTTCGTGGTGTGGGTAACCCCACGACAGTTCACGAACTTCGCGATATTGCGAAAAAAATTACCTCGACCGTACTATGCATTGTTGAAACCCAGATAGATAGGGTACGTGTCAAGAATTTAAAAGGAGAGCTAGGTTACAATAAAAGCTATGCTGTGAGTAGTGATGGAAGAAGTGGTGGTTTAGGAATTTTCTAGAATGATGAAATAAATTTACAAGTTTCTGGTTATTCTAAGTATCACATAGATGCAATGATTCATAATGCAGGGCCTATACCATGGAGCATGACATGTGTTTATGGTGAAGCCCAGGTTCAGGAAAGATATCTTACATATGACACAATGAGGAACCTTGCTGGGACATCTAATGACCCATGGGTCCTAATTGGCGATTTTAACGAAGTACTCCTGGCCAGGGAGCACCATGGGGTTAATCAGAGAAGCCAAAACTAGATAGATGCGTTCAGGGCAGCAGTTGACGATTGCTCGTTAATGGATTTGGGCTATAATGGTTTAGCATGGACTTTTGAAAGAAGAGTAGCCGGAGGGTCATTCACGCGAGTATGGCTGGATAGGGCCCTTACATGCGCTGCGTGGCGGGGCGTCTTCCCCTATGCGGAGGTGGATCACTTGACGGTGGCAGCGTCAGACCACCAGCCCATTCTGCTTCGGATGCATGCAACTCATGATGACCCAATTATAAGAAGCTTTAAATATGAGTGCATGTGGGAACTCACCCGGCGCTACATGGGAAAGTGGCAGAGGCATGGGGATCACCAGCAGGGGATTCGATATAGGAGGTGGCAGCTAGCCTGAAGGCCCTTTCTGGATCGCTGAGCACCTGGGACAAAGTGATCTTTGGTAGGGTCAGGAAAACCATTAAAGAATTGAAACAGGAGCTGGAGTATCTGAGGAAGATCCCGGGGCAAACTGGACCATGAAATAGAGAGCTTCAGATCAAGGCAGATCTGCTAGAGTTATACAAAAGAGAAGAGCTAATGTGGAAGCAAAGGGCTCGCCTAGAGTGGCTTAGGGCTGGGGACAAGAACACTCGCTATTTTCATATGTGGGCAAACATGAGGAGAGCGAAAAATAGAATAAAAGCGTTATTACGACCGGATGGGTCCCAAACAGAGAACATACAGGAGATGAAGGAGATGACCAATACTTTTTATAATAATTTGTACACATTGGAGGGGACTGAAAACATGCAAGATGTCATAGATACTATCCCCACGAAAGTGACACAACAAATGAATGAGTCTTTGAATTCTCCATATACTGAAGAAGGTCAAGGTGGCGCTTTTTCAGATGGCTCCTCAGAAGGCTCCTGCACCAGATGGCTTTCCAGCTCAATTTTTTCAGAAGCATTGGGATATTTGTGGTGAAGCAGTCACAAAGGTGGTCTTGAAAATTGTTGACGGAAAAGAGAGTGCTAAGGAGACTAATAACACCATCTTGGTACTGATTCCTAAGGTAAAAAACCCACTGCTCCTTTCCTAGTTTCGACCTATCAGCTTGTGTAATGTTCTCTACAAGTTGGCTTCCAAGGTTATAGCTAATAGATTGAAGGTGGTCCTACCCGAAATCATCTCGGAGGAGCAATCGGCATTTGTCCCAGGACACCTTATTACTGACAATATTATTGCTGCCTACGAATGTTTGCATTTTATGAAGAGAAACAGGGCCCAGAAACATAGGCATTGTGCTTTGAAACTGGATATGATGAAAGCCTACGACAGGTTAGAGTGGAGTTATCTAAGGGCAGTCATGTTAAAACTAGGATTTACAGAACGGTGGGTGAATATTATTATGGGGATGGTTACTTCAGTCTCCTTCTCAGTTCTGTTTAATGGTCAGAAGCTTGATGTTTTTCAACCTACACGTGGTATCCGTCACGGTGACCCAATTTCACCGTACCTCTTTTTGTTGGCAGCAGAGGGCCTTTCATGCCTTTTAAAATCTAGAGTTCGGTCATCTAGTCTTGGTGGCATACAGGTGGCTTCGTCGCCTCCGCCGGTAAACCACTTATTATTCGCAGATGACAGCCTGCTGTTTTTTAAAGCAACCACTGAGGGGGTTGAAGAAGTGTCTTCCCTTTTGGAAACTTACGCAAGTGCTTCTGGTCAAAGAGTTAACAGAGAGAAATCTTTGATCTTTTTTAGTAAGAGGTGCCTTGAACAATAGAGACTGGTTATTAAGAATATCTTGAATGTACCTAATGAGCAGCTTAATGAAAAATATCTTGGTATGCCATCAGATGTGGGTGTCTCCAAACATGGCGCTTTTAAATATCTCAAGGATAGGTTGTGGAACAAGATTCAGGGGTGGATGGAGAAACTTTTGTCAGCAGCAGGAAAGGAGTTTTTGATGAAATCAGTAGCCCAAGCTATCCCAGTGTATTCTATGTCATGCTTTAAACTTCCCCGAGAGCTCTGCCAGCAATTAACATCTATGATCAAGGCCTTTTGGTGGGGTAGTAAACAAGGACACCGCAAACCATACTGGGTGAATTGGGATATAGTGACTATGCCTAAATATATGGGGGGTCCGGGATTCTGAGATTTTGAGATTTTTAATCTAGCCCTCTTAGCTAGACAGGCATGGAGAATTTTAGAGAATCCAGATTCGTTGAGTGCGAGGATACTTAAAGCTGTATATTTTCCCAACGATGATTTTCTTGCAGCTGACCTTGGGAGCCACCCATCCCAAATCTGGCGCTCGATTTTGGAGGGACGTGACACTTTGAAAGTGGGCCTGATTAGGCGAATTGGTACAGGAGCCACCACTCACATATGGAACATGAATTGGATTCCGAGAAGAGAAAACATCAGGCCTATCATTTTTCTGGTTGCCCAACCACCGCAGATGGTGTCCGAGCTTCTCGACCAAAGTAACGGTCGGTGGAATGCAGAGATAATTTCACAAGTTTTCTTACCTTTTGATGTTGCAACTATCCTTCAAATACCTGTGTGTACCCGGGTTGTGCAGGATTTTTGGTCGTGGAATTTTGAAAAGAATGGGAGGTTCTTTGTTCGATCAGCCTACAGAATGATTGTTGATATAAAGAGAAGGCGTGAAGACTGGTTAGAAGAGCGTGCGGGTGCCTCAAACAATTTGGAAAATGAGAAGTCCTGGACGACTTTGTGGAAGATTTCAGTGCCAGCAAAAATAAAGATGTTCCTTTGGAGATTGGCGAGAAACTCGGCCCCTACTGAAGATGTTCGGAAGCATAGAAAAATGTCCACCCATGACGCTTGCTTTGCCTGTGGCGCACAAGACTCATGGAGACATAGTCTAATTGAATGTACGATGGCACGATGTGTATGGGCTCTAGTGGATCATGATCTGCTCGAACATATGATTTCTACGACGGAACCATCAGCGAGAACATGGCTATTTACAATGATGGATGTGCTCAAATATGAGGAACTGGTGCGGATGTGTGTTACTCTATGGGCTATATGGTACACACGAAGGAAGCTTATTCATGTGGGGATAAACCAGAGCCTGTATGAAACACACAGGTTTGTTTTGAATTTTATTTCAGAACTGGATCAGATGAAAGATCAGGACTCGCATGGAGTAACAACAGTACATGTAGCATCTCAAGCTAGGCGATGGATTCCACCGGATCTTGGCTTTATGAAAATAAATGTCGACGCTGGTGTTTCTCTGAATTTCAACGCGGGTGCTGCTGCTGCGATATGCCGAGATAGGGATGGCACTTATCTAGGCTCTTCGGTGCTTGTAATACATGGAATGATAGATCCATCAACGCTGGAAGCCCTAGCATGTAGGGAGGCCCTCTCCTTGGCACATGATTTGGCAATGCAACACATTCAGATTGCCTCGGATTGCAAGCAGGTCATAAACCACATCCAAGAAGAGTCAGGGGGGAAACTATGGAGGAATAGTGAGAGAGATTGTAGAAACTTCTAGTGCTTTTTCTTCTTGCAATTTTGATTTTGAATCTCGAGTTTCAAATTTTGAAGCTCATAACATAGCTAAATTTGGTGTGTCTCTCCCTGTTGGAAGACATGTTTGGCTGGGATCGCCCCACGACCCAGTAGTGATTCCTGTAAACATTATCATTGATCAATAAAGGATATCTATGTTCTGCTCAAAAAAAATCCGTCGCTGCTTCGGTTTTACCTCCGCCAAAACAAAACCGGCGCCGCCCTTCCCCCGTTTCCCAAATTCTGTTCGCAAGCAAGCCGCCAGGCAGCAGGCTCGTTGCCATCGGCCATAACCTGTTCGCACGCGCGCACGACGACAGGCACTCGCGGGCGGCGCGACGCGGCCCATCATCCAGATTCCAGCTACACGACATCCAACCCTCGCTCCCTCTGATACTGATCTTTGCATGCATCGGTCTTCAACTTTGAAGCCCTAGGTTCAACTAGCAGTACGTATTTTCTGTTTATCGAAAATAGATGTGTTCATGTGGTCTAATACATTACCACTATTAAAACTGAGATTTGGGGTTGCTCCTCTTGTTGATTCTTAGTTGAACTAAATCCATCTGGCTAATTAGACGCTGGTTACTGATTTCTCTGTGTATCTCATGCTGCTTAGGCTAAGAAGAAAGATGGGGCAAAAATACTTGAATGATTGCTTGGTTACATTTATCAAAAGAGATTTTTTCTTGCAAGTTAAGGAAAAGGACATCATCACTAATTTTCAAAGCATCAAGGATCGGAAAGTTATCCTTTAATCTGTAATCTGTAAGTTTTCTTTATCATTTGTAATTTTCTATCTCTATATATCTTGGATGTTGCACTTTGATAGGTTGAACAAATAGTATTTCATGGTGGAGAATTTGAAGTTATTATCAATTATGTGAATCTGTTATATTATGCTATATCTTTATGTATTATCCAATTTGTATAACTGGTAGTAGAATCAATTATATACACCAAACAAGGCTTTAGTGTTTCAAAAAAAAATCCTTTGAAATTTTGAATACACACTCTTGAAATCCTGGGCCGCCCCTGTTCCCTCTCCTCCCCACAGTGAGACGTCGACCCTCGTGCCCCTTTTTGCTGCTGTTGATGCATATTGAAATTCACCCCAAATCTTACTGTTTCTGAAACTTTTTTAGAGATCTATTTTGTGCCATTGTTATCAGTGGATGGATTTGAGAACAACAGGTTAATAACTGAAGATAAGACCTGGGGAATTTCATATCTCAGTTTCTAACACTCAACATGGCATTTTTAGCGGCTACACGTGGCAACTTAAGAACTGATTGTTAATTTTACTCTATTGCAATTTCTTTATTCCTGGCAATTTGGAATGTGAAGGAACATGCTGTATGTGGTGACATGGCAATTTCCTTATCCTGGCAATTTTTTGAATGTGAATGAGCATGATGTATAGTGGCGACATGGCAATTTTTTGGAATACAAACTCTTAAACCATGGAAATTTTAGAAAATTTTAAATCATCCACACAAGTTTTTTTTGAAACTTTTTGTATCCTAATTTTCCAAGTTCTGACACGATGATTTTGCTAGTATTTTACATTTTGAAATGTTTGTATAGGAAGAGAGAAACTGCTAAAATTTTACTATAGATCCCCATGGCAATTTAATGATGTGTATCAAGGCAATTTAACGTGTGTCCCTGTGGCAAATCCTTTTTGTTACATATCATGGGAAATTTTGTGGTAGGTGGAGAGGTGGAGGGTGAAATGCATGGCAATTCTTTTTGTATATAGCATCCCAAATTAACATTCAGGCTGCCATTTTTTTTGTACCCATGGCTAATTCCTAATTTTGCCATCCTTTTCAAAGTACAAATCAGCTAAATGTTGATACATTTGCCATCTTTTTTGTTTAAAGAACAAATCTGATAAATTTACCATGCGCCCTTTTACAAATTTCAAAAATCTTGTCATGTTATTTATAGAACAAAATCCGTAATTTTAGCCATGGGCCCATAGAAATTTGCCATTTTTTCTCAAAGAAACAAATCTCTAATTCTGCTCTGTGCCTATTACATTTTTTTTCCAAAAATCGCCATGTTTTTTTATATAAAAAATTCCTAAATTTGCCATGTATTTTTATCATAGGTAGCATTAAAATTTTATTATTCAGACCATGGCAAATTTATTTATTAGGCCATGGTAGTTTTATCATATGTAGCATGGTAATTTTATCTACTCAGACCATGGTAATTTTATTAATTAGACCATGGCAAATTTTGGAATTCCTATATTTCCCATCTTGTCAAAGAAGAAAATTCCTAAAATTGCATTGTCCCCATTTACAATTTTCCAATAGTTGCCATGTCTCTTAAAGAACATACTTCCTAAATTTTTGCCTTGTTATTGGTAACATGGCAAAAAAGTACACCATAACAATTTTTTAATTGGTCAATGGAAAATTTTGGAATTCTTATTTTTGACTATTTTATTAATTAGACCATGTGCTATTTTATTATAGGTTCCATGGCCATTTGACTTATTAGGCCATGGCCATTTTTTAATTAAATCATGGTAGTTTTATTTTTGTAGCTACCATGACCATTTATTTAATTGGACCACATCAAATTTATTACATATACCATGGCAAATAATTTTTAACTTTATCATGGGAACTTCGGGGTAGGAGGAAGAGGATGGAGGGTAAAACACATGTCAATTTTTTTGTTCATACCTTGTACTAGATGGCATGTAGGTTTTGTCCCATAGGCGGGAACTCATGCGATGGTGGTAGGCTCTGTAATAATTTTCCTTTACTTATTTTTTTCCTTTTTAGGGGGGGGGCATATCAAATGTTTTTTATATGGGATTTCTATTTCTGTGCCCCTCATTCCTTAGTCCTCCTCAGTTTTGCCCAAGCACACTTACTTTGCTCACTTTCCCCCTCCATCACGCCACCCACGCTCACCAATGCCCAAACGGGGGTTTGCCGTTGGTCAAGGGAGTTGACTGTTAGCCGGCGCTGTTAATGACGCGTGGGGCATACCGGGCCAGGTGGCGCTCTCACAGACGGCGGTGTGCGTGACCGCATGCATGAGTAGTTACATCGCGGTCACGTCGGCGCTTTCACACACGGGGAGTACGCACCACATGGTTTCCCATGCGAGGAATTGCGTCGCCGGCGTGCCCGACATGCGTCTATTAATGCATTTTATAGCCGCGCGGGGCGCACCGGCGTGCACCCACTCCTGTCCCAATCCCCTCCCCTCTCGTCCCGTCGCCGCCCTAGAGCCTTCTCCGCCGTGCGCCTCCACCAAACCCTAGCCACCTCCCCTTCCGCAACCGCAACAATGGCCAGCCACGATGGTGGGGCGGGAAGCAGCAACCGGGAACGACGTCGCGCGTTTGTCATTCCCAGCCTGCCGCGCACCCTGCGCGTCAACGAGGCGTCGCTCCTCGCCTGCTGCGGCATCATGGTGCCGCCGGACACGCGCCTGCCGGCCGGATGGCACCTGAGCGCCTGGGGGCTCCCGGTGGAGCCTGTCCCCGCCGTCGGCACGCCGGCCATGTCGTGCATAATACGCGACTTTCGGAAAAGCCTGCCATCGGAGGAGCGGTCGAAGCAGCGCTACGCGCCCAGCAGCCCGCGGTGGTCGGAGATCCTGGCGACGGAGAACGCCGCCCGCATGCAGCGCTACGACGGCCGCTACCCACCGCCGTCGTGGTGCAACATCGACGAGAGGTGCGTCTTCTGGGAAGGGCGTACCTTCCTCGATGTCATGGCCGCGTGCCGCGTCCACCTCGGCCTGGACGAGAGCGACTGAGTTTCACCGCCGTGGGCCACGGCTCGATCCACACCCACATCTGCAGGAAGAGGTGCCGGTGCCAGCAGCAGCCGTGGCCTCCGCGTGCCCAAGTCGGAGCCAGCGACGCCGGGGACGAGCTACACCGAGCCGTTCCTGCGCATCCCAAAGCCGGAGCCGGGGACGAGCTCGCGCGCCCGCCTGCTCCTGCCCAAGCCCGAGCCCGGGACGAGCTCGCACGGCCCCCTGCTCGTGCCCAAGCCCGAGCGCGGGACGAGCTCGCGCGCCCCCCTGCTCGTGCCCAAGCCCGAGCCTGGGACGGGCTATGTCGGCCCCCTGCTCGACCCCAAGCCGGAGCCCGAGCCGCCGCTGCTGGCGGAGTACAGGGGGGCGGTGGCCAGCGAGCCCGGCGACCCTGCAGACTTGCCGGGGCTCCTCCAGGCGCTGCACGAATCGACGAAGGGGCCGCAGCGCCACCCCGATGACCCGGTGGACTCGCCGGGGCTGCGACAGGCGGTCGTCGCCTCGGTGGCTGACGTCACCATCGACCTCGTCAGCGACGAGGACGAGAAGAAGGAGGATGACGATGACGAGGACTTCTTCGGCGACGGCAGCGGCTCCGACGTGGACGACGACGATCAGTAGCTTTGTTTAGGGTTCATGTCTGTACAAATTATAAACTTTAAATGAAATTTGTGATGTTTGAATGTCCAATTTGAATGTTAGTAGCTATGCATGTTTGAATGTCCAATTTGTGCCTTGTTTGCTTGTGTGTGAATAGTGGTGACCCTAATTTCATTAAGATGCTAAAATAATTAGGTGTTTTCAATCAAACAGTGTCAAATTTGTGAAGGTTTTTTTTTCAAACTTGTTGTATTGCAAGATTAATATTTTTCCCACAAACTAGGGCACATAAGATGGCTCAATTTAAAGCCATTTGAATTTTTGAGCCTTTTTCATTTTTTTTCAAATTGGGGTCAAACTTGGAGTGTTGACCATTCATACAAAATGGTTTGGAATTCCTACTTTCCTTGTCCCAAGTTCATCCATCACCAATATTGGAGCATAAAATGATTTTTGGCAATTTTCAGGACCAAACTATGTCACACTTGTAGTGCAAATTTGGGCATTTTTTGATAATTCACTGAAACTCAACTAAATGTATGGAATATAACAATATCACTCTGAAATTGCTGAAACTTGGTCAGTGGCCATCCAATGTGGCCTGCTTTTGATGAAAAATGAAATGGAACAAATTTCAAAATTATTTGAGGCACTTCCTTCACAAAAAAGTCATTTCTGGGGCTTGGAAAATGGAAAATATTTTTTTATTACTAAATAATTACAAATTCCTATGCAACATTGTCCACAATGGTAACACCACTAGTTGTGCCAAATTTGGGCATGTTATCATGGATTTTGAGCCTTTTTTCATTTTCTGAGTTTTTTTTTTCAAAATCAAACTGCGTCACACTTGTACTGCAAATTTGGGCCTCTCGTGATAATTCACTGAAACTCAACTAGATGTATGGAATATACTAATATTCAAATTCAAGACTAAACTAATTTGGTTGACTCAAGTGCATCCGCCACACCAAATGGTTTAATAAGCCACCTCTTTTTTAGGCATTCTGCCCACAAACCACCGCGGACCAGCTGACAAATGGACCCGCCGTTCGTGTCCCACGCGCCAGTAACTGCGCCCACCACCTACGACCATGAAGCCGCTGACAAAGGTGTCCCACAAGTCAGTAACTGCGCCCACCACCTACGACCGCGCAGCCGATGACAAAGGTGTCCCACGCGCCAGTAACTGCTACCACACCTACGACCGCGCAACCGCTGACAGAGGTGTCCCACAAGTCAGAATACGCGCCCACCATCTACGAGCGCGCAGCCGCTGACAGAGGTGTCCCGCAAGTCAGTATATGCGCCCACCTTCTACGAGCGCGCAGCCGCTGACAGAGGTGTCCCACAAGTCAGAATACGCGCCCACCATCTACGAGCGCGCAGCCGCTGACAGAGGAGTCCCACAAGTCAGTACAGGCGCCCACCTTCTATGACCGCGGAGCCGCTGACAGAGGTGTCCCACAAGTCAGTATAGGCGCCCACCTTCTATGACCGCGCAGCCGCTAGCAGGGGTGTCCCACAAGTCAGTACAAGCACCCACCATCTACGACCACGCAGCCGCTGACAGGGGTGTCCCACGCGTCAGTAACCACGCCCAGTAATGGTCAAAGACTTTGACCAGACGGCAAACCCCCGTTTGGGCTTTTGCGAGGGTGGGCCGCACCGTGGAGGGGAAAAGTGAGGACTGCCAAAGAGCGTGGGCAAAATTGAGGAGAACTAAGCGATGAGGGGCACAGAAATAGAAATCTCTTTTTATATAAGATGGCACATTTATTGATCATCACATGGCAATTTTTTTTGTATGTTCCATGTCAATTTTCATATTACATATAGTTGGAATTTTTCCATCGTGTCATGGCAAATTGCTCTATGTTTTTTCATATATTTTTATTCGTGTATATGTAATATTGAAACAAGACATTTTTAGGGCATGTGATCTTTTTTTACAAATGCTATACATTTTGCCATGTCATCAATACTTTTTTTCCTGTATTTTTGCCACGTTACCATTTTATATAGATCATTTCAACACCCTTTTGTGCTCGTCATGTAACTATAACAAAAGCTTTAGCAACTTGCCATGCTTTTATATTAAACAAATATTTAGTTTAACTTTTGCATGATTTTCTTGTACAACACCGTGGCTGTTTTTTGTGCATGATGGCAAGATTTTATTTATTTTTTGTTTCTACAGATTTTTGGCGCTAGAACTGCTTATGTTTTTTCTTCACAGAAAGAAAATGAATGACGCTGGAGGCCCAGCAACGGCAGAAACATTCGCGCTGGGGGTTTCCTCCAGCGAACAAAATGGTTGGGACCTCCTATGTGACGCGCGTTGCGTCCAACAGACGTGCGCCGCACAGTGGGGTCGCCCGACTGGGCCGGCCCAGCTTAGAGCGAACTTATGTGATAATTCGAAAAAAAAAACTTGAGTGCCTACAAGGGATCGAGAACCCACCAGGACCTAGCAATAACGTACTATGTCGCTAGCCACTGTAGTACCCGCGACTTCATGTCTAAGATGACATCCGAGTTTATATGACTATCAGCCGCGATAGATTTCAACTTATTTTAAAAAAATTAACGTGAGTTTTTTTTGAAAAAATTAAATACTTTCTGCAACACCAATATGTTTTGAAGAAATAGGAACAAAATTGAATAAATAAATAATTTTCATATTTATGAATATTTTTTAAAAATAGGAAAAGTCTTGAAAACATGAACATTTTTCAAAAATAACGAACAATTTTTCCAAATCTTGAACATTTTTTGTATTTGCGAACAAATTTTGAAAACGTGATTTTTTTGAATTTGTGAACAAATTTTGAAAGCTGAAAAATCATTTCAAATTCTCAAACTTTTTTAGATTTGTGAACAAAAAAAATAAAAATGTGAACATTTTCTAAATTACCAGAACTTTTTTTGACTTTCAGAATGAATTTTCAAATTGGTGAACAAAATTAGAAACTGGAAACATTTTTTGAAGTTCCTGAACATTTTTTGATATTGCGAACAAATTTTCAAAACATGAACGTTTTTAAAATTTGCGAACAAAGTTTTGAAAATGGGAACATTTTTTGAAATTACCCAAAA
Organism: Elymus sibiricus; assembly: GCA_039707655.1. NCBI lineage: Eukaryota > Viridiplantae > Streptophyta > Magnoliopsida > Poales > Poaceae > Elymus > Elymus sibiricus. The sequence goes on from CM077674.1 coordinate 310,738,682, forward strand.
TTGTCGGAATTTGTGAACCAAAAAATAAAATGCAAACATTTTTAAAATTTCGGAACATTTGTTGAAAAAGAAAAAAACTTGAAAATCTAAATAAAAAAGGAAAGAAAATAAAAAGAGAAACAGAAAAGGAAAAAACGAAAAAAAATGGAAAACGAAAACAAATAAAAAGAAAAAGAAAAAGGAAAAGAAACAGGAAAAAACCGGTTCAGAGAACCTTCTGGAAGGTTCCCAAAACCGATAAAACCAGAGAGGAACGTGCTAGAAGGTTCCTAAAACCGAACGTAGCAGATCACGTAACTGGGCCGGTCCAGTGTACTCGATCCCGCTCGATCCCTCTGTGCGTTTGCATGACATTTTGACGCAATGAGCGTCCAATAGGGATTTCCAAAAAGGTTCTCTCGATTCCCCCTTGCCCAGCTAACCATATGTTTGCTCAGGTGCTCAATCTGAACAGACCTACGCCAGTTATTGGCGCACTAAAATTTTTGGGGCCCCATTTCAAAAAAATAAAAAATAAAAAATTGGGGCCCTGCTAGATGATGCAGAGTAGAGTTTGCTCCAGGAATAACGAGAGCAACTAATTAAGGAGCGCTCCTTCGGAGCGCTAGGAACGAACGGCGCGGGAGCGCTCCGCGCACGACAAGTGTCACGCGCGGAGCGCTCCCTCGCGCGAAAACCAGCCGATGCGGTTGGTTCCCGATTTTCCCTTTCCGGTTTCAGCTTTCGTACGTTTTGCAGTTTGCCCCTCGTAGTACTTCTTTTTTCCGTTTTTCCCTTTCCGCGCGATAACAGACACAAATACCAGGCAACCGCGTGGTTGTTCCCTATTTCCCGTTCGTTTCCCTTTACTTTCCCATTATATTTCTGGGAAATGGAGTTTTATGGGGAAATTACGGGCGGGGGCTTCCAACACAATCAAATGTCAGCTTTCAACTAAGCAAACATGAACTTTACTTGTCGTCGCGGTGACTCACGGTGCCTCCGACGCGATACGTCTCCTGCACGTCTTCGGCTCGTTAAATTTTCATAAACATCTTGAAGGGGGGCCATAGGTCGAAGTGTGTGTTGGTCGTGCAATGCGTTTGTCGTGCAACGCGTTTGTCGTCGCGGTGGCTCACGGCGCCTTCGGAGCGAGACGTCTCCTGCTCGCCTTCAGCTCGTTAAATTTTCATAAACATCTTGAAGGGGGGCATAGGTCGAAGTGTGTGTTGGTCGTGCAGCGTGTTTGTCGTGTAGCGCGTTTGTCGTCGTGGTGGCTCACGGTGCCTCCGGCGCGGGACGTCTCCTGCTCGCCTTTGGCTCGTTAAATTTTCATAAACATCTTGAAGGGCGGGCATAGGTCGAAGTGTGTGTTGGTCGTGCAGCGTGTTTGTCGTGCAGCGCGTTTGTTGTCGCGGTGGATCACGGCGCCTCCGGCGCGAGACGTCTCCTGCTCGCCTTCGGCTAGTTAAATTTTCATAAACATCTTGAAGGGCGAGCATAGGTCGAAGTGTGTGTTGGTCGTGCATCGTGTTTGTCGTGCAGCGCGTTTATCATCGCGGTGGCTCACGGCGCCTTCGGCGCGAGACGTCTCCTGCTCGCCTTCGGCTCGTTAAATTTTCATAAACATCTTGAAGGGCGGGCATAGGTCGAAGTGTGTGTTGGTCGTGCAGCGTGTTTGTCGTGCAGCGCGTTTGTCGTCGCGGTGGCTCACGGCGCCTCCGGTGCGAGACGTCTCCTGCTCGCCTTCGGCTCGTTAAATTTTCATAAACATCTTGAAGGGCGGGCATAGGTCGAAGTGTGTGTTGGTCGTGCAGCGTGTTTGTCGTGCAGCGCGTTTGTCGTCGCGGTGGCTCACGGCGCCTCCGGCGCGAGACGTCTCCTGCTCGCCTTCGGCTCGTTAAATTTTCATAAACATCTTGAAGGAGGGGCATAGGTCGAAGTGTGTGTTGGTCGTGCAGCGTGTTTGTCGTGCAGCGCGTTTGTCGTTGCGGTGGCTCATGGCGCCTCCGGCGCGAGACGTCTCCTGCTCGCCTTCGGCTCATTAAATTTTCATAAACATCTTGAAGGGGGGGCATAGGTCGAAGTGTGTGTTGGTCGTGCAGCGTGTTTGTCGTGCAACGCGTTTGTCGTCGCAGTGGCTCATGGCGCGTCCGGCGCGAGACGTCTCCTGCTCGCCTTCGGCTCGTTAAATTTTCATAAACATCTTGAAGGGGGGGCATAGGTCGAAGTGTGTGTTGGTCGTGCAGCGCGTTTGTCGTGCAGCCCGTTTGTCGTCGCGGTGGCACATGGCGCCTCCGGCGCGAGACGTCTCTTGCCCGCCTTCGGCTCGCTAAATTTTCATAAACACCTTGAATGTGTGGGGCCTAGTAGGTCAAAGTGTGTGTTGGTCGTGCGTTCTGCTTCTCCAGGAGCGGCACGGGCGAGAAGCATCTTTATGCATGGGTGCACAGCACCTAATCATTGACGAGGCGCGTGAGGCATGGGTATGGAGTCTCCAGAGGCATGGGCGTGCGTTCTCAAGAAGCACGGGAGTGAAGCCTCTGGAGGCACGGCCGCGGGGCTTCTAGAGCCACGGGAATGAATGCTCTGCATGCACAGGTGTGAACTCTCTAGAGACACGAGCGTGCGGCTTCCAGAGGAATGGTTGGGAATCCTCTATAGGGACGTGAGTGCGGCTTTCTGTGGCACATGTAAAGATGCACGGGCGTGTGGCTCCAGAGGCACGGAATTGCGTGAGGCGTGCGGTGGCACTGTTATGCATGTAGCAAAGTCACGGTTCTGGCTTAGAGTTTTAAATGTTTTTGTGAACGGGTTCAGTTAGGAGGCACAGTTTTTCATTGGGTTAGTGGCACCATCATGAGAAGCATGTTCTCTCTTCAACATGAACATCCAACTGCTAATCATAATCAGAGAGAAAAAATATGATATGTATTCAGTGACATGTTCACTGTAAGAGACATGGTTTAGCTTGTAGAGGCAGTTTGAGGATTTATTAAGCACTGTAAAAGAGGCACGGTAAAGCCATCTTGTCAGGTTTGGATGGAATTAGCATCAGTGGCTAATCAAAAGTTTTATTCTTCATTCTTGTTGAAGATCTTGCTAATCTCATCACCCATATTATTAGGTTTGACTTCATTCTTCTCGCTAAGTAACAACATGTATAGTGCCTCTGCCCTCCAGTCTCCCGCTTCATCCTATGAAAATTCACTGATAAATAAAAAAAATTCCAAAAATTTATTATATATTGCGGTTTAGAGGAGTTTCAAGGAAAACTTATGGTAAAATCATCAATGTCTTCTATGAACTTTACACCATTGTAGAGGAATGCAAGCTTTAGAACAGCAAATGGTGATTCGGCCTTTTCTACCATTGGAACATCTTGTACAAACTTATACTGCCATTTTGCACTCTTGGGTTTCATTGTTTCGTTTAGTATGAAGTCGAAGACTTCTTTTATCCTAGTTACATGTTAATTGCATTTTGTTTTTGTTTTAATAAACAATGACCAAGTGCAATTTGTAAAACTGAAAAATTGGTATTGAAAATTCTTACGATTTTCGTTTTTTGAATGTGATAATCCTCAAACTCTTTTTTTCTTTTGACTTCAGCGGCGTTCATTTCGTCAAGCTTTTGTTTTGCTTCATCTTGATCAGTAATACCATCTAATGGGTTTATGCTTTCTTTCTCTACTTCCTCGGGAGTTGTTTCTTGAGGATCAATAATATGAACTGTCCTTGTATATTTGTCCAGCATATATAGGATGTACCGGTTTTCCTTCTCAAGTGGCATGAATATCTGCGTACAAAAGGTTTTTTGTTAGATGACAGTTTAATATAAAGGAATATGTTAAAGGGAATATTTTGATTTTGTTGTAGAGAAAAGGGCTATTACCATGTTTGCTGTCAAGAGCTTATTCTGTTGATGTTGTTTGAGATACATGGGAACCAGTTGATGCTTCCTTTTTTGCAATGCACTTCTAAATTTTTTAGGAGGTGTACTGTGATTCTTTATATCTAGTATATGCTGCACAAACAATAAATGTGATAAAAAAGGTGTCGGCAAAAACAAATTTAGAAGAGAAGAGACATAGGTATCATTATAAAAAAAGAGGCGTTGCAAAACAGGGGAATTTGTGCTTTTTAAAAATTTACCTCTGCAAAGATTGGGCCTAATAGTAGCCTATCACTCTCTTCTGAAGCTTGTCTGCTTTCCCAGATATCTGCTATTTCATCGAGGACTCTCTTTTCTATATGGTGTGGTATGTTCGTCTGTGCTGGTCTTGGACCGAATGCTGCCTTAAGAGCATCTCCAACTGACGCGCTACCGCGCGGCGCGCTAAATTTTTTTTGCAGCGCCGAAATAGCGTTTTAGTGCGCCGGAGAGGGTGGTTGCTTTTCCAGACGCTGCAAAATTTAGCGCGCCGCTGTAGCGCTTCACCAGGCGCGGTAAAATCCAGCGCGCGCGCCCAGCACAAACAACATTTCCCATTCAACATAGAACCAAGAAGATCAAACACACACAAAATAAATCAACAATAAATAGTTCAATTATTATTACAATTCAAACAAATAATTTATCTTCAATACAACAAATAGTTCATGAACAATACGACAAATAGTCAACAATACAACAAACATACAACATCAAACTAGTTTTGTCGCCCATTCCATGACCACCACTCCTCAACTAGATCCTTTTGAAGGTCATCATGCGTTTTGGCATGTCGAATGGCATGATAGGAGGCAACAAAGTGGGCCACCCTCTCAGCCCTCCTCCGCACTCGCACGGGGTGTCCCATCAACTCATACCGAGAATAGTCCAAATCTTGCCCACGCTTGTTCTCGATGATCATGTTATGCATGATCACACAAGCGTTCATGATGTACCAAAGGATCTTTTGATCCCAAAATCTAGCCGGTCCTCTCACAATAGCAAATTGGGGTTGCAAAATCCCAAAAGCTCTCTCTACATCTTTCCTAGCCGCCGCCTGAGCATTGTGGAAATCAAGATTTTTCTTACCTTGTGGTGCTGTCAACGACTTCACAAATGTTTGCCACCTTGGTTAGATGCCATCCGCAAGATAGTAGCCGTAGTTGTATGTATGGCCATTTGCTACAAACTGCACTGGTGGAGTTTCACCATTTGCAATCATATTCTTGAGTGGTAACCGTTGAAGAACATTGATGTCATTGCAAGATCCTGGCATTCCGAAAAAAGCATGCCAAATCCAAGTCTCCTGATCGGCCACCGCTTCAAGGATTATAGTGGAACCCTTTTTCTGGCCGTGGAATTGTCCATGCCATGCCTTAGGACAGTTCTTCCAACTCCAATGCATGCAATCTATTGAGCCAAGCATACCTGGGAACCTGTGAGCTTTGTTCATCTCCAAAAGCCTTGCGGTGTCTTCAGCATTGGGAGCTCTCAAATATTCCGGACCAAACACTTGCACAATTCCAACTACGAAGCGCTTGACACACATGATGGCTTGACTCTCACCCATGGCCAAGTGGTCATCAACTAGATCCGCCGGAATACCGTATGCCAACATACGCAAAGCGGCGGTCACCTTTTGAAAGGTTCTATGCCCGAGTTCTCCGGCGGCATTCCTCCTTTGCTGAAAAAACCGATCATGGCTCGCCAGTTTCTCCGCAATGTGTTTGAACAACTCGATGCTCATCCTAAGACGGCGCCGAAAGTAGGACTCGGGGTATGTGGGATTCTCCACAAAATAGTTCCTCATCAATTTGTTGTGGGCATCGATCCTTTCCCTCCACAATTTTTGACGACCAAAAACCGAACCACCGTGCTTCAGCTTTTTATTGATGTGCATAGCTAGGATCATTGCGACATCCTCCTCCTCTTGAAGATCAAATTCTTCATCGGAAGAATCGTAGGACGAACTCATCTACAAACTTGAATTTAAACTAATTTAAAACTACAAACAACATGCTCCAAATTCATCTACAAATATAAAGTTAGAAGCAATATATACCTTGCAGGCGTTTTGTCGAACACCTTGTGGGCGCCGAGCTGCAAACCCCCGCCGGGCGTTGTTCGTCGGAGGAACGGTGCGCTCGAGGGGCGGCGGCGAGGAGAGAAGGCGGAGGAAGCAGCGGCGGCGAGGAGGATAGGTGGGGGAAGGGCCGACGGGTCGCTGGAGTGAACGGGGGAAGGTGCGGGCGGAGGCGCGTTTTCAGATCCGGCGGTTGGTGGATTCACGCGCCCGGTTTGCTGTCCAGCGCGCAGTAGCGGGCGCTCCAAATACACAACGCGCGATACAGTTTTTCTGGGCGCGCTGAACCGTTTTTACCGCGTGCGGGGTTTTAGCGCGTCTGTTGGAGATGCTCTTTCGGTCGCGTGCGCGCTAAATAGCCGTTTTTTCAGGCGTGCGTCTTATTTAGCGCCTCTATTGGAGATGCTCTAAGGTTGGCTCCAGTGAGAAGCGTGCTTTCGCTTTCTCTACGAATGTGCTTAAATACAGTTTTGCTGTGACACAGAAAAATAAAAGAATATTTGAAGTGAGGGTCAATGACAAACTGAATTTAAGAATCTTTTTGTCCTCGGTCCAACTATTTTGAGGTGCAATAGAAAACCACTCACTTGTTGAATCTTTTCTGCCAGCTTTCGCTCATGACTATTTGGAAGAGCTCGGAGGCCTCTTTTGTGTGTTCAAAGTAATGTTCATGTTTTGGGTATGGGTTGCTGCTTCGTCCTTTATTCTTTTTTATCCCATCTGTCTCTGTCAGAGCAGGCAGAAAATTGATGGTTGTTATGTTCATGCTAGAGAGATAACCCAAAACCGTGTCGTTGTTTTCATGCTAAAAAGGTAGCATGCAAGCTTTTGTGATACTAAAAATATATATCAACACCATGGGTTGTTACAAAGAAAGTAAGCAGAAATAGTTATTTTACCTTTGCTGGCTGAAAAATGGTTCGAAGTTTTTGGTTTGAATTCTTTGATTCTTCCTGGCAGATCCTCCCACTTTATTTTGTTGGTTTTACCAAATATGGCTGTAAATAGGAACTCCGGTTTCCACTCGGCATCTACCTTGCTATGCTGCAAGAAGGTCATTCATTGGATATTCTTTATTTTTCTTGGTGTTCACATGCATGTTGATTTTTTTTGAAGAATTCAAGCAATGCTGCTAGTAAAAGAAAATTGTTGCGCGTAGTATTGACTTACATGAAAATCTTCATCGTCCTTTGTCAGATCAATGCCGTTTCAGTATTTTACAAATTGGACCATGAAGTGTTCGTATTGTGTACCCTGTTGTTTTGGCGAGCAAACTCTGGTAGGCCTTTCTGCTATCCTCGCCCAGTTCGGTTCATTTCTGGCTTTTAGTGTCGTTTCTCCGTAATGCTTCTTCATCAGTGCATACATCCTCTTAATCTGTGTTTATAGTTTGGTTTTATCATTGGATTTGGCCGTTAAGAAAAGTAATCCAAGAAAAAACCAAGGTTTAAAGTACGTACCAGTTCGGTATGATGTGTATGGTGTTGTTTCCAAGACTTTTTGTCTGCGTGTCTGTATTTCATTGAGTCAAGAATGTCGATGGAACTCGTGTACTTGTTCAACACATAGACCGTGTGGTGATAAGCTGTGTTATGAGGAATCATAATCTGCGGTGTTGGGCACAGAGAGATTTGAAGATCATGGTTGTTGGTAAAAATTAAATCTCATGTAAATGTGCAAGCTTAAGGAGAATAAATTATGTGTGTATACTTCTATTCAGTATTAATTCTTAACTTACCAGATTTTTCTCTAGAAGTTCTTTCCCTCTTACAAGGGGTTCAAACTCTTTCAATGCTTCTTCCTCATTGAATTCTTGTAGTTCTCCTTCGAAAAGACTGAACCGAGCGCAAGTTGCAAGATAGAGGGTGTGTACTTTTTGTCAAAACATTTCATCGGAGTAATGATGCAAGTGTTTTTGTGCAAGTGTACTTCATACATTTGCAAATTCTGGAGCGAGAATGGCTTTATCGCTTGTGTTGTATTGTTGCTGCTCCGTCCATTCTTCGAACAATGCATTTGTCATTGAGCCCTCCATTTCTGCATCTCCTTTTCGTAGTTGTTCCTTTATGTTTTTTACGGTAATCAAATCGTCTCGCTTTGAGCTCTTATATACGTTTAGTTTGCAAGCAAAAAAGGTTTACACAAAAATAAAGTAACTGGTTAGGTGGTTTTAAAGAGGAGCCGCACTTGTCTGCTTTTTCTTTTCAGAAGAGAAAGTACTTACTGTCCGCAATCTTCATGTCCTTCTTTGCTCATTAGATATTCATAAAGTGCTATGGCCTTGTTCATATAAATGAAATCTCCTGGCACAAATGTTGGAATGTTGACTTTTCCATAGAGCCTGATCGATGGCTTCGACGGCCTCTTGATCGATATTATGTTTGCTGAGCTGATCTCAGATGATTGAACCATTGAAGGTTCTGGGGAATCTTGCTGCAACCTTGCCAGATGCTGCGTTCCTTTTTTGTTGAATTCATCCTCTTCTTCCTGAATGCGGGCTGTTTTGAATTCATCGAACTGCATACCTCCCTTTTCAACTGCTTCTATGTACTGCTTTAGTTCGTCGTCGGTAAGGCTTGAAATAAATTCATCAATTTCTTGATGCTTTTCTGTCCTTTTTGGGGGCTAAGAAGTCTAAAGAGACGGTACTTGAGGTGCCTTGTTGATCATTTGTGGATCCTGGGGCAGCATCTTGTTTCCTCTTCTCAAGTATCTTTTGTTGTAAGTTCTTCTGATCGCATGTTCCTGCTAATATGCAATCTTGAGCAACAGGCTGCTTCTTCTGCTCGAAAAGGTGTCCTTGCCTAGTTGGTTTGTCGTTCCTTATGTTATCCTCTTTTAAAGCATTGCTTGTTTGCTCAAGTTGCCGTGTGCTCAAGATTTGCTGTTGATGTTTTCCTCATTAGTGATGACCGTTACCTCTTCATGTTGGTGTTCTATCTGGTCGACTGGGGGTGGTCGATCTGGTTCTATTGGTGGATTCTTCCGTTTGTGTTCCCTCTGTAAGTTGTTGTCTTGTTGAACATGCTGCTCTGCGCAAGTTTCTTTGACGACTTCCTGGTTGCTTACATGCATAACTTCTTCGTCTTCACTGCATATTGCTACTTGTGAGCCACGTTGGGATTTCCCCGAAGAGGAGGGGATGATGCAGTACAGTAGAGATATGTATTTCCCTCAGTTATGGAACCAAGGTTATGAATCCAGTAGGAGAATCACGCAACAACTCGTTAACAGTACCTACACACAAAACAACAAATCCTTGCACCCAACGCGAACAACGGGTTGTCAATCCCTTGGCGGTTAATTGCAAGATTAAATTGTATGGTGATAGATAGATAGATCGAACAAAAATACAAAATAAAATAAATAAAGTAAAATTGCAGCAAGGTATTTTTAGGATTTTCAATATATGATAAAGGTAGACCCGGGGGCCATAGTTTTCACTAGAGGCTTCTCTCTTGAAAATAGCATACGGTGGGTGAACAAATTATTGTTGGGCAATTGATACAAAAGCAAATAATCATGACGATATCCAAGGCAATGCTCATGTATATAGGCATCACATCCGAGACAAGTAGACCGAAACGATTCTGCATCTACTACTATTACTCCACTCATCGACCACTATCCAGCATGCATCTAGAGTATTAAGTTCATAAAGAACGGAGTAACGCCTTAAGCAAGATGACATGATGTAGACAAAGTAAACTCCTGCATGAATAAACCCCATCTTTTTACCCTTAATAGCAATGATACATACGTGTCATGTCCCTTTCTATCACTGGGATTGAGCACCGCAAGATCGAACCCATTACAAAGCACCTCTCCCATTGCAAGATAAATCAATCTAGTTAGCCAAACCAAATCAATAGATCGAAGAGAAATACGAAGCTATAACAATCATGCATAAAAGAGTTCAGAGAAAACTCAAATAATATTCATGGATAATCTGATCATAAACTCACAATTCATCGGATCCCAACAAACACACCGTAAAAAGTGATTACATCGGATAGAACTCCAAGAACATCGAGGAGAACATTGTATTGAAGATCAGAAAGAGAGAAGAAGCCATCTAGCTACTAAATATGGACCCGAAGGTCTGTGGTAAACTACTCACGTATCATCGGAAGGGCGGCAAGGTTGATGGAGAGCCCCTCCGTGATCGAATCCCCCTCCGACAGAGTGCCGGAAAAGGCCTCCAGATGGGATCTCTTGAGAACAGGAACTTGCGGCGGCGGAAAAAATATTTCGTGGACTCCTCTATTGGTTTCCCGATTTTAGAGAATTTATAGAGGTGGAATTAGGTCAAACGGAGCAGAGGTGGGCCCACGAGGCACCAGGGCGCGCCACCCCCCTAGGGCGCGCCCTGGTGGCTCGTGGCCACCTCCTTTGTCTTCTGGCCCTCTCCCAAAGCTTCTAGTGTCTCTTATGTCCAGAAAAAAATCTCCAAAAAGTTTCGTGGCATTTGGACTTCGTTTGGTACTGATATTCTGAAAAACCCAAAACAGGAAAAAAAACAGCAACTGGCACTGGGCACTAAGTTAATAGGTTAGTCCCAAAAAATGATATATAATTGCTTATAAATGTATATAAAACATCCAAGATTGATACTATAATAGCATGGAACAATCAAAAATTATAGATACGTTGGAGACGTATCAAGCATCCCCAAGCTTAATTCCTGCTCGTCCTCGAGTAGGTAAATGATAAAAACAGAATTTTTGATGTGGAATGCTACCTATCATATTCATCATATACTCTTTTATTTGTAGCATGGACATTTGGACTTGAATGATTCAAAGCAATAGTCTTTAGTTTGACATGAAGACATAAATACTCAAGCATACTAACAAGCAACCATGCCTTTCAGAATATCAACGCTAAAGAAAGTTATCCCTAGCCCATTATGCTCAATCATTGATCCATTCATGAAACACACTTAATATTAGCTACATCCAATGCACAAGTATGACAATAGTGCTCTCTAGTTGGTGCTTTGTAAGAGAAGATGGAGACTCAAAATAAAAATAAAAAATTACATAAAATTAAATAGATAGGCCCTTCGCAGAGGGAAGGAGAGATTTGCAAAGATGCCAGAGCTCAAGGCTAAAATTAGAGAGATAAAATTATTTTCAGAGGCATGCTTTTCCTGTCAACGAAAACGACAGAGAATTCCCAATATCTTCCATGCTAGACACATTATAGGCGGTTCCCAAACAGAAAATAAAGTTTATTTCCTTTTCACCATTCTTTCACAATCCATGGCTAGCCGTATCCACGGGTGCCCTCCATACCAACACTTTCCAAGGAATTTATTATTATCATCATATTAATTTTTTTTTCATTTCGGGACTGGGCATCCCTATTACCTTCCACTCTCTCGTGCAATGACAAGTGAATAAACACTCATCGTGAGAATAACACACCTAGCATGGAAAATATTGGCCACCCCCTGCCGCTTCATGAGCGGTATGGGCACACAAAACGGAAAATTATTTTGAAAATTTAGAGTTGGCACATGCAAATTTACTTGGAACGGCATGGAAATACCGCATATAGGTAGGTATGGTGGACTCATTTGGCACAACTTTGGGTTTAAGGAGTTGGATGCACAAGCATTATTCCCGCTTAGTACAAATGAAGGCTAGCAAATAGATTGAGAAGCGACCAACCAAAAAGCGAAAACGGTCATAAACATGCATTGAACATAACTAACACCGAATAATGAACCATAAGTAGGATATAATTTCGTTGAATAACTATTGACTTTATGTGCATGCATAGGTAATCACAAACCTTACCACCAATATTCTTACTAAATCACAATTACTCACTAACATGACTCACATATTATCATCTCCATATCGCAAAACTATTGCAAGGAATCAAACTTATCATATCCAATGATCTTTCATGAAAGTTTTTATTATATCCCTCTTGAATATTCATCACTTTGGGACCAAATTCATATCTTGTGCAAATTACCATTACTATTATCAACTCTCAAAAAGATATAAGTGAAGCATGAGAGTGCACACATTTATTCAAAATTTAATCTTATCAACTCTCAAAATAATATAAGTGAATCATGAGAGTTTAAATATTTCTTCAAAATATAGCCACCGCCGTGCTCAAAAAGATTTAAGTGAAGCACTAGAGCAACTGCCTAGCTGAAAAGATTTAAGTGAAGCACATAGAGTATTCTAACAAATCATGATAAACGTGTGGCTCTCTCAAATAGGTGTGTCCAGCAAAGATGATTGTGACAAACTAAAAAGCAAACAAAGCAAAGACTCATATAATACACGACGCTCCAAGTAAAACACATATCATGTGATGAATAAAAATATAGCTCCAAGTAATATTACCGATAGTTGGTAGAAGAAAGAGGGGATGCATTCCGGGGCATCCCCAAGCTTAGGCGCTTGAGTCTTCCTTGAATATTACCTTGGGGTGCCTTGTGCATCCCCAAGCTTAGGCTCTTGCCACTCCTTATTCCTTCATCTATCGTGATCTCACCCAAAACTTGAAAACTTCAATCACACAAAACTCAACAAAACCTTCGTGAGATCCGTTAGTATAACAAATAAGTCTTTAACTTTAAGTACTGTAGTAAATTGATTCATATTTAATATTTGCATAATGCTACTGTACTCCAACTTCTCCATGACTCATACCCCCCGATACGATCCATAGATTCATCAAAATAAGCAAACTATGCAACAAAAACAGAATCTGTCTAAAACAGAACAGTCTGTAAAGATCTATTTAAAATTTATACTTATGTAAGTCCAAAAATTCTGAAAAATTAGGAAAACGTGGGCAATTCATATACCAATACTGTGTAAAAAATTCAGATTTTTCTGACGCTCCAGTACAGAATTAAAATTCCAGCACTGGAAGCAAAACTTTCTGTTTTCTAAACAGCATCAATTATACTATCTTCCAAATCATCCCAAAGGTATTACTTGGCACAAACACTAATTAAAACATAAAAACACAATCATAACAGTAGCATAAATGTGTAAACACACAAGAACAGATTTTATTCATTGGGTTGTCTCCCAACAAGCTCTTTCTTTATAGCCATTAAGATAGGCTTGAGATTTCAAGGATGCTCTCATGAGAGATAATAATAGAAACACAAAGAGAGCATCATGAAGTATATGAAAAACACACTTAAGTCTAACATACTTCCTATGCATAGGCATTTTATAGGAGAAAAAATTATCAAGACAAGCAATCTCTAGCATATGCAAGGAAGAAGAACGGAGCATTAACAATTTGAACTTCAAGAGAGGTAATTGAGAACATGAAAATTTCTACAACCATATTTTCCTCTCTCATAATAATTAAATGTAGGATCATAGTCAAATTCACCAATATAGCTATCATATAAAATATTCTCTTCATGATCCACATGCATAAAAGTTTTATAATCTTCCGAGATAGTGGGATTAACATCAACTAAAGTCATGGCCTCTCCAAACCCACTTTTATCAAAAATTTCATAAGATTGATAATTCTCCAAAGTAGTGGGATCATTATTACCTAAAGTTGACGCTCTTCCAAACCCACTTTTAATAGTATTGCAAACATTATTATCAATAACGTATTCATCATGAGGCTTAAATAAATTTTCTAGATCATAAGAAGCATTATCACCCCAATCATGATCATTGCAATAAGTAGTGGACATAACAAAATTATCATCCACAAGCTTGTAGTTTTGCATATTATTAGCACAATTTGCATTAATAGAATTTATAGTAACATCATTGCAATCATGCTTTTAACTCAAGGAGCTATCATGAATCACTTTATAAATTTCTTCTTCTAACACTTCATCACAATTTTCAGATTCATGATTTTCAAGCAAAACTTCATAGAGAAAATCAAGAGCACTCAAATCACTAGCAATTGGTTCATTGTAATTGGATCTTTTGAAAAGATTAGCAAGTGGATGAGGATCCATAGTGATCTTAAATTTTTGCTTTCACTTTCAGTTCTTGAGTGTTGTCATGGCAATAAAAGCAAGGAAGCAAATAAAATATTTTTGTGTTTTTGTAAAAAAAAATTAGAAGTGGGGGAGATGAAAACGAGAGGCAAAGGCAAATAAAATAAATGCAAGAAGATGAAAGTTTATGCGTAGGTACTTGATAGATGTTGATGATGTCCCCCCGGCAACGGCGCCAGAAATTCTTCCTGCTACTTGTGAGTTGCGTTGGGATTTCCCCGAAGAGGAGGGGATGATGCGGTACAGTAGTGATAAGTATTTCCCTTAGTTAAGAAACCAAGGTTATCAATCCAGTAGGAGAATCACGTAACAACTCGTAAGCAGTACCTGCACACAAAACAACAAATCCTTGCACCCAACGCGAACAAGGGGTTGTCAATCCCTTGGTGGTTAATTGCAAGATTAAATTGTATGGTGATAGATAGATAGATCGAACAAAAATACAAAATAAAATAAATAAATTAAAATTGCAGCAAGGTATTTTTAGGATTTTCAATATACGATAAAGGTAGACCCGGGGGCTATAGTTTTCACTAGAGGCTTCTCTCTTGAAAATAGCATACGGTGGGTGAACAAATTACTGTTGGGCAATTGATAGAAAAGAAAATAATCATGACGATATCCAAGGCAATGATCATGTATATAGGCATCATGTCCGAGACAAGTAGACCGAAACGATTCTGCATCTACTACTATTACTCCACTCATCGACCGCTATCCAGCATGCATCTAGAGTATTAAGTTCATAAAGAACGGAGTAACGCCTTAAGCAAGATGACATGATGTAGACAAAGTAAACTCACGCATGAATAAACCCCATCTTTTTACCCTTAATAGCAACGATACATACGTGTCATGTCCCTTTCTGTCACTGGGATTGAGCACCGCAAGATCGAACCCATTACAAAGCACCTATCCCATTGCAAGATAAATCAATCTAGTTGGCCAAACCAAATCAATAGATCGGAGAGAAATACAAAGCTATAACAATCATGCATAAAAGAGTTCAGAGAAAACTCAAATAATATTCATGGATAATCTGATCATAAACTCACAATTCATCGGATCCCAACAAACACACCGTAAAAAGTGATTACATCGGATAGAACTCCAAGAACATCGAGGAGAACATTGTATTGAAGATAAAAAAGAGAGAAGAAGCCATCTAGCTACTAACTATGGACCCGAAGGTCTGTGGTAAACTACTCACGCATCATCAGAAGGGCGGCAAGGTTGATGGAGAGCCCCTCCGTGATCGAATCCCCCTCCGGCAGAGTGCCGGAAAAGGCCTCCAGATGGGATCTCTCGAGAACAGGATCTTGCGGTGGCGGAAAAAGTATTTCGTGGACTCCTCTATTGGTTTCCCGATTTTAGAGAATTTATAGAGGTGGAATTAGGTCAAATGGAGCAGAGGTGGGCCCACGAGGCACCAGTGCGCGCCACTGCTACTTGTGAGCTGCGTTGGTAATTCCCTGAAGAGGAAGGGAGATGCAGTACAGTAGAGATAAGTATTTCCCATAGTTAAGAACCAAGGTTATCAATCCAGTAGGAGAACAAAGCAAAATTCCGTTAAAGCGCACCTGCACACACAAGAGCAAACACTTGCACCCAACGCAAATAAGAGGGTTGTCAATCCTCTTAGCGGTTATTTGTAAGGATTAAATCTTATCGAGGTAAATAGATAAACTAAACTACTAATTAAAATAAAAGTAAATAAATTGCAGCAAGGTATTTTTATGTTTTTTATATGATAAAGATAGACCCGGGGACCATAGTTTTCACTAGAGGCTTCTCTCTTGAGCACATAAGCATACGGTGGGTAAACAAATTACTGTTGGGCAATTGATAGAAAAGCGAATAATTATGACGGATTCATGGCAATGATCATGTATATAGGCATCACGTCCGAGACAAGTAGACCGACTCCTGCCTGCATCTACTACTATTAGTCCACCCATCGACCGCTATCCAACATGCATCTAGGGTATTAAGTATGAAACAGAGTAACACCTTAAGCAAGATGGCATGATGTAGAGAAGCAAATTCAAGCAATATGAATAAACCCCATCTTTTTATCCTTAATGGCAACAATACAAATACGTGTCATGTCCCTTTCTGTCTCTGGGATTGAGCACCGCAAGATTGAACCCATCACAAAGCACCTCTCCCATTGCAAGATAAATCAATCTAGTAGGCCAAACTAAACCGATAGATCAGAGAGAAATACAAAGCTATAACAATCATGCATAAAAGAGTTGAGAGAAGACTCAAATATTTCTCATGAATAATCTGATCATAAACTCACAATTCATCGGATCCCAACAAACACACCGCAAAAGAAGATTACATCGAATAGAACTCCAAGAACATCGAGGAGAACATTGTATTGAAGATCAAAGAGAGAGAAGAAGCCATCTAGCTACTAGCTATGGACCCGTAGGTCTGTGGTAAACTACTCACACATCATCGGAAGGGCAGCAAGGTTGATGTAGAAGCCCTCCGTGATCGATTCCCCCTCCGGCAGAGTACCAGAAAAGGCCTCCAGATGGGATCATGGAAGCACAGAGGCTTGCGGCGGCGGAAAGGTTTTATCTTCTGGCTCTGTGGGGGTTTCCCAATATTTGTGAATTTATAGAAGTGGAATTAGGTCAAAAGGAGTCACGTGGGCCCCACATGGTACTACGGCGCGCCCCCCCTGTGGCGCGCCCTAGTGCCTTGTGAATCCCCTGTGGGGCTTCTGGCCTCCTCCCGAAGCTTCCCAGGTTTCTTTTGTCCAGAAAAAAATCTCCAAAAAGTTTTGTGGCATTTGGACTTCATTTGGTACTATTTCTCTGAAAAGCCAAAAACAAGCAGAAAACAACAACTGGCACTAGGCACAAGGTTAATAGGTTAGTCCCAAAAAATGATATATAATTGCATACAATTGCATATAAAAACATCCAAGATTGATACTATAATAGCATGGAACAATCAAAAATTATAGATACGTTGGAGACGTATCAGCCACCCCCCTGGGGTGCGCCCTGGTGGCTCGTGGCCACCTCCTTTGTCTTCTGGCCCACTCCCGAAGCTTCTAGTGTCTCTTATGTCCAGAAAAAAATATCCAAAAAGTTTCGTGGCATTTGGACTTCGTTTGGTACTGATATTCTGAAAAACCAAAAACAGGCAAAAAACAGCAACTGTCACTGGGCACTAAGTTAATAGGTTAGTCCCAAAAAATAATATATAATTGCTTATAAATGTATATAAAACATCCAAGATTGATACTATAATAGCATGGAACAATAAAAAATTATAGATACGTTGGAGACGTATCACATATATCAATAACTTCTTGCTCTTGAGTGGTTCTCTCAATAGTTTTTTCCTCGGGCTCGGGAGTTGGGGGAAACTCTTCCAGTACGTCACATTTTGTCCGTTACATTTCCGTGTCTCCGATATCGACTTGATGCTTCAGCATATCTGTTAGAATCAAAAAAATTAAAATAAAAATAATTGTCATTAGTACCTGGTAGGCTAACAAAATTGTGAGGTTTTGTTTCTGAAAATTACTTAAGCAAAATATTTCTTATTTGTTTTAAGAGATGCTAACCTATTTTACATTTGATTAATGATAGTACGGTATTGCCTCTGTGTTGGCTGATTAGTTGATATAGAATTTTTTTCCTCAACTCTGGGACTTGTTCTTCTGTCAAAAGCACTGTTGTTCCATCTTGGGAGTAGTGCTTCACGTTCATGTACATATAGAATGTGCGGTCCATTCTGCTTGTAGAAGAATGATTGGTTATAAGGCGTTGGGGCGGTTTGGGTTAAACTGCCCTAACTTCGTGTATTTAGGAATGGAAGTAGTAAATGTTGCAGAAAAAAAGAGAAAGGTTGGTAGTGTTTATGTCTCTCCTCCCTGAAGCGGCACCTGCATTTTGACCTTTTTGAAATGGTCGATGCTTCTTGGTGAAAGCTGGAGCTCTGTGCTTATTTGCTTCCACATCTTCTTCACTGTGCTTGTTACAGTGTTGAAGAATTGTACTATCCCGGGATTTGCAGATAGAGAGTCAAGGAGTTCGAAGCGCTCTTTTTTTATGTTAACTGTGATGGTGAAGTAGTGACCGATATCTCCATCTTTCTTATACCCGCCTATGGAAGCTGGTAGAAAGAACTGCAAGAGGCAAAATAAAAAGAAACCATTTGCAATCCTTCTTAGATTTAGGCATGGTTTGTTGTACATAAAAGAGAACTGTAGAGCCATAATTGGATTTTCGTATCTGTAACACATGATCTGCGTACCATGTCATAATCTTGCAGTTTTTCTCCTTCTTCTATATTGAAAAATCTTCTAAGCCTGGCAGGTAGTAGTTTATTTCTAATATGTGCTTGGTCTTTATTTTTGAAGCACATTGGATCATTGTCATCGGCTCGCTTTATTGAGTGCTGCTTGTTTTGTCATATGTACACAAAAAGGAATTTGTCAGTTCACTTGTAGACAAAGTTCATCGATTGATATACTGATATTCATTCTTGATACGTTTTTGCCGTGATCTTTACTTACAATGTTGTTTAATGATAGAATCTTTCGCCCTATGCCCTTGAGTTCATTTCTCAAGATCACTAACATGGGCTCGATGGCTACGCTGCTCACTGGATTTCCGATTTTGAAGCTTTCGGCCACATGAGCTAGATTGACATCTAACTTGTTCGTTGTCAGGAAAAGCTTCTCTCTGCAATGCATATTTGGAAAAATATTTTAGTTTACACAGTTTACAGGTAAAAACATTGGAAGAATGTGTTCTGTGGTAGTTACATGAACTTACCCTTCTTGCTTTGTCCATGTCCTGCATACAGCGTTGTACAGGTCTGCGATGGCTTTGCTCACGGGATCACTATCTTTGCTCCCTTTCTCCTTTGTGCCTGCGATGATTTTAAATTTAATGTAAATAATTTCAAGTGGGAAGATAGTACTTAAGTTTATTTTGTGTTGGCTCTTTTGTTGTTTTGTTTTAAGTTACAGATTGTGAGATAGTACTTAAGTTTCTTTTTTCTTGCCTGTTTCGCTGCTAGAAGATACGCCTTGTCCTTTGTCGTTCCTTTCTTGTTCTATTTCCACTTGTGCTTGGATGTGTTGATGTACCTTTTGGGGTGTATATTTGAAACTGGATTCATCAGTACCCTTCCGTGCAGTTTCTGCTGCATCCTCATTTGAGTCCGCTGTGCATTGCTGATGGACTTTTCTGTCTTCTTTTTCAGTGTCGCCTTGGTTCACTGTCGTGTTTGTCACAGCAACCTCTTGGAGAGGACAATCGCCCTTGTACGTCGGTGCAGGGTTTTCGTGGATGGTGTCTAATTCTTTCTCTGAAATATCATTCCCTTATTTTTCCAGAACACTCTGAGGGTTTGCTTCATTGCCTGCATCCGTGTTCTTGTCTTGTTCAGGTTTCTACGTTGTCATGGAAAAGCGTAGTTAAAAACAAATAAATTCACAAGTTTAATTTGGTTGTACTTATAGCCTATGCGCTAGGAAAATAGCAAAACGTCTAGTGCGTCGTTGAGCTATGTGAACGTGAAGAGGTATTGTTTTATGGAGATTTGTGGTTGTGTTTGAGGAAGCTAAGCTAAAATTTTATAGAATCATTTTATGCAACTTCACCTCTTTAGTCGTTGTTGCCGCTCTCGTCTCTTCCACCTGTTCTTTGTTGAGTGGAGGTTTTTGGGCCTCCTCTTGTTCTTTGTTTTGCTGTTCATCACCATTGTCCTCATTTTTCGGTTGCGGCTGTTCAAACATAGAGGTCGATAAGTGGTGGTGCATTTGAGCTCAGCTATTTTCTAATTTCATATAAGCAGCTTTCGTAACTTTACCTCTTCAGTTGTTGTCGCTGCTGCCGTCTCTTGTACTTCTTGTTCGGTGAGTGAATGTTTTTGGACTTTGTCTTCAGTGGCATCGCTGTGTATCGTTTGAAGAACATGTTCCCCTTGTTCATTGCCCTCTTCTGGTTGTGTTTGATGGTCTTGAACGTTGGTGCTTTCCTGTGTTTCTTGCCCTTGTTCCAACACAAAAAGTAATTAGGTGGGTCTGCATTTCTGCCTATGCAGTTATTTTTTTATATGTTATAGAAATAGGTTTTGTAAGACCCCTTTCTCTCTAGTGGCAGGACTGTGTACTGTTGGAAAGACGTCTCCTCCTTGTTTCCTGTTGTCCTCTTGTTTTGTGCGTTGACTTTCTATGCCAGTGCTTTCGTTTGTTTCTTTTTTCTGTTCAGGAAAAAATGTAAATAAAGAATGGACTTCATTTGTGTCTGTGTAACAATATTATTTTTATGTTACTGAAACAGGTTATGTAACTTCACCTCTTCAGCCGTTGACGCTGGTGGGATGTCTTCTACTTCGTGTTCGTCAGCTGAAGGTTGCTCTTTAGTTGGAGCACTGACTAATATTGGAATGACAACTTGTCTCTCTTTTTGGGCTTCCTCTGGTTGTGCTCCTTGTTGTTCTTTGAGATCAGTGTTCTCGTTTGTTTCCTGCGTCTGTTCAGAGAAAAGGGTGATTCATTTCTTATATTTCTTGTGGCAGGGTGTACTAGCTAGTTCTTCCCTTATAAACCTTTGAAAAAGGTTGTTGTCGAATTTTACCTTTGTGTCGGTGGTTGTGATATTCGTGTATGCGTTCTCTGTTTCTCTGTCAGATATAACAGTCTCTAGTCTGTAATCAATTTGGATGTCTGGGGCTTTCTCCTGTGCATTGGTCATCTGCAATGTTGTGGCAGTGGAAAACTCTTGTACACCAACTTACTGTTCAGCGTCGCTTTCATGCGTCTGAGATTCATCGTGGGATTCAGGATTGACACGGGTCACCTCTTGTTTTTGGTGTGCTTGTAAGACCTGTAGATGGAACATGATGAGTTTGCGGTGCATTTTCTCTGCTCATGATGGTTTTCGGTATGGGGCGTAGTGGGTTGCGGAAGTTTACCTCCTCTTTGTTGTTTTCTTCTTATTTATCTTGTGTGATGTTGACAGTCGATTGTGCGTAGTGGGTTGCGGAAGTTTACCTCCTCTTCGTTGTTTTCTTCTTATTTATCTTGTGTGATGTTGACAGTCGATTGTGGGTCATCTTGTGCTTCGTTGGTAGGACTGCTTAGTTGATTATTGTCCATCTGAGTCTATAATTCGTTTCAGGTTTGTTAGTTAACTTAGAGCCGTATCCTGTTTATAAAGAAAAATGGATGTTTATACTTACGTGGTTGCTGGTTCCGATCCCGATCGTCTCTTGTACTGCTTTTGGGGTCATGCTTGTGGGAGCATTATCTGTCGTGAGGTTGCTTGATTTGTTGCTTGCATCCTCGTGCTTGCTGTTGTTGACATCATCCTGCTGTTGGCGTTCATCTTGGGCTGCTGTGCTGTTGCCATGTGTCTGGGAGTATGAAACACAATTTTTTTAGATCAAGTATGAAAACTGCGGTTTAGAGTCAGACGACATCGTGTATTGTAATTATTTACCTGTTTTTCTTGTTCTTGTTCTGCATCTTTTATTTCTGCTGCTACTTTTCTTCCTTGGCTTTGCTGTTCTTCAAAGCTTGTGTTAGTTGGTATGTGCTTCTCCTTCTGCTTCTTTTGTACCTGTTTCTGCTCCTTTGTCTCTGCCTTGTTAATTCTCGCGTTCTGTGTCCTTGTCCTTGTTCTTCTCTTCTCTTGGATTCTTCTGCCGTCTTTCTTTTTCGCATTTGTCCGGCTTCTGTTGTGGCTACAACTTCTTTTGTGCGGTTGTCATCCACTAGTGTAGTCGTGGCTCCTGCGTCTACTTGCTCTACCACCTTCAGGGTCCCCTCGTTTGTTTTGATCTTTCTTGCCTTGGAAATCATGTTCTGAAAGTCTTTGTGTTGTTTGAAAGCTTTCATCAGGGACTTTGTTTGCTCGATCAGTGATTCCCTAGCTTGTTGATCAAAATTTTCCTCTTCATCAGTGCATTGGTGTTCAGCCCTGCTGGTTATCGTGGGTAATAGTGTTGCTTCATTTAGCAGACTTTCCAACATTTCATTGATCCATTCGAATTCTTCTTCTGATCCTTTGCTTGTGCTTGTGTGAAGTTCCCTGCTTCCATTGGTGCTGCCTGTTGCTTGAAGCCGGACCTTGGGTGGGGGTGGTAGCAGCTTGGTCGTGTGCTTGTGATGTTTTTGATGCTGTGCTGCTATGAGTTGCAATGAAGATGAAGGTGATTCTATGTTTCTTTCTTTCGTATAGAAGATCCTCTCTTCTATTCCTTTCCATGCCTGCCATTGTTTTGGTATAATGAAATTTGTTAGGATGGGGAATATGTTTTTGCAAGGTACAAGTAATTTATAGACAACAGAGCCATACCTGTATGTTGCCAAATTCATAGTCATCCGGTCGTGCTTTCCCATCCTTCTTCATGTTTTCTCTAGCTATTTTTGCTAGGTCGTTCTCTTTGAGATAGTTTGCTCGTGGTAGTGAGGTCTTGTCCATTCTCATAGCAATTTTGTTCATTTCTCTGGTGTTGGGTAGCAGCAGGGAGTCGAGGTACATGATTACTGGTCCCTGTGCCAAACCATTGAGGTGGTTTTGGTTCTTACTTTTCTGATCTATGGTGTGATTTTGCCATTCGATAGCTCCTGCCTTTATCCTTCGACGATGACCTGGCAGAAATCCATCTGTGCCATATCTTCATAATTCATGTCCTTGACCATTATTGCTTGTTTGCTGAAGATAGGAGCGGTTGTCCCACAGACAACCTTGTGGAAAAGAATGAGGAAAAAGATTTTAACTGCTTTCCTGTTTGCTTCTGGCTCGTCTATTTTGACCAATTTTGCTAGCTTCTCAAGCAGTGTTCCGGCAGAGAAATCCGGAGTTTCTAAGTCAAGGTCTAACCTTAGTTCCTTCATTGAAGTCTGGGAAGTCTGTGGCCTTGGTGCTATCTTCTATTTGCCGTTTGGGTATTGAAAAACCTTATGGATGCCTTCCTTGGTAATCTTGATTTGCTTGTCTTCATCAGCGTCACCGAAGCTTATTGTCATGTTGTCCGTGTTCAAATTTTGGTAGATGTGTGCTGCAAGTGGTCTGGAGATGGAGCCTGTTATTTGGCAGTGCTCTATGCTGCCAAATCCTGCCGTCCTAACATCTTGTTGGTGACGGTCTTTAAGTAATTTCCATGCTTTCTTGACTTGAACGAATGATGCTCCTGCTTTGATTTTACATTTGTCTTCATCGGTTGTTGCCTCTCCTTCTTGATCTGTTGGTGCTGCTCTTTTCTGGCGCCGTTGCCGAGGAGGTGAGTGCTTGAAGGTATATCTTTAGATCTTGCAATTGAATCTTTTAGTTTCTTGTTTTATCACTAGTTTGGTTCATAAAAGAAAACTACAGAAAAAATGGAATTGAGGTTGACTCACATACTTCATCTATATAATATCTTTCTTGAATATGATGGATTGGAAAATTGTGCTCAATTGCTAGAGGAAGAATTTAATAAAATGTTTAATGTGAGTACTTTGAATGATGAGCATGATTGCAATGTTGTTAGTATGCTTTCTATGAATATCCATGATGCTAGTGATATGCAAAGCCATAAGCTTGGGGATGCTATATTTGATGAAGATGATATTTTTAGTCCCCCAAGTTTTGATGAGAAAATTTATTATGATAATAGCATGCCTCCTATTTATGATGATTATATTGATGAAAGTGGGTTTGGAAGAGTGCCAACTCTAGGTACTAATGATCCCACTATTTTGGAGGGTGTTTAATCTTATGGCAATAATTATGAATGTGGATTTGGAGAGGTCATGACTTTATTTAGTGACGAATCCACTATTTTGGAAGAGATTCAATTGATTATGACAACAAAGTTGCTATCTATGATGATTATTGTGATGACATGTATGCTATAAAGAATAATGATAACCATGAAACTTGTCATCATGATTTTAATTTTCAATTGGATTATGCCAATCAAGTATCACATGATAGTTATTTTGTTGAATTTGCTCCCACTATTATTGATGAGAACAAATTTGCTTATGTGGAGAGTAATAAAATTTCTATGCTTGTAGGTCATGAAAAGAATGCTTTATGTGATAGTTATATTGTTGAATTAATTCATGATGCTACTGAAAATTATTATGAGAGAGGATCATATGCTTGTAGGTGTTGCAATAATATAAAGTTTCCTCTCTATGTGCTGAAAGTTTTGAAGTTATGCTTGTTTTGCCTTCCTATGCTAGTTGATTCTTGCTCCCATAAATTGTTTGCTCACAAAATACCTATGCATAGGAAGTGGGTTAGGCTTAAATGTGCTTGTCATATGAATCATGATGCTCTCTTTGTGTTTCAGTTCTTTACTTTTATGCGAGCATCATTGAAATCATCATGCCTAGCTAAAAACGCATTAAAGAAAAGCGCTTGTTGGGAGACAACCCAATATTTATACCTACTATTTTTCTTGTGTTCGCATGATTAAGCTACTGTAGTAATCATGTTTTATATGTTTTCTTTCAATAATGTGCCAAGTAAAGCCTTTGGGATAGTGTGGATGCTTGTTGATTTGATTCTGTGCAAAAATAGAAACTTTTGCGTCCAGTGCTGGAATTTCTATTCTGTACTGGAGCGTGATAAAATTCTGAAATTTTTACACAGTAATGGGTTATAAAGGTTTTAGGTTGTACTATATTTTCAGAATTTTTGGAGGTGCAGAAGTATGGATTTTAAATCCCTCACTACATGCTGTTCTGTTTTTGACAGATTCTGTTTTTATTGCATAGTTTGCTTGTTTTAGCGTTTCCATAGTTTATATTGAGTAATATAAATTGTCGAAATGATAGAATACAGTAGGAATTATGTGAGAACAATTATGAAACTTTTCTTGACAGTACCTAAGTGGATGATTTATTTCTATCATACTAACCTATCTCACAAGATCTGTTAAGTTTTATGTGATTGAAGTTTTCAAGTTTTGGGTGAGATATCGATATGAGGAGAATAAGGAGTGGAAAAACCCTAAGCTTGGGGATTCCCAAGGCACCCCAAGGTAATACTCAAGGAAGACTCAAGTGTCTAAGCTTGGGGATGCCCCGGAAGGCATCCCCTCTTTCGTCTTCAACATTATCGGTAACCTTACTTGGAGCTATATTTTTATTCGTCACATGATATGTGTTTTGCTTGGAGCGTCATTTTATTTTGTTGAGATTTGCTTTCTGTTATCAATAATCATGTTTTGTATCTTTTAGTTGAATAAAATGCCAATTATAGCCTTTACCATGCTCAGTTTGCAAGTTTATGTGTTGCTGTTTGAAAACAGAAAGTTTTCTGTTATGTCCTGAATTTTTGTGAATTGTAAGGACATGATAAAAATCTGAATTTTTTACATAGTAAGAATGCATGAGTTCTCTATCACGTGGTAATTTTTCAGAATTTTTGGAGTTAGGGAAGTACGATTCTTATTCAACCATTACAGACTGTTTTGTTTAGACAGATTTCGGTTATAGTTGCATTGTTTGCATATGTTGCTTGTTTAATGTTTCTATTTGTGGATAGGAGTATTAAATATGTAGAGGCATTTAGTATGCAATGTTTAATTATAATTTTAGTGATTTGTTACAGTAGAGAATGTTAAGATTTTGAGTTGATTTATACTAACTTATCTCACGAGTTCTTGTTGAGTTTTGTGTGGATGAAGTTTTTAAGATTTAGGAGAAGCCGTGATATGAGAGGAATTAAGGAGACACAAGAGCTCAAGCTTGGGGATGCCCAAGGCATCCCATGTTAATATTTCGAGAAGTCTCAAGCACCTAAGCTTGGGGATGCCCCGGTAGGCATCCCACCTTTCTTCATCAACAATTATCGGTTAGTCTTGGTTGAGCCTAAGTTTTTGCTTCTTCACATGAGATGTGCTATTCTTGGAATGTAATTTTATTTTGTTTTCTTTGATGTTTGAATAAAATACTTAAGATCTGAAATTTTTAAATGAGAGAGAGTCCTCACATAGCTACCTATTTACTTAACTACTCATTTGGTCTTCACTTATATCTTTTTGGAGTAGTTTGTCATTTACTCTTGTTCTTCACTTATATCCTATGAGTAAATTGTGAAAGAATTGAATATCATAAAGTTGAAATTATATGTGCTTCATATGCTTGTATCATGCCTAGTAGTAGTTTCACATTGGGTTTAGAAAGTGAAATCTATTGAAGCTTGACAATCACAATATTGGTCATACAAGCAATTCATGAATGATTAGTATAAGGAAGAGAACTTTCACATATAAATATACTATCTTGGACATCTTTTATGATTGTGAATACCCATTAATTATTTGCAAACTTGATCAAATTAGTTGAAGTTGGACAAGGAAGACAACGTAATGAGTTATGTTTGGGTATATTTGCATAGAAGTTATATTGTTATGGATCCTCCAACATGTGGTGCTTGCTTAGGATCTTTTGCTAGCCAAAAATTCGTACTAAGTAGAGATACTACTGATACGTCTCCAACGTATCTATAATTTATGAAGTATTCATGCCATGTTTATTATAGTTTTTGTATGATTTTGGTGCACTTTTATATGAATTTTATATGATTTTCATGGACTAACATATTGACCTAGTGCCCAGTGCCAGTTGCTGTTTTCTGCTTGTTTTTGGTTTTCCAGAAAATCCATATCAAATGAAGTCCAAATGAAGCAAAACTTTTTGACGATTTTTTCTGGAAGGAAATAGACCCAGGAGGCTTCGGGGGAGCAGCAGAAGACCCACAGGGGCCCCACAAGCCACCTGGGCGCGCCACCCCCGGGGCGCGCCCTGGTGCCTCGTGGGCCCCCTGTGGCTCCTCTTTGCGTGATTCCAACGCCAAAAATTCTTATAAATACCGAAACCCCCAGAAATAACCCTAGAACTTCGACTCCGCCACCGCAAGCCTCTGTACCTCTATGATCTCATCTACAGCCCTTTTCCGACACCCTGCCGGAGGGGGAAATCATCACCAGAGGCCATCTTCATCATCCCGGCGGTCTCCATGACGAGGAGGGATTAGTTCACCCTCGAGGCTAGGGGTATGTACTAGTAGCTATGTGTTTGATCTCTCTCTCGTGTTCTTGATTTGGCACGATCTTGATGTATCGCGAGCTTTGTTAATATAGTTGGATCATATGGTGTTTCTCCCTCTCTATCTTGTTGTGATGAATTGAGTTTTTACCTTTGAGGTTTCACTATTATCGGATTGAATACTTTTATGGATTTGAGAACACTTGATGTATGTCTTGCGTATGAATACCCGTGGTGACAATGGGGTATTATATTGATTCACTTGATATATGTTTTGGCACTCAACTCGCGGATTCCCGAGGTGACATTGGGGTAATCTATGCATAGGGGTTGATGCACGTTTTCGTCCTACTTTCTCCGGTAGAAATCTTGGGGCACTCTTTGAAGTTCTTTGTCTGGATTGAATATTATGAATCTGAAGTTGTTTGATGCATATTGAATAATCAACTCACGGATACTTGTGGTGACATTGGAGTATCAAGGTGACATTAGAGTTGGTTGATGCGTATCATATGGTGTTATTTTAGTACGAACTCTAGGGCTATTTGTGACACTTATAGGGATTGCTCAATATATTGATCGGAAAGGATAATTTTGAGGTGGTTTCATACCCTACAACAATTTCTATCTTATGTTCTCCGCTAATAGGAACTTTGGAATGATTCTTTATCACACGGTGAGGGATTGTTATATGATCCAATTACGTTAGCATTGTTGAGAGATTGCACTAGTGAAAGAATGAACCCTAGGCCTTGTTTCTAAGCATTGCAATACCGTTTGTGCTCACTTTTGTTACTTGCTACCTTGCTGTTTTTATATTTTCAGATTACAAAAACCTATATCTACTATCCATACTACACGTGTATCACCATCTCTTCGCCGAACTAGTGCACCTATGCAATTTACCATTGTATTGGGTGTGTTGGGGACACAAGAGATTTCTTGTATTTGATTGCAGGGTTGTTTGAGAGATACCATCTTCATCTTATGCCTCCCACGGATTGATAAACCTTAGGTCATCCACTTGAGGGAAATTTGCTACTGTCCTACAAAACTCTGCACTTGGAGGCCCAACAACGTCTACAAGAATAAAGTTGCGTAGTAGACATCAAGCTCTTTTCTGGCGCCGTTGCTGGGGAGGTCAGTGCTTGAAGGTATATCGTTAGATCTTGCAATCGAATCTTTTAGTTTCTTCTTTTATCACTAGTTTGGTTTATAAAAGAAAACTACAAAAAAATGGAATTGAGGTTGCATCACATGCTTCATCTCTATAATGTCTTTCTTGAAAATAAGGATTCCGATAATTGTGCTCAATTGATAGAAGAAGAATTCAATAAAATGTTTGGCATAAAATCTTTGAATTATGAGCATGCTTGTAATGTTGTTAGTATGAATTCTTTGAATATCCATGATGCTAATGATATGCAAAGCCATAAGCTTGGGGATGCTATGTTTGATGAAGATGATATTTTTAGTCCCCCAAATTTTGATGTGCAAATTTGTTATGATGATTGCATGCCTCCTATTTATGATGATTATATTGATGAAAGTGGATTTGGAGAGGTCATGCATTTATTTAGTGACGATTCCACTATTTTGGAAGAGGTTTCAATTGACTATGATAACAAAGTTGCTATCTATGATGATTAATGTGATGACATGTATGCTATAAAGAATAATCATAACCATGAAACTTGTCATCATGATTTTAATTTTCAATTGGATTATGCCAATCAAGTATCACATGATAGTTATTTTGTTGAGTTTGCTCCCACTACTATTGTTGAGAATAAATTTGCTTATGTGGAGAGTAATAAAATTTCTATGCTTGTAGATCACGAAAATAATGCTTTATGTGATAGCTATATTGTTGAATTCATTCATGATGCTACTGAAAATTATTATGAGAGAGGATCATATGCTTGTAGGTGTTGCAATAATATCAAGTTTCCTCTCTATGTGTTGAAAGTTTTGAAGTTATGCGTGTTTTGCCTTCCTATGCTAGTAGATTCTTGCTCCCATAAATTATTTGCTCACAAAATCACTATGCATAGGAAGTGGGTTAGGATTAAATATTCTTGCCATATGTTTCATGATGCTCCCATTGTGTTTCAACTCTTTACTTTTATGTGAGCATCATTGAAATCATCATGCGTAGCTTAAAAGGCATTAAAGAAAAGCGCTTGTTGGGAGACAACCCAATATTTATACCTACTGTTTTTTTCTGTTCACATGATTAAGCTACTGTGGTAATCATGTTTTATATGTTTTCTTTCAATAATGTGCCAAGTAAAGCCTTTGGGATAGTGTGGATACTTGTTGATTCGATTCTGTGCAAAAACAGAAAGTTTTGCGTCCAGTGCTGGAATTTTTATTCTGTACTGGAGCATTATAAAATTCTGAAATTTTTAAACAGTATTGGGTTACAATTTTTTTACGTTTTCCTAATTTTTCAGAATTTTTGGATGTACAGAAGTATGGTTTTTAAATCGCTCACTACATGCTGTTCTGTTTCTGACAGATTCTGTTTTCGGTGCATAGTTTGCCTGTTTTAGTGTTTCCATAGCTTATATTGAGTAATATAAATTGTGGAAATGATAGAATAAAGTAGGCATTATGTGAGAACAATTATGAATCTTGTCTTGACCGTACCTAAGTGGATGATTTATTTTTATCATACTAACCTATCTCACAAGTTCCGTTAAGTTTTGTGTGATTGAAGTTTTCAAGTTTTGGATGAGATATCGATATGTTGAGAATAAGGAGTGGCAAGGCCCTAAGCTTGGGGATTCCCAAGGCACCCCAAGGTAATACTCAAGGCAGATTCAAGTGTCCAAGCTTGGGGATGCCCCGGAAGGCATCCCCTCTTTCGTCTTCATTATTATCGGTAACCTTACTTGGAGCTATATTTTTATTCATCACATAATATGTGTTTTGCTTGGAGCGTCATTTTATTTTAGTTTTCTTTGCTTGGTGTTATAAATAATCATGTTTTGTATCTTTTAGTTCAATAAAATGCCAATTATAGCCTTTACCATGCTCAGTTTGCAAGTTCATGTGTTGCTGTTTGAAAACAGAATGTTTTCTGTTATGTCCAGAATATTCCTGAATAGTAAGAACATGATAAAAATCTGAAATTTTTACACAGTAAGCATGCATGAGTTCTCTCTCATGTGGTAATTTTTCAGAATTTTTGGAGTTAGGTAAGTATGAATTATTATTCACCCTTTACAGACTGTTCTGTTTAGACAGATTTCGGTTATAGTTGCATTGTTTGCATATGTTGCTTGTTTAATGTTTCTATTTGTGGATAGGAGTATTAAATATGCAGAGTCATTTAGTATGCAATGTTCAATTTTAATTTTAGTGATTTGTTACAGTAGAGAATGTTAAGGTTTTGAGTTGATTTATACTAACTTATCTCACGAGTTCTTGTTGAATTTTGTGTGGATGAAGTTTTTAAGATTTAGGAGAAGCCATGATATGCGAGGAATTAAGGAGACACAAGAGCTCAAGATTGGGGATGCCCAAGGCACCCCAAGATAACATTCCAAGAAGTCTCAAGCAACTAAGCTTGGGGATGCCCCGGTTGGCATCCCACCTTTCTTCATCAACACCTATAGGTTAGCCTAAGTTTTTACTTGTTCACGTGTTATGTGCTATTCTTGGAGTGTCCTTTTATTTTCGTTTTGTTTGTTGTTTGAATAAAATTATCAAGATCTGAAATTTTAAATGAGAGAGAGTCCTCACATAGCTACTTAATTGTTTGACTACTCATTGATCTTCACTTATATCTTTTGGAGTAGTTTGTCATTTACTCTTGTTCTTCACTTATATCATATGAGTAAATTGTTGAATAAATTAAATACCATGAAGTTGAAATAATATGAGCTTCATATGCTTTTATCATGCCTAGTAGTAGCTTCACGTTGGGTTAGAAGGTAAAATCTACTGAAGTTTGACAACCACAATATTGGTCATACAAGCAATTCATGAATGATTAGTATAAGGAATATAACTTTCACATATAAATATATTATCTTGGAGATCTTTTATGATTGTGAATACCCATTAATTATTTTCAAACTTGAGCAAATTAGTTGAAGTTGGACAAGGAAGACAACGTAACGAGTTATGTTTGGGTATATTTGCATAGAAGTTATATTGTTATGGATCGTCCAACATGTGGTGCTTGCTTAGGATCTTTTGCTAGCCACAAATTCGTACTAAGTAGAGATACTACTTGTGCATCCAAAAACCCTTAAACCCAGTTTCTTCCCATGAGTGTCCACCATATCTACCTATGGATTGAATAAGATCCTTCAAGTAAGTTGTCATCGGTGCAAAAAGCAATAAAAATTGCTCCTAAAATATGTATGATCTTTTATTGCAAGGGAAAATATGCGTTGTACGAACTTGTGATGGTAAAGAAATAAAAGCGAAGAACTGCATAATAAAGGTTTCTATCACAAGGGGCAATATAACGTGACGTTCCTTTGCATTAAGGGCTTGCACATCCAAAAATAAAAAGCGCATGACAACCTCTGCTTCCCTCTGCGAAGGGCCTATCTTTTACTTTATGTATTTACTTTTATGCAAGAGTCAATAGTATTACTTCTCATTTCAACCTCAATTATTCTTTAGTTGGCAAGCATCATGTGGTGGGGAAAGATCCAGGCACATATGACCAGTCAAATTTATTTGATCATGAATTATTATTGTTGACAATTATCTCTATGATAAATAAGTTGGGAGGTGAAACATTAAGCCCCTATCTTTCTCTGTGTTTGATGGATGCTATTTGTTCTAAAAATATGCTTTGAGTACTAGCAATCATAGAAGACTTTATGATAATTGAGTATGTGGAGCTCTTACTTAGACTTTGTTGGAATTAAGTTGAATTGCAATTGTTTGGTGACTAAGAACATAGGTTGTTAAGTTTCAAGAGAATGCATTGTTTGAACCATAACATGTGAATGGATTGCTACTTTATCATGATGAGTTTTATGAGAAAGAGTTGCTGTTATGATGCTAGGAAAAGTGATTGAAATTATCATTGATCAAACTTATGCACTATGCTAGCATTCACACTTCATAAATTATTTCTTTTATCATTTACCTACTTGAGGATGAGCACGAATTAAGCTTGGGGATGCTGATACGTCTCCAACGTATCTATAATTTATGAAGTATTCATGCCATGTTTATTATAGTTTTGTATGATTTTGGTGCACTTTTATATGACTTTTATATGATTTTCATGGACTAACATATTGACCTAGTGCCCAGTGCCAGTTGCTGTTTTCTGCTTGTTTTTGGTTTTCCAGAAAATCCATATCAAATGAAGTCCAAATGCAGCAAAACTTTTTGACGATTTTTTCTGAAAGGAAACAGACCTGGAAGCTTCGGGGGAGCAGCAGAAGACCCACAGGGGCCCCACAAGCCACCTGGGCGCGCCACCCACTGGGCGCGCCCTGGTGCCTCGTGGGCCCCTTGTGGCTCCTCTTCGTGTGATTCCAATGCCAAAAAGTCTTATAAATACCAAACCCCCCCAAAAATAACCCTAGAACTTCGACTCCGCCGCTGCAAGCCTCTGTACCTCCACGATCTCATCTACAGCCCTTTTTCGGCAGCCTGTCGGAGGGGGAAATCATCACCGGAGGCCATCTTCATCATCCCGGTGGTCTCCATGACGAGGAAGGAGTAGTTCACCCTCGAGGCTAGGGGTATGTACTAGTAGCTATGTGTTTGATCTCTCTCTCGTGTTCTTGATTTGGCACGATCTTGATGTATCGCGAGCTTTGTTAATATAGTTGGATCATATGGTGTTTCTCCCTCTCTATCTTGTTGTGATGAATTGAGTTTTTACCTTTGAGGTTTCACTATTATCGGATTGAATACTTTTATAGATTTGAGAAGACTTGATGTATGTCTTGCATATGAATACCCGTGGTGACAATGGGGTATCATATTGATTCACTTGATATATGTTTTGGCACTCAACTCACGAATTCCCGAGGTGACATTGGGGTAATCTATGCATAGGGGTTGATGCACGTTTTTGTCCTACATTCTCCGATAGAAATCTTGGGGCACTCTTTGAAGTTCTTTGTGTGGATTGAATATTATGAATCTGAAGTTGTTTGATGCATATCGAATAATCAACTCACGGATACTTGTGGTGACATTGGAGTATCTAGGGGACATTAGAGTTGGTTGATGCGTATCATATGGTGTTATTTTAGTACGAACTCTAGGGCTATTTGTGACACTTATAGGGATGGCTCAATAGATTGATCGGAAAGGATAACTTTGAGGTGGTTTCGTACCCTACAACAATTTCTATCTTATGTTCTCCGCTAATAGGAACTTTGGAGTGATTCTTTATCGCACGTTGAGGGATTGTTATATGATCCAATTATGTTAGCATTGTTGAGAGATTGCACTAGTGAAAGTATGAACCCTAGGCCTTGTTTCTAAGCATTGCAATACCGTTTGTGCTCACTTTTGTTACTTGCTACCTTGTTGTTTTTATATTTTCAGATTACAAAAACCTATATCTACTATCCATACTACACTTGTATCACCATCTCTTCGCCAAACTAGTGCACCTATACAATTTACCATTGTATTGGGTGTGTTGGGGACACAAGAGATTTCTTGTATTTGATTGCAGGATTGTTTGAGAGAGACCATCTTCATCCTACGCCTCCCACGGATTGATAAACCTTAGGTCATCCACTTGAGGGAAATTTGCTACTGTCCTACAAAACTCTGCACTTGGAGGCCCAACAACGTCTACAAGAATAAAGTTGCATAGTAGACATCACTACTTGTGCATCCAAAAACCATTAAACCCAGTTTCTTGCCATGAGTGTCCACCATATCTACCTATGGATTGAATAAGATCCTTCAAGTAAGTTGTCATCGGTGCAAAAAGCAATAAAAATTGGTCCTAAAATATGTATGATCCTTTATTGCAAGGGAAAATAAGTGTTGTACGAACTTGTGATGGTAAAGAAATAAAAGCGACGGACTGCATAATAAAGGTTACTATCACAAGGGGCAATATAACGTGACGTTCCTTTGCATTAAGGGCTTGCACATCCAAAAATCAAAAGCGCATGACAACCTCTGCTTCCCTCTGTGAAGGGCCTATCTTTTAATTTATGTATTTACTTTTATGCAAGAGTCAATAGTATTACTTCTCATTGCAACCTTAATTATTCTCTAGTTGGCAAGCATCATGTGGTGGGAAAGATCCAGGCACATATGGCCAGTCAAATATATTTGATCATGAATTATTATTGTTGACAATTATCTCTATGATAAATAAGTTGGGAGGCGAAACATTAAGACCCTATCTTTCTCTGTGTTCGATGGATGCTATTTGTTCTAAAAATATGCTTCGAGTACTAGCAATCATAGAAGACTAAGTGATAATTGAGTATGTGGAGCTCTTACTTAGACTTTGTTGAAGATAAGTTGAATTGCAAGTGTTTGGTGACTAAGAACATAGGTTTTTAAGTTTCAAGAGAATGCATTGCTTGAACCATAACATGTGAATTGATTGCTACTTTATCATGATGAGTTTTATGAGAAAGAGTTACTGTTATGATGCTAGGAAAAGTGATTAAAATTATCATTGATCAAACTTATGCACTATGCCAGCATTCACACTTCATAAATTATTTCTTTTATCATTTACCTACTCGAGGATGAGCAGGAATTAAGCTTGGGGATGCTGATACGTCTCCAACGTATCTATAATTTTTGAAGTATTCATGCCATGTTTATTATAGTTTTGTATGATTTTGGTGCACTTTTATATGACTTTTATATGATTTTTATGGACTAACATATTGACCTAGTGCCCAGTGCCAGTTGCTGTTTTCTGCTTGTTTTTGGTTTTCCAGAAAATCCATAACAAATGAAGCCCAAATGCAGCGAAACTTTTTGACGATTTTTTTTGGAAGGAAACAGACCCAGGAAGCTTCGGGGGAGCAGCAGAAGACCCACAGGGGCCCCACAAGCCACCTGGGCGCGCCCTGGTGCCTCGTGGGCCCCCTGTGGCCCCTCTTCGCGTGATTCCAACGCCAAAAATTCTTATAAATACAAAAAACCCCAGAAATAACCCTAGAACTTCGACTCCGCCGCCGCAAGCCTCTGTACCTCCACGATCTCATCTAAAGCCCTTTTCCGACACCCTGCCGGAGGGGGAAATCATCACCGGAGGCCATCTTCATCATCCCGGCGGTCTCCATGACGAGGAGGGAGTAGTTCACCCTCGGGGCTGAGGGTATGTACTAGTAGATATGTGTTTGATCTCTCTCTCTCATGTTCTTGATTTGGCACGATCTTGATGTACCGCGAGCTTTGTTAATATAGTTGGATCATATGGTGTTTCTCCCTCTCTATCTTGTTGTGATGAATTGAGTTTTTACCTTTGAGGTTTCACTATTATCGGATTGAATATTTTTATGGATTTGAGAACACTTGATGTATATCTTGCATATGAATACCCGTGGTGACAATGGGGTATTATATTGATTCACTTGATATATGTTTTGGCACTCAACTCGCGGATTCCCGAGGTGACATTGGGGTAATCTATGCATAGGGGTTCATGCACGTTTTCGTCCTACTTTCTCAGGTAGAAACTTTGGGGTACTCTTTGAAGTTCTTTGTGTTGGATTGAATATTATGAATCTGAAGTTGTTTGATGCATATCGTATAATCAACTCACGGATACTTGTGGTGACATTGGAGTATCTAGGTGACATTAGAGTTGGTTGATGCGTATCATATGGTGTTATTTTAGTATGAACTCTAGGGCTGTTTGTGACACTTATAGGAATAGGTCAATAGAATGATCGGAAAGAATAACTTTGAGGTGGATTCGTACCCTACAACAATTTCTATCTTTTGTTCTCCGCTAATAGGAACTTTGGAGTGATTCTTTATCGCACGTTGAGGGATTGTTATATGATCCAATTATGTTAGCATTGTTGAGAGATTGCACTAGTGAAAGTATGAACCCTAGGCCTTGTTTTTAAGCATTGCAATACCGTTTGTGCTCACTTTTATCGTTTGCTAGTTGTTTTTATTTATTCAGATTATAAGACTATATTTCTACTATCCATACTACACTTGTATCACCATCTCTTCGCCGAACTAGTGCACCTATACAATTTACCATTGTATTGGGTGTGTTGGGGACACAAGAGATTTCTTGTATTTGGTTGCAGGGTTGTTTGAGAGAGACCATCTTCATCCTATGCCTCCCACGGATTGATAAACCTTAGGTCATCCACTTGAGGGAAAATTGCTACTGTCCTACAAAACTCTGTGCTTGGAGGCCCAACACGATTCTACAAGAATAAGTTGTGTAATAGACATCAGCTGCCAATTCTTTTCCGCTTGTCTTTGTCCTCTTTGCGCGCTTCAGAAAAACTCTGTGCTTGATTTTGGCTGTTACAGAAAAAAGTGCTCTGTTAGAAAGGATCATTTGATATTCAGTGGTG
The DNA here is from genome assembly GCA_039707655.1 of Elymus sibiricus. Lineage (NCBI taxonomy): Eukaryota > Viridiplantae > Streptophyta > Magnoliopsida > Poales > Poaceae > Elymus > Elymus sibiricus. The sequence continues at coordinate 310,775,254 of CM077674.1, forward strand.
AACAATGGCAACATAATTTTGTAGATAAATGTGTTTTTACATCATCGTTGTCGTCCTCTTTAGCATCACTGTCGTGCTCTTCTGCGTCATTGCTGTCTGTAGGAATGAAATCGCCGTCTTGTTCTATGTCATTGTCGGCACCATCAGGCTCTGAATCTTTGCTGGCATCATCATGTTCTTCTTGCACCCGTCGTCGTTTGTTTTCCTTCTTGCTTTCACTTTGTTTCTTGGTGGCCGATGGTGCTGGTGGCGGGAGTACCATTAGAGGCTTTGGCTGTTGCTGCAAAGTACTACTGTTGACGATGAGTTGAGTGCTGTCTTTTCGCTTTTGCCTTTTTGCTCCAGGAGTAACAATAGACTTGGTATCTGATTGCCTCTTTATTTTGCTTGTTGATACCTGTTTGCTCTTACCCAGCCTGCTGTAAGTTACCAGTGGTACGGCAGGTGCTTCGCTCTGCATGTTTTGTTGTTGCGTGCTTTTTTCTGATGGGTGAGGAGAGACATTGTCTCTTTCTACAATTTCAATATTAATTTCAGACAGTGTCTTTTAAATATCACCGTCTTCGTGCGCTGCATAATGATCAGGTAACAAAAAAGGATATAGTTTCGTTCACGAAAAAAAAGGGACACAGTTTTAAAAATATATCTTCCAGGATTGTACATAAAGAATCTGAAAGTCATAAAAGAGCCTTTTCCTTCCTTTTCTTGGCTTAAAAAATGTAATTAGTCCTTTTCCTGATTGAGTCAATCGGGCATAGAAATTAGGATTAACTATAAGGAGTAGTGCTGCTTGGCAAGTGAATGTATTCTGTCCTATGTACTTCTAAAAAGTTTAGTGAAGTTAGGGTGAAGGCCTTTTTTGAGAGGGAAAATACACACTGGAAATGATATCCCATAATGGGAGTAATATTATTTAGCAGAGTGGAAGATTTACTGGATAAGATAAAATGTTTTTGAAATAGAAATTTAGATACTGTGTGAACATTTTGAATGTTTTCAAGACTTATAAAAAAACAAACAGGTAGTTTTAATTGCAGAATAGAATATAATTTTTTATGCTTCTGTTAAGGAGGACAGTTAACTTATTTATGTCGCTATATAGTTTTTGTTAGATGGACAGTGGACACTTTGCTTAAACCTTTGACAGGACCTTGCTGGATGGCAGGCTCTTCCTCAGGCTTCCTATTTTCCTTTACACCAGTCATTGCTGCATTAAAAATGGCCAGGTGTTAGAAGCATAGTTTTATCTCAAAGCAAAGACGACATACATCGCGTGAAAAATAAATGTATGGTTAGTGAGGCACAGGTTGTTTCACCACAGAAGCACAGGTGCACCTATTCTTGGAGCACGGTTTTTAATATGAGAGGCACTTAATTTGAAACAGATACAATCAAGGGGCAGGGAAAATCTCGTGTAATTATCACGTTTGACATCTCAGGATGCTCCCAGGGTTTGAATCTATAGTGGTGGCCTTGTTAGTGATGGCAGGTATGTTTTAAGCAGTATCCTCCGACCAAGATAATTACGCGGGGAGGAGTAGCATTTCTATTTCACTCTTGTCCATGCTATTCCTATTTGTTAGGGAAGTTGAAACAGGCTATTCGATAACCGAGTTGTTGCGCCGGCTAGGGTTTCTATCTGTGGAAGGGGGGAACTCACTACGAGTGACCTTGTGGATTGGAATGAAGTGGATGAATTGTTACCTTTGGTTGCGTGTGTGGGGTTTCTCGCATCCATCGGCTGATTCTGTCGTTGCTCTTTTTTGTTGCAATCTCCGCTGCCGGTCTTGAGAGCGCAGGTCATCGATGTCAGTCGCCACCACCGGGAGGGGATTTTGGTGCTGTCGCGGGCACCTTTTGACGGTCTGTATCTCGAAGTGGACGGCGGTTGGCGAAGCGCGGTGGCGGTTGTCCGGTGAGGCAAACTCGATTTCAAATTTGGGTTGGTGTGCGGGTTTGGTGGAGGGGGCAGAATGAAAGAGGAGAGCGTGCGGGAGTGGTGAAGGTTTGGAGATTTCGGGTGGAGAGGGGTAGCAAGAGAGTAGTAGAGGGAGGGAGAGTTGGAAATGATCAAACCGTCTCCAATCTTCTACCGTCCGTTTGGGCATCAAGATTGGTGCGGCCCTGCTGGGCTTGTTTCATTTGCTTGCTTCTTACTAAACAGTCAGTTTGCGGTGGGACGCTAGCATTTTTTGATTTTAGTGTAGTGACACAACTAAAAAAAGCACGTGATAGGCACGGGTGAGAAGCATCTTAAGGCACGGGTGCGCAACACCTAGTCATCCGCGAAGTGCGTGAGGCATGGTGTGGAGTCTCTAGAGGCATGGGCGTGCGAGCTCCAGAAGCAAGGGACTGAAGCCTCCACAGGCACCAGAGGCATGGGTCCAAATACTCAGTTAGAGAGGCACGGTTGTACATAGGCCGGTGGCACAGTCGTGTAGTTTGCTGTGCCCGGCAGCACACGGCTGTGGCTCCTGTAGGCACCAAGAGGCACGGGGGATCAGCATCTGGAGTTACGTGTGTGCAGCACCTAGAGTCACGGTGAGGAGCCTCCAGAGGCATGACCGTGCGACCTCCAGAAGCATGGGAGTGAAGCCTCTACAGGCACGGACGTGGGGCTGCTGTAGGCATGGGTATGAATCCTCCGCATGCACAGGTGTGAAGTCTCTAGAGCCACGGGCGTGTGGTACCAGAGGCATGGGTCCGAATACTCAGTTAGAGAGGCACGGTTGTACATAGGCCAGTGGCACAGTCGTGTAGTTTGCTGCGCCCGGTAGCACACGGCTGTGGCTCCTGTAGGCACCAAGAGGCACGGGGGATCAGCATCTGGAGTCACGGGTGTGCAACACCTAGAGTCATGGTTAGGAGCCTCCAGAAGCATGGCCGTGTGACCTCCAGAAGCACGGGAGTGAAGCCTCTACAGGCACTGACGTGGGGCTGCTGTAGTCATGGGTATGAATCCTCTGCATGCACAGGTGTGAAGTCTCTAGAGCCACATGTGTGTGGCACCAGAGGCATGGGTCCGAATACTCAGTTAGAGAGGCACGGTTGTACATAGGCCAGTGGCACAGCCGTGTAGCTTGCTGCGCCCGGCAGCACACGGCTGTGGCTCCTGTAGGCACCAAGAGGCACGGGGGATCATCATCTGGAGTCACGTGTGTGGAGCACCTAGAGTCACGGTTAGGAGCCTCCAGAGGCATGGCCGTGCGACCTCCAGAAGCACGGGAGTGAAGCCTCTACAGGCACGGACGTGGGGCTGCTGTAGGCATGGGTATGAATCCTCTGCGTGCACAGGTGTGATGTCTCTAGAGGCACGACATGTGGCACCAGAGGCATGGGTCCGAATACTTAGTTAGAGAGGCACTGTTGTACATAGGACGGTGGCACAGCCGTGTAGCTTGCTGCACCCGGCAGCACACGGCTGTGGCTCCTGTAGGCACCAAGAGGCACGGGGGATCAACATCTAGAGTCACGTGTGTGCAGCACCTAGAGTCACGGTGAGGAGCCTCCAGAGGCATGGCCGTGCGACCTCCAGAAGCATGGGAGTGAACCCTCTATAGGCATGGACGTGGGGCTGCTGTAGGCAATGGTATGAATCCTCTGCATGCACAGGTGTGAAGTCTCTAGAGCCACGGGCGTGTGGCCCCAGAGGCATGGGTCCGAATACTCAGTTAGAGAGGCATGGTTGTACATAGGCCAGTGGCACAGCCGTGTAGCTTGCTGCTGTGGCACCCCGGCTCAGAGGACCGGTTTACCCTGTGTTCCCAACCCAGAGATCTTGTCTTCTGGAAACACACAACAACTTGGAACAGAATAGAATTGATCTTTATTGATATTATACAAGTACAAGCTCGGATATTACATAGGATAGTGAGGCCAGGAGCACTACTCGTGCTATGACAGTATCTACATTATTTATGAAACATCTCAAGGGCCTCAGTACTAGTGGAAAGACTACAGCGTAGTGGAACATCGTGTGGGACACTCCATCCCATAGGGACACTGCTGGGACACGACCTAGTTAGCGTAGCACGAACCATCGGGATCTCCATCTTCGGCTTCTCCTGCATCAGGCATGATACGCCAGGCGAGTACTTGGAATGTACTCGCAAGCTCACAGCAACCAAAACAGTGCAGCAAACAACAGCATGACAATGAATATGCTAAATGGTTTAGTATGCTCACTTAGTATTGCCGGTTATCAACTTACTCTCTTCCGGGTTCACTCCATGACACCCGGAGCACTTGTGACCCATCGGTCACTTCTGAGCATGAGACAAGTTCTTCCATCATTATTATTACGGTTGACCATATAGTGTGACCTAGTGCGGACTGTGTCCATTACCGTGGATGCGGCTATTCGAATAGATTCTTACACTCTGCAGAGGTTGCGCACGTTACCCACACCATGGACATTCGTCCAACGAAACTTGTCTAACCCGTAACTCCTCTATCGTACGACCGACAATCATTCCCCCTCCGGGTCTTGCCCTGGGTGGTCCCTGTGTCACTCCTGACACCTGCCACCGTCGTGGCCAACTAAACTGTCCCAAACGGGGACGCCGGCAAATAACTCAACTTGGGCTCAAGAGGTTATCGTCGTCTACCTGATCAGGGCAGCACGCACGCATAACCTCCCCTCTATGGTTGTACCGGTAAAAGAGCACGCGGTCAGACCAAGTCAAGCCCGTCCCATTCCGGCAGATGTGGTTGCACGGGTAAGTCCGGGTCGGTGGCATTTGATCAACCATCAAAGTGTTATTCAACAAGTAAAGTTACTGGTTATATTAGCTATGTTGGACAAATGAGCTAACATGGCAGGGTTATTGCAATATATCAAACAATATGGAATATGGCATATTTAAAATGCAAAATGATCCATTATAAAGCCAACACTATTGTAATGCCTTATGCAATGGATGTTGTGGCTTGCCTTGCTCAAGTGGAGTGTCAACAAACTCCTGGTCTTCAATTCCACAATAATTTCCTTCTGAAAAGATTTTTAAATAGCAAAAGAAAATGTTACATAGAGCCTTTTTGTTGACCAAAAATTCTGTGAACATTGAAAAAATACCAAATTTGGCCAGAAAATAGAGGGGCTCAATACCAAACTGTTGCAAAAAGAATCAATTCAATTGGACTTGTGGTTTAAAAGAAATGGCTGGTCAAAGTCTTGTCAAATTTCTGGATTAAAAATTTATTTAAGCAAAAACAGAAAAACCCACAGCGGGCCACGTCGAAGACGTAAAGTGGAGGGGTGCCTCCACTTATACCGCTTCGGGCGCGGGCCTGAGCCGCTGACGGGTTGGGCCCGCTGTCAGATTTAAAAGGAGGGAGGGAGAGAATAGAGCACCACGACTCTCCGGCGATGGTCACCGGCGATAGAGACGGCGGCGAGGTAGGGAGATGACGGGGATGAGTAGAGCAGGTGGAGGTGGATCCGTACGTACCCGCAGCTTGGCGAGAGATGGCCGGACGGCGTCGCCCCCTTCCTCTTCGGCGGTGGCTGCTTTCGATGGTCGTCGGGGACGGCAACTCCGGCAGCGTTCCGGCTGGGCAAGGGGTCGAGGAGTACCAGGAGAGCTTGCTGAGCTCGGGGGTGAGGTCGGGCGAGGCTGGGATGCAGTGGAGCGTGCTGGGGGGCAGAGCTAGCTCGGCGGCAGTACTCCGGCGAGATGCGAGGCCAGAGGGCCTCCCGGCCTTGGCTCGGCGAGCTGGGGCTCGATTGGAGGTGGAGGGAGTGCGGTGAGGAGCTGGGACGAGCCGGGCGGGCTATTTATAGGCGGGAGGGAGGGTTCTGGAGCCGAGCGGCGCCACGGCCACGTCGCCGGAGCAAGGACGGCAAGCTGGCTGTCGCGGCGTGGGCGAAGTGATGGGGGAGCGCAGGTGAGTTATGGCGACACGATGGCTCGACGGGAGGAAGAGGACAGCCAGCGCGGCCACAGTGGCAGCACGGGCGCCACAGAGACGGCGTTCGGTGGCGGCCGGCGAGGGGAAGACTTGGGAGGAGGGTACGTGGGTGGCGGCGACGACGTCGGCACGACCACACAAGGTACGGTGACGCGGGGTGGCCGGAGTAGTCGTGTCCGAGCGTCTGGACGCGCAGAGCGCGTGCACCGGCATGCTAGCATCGTGCTCACCACGAGTGCTGGCACCTAGAGGCCACGCACGCCTGGCAAACTTTGTCCATAGCGTCTACCCTAGGTGACGTAGCCTCTCTGTGCCACTGAATCGACTAGGTGCATCCTAAGCTGAAGGGTAGCATCAAGAACAGCTTCTGGCTAGGATATTGGGAGGGTTCCAGAGAAGAAATGAGGTGGGGATTGAGCCAAAGTAGTTATCTGGTGTGTTCTAGGTTGGAAGGAGTACATACTGGAGGGTTTTGAGAAACTTTTGCAAAAATTTGAGCATAGTTCATGTGCAACTCACAATCTGGTCTAGAAACTTGGTGAGGAAGATGCACTAACATGGATGCTCTCCTGAAGCTGAAATTGGGTATTGGGAGGTTGTTTGGTGATGACAATATGCCATAAAAAATTTAGATCAAATGGGTACTCCTAGATGGTACTTCCTTCACAAAGGTCTGAAATGACCATAAGCTTGTCAGAACCATTCTGCTGAAAAATTGAACTGGACTAGGAGATATTTTTAGATATTGTGGGAAGATATGACTCCTAGTATCTCAGGGATTTATTTGGGAATTTTCTGAGTCATGGAAATATATGTTGCTTCACAAAGGGTCAATTCTGTCCAGAAGGTAAAAGGAATATTCTGGCCAAAATTTTATATTGGACAATGAAATATTTTTGGAGATTTTGAGAGTAGATGATGTCAAGAAGATGTGGTATTAAATTGGGATTTTTCTGACTAGCACAACTATAGGTTGCTTCACAACCCATAGTGGAGATAGACATTTCCAAAGGGATAAATGAATTAGTTTGGAAGAATAAAAATTAGGGTTTAGGTCAAAGGGTGTGAGACAAGATATTGGCAAGGTGTTGAGGGTGTTGGATCACTTAGGAGGAAATTTCAAAGAATACCTCAAGACCAAACCACTAAGCCAGTTCCTTTGAAAATCATTCAAAAAGGCAAATAAACCCAGAAAATATTTGAAAAGAAAAAGTGGCCAAAACTAGGGTGTCACAAACCTACCCCCCTTAGGATGAATCTCGTCCTCGATATTCGGTTGCTCAGGGAACAAATGAGGATATGCTGATCTCAGAAAATCTTCTCTTTCACAAGTAGCCTCTTCTTCGGTATGGTGATCCCACAGTACTTTATAAAATCTGATCACCTTGCTCCTAGTGGTTCTTTCCATCTCACCCAAAATTCTGATAGGTTTCTCCTCATATGTCAAATCCTTGGTTAGCTCTAGCTCACTCATATCTGCCTGTTTAATCGGCGGTGCAATGCACTTCCTCAGCTGTGATATGTGAAAGACATCGTGAACCTCGGACAGTTCCGGCGGTAGCTCCAACTGATATGCTACTCTGCCTCTTCTAGCAATCACCAAAAAAGGACCGATATATCTGGGTGCAAGTTTTCCTCGAGTATGAAACCTTTTTACCCCTTTCATGGGCGTTACTCGAAGGTAAGCATACTCTCCGGGCTCAAAAGTTACTTCCCGGTGCTTAGGATCATAGTAGCTCTTCTGACGGGATTTAGCTGCTCGAAGACGCTCTTGAATTTCCTTAACTTGCTTCTCAGTCTCGAGCATCAAATCTGTGCCAAAGATACGGCTGTATCCTGTCTGTGACCAGTTCAAGGGGGTGCGGCATTTACGCCCATACAGTGCTTCGAACGGTGACATCTTGAGACTTGCCTGATAGCTGTTGTTGTAGGAAAATTCCGCATAGGGTAGACTATCCTCCCACTTGGGTGCATAGGTGAGAGCACAAGACCGAAGCATATCTTCCAATATTTGATTCACTCGTTTGGTCTGCCCGTCCGTCTGTGGGTGATATGCCGTGCTATGCTTCAACGCTGTTCCCAGGGCCTGATGCAAACGTAGCCAGAATGCTAACGTGAACAGGGATCCTCTATCCGATGTGATGGACTTGGGTACTCCATGAAGGCTAACTATCCGGGACATATAGAGCTGTGCAAGCTGGTCAGCCCTAAAAGTGGTCTTTACTGGAATAAAATGAACCACTTTCTTAAGTATATCCACGATAACCCAGATGGCATCGTGACCTCTTGTTGACTTGGGCAGCCCAACAATGAAGTCTGCATATGTCATCCCATTTCCACTGGGGAACTTGTAAGGGTTGTAACAGTCCAGCTGGTTTCTGGTGCTCAGCCTTAACCTTATTGCATATATCGCAACATGCAACATAGTAGGCAATATCTTTTCACATTCCTGGCCACCAAAAAGTTTTTCTTAGGTCCTGGTACATTTTTGTTCCTCCCGGGTGAATGGAATATGCGGATTCATGTGCCTCTCGGAGTATTTGTTGTCTCGGATTTTCTTGATCAGGCACACATATTCGGTTGTCAAACCATACTGTTTCCTGACCGTCAATACGGAAGAACTTGGCCTTTCCTTGCTGTATGTTCTTCTTGATCTCTTGTATGCCCTTGTCCGTTTTCTGAGCTTCCTTAATTTCTTCCATAAGTGTTGGAGTGATTTCCAACGTATCCGGGCTAATTGGGCTGCATAGTACCAAGTTGAGATTGGCCAACTCTTTTGTAACCTTGGATGGATACCCTCAGTTATTGCATTCACGGTGCCTGGTTTCCTGCTGAGGGCATCTGCGACTACATTAGCTTTTCCCGGATGGTAATTGATCCCCAGGTCATAGTCTTTGACCAGTTCAAGCCATCTTCTCTGCCTGAGATTGAGATCGGGTTGTGTGAAAATATACTTGAGACTCTTGTGGTCCGTGTATATCTCACAGCGCTGCCCAATGAGATAATGCCTCCAAATCTTTAGGGCATGAACCACGGCTGCATTTTCTAAGTCATGAGTGGGGTAGTTCTCTTCATGGGGTCATAGTTGTCTGGATGCATATGCTACAACCCTTCCTTCCTGCATTAATACGCAGCCAATTCCACGCCTGGAAGCATCACAGTATATGGCAAAGCTCTTGTGGATATCTGGAAGAATTAAGACCGGGTCCGTAGTTAGCCTCGTCTTTAGCTCCATAAAGCTGCTATCATATTCCTCCATCCAGTCAAACTTGTGATTCTTCTTTAACAACTCTGTCAGTGGCTTGGCTATCTTGGAGAAACCTTCAATGAAACGACGGTAGTAGCCTGCCAATCCCAGGAAACTGCGGACTTCAGTTACCGTGGCTGGTGTCTTCCAGTTTAACACAGCGGTCACTTTGCTAGGGTCGACGGCCACACCTTGTTCTGACAGAATATGCCCCAGAAATCCCACCTCTCTTAGCCAAAATTGACACTTGCTGAACTTGGCATACAAGCGATGGGTCCTTAATCTTCCCAGGACAGCACGGAGGTGTTGTTTGTGTTCTTCTTCATTTTTGGAGTATATAAGGATATCATCGATGAACACCACTACAAACTTGTCCAAAAAGTCCATGAAGACTTTGTTCATCATGCTCATGAAGTAAGCTGGAGCATTGGTCAGCCCAAACGACATGACTATAAATTCGTACAGACCATATCGGGTCGTGAAGGCTGTCTTGGGGATATCCTCTTTCCTGATCTTTAGCTGGTGACATGCTGTTCAGAGGTCAATCTTGGAAAATACCCGGGCTCCACTCAACTGGTCGAACAAGTCATCAATGCGAGGGAGCGGGTACTTATTTTTAATAGTGACCTCATTCAGCGGCCGATAGTCCATGCACATTCGTTGACTGCCATCCTTCTTCTTGAGAAATAGTACGGGTGATCCCCATGGTGAGATGCTTGGGCGGATGTACCCTTTCTATAGCAATTCATCCAGCTGTTTCTTCAATTCCACCAGCTCTGTGGATGGAATCCGGTAGTATTTCTTGTATATTGGAGCGGTTCCGGGAATAACATCAATAGCAAACTCCAGTTCCCGGTCGGGTGGCATTCCTGGTAATTCCTCAGGGAACACGTCCGGAAATTCACTGACTACCGGAATCAAATTCATATCTGTAACGGTGGTCTTGAATGCCATTCCTTTCTTTGACATCATTCTGCTAGCAGTAAACTGAACTGTTTGTCCTGCCGGGTTAACCAATGTCACTGTTCTGGTGGCGCAGTTGATGCAGACCTGATGCGGTGTCAACCAATCCATCCCCAGTATTATGTCTAGTCTAGGGGATTCAATGGTGACAAGGGTGGCTGGAAACTTAACTCCATGTATCAAGATTTCCAGGTCCTTATATATAACATTTGTTCTGAGCATGGAGCCAGGGGATTGTACCACCATGATTTTGTCCAAAAGAGAAGGAGAAAATTTGTGTATGGTGGCAAAACTCCGCGAAATAAACGAATGGGAAGCCTCGGAATCAAATAAAATTATTGTGAGTATGTCGTTAACAGAAAACATACCAAGGACCACATCTGGTGCTTCGCGGGCTTCCTCAGCGGAGATATGATGGACATGGCCACGACAACAGTTCTGATTGGGGCGGCGTCCAATGTTGTTGACTTGTGGCTTGAAGTCGGACGGTGGCTTCCCGGCTCTTGTGGGGCACTGCTTAGAATAATGCCCACCTTGTCCACAAGTGAAGCAAGTGTTGTTGCGGCGGCAATCTTCCATCACTGGCTGCTTGCCATAGGTCTTGTCCTGGTTACCTGGCTTGTTGTTATTATTGTCATTGTTCCAGGTAGGTTTGTACTCATGCTGAACCGGCTGCCAGATGCGTGGCTTCTGCACAAACTGCTCGCGATTGTCCTTCTTGGGTTCGAACTTACGCTTGCGATCATCATATCCAGACTTATGCCCTCGTTCAGCTATGAACGCTTTGTTTACCAGAGTGTGGAAGTCCGGAAAATCCAGCATGCAGAGCTGACAACGGAGGGCATGGTTGAGTCCCCCTAGGAACCGATCTATCTTCCTTTCCTCCGTGGACACATCATGGGTGGAGTACCATGCTAGATTATTAAATTTGTTCAGATACTCACCGACTGACATGTTTCCTTGAGTAAGAGCAAGGAATTCCCTCTGCTTCACCTTCATAATGCCGGTGGGAATATGATACCTCCGGAATACCTCCCTAAATTTCTCCCAGGAAATGTTTTCCCCAGGAGGCCACGCCATTTTTGCATTGTTCCACCAGATGGTTGTCGGCCCTTCCAAGTAGTGAGTAACAAAAGGAACCTTGTCTGACTCATCACAGCGAGCTATTTCCAACTTCTTTTCCATGGTCCTCAGCCAATCATCAGCTTCAATAGGATCAACAGCTTGACCAAAATTGGGTGGCTTAGTACGCTGAAAATCAGACAGCTTGGAATGTGTCCCCTTGTTCTGACACTGTCCTACCATAGTCTGCATACTCTTCAGAAACTCCATGAGATCCTGATTTCTTTTCTCCTCAAACATCCTCATAATATGATCAGTGGTCGGTGGTTGTGGTGGTGGAGGTGGCAAATCTTCTGGTGGTTGTCCTGCCTGTCTGGCGGATCGACGGACCGGAGTTCCATCGCCGCTTTGATTACTACACCTCTTCATCCTATAACCGTTCCCATTGCAAAACACCGAATTGATGAGCAACATCCATAGGGGAAATACGACCATGTGACACCAAGAAAACAAAATCCAAGGAAAACGAGAAAAGCAACATAATTATACAAGGCAACCCAACATCATACATAGCAAACTAGTAGAGGATATCATGACTGGTACTGCTCATATGGCAGTTGACATATGCAAAGATGCTACGATGCATACACATGCTGAAACTCAAGCATCTACTCTAGTAGCGTGGGTGACACAGACACTGGCAGACTGAAGACTCCTCGTCATCCGATTCCGCCTCTAAATCGGAACTGATGATGTGGATCACGTCCTCCGGATCAAAGTAAACACGACGACGCTGATGGGAAGGTTCTCCCTCTGAGGAAGAAGAAGCACGACGCCTCAGCATCGAAGCAGCTGGAGTGGCTAACAGCGAGGCCCACTCAGCTGGGGTCTCACGTCGGATACCAGACGAAGTGCCTGGCTGTCCGAGCGGTCTAGAAGGAGTCTCAGGCATACGTGGAGGTGGAACAGGCGGTGTATACATAGGTGAGAACGCAGGAGAAGGAGGAGATTGTGCTGTAGTAGCAGCTGCAAGTGCTTCTTGGGCACGGGATAGCTCCTCAGCCAAGGAGATGATCAAACGATAACTCGCGTTCAGATAACGGGATAAAACACCAGTCGCACGATCACTCGCCGGATCAACAGGCGCAAAAAGAACTCGCCCTGTCGTAGGCGACAGGGTGGGATAGTGAAAGAAACCTGGGTTCTGCATCTCGACCTCGTGGAAGCGCAAATCAGTGAGAGCCTCTATAGCAGCAAACTGGATCACCAGATCGGGAGTAGAAGCAGTTCCGCCCTTGGAAGAGCGGGAGTAGCTGCCGATCTGTGAACTCGCAGTAAGGAAAGCCTCAGCGTGATAATCGTACACTGAATCTGCAAGCTGCTCTCGGAACACCTGATACACTGGGTCTTCGCCATAGGGATAAAGCCGAAGCCAGACGCTGCGAAGTAGTATCGGAAAGGTGAACGATGCCGGCTCATGGTTGTAGTGGTACGGAACTGGTGCCATCTATGCTCATCAAACCAGCGGTTAGTAGAACAAATGAATCGAGATGCATGCTATGCAACAAACAAATTCAATGAGCAAGGCACACTCCAAGACTCTAAACTAGTTGGGGCTCTAACGCGGGGTTAACTAGGGTGTCCTACAGTCAACACGGCTCTGATACCAAGCGTTGTGGCACCCCGGCTCAGAGGATCGGTTTACCCTGTGTTCCCAACCCAGAGATCATGTCTTCTGGAAACACACAACAACTTGGAAAAGAACAGAACTGATCTTTATTGGTATTATACAAGTACAAGCTCGGATATTACATAGGATAGTGAGGCCAGGAGCACTACTCGTGCTATGACAGTATCTACATTATTTATGAAACATCTCAAGGGCCTCAGTACTAGTGGAAAGACTACAGCGTAGCGGAACATCGTGTGGGACACTCCATCCCATAGGGACACTGCTGGGACACGACCTAGTTAGCGTAGCACGAACCATCGGGATCTCCATCTTCGGCTTCTCCTGCATCCGGCATGATATGCCAGGTGAGTACTTGGAATGTACTCGCAAGCTCACAGCAACCAAAACAGTGCAGGAAATAACAACATGACAATGAATATTCTAAATGGTTTAGTATGCTCACTTACTATTGCCAGTTATCAACTTACTCTCTTCCGGGTTCACTACATGACACCCAGAGCACTCGTGACCCATCGGTCCTTTCTGAGCATGAGACAAGTTCTTCCATCATTATTATTATGGTTGACCACACAGTGTGACCTAGTGCAGACTGTGTCCATTACCGTGGACGCGGCTATTCGAATAGATTCTTACACTCTGCAGAGGTTGCGCACGTTACCCACACCATGGACATTCGTCCAACGAAACTTGTCTAACCCATAACTCCTCTATCGTACCACCCACAATCATTCCCCCTCCGGGTCTTGCCCTGGGTGGCCCCTGTGTCACTCCTGACACCTGCCACCGTCATGGCCAACTAAACTGTCCCAAACGGGGACGCCGACAAATCACTCAACTTGGGCTCACGAGGTTATCATCGTCTACCTGATCAGGGCAGCACGCACGCATAACCTACCCTCTTTGGTGGTACCGGTAAAAGAGCACGCGGTCAGACCAAGTCAAGGCCGTCCCATTCCGGCAGATGTGGCTGCACGGGTAAGTCTGGGTCGGTGGCACTTGATCAACCATCAAAGTGTTATTCAACAAGTAAAGTTACTGGTTATATTAGCTATGTTGGACAAATGAGCTAACATGGCAGGGTTATAGCAATATATCAAACAATATGGAATATAGCATATTTAAAATGCAAAATGATCCATTATAAAGCCAACACTATTGTAATGCCTTATGCAATGGATGATGTGGCTTGCCTTGCTCAAGTGGAGTGTCAACAAACTCCTGGTTTTCAATTCCATAATAATTTCCTTCTGAAAAGATTTTTAAATAGCAAAAGAAAATGTTACATAGAGCCTTTTTGTTGACCACAAATTATGTGAACATTGGAAAAATACCAAATTTGGCCAGAAAATAGAGGGGCTCAATACCAAACTGTTGCAAAAAGAATCAATTCAATTGGACTTGTGGTTAAATAGAAATGGCTGGTCAAAGTCTGGTCAAATTTCTGGATTAAAATGAATTTAAGCAAAAACAGAAAAATCCATAGTGGGCCACGTCAAAGATGTAAAGTGGAGGGGCACCTCCACTTATACCGCTTAGGGCGCGGGCCTGAGCCGCTGACGGGTGGGGTCTGTCAGATTTAAAAGGAGGGAGAGAGAGAACAAAGCACCGCGACTCTCCAGCGATGGTCGCCGGCGATAGAGACGACGGCGAGGTCGGGAGATGATGGGGATGAGTCGAGCAGGTGGAGGCGGAGCCGTACGTACCCGCAGCTTGGCGAGCGATGGCCGGACGGCGTCGCACCCTTCCTCTCCGGTGGCGGCTGCTTTCGGTGGTCGTCGGGGACGGCAACTCCGGAAGCGTTTCGGCTGGGCAAGGGGTCGAGGAGCACTAGGAGAGCTTCCTGATCTCGGGGGTGAGGTTGGGCGAAGCTGGGGTGGAGTGGAGTGTGCTGGGGGGCAGAGCTAGCTCGGCGGCAGTACTCCGGTGAGATGCAAGGCCAGAGGGCCTCCCGGCCTTGGCTCGGCGAGCTGGGGCTCGATTGGAGGTGGAGGGAGTGCGGTGAGGAGCTGGGACGAGCCGGGCGGGAGGGTTCTGGAGCCGAGCGGCTCCACGGCCACGTCGCCGGAGCAAGGATGGCAAGCTGACTGTCACGGCGCGGGTGAAGTGATGGGGGAGTGCAGGTGAGTTATGGCGACGCGATGGCTCGACGGGAGGAAGAGGACAGCCAGCGCGGCCACAGTGGCAGCACGGGCGCCACAGTGACGGCGTTCGATGGTGGCCGGCGAGGGCGTTTCCGGCGAGGGGAAGACTCGGGAGGAGGGTACGTGGGTGGCGGTGACGACGTCGGCAGGACCAGACAAGGTACGGTGACGCGGGATGGCCGGAGTGGTCGTGTCCAAGCGTCTGGACGCGCAGAGCGCGTGCACAGGCATGCCAGCGTCGTGCTCACAACGAGTGCTGGCACCTGGAGGCCACGCACACCAGGCAAACTTTGTCCAGAGCGTCTACCCTAGGTCACGTAGCCTCTCTGTGCCACTGAATCGATTAGGTGCATCCTAAGCTGAAGGGTAGCATCAAAAACAGCTTCTGGCTAGGATCTTGGGAGGGTTCCAGAGAAGAAATGAGGTGGGGATTGAGCCAAAGGAGTTGTCTGGTGTGTTCTAGGTTGGAAGGAGTACATACTAGAGGGTTTTGAGAAACTTTTGCAAAAATTTGAGCATAGTTCATGTGCAACTCACAATCTGGTCCTGAAACTTGGTGAGGAAGATGCACTCACATGGATGCTCTCCTGAAGCTGAAATTGGGTATTGGGAGGTTGTTTGGTGATGACAATATGCCATAAAATTTTTAGATCAAATGGGTACTCCTAGATGGTACTTCCTTCACAAAGGTCTGAAATGACCAGAAGCTTGTCAGAACCATTCTGCTGAAAAATTGAACTGGACTAGGAGTTATTTTTAGATATTGTGGGAAGATATGACTCCTAGTATCTCAGGGATTTATTTGGGAATTTTCTGAGTCATGGAAATATATGTTGCTTCACAAAGGGTCAATTCTGTCCAGAAGGTAAAAGGAATATTCTGGACAAAATTTTATATTGGACAATGAAATATTTTTGGAGATTGTGGGAGTAGATGATGTCAAGAAGATGTGGTATTAATTTGGGATTTTTCTGACCAGCACAACTATAGATTGCTTCACAACCCAGACTGGAGATAGACCTTTCCAAAGGGATAAATGAATTATTTTGGAAGAATAAAAATTAGGGTTTAGGTCAAAGGGTGTGAGACAAGATATTGGCAAGGTGTTGTGGGTGTTGGATCACTTAGGAGGAAATTTCAAAGAATCCCTCAAGTCCAAACCACTAAGCCAGTTTCTTTGAAAATCATTCAAAAAGGCAAATAAACCCAGAAAATATTTGAAAAGAAAAAGTGGCCAAAACTAGGGTGTCACAGCTGCGCCCGGCAGCACACGGCAGTGGCTCCTGTAGGCACCAAGAGGCACGGGGGATCAACATCTGGAGTCACGTGTGTGCAACACCTAGAGTCACGGTTAGGAGCCTCCAAAGGCATGGCCGTGCGACATCCAGAAGCACGGGAGTGAAGCCTCTACAGGCACGGACGTGGGGCTGCTGTAGGCATGGGTATGAATCCTCTGCATGCACAGGTGTGAAGTCTCTAGAGCCACGGCGTGTGGCACCAGAGGCATGGGTCCGAATACTCAGTTAGAGAGATATGGTTATACATAGGCGAGTGGCACAGTCGTGTAGCTTCTAGAGTGACGGGTGTGCAGGACCAAGAGGCACATGCGATGAGCATCCGAAGTCATGTGTGTGCAGCACGTAGAGCCACGGCGCGTGGCACCTGAAGCACTGGTGTACAGCCTCCGAAGGCACGGGAGTGAAGCCTCTACAGGCATGGACGTGGGGTTTCTCGAGGCTAGGCATTGGTATGAATCCTCTGCGTACACAGGTGTAAAGTCTGTAGAGGCACGGGCTTCTGGCACCAGAGGCATGGGTCCGAATACTCATTTATAGAGGCACGGTTATAGAGGCACGTTTTCTTCATAATGTTTTTGTGCCTAGTTCAGTTAGAGAAGCACGGTTGTACATAGACTAGTGGCGCAGTCGGGAGATGCACCGTAAGAGGCATGGTTAAGCTTGTAGAAGCACAGAGGAATTACATGAATAAAAGATTTAGTAGGTACATGATCACAATACGAGGCACAGTTAAACCGTTTTGTGAGGTTTGGATGAAATTAGCCTCACTTGCTAATCAAGAAGTTTTAGTTTGCGTTGTTGTCGAAGATCTTTCTAATTTCATCACCCATATTAGTGGGTTTCACTTCATTCTGTTTGCTGAGTAATAGCATGTATAGTGCTTCCGCTCTCCATTGCTCCGTTTCATCCTATAAAAAGTTCAGCAAAACAAGAAAAAAATATATCATTGAATTAGTGCATGCCGGTTTATTATATCTAGCAGAAGTAAAATATACTCCAAAATTTTTATATAGTGCATCTAGAATAGTTTCAACGAAAACTTACGTCAAAATTATCTATGTCTTCAATGAAGTCCTTGCCATCGTAGAGAAATGCAAACCTTAGAACAGTGAACGGTGATTCACCTTCCTCAACTTTTGGAACACCTTGTACAAAGTGAACGTCCCATTTGCTCTTTTCATTTTCCATTTGGTTTTTGAATATGATGTTGAAGACTTCTTTAAACCTCGGTACCTGCAATTGCATTTAGTTTTGGTTTTAGAGAATCATGCAGTGCAACTCGTAAAATGAAATAGTGTTATTTACAACACTTACCACTTTGTTTTTATGGTTGTGGTAGTTATCATGGTCCTTCTCTTTTTTCCTTTGAATGGCCGCCATGTCATCAAGTGCTTTATTTGTTTGATAAGTATGCAGATTTTGTAGTTTTTCTAATGCTTGTTCCTTCTTGAATTCTTTGAGAGAGGTTTCTTGAGGTTCAATAATGTGTAGTTTCCTCGTATATCTGTCCAGCATAAATAGTATGTAGCGGTTTTCCTTCTCGAGTGGTATGAATACCTATGTACAAAAAAAAAATATGTTAGATGAGAGTTTAGTATAAAGGAATATGTTAAAACACATATTTTGATTTTGTTGTAGGGAAAACGCTAATACCATTTTTTGCTGTGGAGAGCTTCTTCTTGATGGTCTTTAAGATATATGGGAACCAATTGATGCATCCGATCCTCGAAATTAGTTTTAAAGTTGGAAACAGATGTAGATGTATTCTTTATATCCAGTATGTGCTATAGACGATAAATATGAGATAAAGGAGTTAGAAAAAATAAATTGGTTTCAATAGGTAAAATAGTCATTGCAAATAGACAAATTCATGTTATGTTTTTGGTTTTTTGAAATTTACCTCTGCGAAGCTTGGGCCTAATATTAGTCTATGGCTTTGCTTTGAAGCCTGTCTGCTTTCCCAGATTTCTGCTATCTCATCGAGGACCCTCTTTTCAATGTGGTAACGTTTGTTCTTCTGTGCTGGTCTTGGACCAAATACTGCCTTGAGGCTGGCTCCAGTTAAATATGTGCTTTCGCCGTGTGTACGTGTCCGGCTATATATATGTGTTCTGGTGACAGGACAGTAAAAGAAATTTTCCTTGTGAGAGTCAGTGACAAACAAATTGATAAACAAGAATTTAAGAATGTTTTTAGTTTGGTGTGTTCTTTCTCTGACTGTGGCCTCACTCCAACAAATTTGAGTTGCATAAGGAAACAACTCACCTTTTGAATTTGTTCTGCCAGCTCTCACTCATGACTATTTGGTAGAGCTGAGACGCCTTGTCCATGTGTTCAAATGAGTATTCATGTTCTGGATATTTCATGCTGCTTCCTGCTTGATCCTTGTTTTTTCTCCTTGGTTCTGTCAAAGCAGGTAAAAATTTATAGCTGTTACTACTAAAAGTAATATGCAAGCTTTTGTCATGCTGAAAAGATAGACCAACCATGAGTTGTTGAAAAGAGTAAACAGAAAATAGTTATATTTACCTTTCTTGGTCAATTTTTTTTTGTAGTTTCTGGTTTGAAATCTTTGATTTTTCCTGAAAGTTCATCCCACTTTATTTGGTTGGTATTACCGAATATGACTGTGAATACGTACTCTGGTTTCCATTCGGCATCCACCTTGGTAGGCTGCAGGCATGTCATTGGATGTTTTATTTTCTCATGGTCTCCACGTATATGTTGATTTTTTTGAAGAAATCAAGTAATTACGCTAATTAAGTAAATTATTGCGCGTGCTATTTACTTACATGAAAATCCTCTCTGTCCTTGGTCAGAATAATGTCGTTCCAGTATTTTACAAATTGGACCATGAAGTGTCCGCATTGCTTACCCTCTTGTTTTGGCGTGCAAACTCTGTAAGGTCTGTCTGCTATCCTGGCCCAATTCGGTTCATTGCTGGCTTTTAGTGCTGATTCTCCGTAATGCTTCTTTATCAGTACGTACATCCTTTTAATCTGTGATTACATTTTGGTTTTGTTGTTTGGATGCGCAGTTGAGAAAAGTAATCTTATTGTATTATCGTCAGAAAAAAAGTAAAGCAAGGTTCAAAGGACATACCAGTTATGTATGATTCCTATGGTGTTCCTTCCAAGTTGTATAGTTTTTGAGTATGTAATTCAATGAGTCAAGTATGTCGATGGTACTCCTGTACTTGTTCAACACATACAGCATGAAATGATGAGGCCGTGTAATGAGGTATCATGATCTGCATTGGGTGCCAGAGAGATTGTTGAAAAAGGTCATGGTTGTTGGAAAAATTAAATTTCATGCAATTGTTCAAGCTTAAGGAGAATAAATCATGCGTGCATAGTTTTATTTGGTAATAATTATGAACTTACCATCTTCTTATTTAGAAGGTTTTTTCCTTTCACAAGGGTTCCAAATGCGTTTAGTGCTTCGACCTCGTCGAATTCTCTTAGGTCTCCTTGTTTAGAATCGAGACCGAGCACCATCTGGAAGAAAGAGAGTATGTAGTTTTAGTTAAGAAATTTACCATAGCAATGGTGGATGTGTTTTTGTGTAAGAGGTACTCATACATTTGCGAATTCTGCTCGTAGTACGATTGTGTCGCTTATGTTGAATTGTTGCTGTTCTGCCCATTCTTCCAATAACGCGTTTGCCATCGAGCCCTCCATTTGTGCATCTCCTTGTCATGCCTGGTCCATCATGGCTTTTCCGGTAATGTTATCTTCTCGCTTTGAGCTTTTATATACGTTTTCTCTACAAGCAAAAAAAAGGTTTACGCATAATAGAGTCAGTGGTTAGCTGGTTTTAAGAGTAGCTGCACTTCTCTGTTTCTTGTTTTTGGGAAGAGAGAGAATCTACTTACTTTCCGCATTCTTTCTGTCCTTCTCGGCTCATTAGATATT
The DNA here is from genome assembly GCA_039707655.1 of Elymus sibiricus. NCBI lineage: Eukaryota > Viridiplantae > Streptophyta > Magnoliopsida > Poales > Poaceae > Elymus > Elymus sibiricus. The sequence goes on from CM077674.1 coordinate 310,795,482, forward strand.
TATAAAGTGACATGGCCTTGTCCTTATAAATGAAATCTCCTGGCACAAATGTTGGTATGTTGACTTTCTCAAAGACCCTGGTCGATCGCTTCAACGGCCTCTTGATTGAGATTATGTTTGCTGAGCTAATCTCAGATGATTGAATCTTTGAAGGTTTTGGAGAATCTTGCTGCAACGTTGCCAGATGCTGTCTGTTTTTCTTGTTACATTCATGCTATCGTTGATCATCGATGCATGTTTTGAAATCATCGAATGCCATTCGTCTGTTTAAAACAAGTTCATTGTATGTTCTTAGTTCGTCTGGGCTAAGGCCTGCAAAATTTTTATCATTTTCTAGAGCCTTGGTTAGCGCTTCGTGTGACAAGAACGCAAGAGAGACAGTACTTGAGGTACCTTGCTGGTTGTTTCTGGATGCTCTACTTGAGGTGTTGCATCCTGCTGCTTGTGTTCCCAATTTTGTGTTGTCGTTTTTGTTGGTTTTTTAACAGAGACGGCAGCATCGCGTTTCCTCTTCTCAAGTATCTTTTGTTGTAAAATCTTCTTATTGTCGATGTCCTTCTTTTCTTCAGCAACAGGGTGCTTGTTCAGCTTGGAAAGCTGGTCTTGCGCAGTTGGAGTATCCTTCCTTCTATTATCCTCTTTTAAACCAGTGTGTGTTTGCTCAAGTTGCTGTGCTATGAAGCTGTTGCTGTTGCTGTTGATGTTTTCTTCATATAGGTGTGTTTCCTGGTTTTCAATCTTTTCTTCTGGGGGTTGTCGATCTAGTTCTATTGGTGGATCGTCGTGTTCATGTTCCCTCTGTAAATCAGCATTTGTTTGCCCATGTTGTTGTGAGTCAATTTCTTCAATCAGTTCCTGGCTCCTTACATGTATAACTTCTTGATCTTCGATGCATGTGTCAGTAATATCAATAACTTCTTGGTCTTGACTGCTTGTTCCAATAGTTTTTTTCCTTGGGCTCGGGAGTTGGAGGAAACTCTTCTAGTACGTCACATTTTGTCCGTTGCATTTCTGTGTCTCCGATGTTGACTTTATGCTTCAGTATATCTGTTAGAATCAAGAAAAAAAACTCATTATTAACTGGTAGGCTGAAAAATTATGAGGCTTGGTTTCTAAAAATTACTTAAGCAAAGTATTACTTGCTTGTCTTTAGAAAGACGAACCTGTGGTATAGTTGATTAATGATAGTACGGTATTGTCTCTGCGTTGGCTGATTAGTTGATATAGAATTTTTTTCCTCAACTCTGGGACATGTTCTTCCATTAAGACCACTGTTGTTCCATCTTGGGAGTAGTGCTTCACGTTCATGTACATATAGAATGTCCAGTCCATTCTGCATGTAGAAGAATGATTGGTTATTATTGCTGGCATGTGTGATGAAAATACGTTATATTTTATATAAGACGTTGGGGCAGTTTGGGTAAAACTGCCCTAACGTCCCGTATTTAGGAATGGAAGTACTAAATGTTGCAGGAAAAAAAGAGGAAGGTTGGTAGTATTTACGTGTCTTCTCCCTGAAGCGGCACTTGCATTTTGACCTTTTTGAAATGGTCGATACTTCTTGGTGAAAGCTAGAGCTCTGTGCTCATTTGCATCCAGATCTTCTTCAATCTGCTTGTTACAGTGTTGAAGAATTGTACTGTCCCGGGATATGCAGTTGAAGAGTCAAGGAGTTCAAAGCGCTCTTTTTTCATGTTAACTATAATTGTGAAATAGTGACCGATAGCTCCATCTTTCTTATACCCGCCTATGGAAGCTGGTAGAAAGAACTGCAAGAGGCAAAATAAAAAGAAACCATTTGCAATCCTTCTTAGATTTAGGCATGGTTTGTTGGACATAAAAGAGAACTGTAGAGCCGTTATTGGATTTTCATATCTGTAACAGGTGATCTTCTTACCATGTCATAATCTTGCAGTTTTTCTCCTTCTTCTATATTGAAAAATCTTTTAAGCCTGGCAAGTAGTAGTTTATTTCTGATATGTGCTTGGTCTTTATTTTTGAAGCACATTGGATCATTGTCATCGGCTTGCTTTATTGAGTGCTGCTTGTTTTGTCATATGTACACAAAAAGGAATTTGTCAGTTCACTTGTAGACAAAGTTGATCGATTGATATACTGATATTCATTGTTGACACGTTTTTAACGTGATATTTACTTACAGTGTTGTTTAATGATAGAATCTTTCGTCCTGTGCCCTTGAGTTCATTTCTCAAGATCACTAGCATGGGCTCGATGGCTTCGCTGCTCACTGGATTTCCGACTGTGAAGCTTTCGGCCACATGACCTAGATTGACATTTAACATCTATGTTCTCATGAAAAGCTTATCTCTGCAATGTATATTTTGAAAATATTTTAGTTTACACAGTTTACACGGAAAGACAGTGAAAGAATGTGTTCTATGGTAGTTACATGAACTTACCCTGCTTTCTTTGTCCGTGGCCTGCATACAGCGTTGTACAGGTCTTTGATGGCTCTGCTGACAGGATCACTATGTTTGCTCCCTTTCTCCTTTGTAAAATCCTAAAGGGACATCATCACATGCAAGCACAAGCGGAAAAAGAACAAAAAGGAACGACAAAGGACAAGGTGTATCTTCGAGCAGCGAAACAGGCAAGACAAAAGAAACTTAAGTACTATCTCACAATCTGTAAATTAAAACATAACAACAAAAGACCCAGCACAAAATAAACTTAGAGTAGAACATAGGGGTCAGTAAATGGGAATGCATTTGTGTCTGTGACGGAAGCTTCTTTTTAATTTCAAATAGAGCAGCTTATGTAACTTTACCTTTTCGGTCGTTGTCGCCGCTCGTGCGCCTGCTACTTCTTGTTCGTTAAGTGAAGTATTTTGGGCTTGGTCATGAGTGCCATCCCTGTCTACCGTTGGAATATCTTGTTCCCCTTGTTTAATGGTCTCGTCTGGTTGCTTTTGTTGATGTTGAATGTCGGTGCTGTCCTCTGTTTGTTGCGGCTGTTGTAAGACAAAAAAGTAGTTAAATGGGACTGCATATCTGTCTGTGCAGCTATTTTTTTATATATATGTTGTAGAAACATGTTTTGTAACTTCACCTCTTCAGTCATTGTCTGCGGTGCCGTGTGTGCTTCTTCTTCTTCGTTTTCTGAATGTTTTGGGTCTTGTCCAGTGGCAGCAACATTGTCTATTATTTGTAATACCTCTTGCTCTCCAGTGGCAGGGTTGTCTACTACTGTAAAGACACGTTGTCCTTGTTTCTTGTCGTCCTCTTGCTGTGAGTTTTGCTGCTCTACGCCAGTGCTTTCGTTTGCTTCTTTTGTCTGTTCAATCAAAAATGTAGATAAAGGTGGGACTTCATTTGTGTGTGCTTAACTATTTTTTATTTTCGTATGTTATAGAAGCAGGTCGTCCAACTTCACCTCTTCAGCCGTTGACGCTGCTGGGGTATTTTGTAGTTCCTGTTTGTCAAGTGAAGGTTGGTCTTCATTTGCAGCACTGGCTACTATTGCAGTGACAACTTCCCCGTGTTTTGTGGCTTCCCCTGGCTGTGGTCCTTGTTGATTCTTGACAGGAGCGTGCTCGTTTGTTTCCTGCGTTGTTCGGAGAAAAAGGTTATTCATTCCTTGTAATTCTTGTATTTTCCATATTGTTGTGGTAGGCTGTACTAGGTAGTTCATCGCTTATAAATCTTCAAAAAAGGGTTGTTGTTGAATTTTACCTCTTTGTTGGTGGTTTGGATGTTTTCGTCTGCGTCTACTCTTTCTTTGTCAGGTATAAGATGGTCTAGTTTGTAGTCATCTGGGATGTTCAGGTAAACTTGTGCTTCGTCGGGGGCTGAATCTAGTTCGACGGGACTGCGGAGCTGAATCAAGTAGGTTTGTCAGTTAACTCACAACTCTATGCAGTTTAAAAGTGGAAAAGGGTTGTTTATACTCACGTGTTTGCTGCTTCCTATCCCGGTTGTCTCCTGTACTGCTTTCGCGGTTGTGCTTGATGGAGCATCATCTATTGTGAGGTTGGATGATTTGTTAATTGGATCCTCGTGCTCGGTGTTGTTGCCATCATCCTGCTTTCGGCCTTCATCGTGGGCTGGAATGCGTGCCTAGAGAGTATGAAACAAAAAAAAGTTAGTGTGAGTATGAGAACAGACTGGCGAAGTCAAACCACATCATGTATTGTTAATATTTACCTCTTTTGTTTGTTCGTGATCTGCAACTTTTATTTCTGCTGCTACTTTTCTTTGTTGCTTTTGCTGTTCCTTGACGTTTGTGTTGCTTTGTACGTGCTTCTCCTTGTGTCTCTTTTGTACCTGCTTGTGCTCCTTTGTGTCTTTCTTGTTAATTGTTGTCTTTTGTATCTTGGATCTTGTCTTTCTCTCCTTCTCTTCCTCTCCTTGGGGTGCCTTTCTTTTTCGCGTTTCTTGTGCTACTGTTGTCACTACGTCTTCTTTTGTGTGGTCGTCATCAACTACTCTAGTTGTGTCTTCTGCATGTTCTTGCTCTACTGCTATCAGGTTCCCCTCGTCCCTTTCCTTCTTTCTTGCCTTGCAAATCATGCGCTGGAAGTCACCGTGATGATCGAAAGCTTTAATCAGGGACGTCGTTTGTTCTATCAGTGATTCTCTGGCTTTTTGATCAAATTTTTCCTCTTCATCGGTGCATTGGCATCCTTCTCTGTTTCTTGTTGCGGGTAACTGTGATGCTTCGTCAAGCACGTTTTTCAACATTGCATTGATTATTTTGAATCCTTCTGCTAATCCTTCGCCGGTGCTTGTCTCGAGTTCCCTGCTTCCCCTGGTGCTGCCCGGTCCTTCACGCCGGACCTTGGGTGGGGGTGGTAGCAGTTTGGTCGTGTGCTGGTGATGTTTTTGTTGCTGTGCTTGTATGAGTTGCATTGCAAGCAAAGGTGATTCCGTGTTTCTTTCGTTTGTGTAGAAGATCCTGTCTGTTGTTCCTTTCCATGTCTGTGTTGTTTCGGTACAATGAAATTTGTTAGAATCGAAAATGTTTTTACAAGGTACAAGCAATTTATAGAAAAAAGAGCCATACCTGTATCTTGCCAAATTCATAGTGATCCGGACATCCTTTTCCATCCTTCTTCATGTCTGCTCTAGCTACTTTTGTTAGATCCTTCTTGGTGAGATGGTTCGCTCGTGGTGTCGAGGTCTTGTCCATTCTCTCAGCAATTTTGCGCATTTCTCTGGTGCTTGGTAACAGCAGGGAGTCGAGGTACATGATTACTGGTCCCTGTGCCAATCCATTGAGGTGCTTTTTGTTCTTAAATTCCTGTTTTTCCTCTTCGTGTTTTTGCCATTTTTCAGCTCCAGCCTTAATCCCTTCGACGACGACCTGGCAGTAATCCATCTATGCCATTTCTTTATAATTAATTTTCTTGACCATTATTGCTTGCTTGCTGAAGATAGGGGCAGTTGTTCCACAGATGACTTTGTGGAAAAGAATGAGGAAAAAGATTTTAACGACTTTCCTGTTTGCTTCTGGCTCGTCTATTTCTACTATTTTTTTAGCTTTTCAAACAGATCTTTAGTTTTTAAATCTGTTTTTTGAGGCCTAGTTCTGACGTCAGTTCCTTCATATCTCTGGGGGAAGTCTGCGGCCTTGGTGCTGTCTTCGGTTTGCCGTTTGGGAATCCAAAAGCTTTATGGATTCCTTCCTTGGTAATCTTGATTTTCTTGTCTTCATCAGCTTCTCCAAAGCTTATCGTCATGTTGTCCATTTTCAGATTTCTGTAGATGTGTGCTGCAAGTGGACTGTAGATGGAGCCCGTTATCTTGCAGTGCTCTATGCTGCCAAATCCTGCCTCCCGAACATCTCTTCGGTGATGTTCTTTAAGTAATTCCCATGCTTGTTTGACGTGTACGAATGTTGCTCCTGCTTTGATTCTACATTTGTCTTCATCGGTTGTTGCCTCTCCTTCATCATCTGTTGGTGCTGCCAATTCATTCCCGCTTGTCTTTCTCCTCTTTGTGCCCTTCCTGTTTGTTTTTGGCTGTTTCAGAAAAAGAAAAAAGGGGTTTCGTTAGAAAAGGATCGTTTTGGTTTTCAGTGGTAATCAGCGGCAAACAAAAATTCCTAGAGAAATGTGTTTTACATGATTGCTGTTGTCCTCTTCGGCATCATTGCCATCCTCTTCGGTTTCATTGTCCTCAGGAGGAATGAAATCGGCATCGCCTTCTATATCATCGTCGGCACCATTAGGCTCTGAATCTTTGTTGGCGTCATCATGTTCTTGTTGCACACGTGCTCGTTTGTTTTTCTTCATGCTTTCAGTTTGTTTGTTGCTCGTGGGTGGTGCTGGTGGCGGGACTAACATTAGAGGCTTTGGCTGTTGCAAGGTATCACTTTCGAGGATGACATCAATGTTGTTCTTTCGCTTTTTCCTTTCAGCTTCAGGAGGAACAACAGCCTTTGTTTCTGATTGCCTCTCTCGTCTGCTTGTTTTTACTCGTTTGATCTTGATAGCATCATTTTTATCTGTCTGCCTGCTGTAAGTTACCAGTGGTGTAGTGTTTTTGTCTAGGATTGGCATGGCCGCTGCTTCGTTCTGCTTGATTTGTTGCGTACTTTTTTCTGATGGGTGAGGAGAGATGATGCGTCTTTCTTCATTTTGCATGTTAATTTTAGATAGGATTGTTTGAATATCACTGTCTTCGTGACCTGCATAATGATCAGGTAACAAAAAAGGATATTGATTCGTTTGCATAGGGATATAGTTTTGGAAACACATAGGCACAATTTTATTTGCAGAATATAATACAATTTTTTATACTTGTGTCAAGGAAAACGGTTAACTTATTTATGTCGCTATATAGTTTTTCTTAGTTGGACAGTGGAGTGGACACTTTGCTTAAACCTTTGACAGGACCTTTCTGCATGGCAGGCTCTTCCTCAGGCTTCCTGTTTTCCTTTACACCGGTCATTGCTGCATAAAAATGGCCAGGTGTTAGAAACAGAGTTTAATCTCACAGCAAAAGATGACATGCATCGCATGGAAAAAAATAAATGGTATGGTTGAAGAGGCACAGGTTGTTTCACCGTAGAAGCACAGGTGCACATATTCCTGTACCACGGTTTTTGAAACCAGAGGGACATAATTTTAAATAGATATAATCAATGTGTGTAGAAAATGACGTGTAATTATCAAGTTTGGTCTGTCAGGATGTGATGACCCACAAATATAGGGGATTAATCGTAGTCCTTTCGATAAGTAAGAGTGTCGAACCCAACGAGGAGCAGAAGGAAATGACAAGCGGTTTTCAGCAAGGTATTTTCTGCAAGCACTGAAATTATCGATAGCGAGTAGTTTGATAGCAAGATAATTTGTAACAAGTGACAAGTAGCAATAGTAACAAAGAGTGCTGCAAGGTGGCCCAATTCTTTTTGTAGCAAAGGACAAGCCGGAACAATTTCTTATAATAAGCAAAGCGTTCTCGAGGACACATGGGAATTTCATCTAGTCACTTTCATCATGTTGGTTTGATTCGCGTTCGCTACTTTGAAAATTTGATATGTGGGTGGACCAGTGCTTGGGTGCTGTTCTTACTTGAACAAGCCTCCCACTTATGATTACCCCCTCTCGCAAGCATCCGCAACTACGAAAGAAGAATTAAGATAACTCTAACCATAGCATTAAACATATGGATCCAAATCAGCCCCTTACGGAATAGCGCATAAACTAGGGTTTAAGCTTCTGTCACTCTAGCAACCCATCATCTAATTACTACTCCACAATGCATCCCCTTAGGCCCAAAGATGGTGAAGTGTCATGTAGTCGACGTTCACATAACACCACTAAGAGAATCAACAACATACATATCATCAAAATATCGAACGAATACCAAATTCACATGATTACTTATGACAAGACTTCTCCCATGTCCTCAAGAACAAAAGTAACTACTCACAAATCATATTCATGTCCAAGATCAGAGGGGTATTGAATAGCATATTGGATGTGAACATGTAATCTTCCACCAAATAAACCAACTAGCATCAACTACAAGATGTAATCAACACTACTAGCAACCCATAGGTACCAATCTGAGGTTTTGAGACAAAGATTGAATACAAGAGATGAACTAGGGTTTGAGATGAGATGGTGCTGTTGAAGATGTTGATGAAGATTGGTCCTCCCATGATGAGAGGATCAGTGGTGATGTCGATGGCTCCGATTTCCCCCTCCCAGAGGGAAGTATCTCCGACAGAATCGCTCCGTCGGAGAGCAAAAGTGCTCCTGCCCAAGTTCCGCCTCGAGACCGCGGCGCACCGTCCCAAAAGTCTTCTCCTTATTTTTTCTAGGGCAAATGGGCTTATATACCAGAAAATGGGCACCGGAGGCTGGCCAGGGGCCCCACAAGCCACCAGGGCACGCCGGGGGGGGTGGCGCGCCCTGGTGCCTCGTGGGCACCTGGGTGGCCCCCTCTGGTTCTTCTTTCTTCCAATATGTTTTATTTATTCCAAAATAAATCTCCGTGAAATTTCAGCTCATTTGGAGATGGGCAGAATAGATATCTCTGACATAGCTTTTTCAGGTCCTGAATTCCAGCTGCCGGCAATCTCCCTCGTGTAAATCTTGCATATTAAGAGAGAAAAGGCATTAGAATTGCTCCACAAAGTGTTATATTGATTAAAAACACTATAAATAACAGTAGTAAAAAATGATGCAAAATGGACGTATCAACTCCCCCAAGCTTAGACCTCGCTTGTCCTCAAGCGAAAGCCGATATCGATAATCATGTCCACATGTTTAGAGAGAGAGGTGTCGATAAAAACAAAATACGGACATAGTAGCATCATGATCATTATTATAACAGCAGTATTTATTATCATAAAACTTCTCATGAGCAAGTAACAATTCATCACAACAACGAAGTATAAGACATAAACTTTCTTGAAAACTAACAAACTATGTTCTCAGTCAACAATGCAATTGCAATTCATCATATTTTCAGGAAGGGTCTCATGTAGGAGCTTTTTAGCAAGTCCACATACTCAACCATCATATAGTCTTCTATGATTGCTAACACTCACAACATATATATGGAGCAAAAAGTTTTAGCCAGACACATAGAAAGATAGGGCCCTATAATTTCACCTCCCAACTTATTCACCTCAAGGGTGATGTCAACAATAATAACTCATGATCACTCATATCCAACTGGATATATGTGCCTAGATCTTTCCCCACTACATGATGCTTACAAAAGACAAAAATAAAAAAGGAATAAAGGAGAACACTATTGACTCTTGCATAAAAGGTAAATACATAAAAGTAAAAGATAGGCCCTTCGCAGAGGGAAGCAGAGGTTGTCATGCGCTTTTTGTTGTTGGATGCACAAGCTCTTAATGCAAAGGAACGTCACTTTATATTGCCCCTTGTGAAAGCAACCTTTATTATGCAGTCCGTCGCTTTTATTTCTTTACCATCACAAGTTCGTACAAAACTTATTTTCCCTTACAATAAAAGTTCATACATATATTTAGAGGCAATTTTTATTGCTTTTTGCACCGATGACAACTTACTTGAAGGATCTTATTCAATCCATAGGTAGATATAGTGGACTCTCATGACATTAAACTGGGTTTAAGGGTTTTTGATGCACAAGTAGTATATCTACTTGGTGCAGATTTTTGGCTAGCAAAGATATTGGGCAAGCACCACATGTTGGAGGATCTATGACAATATAGCTTCTATGTGAATATAAGGAAACATAATTCATTACGTTGTCTTCCTTGTCCAACGTCAACAATTTGACATAAAATACTTAATGGGGGCTCACAATCATAAAAGATGTCCAAGATAGTGTATTTGCATGTGAATCTTCTCTTCCCTATTAATTTTTTCATGAATTGCATCATTGACCAATGCTATGTTTGTTAACTTTCAATAAATTTTACCACTTATACTTTTCTTTATGTAATGTCATTACTTTCCATAAGATTAGCATATGAACTTTTTCATTATTTTCATTGCTAGGATTGAAACATAAAAGTAAAGAGGCAAAAACTCAAACTACTCTTTATTATATAACTCTCAACTCAATTACATAAATAGATAGATCACGAAACTAGCACTCGAAAATAGATCATACTAAACTTTTATTCAACTAAATCATGAAATCAGTAAGGATCAAACTAAAAATAGGTATAGATAGTAAAAGTGATGGTGATACGATACCGGGGCACCTCCCCCAAGCTTGGCACAAGCCAAGGGGAGTGCCCATGCCCATGTACTCAAGTTCCCTTCTTCGGTGATGGTGGTGGTGATGAAGTGGTGGGCTTGTCCTTCAGTTTCCGCTTGAGAACATAGTTTTGTTCCTTCAGCTTGCTAACTTCTTGCTCAAGCTCCACTATCTTCTCACACAATGCATTCTTGTTTTCCTGTAGAAGACGGAAAGGGATAAATTGGATCTTAGATTTGTTTACTGTGTTTGGGAGGCTCGACTTCTTGAACTCCACATGCATATCTCCCGGTTGAGGTAGAGGCGCATCTTCTTCATCCGAGCTCGCATCTTCTGTTCCCTTCATGTTGGCATCTCGCTCCTCCTCCGTGGACCATCCATAGGGGTCTATATCCCCATAGATCCTTGGATTCAAAACGTAGTGTGATACGAAACTCTCTCCATCTGAGTCTTGAGACGACATACTTTCGGATCTGTCAGAAAAATAGCACGAAACAAGAACAAAGGAGATTTCTGCGATACGGTGTTCAAAACGTCCAGGAGTATATATAAAGAATTTTTATCTTGCAAAACAAGTATTCCAAAGGAAAACAGAGTCGGGAAGGCTCACGAGGGGCCACGAGCCACCAGGGCGCGCCTGGGGGGGGGGGGTGGCATTCCCTCGTGCCTCGTGTGCACCTCGTGGGTCCCCTCAGCTGTTTCTTATTTTTGTATTTTTTCTAATATTCCAAAACTGACAGAAAGTATTTTTATGGAATTTTTGGAGTCGGTTTACTTACCGTATCATGCACCTCTTCCTTTTCAGGGTTCTGGAGTGTTCTGGAAAGTCTCTCTTATGTATTCCTCCGGTGTCATAGTTTGAATAATGTTAGTTTCAACATTAATGGGAGTACCTGAAATATAATGCTTAATTCTTTGCCCGTTCACCACTCTCGGATTAGTGCCTTCGGAGTTGTTTATTTTGATGGCTCCGGAGCGATAAACTTCTTCTATGATATACGGTCCTTCCCATTTAGAGAGAAGTTTTCCTGCAAAGAATCTCAAACGAGAATTGTACAATAGAACTTGCTCACTCACTTTAAACTCCTGTTTTTGAATTGTTTTATCATGGCATCTTTTAACTTTTTCTTTAAACAATTTGGCATTTTCATAAGCTTGAGTTCTCCATTCATCTAATGAGCTAATATCAAATAACCTCTTTTCACCGGCAAGTTTGAAATCATAATTGAGTTCGTTAATTGCCCAATATGCTTTATGTTCTAACTCAAGAGGTAAATGACATGCTTTTCCATAAATCATTTTATAAGGAGACATACCCATAGGATTTTTATAAGGAGTTCTATAAGCCCATAATGCATCGTCAAGTTTCTTAGACCAATTCTTTCTAGATCTATTGACGGTTTTTTGCAAAATTAATTTTTTTTCTCTATTGCTCAATTCTACTTGACCACTAGATTGAGGGTGATAGGGAGATGCAATTCTATGGTTGACATCATATTTAGCAAGCAGTTTACGGAATGCACCATGAATAAAATGTGAACCACCATCAGTCATTAAATATCTAGGGACTCCGAACCTCGGGAAAATAACTTCTTTAAACATTTTAATAGAAGTGTTATGATCAGCACTACTAGTTGGAATAGCTTCTACCCACTTAGTAACATAATCAACAGCAACTAAAATATGTGTATACCCATTGGATTTAGGAAAAGGTCCCATATAATCAAATCCCCAAACATCAAATGGTTCAATAGCAAGTGAATAATTCATAGGCATTTCTTGACGTCTACTAATATTACCAATTCTTTGACATTCATCACAAGATAAGACAAACTTACGAGCATCCTTAAAAAGAGTAGGCCAATAAAAACCAGATTGTAATACCTTGTGTGCAGTTCTGTCTCCCGCATGGTGTCCTCCATAGACCTCGGAGTGACACTTACGTAGGATTTGTTCCTGTTCATGCTCGGGTATACACCGTCTAATAATACCATCTACACCTTCTTTATAAAGATGTGGGTCATCCCAAAAGTAATGTCTTAAATCAAAGAAGAACTTTTTCTTTTGGTGGTATAAATTTAGCAACAATATAATTAGCATAGTCCGCATACCAAGGAGTATTACGAGAAGCATTTATGACAGCTAATTGTTCATCAGGAAAATCATCATTAATAGGAAGTGGGTCATCAAGAACATTTTCCATTCTAGACAAATTATCTGCTACGGGATTCTCCGCTCCCTTTCTATCAATAATATGCAAGTCAAATTCTTGTAGCAATAGAACCCACCTAATGAGTCTAGGTTTAGCATCTTTCTTTTCCATAAGATATTTAATAGCAGCATGATCGCTGTGAACAGTTACTTTAGAATCCACTATGTAAGATCTGAATTTATCACATGCAAACACAACTGCTAGAAATTCTTTCTCAGTAGTAGCATAATTTCTTTGAGCATTGTCTAGGGTTTTACGAGCATAATGGATAACATTTAATTTCTTATCAACTCTCTGTCCTAGAACAACACCAACAGCATAATCACTAGCATCACACATAATTTCAAAATGCAAGTTCCAATCAGGTGGTTGAACAATAGGTGCAGTAGTTAAGGCCTTCTTAAGTGTTTCAAAGGCTTCTACACAATCATCATCAAAAACAAATGTAACATCTTTTTGCAAGAGATTGGTAAGAGGTCTAGAAATTTTAGAGAAGTCTTTAATAAATCTCCTATAGAAACCAGCATGACCAAGGAAACTTCTTATACCTTTAATATCTTTAGGACAGGGCATTTTCTCAATAGCATCAACCTTAGCTTTATCAACTTCAATACCTCTTTCGGAAATTTTATGCCCCAAGACAATACCTTCATTCACCATAAAGTGGCACTTCTCCCAATTCAAGACAAGGTTAGTTTCTTCACATCTCTGCAAAACTCGATCAAGGTTGCTTAAGCAATCATCAAAAGAAGTTCCGTAAACGGAAAAATCATCCATGAAAACCTCAACAATCTTTTCACAAAAGTCAGAGAATATAGCAGTCATACATCATTGAAAGGTAGCAGGTGCATTGCATAAACAAAAAGGCATACGTCTATAAGCATAAGTTCCAAAAGGACAAGTAAAGGTGGTTTTCTCTTGGTCAGCTTGTGATACGGGAACTTGAGAGAAACCAGAATATGCATCAAGAAAGCAAAAGTGTGTATGCTTAGACAATCTCTCTAACCGTTGATCAATAAAAGGTAAGGGGTAATGATCTTTTCTAGTGGCTTTGTTTAATTTTCTAAAATCAATTACCATCCTATAACCAGTTACAATTCTTTGTGGAATGAGTTCATTTTTATCATTAGGAACAACAGTAATACCTCCTTTCTTAGGGACACAATGAACGGGATTTACCCATCTACTATCAGCTATGGGATAAATTATACCTGCTTCCAGAAGTTTTAATATTTCGGCTCTTACCACCTCTTTCATCTTAGGATTTAATCGTCGTTGGTGGTCGACAACTGGTTTAGCATCAGGCTCCATATTAATTTTGTGCTGACATAGAGTGGGACTAATGCCCTTAAGATCATCAAGAGTATATCCAATAGCAGCTCGGTGCTTCCTCAGAGTTTTTAGTAATCTCTTTTCTTCATGCTTTGAAAGGTTAGCACTAATAATAACAGGATATATCTTCTTTTCATCTAGATAAGCATATTTAAATGCATCAGGCAATTGCTTCAATTCAAATACAGGGTCACCCTTCGGTGGAGGAGGGCCTCCAAGAGTTTCAACAGGCAAATTGTGTTTAAGGATAGGTGGTTGATCAAAGAACATCCTATCTATTTCATTTCTTTCATTCATATGCATATCATTTTCATGGTCTAGCAAATATTGTTCTAACTGATCAGTAGGAGGTACGGCAATAGAAGCAAGACCAATAATTTCAACTTTACTAGGCAATTCTTTATCATGAGGTTGTCTACGAAACTTGGAGAAATTAAACTCATGAGACATACCACCAAAATTAACACTAACAGTTTCTTTAGCGCAATCAATCTTGGCATTAACAGTGTTCAAGAAAGGTCTACCAAATATAATGGGACAAAAATCATCTTGTGGAGAACCGAGGACTAGAAAATCAGTAGGGTATTTTATTTTTCCACACAAGACTTCAACATCTCTAATGATCCCAAGCGGTGTAATGGTATCTCTGTTTGCAAGTTTAATAGTAACATCAATGTCCTCTATTTCAATAGGTGCAATGTCATTCATAATTTCTTGATATAAGGTAAATGGAATATCACTCACACTAGCACCCAAATCACATAAGCCATGATAACAATGATCTCCTATTTTAACAGAGACAACAGGCATGCCTACTACAGGTCTGTTTTTATCTTTAGGGTCTGGTTTAGCAATTCTAGCTGCTTCATCACAGAAGTAAATAACATGCCCATCTATATTATCGACCAAGAGATCTTTAACCATAGCAACATTAGGTTCAACTTTAATTTGTTTAGAGGGTCTAGGTGCTCTAATATTACTTTTGTTAACCACAGTTGAAACTTTAGCATGTTCCTTAATCCTAACAGGAAAAGGTGGTTTCTCAATATAAGCAGTAGGCACAACTGGATCAACATGGTAAACAATTGTTTCTTCTTTAACACTAATGGGTTCCTCAATCTTTTCTTTAATAGGGGGATGATATTTAAACCACTTCTCCTTAGGGAGATCAACATGGGTAGCAAATGATTCACAAAAGGAAGCTACTATCTCAGAGTCAAGTCCATATTTAGTGCTAAACTTATGAAAAGCATCGGTAGCCATAAAATATTTAACACAATCGAACTCAAGTATTATACCTGACTCATTACCTTTGTCGAGTTCCCAATCTTCAGAGTTGTGTTTAATTCTTTCCAGAAGATCCCATCTGAATTCAATAGTTTTCTTCATAAAGGAGCCAGTTGAAGAAGAATAGAGCATGGTTTGATCATCATGAGAAAGCCGAGCATAAAAATTCTGTAAGTTAATTTTTCTTGAGAACTCATGATTGGGGCACGTGTACATCATGTACTTAAGCCTCCCCCAAGCTTGAGCGATGCTTTCTCCTTCACGAGGCCAAAAATTATATATATAATTCCGATCACGATGAACCAAATGCATAGGATAAAATTTCTGGTGGAATTCCAGTTTCAATCGGTTCCAGTCCCATGTATCAGTATCATTGATATGTCTCCAACGTATCTAAAATTTTGATTGTTCCATGCTGTTATATTATCAATCTTGGATGTTTTTATATACATTTACAGCAATTATATATCATTTTTGGAGACTAACCTATTAACCTAGTGCCCAGTGCCAGTTGCTGCTTTCTGCCCTGTTTTTGTTTTACAGAAAATCAATACCAAACGAAGTCCAAATGCCACGAAACTTTTTGGAGATTTTTTTTTCTGGACAAGATAAACACTAGAAGCTTCAGGAGGAGGCCAGAAGCCCCAGGGGGTGCCCACGAGGCACCAGGGCGCGCCTGGGGGGGGGGCAGGCGCGCCCTGGTACCTCGTGGGGCCCACAGAGCTCCGTTTGACCTAATTCCTCCACTATAAATTCCCAAAAAATCAGAAACCCTCAGGGGAGTCCACGAAATACTTTTTCCGCCGCTGCAAGTTTCTGTTCTCGAGAGATCCCATCTGGAGGCCTTCTCCGGTACTCCGCCGGAGGGGGAATCGATCACGGAGGGGCTCTACATCAACCTTGCTGCCCTTCTGATGATGCGTGAGTAGTTTACCACATACCTTCGGGTCCATAGTTAGTAGCTAGATGGCTTCTTCTCTATTTTTGATCTTCAATACAATGTTCTCCTCGATGTTCTTGGAGTTCTATCCGATGTAATCACTTTTTGCGGTGTGTTTGTTGGGATCCGATGAATTGTGAGTTTATGATCAGATTATCCATGAATATTATTTGAGTCTTCTCTGGTCTCTTTTATGCATGATTATTATAGCTTCGTATTTCTTCTCCGATCTATTGATTTGGTTTGGCCAACTAGATTGATTTATCTTGCCATGGGAAGAGGTGCTTTGTAATGGGTTCGATCTTGCAGTGCTCAATCCCAGTGACAAAAAGGGACATGACACGTATGTATCGTTGCTATTAAGGGTAAAAAGATAGGGTTTATTCATACGTGAGTTTATCTTGTCTACATCATGTCATCGTTCTTAAGGCGTTTCTCCGTTCTTATGGACTTAATACACTAGATGCATGCTGGATAGCGGTCGATGTGTGGAGTAATAGTAGTAGATGCAGGCAGGAGTCGGTCTACTTGTATCGGCCATGATGCCTATATACATGATCATTGCCTTGGATATCGTCATGATTATTTGCTTTTCTATCAATTGCCCAACAGTAATTTGTCTACCCATCGTATGCAATTTTCTTGAGAGAAGCCTCTAGTGAAAACTATGGCCCCCAGGTCTATCTAAATCATATTACTAAAACCCTAAAAATATTGCTGCCATTTTCTTTTATTTATTTTATTTTGTATTTTTGTTTCAATCTATCTATCTATCATATACAATTTAATCTTGCAATTGACCGCCGAGGGATTGACAACCCCTCATTTGCGTTGGGTGCAAGGATTTGTTGTTTGTGTGCAGGTACTGCTAACGAGGTGTTGCGTAATTCTCCTACTGGTTCGATAACCTTGGTGTCGGTGTAAAAACCGGCAGACCTCGGGGTAGGGGGTCCCGAGCTGCGGATCTGGGATCGATGGTAACAAAGACAATGGAGACCATGTTTACCCAGGTTCGGGCCCTCTTAATGGAGGTAAAACCCTACGTCCTGCTTCTGTTATATTGATGAAGATGTATTGAGTACAGAGTTGATCTACCTCGAGATCGTAATATGAGTCTAACTCCTATGGCTAGGTAAGCAATGTTGCGTATATCCCCTATCACGGGCTAAACCCTATGGCTTATATACACGCAAGGGAGGGTATCTAGGGTTACAAGGTCGGTATCTAGGAGCAAGGCGGCTAGAGAAATCTTGAAGTGTACTACAAGTCTTTGGTAGAGGCAGCCTTGATCACGCCCCCCATGTATTGCCATCGGAGTCCATCTTGGTCACTCACGAGGGTGCATCGGCCAAACCGAGGAGTCGGGTCGGCCCGGTTAGCACCCCCTAATCTAGGACACCGTCAGTAGCCCCCGAACTGGTCTTCTACGCCGAGGACGATGGTCGGCAGGTATTACTTCGGATCCGGAGTCTTTGGCTTGACAGATGAGTTCCACTTTACATTTCGGATTTTCTTTAACAGAACATTGATATCCGTGGTCCAACCGAGCTGGTACCCTACCCGAGGGGTGTAGGTATCTTAGCCTCGAAGCCTGGTCGTACAGGTATGAACAATCCAATCATGTCTGTCAACTTTAGCGGAGAGGTTCGCCCATGATGGGTCGAGCAGTTATTGCCTCATCCTCAAATCGCGGTTCGAGACAGCTTATTTACTGGCACGTCCCTTCGAAACAGAGATCACACCCGCTTTCTTAGGGATATCATCAAGATTTTGTTTCGCCCCATATGTTTCAACGGCATTTTAGATAGCGGCCGCGAATTTATCGTCGCAGCAGGGGGACTCTTGGCCTTTTATAGGTCTATAAAAACCAAAGGGAGAACAGCGCAACGACGCACGCTCCCATTTCTTCCCTATTGCTACACCGTCTAGCTCCAGCGTGTAGGATATATGCCCTCGAGGCAGTAATAACAGTTATTTTGTATCTCCGAGTTTGTAATGAATGTTTATGTTCCATGCTATAACTGCAATGATTCTCGAGTCTACAATAACCACGAGGCTCGGAGGGAAACTCATGTGCACGTGTGGTATAATAAACGGTAAAATGTATTCCTAGTCTTGCCTCTAAGACTGGCTCAAGTATTGCATGATGATCCTGTTTTCCTGATCATGGGCATGTCTATGCCGGCAATTTTGAGGGCACAATGTTAGTAGAACACTTGTGTTGAATCGACCCGAATTGATGTTATGCTATGAGATTCATTCGTCACAAGTTAATGGTTAATAACACAGAGATAGTTAATGTTTGCATAATTCCTTAGACCATGAGAGTATCGAGTTCCTTCGTACTTGCTTCGTGAACTTTGGGGTTTGTTAAACGTCATCCGTAAATGGGTGGCTATTACGGCGGCTTACGGGTTCACGGAAAAGTATGACAAGAAACGAGATAGCTCAAGATTGGGATTTGCTCCTCCGACGATGGAGAGATATTGTTGGGTCCTCTCGGTGTTACGGTATCCATCATCGTCTGGCCAGACACATTGTGATTTGACCACTGGGATGCCGGAACACGGAAACGAGTAAAGAGAACAAAACCGGTAACGAGGTAACTTGCATAGTGGACAAGTTGTTGATCCACGGGGATGCAATAAATCTCACCTCGGGTATTTGTAATATATCGTGAAGCAACAGGAATAGCACACGACAACTGGAGGTTCACTCGAATATTCATTCGTGTGGGTATAGGGGTCAATATGGGTGTCCACGGCTCCGATGTTGATCATTGATCGGAAAGTGTTCCGGGTCATGTCTATACTTCACCGAACCTATAGGGTCACATGCTTAAGGGTCATCTATCTGCTGAATACTAGACGGGGAGTCTGAGAGAAAATCACCGAAAAAGTTTCGGACGAAACGGAAACGTTCCGGAGAGAACACCGGAATAGTTTCGGTGAAACTGAAAAGTTGTTTCAGGGTATTCCATTAAGTCAAATTGGTTCTGGCACACGCCTGGAAATTCTTGGAGGATGCCAGAAGTGTTCTGGAAACTTCTGGGAATTTTCCGGGACATAAACCAGAAATGTTCCGGAGCAGCCGAAACCGCTTTGGTTGCTTTTCGCTGAAGAAACATTTTTCCGAAATTGTTTCGGAATGCGTTCAAAATTATTTTGGTGGGTACTAGAATTATTCTAGGTACACAGAAATAATTT
Organism: Elymus sibiricus; assembly: GCA_039707655.1. Taxonomy (NCBI): domain Eukaryota; kingdom Viridiplantae; phylum Streptophyta; class Magnoliopsida; order Poales; family Poaceae; genus Elymus; species Elymus sibiricus. The sequence goes on from CM077674.1 coordinate 310,814,631, forward strand.
GGGATTTAACGGACGCAGAAAAATGTCTTCGTGAATAGTGAAAGTGTTTTTTGGATATTTTTTTGGAAAGCACCTTTTGGGATATTTCCCAAAAGGTTTCTAGAAGGACTTGGGAGCCAAGGCACCCCCATGTGGGGGGGGGGCTCAAGGTGGCCGGCCAAGGTGGTGCTCCTTCATGGAGCTCCACATGGCACTCCTTTTCCCTTTTATTCTTTTATGTATGACATAAAGTGGGGGCACTTTTGGTATTTTTGAATACCATCTTTACCCCTTGGCTATCCTATAAATAGAGGTGAGGGGGCTGCCCCAAAACTCATCCTTTGTCTCATACACATGCCATTTGACTTGTCTGGCTTCTCTCTCCCTCCCAGCGAAATAGTTTCGTAGAGCCGAAAGGTTGTCTGGATTCCGGCAGGAACTAGTTCTGGACGGCGAAGCCCTGCCGGATAGCTGACACCGTATGTGTGAAACCCCGTAGAGAGGTCATAGTTCTGATCTTTTGCCCGAGGGGCTGTTCAAGTGTCCTCCCGAAGGGCTGTCCGAGTTTCGGTTCAAGTTTCGAGGGTCCTCCCGAAGGGCTGTCCGTGACATCGTCCGAGGGACTGTCCGGCCGCCTCCCGAAGGGCTGTCCGGTGAGGGAGTACATCCTTGCGGTTGGGAGGTTGTAAATCCTAGCTGCAGGGATCTGCATCAACGATCTACACCGACTCTTCTTCCGCTGCGCTACGAGTCGGTACGGATCAGATCAAACCTTGTATGCAGTCTCCATAGTGATCCTGGGCGTGCTCGTTGTACCGAATTTTTTTGTTTTCTGTTGCGTTCCCCTACAGTGGCATCATGAGCCGTGCTATGCGTAGATGCAGGTTACAATCTAGAATACATGGAGATGTATGGGTATTGCATAATATAATTTTGGAGTAGATGAGATCTATTGCTGAAAATTATTTATGCGGGTAGCAGATGAAGTCTGTTACCCGATGTTCTTGTTGCTTCCCTAGAATTTGTGTATTTCTGATCTCGAGACAGCATGGTGGAATTTCACAAAGTTCTGGCAATCCGCGATCCTGATTGATCAACGAAGTGCTATCAGTTCTTTGGGTTCCGCCATTGTCAAAAGAAAGATGAAATTCACAGATGAAAGGGCAATGCAGATATGATCTGCACGGGGGTCATGCGTATGACGAAGTTTAGTATGGGGCTCGAGATTTTTTTATCTCGTGTTTCATACACCCTGGAAAGTTAATCTAGCGACTTGAATAATCATACTTGATGATAAAACGTTGGTAGCTGCGGTTTAAGTCAAAACCTTAGAAGCCACGTAAAATAAAATTTTGCATAAACCGATCAGAGGCGTCTAACTTGTTTTTGCAGGATGTGCATGTGATGTGGTATAGCAATGCTCATATTAATTCGATTATGTATGAGATGACTATATGATGTAAATTTATTAACATGACCTGTGTGTCATGATTCGGCATGATGGCTGGAGCCATATGATTGTCACTTTAATGACCTGCGTGTCAACCTTAAGTAATGCACTTATTTTATTAGCTATAGAGATAGCAATATTATCTGGTGCATCGACAAGGTGGTGGCAATCTTCGCGAAGGGGAACACCGACGCAAATGCCGAAGACGAAGAAATACTTGACTTCTCCGTCAGAAAGGGCTATACCATATCATGCTATTATGAATTGCCTGAGATGTTTATCCCTTATGATGCACCCTTTTGATTGCGCGGTAGTTGCTTTTTATTAGGGTGATCTCTCACTTAAAAATATCAAAGTAGTTAGTGTTCACCCAAGTGTAGCACCGTCTGAAATTCGTATCTTTTTGGGGTGCGCCATGTCCACATGGGTACGAACGAATTGAGAGGAATGAGGCGGGTGAGGTCCGACCTCGCAGCAAGATCACTTGGTTGTCTTTGACGTTCAGGCAGGATAGTCCTGACCTCGGAACACGCCCATCGAAAGATGAACAAAAGTCACATAGAGATGTGATCGGCAAGTTTGCCTACCGATTGAAATTCTCGTCATCAGTGATGTCCACATCAATGGCGTTGAATTAAAATGTGGATTTTGAATCACTCATAATCAATTTTGAGAGATATTGATTTGAGTGGGAGCGCACTTTAGAATAAAATTGTTTATTCACTTGTGCCAAAATCATTATAAACAAAGTCTAAGTGAAACTTGTGTTTTCCGTTGTAGATCAAATGGCTCACAACACCGCGTTCAACTTAGGCCCGATGTTAGAGAAAGAGAAGTTAGCTGCGACTGGAAACAACGATGCGGACTGGGTCCGTAACCTGAGGATTGTCCTCAGGAGCGCTAAGAAAATGTATGTTCTTGAAAATGCTCTTCCAGCTAAACCGGCGGCCACGGCCCCGGATGATGAACAAAATGTCTGGGCCACTAAGGATGATGATCACAACTTAGTGCGGTGCCTCATGCTAGCTTGCATGAGTGAAGGGTTTCAAAAACGTTTTGAATTCCATAAACCCCGCGATATGATCCGGGATTTGGATGCCCTGTACAAGGAAACCGCAAGGTCTGAACGATTTGATATCATGAAGACCTTGATGGAATGCAAGATGGCTGAGGGTAGTTCAGTTGGCGAACACGTAGTCAAAATGATTGGCTATGCTGAAAGGCTTAAAACCCTAGAATTTGCACTTCCACCTGACCATATGATGGACATGATGCTTTCTTCACTCCCCCCGTATTACGACGGTTTTATCATGAACTACAAAATGAGTGGGATGGAGAAGACACCGGAAGAGGTGCTCGCCATGCTGAAATCTGCGGAAGGAGGACTGCGGAAAAACAGAAAGCAAGTGTTGCTTGTGAATAAAACCGCCAGTTTCAAAAAGAAAGGCAAGCCAAAGAAGGGTAAGGGTGCCGGTAAGACCGGCTCCCAAAGCAACTCTAAGGGCGGAGCCAAGAATGAAACCGAGTGCTTCTACTACAAGGGCACAGGACACTGGAAGAGAAATTGCAAGAAGTATCTGGAAGATAAGAAGTCCGGGAAAACCGGAAAAGGTATAATTGTTATACAAGTTAATGTCATTGACGTTTTGCTTGCTAGCGAAAATTCTAAGTCTTGGGTATTTGATACCGGATCGGTTGCTCACATTTGCAACTCGATACAGGGACTTCAGAAGGTGCGCAAGCTAGCAAAGAATGAAGTCGTGATGCGCGTCGGGAACGGCGCTGGGATCGCCGCTCAAGCCGTCGGCATTATGCCTCTACGTCTCCCTTCAAGATTTATCTTAGAACTAAATAACTGTTATTTTGTTCCACTATTGTGTAGAAACATTATATCTGGATCATGTTTAGTACACGATGGGTATTCGTACAAGTCTGAGAACAATGGTTGTTCACTTTATTGTAAGGATATGTTTTATGGATTTGCACCCATTGTTGGGGGCCTTTTCATACTAAATCTTGAATGTGGAAATGATGTCTTTAACGTGAATGCTAAACACCTTAAGAAGGCTAATACCACCACCACTTTCATGTGGCACTGTCGCCTTGGCCACATCGGAAAGAAACGCATGCAAAGACTCCATAAAGATGGAGTTTTACCGTCTTTTGATTTTGAATCATTTGACACATGTGAAGCTTGCTTGATGGGGAAAATGACCAAGACGCCGTTCACGGGTCATCCTGAACGGGCGAGTGAATTGTTGGAAATAATACATAGTGATGTATGTGGTCCAATGAGCACAATCGCACGGGGTGGGTATTTCTACTTTGTGACTTTTACGGATGATTTGAGTAGGTATGGATATATCTACTTGATGAAGCATAAGTCGGAAACCTTTGAAAAGTTCAAAGAATTTCAGAATGAGGTAGAAAATCATCGTACCAAAAGGATTAAGTTTCTGCGGTCTGATCGCGGGGGCGAATACCTTAGTCATGAGTTTGGCCAACATCTGAGTGACCGTGGAATCGTTTCATAGCTTACACCTCCCGAAACTCCACAACGAAACGGAGTGTCGGAACAACGTAACCGAACCTTGTTAGACATGGTAAGGTCGATGATGTCTCTTACAGATCTACCGATATCTTTTTGGGGTCACGCACTACTCACTGCAGCTTATACATTAAACAGAGCACCGTCTAAGTCTGTTGAGATGACACCATACGAGTTATGGCATGGGAAGAAACCCAATTTGTCACATCTCAAAATCTGGGGTTGTGAAACTTATGTAAAACGTTTACAACCAAGCAAACTCGATCCCAGATCAGACAAATGTTACTTTGTAGGTTATCCAAATGAAACAGTTGGGTATTCTTTCTACCAACCCTCCGAGTGCAAAGTGTTTGTCGCTAAAAACGGAGTCTTTCTCGAGAAAGAGTTTCTCGCTAAAGAAATGAGTGGGAGGACAGTACAACTTGATGAGATTAGTGAATCTTCGGCGACCGTTGATATGGCTAAGGAACCGGAAGAAATTCCGCTAATTATCCCTACAACCGAGCCAGAAGTTGTCGCATGTAATGCGGAAACTTCAGACAATGTTGTAACTGAACCGCGCAGATCAGGTAGGGCTATCCAGCCACCTGAGTGGTTTCATAAAGAAATCTTCATTCTTGAAGACGATGAACCTGTTGCGCACTACAAGGAAGCGATGGCGGGGCCCAGCTCAAAGGAATGGCACAAAGCCATGAAATCAGAAATGGAATCCATGTACGAAAACCAAGTTTGGAACTTGGAAGAACTTCTAGAAGGCGTAAAGCCCATTGGTTGTAAATGGATTTTCAAAAGAAAGACGGACGCGGATGGTAACATTACTATCCACAAAGCTAGACTTGTCGCGAAAGGGTTCACGCAAGTTCTAGGAGTGGACTACGACGAGACTTTCTCGCCCGTAGCTATGCTTAGGTCTGTTCGGATATTACTAGCAATTGCTGTTTATTTTGATTATGAATGGAAACCTCAAAGAGGATGTATACATGATACAGCCAGAAGGTTTTGTCGTTCATAAGGATGCTGGAAAGGTATGCAAACTTCAGAAAGCCATTTATGGTCTGAAGCAAGCATCAAGGAGCTGGAACATTCGTTTTGATGAAGTAGTCAAACAGTTTGGCTTCATCAGGAATGACGAAGAATCTTGTCTTTACAAGAAGTTTTGTGGGAGCGCAAAAGCATTTCCAATCTTGTATGTGAATGACATATTGTTGATTGGAAATGACGTGAATTTTCTTAACGAAATAAAAGACTCATTGAAGAAAAGTTTTTCAGTGAAAGTCTTAGGCGAAGCGGCATATGTATTGGGCATTAGAATCTATAGAGATAGATCAAGACGCCTAATAGCGCTTAGCCAAAGCACGTACATTGACAAGGTGTTGAAAAGGTTCAACATGGAGAACTCCAAGAAAGGGCTACTCCCCATGTCACCTGGCACAGTGCTTTGCAAGAATCAGTGTCCTCGGACTCTCGATGAGCGAGTACAAATGAATGATGTTCCATAAGCCTCGGCAGTTGGTTCTATTATGTATGCCATGCTATGTACAAGACCGGACGTTTCCTATGCGCTAAGTGTTAGCAGCCGGTACCAAAGTGATCCAGGATTGGAACACTGGGCCGCAGTCAAGGGTATTCTTAAGTACCTCAGAAGGACCAAGGATTTACTCCTTGTGTACGGAGGTGATGAAGAGATCGTTGTAAATGGTTACACTGATGCAGGCTTCATGACTGACCCAGATGACTTCAAATCTCAATCAGGCTATGTTTTCATATTGAACGGCGGCGCGGTTGATTGGAAAAGTTCCAAACAAAAGACTGTAGCGGATTCTACGACGGAGGCGGAATATGTTGCTGCTTCAGAAGCCTCCAAGGAGGCGGTATGGATCAAGCAATTTCTTGAAGACCTTGGTGTGGTTCCAAGTGCTCTGGACCCGGTGGAGATCTATTGTGACAATAGTGGCGCCGTGGCTCAGGCAAGGGAGCCAAGTTCGCACCATAAGACAAGACATATTGAATGCAAATATAAACTCATTCGACATCATGTCGAAGCGGGTTTAGTGAAAGTACGCAAAGTTCACACGGATCTAAACGTGTCAGACCCGATGACAAAGCCTCTACCACGAGCAAAGCATGAGCAGCACCGGATTGCCATTGGTGTTAGGGAAGCCCTGTAACTGGATTATGACTCTAGTGCAAGTGGGAGTCTGTAGGAGATATGCCCTAGAGGCAGTAATAATAGTTATTTTGTATCTCCGAGTTTGTAATGAATGTTTATGTTCCATGCTATAACTGCAATGATTCTCGAGTCTACAATAACCACGAGGCTTGGAGGGAAACTCATGTGCACGTGTGGTATAATAAACGGTAAAATGTATTCCTAGTATTGCCTCTAAGACTGGCTCAAGTATTGCATGATGATCCTGTTTTCCTGATCATGGGCATGTCTATGCCGGCAATTTAGAGGGCACAATGTTAGTAGAACACTTGTGTTGAATCGACCCGAATTGATGTTATGCTATGAGATTCATTCTTCACAAGTTAATGGTTAATAACATAGAGATAGTTAAAGTTTGCATAATTCCTTAGACCATGAGAGTATCGAGTTCCTTCGTACTTGCTTCGTGAACTTTGGGGTTTGTTAAACGTCGTCCGTAAATGGGTGGCTATTACGGCGGCTTACGGGTTCACGGAAAAGTATGACAAGAAATGAGATAGCTCAAGATTGGGATTTGCTCCTCTGATGATGGAGAGATATTCTCGGGCCCTCTCGGTGTTACGGTATCCATCATCGTCTGGCCAGACACATTGTGATTTGATCACTGGGATGCCGGAATACGGAAACGAGTAAAGAGAACAAAACCGGTAACGAGGTAACTTGCATAGTGGACAAGTTGTTGATCCACGGGGATGCAATAAATCTCACCTCGGGTATTTGTAATATATCGTGAAGCAACAGGAATAGCACACGGCACCTGGAGGTTCACTCGAATATTCATTCGTGTGGGTATAGGGGTCAATATGGGTGTCCACGGCTCCGATGTTGATCATTGATCGGAAAGTGTTCCGGGTCATGTCTATACTTCACCGAACCTATAGGGTCACAGGCTTAAGGGTCATCTATCTGCTGAATACTAGACGGGGAGTCTGAGAGAAAATCACCGAAAAAGTTTCGGACGAAACGGAAACATTCCGGAGAGAACACCGGAATAGTTTCGGTGAAACTGAAAAGTTGTTTCAGGGTATTCCACTAAGTCAAATTGGTTCTCGCACACGCCTAGAAATTCTTGGAGGATGCCAGAAGTGTTCTGGAAACTTCTGGGAATTTTCCGGGACAAAAACTGGAAATGTTCCGGAGCAGCCGGAACCGCTTTGGTTGCTTTTCGCTGAAGAAACATTGTTCCAAAATTGTTTCAGAATGCGTTCAAAATTATTTTGGTGGTTACTGGAATTATTCTAGGCACACAGAAATAATTTGGGATTTAACGGACGCAGAAAAATGTCTTCGTGAATAGTGAAAGTGCTTTTTGGATATTTTTTTGGAAAGCACCTTTTGGGATATTTCCCAAAAGGTTTCTAGAAGGACTTGGGAGCCAAGGCACCCCCATGTGGGGGGGGGCCTTCAAGGTGGCCGGCCAAGGTGGTGCTCCTTCATGGAGCTCCACATGGCACCCCTTTTCCCTTTTATTCTTTTATGTATGACATAAAGTGGGGGCACTTTTGGTATTTTTGAATACCATCTTTACCCCTTGGCTATCCTATAAATAGAGGTGAGGGGGCTGCCCCAAAACTCATCCTTGTTCTCATACACATGCCATTTGACTTGTCTGGCTTCTCTCTCCCTCCCAGCGAAATAGTTTCGTAGAGCCGAAAGGTTGTCTGGATTCCGGCAGGAACTAGTTCTGGACGGCGAAGCCCTGCCGGATAGCTGACACCGTATGTGTGAAACCCCGTAGAGAGGTCATAGTTTTGATCTTTTGCCCGAGGGGCTGTTCAAGTGTCCTCCCGAAGGGCTGTCCGAGTTTCGGTTCGAGTTTCGAGGGTCCTCCCGAAGGGCTGTCCGTGACATCGTCCGAGGGACTGTCCGGCCGCCTCCTGAAGGGTTGTCCGGTGAGGGAGTACATCCTTGCGGTTGGGAGGTTGTAAATCCTAGCTGCAGGGATCTGCACCGATGATCTACACCGACTCTTCTTCCGCTGCGCTACGAGTCGGTACGGATCAGATCAAACCTTGTATGCAGTCTCCATAGTGATCCTGGGCGTGCTCGCTGTACCGAAATTTTTTGTTTTCTGTCGCGTTCCCCTACACAGCGCCCAGATCCAACTAGCACGCCCGCCTCTTTCGCGCGCTCAGCTTCTCAACCAGCCATGGCCGACACCCTCAAAGGGCACTGGGGCGGCTCCATGGTGACAGCGGTGACTATCGCCGAGCTGCGCGACGCGGGGTATCTTGCCCCCACCATCGCTGCTCGCGCTCCAGAGGGCGACCAGCGTGTGCCCGCTCCCAACGCGGGGGAACGGGTGGTCTTCGTTCCTCACCTCATCCGAGGCCTGGGGTTCCCGCTGCACCCCTTTGTGCACGGGGTAATGTACTATTATGGGTTAGATTTCCATCATCTGGCCCCTAACTCCGTTCTCCACCTCATCGCTTTCATAACGGTCTGCGAGGCCTTCCTTCGCTATGAGCCGCACTTCGGCTTATGGCTGAAGCTCTTCGGGATCAAACCGAAGTCAAGTGGCTCGGAGCTCGCGGAGTGCGGAGGGGCCATGATCAGCAAGAACCAGGGAGCCACCTGGTTCAAGGGTACCTTCATCGAGACGGTGAAGGAATGGTAGAGGGAGTGGTTTTATATCACTGAACCTCTTGCTCCAGGTCAAACCGAAGTCCCGGCCTTCTCGGCCGGGCCACCCAAGAAACTCAAGTCCTGGAAGGAGAAGGGCGTTGCTTGGGGGAATCCAGAAGAGGTGGAGACCCTGGTTGACAGGATCCTGTGGTGGTCCACGGCGGGGAAGGTTGAGCTGGCCGACGTCATCAACGTCATGCTCAACCGTCGGATACTCCCTCTCCAATTTCGGGCTACCCCAATGTGGGCGCAAAAGCCCGAGGACATAGACACCATCAATACTTTCTTCTGCTCCACCTTGGCAGCCATGTGGTCCAGGCTCATGATGCTAGCTAAGGATAAGATTCCTCTCGCGGGGGAGGACCGCGGTCTCGAACACGGGTACGAAGCCCCCCCGGTAAGTAGTCTCGCCCTTCAATATTTGTTTTGTTCGCTCATTGTGACGAGGAGCTAAGTCTTTGCTTAAACTGTCGTGTTATGACGTTTTCCAGAAATGGTCGGCCTGGGTGAAAGGGGTAAGATGCCCAGCCCCACTGCCGGAGCAGCCCCCAACTCCCCTGCTCTCGGCGCTTCTGACCGAGGAGCCACATGTGGTGGCCACCAAAGGGACGAAGTCCCAGACGAGGAGGTCAAGTGCTCGGACCCGAGGGACTTCGGTCACTCGGCCCGAAGAGACCCACCATTCCGCCGCTCAAGACGGTGGCGCCGAGTAGGGTGAGGAGGAGGAGGTTCCTCCTCTAAAGGGGAAGAGGTCGGCGATAGAAGACGCCGACGTGGTCATGCCGTCGAAGGTCTCAAAGAGGCCGAGGCGAGCCTCATCCGAGGCCGCCAACAAGTCATCGGAGAGGGCCGAGCTCTCCGGTGACTCAGAGGAAGACCCCCTCGCGATGGGGAGGAAGAAACCGGCACCTCGAGGGTAAGCCCTTGTCTCTATCGTCTTTCCTTGAGTCACTCTTTTTTTAGTAAGGGAGATCTTACAGTAGTAATCTTTCACACGCAGTCCGCCGAGGGTAATCCCCAGTGGCTCTTCGAGCGGCCTGCCATCCACTAGCGGGGCTCCAGAGCCCGCCGCTTCTCCCCCGAAGCATTACGGGCTAGGGGAGGCGACATCCACCATGGTCCCCGACGTCAACTTGACGGGGACCGACGAGGTGGCGATCATGGCTGAGGTCAATTCCTCGGCCTAACAAGACCTGGGGACGGGACACCCCGAGGTCATCGAGGAAGGGCTGGGCCAATCACTGGTCCAGCCGGCATCTACCTCAGCACTACCACCCCAGGCAGAGGCTGCTCGGGTGGAGGCACCCGAGGTCTTCCCTCCACCCGAGCCCCCTGTCCAAGGACGGGCCAGAGCGGGATGGACCGAGGAGATGGAGGATGCCTTGAAGGGCTCTTCCATTAAGGAGGAGCGCCGTGCCTTGATAGGCACGGCGCTGCAAGGTTACCGGTCCGCAGGGGCCGGCCTGCACGAGGTTTTTAAGAACCTCATAGCAGGTTTCGAGGTACGCCTTATGCGTATTCATGTTGTTTATTTAAGCTTTTAGTTTTTGTGAGTTCTGTCCGAGGACATAACAGTGTAGCCTTCTAAACGGCTTAGTGAGTGAGTAGCCCCCGAGCCTGAAGGCGGTTTCAAGAAACCGGTATCAGGGTCATATGAAGTAGTAGGAGCTGATGGGTGAGCGTAATTGTTCCCTTGATAAGGAGAATCCGTTCTGTTCCAGGGTGCAATCCCGATTCCGGACTCCGCCTCCGAAGAGATGGCGGAGATGAACCGAAAACTTAAGCAATGTCAAGGTAAGCAAGTTTAAGCTTGCCGTACATTTTTACTGAATATGAGTAATGTGTGTGAAAGAGGACAACTAAGGCCGAACTGTGTTGACAGCGGAGCTGGAGATGCTCAAGGCCGAGCTAGCCAGAGCTCGGAAAGAGGTGCGGCAGCAGGAGACTGCTGCCGATGTAGCCGAGAAGGCGTGGGCTGCCGAGAAGGCGGCCGGAGAGAAGCACCAAGCAAGGGTGCTAGAGGTCGAGGAGACCCTGAAGGGCGTGTTCGAGGCACGCGACAAACTTCAGGAGTAGAGGCAGCGGATGAAGGAGGAGCTCGAGAAGTTGCAGCATGCCTACTCCGAGCTCAAGACCTCGGCCCGAGCAGACCGCGAGGTTCTCCAGCAAGTGGAGCAGATCACCTCGGGTAAAAATTCTTGCTGCAGTGTGCATTTGGCAGCAAAGGGTGTGTCAAGATCACCCAATTATGGCGTTCCGTAGAGGTCTTCGAGGATCTCCCGCAGAGCGCGGAGGATGCGGTGGCATATTTCGGCCAGCTGGCGGGCCATGAGGCGGAGAAGGCTTTCTGGGGTCAATTCCCGGGGTCGCCGTCTGCGCAGCTGCTGAATCATCGAGTGAAGCAACTGGTCGAGCTGTTTCACATGACAAGGCCGGCGCTCCAGGACCTCTGCGTCGTGTTATGGCCTGCCGAAGCCATGCCGATAAGTTTATTTGGCCTGACGGCTCGTCTCCAGAATGCCGTGCCCTGCGTTGAGTGCTGGAAGAGATCCGCGTGCTTCGAAGGGGCGCGGAGGGCATATGCTTGCGTGAAGACTCACTTCCGCAAGGTTGATGCGGAGACGTGTGCCGCTGGCCCTCCTGCCGACAAGCCATGGACCGCCGAGCAGTTTTTCACCGAAGTGGAGGCGGGAGCTCGGACCACCGAGGCCATGTGCCCCAAGGACACTCTGTATTTTTAAGTGAGGCTCCGGAATGCCGGAGTGCTATAATGTAAAAACTTTATCTCGTTTAAATGAAGGCGGCTTTAAATTCCATGTGTTTTTATTGTAGTATTTGATTATTCCTCCAATATGACGTTTTAAAATGAGAGTGGCCAGTCGTCGGCATCAGCCCCAGTGTAGGTTATACAGAGGGTGTTCCTTAAGGCATACTTGACCCTTGGCCGACGTCTCGGTACCCGGAGGCGGTCAATGACTTAAAGGAACTAGGCAATCGGACTATAGTGGCTTGACATCTTTCATTTAGTCGTAGGATTTGACTGTGGGGGCTGAGGACCAGCCCCCGGCATAGGGAGTGTGTGGCCAATGCGGCCGAGGGCTAGGCCATGGCACACTTCGGCTAGAAATAAAAGCCCTTCGTTTGACACGGGTGATCTCTATCGTCACATCGCCTGACGCGGTCTCCGGATGGCAGACCAGTTTGCGCTTACCTAGATAGTCAGTTTTCGGCTTTCTCCACTGAGGCGCCATGCCAATTAACCTGGTAGCGCAATCGCAGTGGTTCTCCCATTACACCCTTAGCCGAATACATCGGGAACGTAAGGGGTACACATAGGAGCCGGGCAACCCAACTATTGACCGAAATCCAGGTTCGAAACTGATGCATGTAAGGCCCAAAAATCCGGGACGCCGAATACATCGGACTTTCCTACACAATTGCATCTTTTTTAAATACTTCATCGTCCCGGAGCTATGCTGATAAATAAATATAATAAAGACCTTGAAAGGGCACGGTTTCTTTATTTCATAGTGTCAATCATGTACATGCCCCGTTGTGACGAGAGTGATCGAAAGAATTCACCGTGAGTAATAAGGAAGAAAGAGAAAAAAATAGGTCGGATAATTACTGACGGATTTTAAAGGATCCAGACCGAAGCCTGCCGCACGTCTGTATTTCCGAACTGTTGAACAGATCGCTCTTGATTGATGACGACTGATTTGCGAAGGCTGATGCCTGACCGGCCCTTTATACACTCTAAGTGTTTGATTGACCAAGTTCCTTAAAGGGAGGTGTTTGCTGGAGTCGTTCTGTGGTTAAGGCCACATGGATGTAGTGACGCTCGGCCACTTCTTTTACAGATACCTGCCTGTGCAGGGGCTCTAAGCCTTGTCTTCACGTGGTTGATCCGCGCGTGACGCGTGGGTAGTTGTATTGGCTCCTCGACGTCCCAGGGAATTTTGAGTGCGAAGTGGTGCACCCTGGGGACGTAGTGCCCGCAGCTAGGGCATGCGAGGAGCCCGCATCCCTATTTCGGGTGCGGGGGTAGCTGGCCGAGGTCGACTTGTGCATCCCGGGCTCGCTTCAAAGAGCGAGCGACGCGTTTATCGCTGCGGGCTGCCTCCTCGGACGCTTGGACCTCGGCTGCAAAAGCCGCGGTCTGTTCCTCTGTCTGGAGTGAACGTTCGGTGTTACCGTTGACCGTGATGACACCGTTGGGTCCCGGCATTTTGAGCTTGAGGTAGGCGTAATGGGGGACTGCGTTGAAGCGTGCAAAGGCCGTGCGTCCTAAGAGCGCATGGTATCCACTCCGGAAGGGTACAATGTCGAAGATTAACTCCTCGCTTCTGAAGTTCTCGGGCGAATCAAAGACTACCTAGAGGGTGACTGTCCCGGTACAACGGGCTTCGATGCCCGGAATGACACCTTTAAAGGTGGTAGAGCTCGGCTTTATCCGAGATGAGTCAATGCCCATCTTCCGAACCGTGTCCTCGTAGATGAGGTTAAGACTGCTTCCCCCGTCCATCAGGACGCGTGTGAGATGATAACCATCAACAATAGGGTCCAGAACGAGCGCCGCAGATCCGCCATGCCTGATGCTGGTCGGATGATCGTGCTTGTCGAAGGTCATCGGGTATGCCGACCATGGGTTATACTTCGGGGCGACCGGCGCCAATGCATATATGTCCCGAAGCACACGCTTTCTTTCCCGTTTAGGGATGTGGGTGACATAGATCATGTTGACCTCTGTTACCTCGTTGGGAAATTTCTTTTGCCCTCTATTATTGGGCTGCCGAGGTTCGTCCTCGTCGTCGCTACGGTGTTGGGTTTTATTCTGACCCTCTACCGCTATCTTGCCAGCTTGTTTGAAGACCCAGCAATTCCTATTAGTGTGTGTTGCTGGTTTTTCCTGAGTACCGTGAATTCCACATGGGCGGTCCAGGAGCCTGTCAAGCTGGCTAGGTCCATCTTTGTTCCCCTTATAGGGTTTTCTTTTTTGCCCAGATTTAGGTCCGGCGAATCCAGCATTGACCGCGGCGTCTTCAGTGTCGCTTCCGCCGTTCCTATACCTGCACTTATTTTTATTGCGCTTCGGTTTTCCATTGGCGTCGCGGGTTTTCGAGGTGCCTGCTTCGCCGTTATGAGTACTTCGGGCGAGCCAGCTATCCTCTCCCGCGCAAAAGCGGGTCATCAGAGAGGTCAAGGCGGCCATAGTCCTCGGCTTATCCTGGCCGAGTTGTCGGGCTAGCCATTCATCCCGAATATTATTTTTGAAGGCGGCAATGGCCTCAGCATCGGAGCTGTCTATGATCTGGTTCTTCTTGGTGAGGAACCTATTCCAGAATTTCCGGGCTGATTCGCCTGGCTGCTGGGTAACACGGCTGAGGTCATCTGCGTCCGGAGGTCGGACATACGTGCCCTGGAAGTTTGCCCGAAAAGCGTCTTCTAGGGCCTCCCAACTGCCGATAGAGTGGGAAGGGAGGCTATTAAGCCAGTGTCTAGCCGGCCCCTTTAGCTTGAGCGGCAGATATTTGATGGCATGGAGGTCATCTCCATTGGCCATGTGTATGTGTAGGAGGAAATCCTCGATCCAGACTGTTGAGTCTGTGGTACCGTCGTATGATTCGATGATAATGGGTTTAAACCCTTCTGGGAACTGGTGCTCCATCACCCTGTCTGTAAAGCAGATTGGGTGAGTTGGACCTCGGGACCGAGGAGGATCTCGCCGGGTCTCGGGAGAGAGCCGTGAGTAAGCTTGATCTTGGGCACGGTCGTTCCTGTCCATCCAGGCATCATAGCCGTTGGGCCCAGCGGGGGCGCGTCCCCTGGATCCATAGATGGACCGAGGGGGGCCCTATTTTCTTCAATACGACGTCTAGCATTGCGAGGATCCAGGTGGTCCACGGGGTCTTTACCATGACGGCGTGGAGGTGGCCTTTCACCACGGTCTTCTCGCCTTGGCCTGTCCCAGCCTCTAGGGGGCCGATCGAGGTCGTCAGCAAGCTCTTCATCAAATTCTGGTAGGAGGCTCCTGCGTGGGTAAGACTTCGGCGCGCTATGGCGTCAGTTTTCCATATCCTGCTCGGCGGAAAGCACTTCAACCCAGTTATCATTTAGCGCGTCGGTATTTTCCTGCAGCTGCTGCTGCTTGCGTTTTAGGCTCCGGCCGTCGCGACGAGGCGTCGCCGGAAGCGTTCTTGTTCGAAGGGGTCCTCGGGGACGATGAAGTCCTCGGTACCAAGGCTGTCGTCCTCCTTGGACTCTGGCATGTAATTGTCGTCGGGCCCTTCGAAGAGGTCATCGGGATCAGAGTCCACAAGAAGTCGGTCTGGTGTGCCGTTCCTTACTAGGGAGGCTTGAATGTCCTCTTCCAGGTTGTCGGCGTCGCCGTCCTCCTCGTTGCCGTTATTGGTTCCCCATTATTGCACCTTCGGCACCGTCGCCAGCGTCTTGGAGGGGATTTGGGGGTGTCCACCATATAGACATCATAGGTGGATGTGGCGGTCCACCTGCCCGTGTTGACCGAGGGCAAGGTGTTCTCGATGGGGCCGTCTGCGTGTTCCTCCATATCTGAGGGTTTGCCGTAGTCCAATACGTCAGTTAAATCATCGATCGTAGCGACTAGGTGGGTGGTGGGTGGGATGTAAATTTCCCTATCGTCGGCTTTAAGTCCGATCTGATCATAAACCGAAGACTTGCCGTCCGAGATGGACATGCTCTGGATGCGGCAAAGCATCTCATCAAGGTGAGATAACTCTTCGGGATCCATGGATGCGCTGTAGGCAGGGCTGATTTGAAGTACATCCGGTGCGTGACCAGGCGTGTCCTCGGAGCGAAGAGAGTCTGAACTTAATTCGGAGTTTTGATTCGAAGTCACCTCCGGCACCGCTTCGGGAGTGGGAGCCGGATCTCTCTCTGAACTAGCGGTCGAGGGGAGATCAGCCGGAGTGGCGGCGCTGGTATTCTCAGAGGATGTCGTGACAGAGTTCGGTTCCGGAGTCGAGCCTCCAGAACCGGCCGAGCTTTCGATCAGGCCGAGCGCCGTCCCGATAGGACGAGTTCATCACGGGAATCGGCAGTGTACTCGAGGCCTCCGAAGGTTATGACCCGTCCTGGGGCGTAGTTCACGACGGAAGTCAGATATCCCGTCGAATCGGCGCAGAACATCATGCTGCCGAAGACGAAAAGCTGTCCGGGGACGTAGACGTTCCCACAACTGTTATTGTGATTGATCAGTAGGTGAGCTATCGACCCTACCGGTGATCGCGCAGCGGAACTCTCAATGAAAGCACCAGTGTCAGTGTAAAAACCGGCAGACCTCGAGGTAGGGGGTCCCGAGCTGCGGATCTGGGATCGATGGTAACAGAGACAATGGAGACGATGTTTACCCAGGTTCGGGCCCTCTTAATGGAGGTAAAACCCTACGTCCTGCTTCTGTTATATTGATGAAGATGTATTGAGTGCAGAGTTGATCTACCTCGAGATCGTAATATGAGTCTAACTCCTATGGCTAGGTAAGCAATGTTGCGTATATCCCCTATCACGGGCTAAACCCTATGGCTTATATACACGCCAGGGAGGGTATCTAGGGTTACAAGGTCGGTATCTAGGAGCAAGGCGGCTAGAGAAATCTTGAAGTGTACTACAAGTCTTTGGTAGAGGCAGCCTTGATCACGCCCCCCATGTATGGCCTCCGGAGTCCATCTTGGTCACTCACGAGGGTACATCGGCCCAACCGAGGAGTCGGGTCGGCCCAGTTAGCACCCCCTAATCCAGGACACCGTCACTTGGTTTCATAACTGAGGGAGATACTTATCTCTACTGTGCTGCATCATCCCTTCCTCTTCGGGGATAAAACCAACGCAAGCTACAAGTAGCAGGAAGAATTTCTGGCGCCGTTGCCGGGGAGACATCATCAACATCTATCAAGTACCTTTGCATAAACTCTCATCTCCTTGCATTTACTTTATTTGCCTCTCGTTTTCATCTCCCCCACTTCTAAAACATTTTTACAAAAATACAAAAATATTTTTCGTTTGCCTTTTTCTTGTTTGCTTGTTCGCTTGCTTGTTATCTTGTTTGCGTAGTCACGATGTCTCAAGAAAATACAAAATTGTGTGATTTTTCCAATACTAATAATAATGATTTTATTAGTACTCCAATTGCTCCTCCCGCCACTAGTGCGGAGACTTGTGATATTAATGCCGCTTTGCTAAATCTTGTCATGAAAGATCAATTTTCCGGTAGTCCTAATGAAGATGCCGCATCCCATCTTAACACTTTCGTAGAATTGTGTGACATGCAAAATAAAAAAGATGTGGATAATGATATTGTGAAATTAAAATTATTCCCGTTCTCATTGCGGGATCTGCAAAAATTTGGTTCTCATCTTTACCACGAAATAGTATCGATTCTTGGGATAGGTATAAAGATGCTTTTTTTACCAAGTATTTTCCTCCCACGAAAATTATTTCTCTTAGAAATCAAATTATGAATTTTAAGCAACTTGATCATGAACATGTTGCCCAATCTTGGGAGAGGATGAAATTAATGATAAGAAATTTCCCTACTCATGGTTTAAATTTATGGATGATCATACAAAAAATTTATGCGGGATTGAATTTTGTTTCTAGAAATCTTTTAGATTCCGCCGCGGGTGGTACTTTAATGGAAATTACTTTGGGAGAAGCTACTAAATTGCTTGATAATATTATGGCAAATTATTCACAATGGCATACTGAAAGAACTCCTGCTAGCAAAAAGGTGAATTCTATTGAAGAAATTAGTACTTTGAGTGATAAAGTTGATGCGCTTATGAAATTGGTTGCTAGTAAAAATACTCATATTGATCCTAATGATGTGCCATTGTCCACTTTGATTGAGCAAAATAATGATCCCGTAGATGTGAATTTTGTCTCGCGAGACAATTTTAATAATAATGCTTATAGAGGTAATTTCAACGCTAGACCGTTTCCTGGAAATTCCTCTAATAATTATGGCAATCCTTATGGCAATTCTTATAATAATAATAATAAGATGCCTTCTGATCTTGAAAGTAATATTAAAGAATTTATTAATGCTCAAAAAGTTTTCAACACTACGATCGAAGAAAAATTGAGTAAACTTTATGATATGTCTAGGAGCATTGATAGAATTATTCATGATGTGGAAAATCTTAAGACTCAAATTTTGCCACCCGAAATTGATATTAGTGAATCAATTAAGGCTTTATATGTCTCCATGGATGAGAGTAAGAAAAGAACCGCCATGCTAAAAGCTAAACGAGAATTTTTAGAAAAAGCGATTCCTCCCAGTTTCTATCGTAGTAATGATGAGGATATTAAAATGATTGGTGTTTCATCTATTGATTCTTTGTTTAGCAATATAAAAGTTGATGAAAAGGGGACTGAAGAAGAGTCAAATTTAGCTAGTAGGCGTTCCCATAATTCGGAGGGTGAAAATCTTATTGAAAAAATTGCTAAAAGTGGGTTTGGAGAGGTAAAAACTTTAGATAGCGATGTGCCCACTCTCTTGGATTACAAAGATTTTAATTATGATAATTGTTCTTTGATTGAATGCATTTCTTTGTTACAATCCATGTTAAATTCACCCAACGCTTATGAGCAAAACAAGGCTTTTACTAAACACATCGTAGAAGCAATGATGAAAGCGTTAGAAGAAAAACTAGAACTAGAAATTTTAATTCCTAGAAAATTATATGTTGAATGGGAACCCACCATTAAAGTTAAAATAAAAAATTATGAGTGCAATGCTTTATGTGATTTGGGTGCTAGCGTTTCCACAATTCCAAAATCTCTATGTGATGTGCTAGGTTTTACCAATATAGATGAATGTTCTCTTAATTTGCATCTTGTGGATTCTACTATTAAAAAACCAAAGGGTAGAATTAATGATGTTATTATTCTTGCAAAGAGAAATTATGTGCCTGTTGATTTTATTGTTCTTGATATTGAATGCAATTCTTCTTGCCCCATATACTTGGTAGACCGTTCTTACGAACTATAGGTGCCGTTATTGATATGAAAGAAGGAAATCTAAAATTTCAGTTTCCACTAAAAAGGGTATGGAGCATTTCCCTAGGAAAAGAATTAATGAACCATATGAATCAATTATGAGGGCCACTTATGGAATCAACTTGAAAGATGACAATACTTGAAACTATGCATTATGCCTAGCTAGGGGCATAAAACAATAGCGCTTGTTGGGAGGCAACCCAATGAACAAAATAAATTTTTTCTGTTATTGTGTGTTTTCACAATTATGATACTGGTATGATTGTGTTTTTGTGTTTTTACTTAGTGTTTGTGCCAAGTAAAGCCTTTAGGATGATTTGGAAGATAGTATAATTGATGCTGTTTGGAAACAGAAAGTTTTGCATCCAGTGCCCGAATGTTGTTTCTGTACTGGAGCGTCAGAAAAATCTGAAATTTTTACACAATATTGGTATATGAATTTCCCACGTTTTCCTAATATTTAAGAATTTTTGGAGTTACAGAAGTATGGCTTTTAAATAGATTGCTACAGACTGTTCTATTTTTGACAGATTCTGTTTTTCATGCACTACTTGCTTGTTTTGATGAATCTATGGATTGTATCGGGGGGTATAAGCCATGGTGAAGTTAGAGTACAGTAGGTATAATGCAAAAATAAAATAAGAATGGGTTTGCAACAGTACTTAAAGTAGTGATTTATTTTGTTATACTAACAGATCTCACGAAGGTTTTGTTGAGTTTTGTGTGATTGAAGTTTTCATGTTTTGGGTGAGATCAGGATGGATGAAGGAATAAGGAGTAGTAAGAGCCTAAGCTTGGGGATGCCCGAGGCACCCCAAGATAATAATCTAGGAAGACTCAAGCGTCTAAGCTTGGGGATGCCCCGGAAGGCATCCCCTCTTTCTTCTACCAACCATCGGTAATTTTACTTGGAGCTATATTTTTATTCGTCGCATGATATGTGTTTTGCTTGGAGCGTCTTGTATTATATGAGTCTTTGCTTTGCTTGCTTTTTAGTTGGTCACAATCATCCTTACTGAACGCACCTATCTTGAGAGAGCCACACGTTTATCATCATTTGTTAGAATACTCTATGTGCTTCACTTAAATTTTTTGAGCTAGGCAGTTGCTCTAGTGCTTCACTTAAATCTTTTTGAGCACGGTGGTGGCTAAATTTTGATGAAATTAACTCTCATGCTTCACTTATATTATTTTGAGAGTTGATTAAAATTTTGAAGAAATAAATTCTCATGCTTCGCTTATATTATTTTGAGAATTGATAAGATTGAAATTTTGAAGAAATATTTGCACTCTCATGTTTCACTTAAATCTTTTTGAGAGTTGATGATAGTAACGGTAATTTGCACAAGATATGAATTTGGTCCCAAAGTGATGAATATTCAAGAAGGATATAATAAAAACTTTCATATAGATCATTGGATATGATAAGTGTGATTCCTTGCAATAGTTTTGCGATATGAAAATGATAATATGTGAGTCATGTTAGTGAGTAATTGTGATTTAGTAAGAATATTAGTGTTAAGGTTTGTGATTCCCTATGCATGCACATTAAGTCAATAGTTATGCAACGAAATTATATCCTACTTATGGTGCATTATTCGGTGTTAGTTATGTTCAATGCATGTTTATGACCGTTTTCGTTTTTTGGTTGGTTGCTTCTCAATCTATTTGCTAGCCTTCATTTGTACTAAGCGGAAATACTGCTTGTGCATCCAAAATCCTTAAACCTAAGTTGTGCCAAATGAGTCCACTATACCTACCTATATGCGGTATTTCAATGCCGTTCCAAGTAAATTTGCGTGTGCCAACTCTAATTTTCAAAATAATTTTTCCGTTTTGTGTGCCCGTACCGCTCATGAAGCGGCAGGGGGTGGCCATTATTTTCCATCCTAGGTGTGTTATTCTCACGATGAGTGTTTATTCACTTGTCATTGCACGAGAGAGTGGTTGGTAATAGGGATGCCCAGTCCCACAATGAATCAAAAATTAATAACAACAAAATTCCTTGGAAAGTGTTGGTATGGAGGGCACCCGTGGATACGGCTAGACATGGATTGTGAAAGAATGGTGGAAAGGAAATAAACTTTACTTTCTGTTTGGCAACCGCCTATGATGTGTCTAGCATGGAAAATAATGGGAATTCTCGGTCGTTTTCGTTGACAGGAAAAGCATGCCTCTCAAAATATTTTTATCTCTCTAATTTCAGCTTTGAGCTCTAGCACATTTGATAAATCTCTGCTTCCCTCTGCGAAGGGCCTATCGATTTACTTTTATGCAATTTTTATTTTTACTTTGAGTCTCCATCTTCCCTTATAAAGCACCAACTAGAGAGCGCTATTGTCATACTTGTGCATTGGATGTAGCTAATATTTGAGTGTGTTTCATGAATGGATCAATGATTGAGCATAATGGGCTAGGGATAACTTTC
Source organism: Elymus sibiricus (assembly GCA_039707655.1). NCBI lineage: Eukaryota > Viridiplantae > Streptophyta > Magnoliopsida > Poales > Poaceae > Elymus > Elymus sibiricus. The sequence continues at coordinate 310,835,904 of CM077674.1, forward strand.
TTTAGCGTTGATATTTTGAAAGACATGGTTGCTTGTTAGCATGCTTGAGTATTTATATCTTCATGTCAAATTATAGACTATTGCTTTGAATCATTCAAATCCAATTTCCATGCTATAAAAGAAAAGAATATGTGATGAATATGTTAGGCAGCATTCCACATCAAAAATTCTGTTTTTATCATTTACCTACTCGAGGACGAGCAGGAATTAAGCTTGGGGATGTTGATCCGTCTCCAACGTAACTATAAATTTTGATTGTTCCATGCTGTTATTTTATCAATCTTGCATGTTTTTATATACATTTACAGCAATTATATATCATTTTTGGAGACTAACCTATTAACCTAGTGCCCAGTGCCAGTTGTTATTTTCTGCCCTATTTTTGTTTTACAGAAAATCAATACCAAACGAAGTCCAAATGCCACGAAACTTTTTGGAGATTTTTTTCTGGACAAGATAAACACTAGAAGCTTTGGGAGGAACCCAAAAGCCCCCGTGGGTGCCCACGAGGCACCAGGGCGCACCTGGGGGGGGCAGGCGCGCCCTGGTACCTCGTGGGGCCCACAGAGCTCCGTTAGACCTAATTCCTCCACTATAAATTCCCAAAAAATAGATACCCTCAGGGGAGTCCACGAAATACTTTTTCCGCCGCCGCAAGTTTCTGTTCTCGAGAGATCCCATCTAGAGGCCTTCGCCGGTACTCCGCCGGAGGGGGAATCGATCACGGAGGGGCTCTACATCAACCTTGCTGCCCTTCTGATGATGCGTGAGTAGTTTACCATAGACCTTCGGGTCCATAGGCAGTATCTAGATGGCTTCTTCTCTCTTTTTGATCTTCAATACAATGTTCTCCTCGATGTTCTTGGAGTTCTATCCGATGTAATCACTTTTTGCGGTGTGTTTGTTGGGATCCGATGAATTCTGAGTTTATGATCAGATTATCCATGAATATTATTTGAGTCTTCTCTGATCTCTTTTATGCATGATTATTATAGCTTCATATTTCTTCTCCGATCTATTGATTTGGTTTGGCCAACTAGATTGATTTATCTTGCCATGGGAAGAGGTGCTTTGTAATGGGTTCGATCTTGCAGTGCTCAATCCCAGTGACAAAAAGGGACATGACACGTATGTATCGTTGCTATTAAGGGTAAAAAAGATAGGGTTTATTCATACGTGAGTTTATCTTGTCTACATCATGTCATCGTTCTTAAGGCGTTTCTCCGTTCTTATGGACTTAATACACTAGATGCATGCTGGATAGCGGTCGATGTGTGGAGTAATAGTAGTTGATGCAGGCAGGAGTCGGTCTACTTGTCTCGGACATGATGCCTATATACATGATCATTGCCTTGGATATCGTCATGATTATTTGCTTTTCTATCAATTGCCCAACAGTAATTTGTTTACCCACCGTATGCTATTTTCTCGAGAGAAGCCTCTAGTGAAATCTATGGCCCCCGGGTCTATCTAAATCATATTACTAAAACCCTAAAAATATTGCTGCCATTTTCTTTTATTTATTTTATTTTGTATTTTTGTTTCAATCAATCTATCTATCATATACAATTTAATTTTGCAATTGATCGCCAAGGGATTGACAACCCCTCGTTTGCGTTGGGTGCAAGGATTTGTTGTTTGTGTGCAGGTACTGCTAACGAGGTGTTGCGTGATTCTCCTACTGGTTCGATAACCTTGGTTTCATAACTGAGGGAGATACTTATCTCTACTGTGCTGCATCATCCCTTCCTCTTCGGGGATAAAACCAACGCAAGCTACAAGTAGCAATCATCACATAGCCTATACCATGTCAATGCCTTTCCCTCCAAAGATAAAGGGAATACTTTCTTCTTAACTCCATCTCCGAATAAACCTGCAAGCTTAAACAATTCACAAATTTCATCCACATAGATCAAGTGCATATCAGGATGTACCGTTCCATCTCCTGCATAAGGATTAGCTAGCAGTTTCTCTATCATACCCGAAGGAATCTCATAATAAATATTTTCAATAGGTGCAGTAGGTTGAGGAGCAACTATTTGTGCTTCCGGTCGAGGTGAAGATACCCCGAACAAACCCCTCAAAGGATTACTTTCCATAGTGACAAGTAACAGTAAATTTCAGCACGTAATATAAATGTTTCCTTACCAAATTCCGCTCACCAAAGGCGCTTCACTCCCCGGCAATGGCGCCAGAAAAGAGTCTTGATGACCCACAAGTATAGGGGATCAATCATAGTCCTTTCGATAAGTAAGAGTGTCGAACCCAACGAGGAGCAGAAGGAAATGACAAGCGGTTTTCAGCAAGGTATTTTCTACAAGCACTGAAATTATCGGTAACGAGAAGTTTGATTGCAAGATAATTTGTAACAAGTGACAAGTAGCAATAGTAAAAAAGAGTGCAGCAAGGTGGCCCAATCCTTTTTGTAGCAAAGGACAAGCCGAAACAATTTCTTATAATAAGCAAAGCGTTCTCGAGGACACATGGGAATTTCATCTAGTCACTTTCATCATGTTGGTTTGATTCGCGTTCGCTACTTTGATAATTTGATATGTGGGTGGACCAGTGCTTGGGTGATGTTATTATTTGAACAAGCCTCCCACTTATGATTACCCCCTCTCGCAAGCATCCGCAACTACGAAAGAAGAATTAAGATAACTATAACCATAGCATTAAACATATGGATCCAAATCAGCCCCTTACGGAATAGCGCATAAACTAGGGTTTAAGCTTCTGTCACTCTAGCAACCCATCATCTAATTACTACACCACAATGCATTCCCTTAGGCCCAAAGATGGTGAAGTGTCATGTAGTCGACGTTCACATAACACCACTAAGAGAATCAACAACATACATATCATCAAAATATCGAACGAATACCAAATTCACATGATTACTTATGACAAGACTTCTCCCATGTCCTCAAGAACAAAAGTAACTACTCACAAATCATATTCATGTCCAAGATCAGAGGGGTATTGAATAGCATATTGGATCTGAACATGTAATCTTCCACCAAATAAACCAACTAGCATCAACTACAAGATGTAATCAACACTACTAGCAACCCATAGGTACCAATCTAAGGTTTTGAGACAAAGATTGAATACAAGAGATGAACTAGGGTTTGAGATGAGATGGTGCTGTTGAAGATGTTGATGAAGATTGGTCCTCCCACGATGAGAGGATCGTTGGTGATGTCGATGGCTCCGATTTCCCCCTCCCGGAGGGAAGTATCCCCGGCGGAATCGCTCCGCCGGAGAGCAAAAGTGCTCCTGCCCAAGTTTCGCCTCGAGACGGCGGTGCACCGTCCCAAAAGTCTTCTCCTTATTTTTTCTAGGGAAAATGGGCTCATATACCAGAAAATGGGCACCGGAGGCTGGCCAGGGGCCCCACAAGCCACCAGGGCGTGCCTGGGGGGGGGGGGGGTGGCGCGCCCTGGTGCCTCGTGGGCACCTGGGTGGCCCCCCTCTGGTACTTCTTTCTCCCAATATTTTTTATTTATTCCAAAATAAATTTCCATGAAATTTCAGCTCATTTGGAGATGTGCATAATAGGTATCTCTGACATAGCTTTTTCAGGTCCAGAATTCTAGCTGCCGGCAATCTCCCTCCTTGTGTAAATCTTGCATATTAAGAGAGAAAAGGCATTAGAATTGCTCCACAAAGTGTTATATTGATTAAAAACACTATAAATAAAAGTAGTAAAACATGATGCAAAAAGGACGTATCAGGATGCTCCCAGAGTTTAAATCTATAGTGGGGTCATTCTTAGTGAAGTCAAGTACGTGTTAAGCAATATCCTCCGTCCAAAAATCTGTAATGGGGAGGAGTAGCATTTCAATTGCAGTCTTCCCTACTCTATTCCTGTCTGTTAGAGAAGTTGAAATAGAGTAATTCAAAAATAGAGTTTCTGCGCCGGCTAGGGTTCCTGACCGTGAAAAGGGGAAAATCACTATGTCCGCCCTCCTGGAATGGAATGGAATGTAGGAACTTTTACCTTCGTTTGTGGGTGTTGGGTTTCTCGCATCCATCGGCTGATTCTGTCGCTGCTCTTTGTTGCGATCTACGCCGCCGGTGTTCAGAGCGCAGGTTCTCGCTGTCAGTCGCCGCCGCCGGGAGGGGGTTTTGGTGCTGTCGCGGGCACTATTTTATGGTTTGTGTCTTGCAATGGAGGGCGGTTGGCGAAGTGCGGCGGTGGTTGTCCGGTGAGGCGAACTCGATTTCGTAGTTGGGCTGGTCTGCCGGTTTGGAGGAAGGGGCAGAAGGAAGGAGCAGAGCGTGCGGGAGGCGTAGTGTTCAAGATTTTCCCTGCGAAAGGGGAAGGAGGAGACCAGCAGAGCGAGGCGAATGATCGAACCGTCTCTAATTTTCCACCGTCCGTATAAGCATCAAGATTCGTGCAACAGTCTGTGGGCCTGTCGGCGCTAGTTTTTTGACAACCTGGGTGTTTTTTTTTGTTTGCTTCTTACGTGTCAGTCGGTGGGACTCTGGCATTTTTGTATTTAAGTTCAGTGACACCACTAAAAATAAAATAAAAAAGGTAGTGGTACGGCACCCATGTCAAGAAAAATGCAAAAGCAGTTGTTCGTGGGAGCGCGGTCGTGCCTTTGTTTTCCAAATGTTTCCAGTGACACGTTTCACCGTGTGAGGCATAGAAGGGCAGCACCCGGGGGCACGGTTTCAAGAGCACAAAAGGCATGTTTGTGCCTCTGTGTTTCAAAAGTTTTCAGTAACCCGTTCACCCTGAGACACACGGCCGTGATGTGTCTACAGTTTTGTATTAAGTAGCGCCACGGTCATGCCTCTTCGTGTTCCTGATATTTTTCAGTGCCTCATTTACTCATTGAGGCATGGATGTGATGGCATTATAGTCGCGGTCCTATGTTATGTAGAGGCAGTGTCATGTTTCCGTTTTCACGTACACTGGGAGGGGCGATGATGTGAAGCCAAGGTAGGCACGTTTGTAGAAGCATATGTTTTCGTTTTCAAACGAAACAGGTACGGGCGTGGCTCTTTGTGTTGCAATTGTTTTCAGTGATGCGTTCATTAAGAGAGGCTCGGCCGTGTCTACTGTGGAGGCACGAAGTTGTCTCCAGTAAAGGCATGACGGTCCGTCTGTTTTTTCCAATTGTTTTCGTGGTGTTCCATTTTAAGAAGAGGCGCATTGATGCCTCTGTATTCCAAATGTTTTTTGGCTGTCACGTGTAACTGTAGGAGCACGGATGTGAGGTCAACAGGGGCACGTCTTCGTATTAAGCAGGGTCACGTTCGTGTGTGTTTGTGTTCCAAATGTTTTAGGCTGACACTCGCGGAAGTGAAGGCCATGGAGGCACGGGTCCCTAATAAGCACAGAGAAGTTCTTGTCTCTTTGTGTTCCAAAGTTTCGGCTGGCAGGCACGGACGTGAAGCCCATAGAGGCACTGTTCGGTATTAAGCAGAGTCACATTCGTGCGTCTTTATGTTCCAAATGTTTCCGCTGATTCGTTCAATTCGAGAGGCATGGATGTGAAGCCTGCAAAGGCACGTTTCCCTATCACGCAGGGTAATGTTCGTGCCTGTCTGTGTTCCAAATGTTTTCGGTGACACGTTTAACTGCGAGAGGCTCAGAGCTGCTACCTCTATTAGGCTTGGTTATGTGTTATGCAGAGTCACGTTCGTGCGTATCTGTGTTATGCAGAGTCACGTTCGTGTGTCTCTGTGTTCCAAATGTCTTCACTCAGAGAGGCACGGCCATGACTTTTGTGAGAGAGGCATGGACGTGACACGCCATTCGTGCCTTTTCGTGTTCCAGACATTTATAGTGGTTGTTTTAAGTGCGTGGCGTGGAGCATCTGCATGCACTATTTTAGATGGGATGGATGTTCATGCCTGTTTTGCAAATCTTTTTATAGTTCACTGTGAGAGTCACGAACGTGCGGACACGACAGGCACAGTCCTGTATTAAAGTGCGGCATGGTCGTGCCTCTGTCTTCTAAATGTATCAGCGATACGCTTCGCTATGAGAGGCATGGTCGTGACTCCTGTGGAAGCAAGAACGTGACACGGACGTGAAGCATGGAGCTTATGCCTGTGTGATAGGCTCGTTCTGTATTAAGAAGAAAGTAAATCTCCTTGGATCTGATGGCTCAGAATAATGCCTACGTACGTGTCTCTGCTTAATAAAGAGAAACCCTAAACCATGTGAACGCTACGAACGAACGGTTCGTAGCGTGCAATGGAAGAACGCCTCGAACTGCGAGAGGCATGGAGCAGAATCACGTTCTTGCCTCTCTGTTTTTTCGCTGACTCATTTACTGATTGAGGCACGGGCTTGATGCCACTATATAGGCAAGGTCCTATGTTAAACAGGGACAGCGTTGTGACTCTGTTCACATTACGCTAACGTCACGTTTAGTGTGAGAGGCACACACATGAATCCACGTGAGGCATAGTTTTAGAAGCAGGAGAGGCGCGGTCGTGCTCCTCTTTTCCTGATGTTTTCACTGACATGGTGTTTAGGAGAGGCACGACAGTGTAGACATGAGTGGCATGGTTACATGCGAAGCGGAGTCACGGTTATGTCTGAAGAAGAGTCACAGTTACATGCATTTCAGTCAGAGTGAAATGGCCTTCACGTCACGACCGAGCCACAAACATGAATTCATATCGGGCACGCTCGTGCCGCAGTGTTCCAAATGTTTTCGTTGGGTTATTCAGTCATACGTTTTCTGGTGAGGAGATGTTCACTGTGACTCTGTGAGGGGCCCCGATGTGAAAGCACGGTTGTGCGTGTATGTTCCAAGTGTTTTTGGTGACGACACTGTTCATTGTTAGAGGCACGTGTCTGAAGTTATAAGAGGCACTTGTTTCAAGCAAAAGAGGTTTTAGAGGCACGAAATTACATCCAGTAGAGGCAGCGTCGTCCGTCTGTGTTACAATAGTTTTGCTGGTTGTTCGGAGGCGTGGGGTAAAATTTTGACTCAAAAATTCAGAAAAAATAAATACGCCTCTAAAGATAGCGTGATGGTTAATAATATATTGAAAATAGAAAAACACATGATCAAAAAACCGCGTTCAAAAACCCACAATCATAGACGACCCCCACTCCGAGCGGTTACGTTGCAAAAACGACGATCACAAACGCCCTCCACGATCTGTATAACCGCAACGTCGGACATATCGTGCAGTCATCGGTTGCCGCCATCCCACGCCTTAAATTCAGACCTTCGCACAGTCTTCCTCCTCCACAAACATTGCCATTGCGCTTCCATCACACCGTTCCCACTCATCGTTCTCCATAGAAACCGTTCTCCCTGCGATGGGGTTCATCAAGGAGTTCAAGGAGGTCCGAGCCCACGGCAACACCATGTTGCACGTGATCCACACCAGTGACTTGGACGAGGCGGTGACCATCGTCGAGAAGTACGAGCAGCACCTCAAGTACCAGTGGCACAAGATCGTCAGTGTAGATGTCGAGTACAGCAACGAGGGTGCAGACAAGCAGAAAGCCGCCCTCGTCCAGCTCTCTGTCGGCAAGACTCAGCCGGTGCTGCTCTTCCAACTGAGCGCCGCCGATGACAAGTGCCCAGTGTTCGACAACTTCCTTCTCGACCCAAGGTACACCTTTGCTGGCTTCTCCATCGACGGGGACATAGAGAAGCTCGAGCGCGTTGGGCTGGAGATCACCAACTTTGTCGACATCCCGAAGGAATGGAGGGTGCCCGAAGCTACCAAGGCGCTGGACTCGCTTGGAGATGTCTCCGGTCCTCATCGACGACTCCTACAATGACATGAAGAAGAAGATTACTGATGCAAAACACAAGCGCTGGGAGTGCATGCCTCTGTCCATGAGGCACATCGAGTATGCAGCAAAGGACGCTTACGCGGCGTATGAGATATGGAGCCGGATCACCATCACCCAGGACGGGCTTCGCCAGGCAAAGATGGAGAAGTCTAGGAAGCGCCCCAGGACCTGGGGAGACTACTACCGAAGACGAAGATGGGGCCGCCCAAGGAAGTGTCTGTCAATGTGCTCGAGCCATTTTAGATTTGTCATCGGATTTGCTTTCTGTCTAGTTTGTAGTTGATTGTTTGCTTCTTATCTAGTTTGCTTTGTAATCAGGCTCGAATTGCTTATGTTATGACCAAATTTAGTTCTAGTACATTGTTGCACCTTCTCTATTACAAATTATTGGAGTTCACTAAAACCCACGTACTGGAAAACGAATGAATGTAGCAGTAGCTAGTCCTTGATTCGTGCATTGCACAAAGTAGTTGCCATTGCAGCGCACAACCGACGAACATGGAGTGCACGACTGAGGAAAAAGCAGTACAGAAAACGAGGATCATGCAGTACAGGAAGTTGATAAAATGTTCATTATGTTTTAGAAGCAGAAGATGCACATCCGTGTCTGTTTTCTAAATGTTTACCGTTCTATTTGATAGTTACGAACCATGACGACACGACAGGCACGGTCGTGACCCTTGTGGAGGCACGAACGTGACACGGACGTGAAGTCTCGGAAGACGCCGTTCGTGCCTCTTTGATCGAATTGTTTTCACTGTTAGGTTTAACTGAGAGAGGCATGGACGTGATACCTATACGGGCACAGGTCCTCCGCATTAAGGAGAATCGCCGGATGTGAAGTCACGGGTTCCAATAGCAAAAAGAGGCACGGTCGTGTGCGTGTGTTCCAAACGTCTCTAAAAAAGGCACGTTTACTTATTAAGTCCGTGCCTCTGTTTTCCGAATATTTTCACTGACTCGTTGACTCGTTAAGGCATAGACCTGATGGCATTTTCATGCGGAACTGGCATGATCGTGTCTCTTATGTTTCAATTGTCTTCAGTTTTACGTTCACTGAGGGAGGCACGAAATTACATCCCGCGAATGCAAGGTCGTCTATTTGTTTTCCAATTCTTTCCAGTGTCACGTTCACTCAGAGAGTCACGGACGTGACGGTACCAAAGCCACGGTTGCATATTACGAAGAGGCACAGACGTGCAGGAAATGGAGGCACAGACGTGAAGGCCCGTGACGCACGGAGGTGAAGCCGTGCCTCTGTTTTCCAAATGTTTTCAGTGACACGTTTTCACTGCTAGAGGCACGGTTTTGGGGCATAGGAGGCACGTTCGTGCCTCTGTGCTGCAGATGTTTTCACTGACACGACTCATTGTGAGATGTCGGAAGTAGAGCATCTAGAGGCACGGTATAAGAGGCATGGGGGTGATGGTATTCGAGGCATGTTTTCCAAGCAAAAGAGGTAGACTCGAGCTTCTGGGTTCCCGTTATGGAGGCACGAAATTACATCCAGCAGAGGCATGGTAATTCCTCCGTGTAGAAGTGGAGTGGTCGTAGTGTGGACGAGCAGTTGGGGAGACGATAGGAGAGCAGTGTTTTCCAGTGCGCGCAGAGGTCGGGGTATTTAAGAGAGATTGTGGGAATACGAGGCGTCGATTTGCTAAGTTTGACCGTCTGACGGGTGTGTGCGATGGGGTGCGTTTCGGTAGTATTCCAAATTAATTGCAAACCTAAACATGTTTCGAATTTGCAGTATATAAAGGGCACCTACTCCAAAAACACTGCACATTCCTCCTCGTCCACAATTCTCTACAGAAAAACAAGAGTTTCTTGTTCGTAGCTCTTTGCGTGTGCCATGGCCGATAACCAGGGAGCAAGGACCAAGGCCGTGGAAGCAAGAGAGAGGTCCCGCCGTAAGGTGGTAGCCGCAGCAGAGGTGTCCTTCCGCGGTGCCGAGGTCTCGAACGACCTCTCACGGGTAGGTGATTGCTCTCACAAGCGCATTCGTATTGGAGGCGATCTCGATGAGCCGGTAGTGCTGAATTCCTTGGACAGTGATGATGTGCTCGCTGAGTTAATTAAGCAGCAGGAGTTGATCGCCCGCTTGGAGAAGCTGCTGGAGAAGAGCGATGCCTCGGTTGAGAAGGCGACCGGTCTCATCTCGCGACTTGTTGGTAACAATGCGAAGCTTGTCAACGAGCTCCACAAGAAGAACGAGGAGGCCGCCCGCTAGATGAAGCTGCACGAGAAGAGCAGTGCCTTGGTGACGAAGCTGGAAGCCGTCGTCGAGGAACTTATGGACAAGAAGGCGAAGCTCGTCGCCAAGCACGAGCGGCTGGTGGAAGAATCCGTGGCTGCTGTCGAGCAACAAGTTGAGGCGATGAATAAGGAGATCGAGGAACTCCGCGCCAAGCAACCGAGGAAGAAGGTCGCTGATGACTAAGTAGAGAGCAGTGGACTGAAGTTTCTTATTTTGTCTTGGGTCAAATGGTTATCAGGAACTTTGTTAGCAAATGTATTTTCGTTTCCTGTATCGCCTTAATTTTCCTTGCTTAATCAAATCTATTTAGCAGTGGATCGAAGTTTCTTGTTTTGTCTTGTGTAATTTTGTTGTCAGGAACTTTGTTTACAAATGTAATTGGCACGTTCCAACTGTGTCGTCCGCCTGTGTTCCAACTGTCTGCATATTGGCACGTTCACTCAGAGAGTTATGGATGTGACGCTATGACACGCACGGTCGCATATTATGTAGAGGCACAACAGTGACGGATGAGAGGCACGAACCTGAAGCCGCGGGAGGCACGGACGTGAAGGCACGCGAGGCAAGGACGTGAAGCCGTGCCTCTTTTTCCCAGATGTTCTCAGTGACACGTTTTCACTGCGAGAGGCACAATTTTAGTAGCATGGGAGGCACGGACCTGAAGCCGCGGGAGGCACGGACATGAAGGCGCGCGAGGAATGGACGTGAAGCCATGCCTCTTTTTCCCAGATGTTTTCAGTGACACGTTTTCACTGCGAGAGGCACGATTTAAGTTGCATGGGAGGCACGTTGGTGCCTTTGTGCTCCAAATGTTTTCACTGACACGAGTGACTGTGGGCAGCATGGAAGTGAAGCCCCACGAGGCACGGTTTTAGCCCCACAAGAATATGAGGTGTCTCCTCTTGTTGGGATGTGAATGCCATGTGGCGTTGCTCCGGAAGACCAACGCTTTTAAAGGCATAAGTGCCACGTTTTTAAAAGCATAAGAGGCACGCTTTGAAAAGCACGCACGTGGAGTCTCTACATCCACGGTTCTGTACTAATTAGCGTCATGGCCGAGCATCTGTGTTCCAATTTTTTTTCGCTGACTCGTTCAGTTATAGAGGCATGGACATAGGCTGCCGTGTAGCTTTTTTCACGTACACTAAGAGGGGCCCTGGTGTGAAGTCAATGTAGGCACGGTTTTACAAGCATATGTTTGCGCTTTTAATCGATATGAGCATGGCCGTGTCTGTATCTTCCAATTGTTTTCAATGATACTTTCACTAAGAGAGGTACGGTCGTGTGTCTCTTGGAGGCACTGCCCCGGATTATGTAGAGGCACGGGCGTGAAGCAACGGGAGGCACGGACGTGAAACAACGAGAGCCATGGATGTGAAGCCGCGTGATGCACAAATGTGAAGCTACGTGTGGCACGGACGCGAAGCCGTGCCTATGTTTGTCGAATGTTTTTCAGTGACATGTTTACTTTGAGAGGCACGATTTTAGTATCATTGGAGGCATGTCCGTGCCTCTGTGTTCCAATTGTCTGCATATTGGCACGTTCACTCAGAGAGTTATGGTCGTGACGCTATGACAGGTATGGTCGCATAATATGTAGAGGCACGACAGTGATGGACCAGCAACGAGGGGCACGGACCTGAAGTAACGGGAGACACGGACATGAAGGCGCGTGACGCACGGACGTGAAGCCATGCCTTTTTTTCCAGATGTTTTCAGTGACACGTTTTCACTGCGAGAGGTACGATTTAAGTTGCATGGGAGGCACGTTGGTGCCTCTGTGCTCGAGATGTTTTCACTGACATGACTCATTGTGAGAGGTCGGAAGTAGTGCCTCTAGTGGCACGGTTTAGTAATATAAGAGGCATGGGGGTGACTGTATTGGAGGCACATTTTTCAAGCATGGGAGTCACGGGTTATAGTAGCAAAAAGAGGCTCGGTCGCGTGCATGTGTTCCAAACGTCTCTAAAAGTGGCACGTTTACTTATTGAGTCCGTGCCTCTGTTTTCCGAATATTTTTCAACTGACTCATTCACTCGTAAAGGCACGGACCTGATGATGTTTTCACGTGTCTCTTATGTTTCAATTGTTTTCAATTTATGTTCCCGCTAATGCAATGTCATCTGTTTGTGTTCCAATTCTTTCCACTGACTTGTTCACTCAGAGAGTCACGGACGTGACGGTACCAAAGCCACGGTTGCATATTACGAAGAGGCACAGACGTGTAGGAAATGGAGGAATAGACGTGAAGGCACATGACGGACGGACGTGAAGCCGTGCCTCTGTTTTCCAAATGTTTTCAGTGACACGTTTTCACTGCGAGAGGCACGATTTTAGTTGTATGAGAGGCACGTTGGTGCCTCTGTGCTCGAGATGTTTTCACTGACATGACTCATTGTGAGATGTCGGAAGTAGAGACTCTAGAGGCACGGTTTAGTAGTATAAGAGGCATGGGGGTGACGGTATTGGAGGCACATTTTTCAAGCATGGGAGTCACGGGTTACAGTAGCAAAAAGAGTCACGGTCGTGTGCGTGTGTTCCAAACGTCTCTAAAAATGGCACATTTACTTATTGAGTCCATGCCTCTATTTTCTGAATATTTTTCACTGACTCGTTCACTCGTAAAGGCACGGACCTGATGATGTTTTCACGCGGAAATAGTGTCTCTTATCTTTCAATTGTTTTTAGTTTTACGTTCCCGCAAATGCAAGGTCGTCCGTTTGTGTTCCAATTCTTTCCACTGACACGTTCACTCAGAGAGTCACGGACGTGACGGTACCAAAGCCATGATTCCATATTACGAAGAGGCACAGACGTGTCGAAAATGGAGGCATAGACGTGAAGGCCCGTGACGCACGGAGGTGAAGTCGTGCCTCTGCTTTCCAAATGTTTTTAGTGACACGTTTTCACTGCTAGAGTCACGGTTTTGGGGCATAGGAGGCACGTTCGTGCCTCTGTGCTGCTGATGTTTTCACTGACATGACTCATTGTGAGATGTCGGAAGTAGAGCGTCTAGAGGCACGGTTTTAGTAGTATAAGAGGCATGGGGGTGATGGTATTGGAGTCACATTTTTCAAGCAAAAGAGGCAGACTCATGCTTCTGGGTTCCCGTTGTGGAGGCATGAAATTACATCCAGCAGAGGCACGGTAATTCCTCCGTGTAGAAGTGGAGTGGTCGTAGTGTGGACGAGCAGTTGGGGAGACGATAGGAGAGCAGTGGTATAATTTTTAAATGATAGGAGATGTAGTTTATGAAAAAGACTGATCACTTCTTGTATTTTACAGAAATCATTGTGTACTCTTTTTAGTTTGCATAAAATCTAAAGGTCACTGCTTATTATACCTAGCTTGCTTCATTTAGATAGTTCTTGATTCTACTGTTTAATGATCACTAGTTTCTTAAAATAACTCTCTAAATAAGTTGGCTGAAGAGGTAGCTCCATATTAATTTAAGCTGGTTTAGAAGAAAGTTAGTAACTCCGTGGACAGAGGAAGCACAACAGGGGGTGGAGGTACAGAATTAGTGGTGCGAGTGCCTAACCATTGACGTGCCTTTTTTTCCGCAGAGAGGTGTGAACTGTGGAGTCGTGGAATGGGTTGACCACCCTTGGCTTATCATTATGCAGAGGTGCCTACTCAAGCTCTGGGAGATGTTGCATGAGAGCAATGATGATAGGCAAGCACAGAATGAAGAGATAAGCAAGCTTAAAAAGGACAATGAACAAGTGAACCTTAAGCTCAAGAACCTTGTTGCAGATGTGGAAAGAACTAGTGTAACTACCATGGAGATTGACAGGCAGAAGAAGCAAATGCGTATCGATGATAAAGACCTCAAGCGCATTCAGGCGTCTCTCACATGTGCCATTCGGAATCTCAAGGAGGAGAGGGATGAGATTAAGCTGGAGAGGGATTTTATGAAAGAGGAGGTGCACATGCCGAAGGAGAACAAGAAGAAGGTGCAAAGCGTCATCTATGATCTCTTGGTGCAAGGGTTTGCGAACAATGATGAGCTCCTGATGATCAAGGAAATTCTTGATGACCGATCATTAAGAATTATTTTCTGTTGCAACGTTGAGAGGAATACTCGTCTAGTATAACTTTGCGGTTGGACATTGATACAGGTGTCGATCTTATTTTCGCAATCTTTCAAACGCCGTGTGGTGGTGTACATGTATTCTGTTAGATATGAATGCTCTATTGCATTGTAATGAACCTCCCAAAGGCCGTCTAGTGGCCAGCATGCAAGCTACTGGATATGTATGCTCTATTAGATATGTATGCTCATTTGAATATGTATCCTGATCTTCTAAATATTTTTCTTTTCAAATGGCACGTGTTGCTGGCAAGGCGCACCCGTGAATCTTTCGGCTGCCACGGTTCCACATGACATGTATTACTAGCATCTAGCGGGGCACGGTTCTACGCGATGCAGGAGCTTGGCACTACCAACGACATAAATTGAATCTACAGAGAGGCACGGTCGTGACCTTGAGGCAGCACGACTACTCCTGAAGCAGAGGCACAGCTGTGCAACCACGTCTTGAATGTTTGCAATCACGCATAACTCGTTTGAGACAGAGATTCTATGGCAGGCACGTATCAATTTGCAGTAAGGGAACGACGTGAATCTACCAGACGCACGGTTCAGTATGCATCGTGCCTCTGTGTGTTCCAAAAATTTCCATGGAAACATTCATTGTGAGATCACTGGAAGCACGTTTTGACATTAAAAAGATTCACGGTCCTGCCGCTATCTTCCAAATGTTCTAGCTGAAACGCTCACCAACAGACACACGGTTCTTGAGGTACCAGAGGTACGGTCCTGCCTGTGTATTGCAAATGTTTCCGGTGACACGTTAATTGCCAGAGGCACGGCCGAATGGTCACGAGAGGCACGGTTATACGGGTGGACGAAGCACGGTCGTGCTTCGGTATTGCAAATGTTTCCAATGACACGTTCATTGTCAGGGCCACGGTCCTACACTAAGAAGAGTCACGGTCGGGGCTAAGTATTCCAAAAGTTTCCGCTGAAACATTCACTGTGAGAGGCACGGACGTCGGGTAACATGATGCACGGTTTTACATTAAGCAGAGCCACGGGTTTACAAGCAGCAGATCCACGAGTTTACAACCAAGTCTGCAGCTCTTCTTCTTCTAAATGGTTTTTATACGACAACGACTGTCTGGTTGAGGCAAATACAGTTCTCCAGGTCATATGAAATGCGTAGCTCTGGGCATTTTGGTTGATGTGACAACAATTATAATTTATGCAGCTTTAATATTTTTTTCCTGTGCAGCTGCGCACTGCTCCACATCATAGAACCAATCTAGTAATATAAACCATAGCAATTAGAAGACGAGCACAATTAGAAGACTTTTTATCCAAGGATTGTTATGACAAGCTTACACACGGTGCAAAAAAGTACAAGTGTTGTTTGATCATGTTTAGACAAAACTTAGACTGACGGTGTCCTGGACTAGGGGGTACTCACCACATCGTCTCCCGACCAGGTGGGTTGAGCCGAGGACCCCCATGGCGGTTCACTAATGGGCCACTTCGGGCAGCCCATGACGCATACAAGGAAGACTCTACAAGACTTGGTGCACAAGCCGAAGACTCTCCTAAACCCTAGGCCACCGGTGCATATATAAACCGAGGCCAGACTAGTCAATAGAGGATCTGAGATTCATTAGAACAATCTCGTGGTAGCCACATGTACTCTGTACTATACCCCATATCAATACAATCAAAAGCAGGACGTAGGGTATTACCTCTTCGAGAGGGCCCGAACCTGGGTAAAACTCTGTGTCCATGTTACCATCGCTCCAAGATGCCTAGCTTAGGACCCCTACTACGAGATATGCCGGATTTAGAACCGACATTGGTGCTTTCATTTAGAGCCTGCTGGCAGTCGCCGCGGTGCGATGGGAATTCAGATCGTCTCCAGCGCGATCTACACGTCGGAACCGAGCTTTATTGTCGATGTCGGCATCTTCGTCGCCGGCTCAACTAGTCACCTCGGCTGGGCCGACGACTAGGCTTATCTTCGGATCATCAAGTTCGGACGCATTTCTTCGTCATCATCAACTCCGATCTCATCCGGGATCATGGAAAAATCGTACATGGTGCTCGGGGGCTTAACGTCAACATTGCCCTCGCGCGATAATGCAGTTTTTCTGGACAGCGGATTCGTGCTCGCCATCCCCGTCTCCTCGAGCCTCACTTTGACGATTGCTTCGGTGGAATTGTGAGGAATTGAGTCTATAACAACCCTGCAAAATTTCATCGCGTTCCAATGGAGGAATCTCCGGCGATCTCCGATATACCGGAGCTCTGTCGAATCTGGACGGGAATCTGGACGAGTTTAGGGCGAGGAGTCTAGCAGTCAGCTCGGACGTCCTTTGGAAGATTCAACCATTCATCGTCTGCGGAATTCCCATATCTACCACCCCTAAAAATTTCAGGTCGATCCTACCGTTCAAACTCCGGGAAGCGTCCGATGATTGAATCAATTTTCGGATCTGTTTTCTGTGCGAAAACGAATCCGACCCGAGTTCATCTTTTTCATGAACAGATTATCGGACATCCTTTTTGAAGGAATTTTTTTATAGGGTATTGTGTTTTGTTTACAAACACGTGCCCACAAATTTTAAGCCTTTTCTGAGGCGATCTTCGTCATCGCGCCGGTGTCAAACCAACCCGGACACGTTGCTCCATGGCTGCCGACCTGCGCCAGCATCGGCTGCGCCGTCGCTTCATCGAGCCGACGATAGCCACCTCGGATCATCACCTCGGCGAGCCGACCAAGAGTTCGGCACCGCTCTCCCTAATGATCGTCAAGATAACATCGTCACCTTATGGACTGCACGAGTCGGGCGCGCCAGCATCGCCGCGCGGTCACTTCTCAAGCCAGCATTGATCGCGTCACAAGTTCCGACCTACGTCGGCATCGCCGCGCCGTTGCTTCTTCCAGCCGATGTCCACCATGGCGACTTGCTAAGACACCTCGGCTGGCATAGGGCTGCAACATCACCTTACCGACCTGCTCCGACACCTCGGCTAGACCGGGGGCTTCGCCATCTCTTCATCAACCTACTCCGGGGACTTCGGCGTCACCAGCTGACCAGCTTCGTCAGCTCGGCCGGACCGGGGGCTTCGCCTCAACATCTCGGCAGTGTCATACTAGCACTTCATCAATCCGAGCTCTTCACTCGGACACCTCGGCCGGACCGGGGGCTTCGCCATCGCTTCATCGACCTACTCCGGCATCACCCTGCCGACCTACTCTGTCTCCTCGGCTGGACCAGGGGCTTTGCCTCGGCACAACGGCAGTTTTGTGCTGCCACTTCATCAGCCGAGCTCTTCGCTCGGCCATCCCAGGACCGGCTTGGGGGCTGGGATCTCGACCCGTTGCAAGCCCGGACTATGTCATCAACACCGAGCACATTAACCAGCTAAGTCGCTTTCATGCTTAACTTTTTTCAATTTTCAATTTTTGTTTGGATTGACCAAGCATTATATTTGTGTTATATAAAAGCTCTGTTTGTTAAAAACACTCCCTTTACCCATGTTAACTGGGGGCTCTTAAATTTATACGAGCCGTTTTATAATAAGTGTTTTCTTCTAAGTCGTTACAAAGTCTTTTTCTACCACTCCTTTCTCGACACGAGTGTGTGGTCAATAGCCGGATAGCCTGGTTTCTCTCTAAAGCCGCTCGGGTTTGGTTCGCTAAACTGGCCTGAGAAGCACTCCGCCTTCGGGAATAGGAGGTTGAAGCCGAAGGCTAACCCGCTTGAAGTCTTGAGATCGGATGTGTCATGTTAAAGCACGACGGAAGCACAAATTAATTTTAAGACCAATTTTCGGATTGGCACCAAAAAACTTGATTTAGTTCGGACGTAAAGTTTTTACTAAAGTTTTTTGGTTTCCCGAGCTTATGGCACCTTTAACCTACTTGTAAGTTTTCCTTTCAGGAGGCGGGACATCCTCTTGATCTAGGTGTTCTGCGTGATGGTTTTGCTCGGGAAATCTTTTCTGACCCGCAGTTCAGCATCTTTCCTGCCGAGCTGCACCTCGGCGTTGTCAAAACCATAAGCCTCGCAGTACAATGCCGGACACCTTCAAAGCATCGACAATGTCAACGGGGGGCTGCGACTAGAGCCGAACCCACCAAAAGCCAAGATACTCTATGGAGTCCTCGGCCAAACGTTCTCGGATATTGCTTTATATGCATCAGTTTTGAATTGTGCCTTCGGTCAATAGTTGGGTTGCCCGGCTCCTGTGCTTGCCTCCTACGTTCCGCTTTGTTCGGCTAGGTGTGCAAAGGGAGAACCATTGCGATTGTACTTCCGATTTAACTGGTCAAGTACCTCAGTGGAGAAAGTCGAAAACTGACTGTCACAATGAGCGCAAACTGGTCAGCGATCCGATAACTGTGTCCACCTATAGATCGATAGAGGTCACCCCGTGTTAAACGATGTGACTTTCATACAGTGGGCCGAAGTGCTAATGGTTTGTCCTCGGCTGACACCGAACACTACCGGGGGCTAGTAACTGGCCTCCCACCGTTAAGCTCCTATGACTAAATGGAAGTTATAAAGCCTGCATATCTGATTGCCTCGTTTCCGCTAACACAACCGCCTCCGGGCACCGAGACGTCGGCTAAGGGTTGTCTTGTTATTGTGGAAACACCCTGCGTAGCATCTACAAAGGGGGGGAAGCCGACGATGGGCCACTTTCAGATTATAAACAGTCGCAACGGAGTCAAAATAACATATAGCATTTGTATTTAATATACGAACGCTGTCTTCCCATTAATCGTTATAAAGCCACAATATGCATCAATTTGACTTGAGAACTGGCCAAGCTGGGTTGCCTGGCTCCTGTGCTTACCCCCTACGTTCCCGATTGTTCGGCTAGGGGGTAAAGGGAGCACCTCTGTGATTGATACTACCGGGTTATCCGGGTTAGTACCTCAGACTGGGTGAAGCCGAAAGCTAGCGATCTCAAGAATATAATTGGTCGGCAACGACGGAAGTGAAAATCTCGGTTTTTTTTAAGCCGCATACTTCGGAAATTTCTCCCGAATTGATCTTCACTATTTTTCTCCCACTTAGATCGGAGGTGAAGTTACATTATCCTGCTTAGCATGACAACCCAAAGAAAGGAACCGATAGTGGGACTATTTTCTGTGGAAGATGTTTCTTACGTTAAATAGTAAATAACATATCTCTCCGTGTACCTTTGTTTATAAAACCATATGGCCGGATTGCCTTGTTTTCTGTAAATCTTTGCCCTTATAAAGGCTTTGTAAAGTAGGAAAACACTCCTTGGCTACTGGCCGAGGAGGTTGAAGTCGATGGTCGGTCAACAAAGTTTTGTACAATGCGGATCCGAGTATTCATGATGTAAAGTACTTGAATACATAGAATCATTACACATAAATTATGATTAAAATCAATTTACTCCGGATATTGATCCTTAATTCGGCCACCCTTGCCCAACTTAAGGCTCGGGGGCTACTGGGCTTCGCGCTTCTCACGTAAAAGCCATTAACGGGTTACATCGATCCCCTGATCTGGTGTTGCCACCCGACCAGTGTCTCGGGGGCTACTGCATTGCCTATTCAATACAGACAATTTAAAAAAAAAGTGCGAAACAGTTTCTGAGGAGATTATGATCCTCAGGTTGGTCGGCCGCACCCAACCTGAGTCTCGAGGACTATGCACACCGCGTTTCCATTCCTAAGCATACTGCCAAGCTAGGAGTTGATCCTCAGGCCGATTTCAAGAATCGACCTGAGTCTCAGGGGCTACTGGGATCAGCGGTTTTATGTTTTCCTTCAGGTGCATCCCGGATTTTAGGCCGGCACACACCTTGAGGGCTACTGGCTATATATCTCGGCAGAGAATAAATTGCACCGATCGAAAATATATATATCGCAAAAAATCAGCCCTAGACTGAGGTGGTGCAACACCTCGGAAGCAGTTTGACATATAAAGCTCGGCTGCGAGTGGCTGGCTCCATAGAGAACTTTTTCGGCGTTAAGCTCGGATAACCTCCTTCAAAAAATTTCAAAGACGAGGTACTCTATGCCTCCTCTGCTGCAGTCCGGCGCTGGAGTTAGGATACAGACCGGCGTTGGAGTTCGGCTGCTAAAATGTACCTCGGATGCAGTCCGGTGTTGGAGTTCGGCTGCTAAAATGTACCTCGGATACAAACCGGCGTTGGAGCTTGGCTGCAAAAGACACCTCGGATGCAGTCCGGCGTTGGAGCTCGGATGCAAGAGGACACCGCCGCACGGGAAAAACTTCGAACCCAAGGTATGGCGTAAAAAGTAACAAGGCATTGATAAAGGCCAAGAACCTAAAGGGGCTCCTCGGATACTCGACATATGAACTCTTCGGATACACCTCGGCGATCCTCAAGATCGGAGATGGGAAGATTTGTTGAACCAGTTTTCAAGACCGACGACCGAAGACGAAAACAGTTTGGAAGAACCGAGGAGCGTCCCCAACTTGAAGACCAGTTCAGGGGGCTACTGACGGTGTCCTGGACTAGGGGGTAGTCACCACATCATCTCCCGACCAGGTGGGTTGAGCCGAGGACCCCCATGGTGGTTCACTCATGGGCCACTTCGGGCAGCCCATGACGCATACAAGGAAGACTCTACAAGACTTGGTGCACAAGCCGAAGACTCTCCTAAACCCTAGGCCACCGGTGCATATATAAACCGAGGCCAGGCTAGTCAATAGAGGATCTGAGATTCATTAGAACAATCTCGTGGTAGCCACATGTACTCTGTACTATACCCCATATCAATACAATCAAAAGCAGGACGTAGGGTATTACCTCTTTGAGAGGGCCCGAACCTGGGTAAAACTCTGTGTCCATGTTACCATCGCTCCAAGACGCCTAGCTTAGGACCCCTACTACGAGATATGCCGGATTTAGAACCGACATAGACTCAAAAGGGCGCAACAACATCTAACTCTGTAAGCTTGAACAACTAACTCCAGCCCTATTTTCAGCAGTCACAGCTGAATGGATCCGTCGAATCCAGGTATTCAACATGTCTGTGTTTCAAATCCACGCACGCATGGTCGCAACATGCTGATAATTTAAGGTGGGCGCGTTTAGAAGCCTTATTGTCCCACTGGAACAACTTCTGTTGCTGTTCGTAAAATTCTTGCGTGAACTTTGGGGGAAAGTGAAACTTAATCTTGATGGTCTCTAGCTCCGTTGCATTCAGAATAAGGAACCTCGCAAATTCAATGTTTTTCATGCTATGTTCATAATCTTCCAACGTTCTTGTCTTCAAATGAATGTTGTGTTCCTTGAGAAACACCCGGTGCTTGCGACGCCAATTATTTCTTACACCGTCAGCAACGAATCCTCCCTGAAAACTACTACTTGTAGTCTGCGTTGGTATTTCCCCGAAGAGGAGAGGATGATGCAGTACAGTAGAGATAAGTATTTCCCTTAGTTAAGAACCGTGGTTATCAATCTAGTAGGAGAACCAAGCAAAATTCCGTTAAGCGCACCTGCACACACAAGAGCAAACACTTGCACCCAACGCAAATAAGAGGGTTGTCAATCCTCTTAGCGGTTATTTGCAAGGATTAAATCATATCAAGGTAAATAGATAAACTAAACTAATAATAAAAATAAAAATAAATAAATTGCAGCAAGGTATTTTTAAGTTTTTATATAATAAAGATAGACCCGGGGACCATAGTTTTCGCTAGAGGCTTCTCTCTTGAGCACATAAACATATGGTGGGTAAACAAATTACTGTTGGGCAATTGATAGAAAAGCAAATATTTATGACGGATTCATGGCAATGATCATGTATATAAGCATCACGTCTGAGACAAGTAGACCGACTCCTGCCTGCATCTACTACTATTACTCCACCCATCGACCGCTATCCAGCATGCATCTAGGGTATTAAGTATGAAACAGAGTAACGCCTTAAGCAAGATGACATGATGTAGAGAAGCAAATTCAAGCAATATGAATAAACCCCATCTTTTTATCCTTAATGGCAACAATACAAATACATGTCATGTCCCTTTCTGTCACTGGGATTGAGCACCGCAAGATTGAACCCATCACAAAGCACCTCTCCCATTGCAAGATAAATCAATCTAGTAGGCCAAACTAAACCGATAGATCGGAGAGAAATACAAAGCTATAACAATCATGCATAAAAGAGTTCAGAGAAGACTCAAATATTTCTCATGAATAATCTGATCATAAACTCACAATTCATCGGATCCCAACAAACACACCGCAAAAGAAGATTACATCGGATAGAACTCCAAGAACATCGAGGAGAACATTGTATTAAAGATCAAAGAGAGACAAGAAGCCATCTAGCTACTAGCTATGGACCCGTAGGTCTGTGGTAAACTACTCACACATCATCGAAAGGGCAGCAAGGTTGATGTAGAAGCCCTCCGTGATAGATTCCCCCTCCGGCAGAGTACCAGAAAAGGCCTCCAGATGGGATCACGGAAGAACAGAGGCTTGCGGCGGCGGAAAGGTTTTTTTTTCTGGATCTTTGGGGGTTTCCCAATATTTGTGAATTTATAGAAGTGGAATTAGGTCAAACGGAGTCACGTGGGCCCCACAAGGTACAATGGCGCGCCCCCCTAGGGCGCGCCCTAGTGCCTTGTGAAGCCTTCGTGAGGCATCTGGCCTCCTCCCGAAGCTTCGCAGGTTTCTTTTGTTCAGAAAAAAATCTCCAAAAAGTTTCGTGGCATTTGGACTTCATTTGGTACTGTTTCTCCGAAAAGCCAAAAACAAGCAGAAAACAACAACTGGCACTAGGCACTGGGTTAATAGGTTAGTCCCAAAAAATGATATATAATTGCATATAAAAACATCCAAGATTGACACTATAATAGCATGGAACAATAAAAAATTATAGATACATTGGAGACGTATCAAAAACGCATAATGGTTGAAAAATATCTAAGGTCTATAGAAAGAGCAAAAGAACGATAATTTCTACTACCTCCGCTCCAGACAGTTTGTCGTAGATTTGTCTAGATACGGATGTATCTAACAATAAAACATGTGTTGAAATGAGTGTATCTATTTACAGACAAATGTAAGACAAGCTTTTCATCAATGTCGGTGAAAATCATAATCACCTCGACAAACAAGTTCGGTAGGTTTGGAAGGCATTGCATCAAGTGAACGACCAGGTCCACATCATAAGACATGATGACAAGCAAGGTCTTGACAAATTGCCGCATTGTAGTTAGGCTGACCGTCGCCAAATCCTTCATGGAGCATAGAAGATAGATCATAATATTAATATAATAAAGGTTGGATGACATGAAACTCGTTTCCTCGAACAAATGCAGCCGAAAGTATTGTGAAAAGTCAGTACCATAAGACCCGTGGAGTCAAGCGAGATCCTAAATTTGCCCAAGGTCTCCAGTTTAGGTGCAAAGCCGACGGTTACCTGCATGTCGATGCTCCGAATATCGTGAATCAACCGTTGAAGTGAGGGGGCATCCTCGATGATGAGTTCTCCTTTCTCACCACGGATGCCGATGCTTACAATGTAAGGCGAGTTTATTCTAATGCAATGCCTTTCTCTATTGCAAACAAGCAGCAAGCACTCGAGTGCATGGCAAATAGAGTTGATCATGCTTTGCAGCGAGAAGTCTGATATATCAACCTCAACAAGCGAAAGTCTCTTGAGCAGTGGTAGTTCAAGCATTCGTACATAATTGTCTGGTATCTGGCAACAGGCGAAGGTGGCGGTGTGAAGAGAGGAGGAAAACCGAAAGATGGATGTGGGTAGTGAGGGCATAGATGAAGAGCATGGGTGTGGTAGTTTCACCGTTTGTTTCACGAATCGTGGGAACAGATAGTAGAACTCAAGCACCCGGAGATTGTCGAGTTTTGGGGATTTGAGCCAGGCGTCGAGTGTAGAGGGTCTGCACTATAGGTAGCACGCCGGGATGGATAGGCCATGAACCGAGCCCTCATGGCCGGACAGGATGGATTCTGGAAGGTTCAAATCATCATCAGCGACAGATTCTCCACTAAAAAAAGTTCCGATGTATCTTATGCGGACGAGCTCCTCGGTGTAGGCAGAGACCCTAGAGATGATCTCGATATGAACTCTTTCTAGAGCGTTAAAAAGAAGAGCGACAGGGATCTCATGGCAGTCCAGATTCAGAGGAGCGGTGCGCCAAAGAGGGCGCCACCGAGTTGCGAGGATTTGTGTGCGGATGCCCTTCTTTGTGGGGAGACGGGAGATGATTGATACGTCTCCAACGTATCTATAATTTTTGATTGTTCCATGCTTTTATAATATCAATCTTGGATGTTTTTATAATCATTTATAGCAATTTTATATCATTTTTCGAGACTAACCTATTAACCTAGTGCCCAGTGCGAGTTGCTGTTTTCTGCCCTGTTTTTGTTTTACAGAAAATCAATACCAAACGAAGTCCAAATGCCATGAAACTTTTTGGAGATTTTTTATTGGACAAGATAAACACTAGAAGCTTCGGGAGAGGGCCAGAAGATGAAGGAGTGGGCCACGAAGCACCAGGGCGTGCCCTAGGGGGGTGGCGCGCCCTAGTACCTCGTAGGGCCCACCCAGCTCCGTTTGACCTAATTCCAGCACTATAAATTCCAGAAAAATCAGAAACCCTCAGGAGAGTCCATGAAATACTTTTTCCGCCGCCGCAAGTTTCTGTTCCAGAGAGATCCCATCTGGGGTCCTTCTCCGGTAATCTGCCGTTGGGGGAATCGATCACGGAGGGGTTCTACATCAACCTTGCTGCCCTTCCGATGATGCGTGAGTAGTTTACCACAGACCTTCGGGTCCATAGGCAGTAGCTAGATGGCTTCTTCTCTCTTTTTGATCTTTAATACAATGTTCTCCTTGATGTTCTTGGAGTTCTATCCGATGTAATCACTTTTTGCGGTGTGTTTGTTGGGATCCGATGAATTGTGAGTTTATGATCAGATTATCCATGAAATTATTTGAGTCTTTGCTGCACTCTTTTATGCATGATTATTATAGCCTCGTATTTCTTCTCCGATCTATTGATTTGGTTTGGCCAACTAGATTGATTTATCTTGCCATGGGAAGAGGTGCTTTGTGGTGGGTTCGATCTTGCGGTGCTCAATCCCAGTGACAGAAAGGGAGATGACACGTATGTATCATTGCTACTAAGGGTAAAAAGATGGGGTTTATTCATACGTGAGTTTATCTTGTCTACATCATGTCATCGTTCTTAAGGCATTACTCCGTTCTTATGGACTTAATACACTAGATGCATGCTGGATAGCGGTCGATGTGCGGAGTAATAGTAGTAGATGCAGGCAGGAGTCGGTCTACTAATCTTGGACATGATGACTATATACATGATCATTGCCTTGGATATCGTCATGATTATTTTCTTTTCTATCAATTGCCCAATAGTAAGTTGCCTACCCGCCGTAAGCTATTTTCTTGAGAGAAGCCTCTAGTGAAATCTATGGCCCCCGGGTCAATCTAAATCATATTACTAAAACCCTAAAAATATTTCTGCCATTTTCTTTTATTTATTTTATTTTGTATTTTTGTTTCAATCTATCTATCTATCACATACAATTTAATCTTGCAATTTACCGCCGAGAGATTGACAACCTCTCGTTTGCGTTGGGTGCAAGGATTTGTTGTTTGTGTGCAGGTGCTGCTAACGAGGTGTTGTGTGATTCTCCTACTGGTTCGGTAACCTTGGTTTCATAACTGAGGGAAATACTTATCTCTACTGTGCTGCATCATCCCTTCCTCTCCGGGGAAATACCAATGCAAGCTACAAGTAGCAGGAAGAATTTCTGGCGCCGTTGCCGGGGAGGCATCATCAACATCGATCAAGTACCTTTGCATAAACTCTCATCTCCTTGCATTTATTTTATTTGCCATTTGCCTCTCATTTTCATCTCCCCCACTTCTAAAACGTTTTTACAAAAATACAAAAATATTTTCCGTTTGCCTTTTTCTTGTTTGCTTGTTGTATCGTTATGGCTAGTTCTTCGCTCGTTACTATTACTCCTGAAAATGAAGTACTTAATTTTAAACAAAGGGGAGGAGAGAATTTAAAAGTTGCTTGGTATAGGATTTGTGATGCTCATAATAGATCAACTCGTAAGCAATCCTCTACTATTCTTCTTCGCAATTTTTATGTGGGCATTACTACTTGGTACCGATTTGTGCTTGATACTATTGCTGGAGGGAATTTCTTGATGTGTCCCTCTACGGATGCTTTTAATACTATGGGAAATTTAGTGGGATCACCACCTATTACTATTAATGAAACAACTTTGACCTTGGAACATGTTATTCAAAGGTTAGATGCTATTGAAAACAAAATGCCCACCGTTGAGCATATTGAAAATCTAGATAAAAAGATTCATAACCATGTCACTCAATTTGGATCAAAAGTAGGGATTGCTCTTAAGATGCTAAAAGAGAAAGAACCAATAATTAATGAAAAAGTGGAACAAAGTCCCGCTAGGATCGATAAGTTGGAGGAAATTATTGATAAATTAGGTTCCGCTTTTTCTTCCGCTAAAACTATTGAAAAAATTACTCCTAGCAAGAATTTCAAGTTTATGTGTGTGCCTAAAACCAATGGTGCCACTTCTAGTAAGGGAAAAGAGGATCTTAAAATGATTAGCATGCACCCCGATTTCATTGGAATAATGAAGGAACCTATTCGCAAAATTAAAATTCTTGATTTTGTGCCTAGAAGTGTGATGGTGAGAAACACCTATGTTAAATCTATTAGAAAAAATGGATGTGTGATTCAGGAGTTGGAAACCAAAGATGACAATACTTGAAATTATTCATTATGCCTAGCTAGGGGCATAAAACAATAGCGCTTGTTGGGAGGCAACCCAATGAATAAATTTTTTTTTTTTGTTATTGTGTGTTTTCACTATCATGCTACTGGTATTATTGTGTTTTTGTGTTTTTAATTAGTGTTTGTGCCAAGTAAAGCCTTTAGGATGATTTGGAAGATAGTATAATTGATGTTGTTTGAAAACAGAAAGTTTTGCGTCCAGTGCTGGAATTTTGTTTTTTCTCTGGAAAGTCAGAACCTTCTGAATTTTTTACAAAATATTTATATATGAATTTCCCACGTCTTCCTAATTTTTCAGAATTTTTGGAGTTACATAAGTATGACCATAATTCAGATCTCTACAGACTGTTCTGTTTTTGACAGATTCTGTTTTTGATGCACTACTTGCATGTTTTGATGAATCTATGGATTGTATCGGGGGGGTATAAGCCATGGTGAAGTTAGAGTACAGTAGGTATAATGCAAAAATAAAATATTAATGGGTTTGCAACAGTACTTATAGTAGTGATTTATTTTGTTATACTAACGGATCTCACGAAGGTTTTGTTGAGTTTTGTGTGATTGAAGTTTTCAAGTTTTGGGTGAGATCACGATGGATGAAGGAATAAGGAGTAGTAAAAGCCTAAGCTTGGGGATGCCTGAGGCACCCCAAGGTAATATTCAAGGAAGACTCAAGCGTCTAAGCTTGGGGATGCCCCGGAAGGCACCCCCTCTTTCTTCTACCAACCATCGGTAATTTTACTTGGAGCTATATTTTTATTCGTCACATGATATGAGTTTTGCTTGGAGCGTCTTGTATTATATGAGTATTTGCTTTGTTTGCTTTTTAGTTTGTCACAATCATCTTTGCTGAACACGCCTATCTTGAGAGAGCCACACGTTTATCATCATTTGTTAGAATACTCTATGTGCTTCACTTAAATTTTTTGAGCTAGGCAGTTGCTCTAGTGCTTCACTTATATCTTTTTGAGCACGGTGGTGGCTAAATTTTGAAGAAATAGACTCTCATGCTTCACTTATATTATTTTGAGAGTTGATTAAAATTTTGAAGAAATAAATTCTCATGCTTCACTTATATTATTTTGAGAATTGATAAGATTGAAATTTTGAAGAAATATTTGCACTCTCATGCTTCACTTAAATCTTTTTGAGAGTTGATGATAGTAACGGTAATTTGCACAAGATATGAAGTTGGTCCCAAAGTGATGAATATTGAAGAGGGATATAAATAAAAACTTTCATATAGATCATTGGATTGATGAGTGTGATTCCTTGCAATAGTTTTGTGATATGGAAATGATAATATGTGAGTCATGTTAGTGAGTAATTGTGATTTAGTAAGAATATTAGTGTTAAGGTTTGTGATTCCCTATGCATGCACGTTAAGTCAATAGTTATGCAATAAAATTATATCCTACTTATGGTGCATCATTCGGTGTTAGTTGTGTTCAATGCATGTTTATGACCGTTTTCGTTTTTTGGTTGGTTGCTTCTCAATCTATTTGCTAGCCTTCATTTGTACTAAGCGGAAATACTGCTTGTGCATCCAAACTCCTTAAACCCAGTTTGTGCCAAATGAGTCCACTATATCTACCTATATGCGGTATTTCAATGTCGTTCCAAGTAAATTTGCGTGTGCCAACTCAAATTTTCAAAATAATTTTCCGTTTTGTGTGCCCGTACCGCTCATGAAGCGGCAGGGGGTGGCCATTATTTTCCATGCTAGGTGTGTTATTCTCACGATGAGTGTTTATTCACTTGTCATTGCACGAGAGAATGGTTGGTAATAGGGATGCCCAGTCCCACAATGAAATCAAATTAATAACAACAAAATTCCTTGGAAAGTGTTGGTATGGAGGGCACCCGTGGATACGGCTAGCCATGGATTATGAAAGAATGGTGGAAAGGAAATAAACTTTACTTTCTATTTGGGAACCACCTATGATGTGTCTAGCATGGAAAATATTGGGAATTCTCGGTCGTTTTCGTTGAGAGGAAAAGCATGCCTCTCAAAATATTTTTATCTCTTTAATTTCAGCTTTGAGCTCTGGCACATTTGACAAATCTCTGCTTCCCTCTGCGAAGGGCCTATCTATTTACTTTTATGCAATTTTTCTTTTTTTGAGTTTCCATCTTCTCTTACAAAAGCACCAACTAGAGAGCACTATTGTCATACTTGTGCATTGGATGTAGCTAATATTTGAGTGTGTTTCATGAATCGATCAATGATGGAGCATAATGGGCTAGGGATAACTTTCTTTAGCGTTGATATTTTGAAAGACATGGTTGCTTGTTAGCATGCTTGAGTATTTATATCTTCATGTCAAATTATAGACAATTGCTTTGAATCATTCAAGTCCAATGTCCATGCTACAAAAGAAAAGAATATGTGATGAATATGCTAGGCAGCATTCCACATCAAAAATTCTGTTTTTATCATTTACTTACTCGAGGACGAGCAGGAATTAAGCTTGGGGATGCTGATATGTCTCCAATGTATCTATAATTTTTGATTGTTCCATGTTCTTATAATATCAATCTTGGATGTTTTTATAATCATTTACAACAATTATATATCATTTTTGGAGACTAACCTATTAACCTAGTGCCCAGTGCCAGTTGCTGTTTTCTGCCCTGTTTTTGTTTTACAGAAAATCAATATCAAACGAAGTCCAAATGCCACGAAACTTTTTGGAGATTTTTTATTGGACAAGATAAACACTAGAAGCTTCGGGAGAGGGCCAGAAGATGAAGGAGTGGGCCACGAGGCACCAGGGCGTGTCCCAGGGGGGGTGGCGCGCCCTGGTACCTCGTGGGGCCCACCCAGCTCCGTTTGACCTAATTCCAACACTACAAATTCCAGAAAAATCAGAAACCCTCAGGTGAGTCCACGAAATACTTTTTCCGCTGCCGCAAGCTTCTGTTCCAGAGAGATCCCATCTGTGGTCCTTCTCCGGTAATCTGCCGGAGGGGGAATCGATCACGGAGGGGTTCTACATCAACCTTGCTGCCCTTCCGATGATGCGTGAGTAGTTTACCACAGACCTTCGGGTCCATAGGCAGTAGCTAGATGGCTTCTTCTCTCTTTTTGATCTTCAATACAATGTTCTCCTTGATGTTCTTGGAGTTCTATCCGATGTAATCACTTTTTGCGGTGTGTTTGTTGGGACCCGATGAATTGTGAGTTTATGATCAGCTTATCCATGAAATTATTTGAGTCTTTGCTGCACTCTTTTATGCATGATTATTATAGCCTCGTATTTCTTCTCCTATCTATTGATTTGGTTTGGCCAACTAGATTGATTTATCTTGCCATGGGAAGAGGTGCTTT
The DNA here is from genome assembly GCA_039707655.1 of Elymus sibiricus. NCBI lineage: Eukaryota > Viridiplantae > Streptophyta > Magnoliopsida > Poales > Poaceae > Elymus > Elymus sibiricus. Next base: position 310,866,165 of record CM077674.1, read on the forward strand.
GTAGTTGGTTCGATCTTGCGGTGCTCAATCCCAGTGACAGAAAAGGACATGACACGTATGTATCGTTGCTACTAAGGGTAAAAAGATGGGGTTTATTCATACGTGAGTTTATCTTGTCTACATCATGTCATCGTTCTTAAGGCATTACTCCGTTCTTATGGACTTAATACACTAGATGCATGCTGGATAGCGGTCGATGTGTGAAGTAATAGTAGTAGATGCAGGAAGGAGTCGGTCTACTAATCTTGGACGTGATGCCTATATACATGATCATTGCCTTGGATATCGTCATGATTATTTGCTTTTCTATCAATTGCCCAACAGTAATTTGTCTACCCACCGTATGCTATTTTCTTGAGAGAAGCCTCTAGTGAAATCTATGGCCCCAGGGTCAATCTAAATCATATTACTAAAACCCTAAAAATATTGCTGCCATTTTCTTTTATTCTTTTTATTTTGTATTTTTGTTTCTATCTATCTATCTATCACATACAATTTAATATTGCAATTTACCGCCGAGAGATTGACAACCTCCCGTTTGCGTTGGGTGCAAGGATTTGTTGTTTGTGTGCAGGTGCTGCTAACGAGGTGTTGTGTGATTCTCCTACTGGTTCGATAACCTTGGTTTCATAAATGAGGGAAATACTTATCTCTACTATGCTGCATCATCCCTTCCTCTTCGGGGAAATACCAACGCAAGCTACAAGTAGCAATGATCTCATCGAGGATGGCGTCCGGGAGGTGATGTCTACTACACAACTTATTCTTGTAGACTCGTGTTGGGCCTCCAAGCACAGAGTTTTGTAGGACAGTAGCAATTTTCCCTCAAGTGGATGACCTAAGGTTTATCAATCTGTGGGAGGCGTAGGTTGAAGATGGTATCTCTCAAACAACCCTGCAACCAAATACAAGAAATCTCGTGTCCCCAACACACCCAATACAATGGTAAATTGTATAGGTGCACTAGTTCGGCGAAGAGATGGTGATACAAGAGTAGTATGGATAGTAGATATAGGTTTTTGTAATCTGAAAATATAAAAACAGCAAGGTAGCAAGTAACAAAAGTGAGCACAATAGGTATTGCAATGCTTAAAAACAAGGCCTAGGGTTCATACTTTCACTTAGTGCAATCTCTCAACAATGCTAACATAATTGGATCATATAATCATCCCTCAACGTGCGATAAAGAATCACTCCCAAGTTCCTATTAGCAGAGAACATAAGATAGAAATTGTTTGTAGGGTATGAAACCACCTCAAAGTTATCCTTTCCGATCGATCTATTGAGCTATTCCTATAAGTGTCACAAACAGCCCTAGAGTTCATACTAAAATAACACCATATGATACACATCAACCAACCCTAATGTCACCTAGATACTCCATTGTCACCACAAGTATCCATGAGTTGATTATACGATATGCATCAAACAACTTCATAATCATAATATTCAATCCACACAAAGAACTCCAAGGAGCACCCCAAAGTTTCTATCGGAGAAAAGATAATGAAAATGTGCATCAACCCCTATGCATAGATTACCCCAATGTCACCTCGGGAATCCGCGAGTTGAGTGCCAAAACATATATCAAGTGAATCAATATAATACCCCATTGTCACCACGGGTATTCATATGCAAGACATACATCAAGTGTTCTCAAATCTGAAATATTCAATCCAACAATAATGAAACCTCAAAGGGAAAAGATTCGATTCATCACAACAAGGATAGAGAGGGAAGAAACACCATATGATCCAACTATATTAACAAAGCTCACGATACATCAAGATCATGCCAAATCAAGAACACGAGAGAGAGACATAAAACACATAGCTACTGGTACAAACCCTCAGCCCCGAGGGTGAACTACTCCCACCTCATCATGGAGACCGCCGGGATGATGAAGATGGCATCCGGTGATGATTCCCCCCCTCCGGCAGGGTGCCGGAAAAGGGCTCTAGATGGGATCTCCTTGGTACAGAGGCTTGCGGCGGCGTAAAAACTCATCTAGGTTAACTTTCAGGGGTTTCTAAATATATATGATTTTTCAGCATTGGAATCACGCGAAGAGGGGCCACAGGGGGCCCACGAGGCACCAAGGCGTGCCTGGGGGGGTGGCGCGCCCTGGTGGCTCCTGGGGCCCCTGTGGGTCTTCTGGCCTCCTCCCGAAGCTTCTAGTGTCTCTTATGTTCCAGAAAAAATCGTCAAAAAGTTTCGCTGCATTTGGACTTCATTTGATATAGATTTTCTGGAAAACCAAAAACAAGCAGAAAACAGCAACTGGCACTGGGCACTAGGTCAATATGTTAGTCCATGAAAATCATATAAAAGCCATATAAAAGTGCACCAAAATCATACAAAACTATAATAAACATGGCATGAATACTTCATAAATTATAGATACGTTGGAGACGTATCAGGTGGTCGCTGATGCGGTCCGGACCAGATCCGTCTTCGTCCTCCTCGGATCTAGTGGGCGGACCACCCTCGCCGCTTCTCGCCCCCTCGACCACCACCGCACTCCCAGAGGACGGCGTAACCGGCGGCGCGAGCCTCGCCCTCTTGGTGCTGGGCGCATTAGACTCCATCTCCATCCTCATCTCCATTGTCGGGGTCGCGCCGCCTACGACCAGCGCTCTGTGCGGTGTGGAACTGGAAAGACGGTTAGCTCTTCACCGCGCAGATCCAAGTGGGTTAAAGTATAACTGAGAAGGGGAGGGGAGGGGACGGGAGGGGTCGAGGGACAGTTGGAGGACAGCTATATATTTTTTCTTTCCTGACGTGGAAGAAAATGAAGGCACGACCTCTCAGATACGGGAGGCATTGTTCTACATGCAACAAAAGGACAGGAGCACGGTTCTAAATGGATCATGTCTCTCTGAATTCCAAAATTTTCCGCTGACACGATCACTGTGAGAGCCACGGTTGTGAGGTCAAGAGAAGCACGCCTTTAGATTAAGCAGTTGCACGGGTGTAGACAAAGCAGAACCACGGTCCTGCCTCTGTGTTCCAAATGTTTTTCCGCAAACATGTTTGCTTGGAGAGGCACGGCTATAAAGCTAGCCGTGGCACGGTTTTAAATGAAACACATGCACGGAGATTCCACGACAAGCACGTCTCAGTTTGCTGTAAGAGCACGGACATGAATCTACAGGACACACGGTTCTAGATGCATCGTGCCTCTCTGTGTTTAATTTTTTTTCCACGGACAAGGCCGTGAGGTCAGCAGAAGCATGCTTTTACATTAAGCAGAGTCACGGCCGTGCGTGGGTGTCCCAGATATTTCGGCCAAAATGTTCACACACAGAGTCACGGCCCTGAGGTCGTTGTGAGAGGCACGGCCGTCAGGTCACCCGTGCTTCCGTGTTCCAGATGTTTTTCGTCGCTCGTTCACTTCACACAGAGAGCCACACATTCACTCGATCATATCCACAAGGGTGGGGTCTCTACATAAAAAAGGCATAAACTAGATTGATTTTTGCAGTTGTGAGTTGCTTCATGGATGCACATCACAAAAACAATGTTCTAACAAGCTTACAGATGGTGCATAAAGTACAGGTATTCTTTGATCCTGTTTAGACAAAACCCAAGCTGTCAGCCTGAGAACCGTTTTCAGCAGTCACAGGTCAATGGATCTGGCAAATCGATGATTGGACACTGCTTTATCCAGATGTGCACTTTTAAATCCTAGTTCATGTGCCTGCAATATGGTGACAATTTAAGGCGAGCATGTCTAGAAGCCTTGTTGCCACATTGAAGAACCTCTTGTTGATGTTCGTAAAATTCTTCCATGAAGTCTGGGGGGGGAGCGAAACTTAAGCCTCATGGTCTCTAGCTCCTTTGCATTCAGAATAAAGAACCTTGCAAATTCAATGTTTTTCCGGTAGTGTACATATTTTTCCAGTGTTATTGTCTTCAAACGAATGTCATGCTGTTCGAGAAACACCCGGTGCTTGTGACGCCACTTATTTGTTACACCTTCTTCATGACAGACTCCTCCCTAAACATACATAAAGACTGAGAATACTCAAGGTCTACAAATAGAGAAATAGACTTCCGATAGAGTACACTATGCATGCTATGTGCTTTCAATGTGTGTGAAAATCATCACCTCGATAAACAAGTTTTGTAGGCTTGGAAAGCATCGCATCAAGGCAACGACCTTGTCCAGATTTAATGACATAAGGATAAGCAGGGTCTTGACACATTGAACCACTATTGACAGGCTGACTACGGACAAAGCCTGCATTGAGCATGGATCATAAAATCAGCAGGATAAAGGTTGCATGACATCAAACTTGTGTACAGGAACAAATAGTATTGGGGAAAGTCGGTGCCTGAATAACTGTAGAACCAAACAAAATCTTCGATCCAGGAAATCCTTCATAAAAATTGCCGAGAGCCTCAAGTTTAGGTGCAGAGAAGATAGTTATCTGCAAGTGCCGGCTCTGAATATCATGAATCAACCGTTTAAATGAGGGGGCATCCGCAATAATGAGTTCACCATTCTCACAAAGGATGCAAATGCTTTCAAGTTTAGGTGAGTTTATTCTGATGCAATGCTCCAGGTTATTGCAAACAAGAAGCAGCCACTCAAGGGCAGGGCAACTAGAGTGGATTATGTTTTGCAGTGAGACGTCTGATATATCAACCTCCACAAACGAAAGCCTCTTGAGCAGTGGTAGTTCAAGCAGTCATGCATAATTGTCTGGTATTTGGCAAAGAGCAAAGGCGACGGTGTGCAATGAGGAGGAAAACCGCATCATGGAAGTCAGTGGTGAGGGCGCGGACGAAGCGTATTCGTGCGGTAGTGTGACGGTTTTACTCACAAATTGTGGGAACATGTAGTAGAACTCAAGCACCTGGAGATTGTCCAGTTTGGAGGATCGGAGCCAGGCATCGACGGTAGAGGGTCTGCACTGGAGGTAGCACGCCGGAATGCAGAGGCGATGAACTGCGCCCTCATGGCCGGATAGGATGGCTTCCGGAAGGCTCAAATCATCAACGACAGATTCTCGACGGCATCGAGTTCCAAAGTGTCTTATGCGGATGAGTTCCTTGGTGGGGAGCATGGAGACTATGTCAATATGAACTTTTTCTAGAGGGTTAAAAAGACAACCGACAGGGATCTCACTGTAGTTCAGGTTCAGAGGAACGGTGCGCCATAGAGGACGCCACCGACTTGCGAGGATTTGTGTGCGGATGCCATCCTTTGTGGGGAGACGGGAGACGATCTCACCGAGGATGGCGTCCGGGAGGTCGCTGATTCGGTCCGGACCAGATTCCTCTTCATCCTCCTCGGATCCAGTGGGCGGACCCCCGCCGGTTCCCGCCGCTACAGCCGAACTCCCAGAGGACGGCATTGCCGGTGGCGGGAGCCTCCCCCTCTTGGTGCTGGGGGCTCCAGACTTGATCTCCATCTCCATCTCCATTGCCGGGATCGTGTCGCCTCCTAGCAGCGCTCTGTGTGGTGGATCTGGAAATACGGTTAAGTCTTCACTGCGCGCAGATCCAAAAAGGTTAAAGGATAACTGAGGATGGGAGAGTCCGGCGGCAGTTGAAGGAAAAGTATAATATTTTTTTTCTTTCCTACGACGACAGGATTCCTACATTCATTTTAATTTAAGATAAAGAGGAACAGAGGCACCGCCTTGTAGATACGTGAAGGAACACGGTTCTACATGCACCGTGCTTCTCTGTATTCCAAAATTTTCCGGTGACACGTTCACTGTGAGAGGCACGGGTGTGATGTCAAGAGAAGCACGGTTTTAGATTAAGCAGATGCACAGGTGTGGATGCAGCAAAACCACGGTCCTGCCTCTGTGTTAGAAAGCTTTTTCCACAAACATATTTACTTAGTGAGCGGACGACACTGTAGCTACTCGGGGCATGGTTTTAAATAAAGAAGATGCACGGTCGTTCCACGGTGTTCCAAACAGTTCCGCTTACACATTCAATTTGAGACACACGGCTGTGAGGTCATGAGAAGCATGGTTTTAGATTAAGCAAAGTCACAGTCCTGCCTTTGTTTTCTTCCACATCAGGAAAGAAAAAAAATATAGCTGTCCTCCAACTGCCCCTCGACCCCTCCCGTCCCGTCCCGTCCCCTCCCCTCCTCAGTTAAGACATAACTGTCTTTCCAGTTCCACAGTGCACAGAGCGCTGGTCGTAGGCGGCGCGACCCCGGCAATGGAGATGGAGTCCGCTGCCCCTAGCACCAAGAGGGCGAGGCTCGCGCCACTGGCGACGCCATCCTCTGGGGGAGTGGTGGTGGTGGAGGGGGCGAGAAGCGGCGAGGGTGGTTCGCCCTCTGGATCTTAGGAACACGAAGAGGAATCTGGTCCGGACCGCATCAGCAACCTACCGGACGCCATCCTAGGTGAGATCGTCTCCCGTCTCCTCACCAAGGAGGGCATCCATACTAAAGTCCTTGCATCTCGTTGGCGCCATCTATGGCGCACCGCTCCTCTGAATCTGGACTGCCGTGAGATCCCTGCCGCTCATCTTTTTAACGATCTAGAAACAGTTCATATCGAGATCACGAAGTGGCTCTTCGCCCACAACGAGGAGCTCGTCCACAAAAGCTACTTCGGAACTTGGCGCTGTCGAAAATCTGTCACTGATGTTTTGAGCCTTCCGGAAGCCATCCTATCCAGCCATGAGGGCCCAGTTCATCGCCTATGCATGCCGGCATGCTATCTCGAGTGTAGGCCCTCTATCGTCGACGCCTAGCTCCGATCCCCATATCTCGACAATATCCAGGTGATTGAGTTCTACTACCTGTTCCCACGATTCGTGAATCAAGAGGTGACAGTACTAGATGCATGCGCTTCATCTACGCCCTCAGCACCGACATTCGTCTTTCGGTTTTCCTCCTCTCTGCACACCGCCTCCTTCCCTCTTTGCCAAATACCAGACAATTATGTGCAAATTCTTGAACTACCACTGCTCAAGAGACTTTCGCTTGTATCTGTTAACATATCAGACGTCTCGTTGCAAAGCATAATCCACTCTAGTTGCCCTGCACCAGAGTCCCTGATGCTTGTTTGCAATAGAGAAGGCCATTGCATCAGAATAAACTCACCTAACCTTGTAAGCATCAGCGTCCGTTGTGATAAAGGCCAACTCATTATCGAGAATGCCCCTTCACTTCAACGGTTGATCCACGAGATTCAGAGCAGGGGAATGCAGATAACCGTCGTATCTGCACCTAAACTGGAGACATTGGGCAATTTTGTGGTTTCGTCTGGCTCCACTTGTCTTGAGGCACTGACTTTCCACAATACTTTCAGTTGCATTTGTTCGAGGAAACAAGATTCATGTCATCCAATCTTTATTCTATTAATTTTATGATGTATGTCCTATGGTCCATGCAGAGCGAGAACTTGCAGATAACCGGCGTCCCTGCACCTAAACCGGATGTGTCTAGCCTCACATATCTTTGGGTACCGAGTTTTTACAATACTTTGAGCTACATTTTATTTGAGGAAACAACTCTCATGTCATCCAACCTTTACTCTATTAATTGTATGTTCTATGTTCTGTTAATTCTCATGTAGGGTTGCGGCAGTCAGGCTAACAACAATGCGGCAATCTGTCAAGACCTTGCTTATTTGCATGTCTTATAGAGTGGACGTGGTGGTTCACTTGTTGCAATTCTTTCCAAACCTGCAGAACTTGTTTGTCGAGGTGATGATTTCCACAAACATGCATAGTGTAGTACTCCTCCCTACGTCTCAAAAAGCTTGTCTTACATTTGTCTGGATGGATAGACCCGTATCTACACATGCTTTATTGGTAGATACATCTGTATCTAGAGAAATGTATGACAGACTTTTTGGGATGGAGGTGATTGAATTAATCATTCACTTGCTCTTTCGTTGGACTCTCTCTCTCTCTACAAATGTTAAGTATTTTCAACCTTCATGTATAGTTTAGGGAGGATTCCTTCATCATGGTGAAAAAAATAATTGGCGTCGTAAGCACCGGCTGTTTCTCAAACATCACCACATTTGTCTGAAATCAGTAACGCTGGAAGATTATGACCGCTGTCGGAAAAACATTGAATTTGCGAGGTTCTTTGTTCTGAATGCAAAGGAGCTGGAGACCATCAGTATTAAATTTATCTCCCCCCCCCCAGACTTCACGGAACTATTTTATGAACAACAACAAAAGGATCTTAAGTGGGACAATAAGGCTTCTAAATGCGCCCGCCTTAGATTATCATCAAGTTGCTGCCACGCGAGTTTGGATTTAGAAGACAAAAGAGTTGAATACCTGGATTTGATGGATCCATTCAGGTGTGGATGCTGAAAACAGGAGTGGAGTTAGTTGTTCAAGCTATCGAGTTAGTTGTTGTTGCGACCTTTTGAGTTTGGGTTTTGTTTAAACATGATGAAACAACCCTTGTACTTTTTGCACCGTGTGTAAGCTTGTTTGTTTTTGTGCCGTGAAGACATGAGGTAGCTCACATGTGCTAAAATCAATCAATCTAGTTTATGTCTTTTTATCTTGATGCTACAACATGCCATAGTCACCAATCCTGCGGAAATTCCAGAATAAACGTGTGCGTCTCTCTGTGTGAACTGAACGAGCGACCTCCCTTTTCTGCAAGTAGAAGCGTGCATCTGGGACCTGTAAAACTGTTCGTCTATCATGGCTCCATGGCACTGCCTCTCTGTGTGAACTGGAAGAGCAACCGAGAACGTTTGGAACACGGAGGCACGGTCGTGCCTTTTATGCATGTATATCCGTGACTCTAGTTACCTGACGGCCGTGCCTTTGACAATGAAATTCTCAGCGGAACCATTTGCAGCACAGAGAAGCACGACCGTGCATCTGGGACCTGTAAAATTATGAAACACAGAGAGGCACGACCGTGTATCTGCTTTATGAATTACCGTGCTGGTAGTGACCCCACGTCCGTGCATCTCCAAGTAAACTCTTTTGAGGGGCTGACAGTCGTCCTTGAACTGCCGCCCGCCTTTGGGTGTATGGGAGGTGGGCCCAACCGTGTGCTGGCCTTGAAGACGTGGCTACCTTGGCTTCACGTCAGGTTCCCTCTTAGTGTACATGAAAAAAAAGCAGCACGACGCTGTCCATGTCCATGCCTCTATGATTGAACGAGTCAAAGAAAAATATTTGGAACATAGAGGGACGGCGATGAAGCTACTTAATACAGAACCGTGGCTGTAGAGACTTCACGCCCGTGCCTCTCATAGTTAAACATGGTACTGAAAACATGATGTTAACAAGCTTACAGATGGTTTAAAAGGTACAAGCATTGTTTCATCGCGTCTAGGTAAAACCCAAACTGGAAAGGGTACAGCAACATGTAACTCCAGCACAGTTTTCAGCACTCACTAACGAATGGATCCGTCAAATCCAGGTACTCAACGCGTGCATGCCTTAAATTCAAGTGCATGTGGTCGCAACTTGATGATAATCTAATGCAAGCACGTTTAGAAGCCTTATTCTCCAACTGGAGCACCTTTTCTTGGTGTTTGTAAAATCCTTCCGTGAAGTCTTCGGGGAAGCGAAACTTGAGCGTGATAGTCTCCAGCTCCCTTGCATTGAGAATAAAGAATGTCACAAATTGAATGTTCTTCTCGCAGTGTTCATAGCCTTGCAGCGTCACTGTCTTCAAAGGAATGTCGTGATGGTACCCACAAGAATACTCATTCGTGACACTCTCTTCTTTAGAGACTCCTCCCTAAATATACAAGAAGATTGAAAATGCTTAAGGTCGAAAGAGAAAATAAACGATTAACTCTATTACCTCCGTCGTAGAAAGTTTCTCTTAGATTTGCCTATATGCGGATGTATATAATACTAGAACAAATGTAAGACAAGCTTTTTCAGACGGGTGGAGTAGTACACTATGCTTGCTATGGGCTTTCAATGTGTGTGAGAATCATCACCTCGATAAACAAGTTCTCCAGGCTTCGAAAGCATTGCATCAAAGCACAGACCGCGTGCAGATTATAATCCATGCTGATAAGCAACGTCTTGACAGATTGAACCGCTGTTGATGTGCTCATTGACGGCAAACACTTCATGGAGAATATACCATAATATTAATAGAATAAAGGTTGGATTACATGGAAATTGTTTGTTTGAACGAATGCAGCTGAAAGTATTGTGGAAAGTCAGTACCTGAATAACTGTACGTTGATGTGCGGTGCTGGATTCATTAAAAATATCAGGTAATTTGCCCAGGGTCTCCAGTTTAGGTGCAGAGATGATAATTATCCGCAAGTCCATGCTATAATCATCGCAAAGCAACCGTTGAAGTGAGGGGGTGTCGTCTATAATGAGTTTCCCGTAGTGACCACGAATGCCAATGCTTATAAGGTTAGGTGAGTTTATTCTCATGCAATGGCTCCTGATGGTCCAAACAAGCAACATGCATTTGAGTGCAGGGAAACTAGTCTGGAATATGTTTTGTAATGAGACGTTTGATATATCAACATCCACAAGCAAAAGTCTCTTGAGCAGTGGAAGTTCAAGCATACGTACATAATTGTCTGGTATCTCGCACAGAGCAAAGGCGACGGTGTGGAGAGAGGAGGAAAACCAAGAGATGGATGCCGGTGGTGATGGCATAAGTGAAGGGCATGCGAATGGTAGTATGGCATCTTGCCTCGGATTTTGTGGGAACAGGTAGTAGAACTCAAGCACCTGGATATTGTCGAGATATGGGGATCGGAGCCAGGCGTCGACGAAAGAGGGCCTACACTGGAGATAGCACGCCGGCATGCATAGGCAGTGAACTGGGCCCTCATGGCCGGAAAGGATGGCTTCCGGAAGGTTTGAATCATCGTCACCGATAGGTTCTCCACCAAAAAAGGTTCCAGTGTACGTTATGCGGATGAGCTCCTCCGGTGTGGCGGAGAACGCGGTGATGATCTCGAAATAAACTTTTTCTAGAGGGTTAAAAAGATGAGCGACAGGGATCTCACGGCAGTCCAGATTCAGAGGAGCGGTGCACCATAGAGGACACCACCGAGTTGCCAGGATTTGTGTGCGGATGCCCTCCTTGGTGGGGAGACGGGAGATGATCTCACCGAGGATGGCGTCCGGGAGGTCGCTGATGTGGTCTGGACCAGATTCCTCTTCGTCCTCCTCGGATGCAGTGGGCGCACCACCCTCGCCGCTTATCGCCCCTTCGACCACCACCGCACTCCCAGAGGAATGTGTCGCCGGTGGCGCGAGCCTTGCCCTCTTGGTGCTAGGGGCACCGGACTCCATCTCCATCTCCGTTGCCGGGATCGCGTCGACCCCGAGCAACGCTCTGTGCGATGTGGATCTGGAAAGACGGTTATGTCTTCACTGTGCGCAGATCCAAGTGGGTTAAAGGATAACTGAGGAGGGGGGGAGGGGAGGGGACGGGAGGGGAGGGGACGGGAGGGGTCGAGGGGCAGTTGGAGGACAGCTATATTATTATTATTTTCTTTCCTGACATGGAAGAAAACCAAGGCACAGCCTCTCAGATACGGGAGGCATTGTTCTACATGCAACAGAGCGACAGGAGCACGGTTCTACATGGATCGTGTCTCTCCATCTCCATCTCCATTGCTTTGGTCGAGCCGCCTACGACGCGCGCTCCGTGCGGTGGATCTGGAAAAATGTCCTCATTGCGCTCATACAAAGAGGTTAAGTGGGGAGCGGGAGGGGAGGGGTCCAGATTAATTACTAACAAGTAAAGGGCTGCTCAAGATAAATAAGTAGAGGCACGGCCTTGAAGGTACGAGATGCACTATTCTTCACGAAGCCCAGGCACGGCCGTGCCCCTCTGTGTTTTAATTGCTTACCGACACACGTTCCTCCTCGGAGGAATCTGTTCGACGTTGGACACACGCTTCTACATGCATCGTGCCTCTGCGTGTTGCAACAATTTCCACGGGCATGTTCAATATGAAATCACCAGAAACACGGTTTCACAGAAAGGTTATTCACGGTCCTGCCTCTGCCTACCAATTGTTTCTGCTGAAACACTCACCGACAGAGGCAAGGACGTGAAGCCATGACAGAGGCACGGTTTTATAGGTAGCGGAGGCACGGTCCTGCCTGTGCATTCCAAATGTTTCTGACGACACGTTCAATGTCAGAGGCACGGTCGTGAGGTCGCGAGAGGTACGGTTCTACGTGCAGATGAAGCACTGTCGACCCTCGGTATTACAAACGCGTCTGACGACTCGTTCATTGTGAGAGGCACGGCCCTGAGGTCGCGAGTGCATGGTTCTACGTGCAGAAGACGCATGGTCGTGCCTCTGTGTGTTGCAAATGTTTTCAGTCACTCGTTTAGTTCACACAGGGAGCCACACGTTCACTCGGAGAGGCGCACCGAGAACCAAATCTATGGATCTGCAACTACTAGCTAGATTCTTTGTCGAGAAAGAGGGTATTCACAGCAACATGTGTCTGATTTTGTGCTCTATGAAATGCGTAGTTTGGGGCATTTCAACAGGGTTGACGACTCTATAAAATGTCATAGCATGTTCGAGCTGCTTCATGGCAGCATAGCACAATAACAATGTTGTAACAACCTTACAGACGGTGCAAAAAGTACAAGGATTCCTTGATCACGTCTAGACAAAACCCAAACTGGAAAGGGCACAACAACATCTAACTCTGTAAACTCGAGCACTCATTTCAGCATTCACAGGTGAATGGATCTAGCAAATCAAAGCCTGGGCACTGTTTTGTCCATATATGCACTTTTAAAAGCAACTGCATGTGGTTGCAATATGTTGATAATTTCATGCGAGAACGTCTAGAAGCCCTGTTGTCCCACTTAAGATCCTCTTGTTGATGTTTGTAAAATTCTTCCGTGAAGTCTGGGGGGTAGCGAAACTTAAACCTGATGGTCTCTAGCTCCTTTCATTCAGAATAAAGAATGTCGCAAATTAAATGTTTTTCTTGCAGTGTTCATATTTTTTCCAGCATTACTGTTTTCAAGTGAATATTGTGATCTTTGACAAACAGCCGGTGCTTACGACGCCACTTATTTGTTACACCTTCTTCATAGCATACTCCTCCCTAAAAGACATGAAGATATACTTAAGGTCTATAAAGAGAGATACTGCCAAAAGAGCAAATGAACGATTAATTCTAGTACACTATGCATGGTATGAGCTTTCAACATGTGTGAAAATCATCACCTCGATAAGCAAGTTTTGCAGGCTTGGAAAGTATCACATCAAGGCAACGACCTTGTCAAGGTTAAATGACATGTAGATAAGCAAGGTCTTGACAGATTGAAGCACTGTTGATAGGCTGACTACGGACAAAGCCTGCATTGAGCATAGATCATAAAATCAAAAATAGAATAAAAGGTTGGGTGACATGAAACTTGTGGTCTAGAACAAATGCAACTCAGAGTATTCGGGTAACTCTGTACCTGAATAACTGTAGAGCCAAACGAAATCTTCAATTCAGGAAATCCTTCAAAAAAATTGCCCAGCGCCTCAAGTTTAGGTGCAGAAATGACAGTTATTTGCAAGTGCCTACTCTGAATATCGTGGATCAACCGTTTAAGTGAGGGGGCATCCTCAATAATGAGTTCACCATTCTCACAAAGGATGCAAACTCTTTCAAGTTTAGGTGAGTTTATTTTGATGCAATGGTCTAGGTTATTGCAAACAAGAAGCAGCCACTCAAGGGCAGGGCAACTAGATTGGATTATGTTTTGCAGCGAGACATCTGATATATCAACCTCCACAAACGAAAGCCTCTTGAGCAGTGGTAGTTCAAGCATTCATACAAAATTGTCTAGTATTTGGCAAAGAGCAAAGGTGACGGTGTGCAGTGAGGAGGAAAACCTCAACATGGAGGTCGGTGGTGAAGGCATAGATGAAGGGCATTTGTGTGGTACTGTCACACTTTTTCTCACGAACTGTGGGAACATGTAATAGAACTCAAGCACATGGAGATTGTCCAGTCTGGGTGATCGAAGCCAGGCATCGATGATAGACGATCTGCACTGGAGGAAACACGCCGGGATGCAGAGGCGGTCAACTGCACCCTCATGGCCGGACAGGATGGCTTCCCGAAGGCTCAAATCATCAACGACAGATTGTCCACGGCACCGAGTTCCAAAGTATCTTGTGCGGATGAGCTTCTTAGTGCCGAGCATCGAGATGATCTCGATATGAACTGCTTCTAGAGGGTTAAAAAGATGAGCGGCATGCATCTCACTGCAGTCGAGATTCATAGGAGCGGTGCGCCATAGAGGGCGCCACCGAGATCCGAGGATTTGTGTGCGGATGCCCTCCTTGGTGGGGAGACGGCAGATGATCTCACCTAGGATGGCGTCCGGGAGGTCGCTGATGCGGTCCGGACGAGATTCTTCATCCTGCTCCTCAGATCCAGTGGGCGGACCCTCACCGCTTCCCTCCACTACCGCCAAACCACCAGAGGAATGTGTCACCGGTGGCACGAGCCTCGCCCTCTTGGTGCTAGGGAAATCGGACTCCATCTCCATCTACATCTCCATTGCCCGGATCGCGCCGACCCCGACTAGCTCTGTGTGCGGTGGATCTGGAAAGACGGTTAGGTCTTCACTGCGTGCAGATCCAAAAAGGTTAGAGGATAACTGCGGATGGGAGTGGTCGGGGAGCAGGATAACATGGAGGTATGGCCTTGTAGATACAAGAAGCACTGTTCTACATGCAACACAAGCACGGGCGTGCCTCTATGTGTTTCAATTGTTTCTAGAGACGTGTCGATCGGAGGGGCAGGAGCACGGCCATGAATACATTGTACGCATGCTTCTATAATTTCAAAGATGGATGCAATGAATCAACTAGAGGCATAGCATTCCAAATGTTTCCTCTGACGTGTTCGCTCACAGAGGCACGACCGTGAACCTACTATGAGGCACTATGTCCGTGTGTGAAGCATGGCGATGACCCATTGTGTTTGAATTGTTTCCACCACAAAAACCTACTGTGAGGCATGGTTCTATACGCATCACAGCCACGGTTATCTGCTCTATGTTTCATTTACTTCCAGACACGCATTCATAATAGAAGCACGGCCGTGAGACCAAGAGAGCCATGGTTATACGTTCTCCAAATGCACGGCCCTGATTCTATGTTTCAAATGTTTCCGTGCAACGACGGTAGGCACGACCATGAAGCCATGAGACTCACGGTTCAACATGCAGCAGTGCCATGGTCGTGGCTGTCTGTGTTTCAGTTCTTTTCATCTCTACATTCAGAACATGCACGTTGAGAGAGCCACGGCCGCATAAAATTATAAGGAAACCTGTGCCTCTTCTATTCTGCTCCGCTGAGTAAAATTACCTAAAGAAGCAAAATGTGTTCTACTTAACTTTGTTTTGTTTCTATAGCTGCACGAAACTAACTTACAAGCCATTTTTATTACCACGACATGGGAAAAATAAAACTTTGCCAACAGCCCCACACCCCTCACTTGATGTTTCATCCCTCCACAGACGGTCTTGTTTTTGTATCTTCACCAATCCATTCTTCTTTCTCCACCTTTGTGCATAGCTTTGCAACCCCCTTCCCGGAAATATTATTATACATAAACAGCAAAAAAGAAATATATATAGAAATATGGCAGTCATGGATCTATTTCTTATGTCCTGGTGTTTAAGCTGCATTATTACCTTTTAATTTTTTATTCGAACTCTTCTCCGGTACCAAACAGTCTCCATTCGGTTCCTTCTTTTCTGAAAGAAGGTTGGGCACATTCTGTACCTTGTTCCGGGCTTGCCTGTGCGCATTCTGTCTGTCTGGCTTGTGTGATATTGGATTCTGGTGTAGATGGAGGACTTTGGTTAATGCTGGCTATTGTCAGTGGGGTTGTTGGAGTTGCTGGTGTTTGCCGTCTTGCTCCTGGGCTTGCAGTGCATTCTCCTGCTTCGTTTGATGTCCTCGATGATGATGTCGGTGTTGTGGGCCATTTCATTGACCTTGCCCTCTTCTCCTGCTGCATTTTCCTATTCTCCTCTTCAATCCTCATCCTTTCTTGGACTTCTGAATTTGTGGGGCAGTTTGTTTTCTTGTGACCCTTTAGTCCGCAACGGCCGCACTTGGGTTTGGCTTTGTAGCCTTTTCCTTTCTTCTCAGAACCAGCTTTGATTCGATCTCCTTTTTTCGTGCCCTTTGAGCCACTCATGGGAGGGTTTTTGAGAGTTGCAGCAACGATGCATGTGTCTGGTTCCTCAGCAAGTGCCGTCATGACTTTTATTTTCATATCTTGAATACACTCCAATAGCACATTGTATGCTTTGTCTTTTCTGCAAGCATGTGAACAGATATCCGACAACTCAGCGTACGCGAGGCCGAATCTCATAGTTTCATCATCTTGTGCGGTCATGCTATTATCATGACTTGTAGCCAGGACTTTCAAGCTCTCTGATACATTCTTGGTCCATCTGGGGTTGATGAAAGATTTTGGAAGATGTTCGACCATGCCTGTTTGGTCCATGACCTTAAGTATGTGGCAGCACTGTATGCCATCCCTACTCATTTTCTTGCAGCTGCAATTGTATATTTCCTTGTTCTCATCCACATCTACCCTGAATTCAGACCTATCGAATTCCTCACCTGGGTACGGTTTCCACTCTTTTGTTTCTTCATAAATCCTTTTTACAAAGTACTGCCTCCCTTTTGCCAGGTCGGAGCATTTGTATTATGTCCGGTTCCATAGCTCTAGCTGGAATCTCCTGAAGATCTCGTTCGTGTATACTTCACTTGATTTTGTTTCAATTGGAAACCCAGTATCTCGTGACGGTGTCTTCTCGACTGTTCGATGTCTTTTCTTGTCGAGCGTAGCAAGGCAATTTTGCTGAATGATGTGATACGCACCAACAAACCTTGTTATCGTGTCCTTGTGGCTCACATAATTTTTCCACATCAAATTGGTACTCTCACTCCGTGTGGTTGTTGTTGAGAAATGATAGAAGCAGTCCTTGAAGTAGGCTGGCACCCAGAATGTTCGGAGTTCCCAGAGCGTGTTCAGGTGTTTGTTACCTTCTGCCTTGTATAATGAGATCGCCCTTTTCCATGAACATTCAAACTCGTCTAGATTTAGTGAGTTCTTGATTATTTGGAAGAGATCATCAGACATCCTTGGATGATGCGCAAACACTATTGCGTTGTTTTCCTTCATGTTCTTCCTAATATGCCACCAGCAGAACCTGTGCCTGGTCCTTGGAAGTGCTTCCGCGATCGCTGTCTTCATCGCCTTGTCCTAGTCTATTATTATATAAGTTGTTTTTTTCCTCCCTTCGCCTCGACAAATGTGCTTAGGAGCCACTTGAATGACCCTATCATCTCGTCCTTTAGAAGGCCTATTCCAAACAGGACGGTCAACCCATGGTTGTCGACCCCAATGATTGGTGCAAACGGTAAGCCATAGATATTTGTAGAAAATGTTGTGTCAAAAGACACGTACTCTCCGTACAGGTCGTAATTCATCTTGCACAAGGAGTCTGTCCAGAACAAGCTACGCACCGAGTTGTTCCCGTCTATCTCCTCCACGTGGTGGAACCCCGGCCTTCTCCTTTGCATATCCACAAACAGTTTCATGGTATCCTCGATATCAGTATTCCTTTCTCCAGCCCTATCCTGGCATGCAATGTTGCTTATGTCGATCGTGTCGAACATAATTTCTCGCCTCAGTTTCCCCGTCGCAGTGAAGATCTGCATAACCTTCCTTGGCTCTAACCTTGCCTTCTACAGAACTTGTATAAAGAATTTCTCCTAAGGTGTCATCTTCTTATAGCATCTCATGAACTTCAGCATCCAATCAGATGGGTGAAGCTGATGGTTGTGCTCTAGGCGTATGTTCTTCAGGTACCATATTCCCCTCTCTGTATCCCTCTTTGCTGTTATCTGAACTGGGCAGCTTGTCCTGGTCAAGCAGTTGCTCCTTCTGTACTTCGCATGTCTCTCGGTTGTTTTATTCTCCCCTTCCTTGGTGCACTGGAACACCTGCTTGTCAATCTCTTGGTCAGCTACTGATCTTCTGTTGGTTGATTGCTTCATAGCAAAGCCAACCCTTCTGGCATATCTGCAGAAGAAGTAGTAGGCCTCATCCAATGTTTTGAATGAAAGGTCACCCACTGGTTCGCATGCTTCGGTCACTTCCTCAATCGTTGGGAATGTGCCTCCTTTGAACATTTCGTCCATTTCTTTCTCTTCATGCGTTTGCACCCCCATGTTGATGTTGTCTACAGTGTCTTCGTTCGTGCCATCGCAGTCACTTCCAGCGGCGTCAGTTTCATGGCCAGATACAAGTCCATTCCTCACAAAGCTGCTGCAACTCTGTTGTTTGTCACATGCGGGAGCGTCGTTTCTGCATGCCACGGTCCAATCCATAATTGATTCTGCTTCTCGACTATCACCTTCTTGAATGCTGCTCCCTGTTTCTCCGGCACTCATGCATCCAAGGGACTGTGCTAATTCTCCCATAACATTTGTGCTGCCGTGGTGGCTGACGCTGTATACTACTTGCTGTTGTGCAGGTTGTTTTCCATTAATGATGGATGCAGGACCATCATATTTGTTTGGCTCATCTGTTATCCTCACCGTCAAGTCCTAAACATAATGCAAGCAACAAATTAGATATCGCAGGCACATGAGAAATATGATTTTTTTTTCTTTAGGAACAATTGAAAACAGAGGTTTATATGCTTCATCAGGTGTGTCTCAGCAGAGACTCATCTGGTAGCATTTACGTGGTATACCAGAAACACACATGTGCCTCTTCTGCACATACACGTGGTTGGTATACCAGAGGCACAGCTGTGCTTCTATTCGCATTTTATTCGGGAGCACAGCTGTGACCCTGCTGCACATACATCTGGACCAGAGGCACAACTGTGCTTCTGCCTGAACTTTACAATTAGAGAGGCACACCTGTGCCTCTGGTCGCAAATTATCCAAAAGCACACCTACAAATACATCCAGACCAGAGGCACAGCTGTGCTTCTGTCTGAACTTTACAATCAGGGAGGCACACCTGTGCTCCTGGTCGCAATTTGTCCAGGAGTACAGCTGCACATGCACCCAGAACAGAGAGGCACACCTGTGCTTCTGCTCGCGTTATATCCAGGAGCACGCACATACATCTGGACCAGAGGCACCCCAAAAATAATTTCTTTTGAATATCAAAATATTTTCTTTAAAAGAAAAATGATTTGGATCAATATGGCTCTATTTCTTCTTTCTTCTGTTTTGAAAACCATTTTAAGTTTCATTTGGGTTTTTAAAATTTTGAAGATTGGGTTCTGATATGTTGATTTCTTATTTGAATAAATATTTTATAAGACCAATTTTTTTTCCTTTAGAAAAAAACTTTTTGAATGATTAATTATTTCAAAGAAATGGTCCATTGCATCTCTTTCAAACACTTAGGAAATTCTTAAAAATCCATCTGTCATTTTCAAATTACCATCCAAGCTATCCTCTCACCTTAGGACAGGGCCCAATACTCCCTCTCTCCACAAAAATATTATTGGTCATGTTTGGCAAATTCCAAAACTAGAATTTCCATTTATTCCTAGTTTCTTTGATTTACAAAGGAACTATAAATTTCTTAGCTCTCCTGCCCCCACAAAAATTATCCCAACTACATGGCAGTATCCACAACCCATTTCTCTAAAAACTTACTGGTCCATAGTTCAAAATTTTCAAATTTCACTCAAACGAAATTTGGACCAGATTCAAATTCTTTGCTCAAAACCTAATCTAGACTACTCCAAAAATTCTGAAACTTTGCCAGCACCTTTTTCATGCATCAATACATAACCACAAATTTTTTCAAGAATTCCAAAAATGCCCAAGACCATTTGGCATTCTGTCGAACACCTTCTGTGCACTGTTCATCATTGACAAATTCAGAAAAAATTCAGAGAAGTGGGCATCGATCCTGTGCCTTCCACTCCTCCTCTTCTTCGCTGGGATGCGCCTGGCCATCAATGCCTCGCCCCCGGGCCCCTCCCGCCAGCCTCTCACCGCTGACGGGCCGGTGGCGAGCCGGTGCAACGGCCGTCGTTCTTAGCCACGGCGGACCGAGGAGATCAGCTCGGCCACCAGCTCACCTTCACTGCCCCGCACCGCTCCCCGCACCTACCTGGCACGCGTCGCCTCTCACGCGGTGCCCAGCCACCATCCAAACCGCCCAAGCCCCGCCTGTCAACCACCGGAGACGAGCGCCGCTGCCATGGCCGTACGGGAGCTCCACCACGGGGAGATGGATAGAGCTCGAGGGTCGTCGCGCTGGCACTTCGAGAAGGCTCCACCGACCTCACTAATGACCACCGATCAAGCCAACCATCGCTAGCTACCTCCACCGGCCGGAATCACTCCGCCGTGATCCACCTCGCTCCGGTCATCTCCGCCTGGCCTATAAAAGGATGCCCCGAGCTCCGTTCTGCACACACATCACCTCCACCCATCCCCAATCGCCACCCAGAGGGGTCAAACGACCTCGGGGAAGCCTTCTTCCTCCGCTCCGGCCACCCGATCCGCCGCTGCTTCCGAGAACGCTGCGTCGCCGTTCGTCTACCCCCGCCTCCCAAAACTCGCCAGTCACCTCCTACCACTCCACCTCATCCATCCTGCATGTCAATTTGATGTCCGGAGCTCTCTCTGACGAGATCCACCACCACCCGACGCCGCCGTCCGCCGGAGTTGACACCGCCGTCACCATGGTGCTCGCCGGCGGCCACCACCACCACCCACCGATGCGGAACACTCCCCCGAGCACACCCATACCATCGTCACCTCCTAAAACCCCGGCCATCGCCGCCGGTGACCGCCTCCCCCTCTCTGTACACGTGCGCGAGCGCGTTCAAATTTTTAAACCTGACGGGTGGACCCCACCCGCCAGTGTTTTAACTTTTTCTGTTATTTCCTCTGGCGCCTTCTGCCTCTGTACGTTTTCTGAACTAGAAAGCGTATTTTTAACCGAGGCGTTTTCTGATATAACAGCAGGGACCTGGAAGTATCTGTTTTTATTACAAAGAGGTCCCTAGACTTAAAACTCTCATTACTTTTTAAACACAACACATTTTTAACTGATTCTTTTTCTGAAAATTTTCTTTTTCACTCTAGTTTTTTTAGTATTTCTTGGAAAATATTTTGAGCCAACGTTTTGTGCTGTCACAAAAAATTTGATTGGATTTTGAATTCTTATTTTATAGAAAACGAGGAGGGAAACTTTGCCGAAAATTTTGAGGGATCACCTTCTGCCTACTTTGATCAAGGCAAGCATATTGAACTTGGGATATGGTGTTTGCTTGCATGTTGGCATAGTTATGATCACCGGTTATGTAGTGGATAGCTAGTGCATGCATGGTCATATTTTCGTTGTGCATTTCTTGCATACATCTAAGAACCAACAACATGGATAAAGTTGGTAATAAACCAGGGGTGTATCCCCTGTCTATGTCGTGCCGGTGGGCACGGATCACATCGTGACATGATGATGTCACTATGGACATGATGGAGCATGTCAGCTGCAAAAGTAAAACCTCCTGAGTCGACCTAGATCGAGTCTTGTTCCGTCATGCCTAACTAAAAATAGTGCTGCCACATGTCTTCCCGCGAGGGGAGTACGGCTTAGTAAGTTGCTAACCCCTTTCCATGTACACACCGCACAGAGGGACCGCGATGAGGGTTTCCATGGCCCTGGAATAATGCCAGTCATCAGGTCAGGGAGCATGGGTGTATCCGACTGGGCCAAGAGGGGGGCACCCCTTGTATTTGCGCGCGTTATAAATTGTGATCCCATGCTATTCGAGACGGTGGTCTCCCCGTCTTAGAGTTTTCCTGGAGTGATGCCTTAGGTGATTCCGGGCATCAGAACGGTTAAGCTGGTGTGTGCTGGTTAGGTGTCGTTGTAACCTAAAAACCGTGATTGGAATTAGTCAACGTTTCGGGGTTGACTAGGGAAATCCTATACTTGTGGGTAAAGAGTACAACCTCTGCAGAGTTAAACCTATTCGAATAGCCGTGTCCACGGTCAAGGACGTTAGCTGGGAAGGGTCAAGTGTCGGTCCCGGTGTCGGTCTTCGGAGGAAATAATTAAAATTGAGCATGATTCACTTTTGCAGGATGATTATTATCACTACGGATGCTATCATATTGTTAACATGAATATTACTGTGGACTAACATTTTTCTCTTATGTGCATTTTTGAGTATCTCTTGGGAAGGTCATGCCACCTGGATACTCATGTTATTACTTTCTTTTCAAGACCTCTCGAGGCGTCGCATTCAGACACCCGTTTGGCATTTCTTTTCAAGACCTCTCGAGGCGTCGCATTCAGACACCCGTTTGGCATTTCTTTTCAATACCTCTCGAGGCGTCGCATTCAGACACCCGTTAGGCATTACTTTTCAAGACCTTTCGAGGCGTCGCATTCAGACACCCGACTGGCATTTTATTTTGTAATCCTCGGGCGGTCTAACGCCCGATATTCCATTTTATTCTCTTGGAATCCTCGGGCGGTCTAACGCCCGATGTTTCATTTTGTATTTCTTGGAATTTTTCGGGCGGTCTAACGCCCGATGTTCCATTTTATTTTCTTGGTTATTACTTGAATGACATAATTAGACATTTACACCGTATTAATATTTATCATGACATGCTATAATATCAATCAAAATATTCATATAATTTAGTCCATCATGAACATATGCACTCTATTGCATTCGGTATATCTTTTGTTCATAATGTTTGTGAGTACATTCAAACGTACTCACTGGCTTGTCCCTCGCTTGTTAATTTGGCCAGACCTGGATGGAGACGACCTTATGGAGGAAGAGTGCGCTAGCGAGCCTGACGCTTAGTGGTGTTCCCAGTCAGTCAACTTGTGGTCTTGGAGTCTACCACGTGTACCATCTGCAGTGCTTCCGCCACACTAATAAAATAGTCAAGCCTCACACCGATGCTTGGCTTTATCTTATTGTACCAGTGTTGTATTACTTCCACACCACTGTCTTGTACCGCCACTGTCATATACTGACAAGTTTGTAATAATTGTTGAGCACCCTGGCTCAACCTTGTGTAAAATTATGTTTGTACTGGATATCTGTATCAAGGGAGTCCACCAGTTGTTCTGATCTTGGGGCTGGTGTGACTTGAGGATATTCCGAGATTTATTCCGGAAACAGGCCCGACAAACCTTGGTATCAGAGCCATGCTGACTATAGGAAGCCATAGGTGCGATCGTTAGTAGCAGAGTTAATTCTAACAAATTTTAGCAGCATCTCATGCATCGTAACAATTTTCCTTAGTTGTCATATATTTATGATATGACTATTTGGATTTTTGTCTACTGTTGTAGATGTCTGGCGGCAACTGCCTGAAAGCACATTTGCTCCCTTGGTGGTTTTGGTAATTCATGCCAACATACATGTTGTTGGACTAATGCTTTTATCTAGTGAATTTAAGACAAGTTCAACAAATGGCGTGGCATGGACAAGAGGATGTGGAACCCCTTCAAAATGCTAAGGACAAGGATTGGCAAAAGTTCAAGACTCTACATTTTTGGTTTAGTGATCCAAGATCACATTGAGTCCATAGGAAAGCCAATACTATTAAAAGGGGATGAGGTGTTGCTTAATGGTCTTTTTGCTCAAGTGCTTAGTGACAGTATTCCTAAACCCTCAACCACTATCTCTACCCAAATATGTCCTAAACCTACATTCCAACTTGGCCCCACCGAAATTTCCTATCCGGCCCCACCGAGTTCATCCAAGACTTAGCCACTGCCAAACCCTAACAAATCGGATCCACCGAAATGGATCTCGGTCCCACCGAGATGGCCTTGCCAACTCTCTGTAATCGGTTGCATTCACTTCGGTCTCACCGAGTTATGCAAATCGGTCTCACCGAGATGGCTTGCCAAGTCACTGTTGCCTTATTGCTTCACTTCGGTTCTACCGAGTTGATGAAATCGGTGCCACCGAGATGAGGATTGCCCTAAGCCATTGCACTTCGATCCATCCGAGTTGTCCATATCGGTCCCACCGAGATTCCTAAAGTTCATATCTTTTACACAGTTCGGTGCTACCGAGATGATCGTTTCGGTGCCACCGAGTTGAGTCAAAAGTGTGTAACGGTTGGATTTTGTGTGGAGGCTATATATACCCCTCCACCACATCCTTCTCAGTAAGGAGAGCCATCAGAACGTGCCTACACTTCCACCATACATTTTCTGAGAGAGAACCACCTACTCATGTGTTGAGATCAAGATATTCCATTCCTACCATTTGAACCTTGATCTCTAGCCTTTCCCAAGTTGCTTTCCACTCAAATCCTTCTTCCACCATAGCCAAATCTGTGAGGAGTTGTTTGAGTGCTGGGAAGACTATCATTTGAAGCACAAGAGTAAGGAGTTCATCAACAACACACCGTCTATTACCTTTTGGAGAGTGGTGTCTCCTAGATTGGTTAGGTGTCACTTGGGAGCCTCCAACCAGATGTGGAGTTGAACCAAGGAGTTTGTAAGGGCAAGGAGATCGCCTACTTCGTGAAGATCTACCCCGAGTGAGGCTAGTCCTTCGTGGACGTAAGCCATGGTGGAATAGACAAGGTTGCTTCTTCGTGGACCCTTCGTGGGTGGAGCCCTTCGTGGACTCGCGCACCCGTTACCCTTCGTGGGTTGAAGTCTCCATCAACGTGGACGTACGATAGCACCACCTATCGGAACCACGCCAAAAACCACCGTGTCTTCATTGCGTTTGATCTTCCATACTCTACCCCTTTACTTTCCGTACTATTGCATGCCTTACTATTTCCGCTGCTCAATCTCTAGATATGCATGTGTAGAAAGTATTGGAGTGATCTTAACTTGTGCCAAAATCTGCCTAAATTCCAAGAGAAATTAAAAACTGCACCTTTGGCTGGTTAGGAGTCTATTCACCCCCCCCCCCTCTCTAGACCTATCTCCTCGATCCCACAATTGGTATCAGAGCCTTGGTCTTCATTGCCTTGGTTTCATCACCATTGGAGGGAGATGGATGTGTCTACGTTGGGGAGTCTTAGACGTAGAGTGCCTATTCTCGATGGGGAGTATTACAACTTTTGGAGGGATGAAATGCTTGATATCTTTGATGAATTTAACTTGAGCAAGTATATTCATAATCCTTACGTGCCCCCTATTGATCCCTTGCATCCTACCCATGAAGAGGAAATTGACATGCTTCGTAATCTTAGAACCGTCAATCTTATCATTAGAGGATTACCTAAGATTGTGCTTGGTTGTATGCAAAACTTTGCATGTGCTTATACTCTATGGCATGATTTAGAAAAGCGATATCCTGATTACTCTTTAAAGAGTCTCAATAAGATTCTTCTTAAAGTTGTTGCTTTTCATAAGATGAGTCCTAGTGATCCTAAGTTTGATAATTGCTTATTTGAACTTCGTGATCTTATGCGTGCCAAAGGAGACGTTAGAACTATTAGCAACATTATCATGGAAACTATTAGAATCCATAAACTTGAACATTGTCATGATCATGAAACTAACGAATCTGTTGTTCTTTGTGATGATCACACACATGATGATGATGATGTTGAGCATGGCTATTATGATGAGGACGAAGACTTTGACATTGAATTTGAGAAGACCAAGAGGAATCTAAGTCTTATGGCAAATCTTCGAGATTATATGGCCGGAGGAAAAGAGTGGATTCTTGATAGTGGCTGTACCGATCACATGACCGGAGATAGAGACATGTTTCGTGAGCTTGCTAAAAATGATGGTCCACGCAAGTATGTGACTTTTGGAGACAACTCCAAGGGTAAGGTACTTGGCCTTGGTAAGGTGGCCATATCCAATGATAGCTCCATACAAAATGTTATGCTTGTTGAATCTCTTGGTTACAATCTTCTTTCCGTATCTAGACTAGCCGATTTTGGTTTCAATGTTCTATTTACCAAAGTAGATTGCCAAGTGTTTCGCCAAGATAATCATAATATGGTCTTTACCGGCATTCGTAGAGGTGATCTATACATTGTTGATTTCACTAAGAGAGCTCAACCTCGTACATGCTTAATTGCTAAATCTTCTAAAGGTTGGTTATGGCATAGAAGACTTGGACATGTTGGTATGCGTAACCTTGATAAACTTGTTAAAGGAGATCACATTCTTGGAGTGAAAGATGTTATCTTTGACAAAGATCGACTTTGTAGTGCTTGCCAAGCAGGAAAACAAGTTGGAGGAAGCCATCCCGTGAAGAACATTATGACCATAAGGAGACCACTCGATCTACTTCATATGGATCTTTTTGGTCCCAACGCCTATAAGAGTCTTGGTGGTAACTCCTTCGGTTTGGTCATTGTTGATGATTTTTCAAGATTTACGTGGGTGTTCTTTCTTGATGACAAATCGCAGGTACAAAAGATCTTCAAGAACTTTGCAAGAAAGGCTCAAAATCAATTTGAAGTAAAGATCAAGAAGGTTCGGAGTGACAATGGAACAGAGTTCAAGAACACAAATGTGGACACCTTTCTTGATGAGGAGGGTATTTCACATGAGTTCTTGCCTACGTACACACCTCAACAAAATGGAGTTGTTGAGAGGAAGAACCAGACACTTATTGAGATGGCAAGAACAATGCTTGATGAATACAAGACGCCAAGACATTTTTGGGCGGAAGCGGTTGAAACAGCTTGTCATGCAACAAATCGACTTTACCTTCACAAGCTTCTTGGTAAAACGGCGTATGAACTGCTCACCGGTAACAAACCACAAGTTGGATACTTTCAAGTATTTGGCTCAAAATGTTACATTCTTGATAAGCATCGTCGTTCAAAATTTGCTCCTAAATCTCATGAAGGTTTTCTACTCGGTTATGGATCGAACTCACACACTTACCGTGTCTACAACAACTTTACTCGAAAAGTTGAAGAGACGGTAGATGTGAAGTTTGATGAGACTAACGGCTCACAAGTCGAGCAATTGCCACTTGATGTAGGAGATAATGAACCATCAGAAGCAATCCAAGACTTGTCCATTGGCAAGATTCGTCCTGTGGAAGTAAAGGAGAGTACCTCGTCTATTCAAGTGGAAGCCCCAACTTCACATCAAGGTGAACGGCAAGTTGATATGGAGGCATCCACAAGTGGAACACGTCAAGACGATGGGAATGAGGAAGTGCAACAAGATGATCCACCTCAACCTCCCTCTCCACCTCCACAAGCTAACAATGACAACGTCAACGAAGAAGAAGAAGAGGATGATGATGAGGAAGCCTCACCACAACCCAAGAAAAAGCTACCTCGTGTTAGAGCAAGGATCGACAAGGATCATCCCGTCGAACAAATACTTGGAGATATCCAATCCGGGAGAATTACTCGCTCTAAATCTCGCTTAGCAAACTTTTGTGAGCCTTAGTCATTTATCTCTAGTGTTGAACCCTTGAAGGTAGAAGATGCTCTCAAGGACCCCGATTGGGTGAATGCAATGCATGAGGAGCTACACAACTTTGAGAGGAACCAAGTGTGGACATTGGTTGAGAAGACTATAAGGAAGAGCAAAACATCATTGGAACCAAATGGGTGTTTCGGAATAAGCAAGATGAAGATGGACAAGTTGTACGCAACAAAGCTCGTCTCGTAGCACAAGGTTACACACAAGTCGAAGGTATGGACTATGGTGAGACCTATGCCCCCGTTGCAAGACTTGAATCCATTCGCATTTTACTTGCTTACGCCAATCACCATGATATCACTCTTTACCAAATGGATATTAAAAGTGCTTTCTTAAATGGTGAAATTGAGGAGGAAGTGTATGTTAAACAACCTCCCGGCTTTGAAAATCCCAAGAAACCTAATCATGTGTACAAACTTCGTAAAGCTCTTTATGGTCTTAAACAAGCCCCTAGAGCTTGGTACAAATGCTTGACAAAGTTTCTTCTTGAAAAAGGTTTTGAGATTGGGAAGATTGATTCAACTTTGTTCACTAAGAGGGTTAATGGAGAATTATTTGTATGCCAAATCTATGTTGATGATATTATCTTTGGATCTACTAACCCCTCTTTTAGTGAAAAGTTTGGAAGGTTGATGTCGGAAAAGTTCGAGATGTCTGATGTGTGAACTCAAATTATTTCTTGGTTTGCAAATCAAGCAAACTAGGGAAGGTACCTTTGTTTCTCAAACAAAGTATACCAAGGACTTATACAAGAAGTTCAACATGCAAGAGAGTAAAGGTATGAAAACTCCCATGCCCACTAGTGGACATCTTGACTTGGCCAAGGACGGCAAACCGGTTGATCAAAAGGTATATCGATCTATGATTGGTTCATTGCTATATCTATGTGCCTCCCGTCCCGACATTATGCTGAGTGTGTGCATGTGTGCACGATACCAAGCGGCACCAAAAGAGTGTCATCTTAAGGCAGTGAAAAGAATTGTGAGATACTTGATACATACACCAAACTTTGGCATATGGTATCCCAAAGGATCTTCTTTCAATCTTGTTGGCTACTCCGATTCGGACTATGCCGGAGACAAGGTTGACAGAAAATCCACTTCGGGTACATGTCAATTTCTTGGTAGATCTCTTGTGTCTTGGTCCTCCAAGAAACAAAATTTCGTATCTCTATCTACTGCCAAGGCGGAATACATTGCTGCGGGATCATGTTGTGCTCAATTACTATGGATGACACAAACTCTTAAAGACTATGGTGTGCATGTGAGACATGTACCATTACTATGTGACAATGAGAGTGCTATTAAGATAGCACACAATCCCGTGCAACACTCTTGAACTAAGCATATTGAGGTTCGTCACCATTTCATTCGAGATCATGTTGAGAAAGGTGACATTGACCTTAAACATGTTCGTACTGACAAACAATTGGCGGACATCTTTACCAAACCCCTTGATGAGAAAGTGTTTTGTCACTTGAGAAGTGAATTGAACATCATTGATGCTTCAAACGTGAACTAGAGGTTCATGTGGATGCATACAAGGGCATGATCATTCTTGACTAACCCATGATATCTTTCATGATCATCTTATATCTTGGACATTTTGATCCCTTGTATTGTATCTAACCTTTTGTAGGTACTTGGACAAGCTTCATGACCCAAGATTGCATCTCACTCTAATCTTGAGCAATCTTGTATGACCCAAGTATCAACAAATGATGGTGGACCAAGGAACAAGACAACCTAAAAATATCCTTTGACAAACTTTTGAGATTTGCTTCATTCTTGTCATTTTGGATATACATGTTGTTCCTTGCAAAGCTAACCCATGTAGGAAGATGAACTACCCAAGATAAGGATCGCTCCCAACTTCAACTCATGAGCATCTACATCAAGTTCAACTACATGATGGACTTCACCACAAAATCCCAATGTAAGTTCTCACATCTTAGAGAAGCTCTACTCAAAGACATGAGCTAAAGCAACTCAACAAGATGTGAATACATTGAAATGCTTAAAGGAAAAATGGCAACCCCATTTTGAGCTTAAACGATGAGTATGACCTATGATCAAGTGCTCTCACTTGACTCCTAAGTCAATATACTCTAACATAGGTGACCCAGTCGCCGACCCATCTAGATGAGGTTCATCTAGATGTTGCTTTGCGTCTTTTCTACATTTCTCTTTGTTTAGTTTATTTTCGCAGTTAATTCATTGCAAATCTTTGTGAGATTTCCTTTGCCTAGTGAGCTGAGTTAACAAAATGTTCCATAGCATCAAACTCGGTTCCACCGATTTGCTTCAACTCGGTGTCACCGATTTTGCTGCCTTAAGGAACTTTGTGTCAAATAATTCCTGAGTTTTTCTGCTCCAGCTCCACTCAATGATTCTTACCCTCTACTTGCATCTAGAGCCACTCAATGGCTAGCTGTGTTTCTCAAGGACCAAACCCACTTGATCAATAACCTTGAAGACCCTTCTTGGAAATTGATGTCAAAGGGGGAGAGAGGAATTACATCAAAGCTTATTACTACAAAAGATGCACCTTACAAGAGGCGAGAATGTTACATGTTTCTAAGAGGGGAGAAACATGATTAGTTTGTTCTTTGGTTGTTTTTAGTTTTCTCACCCTACATGCTCCCAATATCCAATTTCAGATTCAGGGGGAGAGGAAGTACTTTAGGGGAGACAACTATTTCTTTTGGGGACATATCTTCTTCAAAGAAAGTACTCACCTAGTGATACTATCTTCTACATGTCATCCCAATCTTGGTTTCTTGTTGATCTTGTGTCTTTTCTTGAAGAAATTATCTTGTGTTATCTAACCCTGTTTTCTCAAGTGTATTTCTTCAGGTACTTGATCAAGAACCTCAAGGTAAGTATATGCATCTCACTCATGTGCATGATTGACCTCTTGCTAGTATATATTGTTTGCAAGAAGACAATCATGGACATGTGGACCCTATATAATATATATATTTGCTCTGATGCATATAGCCAAGATACATGTTGCATATATCTCCCATGTGGTATCATCGTTTTATATGCACATCTTAGGGGGAGTTCAGGGGGGCTTATGCATGTTACATGTTTCCTTCAAAGCTTTCATACATACCTCTGCTATATCTGTATTTGAAGCTTTGATGTATGTTGTCATCCATTACCAAAAAGGTGGGGGGATTGAAAGCACATTTGCTCCCTTGGTGGTTTTGGTAATTCATGCCAACATACATGTTGTTGGACTAATGCTTTTATCTAGTGAATTTCAGACAAGTTCAACAAATGGCGTGGCATGGACAAGAGGATGTGGAACCCCTTCAAAATGCTAAGGACAAGGATTGGCAAAAGTTCAAGACTCTACATTTTTGGTTTAGTGATCCAAGATCACATTGAGTCCATAGGAAAGCCAATACTATTAAAAGGGGATGAGGTGTTGCTTAATGGTCTTTTTGCTCAAGTGCTTAGTGACAGTATTCCTAAACCCTCAACCACTATCTCTACCCAAATATGTCCTAAACCTACATTCCAACTCGGCCCCACCGAAATTTCCTATCCGGCCCCACCGAGTTCATCCAAGACTTAGCCACTGCCAAACCCTAACAAATCGGATCCACCGAAATGGATCTCGGTCCCACCAAGATGGCCTAGCCAACTCTCTGTAATCGGTTGCATTCACTTCGGTCTCACCGAGTTATGCAAATCGGTCTCACCAAGATGGCTTGCCAAGTCTCTGTTGCCTTATTGCTTCACTTCGGCCCTACCGAGTTGATGAAATCGGTGCCACCGAGATGAGGATTGCCCTAAGCCATTGCACTTCGGTCCATCCGAGTTGTCCATATCGGTCCCACCGAGATTCCTAAAGTTCATATCTTTTACACAGTTCGGTGCTACCGAGATGATTGTTTCGGTGCCACCGAGTTGAGTCAAAAGTGTGTAACGGTTGGATTTTGTGTGGAGGCTATATATACCCCTCCACCACATCCTTCTCAGTAAGGAGAGCCATCAGAACGTGCCTACACTTCCACCATACATTTTCTGAGAGAGAACCACCTACTCATGTGTTGAGATCAAGATATTCCATTCCTACCATTTGAACCTTGATCTCTAGCCTTTCCCAAGTTGCTTTCCACTCAAATCCTTCTTCCACCATAGCCAAATCTGTGAGGAGTTGTTTGAGTGCTGGGAAGACTATCATTTGAAGCACAAGAGCAAGGAGTTCATCAACAACACACCGTCTATTACCTTTTGGAGAGTGGTGTCTCCTAGATTGGTTAGGTGTCACTTGGGAGCCTCCAACCAGATGTGGAGTTGAACCAAGGAGTTTGTAAGGGCAAGGAGATCGCCTACTTCATGAAGATCTACCCCGAGTGAGGCTAGTCCTTCGTGGACGTAAGCCATGGTGGAATAGACAAGGTTGCTTCTTCGTGGACCCTTCGTGGGTGGAGCCCTTCGTGGACTCGCGCACCCGTTACCCTTCGTGGGTTGAAGTCTCCATCAACGTGGACGTACGATAGCACCACCTATCGGAACCACGCCAAAAACCACCGTGTCTTCATTGCGTTTGATCTTCCATACTCTACCCCTTTACTTTTCATACTATTGCATGCTTTACTATTTCCGCTGCTCAATCTCTAGATATGCATGTGTAGAAAGTATTGGAGTGATCTTAACTTGTGCCAAAATCTGCCTAAATTCCAAGAGAAATTAAAAACTGCACCTTTGGCTGGTTAGGAGCCTATTCACCCCCCCCCCCCTCTAGACCTATCTCCTCGATCCCACACTGCCCAACTCAAATTTTCGCCAACGAGCCTGCGGGGTTTTCCCGCCTTCTCGTTGTCATCGCTAGAGTCGCGATGAGATCTCTGAGCCGTCCGGAGTACACCGTCTACCCCGACAGGATGACGGACACCCTGACTATGTACCAAGCCTCGGTATATATCTGGGGTGGACATGTCGAGCCTCACCGCAACTTTCGGTTCATGGGGAGAGCCATGCCTACTGAGAGTCTTGCTATTCAGATGGCTGCCCGAGAGGCCATCGCTCGTCTTAGGGACATTCTTTCAGTGATGCAGACACGTCCCTATCATTACCTCCCATGCCATGTTCCATACACTAGTCACTATGCTTTCTATTAAACCGCGGGAGAAAGGGACGAGGCGATTGAGCCCCTTGTCTAGTACATCATGGCTCTAGAGTCGGTCTTCATCTCACTGGTGGACGACTATCTCACCGTACGGATGGACTTGGCTCGTGCGAGGGTTCCTCGCAGGAGTGAGTGTCGTTCTCCTTCACCACGCGCTTCTCGCATTCCGCCTCCACCATACGATCCTCCTACCCTTTCCACGATTCGACACCCATCCCCGAGAGATGAGTCTAGTCGCTTGGCTGCACCCACTCCGGTTAGAGCTTCACCACCTACGAGTACAGTACCACCACGGGTAGGCATGACATCGACAGCTGCCCAACTAGAGACCATACCCGAGGAGGAGGAGGTCGGGTCTTCAGCACCCCATCTGGGACTTACCCTTCGCAGGGCCTACGATGTTCCAGACACTCCGTGATAGCAGACTAGGCATCAGCACCGCAGCCGCCTTTTAAGAGAATGTAGCTGTAAAATGTTTATTTTATGTTTCTTTTCTTCTTTTTAAGATGGGGAGTAGTAGATCTTGGATCGCAGCATGCTAAGAGGATGGAGAAGTGCACTAGTCTAAATAATCTGTCATGTAAGCATCACGACTATGATGAGAGTAATGTATAATTAAGTCTTGCACGTATAATATAACTCGCTACTTGTATGTACCTACCCTTTGGGGGGGGGATTATTTTCAGTCTCTTAAAGTTTTTCCTTTATAATTTCTTTCCTCATCGGTGTTTACACCAATACCCCAGAAAGAAAATGCATCGTCCTTAGACTCGTTCTATGCCCAGTCCACCAGAGAACAACTTTGCACAAATGGGAAATAACTTCACACCAGGACAGACAAGTCAGCAAAGCAATGATTCAGCATTCTCACAAGTATGCCGTCTTTATGAACAAAGTCAGCAGCAGCATCAGGAAATGATGCAGCATTTGATAAATATGGGAAATCACCAAGGACAGCATCAACCCAGATCAAAGCTATCTGAACTTCAGAGAACCAATCCGACTGTCTTTTCTCATACAGACAAACCTTTGGAGGCAGATGACTGGCTGCGTGATATTGAGAGGAAATTGGCCATAGCTCAGTGTATGGACTAGGAAAAAGTACTATACGCTCCGCATTATTTTTCTGGAACAGCAGCATCATGGTGGGAAAATCTACGCCACACGCATCCCAATGGAGAAGACAGCACCTGGGAGCAATTCAAGGAAAGTTTGCGAGGAGCACATATTTCAAACAGCATCATGAAATTGAAGAAAAGAGAATTTGAGGATCTCAAGCAATGAGGCACAACGGTAACCCAGTATCTCGACCAGTTTACTCAGTTAGCCCGATATGCTAATGATGAATATATGACAGAAAGCAAAAGAATGGAGAAATTCCTTGACGGGCTTGTTCCTGGTTGGGACGTTTGCCGAGAACTTGTATCTCAACCTTGACTCCATTTACTCCAGTCCGCTTTGCATGTTCCTATTGGACGGTATCTGCATCCTTTTTCTTCTTGCTTTGTAGAACTTTCTTTTTCTTCCACCTTTCGAGACTTAACTGCGGAGTAGAAACACGAAATGAAGAGTTGTTTACTGCATTCAACCAAGAGATATTCATGAATTCTAGTTTCTGTAATTGATCTGCTTTTTGGTGTTCAGTGGTGGCGCCTTGATGATGTACATTGCAGAAAAGAAAGAGGAAATAACCTCCAACACTAAGGTTGAATTGCTTTGGTATTACCTTCCTTTCATAAGCCTTGCCAAAATCGTTCAAAGATAGGCTGACCCTGTTGTCCTGATCAGCTGATGCAATCCTGAACATCTGCACGAAAAACAGTTATTCAAAAGAAAAAATTATACATCTACAGCATCAGCTGATGTTACTTTTGCAAGTGATAAACAGCCTCTTGCATTTTTAGTTGGTTTCTTAATATAGAACTGAAATATATTTTTAGTTCTGCAGAATTGAGATTTTTTTTACTTGAGGAGAAAAGGCAATATCCTGAAAATTACACAGGAACCTCAACACAAGTGACATACTGATGCTAATCTGACACTGCATCGTTTAACAAAACATCACCATGAATTCTACCCAAAGAAACAAGTTGATCCTGCAAGTATGAAAGTTCACAAAACAACAGCAAGGGATAATGACAGCCACAGCGTAGAAACAATAAGTTTTATACTATGCATCCCGAGCTCAGGTAAATTAACAACCACTTCACGGCAAACCTCAACAACAAATAGGGCCCAAACCTCTTTCCGCAGCTTCACACTACCAATGATTGTGATATTGTGTTCATAGACGAGCAGTAGGATTGTGATAATTTTTAATAGAGGAACAATTTTGAATCATGCCCACACCACCTACTGCTACGAGGCAACTGAAACCATGACATCTTCACAAATTTGAGGATTCAGAAACTGCCAAGCATCCAAGACGTATCACGACAACATAAATATACTGGGGTGAGTCTATGAGATGTCAAGAATAGATTAAAAGGCCGCGCGGCAACAATTAAATCTCCTGCGTCAGGAATCACCACGGGGTGAGATAATCGATTTTTAACTAACCTTCGTTTGTGATTTTCAAACAACTGAATCTTATTCCCTGGTTGTTCAGAGCGGACCACCTTCGATTTTGTGTGCGATCTACTTTGCTGATCACGGCAACTTGTGGGAGATCTCGTAGGATGATTTTGAATTTGAACGAGAGAGACAGAAAGATTATATATACAGCCCGTCTATTCTGCCAATATTGGCAGAATAGTTATTCTGCCCACACTTCCGAACAGCACGCTCAATGCGAGGGCACTGCACTTTCTGAAGCAAGCGCACTGCAATACAGAGGTAAGTGAACTTCTCGTCGAAAAAACTGTACGCGATGTTCTTCGGTACTGTTTTCGAGCCAGTTTTTAAACCGTTTGTCGGAACGAGGCGTGTAATATACCGTTGGAAAGCTATGGATTAGGCGCAACTTTGCCATGTTGAAATTGTTTCGAGATTCCTCGCGGTTTAAGAGCAGTTTCGAAAACGGTGGGCGCCTGACGAGTGGCAGCGAGCGTATTTTCGCGTTTTTTCGCAAACCACTTGTCGAAATGAAGCAAATGATACGCCGTTGGAAAGATATCGTTGAGGCGCAACTTTTTCATATATATTACTTTCTCTAATTCCTTACGGTTTAAGAGCAGTTTCAAATTTACTAAATGGCGGAATTCTGTTTTTTCAAATTTTTGCAATTTTTCGGTACTGTTTTCGCTCCAGTTTTTTAACCGTTTGTCGAAATGAGGCGTGTGATACGCCGTTGGAGAGCTACGGATGAGGCGAACTTTCATATGTAGAAATGTTTTTCAGATTCCTTATGGTTTTAATCTAATTTTGAAAATGGTTCGGCAGCCGACGCGTCACAGCGGCCGTTTTTTCATGATTTCTTCCAAACCGCTCGTCGGATTGATGCAAATGATACGCCGTTGGAAATATATCGACGAGGCGCAAATTTTTCATGTAGAACGCTCTCTCTAATTCCTTACGGTTTAAGAGCAGTTTTGATTTTACCGAAATGCGGACACTCTGTTTTTCGCGAAACCAAAATCGACGAGTGAACCGCATCAGACAGAAAACCGCACTGCCTCAGACTGAAAACCGCACTGCATCAGACGGGCAAACGAACTGCATGATTGCTTTTGTTCGTTTTCTAACAAAAAAATACGTGAAATTTCCCTAACATTTTTTTGGAACTTCACATTGGGCATAAGTGCACTGCAACACTACCGAAAGTGAACCACATTATTTTTTTTCTGTCGTTTTCTTGCGTTTTACTTTGTGCATAAGTGAACCGCAACACTATCGAAAGTGAACCGCAACACTATCAAAGTGGACCGCATTATTTTTTCGTCAATTCCTAACAATTTTGCACTTCACATTGAACGTAAGTGAACCACATTACATTTTTTGTTTCCCTAACATTTTTGCACTTCACATAGAGCACAAGTGAACCCCAACACTCTTCAAAGTGAACCGCATTAATTTCTTACACTGTTTAATGAACTGTATTTTTTACACTGTTTTTTGTGTGTGTTTTGTTCTGAGCTGCATGGGACCAAAGTAGTGTACTGCATGTGTATAAATTTCTATTACATATCGAGCAAACCACAAGCATCCTTAACAACTAGGCACTTCGCACAATAGCCTGCGGCAAACAGAAGCGAATTGCACGCCTGCGACCACCGTTCTATAGAGCAGAGCAGGTACATGGGTTTTGAAAGTGGACCACACATTTGGGAAAAATAAACCGCACACACATGCTGGATGAGCTGAAAAACTTGCAAAAATGCACTCCGCGGGGGCAGGTAGTGAACTGACCCTCAAGAGCAAACAACAGCGGTGCATTTGCACTTCGATTTCTCTTTCAGAGGAACACCAAAACAATGAACTGCAAAAAAATAAATAGCCAAAAGGCGAGCACGCCGGCGAGCTAGGCTGGATGAGGCGGCGGCCCGCGCGGCTGGAGGCGTGCAACTAGGCCAGGGAGCTGCTGCGGCCCATGGGGCGCACACATGCGAGCCTGGAGATGACGAGGAAGCCGCTGCGCTCGATTCCCGTCGAGCAGCAGGGCGCCGGCGACGACGACCCTCACCGGATCCGGGCGAGGTGGCTCGCAGGGGGCGGATCCAGGCATGGGAAGGCGAGGCAGGGGCCCGGTTGCAGCGGAGGGGTCGGGAGTGATCGGTGCGTCAGGTCCCGAAGTGGTGAACGACCTCGAATCCTCGCCGCGTGCCCGTAGAGGTTGAGATCGACGGCGAGGAGCAACCCGACCTCCTCTGGTTGCCGTCGCACAGGAGGCTACGAGGAGAAGTGAGCTCACCGGCGAGGGAGAAGGAGCTCAGCTGGCGGCTACGATGCGCTCAATCCTGATCTGGATCGAGCTAGCAGAGAGGGAAGTGGAGTGGGTCGGGGCACGGCCGTGCAGGAGGAGGATGGAGGGGGCGGCGCGGGTGAGGGGACGACGCAGAATGGGGCCCTCCGGCCGGCGCGGGGCACCCCCTCCCCGAACTAGCCGGCGGAAGCCCGGCGGGGCACCCCCTCCCCGTGGTTGTAGGTAGCGGCGGTGGCCGCCGGGAGGAACTGGTGCGGGGGCGCGGCGCGGGAGGTGGTTGCGCGGCGCGGGAGGGAGGTGGCGCGGAGGTGCGGGGAGGGAGGCGGCGCGGCGACAGGGTGGGAGGTGCAGATCGTGCGGGAGTGGAAGGTGGAGGTCGTGCGACCACAGGATAAGCTGGGTGTTTTTTTTTATTTGACCGACGCAGTTCGGTCGGGTCTTTCGCATGGTTAGTTTGTAGCTACGGGTGCGTCGGAGGGTGTTGGCAGAATAAGCCCAAATGTTGGTAGAATAAGGTCTTAAGGGGGTTGGTAGAATAGACCCACCCTATATATATATATATATATATATATATATATATATATATATATAGAGAGAGAGAGAGAGAGAAGGGGGCTTCTTCCTTCGCTTTTTGCGTGGAAGAGGAGATTGAGCCAATAGGTGGGGTAAGTTTTGCTCTGCGTGAAAGATGCAGCATGTTTTTCGGAGCGAGCACATGTGTTTGGTGAACTTGAGCCGTCGTACTGACATGTGGGCTCTCCAACGGTACATCTGTCTAACTTGTGGGGCCACCTTTCCCGCGTGAGAGGTGAAGTCATAGATGCACCCTAGCCATACTGACATGTGGGCTCTCCAAGGGTTGCTCTAAATAAATTGTGGGGTCGGCCGGCCGTGGACGAATTCCAGATCTCATTACATTCTTCTCCATCTGGCGACGGCCGCAACAGGGGGAGGAGTATCTAGCTCTACCAAGGAACACCCGCAGATTCATCGTTTGATTCCTGCCTCCTCGCTCTTCTCCCGATTAATTATTGGTTTTCTTCCTACTCGCGTGCGTCTACTATTGAGGTAATCCATTACTTCTCGTACCCACTTTCTTCCTCATCGCCATGCGTCTCCTGGTGATTCATCATTTGAATGAAAAACTTTCAGGAGGTAGCGCTTCTGCGAGTTGGT
Organism: Elymus sibiricus; assembly: GCA_039707655.1. Taxonomy (NCBI): domain Eukaryota; kingdom Viridiplantae; phylum Streptophyta; class Magnoliopsida; order Poales; family Poaceae; genus Elymus; species Elymus sibiricus. The sequence continues at coordinate 310,904,770 of CM077674.1, forward strand.
TGAGGACCGCAGTCGTGGAAACACGGAGGTGGGGCGCGAAGCTCGAATCGATTTATTTTTCGAAATCACGAGGCTGATGATCGCGGGTAAGGCTCTTGCGGTTTGCTTCATAGGAGAATTGTTATGGGTTATGGGCGTTACTTAGAGTTTGGAGTGACATTTCACTCTTCTGACCGTAGATTCATCCTGCCAGATGCATGAGTCTTTTAATTTAAGACATGGTTTTGGTAGTGTAGTTATGTCTACAACCTAGAATGCATGCGAAGGTTAAGAACTATCGTGAGCACAACTTAAATTAGTTGCAGAGCTCAATGAGAGAGCAGTGAGAATTCACTCTGCTGATCCCTATCATAGACAGACGTCGATGAATGTATAAATCTACAACTTAAAGCAGAGATGCAAAAAAGTTACGTCTGTTAATCCAAATAAAATACTAGCAGTTGGTAACTCGGAGTTAACATCCGTCTTATCGCTAATTGAGGTGTTAATGACGATGTCACATGACCTATTATGTAGTGATGGATGAGATGGGCTCCACTCCACAGCTGTCAGAGACTCAGTCTTAGTCTGTGGATGGCGCAGAGGTTGTCACACAAGATTTCATGGTCGCTGACCAACTAGAGACGGAGAGGTTAAGGATTGAGTCGAAACGTGCAGCGCACGAAAAGCTCGTTGAGGAGTACAGGAGGAAGAAGCACCTTTCTGGCTCGAAGTAGGTGTTTTTTCGTGCTTCCCATTTGTCTTGATGCATTTGGTTTACAAATAAGTACTCCTCATTCTACATTACTTTTTCATCTGCACTTAATATTGTGTTTGTTTTGTTGAGCATAAGTTTTCATCTAAGCTTCTCTTACGAAAGTATGTAGCATACTCATGTATGTTTTATAAATACATCTGTTCAAAAGTCATTTCCTATTTTCCTTCGCAGGAGTGTTAGAATGGCTGAGTATGAGGAAGAGTTTAGCACAAAGCTGAGCCTGCAGAAGTTCATTACTGTTTGTGAGAAGCTGACAGAAGCTCAGAAGCAACTTGTCAGAGATATTGGCTTTGGATACCTTCTGGACCTGTGCTGCCGGGAGCTTCTAAGGTGTTTGGTTCGGTGGCTTGTCCGCTACTTTGATGGCCCCTCTAGAAGTTTCATCTTGCCTAGTGGATTCAGATTCTCTGTCAATTCTTACACCATGCACCACATCCTGGGGATACCATTGGGAGGTCAAATTATCCCTAAAAAGTGTTCAGATGCTTTCAGGTGTCAGCTTAAATCTGAGACTCAGTGTGCTGCGCACGCTCCAAACATCAGAGAGCTGACTGATCTGTTGACCCCGGACCTACTGGGAGAGGTGTTTCAGCAGGTTTTTGTGATGTTTGCAACAACTGTCTTTCTATGCCCAACGACTTACGACTGCGTCAGCCCGGACTACCTAGCGGCTCTTGAAGGACCAGTAGCTGATATCTCATCCTATCATTGGTCTGGGGCTATCTTAGACAAGTTGGTGATGTCACTCCAGACCTTCAAGGACAAGGGATTCACAGGCGCATTGTGTGGCTGCCTCCTCATTCCAGTGGTTCGTTCACTTCCTTTTTTAATTCTTTACCTTCCAGCCCAGACTTCCTGAGTATGTGGTTCATTTTTGCCTTTTTGTCTCTGGCAGATAAGCTATTTTGAGTACCTGGATATAAAGGTTATGGATCTGAAACCTGATTTGCCTGCAAGGCTTATTATCTGGGAAACAGACAGTGTTAAGAATTATGCTAACCTAGACAGACTGTCAACAGAAGCCAGAAATTTTGGGAAGCACTCAGTGAGTGTACTTTTTATATTTTTTTTTCTTTGGTCAACTCTTACCTCAACAAAATGATTTAGATGCCATACACTAATTTGGCTTGACGCTTATTTTTTTCCCCATCTCAGCTGAAGTATATTAGGCACACGCCTTTCCACCCATCCACTACCTTTGAAGGGGCGTTTTTTCAAATGAGTCCAAAACTAGACGCATACCTGCAACAGTTTGTGCATGAAGACAAATTATCTTCAGTAAGTGATTTTGAGCTTGTGCCCCTCTATTTTGTTTCAAATTATATTCTCTAGGTTTTTAGGAAATACATACATGTGCTCCTTGCATTATTATGTGTGCTCCCATCATGGTTGTACGTGTGCTTCACTACGGTAGGTTAGATGTACTCTATATATTAGGTTGGGTGTGCTTCCTACAGTTGGTTTCGTGTGCTTGCTGGAATATATTACCTATGATTCATGCAATATATTAGGAGTGCTTCCTACAGTAGGCTGGGTGTGCTTCTATAATCAATATAGCTCTGCTACTTGACACAGGTTAGCTGTGCTTCGGCCCTAATTATACCTGTGCTCCCTACACTAGGTTAGCCGTGCTTCATTCAATAGGTTGGGTGTGCTTTGTCCAGTAGATTTTTTGTGCTTGCAGGAATGTGTTAATTGTGATTCGTGTAGTTTGCTAGCTGTGCTTCCTGCGGTACGTCAGGTGTGCTTCTATGATCATTATAAATGTGCCAATCCCTGCGGTACTTAAGACGTGCTTCCCTACGGTAGGTTAGCTCTACTCTTCATGCTGTAGGTTTGGGTGTACTTCCTCCAGTAGGTTTGTTGTGCTTGCTCGAATATGTTACGTGTGCTTCATGCAGTAGGCCAGGCGTTCTTCTTCTTAATTTTGGGTATTAAATATGTCTGATGTTTTTTTGTTACATTTGCAGGCTAAGGTGAATCTTGGCAAAGTTGTTAATGAAATGTACACATAACTTTTTTCTCTGATTCAACCCATCATCGAGGACAAATTGGAGAAGGTTCTCTCTCTCGGCAGGGATTTTGGTGCCAAAGAAGTCAAGACCTATGACCGTGGAGTTTATTGTAACTTGCAGCAAGACATTTCGAATGGGAAAGAAACTTTGTCATCGCTTCCTTCTTCATTTTCATCACTTCCGTCTTATCGCAAGACTATTAGTCAAACTTCCTGTAGCAGTGGCTCAACCAATGCTGTTGGCGCCACATCATATTCTTTGGAAAATTTAAAGGGCTGTTGTGACACTCCTGAGTCAGACTCCATGGATAAGTACAACAAGGAGTAGTTCCATACTCGTCTATCTGCAGAACGTAAAACATCTATTGAGTTCAAGTTGATGTTGAAAGTGAATGAGATCGACTACAACAATGAGGATATTGATGCTGATCTCAGGTCACATCTGGCAGGTGTGAATAACATCCTGAACAACTGCATTGATGGCATACCTGTCCATGAGCATTTCGTGCCAACGTCCGAAATGTTGAAGAACGAAGGAATCATCTTAACTGGTGAAAATTCCTCTGAGATTACTGTACCAGCTGCAACCCGTGATTCTGGAGCTCGTGCAGACCGCGATTGTGTGACATACCCACTGGAGAAGCTCTTGGAGAAAGCAGGCAAAGCTACTGCCACTGAAGAATCCAACTCAGAATCAATCATTGTGAAACAACAACTGCACGATCCATTGTCACATGAGAATGTTGAATCATCTGGTTCTCTAGTTGCGCTAACGTCAGCTATTACTGCACGATCCAGTGGCCCTGACACTGCTATTAACATCTTTTCAATAGATATAAAGGAGCTCACTATAGACACTGTTATTGAACCATGTTCTTCTTCACAGACAAAGGCTCAGGTCGATGTTCTATCCACTTTGAGAGACGAGGAGAAGGTTAGTGGATCTGAATCCAAGGTTAGTTGCTACCCTGCCCACACAGTAGCCATCCCCTGCGGTTCTGGCAATGGTTCTGGCACTGCACTGAATACGGAAAAACCAATTGCATCCAGTAGTAATACTCCATATGTTGATGCCGCACCTATCAATACAAACGACAATGTCATTTCAACAGTACATGCACCATGTATCGAGCATCGAGCTATTGTTCGCAGCGTCAGCGCTGCTATTACCAGAAGCGACCATCTGAATCAAACGGACGTACGGATGCCTACTGACAAGAGGTCCTTACCAGAGTCAGTCAATGCAACAAACGAAAGTATGCCACCTGCTAGAAAAAGAGTTAGGATACTAGAACCTATAGAAAAGTCACCCAAAGGTGCATTCAATCAGCCTATACTTGTTCAGAATCGCAAAGCACTGCTCCATTGTGACTTCATTGATAATGATGCAATATGGTCTGACCAAGCTATCTATGAACAAGTTGACAAGGACATTGAACAAAAGAAAAGGAAAGCCATTTCTCAAGAATGCCAACCTGATACTGTGATGCACTTGTCCAAGCATTCAAGCTCATCCGCAAGATCTACATTTTCTTATTGTCCGGGGTCATCTATGCCCAGAGGATCAGGCTCCAAGTCATTGTCAAGCAGTAGTCGCCTCTCACAGCCCTTTGATACGTCATACTCTGTGGGTTTAACTCAAACTGCCTTGTCTGAAAGTTTGACAGCAACTGCTTTGTCCCAACACTACCAGCAGCCAGCTCCTGATTTTCATCTCCACTTCTCCCAACATCCTGATGTTCAGAAGAACAGTGGTTCACAGAGTAGCCAACGCTCACCTTATGGAATAAACAACCAGACTTACCATCAACAGTGCCAGCAGCAACTTGCAGACCATAATTTCCACTTCACCCACCACAATGATGTTCAAAATAACGGACGTTCGCAGAGCCACCAACGACCACCTGATGAACTAAACCAACAACATACACATGGAACCCAGTCTCATGGGAAAAGTTACAGTGCTTCACAACTACAGTTCAACGATATAAACTCTTTCTGCCCTCCTCTACATCATTTTTCCAAAGACATTCCTTCGAGTTCAACCAGCCATCCAGGTGTCGCTATGTCAGCAATGCACATGCAGTAGCCACCACAAGGGCCTGTGCTCCAAAGAAACAACCAGTATAATAAGGGCCGTCAGCGTATCAGTGAAGGTCAAATGAGCTCCCGTGGACCTGTCTTCCAGCATCATCACCATCCTTCTCAGCTAGAGCAGCCTCGGTTCATTGATCCAAGGAATGACTATCAAGATTGCCTTCAATTCTTGGAAATAAGAGATTCTTCAATCATGGAGAAACATGTGTATGAAACAGTTGTCGATAATATGCCACATATTGGTGTAAATAGCAGGTAATGAGTTGGCTGTTCTTGAACTAGTAAAGCTTTGGTCCTTTATTTTATTATTTTAATGTTTTTTGTCAAGCAATTACTGTTTTGGTTTTGTAATATATAAATATACCTGTCCTCATAGTTTGTTTGCGCTACATGTTCTTCTGATGGCAGCAGATTACGGGGAGACATTATTTTTGCATTTTCAACACTCGTCAACTCTCAAATCATGGAAGTTAACGGGTGTTTTTTTTTGGGGGGGGGCAGCCTGAGGATATTTAAAATCAAACGACGCTGGGCAGATCATCAATACTTCAGTTTATCGATGAAGATCTACGGTTATATGGGCACATTCGTTATGGATGCGTACTCAGAGTTGCTGTTGACAGAACAATTTTATGCACCGCCCACAGATCTACACAAGCATATAATGTACTTGGAAGCTTCCGTAAGTTCTGATTTCCATCCTCTTGATTTTATTTAAATAATAATAAAAAACTAGAAAAAAATGTTGAGTGAAACGGCTTCTCCTTTTTGCAAGAAAAATTTACGGTTGAAGGTGCAAGCACTGAACTTCTAAAGGAACACATCATCGAAAAAACTGTTGGGTATAGACTGCCCAACAAATGTAGATTCGTGAGTTGATCTTACTTACTCTACTGTCCAGTGTTGGTCTTTGTTTCTCAAATTGTTGTTATTATTCTAATAAATGATGCTATTCATTGTTTTAGATATTAATTCTAGTGAGAAAAAAAGAACACTTCATCTACCTGATCGTCGTGAATTTCGACAGGACTCGCTTCGAAATAATGTGTCCTTACATCAATTGCGATGGTATAAAAGAACATTCGGATGTCGTTATTCAAAACTTCAAAAGAGCTTACCATTTAGCTTATAATAATTTTCCGCATAACATCAACAACTTCAGCGTTCAGCCTGTGCAAAGTGTATGTAACTCAGAGAGAGAGTGAGTTTCTTGTAACTGCAGCTCTACGTCAACCTCTACTTTTTGTTGTAATACGTATTCAACCTCTTGTGACATTTTGATGTCAATTAACAGGGAAGATAGTGGTATTTACATCATGCATTTGATGACGCTCATTGATTTAAAGACTTCCTTTTTTATCAACAAGGTGCTTGCTCCCACGGACAAGATGTCGCCATATGTTAAAACAAGCAAGTTGCATTCATTGTGTTTTACAATAACTTTTATTAATTTCCTTTTTTCTGTGTTTGCAGATCTATGTGAAGCCGATGAGGGAACAACTAACTTTCAAAATCATGACATCTACACACAATACAGGGCCAATATTTGAAGCACTGAGGGACGTCTTCAGACAATACAATATAGAGCGCCCAAGAGCAAGTAACAGAAGATGACTACTACCATGCTATAGCTTATTTTACCTGGAGTTGTAGGAACAACACGGTTTCACCTTTTTTAACTGATGTCGTTGCAAGACTAGATACCTTGTTGTGTTCCTGTTAAACAGAGCTGTGTGTCTAAATTTTGAAGTCTTGAAATCATGAATCACAGTTGTGTTTGTTCTACATTAAATCGTATTTTCCAATGGAACTTGGAAAAGTGAAGTTTCAGAACATCGCTGCATTGCAGTAGAATATCACTTCCTTGGAGTACACGTGAGAGGAAACATTTGCAAAAATAGAAGCACGACCGCGACTCTTCGAAACAAAGGACAGTGCCTCCACTATCTTGATGGACGTGCCTCTCTGACTAGACGAGTCTTCATAACATAGCTGAAAAATGCGAACAGAGAGGCACGACCGTGACTCTTCATAACATAGGACCGTGCCTGTCTAAATGTACCTCAGACGGGAAACACGGGAAATTAGAGAACATGTGACTCCGAGACAATAAAAATACAGGCAGGTGTCTCTACTACACGTGGAACCGTGCCTCTACTAGAATCACGGCCGTTGCTCCCTCAGAAACCAAATGATATCTAAACATTTCAAACACAGAGGCTCATACATGCCTCTGTCACTGATTGAACATTGGCTCTGGCATCTTCACGACCATACTTCAAATCATGAATCACAATTGTGTTTGTTTTACTTAAAATCATATTTTCCCAACAGAACTTGTAAAGGTCAATTTTTCCGAACGGCCGTGCTTGAAATCGCTTCCTCGGAATAAACATCTCAGCAGAAACATTTGGAAAAGAGAGGCACGACCATGACTCTTCTTCTTATTATGGGACTGTGCATCCACTAGCTGGATCGACGTGCCTCTCTGAGTAGACGACTAGGCACGACCGCGACTTCTCTTAATTTAGCACCGTGCCACCACTAGCTTCACGGTTGAGCCTCTCTAAGTAGACAAGTCAGCTGAAATAAATGGAAACTCACAGGCACGACGGTGACCCTTCTTAACATAGGATCGTCCATCTCTGTTTTTTCATACATAAAACAGTGAACCGAAAAACCACTTGTGAATTCCCTAACTAAACATCTGCCCACTAGTTTCTACACTGGCAACTGTGCCTCGTCCAGACGCACAAGCATTTGGAACATTTCAAACAGAGAGGCGCCTCTCTAAGTAGGCGACTCAACACATATAATGATAGCACAGAGGCACGACCGTGACTCCGCTTAACATAACCGTGCCCGCACTAGATTCAAGGACGTGCTTCTCTGAGCGACCGTGTCAGACGAAACATTTCAAACACATAATTTTCAAATCACAATAATAGAAACATTAATCAAAACACAAAATGCAAACTTAGCACAGTTCTTAAACACATTAATTCAGAAAAGTAAACACAAAATTACACATAACCTAGCACAGTTCCAAAATACTCAATTATGCTACTGTAGTCTCCCCACTGAAACCTTCCAGCTGTGATGCTGATCTTCGCAGCCCTTCAAGTTGTAGAACTACTAAGAAATGACATCAACGTCTTCGATCAGGAAGAGAGCGACAGTACATCATGTCCCTCATCAATAGATATCGGCGATAAAGCTCATAGCTCACATATCCGTCCTAAAAGGAAAAGCGGAAGAGAATGAAAATTTAGAAGCACAAGCATGCTGTTCTTGCAATAAAACAAAAAAAGTTCAAAACAGAAATTCACAAAAATGAAATTTCACTTACAATTGCTGCATATTTCACATGCTCAAACGAAAGTGGCTTCCAACCCCAATAGTTATGCTGACCTGCTGGTAAAGCTGACTTCATCGTCGAGTAAGATTCGTCTATGACGGCTGCCGCTAGGTCTGCCATAGAGTCCCTTTCTTCGCCGCCTTTGATCATGAACTTATCTTGAATGTCGATGTGGTACTCTCTTGGAATTCTGACGAAATCTTGAAAAAGAACTTCTCTATCCTTGGTGATGTCTACACTGGCGAAAGATATACCTCTGTTTTCAAGGAAATCCTTCAGAACAGGGCACGCCGTCCTAGCCTTGCAGAAGTGATAGACCAGAACATGATTGCGCGTCGCCAATTGCATGACGGCGACTTTTCTATAACCATAATAATCCTCCCGTATGTACTCCAGGTCCAGACCAACAAACTTGTACCTGTCCTCCCGCAACCACTGCTCATACTTGGCAATGATCTCCTCCACCTTGTAGGGCTCGTTGGTGTACCACACGTCGAGCTTGGTGTTACCATCGGTCGGTATCTTGAGATACTTGGTAGTGTTGTTCAAGTCATCCATGGCAGCAAGGAGGTGGGCGACAATGGAGATTGGCTGTGGTTTTGTGGCAAGCCTGGGACGCCGCGAGGCCGATGGGAAATGCCTGCGGTTCTGTGGCGACAATGCGATGTGGTGACCTGCACGAATCGACGAGTATTTAACCAGGACGAAATATGACTCGGTTACCATGACCATTGATGTGAATTGGGAACCATGAAAAGACGGTTGTGAATCTAAAGCTTGTGGAACCATGCACCTCCTAGAGTCACGGTTGTGCAAAATGATGATGGTGTGGAGAAATCGAGGAGACCCTAACTTAATACTAGCACGGTAACTGACACACTGAATAGTCACATCGAACAGCCGTCCGATCGGTCATCAGATCGCCTTTTGACCGATGACCACCGAGAGAAGAATGCGAGGAGGCACACAATGACCCTATCGTCCATCTTAGAACCGATAGCGAATACATATACTAGAGCAGCGCACACAGAGAGGAACCTCAAGCATCTGAAACACAGCCGTGCTTCTCGTATCTAGACAACTATGCCTCTCTCAATGTGCGGGCATCTGACTTAGGCATGACCATGCCTCTGAATCAGCTATAACAGTGGTCTCTCATAGCACGGCCGCGCTACAGTTCCAATAGTCGCAACCAAACCCGCCGTGCGTCTGTTAGAGAACATGTGACTGGCAGACGATAAAAATAGAGGCACGTGAATATACTACATGAGAAACCGTGACTACTAAAATCACGACGGTTCCTCCCTAGGAAACCATATGATGTCGAAAAATTTCGATCGCAGAGGCACGGACATGCCTCTTCCTCTCATAGAACCGTGCCTCTTCCACCTTCACGGCCGTGCCTCACGGAGCAACATGTGCCTGAAAACTAAAATTTCACATCACCTCCAATAAACATAATAACTCAAAAAAGTTGTTGCCGTAAGCCCTGACATCGTAGAACATCCTCGTGAACTTGGGTCTGAATATGCAGCCGCAGACTCATGTGAATGATCCTTGTTTCAAAACGAACAAAGGGACTCAGAATATGCTACCGTGGTGACAGAGGCACAGACATGCCTCTGCCTCTCATGGAACCGTGCATCTGCTACATTCACGACCATGCCTCTCGGAGCAACGTGTGCCTAAAAACTAAAATTTCACATCAGCAGAGACATGCCTCTGCCTCTCATGGAACCGTGCCACCTCCACCTTCACGGCCGTGCCTCTCGGAGCAACGTTTGCCTGAAAACTAAAATTTCACATCACCTACAATAAACTTGATTACTCAAGAAAGTTGTTGCCGTGAGCCCTGACGTCATATAACATCCTCGTGAACTTGGGTCTGAAAGGCATAGTAGAAACGCAACCGTTGACTCATGTGTGTGATCCTTGTTTCAAAATGAACAAAAGGTCATAGAAGAACTGAGGCACCTAGCCAAGTATATACTCTATGGATCACACACAGGTGCAACGAACAGTCGAAGCACCTCCCCCACTTTCTTCGAGCTTGATCTACATGAACAAAGGAAACAGCTCACCCACGATCTTACTATAAGAGGGGAGGCCACAACCGCAAACCTCCAGATCAATCAGTTTTCTCATCTCCTTTCTCTTTTTTTCTCCTTTCTCCAAGAATGATACATTGAAATTGTAGTCGCATAAAGAAGAAGAATACACTATAAGAGAAGTAAACAGATAGAGGAACCTGAACCATCTGAAACATAGAAGCACACGCATGCTTCTTTGCTACTTGTGAGCTGCGTTGGTAATTCCCCGAAGAGGAAGGGAGATGCAGTACAGTAGAGATAAGTATTTCCCTCAATTATGAAACCAAGGTTATCAATCCAGTAGGAGAATCACGCAACACCTCGTTAGCAGCACCTGCACACAAAACAACAAAATCCTTGCACCCAACGCAAACAAGGAGTTGTCAATCCCTCGGCGGTTAATTGCAAGATTAAATTGTATGTGATAGATAGATAGATTGAACTAAAATATAAAATAAAATAAATAAAGTAAAAGTGCAGCAAGGTATTTTTAGGGTTTTTAATATATGATTTAGATAGACCCGGGGGCCATAGTTTTCACTAGAGGCTTCTCTCAAGAAAATAGCATACGGTGGGTAAACAAATTACTGTTGGGCAATTGATAGAAAAGCAAATAATCATGACGATATCCAAGGCAATGATCATGTATATAGGCATCACGTCCGAGACAAGTAGACCGACTCCTGCCTGCATCTACTACTATTACTCCACACATCGACCGCTATCCAGCATGCATCTAGTGTATTAAGTCCATAAAGAACGGAGTAACGCCTTAAGCAAGATGACATGGTGTAGACAAAGTAAACTCACGCATGAATAAACCCCATCTTCTTACCCTTAATAGCAATGATACATACGTGTCATGTCCCTTTCTATCACTGGGATTGAGCACCGCAAGATCGAACCCATTACAAAGCACCTCTTCCCATGGCAAGATAAATCAATCTAGTTGGCCAAACCAAATCAATAGATCGGAGAAGAAATACGAAGCTATAATAATCATGCATAAAAGAGTTCAGAGAAAACTCAAATAATATTCATGGATAATCTGATCATAAACTCACAATTCATCGGATCCCAACAAACACACCGCAAAAAGTGATTACATCGGATAGAACTCCAAGAACATCGAGGAGAACATTGTATTGAAGATCAAAAAGAGAGAAGAAGCCATCTAGCTACTAACTATGGACCCGAAGGTCTGTGGTAAACTATTCATGCATCATCGGAAGGGTAGCAAGGTTGATGTAGAGCCCCTCCGTGATCGATTCGCCCTCCGGCGGAGTACCGGAAAAGGCCTCCAGATGGGATCTCGAGAACAGAAGCTTGCGGGGGCGGAAAAAGTATTTCGTGGACTCCTCTATTGGTTTCCCAATTTTAGAGAATTTATAGTGGTGGAATTAGGTCAAACGGAGCTGTGTGGGCCCCACGAGCCACCAGGGTGTGCCCTGGTGCCTCGTGGGCCACTGCTTCATCTTCTGGCCCTCTCCCGAAGCTTCCAGTACTTTTTATGTCCAGAAAAAAATCTCCAAAAAGTTTCGTGGCATTTGGACTTCGTTTGGTACTGATATTCTGGAAAACCAAAACCAGGCAAAAAACAGCAACTGGCACTGGGCACTAAGTTAATAGGTTAGTCCCAAAAAATGATATATAATTGCTGTAAATGTATATAAAAACATCCAAGATTGATAATATAATAGCATGGAACAATAAAAAATTATAGATACGTTGGAGACGTATCAGCATCCCCAAGCTTAATTCCTGCTCATCCTCGAGAAGGTAAATGATAAAAACAGAATTTTTGTGGAATGCTACCTATCATATTCATCATATATTCTTTTCTTTTATAGCGTGGACAATTGGACTTGAATGATTCAAAGCAATAGTCTATGATTTGACATGAAGATATAAATACTAAAGCATACTAACAAGCAACCATGTCTTTCAAAATATCAATGCTAAAGAAAGTTATCCCTAGCCCATTATGCTCAATCATTGATCCATTCATGAAACAAACTCAATATTAGCTACACAGAATGCACAAGTATGACAATAATGCTCTCTAGTTGGTGCTTTATAAGAGAAGATGGAAACTCAAAATAAAAATAAAAATTGCATAAAAGTAAATAGATAGGCCCTTCGCAGAGGGAAGCAGAGATTTGCAAATGTGCCAGAGCTCAAAGCTTAAATTAGAGAGATAAAAATATTTTGAGAGGCATGCTTTTCCTGTCAATGAAAACGACCGAGAATTCCCAATATCTTCCATGCTAGACACATCATAGGCGGTTCCCAAACAGAAAGTAAACTTTATTTCCTTTCCACCATTCTTTCACAATCCATGGCTAGCCGTATCCACGGGTGCCCTCCATACCAACACTTTCCAAGGAATTTTGTTGTTATTAATTTTTGATTTCATTGTGGGACTGGGCATCCCTATTACCAGCCACTCTCTAGTGCAATGACAAGTGAATAAACACTCATCGTGAGAATAACACACCTAGCATGGAAAATATTGGCCACCCGCTGCCGCTTCATGAGCGGTACGGGCACACAAAACGGAAAATTATTTTGAAAATTAGAGTTGGCACACGCAAATTTACTTGGAACGGCATGGAAATACCGCATATAGGTAGATATGGTGGACTCATTTGGCACAACTTGGGTTTAAAGAGTTTGGATGGACAAGCAGTATTTCCGCTTAGTACAAATGAAGGCTAGCAAATAGATTGAGAAGCAACCAACCAAAAAGCGAAAATGGTCATAAACATGCATTGAACATAACTAACACCGAATAATGCACCATAAGTAGGATATAATTTCGTTGCATAACTATTGACTTAATGTGCATGCATAGGGAATCACAAACCTTAACACTAATATTTTTACTAAATCACAATTACTCACTAACATGACTCACATATTATCATCTCCATATCGCAAAACTATTGCAAGGAATCACACTTATCATATCCAATGATCTATATGAAAGATTTTATTATATCCCTCTTGAATATTCATCACTTTGGGACCAAATTCATATCTTGTGCAAATTACCATTACTATTGTCAACTCTCAAAAAGATATAAGTGAAGCATGAGAGTGCATATATTTCTTCAAAATTTTAATCTTATCAACTCTCAAAATAATATAAGTGAAGCATGAGAGTTTAAATATTTCTTCAAAATATAGCCACCGCCGTGCTAAAAAAGATTTAAGTGAAGCACTAGAGCAACTGCCTAGCTCAAAAAATTTAAGTGAAGCACATAGAGTATTCTAACAAATCATGATGAACGTGTGGCTCTCTCAAATAGGTGTGTCCAGCAAGGATGATTGTGACAAACTAAAAAGCAAACAAAGCAAAGACTCATATAATACACGACGCTCCAAGCAAAACACATATCATGTGACGAATAAAAATATAACTCCAAGTAAAATTACCGATGGTTGGTAGAAGAAAGAGGGGATGCCTTCCGGGGCATCCCCAAGCTTAGACACTTGAGTCTTCCTTGAATATTACCTTGGGTGCCTTGGGCATCCCCAAGCTTAGGCTCTTGCCACTCCTTATTCCTTCATCCATCGTGATCTCACCCAAAACTTGAAAACTTCAATCACACAAAACTCAACAAAACCTTCGTGAGATCCGTTAGTATAACAAAACAAATCACTACTTTAAGTACTATTGCAAACCCATTAATATTTTATTTTTGCATTATACCTACTATATTCTAACTTCTCCATGGCTTATACCCCCCAATACAATCCATAGTTTCATCAAAACAAGCAAGCAGTGCATCAAAAACAAAATCTGTCAAAAACAGAACAGTCTGCAGAGATCTATTTAAAAACCATAGTTCTGTAACTCCAAAAATTCTGAAAAATTAGGACAACGTGGGAAATTCATATACCAATACTATGTAAAAATTTCAGATTTTTCTGTCGCTCCAGTACAGAACCAAAATTCCAGGACTGGACGCAAAACTTTCTGTTTTCCAAACAGCATCAATTATACTATCTTCCAAATCATCCCAAAGACTTTACTTGGCACAAACACTAATTAAAACATAAAAAACTCAATCGTAACAGTAGCATAAATGTGAAAAAACACAATAACAGAAACAAAAAGTAAAAATTTATTTTATTCATTGGGTTGCCTCCCAACAAGCGCTATTGTTTTATGCCCCTAGCTAGGCATAATGCATAGTTTCAAGTATTGTCATCTTTCAAATTGATTCCATAAGTGGCCCTCATAATGGATTCATATGGTGCTTTAATTTTCTTCCTAGGAAAATGTTCCATACTCTTTTTAATGGAAATTGAAATTTTATATTCCCTTATTTCATGTCAATAACGGCACCTATGGTTCGTAAGAACGGTCTACCAAGTATTATGGGGCAAGAAGGGTTGCATTCAATGTCAAGTACAATAAAATCAACGGGCACATAGTTCCTATTTGCAAGAATAAGCACATCATTAATTCTACCCAAAGTCTTTTTAATAGTGGAATCCGCAAGATGCAAATTAAGAGAACATTCATCTATATTGGTAAAACCTAGCACATCACATAAATATTTTGGAATTGTGGAAATGCTAGCACCCAAATCACATAAAGCATTGCACTCATAATTTTTAATTTTAACTTTAATGGTGGGTTCCCATTCATCATATAATTTTCTAGGAATTGAAATTTCTAGCTCTAGCTTTTCTACTAACGCTTTGATTATTGCTTCTACGATGTGTTTAGTAAAAGTCTTATTTTGCTCATAAGCGTTGGGTGAATTTAACATGGATTGTAACAAAGAAATGCACTCAATCAAAGAACAACTATCATAATTAAAATCTTTGTAACCCAAGAGAGTGGGCACATCACTAGTTAAAGTTTTCACCTCTCCAAACCCACTTTTATCAATTTTTTTATCAAGATTTTCACCCTCCGAATTATGGTAACGCCTACTAGCTAAAGTTGACTCTTCTTCAGTCCCCTTTTCATCAAGTTTAATATTGCTAAAAAAGGAGTCAATAGATGAAACACCAATCATTTTAATATCCTCATCATTACTATGATAAAAACCGGGAGGAATCGCTTTTTCTAAAAATTCTCGTTTAGCTTTTAGCATGGCGGTTCTTTTCTTACTCTCATCCATGGAGACATATAAAACTTTAATTGATTCATTAATATCAATTTTGGGTGGCAAAATTTTAGTCTTGAGATTTTCCACATCATGAATAATTCTATCAATGCTCCTAGACATATCATCAAGTTTACTCAATTTTTCCTCTATCGTAGTGTTGAAAACTTTTTGAGCATTAATAAATTCTTTAATATTACTTTCAAGATCAGAGGGCATCCTATTATTATTATTATAAGAATTACCATAGGGTTTGCCATAATTATTAGAGGAATTTCCAAGAAACGGTCTAGCATTGAAATTACCTCTATAAGCATTATTATTAAAATTGTTTCGCGAGACAAAATTCACGTCTACGTGATCATTGTTTTGCTCAATCAAGGTGGACAAAGGCACATCATTAGGGTCAATAGGAGTATTTTTGCTAGCAACCAATTTCATAAGCGCATCAACTTTATCACTCAAAGTACTAATTTCTTCAACAGAATTCACTTTTTTACTAGTAGGAACTCTTTCAGTATGCCATTGTGAATAATTTGCCATAATATTATCACGAAATTTAGCAGCTTCTCCCAAAGTAATTTCCATAAAAGTACCACCCGCGGCGGAATCTAAAAGATTTCTAGAAACAAAATTTAATCCCGCATAATTTTTTTGTATGATCATCCATAAATTTAAACCATGAGTAGGGCAATTTCTTATCATTAATTTCATCCTTTACCAAGATTGGGCAACATGTTCATGATCAAGTTGCTTAAAATTCATAATTTGATTTCTAAGAGAAATAATTTTCGCAGGAGGAAAATACTTGGTAATAAAAGCATCTTTACGCCTATCCCAAGAATCGATACTATTTCGTGGTAAAGATGAAAACAAAATTTTTGCACGATCCCGTAATGAGAATGGAAATAATTTTAATTTCACAATATCATTATCCACATCTTTTTTCTTTTGCATATCACACAATTCTACGAAAGTGTTACGATGGCATGCAGCATCTTCATTAGGACTACCAGAAAATTGTTCTTTCATAACAAGATTTAGCAAAGCGACATTAATATCACAAGTCTCCACACTAGCGGCGGGAGGAGCAATAAGAGTACTAATAAAATCATTATTATTAGTATTAGAAAAATCACATAATTTTGTATTTTCTTGAGACATCGTGGCTACGCAAACAAGATAACAAGCAAGCAAACAAGCAAACAAGAAAAAGGCAAACGGAAAATATTTTTGTATTTTTGTAAAAACTTTTTAGAAGTGGGGGAGATGAAAACAAGAGGCAAAGGAAAATAAACTAAATGCAAGGAGATGTAAGTTTTATGCGTAGGTACTTGATAGATGTTGATGATATCTCCCTGGCAACGGTGCCAGAAATTCTTCCTGCTACTTGTGAGCTGCGTTGGTAATTCCCTGAAGAGGAAGGGAGATGCAGTACAGTAGAGATAAGTATTCCCCTCAGTTATGAAACCAAGGTTATCAATCAAGTAGGAGAATCACGCAACACCTCGTTAGCAGCAGCTACACACAAAACAACAAATCCTTGCACCCAACGCAAACAAGGGGTTGCCAATCCCTCGGCGGTTAATTGCAAGATTAAATTGTATGTGATAGATAGATAGATTGAACTAAAATATAAAATAAAATAAATAAAGTAAAAGTACAGCAAGGTATTTTTAGGGTTTTTAATATATGATTTAGATAGACCCGGGGGCCATAGTTTTCACTAGAGGCTTCTCTCAAGAAAGTAGCATACGATGGGTAAACAAATTACTGTTGGGCAATTGATAGAAAAGCAAATAATCATGACGATATCCAAGGCAATGATCATGTATATAGGCCGCGCCTTTGAGAATGAACGAAAGAAGAAAACACTTAAAACTCGAATAGCACATCCGTGCATCTGATTCATCTGTAATATTGCCTATCGTAGGTTCATAGCAGTGCCTGTCTTTGTGAACGCGTGAATGACAACAATCGAAACCCAGACGCACGACAATGCCATTTTCCCACAAACAAGCAGTGCCTCTCCTAAATGTACATACATGCCTCTCTCACATCCAAGCTTAAGCTTTGCATGGATAGTTTGATTTTAAGGCTTTTTCCATGGATAGTTAAAAGCACAATCTTATACGACCAAACATAAAAAGTTATATTCTTATAGCATACAAACAAGACAACACAAAAATCTGAAAATAAACTCAAATTTCCAAACTAGCACTCCGTTCGACTCAACAAAAACATTGACATTTACTATTCATCATACAAAAGTACTAGTTGTCTTCCAAGTTGTTAGCACTTAACCACCAGGTATCTCTCTTCGCAGCCCTTGCAGATGGAGTCCTGCTCAGAAATGTCCTCGACGTCTGCGGTCAGGAAGAGAACGACAATGCATGATGTCCCTCATCGACAGATACCGGCGGTAAAGCTCGTAGCTCACATACCCATCCTAAAATGAAAAGCGCAAGAGAATGAAAATTTAGAAAAACGACAAGCACGCTGTTATTGCAATAAAACAAACAAAGTCAAGACAGATATTAACAAAAATGAAATTTTCACTTACAATTGCGGCATATTTCACATGATCAAAGGAAAGTGGCTTCCAATCCCAGTAGTCATGCGCTCCTAGTGGCAAAGCTGACTTCATCTTCGAATAGGATTCGTGTATGATGGCTCCCACTAGGTCTGCCATGGAGTCCCTTTTTTCGCCGCCTTTGATCATGAACTTCTCTTGAATGTCGATGTGGTACTCTCTCGGAATTTTAATGGAATCTTCTAAAAGAACCTCTCTGTCGTTCCTCACGTCTACACTAGCGAAAGTTATACCTCTGTTATCAAGGAAATCCTTCAGGGCAGGGCACTCCGTCCTGGCCTTGTAGAACTGATAGACCAAAACATGCTTCCGCATCGCCAGTTGCATGACGGCGATTTTCCTATACCCATAATAATTCGGTCGTGTGTACTCCAGGTCCAGACCAACAAACTTGTACCTGTCCTCCCGCAACCATTGCTCATACTTGGCAATGATCTCCTCGACCTTGTAGGGCTCATTGGTGTGCCACACGTCAAGCTTGGTGTTCCCATCGGCCGGTATCTCAAGATGCTCAGTAGTGTTCCTCCCGTCATCCATGGCAGCGAGGAGGAGGGCAACAATGGAGATTGGTTGTGGTTCTGTGGCAAGGCTGGGACGTGGCGAGGCCGATGGGAACTGCCTGCGGTTGTGTGGTGAGAATGCAACATGGTGACTTGCACGAATGGACGAGTATTTAACTAGGGACAAAGATGACTCAGTTACCATGCCCATTAATGTGAATTGGGAACCATGAACAGACGGTTCTGCTTCTGCAGCTTGCGGAACCGTGCATCTACTAGAGTCACACCTGCGTAAAATGATGATGGCATGGAGAAATCAAGGATGCTCTAACTTAATTCTAGCACGGTAACTGACACACTGACTAGTCACATCGAGCAGCCGTCCGATCGGTCATCAGATCGCCTTTTGACCGATGACCACCGAGAGAAGAATGCGAGGAGGCACACAACGACCCTATCGTCCATCTTAGAACCGACGACGAATACATATACTAGAGCAGCGCTCACAGAGAGGAACCTCAAGCATCTGAAACGAAGTCGTGCATCTGGTCCACAATAATACATCTGTCTCGTATCTTCACGGCGGTGAATCAATCAGTAAATGAATGAATGGATGCAATTAAAGCTATCAGTGCCTCTACGAGCGTGAAGCCTACAGAGGCACGGTTATGTAGGCACAAAAAGCACGAGTGTCAACTTGACTTATCCATAACCGTGACTCTTTTATCTTCACACACGTGCCTCTATGGGTGTGCATGCCATCGAAAACATTTGGAACGCAAAGGCACGGCCATGCCCCTGACTTAGGTACAAATGTGGACTCTAATAGCTCCACGGTTATTCCAAGGAACATTTGAAAAACAGAAACACAACCGTGGCTCTCTGGGTGAACATTTGACTGCAAATATTGCAAACGAAGAGCCACGACTGTGATGCTGCTGGATACACAGCCGTGACTCGGTAGTTCTTGAAAAGTTTTTGTAGCTGAGACTGTTTCGAGTTTTTGCACTTCAAAGAAAGGAAGAGTATATCACTGAATTTGCCTCTCCTAACGAAACGATCATGAGTCTCCTGACGTCATGGCCGTGCATCTCCTATCGTCAGGAGCGTGTCTCTCATAAAGTCACATCCGTGCCTCACTGATTAACTTTGAGTTTAAAGACATTTCGATTACACAGACACGACCATGCATTTTCGGCTAGTAGAAACGTGCCTCGTATAGCTCTGTGAGGCACGGTGAGCAGGTGGACTAGTCCTATGGGAGGCAGCTGGACGAGTCAAACGTCTCGTGTCCCCGTAACCCGTCGGAATGCGTGCCCATGTACAATAAGCATTCATTCAATTTCGGGAAAAGAAAAATCGAGCATTCATTCCATCCCTTGGTCTCTCGCGTTCCCTTATATTTTATTCCAGTCCACCGCTCTCAGGCACCTCACTCCCTCTGTGCGTGTGCAATCGTCTGCATCTAGGGTTCGTGGTTCTTGGCGCTCCCGTTCTGATTTCCCCTTTAGTTATCCTACGAATTTGACTGGGTTTCTGGATTACAATAATTTTTAAGCTGTTTTTCTTCAGATACTGGTCTGCGGTGCTTTCTACTAAAGTTCCTCTGCTCCATCCCCGTTAGTCGCCGGCTGCTGGTCTTCTTCTACATGTATGAAATATATGCATCCGCCATGCTCCAGTCCGTGTTTATGTTTTGATCATGTTCTTTTAATTATTCTTTATTTTACGTTTAAGGGTTTACATTTGTGGTCAATTTCTATTTGTCTAGCTTCGTAGCTACCTATCTCCTCAGATTTTTACCCCAACCATGAGCAAAAACCCCAAATCCGCTGCTTTTCTCTTTTGAGGGATGCCTAATTAAACTCGTTTAGCTATAATGATGTTGTATTCACTGTTCTAACATCCTTCTCGGTAAGTAAACTATGAAATGTTAGTATTTTTCATAGCTTAAATTGGTTGTCAATGAACCTTCTTTTAAATCATGATACTCTGATTGGTTTGACCTACTTGTTCAGATCTGCTATTCCTATTGCTATTGTTATCTGTTAAACCTAGTGTGCTTTCGATTATTTGATTATGCCATATTTTAGTTATTCCATGATCTTTGCTCTTAATTTATCTAGGTATGTTTGCCCTACTTGCCGTCATCCAGACGACCCTTGTCAACCTCATCCAGAAGCTCTCCAGGAGTTTGAGGTTATTCTTGATGAGAATTGCTGGAGACGCATGGTTAGTGGACATATTAGTTGGCTAAAACACGTTTGAAATCGCAACTGTTGAACTTTTTGTATCCCTTTGTATCTGTACTAGGTTCCCCTACTATTGTCACTTTCAATATGTTTTTTATCCATTACCTTGCCTGTTTATACCTTAACTGTTTTCATGCCAAATCTCTAGTCATTAATCCATCATAGTACTATGTTTGTTATCTTTTATTGTGATATTTGGGTGCACTTTACGCCTATTTTTCAAATTGATGTTCAATAAGTTTGAATTTATATTTACAGCTCTTTATTTTTTATATTTCCCCCAGTATGTACCTTGTAATGTCAGAGCTTTTCTCGTTGAATACATTGATGAGAGGAAGGAGGATGCAAGGATATTGCTTAACAAGCAGGTTGAGCCAGCCCTTGTTACCCATGAAGGAAGGTCTTACAATGTTTTGTTTAAGCATAGGACTAACTACACCAAGTTCTATGGTGATGTTTGGTGCAACCTTGCTGAAGATTATGATCTTCGTGCTAGAGACCGCATAGAATTTGCACTGCCTGATGTGGGACTGAATCTGGCGATCAAAACATATCGCGGTGACAATAGGCTGCTTCCATTACCTCATGTTGGTACGTATTCAATTTCTCAGTTAATTTTTTTGCTACTTTTTTATATAAAATGCCTGATGTTGTATGCTGTTTACCTCCCGCTGGATTATATATCTTGTTCTAATTTTACATGCTGGGTGTTTTTCTAGCTCTCGATGATCTTTCTTCTGATGATTTCGACCACGTTCAGTGTTGTGTATACTCTCGGGATATTGAGCTTACCTACGACCAGACACACTTCTTACTACAATGCATGTTTCGAGACATTTTCATCCGTTGCCGCCCGTTTGTCCATGTGATGACTACCACTAACACAAGAGACAACATCATGGTTAGTTAACTGTCACTTTGTTAAAACAGCCAACACACTTTCAATCGTACGTCTACATTTACTGTTCTATGATGTCGAATTAATTTTGCTTACATATATTATTATAAATAAATTATACTTTAAACACCCAAAATGTTGGTAAAATTTGATTATGCGTTCCTAGTAATTAATGTTAACCATTCAGTATGAAGTGTCTTATCACATAAAATTGAATAATTCATTAAACAAACAATACTTTGGTATCCCTCTTATTTTTTTATGTACTTAATTATGAACTTGAACATGCTGACAATCTCATACTACAAATTCTGTATTTCTATTATTCAAACACTGTCATAAAAAAATAGTTTGATGAATTATCTTCAGTCGCAAATTAATCTCAATGCATGCCACTTTGGTGTTACTCCCATTACGTGCTCTATATATGTTAATTTTGTTGTATTCTCTATAGTTTTTAACTTGCTGTTTTCATAAGAAATTCTACATATGTTAGATTCAATATTATAAAATTTGTTGTTTGCACAAGCAGTGTATTAAGTATTTTCTTTTGAATGTTCAAATGACAAATTAACCGTTTTTTATTCTTCTCTTATCTCTGTTTCTTTTAGAAAATTCCAAAGAGTGTTGTTTCAACCTTGAAGAGATGGGTGGACGTGCCAACCAATGCCAAGGTGACCCTTGAAGCTCCTGATGAACCTACACATGTCATCACTCCTTCGTCATACTCGATCTGCAAAAAAGACGGCAGGATGGTGATTGAAAAGTCTTCTTTCAGAGACTTCCTGTCAGCTGCATCTTTTGTTGAAGAGAACATTGTTCTAATCATGTTCAAAGAGCGCAGTGATCGTTCCGTGTCCATCATCCCCCAGCGCATTCCGTAGATTCTATTAGTACCAGCAGTGGGAAGCAACGGTGTCTCTTAAGGATTTGTTTGTTTGGTAGTTGGAATAGACTTCTGGGGTGTTCAGTGATCGTTTCGTGCTGATCATAATCCAGGGCAAATGCCTGCTTGCTGTTTGTTTGGTTCTTAAAATGGCACTAATGTAGCTGTTATGGACCAACCGGCTATTTTGAAGTATGGCAATGATCCTTTTCCAAATGATCTTTTTTGAATTATTAGAACTCAATAATTCCAACAACAAAGAAAACAATTTTCTTCAACTGTAAATCAGAATTCAAACAAATACCGACACAGTTTTTGCATCAAAAACTATAACCAAGTAAGCATGTTATTAAAGTTCTTCAACCTCTCTTTTCAAAAGAATCCTAAATAATCCCCAGACATAACTCCAAACTATAACCAAGTGCGCTATGTTTTCTTTTCAGCATAACACAGTCTTTCTCGAAACGTGCCTCCGCTAACAGAGCGTTTCTTCTTAAAAATACCAGCGTGCACCCAGTAACATAACTACAGTGACTCATTCAGTAGAGATGTTGTTAACGCAAAAAACACTTCGACCACAGAGGCACGACTGTGGCTCTGCTGCGTGTACAACTGTGTCTCGACTACCTTCGCGTGCATGTCTCCCCAAGAAAGCGCGTCATCTGAAACAGCTAGAAATACAGAGGCATGTCACGAATAAAACATTTCATTCAACAAAACAAGTGGAGCGTGCCATATCAAGAGCATGCACAAACAGGCATATCGAGCTTGTGGTGTCACGACGGTACAAAATACATTGCTCGAACCGCTAAAAAAATTACTCTAACAGACGCCTGTTTCCCATAACTGCCTGGAACCGCCAGATGACGTCGCAATTGCTCCTCTCGGTTACCCTTTTGGCACGACAAAGTAACGACCCCATTCCTTTTGTACCGCACCCATCTGCCTCATCTTCCTAGGCCGTTCCTCGTCAGCAGCCACAAACCAACACAACCTCCCTGCAGCCATGGACGATGAGAAACTAATAACAGAGACCAAACACATGACAACCCATGGCACAACTGTGCTGGAGGTGGTGTACACCAACGAGCCAAAGACTATGGAGCGAATCATCAAGATGTACAAGCAATGGCTCCAGGAGGAGAAGAACAAGTTCGTCGGCCTTGACCTCAAGTACACGCGTAAGAGCAGTTACACACGCCGAGGGGTCACCGTTGTGCAACTTGCCATGCACCAGCATGTCCTCGTGTACCACTACTGCAGGTCCGAGCGGTGCTAGGCGTTGCTTGAATTCCTGCAACACAAAGCGATCACTTTCGCTAGCGTTGACACCAGGGGCGACAAGATCATGCTTGCCCATGCATGGATCAGAATTCCAGACGAGCACCACGTTGACATCCAAAGACAGTTTTGTATCAAAGGTGGTGGAGAAAGGGACTCCAGGGGTGACCTTGCAGCGGCCATCATCGACCCCTCCTACAAGAATGAAGAAATCATTCCTGAAGGACAAGCACCAGTACTGGGAGTGGAAGCCGCTCTCCCCGTTACACCTCGAGTACGCAGCAAAAGACGGGTACGTTAGCTATGAGTTGTACCAAAGGATCCTAATCATTAAAGACGGGCTACGTCACCTGCTGCAACCACCACTGAAAGAACGACTCGGTCCCCGTAAGAAGACAGAAGACCGATCCTCGACCGGCTGGAAGCGCCACAAGGGAAACTACGGATGGTGAATTGCTGCGTCTTTGGATATCTATATTTAATTAGTAAGTTGATTTAGATTGAGCAAACATATGTTCTAACTATGATTATAGTACGTCAAAGATGTCATGTGTTATTGTATTATAGTACTTACTTATTATACTTATAGTACAGATTCATGGTGCTTATGTAATAAAAAATATTATTTGTATCCTTGTTAACTATTTCTGTAAATGCTTTTTCATGATTGGTGTCAGCAATTTCAGAAATATTTGTAAGGAACTTCAATATATCCATCTCCAGCTTTCAGAAACAGTATGAGTACTTCCACAAATTTTGGTATTCCGGTGCGGAAAGCACTGTTAGGGAACGTTGCATGGGAAACAAAAATTTTCCTACGCACACACAAGATCTATCCATGGTGATGAGCATCTACGAGAGGGAGAGTGAATCTACATACCCTTGTAGATCGCTAAGCGGAAGCGTTAAGAAACGCGGTTGATGTAGTCGAACGTCTCCGCGATCCAAATCGCAAGTCGTCCCTCGATCCGATCACGAACTAGTGCCGAACGGACGGCACCTCCGCGTTCAACACACGTACGGCTTGATGACGTCTTCACCTCCTCGATCCAGCGAGCGATGATGAAGTAGTAGATGAGTTCCGGCAGCACGACGGCGTGGTGATGGTGGTGAGGAACAATCTCTGCAAGGCTTCGCCAAGCACTACGGAGATTATGACGGGAGAACTAGAGGGTTAGGGTTGCCGACACACGGCTTGGGAAATCTTGATGTGTCCCGTGTGCTAGCCCTGCCCCTCTATTTATATGTTGAGCCTTGGGGTCTAAACTTGGAGTAAAAGCCTCTTCCAGGTCGGTTTTGCCCGCACAAGGTCGGTTTGGCCCGCAGGGAAAGAGTCCAACTCGGATCCCTGCAGTACCGCGCACAAGCGGTAGTACCGCTCACGAGCGGTAGTACCGCTTGAGCGGTAGTACCGCTTCACACAAGCGGTAGTACCGCTTATGCGGTAGTACTGCCTTACCAGCGGTAGTACCGCTTAAGGCAGCAGCAAAACTTCCTTTTGCACTTTCCAATACCTCGTGGGCTTTACCCCTTTGGCTCATATAAAGTGTTGCTGCACCCGAACACTTCGGTAAACATCCGGAACCCCTTCCGGTGAATTCCGGAACTCTTTCGGAGATCAAAACACTATTATCACATATATCAATCTTTACCTCCGGACTATTCCGGAGACCCTCGTCATGTCCGGGATCTTATCCGGGACTCCAAACAACCTTCGGTCACCAACACAATAACTCAACTATACTAATCGTCACCAAACGTTAAGTGTGTAGACCCTGCGGGTTCGAGAACTATGTAGACATCGCGGATGGAATTGAAACGTCACTATGTGATTTACATTGTAATGAATCGAACACCCATGCAGTTCTGGTGTTGTTCATGTTTAGCCCTTGGAAGAGGTTTAGTCATCGGATCTGCAACATTCAGATCCGTGTGTACTTTGCAAATATTTATGTCGTCCTCCTTGATGTAATCGCGGATGGAATTGAAACGTCGCTTTATGTGTCTGGTCCTCTTGTGAAATCTTGGTTCCTTGGCTAGAGCAATGGCACCAGTATTATCACAAAACAGAGTCATTGGGTTAAGCGCACTAGGCACTACTCCAAGATCTGTCATGAACTCCTTCATCCAGACACCTTCCTTCGCCGCCTCCGAGGCTGCGATGTACTCCGCTTCGCATGTAGAATCAGCTACCACGCTTTGCTTGGAACTGCACCAGCTAACCGCACCCCCATTAAGAATAAATACGTATCCGGTTTGAGACTTAGAGTCATCCGGATCAGTGTCAAAGCTTGCATCGACGTAACCCTTTACGACGAGCTCTTGATCACCTCCATAAACGAGAAACATGTCCTTAGTCCTTTTCAGGTACTTCAGGATATTCTTGACCGCCGTCCAGTGTTCCATTCCTGGATCACTTTGAAACCTTCCGACCATACTTATGGCAAGGCTTACATCGGGTCTTGTGCACAGCATTGCATACATGATAGAGCCTATGGCTGAAGCATAGGGGATGACACTCATCTTTTCTCTATCTTCTGCAGTCACTGGGCATTGAGTCTTACTCAACTTCACACCTTGCAAAACAGGTAAGAACCCCTTCTTGGACTGATCCATTTTGAACTTCTTCAAAACTTTGTCAAGGTATGTGCTTTGTGAAAGTCCTATTAAGCGTCTCGATCTATCTCTATAGATCTTGATGCCTAATATGAAAGCAGCTTCTCCTAGGTCCTTCATTGAAAAACTCTTGTTCAAATATTCCTTCACGCTTTCCAACATTTCTATATTGTTTCCAATCAGTAATATGTCATCCACATATAATATTAGAAACGCTATAGAGCTCCCACTCACTTTCTTGTAAATACAAGCTTCTCCGTAAACTTGTATAAACTCGAATGCTTTGATCACCTCATCAAAGCGAAGATTCCAACTCCGAGATGCTTGCACCAGTCCATAAATGGATCGCTGGAGTTTGCAAACTTTGTCAGCATTCTCTGGATCGACAAAACCTTCTGGTTGTATCATATACAACTCTTCCTTAAGGAAACCGTTAAGGAACGCTGTTTTGACATCCATCTGCCAAATTTCATAATCGAAAAAGGCAGCTATTGCTAACATGATTCTGACGGACTTAAGCATCGCTACAGGTGAGAAGGTCTCATCGTAGTCAACTCCTTGAACTTGTGAAAAACCCTTTGCCACAAGCCGAGCTTTATAGACGGTGACATTACCGTCCGCGTCCGTCTTCCTCTTAAAGATCCATTTGTTCTGAATGGCCTTACGCCCTTCAGGTAATACTTCCAAAGTCCATACTTTGTTTTCATACATGGATCCCATCTCAGATTTCATGGCCTCTAACCACTTCTCGGAATCCGGGCCCATCATCGCTTCTCCATAGCTCGTAGGTTCATCGTTGTCCAACAACATGACCTCTAAGACAGGGTTGCCGTACCACTCAGGAGCAGTACGCGTCCTTGTCGACCTACGAGGTTCGATAGCAACTTGATCCAAAGCTTCATGATCATCATCATTAACTTCCTCTTCAGCTGATGTAGGCTCTACAGAAACATCTTTCTGCGCTGCGCTACTCTCAGGTTGAAGTAAAGGTTCAACAACCTCATCAAGTTCTATCTTCCTCCCACTCAATTCTTTCGAGAGAAACTCTTTCTCAAGAAATGTTCCGTTTTTAGCGACAAACACTTTGCCTTCGGATCTGAGGTAGAAGGTATACCCAACTGTCTCTTTTGGGTATCCTATGAAGACGCATTTTTCTGCTTTGGGTTCCAGCTTTTCAGGCTGAAGCTTTTTGACATAAGCATCACATCCCCAAACTTTAAGAAACGACAGCTTTGGCTTCTTGCCAAACCAAAGTTCATAAGGCGTCGTCTCAACGGATTTTGATGGTGCCCTATTTAAAGTGAATGCAGCTGTCTCTAATGCATAACCCCAAAACGATAGTGGCAAATCGGCAAGAGACATCATAGATCGCACCATATCCAATAAGGTTCGATTATGACGTTCGGACACACCATTACGCTGTGGTGTTCCAGGCGGTGTTAGTTGTGAAACAATTCCACATTGTCTTAAGTGACTGCCAAACTCATAACTCAGATATTCTCCTCCTCGATCAGATCGTAGGAATTTAATCTTCATGTTACGATGATTCTCAACTTCACTCTGAAATTGTTTGAACTTTTCAAACGTTTCAGACTTGTGTTTCATTAAGTAAATATACCCATATCTACTTAAGTCATCAGTGAAGGTGAGAAAGTAACGATAACCACCGCGCGCCTCAATGCTCATCGGACCGCACACATCAGTATGTATGATTTCCAACAAGTCACTTGCCCGTTCCATTGTACCAGAGAACGGCGTTTTAGTCATCTTGCCCATAAGGCATGGCTCACATGTGTCAAGTGATTCAAAATCAAGTGACTCCAAAAGTCCATCAGCATGGAGCTTCCTCATGCGTTTTACGCCAATATGACCTAAACGGCAGTGCCACAAGAAAGTGGTATTATCATTATCAATTCTACATCTTTTGGCATCAATGTTATGAACATGTGTATCATTACTATCGAGATTTAATAAGAATAAACCCCTCACATTGGGTGCATGACCATAAAAGATATTACTCATATAAATAGAACAACCATTATTCTCTGATTTAAATGAGTAACCGTCTCGCAATAAACAAGATCCAGATATAATGTTCATGCTTAACGCAGGCACTAAATAACAATTATTCAGGTTCATCACTAATCCCGATGGTAATCGAAGAGCGAGCGTGCCGACGGCGATCACATCAACCTTGGAACCATTTCCCACGCGCATCGTCACTTCGTCCTTTGCCAGCCTCCGTTTATTCCGCAGTTCCTGTTTTGAGTTGCAAATATGAGCAACCGCACCGGTATCAAATACCCAGGCACTACAACGAGAGTTGGTAAGGTACACATCAATAACATGTATATCATATATACCTTGTTTGTTGTTGGCCGCCTTCTTGTCAGCCAAATACTTGGGGCAGTTCCGCTTCCAGTGTCCAGTTCCCTTGCAATGAAAGCACACAGTTTCTGGTTTGGTTCCAGCCTTGGGTTTCTTCACGAGAGGAGCAACTGCTTTGCCACTCTTCTTGGAGTTACCCTTCTTACCCTTGCCATTTTTCTTGAAACTAGTGGTTTTATTGACCATCAACACTTGATGCTCCTTCTGAATTTCAGACTCAGCGGCTTTCAGCATCGCAAACAGCTCGGCGACTGACTTGTTCATCCCGTGCATGTTATAGTTCAACACGAAGCTCTTGTAGCTAGGTGGCAATGATTGAAGAACTCTGTCAGTGATAGCCTCTGGCGGAAGGGGCATCCCCAATTCAGCCAGACGGGTGGAGTACCCAGACATTCTGAGTACGTGATCACTGATAGACCCGTTCTCCTCCATCTTGCAAGCATAGAACTTATCGGAGATCTCATATCTCTCGATCCGGGCATTCTTCTGAAAGATAAACTTCAACTCCTGGAACATCTCATATGCTCCATGACGTTCAAAACGTCTTTGAAGTCCCGGTTCTAAGCCATACAATATTGCACATTGAACTATTGAGTAATCTTCAGAACGAGCCTGCCAGGCGTTCACAACGTCTAGAGACTCAACTGGAGCGGGTGGATCACCAAGCGGTGCATCAAGGACATAAGCCTTCTGGGAAGCCGTAAGGATGATCCTTAGATTACGGGCCCAGTCCACAAAGTTACTTCCATCATCTTTCAATTTAGCTTTCTCTAGGAACGCATTAAAATTCAGGGGTGCTACTGCGTGAGCCATGATCTACAACATAAATATAGCAAAGACAACTTAGACTATTGTTCTAGATAATGAGTTTAGTTAATCATATTACTTTAAAAACTCCCACTCAAATTGACATCCCTCCGATCATTCGAGTGTAACATGATCCAAATCCACCAACTCAAGTCCGATCATCACGTGAGTTGAGGTGGTTTCAATGGTGAACATCTTTATGTTGATCATATCTACTATATGACTCATGTTCGACCTTTCGGTCTCTTGTGTTCCGAGGCCATGTCTGTACATGCTAGGCTCGTCAAGTTTAACCCGAGTGTTCCGCACGTGCAACATGGCTTACACCCGTTGTATGTGAACGTAGAGTCTATCACACCCGATCATCACGGCGTGTCTCGAAACGACGAACTTTCGCAACGGTGCACACTCGGGGAGAACACAATTTTATCTTGAAATTTAAGTGAGGGATCACCTTATAATGCTACCGTCGTCCTAAGCAAAATAAGATGCATAAAAGGATTAACATCACATGCAAATCATAAGTGACATGATATGGCCATGAACTTGTGCTTTTGATCTCCATCTCCAAAGCACCGGCATGATCTCCATCGTCACCGGCATGACACCATGATCTCCATCATCTTGATCTCCATCAACGTGTCGCCATGAGGTTGTCGCGCTGACTGTTGCTTCCACGACTATTGCTAACTCATAGCGATAAAGTAAAGCAAAACAGCGAAAATAATTAAAGACAACTCTATGGCTCCTGCCAGTTGCCATACTCATCGACATGCAAGTCGTGATATTCTATACAACACATGATCATCTCATACATCACATATATCTCATCATGTAATTGGCCATATCACATCACAACATACCCTGCAAAAACAAGTTAGACGTCCTCTAATTGTTGTTGCAAATTTTACGTGGCTGCTACGGGTTTGCAAGAACCGTTCTTACCTACGCAAAACCACAACGTGGTGTAGTGATTGCTTTTTGATCTTCTAAAAGAACCCTCTTCATTGAAATCGATTCAACTAAAGTGAGAGAGACAGACACCCGCTAGCCATCTTTATGCAACGAAGTTACATGTCAGTTGAAGGAACCTGTCTCGCGTAAGCGTACGCGTAATGTCGGTTCGGGCCGCTTCATCTCACAATACCGCCGAATCAAGTATCAACTAGTAACGGCAAGCAATATGTATACACCCACGCCCACAACTCGTTTGTGTTCTACTCGAGATCTCATCTACGCATAGACCTAGCTCAGATGCCACTGTTAGGGAACGTTGCATGGGAAACAAAAATTTTCCTACGCACACACAAGATCTATCCATGGTGATGAGCATCTACGAGAGGGAGAGTGAATCTACATACCCTTGTAGATTGCTAAGCGGAAGCGTTAAGAAACGCGGTTGATGTAGTCAAACGTCTCCGCGATCCAAATCGCAAGTCGTCCCTCGATCCGATCACGAACTAGTGCCGAACGGACGGCACCTCCGCGTTCAACACACGTACGGCTTGATGACGTCTTCACCTCCTCGATCCAGCGAGCGATGATGAAGTAGTAGATGAGTTCCGGCAGCACGACGGCATGGTGATGGTGGTGAGGAACAATCTCTGCAGGGCTTCGCCAAGCACTACGGAGATTATGACGGGAGAACTAGAGGGTTAGGGTTGCCGACACACGGCTTGGGAAATCTTGATGTGTCTCGTGTGCTAGCCCTGCCCCTCTATTTATATGTTGAGCCTTGGGGTCTAAACTTGGAGTAAAAGCCTCTTCCAGGTCGGTTTTGCCCGCACAAGGTCGGTTTGGCCCGCAGGGAAAGAGTCCAACTCGGATCCCTGCAGTACCGCGCACAAGCGGTAGTACCGCTCACGAGCGGTAGTACCGCTTGAGCGGTAGTACCGCTTCACACAAGCGGTAGTACCGCTTATGCGGTAGTACTGCCTTACCAGCGGTAGTACCGCTTAAGGCAGCAGCAAAACTTCCTTTTGCACTTTCCAATACCTCGTGGGCTTTACCCCTTTGGCTCATATAAAGTGTTGCTGCACCCGAACACTTCGGTAAACATCCGGAACCCCTTCCGGTGAATTCCGGAACTCTTCCGGAGATCAAAACACTATTATCACATATATCAATCTTTACCTCCGGACTATTCCGGAGACCCTCGTCATGTCCGGGATCTTATCCGGGACTCCAAACAACCTTCGGTCACCAACACAATAACTCAACTATACTAATCGTCACCAAACGTTAAGTGTGTAGACCCTGCGGGTTCGAGAACTATGTAGACATGACCGAGACACCTCTACGGCCAATAACCAATAGCGGAACCTGGATGCCCATATTGGCTCCTACATATTCTACGAAGATCTTTATCGGTCGAACCTCTATGTCAAGGATTCAGTTAATCCCGTATGTTGTTCCCTTTGTTCTTCGGTATGTTACTTGCCCGAGATTCGATCGTCGGTATCTCTATACCTAGTTCAATCTCGTTACTGGCAAGTCTCTTTACTTGTTCCGTAATACAAGATCCCGTGGCTAACACTTTAGTCACATTGCTTGCAAGGCTCATTGTGATGTTGTATTACCGAGTGGGCCCTGAGATACCTCTCCGTCACACGGAGTAACAAATCCCAGTCTTGATCCATGCCAACCCAACAGACACCCTCGGAGATACCTGTAGAGCACCTTTATAGTCACCCAGTTACGTTGCGACGTTTGATACACACAAGGTACTCCTCCGATGTCAGGGAGTTGCATGATCTCATGGTCATAGGAACATATACTTGACATGCAGAAAAACAATAGCAATAAACTGACACGATCACATGCTACGTTTATAGTTTGGGCCTTGTCCATCACATCATTCTCCTAATGATGTGATCCCGTTATCAAATGACATCTCATGTCTATGGCTAGGAAACCTTAACCATCTTTGATCAACGAGCTAGTTAACTAGAGGCTTACTAGGGACACAGTGTTGTCTATGTACCCACACATGTATTTGAGTTTCCAATCAATACAATTATAGCATGGACAATAAACGATTATCATGAACAAGGAAATATAATAATAACCAATTTATTATTGCCTCTAGGGCATATTTCCAACAAGCACTGGGAGCACTTTCAGGCTCTTAAGCGCGTTGAAACAAAATAAATCATGCAGACACCATTGACATCAAACACTGTCTCAATGTAGGAGCGCGCCTCCACTAGCATCACACCACTGACTCTCTCAATAAACATGTTAACCAAAAAAAATACAACGACCGTGACTCTGCTGCATGTACCACCGTGACTCGACTAGGTTCAGGGCGGTGCCTCTCTCAGCAAGAGTGTCACCTGAAATAACCGAAACACAAAGGCACGATTGTGCCTCTACATAATATAGGACCATGCATCCACTAGATTGACGGACCGTGCCTCTCCGAGTAAACCTGTTGGCGCAAAAACAATGGAAACAAAGACGCGCTGACGTGGCTCTCCTTAATATACCAGCGTGCATCCACTAGCATCACAATAGTCAATCTCTCAGCAGAGATGTTAACGGAAAAAACATTTGGAACACAGAACCACGACAACGACTTTGCTGCAGGTACCATCGTGACTCTGCTCCATGGACGCAAGGGACAAGCACCACCACTAAACAAAAACATTTGTCACTGTATACATTTCGAAAACAAAAGCACGGCCGTGCAACTAATTTATAAGTAACCATGCCTCTGGTATATTCATGACCATGCTTCTCCGAGTGTAAGCACCAACGGAAACATTTGAAACAAACAAGCAGAACCGTGCCTCCCATTTTTATACAGAACCGTGCCTCCATCAGCTGCACGGCCGTGCCTCCTTGAGTCTCCATGCCAGGCATATGGAACACAAAGGCACACCAATACCAGTGATTTACATATAACCGTGCCTCTCATAGTTTCACATTTGTCCAAAAAAACATTTAAAACACAGATGCATACCAGTTTTATATATCTGAATAACATTTATATTCTACCATATATTTAAATAACATCTGTTCTACTTCACAGTCTATAACTAACATCACTGCGGCAGAAAGCTGAAGATAACAGCAAGCCCCCCATCACGCTCCTTGAAGGTTATGAGCACCAAGCTGTTTACTTCAATAGATGATGCTTGAAGAAAATCACTGAAACCTTCCTTCTTGAACACCATTCTACCACCCAAGCCAATGAAATAGGAACAAGGGATGCTCACATATATATCATCATCGCGATACTCCAAAGTAACTTCAAGAGTTAAAACGCCAGAACTAGGAACTGAAACAAGTTCCTTCAAACTCCTCACAACCATGCTCGGAATAACCTGACGAAAACATCAACATATTAGAATAAAAAAATATTGAAAAGCTATAAAAGAGCAAATAATAAATATAGAAACTGAGAAAAAGAAAGAAAAATAAATCTAACCATATGATGACCATTAACATTCATGGAAGTAATCCTGTGCACAAAAGGACAGCAGAGTATGTAGTTGTCATCAAATAGTTGTCGCGACATGAAATACAATTGATGATAATTGTGACGCCCCCGACCCGACCGTGCACTAATCATACACGCAAATGCGCACGATCAAGCCCAGGGACTCACGGAAAGATATCACAACACAACTCTAGGCACAAAATAAAATAATACAAGCTTTATATTACAAGCCAGGGGCCTCGAGGGCTCGAATACATAAGCTCGCGAACAAGCGTTAGCGGAAGCAACAACAGTATCTGAGTACAGACACAAAGTTAAACAAATCTGCCTTAAGAAGGCGAAAACAAACAATGGCTCTGATCGAAAAGGCGTAGGCCTCCTGCCTGGGAGCCTCCTAACTACTCCTGGTCGTCGGTCTCCACGTAGTAGTAAGCTCCACCGGTGGGGGGGTAGTAGTAGTAGTCGACGGGGGCAGCTGGCTCTGGGGCTCCGTCATCTGATCGCAGCAATCGGGTATGGGGAAAAAGAGGTAGCAAAGCAACCGTGAGTACTCATCCAAAGTACTCTCAAGACTTATATCAGATATATGCTAAATATGCATCGGTATCAAATGAAGGGGCTGTATCTGTGGACTGGACTGCAGAATCGCCAGAATAGAGGGGAAGGCCTAGCCTATCGAAGACTAGCATCTTGCAACGTCTTGCAGCATTAGAAGAGTGTAGATTAGGAGCATAACATAAAGTAACAAGCATGTAGTAGCAAGCCTAGAGATCCTTCCTTGACTCCCTGCGAGAAAGCGATCCCGGAGCTTACGATTAATTAAGATGTATCCAGTTCAAGTTGTAGTAGATCGGGATACAACATTGAGCGTCCTGTTACCATGGACACGGCTATTCGAATAGATAACTTCCCTGCAGGGGTGCACTACTGTTACCCAACACGCTCGATTAACTTTGGCCGGACACACTTTTCTCGGTCATGCCCGGCCTCGGCTGATCGACACGACGTAGTCCTACCTAGGCTCAGCAGAGAGGTCCCCGCCGGTCTACATCCTAAGTGCTCAGGGGTCTTGGGCCCATCGCCCTTTGCACTCCGGGTCGTTGTGCGCAAGGTGGATCCAGCGCCACCCCTCTCCTGGATGGCACGATCTGACCCGGCCACAATGCTGAACTGGACATCTGACAGAGCTTTTGGCTGATACATACGGTGCCGAGGGCCCCATTAAACCATTATCCCGCGTGGTGGTAGTGCGTATAGGCCAGTGGCCAACTCAGATCAAATACCCAAATCCGTTAGTGTGTTGGGAGCTCGCGGTGACGATCAGTACTCCTGTCGCCCCGTCTCGAGGAAGTGCAACAAGGGTCAGGCCCATCCCTCTCTAGGGCGGTCTCTGCCTGCCCGGCCGCGCCTCGTAATTATCTCGCGGGTACCCTCCAGGTCAACCCGACTCTCAAGAGATTGTCGGGAACTCAGGTCCACCTCTACCGGGGTGGTACCGCCTGTCCCTTCAGTCCTGCAGTAACAGTACATGGGGGCAACATTTAAAGGTAACCGTGTGTTCGTAACATCAAGAGGGTAATCCGAGGAATCACCCTCGATGGATTCCCACTCGATTCTACCGTCAAGGTGAACCCGGAGGAATCACCCTCGATGGATTCATACTTGAAGGGTTGCATGACAAAGGAGTCATCGGAGGTGGTGAAAGAGGAATCACCCTCGGTAACCCACAACTGACAAGCTACGCTACAGAGATATCATCAGGAGTGAGGTAGGAGGTATCACCCTCGGCACTCGATAGTATCCCTGCAGAGTCGTACAACTAAGGGGGTGTGCGGTGCGGTGTTCGGTCTCTACACATCGATCACATTGATCAAGTCACCGGTGGTAAAGCATGGCAACAAGGACAAGGGTGTGGGGCCATTGATGGATCACTAACCAGCCTATACTAAGCAGTTAGGACAACATGTAAAGTATCAACAGCAGGTTACAAAATCAGGCTATGCATCAGAATAGGAGCAATCAATTACAGTAGCAAAATCTAATGCAAGCAGGGGGGAGAAAGAAATGGGCGATATTGAAATGATCAAGGGGGTTTTGCTTGCCTGGAAGCTCTGCTGAAAGGGGCTGGTCGTCGATGACGTAGTCGTACTCAGCAGTGTCGTCGGCAGTCTCGGGGTCTACCTGAGAGAAGAGGGGGAAGAAATAATAAATATGAAGCAAACAAATGCAATCACTATGCATGACATGCCTAAATGATATGCAGGGGGATATACTACATCTCTGAATATTTTAGATGTTTTAGGAATTTATTTGGAATTATTTTACCGAAGCCATGCACTATTCATCTATCAGAAACATGCCAAAAGTTACAGGTTCACCTACTTAGAGGGTTCTAACATGAGTGCAGATGACATATTCGGATTCTTCTCATTTTTCTGATCATTTTTCATATATAAATTATTTTCATCCGAGTTACGGATTATTTTATATGATTTTTCAAAGTTTTACTAATATTTTGGAATTTCTGGAATTAATATTATTTTCGAATTAAAACAGTAAATTGCTATGGGTACACAGAAGTGTACCCAGAAATGCATGTGTGGCTGACAGTGGGCCTAGTCAACTGCACAGTCAGCAGTTGACTGGGTCAACGGTGACTGGTCAAAGGGCCCAGGGGGACCCACCTGTCATAGACTGGAGGTGCCCAGTCAGCAGGTTGACTAGGTCAACTCCCAGTCAGCAAAGGCTGACTGGTGGGCCAGGGGGTCCAGTCAGCAGCTGACTGTGCACCTCTTATCCAAATCAACAGTGCTACAGGCCCCACATGTCATTGGGTGTAACACTAAACAGGGTTAAATTAATCCAGGGGCTAATTAAGCACGGTGGGGCCCGGTGTCAGTGGCTATTTGGGGTAGTTTAATTAGTGCACTAATTAACACAGACGGATTAGCGAGTTGGGGCCCACCTGTCATCCTCACAAGGGCGGGGTTAGCGGCTAATGACGCTGGACACGTCAGCCGGCCGGCGTTCAGCCGCCGGCGACCATCCAGCGCGGCGGCGAGTCTCGGAAACGCCCGTCCGGCCACGGATCAAAGCGCGGAACGGCGCGTTCGAAAGCTGAAAGTGGCCCGCATCATCTGGTGGCGGTGGTTGGTCCAGGGGAGGTCTAAATCAACGGCGGCGAGCACGAACGCGGCAGCCGGAGTACGGGCTCGAGCGGGTGCTCGGCTACGGGGCTCGGGGGAGCTATCTAGCGGCGCGGGCGGCACCAGCGAGGTCCCCTGAGCACGCCCGTGGGCTCAGCGGGGCATGGCAGCAGCGACAACGACGGCGGCGAGCTCGCCAGCGGAGACGAGCTTTGGCAATGGCGAAAGCGGCGTTGCGGCTAGCTACGACGCGTACGCGTGGCAGAAAGAGAGAGAGGAGGAGCGGATGCTCACCGGGTGGACGCACGGCGGTCCGGTGGCGGCTTAGTAGCAGAAGGGGAGGAGATCGACGGCGGTGAGGTTCTGCGATGCCGAGGAAGAAGAGGTCATAGGCGACGCCGTTGAAGCTCCCCTGCCTCGACCCGGTGGTGAGGAAGAAGCAAAGGTCGCCCGCGGAGCTCCTGGACATGGCGAGGCGGCGCGGGGTGGCTCCTGGCCGCACAGACGACGGCGAGGCTGCGAGGGTTGCGCTCGGGCGAGCTCGGACAGAGGGGAAAATGCGAGGGAGAGGGAAGCAGAAGGGGGAGGAGTGAGCAGGGGTCTCAGGGGCTCGGCCTTATCAACCCAGCGGCGGGCGCGGCGCCGCTGTCGAGCAGGCAAGGGGGGGGGGGGCGGCTGCGGGTGAGCGCGCGCGGGCGACAACGAGCGAGGGGGTGAGCAGGAGGTTGAGGGTGACCGCGGTGGGCTGGGCCACGCACTGTAGCCACTTAAGCCCACACGCACAGTAGGTTAGGGCCTTTTTCTTTTTCTTTTCCCTATTTTACTTATTGCTTTCTATTTACATTTTCTTTAGCTGGTAATTCACTTTTGTAAAATGTGTGGCTGGTCTCAATATTTAGTATGCAATATACCTCACTGTCTCGAAAAGTTTGGGGGCAAAATAATTTCATTTGAATTTTGCAAAATGAAAATGGATTTAATAATGCTGTTTTGGGTACTGCTTTTGGATGTTAGGGTCAATTTAGGAATTCAAATAATGTTGGATTTATTTTTATAATTGGTTTGGGATTATTTGCAATATTATGAACTATTTTGTTTAATTATTTGAAGAAGTAATAATTTGACTTGCATTTGAATTTTGAATTTGAACTTAAAGTTGGATTATTTTCTAAATGCAATTTATTTAGGATGATAATGATGACATGGCTAATTAATTAGCTTAATGACAGGGTTGAGATATGGGGATGTTACAATAATTGAGATCAACACCACGAGTGCAAAAACAGCTGCCAACAAGATCCTTCTTAGACTCACTCAGACTTTCGAGTGCTACAAAAACAAATTTCACAGGATCAAGGGAGCAGCAAATCATGTGACGTCAATCAGGGTAAAAACTTCTTTGAAAATAAACCTTACCAACACAGGGTAAAGGGAACAGCATATCTCCACCCCGATAAAAATCAACACCAATCAACATTCCATAGTGCTCAAGCCTAACAGTCATTATATCATGATGACGGAGACCATAATCAGCCACCAGTTGCTCCCAGGAAGAACCATGGAATTTGCTGCTCACCCGACCATGACTAAACAGAACACCATATAATTCACCCTCACAGCTGTGAAGAGCAAGCTCAGGATATTTGTCACCCTTCTGAATAGATAAAACCCTACACTGCTCAATGTATCGAGCAAGATGAGCTCTAACACTGCACGGAACATACTACAAAATGAACCAAAACAAGACCATAAATCAGAATAATTTCCATTTAAAACAACACCAGCAGCACCAAAAGAAATAGGTATGTGCGCCACAACAATTTTTAAAACCAAAATTTAAACAAGTAAAAAATGTTAATCTTACAACACGCCTCGAACAGCGCCGATCCAGCACCATAGTGAAAACATCCGCAGAAGAGTCAAAAGAGAAACAAGGGCCACTTGGCATACGGCAAAAAGGGCAAGCCATACTTACAAAGAACACAATGATTATTAAGAACTGATTGCACCTATGACCTATCTCTTCCGTGGCGTCCGTATCCTCAGAGAGAACTGATGCAGGCAACGTTTCCAAACCATCATCATCCATCCAGGCACGCATACGTATACATTTTACAAATTATTCTACAGTCCTCTGAGAAAGGTTCACTTAAAATTCTTGCCAAATGCGTCTACCATTCTTTTCAGGCGTCGATACGTCCAATGGCTGCACCACAGCACAGTCCGCACGGCTGTTACTAGGAGCAGTAGGCATCCTCAGAGAAGAAGAAGTTAATGGCATATCTCCTACTCCCTTTAATCTAAAATGAGTGTCGTGGTTTCAGTTCAAATACTACAGAGCAAAGGATTTTCGCCACTGACTAGCGACCTACAGACTGTGCGAGATAATAGCTAGGTACAAAACACATCAGGCAGCACCGGCATTCATTCAGGGCAAATCATTTGGGAATCAACAAAAGGGAGCCGCTAATGGAGCAGCATGTGCATCCAATCATGAGTCCACGAGGAATGGAATTCAGTTTTCTTTTTCAGTATCAACAATTTAATATCGACATCGATTCTCCTTTCTCGAGGATCAGATTCAAAGCCGCTTTGCAAACAGCAACTGGATGGTCATCCCATCCCCTTGTGTGGATCGATAATGACAGGCAGGGGTGGCCCGATGCGGACGCTAATGGCGATTATGTGACCAATCAGGAGTTGTTCTTACCTGCTAATTAATCAGGTACGCGCAGGTGTCATCCCTAATAACAGTAAACAAACCCGTTTTTTCCCTTGGCGGAACAGTAAATTAACAGTCCCAACCTGTAGTGGTTTATCCATTGCTTCTGGTAACCTTCTTCCTGCTTCCCTTTTCTGCTCCGATAGGGCAACAAAATCAACATTTTTATCCTGTTTTCTTTTGACCTGTCACAACAAGCAATAATAACATAAGATCCCTTGATATTTTCAACAAAAAGATTCTGATTGGAAATAGATAGACACCTATCTACAAATTTACACATTTATTTAGTTTTCCTCCCTCCCTCCATGATTGCTTGATCGCGGAGGAGAAAAGGCGGTAGCACGGAATCTATAGCTCCGCTGCATGACACATCGGTGGTTTTTGCCACTAGAATTAGAAACCAGCGCCATCGAAGAACAACGGCTTACATCATTCACTGCAAGTTGGTGCATAGTC
Organism: Elymus sibiricus; assembly: GCA_039707655.1. Lineage (NCBI taxonomy): Eukaryota > Viridiplantae > Streptophyta > Magnoliopsida > Poales > Poaceae > Elymus > Elymus sibiricus. The sequence continues at coordinate 310,945,204 of CM077674.1, forward strand.
AAAGGTTCGGTGGCGGCCAAAAATATGTTTGTTCAGTGGAATTTTGTTGGTATTTTGTTATCTATATAAGATTGGAATTTTTTTGTGTACAGCCTGCAAGCGCTTTAATTAATAGCGCTCTGGTTGCTAAGAAAAGAGAAATGCACTGTACAACAACCACTTATTTCTGCCAATTGGCATCCTGTTTATTGCTGTCATCATAACGTACTGCAAAGACAGGAAAAGGAAATCAAGCAAATGTGTATAGGGCTGTTTTAGTTGGTGTGTGCATCTCCTGGTCATCAAATAAGAACTATACAATTCTGTTTTTTTTTTTTGAACACAGTACAGACGCAAGCGCTCATATACACGCGCATACACTCACCCCTATGAACGCACACACGCACACCCTACCCCTATGAGCACCTCCGAGAGACTGAGCCGGCATATCATCTTGAAATTTACGAAGTCACCGTAGACACCTCATCGTCGACGGGAACGTCTCCTCCCACTGAATGCGCATCGCCGGAAATCCTGAAATAATTTCAGGAATAAATGCGAGCACCAGGATTTGAACCCTGGTGGGCTGGGGATACCACAGTCCCTCTAACCATTTAACCACGGGTTGGTTCGCAGAACTATACAATTCTGTTAGTTGCTCCAAATAATGGACCTAATCATAGCACACAGTATAATGGGGATGTTTTTCTTTCAATGAATAGATTGAGATGCCGATAGGCCGTTATCCGGGAAAATACAAAGACTCCTGTCTGAGCACAAGAGACATAAATTCGGATGAAGAGACGTGTCACCAGTTTTTAAGATAATAAAAATAGTTGCGGCTGGTACTCTACATTTTCTTTGACAACGACCAATTTATGTATCAAAGCTAATCATGTAGACAAATTTTAACATGCTTCCTCTTACCCCCTCTTTTTACACGTGAGGTAAGAAGGTAAGAGTTAATCAGACCACCACTTAATGAGATCGCGTTTTAAATCTATTATATACTCTTACCTCTAATGTGAAAAGAGAAGGTAAGAGGGAGCATGTTAAAACTGTAACTACTCTGCATAACAGTAAGAAGGAGGTGCTTGAAGTTGTGAAACTGTTGTTGAAGATTTTTTTTCAAAAGTATGACTAAATTTATAACAAATTTGAAAATTATACGGCGAAATGAAAAAATACCGAAAATATGATCCCGTCGGCCTGCGGTGGGCCGAAAGGGGCCCTGTCGGCCACCAGTAGGCCGACTGGTGGCCTGTCGGCCACCAGCAGGCCGAAAGGTGGCTGTCGGCCTACCAGAGGCCGATAGGCCCGTAGATAGCCTGCCCAAAAGTTATCTTGAATTTTTTTCAGAAATAGTACATTTTTTTGGTATTTCCTTCGCCGAAGTCATCTGCCACAGTGATCGTACTATCTCGCCCTACTATCCCCCCATTTTCTTTTCCCGCCCTACTATCCCGCCATACTCTCCTGCCACTTTTTCTCCCGCCATTCTCTCCCGCCATTCTCTCCCGCCATTTTCTTTCCCGCCTATCTTTCCCGCCTTTCTCTCCCGCCATCTTCTCTTGTGAACAACCTATATAACCACATCCGCAGTAAGGTGGGTGAGCAGGCCCTTCTGTCCCCCTTTCTCTCACGCCTTTCGCTCCCGCCATCCTTTCGTGGAGATGTCTCATCCTCATTATCCTTTTGATCGTAGTTTTCACTCTAGTATGTCCGATCGTCTTCTCAAACTAGCCGCCAATTTCAAGATGGATGATAGAGTAGTTCCATGGGAGGAACTCATCAGTAGTGACACCATAATGAATGAGTTGGCTCACTCATTAGCTAGGAGTGGGTGGCCTCCCAGGACATTTGAGGAGATACAGAAAGAACTTCTCAGGTTGCATGGCAGATGGCAGAAGGTCAAACTGCATAAGAGTGAATCTTACATCAGGCTTGCGAGGAATAATTCAGATTTATGGTCAGCAGACAGTGAGGACGAAGACGACCTCTTCATGCCGAGCACCAAGGTCAAGACTACCGCATCGTCGAAGGGCAAGAGCTCTACATCGACGAAGGGCAAGAGATCTGCATCGACGGAGGACGAAGAGGACGTCTTCATGCCGAGCACCAAGGTCAAGACTACCACATCGTCGAAGGCCAAGAGTTCTACTTCGACAAAAGGCAAGAGATCTGCATCGACGGAAGAGGAGGAGGATGCATTAATGTAGTATTGTTTTATCTAGTACTGTTTATTTTCAGTTGTAGTGTATATTTCAGTTGTACTGTTTATTTCAGTTGTACTGTTTAATTCAGTGGTAATGTTTAATTTCAGTTGGATGCATTTAGTTCGCAGTACAAGTGTTATCTCTCTAAACCAATTGCCACCGACGGCTTCTCCCTCAGCCAGCTCGCTTTTCCTTTGCTTTTCCCATGCGCAGACGCTGATTCCGATGCACACACTGTAGTGATTGGCAGACTGTAGTGACGGCGCTGATTTTTATGCAAACGGCGCTGATTTTTAGGCAAAGATTCGGCCGAGCGGGTGTCTGCTTTGTTTGCTTTGTCTGATTCCTGTTGTCTGCTTTGTCTGATTCCTACTGTCTGCGGTGCGATGTGGTGCTGTTGCTGCGGCGGATGCGCGTGTTTTATTTTCTTCTACCGACAACACAGTGCTCCTCATCTTTATATACGAGATGCCGTTGCCTGCTCTCTCACGCTCTTCTCTTTGCTTCTGCCCACACTGCTTGCTCTTTCTCACTCTCTTCTCCATCGTCCAGCCGCACTTCAAAACACCAACGCGCTAGTCATTATGAGTTTGCCTTGCTCGGATCAAAGAATTAGGCCTACGAAAATGAAGAGTGCGACTTTGCCTCGGGGGGTGGAAGTACTTCGTTGTTGGTGTGGCGATCTCTGCAAGGTGAAGGAGGTGACGGATTTTTCATATTGGTTGGGCATGAAGTTTTTCATGTGCGCCAATTATGAGGAAGATCCACCCGTTGCTATTTCACCGTACATCAGGCCTTCGGTATGTTTCAGTCAGCAAGAATAAACACGTTGTGGATATTATTGTTGATTTGATATTTCTATTTCTATTTTTGTTGTAGTCTCCTCCGCCTCTGTGCATGTACTATCGTTGGATTGACACGAAAAAACCGGACTGGGCGGTGACCGAGATTCGTGAAAGAGGTCGTCGTGCATGGGTCTGGTTGGAAATGTATCTCGTACCGTTTAGACATATATTATCGTTGTGTATTGTCTTGTTTTGTGGGCATTATGTTTTATGTAAAGCGCGGCGTTGGATGCATTTAGTTCGCAGTAGAAGTGTTATCTCTCTAGACCAATTGACCACTGAAATAAAACATGAATACGTCTCATACATAAGTAGATAGTAATTTGTCCCATACATAAAATAGACATACGTCTCATATATAATTAGATAGTCATGTCTCATACATAGATAACCATATCACTGCTGCGGACGGCGACGAATCTTCGGCTTCCTCGGACGAGGACCGGAAGGCGATAAGCGCTCACGCGGTGCACGAGTCTCACGATGACCACGACCATAGGCCGCCTCGTCTGTCTGTGTCTGTGTCTCCTGCGTGTATGGTGGTGGTGGAGTGGCAAGAACTGTCTCCGAGAAATCATAGGTGTTTGCAGCTCGGTCATCGTCGTCGCCGTCGCCGGCAAAGAACGAACCAGCACCAGTAAACATCGGTGACTGGACATTAGACTGCATGAACGGTTGTGACTGGCTGCCGACTGCGGTAAAGTAAAACATGTAAAATTGATTTGCGAACCTAGAATGTTTAAAAGAATGTACAAAGTAGTGTTACCTAGGTCCATCTGATTATGCCAGAAAGAGCTCCCTGGTTGTGAAGGAGGTATCTGCTGCCATGAAGAGCTCATTGGTTGTGAAGGAGGTGTCTGTTGCCAGGAAGAGCTCCCTGGTTGTGAAGGAGGTGTCTGCTGCCAGGAAGAGCTCCCTGGTTGTGAAGGAGGTGTCTGCTGCCAGGAAGAGCTCCCTGGTTGTGAAGGTCGTGGTTCCGAACGGTGCACAGAGGTTCGAGGTTTTGAACGCTGCAGAGAGGGGCGTGGCGGACGATGTGCTGGACGAGGAATAGCAACATCCGAAGATCGTCTACATGTAACAGCTGCGTAAATCCCGTGTACCTTCTCATGAAGACCCCTCAACCATGAGACGTGCTCTCGCGGTGGGATATTATCTCCTCTCTCAAAGCGTTGCATTAAAGAGGAAACCTCATCTAGCACCTCGCATGCCAAGTCACCCTGTACACGGAGAGTTAACCAATTAGATCATCGTTGTATGGCAGACAACACGAATAGTTAACCAATTGTATATGTTCAGGTTAAGAAAAAACTTAACATGTGAGAAACATAGCACGTACCGCGTGGTGTCTGGTTCCGACAACAGAGGCAGTTGGGAACAGATCGCTGGTGAGAGGGGCTTCGATCTGATCAGGAGCTGATGATGGAACCAAGTAGATCCTCGTGCTATGCCGGTAACGCTGCAGATACAACCTGAACTTGTCCCAGTCAAAGGGCCGAACTTCATCCCAGATATTTGTCGGCGCAGTAGTCCATTCGTCCACGTAAGGGCTAATGTCACGAAGCCAAGAATCCTGGGACTTGTTTCCTCCTGAGCGAGTGTACCTGAGATTGAAATGCACGTTACATGATTAGTTATATTCTGAATGCAGACATGACAACTAAAGTAGTATTACTTACTTGTGCACGTGATCTGGTAAGTGTGGAATAACAGGAATGTCAGGCTCTTGGCATCGACCGAACTGTCTCATCACCCTATGAATAGCCATCTCCTCAACCGTCACGTCGAACACCAACCTGACCTTGGTCATCCAATAATGCCGATCTCTAGTGCACATTCCAGAAATCCCATCTGCACATCTGGAGGAAATAGCACGATCGGAGTATGGCTCCCAGATAACTTGATCCTCGTGCAAACTGTCAAACTGCGCCGTGAAGGAGGGGTAGCAGCCCCTCACCTGGCTATGCGCAAACTGTCTCTGTATTTGACAACAAACATTAGTAATACTATTGAATAGCGAGAAATAAACATTAGTAATTCATATTGTTACAAATTATGAAAATACCTCTCTCCGTGTCCAAATAGATCCCATAGTAGGCAAGTCGCCGATAGAAGGCACGTAAGTCCCAGCCATGTCCTCATTACCAAAAGATTTTTCAACGCTGACATAGGGTCGACCAATAGGGAATCTCTCATATGACCAGAGCTGCAACAATAGTGGACATCCAAGAAGACCTGATTTTCTAGACTTCAACTGGCAAGCTTTGCACAGGCCTCTGTACGTAGCCGCTAACACAGCAGAACCAAAACTCCTCTGCACAATGTCCCCCGGGCAACGTGCATCAGCTATCTCTCGTGCAATACCGATGAGTCGTGCATCGACAGTGGTCACGTGGTTTTCCGTGAACATCGTCTTGCCGAACAACCACATAATATATGCCTCTAGGGATCGGTCAATCTGTGCCTCTGACAACTCAACATTGGGATATCCTAAGGAGACAATTTGAAACTGGCTGTACCACCTAAAAAGAGGCCCGTGACGATCGTTGCCTAGCACCGTAGTAGTTGGCACCGCATCCAGAAAACGGCGACGAATCGATGCTAGCCAACCAGGTTCTGGCTCTAAAGGACGTATGGCAGCACCGGCCAGAGGTAATCCCAACAAGTAAGACACATCCTGTAATGTAGGCGCCATCTCTCCCCAGGGAAAGTGAAACGTATGTGTCTCTGGTCTCCATCTATCTACTAAGCAGGTAAGGAGTGACCTGTCGTAAGAGAAGCGTGTAACTTGCTTCTTCTGTAACTGCATTGGTTCACCTGCCTCATCCAATTCCGGATGATCAACCCACTCATCCAATGTACCCTCAACCAGCCGTGCCAAGGGTAGAAGTCCAGCCCAATTTAACCTACAAAATAAATATAATGTAGCTTACAGTTAGCGGCTATCAAAAGGATGTCAAACATAGTAAGTCATTATACCGACACATACCTATCAACCCATAAAGGGTGTATCATCCAGTTACGCTTTGGGGTGCGAGTGATCAACACGTCTAAGTTCTTGCCCGCTTCCATATCTGCGGCCCAGTGCCCTCTATCGATATTCCCATTAAGCAACGGATACGAAGCCATATCTGCAATTAAAACATAGCCCAGGCATATTACAAATTAAAACATAGTCCAGACATATTACAAATTATAACATCGTCCAGACATATTACAGAATAAAACATAGTCCGTCATATTACACATTAAAACATAGTCCACACATATTACAGAATAAAACATAGTCCGTCATATTACACATTAAAACATAGACCACACATATTACAGAATAAAACATAGTCCGTCATATTACAAATTAAAACATAGTGCGACACATTATATAGCTTCTGAGTTATTTCTTCCTTGTCCGCCCCTTCGGCCTCGACTTCCACGACCACCACGACTGCCACGACCACCTCTTGCTACTGTTGTCGCAGTCGTCGATGTGGAAGCACTCGTCGATGTGGAAGCACCGTCTTTGTTCAGGTCGGGACAATATTTCATCCTATGCCATAAGCCGCGCATAGCAAACATTGTCTGGTTGCTCCACCAGCTTCAGATTGGTCCATATCGTTTCGGATGCGCTTTACCTTGTGTCTGCCCCTGCTTGTTCGCCGAAGTCCTGGATCCGGGATGTATACTCTCTCACCATCGTTTACCTTGTTGAAATTGCTGACGACTCTAAACCCCGTCATCTCACCTGTCCAGACATTGAGTACTGCCTCTTTTGAATAGTACGGAGACACGAAGGAGATAGCGTCCAACTCAATCTGGCCACAGGCAGCCAACACATGTGAGCAAGGGAGGTGCAACAACTGCGGTTTGTTGCATGTACACTCACAAGTTGGATAAAATTCCGTTCCAATTTTAACCTCATGCGTCTTCACCACATTTGCAGAACCAAAACCATCAGTAGGAAGCTGAACCTCATACCTCCTTTCCTGATTACCTATGAGTGTGACAGTGTGCTTTTTTGCTTTCTTTATCTTCTGAGCCATGTACTCCATGACACGGCTACAATAAGGTGTGTTCTGATTAACTGCAATATGCTTCTTTGCTAACTCGTGCCTTTCTCTGAAATATCTCAAAGTGCCATGGAATACCCCCTCCACAATAGCTGTCAGTGGCAATGCTCTATTCCCTCTGAGTACAAAGTTATACACCTCTGCAAGATTGGTTGTCATGTGGCCATACCTAGCTCCATGGGTATCATGCAGCAAAGACCAATTCACTGGAGGCTCTTTCTCTATCCACTCAGAAAAATTCTTTATTGCCCTGCCCTTCTTTCTCTTGGTATTAGGAGGGTCAATTGCTGGCAAGTCACAAAGACCTACTGGCTCCTCTAGCTCCGCCATGAGTGTTGCTAATTTAACCTGATCTGCTTCCATTTTCTTCCTCGCGCGGACCTGCTTCTTAGTGAACTCATCAAGTTTTGACCAAATAAAATGGTATTTACGCTGCTGGTTCTGCTTGCATAATTTTTTAAACAAGTTCATCAACCGCTTGTTCTTGAACTGTGAGAAAAAATTAGCCCCAAGATGGCGCATGCACCACCGGCTCTGCAAGTCCTTCCAAGGTGTTGGTTCGTCAGCAGTTGGATTCCTTAGTGTCTTCACGGCCTTCAATATACCAGGATGTCTATCATGAATGACACACACGTTTGGTCGGTCCTTCACGATCGCAATTTTAACTTGCCGGAAGAACCATACCCAGCTCGGAAAGTTCTCACCCTCCACAAATGCCATGGCTAGTGGGATGATTTGATTGTTCCCGTCCACACCAATAGCAGTCAGGATTTTCCCTTTGTACTGACCAGTCAGGAATGTACCATCCACAAACATCACAGGAGGACAATGCCGGAAAGCTTCGATGCACATAGCGAAAGAGAAGAATACTCGTTTCAACACCTTGTGATCTGGTATAATGTCCAACCTCGTGTGTTGTATGTTAACATAAGTGCCGGGATTTCTCTCCTTCAGTATGTCAAGGAGACGGACAACATTATCATATGAGTCGAAGAACGTCCCAAACCTTTCCTCCATAGCCTTCTGCCTAGCCCTCCAAGCCTTCCCATATGGAATGTCATAATTCCATCTGACCTTCACTGCTCTCTGGATGTGTTTTGCTTCCATATCTTTCTTCTCCACTATCTCAGTATACATGAGTTGCGCAATGAGAGTTGAAGTCAGGTTTGGATGACTAACCAACAGGTTTTTCCTCACACAATTATGTGGGACCACATTGGTGACAAGCCAGTGGATGTCATACTTCGGCACGTGCCCGTGCACCTTCCCAGGACAACCTGCTTCAACACACTTCACGGTATAGTTTGTTGGACTCGATATGTGTGTCCGGAAAACCCTCTGCGTAAACATAGCCCACTTTATCACCGCATACTTCAATTTTTTCTTTGTATCAAACATAGCCCCTATCTGGACTTGGTTCAGATTATATTGCCATGGAGTCTCATGGCCATCGTTGACAGTAAGGCCGGTGGATATGTCCTGATCCCATGCAGAAGGAATCGGTACCTCCACTTCATCCTCGGAATTTTCAGAATCCAGATCCTCCGCAAATCCATCCTCATCATCTTCCTCCATCACCCTCTGCATTTCATCGCCTTCCTCGTCCCCATCAGCAACACCAGAACCAGCTAATATTTTTGACTGAATACTCTGCCCAGTATCATGACCACAAACATTGTGTGACATGTAGTCTGACTCTTTCTCGGCTTGGCTAGCATCCACATCCGGTGGCTGTGACCCGGATAAATAATTCTCGTTAGCCACTTGACTACCCTGGCCTGGTTCATACCCCACGTGAAGTTGTACCGTATTCTCCTCCTTCGCCACTGGTTGCACTAGGGCATATGGGTGGATTCTTCGGTCTCGGCAACGACTTAACAGGGTCACCCAATGCTGGCTCCTATCTATCGGCATCAACTCCCACTTAACATTTTTACAGGATTTTGTCCACAGTGCATGAATACTGACGGAACATACTTCAGGATCTAGCCCAAAACTAGTAGTCAACCAGTGCTTCAACTGTCTAATGTCCAGTATGTCCGGGTGTGAAAGTGTCATGACGCCATTTTTAAACTCGCTAAGATCAACCCCCAACTCATTATATCGAACATTACCAGGGCCGTAGTAAACAGTCAAATTTACTGATTCAGACATTTTCACCTGTCAGACATTGCCACCTTTCATTAATCGCAACGAACAAAATTATTACCGGCTACACTAACTATCCGCTAAAATTACTATGTACACTAAATAAACTCTACAACACATACAAAATTATTACCGGCTACACTAACTATCCCCTAAAATTACTATGTACACTAAAATGACTATGTACACTAAATAAACTGTACAATAAAACTACACTAACTACACGAACAAAAATATACCTTCGACGCGTGTGTCCCCTTCTTCTTCCTCTCCACACCACCACCTCCTCACCAGCCACACCTCCTCCACCCCACCACCTCCTCACCTCCTCCACCCCACCATGGCTCCTCCTCACTTACGCACAAATAACTATCCCATTGCAAAAAAAATGACCGTAGGACGCTGGAGAATGCTATGATCTATTGATTCTGCGGCTTGGAACGGAAAATCGGTGGAAGAATGAGTAGATCGGTGAGGGGGGGGAGAGTATAGAGAGGAAATGACAGAGAGAGAGAGAGTTGCCAGCGACCAGGAACGAGAGAGAGAGAGAGAGAGAGCGCGAGGAAGAAGAAAACGGCTGGGCGGCCGACAGCCCCCTTTCGGCCTGCTGGTGGCCGACAGCCACCTTTCGGCCTGCTGGTGGCCGACAGCCCACCAGTCGGCCTACTGGTGGCCGACAGGCTGCGCTCGGCCTACTGCTGGCCGACAGGGCCCCTTTCGGCCCACCGCAGGCCGACGGGGTCATATTTTCGGTATTTTTTCATTTCGCCGTATAATTTTCAAATTTGTTATAAATTTAGTCATACTTTTGAAAAAAAGTCAAGAGGGTAGCCTATGATATTGCTAAGTTCTTTTTTTTTTGTATAAAGACGGATGATTTAATCGTGGGTAGAATTCTGTATTGTGCTATTAACTTTACCTGATTAGTATATATGGGGCTTCAAAGAAAAATCATAGTATAATATATGTACGTTTTAACAAGGACATGATTGGGCTAGTAGAAGATCACGAATCTTTTGGTAAATTTTTGTTGGCAATATATAAATCCACAATGAAAAAAAAAAGAATCTTAATGTAAACTCAATCCACAACGGGAGGAAAAAGACAAATTCCACGTGAGTAATTTCACGTTTTGAAAGAGACCTGCTATGCGTACGACACCTTCACTCTGATTTGTATACGATACACCAGATCAAAACATTGGTGCATGGAACAGAAGTACACCGGACCATTGGATGTAGCGTCGTACACATATCGGACCGCGGTTTATTGTATGCATAGTAGTTTGTCATTCAAATTTTATCCCGGATAGCAAAACAACATGTGGTTGGATGGTTAGAAGGACATTGGTATCACCAGTCTAGACTTGACATTGGTGCTCGCATTTTTCTGGATTATATTTCAGGCCTTCCGACGATGTGTGTTCAATTGGAGGAACGCTCATAAGGTAGGATGTGCGTGCGTGCGTTCATAAGATGAGTGTATGAGCGTCTGCGTCTGTATTGTGTTCATTTTTTTTTATCCCGGATAGTAAACGGAGCTACCATTCACATCATGATTTGTCTTTTTTCCATTTCTCGATGAAGTGTAGATTAAATCTTGTACCAATGTGACACATAGTTACATGTGTGTGACATCGATTCAAACCATTTCGATGGTGGTTAGGATATTGGTGTAGACCAATATAGCAAGGAAATAGAGCATCGATCGATGAGGCCTAGACGTAGTCAAGCCACCAAGATAGAAAGAAAGCTTCGTCGGTCCATCCCGATCATCGCTTCCTCCCGACTAAAAATCCCCCTCCGTCAGTTACTATGCACAATTGACATTTTTGTTTGTTTGACAAATCCTTGATGCCAGCACTGCGATTGGGCTACTGTTTCTGGGCAATCTTTCAAAATCCCGTAAAACTCGTACGGTGGCCAGAAAGAAAAGATTTTTTTGGTTTCGAGCATCAGTTAAAGTACCGAGGAGGAGGCCACTAGCCCCGGTCTCTGTTTGTCTTCTCCACCACCCTCCCCCTCCTCCTCGCCGAGTCGCCGTCCCCTCGCTTTCAACCCCCCGGGCGAAAGCAAGAATTCTTCGCTAGAATCCGACCCCGGGCAGATTTGCGTGGATTCCGTGCGGCCCTTTCTGCGCCATGGACTTCTGATCCGGGGCCTCTCGGATCTTGGGAGGAAGGTGGTTGGGTGGGCGGTGGGCGGTGAGCCGGCCCGGAGATGGCCGGCGGGAAGGAGCCGATCGAGGTCAAGTTCCGGCTCTTCGACGGCACGGACATCGGCCCCAGCAAGTACGACCCCGCCACTACCGTCTCCGCGCTCAAGGACTTCATCCTCGCCCGGTGGCCGCAAGGTGAGACGCAGATTCCTCCACTCGATTTGGCCGGCCTCCTGATCCGCTTGCTTGAATCGGTGACGAAAAAAGATGCGCGCCTCTGTAGCTCTTGCTGCCATGGAGTTTCGGGGATCATGTATAGCTTCTTTTTCTTCTACGGTCGTTGCGTGGTGCTCGTGCAGTTCTAGTCTTGTCAGCGGCAAATAATTGTTACTGGTGTGCCTGATTTTTTGTTCTTCTCTTGATGCGTACCTTGGCCGATTGACACATGACTGCTGTTCCCTCAAAAAAGAAAAGAGTAACACATGACTGCTACATCATTCGGACAGTGAATATTGCCTTTGGAAACCCCTCACGGACAGTGTATGCATACATGTAGAAAACCTCTCACGGACAGTGAATATTGCCAAAACACTCTTGTGGCAGAAAGAACTCCTAAAAGAGCATTTGTTTTTGGCAACAATCCGTTTGATTTGGATCAGAAATTACAAGTTGAATGAAGGGACAAACAAGGACCTCTGTCTTCCTAAACTTTCTATGAAGACGAAGTGAAAAATGGCAAGAGATCACAGGCTGCAATTTGCCTTTAGAGTGCCAGTTTGTTCTCTTGCATCCTGTGAACAGAATTCTGCTAGCATATGAAAGCAGTTGTCAGTCCATCTTTTCGCTAACTGAGGTCCTTTGCATGAATATGATAGCAGGGCCATTGTCCATATGATCCATTGTGCCTAACAATCTCTTGGAAGTTATCTGATTATCACACTCAGGTGGGGATCTTCTCTTGATATGATATACTCGGGAGTCAATGACTAGAACAAGTAAAATTGAATCCTTTCCTAGCTGAATTAGCCCCCAGAAGCAATCAGGTCATGGTGTGGGTGCTTATTAACCCAAACATATGGACGCTAATCGCCACCATCACTGTATGTCATCTTTCTGTAGGATGTTTGAATTTATTCTGATTTGTCCAGGGCTTAATTTGCATTATGACTGGGAATAGTGCAATGGCGTGTTTTTTCTTCTTTCTAAGGCACCTTGCTTGATTTTGATTTTGACTTCGAATTCTGTTATCTGGATTGGTTCTTTTGAAAACTCGCTCCATAATCCGAACATGTTATGCTTACCGGAATCCTAGTTTATTTTATTAAAAGGAATTGTTCTTGTCATTTCTGATGACAGATAAGGAAATAACTCCGAAAACTGTCAATGACCTGAAGCTCATCAATGGTGGAAAGATATTGGAGAATAACCGGACACTTGCCGAGTCGCGTGTTACAATAGGAGAGGTCCCTGGAGGTGTAATTACAATGCATGTGGTAGTGCGCCCTCCACAAGTTGACAAAAACCGTGGTATTGCTGACAATTTTACACCTTTTCTTTCACATTGTGTTCCTGGTTCTGTAATGATCTCTTACATTCTGTTACATTCAATGAATGAAAAATGTTGGATACAATCAACTATCAGTTTAGATTTTGTGCTTCAAAAATCCACATGTATAGGCATGAATCTGTATAATCCAAATGCTGCAGCCTGCAAGACGAACCCACTTAATTTTTTTTTGAACCAAGGGGGTCGCCCCCACCTCATTTTTATTAAAACGAGGCAACAAAACAGTCGAACCCACTTATTTCCATGGAGTGAACTTTATTCCTTCCGTTTTAGTAGTGATTTGTTGATCACACCATATTTTTAGTCAGAAATTCTGTTCGAACTCTGTGTGAGCCAGTGTTTCGTACGTAGATAGAGGCACAAATAAAGAGTGACTAAACAGCACATGGTATTATGAAGGTTTAGCGGTACTGATGGTTTTTTCAGTCCTTTTGTGACTTATGAAGTTCTACCAAATTGGCTAAATTTGTTTTTGCGTGTTCGGAATTTGAAAAGTGTAATTACAAGAGTGATGTTGTCACATCCGTGGGCCAGTCATGTGAAAATTGGGGTATTTGTATTGAATTGTTTTTGACCATGTTTTCATATAAACTATTAAGGATTTCACTATAAATCGAACATATGCAAAATAGTTGGGTTTATCATATTATTGCAATTATGTGATGCTTAAAACTGTCACGCAATTTATGCGACACTTCTAAACAACCTATAATTTTGCTTTTTTTTTATTTGTTCTTTTCAGAGAAGCAGCTGGGCAATTCCCCCAAGCAGAACAGATGCGGATGCACCATACTTTGATACGGCACTCCCCTGGTGATGTTCGATGCGCCTAGTTGTAGAATTTCTCTTGTGCTTTTGTTGCGTCCACGGCGCGGTGTGTATTCATTTTGACATCCAGTTCCTGGAGCCATTGAAACTCGATCTAGAAACGCATGCATGTACTCGACACTCTTGAAAGCATGCTTGGGATCTGGTGGGACTGGCTGGGAGTAAAGGTTCCTCCTTGGGATGTTGCTGCTGTAGCAAGTGTGTGCAGGAGTCAAGGAATGGATTGGATGCTTGCCGTTGTGTAAATTGTAATGTGGAAACAACCATCTTTTCATTTTTCCTTTGGCTATGTTTGACATTATATCGATTCTTTTTAGCGCTGCTGTTTGCCATGTAAAACAGATATATTGTACCATTGGAATATATATACGGTTTTGCTAAACATCAGGTACCTGAAATTTAGCGCTAGAAACTACTTTTTCTAGTGTAGCACGAGGCCGAAGGCGGTGACGGTGTGAGGAGCGCCGGCCACGCGAAGCAGAGCCATGTATGAGCGGGTGTGAGGAGCGCCGGCCACGCGAAGCCGAGCCATGTATGAGCGGGAGCCAGTGATGAAGAAGAAGAGGGAGGTTGAAGATGAGCAGTGCGCAATCTGTTACGAGCGGGAGCCAGTGATGAAGAAGAAGAGAGGGTTGTGTAGGGGAAAGCGACAGAAAACAAAAAATTTCGGTATAGCGAGCACGCCCAGGATCACTATGGAGACTGCATACAAGGTTTGATCTGATCCGTACCGACTCGAAGCGCAGCGGAAGAAGAGTCGGTGTAGATCGTCGGTGCAGATCCCTACAGCTAGGATTTACAACCTCCCAACCGCAAGGATGTACTCCCTCGCCGGACAGCCCTTCGGGAGGCGGTCGGACAGTCCCCCGGACGATGTCGCGGACAGCCCTTCGGGAGGACCCTCGAAACCCGAACAGTAACCTAGACAGCCCTTCGGGAGGACGCCGGAAACTCGAACGGTAACTCGGACAGCCCTTCGGGAGGACACTCGAACAGCCCCTCGGGCAAAAGATCGAAATTACAATCTCTCTACGGGGTTGCACACATACGGTGTCAGCTATCCGGCAGGGCTTTGCCGTCCAGAGCTAGTTCCTGCCGGAACCCAGACAGCCTTTCGGCTGTACGAAACTATTTCGCTGGGAGGGAGAGAGAGAAGCCAGACAAGTCAAATGGCATGTGTATGAGAGCAAGGATGAGATATGGGGCTGCCTCCCCACCTCTATTTATAGGATAGCCAAGGGGTAAAAGTGGTATACAAAAAATACCAAAGTACCCCCACTTTATGCCTTTTCAAAAAAGAATAAAGCAAAGAAGGGTGGCAAGTGGAGCTCCATGGAGCCCCACCTAACTTGGCCGGCCACATCTTGGGGGCCCCCCCATGGGGGGCTTCCTTGGCCACCAAGTCCATCTAGAAGCCTTTTTGGAAATATCCAAAAAGGTGCTTTCCCAAAAATATCCAAAAAGCACTTTCACTATTCACGAAGACATTTTTCTGCGTCCGATAAATCCCAAATTATTTCTGTGTGCCTAGAATAATTCCAGTACCCACACAAACAATTTTGAACGCGTTCCGAAACAATTTCGGAACAATGTTTTCTTCAGCGAAAAGCTATCATAGCGGTTCCGGCTGCTCCGGAACATTTTCGGTTTTCTCTCCGGAAAAATTCCAGAATTTACCAGAACGATTCTGGCACCCTCCAAGAATTTCCAGACATGTGCCGGAACCAATTTGACTTAATGGAATACCCTGAAACAACTTTTCAGTTTCACCGGAACTATTCCGGTGTTCTCTCCGGAACGTTTCCGTTTCGTCCGAAACTTTTTCGGTGATTTTCTCTCAGACTCCACATCTAGTATTCAGCAGATAGATGACCCTTAAGCGTGTGACCCTATAGGTTCGGTGAAGTATAGACATGACCCGGAACACTTTCCGATAAATGATCAACATCGGAGCCGTGGACACCCATATTGACCCCTATACCCACACGAATGAATATTCGAGTGAACCTCCAGTTGCCGTGTGCTATTCCTGTTGCTTCACGATATATTACAAAACCCGAGGTGAGATTTATGCATCCCCGTGGATCAACAACTTGTCCACTATGCAAGTTACCTCATTACCGGTTTTGTTCTCTTTACTCGTTTCCGTGTTCCGGCATCCCAGTGATCAAATCACAATGTGTCTGGCCAGACGATGATGGATACCGTAACACCGAGAGGGCCCGAGAATATCTCTCCATCGCCGGAGGAGCAAATCCCAATCTTGAGCTATCAAGTTACTTGACATACTTTTCCATGAACCCGTAAGCCGCCGTAATAGCCACCCATTTACGGATGACGTTTAACAAACCCCAAAGTTCATGAAGCAAGTATGAAGAAACTTGACACTCTCATGGTCTAAGGAATTATGCAAACATTAACTATCTTTGTGTTATTAACCATTAACTCATGACGAATGTATCTCATAGCATAACATCAATCGGGTCGATTCAACACAAGTGTTCTACTAACATTGTGCCCTCAAAATTGCCGGCATAGACATGCCCATGATCAGGAAAACAGGATCATCATGCAATACTTGAGCCAGTCTTAGAGGCAAGACTAGGAATACATTTTACTGTTTATTATACCACACGTGCACATGAGTTTCCCTCCGAGCCTCGTGGTTATTGTAGACTCGAGAATCATTGCAGTTATAGCATGGAACATAAACATTCATTACAAACTCGGAGATACAAAATAACTGATATTACTGCCTCTAGGGCATATCTCCTACAGACTCCCACTTGCACTAGAGTCATAATCTAGTTACATGGCTTCCCTAACACCAATGGCAATCCGGTGCTGCTCATGCTTTGCTCGTGGTAGAGGCTTTGTCATCGGGTCTGACACGTTCAGATCCGTGTGAACTTTGCGTACTTTCACTAAACCCGCTTCGACATGATGTCGAATGAGTTTATATTTGCGTTCAATATGTCTTGTCTTATGGTGCGAACTTGGCTCCCTTGCCTGAGCCACGGCGCCACTATTATCACAATAGATCTCCACCGGGTCCAAAGCACTTGGAACCACACCAAGGTCTTCAAGAAATTGCTTGATCCATACCGCCTCCTTGAAGGCTTCTGAAGCAGCAACATATTCCGCCTCCGTCGTAGAATCCGCTACAGTCTTTTGTTTGGAACTTTTCCAATCAACTGCGCCGCCGTTCAATATGAAAACATAGCCTGATTGAGATTTGAAGTCATCTGGGTCAGTCATGAAGCCTGCATCAGTGTAACCATTTACAATGAGCTCTTCATCACCTCCGTACACAAGGAGTAAATCCTTGGTCCTTCTGAGGTACTTAAGAATACCCTTGACTGCGGCCCAGTGTTCCAATCCTGGATCACTTTGATACCGGCTGCTAACATTTAGCGCATAGGAAATGTCCGGTCTTGTACATAGCATGGCATACATAATAGAACCAACTGCCGAGGCATATGGAACATCATTCATTTGTACTCGCTCATCGAGAGTCCGAGGACACTGATTCTTGCAAAGTACTGTGCCAGGTGACATGGGGAGAAGGCCTTTCTTGGAGTTCTCCATGTTGAACCTTTTCAACACCTTGTCAATGTACGTGCTTTGGCTAAGCGCTATTAGGCGTCTTGATCTATCTCTATAGATTCTAATGCCCAATACATATGCCGCTTCGCCTAAGTCTTTCATTGAAAAACTTTTCTTCAATGAGTCTTTTATTTCGTTAAGAAAATTCACGTCATTTCCAATCAACAATATGTCATCCACATACAAGATTAGAAATGCTTTTGCGCTCCCACTAAACTTCTTGTAAACACAAGATTCTTCGTCATTCCTGATGAAGCCAAACTCTTTGACCACTTCATCAAAACGAATGTTCCAGCTCCTTGATGCTTGCTTCAGACCATAAATGGCTTTCTGAAGCTTGCATACCTTTCCAGCATTCTTTGGATCGACAAAACCTGCTGGCTGTATCATGTATACAACCTCTTTGAGGTTTCCATTTAGGAAAGCCGTTTTGACATCCATCTGCCATATTTCATAATCGAAATAAGCAGCAATGGCTAGTAATATCCGAACAGACCTAAGCATAGCTACGGGCGAGAAAGTCTCGTCGTAGTCCACTCCTGGAACTTGCGTGAACCCTTTCGCGACAAGTCGTCTAGCTTTGTGGATGGTAATGTTACCATCAGCGTCTGTTTTTCTTTTGAAAATCCATTTACAACCAATGGGCTTTACGCCTTCAGGAAGTTCTTCCAAGTTCCAAACTTGGTTTTCGTACATGGATTCCATCTCGGATTTCATGGCCTTGTGCCATTCCTTTGAGCTGGGCCCCGCCATCGCTTCCTTGTAGTGCGCAGGTTCATCGTCTTCAAGAATGAAGATTTCGTTATGAAACCATTCAGGTGGCTGGATAGCCCTACCTGATTTGCGCGGTTCAGTTACAACATGGTCTGAAGTTTCCGCATCACATGCGACAACTTCCGGCTCGGTTGTAGGGATAATTAGCGGAATTTCTTCCGGTTCCTTAGCCATATCAACGGTTGCCGAAGATTCACTAATCTCATTAAGTTGTACTGTCCTCCCACTTACTTCTTTAGCGAGAAACTCTTTCTCGAGAAAGACTCCATTTCTAGCGACAAACACTTTGTGCTCGGAGGGAAGATAGAAGGAATACCCAATAGTCTCATTGGGATAACCTACAAAGTAGCATTAATCTGCTTTGGGATCGAGTTTGCTAGGTTGTAAACGTTTTACATAAGCTTCACAACCCCAAATTTTGAGATGCGACACAATGGGTTTCTTCCCATACCATAATTCAAATGGCGTCGTCTCAACAGATTTAGACGGCGCTCTGTTTAATGTATAAGCGGCAGTTTGTAGTGCATGACCCCAAAAAGACATCGGCAGATCTGTAAGAGACATCATCGACCTAACCATGTCTAACAGGGTTCGGTTACGTCTTTCCGATACTCCGTTTCTCTGTGGAGTTCCGGGAGGCGTAAGCTGTGAAACGATTCCACGATCACTCAGATGTTGGCTAAACTCATGACTAAGATATTCGCCCCTGCGATCAGACCGCAGAAACTTAATCTTTTTGTTATGATGATTTTCTACCTCGTTTTGAAATTCTTTGAACTTTTCAAAAGTTTCCGACTTATGCTTCATCAAGTAGATATATCCATACCTACTTAAATCATCAGTAAAAGTCACGAAGTAGAAGTAACCACTCCGTGCGGCTGTGCTCATTGGACCACATACATCACTATGTATTATTTCCAACAATTCACCCGCCCGTTCAGGGTGACCCGTGAACGGCGTCTTGGTCATTTTCCCCATCAAGCAAGCTTCACATGTGTCAAATGATTCGAAATCAAAGGACGGTAAAGCTCCATCTTTATGGAGTCTTTGCATGCGTTTCTTTCCGATGTGGCCAAGCCGACAGTGCCACAAGAAAGTGGTGGTGGTATCAGCCTTCTTAAGGCGTTTAACATTCACGTTAAAGACATCATTTCCACATTCAAGATTTAATATGAAAAGGCCCCCAACAATGGGTGCAAATCCATAAAACATATCCTTACAATAAAGTGAACAACCATTGTTCTCAGACTTGTACGAATACCCATCGTGTACTAAACATGATCCGGAGATAATGTTTCTACACAATGCCGGAACAAAATAACAGTTATTTAGTTCTAAGGTAAATCCTGAAGGGAGACATAGAGGCCTAATGCCGATGGCTTGAGCGGCGATCCCAGCGCCGTTCCCGACGCGCATCACGACTTCATTCTTTGCTAGCTTGCGCACCTTCTGAAGTCCCTGTATCGAGTTGCAAATGTGAGCAACCGATCCGGTATCAAATACCCAAGACTTAGAATTTTCGCTAGCAAGCAAAATGTCAATGACATTAACTTGTATAACAATTATACCTTTTCCGGTTTTCCCGGACTTCTTATCTTCCAGATACTTCTTGCAATTTCTCTTCCAGTGTCCTGTGCCCTTGTAGTAGAAGCACTCGGTTTCATTCTTGGCTCCGCCCTTAGAGTTGCTTTGGGAGCCGGTCTTACCGGCACCCTTACCCTTCTTTGGCTTGCCTTTCTTTTTGAAACTGGCGGTTTTATTCACAAGCAACACTTGCTTGCGATTTTTCCGCAGTCCTCCTTCCGTAGTTTTTAGCATGGCGAGCACCTCTTCCGGTGTCTTCTCCATCCCACTCATGTTGTAGTTCATGATAAAACCGTCGTAAGACGGGGGGAGTGAAGAAAGCAGCATGTCCATCATATGGTCAGGTGGAAGTGGAAACTCCAGGGTTTTAAGCCTTTCAGCATAGCCAATCATTTTGACTACGTGTTCGCCAACTGAACTACCCTCAGCCATCTTGCAATCCATCAAGGCCTTCATGACATCAAATCGTTCAGACCTTGCGGTTTCCTTGTACAGGGCATCCAAATCCCGGATCATATCGCGGGGTTTATGGAATTCAAAACGTTTTTGAAGCCCTGGACTCATGCAAGCTAACATGAGGCACTGCACTAAGTTGTGATCATCATCCTTAGTGGCCCAGACATTCTGCTCAACTTCCGGGGCATCTGCCGCCGGTTTAGCTGGAAGAGCAGTTTCAAGAACATACATTTTCCTAGTGCTCCTGAGGACAATCCTCAGGTTACGGACCCAGTCCGCATAGTTATTTCCAGTCGCAGCTAACTTCTCTTTCTCTAACATCGGGCCTAAGTTGAACGCGGTGTTGCGAGCCATTTGATCTACAACGGAAAACACAAGTTTCACTTTAGACTTTGTTTATAATGATTTTGGCACTAATGAATAAACAATTTTATTCTAAAGTGCGCTCCCACTCAAATCAATATCTCTCAAAATTGATTATGAGTGATTCAAGATCCAAATTGTAATTCAACGTCATTGTTCGAGATGAACACTGATGGCGCGAACTATAATTGGTAGGCAAACTTGCCGATCACATCTCTATGTGACTCTTGTTCATCTTTCGATGCGTGTATTCCGAGCTCAGGACGATCCTGCCATGAACGTCAAGACAACCAAGTGATCTTGCTGCGAGGTCTGACCTCACCCGCCTTACATCCGTACAATCGTTCGTACCCATGTAGATCATGGCGCACCCCGAAAGGAAAGATGTTGTGACGGTGCTACACTTGGGAGAACACTAACTACTTGATATTTTTAGTGAGAGATCACCCTAATAAAAAGCGACTACCGTGCAATCAAGAAGGGTGCATCATAAGGGATAAACATCTCAGGCAATTCATAATAGCATGATATGGTATAGCCCTTTCTGACGGAGAAGTCTTTAATTTCTTCGTCTTCGGCATTTGCGTCGGTGTTCACCTTCGCAAAGATTGCCACCACCTTGTCGATGCACCAGATAATATTTTGCTATCTCTATAGCTAATAAAATAAGTGCATTACTTTAAGGTTGACACGCAGGTCATTAAAGTGACAATCATATGGCTCCAGCCATCATGCCGAATCATGACACGCAGGTCATGTTAACAAATTTACATCATATAGTTATCTCATACATAATCGAATTAATATGAGCTTTGCTATACCACATCACATGCACATCCTGCAAAACCAAGTTAGACGCCTCTAATCGGTTTATGCAAAATTTTATTTTACGTGGCTTCTAAGGTTTTGACTTAAACCACAGCTACCAACGTTTTATCATCAAGTATGATTATTCAAGTCGCTAGATTAACATCTCGGGGTGTATGAAACACGAGATAATTAAATCTCGAGCCCCATACTAAACTTCGTCATACGCATGACCCCCGTGCAGATCATATCTGCAATGCCCTTTCATCTGCGAATTTCATCTTTCTTTTGACTATGGCGGAACCCAAAGAACTGTTAGCACTTCGTTGATCAACCAGGATCGCGGATTGCCAGAACTTTGTGAAATTCCACCATGCTGTCTCGAGATTGAGCAAACACAAATTCTAGGGAAGCAACAAGAACATCAGGTAACAGATTTCATCTGTCACCCGCATAAATAATTTTCAGCAATAGATCTCATCTACTCCAAAATTATATTATGCAATACCCATACATCTCCATGTATTCTAGATCGTAACCTGCATCTATGCATAGCACGACTCTTGATGCCACTGTAGGGGAACGCGACAGAAAACAAAAAATTTCGGTATAGCGAGCACGCCCAGGATCACTATGGAGACTGCATACAAGGTTTGATCTGATCCGTACCGACTCGAAGCGCAGCGGAAGAAGAGTCACTGTAGATCGTCGGTGCAGATCCCTGCAGCTAGGATTTACAACCTCCCAATCGCAAGGATGTACTCCCTCGCCGGACAGCCCTTCGGGAGGCGGTCGGACAGTCCCTCGGACGATGTCGCGGACAGCCCTTTGGGAGGACCCTCGAAACCCGAACAGTAACCCGGACAGCCCTTCGGGAGGACGCCGGAAACTCGAACGGTAACTCGGACAGCCCTTCGGGAGGACACTCGAACAGCCCCTCGGGTAAAAGATCGAAACTAAAATCTCTCTACGGGGTTGCACACATACGGTGTCAGCTATCCGGCAGGGCTTCGCCGTCCAGAGCTAGTTCCTGCCGGAACCCAGACAGCCTTTCGGCTGTACGAAACTATTTCGCTGGGAGGGAGAGAGAGAAGCCAGACAAGTCAAATGGCATGTGTATGAGAGCAAGGATGAGATATGGGGCTGCCTCCCCACCTCTATTTATAGGATAGCCAAGGGGTAAAAGTGGTATACAAAAAATACCAAAGTACCCCCACTTTATGCCTTTTCAAAAAAGAATAAAGCAAAGAAGGGTGGCAAGTGGAGCTCCATGGAGCCCCACCTCCCTTGGCCGGCCACATCTTGCCCCCCCCCCCATGGGGGGCTTCCTTGGCCACCAAGTCCATCTAGAAGCCTTTTTGGAAATATCCAAAAAGGTGCTTTCCCAAAAATATCCAAAAAGCACTTTCACTATTCACGAAGACATTTTTCTGCGTCCGATAAATCCCAAATTATTTCTGTGTGCCTAGAATAATTCCAGTACCCACACAAACAATTTTGAACGCGTTCCGAAACAATTTCGGAACAATGTTTTCTTCAGCGAAAAGCTATCATAGCGGTTCCGACTGCTCCGGAACATTTTCGGTTTTCTCTCCAGAAAAATTCCAGAATTTACCAGAACGATTCTGGCACCCTCCAAGAATTTCCAGACATATGCCGGAACCAATTTGACTTAATGGAATACCCTGAAACAACTTTTCAGTTTCACCGGAACTATTCCGGTGTTCTCTCCGGAACGTTTCCGTTTCGTCCGAAACTTTTTCGGTGATTTTCTCTCAGACTCCCCGTCTAGTATTCAGCAGATAGATGACCCTTAAGCGTGTGACCCTATAGGTTCGGTGAAGTATAGACATGACCCGGAACACTTTCCGATCAATGATCAACATCGGAGCCGTGGACACCCATATTGACCCCTATACCCACACGAATGAATATTCGAGTGAACCTCCAGTTGCCGTGTGCTATTCCTGTTGCTTCACGATATATTACAAAACCCGAGGTGAGATTTATGCATCCCCGTGGATCAACAACTTGTCCACTATGCAAGTTACCTCGTTACCGGTTTTGTTCTCTTTACTCGTTTTCGTGTTCCGGCATCCCAGTGATCAAATCACAATGTGTCTGGCCAGACGATGATGGATACCGTAACACCGAGAGGGCCCGAGAATATCTCTCCATCGCCGGAGGAGCAAATCCCAATCTTGAGCTATCAAGTTACTTGACATACTTTTCCATGAACCCGTAAGCCGCCGTAATAGCCACCCATTTATGGATGACGTTTAACAAACCCCAAAGTTCATGAAGCAAGTATGAAAAAACTTGACACTCTCATGGTCTAAGAAATTATGCAAACATTAACTATCTCTGTGTTATTAACCATTAACTCATGACGAATGTATCTCATAGCATAACATCAATCGAGTCGATTCAACACAAGTGTTCTACTAACATTGTGCCCTCAAAATTGCCGGCATAGACATGCCCATGATCAGGAAAACAGGATCATCATGCAATACTTGAGCCAGTCTTAGAGGCAAGACTAGGAATACATTTTACCGTTTATTATACCACACGTGCACATGAGTTTCCCTCCGAGCCTCGTGGTTATTGTAGACTTGAGAATCATTGCAGTTATAGCATGGAACATAAACATTCATTACAAACTCGGAGATACAAAGTAACTGATATTACTGCCTCTAGGGCATATCTCCTACAGGTTGAAGATGAGCAGTGCATGATCTGTTTTTGCCTTTTTGGCCATACGATGAAGATCTTATGGCCCTGAACGAAAGTGACAGATGCAAATAAAAATTTCAGGTGCCTGTCATATAGGCGCTCCCATTTATATACCATCTGGTCGGAAATAACTGAGGTGGTTTTAGTTCAAATTTGAACTATTTTACCTGCAAAAAAATGTCAAACTAGTTTGAACTAAAACCACATCAGTTATTTTTGAACGGAGGTAATATGCATGTAGCTTGGGAAATGAGTGGTATGTTCTGTTTTAAAAAGAAAAGGAGGAAGCAAAGAAAGTGAAAACACATTCTTTGGGCGGAAGAAAGTAAAAAACACATGACTGTGGTAGTGGGTACCGTAACTTTTTTTTCTTGAGAAAGGCTGTGATGTTTTTTTTAGTAACAGTTTTTTTTTTTTTGAGGTGAAGAAAGCCTGTGATGGGGTAGAGGAGTTCGGTGCCAGTGGGCCGCGCACTACACCGCCACAAAGGCCATGCTCAATAAAAAAAAAGGAGCCCAATCCAAACGACCCACCGTGGACCTCCCCCCTTCGCGCTGCCGAAATTGTCGTCCCCGCCGCGCGCCTGCATCCAAGCCCGAACCGCCGCCGGCAGTCCCGCCTTCCCCCCCGGAGTCGCCCCCGATCACCTCCCGCGCCTCCCCGCTCACCGCCGGCGCGTAGGTCCGAGCAGTATTCCCCGCCTCCTTCCTCGCCGTGCCACGCCGGCAGCAGGTATGCCCTCCTCTCTTCTCCTCCCCTCTTTATAGATCTGCTCACACAAGTATGGCGTCGTGGTTCCCTTCCTCTTTAGATCTGCTCACGTGAAGTATGTATGGTCTCTGCGATTCGTTCAGGTGCTCACCAGCTCGAGTAACCAAATTAACGCACTCTTGACAGGAACGCCGCGGCCGACGGGCGGCGACGGGGGCGCGGCCGCAAGGGTCATACGGAGGACAGCGCCTCGGGAGTCAGGAGGTGTTCGACGAGCTGTACTCATCATTGTATGATCCTGATATTCTCGAGGATAGCAGCAAGGAGCCCTCGCCAAGTCATCTCTTCTGCATCTAATCCGAGGCTTCACCGGGGAGATTTCCCTTGTTGGAATCCAGCTTACCGAGGTAGTACTGTTAGTCCCAGCAATCCCATGAGGTCGGGTGATGTAAATCCGGGAGGCCAGGACGCGCCCCTCGCCGAGGGGGAGGACCACGGCTGCTCCCCAGGTGTCCAGTCCACTCCGGACATCGAGAAGAAGTACGTGCACCGTGTCTACGATGCCATAGCCCCTCACTTCAGCTCCACGCGGTTCGCCAAGTGGCCCAAGGTCGCGGGGTTCTTGAACTCGCTGAGGCCAGGGTCCGTTGTGCTGGATGCCGGCTGCGGCAATGGCAAGTATCTGGGCTTCAATCCCGAGTGCTTCTACATAGGCTGCGATATAAGCCCGCCGCTTATAGAGATATGCGCGGGGAGGGGGCATGAGGTGTTCGTCGCTGATGCCGTCAACCTCCCGTACAGGGAAAACGTTGCTGACGCCGCGATTTCGATAGCGGTGTTGCATCATCTGAGTACCGAGGACAGGCGGAGGAAAGCTATACAAGAGTTGATCCGTGTTGTCAAGAGAGGTGGTCTTTTGCTGATCACTGTTTGGGCTGTGGAGCAGGAAGACAAGTCGCTTCTTAACAAGTGGACTCCCTTATGCGACAAGTATAATGAAGAGTGGGTTGATCCCAGCAGTCCTATGGTGCGTAACAAATCTGCTACTACGTTAGATAGCATTGAAGAGACTGATGAAGACACGTGCGCCGTCAAGCAAACAGATGATCAGCTGAAAAATAGTTATGATGGTTTGGAGGATAAGGCCTTAATTATGGATGAGCATGACAAAACCCAGCAGGAGTACTTTGTTCCTTGGCATCTCCCATTTCACCGAGCAGAAATTGGCGGTGCATCTGCTGCTGCCCTACAGAATGGATTGGCAAAGAAAGATGATAAGAAGGGTACTGTGGTCTACAACCGTTATTATCACATTTTTGTCGAAGGAGAACTTCAAAGGTGGAGTATTCTTAACCTGAACATTCACATGAAAATTGCTTCTTTTGTTTTACTCCTCTTATTCGTGAACCTGCACAAGTGAAGATATTCAATAACATCATACTGTATTTTTTAAATCGCCATACTAGAGGTATCATACAGTCTTTCTACTTCATAGCATTAATTTGACAACTAAGTCACATCATCCTATATTTGTCCAGAGATGTCACACATGATCTAACTTTTGCTCTAGATAGTACCATACAGTACACTTGTGCATATCAACATGCTCATTTGGTTATGCAAACAATCGCGTGACAAAATGGGAAATGTGAGCTTTACATGCGATCTGATGGCTATGGTGTACTTTTGTTGTATCTTTTCTTGAGTAAAGATTTTTCGAGAAAGGGTGACTTATTGCTACTATCTTATGGCTCATTTGGTTCCATGCCATTATCATGTTATTGCATTATTAGCATTAAACAAAGAAAGCGACATGCATCATCTGCTTTCGTTTTGCTTCAGCTATGGTCTTGTGATTGAAAATAACATGTTGCATTTGTTGTGTCATCTTTTCAGGCTTGTTGCTGGCATGAAAAATGCAGCCATCGTCGACCAATTCTACGACAAATCCAACTGGTGCATAGTTCTGGAGAAGCTTTGAGCCGCAGGTGAAACGATGGCAGAGGATGTGTCCGGAGCCCTGACCCTCGTGTCTTGTAGGACCGTCAGCTGCTAGTGCACTCGGCGAGGGCACAATTTTGAGCCCCGAGGTCAGACACAAGCAACAATCTTGCACAAGTTGTGTGCTGTCTTGCAAACTATGGAAACTCGTGAATCATCATGGATTGCTTGTACTATTTTTGGTCTATTGCATAATGGAACATTTTTTTTAAAGTCAGTGAACATTGTCACTAGTTTTCAGTCATTCTTGTGTAATCCTTGATGCTGCGTATGCATTTCGCAGTGGCAAAGTTAGGCCAGCTGGATGTACGAGGATCAGATTTCGTGTCTTGCGGGGATGTGTCGCTGCCATGTGGGTCCTCCGTGATGATCGGTTCGTTTCCACAGGACCGATAGAGCCAATGCGGTGTTCTCTCTCAGCCCCAGCGCCGCCTTTGTCAGCTTCGGCCGTCGCCGCCGCATGATTACCTGGTTGTGGTTGGCCGGCTCGCCAGAACGGCACTGACTCATGGGGACGCAGGGAGCTGCGCATCCCTCCGCCGGGACACGACGGACACAAAAGTGTGCACTATATGTATACCTGGCCATGGGCCGGGCCGGGCCGGGCTTGGGCCTGGCCCTAAAAAGCCCACGGCAGAAAACTGAGGCCCAGGCCCTGCCATAAAGCCTACTTCGAAGCCCAAGCCCGGCCCAAGCCCTGAAAAGCCCGTCGGGCCTGGGGCCGTGGGCCGGGCCTCTTCCTTAAATTTCCAATTAGCCAAGCCCAAGCCCGGCCCGGCCCTGCTGGTGGGCTCAAAACTCAGGCCCAAGCCCGGCCCACGGGCAAGCCCGTCGGGCCTAGGCCCTGGATTTTAGGGCCAGGCCTGAGATGGCCACATATAACTATATGCAATTCAGAGGAGGATACTTGGAAGCATGCTTTTTGTGGAGTGTTCCAAGGCCAAGTGTGTCTGGTCATTAGTAGATGAAGATATTCTGGAACACCTTATTGCGTGTAATCTGTTTCACTGATGCAAGGCTATGGCTTATCGAAAGATATTGCATGTGAGCGGGGGTGGTGATATGCAACAGATTGTGCAGCGACAGTGAAGAATTTGCAAGGTTCCTTCTTACATGGGTGTTTAGTTTCTGGAGCTGTTATTCAGGAGATTAAGAGGAAGGAGGAGGGCTTTACGGCGGTGGAAATTATTCATGAGAAGCGAGACAAGAATCTTGAAGGATGTTCATAGCCTAGAAAAACTTACTACGTTAGATTTTGGTGGATACATGTGGCTGTCTGATAGACCAGATATTATCTGTACCCCTCCCAACATTTTGGCTTGAGTAAAGTGTTTTACCCCTCAAAGGAAAAAGACTAAAATTCAGATAATCAAGCCAGAATGGAACCCTGGAGCTTCGACAGCACGACGCAACGGTACACACCCAGGACCACCGGCCGTATCCCTATCCAGCTGATAGATAGTAGAACGGAAACGAAAGTCCCGGCCCTTCCTTCCTTCTTATCTCGTGCAACAACCCTCCCTGCCCACGTGCGCCTGCCTGCGTGTGACCCGATCTCCATCCACCTCACTCCACAGTCCACGCCACTCAAACCGCCCGCCCGCCTACATATGACGCGCAGCTGAACTCGCACCCAGCACCCTCGTACCTCATCTCCGTCTCCATGGCCATGGCAGCCTCTCCCCGCGTCCTCCGCGCCGCCCTCCTCGTCCTCTTCGCCTCGTCCCTTATCTGGTCCGGTCTCCCTCCTCCTCGATGCACAATGCTGCTGCAATGCGGCAGCTAAATCATCTGCGTATCTATCTATCTCAAACACCTTTTTTTCTCATGCATGTGTCTCGTAATTTCAGGGCTTCTTGCGAGGCAGATGCGGCAGGAGATGGCCGCCGGCGGCTCACCATGCTGCCGCCGAGGGGGTGGAACTCGTATGACTCCTTCTCCTGGACCATCGACGAGGCCGCCTTCCTCCACAACGCGCAGATCATGGCCGACAAGCTGCTCCCGCACGGATACCAGGTTGGTTGGCTTGGCTGGTGACCATCCATTGTCCCATCCCTTTGGCTGCTGGCTACCAAGTTCATAGTTCATGGCATGGATCACGCTTTTCTCTCTCTCTCTCTCTCTCTCTCTCTCTGCGTGCGTGCAGTACGCGGTGATCGACTTCCTGTGGTACCGGAAGAACGTCAACGGCTCGGGGGAGGACTCGTACGGCTTCGACAGCGTCGACCAGTGGGGGCGCCCGTTCCCGGACCCCGAGAGGTTCCCGTCGTCCGCCGGCGGCAAGGGGTTTAAGCACGTCGCCGATAAGGTCCACGCCATGGGCCTCAAGTTCGGCATCCACCTCATGAACGGGATCAGCACCCAGGCCGTCAACGCCAGCACCCCCGTCCTCGACGTCGACACGGTACCTCCGTTCTCTCCGTCGATCTTGGACCTTTTTTCTTTTCTTTTCTACAATAACCGATCTTCGTTTCATCTTCGAATCCACTTACTTCGCAATACAGTTGGACCGTAAGAAAAGAAAATTTCTAGTGTGAATCTCTTCCTAGTGAGTGCATATTTGAGGAGGTATCACGACCTCGTAGATAACCATAAAAGAAAATCTTAGTGGTCCATCATAATTTTATTCAGGGAAAAGCCTACGTAGAGGATGGCCGGCAATGGACCGCGCACGACATAGGCCTCAGCCACAGGACCTGCGCGTGGATGTCGAACGGATTCATGAGCGTAAACACCGACGTGGGAGCTGGACGAGCGTTCCTGAGGTCTCTTTACCAGCAGTACGCCGATTGGGGTGTCGATTTCGGTAAGCTGCCAACTCCGGGTCCAAACTTCTTAATAGTATTTTTCAGCTGCTACATTATTCTGAATTCAGAAGCAACTGTTGGTAACATAAAAACTGTTCTGTTTGCAGTGAAGTTAGATTGCATCTTCGGCACGGACTACAGCCCGAAGGAGATCATGGCTGTTTCAGAGGTATATGCATGCAGATGTAGCCCTCAATTCTGGGATCACAATTGGTGGTGACCTGTTGAAATCACTTCATTCCAATACATACATTGTTGTGTGCAGACCCTGAAAGAGCTTGAGCGACCAGTCATCCTGTCCATCTCCCCCGGAACCCAAGTCACTCCGGCGTTAGCTGAGAACATCACCCAGCATGTTGACATGTACAGGATAACAGGGGATGACTGGGACAGCTGGAAAGATGTCCGCCCGCATTTCGATGTCACCAGGTAAGTAGATAGCATCAGATAAATTCTAGGTATATATGGCAGCTGCTACTTGTAATCTCTAGTAAAAATCAGGTAATCTATTCTACCTTCTTTTTCACGTGCATATATATGATGATATACAGATCATTTGCCGATGCAAATAAGATCGGTGCCACCGGATTGCGAGGAAGGTCTTGGCCTGACTTGGACATGCTTCCGTTTGGCAGGCTTACTGATGCAGGTGATCATTCATACCATAACTTTGTGTAATTTCTGTTGTCGTAATGCATGGCTCAGTTCTACTTCATGTGCATTGGTGGCTAATCACTGGAAAACGCTTAATCTTTCCCTCATACAGGTGTTAACCAGGGCCCTCACAGAAGCACTAACCTTACATTTGACGAACAATTAACACAGGTTTGCATTGCACTTGAAGAAACTTCATGTCTGCTTTTCAAGTTGCAACCCAATGTCTTACCGCATTTTTGCAAACTGGCATGACCTTGCAGATGGTACTTTGGTCGATGGCTAAATCCCCCCTCATGTATGGAGGGGACTTGAGGCATCTTGATGATGATACATTCAATCTAATCACCCACCCTACTCTGCTGAAGATAAACCACCACACGAAAAACAACATGGAGGTAAACTAGATATTAGTTGGAGTCTGGAGATGCCTGCTGCAACATATACTGAACAGCGAGCTAACTTGTGGATATTTTTCCAGTTTGGTTATATTCACAGTGAAAGGACTTCAGAACCCAATGAACAGTCTGGTCACTCGGACCTGACAAACAATGATGGAGCTGTTCTTGGTCTCGTTACCTGCAGCGACAAGAGCGCCAGTGGATGGCACAGTTCCTCAAAAGATCACATTTGCAGAAGCTATGGAATCCAGAATGATAATGCCTCATTTTGCATATCCAAAGCTAAACTTGCTCCAACATCGTAAGTGCCTCGTGACAAAACAGTTCATGAAAGGGAGCAATACTGTTTTTTTCACTTGTACGTATGATCCACACATATTATGTGTTATTCAGAGATGGAGTTACCAAGAGCAATGAGGAAGACCAAGCGAAGTTTCATCTGGCAGGTATCGACAACGATGATGGTTGCTTGGATGCATCTGTCAGTCCATCGCGAAAAAGCTCAGCGAGTCAGACTCCCATGTTCTCGACCTGCGAACAGCATTCAAAGCAGGTACATTAAACACACACATTGGTATCCTAGTAAGAGAAATGAGATCCATATAGAGTGAGGCTGAATTCCGGTGTTTCTTGGAGCATTTTTGTCATGAAGTTGCTTGATTCACTTAGCTATTTACCTGTCACGACAGCCCAAAAATGGACACTTGTTCATTTAACTTTGGAAGTGAATTCATGCCATGATTGATCATATTTGCCAATAACAACTGCAGGTCTGGGAGCTAACGGAGAATGGACACCTTGTAAGCAGCTACTCAGGATTGTGTGCTACATTGCAGTCCAGCAAGGAAGGAGGTATAAGTTACTCCATACCGAGTCACCACAAATTAATCGTTATTTTTGCCTAAGTAGCACTCTTGTTTGATGCAACAGAGAGTGAAACTACTGGAGCACGAGCATGGACAGCAACTGGAGACAAAGGTACTTTTACCTAAGCAGCATCTTCTTTGCCAATGCACACATGGCGAATAAGCATCCCTTTTCTTTGCGCTGATTCTTCGTCTTCCATGGAGCAGGAGAGATCTACGTGGCCTTCTTCAACCTTGACACTGCGAGCAGGAAGATTGCTGTAAGGGTGCCGGATCTAGAGAAGGTTGCAGGGAGAAAGTTGGCAAGGAAACAATTGTGCACCTGCACTGAAGTCTGGAGTGGAAAGAGCCGGAGTCTCATGAAGGGGGACATCTCAGCGGTGGTGAGCTCACATGGCTCCATGTTGTTTGAAATCCAGTGTTGAGGTCTCCCTAATGTTCGCCAGTTTATCTTGGAACTTGGAAGCATAGGACGATTGGGTGTAAATTCTCTAGTTTGTCAATCTAGAATATACTTCTAATAAAGTAAGCATTTTAATTGATACTAGCACTGTGCCAATGTGTATCTGCAATGCATGTGTTGACAGTTAAACATGTGACACCGTTAATCTGAAGCACAGCCAAGACTATCACTAGTAACAATAGGTATAGCAAGGCCACCAATGAAACAAAAATGCTACTGTGGTTTTATAACACAACTATGAAATTTAGAAGCAACCCTTGCCAAACTACAAACAGAAGAAGGGTATCTTGAAGTGATGAGATCATGAGATGGCTCCCAGTATGATGTGGTTCGGTTGTTTTTGGTGAATGTACATGGGAAATATTCCTAAAATTTAAACCCCGCCATCTAGGATGGTTCGAATTCAAGCAACCTATCACATGGATGGTCTTTTCCTAGGATATCACTCGGTATAAGCAACTGAACACATTCTACTGTGAAGCAGTTCAGAACAGAGTGCCCTATCAAGAAGTTACTTGCGAAAAGCTTAACTCTGGCTCGCTTGATGCAACTGTCTCAGAATTGCTTTCAGAACCTGTGTCTGCCTTGCTTGCGGAGTTTGAATTGGGTATATCCTGGGTTTTTTCTCGGAGGCGCCAACTGCTTCCAAAGCACTTAACGTTGGCTTGCTTGAGCTAGCCATTTCTGAATTGCTTGCAAAATCTCTACTTGACTCTCTTGCAGAGTTTGAGGTTTGTACTCTCCTGGGTTTATTAGCGGAGGAGCCAAATGCTTCCAGAGCATCAAGGAAGAACTTTTTATTCGGAACAATACCCTGCCTATTCATTCGCTGGAGCAGCTTCTGGACAAGCATCTTATTGTCTGCCCTGGTGTATGCCTTGTAAAGCAACTTATATGTGGAAGCACTAGGCACTACACCTTTCTCAATTGCAGTATCCAACAGCCGATCTGCTTCCATAGGCAAGCGGTTCATGCAGTAGGCATCAAGCATTGCGTTCAGTGAAGATAGGGGAACAGTACTCTGTGAGCTTACGAGCTCATCAAATATCTGTTGGGCCTTCGAGACGCAATCACAATATGCGTACATATTGATGAGACACTCTTGCGTCACATAATTCGGCTTGAATCCCAATTCTGCCATCTTCTCAAGTACAGACTCAGCCTTCTCTTTAAGTCTTGCTTTCCCATAGTTTGTTATCATGGAGTTAAACGTCGGGTGGGTAGGCCTCTCCTTGGATCGCAACAAACTCTTGAAGACCTGCTCCATCTTGTCAAATGTCTGCTTTCGCCCATACGAATCTATGAGTATGTTGAATGTGATCACATCTGGGCGGCACTGCTTGCTTTTCATCCGCACCAATACAGACTCCATCTCTTTGATCATGCCATTCTTCCCATATCCGTCGATCACTCCATTGTATGTGTAGATATCTGGAGAGACTATGCTTTCATCCAGATCCTTCAAAAGGATGTCCACCTGCTTCGTGTCACTAGCCCGAGCACATGCCCTCAAGAGGATGTTGTACGTTACAATATTCGGCTGGCATCTCTCCATGCCCTTCATCTTGTCAAAATAGCCGAGAGCTTTCACCAAAGCCTTACTCTTGTCCCGTGAATGCAGATGCGCACCGATAAGGGAATTGTATACCGAAGTGTCCGGCTTGCACCCGCTGTTGCGCATCTGAGAGAAGAGCCACATGGCCATCCGTATCTGCCCCTTCCTTCCCATCACAGATATCAGCTTAGAATAGATGCCGTTGTCAGCCACGTACCACCGCTGCTTCTGCATCCACCTGAAAATCTAGCAGAGCACGAAGCATTAGAGAGAATGAGCAGAATTTTCTACAACAAACATCAGCTTCACAAATCATGAAATGTTTAGCCCACAAGGACATCTGAAATCATATCTAGAATTTTAGACCAATCCTAATTCATCATATCTAGAATTTCAGACCAACATATTTTCAGGGTACGTTATCCAAGTGAGAGTCATGACAATGGCTCTAACTCATGAATGGATGATGTAGTAATCCTGATTGAGTTGGGCACAGGGGTAGGGTATGGTGGCTCACCTCGAGGCACTGAACCCAGCCGTCGCGGCGGCCGAGCTCCTCGAAGAGGAGGAAGCAGTGCTCGGTGCGGACCACCTTGACGTGGCGGTCCAGCACGGACACCAGCCGGTCCTTGCCGCCGTCGCTCTTGCGCAGGAAGAACCGCACCAGCTCCGCGGCCTCGGCGGCCGGGTCGGCCTCCCCCTCCCCGGCGCCCGCCCGCCGCCGCTTGCCCCTGACCGGCGCACCCGCGGTCGCGGCCACCACCGCGACGCGGCGCGGGGAAGCGGCGGCCGGGTGGCGCTGCGGCCACGGGCTCGACGTGCTTGGGTAGGCGAGCATCTGGGCCGTGTGGGGATCAATGGAGGATGGGTTTCTGGAGTTGCATTGGAGCGCGGCGAATGGCGAGAGCGAGCTCGGAGAATTCGCAGCGGCGGGGAGGGAGAGGTTCTGGGTTCTGGATAGGGAAGGAGGGGATTAGGGGGTTTTGGACGGCTGGGATGATTTGGTTTGGGAGACGGACGGTAGAGTTTGCCTGGGATTAAAAGCTGCATAAATAAAAAAGAAACCGGATTAGGATCGGGGGATATTGAACCCGACGTGAATCGAACACGCAACCTTCTGATCTGGAGTCAGACGCGCTACCATTGCGCCACGGATCCGGTGTGATGTTACACGCTAAGTATGCTATATCACAGTACGAACCTGCCGATCAGTATTACCCTTGACTCACTACTTATCTAAGTTCTTATTCAAAGAAAATAGAGGTGTTTCCCCCATTACATTTCACTGAAATGCATACATTATCCACAGTGGCACGACCGGAGTAGCTGATCAGAAGGGATTCTTGCTTATTACCACCCTGAATGGAATTGAAAAAACGATACAAGCACAAAACGCTACAAGCCTAGGTCAGAAGCTAGATCAATCTGCACGTTGAAACCAATTTGTGTGGACCAAGGGCAAATGCGTCGTTATTCATCAGTTGCATCCGGCGGGAAGATCAACCCCAAGTGATCATCTGGAGCGCCCCCCCCCCCCCCCCCCCCTCCCCCCTCCCTCCGACGATTATTCAGGAGACATAAACACCGCAACATCAATGCCGGTTGAGCATCTTCACATTGAGATCTTCCACTGGTGCAGGTGCACACAGCTTCCCAGTGACACATGAGATACTTCTCCATACGCGACCCTGTAAAAAGAGTCCATTTCGTAAGGTCCAAACAACAGTAAAACTAAAAGGATTGTAGACATCCATTTTATTCCTTTGCAGCCAATCAGACAAGCATGTTGGCATATCCAAATCGAATAGACCAGAAAAGATTTATGAGACCGTCTTAGCGACAAATTCAATTAATAGGTATTGCGCATTCTCTAGTTCCTTCCTAAATAAGCAAGTCATCATCTACTGGGCGCCGTTTAGCAAGATTATCACGGGTAAGATTTTTTGTTGGGGGAAATTAGTCTATCACTAACATGAGAGGTTCGGTAATCATAGCTTTAGTAAAAAAAAAGATGTAAAGCATAACTGGTAAGGCTAATATGCATGATTTTCTTCATCTCTTTCACATCATTTTTCTTTTGGAACAAGAAAAATGACTCCAAAGTTCAACATAAAGACATCCAAAGCGCCATTTTCAAGTCCTTGACAAGGGCCATAAATTCCTTTTTATGGGGTCACAAAAAAATTGATAAAAAAGGAAGGAATGCCAGTAAGTGTATGGGGATCCATGGGCATAAGACCTTATGGTGGCCTCCTTGATTTCAACCTGAGGAAAAGGTTTCTGGAGAGCGGCATTTTCAGCACCAGTGACCATATCATCGGGGTTCCCAAAGCCAACACTCAGATGAATATTCAACTTTGGTTCATAACCAAAAATGTTTTTATAAAAAGAGGTAGCTACCTCAAGCATCTCGGTAGTGGAGTAGACATGACCATCACCCCTTCTTTAAATTTCCCGTCCCTAGATCTCTGCCATTGATAGTTTCTTCCTTTCTCCAAGCAGAGTCCAGTTTAGATTCTCCTTTCTCAAAGATGCAATTTTGTTCAACAAAAACATCTATGATGTCATATTCTTGCAAGAGTTTTTTGTAGTTTTCTTGAGAGAAGCCTCTAAATTAATACTCATCCTTTGATTCCCCCCTTCTCAAGTGTCTAGATAGAATTGTTAGGTGTCAATGGGACATGAGCGTGTAGAAGGGGTGCCCCAAGTTTTATGAATACAAAGAAAAAAGTCAGAGCGGGAAAGCCACCATTTCTCAAATCTGAAAGGCTTTAGGGAGGTTACCCTCAGAGAGTCAATATCTTGTTGAGAGAAGAAAGGGGGAAATGATTATCCCAATCAACCGAGGAAAATACCCTATAAGCGAAAATAGGATTATTTTGGTTATTTCCCCAAGTATAACATCTATAAGAGATAGAAATATCAGGCAAAGCCCACTTTTGATTCATTAATTAAAGAGAAGAGGTCCAAGGGGGGGGGGGGGGGAGGGTTTCACTACACCATTATTTTATCTTATGTTTGTCTCAAAAATATATATTTTATCTTATGCTTCTCTAACCAGATTAAAGTCATCAGCCAAGAGGGATTACATTTCACAATTCCTTCATTGCATGGCATACATGATGAGCAGTCTCAAACCAAGCAACAATTTACAACCCCTTCGAAGCTTGTCCCTAACGACCATATAATAAGCATGGACTTCAAATTTATATGTGCTGGAGGACAAGGTCATTGTCTCGTGGTTAGTCTAGCAAAAGTGTAACACATAATGGATTTAGGAGACCGGAAGGCGAAAGAGTAGAGTGACATGAGAGACCTCCTATGTGGGTCAGCTCACTAGCATGACCCAAATGACATCGCTCTTTCATTAATTTGTTATATTTCTCATTTATGTAACTATTTGTTTCAAAAATATGTCATTAAAATATTTTTAGAGTAACTTTGAATATAATAAAAATCATTACGTAAATTAGAAAAGGTCAACTATGTACATATAAATGTTCGTAATGTATTGAAAATGTTTGTGTATACATAATATTACATTCATGTATTAAAAAGTTTACATATTTTCTAAAATATCATGGATTTTGAAAAATCTTGTACGTATATAACTAAATACTAGCAGAAGGAGGCGCGGCGGCACGCCGCGCCCATTGAGAAGCATGTGCATGCGTCTACGTTGCATATTTTTAATAAGCGAAAAGGCGTCAGCCGGTTTGAGGGCGAGCTGGTGGTATGGGCACTGGTGGAGCTTAGTGTAGTGCCCCCCCCCCCCAAAAGCCATGCACAATTTTGTGAAGTAGAAAAAAAATAGAGTGCTTAGCTGGGGGGAAATTAGTATTTTGCCCCTTCAAATGTTAATATTTGTGTTCCGCCCCCCAGGAATTTGGGTGTAGCTCCACCACTGCGTATGGGAGTTCTTGTTATTTGCTGGATTCATTCAAGTCCTTCCATTTTCTTATTCATTACATGCATGCCCTTGTTGGCTTTTCGGAGGGATTTTGTGTGTGTGTGGCTAGTTGACCGGTTTCTTCTCTATTTCAAGCAAACAGTTACGTTCATTGATTGTGTACGATTACATGAAATGAGGGACACATCAAGGTGACCCCTTCGCTCCAATGCTCTTCATACTGGCACTCGAGCCACTGCAAAGAATTCTTGACAGGGCCACAGAGATGGGCCTTCTCTCAAAGCTGACCAATAGAGCTGCAAAAATGAGAACAAGTTTCTACGCTGATGACGCAGCAATGTTTATCAAGCCTGACAAGGAGGAGATGCGCACAGTTGGAAAAATCCTTGAGTCTTTTGGTGCTGCTTCTGGTCTGAATGTAAATTCTGCTAAAAGTGTGGTGTACCCCATCAGATGCGATGGCATTAACATCCCTGAGATCGCCGACGCCTTCGGTGGCAAGCTTGGCTCCCTCCCCTGTACTTATCTGGGCTTGCCGCTCAGTCACAAATCTCGGACAAGAATAGAGATTCAGCCTCTTTTGGATAAGTTTGCTGGACGTCTTAAACCTTGGAAAGGCAAGATGTTGGACAGAAAGGGCCGGCTGGTTCTTGTCAATTCAGTTCTAACTGCGCTGACCACTTATTTCTTCACTGTGTTCCCTCCCTCAAAATGGATCATCAAGAAAATTGACAAAATCCGGCGCAGCTTCCTCTGGAACGGCGATGAAGATGCCCATGGGGGGAAATGCCTTGTTAACTGGAACAAAGTCTGCTCTCCAAAGCAATGTGGAGGCCTGGGAGTTAAAAACCTCATGTTTTTCAGTCGTGCCCTTCGACTAAGATGGCTGTGGTATGCCTGGGACAGCAACCCCAGACCTTGGGCTGGATTCCTTACACCCTGTGATGCCATTGACAAGAGCCTTTTTGCCGCATGCACCACAATCACGCTAGGTAACGGAAAGTTAACTCACTTCTGGATGGATAACTGGCTTGGCCATGGAGCTCTCAAAGACACTATGCCAGGCCTCTTCCAACTGGCTGCCCGGAAACAACTCACTGTTAGTGAAGGCCTGACTGACTCCCGTTGGATGCGCGGCCTACACAGGATAAATACTCATGACCAACTGGATGCCTTTGTCAAGCTTTGGACTGAGATTGATCGAGTGCACCTCTCGGAAAATGCTGACTCCATCCGATGGACGCCTACCACCTCAAATGCTTACACCACTGCCTCGGCCTATGACATTCATTTCCTTGCTCACACCCGCAATCCAAACCTAAGCAAAGTCTGGAAGCTTAAAGCTGATGGAAAGGTGCAGTTTTTCTTGTGGTTGCTCCTTCAAAATCGTTTGTGGACTGCGGACCGGCTCAGCGCTCGCGGATGGCCGCACAATGCATCTTGCGCTCTATGCGATCAAGCCATGGAAACTTCGACACACCTACTGCTGGAGTGCCCTTTTGCCAAGCAAGTTTGGTTCGCCTTCAACTACTCTCACCCAGAGACTGCTGCTACTGCTCGCACTGCCACATCTGCCCTTGGCTGGTGGAAGAGGACCTCCTGCTTCATCTCCAAGAATCACGCCATCCACAAGTCTGCTCTGCCAGCCTTGGTCGCCTGGCACATCTGGAAAGAGCGCAACCGTAGGATTTTTGAAAACAGGGTCTTGGATCTTGCTGGCTTAGTTAGTATGATAAGAGATGATCTCCTGACACTTGGTCAGGCATTTCGCGAGGAGTAGACATTGTTTCCCTACCTTTCTTTTTCCTTTTTCTCTTACTTTGCTCTAACTGAATTCAGTTTGTACAGTACTTCCCTCTTCTATAATGAAAAGCAGAGCTCCTGCTGTTAACCGTCAAAAAAAAGAGACACATCAAAGAAAGCTTAGAAAATACATGGGAACTCCGAGAAGCAATGGGTGGCTAGTCCTTTTATAGACGGAGGGTGTAGCCTGTAGTTTGTTTAGTTGGTGTGGCCTTTTGACACGTATTACTCTATGTACCTGCATACTTGGAGCGCGGAATATATTTCAATTACGTGGCAAAAGTTGTTTGTGCATGAAGGCCACTTATTTGTGTTGCATGCACACGGCATCGTAAGGGCAAGGCAAGTGGGTCGGCTGCATGTTGAAGGACCTGTATGTTCTTTTTATTTTTCTTATGGCATTGTAGGTTGTTTATTGTTTTCTTTTTTGTGTTTTGTTGGATGATGAGATCAAATGTGCGTGAACGACATGTGTCGGCACTGTGTGCAAACGTTTTTGTATGTGCATCGCAAGTGGGTTGGCCACCTGAAAGATTTGTATGTGTAAATGGAACAGATATCATTCTTTTAGGTGCTCTACTAAGAGCAATAACATTTTTATGTTTTTTGG
This sequence comes from Elymus sibiricus, assembly GCA_039707655.1. Taxonomy (NCBI): domain Eukaryota; kingdom Viridiplantae; phylum Streptophyta; class Magnoliopsida; order Poales; family Poaceae; genus Elymus; species Elymus sibiricus. The sequence goes on from CM077674.1 coordinate 310,985,118, forward strand.
GAGGTACTAAAGCTGGAAGCATAAGATTCTTTTATTAGTGCTGATAAAAGAGGCTATCTTACATCAAGGGACATATCTTAGAGAGGACTAGTAGAATGCCCGTGCGTTGCCACGGGCATTTAAAATATTTTGCTGGAGTTATATACGAACATAATGCATGTTAAATTCACGTGCGTGTATAAAAAAGATGTTCAGTAATAATTGAAATCCACTTCACTTGCAATGCAAGTTGATAAAAAAGTAATTTCACGATGTTTTCAAAACATCATCCAAATCCATCAGTGTTTATATGACCTACAAAAGCGACAAATATAAACAAATCTTAGAAAAATAAATAAAAATCATATATATAAATTATATATTCATTGTTCAGCTGCTATATATGAGCGGTGCCCGTTTTTAACTGAGTGAGCGTCATGGTATTTTTTAGTAGAGTGAGTGACATTCCAATTTTAATTAATTGTAGTAGCACCTACTTTTTTATGATTATTCTCGGAAATTTACTATTTAGGGTATGTGATATTCCAGGAGAAAAAAGTATGTTAAATTTCTAGAGCAAACAGCCGATTTTCCATTTATATTAAAAAAACAGTCGATTTTTTTTCTAAAAATGAAACGCAGCTACCTCTCCTTTCCTTCTTATCTTAATAAAAAGAAAAAAAAACTTACCTCTCTCACTCTCTCACCGCACAGGCGCAAGCCTCACTCACATCTCACTCTCCCAGCACAGGCTATCGCCCAACCTCTCCCCGACACGGCGTCGTCGCCGCCTCCTCTCCCCGTCGTGGCTTGGATCCGGCCGGATCCGGTGAGCAGCCGGATCCGGTGCCGAGGGCGACCACCAGGTAAATTGTTGTCCCGTGCGAGTGCGTCCGTGGCTCCTTGTCCCCGCCGGCAGCCGCCTATGTCGCGTCGCCGCGCCGCTTACCTCTAGCTCCCCGCTCCGTTCTGAGCTGTGACCGCGTGGTCCACGCCCCATTCCACGGCGCCGTCCACCGCCTCTGTCGCGACCCCGTCCCACCGGCCCTTCTACTCCCCCTCTCGGCCCTTCTACTCCCCGTCTAAATTATTTGTCGGCACTGTGTGCAAACGTTTTTGTATGTGCATCGCAAGTGGGTTGGCCACCTGATGAAAGATTTGTATGTGTAAATGGAACAGATATCATTCTTTTAGGTGCTCTACTAAGAGCAATAACATTTTTATGTTTTTTGGGAGGTACTAAAGCTGGAAGCATAAGATTCTTTTATTAGTGCTGATAAAAGAGGCTATCTTACATCAAGGGACATATCTTAGAGAGGATACATTTCGCGCGCTAAAGCACTCTTTATGGTTGGTACTAATCCATTAACTACAGATCTTTAACGCTGACTCCTCAAAATGATCAAAGCTATTGAAACCGAGTGCTAAATATTGGAAGTAGCATTAGACTGATGAGAGCTCTGCCAAAAAAGAATAACAAATGTGCATATGCTGTTAGAGGCAGAGGTTTTCTTTTTTTCTATTGATGGAAAATAGGTAAGATTTTTCTTACTACTAATCGTCGATGTCTTCTATACTCTTTCCGGCTCGGATGTTGATGTAATCTGGGCCTAGCATGGTAGAAATAAGGAAGTATGCAAGTTCTTTGACATGTGTCTCCGGTGTATTCTTGCCGGTGTACTTGATCGCTCCTCTTGAAATGTGTTTGTGACGAATGGATCGGGTAGTTGATTTTTATTGGCAGGATATCTTCGTTGGTGACAATTGCCCATGGTAGGTGTTTGAATATGGTGTCATTTTCTTTGAAAAGATGTCTATGTTCTGCGGTTGCATCGTTTGTAGCTTGAAGCTTGGTTTGCTTGCATGGTGGCAAGGTGCATGCAGCTGGTGGTGTCTTTCAGCCTTTCAAAGTTGATGTCATCAATGATAATGTAACTTGATGCAATGATTTCTTTGATGGCCATTTCAGCTGTTGCTTCTATTGCTTCATTTTTGTTTGTTTTGGCATGGTGGATAATGTTCGATATGGCATGCATTGGGTATCTAGTTCCAAAGATGCAATATGTGGTGCGTCTGGTGTTGTGTGAAGCTCCATGACTGTATCCGGAGTTTTATAGATCCGCGTATGTCTTCTAGGATCCGCATGCGTGAAAGCCTAATGGTCTGTTCATAGATAGGGTACAAATCAGAATAATTCGTGCAAAATGTTGATATTTTATTTTGGCAATGAAATACCTGTTGCTGGGGATAGTCTTCGATCTTTTCGTTCCTCATGGAAGTTGAGCCGGAGCCGGTGGACATATTCGATCTTTTGTGCTGGTAAACATATAAAGAGTTGACAATGAAAGCAGCTAGAGAAATCACAAGTTTATGTGTCTCTGTACATAATGAAAATGTGCCGGAGGTGATGAGATAAAAAGAGCTTGTAAACTCTTTACCTTACGACTATTTCTGCTACCTCTGTCATTTGATATGAAAATACTATAAGAGTCTTCACCATGAGTAAACTCCAAAAAAGAAGCTTGGAGCCTGTATATGGTGATTGTTTCTTGCAGATAATTTGCTAAAAAGCCATAGATAAAAGAGACTTAGGGGTGTTGAGAGCCTAATGTGATGATGATTTTTTTTGCAAACAGTTTGCTAAAGAGCCAAAGATAGAAAAGATTTAGGAATAATATTGAGGAGACTTGCAAATGAATAAGAAGCAAAAAAGGATCGTGATGAAAAGGAGGCAGAAATAGTAAACGACCTTGGATAGCCAATGCATGGAAGATCCTACACCTTTAAGCCACTTCACCGTCGGCGATCTGTACCAAAAGCACAGAGTGGTTAGATATGATTTGTAGAAATTGCCGATGAAAGACAGAAAGAGTTGTACAAAATTTTGGTTGCTCGTTATATATGGGTAGTAGGGTGGTAATTGCGATAGTGGGTAGGGCTGCAAACGAGTCGAGTTCGAGCGAGTTGGAGTTGGCTCAGCTCAACTCATATTAAAATTCGAGCGAGCTCAAACTACGTGAAACTCAAGGTCGAGCTGTAGAACATGACTCGTACTCAGCTTGTAACGATCTCGAGTCGATCTCGAGCTAGTTTCGAGCTAAATGAGATGGTAAAACTAATAAATCAATGGTGATTATTCCAACTAGATAAGGCACAACACAACATAAGAAAGCACTAAAATATTATTCCAATCAAGATAATGATAATATAAATTTCTTCAAAGTAGTTTGACTTATTATCTCACAATCGAAAGTCTAGTATCAACATAAGATAATGATTCACGACAGACATATAATTGGAAAAATAAATTATTGTCCAAAGATCAGTCCAGGCCGGAGATGGTCTTGGAGTTGTCGTAGGACTTGAACTAGAAAATGAAAGTGCATATGCTGGGAACTTTTCCAACAGGATATTTAACAGATAGTTGACCACGTACCATAATTAGGCCTAAATTTTCTCTGCACTTAATTAAGCTTTCATGTTTGCTGGTAATAAAATGGGAAAAAATCGTGGACAACATATATGGTAACAAATTATCATATTTCCATTTAATATATGGCATGATCATTTAACATAATGAGATTATGTCGAGCTATCGAGCTAAAATCGAGTGAGCCAATATTGGCTCAAGATCAGCTCGTTTCTTGGTCGAGCTATATAAAGTGTTCAAACTCAGCTCAGTTTTTTTCGAGTCGAACCAAAAAACGAGTCGATCTCGAGCGGCTCACGAGCCTCGAGCTTTTCTTGCAGCCCTAATAGTGGGTGTGTAGATATGTGTTGCCACGTGTTGTATGCGAAATGTGTACATGTAATACTAAATGTGCCATGAATTTTGGTAACAACGTGGCACACATGTAATTTTTATTTTATTTTTTGTTTATGTTTAAAATGGAAAGTACCCTAATATGGGAAAGTGATTTCACAATTAAATTTGGGCAGAAATAGTAAACGACCTTATAGATAGCCAATGCATGGAAGATCATACACCTTTAAGCCACTTCACCATCGGTGATTTGTACCAAAAGCATAGAGTGGTCAGATATGATTTGTAGAAATTGCCGATGAAAGACTGAAAGAGTTGTACATAATTTTGGTAGCTCGTTATATATGGGTAGTAGGGCGGTAATTGCGATAGTGGGTGGGTAGATATGTGTTGCCACGTGTTGTATGCGAAATGTGTACATGTTGATGCGTGTTGTGTCAAAACAGATGGTGGTGGGAATACTAAATATGCCATGAATTTTGGCAACAACGTGGCACACTTGTAGTTTTGTTGATTTTCTTTTTATCTTTAAAATGGAAACTACCTTAATATGGGAAAGTGATTTCACAATTAAATTTGGGAATTGACTGGGCCAACAATGCGATTTGCCCTGTAATGGTGGGTTCATGTTATATCTATTGTTTGGGCCTAAGTTACTGCATGCGCTAAATGTTTTTGCTGGCATCAGCCATAATTTTTTTTAAACAGAACATAGCGTTTTAATCTTATAAGGAATTCAGGCAAGCTAAGTTCTCGTTAAATAAAATGGTCATTTTTTTCTCCATTCATAGGTAAATGTTTTTTTTCCTCACCCCTGAAAGGTGCTTCTTAATCGAGTTAAGTGCATGGTCTATTTTTTTATCGGCAAGCATTTTTTTTAATTTCTCTAGAAAATGTTATTCAATTAAATTAAGAGCATGGTCTATTTTTATAGATGTAAGCATTGTTTTGGATTTACAAATAAGTTTTTAAGGTTTGAACAAATTTCAAGTTTTAAGAATTAATAAATAGCAAGGTGAAACATTGTCTATTTTTATAGATGTAAGCATTGTTTTGGATCTACAAATAAGTTTTTTAAGGTTTGAACAAATTTTAAGTTTTAAAATTAATAAATAGCAAGGGTGAAACGTTTACATTAGAGGAATAAGTAGTTGTGGACGCAGCTAGACGCATGTCCGGAGTACACGTAGCATATGTACGACAGAGGTGAAGCGGCAGTCAATCCGCACCGCTTACGTGATATTTGTTTCTTATAAATAGCTCGATATAAAACTGGGATGATCGTAGACACAGGGTCATATGTTTTTTAGCCGGGCCAACAACGGAAAAGATATATGGGCCAGATTCAGTGTCTATACTGCATCAATAATCTGTAGCTATAAACGATGAACCAAGTCAAAGTAGTATAAAAAACACACGTGTCAACGCACCAGAGAGAACGCCCAACACCTCAAGCTCTTGGCAGCAGCTATAGCTTAGCCAGTTTAATATATGTACAAATATATCGCATGTTTCTTAAATCTATACAAAAAAAATATATTGATGCATTAAAAATATTATGTGTGTTTTAGAAAAACCAGAGTTTTTAGAAAAGTTGTTCAGACATGTATGAATATATGTTCATATAGTGTGAAATAATGTTCAAGTCCAAAATGAAGTCAAAACATAAATCAAAGAAAAGAAGTAAAAAAGGTGAAATTTGCATAAAAATGAAAAAATAAGGGAAGAAAAAGAAAATAAAAGGACGAACATAAAACGGGAAGGAAACCAAAAACAAAAGAAAGAAAGAGTGACACGAGAAACCTCCTATGTGGGCAGCTCACTAGCATAACCCAAATGAGATCACTCTTTTATTAATTTGTCATGTTTCTCATTTTTGTAAAAATTATTTTTCAAAAACATGTTATTAAAATATTGTTAGAGTAACTTTGAATATTAAAAAAGTATTGCATAAATTAGAAAGGTCACCTATGTACATACAAATGTTCTTAATTATTTGAAAATGTTTGTGTATACAAAAAAAATTATATTCATGTATTTAAAACTTTACATATTTTTCTAAAAAACCATGGATTTAGAAAAGGTTCATATGTATATAACTTACTATACATCGCAATTTTGTTAAATCTATACAAAATATATATTCATGCATTAAAAAGATTAGATATGTTCTATAAAATTCAGTGTTCTGGAAAAGTTATGCATATATGTTTCATATAGTGTGAAATAACTTTCAAGTCTAAAATGAAGTATAAAAATAAATCAAAAAAGGAAGTAAAATAGTGAAATTTGCATAAAAATGAAAGGTAGAAAAGAAAGAAAGAAAATAACCAATGGAAAACAGGAAGGAAGCCAAAAAAAAGGAAAAAGAAAAACACACAAAAAACAGCTAAACTGGGAATGGGCCGGCAGAGGCACGCGTCGACGTGAGCGTTTGGTCGACATCTTGACGCACTAAGCATCAAATAGAATTGCCACGACACAATGCAGAACTGTGTATTAGGAGCAACAGAGTAGTCAATGTTCAAAAAAGTGGTAAGCGTAAGCGGAGCGGAAGGCCACAACTTAGAGCAATGGTCGCTTAAGCGCAGCTTAACCGGGATTAAGCGTTTTTTAAAAATTGGCCAGAATTTGGCTGTTTTTGAATAATATGCACAAGAAAACAGGAAATATATCACATAGGTAACTGAAAATCTGAAATAGCATATAAGGTTGAGGTTCAGTTGTTCACACACCACAACAAATAGACAAATAACACATAAGGATAAGGTTCAGTGGTTCACATAGCAAGCATAAATGGATAATATTGTCTTAGTATGAGCATATAGAAGATAAATGGCAGCTGCAGCCAAACAGCAGCAGCAGCCAAACAGCAGCAACAACAGCCAAGCAGCAGCAGCAGCAGCCAAACAGCAGCCCCAGCCCAAGCAGTTGTAGGGTGGACGTCCAGGAGGATGAGGAGGAGCTGCCGACGTTCAGATCCAGTCCGGGGACGAGGAGGAAGAATGCATGGAGCTGCGTTGGATGCAGAACAGGAGCAGCCGCCACTGGAGCTCTCTTCTCCCCCCCCCCTCTCCTTCTAACCCAGTAAACCCTAGCCGAACAGGCCAGTATTGGGCCAGGCCTTTATACCCCCTTTTCCCTACAGCCTGTGGCCCATTCCTCGCTTTTTGAACGCTTAAGCGCGCTCAGCGATCGCTTAGCCAGCGCTCAACGCTAAAGCGGCCGCTAAATCCCGCTTTTTTTCGCTTAACGCTAAAACTTCCGCCTAGGGCAGAAGCGAAGCGTTTAGCTGTCGCTTAGCGCTTAAGCGGCGCCTAAAAACGCTTTCTTGAACATTGAGAGTAGTAGAACGTATCATACGAAATGCCAATCTTTTTTTTTTGAAACGGAGGCAAAAGTTTTGCCTCATCCATTAATTAAGAAGAAGAGAGTTGTCCGGTTAATTAACGGAAAACCGGACAAAAACCGACACGAATTTGCTCACTCATGCGAACTACTCCCAAACTATGGAGCCACATGAAGACCCAGCAAACACGCTCGACATAGAATCATCAATGAAACCTTAACGGTTCACTATGGAGCCAACGGTTTAGAAGAATCTAACGACAGAGACAAGAGACACATCCGAGCCCGTGTTTGCCGCCTAGACAATTGTATCATGGAAGCACTTGCACCTCCCCGTTGTCGGCATCCTTCTTGCCGTTGCACTTGCTAGATTCTTCTTGCAGATGTTAGAGTGAGGGCGAGCGTCATCCTTCTTGCATTTGTCTCTCGATGCATTTTGCCTCAAGAGACATCCTATCATTTTCTCGGATTTAGCATCCAAGTTAGATAGGTATTCGACAAGCTTGATGGCAAATAAGTCCCCGAGATTAGGCTCCGGCACTTCGGCCGCAACAACATCATCACCCACATGAACATCATCACTCACGTGAACCATCTGCCCGATAGACTGAGGTGAGTGCGTGGCAGCACCGCCAATAGCAACACCCTCCTCATCTGCAGCCACCTTTGCCAACATATCGGTCGACGCAGCATCATCGACCTCAGATACCATTGACACGATGGATATAGGCGCCTCCAGTTGCTCACATGACAGAGGTGAATCATGTCCCTCACACGAGGTCACCAGCAAGCCGGCCTTCATATGCTGCACTGACAAAGGTGATGTAGGGCTCATGCATAGCTCTCGAATTTCGGGCATGATCTGCAGCACCAGAGCCACGAGCACAGCGACAGTCTCGCCCTCAGAGGTAGACAACACAAGGGACAAGACTGACATCAATGATGAATTGTCCCCAACACGAGGGGAGAAACAACCATATAGCTTCACTCCGGTGTCTTCTACGGAGCCAACACCGGACGCACCAGGAGAACGCGGCGTCAAAGTGGTCTGCAACATAGCCAGCATAAGGGAGAGTCTGCTAAGAGCAGCCTCCGCTCGCTCTAGAAAGCTCTCTGCTCGCGCCAGCCAAGCTCGCAGCAGCTCAGTCTGATCTGTCATAGTGGACTGCAGCACCACATCAGACGGAGTGTACGAGAGACGACTGATGCCTAAGATCCACGGCGAAGTGCCTCAGAGGGGAGCGCAGACTTAGATTGCCCGTTGATAGCAATGTCACATTCGATATCAACAGCCGTGGTGCCTTATTGACACATTAATCTTAATATCCCACTGAAGATCAAAATTTTCTTATGGTTAATGCTTAGAAATGGTATTTTGTCCAAGAGAAGAAAATGACAGAGGGTGCTAGTTGGAAATGAGCAGCGCCACCTACGTAGAGAAGGAAACCGTGGATGATGTCAGTTCCAGTCTTCCAGAGCTAAACTTGCATGGTTGGTGATCACGGTCTCACTGATCTCATGTGCCTCGCAACACTAGCGAGATGCTCGGGAGTCGGGAGCCGGCGGTCTTCCTTTCCAGTCCAACACAAACCGGTGCTTGGGAGCAGTGGTGTGCTTATGTGTAGCAAATTATAAGAGGAAAAGGAGGGACAAAAAAAAAGGAACCGGATTAGGATCGGGGGATATTGAACCCGACGTGAATCGAACACGCAACCTTCTGATCTGGAGTCAGACGCGCTACCATTGCGCCACGGATCCGGTGTGCTAATATGCTCTAATATGAGCTTTTCTACTATCTTAACCACACTTACCTGGACGTCCTATGCAGCACGTACGTGGTTGCCGCGCCCCTAATCAGGATTCAGGACCCAGCGTCTTGATATAGAACTGCTCCGGCTCGGTGCACCATTGCAATTTACAACCCTCTCCCAAGGGCGTGGCCATGGCTCAGCAGGTTAAGCTGCGCAGGAGAACACAGCGTAGATCCGGGATCAGATTTCAGAGCCCCGAAGATCAGGCAGCAGGGTGACAAAGACGCAGAACGCGCGATTTTCAGTGCAACCAAAGCGGCAGAACAACTGAACAAGTCACACGCACGCCGAAACGCAACAAGATCTTGATTGCTTGCCTGTTGATAGCAATGCCACCACCGACGCGGTTAAACTGAGCTCGGGTGAACAGCAAAAAAAACAGATTCAAAAGATTGTCAAATTTATTAAGCAAACATTGTTAAATGTTTTGACTGCCCGTAAAGTTTCAACATCGGATGACCTTGATCTCAAAAAAAAAAAAAACATCGGATGACCTTCGTGGAAAATATGGCAAAGAAACAAAATTGATGCTCCAAAAAAGTGTTTTTTGCAAAAGCATTTTGAAGCATTGATTTTTTTCCATGTTTTTCAGGAATGCCATTTCGTGATGAAACTTTGTAAGGGCTCAACATCGTCGGCCGATTAGCCGCTTGGCGGCAACGTGGAGGCGGATAACTTCAGTTCCCGGGGTTCATGGCTGCGGAGAGCTACGAAGGAGGCGGGGCTTCATTTTTCGGGGCTCATGGCCGTCCGGAGATGGGGAACGGATGCCGGCGGTCATTTTAGTCTAGGTTTAGAGTCTAGTCTAGTTAAAATATGTCTAAATGTAACGAATTTGCTCTGTTTTAGATGAAAAACATCCGGTTTTATGTAAAAATCATCCAAGTATGAATGAATATTGTCCGGTGCGTTCAAATATGCATCAAATTTGTTCATTTTCGTTAAAATTCTTCCAAAATGTAACCGGACTTATGCGGACAACTTTTGATGGCCAGCTCCCGTATCCGTGTCCACGGACTGGCGGTGTCCGGTTTGGGGGTCGACGTTTGAGATGCCCTAAGCAATGAAGACATTTGTCAATGTTAGCTACAAAAAAATTCAGAAGTTTTCATTTTTTTTTCATTTTACTGTTCACTCAAGCTCAGAAAAGCACTTTCGTGCCACCACATCGTATACTCGCCTACACACAACTTTACCGGCGGGTACATAGCTATACATGTTGTTAATTTCGCCGACTGAACAGTGGAGCAAATTCTGCTATGGTTGAGTATTTCAGAACACTCTTACCGAGTGTCTGCAAATCCTTGTGACAGTAATTACTGCAAAAGAATAAAAAACCACCACATCACAGGTTAAATAGATAGTTCTCAAGCGAGTGACACCGGTGTTGATGTGGACTAAATCTATCTCACTTCTTAAGAGATGCTCTCAAAAAAGTACCCAACCCAAACTTTGACCAAGTTTATAGAAGAAAATATCAAAATCTGTAAAATAAAACCAAAACCAATAGATTCATCATGAACACATTTTCATAGTGTACTTATTTGGTATTATTGGTATTTATTTCTATAAACTTTGTCAAACTTGAGAACCGTAGACTTTGCTTCTCCTAGTTCTTTGAAGAAAAAAATGGATTAAGCTGCATGGATCGGAGGTATTGAACCCGACATGAATCAAACACGCAACTTTCTTATCTGGAGTCAGACACGCTACCATTGCGCCACCGATCCTTAATTAGTGCTAATTTTCATCAACTAAGCTTCATATTATGCTAAACCCACTCCGCCTGGACATGTTATGCATATCCTATGCAGGTATGGCACGTGGTCAAGGAACTAACATCTTGTTATACATTGGGCTTAAACGTCTCTGAGAAGTCTGAGAAGCCACATGCCATACTTCTTGCAACATTACCTCTTGTAGGCCTGTGGGATTCTTTCAGTGGAGAACTATTCTTAAGCTGCTTCCTGATTTCAAAAACATTGCCTCTTGCAACATTGGAGATGGTTCCTCCATTGTCTCATGGCATGACAAATGGAACAATGCTCCCCTCAAAGAACAATTCCCTGAACTGTTCTCCTTTCCTGTGGATAATCTAGCATCTATCCATCAGGTTGTCGTTACTGGACAAACTGAAGACCTCTTCCATATACCACTCTCAATCCAATCATTTGATCAATTCCAGTGAGTTAATATGATTTTTGCTCAAACCCAGCTTTCAACAACCAATGGTAAATGGATTTACAGTTGGAGCTCTGCTACTTTCTCCTCCGCAAGACTCTATAAAGTTTTGAAACAAGGAGTGGCTGCTCATCCCTTTTTATGAAAGTTTGGAATTCAACAGTAGTTCTCAGATACAAAATTTTCTCCTTGTTACTCCTTCATGACAGAATTAACACTAGAGATTTGCTACAGAGGAAATCCTTCCACCTACCCTCCTACCACTGTGTTCTTTGCAATGACCGGGTAGTGGAAACCAATTTGCACCTATTCCGGGACCACTCCTTTGCATTGCAATGTTGGACACTTTAATTCCCAATATGAAGAGGGATACATATGTTTTTCAAGAGTTCAACTTGGCCCTCTCCGAATTACCCAATGGAATTGCTTTGAACATTATTATTATGGGTTACAGGGACATCTGGATGCAAAGGAACAATAAAATCTTCAAAAATGGAAACCCAACCATTCTTTCTTGGAAACTTATGTTAAAGAAAGATATGATCTTGCTGGATCACAAAATTAGTCACGAGTTCCTTCAAGTTTTCCAGGACTAGATAAAGGCATATATATAACTTCAAGCTTTTAATATTTTCTACATTATGTTACCTAGAATTGGCATTGGTTGATGGAGTTTCTCCTCCATTTATGTGTACTTTGTATATAATTAACTAATGAAGATATACCGTAGAACAATTGTTCTATGGGTTGTTCTACGGTCACTGCCTAAAAAACATGTTGTACTTCTAATGATGACAGAAACCTGTCAACAGAAGTTACAGAACTATCTCAGTGCATGATTACAATTTACAGAACTCCTTTGAACTTTTGAAGGGTGTCGCCATGGTTAAGAAATGCAGGAAAACACAATACAGATTTCAGAATGCGGCAGGGCGACAAAAGCATAAGTTGTTCATGGTATACACGTCTAAACACAACTTGATTGGGGGGGGGGGGGGAGGGCATAGCTATACATGTCATCGCTTGAATATGGAGGAGCAAACTCGCTATAGCTGAGTATTTTGGAGCATATTATTACAAGATCCCAACAACACAAAAGGCAAAAGGAAATTATAGAGGATGGATCCTGCAAAAAAAATAAAGATTTATGTCATTACCACTCCCTCCGTTTTGAATTATAAGATGTTCTACCTTTCTTTTGAACCAGATGTATATAGACGTGTTTTAGTGTGTTTGTTCACGTGTTTCGGTCCAAAATGTCTTACAATTCGGAACATAAATGATATTTTTTTGCAAAAAAGAATACCCTCCTCCATCACATCTGCATGTCTGAAGAAAACCAACATTCTTACTGGGTGCAGCAAATCCTCGTGACGGTAATTACTACAAAAGAATGAAAAGCCATCAGATGTTAAATTGATAGTCCTCAGTCCTCACAATATGAGCATGCAGTTTACATAGTTTAAACCAGTGGATTGGGAGTTAAGGCTTAAGAACGTTCTTCTAAGTTTGCACGCTTCTATGGCAACAAACATTGCAACTCCAGACACTCAACCTAGTGACATCGGTGTTGATGTGAACTCAATTTATCTGACTTCCAAAGAAATACTCTCGAAAAAGTTCCCAAGTCAATTTTTTTGGAGTTTGAAATTTTGATCAAGTTTATAGAAGAAAATATCAACATCTATAGAGTAAAACCAATACCAGTTGATACATCATGAAATATATTCTCTTGGTGTATTAATTTGACATTGATACTCATTTCTATAAACTTTTTTAAACTTAAAAAAATTAACTTAGAGACAAAACAAATAGGATTTATATTTTGGGATTTAGAGAGTATGGGCTTAAAATACTTTGAGGAGTCACATGCCTTTTCGAGGGAGCATAAGATACCTGCAACAGAACTAGCTTTTGTGCATGTTTGCACTTTGCAGTTCCTACATTGTGTGGTATACTTGATAAGCAATCTCAAACCGACCAACAATTTACAATCCGTTCGAAGTTTCATGCTGATGACTAGTTAATACTTAATACACATGGACTCCCCCCCCCCCCACCCCCCAAAAAAGTACACATGGATTTGAACTGTGTAGACACCGGAGGATGTGGTTACGGTCTCGTGATTAGGCAAGTAAAAGTGCAAAACGGAAGCGGTATGGATCAAAATACGACATAGCAGTGTGAAACAATGCAAAACTGTGTAATTTTGGGAGCAACAAAAACCATTGAACAAATCTTACAAAATGCAACATGATCTTAGATTTCCAGTTGAGAGCGATGCCACATAAGGATGCAACTACGGGTCCCACTAGGTTTGCAAAACACGATGGATTAGTTCAAAAATGCACTAGAAGCATCAAACTCCCCATAATGTAAGATTTGGACCCTAAAATGTTGGACGCGGGCTTCGCTTTTCACCCCATCACATTCTACATACACAATTTGTATCCGAAGGCTATGTCCCAGTATCCATTTGAGTGTAATGTATCCGAACAATAAAAGTTGATCGCTTCAGTTGCAAAGAATGTACTGTGTTTGGGATGGATTCTCACAAGTTGAAGTGATGGTATATGCTATTTTGCGCACGATCAACCTCACTTTTCACCCCCCATATTCTATACACAATTTGTATCCGAAGGCTATGTTCTTCAAGACAGTATCCATTTGAGTGTAATGTATCCTAACAATAAAAGTTGATCGCTTCAGTTGAAAAGGATGTACCGCATTTGGCATGAATTCTGACAAGTTGAACTGGTGGTATCTATTGTTTTGGGCACAATCAACCAACAAAATATGTGGTATATCTTTCATGGAAAAATGGATTAATCCGCATGGATCGGGGTATTGAACCCGACGTGAATCGAACACGCAACCTTCTGATCTGGAGTCAGACGCGCTACCATTGCGCCACGGATCCTTAGTGCTAATGTGTATTAATTAAGCTCCATATCATGCTAATCACACTTCTCCTGGAAGTGCTATGCATATCCAATGCAGGCCCGTGGTTCTTTAAAGATGGTGGATATCCTAAGAGGAGGAAGAAAAACCTACACGAGATGCGCACGCATGCCGCTGAATTAATGGAAGTTGCTATTTGGCGGTCATCATGATCTTTCAGAATTCCTGCTGCGGTGTTCGATGATAGCTATCATATTGCGTGTGACTTTCCTCATGTAATTTTTTAACAGATTCCTAGAGCGGCTGTAAAAAAAAATTGAGGGGGGGGGGGGGGGGGGACTATTACCATGTAATAAAGAATGGTTTGATGTCAAAAATAAACTATCGGCCTTAGACAAAATTTCAGAATCTGTAAAAGATAGTATTGAATGACTTGCTATAAGCCAAGCCAGGGTGAGGACTGAGGAGGAAGAAGGATGTGACATGTCAGAATAAATTATCAACCAAGATAGCTACGTGTCAATGCCGGTCAAAAACCACGTCACATCATCATTGAAATCATTTCAGGAGAGGGACAAAACTCGATAAAATGATTTGCAGTATGCCAGAGCGAGGAGGAAGAAGGGTGCAACATGGCTGGTCTAAAGTTGACGGACCAAAACAAAAATAGACTTTTCTCTTCAATATATACTTTGACTAGTAGAATGCCCGTGCATTGCTACGGGCTACAATGCATACAAATGAATCAAACAAATGTTCAAGGTCGAAGCTCATTTCTTCCTCATCTTTTTTCAAAAACTTACATCAATTACGGTATGGCCATATACTGTGCCCCCTCTGTTTGAAAACTTACAATATTACAGTAGCCAAAACATGAGGCTGGATTATCCTACTTGTAGTTAGGTAAGCCGTAAGATGGAACTCCAAAAAAAAAATGTACTCCATACCAAGCAATCTTCCTAAGAAGATCGACACTTGCGTGAGCACCCTTCTTAAGAAGTTTCACACCAAAAATAATGATCGGTACTCCATACCAAGAAATCCTCCTAAGGCTGCATTCTGTTGACAGGGATTTGAAGGGGTTGGCATGGATTGAAGGGGATTAAATCCCCTACAAGTCAAATTCCCCCTAAATCCTCTCCAATCCCCTTGGGGCAGGGTGTAACCAAACAAAGCCTAAGGACTTCTACACTTGTCTGAGCTTCAAACCAAATTATATGTGTTACTTTTAATCGTTTATGTTTAGAGATCTTATATATGAGAGAAAAGTGTCCACTGAGCTCTGAACACACCCCCTAGTTCAATATGCTCATAATAAATCACAGAATATTATGGATCAACCAAACTGAAGCATGCAATCTCATCTTCTGAATTTACTTGTTAGATAGATATCCTTTTGTACTCAGTGATGACAGTAGTTAACCATAAATGTTTTTTAAAATTTGAGACTCATGTCCATCGTCTAGGACGACGTGCAAGCAAGCATGCAGCTCATGGAGCTCTCTCCTGCATGAACGAAATACACATGTAGTTCAGTTCGAGAAGCAAGATGGAGTCTTAGCGAGGAATGGGCTCTTGGGCACGCGGAGGAGGTTTGCCCATAATCGCATAGAACAAGGAAAAAACATCAAAACCTCTAGTCAGGGGGTACAATTTATTTGTCATGCGTGATGATTTCTTGAGAGAGAATGATACTTTTTGATTGATTCAGGAGAAAATATTTAAATTTATTTGTTGTATAATATGGCAGTGGATTTGCTATTTTTGAATGATTTGTTGTTTATGTGTGTGTGTGTGGGGGGGGGGGGGGGGGGGGGGTCTGCTGGGGCAGCCACATGTGTGGCATACAAGGGAAGGAAAGGAAGTGGGCAAACAAAATCTTTAATGCCAAAAGAATATGCTGTAGAAAATCGTAATCAGGAGGGGATGGAGGGAAGTCTTGATATGGTAATGAATTTTGCAAGAAAAAGGTAGGAAGAGGAGGGATTGGTTGACATGTGTGGATGATCATGTTGGAAGTTGGTCTTTTTTCTGGGAGGATGGAAGGGATCGGTTGACCAAACAGGAGGTGATGCTATCGTTCGATCGGTGGAGTATGTCATCGAATCGTTTTCTTTTGCAGGAGGGAGTGGGAGACGGGAGAGAGAAAATTGGTGGGGAAGAGTCCTTTGTTCGATGGGGAGGGGACGAAATGAGACGAACAAAACAACCTATGTACTCTCCTTTAATAGTAGATATAGCAAAAGATTGAACGTGGGAGTTCATTTTGCACCATTTTGTGAAAACACATACTCATAAGCAATTCGTTGAGTAGACACCTTGAAATAAAATTATATTGTGAAGTATTTATTAAACAGATGAAACAGACTAATCAGGTTGTCCATGAGCAAAGAAAAAGGCAGACCAAAATCTATAGGACATGAGACAAATATATGTTATATTCTGGAACGGATGGAGTATTGACTTTCTTTGAGAAACTAAACACTGGTTGGTGGATTAAAAACTCTGAGAAAAATTTACCAAAATGGGAAATGAGTAATGCAGCAAACATGTACATTACTGAGAGAGAACACATGTACAATACATACAGTTATAAACAATAATGCTTACATAATTCGAATTGGCAACCAATTGTTGTTAAATGCTAACTGCATGGCAACTACGTTAGGGGGGAAAGGAGTTCAAACAATATTCGAAGGACATAGCAGTTACAAGCTCTATAAAACAATAATCCTAATACCTGAAACCTCCTCATGGCAGCAAGGAAAATATCAGGAGATGGCTTGCTAGCTTTCACCTCTGGATCACCCCCATGACAACTTGATGAATCTGGGCTAACATTTCCCAGCGTGTCTTCAGTACAAAATGCCCTTCATGGGATCTGAAGAAACCACCAAGAAATACCAATTTCTATATGATCTAGCTTATTAAAGAACATAGAGTGATAAGAAAAGTGCAGCACACTAAATTTAGGCCAAATGATACATTTCATACATCAGTGAGTAGGACAATAAATGATGTTCAAACATTATTCCTTCTATCTGTTTAACCAGTTATTACTTCTGGTTACACCAACTAAACATAGATCTCAATGCTACATGCATTTTTATGAAACAAAGGACAACACAAATTAATTCCCTTAAATCACATGGAAACTTCCGTTCCTTTCAACTCTAAAATTCCAACAAAGGTAAGAATTCCTTGATATTATATCGTATTATTATACTACAGAAGAACATGTCATGTGTGTCATCCACGCAAGGTGGCCTATTGCCATTGAGAGCATATATTAGTACATAGTGTGATGAAAATTGAAAGCAGATGTACCTTCAACATGTCTTTCTCCTTCTCGACATCATCCTTTCCTCTATCAAAGCAGTTGACATGATAGCTTGAGAAATAAATAAGATGAGCATCTAGATTGTACATAGTTATCGCTAAATTTCTTGTTTTGTCCAAGAAAGATAAGTCATGGGCTCATCATCCTATTACACCAAGGCACATCCTTTCATCGGTGCTGCAAGAGGTGTAAATTTTGCATTTTTTTTCTTCAAGAAAGCTCCCAGCAACAATAATTAAGTTGGTGTAAGAAATTACTTAAGCCTAAAACATTGGTGTTAACATAGGTCAATCTCTATTACTTACTTCTGTGTGAAGTAGTTCAATATACTCAGAAAATAAGTTGAATTATTCCTAACTGACGCCATATGATCTGGGTCACATCGCTATAGTCAAAATCTGAGTCAGAACATAGGCCCTAGCTTACCCTAACACAGTTACATGCACCAACTGTCTCAACCTTGAGCACAAACTACTTGAACATTGTCAAGGCCGTCCACCTGACAGCAAGGCAAAAACTAAAAATTAGGAATCCAAAAGTGGTCACTGGTCGGAAAAGCTATAACAACCTCATTTTGATTTTTACCCTGCATATGCATTAAAGTACAACTGTATAATTCTGGGGAGTATATTTTACTTTGTTTTCAAATATTTCATTTTAGTCAGTTGTGCAGATCAAAGGGCTCGTATATCATATTTACTTGCAAGAAGAAAATAGGGACCATAAATGTATAGCAATAAAGAGCAGCCTCAACATGCACTAGTAGAAAACAGGGCATTAGTCCCGGTTCGTAAGGGCCTTTAGTCCCGGTTCTGCAACCAGGACTAAGGAATCAGGACTAAAGGCCCCCACTTTTAGTCCCGGTCGTGTTACGAACCGGGACTAAAGGGGCTCCACGTGGCCGCTGCGCAGCGCTCAGGCAGGAGGACCTTTAGTCCCGGTTGGTAACACCAACCGGGACTAAAAGGCCGCCACGCTGTTTTTTTAAAGGCCTGTTGAAGGAAATTAAAAAAATACACCCCGGCCCATGTACGGAGTGCGGCCTAATCGGCCCATCCCGATAGGGGCAGACCTTTCGGCCGCACACGGCCCAGAGGCCCAACAGGGGCGGCAACAGAGTGCACAAGTCAGGCAGAGGCAAGTGTAAAGAGGAGTTCGGCAGGTACGGGGGAGGGCAGTATATAAGCAGGTGCGGGCGCCCTTCCGTAGGCGAGGTGGGACTAAACTAGGGCGCGCAGTCGGTGCTGTGCAGAGGAGCTTTAGTCCCGGTTGGAGACACCAACCGGGACTAAAGGGGTGCGATGGAGCTTTAGTCCCGGTTGGAGACACCAACAGGGACTAAAGGGCATCGCACCCCTTTAGTCCCGGTTGGTGTCTCTAACCGGGACTAAAGGTCCCATTTGAACCGGGACTGCTGCCTGCCGAGCCCCGGCCGGCGCCCTAGCCGCTCGAACCGGGACTAATGCTCACATTAGTCCCGGTTCGTAATGCGACCGGGACTAATGTGTAGATCGAGCTTGAACCAAAGCCCTGTTTTCTACTAATGATGTAATAGAAATGTATTTTTATCGATGGATGTTGTAGCTAATGAATTTGTATCATTGCTATTGCACTTCTGCAAGACTGCAACCTAACCTGTTAACACAAAAGACTGAAAAAATGCATTCATACTGTTGCAGTTGCACTTCTGCAACATAACCTAATTAACACAAAAGACTGAAAAAATGCATTAACGACAAAAGGAAAAACCAGTTGTTAACCCAAAAGACTGGGAAAAATCATGATGAAAAAAAACCGCTATTTCTAAAAGTGAGCATGGGATTTCTGCATGTGTCATGTAGTTTGCGTATATGGTTCACGCATGAGAAATGGATTTTAGCCGATGGTAGGACAAAGTTAGCAGATGGTGGACTGAAACTTCATTTGTGGCATGAAAAAAAAATCAGTTCATGCTGTCTTCAGGATAAAGTTAGCAGATGGTGGACTGAAACTTCCTCCTTGATTGGAGCTTTATAAATCTGATTCTGATCCATACAAAATAAGTTAATTATTGGAAATTACCGTAGAGGAAGCATAGAAAAAAAATCATCAGATCGACCTTGTTGTCCTAATCCACGTTCAGATCCTGCATCGCACACAATTTACTATGCCATCATGCCATGGAATTTCCAGCATCCATGGCCGCAACCACCGGCAGCTGACGTCAACCCGATGGCACACGTGTGGGGACAGTGTGACGCCGACGAGCTCGCAATCACAACTCAATCAGAATCCATACCCTTTTGCCACAGGAACCTGCAAGCAGCCAAGTGAGCAGAAATTGTACGTGGTTACTAAAAGAGAAGTGAAAAGGCGATGTAATAAATACAACAGAAATCACTGAGAGAACTAATGAAAACATCTCCTGGCGATTCACGAAGAGATGGGGACCTTAAGGAATAATGCATCACAAAAGACAGATTAAGAAAATACTCCTATGCCACATAGGACAGACTGGTACACCATAATGGAGGAACACCCAGGGAGTAACAATTCGCAGTGTGGCACATTGTATACCATAATGAAATAACAATCAGAAGCTTATTCTCCAATGCACAAATGACTTCTAAATACATAGTTGAAGCTTCTGCAAAGACGGCAGACAAGTGGTAGTACATACCACGTTGAGATTATGCCAGCTGCACTTGAAGAGTATGCAGATATCATTGATTCCATGATCAACAATTGATTGTTCTGCAGTGAGACTTCTAACTGTCAAGCAGACAGCAAAACGCCAGAATACCTGAAACTCACACTATGCATAGGTGGATTAGATATGGCAGCCACAGACAAGTACATAGCTATGAACATGGAGGGGTACATGTAGTAGATGTTCCTCTCGGAGCAGTGCTTGTTCCAGACAGCAATATAAGAGGATACTTCTGATATAAACGTTAAAATTCAGAACTACATAGAAACAATTGTTCTAGCAAGAAGAATAAATTACGGTTCCGAAATCAATCAATATACTTGTGATATAACGTTAAAATTCAGAACAATATACAGGAGAATTATGGTACCTTCACGGTCGAGGATACCTAGCGTTGCAGTCACCTGCATCCGGTGGGATATCCTAACTGCTTATCAAAGAATGATTACCGTTGGTAATCTACTAATGTCTACAGCAAGCCGTTTTGGCACATCCAGAGTGGAATTGAGAAATCCATCCAGAATTGGGAAAACCTAGAGAAAGTGGAATTGAGAAATCCATACAACTTGGTTGGCCGCCCAAGAATTTAGACCTGCAATTAGTGTAGTGAGACTGTACATAACTTCCAATATATTCAATATATTTTTACGGACTATTTAAGCATACAAGAAGAGCTAAGCACAAGAATAGAAAATAGCATGTTGACAAGGCCAAAACATTATTTTTCAGTGACAAAGATACAGAAGTAAGCTACAATATATATGAATATTTCAATAGCTTCGCATGTTTTTTATTTAAATCCTTTGCCTTTGAAGTTTTGACATGCTATTCTTATTCAAGTAAAGCTGACCAAGATGCTACCCAGTACGCGTGTAGAGAGCTTGAGAAATATGGATTGCTCCTGTATAATTCCCAAGTAATTGTTGGATGTGTGAGAGAAGATTGTTGAGCCAATCGTCAAACATTTAAAAAAAAAATCTCCATGTAAACTTCTCGAGCCAATCACTTTATAACACCCACAGTAATCTTCACTTATGTATCCAACCACAGCGTTTTAACCTCCCTGCACTCATAAGTGTTAATAGCGAACAACAGAAACATGTAGAGTGCTCCGTAATAGGTAGCATCATCAAAGTATTTGGCACGAGAGCTGCTGCCACATACAATACAGCTACAAAAGAGACATCTCCGTCATGATTCAACAAAAACAAACACAATGGCTCACGCTTCCTCCCTAAAAGCCAATTGTCCCATGTTCATTGACTGAACTGATTCATTCTACAGACAACTTACCGAAGCAGGGCGTGACGCAGGAGCAACTCGACTTGGAACCGGACGCACAAGGCCTAAGATGGGCGCGGTGGCGATGGCCGAAGAGAGGCGCACGGTGGTGGGGCCTGGTCCCGGCCGTCGGGGGAGGTGTAGTGGTGGAAAGCGGCGCGGCGGCATCCGTGGAAGATAGACCGGCGGTAGGATTGGATGAGACCATGATCGGGCAGGGTGTACTTTCTTTCCGGAGCGGCCGCCGTCGTGCGTGTCGCACAGACGTTTTGCACCTCTCGGCGAGGGGACAGGGGACGGCGGCCGGAACACGGGCGAGGAGCAGCGACTCTCGCGGTCGTTGCTGCCAGTGGCCGAGGGAAGAAGATGAGGGAAGGGAGGTGGAGAGACCATGCGCTGCGCGGCGGTGCACGTCGGCGACCTCGGCCGTGGATCTCGATCGATCTGCCTCGCGGAGCGTAGGGAGGCCGCTAGCGGGAGGGGAATTGGGTGGTGTGCAGCTGCGGCAAGGGGAGGGGAGGTCGCGGCGGCTAGGGTTTTGATCTTCTCCACCGATTTTTTTTGTTGGGTCGTTTGTTGTCATGTCGTGGGGGACGAGAGACGCACCGGTTTTCCACTGGAAGGCGGAGGGGGTGGTGGGAGGGAGACGGAAAAAAATCAGACCAAGGTGGGAGGAGGAACGAAAAAAAACAAGACGAATGTGGGAGGTTGAGACGAAAAAAACCGGACGAAACAGAGACTACCAAGTCGTCCCTTAAGGTCCCTTATTAAGAGTAGAGACTTCTAATTGGGGAGGAGAAAAGTCTGAAATAAACCCTGACTAGTAGAACGCCCGTGTGTTGCCACGGACTTTTAAAAAACTTTAAGATGCTTCTCACGGAGTTAAAATAACCAAGAACTATGCACGTCTCAGCTAACACACATGTTTTTTTATTGATAATCAGACCATCAAACACAATAATATGTTATTGACAACTAAAAAAAATGTTATTGAACCCAACCAGTAGTTGAATGGTTAGAAGGGTTGTGTTACCCATCCATGTGTGTGGTGGTGGTGGTGGTGATGTGCGTACATTGTTGTCCGTATTTCTTTAAACTTTTATCAAGACATAGAACAATTTTTATTATCTTACCTTTTCCTTAATTCAAATACAAACACATCATAGATATCTGGAGTTCATGTTGCAATTCTCATTTCTTCGCCGGTCGATATTCCGTGGGGAGCACATTTGAGCCACCGCTAGTTTCTAATAATCTTTTATACAAATGCACACTTCCTAATATCTCAACGTTCCAACCTTCTAGACATGGAGACTGACCAAAGAAAGTTTTTGTTTTTGTTTTTTACCATTATGACTTCTTTATCTGGTAGAAGAAGCCATCCTTTTTACACAAGTATGACATAATTTCTAGAACACATACAATGATTTTATTTTCATTATGAATAATTTATTTGTAGCTTGAGTCATACAAGTTTGGTTGCACACTTGCGGAACATCCAATGAATTTTCCTGATTTAGTTACAGACCAAGCATGGCACGAGAAAAACTAACAATGATGTGTGCCTGAGCATCTTTTCACCATGAAAAGAGGCATTTTGGGAGTCTTGATCATCACTGAAAGTAAGCTGATTGATGCATTGCAAACCCTTGTGCTTTTCTAGAAGACAGAGACCAGAACTGGACAAAGAATTTGAACTGTATGGACAAAGAATTTGAACTGTATGTACCAGTTTCCTAATTGAGGCCCTGATATTGACATGTATGTGTGGTGTTTTTTCAAGTATGTCTGAAATGCAGGTTGTATTGACATGCAGAAATGGCTTTTCAAGTATGGCTGCAATACAGTTCTAAAACACGACACATTTATTATATACCCCAGAACATTTGAAAAACATTTGATGTGGGTACTGGTATTTTTTAGAACAAGACTAAGCCCCCACAAAACCAGATGAGGTACCAACAGTTTCAGTAACATATTAACTCACTGGTGTTATTAGAACAGAGGAATACCAAAGCAGATGTAAACTCCAAGGTCTAAGTCTGTTTTCAGATATGTGTCTTGTTGAGACAACAACCAAGTGGGTATGCTAGCAGCTAGATTATTACAGAGACAAACGGCAAACCACATATAGTAACATCGATCTGGCTACTTTCCTAGACTATTGGCTGCAAGGATTTTGCTAGTCATGAATAAAACATTCAAGAGTAACCACATAAAGTGTGAAGCTGGTAGTTCACCCAAAATTAGAGCACTGCATTTGAAACAGACATTGAGGTTAGTCTCTCACCTTGGATGCTAGCCATACCATCAACTATAAATCTGCCTGCTTCCGCATCTTTCCGAAGGATACTGTAGTGTTGGGATACATAACAAACAATAAAGTACTCCCTCCGTTCCTAAATATAAGTCATTGGGGGAGTTGGTAATAGAAGTTAGATCCATCAGTGTTTTTTTTTTTTTGACAAAAGTTAGATCCATCAGTGGATATGCTAGGATGGTCAAGGAGAATATATTTTCCATTCACTTTGTACCTTTGCAGCCTCAACTACAATTTATGAAAGTTCATTAGCCGTAACATCATTCAAAGCTTGTGCTAATTTGCAACCAGAACTACTTGCAGAATCAGGATTTAGTTAGAAAAATTAACCAAAGCCTGCCGGTGTTGGCTTTCTTCCCACGATCTCACGGCCCGGTACGAGAATCGCGACGTGCTGTATGTGCATATAATATATATATACACACACGAACGTGGGTGCGTGCAACACCAAAACGACACGGACTCTAGACCTACTCGGCCTAGTGCCGAATTCCGAGACGTACTCGGCCTACTTAAGACACATATATCGGGGAACGCACATATCGCAGACCACACGAACAGAGGGAACTTACGCTGCCCCCGGTTTACGTGTGTGCGCACTCGGGATGGCGGAGAAAGAGTCCCACGGGCGTGCCAGGCGCCGGTCTAGAACCCTGCCGCACCGCTGCTCATTCTGCACCTCCGCCCGTACGACGAGGAAGCCTTCTTGTGGTTGGGAGGCAAAGCGCCCACGCACGGTGCTCAATGACCGCCGCTCCGTGGCTACGACTGAATGGTACGTGCATCGTCTGTTGACCTGGTTCCAATGAAATTTATTTGATTTCGGTCTTCTGATGATCCGTGTTTTCACAGGAGGGATTGGGCGAATCTTTCCGATGGGCCGATTGGCGGGATCGCTGATTACGTCCTTGCCCACGACGTGGTCGATTACATCCGCTTCTGTGCTATATGTCGTGCTTGGCGGCGGTGCTGCATCGATCCGCTAGGGCTCGACGAGCTCGACTGTCGTCTTCATCCTCGGCACTGGATCATGCTCCGGGAGAACTTGCCCTTCCCCAGCGCCGTCGTTTTCTCAGCCTCTCCACTGGCCAGACCATAGAAGTGGATCTCCTGGAGCTTATCTGGCACAAGACACTCACGTCGACCCCCGAGGGCCTCCTCATCCTGCTCGATGAGTACATCCACGTTCGACTACTGAATCCGCTCACACGCCACATTATAGAGCTTCCACGGGTGACCACGTTGCTGCCTTCAAATTATCACTATGATCTTTTTGCTGGCCATTTATTAGCGTGGGGTTCCTTCACTGTCACTGATCCTGTATCATTTGTGCTCTGTTTCCCATCCCTCGGGCACCTAGGCATTGCCAAGCTTGATGACAAGTGTTGGAAGGTAATACAGTTCGAAAGCTCGCCATATACAACTCCTTCCATGTTCTTGGGTCGCTTCTATTGTGTCATCCAGGACAACCTCATGGTACTGGAAACGAGGACAGATCCACGATTGGAGGTGGCTGTCAAGCTGTGTAAGCCAATTTACACAGGGACTCATACAGCGCACTTGGTGGACAACGGTGAAAACTTGATGTTGGTGCACCGTCAGCCTTTCTCGATGAGATACGATGTGTATTGTGTGGGTTTGGAAAACAAGACTATATTTCCAGTCAAGGGATTCAATGGACGGGCATTGTTTCTGGGCAAACGTTTCTCCTTTTCAGTGTGCACGAGGGTTTTCCCTTTCGTCAAGGGTAGCACCATTTACTTGAGCTTTGATTTCGACGAGAGAATCAATGGGAAAGTTGAGGCCTATTATGTGCCACACCGAAGGGCCAATCCCAATAACTACATCATCTGGGACAAGTCCCTAAACTGGCCGCATAGGGTTTTGTTGTCGCCGCATAGTGTTGTCGATTGTCTCTCCTTGTGCAATACTTTCAGAGCCTATTCCCTATATTTAAAACCAATATTTTTTCTGGAAATATAATAATTTGAGTTGTATGTTTTCCCCTTTTTCATTTGTACCTGAAGCCTTCTATTACTGTCATATGTTGTTGCTTCCTACAGGCCACAATCCAATTTGATTTCTTTAACATGGTTACCAGCAATTTTTTCCACCTACTGAGCAAGTAGTAATAGGGGGTTATTAGGTTCAGATGAGACCAGTTGATAGAATGACGCTATAAAACTTCATCATTAAAACCAAAAATGATCACATGTGTGATCATAATAGGGGACTAAAATATCACATAAACGGCTCAGCCTGAAATTTTAAACTGGCCTTGTTGCACTCACTAAATCATGAACCTACAGTACCAATACAAAGTTTCAAGCTTTCTGTATGAGATGGACCTATTACCTGAATTCATGCTTTAACTTGTTCATAATACAGGATACAGAAATATTAGGACATGAACTTCTTGTTTGAACTTGCAGTACCATGGAATTCATCCAAAATATTTAATAGCTTTCAGTTTCCATAATCTAGTTTTGACTCAGATAATCCAACAATTGGCAATGAATTTCAGTTGTTAAAAGAGTGTGACCATGACCATGATTATAGGAGTACAGAATCTTCGGCAACGCCTGTGCGTGCCACCAAAGCTCACTGTTGCCAGCTCGCCCACGCCTGCTCGCCGACGGAGCTCGTCTCGCATGCTCGCCACCATTGCTCGCCTACCCTGCGCGCGCCGTCGCAGCTCGCCCTGTGACGAGCTGGATGTGCGGCCATCGAGCGGCTGTCGTGCACAGGCTCCGCATCTTGCTCCCCTCTGCATACCAATGGGAATGTCGACGACGTTCGTCTACTGGAGCCAGTTGACCTGCGCCGGCTGTGGGTCGCGGATCGACGAGAGCTGGTGCACACTCTCATCGCCGACAACCACAAGGACAACCTCTGCCTGCTCCGACACCAGCGCCGCAGGATGGACAGGGTCGGCATGCAGCAGCCGACGGCGGAGGTGCCATGGCGGAACCTGTGCATTGAGGCGGAGTATGGGATGACCCTTCTCCTTGGATCCCCAGGCTGTGGCAAAACCACGTTTCTGCTAGCACTTGCCGGAAATCTCAGTACAAAAGTAACAAAAACTTTTATACAAGAAGAAATAGGCGATATAAGAATGATCAAGGGGGTTTTGCTTGCCTGGAATCTTTGCTGAAAAGGAGGAAGGGTCGTCGGTGACGTAGTCGAACTCGGAGGCCATGTCGGTCTCGGGGTCTACCGGAGAGAAGAGGGAGGGAGAAACAATAAATAAAAGCAGACAAATGCAACACAGATGCATGGCATGGCATCACGTTATTCGAGGGGGTGCCCTAATGCAGTTCTACGCAAGTTAGACGGAGCGGGAAACATCTGGAGGTGTTCTACCAGCTCCGGGCAATTATCAGACAGATGAATCGGAGGGGAAAGTTTCATGTTCATCATGTTAGAGAGGTGTGGCAGGTATGTGGGTGGCATATTCGGATTCGTCATATTTTTCTGATTGTTTTTCATATATAAATTATTTTCATCCGAGTTACGTTTTATTTTCTATGATTTTTCAAAGTTTTATTGAATTTCTGGAATTGTTTTAATTATTTAAATTCGAATTATCCGTAACAGTAATATGTGACATCATCATGACGTCAGGGTGATGTCATCGGTCAAACCCAGCTGGCCAGGGTCAAACCTGACCAGTTGGTCCCACATGTCATACACAGTGAGCTAATTAGGGATCAATTAAACTAATTAAAGATTAATTAGAGGGTGGGCCCCATTAGTCAGTGCTGATTAGTTAACTGATTTAATTAATGGAATAATTAGCATTTTATTTATTTATAAAAATGTTTAAACAGTGCGGGGCCCACTTGTCAGTGGCTGGGCTGCCCAGTCAGCATAGTTGACTGGTCAACCCAGTCAACTGGGGCCCATGGGGTCCAGCGGTCAGTGGCACAGGGCGGCCAGGTGGCAGTCACGTCGGCGCCGTCGCCGGAGTTGCTCCGGTGACCATTTCGCGCGGTGGCGCGCGTCGGGCCTCGCCGGAAATCGCGCACAGGCGACCGTTTTGCTCGGGACTTGGCGCGTTCGAAAGCTGGGCCTGCGCCGCGTCGAATGGCAGTGGTGCCGTGGCCGGAGACGGCGTGCAGCGATGGTGGCGAGCTAACGAGCGGCGCCGGAGTTCGGCCGAGATGCGATATGCGGCTGCAGGGCAAGGCTAGCAGCGCTGGGCGCATGGGCGGGTTTCTGGGGCTGCCACGAGCACGACACGTTGCTCGGGCGCGAGCGACAGCGGCAATGAGCACGGCGACGATATGAACGGCGGTAGCGAGCTCGGGCGGCAATGGCAGTGGCGGCTACGGGCATCTAAAAGTAGCGCTGAGAGAGGGGAAAGGGAGGAGAGCTCACGGGGAGCCTGTAGATGCGCTTAGTGTGCTCGGGGAGGGCTCGACGGCGCCGTAAACGACGGCGAGGTCGCGGTGGCCGTAGATCGAAGAAGAGCTCGAGTAGCTCGATGCTGAGGCGGGAGCTCCACTTGGCGGCACCAGACGGGGTAGCGGTTGACGGCGGAGAGTTCTGGCACAGCGGCGAGGCGAGGCGGTGGCGGTGGCTACGCGGGCGAGCAGCGGACGGCGATGGCCGCGTCGGCCATGGCGAGAGGGGAAGAAAGTGAGCGTGGGGAGAGGGGGGAAAAGATCTAGGGCGGGCCAGGGTGGCCGCGGTGGCCTTCTTATCCACCCGGCGCCCTGTAGCGACGCGAGGCGGCGTGTGACGCCCCGAGACCGATGCTCCAGATGTCTTCCATTTATTCGTCGTCGTTGCCATGTCATTCGCTTGTGTGTTGCACTTGGCCATGTCATCATGTGCATTTCATCCGCATATTTTTCAAAAACTTGCATCCGTTCGTAGTTGGCGTTCTCCCTGTTCCTTCCGTTGTCCATTTCGAGACCCGACTCACTCGCACGCGCCTGCGGCACCTCCGAAATATTATTTTATAAGTGGGATAAAAATGTTCTCGGAATAGGTTGAAAGTTGGCGTGTGGTCTTGTTATATTGTAGGTAGACCGCCTGCCAAATTTCGTTCCATTCGGAGGTCGTTTGGTGCCCCAACGGATAACCTATAGCGGCACTATAGCCGGTCAAAACGTCGGACGTTTTCGGTGTCCCGAAGACCGTGCCGGGCTGCTATCCTCTCTCTTCTCTCAGCCCAATTCACTCCCACACAGCCCACCTAGCCCAGCTAGCCCTTCCCCTCTCGCTGGAGCCGTCGGATCGCGATCGGAGGACTCCGAATCGCCCTAAAACCCTCCTCCTAACCCCTCCTCTAGCCCCTGTCTATAAATAGACAGCCTCCCCTGCCATTTGTGGACGAAACCCTAGCCCTAGCCCTTCTCCTTCCTCCCAGCCGCCGCCCTCCTCGTTTTCAGCGCCGGCAAACCCAGCCCCGCCACTTGACGCCGTCCCACGCGCCAGCCGCCACCGCGCCGCCTCCCCGCAGCCAACCGCGAGCTGCCATGCGCCCCCTGCCTGCTTCCAGCCCGCGCCGGCCCTCCAGGCCCATCCAGGGCCCGCCCGAGCCCGCGCGTCGCCCGGCGCCGCCCGAGCCTCGCAGCCTCCCTGATCCCGATCTGGATCGAGGGAACATGCCCCGCCGCCCTAGCTGCTCGCCGCCTCGTCGACCACCGGCCACCGGAGGGCCACCAAAGCCTCGCCGGCAACCCAGGCGAGCCCCGCCTCCGCGCCATCTCTCTTCCTCCTCTCTCTTCCTTCTCTCCTCACCCGTTCTCTCTCTCTCCAGTGCAGCCATGGCGCCGCCCCGAGCTCCGCGTCTCCCCGTCGCCGCCGGCGCTGTCCGTCGCCTCCGGGACCTCGCCGAGCCCAGATCCGGCGACCCCGCCGCGGGTCTGCCCGGTTCCCCCTCGCCCCGGCCCCTGCGCACTCGTCGGAGCCGCCGCCGGCCTGGCCTCGACCCGCCGCCTGGACCCCTCTGTCCAGCCCCGTCCCCAGATCCCGCCGACCCCCGAACCAAGCGAGCATTTGCACCGCGCCGTCCCGGATCCACTCGTCCCCATACCACTCCGTCCACTTTTCCCGCGAGGTTAAAATCTGTCCCAGATTTTATCATCTTTTGCGCATGTTTGAGTGATGATAACTTTGTGCATGTTGATCCTATGATGATGATTTATATATGTAAAATGATCTACTCTTCGTGCTCTACATGATGGTTGTTGTTGCATTCATATTAGGAGTCATCTACATGTCATTATCCCTGTTGCAAAAGTGCATCCTGATGTTACTGCTGAAACTGTTAATATTTGTCATTTTGTCAATTTTTGTGTGATTTAATGCATGCATCATATGAGCAACTTGTCAACATGACTTTGGAGCATTTTTATGTCTTCTTGCTGTTAGTATTTATTTCATGCCATGATATGCCCTGATATGAGTGCCATGAGCTTGTAAACATGCCTAGTTAATGTTGCTGTTCTGAGTAAAAGCTGTATGTGATAAAACTTGCCAACTTTGTTTGATGGATGCCACTAATCTATAGCTCATATGCATATGATTCCTTCATGTGATTTGGTCTATGCAATGGTACTTCGATGCCATGCCTTTGGTTGCCATGTAAAGTTCTTGTAGCATGTCTCTTTCTTGCTCTCAAGTTGTCATCATATTAACTCTGCTCATGTATATGCCCTGTTTAGCAGAACATTGTATTTTGCATGGATCTTATTGACTTAACCTTGATGCCTATGAATCTGAACCTTAAATAGAATTGGAGTATATCATGTCTACTTTAAGTGCATATCATGATGATGCCCATCATATTACTGTAGCTTGCTGTTTTGATGTTGGCAAAGTGCTATGTTGCTGTTGTGGGGCAGATTGCTATTATAACTTGTGTTGCTTGTAATTGTTGAACCGTTGCTCCGTTTTAATCATGTCCTATATGAAACTTGCTTAGATTTGTGTGTAGTTTCATATTGTCATGTTGCATCCTTGGTTTGAGTGTTTGTGATTGATGTTTGCATGCAGTTTACATTATTGCCATGTTAAACTTGTTTAGCTCATATCTTCTACACCGTAGCTCCGAATTAAATGATCTATATATGTAACTTGACTAGAATAACGTGTAGATCATCATGATGCATGTTAACTTGCTGCTTAACAACTTTAACATTGTGTTTAATTCAGATCAGTACCAATTTCGAAATTTGCATATGGGGACCTTCCGGAATTGTTATTTGTGTTTCCGGCCTCATTTAAACTTGCCTAGTTGTATGGGTTGTTTATGCTTCATCTCTTGCCATGTTTAACAATATTTAACCTTGTCATGCATCATATTGGGTTGTGCATCATGCTATGTTTATGCTTGTGTGTTTACCATGTTGTTTGCTTCTTTCCGGTTGTGCTTCTTCTCGATAGTTCCGGTTTCGTTGCGATTGTGAGGATTCGTTCGGCTACGCGTGTTCGTCTTCTTCATGGACTCGATCTTCTTCCGAGCGGAATTTCAGGCAAGATGATTATGACCTTGGATATCTTTATTATCTTTGCTTGCTAGCTGTCTCGATGCTATCCCTATGTCGCGCTTTCTACCACATATATGTCAGCCTCCCATATGCCATGATACAACCTCTAACCACCCTTACCCAGCAAACCGTTGTTTGGCTATGTTACCGCTTTGCTCAGCCCTTTTCTTATAGCGTTGCTAGTTGCAGGTGCAGTTGCAGGTTGTTCCATGTTGGGACATGGATATCATGGGATATCACATTAT
Source organism: Elymus sibiricus (assembly GCA_039707655.1). Lineage (NCBI taxonomy): Eukaryota > Viridiplantae > Streptophyta > Magnoliopsida > Poales > Poaceae > Elymus > Elymus sibiricus. Next base: position 311,016,478 of record CM077674.1, read on the forward strand.
CTCTTATTTAATTAATGCATCTATATACTTGGTAATGGGCGGAAGGCTTGGCCTTTTGCTTAGTGTTTTGTTCCACTCATGCCGCCTTAGTTTCCGTAATGCTGGTGTTATGATCCATGTTTAGCGTTCCTAACATGCTCAGGGGAATGGGACCCTCTTGACAGTTCGCTTTGAATAAAACTCTTCCAGCAAGGCCCAACATTGGTTTTACCATTTGCCTAATAACAACTAAAACTTGCATAGGGACTTTCCGGACCCCGAGGATTTTTTTTTAATCAACAAACCGGGCCAGTGCTCCTCATGAGTGTTGGTCCACCTACCTAGCAGCCTGCGGCGCCCCCTTGGAAACTTGGGTATCAGCTAACCGTAGCCTTTGCATAGACGGTTGTGTCTTGAGAACGAGATACGCGGCTCCTATCGGGGTATCGACACACCGGGTGGTCTTGCTGGAATTGTATTACCATTGTCGAAATGTCTTGTGCACCGGGATTCCGAGGATATTTTGGGCTATCTCGAGGTTGAGGTATTCCCACCGCAGCTTGTGTAGGCTTATGATGGGCCAGGTTGAAACACCCCTGCAGGGTTAAATCTTATGCGAAGCCGTGCCCGCGGTTATGTGGCACTTGGATATTTATAACCTCCGGTTGTAGAGAACTTGACACTAAATCCTAATTAAAACACACCAACCGTGTGCGTAACCGTGACCGTCTCTTTTCGAGGAAGTTTGAGAAGAGAACACGGTGGGGTTATGTTTGACTCGTAAGTAGGTGTTCAGGATCACTTAGTGATCATTTGTAGTTTGCGACCGTTTTGCGTAGATGCTCTTCTTATTCTTGTACTCGTAAGTTAGCCACCATACAATGCTTAGTGCTTGCTGCAACCTCACCACTTTACCCCTTCCATACCCATTTAAGCTTTGATAGTCTTGCTACCCATGGTTATGGGATTGCTGAGTCCTCGTGGCTCACAGATTACTACAACAACAGTTGCAGGTACAGGTAATGCGATGTCTTGACGTGAGAGCGATGCTTGTTTGCTTTGGAGTTCTTCTTCTGCTTCTTCTTCGTCGTCGATCTGGGGATAGGTTCCTGGTCGGCAACCTGGGCTAGCAGGGTGGATGTCGTTCTTCTTTTCTCATCCGTAGTCGGATGTTGCCCTTCTGTATGATGTTTGTTATGTATTGATGTATTCATGTGATGATTGTATGTATCTGTCTGTATCCCCATCTATTATGTATGTGGTCCGATGTAATGATATCCACCTTGCAAGCGTCTCCAATATGCGTTTCTACTCTTGGTGGGGCCTCCGAGTTCCTCGAGAATAGGATCGCATATTGGGCGTGACACGGCGAGTGGGCGCGGCTGCGACGGTGAACCGGCTCGGGCGCGGGCGTGCGCGAGCGAGCGGCGGGAGGAGGAAGGAAAGGCCGGCCAGGCTGGGCTGGGCCGCACTGTGCGCCACTTAGGCCCAGTCCAGCAGTGCACTGGCCCCCATTTTCTTTTTATTTCTCTGTTTTCTATTTCTTTTCTCTTTGAAAATTGTTTGGACACCATTTCAATTTTGTAAAATATGGGACTTGCCCAATTAAATACTAGGCAATATTTATCACTGCGAGAAAAAGGTTTGGAGTCAAATTGATTTCATTTGATTTTCGGATTAAATGAAATAGATTAAACTTTGCTGTTTTAGTACTGTTTTTGAATGTTAGGGTCAATTTAGGAATTTTTATAATGTTGATTTTATTTTTATAATTGCTTTGGGAATTTTTTTAATATTATGAACTATTTTGTTTTATTATTTGAAGAAGTAATAATTTGACTTGCATTTGAATTTTGAATTTGAGTTGGATTATTCCCTAGATGCAATTTATTTAGGATGGTCATGTTGACATGGCTAATTAATTAGCTTAATGACAGGATTAAGATCTGGGGATGTTACACTAACAACCTAAGAAATCAGTACCATATTTTCCCCTCACGGGGTTGACGCTGATCAATGGCGGCTCGGGTAGGCTGGCGGCTCCACGGCGTGTGGGCACGACAAGAAGCACTGTGATGTTGCTCCATTCTGCGACACCATTCTGCAAGCACCCTAATGAAGAGGTCAAACGAAAATGATCAGCAATTGAAATTGAGTCAGCGATTACTTAAAAAAAAATCCAAAAAGGAGAAGCTATTAGTAGTTAATTTAAGGTGTAAGGGAGACAATGTTTCCCTAACTCACAACCAACCTTGTAGCCTCGCGTGGCTGTTCATCGACAGAACAGATCGAACTACTACTATGATGAGAATGCAGTCAAAAGATATGTGTACCTGCAGAGAGTATGGACCTGGGACTCCCGACCGACGGCTCACACGCCGGACGACCACGGGCTGACGCAAACGTCATGGATGAGCTTCTCAACCAGGCGGCTCCTCCGGTGCCACAGACCCGTCTCGAACCAGAATCATAGATTGTTGCTGTGGTGATGGGACGTGTCGCACCTTAGATCGATGCAGCTGTGGCGGGGCTTGGTACGTGGCGGCATCGGGGCCGGGCCAGGTAGGGTGGAGTGGGTCGTCGATGGCTGTCAACGCACGGCGAGATCCGGCAGGCGGCGTATGGTGGAGGGAGAGGAAGGAGGCGGCGTCCTGGTGATCCGCGACGGCCGCGTCCTGGTGTTCCGCGACGTATCCGAGGCACCGGCGGCGGCGGCGTCCTGGTGATCCGCGACGGCGGCGGCGGTCGCCGGCGTCGCGGCGCCGTCTCTCCCGGATCGGCGGCGGCGTCTGCGGTTGCGTCTCGTCCGGAGACGAGGAGTAGCGGCTTGGGATCTCGTCCGGGACAGGAGGAGATGTGCGGCGAATTGGTTTTTGTTGTTTGTGATTATAACGTAATTTTGATGACGTATGAAAAGATTAATTAATGTGATTGAGTGATTTATGATAAGATTAATTAATTTAGATTTGATCTTTAGAGATTGACCGTGATTGATTCTTTCACATAAAGACATTACTAAATAATTTGCGTCAGCATGAAAAGTTCTGATCCGTTCAGATTTTTTTCGTTGTGTGAGAGGTGATGTGAAAATAAACCGGTGAGGTGATGGAAGGGGAGACGAAAAAAAACCAGACGAAAGTGAAAGAGAAAAAAAATCATAGAGGCTAGCCTATCAAGGGAGACATTAGGAACTGCCACATGCCTGTCTAATATCTACTGGAGCGTGATTAGTTCATACATGCGATGTTGCCTAGTCAAACTTGGCATGCACAACGTATGTCTCTTCAACTAGACACGCACATGCATATCTCCTGTTCCTCCTCAACCAGTCCACTCTCGCAATTTCTACGCTTGCACTGTAGAGATAAGAAGATAGCGCAGAGCTCTTGCTACCTGCATGCATGCACGAGGGCGTCAGTTATTGCATGCCGTCCATCCGCCAACCGCCACCGCTCGGAGCGTCCATGTTGACCCATCGGTCGATTACCGTCAAGCCCTAGAGGCTTCTCTTGCCTATAAATAACCTTGCGCTGCATGCATTAGCTTCTCACCAAACTAGCTCCGATACAATCTCATAATACAGTGGTCGACTAAGACACATAGTGAGGAGAAGAGGGTTCGACCGGCGTCAATGGCGACGTTCAAGGGTTTCCTCCTCGTGTTTGCTCTCCTGCTTGCTGCTGCATTCCTCGTCGCCTCGGCCGAAGAAACTCGTGAGACACCATATATACACCACTAGCTTCAGCTTGTTTTGAATCGATTAGAAACGAATTATTATAGAGTTTTAATTATGGATTGATGCAGATGCCAAGAAGGAGGAGCCCACGGCCGACGTGCAGGACTACTACCGTGGCGGCGGCGGCTACCCGGGCCGCGGAGGCGGCGGTTATCCCGGGCGCGGAGGAGGGTACTACCCGTACCCTGGCCACGGAGGTGGCGGGTACCCAGGCCGCGGCGGCGGCGGGTACTGCCGGTGGGGCTGCTGCGGCCGCGGGTACTACGGAGGCTGCCGGTGCTGCTCGCGCGCGGACGAGATCCCGGAGCCCATGTACCGCGCTGAGGCGGAGGTGCACCACTGAGCCGAGCATCCGCCGGATGCAGCGTGTACGCCTGCACGTACCTAGTTAATCTGCTTATATTGTGTGTTCTTGAGGAACGCAGCTAGCCCTGTGTTCTTGCAAGCTATGTGTTGATGTGTGTTTATGGTGTGCTTGTTCGGAAGACGTACTGGTCAGTGTACGGATGTATTGTAGTACTGCACCCGTGTTGTGTTTATGGAATAAAAAGACAGGCGAATTTGCTCTCCCACGGTGGGCTTTGTTAACCAATTCATCCTTCTTATAGGTACCTATATAGATGTTGCCTTATTTTTGGAATTGCAAGGAGGGAAAATATAATCAGCTGCCAAATAGGAGTCGTCCTCCGTGCTGCGTGCTGCCTATATATGTGTGGTTTAGTTTCAACTTCTCTGCTGATGGAGAGGGTGAACGTGCTTGAACGAAAGGTGCGGTGAACAGAGAATTGGAACATTTTTTTTTTCTCGGAAAACTTTCGATCTATTCATCTTCAATCATGACAGTACAACGAACACGAAAAAAAAAAATTACATCCGGATCCGTAGACCACCTAGCGATATATCTGGCCATATCTCGGGCCGGGCCGGGCTTCGGGCCGGGCTAAAAAAAACCTGACGTCTGCGGGACAGGCCCGAGCCTGGCCCGGCCCGACAAATTCCTACGTTTTCCAGGCCCAGGCCCGGCCTGAGGCAAAGCCCGAAAGCCCGAAGCCCGGCCCGACGGCCCGACATAAGCAACAAAAAATATCTGTCCAGCAAAAAACAGTAGGAAAACTATGCTATAAACAGCAAGATATTGATATTTGGAGAACAAAACATACACCTATCACTTATCAGCAATACAATGGCAGTACAGCACAAGTTTTCACACTACACAACAACAACTAGCAGTACTAAACAACAGCAAAACAGCACTAGTTTTGACAGCACAACAGCACAGTTTTATAGCAAAACAATAACAAAACAGCATGTAAATGTTCCAGTTTCGACAACAGCAAAACATCACTAGTTTTGACATCACAACAGCACAGTTTTTTTTAAGGAAGACAATAGGAGAACAACATCTAAATGTTCCAATTTCGACAACATTTGAACGTTCCAGTTATGACAAACACAAGTGCATGCATATTATTACAGTCCAGAACCAAAATAAAGACTAGTAGCTGGTTGGCTGCCATCTCGCCATGCCTTCTCCGAATCTTCTTCTCTTCTCATTGCTCTAGCAGTCTAGCAACAACTCTACAAGATGGAATGAACAGAAACTTAGCGGTTAGTTTAAAGTACAAGTTGACAATTGATATGAACAAAGAATAGAGATGTTACATTCTTCATCCGAAGAAGATGAATCTTCATCAATATCTAGTGCAATCACTTCTGCCTTTCTCTTATTATCTACAACAATAGATTGGGTTAATAATCATTTGCAAGTAAAAGATAGAAAATAAGAATGTGAAACAAATAAGATGACAGTACATACCTTCTTTTTTCGTAGTTTGCAACGATACCAATCTTGCAAACACATTAAGGCCTCAACCGTCTTTGGTTTAAGTGAGCTTCGGTTCGGGGTTATAACCTTCTTACTCAAGCTGAAAGCAGATTTTGAAGCAACACTTGACACAGGAACTGCAAGGATATCACGTGCCATTCTTGCTAGCTGCGGATACCTAGCTGCAGACTTACTCCAATAATCCAAGATATCGAAATTTTCATTCAACCTCTTCGCAGGTTCAGCCAAGTACAATTCCAATTCAGATTTCTCTTCATGTGAGCTCGTGCTTTCCACGTACTGATCATAGTCGGAAAAGGCACCAAGTCCACAAGTGCTTGAGGATCCACTTCTTGCTAAGTTTTCATTGATAGGTACACCACTACCGTACTCATTAAATAAAGAAGTCATTGTACTTTTAACAAGATTCATGCACTGAAGGGCATCATCATCATCATATAGCTTGGAGTAGGCATATCCTAAGAACTTGAACTTAATGCGGGGATCAACAACAGCAGCACAAGACAGAAATACGCTATAGTCAGACCAATATTTCATGAATTTCTCCCTCATAACACCCAACATTGGAGCCATGTAGCTATTTATTCCAGCACTAGCCTCAATAATAGCAGAATGAACAAGATAGACATTCATGAAGTACAAGTTGGCTGTTGGATACTTTGTTCCTGAGAAAATTGTAGTTACCTTGAAGAAAACCTCCAAGAACTGATACATATGAGATACCTTAGCCCATTCTTCTTCCGATAGCCAAAAGTTCACCTTGAATATGCTGTCCCTCTCAGAATACCAATGCAACACTTCTCTATAGTACAAACAGCAGCCAAGCATAGTGTAGGTTGAATTCCAACGGATGGGCATATCAGGTTTCAACCTTCTTGTTTCTTCTAGGTTGAAAATAGTTTTAGCAGTGCTATAAAACTTATGCAGCCTATTGCCTGAAGCCTTTAGGTACATTATACCTTCTCTAAGCTTGCAAACACACTTATCAATCAATGTCAAACCAGCTTGAACTACCAAATTCAGTATGTGTGCACAACAACGAATTTGAAAGAATTTACCAGACAAGGGTAAAGCACCTTTCGACAAGTGGGTACGCAAGCAAACAATCATCCTATCATTATAGGTTGCATTATCAAGAGTGATGCACATCACTTTCTTATCAATCCTCCATTCACGGAAAGCTAGGTGGACCTCATCGGCAATAGATGCTCCATCATATGGTGGATCAATTTTTTTGAACCATACAATCCTTTTGTTTAGTTTCCAATCAACATCTATGTAATGGCAAGTAATGCAAATATAGCTATGCTTGGTGACTTCAGATTTCCAATTGTCGGATGTGAAACTAACTCTACCAGGGGCAGCAAGAATAATTTCCATCAATTCCTTTTTCTCGCTAAGAAACATTGCCATTATCTCTCTTTTTATTGTGTGCCGACCAATAGACTTGAATTGTGGACAACAAGCAGACATCATTGTTCTAAATCCATCTTCTTCAACTGTTGTAAATGGATGAGCACCGGACACAAGATAAATAGAGACTGAATTTCTAGCAACTTGAACATCAAATCTACCATTTTTTAATGCAGATGTTCCATCATCATTTGTTTCAGATTTCAAGAAAAAGTTATTCATTGTCGCTTGCTCAATCTTATGCTTCTTTTCAGTGTGTCGAAGGAGATGAGATGTACCATTTGACGATTTAGCCGACAGTTCAGCCTGGCAATGCTTGCATTGAGCTACAATCAATTCATCACCATCTTTGGAGATCTTGGTGAAGTCCAGCCATACCTTTGACTTCAGTTTGGAAGTAGTGGGCTGCGGCTGCGGTTGTGCCCCTTCGGCAGTAGGTTGTGCATGTTGTGCTGTTGGTACACTTCCTTCATCTGCTGATTGTTTTCCACTTGCTCTTGCACGTTTCTGCCGATTACGAGGGGGATCCGCAGGTACAATAAACAATTGCATCGGGCCGTCCTGCCCTTCTAATTCTTCAGGATGGTAATCTGGTTCATCACCCTCCGGTCCTTCAAATTCTCCTGAACTCATCACGATCAAACTGCACCATATACACAACAGTACAACAACATATTACAAACGCATCTTATGCAAACAGTAGAAGATTTTCGTATGCAACCCATGTAATTTCTACAACACCATATAACCATCACTCCATCAGTACATGTTTGCAATTTTCAACACCACCATATAATCCTAATATCACCATATAACCATCACTCCATCCTAACATCACCATATCATCCTAACAGCAAAAGATTTTCAACTGCAAAAAAATATACCTTGGAGGCTTGGAGTTGCAGGCTTGCAGCCGACGGCGAGGAAGATCGTTGGTGCAAGCAGACGTCGAGGAAGCAAGGCGGCAGCACACGTCCTCGGTCAGGGACGGAGCGAGGCGGCCTCGGTCAGGGACGGAGCGGGCCGGCCGTGGTCGGGGACGGAGCAGGGCGGCCGCGGTCGGGGACGGAGCAGGGCGGCCGCGGTCGGGGACGGAGCAGGGCGGCCGCAGTCGGGGACGGAGCAGGGCAAGCTAGGGTTCTACGTCGGCGCCGCCATGTCGCTCAGGAGGAGAGGCTGAGAGGAGGGGATCGCGATGGGGGCGTGGGAGGTGGGACTGGGAGTTAGGGCAACGTCGAGTGGGAGTGGGAGGGGATCGCGATGGGGACTGGGCCGCTCTTGGGCTGCTCTGTTTCCCATCGGCCACAACTCCTCCCTCGCTATTGGAGATGCTCGGGCTGGGCCGGGCCTAATTTCGGGCCAGAATTGAAGCCTAGGCCCGGCGCAACTTGTTGTTCGGGCTGTATTTTGAGGCCCAGGCCCGGCCCGACGGACAAGGCCGGGCCGGGTTTCCCATGGCCAGGTATACCTAGCAACGACTACAAGCACTGAAGCGAGCCGAAGGCGCGCCGCCGTCATCGCCCCTCAATCGCCGGAGTCAGGCACAACTTGTTGTAGTAGACAGTCGGGAAGTTATCATGCTAAGGCCCCATAGGACCAGCACACCAAAACAGCAACCGCCGCCAATAAAGAATAACGTAGATCGGAAGGATCAAACCCGGAGACACACGAACGTAGACGAACAACGACGAGATCCGAGCAAATCCACCAAAGATAGATCCGCCGGAGACATACCTCCACACGTCCACCAACGATGCTCGACGCACCGCCGGAACGGGGGCTAGACGGGGAGACATTTATTCCATCTTCAGGGAGCCGCCGCCGTCTCGCCTTCCTGAGTATGACACAAACCCTAACAACAGTGGCGGAGCTTGAAACGAAAAACTGGGCGGGCCGGGCAGGCTAATCTGAAGGGAATTGCTCTTGGGCTAGCCTTCACGTCATGCACAGTGTGAGCGTTTGATCTTAGGCTGGGCGGGCCATGGCCACCTTTTGCCCTAACGTAGCTCCGCCTCTGCCTAACAAGACTGAAAAAAACGACTAAAAACGGAGCCCTCCCACCGGCCCTTGCGAGGATCCACCACGCCTCCATGGTCCTAGGGCCACCGGAGACGAGGCGGACCTGCGGCGGCCGGCGAGAGGCAGGAACCCTAGCTTTCTTTCTTGGAGGAGGAGGCGGCCGTAGATTGCCACGGGAACATTGTTTAACTACATTTCCCTCCGTCCCATAATATAAGAGCGTTTTTGACGCTACACTAGCGTAAAAAACGTTCTTATATTATGGGACGGAGGGAATAGTATATATACTTTTCCTCCGTTTCTAAATATAAGACATTTTAGAGATTCCAATATGGACTATATATGGAGCAAAATGAGCGAATCTACACTCCAAAATATGTCTATATACATCCGTATGTAGTCCCCATTAAAATCTCTAGAAGAGATTATATTTAGAAACGGAGGGAGTATATATAAGCCGCGCGTACTTTCATATGCCCCATATTGGCACCGATTTGTGCACCACAAGATAAGTAAAATATTTTTTTAGAAAAAAGGAGAAAGTGCATGTTCTTCTAATACCATGGGCTAACAGTCTAACACCTACCTTGCAGGCTTGCATTCGAAGTCCTACTACCATATATTTATGGAATTTTCTGGCTGTATTCTTTACGAAGAATTGAAATGAAGCACCAGAAGGAATTATGTTTGCCGGGATTTTAACGTCTTTTTATTTAAATGGTTCTTTCGACAGGTGTCTTTATGATGAGCCATAGAGTGCACAAGGATGTTTGCATATTGTTGCATATCACAGGTTTTATGATCAGCCCTATTACACGAGACGAGAATAGTCATTTTGATCATATCTCAAGTTGTACTGTGATCTATATAACATAAGAGAAGGGACATACATCCACGATAGAAACAAAATTATCATATAGGAACTTGCCAATTGTAGCTTATATTGTACCACATTTTTTAGCTATATACTACTGCGAAAGTCCTCTTCTGCTCCCGAGCTCAAATGAGCTCGAGATGAACTGTAAAAAAATGAAAACAAATTAAAAAAATTCTGAATTTTTTTGTGGCAAACTTTGAGGAATATTTTGTAGGCTTGACAAATTTCGTCAAATGAGGTTCGTGGAAGTCATGGCAAAACAAACAAAAAAAATCAGCTTTCCAAAATGCTTTCAAAAATAGCATTTTTGGAGCATCGATTTTTTTGCCATGACTTCCACGAATGTCCTTTCATGATAAATTTTTGCAAGCACACATAACATTTGTGAAAGTTTATCACAATTCTTTTGGGGAATTTTTTGATTTTGTTTACAATTTTTTTGATTTTATTGTTAATCAGGGAGCATTTGAGCTCGGGAGCGGATACTCCACGTTTCTACTACTGCTAGCTTAATGTGAAGACGTACGTTGTTCTTTCCTGTATGTTTATATATGCTTGGTTGGATGCTAACTATAATAATTCAATTCTGTGAGATGATTTTTGTTCAGGTACAAATGGTATAGACCAATGCATATTGAAATACCAAAAGATGAATTATACATACTTCAGGCTAGGCCGGTACACCCAGAAGGAAAAATATTACAGATTTATGCAGCGGTAGGATAAGTCGACATTTCAATCACTCTGTTTCATAATTTGGTTATGAAATTTCTTGAACTGACACGTCATGATGTCCATGTTATTTTGTAATAGGCTTTATTGAGCCTGATCATGTTAGTATAATGTTTTCAAGCTTCCATTCGTAGCAAATTGAAATATTGACATTGGCATACAATACAACGATCAATCAAGCAGCTATCCTCGTTTTCCTCCCCTAACCATAAACGGCTAGGGTAAACTCTCCCTTCCAGATTTCACCAACGAGCCCATGGATTCGCCTCCCCTCTGCTGCCGCTCCGACGACCGGTGGCAGGGAGGAGAATCCCAGTGCCACCGCTCCGTGTAGTAGTTTAGGTTAGTTTTTTTAGTCCTCGCAGGTGCGGCGCTCGGCGGATGGCGGCACTTCTTCTTCAAGTTTGTCTTTCGGGCTTCGATCCTCCTTCAGTTTGTCCGTCTGAACATAGTCGACGGAACTCCGGCGTAGACTCCCGTCGTCTCCTTGGGGCGGTGAGGTTAGGGTTTCTCGTCATTTTGTGATATTTGGTGTCAGGTGCTTCAAATCTATGCAAGGGTTCAAGGACGACGACTGTGGCTCCAGGGCGCTGGTCCTTAAGGGCACGTGCACAAAGACTTCCTGGCAGTCATTGACAAGGTCAAGCCGGCTCCGGTAGGGGAGCGGCGACAGCGGCGCGTTGGCGGCTCGTTCTGGCGGCAATAGTGGTTTATCGGTGGTGTTGAAATCTCGATGTAATTTTTATTATATTTGAGATGCTTTGTACTTCCGGTGAACTTTTATAATAGATCTGATGTTTTTCGCAAAAAGAAGTATTGACATTAAAACCATGACAAGGAGACACATGGCATATCGATACATCCAAACGGAGCCCAGCTACATGGAGCCTGATAAAAGAAGAGAACAAAAACAATATTTTGAAACATCAAAAAAGGAAGCAATTATACATGTACATATAGATGTGTAGTAGTATGAGCGTACAAACTTTTATCAGTATTACCTTTTTCTTCCGTGGTGTACGCAAAAGAAGGACAAATATATGCATCCATCTACAGTCGCCTTTTTTTTCCTTTGAGATCTCTTTTCCTTTTTGGAGCCACAAATTTGTCCTTTTTGTGTAGCTTACTAATGAACGTATTTGTAATAAAAAAATTAGAGATATGTAGAAACATCAATACATTCCGGTAGATTTTTCAGTACCAACCCTTTAAAAGTGCATGCTTATGTTTCAAAATTACTTTCTCAATTTTAATAGTGTTTCACAATATATTTTGACCTAGACCGTGCGGATGCATAGGTTTGTAAAACTGTAAAGTGATTGAATGAACAACATTTGAATTTCATTGATTCAAGCAATATATACAAGTGGAAGCGACACCTCCAAAAGGCGTCGGTTACAGGGGATAGAGAGAAAGAAGGGTGCGTCCGTTCTTAAACGTCGGACGCGACTGTTCGGGTTGGACTGTTCGGGTTGGACATACCCCAACCGTCGCATTGTTTCACTAATGACGGTTCCTAATGACTGTTTGAGTAATTAGCACGTGATAATTAATCAAATCAACGGACATAAACTAATCTAATCTTAACACTCCCCTTGTACAACACCGCTTTTCAAATAATTCATCATTATAGCCTTCTTGTATATTGATCGTCCGACTTAAAAAATCTATTGCATAGAGAGTCACCTCCAAAAAAGCCTGTGGAAAAAATATGAGAAAAATGATAGTGGTCTAATTACATTAGGCTTATACTGGATCATCTTGAAAGAGGTCCACAAACTATCAATTATTGCGAGTTCGGCCGGCCGGGCTGCTAGCTAGCTCGACCAAACCAATTCGAGTGAATGAAGAATCACACTATACTACTCCTACGGAGTAGTAGTAATGAGCGTGGAATAAATTGGACGGCAGGTTGCATGGATAAAGGCCGGGCATGCATGCACCGACTCTCGATGAATGCGTATTTCAATTAACTGGCAAATCTTTCTTGCCAAACAGTAGGCACATGCCTATACGACGCGCCATTTACCACTGCACTGGGATCTCACGTCACCGGCCGTCTATAAACCAAGAGGATCACAAATGAACTTCTGCGGAGTCGATCCATCCCCTGACGCAGACATCGATCAAGATCGAGAGAGCCGACCGGTCGACCATGGCGACGGCTGGTGGTCGGTGGGTCGTTGCGGCGGCGATAGTGGTGCTGCTGCTGACCACGGTGTCATCAGCATCAGCAGCAGCAGGTGTTGACTCAGCAGCGACGACACCGGCCAAGGCGCGGCGGCTCCCTCCGACACTCCCTACAGAGCCCTTCCCAGTGCCAAAGCCCCCTTCGTCGTCGTGGAAGACGGTGAAATCGTCTCTTCCTCCTCGCCACCGCCTCCCCACGGAACCGCCGTCGGAAAAGCGTATGTAAGATGATGTATATACCTAACTAGTAATACAGGGAGTAGCAAAGCATGCGGCGGCACAAGAATCTGCATGCATGGTGCTGCCCTTGATCAGTTGATCTATCTGTGTGAGTATGGGTTCATGTCGTCGCTCTGTTGCATTTGATATGTACCAAGAATGAATAAATTGATAATGATTGTGGATGTGTGTTTTTCTTTTTTCTTTTTCAAAAAGCACATGTAATTTTATTCGTACTCAGAACCATTATAACTAACCAGTACAATGTTTTGGATCCAAGATCCAAAAGACTACTACATAGTAACTTCTACAGCTAAGAATTAGAGAGCTCCTTTGGCGCCCTAGTGGGAGGTGGCCCATATAGCTCGCTTGACTGTTGCTCTCGCTCGACATTGCAAACTAATCGTTCGATCCATCTAGCGAAAAATTTTCAAAAAAAAAAAAAAAATCTAGTGATTTTTTTCAATTGCGAGCACATGCTGTGAAAAAGTGCATGAATTCAAAAAAATATTCCTGAATTCAAAAAAGTTCATGAATTTGAAAGAGAGAAGTGCATAAATCAACCCTCAACTCCTGGGTGGGTCTAATATACACTCCTCATCTATTATACCGTCTAATTTGCAGCACCCTCCAACTCTCAAAACCAGATGAATTACCCCCCCCCCCCCCCCGGCTCGCCTTGACCCTGGTTTTGGTCCAGTCAGCACATGTTGACCAGGTCAACTCGTCCATTCAGCACGCCATGTCAGCAATGAAATGAATGTATAATGCATAAATCTATAGTTTAAAAAATCTCCTAATCTGCTGGTCAAAATTTGGCAGCATTTTGGTGCCATTTGGTACCATTTGGGCATCATATGAACAAATAAAAAGGCTTGAACAGAACTTGGTCTCACATACATATAGATAGGTCTGAAACACACATACATAGGTCTCAAATACATATAGATAGGTCTGATACACACATACATAGGTCTCACATACATATAGATAGGTCTGATACACACATAGGTCTCACATAGATAGGTCTGATCGACACCCAAATCTCACAAGCACACAAATAACTCTCAATGTTCAAATCCCAACAAGCTTCGAAACCGAGCATATTTGGCCTTGCCAGTGCCCTTGCCTTTGTTACTGCCATTGCTACTGCTCCTCTCTTTGGTAGCTTTGTTGCTAGTTGTCGCGCGAGAAGTACCAGTGCAGACATTGACATTCACATTCGAACTTCCATGTACATTGAAGGTATTTCCAGAAAAATTGTTTGACCTGCTGTTGTTGTTAGTTGGCGCCCTTCTCTTTGCTTGTCTTGGTGGTGCCATCTCCTCGGTGGCCCTTCTTTTGTGTGAAGTGCTTTGTTGTGAACTCTGTAATAGAACAATTAGATGTACTACATTATATCAGCAGCAGTGGTACAAAAAAGAAAGTAAAGGAGAAAAATATGGTGAATGAGCTTACCGGAACAGGTGCTTCACTTGGTGGGCGAGCACTTCCCCTAGGAGCACTAGGAGCAGCAGCAGGTGGAGCACTATCACTAGGAGCAGAAGCAGATGAAGCACTAGCACTAGGTACTCCATTTCTTTGTTTGCAAGTTGTCTTGTTGTGTCCACTATGTTTGCACAAGCTACACTTGATCACTGTGCCAACCTTACTAACTTTGCTTGCCTTTGGTTTTTCTTCCTCTTCTCTTGTTCTACACTTCTTTTTCCTACCAGGCATATTGATGTGCCCAGGTGCTTTTGGTTTTGGTCTCTGAGACACAGGCCATGCAGCTCTTCCCTCAAGAGGTTGCAGACAATAAGCATAAGTTTTTTTTGAAATTATCCACTTTGTAGCAATCAGCAATGTAATCATCCAGTTTGTTTGTAGTGCAGTGTATGCAGCTGATGGCATGAGAGCAAGGAAGGCCTGACAGCTGCCAATACCTCCTTTCCTACAATCTGACAGTGTACCTATGTACTCTTGTCTTCACTTCACAAGCATCATTGCCATTAAAAATTGCATGACAATAAGCAGAATAATCTATGCTTTTTTGTAGTTTCTTCAGTACTTTTGGACAGATGATGCCAGTCCAACTTTCCATCTCACTTCTCATTTCCTGTATCCTGATCATGATTTGCTGCCTAATTGTCTCGAACATTGTTATCACACGATATAATCTAGCCTCAACTATCCATTTGTTAAAAGTTTCAGAAATGTTGTTGTCCACAGAATCACAACAACTTCCTAACCTGAACCAAGCCCTGCTCCAGTGTTGTGGGTCTATGTTCATAACATCCCTTGCTCCATCAGGTGTGCATTGTGCTAACTTGGCCCTTGCAAGATTGAACAGCATTGTGCAAGGTGCTTTTGCACAAGCCCAGAATAGCTTTTGCCAGTCCTTTTCCCTATATTTTTTTCCTCTAGTTAGCATATATGTGCCTAGCACAGTTCCTATGCTCTTCCATTGGAGCCCAATGGTGAGGGTTGTGTTAGGGGTTAAGTCAGACGTGGCATGCTGGTCAAATGGTCAACATGTGTTGACTGGACCAAAACCAGGGTCAAGACGAGATAGGGGGGTAATTCATCTGGTTTTGAGAGTTGGAGGGTGCAACTTAGACGGTATAATAGATGAGGGGTGTATATTAGACCCACCCAGGAGTTGAGGGTTGATATATGCACTTCTCTCAATTTGAAAATAGTTCACCAATTTGAAAAACAATTCACAACTTTGAAAAATGTTCATAAGATTGAAAAGGTTCACAATTTTTTTAAATATTCACGAATTTCAAAATTTATTCATGAATTTGGACAAAGTTCAAGATTTTGTAAAAAATACACGGATTTTGAAAAAAGTTCATCGATTTTGAAAAAAAAATCACGAATTTGGAAAAGGTCCTCGGGTTTTAAGAAAAAAAATCTCGGAATTGAAGTTCATCGATTTAAAAAATATAACTGATTTGAAAAAAGTTCGCGGATTTTGAAAATAAGTTCACTTAAAAAAAGTTGCAAAAACTGAAAAAGGTTCATGGATTTCAAAAAAGTTCATTGGAAAGTTAGTAAAAAACTGAAAAACCACGGATATGAAAAAAGTTCGTGAAAATCGAAAAAAATTCCCGCATTTAAAAAAAGAAAAGGAAAAAACAAATGAAAAAGGAAACAGAAAATAATAAAAACGAGTAAAACTCGAAGAAAAACCAGCCAAGAAAAAAAGAAAAGAAAAACCAAAGTCCTCTTTTTAGTGTTACAAGTTGACGCACAAAAAAATACTCCCTCCATCCCATAATACAAAAACGCTCTTATATTATGGGAAGCGTTTTTGACACTTAGTGTAAAAAACGCTCTTATATTATGGGACGGATGGAGTAGAAAACAGTAGGTAGTCACATAAGGTGAGGTGTCCCAGCTGGTTGTCGTGGTTAGAATTACACACACGTCCATTTTTTGAAGTTTGAAGAAACAAAAAACAAAACCGTAAATGGGCCAAGCCAAGGCCGGAAGAGGGGGTGTGCGCCGGTTTGTAAATTTGCCTTTAACGGGCGCTGGGGGCGCCAAATAGGAAATGCGTAAGAATTATGATATGATCTCTTGGTGACATCTCCTCCGTATTACCAGAGTAGATAGGGCACTCGCGTATTGTCGTCGGCAGCGGAGGTTCCTCACACAGATTGCAATCACCTTTCTTCTTCGGTTCTCCAAAATCTGTATCTAGGTCTTTCAATTCTTCTTCAATACGCCCCAGCTGGTCAAAACGACAATCAACCGATGGATCAAAAGGCACATCCCGCCGGTCCTATTCCCCAAGTTCTACTCGATGGATCCAAAACGAAATCGATCTAGGTTGGTTAAATATCATCCATTGTTTTTTCTTTCCCTGTCATGTATTCTTTTGACTACTTCGTTGCCGTGTAATTAGTCGTTTCAAAGGAAAAAGTTTCTTGTCATGTACTAATTAAAACAAGAAAACACCATATGAGTTCATAGAGTATTTCCCAATAAAGAACCGTGTTGTGTGCCCATCGACAATTTTGAATTTTATTAGATGCCTGGACATAAGCTGAGATGCTTTCTTGATCTGTTCGTTCAGCTGATCAACATGTTCTTGTAAAGATTTAGGTGACAATGGTTCAAGATACACGTTCAGTCATACTATAGAAAGAAAAAGAAACGATGTAATTGTTGAAGGTTGTTCATTGCCTAAACCTTGAGTACTAAATCTGATTTTGTTATAGAGTACTAAATCTGAATAGTTGCTTCACATGGTATTTCGTGAACAAATTTATGTATGTGCCATACTTGTATTCATATTGTGAAGCAACCGGCTGTGTTTTAATTATTTGTCTCGCATCACCACTATGCAGTAGCATTGCCTCTTTCCTATAATGGTGCACCCTTGCGATTGCTCTCCTGTGTGCACTACCTCCAGTGCACCTTGGTCGAAGACTTCTCATCGCTAGCCTCCACGTTGCCATGCGTACTGAGAAGAGACCGCGCTATGCAGAGAAGGTATGTATGTCTCTAGCTCTCTATCTATAAAAACCTTATGTTATATCCCCGTGCGATTATGTCATGAAGGTTGATAAAAAAGTATACATGATGGTTAATATTAAGGGCCCCCAATTCCCAGTTTCGCCCCGGGCCTCCGAACTCTCAGGACCGGCCCCTGGTTCCTACAAAGTAGATAAATGTGTTCCCAATGGTCCGAGAAGTGAACTAGATAGCTCCCGTCAACAATTCCGATGGAGCCCTTACCGCAAAAATTGAAGCCCCAACCACCATCTCGCCAGTGCATTACTCGTGTGCGCTGTCCAAAGCCGCCACAACGCTCCAACGCTAAGGAATCCTGTAGTGCTAAGAGATGAGCCCGTCGCCACCTGCTAGGAATACTTTGTCTGCCTGCTTCCTCCGGTGATGGTGAGGTGGGTAGGGAGGGGAGGATACGGGAGCGGCGTCTAGGGTTTCGCCCGGCCACCCTGGGAGCGACTCATGCGTCTCATACATTTGGTTTCACTTCAAAATGATGTAAATACAATCGGTCTCTATAACAGCATGATGTCAATAGCCTATCAAGTCGACAAGAATGCACACAACTAAACTATTAAAAAGGAAACATGACAATCAACTGTCGACATTAGTCCTGCAAAGCAACTACTCCAAAGAAAGGAACAATAATGCACATGTATTGGCTATGTTGTATCCAGTCACTAAACTCCACACAATGCCAAACAAGGGCCTCTCTGATTCGTAGGACTCTCAAAATGCAGGAATAGGAAAAACACATGACTGTAGTGGTATGTCCACATGAATCTTGTAGGATTAGAAAACCGTGGAAATTTGATCAAAGAGTGTTTGATGCCACATGAAGAAAAAGGAACTGCACAAAGAGGGTTCAGTAGATTGAAATATTCCTCATAATAGTGTGCCAAGCAATCTTTAGGATTTTTTCCCTAAAGATTATATTCATGTGAATAATTATAAAACGATCTATGTAGAAAAAAAAATCGTAAGGGTCCAAACCCTCCAAAACTCTTATGGAATTCCTTTAAACCAAAGGAGTCATAAATTTCATGCAAAATTTAGCATTGCCCCAAACTAGTAAAGGCCAGACCTAGGGTTTTTACCAAGAGAGCACGTTTGAAAAAAATAAAATCCAAATCATGTTTTCACAAGAAAACATTGCATAAATGCCACCATTGCTGGACCAAACTAGTAAAGTAAGACCTCACCCAAAGCTCAAGAAACACAAAGTTTCTTAGTGTCACCGTTTCACTGAATTTGCAAGTACTGTTTTGCACAAGTACGTTAACTCAGTCATATTAATTTGTTTTCACGTTATAGTTTTGTGCTAACAGTAAACCCAAAGAGTTCCAAGATGGGAAAAAGTTATACAAATTGCCCATACCATCGTATGGCATTGAATTTCATTTCAAAAATTGGAGTGCCCTACACCAAAAGATTAAAGATCACATTTACCGAAGCGTATATATCATATACAGTTACTGCATCTGTGCAAAAAGGAGCTCATTCCACGTATCCGGTATACCCGGAAGGCACCAGTGCAAGCAATCGTAAACGTCCCTCTGAACTTCGGTGCTATGGTTCGAGATGTGGCCCTCGATCGCTCCGCAGCTGCGAGATCGCGCTGACATCCAGGAGCTTGACCCGAGTCCCGTTCACCGCGCGCTCCGCGGCCAAGTCACTCGAGCGATCCTGCGAGACCCCGCTCCCGCCGGACAAGGGGACGGTGCTGTCGCACCTCCCCCCGGCGTTCCACTCGCCGTCGACGAAATGCACCGGCGAGATGGTCCTCAGGAAAACGCTCACCCGAGGATGACGCGCGAGCTGCGCGTCCGCCCACCTGGCGATGCTGTGGAGCTTGGCGTCCCTCGCATGGCTGAGGTTCGCTTCCCCCACCGGCTTCCCGCCGCCGTACAGCTTCCAGCGGTTCCTGCTGAATCTCACCTTGTTCCAGTGATGGCCGGTGTTGAGCACCAGCGTGTCGAAG
The DNA here is from genome assembly GCA_039707655.1 of Elymus sibiricus. Taxonomy (NCBI): domain Eukaryota; kingdom Viridiplantae; phylum Streptophyta; class Magnoliopsida; order Poales; family Poaceae; genus Elymus; species Elymus sibiricus. The sequence goes on from CM077674.1 coordinate 311,035,973, forward strand.
CTGGGGAGGTGCTCCTGCAGGAACGGCGCCGGCCGGTCGAGATGCAGCGCGTAGCTCCTCCTCTTGTCCGTCAGAGGCTCCAGCTGGGACAGGGTGGCGGACCAGTAGAAGAGGATGGTGGTGTTGGTCTCTGGAAATCGGTAGGCGGAGCCACCCGGACTGAAAGGCGACGGGGCCTTTTCAAGGCCGTATCTCCGGCCGACGTCTTCAACCTCGGGGCTGCGCTTGCCGCCTGTCGCGATGCACATCATGGACTGGAACTGCTCTCTGCCCAGCGAATCGCCCACGAATGCCAGAGTCCTGTGCCTCATCCTGTGATCAAGCATCGCCATGACCCATGGATGTGTTACAACTTACGATCGACGAGTCCTCGTGACAAAATCTATTGGAGAGGGGCGCAGATAATGGGAGCATGTACCTTTGAAGAAAGTTTGGCCCAGAGAACTCGGGCATCTCGCAATCATGCGGCTGCCACCGGTAGCTCTCGTACGAGAAATCTGTCCGTTCCGTCCTGCGGCAAGACCACATTCGTGACAGCCATCGCCTGCACTCGTTGCCGGAGTAGAGCGGCCTCCTCGCATCCGCCACCCACTTGCCCTTTGCATAGTTGTTACAGGCTATCCATTAACAAACAACGCCCTGTCAGTATTATATAGGCAGTGGGAGGAGAATTCGATGTGCGCAGAGTTGAAACCGCGAAATCTCCACGCTTGGATAAACAAGTCATCACACAAAGCTTGTGGTGAATAAGAAGACAGAGAACAATGAGTTGACAGTACCTTTGAGAGCGCGAGTGCGGTCAGAAGCTTGATCTGCAGGCGCAGCTGGACCTCCTCGTCGTTGTAGCAGCACATCACCGTCTCCATGTCCAAGACGGTGCTGCTGCTGCTGCGGCAGGAAGACTGATGTCAGAAAAGGGCATGCAGGAAACAAGTCATGCATTTTTCCCGTCACAGCCATTGATTCTCTTCTTCACGTTAACGGGAGAAAGAAGAAGGAGAAGAGGATACAAGAAGGCGGAGGGAGATCGATGCATGGGCGGACCAAGACAACAACATAGGTAGTACAGTACGTACCTTGGGCTTGGGGGAGATGTCTGGCCGTTATGCTGCTGCCAGAGTTTGTGAGGATCGGGGATACGTCCAGCACGAACCAGACAGCAACTGACACAAGGAGGAGAAGCACACGGCCCAAGCGAGGCATGTCGACGAGAATGCCGCCTTCCATTTCGCCAAAAGCTACCGTGACTTTACGCCCGGAGCTTTGCTTAAGTAGCAATGCTTCGCTTCATCGTGCACCTCCTCGTGCTTGCATTTCTTTCTTGCTCCATCCGTTTGAGGGGAGAACGTGGTGTGCAAGCTTGGGAAGAAGATGTTGGAGTAGTATTTTATAGGCCTATTACTGCGCCGTTGAGATCATGCATCGAGTTGACTGCCCTCTCATCTGTGCTGTGCTGTGCTGGCGAGGAATCACGTCACGTGCTGCAATGTGCAACGAAGCAAAGCAGCTAGGCACGCAGAGGAGAAGAAGAACCACGGGAAACGCATGTAAACGGAGACCAAATTTGTTGCCCTCTTCGATTTCAAAAACTGGAGTAGATCAGAACTTCCTGCTCTGCCGTTTGCTATCCCCCCTCCCTCCCTCTTTACTGAAACCATCGTCCCTGATGTGGTCGTTTTATATTAGGCACCATCTGGACAGAAGTTACAGTAGTAGCTCGGTAAGTAGTACAATTTACAGAGCTCCTTTTGAAGGCTGTGGCCATGGCTAAGCGAATGCAGGAAGACACAATACGGATTGGGGATGAGATTTCAGAAGAATTAGGGCATCTCTAGGCCATCCAATAGTTTAATTCTCCACCCTATCCGCTATCCGTTAATTCCTCACTTTTTGGGAATTAAACTTTTGCCCAACTAGCTCATCCCCAAACCTTAGTTCCTCAAATATTTTTTTTCCACACAAATTTAAAATGATTTCATTGCATAATTGAACAACAGTACCACATTGACATCATGCATAGCATAATTAAACAGTCCATTACCTACTACATTACCACCACATCGACATCGAATTAGCTAAAGTATCAAGATAAACTAAATAGAACTAGATATATAAAAGAGTAGCTCTACTCCTCCACGGATTGGAAGAACGCGCAGCTCTTCGTGACGAGCTGCGCGTCCTTGAGGAGATTGGCCATGAAGGCGGCATCGGCTCGTCCGGCCTCGAGCTGTGCCTCGGCCTTTTCATGGTGCATTTATTTGGCATTATTGATTTTTTTTTGTGGGAATGGCATTATTGATATTGATACTTATTCCTACAATCTTTGTCAAACTTAAGACAGTTAACTTAGAGACAAAACAAATATGACTTGCATTTTAGGATGGAGGGGGTATGGGTTTGAAATTCTCTGAGGAGTCACATTCCTTTTCGAGCGAGTATAATATATATGCAACAAAACTAGCCTCAACGAACGATATCTTACAATTTCTTCATCATGTGTCTTAAGTAATAAAACAGTTTCAAACCAACCAACAATTTACAATCGTTTTTGAAGTTTCACGCTAATGACCAGATAATACACATGAATGTCAACTGCGCCGGATGATGTGTTCATGGTCTCGTGGTTAGTCGAGCAAAAGTGCAGAAAAAGAAGGGATAGGAGATCAAAACGCGACAGAGCAGACCAGCACAACACAAAACTATGTATTTTTGGGAGCAACAGAAGCAGCAAAAGAGATCTTACAGAATGCAACGTGATCTTAGATTTCATTTCCCATTGATAGCAGTGCCACATAAGAATGCAAGTTCAGAATGATTAGGGAGTTTTGGACGGCTGGGATGGTCTGGTTTGGGAGATGGACGGTGCATTTTGCGTGGGATTAAAATCGGCATAAATAAATAAATAAATAAAGAACCGGATTAGGATCGGGGGAATTGAACACGCAACCTTCTGATCTGGAGTCAGACGCGCTACCATTGCGCCACGGATCCGGTGTGCTGTTATTCGTTAATTAAATTCCATATCATGGTAATCACACTCAGCCTGTACGTGTTATGCATGTCCTATGCAGGTATGGCACATGGTGTTAAGGAGCCAACGTCTTGTTATACAGTTGGCTTAAACATCTCCGAGATGTCTGAGAAGCCACATGCCTTACTTCTGATGATAGTCCTGGATGGTCTCGTTTTTTTTACTTCTGATGATAGAAACCTGCCAACAGAAGTTCCATAACTAGCTCAGTGTACGATTACAGTTTACAGGACTCCCTTGAAGGGTGTGGCCATGGCTAAGCAATGCAGGAAGACACAACACAGATCAGGGATAGGGTTTCAGAACAACTACACAGCAGAGTGACAAAGACACAGAACCACGTAATTGTAGGAGCAACAGAAGCAGAACAACTGAACAAATCGCACCTGACGCCTTTTCGAGGGCAAGTCATGGATGGACACGACGAAATGGAGACACAGAATGCAGCATGATCTTGGTTGCCACTTGATAGCAATGCCACTGCTATACACGTCTACACACAACTTGATCGGCGGATACATAGCTATACATTACATGTTGTTAATTTTGTCGCCTGAAGATGGAGGAGCAAACTCGCTATAGTTGAGTATTTTGGAGCATAATTATTTTACAAGATCTCAACAGCGCAAAGGCAAAAAAGAAATTACAGGGGCTGGCTCCTGCCGAAAAAATGATTTATGTCATTACTATTTTTGGAAGAAAAGAATGCCCTCCTCCCTCCATCACATCTCCAGGTCTGAAGAAGACCAACGCTCTCACCGGGTGTTGCAAATCCTTGTGACAGCAATTACTGCAAAAGAATGAAAAACCATCACAGGTTAGGTAGATAGTTCTCACAGAATAAACCGGCAGTTCACCTAATTTAAACTGACAGATTGGAACTCAAGGCTTAAGAACATTCTTCTAGACTGCACATTCCTAATGCAGCAAACATTGCAACTGCAAACGGTCAAAGTTAGCAACATTGGTGTTGATGTGGACTGAATTTATCTGACTTCTAAAGAGATGATGCTCTCCAAATTACAATGTATAAACGCATATCGTCGAGGTTATGCAGTGCATATGTGTACATGGACCTCTTGACTCTACTGACAACAATCTAACACAACTTTTTGCCCCCATTTCCCCTTTGGTCCTAGTTTCAATCTGATTTGCAGGTTGGTTTCCCTCTTCTGCACAGCACATAATACAAAACTTTCTCCTGTGAACTTCAAAACGAATTGACACAACTAAAAATACTGGAATCAAGTTATGTATTTAACATTTCATTGGATAATGATACAGAAGAACATGTATAGAGACGGCAGAAAAAAGAGGACCTAAGCATCAGACTTCGAGGTTGACGGAGGGCATCTCGAACTCGGAGGTGATCTCCGCGATCTGCTTGCGGACGCTCATGTCGATGAAGTTGGAGCTGTCGCGGCCGTACTGCACGGTGAAGCCGGCGATGAGCTCCGGGTCAAGGCGGGTCTTGATCCGGACGTTGGCGGCGCCGGTGATGTTCTGCACGTGGGTGGCGATCTGCGCGAGGTCCTGCGACTCGAGCTGCACCACGGAGGTGACGACGGCCTCCTCGGTGCCGGTGAGCGCGTTGTAGGCGGTCTCGAACTCGCGCACGATCTGCGGCATCAGGGTCGCGCGGGTGTTGTCGATGACCACGTTGAGGAAGTTGACGGTGTGCGGCTGCAGCTCCGACGACTTGGCGATCTCGTCGATGAGCGCCGTCTTCTCCTCGCGCGGCACGGTGGGGTTGTCGAAGAACTCGGCGATGGCCTCCTCGGCGAAGATCTTCTCCAGCTTCTCCATGTCCGCGACGGTCGCGTCGAGGGAGTCGTTCTCCGCGGCCACCTCCGTCAGCGCGGTCGCGTAGTTCTCGGCCGCGGCATCGGCGCCGGCGGCCCTGGGCCTGCCGAGGTCGCCGCGGCGGCGGCGGGGCGCGGCGAGGCGGAGGGAGGGGAGGCCGCGCGCGACCGCGCAGGCGAAGGAGGCGGCGCGGGGCGCGGCGGCAGACGAGGGGGACGCGGCCGCGGCCGCGGGGCAGAGGGTGATGGAGGAGGCGAGGCGGAGGGCGGCCATGGGTCGCGCGCGTCGGGGAGCGTGGGGTGGGGAGTGGTGTGGAGCTGCCTTGGCTGGCTTTGGTCTGCTGGGAAGAGGAGAGAGGAAGAGAGGTTTGGGTGGGCAATGGACGGGTGGGATCCGGTGGCTGCGAGATCGGACGACGGAGGGGTGTCGTGGGCGTCCCGCGTGGTCGGAGATGTGTGGCCTGTGGTGGGATGAGGTGGATAAGAAATGGATGACCGTGTGCGACGATGACAAGATAGGCGGCACTTGGGAATCAGGCTTCAGACAGCGGGGGTTTCAGTGATATATTTATTTGAAAAATTCAGAAGTGTATTTATAGGTTTAAAAAAAATTCAAACAAATTGGACCATGGACTTGCCTGAAGAAATTCCGGGTTTGCAGAAATTTGCACAAAATATAGAAGGAAGAAATTCAGTCACGGGCTGAACAAACAACACAAATAATATGATCTAAAATGAGAAAACTGCAGCAACGTTATCTGGTGTTATGGATCATCATATATTTTTCTTCTTGATTTATTAGAAGAACAAGGAGGAAGCTTCTCTCTCTCTCTCTCTCTCACACACACACACACACACACACACACACACACACAAAAGGGAGGGAGTTCCCAGCTCCATTTCATTGAAATGAAACCACCAAGTCATGTTTACATCACAGTCTAGCAGAAACGATGGGCTAAGATGTAAAGCCAAGGTTTCTGTACCAAAACTCTCCTTCTTAATTAATGAATGAGGCAAATCTTTTGCCTCTGTGTCAAAAAAAAAAACAGTCTAGCAGAAACATGAAACCCCAGCAGCCTTTTCTTTCTTTCCTTTTTGTTTCAGAGTGCAATCCCACACACATGACTATATGAGATTTATTTTGGTACACCATATTTTTTTTTTAAAGCAATAAAATATATTGCACTTAAACCTGGTGTTCGCTGCATCATATTCCCTACCTTTCAGAGCCATCACCATTGTTTGACAGCTAGCTTCAAAAATCACTCTCTGGGCTCCAAGGTCTGCTGCTCCTTGAATCGCTTCCAAGCAAGCACCAATCTCAGCCTGCAAACGAGTTCTAATATGCTCAAGCTTTCCCGCCGCTGCAGCAAGGAAGCTCCCAACCCACGCTCCCGACTCCGACGACTCGAGGAAGGAAGCATCAGTGTTGATCTTTACAAAGCCATTTTCAGGGGGTTCCCAAACTGATTGCTGACTACTCATTTGCATTGGGGGGGGGGGGGGGGGGGGGGGGGGGGGGGGGCTCTGTACACTCGCAAAATCAGTGATGTGCTTATTAATATATAAAAGAACTAATCAGAGCACAAACCTGATGAATCAAATCATGCGAGTCCCTACATTCACATAGGTTAATTCGGACGTCCTTCAGCCCCTACTCACGCCACACTGCTTTCACCTTCTTGCATTTGAGAAAAATGTGCCCCCCATCTTCATCTAGCCGAGAGCACATGGGGCACCTTGTGTCCAGATCAGTTCTCTTGCGTTTGATGGTCAGACAGCGGGGTTTTCAGTGATCTATTTATTTGAAAAATTCTCAAGTGTATTTGTAGGTTTCAAAAAATTCAAACAAATTGGATCACGGTCTTGCTGGGAATACACTATGGGTTGGCAGGAAATTTGTGCAAAATATAGGAGGAAGCAATTCAGTCACGGGCTGAACAAACAGCACAAAAACTACAGGATGATCTAAAATGAGAAAAAAAAAATGCAGCAACACTATTTGGTCCTATTGATCATTGTATATTTTTCGTGTTGAGGGGTTTCATTGAAATGAAGCCACCATGTCATGTTTACATCACAGTCCAGAAGAAACATAAAGCCTTTTTCTTTTCTTTTTGTTCAGAGTGCGATCCCACACACATGAGATTTATTTAGAAAACCTGTAGATGCATTTAAGAAAGAATTTTCTTTACCAGAGCTCGATACGCAAAAGCATTTACCAATCAGCCTCCGCACAACATTGCTGGGCTGGACACGCAAGCAAGAACAATCAAATTAATAGGCTTCAGACAGCGGGGGTTTCAGTAATTTATTGAAATTTCAGAAGTGCATTTATAGGTTTCAACAAATTCAAACAAATTAGATCACGGGCTTGCTGGAACACACTGTGGGTTGGCAGAAAATTTGTGCAAAATATAGGAGAAGAAACATAAAGCCTTTTTCTTTTCTTTTTCAGAGTGCAATCCCACACAGATGAGATTTATTTTGAAAATCTGTAGATGCATTTAAGAAAGCATTTTCTTTACCAGAACTCGATACGCAAAAGCATTTACCAATCAGGCTCCACACAACATCGCTGGGCCTGGGCTCGACACACGGGTAAGAAAGAACAAACAATGAAATTAATAGGATCGATAGCATCATAGTACTAACACAGTTTAGCGGAAAAGGTTTCAAACTACCACATAGACTGAAATGTTACCAGTTCGTTAAGAAAACAAAGTTATCACCAGAAACCAAAACAGAGTTTTGGAAATAGAGTACAGGTACAGAAACAGCTAATTAAACTCAATAAGATGAAACCAAATAGAGCTGCTCCTCCTAATTTTTTCCTGCCATCTTTCAGATCAGACCTTCTCTACTCCTGTACCAAAGCCACAAGTTCAATAACTGCCTTCATACATGACTTCCAAATCCTTCTGATCTGAAATTCATGAATTGAGCTCTCAAGAGCTCCCATAATTTCTCCAAAGTTACTTTATGCAAAGTTTAAATAGGAAAAGCCGCATTCATATCATAGCTGGTGCAGGTGCAACAATGCAACTATATCATTCTCTTCTCTTGCAACAATTTCAAAACAGAATTATGCAGTAACTTCAAGACCCAGCGCGCTTAACAAAGGAGGATAGGTCTTCGCCTACATAAAAAGCTGGATAGGTTACCAAATCGGTAACATTAACAAGCAGTCTTAGTAGCAAGCATCATCCCGCAAGGTCTATAAAGCAGGAAACGAACAACAAACCAACAAGAGTAAATCGTTCAACTTCAGGAAGCATTCCCCCTGCACAAGCAGTCACATAAGCACCCGCTAGCCCCGGAACACACTCCTCAACGGTCAATGTACCTCTTGACAAACTCCTTCGCCATCAGAACATGTGGGGGTGGCAACAACTGGCATGCACGCCAATGTCATGTCTGTTAGTTGCCACCAAAAGGCAACCCTTACCTGTGCACTTCTCAAGATGACCCTTGTGGGATGCTCTATTGTGACGGTTGATGTCAGCCCGCTTATTCTGCATAGGCACTAGTGCTTGGTGACGCTCCAAATAGCATATCAGACAGTATATCTTGTTGCCCTTCAGCTTCATCACCTCACCCCAGAACTGTAAATGAAGGAATTTTTCCTTTTCCATGTCGTCCAGTTCCTTAATTGACCAGAAAAGAAGTACACGAGAGGTTAACATAAGATTCCAGATGCATCAAATTAGTTCCAATAAAAAGTAAGGACAAGAGAGCCAGCATTACTAGGACAAGCAAATTGGAGCAAAATGAAACTATGAGGGGGCAGGAATTTGCATGCAACAGAGTTTCTTCCATTCACCCACAGAAGTTCCCTTGCCTAACCTTGCCTAAGCAATTAATTATTGTTATCTCCCAAACAATCGCAACTAAAAATTAGGCAGCATCACCTATTTGCAAATGGCATAAGTGGAATTGTTGCTTAGTTTGTGCAAGTTAGGTGATCATGCAACCATCATCCTAGTCTGAAGCATAAAAAAGCGGGATCATCAAAATTCGCAAATCAACACTTGTGAGACACAATCTCCCATTTGCAAAGTACATAAGTGCAAGCATACAATTCTAGAAGAGAGGGGGCTCTGCAATTACTGGAGGTACAACATCATTATGCATCGAACCTACACTGAATCCAATAGACAAATGAACTGCACTTGAAAAGAAACAGCACATGACAGACAAAAAACAGTCAATATCTGCGGCCTGTGCATTTGAAACCCTGCAATACCTGAGGGATGCTGGGAGAAGGGGACGAAGCAGGGACGCTGGCCGTGGCAGCAGGGATGCTGGGAGTAGGGGACGAAGCTGGGCCGCTGGCCGTGGCAGCAGGGATGCTGGGAGCAGGGGACGAAGCTGGGCCGCTGGCCGTGGCAGCAGGGATGCTGGGAGCAGGGGACGAAGCTGGGCCGCTGGCCGTGGCAGGACGGCTCAGCGGGGCTGCGGGCGGAATACGGCGGCTCGGAGGAGGAGGAGCAGGGCGAGCATGGTGCCGAAACCAGCCCCTCGGCAGACCATGGCGCGGAGCAGGTGGCGGGGCAACAGGGCCGAGGGTGGCCTGGGCATTCCTCCGTTTCCTCTTCCTGCTCACGACTAGGGTAAAGCCACCGTCATCTTCCAGTTTCCCGCCGGTGGCTGGGACTGACGACGCGGGGGCCGTGGGGACGGCAGCCGCCGAGTGGAGGATGATGTCATTGGTGGCCCGGAGAAAGCCGTCCGGTGGAGTAGGGTCCTCGGAGGAGAGCGGCGCCCCGTCGAGGACGATGGTGCTGGTGGGGGACAGGGCGCCGTGTGTCGGCGTGAGGCCCTCGGTCTGGGCGGCGAGAGGCGCGGGAGGGAGGAGCGCCACCGCCACGTCGGTGGCTGCGAGGGTGCCGAGTGGCAGCATTAAGTCCTCTGTGGCGATAGGCGCGGGGTGGAGGAGGACTGCTTCGGCGGCGGCGCGGTTGGCTCGTCGGCGGCGCCGTTTCTTGGCTTCTTTGTTTCCCTCCGCCGTCCCCGCCCAGAAAGTTCTCTGGCGCAGGGCAGAGAACAGACGGCGCAGGAAATCGATCAGCCAAGCGCGCGTCGCGCCTCCGGGAAGCTTCATGGCGGCGGTGCGTGGAGGCGGAAGGGAAGCCGGGCAGGGGGGCGCGGAGCCGACGGCGAGGGGACGTTGGTTTCTTTTCTTTTTTCTTTTTTCTTTGAGCTGGCCGTTGGTTTCTTTGCGAGCGAGGGGATCAGAGGAGGGGGAGAAGGCGGGTTTATATACAGTAGGGGGGAGTTCGGAATTGTACATGATTCCACGTATGCATCTACACCTAACGTGAACTTTTTATTTTACTTTCAATGTTGCTAAGAGTAAAATGCATCCATTGTCCTTGAACTTGCGCCCAAACACTGTATAAGAGCAACTCCAACGCGCCGACCCATCTCGTCCCCGCGTGTCCATTTGGGTCAAAACAAAGAGAAAAGTCGGCCCAACGCGCGGACCCAAACGGACGCGCGTCCGCTTTTCGTCCGCCTGCCGACCCATTCCCGGCCCAAATTTGGGCCTCATTTGCGTCGGCGTGGACACGAAACGGACGCGCGCGACGCCCGACTACTCCCTCCCTGGCCCGCCAGCCGGTGGCACAACCACCACCATTTTCCCCCACTTTCCCAAAAAATTCCCGGCCGCTCGCCATGGACGACGAGCCGACCCTCGACGCCGCCGCCGGCCTCGCCTCCCTCGCCTCCTCTGGCCTCACCTCCGCCAAAGGCAAGCCCCAGGCGCCCCGCAAGACGGCGGCGCAACCCAAGAAGAAGCAGTTGACTCCCGAGCAGCGGCCGTGCAGTCGGCCAAGAGGAAGGGCCGAAGGCACGCGCAGGACCGCAAGCTCGAAGCCGCCGCCGTCGCCGCAGCTGCACAGCAGGAGGAAACCAATGCCCGAGTCGCAGCTGCAACAAGGGAGGCCCTGCTCTACCTAGGGTTAAACCCTGGGAATCACGGGCTCGTCGGCGCCGCCGTGGCCGCGGCCAGCACGGGCTCGTTGGTATTCCCTCGGGCGGGACGGCCAGAGTCGCCGCGCGCGTCTGCCACACAGCCGATTCCAGGCTTCCATGTCTATCTGCAAGCCTCCCGCTTCTCCGGGGAATGCTTGCCGGAGGTGAGCGTAGTTGCGCCGTCCACGCCCACGCCCGCGCCCACGGCCATCGACCTCAACGCAACACCGGTGGCCAGTGGATCATCCTCCGGAGGGGCGATGAAGCGCCCGCGGGAGATACCAGCCGACATGCATCCCGAGGCCCGCAACCTGTTCGACAGAATGCCGGCCACCGGTGAGGAAGAGATAACCAACCGTTTCATCATCGAGAACATCATCTTCGCAGGCGGTGCGGGCGCGGCTGCGTTCGATCCCGACGAGACCCAAAGCCAAGACAGCCGAGCGCCGTTCATGCCCGCCACCTTTGATCAAGATGGCTTGGACGACCCCTTCATGCAAGACCAGGTCGGCATGGGCAGCACCTAACCGCTCGACCACGAATTCCCGGAGGACTACGACCTTGACGAAGAAGAGATGGACATCGACGGGGAGCCGTTGTTCGAAGACGAGCTGTCCGCCCAAGCCGGCGCAAACAAGAAGCGCAAAAGCAAGCGGATAAAGGCGTACACGCAGCCGGAGGACAAGCTCCTTTGTGAGTGTTGGAGGGACATTGGACAAGACCCCAAGGTCGGCGCCGAGCAAAAGGCATCTACCTTTTGGCTTCGTGTTTATCGTGAGTACCATGAACGCAAGAAGTTCGCGCCGTACCAAATGGAGAGCAAGCGCGGGTGGGTGTCTCTCTCGAAGCGATGGAGGGTCATACAACAAGAGTGCAACAAGTTCTGTGCAACCCTTGAGAGCATCCAGACACGTCCCGTGAGCGGCCTCGGCATGAAAGACGTGGTATACATGCAGCCATCTTCGTTTTCGTTTTGCTTGCATGTCTACTAGCACGTCCATTTTACCATATGCTTGCATGGTATTCATTTGTAGGCATTCCAAGCTTTGGAGACATTCAAGGCCCAACATGACGGCAAGTCCTTCAACCTCACCCATTGTTGGATGGTCATCAATGGAGAGGAGAAGTTCAAGGCGCAATATGCTACCGGCAAGGCGCGTGGTGGGGCGAAAGCCGTCGAGGAGCATGGGGAGGACGAGAAGCCACGGCCGCAGGGGAAGACCAACTCCAAGAAGGAGGACAAACGTGATGTGGTGTCGATTGCCTTGCATGCCACTTTGGAGGGCATGATGAGCAAGAAGGACACAAGGGACGGGAAGCGCCATCAAGACAAGGAAGAGCAAATGAACGCCTTCATGGAGATTCAAAGGAGGAGGCTTGAGCTCGATGCGGAGAAGAAAGCCAAGTTGCTCAAGATGGAGGTGGAGAAGCAAGCGAAGATGCTCGAGATCGAGGCCGCCAATGCCAAGACCAAGGCAAAAGAAGTGGCGCTCGCTAGCATGATGACGGGGGTGGAGATCATGAAGGCGGACTTGAGCACGGTGTCGCCGAGGAAGAGGCCATGGTTCGAGAAGATGCAGGCCGACATGCTCAAGTTCGATGATACGTGATCTATGGCAGAGAGCGCCATCCCTTTTTTTGTATGCCGACAAGTGTGCTGGCTGGCATGACCATGGGCGAGATGGTGTGGTTGAACTCCCGCCCCTTTTTGTGTGCTGGCATGTGTGCCGGCCCCTGGCAGGTGCGCCCACATGAACTGTGCGCTGGTTTTTTTGGAGGCTGGCATGTATGCCGGCCGCTGGCATGGCGCCGGCATGAACTCTGGGCAATGGCATGATCTATGGTTGCGGGGCTTTTAAAAATTGTGTGCGGACATGAAATGGGTGGGCGCGTTGGGCGCACGGGCGACCCAAATGAAAAACGGGTGAAAGGATCGATATGGTTGACTAGAGGGGGGGGGTGAATAGGCAACTACCAATTTTTAGCTTTTCTTAATAAATTAGGTTTAGCAAGACATAGGTAGTCTAGATATGCAACTAGGTGAGCAACATATATGATGCTAACAACCACAACAATCACAAGCAAGCAAATGATACAACACAACAATAGCTTGCACAGAGTAAAGGTAAGAAATAACCACAAGTGGAGCCGGTGAAGACGAGGATGTGTTACCGAAGTTCCTTCCCTTTAAGGGGAAGTACGTCTCTGTTGGAGTGGTGTGGAGGCACAATGCACCCCAAGATGCCACTAAGGCCACCGTATTCTCCTCACGCCCTCGCACAATGCAAGAGCCGTGATTCCACTAGTGATGCCCTCGAAGGCGGCAACCGAACCTTTACAAACAAGGTTGGGGCTCTCTCCACAACCGAATTGGGGGCTCCCAACACCACCACGGAGCTTCACCACAATGGAATGTGGCTCCGAGTTGACCTCTTCCGTCTAGGGTGCTCAAACACCCAAGAGTAACAATATCCGCTAGTGATTAGTGGGGGAGGGATCAAATTTCTCTTGGTGGAAGTGTAGATCGGGGCCCTCTCACCCAAACCCTAGAAAATCAACAAGAGTTATTGGCTAGGGAGGGATATCGGGCAAAAATGGAGCTTGGAGCAACAATGGAGCTTGGGAGGATAAGAGGTCGGTCTTCTTGGGGAAGAAGACCCCCTTTATATAGTGGGGACAAATCCAACCGTTATCTTGCTCACAGCCCGCATGTGAGCGGTACTACCGCCCAGGGCGGTAGTACTCACAGAGTAGTGCAATGGCGCGGAGCCACGAGGCGGTAGTGCCGCCGGAGCGGTACTACTGCTCGCCCCAGCAGTACTACCGCTGGGGTTGCAGCTCAGGAGCCCACAGAGGCATGGCAGGAACAGGGGATTGTGGCAGTACCGCAACAGCGGTACTACCGCTCGATGAGAGCGGTACTACAGCTTATAAGCCGTAGTGCTGCGCACCCACTACCGCTGGGAGCGCGACGGGTCCAGAAGGAAGCGGAAGTGGAGCGGTAGTGTTCGGGTGGTACTACCGCTTGTAAGCGGTACTACCGCACGTACTACAGTTCCACTGCCATGCAAAGCCGATATGAAAAGTCAAGTCCCCAGAAGCAGCGGTACTACGCGCGGTACTGGACAACGGTACTACCGCTGCCAGGAGCGGTACTGCCGCTTGAGGCCTTCAGGACACATGCACAGAAAACAGAGGAGCAAACTCCATCGATGCGGGGAAGGAACGAGGGTGCAAATGAAAATGTGTACGTGTTGATTCCACCCAAATCTTTCCGAAGCGGACCCCCTCTTAATAGTACGGTTCTCCTACGACTCAAATCCACCGAAAAAGAAATGCAAGAAAATAACCGTCTTCACTTTAAGACTCCGAGGGGCACAAATCGTCTTGTGCCATATGTTAGAATATCTGAAATTCTCAATGCACACGATTAGTCCGCAAATGCACTGTCATCAATCACCAAAACAACTAAGGGAGAAATATGCCCTAACAATCTCCCCCTTTTTGGTGGATTGATGACAATACGGGATTTGCACAAAGTAAATAATCAAGATAATAAGCAAACCCAACATCTACAAAATATAGACGGGCTCCCACTACTGCAGGCGACCGCTAACGCGACACATGAATCAGAGACCCCGCGACCAAATTGTGTGTGATGCATGCATCGCAAACGGTGGCGTAATAAAACCGTCGCCAATAAGACAAACTGTTTGCGATGCCGGAGACATCAAGCACGATTCAGATTACAGACGCGTGTGCGATACGTGGCATACAGTTGATCCATACGAACTGTTTGCGATAAGCCAGAACAACAAACACGATCAGCCAGTTCGAGGTGTGTGCGATACACGGCATACAGTTCACTCGGATGAACTGTTTGCGATTAGCCAACACAACAGAAATGGTCAGACAGATCAAGGTGTGTGCGATACACGGCATACAGTTCACTCGGATGAACCGTTTGCGATAATCCAGCACAACAGAAACGGTTCAACTTAACAAGATGTGTGTGATACACGACAAACATGTCAGTAATCCGAAATGTGTGGGAAGACGGATAACAACACGAACGATTCCTACTAATAACCCGTGTGTGTTGTGGGTAAATGCTTGATGATATACAATTGTCAGCGATTGATGAAATCATCACCGACGGGTTCCCTAGTTTAGCCCGTGGCCGATGTGATTTGCTCAGTCTACAGAAGAACAACATATATAACCAAATTAAACATCCAATTACATTGGTGACTATACAAAACATTCGCACACACCTCAATAAACAATTACATGCATTCTAAACTAGGAGAAACGATCATCTACTTCTTGTGATCCCTCGTCGTCCACAGGAAGGAGGCACTTCCTCATGTCAACGTTCCGCCTGTACATCTCGTAGCTTGTGTACGCGTCCTTGGCCGCATACTTGATGTGTTCTTCATCCAGTCTCCACTCCCAGGCCTCGTGCCAGGCATCCTTGTTCTTGTTGCACTCATCCTTCATGCCTCTGTAGTAGGGGTCGATGATGGCCACGGCGAGGTTAACCAGGGAGTCCTTCTCCTTCCCCTTCTTTCTGCCCCAGACCCTGTACTGGCGTTGGATTTCGACAAGCTTCTGGCAGGCCAAGCCCGTAGTCTCGAGCACCTTTAGATCGTTGAAGGTGTCCACCGCACTGAACCGGTAGTCGGGGCTGTTGATAAACCTGGCGAAACGCTCGCAAGGCCTTGTGGCCAGGGAGTAGTGGTAGACGAGGACGTGATGGCGCACGCACAACTGGGCGACGACAACCTTCTGATCATACCCGGCATGACCGCCGGTGAACTCGAGGTCGAAGCCGACCACTTGGTACTTGTCCTCAGCAAGCAACTGCTCCATAGTGTGGATGGAGCTCTGCACCGAGGCTGGCTCGTTGGTGTACACCACCAAGAGGTCC
This sequence comes from Elymus sibiricus, assembly GCA_039707655.1. Lineage (NCBI taxonomy): Eukaryota > Viridiplantae > Streptophyta > Magnoliopsida > Poales > Poaceae > Elymus > Elymus sibiricus. The sequence continues at coordinate 311,051,718 of CM077674.1, forward strand.
TTCTCCCTCGCGTGGGTGTCCACTACGTGAGGCGTGGTGAACTGCCGCCCGTCGTCAGCCGCCGGGAGCGCCATTGGAGCCGGGAGTGCCATTGGAGCCGCTGGATATCCTCTCTGTATGTGTCGTCGTGGGTGTGCTTATTGTGTTGTGGGGCATGAGAGATGAAGATAAACGGCCACGGGAATAAATGAGGGCCGGGCGGCCAGGATTCTCGGCACACCCGCATGGCAGTTTTTGCCGCACCGCGTCCGGCGTAACCACATGCATATGGCACCCCGAACGTACGTGATCGTGCGCCGGCCCAAAACGCTTGCAGCGCGCGCAGAGGGACGCGAGCAGAGCACGCGCGGCGGGACGCGAGCAGAGCAACCACACGCATAGAGCAGTTGAACACGCAGGGAATGGCCGTCTACAAGCCGGCCGGCAGTTGCGAGCCGGCGGCGTGATGTGAAACTACGTCGCGTTCCACATCACACAGTGGGCGAACAATCGTTCGCGACGCTGCGTAGAGAGCGGCCGTGTGCTAGGTAATTAAATTGCAAATGTTTTTTTATTAACCGTTTGTGTACGTGTCATTTCGTCCTCCTCTCGCACGTCTTGTCACCGCGCTGCCGCAGAAGGCTTAGAGCGCAAGCTTGAGCACCGCACATGCGTTCTTTTGGCCAAACGTTAGCTCGAAGAGGTGCCCATGAATCGTCGGTGAGCCCGTTCCCGCACAACCGTGCAGGTTCCCGCGCGGAACCACGCAAGCTTCCCGCCCGACTCGGCAAAATCCCAAAAAACCCCAGTGCTTATCGGCCTGCTATATAAACAGTCATGGCCGGCGAGTCGGCATTGCATTTTCCCCTCCCTCCCCGTAGCTTATCTCGTCTGCTTCTCCCACCATCGCCAATGGCACCGTTCTGTCGTCGTTGCTCAGCCACTTCACCGTCATCTGAGGACAGCTCCAGCTGGGAGGCTACACCGCGGCGGCGGCGCAGTCCCCGGCGGCGTGTACTGCGCGTGGCGTCCCTGTTGGGTGTGCGCACAATACCCGCCACACGCTCCGCCGCCGCTGCCCGACGGTAGCTGTTGCCGGCCGCCGTTGCCACCACCCCACCGTCGGCCGCCAGGGCCATCGCCCGCTCCGCGACCGTGGCCCGTAGACGGGTGGTGGCCATCGTGGCTGCCACCCCACCGTCGACCGCCGTGGCCATCACCCGCTCCGCCACCGCGACCCGAAGGCGGGAGGTGGCCGCCACCCCACCGTCGGCCGCCGTGGCCGCCACCCCACTGTCGACCGTCGGGGTCATCACCCACTCTGCCACCGTGGCCCGAAGGCGGGAGGTGGAGGCCCGCATGTGCCTCAGCGACCTTGCCGCGTGCTACATCGAGTTCCTGTGGGAGGAGGAGGAGCGCCTGGTCGAGCACACAAAGAGTCTTACCGCCGCCGTGGCCGCAGCAGATGCCGCCGCAGTGGCATGGAATGCGGAGATCTACCAGGAATTCCGCCGCTTCGAGAGGGATCTTCTGGAGCAGCAGAGGGCGTTCGAGCTGGGCGTCGCTAAAGGCGCAGCAGCGGCAGGCGCCCAGATTCCGCTTCTCCAGCTCATCGGTAGGCTCCTCCTCCTCTGCCTCTTACTGAGCCCGCTTGGCAAAGGAGAGGCTGCTGGAAGTAGTACAAAACCCCTCCGTAGTAGTATTTAGGGGCTATTTTGTTCAGTTCATCTGACTATAGATATGATTGAACTGCACTACGTACTTAAAATTAGCTAGTATATATAGTTGAACTAGCTATTTCAGTACGTGGTTGGCAACAATTGGGTAAAAGTTTGTTCGGTTCAGCTGTCGAGTTGAACTGTTTGTATAAAGAAGGACTGCTTAATCTATGAATGAAATCTATGCTTACTGAATTTCATTTGCAAATATTAGACAATACTAGTGATTTTTAGCTGCAAAATTTGACAAATGGCAGTGTTTTTTGTAGGATCACAAATGGCAGTGTTACAAGGTTGACAAATGGCAGTGTTACTAGATTGACAAATGCCAATTTTTCCAATTTGACAAATGGCAAATATACCCAATATGACAGATGCAAATCTTACCACATTGTTTGTACGTCGCTGCACACGGGTCATCATGCAAAATTGTTTGCGATGAAGAGATGCACAAAACCGGCGCGCCATATTTTCCCTTGGCTTAACTGCGAAGGAACCCAGCTCTCGCTTTGCATACGGGTGGTCAGTCTGAAATGTTTGCGATGAGTTTTTTATTCAGAGAAAAACATTGATGTTTTTTTTTACTTTGATAAGTCTATACATTCAGAGAAAACACGCTAAGTTGATCAAAACCATAGATTTCATTCAGTGACACTGTGGTTTAACATTCATACGATCGGGATACAATATTAAACAAAAAAACTAATTGCGGCGGCGGCGGTGGCGTGCTGCGCCGGCGTTGTCGTCGTCCGTCATGCCGTTGTTCAAGTCTTCAAGCCATCCCAGAATGTTTTGGACTTCCAAATCCAAGAGCCGTTCGTCGCGCGATCGACGGGCGGGGCGCGGGGGGACGACGATTCGCGGTGCTGTGAGGTAGCGGTCGATGGTGGCGTCCCATGACGCTGAGGGGGCCGCGGCGGGTGCAGGCGCACGCACGGGCATGGGCGTGGCGGGTGCAGGCAAGTGCACGGTGACCGGCGGCGCGGTGGGTGCTGGGGCGCGCACGAGCACAGCCGGTGGTGCTGGCGCTGGCACGTATACGAGCTCGCGTGGGTCCGCGGGGACCTCGCTGACGCCCACGGCTTCCACCGCTGCGATGGTGCTCGGCGACCAGCCCGTCAATGCCACGGGGATGGTCGCTGGCGCGGGCGCGGGGATGGGAGCTGGGACGGGCGCGGGCGCAGCATCCGCCACGACCAGCTCGTTCAGGGCCATGTCCATGAGGTCCCATTCCTCCTTATTTTCTATCTCCTCCGGTTCGGAGTCAACTTCACCAAACCAGAAGACTAGTGGCAGATGATCCTCGTGCGCCATGGAGTAGGTGGAGCTCTGGAAGATAGGATTTGGGCAAGAGGGGAATGGGAGGCGAAGTGAGATCAGTAAGGCCGCCTATTAAACAGCAGCTCGGGCGCCATTAATGGAGAAGTTGAGAGCGAGGCGGGCGGCGATGGAGGTCAAAGGGCTCGCTTCCCGGTGAGCCTGCGCTACGTACTGCTCGCACGCCTCCCGGTGAGCCTGTGTAGCGAAGGACTGGTCGCACGCCTCTCGGCCAGCCTGCACCGCGGACTTCGCTCGCACGCCTCCCGTCTACTCAAATAGCTGCTCGGACGGCACCTCCTTGCCATTAAAAAAGTGGGACGCGTGGCGGCACGTAAATGGTCAGTAGAACGCCCACGATTTAAATAATACTATACAACCGTTTGTGATGATAACGTGACAGCTATTTGTTGGCTGTTAATGTGTGGGCCTTCTTTCATATTGGACAATTTTTTACCACAGCATGCTGGTGCCATTTCATGACACCATATGCCAAGTCTCATCAATTTTAGAGGAGTTTTGGATTTAAAGGAATTTAAAAACCAAGTTTCTCAATGTTTGCGGCCGAGCCACGAAGCCTGGGTGTTTGAAATTCATCCCCATTTCTTGCATGGGACCTAAACATGCAACCAATGACAAATATATGATTTTTCAACCCATTTTGGTGCATAGGAGCATGTGCATGCATTTCAAATTTGAATTATGCACATAAAATGCCTAGAAAACTCAGTTAATGTATAAAAATGTCCAGACGAACACCGAATAATTCCAAAATTTAACACGACACTCCTATTGGTCTATGTTGCCTTTAGAAAAAAATCAAGGCAAGAAGAGGCAACGAATGTCGTTTCGTCCACAAAGGTGACACGTTCCTGTCGGGCCCATGGAACCCAGGGTATCCAGACCCGTCTGCCTTTGGCCCAAGGCGCAACGCCTGGCGTGGGCCCAGCAGGCCGTCATCACCAAGCACCTCACCAGGACTGCTCATGAGGCTTTGGCCTCCTGAGGCCCCTCCTCAGGGAGCGGGCGAGCAAGGCTCGGCATCCTCACCAACGGCCTCGCGAGGCCCTCTCGCGAGGCGTCCTCCCGAGGTGGCCTCCCGAGGCCTCCTCCCGAAGGCGCCCAAGACGAAGGCTATTCGGCTCAGCCGCGCGGTCTAGGACCCATCACGTGGGTGACGCGCGCGGCGACGAGCGGCGACAGAGGCCGCGCCAGCAGGCGCGGTTGAAGATGGTTTCCTCTTTTGCGTTAAGGGTGCAGGGCCAGCTATCTACTCCCCAAAGCAGGGGCCCGATCGGCGAAGGGAGACCAAGACGGCGGGCGCGCAGGGCGGAGGTCATCACCGAGCCCACCGGCCCGTCATGGATCATGCTTTGGCAGGAGAAGACCGCCTTTAGTCAGGATAGCCTGAGCGCCTGTCCCCTTTCAAAACCGCCAAAGTGTGGCAACCCTTCCCGCCTAAGTTTTCGAGGGGGAAGAGGACCAAGGCGGGTATAAAGGACAGTGCTACCATTGTAGGGAAGAGACCTCCGGACCAGTTCTTCCTCCTCCTCCACCTTGTACGCGAGAACTCTCTTGCCCACTGCAATCCCAACCACAAGCAGGAGTAGGGTTTTACACCGCAAGGTGGCCCGAACCTGGGTAACCGCTGAGTCCATGGTCCATTCCTCGCTAGCTCGCTCTCGCCGTAGCCTCGCCGTAGCTCAGTCATGGTAGGAGACGAAGCGGTAGGAACGAGCTCACCCCAGTGTTCGAACCTTTGGGTCCCCGGAGCCCGACTTCCAACATTTGGCGCGCCAGGTAGGTGTGCGCCGCCGTTCTTCCGCTCCGCCCTCTGCTCCACCAACCTCATGGCCGACGCACGTCGCGAGCGCGCCGAGCGCAGGGCTGGCCGCGTGGCTCAGACGGAGCCGGTGGCCCGCGGCAATCGCCGCCGCCCTGACGCCGAAGCTGCTGCCGCCACCGACCCCGCTGCCCACGAGCAGCAGGACTCCTCCTTGCACCCCTCCGTGCAGGCGAATGGCCACACCGCCATGGTCTCCTCCCTTGCCCACCGTGGGCCGCCGAACCTGCAGGCCGTGCTGCTCATGGCGCGCGAGCTGCTCCGCTACCGTCCAGCTGACGCCGGCTACGACGCCTGGCTTGGCCGCATCACCGAGCTCGTCAACGCCGCCGGGGACGCTCCGGCGCCTTCCCACTCGCTCCGCCCTCCGCCGTCTCACGCTGGGGACCTGGCGCACGGCGCTCCCCCGCCGCCTCCTCTGCGTGACGAGCATGGCGGGCCCCAGCGTAACGCGCGAGCTCCTGAGCCGTTCCGTGGTGCGTCCTCGCCGGTCCGAGATGAGGCCAGCTGCCAGATCATCCGCCGCGCGCCCCCTGATGCGCGAGTGCTCCTCGAGCGGCAGCGCCAGCGCCAGGACCAGGCCATTCAGGATGTTGCGGCGGCTGGGCGTCAAAACCGCGCCGCCCTCGCTGGCGGCGTCCCCTCAAGCGGTGTAGGCTGCCGTGCCTTCACCCGCGAGCTGCATCGCGTGGTCTGGCCCGCAAAGTTCAAGCCTGAGCTGCCTCCATGCTACGATGGCACCCCAACCCTACGGAGTTCCTTTAGCTCTACGCGCTGAGCGTCGAGGCGGCGAACGGCGACGACAAGGTCATGGCGAACTGGTTCCCATGGCCCTCAAGGACGGCCCGCGCTCCTGGCTCATGAACCTCCCCGAGGCGTCCATCTCATCATGGGCCGAGCTCTGCAGCCAGTTCGTCGCCAACTTGAAGGGCACACAGGAGCGCTCCCTCACCATCAACGACCTGCGGCGTGTGTGGTAGCGCCCAGACGAGACCCTCTGCAAGTACATCCAGCGCTTCAGCCAGGTGCGCAACAAGATCCCGCACGCCTCCGACGCGGCTGTCATCTCTGCGTTCTCCACCGGCGTCATGGACGTCAAGATGCGCGAGAAGCTCGCCATCAACGGTGAGATCGACTCCGTACTTGAGCTGCTCGACCTCGCCGACAAGTGCGGCAAGGCGGAAGAAGGCCACCTCTTCGTCCACAATGACCCCGACGCGGCGCTCGACACTGCCAAGACCAAGAACAAGGACGTCAAGCGCAAGGGCCCTGCCGTGCTGGCGGCGGAGCCTGAGCAGAAGCGTGGCCGCGACCGTGACGAGCCCAGGAAAGACAGCCGGCCACTCTGCGCCTACAACAACGTCCGCTCCCACGGCACCGAGGACTGCCAGGAGCTCAAGCTGCTCCGCGATGAGCGCCAGGGCCGCCGAGACGACCACAATGGCCGCGGCGCCGGCCGTGGAGGTGGCCGTGGCGGCAACCGTTGGGACGGCCGCAACGGCAGCGGCAACTTCCGCCAGGGCTGGCGGGACCAGCCTCGTGAGGCGAATCCTCAGGCTAATGCCGCTCTTCCGCCGCTGCCGCCGCCACCCCAGAGGAACGACGTCAACCAGCCTGATGAGGGCGTTGGGGGCTACCAGGAGCCTCGCGCGGTCGCCTGTATCCTCGGCGGGGCTCAGGCCCCCGTGTCCAACCGCCACTTCAAGCAGTTCTCTTGCGAGGTGAATGCCGCCCTCCCGTGGCCAGAGGCCTCGCGGCCCCTCAAGTGGTCGCAGTACGCCATCACCTTCGACTCCAAGGACCACCCCAAGTCCACGGCCTCCGCAGGCGCGCTCCCCATGTTGTGCACTCCCACCATCAGCAACATCGCGGTCACCAAGACCCTCATCGACGGGGGCGCCGGCCTCAATGTGATCTCCATCGAGACCTTCGAGACGCTCCAAGTGCCCTACGACCAGCTGATGCCGACCAGGCCCTTCTCTGGAGTGACCGATGGCTCCACCATCCCTCCGGGGCAAGTGCGCCTCCCCGTCACCTTTGGCACCCACAAGAACTACCACACCGAGCTCATCGACTTCGACGTGGCGCACATCGGCCTGCCTTACAACTCCATCTTGGGCTACCCAGCTCTTACCAAGTTCATGGCGGCGACCCACCACGCCTACAATGTTCTCAAGATGCCCGGCAGCGGCGGCATCATCACCGTCACCTGCGACGAGAAGGACGTGATCTGCTCCCTGGAGCACGCTTACAAGGCTGCCGCTGTCGCGCATCCGGCTGACGAGGACGCGGCCGAGCCTCCTGAGGCCGTGCCCGTGAAGAAGAAGGAGCTGTTCTCCCAGGACCGCGCCGAGACGAAGAAGGTGTCGGTGGACGGCAGCGGCTCCGGCCCTGCCTTCACCATCGGCGTTGGCCTTCCTCCTGCATAGGAAAGCGCGCTCGTCACCTTCCTTCGGGCAAACTCGGATGTTTTCGCCTGGAAAGCATCTGACTTGTCCGGTGTGCCGAGGGAGGTGATCGAGCACCACTTAGCGGTGTGCCCCAATGCATGCCCCGTCAAGCAGAAAGCACGGCGCCAGGCGCCAGAGAAGCAAGATTTCATCGTCAAGGAAGTTCAGAAGCTCCAGGAAGCTGGGGTCGTTCGCGGGGTGTGCCATCCCGAATGGCTCGCCAACCCAGTCGTCATCCCCAAGAAGGGCGGCAAGGAGTGCATGTGCGTCGACTTCACCAGCCTCAACAAGTTCTGCCCTCAGGACCCCTTCCAGCTGCCGCGAATCGGCTAGGGCGTTGGCCCCGCCGTCGGCGGCATGCGCATGCCCTTCGGCCTGAGGAACGCCGGTGCCTCTTTCCAGAGGCTGGCGCCCCTCGTGCCAGGGCCTCGTGAGCCCCCAGGGCCTCTCGAGCCCCCTGGCCCTGGAGGAGCAGACTCCCTTGGCGCGCCTCGCCAAGCGGTCTGACGTCACCCCAGCGCAGTCCTGCCACGTGCGTCCGACGCGTCACCTCGCGTGGCCCACACTCCTTCTCGCCACGCCTCCCACGCCTTCGCTCCCGGAACCCTTCCGCCAAGGTGATTTTGTTCAAATGCGGCTGAGGGCGCCGCATGGGCTGCACCAACCTCAAGCTGATCCGTGCCGGACACGGCAGCCTCACCCCTCTCCTTTTTGGTTGTGTAATGGATTTTGCTGATTTCACCCTGACGAGTTATGTTACCTGCTTAATTGCCTGTTAAGTACGATGCCGACCGGAGAGCGCCACACGCTCGCGACCCCTCCCCTGACCGATTCCGTGAGCGGGGGCTAGGCACGGTGCCTGTGCTCGGGTCCGTCCCTGCAGTGCCGCCAAATCCAAGCGACTGAGCTCTGGCTCGCAGGCCTGCTCCCGTGCACGTCACCTCACCAAGGTCCTTGGTGCCTTATCTCCTCACGCAACGGCCACGGGTGAGTTAGCGAGCGCGTGCCGCTCCCCCCATTGTGAAATCTGTCGACATGCAGACCCTCAGGAGGCAAGCCGCGCGAGGACCTCGCGGGCGGCCTCTCGCGAGCCGGCCTCGCGAGGCGAAGATACTTCGAAGGCCGAGCCTCATGAGCGCGCCTCGCGAGCACGCCTCGTGAGCTGCATGAGCTCCTCATGAGCTGTGGCTCGCCCGACACCGCTCTCCGCCAAAAGCTAAGTCTAACTACCTCACGAGACGCCCTTACCGTCACTCAAGCTCTCTCCCCTCGCGATCCCGCTGGGTGCTAGCATTTTTTCTTCTGCGTAAGCCGCTTGCACGCCAAAGGGGGGCTCCCTGAGCATCGCGCCTCAGGAGCCCTCACTAGCTCCCGGTGCCCCTCACCTCCTGGCCTTGTCCCAGCATCGCGACCGGACATACCAGCGGCAGCTGAGGCCTGCTTGGGGGCTGGGTCCTGACGTCGTAGAGCGCTGAGGCGAACAAAGAAAAAAAAACCAGCCTCACGAGAGGACTTCGGGGGGGGGGGGAATGCATACACCCCGAATCACAAAAGCATTAAGTTAAACATAGACGATACTGTTTTCACGCCCCCGCGGGGCTACATCGGTTCAATGCAGGGAAATAAAAAGAGAGAAAGGGCCTAGGCGAGGCACCGTCACCCCCAAGGCCCCAGCGCGGGCGCCGCGCGCGTCTCCAAGAAGGCACTGCAGGCAAGTGCGGCTCCGTCACCGTGCGCACGGTGCCCGCCACCAGGGGTTCCGGAATCATCGCCGCGCGCGCCTAGTCGGAGTCCTCGTCCTCGGTCTTGACGCGGGGGGAGCCGTCGCCGCTTTCACCCTCGCCGGAGGGGGCGGCACCGCTGGAGCTGTCATCCTCGCTGGAGGAGCCGCTGTAGCTGCCATCCTCGCTCTTCGCGCATCACTCCAGACGGCTGCCGGAGATCCTGAAGATCTTCACAAAGAGCGTGGCAGCCCCGTCATACTTGAATTGGAGGACGTGCCCCCGCTTCAGGCCACGGGCGAGGGCGAACGACTTCCACCCCTGCTTCAAGAACATGAAGCCCGAGGGGGTGAACTCCGTCGCCACCCAGGAGGGGCCGTTGCAGCAGCCGTCGGCCTGCCCCCACAAACCCAGGGGCGTGTGGCCCGCCATTGCCTCCGCGAAGGAGTCCGGAAGCCGGAGCCAGGTGCAGGGGCTGTGGTGCATGTTCATGATGAACTCGTGCACCGCCTCCGCCGAATGGCTCCCCGCCTGGGGCGGTAGCGCGGCTGCTCCACCATGGCCACCTCGACCGCACGCGCCTCGCCCTCCGCGCCCGCGAGCGGCGCCTCTTCCGCGACCGCTGGGCCCGGCGCCGGCAACCGTCGGGGAGCGTCCGCGCCCCCGGGGCGGAACCTTGGATGCGGCAGCGGAAGCACGGCACGCCCTCTTCCCCTCGCCATCTCTGTGGCAGCTCTGGTAGGAGACAAAGGAGGTTGGAGGAAGGAGAAGATGGGTGGAAGACTCCGGCTCTTCTCTCTCCCTCTTTATGCTCGGCGCGGAGCTCCTCTCGTCGGTCCGCCTTCTCCGGCGTTGGGAATTGAAGGAATTGGAATGTGTGAAGGAAGGCAATGATGGCCTCGCGTCGCCCGCGTCAGGTTTTATGTCAGCGCGGGCGGTTGCCGAGGCATCATGGGAGAAGTGGGGGCGTCCCCCGTCACATCGTGTGCCACGCATCGCGCTTGGCCGCAGGCGGTTAGGGCCCACGCCGTTTCGCCCCCCAGTAGGTGCGAACGTGCGCGCCGCGGACCCGAGGGCTGCTGTTGGGCCCATGGAACCCAGGGTATCCAGACCCGTCTGCCTTTGGCCCAGGGCGCAATGCCTGGCGTGGGCCCAGCAGGCCGTCATCACCAAGCACCTCACCAGGACTCCTCATGAGGCTTTGGCCTCCTGAGGCCCCCTCCTCAGGGAGCGGACGAGCAAGGCTCGACATCCTCACCAACGGCCTCGCGAGGCTTCCTCTTGAGGTGGCCTCCCGAGGCCTCCTCCCGAAGGCTCCCAAGATGAAGGCTATTCAGCTCAGCCGCGTGGTCTGGGGCCCAACACGTGGGTGACGCGCGCGGCGACGAGCGGCGACAGAGGCCGCGCCAGCAGGCGCGGATGAAGATGGTTTCCTCTTTTGCGTTAAGGGAGCAGGGTCAGCTATCTACTCCCCAAAGCGACCCCAAAGGTTTCCCGATCGGCGAAGGAAGACCAAGAGGGCAGGCGCGCAGGGCGGAGGTCATCACCGAGCCCACCGGCGCGTCATGGATCATGCTTTGGCAGGCAAAGATCGCCTTTAGTCAGGATAGCCTGAGCGCCTGTCCCCTTTCAAAACCGCCAAAGTGTGGCAACCCTTCCCGCCTAAGTTTTCGAGGGGGAAGAGGACCAAGGCGGGTATAAAGGACAGTGCCGCCATTGTAGGGAAGAGACCTCCGAACCAGTTCTTCCTCCTCCTCCACCTTGTACGCGAGAACTTTCTTGCTCACTACAATCCCAACCACAAGCAGGAGTAGGGTTTTACACCGCAAGGTGGCCCGAACCTGGGTAACCGCTGAGTCCACGGGCTGTTCCTCGCTAGCGCGCTCTCGCCGTAGCCTCGCCGTAGCTCAGTCGTGGTAGGAGACGAAGCGGTAGGAACGAGCTCACCCCAGTGTTCGAACCTTGGGGTCCCCGGAGCCCGACTTCCGACAGTTCCCTACCGGAACCACAAGGCTTCTTGTGAGAAGCTCTGGTTTGTGAGAAGCTTATACCAAAACCTGCCCCAAATGGGAGAAACTTTTTACCACAACATGTTGGTTCCATTCCATGATAGCATGCCAAGTTTCATGAATTTTAGATGAGTTTTGGATTTACTAGAATTTCAAAACCAAGTATCTCAGCGTTTGTGGCCAAGCCACGATCCCAAGGTATTTGAAATTCATTCCCATTTCTTGCATGGGACCTAAGCATGCACCCAAGGACACACATATGATTTTTCAACCCATTTTGGTGCACCAGAGCATGTGCATGTAGTTCAAATTTGAATTATGTACATAAAATGCCTAGAAAACTTAGTTAATGTATACAAATGTCCAAACGAACCCCGAATAATTCCAAATTTTAACAAGACACTCCTGTTGGTCTATGTTGCCTCTAGAAAAAAAATGAAGGCAAGAATAGGCAACGAATGTCGTTTCATCCACAAAGGTGACACGTTCCCCACCGGAACTATGAGGCTTCTTGTGAGAAGCTCTTGTTTGTGAGAAGCTTATACCAAAACCTACCCCAAATGGGACAAAAATTTTACACAGCATGTTGGTGCTATTCCATGATAGCATGCCAAGTTTCATGAATTTCAGACGAGTTTTTGATTTACTAGAATTTCAAAACCAAGTATCTCAACGTTTGCGGTGGAACCACGATGCCGAGGTGTTTGAAATTCATTCGCATTTCTTGCATGGGACCTAAGCCTACACCCAAGGACACATATATGATTTTTCAACCCATTTTGATGCACCGAAGCATGGGCCTGTAGTTCAAATTTGAATTATGCACATAAAATGCCTAGAACACTCAGTTAATGTGTAAAAATGTCCAAACGAACCCCGAATAATTCCAAAATTTAACACGACACTCCTATTGGTCGATGTTGCATCTAGAAAAAAATCAAGGTGAGAAGAGGCAACGAATGTCATTTCGTCCACAAAGGTGACACACGTTCCCTAACAGAACCATGAGGGCTTCTGGTGAGATGCTCTGGTTTGTGAGAAACTTATACCAAAACCTGCCCCAAATGGGACACAAATTTTACCACAGCATGTTGGTGCCATTCCATGATAGCATGCCAAGTTTCATGAATTTCAGATGAGTTTTGGATTTACTAGAATTTCAAAACCAAGTATCTCAATGTTTGTGGTGGAGCCACGATGCCGAGGTGTTTGAAATTCATTCCCATTTCTTGCATGTGACCTAAGCATGCACCCAAGGACACATATATGATTTCTCAACCCATTTTGGTGCACCGGAGCATGTGCCTGTAGTTCAAATTTGAAGTATGCACATAAAATGCCTAGAAAACTCAATTAATGTATTAAAATGTCCAAACGAACCCCGAATAATTTCAAAATTTAACATGACACTCGTATAGTTTTATGTTCACTGCAGATAAATGTCCTATCAATTCAAACACCGTCCTTTGCCGATGTGACCCCATTCTGTATTTCAAATCAAGACGAAAAATCAAGTACATCACACACAGTTTATTATCACCAACAGTGTGAGATGCAGTACAAAATATCTTGGAGCACCGTCATATATGGCTTATGCTATAAGGTTCGTCGGCTACAATCCATAGCCAGCGTGTCAAGCAAACTAGCTCCCCAAATATCATTTCACTGTTCAATCGTCGCCAGTCAAAGATGGGGACGTGGACCCGCGTCGTGAGGGCAACTTCGGCGGCCCACTCCGGCGAGAGCGCGGCCGCAGCCTCCATGAGCGTGCTCACAACCTGCATGAGCGTGGCCGCAATCTGCGACCGAGCGGCTACGGCAGCCGAAACGGCAGCTACTGCAGCTCAGATGGCGGCAGCAACATCTGCGACGGGGATAGCAAATGGCGAGAGCGGGACAGCAACTGTCCGTTCCGCGGCGGCCGCCTTAGCCCTGATGGAGGCCGCCCGTGCCCATGTTGAGGCCGCCCACACCCAGCTCCTGGCGGTTACCGCACAAATCGCATGAAGCTTCTCCGACAACGGCCGGCAACCCACGGCCGAAGAGTTGGCAATCGCCGAGAGCGTTTGAGCAGCCGTCCGTTTGTTCGTGGCATACCTTGGCGCGATGGAGCCCGTCCAAGCCCAGACTGCGGCCGCCCACAGCCAGCTCGTGGCAGCCTTTTCCAAAGAGATGGCAGACGCGGATGGCAAGATGCTTGCCGAGTATGGTACGATGGATGCCATGGAGCCCCTTCCCCAGGAGATCGTCGGGCGCGAGCTGGACATGGAGGAGGCGGCGGAGATCGACGAGCGCCAGGCGGAGTAGTAATCTTTGTTTAGAGCGCCAGTCTTTTGTTAGAGTAATGTTTATGTCAACTAGCTCTGTTTAATTGCTGAACTTGCTCGATTAAGAATTGTGGGTGTGCTGTAGTCTCTTTTGTGTACCCAAATTATGCAATGACGTGGGTGACCACTGTAACCAGGGAAATTCGAACCAAAATTTGCACGTCCAAACTAATCACACACGGGGTAAGCCATATGAATCATTTGTGATGTTCAGATATCATACACAGTGCTGAATAAGGAACCGTGTCTGATGACACTTCGCGCGCCAGTTTTTCGCTGCACGAAGCGAAAAATTTCGGCATCCGTGGAAATATCTACCTCCCATGCCCTCCTCCTCCTTACCAAAAGCCACATTTCCCCTATTTCCGCCTTCCATTCCAAGTTCAAACCTTCACTGCTTGCTTGCAGTGCCGCCGCCTCGCCGGTGACGCTCCTTCCTGCTGCTCGGCCTCGTCGATCTAGTCAGGTAATCCACTCCCGACCCCCATCCTCCACCTCCTTCTACATCCCACATGCCCCGACCGCCGACGCGACACCTTCCACCCAAATCACTGACCCATCCTCCAAATAAGCACCGCCCTAAGCCATGGTGCACACAGTATAGCCAGGAGCTCAAGGAGCATTTGGCAGCGGAGAAGCAAATCGCGGCCGCACGCGCGGATGAGGTCGCGATGGCTGCCATGCGTGCTGACCCCCAGATCTTGGAGGAGCACCTCGCCGTCGAGGCCACCGTCGATGCCTCGCACGCGGACGCCACTACGCGGTTGGCTGCTTTAAATGACAATTTGTGGAGTTTTCTCGAGGCCACCGTTGGTGCCTTCGACGAAGACTATGAGGTGTTTTCTCAGCGTGCCCGTGCTTACCTCAACTCGAGAGCCAGCAGGTTGGTGCCCGGAGCGGCTCAGGTGACTCACCACTACGAGGAGGGCACCCACGATGTGGAGGCCTCGCCCTCTTCCAATTCTAAGGAGCCCATCGTCATCGATATCTCTGACGATGAGGAGTAGCTTGTCTTTTTAGCTCACTACAAGGACCTATGTTCAACTAGCTAGCTACGCCGGTTAAGCATGTTTGGTTTACCTGTTGCATGTGCTGCTCCTGCCTTTCCTTTAGAAATTCTAGTGAATTGTCCTATGTACTGTTACTATGCAATCTGATCCTCTAGTATATATGTTCTATATATTGTGCCATGTGGTGCTCAGTTAATTGTTTGGTTAATTTTTTGTCATGTTCAGTTAATTGTTTAGTTCAATTCTGCAATGTGATGCTCAATTCTTGTGGGTGCAATTTTGTATTCTCTTGGATGTGAGAAATAATCGAATTTGGCTGTACAAAATACATGAGATACAAATACAATTGCTATATTTCCAAGTTGTTAAGCATACTAGCTTTGGTTAACTGTCTGATCTTCTAGTATGTTCTATTGTGCAATGTGGTGCTCAGTTAACTGTTTGGTTCATTTGTTGTGGTGCTTAGTTAACTGTTTGGTTCAATTCTGCAATGCGATGTTCAATTGTCGTGGGTACAATTTTGTATTGTTATGTATGTGAGAAATAAATCGAATTTGGCTGTACTAAATACATGAGAAACATATACAATTGCTATATTTCCTAGTTCTTAAGCATGCTTGGTTTGGATAAATGGCTTTTTCCATGTGGCTCGAATTAATCCGTTGAATCTGCAATGTGTTTATTTTTCATCAACATATTTTACTGATAGTATGCCAACCCTCACTTAACCTGATCAATAACTACCTTTTATGTGTTGCAGGGAAACAATGGGAGGCACTGAGGTTTACCATCGAGGTTCGCACATGCATGGTCCTTTGTCTAATAGCACATTATTGTGCAATTGCAGGAACCATTCTAGTCTTTAGGTTTTTAACAATTTGGTCTTACACATGTAGGTCCTGCTGTCAGAGGTTTTGACCCACTGTTCGACCCATTTTGCATATGGGGAAATGAGATGTCCATGAATATTAGTCAAGTCAAGAAACTCAGAAAGATGGTTAGGATAAAGAAACTAGCGACGAAAAACAACAAGATCTTTGTCTGCACAATGAAGAAGACATCAATGAACTACAGGATGGTACTAACTCTTATACTCCCTCCGGTCCTTTTTAGTCTACATATAAGTTTTGTCCGAAGTCAAAGTATCTCTATGTTGACCAAAGTTATAGAAAAAAGTATCAACATTCAAACTGCAAAATCATTATTTTTAGATGCATTATGAAATACAATTTTATAGTATACATATTTGGTATCGTGGATGTTGATATTTTTTAAAATAAATTTGGTGAAACTTTACAAAGTTTGACTTGATACAAATCTAATGCGCGGACTAAAAAGGATCGGAGGGAGTACCTTGTTTTTTTATTCCTTTGTGCCAGTTCAAAATTCAGAGACGATATTTATGCATATCTTTGTTTTCAGGCCTTTCCAAAGCAGTTCACAGATGATTACCTCTCAAACCACCTGTATGGTCAAGAGGCGAGGAAGGTGTTCATACAACACCCATGGTACAATATTGAAGTCTTCCTCAAGAGGACGAAGGATGGGCGGTCAATCATCCACAGGCACTGGCCTAAAGTTGCAAGGACCTTCAACATCATTGAAGGCTCAATATTCGCCTTCCACTTCAGCAGTTTTCCAGATGAGATTCATCTGTCTATCTACCGTCTATGATGCTAATTTCCAAAGGTTTTAGATGTTGCATGTGAAACTTGGTTCTGTTGTGTAATGGGGTAGCTAGCTATATGCCTATATGGTGTGAGTGAGTGCTGAAGCTATATGATGTTGTACTCTGATGTATTTCAATTATGAAATCCTGGTTCCGTAATACGAAAATGAAATATATTGTATGTTTAATAAGAAATTTAAATTTGATTACTAAATGGATTAATAATAATAGGCCAATTAGCCTGCTTATTGGGGTTTTCTAGTGCAAACGGTTATTGAGGCAACACCGTGGGCGATGATCTCGGACAACCCACACAGTTTCTAGGAAGTAAACGTGTTGGATCAATGAACAATCATACACGACTTCCTCTGGACAACTTTGCGTTAGACCACCTTGCACAATCGTTTTTCACATAAAAAGCGTGTGTGATGGACAGCCTATGCCACACAGTTTCTTCTAGGCACCGTGGGTGATGCATTCAATAACACAAACGATAAAATTATTACTATCGTCTGCAATGGCAACACTATCACAGACGATGTGATGCGGAAAATTGTGTGTGGTGTACATATGAACGGAAATGTTTGTCTGGGATTCACTGTGTGGGATGTACATACGAACGCAAACGTTTATCTGGGATTCACTGTGTGGGATATACATACGAACGGAAACGATTGGGCCAGTATAATTGTCTGTAATGGCTCGCCCGATAGCACACGAGCTCTTTTTGCCCCGCGTGTGTGACCGGAGGCCCTATCGCGGACGGTTTCTAGGTCGTGTGGGAAGGACCCCCCTATCACACACACATGCAAGGCGATGGTTTAAAACTTTGTCGCAGAAAGGGGGTAAAAACCGTTTGTATAGCAGCTCGATGTACTAGTGTCCCCCTAGATGTGTGCATGCTACTTGTAGCTTGCGTTGGTATTATCTCCGAAGAGGAAGGGATGATGCAGCACAGTAGAGATAAGTATTTCCCTCAGTTATGAAACCAAGGTTATCGAACCAGTAGGAGAATCACGCAACACCTCGTTAGCAGTACCTGCACACAAACAACAAACCCTTGCACCCAACGCAAACGAGGGGTTGTCAATCCCTCGGCGGTAATTGCAAGATTAAATTGTATGTGATAGATTGAAACAAAAATACAAAAATAAAATAAATAAACAAAAAGTGCAGCAAGTATTTTTAGGGTTTTAGTAAATAATTTAGATAGACCCGGGGGCCATAGTTTTCACTAGAGGCTTCTCTCAAGAAAATAGCATACGGTGGGTAGATAAATTACTATTGGGCAATTGATAGAAAACCAAATAATCATGACGATATCCAAGGCAATGATCATGTATATAGGCATCACGTCTGAGAAAGTAGACCAATTCCTGCCTGCATCTACTACTATTACTCCACACATCGACCGCTATCCAGCATGCATCTAGTGTATTAAGTCCATAACGAACGGAGTAACGCCTTAAGAACGATGACATGATGTAGACAAGATAAACTCACGTATGAATAAACCCCATCTTTTTACCCTTAATAGCAATGATACATACATGTCATATCCCTTTCTGTCACTGGGATTGAGCACCGCAAGATCGAACCCATTACAAAGCACCTCTTCCCATGGCAAGATAAATCAACTCAGTTGGCCAAATCAAATCAATAGATCGGAGAAGAAATACGAGGCTATAATAATCATGCATAAAAGAGTGCAACAAAGACTCAAATAATATTCATGGATAATCTGATCATAAACTCACAATTCATCGGATCCCAACAAACACACCGCAAAAAGTGATTACATCGGATAGAACTCCAAGAACATCGAGGAGAACATTGTATTGAAGATCAAAAAGAGAGAAGAAGCCATCTAGCTACTAACTATGGACCCGTAGGTCTGTGGTAAACTACTCACGCATCATCGGAAGGGTAGCAAGGTTGATGTAGAGCCCCTCCGTGATCGATTCCCCCTCCGGCAGATTACCGGAGAAGGCCTCCAGATGGGATCTCTCAAGAACAGAGGCTTGCGGCGGCGGAAAAAGTATTTCGTGGTCTCCCCTGAGGGTTTCTGATTTTTTGGGAATTTATAGTGGAGGAATTAGGTCAAACGGAGCTCTGTGGGCCCCACGAGGTACCAGGGCGCGCCTGCGCCCTGGTGCCTCGTGGGCACCCCCTGGGGCTTCTGGCCTCCTCCCGAAGCTTCTAGTGTTGGTATTGTCCAGAAAAAAATCTCCAAAAAATTTCGTGGCATTTGGACTTCGTTTGGTATTGATTTTCTGTAAAACAAAAACATGACAGAAAACAACAACTGGCACTGGGCACTAAGTTAATTGGTTAGTCTCCAAAAATGATATATAATTGCTGTAAATGCATATAAAAACATCCAAGATTGATAATATAATAGCATGGAACAATAAAAAATTATAGATACGTTGGAGACGTATCAGTGCACTATTTAGGTATGCTTTTGGAATGCAAAGCACACACACTAGGATCAACACTCCCCCTATATTTTATAGACATGGCAACACTTGCATCAACATAATGTGAGAGATAAGCATGGATGCAAAATGTAGCTTGAGATCATAAAGATAGGGCACAAGATAAGCATAATCTCACATGCTAGCAAAGTACTTAGACATACAAAGATAAGTAGAAGGGTAGCATATATCACACACCATATGACTGGGACTTAGGTCTCACAACACAAACCACAAACCAAGGCAAACAATAAAAGAGTTCACGAGAGAAGAAAGCAAAGGAAAATAAGACACACTCGTGACTCAGCAAATCCCTAAGCTCACTCCCCCACTAAAACGGTCCTAGGTGATAGCAGTGCTCCAGAACACCATCAGTACTCCTCGTGGTCATCACACTCCTCTTCTGCAACAGCAGGCTGATCATCGTCCTCTGAGTCTGTCCACTTGCAGTTCTTGGACGTCCACTCCTCCTCAGACGTGATCCTGCCCTCGGATCCGCTGGAAACCTTGAGCCCAATATGCCTCATAATGGCCTTGTCACGACTGCGGGCCTTCTTCTGTGCCACATGAGCCTTGTACTGACCCTTCGCCTGGAGACAGAACAACTTCTTCATCTTCAGCTTCAGCTTAGAAGCCCATGAGGGCTCCTCGGTGGATGGCACATACTCTGGCTCATCATCTCCCTCAGACTAGGTGACATGAGCCTCAACCTCAGGTGCTCCAGTAGTGCCCCAAAGCTCCTTCTGCCTCAGCTTCATAACTTCATGTGAGACGAGATCACCGGTCACAAGCATCTCCTCTGGAAAAGTAGAAGCCCATGTCTCCTCAATGAGCTTCATCAGATAAGGTCCATAGATCGGACACTTGCGCTCAAACACTGCAGAGCAAAGTTCAGACCACATAACATGAGAAACATCCAACACCTGTTGTGTATTCTTCTCCTTCTAACAAATGAGCAGCATATCCACAAGATAAGAGTGAACCATGTCCAGGTTCCCAATGCAGGGAAACAGAGTCTGCCTGAAGATCCTATGCATGATATCCAAGAAAGAGATCAACTCATATGACTTGTTACCGGTGGAGGAGATCTTTTCCTTGGAGAAAGGATAAAGAGCGGACTTGTGCATGGATGCCTCTGCCTCGTGAGGGCGCAACCCAATGGGGTTCTCGAGCCCCTTATCATTGAGGCTCAAACACTCCATGAAATTATTCCATGGTGCCTTCAGAAGTCTCCCATTAGTCATCCATTGGAGGGTCTGATACGTCTCCGTCGTATCTACTTTTCCAAACACTTTTGCTCTTGTTTTGGACTCTAATTTGCATGATTTGAATGAAACTAACCCGGACTGACGCTGTTTTCAGTAGAATTGCCATGGTGTTGTTTTTGTGCAGAAATCAAAGTTCTTGGATTTGGACGAAACCTTTTGGAGATTTTTTATGGAATATATAAAAATTATTGGCGCAAGAATCAACAGTGGGCAGCAGGGCGTGACCCCCCATAGGGCGCGCTGTGGTGCCTTGTGGGGCCCACAGGCGGCCGTCTGACCTAATTCCAACGCTATAAATTCTCTTTCCCCGAGAAAAAAAATAAGAGAAGAAGTTTTATCACATTTTACGATACGGAGCCACCGCCACCTCCTGTTCTTCATCGGGAGGGCTGATCTGGAGTCCGTTTGGGGCTCCGGAGAGGGGGATCCGACGCCGTCGTCATCATCAACCATCCTCCATCAACAATTTCATGATGCTCACCACCGGGCGTGAGTAATTCCTTCATAGGCTTGCTGGACGGTGATGTGTTGGATGAGATTTATCATGTAATCGAGTCAATTTGTTAGGGCTTTGATCCCTAGTATCCACTATGTTCTAAGATTGATGTTGCTATGACTTTGCTATGCTTAATGCTTGTCACTAGGGCCCGAGTGCCATGATTTCAGATCTAAACCCTTTATGTTTTCATGAATATATTTGTGTTCTTGATCCTATCTTGCAAGTTATATGCACGTATTACGTGTCATGATCCGGATACCCCAAGGTGACAATAATTGGGATTCTTTCCGGTGATTGCCGTAGTTTGAGGAGTTCATGTATTCACTAGGTGCTAATGCTTTGTTCTGGTTCTCTATTAAAAGGAGGCCTTAATATCCCTTCGTTTCCTTAAGGACCCCGCTGCCACGGGAGGGTAGGACAAAAGATGTCATGCAAGTTCTTATTATAAGCACGTATGACTATATACGAAATACGTGCCTACATTACATTGATGAATTGGAGCTATTGTGTATCGCCCTAGGTTGTGACTGTTATATGACGAATATCATCCAACATAATTATCATCACCGATCCAATGCCTACGACTTTCTCATATTGGTTTCTACTAAGTTACTTTGTTGCTACTGCTTTACACTTGCTACAAAACTGCTACTGTTACTGTCACCGTTACTATTGCTACTGCTACCAAAACTATCATACTACTGTGCTACTAAATACTTTGCTGCAGATATCTTATCTCCAGGTGTGGTTGAATTGACAACTCAACTGCTAATACTTGCAAATATTCTTTGGCTCCCCTTCTGTCGAATCAATAAATCAGGGTGAAATACTACCCGCGAAAACTGTTGCGATCCCCTATACTTGTGGGTTATCAAGACCTTTTTCTGGCGCCGTTGCCGGGGAGCATAGCTCTATTTGCTGAGTCACTTGGGATTTATATCCGTTGATCACTATGAAGAATCTGAAAGACGCTAAGACCAAGATTGTTCCCTCTAAGACGAGGGGAGGTAAGGAACTGCCATCTAGCTCCGCACTTGATTCACCTTCTGTTTTGAGTAGACTTGTGACACCACCACCTGTTATGCATTCTGATATGTCGCAAGTTATTGATGATACTACTTCTGCTATGAATGATACTTATGATGATGCTAGTACTATGCTTGATAATACTGTGCCACTTGGTGAGTTTCTTGATGAACAACTTGCTAAAGCTAAAGAAATTGAGAATGCTAAAAATGTGGAAAATCTTGAGAATTATGATTCACCTATTATGCCTAGCTCTCCTACTAGAGTTGAATCACCTGGTGAACATGTCTTTGATAGGGAGACGGCTCGAGCCATTCTTGTTTGTAATAATAGAGATGAAGTTATAAAATTGCTTGCTGAAATGAAAGAAAAATCTATGTGGGAGAGAATGAAATATGATCCTAAGTTTGCTACCTCTCCCATATTTGTTACCGATAAGGATTATGAATTCTCTGTCGATACTGAGTTAATTACTTTGGTTGAATCTGATCCTTTTCATGGTTATGAAACTGAAATTGTTGTGGCACATCTTACTAAGTTGAATGATGTTGCCACCCTATTTGCTCATGAGGAAAAAATTCGCTATTATTATATTCTTAAGCTATTTCCTTTCTCATTAAAGGGTGATGCTAAGAAGTGGTTTAATACTCTTGCTCCTGGTTGTGTGCGTAGCCCCCAGGATATGATATATTATTTCTCCGAAAAATATTTTCCTGCTCATAAGAAACAAGCTGCTTTACAGGAAATATTTAACTTTGTGCAAATTGAAGAAGAGAATCTCCCTCAAGCTTGGGGGAGGCTTCTCCAATTACTTAATGCTTTGCCTGATCATCCTCTTAAGAAGAATGAAATACTTGATATCTTTTATAATGGACTAACCGATGCTTCTAGGGACTACCTAGATAGTTGTGCTGGTTGTGTTTTCAAGGAACGAACTGTTGGACAGGCTGAAGTATTATTGAATAATATGTTGAGAAATGCCGATGATTGGACACTTCCTGAACCACCACCTAAGCCAACTCCGAAGAAGAGAGGTATTCTATTCCTCAGTCCAGAAGATATGCAAGAAGCTAAGAAATCTATGAAGAAAAAGGTATTAAAGCTGAAGATGTTAAGAATTTACCGCCTATTGAAGAAATACATGGTCTCGACATCCCGACACAGGTAGTGGAGGTAAATTCTCTCACTAGATTTGATGAAGGTGATATTCCATATAATAAATCTGCTAGTCAATGCCTGTATGAATTTGATAATTACATCATTAAACAGGAACACTTTAATTTGTATGTTAGCAATCAACTAAAACGGAATGCCATCATGATTGAACGCTTGAGCGATTTGATGTTTAGAACTGCTAATGATGTTAAATGCTTGAGTAAACATGCTTCTATGGTTCAGACTCAGCTAGAACAAATTGCTAAGTCACAAAATGATTTGCTTGATGAGATGAATAATAAAAAGAATGATCATGCTGTTAGAGTTGTTACTAGAGGAGGTAGAACGACTCAGGAACCCTTGTATCCCGAAGGTCTTCCTAAAAGAATTGAACAAGATTCTCAAAGAAATAATATTGATGTGCCTAGTCCATCTAAGAAGAAGAAGAGAAAGAAAAATGATAGAACTCTCCATGCTTCTAGTGAACCTGAGATAGAAAAAACTCCTGAGAATTATAATGATGCTTCTATTTCTGATGCTGAGACACAATCTGGTAATGAACATACACCTAGTGATAATGATAATGACAATGACAATGATAATGATAATGAAGATGTTCATGTTGATGCTCAACCAGATAATGATGTAGAGATAGAACCTGATGTTGATCTTGATAACCCACCTCCTAAGAATAAAAGATATGATAAGAGAGACTTTGTTGCTAGAAAACATGGAAAGGAAAGAGAACCATGTGTTCAAAAACCTATGGCTTTCCCTACTAAACCATCTAAAAATAAGGATGATGAAGATTTTGAGCACTTTGTTGAAATGCTTAGACCTGTATTTTTGCGCACTCGCTTGATTGATATGTTGAAAATGTCTCCCTATGCTAAATACATGAAAGATATTGTCACTAATAAAAGAAAAATACCTGAAGCTGAAATTTCCACTATGCTTGCAAATTATTCCTTTAAGGGTGGAGTACCTAAAAAGTTAGGAGATCCGGGAATACCTACTATACCATGCTCCATTAAAAGAACTTATGTCAAAACTGCTTTATGTGATTTGGGAGCCGGTGTTAGTGTTATGCCTTTCTCTTTATATAGAAGACTTGATTTGAATAAGCTCACACCTACTGAAATATCTTTGCAAATGGCTGAAAAATCTACTGCTATACCTATTGGAATTTGCGAGGATGTGCCCGTTGTTGTTGCAAATGTTACTATCTTGACAGACTTTGTTATACTTGATATGCCCGAGGACGACAACATGTCAATTATCCTTGGAAGACCCTTTTTAAATACTGCAGGGGCTATTATTGATTGCAATAAAAGCAAGGTCACCTTTCATGTCAATGGTAATGAGCATACGGTTTATTTCCCGAAGAAACAAACTTCAGTGAATGGTATTAATTGTATTGAAAAGGTTTCGACCATCACTATTGGGGAATTCAAATTTCCTCTTCCTACTGTCAAATAGAAATATGAAATTCTTATTGTTGGGGAGATGCATATCCCCGTTGAGGTAACTTAGTGTTGTACGAAAATTCTTCGGTTTCATGTCACTCGAAAATAGTTTGTTAATAAGACTTGACCAATCTTATTAATGGACTCTTTCTGAAGGGCATGTGGCTGATGAATTTAGTAAGCACGAATTTCTGTAATCTTAGTTTGCTCTCTGTTATTTTTAGCTTAATTAAATAAAATGCCATGATTATCCTGTTTTCTGAATTATCCGTGCAATAAAAATGGCCCAAAAATAAAAGTGCTCAGAATGCAATAAAATTTTAACATGATTTTTCTATAATATATAAGAATTTCTGGCACTGAAAACAACCCAGGGGGGTGCACCTGCTGCTCACAAGGCAGCAGGGCGCGGCCACCCCCCCAGGCGCGCCATGATGCCTTGTGGGTCCCACAGGGACCCACTCACTTATTCATTCAGCCCACTTCATCTCCTACCTCCAGAAAAAAATCATTGTAGCTCTCTCTCTCGTGTTCTTGCTCCCAAACCTGAGATTTTTTATCTCTTTGCTCGGAGCTCCGTTTCCGAAACTGTTTTGAGGGATTGCTCCTTGGTATGTGACTCTCCCATTGCTCCAATTAGTTTTTTGCTTTAGTGGATTATATTTTGCATAAATTGCTGCTATTGGTGCTACTGAAAATGAGCTTGCATGTTAAATTATTTGAGTTCTAAGCAATTTGAATGCTTGATATGGCCTCTAGGCATTTGTATGAGTAGTTGCTATCAATCTTGCGAAGTTTCGTTAACATCTTTTTGTGGTCCAAATTTTTTTAGAAATTTGTTTGTAGGAAGATGAACATTTTCAGGAGGAGTTCCTCAAGGAGGAGATCCGCCGAGGCATCATCGAGTGAAAGCCCAGCACGCCAATCATATGTTGAACCAAGGGCAAGTTCGGTGCGAGGTGCTGAAGCAAAATCGTGTCAATGGCCGTGCATTGAGTTCATGCTAGGTGCAGGCATTAAGGAAGAATTTGACCAGTATATTTGCAACACCGAGCTCTCTTCCTTCATCACATATAAGCCACCGCAGCATTACAACCTCACTCATTCATTCACTCAAAACTTTGAATATCATCCGCGCACTTCTAGAGTTTTATTTCATCTCTATGACAGATCTTATACTATGTCTCTAGAAGAGTTTTGTGATGCATGCAAAATTCCATTTTGGGGTTCACTTAGTGAACCGCGACAATCTGATTATGAACTATTTCTCCGTAGTCTTTGCTATGGTGAGGATAGGGGAGTTACGCAAGCTAGGATAAAGAGCATTCACTTTCCCGCTATTCGCTACTTTGCACTTTTTAATGGTAAATGCATTGTTGGTAAACAAGACTGTAGTGCACTTTGTGCTCCAGACCCGAGCCTTATCCACGATGCTTTAACGGGTATCAGACACTATAATCTTGGGGCCATTGTTGCACGTAGGTTGCACCGCAACTCGGGTAATGGTGATTTATATGGAGGAATTTATGCCTCCCGAGTAGCTGCAAGGCTAGGGGTCTCGCCCAGGCCTAATGATCCTCTTCTACCTGATAAATATTTGAATTTTGAGGCAATGCAGAACCATGAGTTCATTAAGCGCGGCACTCACAGTTATGATTATAACTTGATATTCGATAAATATTGTTCTGTGTTTGTCGTTTTGCCTGCTCCTGCCCTCTTTGATTTTTAGAACAAACAGAGATATTCTCTTAATGAGAGCGAGGTTCATGAGTACAAGTCGGCAGTTGTGGCTGCCCGTCTGGCTGAGGAGGAGGCTCGGAGCGCCTCCACGAGCTATCACTTCGATTATTATCCTGGACAGCCATGGCAGTAGAACAAGCTAGGCCAAAAGCCTAAGCTTGGGGGAGTACGTATCTCTCACCGACATTACATTCATGTTCACATGTTCACTCCAGTTGTCGGTGTTCATACTTTTTCATTGTATATCCATGTTAGTTTTATTTTCGCTTTCTTCTTGTGTGTTTGAAAAACTTCAAAAACCCAAAAATATTTCTCGCTTCTTTTCGGTCTTTCTTTCTTGTTTGTTAGTTCGTAGTATTAAAAGAAAACCCAAAAAGATTTCTTGTTTCTTCTTTTGCTTGTTGGGAGTTCTCCCGTGTAACTAGTTTTTCTCGCTCTTTGTTTTTCTTCCTCAATTTTCTTCCTTCAGAAAAACTAAAAACTCCAAAAATATTTCAGTGTGTTTCTCTGAATTTGTTTTCTTTTCGTTGACTCGTCGTATGGAGAAGACTGCGATGAAAATGTTGAGTGGTTCTCATATGTGTCGGAAGTCGGGCTCCGGGGACCCAAAGGTTCGAACACTGGGGTGAGCTTGTTCTACCTACTTCGTCTCCTACCACGGTTAAGCGACGGCGAGGCGACGGCGAGAGCGCGATAGCGAGGGACAGAGCGAGGACTCAGCGATTTACCCAGGTTCGGGCCACCTTGCGGTGTAAGACCCTACTCCTGCTTGTCTGGTTTTGCTCTGGTGTGTGTGTGTGAGTACAAGGTTGAGGATGGTCAGAACAAGAACCGATCGGATCGGATCGAGAGCCCATCTACAACGGCTGCTCTGCCCTTTATATCAGCCATGGTCCTCTTCCCCCCTGGAAACTTAGGCGGGAAGGGTTGCCACACTTGGCGATTTTGAAAGGGGACAGGCGCTCAGGCTATCCTGACTAAAGGTGGTCTTCGCCTGCCAAAGCATGATCCATGACGCGCCGGTGGGCTCGGTGATGACCTCCGCCCTGCGCGTCCGTCGTCTTGGTCTTCCTTCGCCGATCGGGCAACCTTTGGGGTTGCTTTGGAGAGTAGATAGCTGGCCCTGCTCCCTTAACACAAAAGAGGAAACCATCTTCATCCGTGCCTGCTGGCGCGGCTTCTGTTGCCGCTCGTCGCTGCGCGCGTCACCCACGTGACAGGCTCCAGGCCGCGCGGCAAGGCGAACAACCTTCGTCTCGTGCGCCTGTGGGAGGGGGCCTCAGGAGGCCACCTCGGAAAGCCACCTCGCGAGGCCACTTGGGAACCCGCCTAGTGAGAGGACCTCGCGAGGCCGTTGATGGTGGTGCTGAGCGTTGCTTGCTACTCCCTGAGGAAGGGGCCTCATGGGGGGTCTTGGTGAGAGTTCGGTGGTGACGGCCTGCTGGGCCCACGCCAGGCGTTGCGCCCTGGGCCAAAGGCAGACGGGCCTCGATACCCCGGGTTCCACGGGCCCGACAATATGCTTCGAAGAGCCAATATTACCTTGTCTTCTCCCTTGAATAAAATGTTTCCAGATCCCAACTTAGTCCACAACACCCTTGCACCATTATTATTTTCACATCATTCGGTCGTGCAAGTGAAAAGGCAATAATGACGATGATTTGATGAAGTGACCGTGGCAAGGAAAAGCTGGTATGAACTCTTTTTGTTTTTGTTTTTGTAAATATGTTTAACTCAGTATCCATGATCCAGCATATTATGAGTAAACATGTTTGTGATGACAATTAGAGATTATAGTTGCTCATGCCATGCTTAAGTAACTAGGAGTGGATAATGATTTATCTTGGAAGTCAACATGCATTAAAATGGTTATGATGTAGTATGTTAATATGGTATCCTCCTCTTTATGTTTTGAGTGGCTTGACTTGGCACATGTTCACACATGTAGTTGATTCAAAACCAACATAGCCTCCATGATATTTATGTTTAGGGTGATTATATCCTACTCATGCTAGTATTCAATGTTAATTATTCTCAATGCATGGTCATGACCGTTTTCGCTCTCTAGTTGGTCGCTTCTCAATCTATTTTCTAGCCTTCACTTGTACTAAGCGGGAATTCTGCTTGTGCATCCACAATCCTTAAACCGAAGTTGTTTCAGATGAGTCCACTATATCTACCTATATGCGGTATTACTCTGTTGCTCCAAGTAAATTTGCATGTGCCACCTCTAAACATTCAAATAAATATCCGTTTTGTGTGCCCATACCGCTCATGGAGCGACAGGGGGCGGTCAGTATCTTCCATTCTAAGTGGGTTATTCTCGAGATGAGTGTTTATTCACTTGTCATTGCACGAGAGAGGCTGGTATTTGGGATGCCCAGTCCTATGCTCAAAATCGTTATATAATGCAAACAAACTCCCCCCAAAAGTTGTTGGTATGGAGGGTACCCGAGGATTCGGCTAGCCATGGCTTGTGTTGGTATGGTGGAGGGGGGGGGGTAAACTTTACTTTTCTGCTTGGGAACCGCCTATAATGTGTTTAGCATGGAAGATATTGAAAACTCTCGGTCGTGACGTTGACAAGAAAAGTACACCTCTCAAAATTATTTTTCATCTCTGATTTAAGCTTTGAGCTCTGGCACCACTGCAAATCCCTGCTTCCCTCTGCGAAGGGCCTATCTATTTACTTTTATGTTATTTACTTTATGTTATTTTACTATTATTGTTGAGTCTCACCTTCTTGCACTAAGCGCCAATCCTGAGAGCACTATTGTCATCCTTATGCATTGAGTATAGTTAATGTTGTGTGCATCATGACTGGATCTCTTCTACCCTGAATTGCAATGTTTAGTCGCTGCTTGAACTTTGGAGGTGCTCTGCATTTATGTTTTGTGGTCTCAGAAAGGGCTAGCGAGATACCATGTTATCATATTATATCATGATTGTTTTGACAAATTGTTGGCATTTGAGATATGTTATTATTGTTCTCTAGTTGATTATGCCATTGATATGAGTAAATATAATTCCTAAGTGTTATTATGAGCATGGTTAGTTCATGATCTTTGCTGAAAACCCAGGTACTATTTAAGCTTAGATAAGGATACAAGAACAAAAGAGTTCGTAAAAGTTTTTCTTTATCACTTTCAGTTTGTCAACTGAATTGCTTGAGGACAAGCAATGAGTTAAGCTTGGGGGAGTGATACGTCTCCGTCGTATCTACTTTTCCAAACACTTTTGCTCTTGTTTTGGACTCTAATTTGCATGATTTGAATGAAACTAACCCGGACTGACGTTGTTTTCAGCAGAATTGCCATGGTGTTGTTTTTGTGCAGAAATCAAAGTTCTTGGATTTGGACGAAACTTTTTGGAGATTTTTTTTGGAATATATAAAAATTATTGGCTCGAGAATCAACAGAAGAGGGGCCACCTGCTGCCCACAAGGCAGCAGGGCGCGACCCTCCCTAGGTTCTTCATCGGGAGGGCTGATCTGGAGTCCGTTTGGGGCTCCGGAGAGGGGGATCCGACGCCGTCGTCATCATCAACCGTCCTCCATCAACAATTTCATGATGCTCACCACCGGGCGTGGGTAATTCCTTCGTAGTCTTGCTGGACGGTGATGTGTTGGATGAGATTTATCATGTAATCGAGTCAATTTGTTAGGGCTTTGATCCCTAGTATCCACTATGTTCTAAGATTGATGTTGCTATGACTTTGCTATGCTTAATGCTTGTCACTAGGGCTCGAGTGCCATGATTTCAGATCTAAACCCTTTATGTTTTCATGAATATATTTGTGTTCTTGATCCTATCTTGCAAGTTATATGCACCTATTACGTGTCATGATCCGCATAACCCAAGGTGACAATAATTGGGATTCTTTCCGGTGATTGCCGTAGTTTGAGAAGTTCATGTATTCACTAGGTGCTAATGCTTTGTTCTAGTTCTCTATTAAAAGGAGGCCTTAATATCCCTTCGTTTCCTTAAGGACCCCGCTGCCACGGGAGGGTAGGATAAAAGATGTCATGCAAGTTCTTATTATAAGCACGTATGACTATATACGGAATACATGCCTACATTACATTGATGAATTGGAGCTATTGTGTATCGCCCTAGGTTGTTACTGTTATATGACAAATATCATCCAACATAATTATCATCACCGATCCAATGCCTACAACATTCTCATATTGGTTTCTGCTAAGTTACTTTGTTGCTACTGCTTTACACTTGCTACAAAACTGCTACTGTTACTGTCACCGTTACTATTGCTACTGCTACCAAAACTATCATACTACTGTGCTACTAAATACTTTGCTGCAGATATCTTATCTCCAGGTGTGGTTGAATTGACAACTCAACTACTAATACTTGCAAATATTCTTTGGCTCCCCTTGTGTCGAATCAATAAATCAGGGTGAAATACTACCCGCAAAAACTGTTGCAATCCCCTATACTTGTGGGTTATCAGTGTCCTCGCATCATCAGAACCAAAATGAACCGTTGCATAGAATTGGGCCACAAGCTCTGGATCAAAATCCTTGTTGAACGAGATGATCTTCAGAATATCCAGCTGATCACAAAGAGCCAAACCTTCTCCGAAGTATTGGGGATGCTTCTCCATATGACCGAGATCAATCGACCTGATAGTGACATACAAATTCTTCTTGGCCTTGAGAACATCATGGTAGATGGACATTTGCTGCCTGGTCCAGAAGGGACGGTTGGTGAGAGAAGGATCTTGCGCATTGCGATATGGGTTGCGACGGCGAGCAACATAGAACTCCTTGGAAGCCAACTCATTCATCGATTTCTATTTGTCTTTCTGCTTGCTGGCAACCTTCTTGACCCCCAGCTGGGGCTGAACATGAACACTGGGAGCGGCACTGGCATCTTCTGAAGTGCGGTAACGCTTTGAGCCACCTGGATGATCCGGATTCTTGCGATGGGCCTGGTGCCCAAAGCTGCTACCACCTGGAACCCACAACATAGAACGAGGGAAAGCAGTTGTGAAGAATTGCATAAGCCAAAAGGGGTAAACAAAAAGAATAGAAGTTGGATGTGAGGAAGTTTGAAGTTGACAGCTCCAGCGGCAGTACCGCCCCTTGCAGCGGTCACTACAAAAAAAAAGACACATCCGTGACATTATGGCCCGAACGAAAACTTTTTCTGTCATGGTTGTGACACTTCTATGACAATAATTGTGACAAAAACACGTATCATCATAGATGTGGTGGGATCCTACTTCTATGACAAAAAATTATGACAGAAAATGGGCTTTTCGTCCTGGGCGGGCTGGAGACGCACCCGCATGACATTCTTTGGGCCGTCCATGACGTAAAAAATCATGGTAGAAGTGAGGGCGAGGAAATTTTCGGGGAGTTCCCGGTTACGGTGGGTGGTCGGGGCCGAGCGATGCAGTGTGGTTTGCGCGTTTCTCTCGTATGCACGCCTGTGTGCGAGGCGCGTTCGCTGAACCTGAGCGATTGCACTAGCTACGTACTGAAGCCGACCGATCCCTTCACTGCTAACTGAACCCGAGCGATTCCTTCGCTGCTAACTGAACCTGAGCGATTCCTTCGCTGCTAACTGAAGCTGGTCGAGCCCCCGTACGTGCTAGCCGGTTGGGTTGCCTCTCGATGAACAGTGCCCGTTGCTGCCGCGCGCGCGATACGTAGAACGAGTCAAGACGCATCGATCGAGCCCCTTGCGCAAGACGTGTGGTGAGTTAACCTAGCCGGTTGGTTGGCTATGGATGAAGAGTTCCCGTTGCTGCCGCCCGCTCGTACGCCCAACCCCAGCCGGTGGGTTGGCTGTGGATGAATAGTACCCTGGCCGTGTGAAGGTGGTTGGCGCTGGATGAACAGGACCCTGAGGAGGCCACCACACCCCAGCCGGTTGGTGGTGGATGAACAAGACCCCATGGAGGCTGGATGAACAGTAGCCGGTGGAGGCTGGAGGAAGTCGATGGTGGATGAACAGTAGCTGGTGGAGGCTGGAGGAGGTCGACCGTGGATGAACAGTAGCCCATGGAGTCCCATTTTGCGGTACGCCACACCCCTCCCTATGAACAGGGCCCCCTTTTTGACCGTAGGCAATTGGGGAGAAGTCCGTTTCCTCCATTTTGTGGTACGCCAGACCCTTCCCGATCAACAAGACCCCGTTTCGACCTTAGGCGCTCGAACAGAAGTCCGTTTCCTCCATTTTGCGGTATGCCAGACCCCCAGCCGATGAACAGGACCCCGTTTCGATCGTAGGCGGTCAAACAGAAGGCCGTTTCCTCTATTTTGCGATACGCCAGACACCCAGCCGGTGGGGGGTCGATGAACAGCACCCCGTTTCGGTTGTTCCGTCCAAGCCGGTTGGCTCCCGATGAACAGGACGCGTTCCGACCCAGTCACTTGGCTCCCGATGAACACAGCGCTGTTTCCTTCGTTCCAACCTAGCCGGTTGGCTGCCGATGAACACGATGCCGTTGCTGCCGTCCGTTGCCTCTCCATGTACACGAGCCCTAGCCGTACGTATGCGTGAGTACGCGTTCGAGACCCCGCCCGTATGTACGTACGTGGCCGTATTCTTTGCCGTGTGGCTGTACGTACGTGTACATGATTTAGACAGGACTGTCTAAACTGCCACGCCGGGGGCTCTACTATGACACGTGCCGCTACTTACTCGTCCATGGTTCAACCTTGCAGAGAGACCGATCGACCAGTATGTACGTACACGTTCGCGACCAGACAGACAACACTACGTACGCTTCGACCGGGTCTTTCCTAGCTATCAGTGTGGATAAGGAGGCACTTCCTTGCGTGCAAAGATATAGCTGGTGGGTCCCAGCTGTAAGGGGGAGGAATCTTTTTTTTTGCGCATAATAAGGAGGCACTTCCTTGCGTGCGAAGATGTAGCTGGTGGGTCCAGCTGTCAGCCTCACCGCGCACAGTCCTCTTCGGATGGCTGTCGTTCATTGACCACATTGACTACACCGCGCTGAGAGCACCAAGGCGGTGGATGATGGCGAGGCCTCGGAAGGGAACAACGCGGAGCCAGGGAAGACGCGGCAGTGGATGCCCACGCAGATGGGAG
Source organism: Elymus sibiricus (assembly GCA_039707655.1). NCBI lineage: Eukaryota > Viridiplantae > Streptophyta > Magnoliopsida > Poales > Poaceae > Elymus > Elymus sibiricus. The sequence goes on from CM077674.1 coordinate 311,084,474, forward strand.
TACGAGGGTTGACTAGTTCGGCTGCGGTGTGAGGCTGCCATCACCGGAGAATAACAGGGGATGTGAGTGAGTAGAGGGAAGGCCTAGCCAGCGGTGGGAGTAGGGTGGGGCGTTGAGGCCTACGCGGCAGCACAGCCGGCCACGGGAGGCAGGAGCAGGCGGTCCCGCCGGCGCTGGTTTGCGCGGCTGGAGCAAGAAGATCAGAGATTGAAGAAGCAGCACGGCCGTTGGATTAGCATCCAATGGTCACCGCTTCAAGAATCGTTTGTTGACTATAAGTTGACAAAGCCCTGCGTACGCGTCAACTTAGTAGGCCCACATGTCAGCATAACATCTGTGGCGGACAGCATATAGCCCATTGCTATTTTCCTAAATCTACAGACCATTTGCTAATTATTACATAATTTATTGCAGCCCATATTATATTTTTAGAATACCTTACTATTTTCTCGCAAGGACATGATTAAAAATTTCAGCGATATTTCATTGTAATTGCCGAACTATTTCTAATCCTGAAATTTCGAGCCCGATAAAAACTAAATTTAAAATATATTTAAATTATGTTAAAAAATGAAAATTGAAATATAAAAAATAAAAGAAAATCCGCAATTTGAAACTAATTGCCCATTTTCTTTTTTATACATATACAACCCATTTCATATTACTTATAAGATTTACAACCCTTTTTCTCTGGGCAGGCCGAATGTATCCCTCGTCGTCTTGAAAGATTTGCAGCCCGGCAGGATGGAGAAAAATAAATTGGCCTGTGTAGGCTATTCTACGAAAAAAGAGGTGGGCTAGCCATTTTTACCGAGAAAAAAACAGCTGGGCTCGTCATGTTGAAAACATAAAATAAAAGCCTGCGCTAGACAGGCCACAGACACCGCACAGCCCAGTTGATAACCTACTCCCTCTCAACAATAAAAAACAACAACAACAAAACTGATCGAGCAACTGGGACCCACATATCAGCAGCATTTTTTTCATGTAATAAGGAGGAGCTTCCTTGCGTGCGAAGATGTAGCTGATGGGTCCCAGTTGTCAGGGAGTGGAATCATTTTTCTTCCGCGTAATAAGGAGGCACTTTCTTGCGTGCGACCATGGACCTCGTGGGTCCCAGCTGTCAGCCTGTCCACGAACAGTCCTCTTCCGTTGGCTGTCGTTCATTGACCACGTTTACGACGCCGTGCTGAGAGCACCAAGGCGGTGGACGACGGCCAGGCCTAGGGAGGAAAACGACCCAGATTCAGGGAAGACTCGGTAGTGGATGCCCACGCGGAGGGGAATATGAGGGTTTACTGGCTCGGCTGCAGTGTGAGGCTGTCGTCACCGGAGAATAACAGGAGGTGTGGGTCAGTAGAGGGATGGCCTGGCTAGCGATGGGAGTAGGGTAGGGCGGTGAGTCCTGCGCGGCAACACAGCCGACCACGGAAGGCGGGAGCAGGCGGTCACACCGTCGCTGGTTTGGGCGGCTGGAACAGGAAGATCAGAGATTGAAGAAGCACGCCGACCGTTGGATTGACATCTAACGGTCTCACACTGCTAGAGTCGATTTTGTTGACAATGTTGACATAGCCCTGCGTACGCGTCAACTTAGTAGGCCCACAAGTCAGCCTCCAAATCAGGTGGGACCCAGCTAGCAGGGGGAGGAATTATTTTTCTTGCGCCTAATAAGGCGGCACTTCCTTGAAAAAGATGCAGCTGGTAGGTCCCAGCTGTCAGAGGGATGAAACATTTTTTTCTGTGTAATAAGGAGGCACTTCCTTGCGTGCGAAGATGTCGTTGGTGGGTCCAACCTGTCAGGGGGAAGAATCATTTTCTTTTGCGTAATAAGGAGGCACTTGCTTGCATGCGGCCATGGACCATGTGGGGCCCTACTGTCAACCTCTCCACCTACATCCCTCTTCCGATGACTGTTGTTTGTTCTCCACGTTGACCACGCCGCGCCGAGAGCACCAACGTGGTGGACGATGGCGAGGCCTAGGAAGGGAACGACCTGAAGCCGGCGAAGACACAGCAGTGGATGCCCACGTGGAGGGGAGTATGAGGGTTGACTGGTTCGGCTGCGGGGTGAGGCTGCCGTCGCCGGAAAATAACAGGAGGTGCGGGTGGGTAGAGGGATGGCCTAGCCAGCGGTGGGAGTAGGGTGGGAGCAGGCAGTAAAGCCGGTGCTGGTTTGGGCGGCTGGAGCAGGAAGATCAGAGAAGCACGACGGCCATTGGATGGACATCCAACAGTCACTGCTGCTAGAATCGTTTGTTGACTATAAGTTGACAAAGCCTTACGTAGGCGTCAACTTAGTCAGCCAACATGTCAGCCTGGAAATCTGTGGCGTGTACAGCCCATTTGCTATTATTTTTACAATTTAAAACCCATTTGCTAATTCATATGGAATTTATTACAGTCCATTTGCCATTTTTAGAATTGCTGCCCTTTTCTGGTCAGGACCAGGGTTAAAAAATTGCTAAAAAATATGCAAAATTTTCGAAATTTCGCATATTTTTGCTGGGGTCCGAACTATTTTTAATCCCAAAATTAGGAGCGAGATTAAAACTAATATAAAAAAATGTTAAAATCCAATGAAATATAAAATCTAAAAGAAGAGAAAAACAAAATATGAAACTAATTGCCCATTTGCTGTGTTTTTTTTTACATTTGCAGCCCATTTCATATTACTTTTATGATTTACTGCCCATTTTCTGGCCAGGCCGAATGAATCCCTCCTCGTATTGAAAGATTTCCAGGCCAGCAAGTTGGATAGGCTTTTTCCTTGTGGAATTACAGCCCATTTGGTGTGCTAGCTCAAAATAAGTTTGTGGGTGCTGGCTGGCGCTAAGCACTTGGATTCTGTAATGCACAATGAGATCAAGTAGCCGGCGAGAGTGATGTTATTTCCCTTGGTTGGGATTTTGTTACAATATTTATCTCTTAATTAAAGAAATGGCAAGCCATTAGCCTTTTTTGAAAGAAAATATGACAGCCACAGCCGAGTTGAAATGGGCAACAACATCAAACTCCAGCTTACAAACAGTACAAAAGCACGAGTGTTAATTGTTCATCAGGTTTAGACTAAACCCAGATTGAAAAGGGCAACAACATCTAACTCCAGCACTATTTTCAGCAGCTGTCACAATCAAATGGATCGGTCAGATCCATAAAATGAACATCCCGGGTCATAAAATTTAATGGAATATGACCACAAGATGATGTAAAAAGAAGCCTGGCTCATTCAGAAGCCCTTTTGTCCACCTGAAAGCCATTTTTTTTACTCTTCGACATATCCATCCATCAAAACTTTGTTCTTAATATATTTAAGCCTGATGGATAATAGTACCCTCGCATTCAGCACGAAGAATGTGACAAATCTAGTGTTTGCATGTGTGGCTACATATCCTTCCAGTGTTATTGTCTTCAAACGAATGTCATGAGAACTGAGAAAATCCCGGTGCTTACGATGCCACCAATTGGTTATACCTTTTGTACCCCGTCCTGTTGCCTAAATAGACATGAAGATTGAAAACAATTAAGGTCTAAAAAAAGAGTATGTGGAAAGAGCAACAACTGAACGGTTAATTCTAGTACACTATATATGGGCTTCCAATGTGCGTGAAATCATCACCTTTATATACAACTTCTCTAGCCATGGAAAGCATCGCAACAAGCCAATAATCTTGCTCAGATCAAAAGTATTCATACTGATATATAAGATCTTGATAGAATCCAGCACTACTGATAGGCTATCCATGGACAAACTCTTCATTGAGCATGGAACATAATATTAGTACAAAAAGTGTACTCCAAGATGATATAAAACTTATGCGCACAAATGAAAAATGCAGCTTATGATTACAAAAGTGTAGATGAAAATATACAGTACCTGGATAACTGTGGAGCCAAACACCATCTTGAAATGATCACAGAGATCATGAATTACACCCAAGGTCTCCAGTTTAGGCGCAGAGACAACAGTTATTTGCGAAGGTGAATAACAAGAATCAAGGATCAACCTTTGAAGTGAAGGGGCATCTTCGATGATGAGCTCCCCTACGTCAAAAGAAATTCCAATTCTTACAAGGTTAGGCGACTTTATTTGAAAACAACCGATTTTAACTGTCAAAACAAGCACTAAGCACTCCAGGGCATGGCAACTGGATTGGATGATGTTGTGCAGTGAGGCGTCCGACATACGAACCAGCACAAGTGAAAGTTTTTTGAGAAGTGGAAGTCGAAGCTTTTGTACCAGATTGTCTTGTAGTTTGCACAGGGCAAAGGTGGCGGTGTGGAGAGAGGAGGAAAACCGCGAGATGGACATCGGTGGCGACGGGTCAAATACATGGCGTTCGGTTGATGGTATGTCAGTTTCATAGGAATAATAGAACTTGAATCTGGAGTTTGCAGAATTCAGGGGATGTCAGCCAGGCGTCCACCATGCGGGGTACGTGGAGGTAGCACGTCGGGATGAAGAGGCGGTGAACGAAGCCCCCGTGGGAGGAGATGATGGCTCCGGGGAGTTCAAAATCATCAACGAGAGATAGGCCACGACCGTCGAGATTAAGAGGCGCGGCGCGCCATAGAGGGCGCCACCGAGATGCAAGGACTTGGGTGCGGCAGCAATCCTTGGTGGGGAGAAGCGAGATGATCTCCCCAAGGATGGAATCCGGGAGATCGCTGATGCGGTCCACCCGAGATTCCTGGCATTCCTCAGATCCAGGGGGGCCTCGCCGCTTCTCCCCGCGCTGCTGGGTGCGGGATCTACAACCAGCGTCGCCGCTGGCGGGAGCCTCATCTTCTTGGCACTAGGGTCAGCCGACTCCATTTTCCTTGTGGGCGTCGCGTTGAGCTCACGGATTTGAGCAGAGTAATGAATGACGAGCCTAGTTGTGGTGCGAGTGAAGAAGAAGGGGAGCTGGGGTTTTTTGTAGCAGTGAGGAAGAAGGGGAGCTGGGGTTTTCTGTAGGAGTGAGGTGAGATATTTGGGGGTACAACCGGAGAGGGATACGAGTCGAGCGAGCGGACATGAGGTGGGAGTGAGGAGGAAGAAGAGTAGCCGGTTTTTTTGGGGGGGGGTGCAGTGAGGAGCGCCTCTTCCTAAGTAAAACACGGGCTTTCGAATTGATTTTATTAATTAGCATGGATGGGCTACTAGTACTATAGTGGAGACACTCTGCCACTCCCCAGAGAAACAATTACTCAATCCTAAAAAAAATTACTCCTACTTGTAGTAAAGTGGAGACACTACCACTTCTGGCTCATCCTCGGTCGTCGAAATGGCTCCCGCTACTGAATGTCGTTTTACTTTGGTTCGCCGACATGCTGGCCATGCAGCGTGCAGAGTCACCCTGGTTGTAGCGCGGCAGTAATGAGCCGTCATATCACAAAACCCCACCTCCCCGCAGTAAGTTTGTCGGAAGAAGCAACCATCATTTCACTCTTCGCCGAATCCGCTTCTCCCTCATCTTCTTCAAGAAAGCCACCACTCGCTTCTGCCATTGTTCTTCTCTCCCAACGAAGGGAAGGTGAGCGCATCCGTGATGTTGGTATATTTTCTTTCCAAAAAAATCTTTTGCAAAGCAGTAACTAATCATCACTCCCTTTTTTGTTTCATTGCGATTGTGTTTTCCTTGCGGTTGTCTTCTATTTGTCAGTTTCATTATGGATCATGGAGAACCAGGCAAAGATCTGCCGATGCTGGAGCAGACACGACAGGCTGATCCCCACGAGACAGAGAGCTCGAAGAAAATGAAGGCCACCACCGAGCCAACCCCAGATGCGCTCACGGCCACTACTGACATGGTCAATGCCACGTTTGAGATTACAGCCCCCGTGGCCATGCATGAGTAGTTTTCCACCGCCAAGATGGACCCCTTCGAGGATGTGTCCCCCCCCCCCGCTGAGCTGCCCAAGGTGATTTTCTTCTTTGGCGATCTTGATTGTGGTTTTTGATCTAAGTATGAGGTGATAAATAATGCAAGATTTATTAGCTCCAATGCCATGCTACCTTCCCTGTCATGCATACTTTTGACTCTACATGGTGGTTTAAATAACTTGTGTTTTTTATATTGGAAAGTAATTCAGAATTCGTTTCTATTTCAATTAGAGCCCTGATGCAGACAAGGATTGTGTGGTTGTACATGTCACTTGCTATGAGGTGGATGACCTGAATATACGCACTGGGGAAAGAAAGTTCTTAGGCTGTTCGATCTTGGAAGCCATTTGCACTTATACCGAAGACGAAATGTATTCTAGCCACACTATTGTCAGGCGTGTTATCCAGGGTGTACTGAAGCACAACAAGTTCACAGCTACTCCTTCATTTGTGAGGTATAATGTTCTTGTCAAGCTTACCCATGAAAATGACGTGGCATGCCTCGACAAACAAGTTTATGAGTGGAAAGGCCACAAGGTTATCTTCAGGAAGGTTGACAGGATTGAGCTGCTGCCGGACGTCCTCGAGGATGTTCATGGCAAGGTCCGTCTTGTGTCCATCCCCAATTAGATCGATGGCATGAAATAGTTGGCCCATTTAGTGTTTCAAAGTAGCTTGGATTGTGTTTAATTACCCGAACCTTGCGTATTATCGAGCCCTCTTGGGGTAGTACTCTGTTTGAATCCCTCTATGGGAACTACTGCTACTTTTGTGTGTCCGTGAATCATGTGATAACCCTCGTAAGTGTTGCCGAAACAGATGCATCCTCACGAGTTCTTTCATGTAATATGGCATTGTAAGACATAAGTTGCCACTGTTTATCAAACGAGCAGTGTGTGTTTGATGAAATACTTGTTTGACAACTCTTGGTGCGCCGACGTATACATTGTGTAGGTAATGCTAGTTAAGTACTTGTAAACACTGTTGGTGCTACCCCACTTGTAAGCACAGTTGGTGCAAACACGACACATTGGCGCAAATCACTTCAACACTAGAAAAGTCGACTATCGACCAACTCACACTCATACTTTGCTGTCTGACATATAAGCAACTACGTATCTAGTTACAGCGGTTCATGCGGTTAATTCAGGCCACAATATAGATTCCAAATGTTCACACGCTAGTCCATCATTCATGTTAAACATTCACAATAAACTCGGCTGCATAAAATACTTCAAAAGCATAAGTCCGGCATTTTTATACATCTCAATGATTCATAGAACATAACATCTCTTTTAGAAGTTGACAGCAAAAGACAAAGTTGTGAGAAGGTTTACAAATCAGGCAAAATCAAGCCAGGCTTCTCTGAGCAAAGGGCCTCCCTAGGCAAGCTTTTATTTCCTGGGGTTCACTCTGGTTTTTCTTGTTGCCACCATCCAGGGTTAGGTTCTATCGTTCCAGAATAACAAACTATAATTGTGTTATCAGTTGGAATATTGAATTGAACCTTGAAGTGGATTGACCATCTGAACTTCTTGTGCAGTTCCACTAAATTTAAGCACCGCTATTTGCAGAAATAAGCAGACCGCAATGCCTCTTGTACGCGCACCTAACACCAAAACCTCCGTGCAACCATGCAAGCTCGTCCTCGGGCCATCCTTAAATTGGGAGAGAGTGTAGTTCACGACGCGGATATACTGCTTGTTTTCTCCGCCACACATGACAGGGTCGTTCCTGCACTGCAATCAGGAAGTACGAATCAGCTTCTTTTTATCTTGCGTTGGTCATTCTAGCTAGGTATGCATGTAGGAATACCTGCAGAGTGGTTTGGTAGAGGACAACAGTTAGGAACAACCATCTGATTTTGTGCAGTTCTACTGAAATTGAGGTGTGTGCTTCTGATTGCACAAATAGAAACGATATGGAGATAGACATCCCTGTTTTCACAAATATGTAATAGGGTTAGTTAAGCAGTGGCAGTTATTTGCAGTGGCATATGATTAACAAAGCATCTCTTGTGTTATGAATGGCATTACATTGACAGTATGAAAAAGTGCCATTAAGTAAGAAGTAGCATCACATCACATCAACACTGGCACTAGATTAACATGCAAAACAACAACATTAGTATTACTGTCATGAGTGTAGCACATGGTCAGCAGCTCCATGCACGGTGCAATCAAATTTGTGCACTGGGATGAAGCAATGTTAGCGGTGTGAGATTTAAGTGTAACTGGCAAAACAGAGTTCATGGGAAATAAAACAAGACAGAAACACTTCATAAAATGGTGGTGTCATTGCTTCAATTTATCAATGGCACTAGACTGACAACATCATTACTTAGAAGTGACATTAGGCTAACAGTGGCATTGCTTCATTTTTCCTCTGATATTAGATTAACGGTAGCGATAAGGGCAAAGGGACAGCAGGGGCATAAAGTGGTGAGGCAGATCTGGTTGCTGAGAGCGGCAAACATTTAGGCAGCATGTCTGCATTTGTCCAATTTTTTATCTCCTCGGCGACCTTTTCCTATGTGAGCACAGGAAATCTAGACCTCCTCGTTCTCAGTTGCGTTGTCCCCCCAACACCCCCTCACTTTCTTTCCTTTTTTGACCAAGAGACCGGTCTGGCCAGTATCTTACTAGTACTCCCCCCATCCTTCGCTATCCACCCCACTTTCTTCCCCTTTTCAACCAAGAGACCGGTTCGGTAGCCAGTCTCTACTACTTTCCCCCGTTTCTTTCCTCTTTGAACCAAGTCCTAGATTCATGCTACAGCTTTCCCCCTTTCTTCCCTTTTGAACAAAGTCCTAGATTCGACTGCATGAAGTAGGTTTACCTCTAATAATAGTAAAAATTTAGGTGGCTTTGGCACAACCGAAGGAAGTAAAAAAGATCCACATGCAGCCACGTGGTGAGCTGGGGTAGTAGAGCAAGGCCGGTTTCGAAGGAAGTTATACCTGAGGGTCGTCCGTATGTGGCCAGGAGGGCGGCGGGAGGCCGGATCTGCCCACAATATGGCGAGGAGGAAGAAGGGGTCAGAGGCCCTCCCGAGCTAGCACTGTGTGGGACAGAACGGCCCAGGCCGCCGATCGGGACGTGCCGGCAGCTGTTGGTCTCCTCCCTCGCCGCCGACGACCGCGTGAATGCTGCACCTTCTCCCCTTCACTAGCGGAGGGGATCCGGCCGGAACTGTGACCAGCGGTGAGCAGAGAGAGGGTATGGCCGCCGCTGTCTTCTTTAGATCTGGAGAGGATGAGAGAGTGAATGATAGCAACCCTAGTAAAGCAAGCGCTGAGGCTCTTGCTTATATATAGTGGAGTGATTTTCTTGTAGCAATCGTTTTTAAAATGAATACGCGCGAACCACTATTTTCATTTAACGTTCCAGTAAAAAAAATCAATCAAAAACGCGCCACCGCGTCCAGGTCGCACTATGTACTGTATCATTCACGTGTGGTCCCTGACCCTGCATGAAGTTGAAAACTGCATGAGTCAATTTGTCACTTGGGATGCGTCTTTGTAAACAAATGCGCTCGTACGTGTACCCGCGCGTGGGTGTGAGAGAACTGGTGCGTGCATGTGTCGCTTTTCTTCATGTACTACGTACTCCACCTAGAGTAAGATGTATACATGTGTGACGTCTGAGTTACAAAAAAAATGTGTGACGTCTTTTATTTTTTAGAAGTTCTGAGGGAAGGGTGTGAAGAGCACATATATGTGTGTGACGTCTACCTAGAGTACAGAGTACATATAGATGGTGTGTGTGAGAAGTCTCGGGAGAGCCGTGAGGTGCGTGTGTGTGAGAGAGGGAGGGTTAACATGTCCATGCAATGCATGTGTCCGTAAATCATATCAGGCAAACATTCACCACAAGCCGTTTCCTGGCGAACGCCCAAAGAACCGTCAGATCTGCATCGGACGATGGCAGTTTTGCCATGGCATTTGGCAGAACAGCCACTGCTCTGACACATAAAATTTTCACGTGAGCATTCACAACTGCCGTATGCTCCCTCCGTTCGAAAATATAGTGCATATAGCTTTACTGAAAATTCAAATCTCACAAACTTTTACCGAGTTTTCGTAGAACAACATGCACATATAGTATACCCAACATATATCATTTCATTCATCATCGAGAGATATCTATAGAGATGGGGGAGGAATGTACTAGTGTGTCTTCGATAAAGATGGGCCGTGTGTGTGTGTGTGTGTGTGTTGTGAGAGAGAGAGCGAGAGACATCGTAGGATTGAGTCCTCTAACTAAGGAGAGAGAAAGAACAATCGGGATCAGTAGAGAGATGAAATATAGTGTGTATGATATAGTCAAATATTTGAAATAACTCACTGTTTTTCATGAGAAAATGAATAAGAGATCATGGCATTTGTAATCCATGCAGATATAATGGAGATATGTATGGTGTATTTGTGGATATACTATACTATTACCATATATGCATTTAACAAGCTCAAGTTCATATTTGAATTTTAGAGTCACATGCCATTGTTTGACCATGTTGTGTCCATGGAGTTCGATTATTAATTTGAGATAATGTCTAGCTTCTGTGGTTGACATCTAAATTGGGTTACATCATTACCGAGTCTGGCGAATATTTAAATAATGTTTGCCGAGTTTCACCTTCCAGAGAATTCAACACAGCACACCATCAGACGGAACGTGGCGTAACGTAGATGCCACGTGACACTATAGTTTGCCGAGTTCTGCTTGGCTAAACTCGGCAATGCACAATGAATATACATAAGCCATGTGGCAACACTTATTGCCCAATACAAAACTTCTACCGAGATCCTTCGGTAGAAGAACCGGGCAAATATTTTGCTTAGTTCTAAACTCAGCAATGTCCCATCGAGTAAGGACTCGACGCGTGGCACTGCTCTATTGCCGAGTGCCACACTTCGCCAAGTTTGTTAGCCGAGTCCCCGTTAGCCGACACTCGGCAAAGGAAGACCGCCGTATCACCTACACCAATTTCAAGCCTCCTTTGGTGTGGAGGAATATCATATGAATTCTATATGATACGATTTTTATAGGAATTTTTCCTTTGGAGCCATTTGGTTCATAGGAATGGATTCATATACTCCACATTTCAAAGGAAAATAAACATTAAGACTCAATGGAAAAATTCATGTGATGTGAACCAAATGACATCTCTTTTCCTATCCCTACTCATAGGATTTGAGATACATGTCGGCCTCGTTTGGTTCATAGGATAGGAATATCATAGGAATAGAAAAAACATAGGAAGTGAGATGATATGCATCACAGTTCCTATAGAGAAAGAAATGTCATTTGATGCATAGGAAAGGAATTTTTCCATTCAGTCTAGGGTAATGGTTTTTTTCCTTTAAAATGTGAAGGACTGGTTCCTATCCTACATAGGATTAGGAATCCATTCGTACAAACCACAGAGCTCCATAGGATTTTTTTCCTTTGAAAATCCTATCCTATGAAGTTCCTACAAACCAAAGGAGGCCGTACGTCATCTCTTTTCCTACAACTTTCATATTCCTATAATATTCCTACCCTGTGATCCAAAGGAGGCCGCGGGTATATCAAAATCCGGGACCCACGCGTCACTGCCTTTGGGTCTAATCTGGGTCCACAATTTTTTGTACGTATATCTCCCCTGCTCTGTCCAGCTTACTACAGGCAAGGTGGGGCTTTGTGATTTGACGCCTCATTGCTCATTTACTAGTACTGCGGTGCTATGACCGGGGTGGCTCCCCCCGCTGCTCTGAACTTTGGTGCATGGCACATGGACCAAGATGGTGGATGTCCCACATGTCGGCGAAACGCGTGCTGTTAGTGTGTTGCCATTTCATGTGCGGATTGACCGGACGGAGTTGCGATGCGAACGCGACAGCCGTGCTGGAAGTGTGCCGGCGTTTCATTTTGAACTATAAACAAACCACTTGGTTTTGCTTCTTGGTGCGATATATACAAATCTCGATTATATTGATCTAAAAATAGATATCCAGATTAGTAAAAAGGAGGTGCTTTTGCCGAGCGGTGGGCGAGGAAGCTTGGCCTATCGGTTTGCTAACATGCGGTCACACGTGTCAGTGGTGTAACAAGCCGATGCACGTCCTTCCTGAAAAATCAGAACAATGGCGGAAGCAACACGTGGTTTTCTTGAAGAAGTTGATGGAGAAGCGGATTCAGCGAAGAGTGAAATGATGGTTGGAAAGGTGCGGCTTTGTGATTTGACGCCTCATTGCTCATTACTACTGCGGAGCCACGATCGGGGTGCGCCCCCCCGAGAACATATCTGGTGATACAGATACATGATACGATGTTCCAACGTGTTCTAGACCGTTAGATCATGTTCTGATGGACATGGTGAGTCCACACGTGATGGACAGCTCCTCCACCATGAATTTACACACTGAACCTTGACAATGATCTTAATTATGCGTGAGGCTCTTTATCTACTACTACTACTAGTAGTCTACCAGCGTCAGTTTAAAACAAAAGGATTCAGTTTTTTTTTCTTTTTGAGAACAAAAGGACTCAGTTTTGCCGTGTTCTCAACTTTGTTTATCCATATGTATTGAAGCATGCCTTGAATATCTCAAAGAAGAAATTATCTTAGAATGTTGCATATCACGTTAGTTCTCTGTGATATAATCTTATTTCTCCGAGGTAAATTTCTTGTACTTTGAGTATTGAACATGCAGGTCCATATTTTTATATGGAGATGGCACAACAGTACGCTTGAGAGGAACACATGTTTTTGAGGTGTGTTTGCACGATGAAATGTAATCCTTTTGTCTAAAACTAAGGCTGGTAGACTAGTAGTAGGAAAAGGGCTTGACGCATAATTAAGAACATAATCAAGGGTGTGTTTGATATTCATGGTGGAGGAGCTAGCCATCACGTGTGCACTCATCATGTCCGTCCGAACATGATCTAACGGTCCAGAACCTAGTGGAGCATCGTATCATATGACAGCCCGTATCACCAGATATGTTCTCGCGTCGCCCCTGCTGTTCTGCACTGTTATTTGGCGCATGGCACGTGGACCCGGATGCTAGATGTCCCACATGTTGGCGAACGAAAGTAGAACATTTATGAAAGCGTGCGTCTCCACTCTTATGACGGGGGAGTACAAGACACGGCAGCCCAGTGTACTGTAGTACATAGTAGGAGTAGTAGTCTTGTAACACTTGGTTTTGCTGCATCACGCGATCCATTGATACAAAATCCGATTAAAAAAGCGAGGGCGGGTCTTTTCCCACGCGGTAGGCAGGGGAGTTTGGCATAGTCAGCTTGATAGAGAGAGCGACAGAACGATGTGAAATGCTTGAATGTGTAGTGGGCGATAATCCACTTCTGAGCCGAGGCTCATCTGCACCCGCGCTGAAGAAAAAAATCAAAAAAAAAACTAGAAAAATTCAAAGAATTCCAATTCTTTTTTGCATGGTAGTTAATTTGATGCGTGAGGTACGCTCCAATTTTCAAATCATTTGGACATCTGAGCAGCTCTAGGCAAAAAAGACAAATTCGGGGTTTGTAAATTTTTTACTGTTCATGCACTGTTCTCACCCGATTTGTCTTTGTTGCTGAGATCTTCTCAGATACCCAAACGACTTGAAAATTGGAGCGGACCTCACGCATCAAATTTTCTACCACGCAAAAAATGGAATCTTTTAAATTTTTTAATTTTTTGTGATTTTTTTCCGACCGGGTGCAGATGAGGCTGGGCACCGAATCGCCTTTCTTTCTTATTTGAAGGGGGCCCTTTCAGATCACTAGATGATACCAGCCCACATGTTGTTGAGTACATTTCAATGCAAATTTAATGTACATGTGACATGAACATGAGTAACAATATGTTTCGGCCCGCCGCTCAACGCCCATTGCCAAGGCATATCAGTAACATGTGGGACTGCATGTGAGCGAACCGACGTTGGCCAAGCTGGCAAACTCCAACTCTTATCACGCGGGAAAAGCCCCGCCCTAGCATTTTCAATCATTATTTCTGTCTATCATTGCTCCAGGGAGCAGAACCAAATGTTACAACTTACGAGTTCAAAATGAAAAGCCTGCCGCATTCGCGTCGCACCTCCACACGGTCGGTCCGGCACGCCTCTCAAGCTAGGGAACGCGTGTTGTCTTGCATTTTCACTGACATATGGGACCGTTCCCCTAAAAAAAGAGATATGGGACCGTTGTTGAGCAAACCGACTATCGGCAAATCCTTACCCTGCCCGCCGCACGTCGGCTGAGTTTAGAGGAATGAGGAGCGAGAAGTGCTAGCTGTAGCACGGACTCCAAGAAAATTGGTGTCAGATGGGACTCGTACTGGTTTGTACTAGTACTCTAGTACTACTGTACCAATGTACTACTCCTGCTCCTACTAGTACTCTACACTAGTAGTAGTACTACAAACTAGTACTATATGAGGCCATTCAACCGTGTCCCAACAAAAGACCCCGGACACCGATTATTTGTTCATAGTATTTAAATTTGTTTTCACAGAGCAAAATTTCCCTGAAAACAACAACACACAGCAAAATTTCGCGGCAAATGAGGGATTTGAATGTGTTGGGGCAGGAAGTTGAGGCTCGGTTTTTATTTTTGGCGAAATGCAGAGGCTCGGGTTTTGGCACCAAACCAGAAATTTTGCAAATATTTGTCATCTTTTATTCCCAAATGAGGCGCACCGGACGGCGGGCCAACCGCACCAGCCTCGTGTGGTTGATACTACCCAATACAAGCAGCCTTTATATCATAGAGTAGTGTACTAGTAGTAGTACGTAACAATTCATGTCCTTAACAAAGGGTGTGCAATGATGACTGTAGCTTATCGGTTCTGGACGACCCGACTATTTAGCCGGTTGACCAGCTCCTCGCGCGGCGAGGTGAGACTAAACATCCGAAACCCGCCGGCCCAATACGGATGTGAAAATCGTAATTACAAATTGCACTCACTTGACCGTTCAAAAAGTCTACGTGGCACTCTGTTGACTGGTCAAACTGGCCACGTGGCTTGCGGGTCCCACCTATCAGTTTGTAAGCAAAAATTTGCGCAGGCACGGCAGGGGTCGAACCTGCGACCCCGCGGAACTAGCCCTTGCGCGCAAACCACCCTGGCTGTGTATATGTGTGCATGCACGTGTAGGTTGAGCACTTGAGCGTGAGCGTGTGTGTTGCATCTTGTGCTGTGTGCATGCATGCGTGCATGTGTTCGTGCGAGTGTTGCGTGCGTGCATGTGTACGTGTGAGTGTTGCATGCATGCTTGCGTGCGTGTGTTCGTGCGAGTGTTGTGTGCGTGCATCTGTACGTGTGAGTAGCATGCATGCATGCGGGCGTTGCGTGCGTGTTTGTCCGCATGTGTGATGTGTGTGTATTCACCACAGTAACTCCTGTGTATTAAAAAGCCGGCTCAGCATATCATCACTAGGCGACCTTGTTCGCTGTGGTTATCGCGCGCGGGCTACCAACCCAAGGTCTTGACTTTGAATCCCCACCGAGAACTAATTTATTACCATTTGTTTCTTTCTTATCCCCGCTGATAGGTGGGCCCTACGTTAGGGATATAATGTGCGCTTCTGATGCAACACTAGTTGCGCCACGTGGACTGTTTGACTGGTCAATTGATCGTGTCATCAACAAAATACGTAGCTGTACGGTGATCCAGTGATTGTATAATCACCACAAAATGTATATGCTGACCGTATCGTGCTTTCGTTTCAATCAAATACAATGACCGTCAGTGTCACCATCAAAATGCGGAGCTGTACGGTGAGCTAGTGACCGTATAATCACTAGAAAATATATATGGTGATTGTAATGAGCGCATTCTAAAGTCCAGAGACCGTATTGCGCTTTCGTTTGAAATACAATGACCGTCACACGTGAATGTGTATGGGGGCGTACTTTTAGAGGGCTGAGAGATAGTTTGTGTGCGTACGTGAAAGGGGCGTAGAGAGAGGGGCGTGCGATGGAGAGAGAGAGATGCCCTTCGTTTCTCTTTATTGTGACTAATTTTATAGGATAAAAATGTAAACATTCAAAATACGAAACAAATATCATTGGATGCACCATGCAATTAACTTTCATATATAACTCTGTAGTATTCTATATGTAGATTTTCTAAAATAATTTTTTTGTCACACTCTGTGTAGTTTTTATTCAAAACGAATCTTGTATGCGGAGTAAAAGTGAACGGATTCCTTTTTTAGAACATTGGGAGCACATGATAATGAGATGTAACATGCGTGAATGTGTGGTTGACGTATTTTGGAGGGCCTAGAGAGGGCATGTGTACGTATTCGAGAGAGGCGTGGTTAGGGGGGTGTGCGATGAGAGAAAGAGAAAGCACGATAGATGAGAGAGAGAGAGAGATAGAGAGGGGGAGAGAGAGATGAATAGGATGTCTCAACGAGATATGGTGAGTTTGTGTATGCAGAGGAAAAGGGGAGAGAGGCATGAGCAGAAATAGTGTGTGTGTTGGTATGTGTGGGTGTAAGAATATAGTGAGACCTAGGGGGGTAGAGAGTGTGCGAGGTGTGGTGGTGGCACATCATTTTTTGGTATGGTGGATCAAGGTGCGGACCCCTAGGTCGGTTCCATCCTGTGCCACATAGGTCGGCTCGAGACACGTTATACAAAGACCCATGGAGGACTTGACGTACAAGACGAAGATTCCAGAGCTGTGGAGGACTCTATCTCCACTGACGAAGCGGACTACGGTTTGTAACCCTAGGCCCCGGGTATGTTATATAGGCCGGGGGCCTAGTTCGTCGATAGTATATATACACACAATCCCTTGGTATTGACATGTACTTTGTACACACCCCAATCAAAGTATACACGACCAGGAGTAGGGTATTTCCTCGATCGCAAGGGCCCGGACTTGGGAAAATCTTTGCCTCTTATCACCATCCAGTTTAACCGTCAGGGATATCCTACCGAATGATCTGATGGAATCATATCTGTCAACTAGTAAGAGAGGGGGAGACAATGCGTGCGAGAGAAGACTAAAGAGAGTGTGCGTGCGGGAGACATGAGGCAGAGATATGTACAGAGGGGGGGGGGGAGGGGGGCGGCGGAGACCATGCGTGCGTATGCATGTGAGAGAAATAGTGTTTGTGACTGAGATTAGTGAAAAGAGTCATAGATAGTAGTAAAAGAGAGAGGGAGATATAGTGTGTGTTTGTGCGTGAGACACTTCGGGAGAGAGGGTGAGCATTTGTGAGAGAGAAAGACCGATGGATATATAGTGTGTGCGCGTATGCGTGAGAGAGAAAGATAGTGCATGTGTGAGGAGGGGCCGAGGGAGAGTGCATCTACGCGTAAAGGACTGTTCTACCCATTAAATTAAAATATAAATTGTATTTAAAAAATTGGATGAGATCATGAAATTTGCAATTCGCGTATGAACGAACATTGGTCTAGCAAACGTCCATACTCTATCGAATTCGAGCATGTGTATGGTATTATTTCACATTATTGATCCATAGTCAGTAGTTTGAAATCCAGACAATGCATGGCTCTTGCAATTCATATATAAATGTGAGTACACTCTGCGGTCAATGTCAAGCACATTATACATAAGAAACATACATGGTATACATTCCAAAATGCTAGCGACGAACCAGAATACATTTTGAATTCAACATAAAAGTGGTTTCAAATATTCGAATTCATAGGAAGTGCATTCAACTATTTGAATTCGAGATAATGGCATTTGTAAATCGCATCCAAATGGGGCATCATTCTTTGTTGATAATATATTGTCGTGTACAAAATAGATTCAAGTTTACCTCCTCCATTCCAAAATAATCGTAGCTATAGGATTTTCAAGAGTCAAAAATTTCAAAAGAATCGCATAATTTAATTAGGTTTTTAAACATACATGGTCAAATATAATGAGGTCTAATTAGGAAAGTTCAACTGAAGAGTACTATAAACGTGAATGCTTCTGGTTCAAAATTTTGAACGAAGCGCCAAAAGAGCCTCTCCTCGCCCGAAACCGCGTGAGACCAATGTTTGGTAGAAGGAAATTACCATCCTAACTCTGACCCGTGAAGCCTACCGGCCCGACGTCCAGAAGTCTAAACCGGGGTAGGTTTGTAACTTCACCGAGACACCACACAACCGCCTCCGAAAAACATTCATATACCGCGGGCGCCTAAACGCCGATGCGCTCGGCTGAAATCACTCCCGCCCACTTTTTTGGACATGTGAGATTACCGTCCTACCCCTGACCCGCAGCATGTCCGAAATTTTAGATGGGGGCAAAGTTTGTAACTTTCCCCAAATTTCAAACAAGCGCGTCCCGGAAACATGGTTCCCCTTTAGCTTCCCCCCTCCCCCATCCGATTCCCCATTCATACTCCGTGGGTGCCAAAACTCCCTCTCCACCAGTCACGAAACCCCAGCCTCCTCCGTCCGCCACCCCATCGCATCGATCCACCGCCGCCCGCCTCCATCACACCGGAGCCGATACCCCGACGTCGTCGACCACCGCAGCCTCAACCGCAGCGCCCTCCATGACTTAGCAGTTGAAGCCGAGGCAGAGCTGCCTCCACGACGCGGACGTGCACCGTACCCGAGCCACTACAACCCCTCCATCTTGCGCCTCACCGTTGCCGCTCCAATGTCACAACCGTCCACCGCACCGGAGCTGTTCCCGCTATTCCATTGTTCACTGCCTCGGATCTGCTTCCCCGCCGCCGACAGAGGGCCACCGCACCACACTCAACTACTTGGCCATGGGTTCGTCCAAGGCTCCGCCGTCCTCCACAACATCTTGTTTCCAGCGAACCAAAAGGCGGTCAGCAAAAAAACAGAAGGAGGTCACAGCATCGCCAGCCAATATTGGTACTCCTCTTCCCTTATTCTTGCAAATCTCTCACATGGTATTCATCCCACGAAGGAGACTAGTTGACCGCTTCTTACTGCACATTCTTCCTGATACTAGATGTTCCAAGTAACCCGCGATGCACAAGGTTTCCCCCCATTTACTATTTCACTTTAGCTAAAGGTCCGTCGCCTGCCTGGATTTCAATTCAGTGTCAGTTGATTCCCAATTAAAGCAAGCACCACCCGCGGAGGCGCACGGAGCACCTAGTTCACCTGGTCGCCGGGGAAGCAGTGCCTCAGTGTCTATCTTAGAGGAGTGTGTGGCGCAGGAGCTGCTGGCGCCAGATCTGGAGGCCTGCCGGGCTTAAGGGGATGGCCGGGGGGGGGGGGCACTGCCAAGCACGACGGTGGGGTGAGGCCGAGGGGAGGCCGGGGCGGCGGAGTCAGGGGTCTGGGCCGGTGGTCACTGGCGGTTCGAGCAAGATCGTCAACAGTGACTGGCGGGAGGTAGATGAAGGCCATTTGCCCATTTCTTGTAGATCGGACGGTGCAGAAAAAATTGACTGAGCTATCATATGACCACATGTGGTGGTTTGCTGGAGGATTACCTGCACTTCCCAGCCATCCTTGTGCTCATATTTCAAAAGCCTAGAATCTAATTTCGTGTGCGATGCATGTTGTAGAGCTATCATATGTCTGCCGTCATTTATTTTTAACCCGCCTGCTATCTGATACTTTTACACTGTACTACTTGTGCCCAAACTACACCCATACTCTCTCAGTATTGTTTTATTACGCATGGGTATTTCAGAATCTCAAGCACAATATTCTAAAAAGAAAACAGAGCAGCCGCTCCAGTCTGCATCGAGGATTGGAAAGACGCGGTTTGACGCTCTAATGAAGAGTGTAGTGTCATTTGATGAAGACTGTCAACATAGCTCTGTAGTTGATGACTCCATTCGCCATACACCAGCATTGTAGGTGCTTGCTTTAACTTCGATGTCATATGTGGTTGCATGTTGCATATGGTGTCTACCTTGTATTGCTTCTAAATTGGTTAAATTGCATCTGCTTAGCCATATACTGTGAATATGACATGCTTTCCCATTTTTGGTACATACTGCATCTGTCTATTAACCATGTTCTTACATCAAACTAATGTTCTTGTGTATCCCTCATCAATCACTTATGATGAGACAGTCAGACGGGTGGGTTAGTGTGAGACGTGCTACTCTTTTAAAGAGTGCAGTGTCATCCTCCCCACATGATTCTCAACAAACAACAAGGCTACATGAAGTTAGTCAACGTAGTTCTGTAGTTGGTGACCGCATTTCCCCTACACCACCATCGCAGGTGCTTGCTCTAACTTGGCAGTGTGATATGTGGTTAGATGTTGCATATGGTGTCTAGCTTGTAATTCTTCTAATTTGGTTAAATTGCATCTGCTTAGTTTACAAATTATAGCTGTGAATATGACATGCATGCCTTGCGGTTTTTGGTACATAGTGCATCTGTCTATTAACCATGTTCTTACATCAAACAAATGTTCTTGTGTATCCCTCATCAATCACTTATGATGGGACAGTCACACCCATGGGTTAGTGTGAGCCATGCTACTCTTTTAAAGAGTGCAGTTTCATGCTCCCCACATGATTCTCAAGAAACAGGAAGGCAAGATGAAGATAGTTAACGTAGCTCTGTAGTTAATGACCACATTTCCCCTACACCAGCATTGCGGGTGCTTGCTATAACTTGGCAGTGTGATATGTGGTTGCATGTTAAGTATGGTGTCTAGCTTGTATTGCTTTTAATTAGGGTAAATTGCATCTGCTTAGTCTACACATTATACCTGTGATTATGACATGCCTTCCTATTTTTGGTACATACTACATCTATCTATTAACCATGTTCTTACATGAAACTACTGTTCTTGTGTATCCCGCATCAATCACTTACGATGAGACACCTTTATTCATTGCATATTGCGTATGATTTCTAGCATGTAGCTATGTATTGCTTCTAATTTGTTGAAATACCCTTATTAGCCCGCCCTTTTAATTTGGCAGAGTGATATTGGTTGCATCTTTCATATGGTGTCTAGCATGCATTGCTTCTAATTAGTTGAAATGCCTTCTGCTTAGTTCACACATCATAGGTGTGAATATGCAATGCTGTCCTTCTTATCGTACATATTCCATCCTCCTATCATGCGGTTGCCTTACATCAAAGTAGTGTTCATCAGTATCATGCATCAATGAGTTCTGAAAAGCAATTTTTATTCCTTTTTCTTGTGGGTTTGACTTTACAAGGCAAAATCAAAAAAGAGGAAGGAAGGGGATGATGGTGGTCCTCTGCAGCAAAGTAAACAGACCATCTCTTCACATTCTCCTTGTACTGTTAGTGCATTACAAGTTCCAAGTCTCATCTCCCCTACTCCACCATCCCAGGTACTTGCTCTAACTTGGCAGTGTGATATCTGGTTGCATGTTGCATATGGTGTCTAGCTTGTATTGCTTCTAATTAGGGTAAAATGCACCTGCTTAGCTTACACATTATACATGTGAATATGACACGCCTTCCTGTTTTTGGTACATACTATATCTGTCTATCACACCATGTTCTTACATCAAAGTACTGCTGTTGTGTATCCTGCATCAATCACTTACGATGAGACACCTTTAACTTGGCAGTGTGATATTGGTTGCATCTTGTATTGATTTCTAGCTTGTACTGCTTCTAATTTTTTGAAATTCCACTTATGACGTGACACTTTTATCTTGGCAGAGTGATATTGGTTGCATCTTTCATATGGTGTCTAGCTTGCATTGCTTCTAATTTCTTGAAAATCCTTCTGCTTAGTTGACACATCATAGGTGTGAATATGTCATGTGGTCCTGTTTTCGTACATATTCCATCCTCGTATCATGTGTTTGCCTTACATCAAAGTATTATTCGTCAGTCATTCATGCATGAATGAGTTCTGAAGAGCGAACTTTATTCCTTTTTCTTGTCTGTTTGACTTCACAATGCAAAATCAATACATCGAAAGGAAATTAGTAAGGCAGTGGATGATGGTGGTCCTTCCGAGCAACTGAAATAGAGGGTCTCTACAGATTCTACTCAGCTATCCTCCCAACAAGTTTCGCAAGACAACGCAGGGCTAGACAATCAACGTAGTTGTGTAGATGATGAACACATCTCCCCTACTCCACCATCACAGGTGCTTGCTCTAACTTGGCACTGTTATATGTGGTTGCATGTTGTGTACGATGTCTAGTTTGTATTGCTTCTAATTTTGTTGATTTGCATCTGCTTAGTTTACACATTATACTTGTGAATATGACACGTGTTCTTGTTTCTAGAACATACTAAATCTGTCTATCACACCATGTTCTTACATACATCAAAGTACTTATGTGTCTCCTGCAACAATCACTTACCATAAGACACATTTAACTTGGGAGTGTGATATACGTTGCATCTTGCATTGTCTTCTAGCTTGTACTGCTTCTAATTTGTTGAAATGGCACTTATGACGACACACTTTTAAGAGTGATATTGGTTGCATGCTCATATGGTGCCTAGCTTTCATTTCTTCTAATTTGTTGAAATGTCTTCTGCTTAGGATTTTTCATACATATTCCATCCACCTATCATAGGTGTGAATATGCAATGCTTTCCTTTTTTTCGTACATACTCCATCCTCCTATCATGCGCTTGCCTTACATCAAAGTAGTCTTCGTCTGTATCATGCATCAATGAGTCATGCAGAGCCAATTTTATTCCTTTTCTTGTGGTTTTGACTTCAGAAGGCAATATCAAAAACGAGGAAGGAAAAGAGTAAGTTAGGGGATGTTGGTGGTCCTCCGGACCAACGCAAACGGAGGCTCTCTAGATTTTCCACTGCTATTGCTACTGCGGTTGAAGTTCCAAGTCTATATGATGACTCCATCTCCCCTACTCCACCATCGCAGGTGCTTGCTCTAACTTGACAGTGTGATAATTGGTTGCATGTTGCATATGGTGTATAGCTTGTATTTCTTCTAATTTGATTAAATTGCAGCTGGTGAGTTTATACGTTATACATGTGAATATGACATGCCTTTCTGTATCTAGAATACACTGCATCTATCTATCACACCATGTTCTTACACCAAAGTACTGCTGTTGTGTATCCTGCATCAATCACTTATGATGAGACACCTTTAACTTGGCTGTGTGATATTGGTTGCGTCTTGCATTGATTTCTAGCTTGTACTGCTTCTAATTTTTTGAAATTCCACTTATGACACGACACTTTTATCTTGGCAGAGTGATATTGGTTGCATCTTTCATATGGTGTCTAACTGGCATCGCTTCTAATTTCTTGAAAATCCTTCTGCTTAGTTGACACATCATAGGTGTGAATATGTCATGCGGTCCTGTTTTCGTACATATTCCATCCTTGTATCATGTGTTTGCCTTACATCAAAGTATTGTTCATCAGTCATTCATGCGTGAATGAGTTCTGCAAAGCGAATTTTATTCCTTTTTCTTGTCGGTTTGACTTCACAATGCAAAATCAATACAGCTGTTGACACCTGATTTTGGCACAATACAAAATGCAATAGAGATGACCTCAAATGACAAGATATTCTACATGAGAAACTTCACATTGCCGAGTGGAACAACTTTGATGTTTGGACCATAATCATTCGGCATCATATCAAAGACCAAAACTACACTCGGATTGTCATGTTTAGGTGTTCTGAGTGCTTTTTGGTCGATTACGCCTCGAAGACAATCTCGGATGAAGGAATGCTCTACATGAATTATCTTCGTCTCGTCGAATCGGTTAATTTTCATATAAAAATTGTCTCAAACCGGGTTCGTATGCAAAAGTTAGAGCTATTTGAATGCAGCCCTGTCAAGAGGCAAAATACGGCGCGCCCCATCAGACACATGTCTGATGGATGTCTGATGCAATGCGTGAGCAATTAGCCCTTCAAGATGGCCTCGGATCGAAAAACATTCAACATGAAAGTTGTTCGTCTCGTCGAAACGGTCAAAATTGCTTTTGGGCACATTTTCATCCGAGGTCGTTTACTGCCTCAAAAAACCTTGCCGGAAGGTGCAGCCAGAAAACTTGCCGGGGAAAGCTTGCCGCCGTGAACAGTAACCTTGCCGCGGTGAACAGTGAACGGTACCTTGCCGTGTGAACAGCAACCTTGCCGCGGTGAACAGTAACCTTGCCGGGGAAAAAGCTTGCCGCGGTGAACAGTAACCTGCCGGGGGAAAAGCTTGCCGCAGTGAACAGTAACCTTGCCGCGGTGAACAGTGAACAGTACCTTTGTCGCGTGAACAGTAACCTTGCCACGGTGAACAGTGAAACAGTGCCTTGCCGCGGTGAACAGTACCCTGTCGGGGGAAACTTGCCGCGGTGAACAGTAACCTTGCCGGGGGGAAAGCTTGCCGCAGTGAACGGGAACCTTGCCGCGGTGAACAGTAACCTTGCCCCCCGGGGAAAAGCTTGCCGCAGTGAATAGTACCTTGCCGCGATGAAAACAGTACCTGTCGCGTGAACAGTACCTTGCCGTCGTGACCATGCTGGGGGAAAGCTTGCCGTCGTGAACAGTAAAAACTGTCAAGGCCAATCCGAACAGATGCTGAGGATGGGCTCAAATACTTATCTAGATGGCCTCGGATGAAAAAGTGTTCAACATGAAAGTTGTTCGTCTCGTCGAAACGGTCAACTTTGCTTTTGGAGTCATCGTCATCCGACGTAGTATATGACCTGCAGAGACGATACAAGAGTCGGACGGTCCAGTCAGCTATATGAACGAGTCCGACTCGAAATTAAGGATGACCCCGTGGAGTATTCAAGATGGCCTTATTTGGAAAAGTGATCAACATACGGATTGTTGGCCTCGTCAAAACACACAAAATTGGTATTTGAACCGTCTCCATCGGAAGTCATATGCAGATTCCACGGCCCACGCAAGGAGCAAGGCAGAAGATTGGACCAGATTCGGGCTGAATCCGAGTGGGACCAGAACTAGGACTCTAGGACGTGAATTGATGTAATTTTATTGTAAGGAAAGACTAAGTGAATCCTTTGCTTGTACGGGAAGTCCAGCCGCCTCTTATATATGTTGGGGGTGATGGCCGATTAAAACAACACACAATCGAACAATCATTATACTACTTTTTCATCTACGTTTTATCTTTCCATCATTTTTCTCTCTCGTTCTTCGTCGTTCTTCGTGTTGGAGAGCTGCGAGTACAGAGGCTCTAGGGGCGAGCGAATCGACCTAGGGCAGCCCATTGCTCCCGCACTCCCTGACGGGGTCCCTCCCGGGCGTGCGGGGCTTCGGGTCTTCAAAAGCGTCTGCCGGCTGTCCTGCGTATCGCGCTGCCGGTCGGACCTCCTTCGACGTGAGCTGCGGTGCATCACCCCCGGCGTCGAGGGTACACGGTGACGTGTTCGTGTGCGAACACACTTTTTGGCGACTCCGCTGGGGAACTTTGATCCATCATCATCATCCATCATGTCTAATCTTCCCAAGCCCTCGGAAGTTGATGCCGATAACATCATCAAGCCCAATCTGGAGGAGTTATCGGCCGAGCATCGCCAAGCTTATGAGGAGTACAAGAAGGCGCGTGAAGAGAAGGAGTTGCAGGGGTTCCTTGGAAACTTCAAGAAGGATCGCCAAGGCAATATCACTCCGGTTGGAGAAATCAAGTTCCCTCCTCTTCAAGCCGAACAGGTTAAACCCCCTGTAAGTACTACCTTTTCTCCTGAGCAATGGGCTGAAATTGAGAGCCGTATTTCTGATAGCAATAATCTGATCTATCAAGCTTTCTTAGAAAATAATAATGCTCAGAAGAATATGCCTAATATGCCTTCTAGTATGAGAAACCCTAATTCAGCTTTGCCTATCTCATCGGCGCCCCCCATGCCGATGAATTATTTTCCCACCCATACCAATCAAATTGTGGCTGCACCGCTTAATCCTTTTATGAATATGCAGAGTTCGGTGGCGACGCCGAACCAAACCTTACCGATAGGTGGAAACATTGCTAGATCATTGCCGAACTATGGTTCGGCAAACATGCCACAATTTGTACCCGTAGTTGCTAACCCTAATCCTCCTATGCCAGTGCCACAAGCTTCATCATCTACTATGGACGATGCTTTAGCTAATTTTAGAGAGGAGATGGCTAAAACGCTTCGAGAGAATTTTGGTGTTGAATTACCTAGGAATCGGATTTATCAAAAGCCGTATCCTGAGTACTTTGATGCAATTCCGTGCCCTCAAGGATATAAAATTCCAGATTTTGTTAAGTTTAATGGAGAAGGCACGAAGACCACGTGGGAGCATGTTAGCCAATACCTAGCACAATTGGGTGAAGCAGGCTCGATAAATGAATTGAAAGTGCGTTTATTTCCTTTGTCATTAACTGGTACTGCATTTTCATGGTTTTCTTCTTTGCCGCATGGCTCTATTCGTGTTTGGTCACAACTAGAGCAAAAATTTCATGATCATTTTTATAGCGGCGACAATGAACTTAAGTTGTCACATCTTACATCGGTTAAGCAGAAGCATGACGAATCGGTCTCCGATTACGTCAAGAGATTTAGAGAGACAAAGAACCGGTGTTATAGTTTAGTGATAACTGAGAGAGACTTGGCTGATCTTGTGCTCAATGGTTTGAGAACTCATATTAGAGAAAAGCTAGAAGGCTATGAATTTATAAGCATCAACCAAGTCTTACAAAGAGCTTTGGCTCAGGAAAGCCGAAGCAAAGATCTCAAAGAGGTGCATAGATATAAAACTGATCGTCCTAAGATGAATGTGGTTGAATATGATAGTGGTAACTCGGACGATGAGGGTGATATGTATGCTACTGAATTTGTTTGGCCATCTAAGGCCAAACCATTTACTTGCAATGATCTGAAACCGATTCATAAGAATCGTGATGAAGAGATGAAATTTACTTTTAATGTTGCCAAGTGTGATAAAATATTTGATGCTTTACTGCAAGCTAAGATCTTTAGGATATCTCATACTTTACCGCCGTTTGAAGAGCTGAAACGGCGTGCTTATTGCAAATATCATAATTCTTTTTCTCATGCTACTAATGATTGCAATGTTTTCCGACGACAGATACAATCGGCCATCAATGACGGACGATTGAACTTTTCTGAGATGCAAATTGATAAGCAGCCTTTCCCAATGAACACTCTAGATTTGGAGGGAAAAAAGTTACTCATTCGGCCGGAAGTGGCCGAATCTGCTAATAAAACTAATGTCATTGTTGGCGAGCCCAGGAAAGGCAAGGAGGACAGCAAGGTCTTAGGGAGGCAGGTTGTGCTTGACAAGCAACCTGATGGCAAGGAAGTGATCAGGATCACCATCAAGAATCCTACACTCGGGGGGCAACCACAGGTGCAGCAAGACGCTCGTGTTAAATTTGTTAAACCCAAGAGTCCAGAAATTGGCAAATGGAAGACGAATGAAGCTAAAGTGCAGTGCAAGAAAATCAAGCCAACTTTTGATATGTTGCTGTCCAAATATGCTAATCAAGCGGCCGGTTCTAGCTCTAACCGGTCAGCTAATTTGAAGCGTTCAAGATCACCTCCAAGGCAAGAATTTCAGCATCATGCAAGGACATATGGGCCGTGGGCACCAAGACCGTGGATGGCGCCACCACCTTATGCGCCACATTACATGGGAGGCTTCAATGGAGGATGGGGGCAGCCCCCAATGGCCCCTTATGCTTTTCATCCAGGGTGGGCAGAACCAAGGAGGCCTATTCGTGAGAGGCTTTCTTATCCCACACGAGGCCGTTTGAACAGTGGTGTCAACCGGCCAATGCGAGATAGTCAAAAGAGTTTCAGCAATCAAGTGTGGCGTGCTAAAAAATCCAAGTGCAGCGGTCGAGTCTGGAAAAGGTAAAGAAGATATCAATGCCGACTCACTCATCTTGGGCACCGAAACTTTCACCACACAGCAGCCGATTGTGCATGGCAACCCTACTGAGCCGATACTTGTTATCGCGCCAAAGCACTCGGCTAATGATCATGAAGCAAGTACCAGCCAAGTAAAGCTAAGAGATCCTAAATACACTCAGCCAAGGTGGTGTCCTTTAGGGCTAACAAAAACACAGAAAAGAAAACTGCAGAGGTTAAGGAATCAAGGGATGGCAGAACAAGAGGCCGAGAAGCAAAGGGACAAGTTGTTCAATGACACTCGGCCCATGATACCAACAAAGCAAGTGTGGAAGCCTAAACCAATACAAGATGCAGCAGCTTCTACATCTATCACAGCAGCACTTACACCGCTAAAAGAGGACGATGCAACCATTCTTACATCATCCACGTCACCTATTACTTCTCCTTCACTCGGACAGGATTCAGAATTGGTGGACACGCCCGAGGAGGAAGACGATCTGTTGGACTATGAGTCTACACCGGTTCATGAAGGTATGGATATGAATATGGTGTATTACTTACCCACTGAATTCCGTGCTGTAGATGAAGAAGGGGAAGTGGCTCAACTGGATTTTGGCCCAAAAAATGCAATATTTGAGAAGCCAAAAGAACCAGTGACACACCTGAAACCATTGTACCTCCGAGGTCATATCAACGGATCACCACTCGCTCAGATGCTTGTTGATGGTGGTGCTGTGGTGAATCTTATGCCCTATTCGGTCTTCAAAAAATTGGGTCTGCCAGATGAAGAGCTAATCAAGACCAATATGGTGCTTAATGGGTTTGAAGGCAAAGAGAAAACTGAAGCCAAAGGTGTGATGTATGTGGAGCTTACGGTCGGGAGCAAAACTTTGGCTACTGCATTCTTTGTTGCTGAGGTGCAAGGTAACTACAACGTCATACTAGGCCGTGATTGGGTTCATGCAAACCAGTGCGTACCATCTACTATGCACCAGTTTTTGATCCAGTGGGTTGATGATGAAGTGGAAGTCATTCATGCGGATAACTCGGCTTGTGTTGCTTTGGCCGATGCATCGGTGGATTGGCAACATCCCAATGCTACTTGCTTGACGGGACGCGACTTGTCAGAATTTGATTTTCTTAGCACCACAAAAAGTGGTTTCGTGCCCGTTTCTTTAAAGCCGGTTGGTGGTAATCGGCTCCAAGGTATGATGTATTTAAATGGATTCTAACTCAGATTGGTTGCAAAAGCGTCTTGTTGAATATCGGTCCAATGAGAACGATATATATGAATCTATAGAGGAGTTAGTTGATATGGATAAATTAGGACAAGGTTTTATGTCGTCCGATCCATTAGAAGAGATAGACATAGGAGATGGTTCAATTCCTAGGCCGACATTTGTAAACAAAAATTTAAGAGCCGATCATAAGGCTAAGTTGATCGAGCTATTGAAAGAATATGTTTGTTGCTTTGCATGGGAATATCATGAGATGCCAGGTTTAAGCCGAGAGCTAGTGGAGCATCGGTTGCCTATAAAGGCCGGTTTTAGACCTTACAAACAATCGGCCAGAAAATTTAATCCAAAAACATATGACCGGATCAAGGAAGAGATCGGTCGTTTGCTTAAAGCTAATTTTATTAGACCTTGCAGGTATGCCGAGTGGATTTCTAACATTGTACCAGTGGAGAAGAAAGGCTCCGGCAAGTTAAGGGTGTGCATTGATTTCAGAGATTTGAATAGAGCTACACCCAAAGATGAGTATCCCATGCCTATAGCCGACATGCTTATTAATGATGCTTCTGGACATAAGGTTATTAGTTTTCTTGATGGTAATGCTGGATACAATCAGATCTTTATGGCCGAAGAGGACATGTCCAAGACAACTTTTCGTTGCCCTGGTTTTCTTGGTTTATTCGAGTGGACAGTAATGACGTTCGGATTAAAAAATGCTGGTGCCACATATCAAAGGGCTATGAATTTAATTTTCCATGATCTGCTCGGCATTATACTTGAAGTCTATATTGATGATATTGTTGTCAAATCGGATGCTTTCGAATCTCATCTAGCCAATTTGCGCTTAGCTTTTGAAAGAATGAAAAAATATGGACTAAAGATGAATTCCTTTGAAGTGTGCATTCGGCGTGTCGGCTGGCAAGTTTTTGGGTTTCATTATTCATGAAGATGGCATAGAGATTGATCCCAAAAAGATAGAGGCCATACAGAAAGTGGAGGCTCCAACGTGCAAGAGAGATATGCAAAAGTTCCTTGGCAAGGTCAATTATTTGAGAAGGTTCATAGCTAATCTGTCAGGGAAAGTCGATGCATTTACTCCTATCCTTCGGTTAAAGAATGATACTGATTTTACTTGGGGGGCAAAACAACAAGAAGCATTTGATATGATCAAAAATTATTTGTGCACTCCTCCGGTGATGAAAGCACCCAGGCACAAAGAACCCTTTAGGCTTTATATTGCAGCAGAGGAAGGTGTTATTGGTGCTGTTTTAACTCAAGAAACCGAAGGGAAAGAGCATACTATTACATATCTGAGCCGACGCTTATTGGATGCGAAGACAAGGTATACATTTATTGAAAAATTATGCCTCTGTTTATATTATGCTTGCACAAAATTGAGACATTATCTAGTGCCTAGTACTTGCATAATAGCTTGTCAAACCGATGTCATCAAATACATGCTGCATAGGCCAATTCTTAGTGGTAGAATTGGCAAGTGGGCTTATGCTTTAATTGAATATGATTTGGCTTATGAATCTATAAAATCCATGAAAGGCCAAATTGTTGCTGATTTTATTGTTGAACATCGGATTGATGACAAGCATGATATTGATATAAACCTTGTCTCGTTAGTACCATGGAGATTATATTTTGATGGTTCAGTTTGTAGCAATGGCCAAGGTGTTGGTATTGTTTATATATCTCCTCATGGTGCTGTTTTTGAAGCCTCATGCCGCTTAGAATATTTTTGCACAAATAATCAAGCCGAATATGAGGCATTGTTATTCGGCCTGGAGATGTTACTTGCTATAGGTGCTACACATGTTGAGGCTTTTGGTGATTCGTTATTAGTAGTGCAGCAAGTGTCCAAAGTCTTTCAATGTTTAGACGAATCACTTAATGTTTATCTTGATAAGTGTCTAGATACAATTTCTACTTTGGATTATTTTAGCATTGCTCATATATCTAGACATGACAATTGGAGAGCAAATCAGTTGGCACAGCAAGCATCCGGTTATCATGTTGATCATGGCATGTTTCATATTTCTCAGAAGCCGATGTCTTGTCTTGCTAATATGGGAGAGGCCGAACCAGAGCCCACTGATTCGGCCACTAACAAAAAATCTAGTGCAGGTGAAAATCATGACTGGAGGAAGCCCATTATGGATTACTTGCGTGATCCAAGTGAAAGGGTGGACAGGACTGTTCGGTGTATGGCTTTCAAATATACAATAAGAGATGGTGGTCTTTATCGCCGAACGGTTGAAGATGTTCTTTTGAAATGTTTGGACGAGGACCAAGCAAGAATTGCTATGGGAGAGGTACATGAAGGCATTTGTGGTACTCATCAGTCGGCTCCCAAGATGAAGTGGTTATTACGACGTGCTGGATTTTATTGGCCGACTATGATCAATGATTGCTTCAGATATTATAAAGGGTGTGAAGCTTGTCAAAAATTTGGTGATATTCAATTAGCTCCTGCTGCTATGTTACATCCTATTATCAAGCCGTGGCCTTTTAGAGGATGGGTTTTAGATTTCATTGGGCAAATTCATCCATCTTCCTCGAAGGGGCATCGGTTCGTGTTGGTGGCAACCGATTATTTCACCAAATGGTCTGAAGCAGTACCTCTCAAGAACATGACACATACGGAGGTAATTCAATTCATAACTGAGCACATTATTCATAGATTCGGCGTTCCTCAGACATTGACTACAGATCAAGGTTCATCTTTCATGTCACATCAAGTTAGAAAATTTGCCGAATCATATAACATAAAGTTGCTCAATTCATCTCCGTATTATGCCCAAGCTAATGGACAAGCTGAAT
This sequence comes from Elymus sibiricus, assembly GCA_039707655.1. Classification (NCBI taxonomy): domain Eukaryota; kingdom Viridiplantae; phylum Streptophyta; class Magnoliopsida; order Poales; family Poaceae; genus Elymus; species Elymus sibiricus. The sequence goes on from CM077674.1 coordinate 311,116,173, forward strand.
CTAGCAATAAGATATTGATCAAGCTCATCAAAAAGAAGATTGAGGATAATCCAAGAAAATGGCATGAGTTATTGTCTGAAGCTTTATGGGCACATAGAATCTCAAGGCATGGTGCTACAAAGGTAACTCCGTATGAGCTAGTATACGGTCAAGAGGCTGTTTTACCAGTGGAAGTGAATTTGAATGCTTTGAGAATAGCCAAACAGAATGATTTATCGGCAGTGGACTTTTACAATTTGATGATGGACAACATTGATGAAGTTGCCGATAAACGTTTGGCTGCTCTGAAGGCTATAGAGAGGGACAAGCTGAGGGTAGCAAGAGCTTACAATAAAAAGGTCAAGTTGAAGAATTTTCAGGTTGGCAATCTTGTATGGAAAGTGATTCTGCCGATTGGTTCTAGAGATAGAAAATTCGGGAAGTGGTCTCCAAACTGGGAAGGTCCTTTTAGGATTGCAAGGGTAGTTCCTGGAAATTCATATTTGGTGGAATCCATGCAAGGAGTATTATTTACTCGAGCTCTCAATGGCAGATATCTGAAAAAGTACCACCCGAGTGTGTGGCAAGAAGCCTGATTAGGCAATGGCCGATATATGATTATCGCCCTTAGCATAAACATGACCGATACATAATTATCGCCCTGAGAAATATGAATGGCCGATGGAGTGTTGACATCGTCCTTAGAACAAACATGGTGCAAATTATTTTTCGGCATGCAAGCTTTCCCGAAAAACAGGGGGGCATGTGTTGACACCTGATTTTGCCACAATACAAAATGCAATAGAGATGACCTCAAATGACAAGATATTCTACATGAGAAACTTCACATTGCCGAGTGGAACAACTTTGATGTTTGGACCATAATCATTCGGCATCATATCAAAGACCAAAACTACACTCGGATTGTCATGTTTAGGTGTTCTGAGTGCTTTTTGGTCGATTACGCCTCCAAGACAATCTCGGATGAAGGAATGCTCTACATGAATTATCTTCGTCTCGTCGAATCGGTTAATTTTCATATAAAAATCGTCTCAAACCGGGTTCGTATGCAAAAGTTAGAGCTATTTGAATGCAGCCCTGTCAAGAGACAAAATACGGCGCGCCCCATCAGACACATGTCTGATGGGTGTCTGATGCAATGCGTGAGCAATTAGCCCTTCAAGATGGCCTCGGATCGAAAAACGTTCAACATGAAAGTTGTTCGTCTCGTCGAAACGGTCAAAATTGCTTTTGGGCACATTTTCATCCGAGGTCGTTTACTGCCTCAAAAAACCTTGCCGAAAGGTGCAGCCAGAAAACTTGCCGGGGAAAGGTTGCCGCCGTGAACAGTAACCTTGCCGCGGTGAACAGTGAACAGTACCTTGCCGCGTGAACGGTAACCTTGCCGCGGTGAACGGTAACCTTGCCGCGGTGAACAGTGAACAGTACCTTTGCCGCGGTGAACAGTAACCTTGCTGGGGAAAAAGCTTGCCGCGGTGAACAGTAACCTTGCCGGGGGAAAAGCTTGCCGCAGTGAACGGTAACCTTGCCGTGGTGAACAGTAACCTTGCCGGGGAAAAGCTTGCCACAGTGAACAGTAACCTTGCCGCGATGAACAGTGAACAGTCCCCTTTGCCGCGTGAACAGTAGCCTTGCCGCGGTGAACGGTAACCTTGCCATGGTGAACAGTACCTTGCCGCGGTGAACTGTAACCTTGCCGGGGGAAAAGCTTGCCGCGGTGAACAGTAACCTTGCCGGGGGGAAAGCTTGTCGCAGTGAACGGTAACCTTGCCGCGGTGAACAGTAACCTGCCCCCGGGGAAAAAGCTTGCCGCGGTGAACAGTACCTTGCCCCGCGATGAACAGTACCTGCCGCGTGAAACAGTACCTTGCCGTCGTGAACATGCTGGGGGAAAGCTTGCCGTCGTGAACAGTACAACTGTCAAGGCCAATCCGACCAGATGCTAAAGATGGGCTCAAATACTTATCTAGATGGGCTCGGATGAAAAAGTGTTCAACATGAAAGTTGTTCGTCTCGTCGAAACGGTCAACTTTGCTTTTGGAGTCATCGTCATCCGACGTAGTATATGACCTGCAGAGACGATACACGAGTCGGACGGTCCAGTCAGCTATATGAACGAGTCCGACTCGAAATTAAGGATGACCCCGTGGAGTATTCAAGATGGCCTTATTTGGAAAAGTGATCAACATACGGATTGTTGGCCTCGTCAAAACACACAAAATTGGTATTTGAACCGTTTCCATCGGAAGTCATATGCAGATTCCACGGCCCACGCAAGGAGCAAGGCAGAAGATTGGACCAGATTCGGGCTGAATCCGAGTGGGACCAGAACTAGGACTCTAGGACGTGAATTGATGTAATTTTCTTGTAAGGAAAGCCTAAGTGAATCCTTTGCTTGTACGGGAAGTCCAGCCGCCTCTTATATATGTTGGGGGTGATGGCCGATTAAAACAACACACAATCGAACAATCATTATACTACTTTTTCATCTACGTTTTATCTTTCCATCGTTTTTCTCTCTCGTTCTTCGTCGTTCTTCGTGTTGGAGAGCTGCGAGTACAGAGGCTCTAGGGGCGAGCGAATCGACCTAGGGCAGCCCATTGCTGCCGCACTCCCTGACGGGGTCCCTCCCGGGCGTGCGGGGCTTCGGGTCTTCAAAAGCGTCTGCCGGCTGTCCTGCGTATCGCGCTGCCGGTCGGACCTCCTTCGACGTGAGCTGCGGTGCATCACCCCCTGCGTCGAGGGTACACGGTGACGTGTTCGTGTGCGAACACACTTTTTGGCGACTCCGCTGGGGAACTTTGATCCATCATCATCATCCATCATGTCTAATCTTCCCAAGCCCTCGGAAGTTGATGCCGATAACATCATCAAGCCCAATCTGGAGGAGTTATCGGCCGAGCATCGCCAAGCTTATGAGGAGTACAAGAAGGCGCGTGAAGAGAAGGAGTTGCAGGAGTTCCTTGGAAACTTCAAGAAGGATCGCCAAGGCAATATCACTCCGGTTGGAGAAATCAAGTTCCCTCCTCTTCAAGCCGAACAGGTTAAACCCCCTGTAAGTACTACCTTTTCTCCTGAGCAATGGGCTGAAATTGAGAGCCGTATTTCTGATAGCAATAATCTGATCTATCAAGCTTTCTTAGAAAATAATAATGCTCAGAAGAATATGCCTAATATGCCTGCTAGTATGAGAAACCCTAATTCAGCTTTGCCTATCTCATCGGCGCCCCCCATGCCGATGAATTATTTTCCCACCCATACCAATCAAATTGTGGCTGCACCGCTTAATCCTTTTATGAATATGCAAAGTTCGGTGGCGACACCGAACCAAACCTTACCGATAGGTGGAAACATTGCTAGATCATTGCCGAACTATGGTTCGGCAAACATGCCACAATTTGTACCCGTAGTTGCTAACCCTAATCCTCCTATGCCAGTGCCACAAGCTTCATCGTCTACTATGGACGATGCTTTAGCTAATTTTAGAGAGGAGATGGCTAAAACGCTTCGAGAGAATTTTGGTGTTGAATTACCTAGGAATCGGATTTATCAAAAGCCGTATCCTGAGTACTTTGATGCAATTCCGTGCCCTCAAGGATATAAAATTCCAGATTTTGTTAAGTTTAATGGAGAAGGCACGAAGACCACGTGGGAGCATGTTAGCCAATACCTAGCACAATTGGGTGAAGCAGGCTCGATAAATGAATTGAAAGTGCGTTTATTTCCTTTGTCATTAACTGGTACTGCATTTTCATGGTTTTCTTCTTTGCCGCATGGCTCTCTTCGTGTTTGGTCACAACTAGAGCAAAAATTTCATGATCATTTTTATAGCGGCGACAATGAACTTAAGTTGTCACATCTTACATCGGTTAAGCAGAAGCATGACGAATCGGTCTCCGATTACGTCAAGAGATTTAGAGAGACAAAGAACCGGTGTTATAGTTTAGTGATAACTGAGAGAGACTTGGCTGATCTTGTGCTCAATGGTTTGAGAACTCATATTAGAGAAAAGCTAGAAGGCTATGAATTTATAAGCATCAACCAAGTCTTACAAAGAGCTTTGGCTCAGGAAAGCCGAAGCAAAGATCTCAAAGAGGTGCATAGATATAAAACTAATCGTCCTAAGATGAATGTGGTTGAATATGATAGTGGTAACTCGGACGATGAGGGTGATATGTATGCTACTGAATTTGTTTGGCCATCTAAGGCCAAACCATTTACTTGCAATGATCTGAAACCGATTCATAAGAATCGTGATGAAGAGATGAAATTTACTTTTAATGTTGCAAGACAACGCAGGGCTAGACAGTCAACGTAGTTGTGTAGATGATGAACACATCTCCCCTACTCCACCATCACAGGTTCTTGCTCTAACTTGGCACTGTTATATGTGGTTGCATGTTGCGTATGATGTCTAGTTTGTATTGCTTCTAATTTTGTTGATTTGCATCTGCTTAGTTTACACATTATACTTGTGAATATGACACGTGTTCCTGTTTCTAGAACATACTAAATCTGTCTATCACACCATGTTCTTACATCAAAGTACTGATGTGTATCCTGCAACAATTATTTACCATAAGACACATTTAACTTGGGAGTGTGATATATGTTGCATCTTGCATTGTCTTCTAGCTTGTACTGCTTCTAGTTTGTTGAAATGGCACTTATGACGAGACACTTTTTAAGAGTGATATTGGTTGCATGTTCATATGGTGCCTAGCTTTCATTTCTTCTAATTTGTTGAAATGTCTTCTGCTTAGTGTTTTTCATACATATTCCATCCTCCTATCATAGGTGTGAATATGCAATGATGTCCTTTTTTCGTACATACTCCGTCCTCCTATCATGCGCTTGCCTTACATCAAAGTAGTCTTCGTCTGTATCATACATCAATGAGTTATGCAGAGCCAATTTTATTCCTTTTCTTGTGGTTTTGACTTCAGAAGGCAATATCAAAAAAGAGGAAAGAAAAGAGTAAGTTAGGGGATGTTGGTGATCCTCCGGAACAACGCAAACGGAGGCTCTCTAGATTTGCCACTGCTACTGCTACTGCAGTTGAAGTTCCAAGTCTATATGATGACTCCATTTCCCCTACTCCACAATCGCAGGTGCTTGCTCTAACTTGACATTGTGATAATTGGTTGCATGTTGCATATGGTGTATAGCTTGTATTTCTTCTAATTTGATTAAATTGCACCTGCTAATTTTATACGTTATACATGTGAATATGACATTCCTTTCTGTATCTAGAATACACTGCATCCATCTATCACACCATGTTCTTACATCAAAGTACTGCTGTTGTGTATCCTGCATCAATCACTTATGATGAGACACTTTTAACTTGGCTGTGTGATATTGGTTGCATCTTGCATTGATTTCTAGCTTGTACTGCTTCTAAGTTTTCGAAATTCCACTTAGGACGAGACACTTTTAACTTGGCAGAGTGATATTGGTTGCATCTTTCATATGGTGCCTAGCTCGCATTGCTTCTAATTTCTTGAAAATCCTTCTGCTTAGTTGACACATCATAGGTGTGAATATGTCACGCCGTCCTGTTTTTCGTACATATTCCATCCTCCTCATACGGTTGTCTTACATCAAAGTATTGCTCGTCTCTATCATGCATCAATGAGTTCTGAAGAGCAAATTTTATTCTTTTGTGCTGTGTGTACGGCTTGACATGGCAAAGTCAATAAAGAGCAAGGAAAAGAGTATGGTAGGGGATGCTGTTAGTCGTCGGGTGCAATGGAAAACGAGCTTCCCTCGAGATTCTGCTGGTACTTATAGTGAAGTAGAAGGTCATAGTCCAGCGGCTAAATCTACAAACACAGTATCCCCTGCCCCACCAGCTACAGCACCTCCTTCCACAGTACCGACATCTCAACGAGTTACTCGTTCGAATGCTCCGCAAGTGGCATGTTCCCAAGCTGCCTTCCCACCTAACACTACTTCTGAAGCACTGCTGACACTACATGACTTGGCAAGATCAGATGTACCTCATGAGCATGAACACCAAGACGGTACGTGACCGAGTCAAGTTGTAGTTGCGTGCTCCTTTATATGAACTCTCACAGTTTGATGTGCACTAACAATTTCCATATTCGTTGTTGAACTAGCACCTCGGCGCAAGAGGAAACATACATCAGGAATAATGCTTGAGAGGTTAACAAAATCTAAAAGAGGAAGAATGGAGATCCATTTTGAGACAGGTTTAAAAAGGCCACGTGATGCTACAGAGTCAGGCAAGTTAGTATCAGAGGCAGCCATTACCGTTAGGTGTCATGCACGTATCCTGCCAACGTGGATCCAGTACAGGAATGACAAAGACGAAACCCAGTTTAACACCTTCCTTGACCATTTATCCATAAGTAATGTTATTCATCGCAATTTGTAATATTGTCTTGCTATGTCCCATACTTTCTAGGTTGCTCCTAATGAGACTCCCATTCTTTTTTCAACAGATGAGGTTCAAGTTGGATCCAAAGATGATGCAACCAAACAAGCATGCACTCATGTTTTTCAGTCTGCTCTGCGACAGTATCGGTATCACCTTAGAAAAACTCATTTTGAAGGCAAGGCTAACAATGAAATCGCCCAAACATCTCCAGTAGAATATATTACGGACGAAGACTGGACAACCCTTGTTAAACACTGGTCTGATCCGAAGTATCAGGTAGGGTATATGTATGTGATCAGATCACATATTGAACTCGTATTTACGTATGTGCCTTACAAGTCTATCTTCTTCTAGGCTAACTGTTTGAAGAACAAGACCAACCGTTCTAAAGTGAAATTCCAACAGACAACAGGATCTCATAGCTATATTGCACACTGCGAGGCTCTTGTAAATAGCTGCTATTTCCTCCTTTTTGTTGTGCCATATTATCGTATCTGTATTGGCTTGTTCCAAATACAGAGGAAAGCCCGTGCGGACCAAAAAGAACCTCAACCGAATGCAGTGCAAATCTTCAAGGATTGTCACACCAGCAAGATGCAGGGCATGACTACACCAGTCCAAGCCGCTGTTGTAAGTCCTTACTCCTCATGCCTTTGAACTGCTTGTTACTATGATGTGTTCATTTAACTGCTTGGTTTGGAGCCAATGTCAGTTACTCTGTTCACTTTTATACACAGTTGTCTTAACATATCATTTCACCTTACACGGTTTAAAAGAAAGGAAGGATATTCTTTTGGTCTTGATCTGTAATCTAGTTGTGATGGTCACGTGTCCACACAATGATACAATAGCCTATTTGTTTGATATCTATTTGCCCGTGATATGAATGATGTCATACTATGTTCATCGTATTTTAAATCACGTCTCTTTATCCTTAGATAGATGTCAATAAATGTGAGGAAATAGACAATACATTAGGCATGCTACATGGACATATGTTCCGAACGTGATTTTATTATGTACTTACCACTAAAATACATGCTAAAGTATTACAGTGGTTCACCAAAATAAGTTATGTATGTCTCATTAGTAACTTCTTATCTGATACACTAATCTACAAAATTCAAACTTTCAGCAAGCTATGGAACAAATGATTGAACATGCACAACCTCCTGAAGGTGACGAGGCTACCACAGGCACAATGTCACCTCTTGCTGCAGTCCATCAATATCTCTCCACTACCAGTGCAAAAAGCACCTTCCTGAGTAATTCTGGGTGGGTTGTTAAGGTAACCTCGTCTAAACCACCTACTGAACAAAATCCTCTGGCTAGACAGAGTGATATATCTGTGCTCCAGACACAAGTCCAATCCCTAATGGAGGTCGTTTCTGAAACAAGAATAGTGGTTGACAAATGTCGTCAAGATATGAATGGTTTTGAAACCAGACTATCGGACATTTGCTTCGTTGTTCAAGAGGAATGGCGCAAAAAAGGGGAAGGTCATGCTGCTCCATCAGATTCTACAGCCTGAAACATTACCACTCTGCCGAAATGATATCTGCTTCTATACATCTCATGGTGCATTTATCTGCAACGACTATAAACTTTTATGCCAACAGGCCTTTTATTGTATGGCTGTAATTTATATTGTTGCGATACAACATTTATCCTGCTGCCAAAGCCTGTAGAAATTAGCAAGCTATTTTTGTATAGTGTAGGTTTATTCTTAGTAATGTATTCGGCATCATCGGTCTCCTTTAGGCCGAAAGCATCGTAGGAGCCCAAAGGGCCAATATTCGTCCAGCTCACAACTAGAATGGAGCTAAAAAATGATTACGGGCCGTATTCGGTATTTAGCCCACAGAAAATAACTGGGCCGAAATCAGCGTAAGCTCTTCTTATTTCTGATCGTTCCATTTGTAGGCCCGTGACCATAGTGGGCCATTAACAGGCCTAAACATAATATGGGCCCATTGTATTAACGGGCCGTTAACATGTCTAAATATCACGCGGGCCTCATTTGGCCCATAAATGACACGGGCCATTAACAGGCCGAATCGCAGATTGGGCCTTCATTGGGGCAGTACATATCTAGGGCTTGTAGCAGGCCGAAAGATGATTGGGCCTAAAATGTGCCAAATACCCACTGGTCATTAGCAGGCCAAAATTTAGCTTAGCCCAAGGTGGCCCATTTACTTGGTGGATCGTTAACAGGCTGAAAGTCAGCACGGGCCGTAATTGCACCGACCTACTACACGGGCCTTTAACATGCCGAAAGTGCTGGTGGGTTGGATTTGTGTCATAGAGGATATGGGCCGTTAATAGGCCCGAAGTGACGTCGGGCTACATATGGCCCATGGGTTGCGTCGGCCGTTAACAGGCTGAAAGTCAGACCAGGCCAAAAATGGCCCAGTTCCATCACGGTCTGTTTATGGGCCGAAAGTTTCATAGGGCCACATATGGGCCCAAATGTAGCAGGACCTTAAACAGGCCGGAAACACACCGAGCCGTAATTGGGCCCAAATACAAAGTGGACGGTTAACGGGATGGAAGTGACCATGGGCCGCAATTATGAGAAATCTAAAACGGGCCGTTGACGGGCCGATTTGACACTATTCAAACGGGCCTTACCAGCAAATGGGTCGTGTGCAACCAGGCCGTTAATGGGCCTGCCCGCTAATGTTGACTGGGCCAACCCGCTAACTTTGACTGGGCCGGCCCTTTTAACCTAAATGGGCCACTGTTGGGCCTTGCCATGTGTCACTGTTCCATACGCGTGTATCGTCCAGTGGATGGTTGACATCTGTCGCGACATCGAGCTGACACGTGGATCTGTTGGCGAATGGGAATTTTACACGTGGAAAATCATCATTGGTCAGGGCTGTTAACGGGTTATCGGATCCAAACTGGAACCCGATAGCTTAACGGCGACCCGTTACGGTCGATGCCACGTGTCGGTCACCCTTGACGAAAACACTTCTATGACGCAACATTTATCGTCATGGAAGTGGACACTTCCGTGATGATAATTTCAGTATTGTCATGGAACACTTCTACGACAACACAGGTATGACTATCTTGATTCTATCATAAAATCATCACGGATGTACATGCATGATAGAAAACGTGACCTACTGTGACAAAGACGTATCATCACGGAAGTGTTTTTTTTGTAGTGGGTAGTACCGCTCGAGGCGGATCCATACCACCGCGGCAAGATCTGGTACTACCAATGGTGTCAAATTCAAATTTCCTCCCACCAAACTTCGATTCTCCTACTCTAGCAGTCTTCCATGTCCTACTCATGCCTCGATTTAGCCAAGAATCGACAAATGCAACACTATTGCCCTAAAACCTAGATTCAAAAGATAGAACTGTAGGAGAAAAAAATGGGACAATACCGGCATCCATGGCAAGAGGAGATGGTGGGGACTGATCCCACCGGTCGGAATCGCGGAAGACGGTCCGGAATCGGCGGTCCGGCGGTGGCCACCAGGGCTTGTACGTCGCCTGGAGAGAGAGAGAGAGAGCATGATGGGAGAGAGAGACGAATGGGTATGGGGGAGTTAGAACTCCCCCTGCCCGACTCATAACCTCCCCCACGCACCACTGAGCGGTAGTACCGCTCGAAGGAGCGGTAGTACCGCCCCGGTACTACTGCGCGGCAGGAGGCTGAGTAGTACCGCTCCAGCGGTAGTACCATGGGTGGCAGCGGTAGGACCGCTTACAAGTGGTAGTACCGCCCCAGTCCCAGCGGTAGTACCGCCCTGGGGACAGAACTTGCCACAAGAGGAACAAGGGGTGGCTTATGCAAATATGAGAGGTTGAGATAGGATAGGCTTGGGTTGGGAGACACAAAAGACCAGCACAAGGGAAGAGACACACCAAGTACAAAGGAGCAAACAAAAGACAGCAACCTTGGAGTGACTCAAAGCACAAACAAAGCCCTAAGAGACTAGATAAAACCAAATAGAACCAACTCGAACCAACACCTCTCGAGGAGAGGGCGGTGGCTGAGGCCACCTATGTTTGAGTCAATTGGTATGGCACCACGAAGATTTTAACCTTGGGCCCATGACCAAAACTCGTCTTTGAAGCACAAGTACCATCAAAAAAATGGCTAATGTGAAAGATTTGATTTATTTATGCATAATGGGGGGAGGGAGAGTTCATTGAGAGAACAACACCCCCCTATGTCCATGCCTACATCTAGAACAAGATAAAATGATGAATGCGGTGGGGTGTACCTAGTTTCAAGCCACATTGCTCGAATCAATGATATTTAGCTCATGCCTTAACTCGCGAAATCTTGCTTCATCCAAAGGCTTTGTGAAAATATCCGCTAGTTGCTCTTGAGTGTTGACATAGATAAGATCAATCTCTCCACGCTTGATGTGATCCCAGATGAAATGATGGCGAATCTCAATATGCTTCGTCTTGCTATGTTGCACCGGATTGTTGGAGATCTTGATCGCACTTTCATTGTCACATAGAAGAGGCACTTTGTCACATGTGACACTGTAATCCTTTAAAGCTTTGCTCATCCATAGCAATTGTGCACAATGCTACTTGTGAGCTGCGTTGGTAATTCCCCGAAGAGGAGACGATGATGCAGTATAGTAGAGATAAGTATTTCCCTCAATTAAGAACCAAGGTTATCAATCCAGTAGGAGAACCACACAAAACCTCGTTAGCAGCACCTACACACACAAAAGCAAACACTTGCACCCAACGCAAATAAGAGGGTTGTCAATCCTCTTAGCGGTTATTTGCAAGGATTAATTCTGATAGTGATAGATAGATAAAGTAAAATACTAAATAAAATAAAAGTAAATAAATTGCAGCAAGGTATTTTTGTGTTTTTATATATGATAAAAGTAGACCCGGGGGCCATAGTTTTCACTTGAGGCTTCTCTCTTGAGCGCAGAACATACGGTGGGCAAACAAATTACTGTTGGGCAATTGATAGAAAAGCAAATAATTATGACGGATTCATGGCAATGATCATGTATGTAGGCATCACGTCCGAGACAAGTAGACCGACTCCTGCCTACATCTACTACTATTACTGCACCCATCGACCGCTATCCAGCATGCATCTAGGGTATTAAGTATAAAACAGAGTAACACCATAAGCAAGATGACATGATGTAGACAAAGTAAATTCAAGCAATATGATTAAACCCCATCTTTTTATCCTTAATGGCAACAATACAAATACGTGTCATGTCCCTTTCTATCACTGGGATTGAGCAACGCAAGATTGAACTCATCACAAAGCACCTCTCCCATTGCAAGATAAACCAATCTAGTTGGCCAAACCAAATCGATAGATCGGAGAGAAATACAAAGCTATAATAATCACGCATAAAAGAGTTCAGAAAAGACTCAAATATTTCTCATGAATAATCTGATCATAAACTCACAATTCATCGGATCCCAACAAACACACCGCAAAAGAAGATTACATCGGATAGAACTCCAAGAACATCAAGGAGAACTTTGTATTGAAGATCAATGAGAGAAAAGAAGCCATCTAGAAACTAGCTATGGACCCGTAGGTCTGTGGTAAACTACTCACACATCATCGGTAGGGTAGCAAGGTTGATGTAGAAGCCCTCCGTGATCGATTCCCCCTCGGCAGAGTACCGGAAAAGGCCTCCAGATGGGATCGCGAAAGAACAGAGGCTTGCGGCGGCGGAAAAGTTTTCTCGTCTTGCTCTCTGGTGGTTATGGAATATTTGTGAATTTATAGTGTAAGAATTAGGTCAGGAGGTGCCACGAGGGGCCCACAAGCCTGGGGGGCGCGACCACCCCCCTGGGGAGCTCCCCCCTGGCTTGTCGCTCCCTCGTGACTCCTTAGGTCTTCTCCCGAAGCTTCCACGGTCTCTTCTGGTCCAAAAAAATTAATCCAAAGTTTTTTCTGCATTTGGACCTTTTTTGATAATGATTTTCTGAAAAGACAAAAACAAGCAAAAAACAGCAACTGGCACTTGGCACTAGGTTAATAGGTTAGTCCCCAAAAATGATATAAAATAGCACAAAGTTGCATATAAAACATCCAAGATTGATAATATAATAGCATGGAACAATAAAAAATTATAGATACGTTGGAGACGTATCACACAACAACTTGAGGCGGCTACATACTCGGCCTAGGTGGTTCGAGAGACACACAATTTTTCTTCTTCGAAGACCAACTCACCAAAGAGCGACAAGGAATTGGCACCCTCCGGAAGTTAACTTCCTATCCACACGGTCTCCCGCCCAATCCGCGTCCGAGTATCCCATGAGATCAAAGCTTGCACCTTTGGGGTACCATAAGCCAAAGTTTGGGGTATGAGCCAAATATCAGAAGATTCGCTTGACCACCACATAGTGGCTTTCCTTAGGTGCGGCTTGAAACCGTGCACACATTTCCACACTCAACATGATATCCGATCTAGATGCACAAAGGTAAAGCAAGGATCCAATCATGGAGTGATATACCTTTTCATCCACTGCTTTACCATTGGGATCAATGTCAAGTTGGCACTTGGTGGGCATTGGAGTCTTGGCCGGCTTGACATCATCCAACTTGAATCTCTTGAGCATGTCTTGGGTATATTTGGCTTGGTTGATGAAGGTTCCTTCTCTTCTTTGCTTGACTTCGAACCCAAGAAAGAACTTCAACTCTCCCATCATAGACATCTCAAACTTCTCCGTCATGAGTGCGGCAAACTTATCATTGAAAGATTTGTTAGGAGAACCAAAGATGATATCATCAACATATAGTTGGCATATGAACAAATCCCCTTCAACCCTCTTAGTAAAAAGAGTGGGATCGATTTTCCCAATTTCAAACCCACGGTCTTGCAACAACTCGGTAAGGTGCTCATACCATGCACGTGGGGCTTGTTTAAGGCCATAGAGTGCCTTATCGAGCTTGTATACATGATTGGGGAACTTGGGATCCTCGAACCCCGGGGGTTGTTTGGCATATACCAACTCATTAAGAGGACCATTAAGAAATGCACTTTTCACATCCATTTGTTGCAACTTAAAATCATGATGAGATGCATATGTAAGCAACATGCGAATAGATTCAAGGCAAGCAACGGGGACAAAGGTTTCATCGTAGTCGATACCCTCGACTTGGGAGTAGCCTTGAGCCACCAATCTTGCCTTGTTTCGAACAACAACACCATTCGCATCTTGCTATTTCTTGAAGATCCATTTGGTTCCAATGACATTGTGGTTCTCCTTTGGCCTTGGCACCAATTGCCACACCTTGTTGCGCTCGAAGTTGTTGAGTTCATCATGCATGGCTTCAAGCCAATCCGTGTCCTCGAGCGCCTCATGTACCTTTTCGGGTTCAACACAAGAAACAAACGCGTGATGCTCACAAAAGTTTTTTAATTGTCTACGAGTGGTTACCCCTTTTCTTAAGCTTCCGTAAACATTCTCCATGACATTCTCTTGATGTTTGAGTTTGGAAGCAATCTTGGCGTCCCGACGCTCCAATAGATCCTTCGTAGACCTTTGGGGAGTGTTGGGGAACGTTGCATGGGAAACAAAATTTTTCCTACGCACACACAAGATCTATCCATGGTGATGAGCATCTACGAGAGGGAGAGTGAATCTACATACCCTTGTAGATCGCTAAGCGGAAGCGTTAAGAAACGCGGTTGATGTAGTCGAACGTCTCCGCGATCCAAATCGCAAGTCGTCCCTCGATCCGATCACGAACTAGTGCCGAACGGACGGCACCTCCGCGTTCAACACACGTATGGCTTGATGATGCCTTCACCTCGTCGATCCAGCGAGCGATGATGAAGTAGTAGATGAGTTCCGGCAGCACGACGGCGTGGTGATGGTGGTGAGGAACAATCTCTGCAGGGCTTCGCCAAGCACTACGGAGATTATGACGGGAGAACTAGAGGGTTAGGGTTGCCGACACACGGCTTGGGAAATCTTGATGTGTCCCGTGTGCTAGCCCTGCCCCTCTATTTATATGTTGAGCCTTGGGGTCTAAACTTGGAGTAAAAGCCTCCTCCAGGTCGGTTTTGCCCACACAAGGTCGGTTTGGCCCGCAGGGAAAGAGTCCAACTCGGATCCCTGCAGTATCACGTACAAGCGGTAGTACCGCTTACGATAAGCGGTAGTACCGCCCGTAGCGGTAGTACCGCTTACGATAAGCGGTAGTACCGCCCGTAGCGGTAGTACCGCTTACGATAAGCGGTAGTACCGCCCCAGACGCCAGCAAAACTTCCTTTCGCACCTTGCCTAAGCCTCGTGGGCTTTACCCCTTGGCCCAAATAAAGTGTTCTCGTATCCGAACATTTCGGGAAACATCCGGAACCTCTTCCGGTGAATTCCGGAACCCTTCCGGAAACCAAAACACTATTATCACATATATCAATCTTTACCTCCGGACTATTCCGGAGATCCTCGTCATATCCGGGATCTTATCCGGGACTCCGAACAACCTTCGGTCACCAACAAAATAACTCAACTATACTAATCGTCACCAAACGTTAAGTGTGTAGACCCTGCGGGTTCGAGAACTATGTAGACATGACCGAGACACCTCTACGATCAATAACCAATAGCGGGACCTGGACGCCCATATTGTCTCCTACATATTCTACGAAGATCTTTATCGGTCGAACCTCTATGTCAAGGATTCAGTTAATCCCGTATACTGTTCCCTTTGTTCTTCGGTATGTTACTTGCCCGAGATTCGATCGTCGGTATCTCTATACCTAGTTCAATCTCGTTACCGGCAAGTCTCTTTACTCGTTCCGTAATACAAGATCTCGTGGCTAACACTTTAGTCACATTGCTTGCAAGGCTCATTGTGATGTTGTATTACCGAGTGGGCCCTGAGATACCTCTCCGTCACACGGAGTAACAAATCCCAGTCTTGATCCATGCCAACCCAACAGACACCCTCGGAGATACCTGTAGAGCACCTTTATAGTCACCCAGTTACGTTGTGACGTTTGATACACACAAGGTATTCCTCCGATGTCAGGGAGTTGCATGATCTCATGGTCAAAGGAAAAGATACTTGACATGCAGAAAACAATAGCAATAAACTGACACGATCATATGCTACGTTTGTAGTTTGGGTCTTGTCCATCACATCATTCTCCTAATGATGTGATCCCGTTATCAAATGACATCTCATGTCAATGGCTAGGAAACCTTAACCATCTTTGATCAACGAGCTAGTCAACTAGAGGCTTACTAGGGACACAGTGTTGTCTATGTACCCACACATGTATTTGAGTTTCCAATCAATACAATTATAGCATGGATAATAAACGATTATCATGAACAAGGAAATATAATAATAACCAATTTATTATTGCCTCTAGGGCATATTTCCAACAGTCTCCCACTTGCACTAGAGTCAATAATCTAGTTCACATCACTATGTGATTTACATTGTAATGAATCGAACACCCATGCAGTTCTGGTGTTGTTCATGTTTAGCCCTTGGAAGAGGTTTAGTCATCGGATCTGCAACATTCAGATCCGTGTGTACTTTGCAAATATTTATGTCGTCCTCCTTGATGTAATCCCGGATGGAATTGAAGCGTCGCTTTATGTGTCTGGTCCTCTTGTGAAATCTTGGTTCCTTGGCTAGAGCAATGGCACCAGTATTATCACAAAACAGAGTCATTGGGTTAAGTGCACTAGGCACTACTCCAAGATCTGTCATGAACTCCTTCATCCAGACACCTTCCTTCGCCGCCTCCGAGGCAGCGATGTACTCCGCTTCGCATGTAGAATCAGCTACCACGCTCTGCTTGGAACTGCACCAGCTAACCGCACCCCCATTAAGAATAAATACGAATCCGGTTTGTGACTTAGAGTCATCCGGATCAGTGTCAAAGCTTGCATCGACGTAACCCTTTACGACGAGCTCTTGATCACCTCCATAAACGAGAAACATGTCCTTAGTCCTTTTCAGGTACTTCAGGATATTCTTGACCGCCGTCCAGTGTTCCATTCCTGGATCACTTTGAAACCTTCCGACCATACTTATGGCAAGGCTGACATCGGGTCTTGTGCACAGCATTGCATACATGATAGAGCCTATGGCTGAAGCATAGGGGATGAGACTCATCTTTTCTCTATCTCCTGCAGTCACTGGGCATTGAGTCTTACTCAACTTCTTACCTTGCAAAACAGGCAAGAACCCCTTCTTGGACTGATCCATTTTGAACTTCTTCAAAACTTTGTCAAGGTATGTGCTTTATGAAAGTCCTATTAAGCGTCTTGATCTATCTCTATAGATCTTGATGCCTAATATGAAAGCAGCTTCTCCTAGGCCCTTCATTGAAAAACTCTTGTTCAAATATTCCTTCACGCTTTCCAACATTTCTATATTGTTTCCAATTAGTAATATGTCATCCACATATAATATTAGAAACGCTATAGAGCTCCCACTCACTTTCTTGTAAATACAAGCTTCTCCGTAAACTTGTATAAACTCGAACGCTTTGATCACCTCATCAAAGCGAAGATTCCAACTCCGAGATGCTTGCACCAGCCCATAAATGGATCGCTGGAGTTTGCAAACGTTGTCAGCATTCTCTGGATCGACAAAACCTTCTGGTTGCATCATATACAACTCTTCCTTAAGGAAACCATTAAGGAACGCTGTTTTGACATCCATCTGCCAAATTTCATAATCGAAAAAGGCAGCTATTGCTAACATGATTCTGACGGACTTAAGCATCGCTACGGGTGAGAAGGTCTCATCGTAGTCAACTCCTTGAACTTGTGAAAAACCCTTTGCCACAAGTCGAGCTTTTATAGACGGTGACATTACCGTCCGCGTCCGTCTTCCTCTTAAAGATCCATTTGTTCTGAATGGCCTTACGCCCTTCAGGTAATACTTCCAAAGTCCACACTTTGTTTTCATACATGGATCCCATCTCGGATTTCATGGCCTCTAACCACTTCTCGGAATCCGGGCCCATCATCGCTTCTCCATAGCTCGTAGGTTCATCGTTGTCCAACAACATGACTTCTAAGACAGGGTTGCCGTACCACTCAGGAGCAGTACGCGTCCTTGTCGACCTACGAGGTTCGATAGCAACTTGATCCAAAGCTTCATGATCATCATCATTAACTTCCTCTTCAGCTGATGTAGGCTCTACAGAAACATCTTTCTGCGCTGCGCTACTTTCAGGTTGAAGTAAAGGTTCAACAACCTCATCAAGTTCTATCTTCCTCCCACTCAATTCTTTCGAGAGAAATTCTTTCTCAAGAAACGTTCCATTTTTAGCGACAAACACTTTGCCTTCGGATCTGAGGTAGAAGGTATACCCAACTGTCTCTTTTGGGTATCCTATGAAGACGCATTTCTCCGCTTTGGGTTCCAGCTTTTCAGGCTGAAGGTTTTTGACATAAGCATCACATCCCCAAACTTTAAGAAACGACAGCTTTGGCTTCTTGCCAAACCAAAGTTCATATGGCGTCGTCTCAACGGATTTCGATGGTGCCCTATTTAAAGTGAATGCAGCTGTCTCTAATGCATAGCCCCAAAACGATAGTGGAAAATCGGCAAGAGACATCATAGATCGCACCATATCCAATAAGGTTCGATTACGACGTTCGGACACACCATTACGCTGTGGTGTTCCAGGCGGTGTCAATTGTGAAACAATTCCACACTGTCTTAAGTGACTGCCAAACTCATAACTCAGATATTCTCCTCCTCGATCAGATCGTAGGAATTTAATCTTCTTGTTACGATGATTCTCAACTTCACTCTGAAATTGTTTGAACTTTTCAAATGTTTCATACTTGTGTTTCATTAAGTAAATATACCCATATCTACTTAAGTCATCAGTGAAGGTGAGAAAGTAACGATAACCACCGCGCGCCTCAATACTCATCGGACCGCACACATCAGTATGTATGATTTCCAATAAGTCACTTGCTCGTTCCATTGTTCCAGAGAACGGCATTTTAGTCATCTTGCCCATGAGGCATGGATCACATGTGTCAAGTGATTCAAAATCAAGTGACTCTAAAAGTCCATCAGCATGGAGCTTCCTCATGCGTTTTACGCCAATATGACCTAAACGGCAGTGCCACAAGAAAGTGGTATTATCATTATCAATTCTACATCTTTTGGCATCAATGTTATGAACATGTGTATCATTACAATCGAGATTCAATAAGAATAAACCCCTCACATTGGGTGCATGACCATAAAAGATATTACTCATATAAATAGAACAACCATTATTCTCTGATTTAAATGAGTAACCGTCTCGCAATAAACAAGATCCAGATATAATGTTCATGCTTAACGCAGACACTAAATAACAATTATTCAGGTTCATCACTAATCCCGATGGTAATCGAAGAGCGAGCATGCCGACGGCGATCACATCAACCTTGGAACCATTTCCCACGCGCATCGTCACTTCGTCCTTTGCCAGCCTCCGTCTATTCCGCAGTTCCTGTTTTGAGTTGCAAATATGAGCAACCGCACCGGTATCAAATACCCAGGCACTACAACGAGAGTTGGTAAGGTACACATCAATAACATGTATATCATATATACCTTGTTTGTTGTTGGCCGCCTTCTTGTCAGCCAAATACTTGGGGCAGTTCCGCTTCCAGTGTCCAGTTCCCTTGCAATGAAAGCACACAGTTTCTGGTTTGGGTCCAGCCTTGGGTTTCTTCACGAGAGGAGCAACTGCTTTGCCACTCTTCTTGGAGTTACCCTTCTTACCCTTGCCATTTTTCTTGAAACTAGTGGTTTTATTGACCATCAACACTTGATGCTCCTTCTGAATTTCAGACTCAGCGGCTTTCAGCATCGCAAACAGCTCGGCGACTGACTTGTTCATCCCGTGCATGTTATAGTTCAACACAAAGCTCTTGTAGCTAGGTGGCAATGATTGAAGAACTCTGTCAGTGATAGCCTCTGGCGGAAGGGGCATCCCCAATTCAGCCAGACGGGTGGAGTACCCAGACATTCTGAGTACGTGATCACTGATAGACCCGTTCTCCTCCATCTTGCAAGCATAAAACTTATCGGAGATCTCATATCTCTCGATCCGGGCATTCTTCTGAAAGATAAACTTCAACTCCTGGAACATCTCATATGCTCCATGACGTTCAAAACGTCTTTGAAGTCCCGGTTCTAAGCCATACAATATTGCACATTGAACTATTGAGTAATCTTCAGAACGAGCCTGCCAGGCGTTCACAACGTCTAGAGACTCAACTGGAGCGGGTGGATCACCAAGCGGTGCATCAAGGACATAAGCCTTCTGGGAAGCCGTAAGGATAATCCTTAGATTACGGGCCCAGTCCACAAAGTTACTTCCATCATCTTTCAACTTAGCTTTCTCTAGGAACGCATTAAAATTCAGGGGTGCTACTGCGCGAGCCATGATCTACAACATAAATATAGCAAAGACAACTTAGACTATTGTTCAAGATAATGAGTTTAGTTAATTATATTACTTAAAAACGCCCACTCAAATTGACATCCCTCCGATCATTCGAGTGTAACATGATCCAAATCCACCAACTCAAGTCCGATCATCACGTGAGTTGAGGTGGTTTCAATGGTGAATATCTTCATGTTGATCATATCTACTATATGACTCATGTTCGACCTTTCGGTCTCTTGTGTTCCGAGGCCATGTCTGTACATGCTAGGCTCGTCAAGTTTAACCCGAGTGTTCCGCACGTGCAACATGGCTTACACCCGTTGTATGTGAACGTAGAGTCTATCACACCCGATCATCACGGCGTGTCTCGAAACGATGAACTTTCGCAACGGTGCACACTCGGGGAGAACACAATTTATCTTGAAATTTAAGTGAGGGATCACCTTATAATGCTACCGTCGTCCTAAGCAAAATAAGATGCATAAAAGGATTAACATCACATGCAATTCATAAGTGACATGATATGGCCATGAACTTGTGCTTTTGATCTCCATCTCCAAAGCACCGGCATGATCTCCATCGTCACCGGCATGACACCATGATCTCCATCATCTTGATCTCCATCAACGTGTCGCCATGAGGTTGTCGCGCCGACTGTTGCTTCCACGACTATTGCTAACTCATAGCGATAAAGTAAAGCAAAAACGGCGAAAATAATTAAAGACAACTCTATGGCTCCTGCCAGTTGCCGTACTCATCGACATGCAAGTCGTGATATTCTATACAACACATGATCATCTCATACATCACATATATCTCATCATGTAATTGGCCATATCACATCACAACATACCCTGCAAAAACAAGTTAGACGTCCTCTAATTGTTGTTGCAAATTTTACGTGGCTGCTACGGGTTTGCAAGAACCGTTCTTACCTACGCAAAACCACAACGTGGTGTAGTGATTGCTTTTTGATCTTCTAAAAGAACCCTCTTCATTGAAATCGATTCAACTAAAGTGAGAGAGACAGACACCCGCTAGCCATCTTTATGCAACGAAGTTACATGTCAGTTGAAGGAACCTGTCTCGCGTAAGCGTACGCGTAATGTCGGTCCGGGCCGCTTCATCTCACAATGCCGCCGAATCAAGTATCAACTAGTAACGGCAAGCAATATGTATACACCCACGCCCACAACTCGTTTGTGTTCTACTCGAGATCTCATCTACGCATAGACCTGGCTCAGATGCCACTGTTGGGGAACGTTGCATGGGAAACAAAAAATTTAATACGCACACACAAGATCTATCCATGGTGATGAGCATCTACGAGAGGGAGAGTGAATCTACATACCCTTGTAGATCGCTAAGCGGAAATGTTAAGAAACGCGGTTGATGTAGTCGAACATCTCCGCGATCCAAATCGCAAGTCATCCCTCGATCCGATCACGAACTAGTGCCGAACGGACGGCACCTCCGCGTTCAACACACGTACGGCTTGATGACGCCTTCACCTCCTCGATCCAGCGAGCGATGATGAAGTAGTAGATGAGTTCCGGCAGCACAACGGCGTGGTGATGGTGGTGAGGAACAATCTCTGCAGGGCTTCGCCAAGCACTACGGAGATTATGACGGGAGAACTAGAGGGTTAGGGTTGCCGACACATGGCTTGGGAAATCTTGATGTGTCCCGTGTGCTAGCCCTGCCCCTCTATTTATATGTTGAGCCTTGGGGTCTAAACTTGGAGTAAAAGCCTCCTCCAGGTCGGTTTTGCCCGCACAAGGTCGGTTTGGCCCGCAGGGAAAGAGTCCAACTCGGATCCCTGCAGTATCGCGTACAAGCGGTAGTACCGCTTACGATAAGCGGTAGTACCGCCCGTAGCGGTAGTACCGCTTACGATAAGCGGTAGTACCGCCCCAGACGCCAGCAAAACTTCCTTTCACACCTTGCCTAAGCCTCGTGGGCTTTACCCCTTGGCCCAAATAAAGTGTTCTCGTATCCGAACATTTCGGGAAACATCCGGAACCTCTTCCGGTGAATTCTGGAACCCTTCCGGAAACCAAAACACTATTATCACATATATCAATCTTTACCTCCGGACTATTCCGGAGATCCTCGTCATATCCGGGATCTTATCCGGGACTCCGAACAACCTTCGGTCACCAACAAAATAACTCAACTATACTAATCGTCACCAAACGTTAAGTGTGTAGACCCTGCGGGTTCGAGAACTATGTAGACATGACCGAGACACCTCTACGATCAATAACCAATAGCGGGACCTGGACGCCCATATTGTCTCCTACATATTCTACGAAGATCTTTATCGGTCGAACCTCTATGTCAAGGATTCAGTTAATCCCGTATACTGTTCCCTTTGTTCTTCGGTATGTTACTTGCCCGAGATTCGATCGTCGGTATCTCTATACCTAGTTCAATCTCGTTACCGGCAAGTCTCTTTACTCGTTCCGTAATACAAGATCTCGTGGCTAACACTTTAGTCACATTGCTTGCAAGGCTCATTGTGATGTTGTATTACCGAGTGGGCCCTGAGATACCTCTCCATCACATGGAGTAACAAATCCCAGTCTTGATCCATGCCAACCCAACAGACACCCTCGGAGATACCTGTAGAGCACCTTTATAGTCACCCAGTTACGTTGCGACGTTTGATACACACAAGGTATTCCTCCGATGTCAGGGAGTTGCATGATCTCATGGTCAAAGGAAAAGATACTTGACATGCAGAAAACAATAGCAATAAACTGACACGATCATATGCTACGTTCGTAGTTTGGGTCTTGTCCATCACATCATTCTCCTAATGATGTGATCCCGTTATCAAATGACATCTCATGTCAATGGCTAGGAAACCTTAACCATCTTTGATCAACGAGCTAGTCAACTAGAGGCTTACTAGGGACACAGTGTTGTCTATGTACCCACACATGTATTTGAGTTTCCAATCAATACAATTATAGCATGGATAATAAACGATTATCATGAACAAGGAAATATAATAATAACCAATTTATTATTGCCTCTAGGGCATATTTCCAACAAGGAGCACTCTCTAGATTATCATGAGCGCCGTCTTGAGCTTGCACTTGATCTTGAGCTTGCTCGGTGCCATGAACATGATCTTGGGCATCACTTGGTGCATCACCATCATCATGAGGTTGATCTTGCCCTTGATCTTGTTCACTTGGTTGAGGGCCTTCGGTTTGTTCTTCGGAAGCGTGTGGGTCAATAGTTGGTGATGGGTCCACTTGCGTAGAGCATTGTCCTTTTCCTTCGGCCACAAGGGGTTCCTCAATGGGGAGTATTTGACCAATCCCCAATCTTCTTATGGCTTGGGAGGAATTTCATCACCTACATCACAAATACCACTTTGCTCCACTTGGGAGTCATTATTTTCATCAAGCTCCACGTTACACGTCTCCTCAATGAGTCCATTGGACTGGTTGAGGACACAGTAAGCATGAGAGTTTGTAGCATAACCAACAAATATGCCCTCTTGATCTCTAGGTTTGAATTTACACAAACGAACACCTTTCTTGAGAATGAAACACTTACAACCGAACACCCGGAAGTACTTGAGGTTGGGCTTGTTACCGGTAAGTATCTCATATGGAGTCTTATTCAAGCCTTTGCAGAGGTAGAGCCGATTGGATGCATGACATGTGGTGTTGATGGCTTCGGCCCAAAAGTTTTACGGAGACTTGAATTCCACCATCATGGTCCTTGCCGCGCCCATCAACGTCTGTTTTTTCCTTTCTGCAACACCATTTTGTTGAGGGGTATACGGTGCCGAGTATTGATGCTTGATTCCCTCATCACTAAGAAACTCATCCAAGGTGTAGTTCTTGAACTCGGTGCCGTTGTCACTTCTAATCATCAATATCTTTGCATCATGTTGATGTTGAGCTTCATTTGCAAAGTTGATGACGGTTTGTAGGGTCTCGCTCTTCCTCTTGAAGAAATATACCCAAGTGTATCTTGAATAGTCATCCACAATCACCAAACAATATTTTCTTCCCCCAAGACTATCAAAGGATGGAGATCCAAAGAGATCCATGTGAAGGAGCTCCAAGGGCCTCTTCGAGTTAATGATAGTTGAGGGTCGGTGAGCCGTCTTATGCAACTTTCCTTCAATACAAGCACCGCAAGCACGGTCTTTGGCAAAACTCACATTTGTTAGTCCACGAACGTGATCCCCTTTGAGGAGACTTTGCAAAGATCTCATATTGACGTGGGCTAAACGGCGATTGCAAAGCCAGCCCACGTCAACTTTAGCCATTAGACAAGTCACGGTCTTAGTGGGTCGCTCCGAAAAGTTAACCACATAGAGACCGTTCTCGACATGTCCAACAAAGGCTACTTTAAGAGTCTTGCTCCACAAAAGGGCCACGGTATCAAGATCAAAGAATGTAGCAAAGCCCATGAGTGCAAGTTGACGAACGAAAAGTAAATTGTATCCAAGGGTCTCAACAAGCAAGACCTTCTCGATAGACAAATCATGAGAAATCACAACCTTGCCAAGACCCAATACCTTAGAAGTTGAAGCATCACTGAATTGGACATGAGTGGGCATAGATGGGCTTGGTTGCACGTTCACCACCAAGTCCTTGCTCCAGGTCATATGATTTGTTGCTCCACTATCGAGCAACCATGACACCCCACCGGAAGCAAATTCCTACAAGAGATCAATGCTTGGTTTTAGGTACCCATTTTTGTATGGGTCCTTTGATGTTAGCAACAAGGGTCTTAGGAACCCAAATAGACCATTCAATGTACTCATAAGAAGAATCAACAAATTTGGCATAAACATGCCCATCACTAGCACGACATAAAACATAAGAGGGGTTGAAGTCGCCGGCTTTGTTGGGAGGGATGGTTTGCCCTTCTTAGCATTACCACCCGCCACCTTGTCCTTCTTCTCCTTAGGAGCACCCTCTCCCTCTTTGACAAATACCTCATTGAGAGGGAGAGGAGTCTTGGTCTTGCTTTTGTTCTTCTTCTTTGACTTGGGTGCAAACCCAAGTCCCTCCTTAGCCACAACTTCCTTTTGATTGCTCAAAAGTTCGTTGAGGTTCTTCTCACCTTGTATGCAACTCACAAGGCCCTTATCAAGTTGCTCTTTTAGCTTGGCATTCTCCTCCACAAGGTGCACATGCTCAAAACAAGGGTTAGTATCATGGGCATTATCAATTAATACAAAAGGAGGACAAGCGGATATTTCCTTTGTTAGCTTCACTTGGAGTTGATCATGAGACTCTTTGAGAGAGGCGTGAGCACTCTTCAAGGCCTTGTGAGCTTTGTCAAATAACTCAAACTCCTCTTTGAGTCTAGCATGGCCAACCCCAAGTTCAACCTTCTCGGATTTGAGCACACAAGCAAGAACTTGAGCATGTTCAAGATCTTTCTTTAGTTGAGCAAGGTCAACGTTGTGTGACTCCTTAAGAGCCAAACGAAGAATTCGCTCTTCCTCGAGAGCAATGGAAAGATCCGCAATCTCATCGGCATAATCACGACTATGGCCTTCCAAGTTAGTGATGGTCTATTCATGAGACTCAATGATATCATTGGCTCACCCAATTGTTCCAGAGAGAGACAAAGTGCTTCTTGGTCTCACCTTTGAGCTTACCCAAGAACTTTTCAAATTCATTCTCATCCACCTTCACCTCCTCATGATCATCCACACAATCCAACAAAGAAGGATTAGTAGAGATGGAAGTTTTGATGTTGGAGGTTACCTTGTTGATGCCTTTTGCCATGAGGCACTTGGGGATGAGGTTCTCATTGGGAGCGTCGAAGAGAGACACCGAGGTTGGGGAAGAGGTGGCAATGACCACGGAGGCCGTTGCATACCCTTCACCACTTGCATCATCATCATCATCATCATCGGAGTTGTACTCTTCTTGCGCCACCAACCCCTTTGGTGGCATCTTCTTGGTGAAGTTGTTCTTGTTGGGGAAGGACTTGGCCTTGTCTTTGCGGATGAGCTTGCCACCATTGTCTTCCCTCTTCTCGTAGGGGCAATCTACCACAAAGTGACTCACATTGCCACAATTGTAGCAAGTCCTCACACGTTGCTTGCCCTTGGAGCCACTTGTGTTGTTCTTGGAGAAGTTGGGCCTTGAGTTCCTCTTGTTGCCCCAAAATTACCTTGACGCAAGAGCCATGCACTCGTGATAAGCATATTTGGTGTCTTCAAGGCAACACTCTTCTTCTTCCTCCTCTTCTTCTTCTTCTTCTTGTTCTTCTTCCGGAATGGCCTTGGCCTTCAAAGCAAGGCTGGTCTGCCTTGACCGGTTGACACGAGCTAGAGCATTGTCGGCCGTCTTGTTCAAGATATTCATTGCAATGAACTCATCCAACACTTCACTTGAAGACAAGGTGTGGAAGTCCGGTCTTTGACGGATCACGGAGGGCATGCTCTTGTTGAATGGCATAATGGCTTTTAAGAACTTGCGCTTCACCCAAGTGTCATCCGTATCCTTGCTCCCGTGGTCTCGGAGTGAGACTGCGAGAGTGGTCAATCCCTGGTATAGCTCTTTAGGATCTTCATCTTCCTTCATCATGAACTCATCGGCCTCATCAAGTATGACCTCAAAATTGGATCATTGAATGCTTGAGCTTCCCTTGTACAACGAGATGATGTTCTCCCAAGCATCCTTGGCATGAGTGAATGGCCGGAAATGTGAAAGTTCTTCCGGCGGCATTGCGGCTTGAAGAATGAACAAAGTGGAATGATTGAGTTGATTGTCCACTTCTTCTCTTGGTGTCATGTTGTTTGGATCATGTGGGTAGAAGCCTTGCTCAATGACTCTCCAAACATGTGTTGAGCTGTGATTCAAATGAGACTTGATATGAAAAACCCAATCATGAAAGTTATTCAAGTCAAGCTTAGGAGGAGGACCATGAGTGTTAATATGAGGTGATGGAACCGGTCCTCCATAGACCGGGGGAGGGGCAACCGTGTCATGGATGCCCGACCCATTTTTTCCTTGAGGCAAAGTAGGCTTATCACTACTAGCCCCCTCCTTACCAGAGTTGGCATCCAACTCCGAGTTAGTGGGGTTAACCAATTGCAATGGATCGGTAGAAAGTTTCATGCCCTCAAGAAATTCTTTAAGCAAGGATTTGACCTCGGCCATCATGGAGGTTTTAAGTGAAGCAATTGCCTCATTTAAATCCTCACGTGTGACTGTGGTCACTCCCTCTGCCACGGGTAGGTTCTCTGCCCTTTGCTCGTCGTCAACCATACTCTTCAGGTGATTAAGCCCTTAAAAGAGATGAGGCTCTGATACCAATTGAAAGGATCGATATGGTTGACTAGAGGGGGTGAATAGGCAACTACCAATTTTTAGCTTTTCTTAATAAATTAGGTTTAGCAACACATAGGTAGTCTAGATATGCAACTAGGTGAGCAACCTGTATGATGCTAACAACCACAACAATCACAAGCAAGCAAATGATACAACACAACAATAGCTTGCATAGAGTAAAGGTAAGAAATAACCACAAGTGGATCCCGTGAAGACGAGGATGTGTTACCAAAGTTCCTTCCCTTTGAGGGGAAGTACGTCTCTGTTGGAGCGGTGTGGAGGCACAATGCACCCCAAGATGCCACTAAGGCCACCGTATTCTCCTCACACCCTCGCACAATGCAAGAGCCGTGATTCCACTAGTGGTGCCCTTGAAGGCAGCAACCGAACCTTTACAAACAAGGTTGGGGCTCTCTCCACAACCGAATTGGAGGCTCCCAACACCACCACGAAGCTTCACCACAATGGAATGTGACTCCGAGGTGACCTCTTCCGTCTAGGGTGCTCAAACACCCAAGAGTAACAAGATCCTCTAGGGATTAGTGGGTGGAATCAAATTTCTCTTGGTGGAAGTGTAGATCGGGGCCCTCTCACCCAAACCCTAGAAAATCAACAAGAGTTATTGGCTAGGGAGGGAGATCAGGCAAAAATGGAGCTTGGAGCAACAATGGAGCTTGGAAGGATAAGAGGTCGGTCTTCTTGGGGAAGAACACCCCCTTTTCCAAACACTTTTGCTCTTGTTTTGGACTCTAATTTGCATGATTTGAATGGAACTAACCCGGACTGACGCTATTTTCAGCAGAATTGCCATGGTGTTGTTTTTGTGCAGAAATAAATGTTCTCGGATTGACCTAAAAATTTATGGAGAATTATTTCAGAATATATACAAAATACTGGCGAAAAGATCTACTGGAGGCGGCCACAAGCTCAGGGGGCGCACCCCCAGGCTTGTGGGCCCCTGGCAGCTCCGGCAACCTTAACTCCGAGTCCATATATACCTATTCATGGAGAAAAAATCAGAGAGAAAGAACCATCGCATTTTACGATACGGAGCCGCCGGCACCTCCTGTTCTTCATTGAGGGGGCTGATCTGGAGTCCGTTCGGGGCTCCGGAGAGGGGGATTCGACGCCGTCGTCATCATCAACCATCCTCCATCTCCAATTTCATGATGCTCACCACCGAGCGTGAGTAATTCCTTCGTAGGCTTGCTGGACGATGATGGGTTGGATGGGATTTATCATGTTATCAAGTCAATTTGTTAGGGCATTGATCCCTAGTATCCACTATGTTCTGAGATTGATGTTGCTATGACTTTGCTATGCTTAATGCTTGTCACTAGGGCCCAAGTGCCATGATTTTAGATCTGAACCCTTTATGTTTTCATGAATATATTTGTGTTCTAGACCCTATCTTGCAAGTTATATGCACCTATTACGTGTTATTATCCGCATACCCCAAGGTGACAATAATTGGGATTCTTTCCGGTGATTACCGTAGTTTGAGGAGTTCATGTATTCACTATGTGTTAATGCTTTGTTCTGGTTCTCTATTAAAAGGAGGCCTTAATATCCCTTAGATTTCCTTATGGACCCCGCTACCACGGGAGGGTAGGACAAAAGATGTGATGCAAGTTCTTACTATAAGCACGTATGACTATATACGGAATACATGCCTACATTACATTGATGAATTGGAGCTATTGTGTATCGCCATAGGTTGTGACTGTTATATGATGAATGTCATCCAACACAATGATCCATCACTAATCCAATGCCTACGCTTTTCTCATATTGGTTTCTGCTAAGTTACTTTGTTGCTGCTACTATTACTGTTACTATTGCTACCGTACTACTGCTATCAAAACTATCATACTACTGTGCTACTAAATACTTTACTGCAGATATTTGTTCTCTAGGTGTGGTTGAATTAACAATTCAACTGCTAATACTCACAAATATTCTTTGGCTCCCCTTGTGTCGAATCAATAAATTTGGGTGAAATATTACCCTCGAAAACTGTTGCGATCCCCTATACTTGTGGGATATCAAGAGCTCTTTTCTAGCGCCGTTGTCGGGGAGCATAGCTCTATTTGTTGAGTCACTTGGGATTATATCAATTGATCACTATGAAGAATCTGAAAGACGCTAAGACCAAGACCGTTCCCTCTAAGATGAGGGGGGGGGGTAAGGAACTGCCATCTAGCTCCGCACTCGATTCACCTTCTGTTTTGAGTAGGATTGCGACACCACCACCTGTTATTCATTCTGATATGTCACAAGTAATTGATGATACTACTTCTGCTATAAATGAAACTTGTGACGATGCTAGTACTATGCTTGATGATACTGTGCCACTAGGTGAATTTCTTGATGAACAAATTGCAAAAGCGAAAGAAATTGAAAATGTTGAAACTCTTGAAAATTATAATTCACCTATCATGCTTAGTCCTCCTACTAGAATTGAAATGCCTACGATACTTGATGGTTATGTTTTGGATGGAGAGACCGCTAGGGAAATTCTTGCTTGTAATGATAGAGATGGTGTTAGAAAATTACTTGCTAAGCTTAAATAAAATTTTATGATGGAGAGAATGAAATATGATCCCAAGTTTTCTACCTCTCCTATCATTGTTACTGATAAGGATTATGAATTCTCTGTCGATCCTGAGTTAATTACTTTGGTTGAATCTGATCCTTTTCATGGTTATGAAACTGAAACTGTTGTGGCACACCTTACTAAATTGAATGATATAGCCACCCTATTTGCTCATGAGGAAAAGATTCGATACTACTACATCCTTAAGTTGTTTCCATTCTCACTAAAGGGTGATGCTAAGATATGGTTTAATACTCTTGCTCCTGGTTGTGTGCGTAGTCCCCAGGATATGATATATTACTTTTCTGAAAAATATTTTCCTGCTCATAAGAAACAAGCTGCTTTACATGAAATATTTAACTTTGTGCAAATTGAAGAAGAGAATCTCCCTCAAGCTTGGGGGAGGCTTCTCCAATTACTTAATGCTTTGCCTGATTATCCTCTTAAGAAAAATGAAATACTTGATATCTTTTATAATGGACTAACCAATGCTTCTAGGGACTACCTAGATAGTTGTGCTGGTTTTATTTTGAGGGAACGAACTATTGGGCAAGCGTAAAAACTATTGAATAATATGTTAAAGAATGCCGATGATTGGACACTTCTTGAACCACTACCAATGCCAACTCAGAAAAGAGGTATTCTATTCCTCAGTCCTGAAGATATGTAAGAGGCAAATAAATCTATGAAAGAAAAAGGTATTAAAGCTGCAGATGTTAAGAATCAACCACCTATTGAAGAAATACATGGACTCGATATCCCGACACAGGTAGTAGAGTTAAATTCTCTTCAAAGATTCGATGAAAGTGATATTCCCTATAATAAATCTGCTAGTCAATGCTTGGATGAATTTCACAACTACATTGTTAAGCAAGAGAATTTCAATATGTATGTTAGCAATCAATTGAAACGAAATGCCATCATGATTGATCGCTTGAGTGATTTGATGTTTATAATTGCTAATGATGTTAAGGGCTTAAGTAAACATGCTTCTATGGTTCATACTCAATTAGAACAAATAGCTAAGTCACAAAATGATTTGCTTAATGAGATGAATAGTAAAATGAATGATCATGCTGTTAGGGTAATGACTAGAGGAGGAAGAATGACTCGGGAGCCCTTGTATCCTGAAGGTCATCCTAAAATAATTGAGCAAGATTCTCAGACAAATAATATTGATGTGCCTAGTCCATCTAAGAAGAAGATGAAAAAGAAAAATGATAGTACTTTGCATGCTTCTAGTGGTCCTGTGGTAGAAAAACCTTCTGAGAATCATAATGATGTTTCTATTTCTGATGCTGAGACACAATCTGGTAATGAACATCCACCTAGTAATAATGATAATGATAATGATGTTCATGTTGATGCTCAACCAGATAATGATGTAGAAATGGAACCTGTTGTTGATCTTGATAACCCACCTCCTAAGAATAAAAGATATGATAAAAGTGATTTCATTGCTAGGAAACATGGAAAAGAAAGAGAACCATGGATTCAGAAACCCATGCCTTTTCCAACTAAACCGTATAAAAATAAGGATGAGGAAGACTTTGAGCGCTTTGTTGATATGCTTAGACCTGTGTTTTTGCGCACTCATTTGACTGATACTTTGAAAATGCCTCCCTATGCTAAATATATGAAAGACATTGTCACTAATAAAAGAAAGATACCTGAAGCTGAAATTTGCACCTTGATTGCAAATTATTCTTTTAAGGGTGGAGTACCTAAGAAGTTAGGAGATCCAGGAATACCTACTATACCATGCTCCATTAAAAGAAATTATGTCAAAACTGCTTTATGTGATTTAGGAGCCGGTGTTAGTGTTATGCCTTTCTCTTTATATAGAAGACTTGATTTGAATAAGCTCACACCTACTGAAATATCTTTGCAAATGGCTGATAAATTAACTTCTATACCTATTGGAATTTGCGAGGATGTGCCCGTTGTGGTTGCGAATGTTACTATGTTAACGGACTTTGTTATTCTTGATATGCCCGAGGACGACAACATGTCGATTATCCTTGGTAGACCCTTTTTGAATACTACATGGGGCTGTTATTGATTGCAACGAAAGCAAGGTTACTTTTCATGTCAGTGGAAATTAGCATACGGTTTATTTTCCGAAGAAACAAAGTTCGGTGAATGGTATCAACATTATTGAAAAAATTGCGACAGTTACTATTGGAGGTTTTGAATTTCCTCTTCAGCCAGTCCAAAATAAATATGAAACTCTTATTGTTGGGGAAATGCATATCGACATTGAGGTAACCTAGTGTTATACGAAAATTCTTCGGTTTCATGTCACTCGGAAATAGTTTGTTAATAAGACTTGATCAACCTTATTAATGGATTCTTTTTGAGGGGTATGTGGTCGATGAATTTAGTAAACACAACCTAATGTACCTATCTTTTGCTCTTTGTTATTAGCAATTTAAAAAAATAAAATGCCATGATTTTCCTGTTTTCTAAATTTTCCATGCAATAAAAAAATGGCCCAAAAATAAAAGTTCTCAGAATGCCCTGAAACTTAAGAATATTTAAGAATTTTTGGCACTGAACACACCCCAGGGGGGGGGGGGTGCACCTGTGAGCCACAAGCTCACAGGGCGCGCCCACCCCCTAGGCACGCCTAGTGAGCTTGTGGGTCCCACAGGGCCCCCCTCACTTATCCCAGCCACCCACTGCCTTCTTCCACCTTCAGAAAAATCATACTTGCTCCCAAGCCCGTGTTCTTGCTCATTTTGCTGCAAATTTCGATCTCCTTGCTCGGAACTCCGTTTCCGAAACTGTTTTGGGGGATTACTCCTTGGTATGTGACTCCTCCAATGCTCCAATTAGTTTTTGTTTTAGTGCTTTATGTTTTGCAAATTTTTGCTACTGTGGTGACCATGTTTATGAGCTTGCACGTTGAATGTGTATGGTCCAAAGTAGTTTTGATGCATGATATAGCCTCTAGATACTTGTGGGAGTAATTGCTATCAATTTTGTTGAGTTTTGTTCACTTTTATTTTGAGTCACTAAAAATTTCAGAAATTTTCCGAAAAAGAAAATGCTCAAGTGGAGAGAGGTTCTTCAAGCCGGAGTCCTAAAGAGGCTCCGAAGCCCAAGTACAACCTTCCTCGTGCGGCCGAAGTGCGACCGTGTGAATGGCCATGCGACACCTTCTTGAGGGATGCGGGACTTTTCGATGACTTCTATTATTTGGCAAACAATGCCGGCCTCATCCCATTCCTCGAAGATAAGTGTGAACAGTATCTCCTCCTCACTAATACTTTCGTGCAAAATTTTCACTTTCATTCTAGGAGAGAAACACCCATGGTATCATTTCACTTATATGATATTCCTAGAGAGATGACACTTGAGGAATTTTGCCAAGTTTGCTTGATTCCCAACGAGGGCAGCCCCATAGAGCCACATCCTAGGGACATCTCAAAGTTTATATCTGAGGCGACCGTGGGGGAGTTGAGAGGAGTTTCTGAGGCTAGGGTTGCTAGTTTACATTTCCCCGTTTTGCGCTATTATTCATTATTTACCGGGAGATGTTTGACGGGTCGGTGGGAGAGTGGAACGCTCAGCTCACCTGACCTCTCTATTTTGCGCCATGCTCTTTACGCTGATAGGACCTTTAGTTTGGGTGCTATGGTCGCCCGGTGGTTGCACACCAACCGTTCGAAGGGCGTTATTTATGGTGGTATTTATGTTTCCCGCCTTGCTAAATATTTTGAGATTCCTATTAGGCACAATGAGGAGGAGAGGCTTTTACCTACTAGATATCTTGATTATAGTAGTATGGTTGGGCATAACTTTATTGACGATGGCCCTAGACGATTTTGGTATAACTTGGTATTCAGTCAGGGTACGCGTGAGATTATTACTTTTGCTTGCGCCTGCTTTGTTTGATCTTCAAAGGGGCAGATACACCATCATGCCTGAGGACATTTATGCTTATTGGGGCTTGACACCACCCCAAACACCAGAGCTAGAGCCGTACCAGGAGCCTGTTTATCAATGGGATCCTCAGGAGTATCAGTATTACCCGGGGACCAATCACTTTGATCCATGGCAGTAGACCAACTTAGGCCAAAAGCCTAAGCTTGGGGGAGTACGTATCTCTCACCGACATTACATTCATGTTCACACATTCCTTCGAGTTGTCGGTGTTCCTCCTCTTTCATTGTATATCCATGTTAGTTTAATTTTTTTTCTGCTTTCTTCTTGTGTGTTTAGAAAACTTTCAAAAATCCAAAAAAAAATAGTTGTAGTTTCTTTCTTGCTTAGTTAATTCACAGTAGTAAAAGAACACCCAAAAATATTTGTCGTTTCTTCTTTTGCTTGTTGGGAGTTCTCCCGTGTAAATAGTTTTTCTCGTTTTTGTTTTTCTTCTTTAATTTGCTTCCTTCAGAAAAACCAAAAAATCCAAAAACATTTCAGTGTGTTTCTCTGAATTTCTTTTCCTTTTGTTGAATTGTCGTAGGGAGAAGACCACGATGAAAATGTTGAGTGGCTCTCATATGCTTTGTTGTTGATCTAACGAAGAGCCAATATTACCTTGTCTTCTCCCTTGAATAAAATGTTTGCAGATTCCAGCTTAGTCCATGGCACATTTGCACTATTATTATGATCACATCATTCGGTCATGCAAGTGAAAGGCAATAATGACGATATTTGATGAAGTGATTGCGGTGAAGAAAAGCTGGTATGAACTCTTCTTGTTTTTGTTTTTGTAAATATGTTTAGCTCGGTCGATCTTGATTCAGCATATTATGAGTAAACATGTTTATGATGACAATTAGAGATTATAGTTGCTCATGCCATGCTTAAATAGGTAGGAGTGGATAATGATTTATCTTGAGTGTCAACATGCATTAAAATGGTTGTGATGTAGTATGTTAGTATGGTATCCTCCTCTGAACAATTCAAGTGGCTTGACTTGGCACATGTTCACACATGTAGTTGATTCAAAACCAACATAGCCTCCACGATATTTATGTTCATGGTGTTTATATCCTACTCATGCTTGTATTAAGTGTTAATTATTCTCAATGCATGATTATGACCGTTTTTGCTCTCTAGCTGGTTGCTTCTCAATCTATTTGCTAGCCTTCACCTGTACTAAGCGGGAATACTGCTTGTGCATCCAAATCCTTAAACCCAAAGTTGTTCCAGATGAGTCTACTATATCTACCTATATGCGGTATTACTCTCACTACAAAAAAGACACATCCGTGACATTATGGCCCGAACAAAAACTTTTTCTGTCATGGTTGTGACACTTCTATGACAATAATTGTGACAAAAACACATATCATCATAGATGTGGTGGGCTCCTACTTCTATGACAAAAAATTATGACAGAAAATGGGCTTTTCGTCTTGGGCGGGCCGGAGACGCACCCGCATGACATTCTTTGGGCCATCCATGACGTAAAAAATCATGGTAGAAGTGAGGGTGAGGAAATTTTCGGGGAGTTCCTGGTTACGGTGGGTGGTCGGGGCCGAGCGATGCAGTCTGGTTTGTGCGTTTCTCTCGTACGTGCGTGTGTGTGCGAGGCGCTCGCTAATTGAACCCAAGCGAGGCGTTCGCTTATTGAACCCGAACGATCGCACTAGCTACGTACATACTGAAGCCGATCGATCCCTTCGCTGCTAACTGAACCCGAGCAATTCCTTCGCTGCTAACTGAACCCAAGCGATTCCTTCGCTGCTAACTGAAGCCGGTCGAGCCGTGTGAGACGTAGCCGGTGTTGGGTTGCCTCTCGATGAACAGTGCCCGTTGCTGCCGTGCGCGTGATACGTAGAACAAGTCAAGTCGTATCGATTGAGCCCCTTGCGCAAGACGTGGTGAGTTGACCTAGTCGGTTGGTTAGCTGTGGATGAACAGTTCCCGTTGCTGCCGCCCGCTCAGACGCCCCACCCTAGCCGGTGGGTTGGCTGTGGATGAATAGTACCCTAGCCGTGTGAAGGTGGTTTGCGCTAGATGAACAGGACCCCGAGGAGGCCAGCCGGTTGGGGTGGATGAACAGGACCCCATGGAGGCTGGATGAACAGTAGCCGGTGGAGGCTGGAGGAAGTCGACGGTGGATGAACAATAGCTGGTGGAGGCTGGAGCAGGTCGACCGTGGATGAACAGTTGGGGAGAAGTCCGTTTCCTCCGTTTTGCGGTACGCCAGAGCCCTCCCGATCAACAGGACCCTGTTTCGACCGTAGGCGCTCGAACAGAAGTCCGTTTCCTCTGTTTTGCGGTACGCCAGACCCCCAGCCGATGAACATGACCCCGTTTCGACCGTAGGCGGTCGAACAGAAGGCCGTTTCCTCCGTTTTACAGTACGCCAGACCCCGAGTCGATGAACAGGACCTCGTTTCAGCTGTTCCATCCAAGCCGGTTGGCTCTCGATGAACAGGACGCGTTCCGACCCAGTCGCTTGGCTCCCGATGAACACGACATTGTTTCCTCCGTTCCGACCCAGCCGGTTGGCTGCCGATGAACAGGAGGCCGTTGTTGCCGTCCGTTGCCTCTCTCCATGTACACGAGCCCTGGCCATACGTATGCGCGTGTATGCGTTCGAGACCCCGCCCGTAGATATATGTACGTGGCTGTATTTTTTGCCATGTGGCTGTACGTACGTGTACACAATTTAAACGGGACTGTCTGAACTGCTAAGTCGGGGGCTCAACTATGGCACATGCCGCTACTTACTCGGCCATGGTTCATCCTTGCAGAGAGACCGATCGACCAGTATGTACGTACACGTTCGCGACCAGACAGACAACGCTACGTACGCTTCGACTAGGTGGGTCCCAGCGGTCAGGGAGGATAAGGAGGCACTTCCTTGCGTGCGAAGATATAGCTGCTGGGTCCCAGCTATCAGGGGGGTGGATAATTTGTTCTCGCGTAATAAGGAGGCACTTCCTTGCGTGCGAAGATGTAGCTGGTGGGTCCAGCTGTCAGCCTCACCGCGTACAGTCCTCTTCCGATGGCTATCGTTCATTGACCATGTTGACCACGCCGTGCTGAGAGCACCAAGGCGGTGGACGATGGCGAGGCCTAGGAAGGGAACTACGCGGAGCCGGGAAAGACGCGGCAGTGGATGCCCACGCGGAGGGGAGTACGAGGGTTGACTGGTTCGGCTGTGGTGTGAGGTTGCCGTTGCCAGAGAATAACAGGGGATGTGGGTGAGTAGAGGGAAAGCCTGCTAGCGGTGGGAGTAGGGTGGAGCGGTGAGGCCTGCGCGGCAGCACAGCCGGCCATGGGAGGTAGGAGCAGGCGGTCCCGCCGGAGCTGGTTTACGCGGCTGGAGCAAGAAGATTGAAGAAGCAGCACGGACATTGGATTAACATCCAATGGTTGTTGCTGCTAGAATCATTTGTTGACTAAGTTGACAAAAGCCCTGCGTACGCATCAACTTTGTAGGCCCACAAGTCAGCCTACAAATATGGTGGGTCCGCGTTGTCATGGGGAGGAATTGTTTTTTTCACGTAATAAGGAGGCACCTCCTTCCGTGCGAACATATAGCTGATGGGTCCCAGCTGTCAGGGGGAGGAATCATTTTTTTCGCGGAATAAGGAGGCACTTGCTTGCGTGCGGCCATGGACCATGTGGGTCCCTACGGTCAGCCTCTCCACGTACATTCCTCTTTCAATGGCTGTCGTTTGTTAACCACACCGCGCCGAGAGCACCAACGCGGTGGACGACGGCGAGGCCCAGGAAGGGAACGACCCAGAGCCGGTGAAGCCACAACAGTGGATGCCCACGCTGAGGGGAGTATGAGGGTTGACTGGTTCGGCTGTGGTGTGAGGCCTGTGTCGCCGGAGAATAACAGGAGGTGTGGGTGAGTAGATGGATGGCCTGGCCAGCGGTGCAGTAGTAGGAGGTAGCGGTGAGGGCTGCGCGGCAGCACAACTGGCCACGGGAGGCGGCAGTAGGTGGTCCCGCCGGCGCTGGTTTGGGCGGCTGGAGCAAGAAGATTAGCGATTGAAGAAGCAGCACAACCGTTGGATGTTATCCAATGGTCACTGCCGCTAGAATCGTTTGTTGACTTTTTTTTGAGAACTCATCGTTTGTTGACTAAGTTCACATAGCCCTGCGTACGCGTTAACATAGTAAGCCCACAAGTCAGCCTCCAAATCTGTGGCAAACAGCATATAGCCCATTTGCCATTATTTTTAATAATTTACAGCCCATTTGCTAATTTTTAAGGATTTTTTAAGCCCATATTATTTTTGTTAGCATTACAGCCCATATTCTGGCCACGGTTAAAAAATTCAACGAAATTTTGCATATTACGGTGGGGTCCGAACTGTTTTTAATCCCAAAATTTGGAGTCAGATTCAAACTAATTTGAAAAAGTAATTTATATTAAATTAAAATCAAACGAAATTTTCCCCGCAGAAAAATCAATGAAATTTAAAATCTTGAAATCCCAGAAAAACCGTAATTTGAAACTAATTGCCGGTTTGCTTTTTTTTGAGTGGCTATAGCGGGTTTGCTGTGTTGTTCTTAAAATTTACAGTCCATTTCTTACTACTTATAGCCCATTTTCTGGGCAAACCCTGAATAAATCCCTCCTCGTCTTGAAAGATTTGCAGCCCAGCAGTGCTGAGAAAAGCAAGTAGGCCTCGGTTCGGTATTCTGCAAGAAAATAAATAGAACTAGGCTAGCCATTTTCAGAAAGAAAAAAAACAAATGGGCCGGTCATTTGGTAAACAGAAAATAAAAGCCTGGGCTAGAGGGATACAGCCCCGTCACAGCCTAGTTGATTCCCTGCTCCGTCTCAAAAACAAAAAAACAACTGCGCGAGCTGCTGGGTT
Source organism: Elymus sibiricus (assembly GCA_039707655.1). NCBI lineage: Eukaryota > Viridiplantae > Streptophyta > Magnoliopsida > Poales > Poaceae > Elymus > Elymus sibiricus. The sequence goes on from CM077674.1 coordinate 311,154,722, forward strand.
CCTGGTGTCAGCTGCTCGTTGGGCAATTCTCTCATTTATTGACTACATTGACAATGGTGTGGGACCCAGATGTCAAACCATTAGGAGGAAGCATTTTTTTGGCTTGTTATAAGGATGCACTTGCTTGCATAGTGCCAATGTTTGAGGGTACGGTGGGGCGGCAATGCGTGGGCGGAGGCGCAGCCACCCGTGGGAGGCGGGAGCAGGTGGGACCAATGGCGTGGTTTCGTTTGGGCGTCTGGAGGAAGAAGACAAGAGATAGAAGAAACACAACAGATGTTGGATGTCAATCCAACGACTGGCAGGCATAATCGTTTGTTGACTAAGTCAACACCACCTTGGATAGGCTTTTTCCTTGTGGGTCTGAAATGTCAGAATCCAAAACTGTCACGGCCATCAAGCCCACCTTGGATAGGCTTTTTCCTTGTGGAATTACAGCCCATTTGGTGTGCTAGCTCATAATAAGTTTGTGGGTGCTGGCGGGCGCTAAGCACTTGGGTTCTATAATGCACAATGGGATCAAGCAGCCGACGAGAGTGATGTTATTTCCCTTGGTTGGGATTTGTTTCAATATTTCTCTCTTAATTAAAGAAATGGTAAGCCATTAGCCTTTTTTGAAAGAAAATATGACAGCCAGAGCCGAGTTGAAATGGGCAACAACATCAAACTCCAGCTTACAAACAGTACAAAAGCACGAGTGTTAATTGTTCATCAGGTTTAGACTAAACCCATATTGAAAAGGGCAACTACATCTAACTCCAGCATTGGTTTCGGTAGCTGTCACTATCAAATGGATCGGTCAGATCCATAAAATGAACTTCCTGGGTCATAAAATTTAATGGAATATGACCACAAGATGATGTAAAAAGAAGCCTGGCTCGTTCAGAAGCCCTTTTGTCCACCTGAAAGTCATTTTTTTGCTCTTCGACACATCCATCCGTCAAAACTTCGTTCTTAATATATTTAAGCCTGATGGACAATAGTACCCTCGCATTCAGCAAGAAGATGTGACAAATCTAGTGTTTGCATGGGTGGCTACATATCCTTCCAGCATTATTGTCTTCAAACGAATGTCATGAGAACTGCGAAAATCCCGGTGCTTACGAAGCCACCGATTGGTTATACCTTTTGTACCCCGTCCTGCTGACTAAATAGACATGAAGATTGAAAACAGTTAAGGTCTAAAAAAGAGTATGTGGAAAGAGCAACAACTGAACGGTTAATTCTAGTACACTATATATGGGCTTCCAATGTGCGTGAAATCATCACCTTTATATACAACTTCTCCAGACATGGAAAGCATCACAGCAAGCCAATAATCTTGTTCAGATGAAAAGTATTCATACTGATATATAAAATCTTGACAGAATCCAGCACTACTGATAGGCTATCCATGGACAAACTCTTTATTGAGCATAGAACATAATATTAGTACAAAAAGTGTACTCCAAGATGATATAATACTTATGCGCACAAATGAAAAATGCAGCTTATGATTACAAAAGTGTAGATGATAATATACAGTACCTGGATAACTGTGGAGCCAAACACCATCTTGAAATGATCACAGAGATCAAGAATTACACCCAAGGTCTCCAGTTTAGGCGCAGAGACGACAGTTATTTGCGAAGGTGAATAACAAGAATCAAGGATCAACCTTTGAAGTGAAGGGGCATCTTCGATGATGAGCTCCCCTACGTCAGAAGAAGTTCCAATTCTTACAAGGTTAGGCGACTTTATTCGGAAACAACCGATTTTAACTGTTAAAACAAGCACTAAGCACTCCAGGGCAGCGCAACTAGATTGGATGATGCTGTGCAGTGAGGCGTCCGACATACGAACCAACACAAGTGAAAGTTATTTGAGAAGTGGGAGTCGAAGCTTTTGTACAAGATTGTCTGGTAGTTTGCACAGGGCAAAGGTGGCGGTGTGGAGAGAGGAGGAAAACCGCAAGATGGACATCGGTGGCGACGGGTCAAATACATGGCGTTCGGTTGGTGGTATGTCAGTTTCGTAGGAATAATAGAACTCAAGCATCTAGAGTTTGCGGAATTCAGGGCATGTCAGCCAGGCATCCACCATGCGGGGTACGTGGAGGTAGCACGCTGGGATGCAGAGGCGGTGAACGGAGCCCCCGTGGGAGGAGATGATGGCTCCGGGGAGTTCAAGATCATCAACGAGAGATAGGCCACGACAGTCAAGATTAAGAGACGCGGCGGGCCATAGAGGGCGCCACCGAGATGCGAGGACTTGGGTGCGGCAGCAATCCTTGGTGGGGAGAAGCGAGATGATCTCCCCAAGGATGGCATTTGGGAGATCGCTGATGCGGTCCGCCCGAGATTCTCCGAGTTCCTCAGATCCAGGGGGGGCCTCGCCGCTTCTCCCCACGCTGCCGAGTGCGGGATCTACAATGGGCGTCGCCGCTGGCAGGAGCCTCATCTTCTTGGCGCTGGGGCCAGCCGACTCCATTTTCCTTGCGGGCATCGCGTCGAGCTCACAGATTTGAGCAGAGTAACGAATGACGAGCCTAGTTGAGGTGCGCGTGAAGAAGAAGGGGAGCTGGGGTTTTTTGTAGCAGTGAGGAAGACAGGGGGCTGGGTTTTCTATGGGAGTGAGGTGAGGAATTTGGGGGTACAACCGGAGGGGGAGATGAGTCGAGCGAGCGGACGTGAGGTGGGAGTGAGGAGGAAGAAGAGCAGCCGGGTTTTTTTGGGGGGCGGTACAGTGGGGAGCGCCTCTTCTTACGTAAAACATGGGCTTTCGAATTTTATTAATTAGGGTGGATGGGGTATTTTGTCAAGGGCCCAGAAAAACAATTACTACTAGTACAGTGGAGACACTCTACCACTCCCCAGAAAAACAATTACTCAATCCTCAAAAAATTTTTACTCCTACTAGTACCGTGGAGACACTACCGCTTCTGGCTCCTACTCAGTCATTGAAACGGCTCCCGCTACTGAATGCCATTTTACTTTGGTTCGCCGACATGCGGGCCATGCAGCGCGCTAGCCGAAATGGCATCCACCAAATTAGAATGCGGTAGCCGGTATGCAGGCGCAGAGTCACCCCGGTCGTAGCGCGGCAGTAATGAGCCGTCATATCACAAAACCCCACCTCCCCGCAGTAAGTTTGTCGGAAGAAGCAACCATCATTTCACTCTTCGCTGAATCCGCTTCTCCCTCATCTTTCTCAAAAAAGCCACCACTCGCTTCTGCCATTGTTCTTCTCTCCCAACGAAGGGAAGGTGAGCGCATCCGTGATGTTGGTATATTTTCTGTCCAAAAAAAATCTTTTGCAAAGCAGTAGCTGATCCTCACTCCCTTCTTTGTTTCATTGTCATTGCGATTGTGTTTTCCTTTCAGTTGTCTTCTATTTGTCAGTTTCATTATGGATCATGGAGAACCGGGCAAAGATCTTCCGATGTTGGAGCAGACGCGGTAGGCTGATCCCCACAAGACAAAGAGCTCCAAGAAGATGAAGCCCACCACCGAGCCGACCCCGGATGCGCTCACGGCCACTACTGAGATGGTCAATGCCACGTTTGAGGTTATAGCCCCCGTGGCCGTGCAGGAGCAGTTTTCCCCCGGCAAGATGGACCCCTTCGAGGATGTGTCCCCCCCCCCCCCCCGTTGAGCTGCCCAAGGTGACTTTCTTCTTTGGCGATCTTGATTGTGGTTTTTTGATCTAAGTATGAGGTGATAAATAATGCAAGATTTATTAGCTCCGATGCCATGCTACCTTCCCTGTCATGCATACTTTTGACTCTACATGGAGGTTTAAATAACTTGTTTTTTTATATTGGAATGTAATTCAGAATTCGTTTCTGTTTCAATTAGAGCCCTAATGCAGACAAGGATTGTGTGGTTGTACATGTCACTCGCTATGAGGTGGATGACCTGAATGTACACACTGGGAAAACAAAGTTCTTAGGCTGTTCGATCCTGGAAGCCATTTGCACTTATACCGAAGACGAAATGTATTCCAGCCACACTGTTGTCAGGCGTGTTGTCTAGGGTGTACTGAAGCACAACAAGTTCACAGCTACTCCTTCATTTGTGAGGCATAATGTTCTTGTCAAGCTTATCCATGAAGATGATGTGGCATGCCTGGACAAACAAGTTTATGAGTGGAAAGGCCACAAGGTTATCTTCAAGAAGGTTGACAGGATTGAGCTGCTGCTAGACGTCCTTGAGGATGTTCATGGCAAGGTCCGTCTTGTGTCCATCCCCAATTAGATCGATGGCATGAAATATTTGGCCCAGTTAGTGTTTCAAAGTAGCTTGGATTGTGTTTAATTACCCGAACCTTACGTATTATCAAGCCCTCCTGGGGTAGTACTCTGTTTGAATCCCTCTATGGGAACTACTGCTACTTTTGTGTGCCCGTGAATCATGTGAGAACCCTCGTAAGTGTTGCCAAAACAGATGCATCCTCACGAGTTGTTTAATGTAATATGGCATTGTAAGACATAAATTGCCACTGTTTATCAAACGAGCAGTGTGTGTTTGATGAAATACTTGTTTGAAAACTCTTGGTGCGCCGACGTATACATTGTGTAGGTAATGCTGGTTAAGTACATGTAAACACTATTGGTGCTACCCCACTTGTAAGCACAGTTGGTGCAAACACGGCATATTGGCGCAAATGGCTTCAACACTAGAAAAGTCGGCTATCGACCAGCTCACACTCATACTCTGTTGTCTAGCATATAAGCAACTACATATCTAGTTACAGCGGTTCATGCGGTTAATTGAGGCCACGATATAGATTCTAAATGTTCACACGCTAGTCCAGCATTCATGTTAAACATTCACAATAAACTCAGCTGCATAAAATACTTCAAAAGCATAAGTTCGGCATTTTTATACATCTCAATGATTCATAGAACATAACATCTCTTTTAGAAGTTGACAGCAAAAGACAAAGTTGTGAGAAGGTTTACAAATCAGGAAAAATCAAGGCAGGCTTCTCTGAGCAAAGGGCCTCCCTAGGCAAGCTTTAATTTCCTGGGGTTCACTCTGGTTTTTCTTGTTGCCACCATCCAGGGTTAGGTTCTCTCATTCCTGAATAACAAATTATAATTGTGTTATCAGTTGGAATATTGAACTGAACCTTGAAGTGGATTGACCATCTGAACTTCTTGTGCAGTTCCACAAAATTTAAGCACCACTATTTGCAGAAATAAGCAGACCGCAATGCCTCTTGTACGCGCACCTGACCCCAAAACCTCCGTGCAGCCGTGCAAGCTCGTCCTCGGGCCATCCTTAAATTGGGAGAGAGTGTAGTGAATGGCATTACATTGACAGTATGAAAAAGTGCCATTAAGTAAGAAGTAGCATCACATCACATCAACACTGGCACTAGATTAACATGCAGAACAACAGCATTTGTATTACTGTCATGAGAGTAGCACAAGGTCGGTAGCTCCGTGCACGGTGCAATTAATTTGTGCAGATCCACTGGGATGAAGCAATGTTAGCGGTGTGAAATTTAAGTGTAACTGGCAAAACAGAATTCATGGGAAATAAAGCAAGATAGAAACACTTCATAAAATGGTGGTGTCATTGCTTCAATTTATCAATGGCACTAGACTGAAAGCAGCATTACTTAGAAGTGACATTAGGCTAACAGTGGCATTGCTTCATTTTTCCTCTAATATTAGATTAACGGTAGCGATAAAGGTAAAGGGACAGCAGGGGCATAAAGTGGTGAGGCAGATCTAGTTGCCGAGAGCGGCAAACATTCAAGCAGCATGTCTGCATTTGTCCAATTTTTTATCTCCTCGGCGACCTTTTCCTATGTGAGCAAAGGAAATCTAGACGTGCTCGTTCTCAGTTGCGTTGTCCCCCCAACACCCCCTCACTTTCTTTCCTTTTTCGACCAAGAGACCGGTCTGACCAGTATCTTACTAGTACTTCCCCCCTCCCTTCGCGATCCACCCCACTTTCTTACTCTTTTCAACCAAGAGACCGGTTGGGTAGCCAGTCTCTACTAGTTTCCCCCGTTTCTTTCCTCTTTGAACCAAGTCCTAGATTCATGCTACAGTTTTCCCCCCTTTCTTCCCTTTTGAACAAAGTCCTGGATTCGACTGCATGAAGTAGGTTTACCTCCAATAATAGTAAAAATTTAGATGGCTTTGGAACAGGCAAAGGAAGTAGAAAAAGATCCACATGCAGCCACGTGGTGAGCTGGGGTAGTAGAGCAAGGCCGGTTTCGAAGGAAGTTATACCAAAGGGTCGTCCAGATGTGGACAGGAGGGCGGCGGGAGGGCGGATCTGCCCACAATACGGCATGGAGGAAGAAGGGGTCGGATGCCCTCCCGAGCCGGTGTTGTGTCGGACAGAATGGCATGGGCCGCTGATCGGGACGCGCCGGCAACTGTGGGTCTCCTACCTCGCCATCGACGACCGCGTGAACGCTGCACCTTCTCCCCTTCACCGGTGGAGGGGATCCGGCCAGAACTGTGACCAGCCGTGAGCAGAGAGAGGGTGTGGCTGCCGCTGTCTTGTTTAGATCTGGAGAGGATGAGAGAGTGAATGATAGCAACCCTAGTAAAGCAAGCGCTGAGGCTCCTGCTTATATATATAGTGGAGTGATTTTCTTGTAGCAATCGTTTTTAAAATGAATACGCGTGAACCACTATTTTCATTTAACGTTCCACTAAAAAAAGCTCAATCAATAACGCGCCACCGCGTCCAGGTCGCACTATGTACTGTATCATTCATGTGTGGTCCCCAACCCTCCATGAAGTTGAAAACTACATGAGTCAATTTGTCACTTGGGATGCCTCTTTGTAAACAAATGTGCTCGTACGTATACCCGCGCATGGGTGTGAGAGAACTGGTGCGTGATTGCGCTGCTTCTCTTCGTGTACTACGTACTCCACCTAGAGTAAGATGTATACGTGTGTGACGTACGAGTTAGAAAAAAAATGTGTGACGTCTTTTATTTTTTAGAAGTTCTGAGAGAAGGGTGTGAAGAGCACATATATGTGGTTGACGTCTACCTACAGTACAGAGTACAGATAGATGGTGTGTGCGAGAAGTCTCGGGAGAGTCGTGAGGTGCGTGTGTGCGTGAGAGGGAGGGTTAACATGTCAATGCAATGCGTGTGTCCATAAATCATATCTGGCGAACGTTCACCACAAGCCGTTTCCTGGCGAACGCCCAAAGAACCGTCAGATCTGCATCGGACGGTGGCAGTTTTTGCCATGGCATTTGACAGAACAACCACTCCTCTGACACATAAAATTTTCACATGAGCGTTCGCAACTGCCGTATGCTCCCTCCGTTCCAAAATATAGTGCATATAGCTTTATTGAAAATTCAAACCTCACAAACTTTTACCAAGTTTTCGTAGAACAACATGCACATATAGTATACCCAGCATATATCATTTCATTCATCATCGAGAGATATCTGTAGAGATGCGGGAGGAATGTACGAGTGTGTCTTCGATAAAGAGGGGCCGTGTGTGTGTGTGTGTGTTGTGAGAGAGAGCGAGAGACATCATAGGATTGAGTCCTCTAACTAAGGAGAGAGAATGAATGATCGGGGTCAATAGTGAGATGAAAAATAGTCTGTATGATATAGTCAAATATTTGAAATAACTCACTGTTTTTTCATAAGAAAATGAATAAGAGATCATGGTATTTTTAATCCATGCAGATATAATGGAGATATGCATGGTTTATTTGTGGACATACTATACTATTACCATATATGCATTTAACAAGCTCAAGTTCATATCAAAATTTTAGAGTCACATGCCATCGTTTGACCATGTTGCGTCCATGGAATTCGATTATTAATTTGGGATAATGTTTGGCTTCTGTAGTTGACATCTAAATTGGGTTACATCATTACCGAGTCTGGCAAATATTTAAATAATGTTTGCCGAGTTTCACCTTCCAGGGAATTCAACACAACACACCGTCAGACAGAACGGGGCGTAACGGAGATGCCACGTGACACTATAGTTTGCCGAGTTCTACTTGGCTAAACTCGGCAATGCACAATGAATATACATAAGCCATGTGGCAACACTTATTGCCCAATACAAAACTTCTACCAAGTTCCTTTGGTAGAAGAACCGGGCAAATATTTTGCTGAGTTCTAAACTCGGCAATGTCCCATCGAGTAAGGACTCGACGCGTGGCACTGCTCTATTGCCGAGTGCCACACTTCGCCAAGTTTGTTAGCCAAGTCTCCGTTAGCCGAAACTCGGCAAAGGAAGATCACCGTATCATCTACAGCAATTTCAAGCCTCCTTTGGCGTGGAGGAATATCATAGGAATTCTATATGATACGATTTTTATTGGATTTTTTCCTTTAGAGCCATTTGGTTCCTAGGAATGGATTCCTATACTCCACATTTCCGAGGAAAATAAACAATAAGACTCAATGGAAAAATTCATATGATGTCAACCAAACGACATCTCTTTTCCTATCCCTACTCATAGGATTTGAGATACATGTCGGCCTCCTTTGGTTCATAGGATAGGAATATCATAGGAATAGAAAAAACATAGGAAGTGAGATGACATTCATCTCAATTCCTTTAGAGAAAGAAATGTCATTTGATGCATAGGATAGGAATTTTTCCATTGAGTCTAGGGTAATGGTTTTTTCCTTTAAAATGTGAAGGACTGGTTCCTTTCCTACATAGGATTAGGAATCCAATCGTACAAACCACAGAGCTCCATAGGATTTTTTCCTTTGAAAATCCTATCCTATGAAGTTCCTACAAACCAAAGGAGGCCGTACGTCATCTCTTTTCCTACAACTTTCATATTCCTATAATATTCCTACCCTATGAACCAAAGGAGGCCGCGGGTATATCAATATGCGGGACCCACGCGTCACTGCCATTGGGTCTAATCTACGTCCACAATTTTTTGTACGTATATCTCTCCTGCTTCGTCCAGCTTACTGCAGGCAAGGTGGGGCTTTGTGATTTGACGCCTCATTGCTCATTTACTAATACTGCGGCGCTACGACCGGGGTGGCTACCCTCGCTGTTCCGAACTTTGGTGCATGGCACATTGACCAAGATGGTGGATGTCCCACATGTCGGCGAAAGGCGTGCTGTTAGTGTGTCGCCATTTTGTGTGCGGATTGACCCGGCGGAGTTGCGACGCGAACGCAACAGCCGTGCTGGAAGTGTGTCGCCGTTTCGTTTTGAACTGTAAAGCGTACCACTTGGTTTTGCTTCTTGGTGCGATATATACAAATCTCGATTATATTGATCTAAAAATAGATATCCAGATTAGTAAAAAGGAGGTGCTTTTGCCGAGCGGTGGGCGGGGGAGCTTGGCCTGTCGGTTTGATAACATGCGGTCACACGTGTCAGTGGTGTACCAAGCCGATGCGCGTCCCTCATGAAAAATCAAAACAATGGTAGAAGCAACACGTGGTTTTCTTGAAGAAGTTGATGGAGAAGCGGATTCAGTGAAGAGTGAAATGATGGTTGGAAAGGTGCGGCTTTGTGATTTGATGCCTCATTGCTCATTACTACTGCGACGCCACGACCGGGGTGCGCCCCCCTGCTGTTCTGAACTGTTATTTGGTGCATGGCACGTGGACCCGGATGCTAGATGTCCTACATGTTGGCGAACGGAAGTAGAACATTTATGAAAGCGTGCGTCTCCACCCATACGATAGAGGAGTACACGACACAGCAGCCCAGTGTACTGTAGTACGTAGTAGGAGTAGTAGTCTTGTAACACTTGGTTTTGCTGCTTCGCGCGATCCATCGATACAAAATCCAGAAAAATTCAAAGAATTCCAATTCTTTTTTGCATTGTAGTTAATTTGATGCGTTAGGTCCGCTCCAATTTTCAAATCATTTGGACATCTGAGCAGCTCTCGGCAAAAAAGACAAATTCGGGTTCTGTAAAAAAGTTTACTGTTCATGCACTGTTCTAACCCGATTTGTCTTTTTTGCCGAGAGCTGCTCAGATGTCCAAATGACTTGAAAATTGGAGCGGACCTCATGCATCAAATTTTCTACCATGCAAAAAATGGAATCTTTTGATTTTTTAAAAAAAATTGAGATTTTTTTTCCGACCGGGTGCAGATGAGGCTGGCCACCGAATAGCCTTTCTTTCTTATTTGAAGTGGGCCCTTTCAGATCACTAGATGATACTAGCCCGCACGTTGTTGAGTACATTTCAGTGCAAATTTAATTTACATGCGACATGAAAAATTGAAGTAACAATATGTTTCGGCCCACCGCGAGCAAGTATAATAGCGCCTAGTCAGTTGGCTACAAGCCATTCCACCTCAGATGAAATCCAGCTGGAGGGAAGAGAAGGCAGGAGAGAGAAGGGAGCGGGCGCTCCATGAGTCACCCGACTATAGCGCAATGCTCGAGAGAAATGAACTGCATGCATGCAAGGGCTAAAAGCTAGTGCAGCTTCCTCCTCTCCAATCAGTTGCATTTTTCTCTCTCCCACGCATGTAAACATTAATTACTACAGCTAATGCCTATAGCCAGCTTTATTATACGTGAGTTCTTTGCTGAAGGCTATAAGTAACCTGGCATCCGTATAGGGCTCGTTGCCGGCTCTTCTATTGCCAAGGCATATCAATAACATGTGGGACTGCATGTGAGCAAACCGATGATTGGCCAAGCTGGCAAAATTCCCCTCTTATCGCGCGGGAAAAGCCCCGCCCTAGTGTTTTCAATCGTTATTTCTGTCTATCGTCGCTCCAAGGAGCAGAACCAAATGTTACAACTTACGAGTTCAAAATGAAAAGCCTGCCGCATTCGCGTCGCACCTCCACACAGTCGGTCCGACACACCTCTCAAGCTAGGGAACGCATGTTGTCTTGCATTTTCACTGACATATGGGACCGTTGTTGAGCAAACTGACTATCGGCTAACCCTCACCCTGCCCGCCGCGCATTGGCTGAGTTTAGAGGAACGAGGAGGGAGAAGTGCTAGTTGTAGCACGGACTCCAAGAATATTGGTGTCCGATGGGACTCGTACTGGTTTATACTCTACTACTACTGTACCACTGTACTACTCCTGCTCCTACTAGTACTCTACACTAGTAGTAGTACTACAAACTAGTACTATATGAGGCCATTCAACCGTATCCCGGGAAAATACCCCGGACACCGATTATTCGTTGATATTTAAATTTGTTTTCACACAGCAAAATTTCGCGGCAAATGAGGGATTTGAATGTGTTGGGGCAGAAAGTTGAGGCTCAGTTTTTATTTTTTTGGCGAAATGTAGAGGCTCGGGTTTTGGCGCCAAACCGGAAATTTTGCAAATATTTGTCATCTTTTATTCCCAAATGAGGCACACCGGATGGCGGGCCAACCGCACCAGCCTCGTGTGGTTGATACTACCCACTACAAGCAGCCTTTATATCACAGAGTAGTGTACTAGTAGGACGTAACAATTCATGTCCTTAACAAAGGGTGCAATGACGACTGTAGCTTATCGCTTCTAGACGACCCGACTATTTAGCCGGTTGACCAGCTCCTCACGCAGCGGGGTGGGACTAAACATCCGAAACCCGCCGGCCCAATACGGATGTGAAACTCGTAATTACAAATTGCACTCGGTTGACCGTTCAAAGAGTCTACATGGCACTCTGTTGACTGGTCAAACTAGCCACATGGCTTGCGGGTCCCACCTATCAGTTTGTAAACAAAATTTTACGCAGGAGCGGTAGGGGTCGAGCCTACGACCCCGCGGAACTGGCCCTTGCGCGCGAACCACCCTGGCTGTGTATATGTGTGCATGCACGTGTAGGTTGAGCACTTGAGCGTGAGCGTGTGTCTTGCGTCTTGTGTTGTGTGCATGTGTTCGTGCGAGTGTTGCGTGCGTGCATGCGTACGTGTGAGTGTTGCATGCATGCTTGCGTGCGTGTGTTCGTGCGAGTGTTGCGTGCGTGCATGTGTACGTGTGAGTAGCATGCATGCATGCGGGTGTTGCGTGCGTGTTTGTCCGCTTGTGTGATGTGTGTGTGTATACACCACAGTAGCTCCAGTGTATTAAAAGGCCGGCTCAGCATATCATCACTAGGCAACCTTGTCCACTGTGGTTATCGCGCGCGGGCTACCAACCTGAGGTTTGGACTTCGAATCCCCACCGAGCACTAATTTATTACCATTTGTTTCTTTCTTATCCCCGCTGATAGGTGGGCCCTACGTTAGGGAGATAATGTGCACTTCTGATGCAACACTAGTTGTGCCATGTGGATTGTTTGATTGGTCAATTGATCGTGTCATCAACAAAATACGTAGCTGTATGGTGATCCAGTGATTGTATAATCACCACAAAATGTAAATGCTGACCGTATCGTGCTTTCATTTCAAATACAATGACCGTCAGTGTCACCATCAAAATACGGAGCTGTACGATGAGCTAGTGACCGTATAATCACCAGAAAATGTATATGGTGACCGTAATGAGCGCATTCTAAAGTCCAGAGACCGTATTGCGCTTTCGCTTGAAATACAATGCCCGTCACGCGTGATTGTGTATGGGGCGTACTTTTAGAGGGCCGAGAGATAGTTGTGTGCGTACGTGAAAGGGGCGTAGAGAGAGGGGGCCTGCGATGGAGAGAGAGAGATGCCCTTCGTTTCTCTTTATTGTGACTAATTTTATAGGATAAAAATGTAAACATTCACAATACGGAACAAATATCATTGGATGCACCATCCAATTAACTTTCATATATAACTTTGTAGTATTCTATATGTAGATTTTCCTAAATAATTTTTTGTCACACTCTGTGTAGTTTTTATTCAAAGGAAATCTTGTATGCGGAGTAAAAGTGAATGGATGCCTTTTTTAAGATCATTGGGAGCACATGATAATGAGATGTAACATGCGTGAGTGTGTGGTTGACGTATTTTGGAGGGCCTGGAGAGGGTATGTGTACGTATTCGAGAGAGGCGTGGATAGGGGGGGTGCGATGAGAGAAAGAGAAAGCACGATAGACGAGAGAGAGAGAGAAACAGAGAGGGAGAGAGAGAGACGAATAGGATGTCTCAACGAGATATGGTGAGTTTGTGTATGCAGAGGAAAAGGGGAGAGAGGCATTAGCAGAAATAGTGTGTATGTTGGTATGTGTGGGTGTGAGAATATAGTGAGACCTAGGAGAGTAGAGAGTGTGCGAGGTGTGGTGGTGGCACATCGTTTTTTGGTCTGGTGGGTCAAGGTGCAGACCCCTAGGTCGGTTCCGTCCTGCGCCACATAGGTCGCCCCGAGACGGGTTATGCGAAGACCCATGGAGGACTTGACATACAAGACGAAGATACCAGAGCCGTGGAGGACTCTATCTCCACTGACGAAGCGGACTATGGTTTGTAACCCTAGGCCCCGGGTATGTTGTATAGGTCGGGGGCCTAGTTCATCGATACTATATATACACACAATCCCTTGGTATTGACATGTACTTTGTACACACCCCAATCAAAGTATACACGACCAGGAGTAGGGTATTTCCTCAATCGCAAGGGCCCGGACTTGGGAAAATCTTTGCCTCTTATCACCATCCAGTTTAACCGTTGGGGATATCCTACCGAATGATCTGATGGAATCATATCTGTCAACTAGTAAGAGAGGGGGAGACAATGCGTGCGAGAGAGGACTAAATAGAGTGTGTGTGCGGGAGACACGAGGCAGAGATATGTATAGAGGGGGGGGGGGGGCGGCGGCGGAGACCATGCGTGCGTATGCATGTGAGAGAAATAGTGTTTGTGACAGAGATTAGTGAAAAGATTTGTAGATAGTAGTAAAAGAGAGAGAGAGATATATAGTGTGTGTGTGTGTGTGCGTGCATGAGACACTTCGGGAGAGAGGGTGAGCATTTGTGAGAGAGAAAGGCCGATGGATATATAGTGTGTGTGCGTATGCGTGAGAGAGAAAGATAGTGCGTGTGTGAGGAGGGGCCGAGGGAGAGTGCATCTATGCGTAAAGGACTGTTCTACCCATTAAATTGAAATATAAATTCTATTTAAAATTGGAGATCATGAAATTTGCAATTCGTGTATGAACGAACATTGGTCTAGCAAACATCCATACTCTATCGAATTTGAGCATGTGTATGGTATTATTTCACATTATTGATCCATACTCAGTAGTTTGAAATCCAGACAATGCATGGCTCTTGCAATTCTTATATAAATGTGAGTACACTTTGCCGTCAGTGTCAAGCACATTATACATAAGAAACATACATGGTATACATTCCAAATTGCTAGCGACGAACTAGAATACATTTTGAATTAAACATAAAAGTGGTTTCAAATATTCGAATTCATAGGAAGTGCATTCAACTATATGAATTCAAGATATTGACATTTATAAATCACATCTAAAAGGGGCATCAATCTTGGTTGATAATATATAGTCGTGTACAAAATAGATTCAAGTTTACCTCCTCCATTCCAAAATAGTCGTAGCTATAGGATTTTCAAGAGTCAAAAATTTCAAAAGAATCGCATAATTTAATGAGGTTTTTAAACATACAAGGTCAAATATAATGAGGTCTAATTAGGAAAGTTCAACTGAAAAGTACTATAAACGTGAATGCTTCTGGTTCAAAATTTTGAACGAAGCGCCAAAAGAGCCTCTCCTCGCCCGAAACCACGCGAGACCAATGTTTGGTAGAAGGAAATTACCATCCTAACTCTGACCCGTGAAGCCTACCGGCCCGACGTCGAGAAATCTAAACCGGGGTAGGTTTGTAACTTCACCGAGACACCACACAACCACCTCCGAAAAACATTCATATACCACGGGCGCCTAAACGCCGATGCGCTCGGCCGAAATCACTCCTGCCGACTATTTTGGACACGTGAGATTACCGTCCTACCCCCGACCCGCAGCATGTCTGAAATTTTAGATGGGGGCAAAGTTTGTAACTTTTCCCAAATTTAAAACAAGCGCGTCCCGGAAACATGGTTCCCCCTTAGCTTCCCCCCCTCCCCCGTCCGATTCCCCATTCATACTCCGTGGGAGCCAAAACTCCCTCTCCACCTGCCGCGACCCCAGCCTCCTCTGTCCGCCATCCCATCGCACCGATCCACCGCCGCCCTCCTCCATCACACCGGAGCCGATACCCCGACGTCGTCGTCCAATGCAACCTCAACCGCAGCGCCCTCCATGACTTAGCAGTTGAAGCCGAGGCAGAGCTGCCTCCATGACACGGACATGCGTCGTACTCAACCCACTTCAACCACTCCGTCCTGCGCCTCACCGCTGCTGCTCCAACATCGCAACCGTCCACCGCACCGGAGCTGTTCCGGCTACGCCGTCGTTCACCACCTCGGATCTGCTTCTCCGCCGCCGACAGAGGGCCACCGCACCACACTCAACAAGTTGGCCATGGTTGCGTCCAAGGCTCCACCGTCCTCCACAACATCTGGTTTCCAGCGAACCACAAGAAGATCGTCGAAAAACTATAAGGAGGACACAACATGGCAAGCCAATATTGGTAGTCCTCTTTGCTTATTCTTGCAAATCTTACATGTCTGCTCGCACGGGAAACTAGTTGACCACTTCTTACTGCGCATTCTTCCTGATACTAGATGTTCCAAGTAACTCGCGATGCACAAGGTTTCCCCCCATTTACTATTTCACTTTAGCTAGAGGTCCGTCGCCTGCCTGGATTTCAATTAAGTGTCAGTTGATTCCCAATTAAAGGAAGCACCACCCGCGGAGGCGCGCGGAGCACCTAGTCCGCCTGTTCGCTGGGGAAGCAGCGCCTAGGTGTCTATCTTAGAGGTGTGTGTGATGCAGGAGCTGCTGGCGCCCGATCGGGAGGTTCGCCGGGATTAAAGGGATGGCCGGGGGGTGCTGCCAAGCACGGCGGTGGGGTGAGGTCGAGGAGAGGCCGTGGCGGCGGAGGTGGGGGTCTGGGCCAGTGGTCGCTGGTGGTTCGAGGAAGATCGTCAATGGTGGCTGGCGGGAGGTAGATGAAGGCCATCTGCCCATTCCTTGTAGATAGGACGGTGCAGAAAAAATCGGCTGACCTATTTGTTTTTAGTCAATTGTTACTTTCATAGGACCCCATGTGGTGGTTTGCTGGAGGATTACCTGCACTTCACCATCCCTATGCTCATATTTCAAAAGCCTGGAATCTAATTTCGTGTGCCATGAATGTTGTAGAGCTATCATATGTCTGCCGTCATTTATTTTTGACCCACCTGCTATCTGATAATTTTACACTGTACTACTTGTGCACAAACTACACCCATACTCTCTCACTATTGTTTTATTACGCATGGGTATTTCAGAATCTCAAGCACAATATTCTAAAAAGAAAACAGAGCAGTCGCTCCAGTCTGCATCGAGGATTGGAAAGACGCGGTTTGACGCTCTAATGAAGAGTGTAGTGTCATTCAATGAAGACTGTCAATGTAGCTCTGTAGTTGATGACTCCATTCGCCATACACCAGCATCGCAGGTGCTTGCTTTAACTATGGTGTCATATGTGGTTGCATGTTGCATATGGTGTCTACCTTCCATTGCTTCTAAATTGGTTAAATTGCATCTGCTTAGCCATATACTGTGAATATGACATGCCTTCCTGTTTTTGGTACATACTGCATCTATCTATTAACCATGTTCTTACATCAAACTAATTATCTTGTGTATCCTTGATCAATCACTTATGATGAGACAGTCAGACGGGTGGGTTAGTGTGAGACGCGCTACTCTTTTAAAGAGTGCAGTGTCATCCTCCCCACATGATTCTCAACAAACAGCAAGGCTACCTGAAGATAGTCAACGTAGCTCTGTAGTTGGTGACCGCATTTCCCCTCCACCACCATCGCAGGTGCTTGCTCTAACTTGGCAGTGTGATATGTGGTTGGATGTTGCATATGGTGTCTAGCTTGTAATTCTTCTAATTTGTTTAAATTGCATCTGCTTAGTTTACACATTATAGCTGTGAATATGACATGCCTTCTGGTTTTTGGTACATAGTGCACCTGTCTATTAACCATGTTCTTACATCAAACTAATGTTCTTGTGTATCCCTCATCAATCACTTACGATGGGACAGTCACACCCGTGGGTTAGTGTGAGACGCGTTACTCTTTTAAAGAGTGCAGTTTCATGCTCCCCACATGATTCTCAAGAAATAGGAAGGCAAGATGAAGACAGTCAACGTAGCTCTGTAGTTGATGACCACATTTCCCCTGCACCAGCATCGCAGGTGCTTGCTCTAACTTGGCAGTGTGATATGTGGTTGCATGTTAAGTATGGTGTCTAGCTTGTATTGGTTCTAATTAGGATAAATTGCATCTTCTTAGTTTACACATTATACCTGTGAATATGACATGCCTTCCTGTTTTTGGTACATACTACATCTATCTATTAACCATGTTCTTACATGAAACTACTGTTCTTGTGTATCCCGCATCAATCACTTACGATGAGACACCTTTATTCGTTGCATATTGCATATGATTTCTAGCATGTAGCTATGTATTGCTTCTAATTTGTTGAAATACCGTTATGAGCCCGCCCTTTTAATTTGGCAGAGTGATATTGGTTGCATCTTTCATATGGTGTCTAGCCTGCATTGCTTCTAATTAGTTGAAATGACTTCTGCTTAGTTCACACATCATAGGTGTGAATTGCTACTTGTGAGCTGCGTTGGTAATTCCCTGAAGAGGAAGGGAGATGCAGTGCAATAGAGATAAGTATTTCCCTCAGTTATGAAACCAAGGTTATCAATCCAGTAGGAGAATCACGCAACACCTCGTTAGCAGTACCTGCACATAAAACAACAAATCCTTGCACCTGATAACCCACAAGTATAGGGGATCGCAACAGTTTTCGAGGGTAGAGTATTCAACCAAAATTTATTGATTCGACACAAGGGGATCCAAAGAATATTTGCAAGTATTAGCAGTTGAGTTGTCAATTCAACCACACCTGGAGACTGAATATCTACATCAGAGTGATCAGTAGCACAGTAGTATGATAGTTTGATAGCAGTAGCAATAAAAGTAACAGTAACAGTAACAGTAACATCAATAGCAGTAGCAATTGTGACAGCAGTAGTAATAGTAGTAACATAGGAAGAACAATGTGTGAAAAGCTCGTAGGCATTGGATCGGTGATTTTGTTGGATAACATTCATCATGTAACAATCATAACCTAGGGCGACACAGAACTAGCTCCAATTCATCAATGTAATGTAGGCATGTATTCCGTATATAGTCATACGTGCTTGCGATAAGAACTTGCATGACATTTTTTGTCCTACCCTCCCATGGCAGCGGGGTCCATAAGGAAACTAAGGGATATTAAGGCCTCCTTTTAATGGAGAACCGGAACAAAGCATTTACACATAGTGAATACATGAACTCCTCAAACTACGGCAATCACCGGAAAGAATCCCAATTGTTGTCACCTTGGGGTATGCAGATCATAACACGTAGCAGGTGCATATAATCTTGCAAGATCGGATCAAGAACACAAATATATTCATGAAAACATAAAGGGTTCCGATCTGAAATCATGGCACTCGGGCCCTAGTGACAAGCATTAAGCATAGCAAAGTCATAGCAACATCAATCTCAAAAGATAGTGGATACTAGGGATCAAGCCCTAACAAAACTAACTCGATTACATGATAAATCTCATCCAACTCATCACCGTCCAGCAAGCCTACGAAGGAATTACTCACTCCCGGCAGTGAGCATCATGAAATTGGTGATGAAGGATGGTTGATGATGACGATGCCGGAAGATCCCCCTCTCCGGAGCCCTGAACGGACTCCAGATCCGGCCTCCCGATGAAGAACAGGAGGTGGCGGTGGCTCCATATCGTGAAACGCAATAAAACTTCCTCCCCTATTTTTTTCTCTGGAATTGTGAATTAATAGGCCAGAGATTAGGGTCAGCGGAGCCACGTGGGTCCCACGAGCCACCAGGGCGCGCCTGGGGGGAGGGGGTGGCGCGCCCTGGTGCCTCGTGGGTAGCCAGTGGCCCCCCTCTAGTAGGTCTTGGCACCAATATTTTTTATATATTCCATAAAAAATCTCCAAAAAGTTTCATCCAATTCCAAGAACTTTTATTTATGCACAAAAACAAGACCATGGTAGTTCTGCTGAAAACAACGTCAGTCTGGGTTAGTTTCATTCAAATCATGCAAATTAGGGGCCAAAACAAGAGCAAAAGTGTTTGGAAAAGTAGATACGACGGAGACGTATCAACTCCCCCAAGCTTAACTCATTGCTTGTCCTCAAGCAATTCAGTTGACAAACTGAAAGTGATAAAGAAAAACTTTTACAAACTCTTTTGTTCTTGTATCTGTATATATGCTTAAATAATACCCAAGTTTTCAGCAAAGATTATAACTAACCATGCAAATGATAACTCCTAGAAATTATATTCACTCATATCAATGGCATAATCAACTAGCGAGCAATAATAAGATATCTCAAATGCCAACACTTTGTCAAAACGATCATGATATAATATGACAACATGGTATCTCGCTAGCCCTTTCTGAGACCGCAAAACATAAATGCAGAGCACCTCCAAAGTTCAAGCAGTGACTAAACATTGTAATTCATGGTAGAAAAGATCCAGTCATGATGCACACAACATTAACTATTCACAATGCATGAGAATGACAATAGTGCTCTCAAGTCTGGTGCTTGTTTGAGAAGGTGATGACTCAACAATAAAAGTAAAATAACATAAAAATAAATAGATAGGCCCTTCGCAGAGGGAAGCATGGATTTGCAGAGGTGCCAGAGCTCGAAGCTTAAATCAGAGGTAAATAAAATTTTGGGAGGTATGCCTTTCCTGTCAACGTCACGACCAAGAGTTTTCCATATCTTCCATGCTAAACACATTAGCGGCGGTTCCCAAGCGGTAAAGTAAAGTTTACTCCCCCTCCACCAACAAACACAAGCCATGGCTAGCCAAATCCTCGGGTGCCCTCCATACCAACAACTTTCTGGGGGAGTTTGTTTTATTATTTTGTAATTTTAATAATGGGACTGGGCATCCCGATTACCAGCCCCTCTCGTGCAAGGACACGTGAATAAACACTTGTCATGAGAATAACCCGCTTAGCATTGAAGATACTGACCGCCCCCTGTCGCTCCATGAGCGGTACGGGCACACAAAACAGATGTTCATTTGAATATTTAGAGGTGGCACATGCAAATTTACTTAGAACGGCAGAGTAATACCGCATATAGGTAGATATAGTGGACTCATCTGGAATAACTTTGGTTTAAGGGTTTTGATGCACAAGCAGTATTCCCGCTTAGGAAAGGTGAAGGCTAGCAAATAGGTTGAGAAGCGACCAGCTAGAGAGCAAAAATGGTCATATGTTGGTTTTGAATACTAGCATGAGTAGGATATAAGCACCATGAACATAAATATCGTGGAGGCTATGTTGGTTTTGAATCAACTACATGCGTGAACATGTGCCAAGTCAAGCCACTTGAAACATTCAGAAGAGGATACCATATCATCATACTACATCATGAACATTTTAATGCATGTTGACACCCAAGATAAATCATTATCCACTCCTAGCTACTTAAGCATGGCATGAGCAACTATAATCTCTAATTGTCATCATAAACATGTTTAATCATAATATGCTCAATCATGGATACTGAGTTAAACATATTTACAAAAACAAAGAACAAGTTGAGTTCATACCCGCTTTTCCTTGCCACGGTCACTTCATCAAATCATCATCATTATTGCCTTTCACTTGCATGACCGAATGATATGAAAATAAAAATAGTGCAAGTGTGCCATGGACTAAGCTGGAATCTGCAAGCATTTTATTCAAAGGAGAAGACAAGATAAAATGGGATCTTTGTGAGATCAACAATAATGCATACGAGAGCCACTCATCATTTTCATCGTGGTCTCCTCCTTACAATGACTCAAGAAAAGAAAAGAATTTTAGAGAAACACACTGAAATATTTTTGGAGTTTTTTGTTTTTTCTGAAGAAAGCCAATCAAAGAAAACAAAAACGAGAAAAACTATTTACACGGGAAAGCTCCCAACAAGCAAAAGAAGAAAAAGGAAATCTTTTTGGGTTTTCTTTTAATAATACAACTAATTAAGCTAGAAAGAAAAACCGAAAAGAAACAAGAAATAATTTTGGATTTTCTCATAGTTTTTCAAACACACAAGAAGAAAACGAGAAAGGAAAAATTAACATGGATTATACAATGAAAAAGAATGAACACCGACAACTGGAATGAAATGTGTGGACATGAATGTAATGTCGGTGAGAAATACGTATTCCCCCAAGCTTAGGCTTTTGGCCTAGCTTGGTCTACGGCCATCCGTAGTAGCCATCCGGTCCCATGTGAAACTCCTGAGGCGGCGGCACCCGAGCGTTCCAATCCTGGGCCTCCTCCTCTGCCACTGCCAAGGCATTCCGGTAAGCAATGATGTCCGGAGGCATCACGGTATATCCGTTCGTGGCATGAGAATCAAACAAAGCAGGTGCAGGCAACGGAATAATATCATAAGTATCCTCACTAAAAACCAAGTTATAACGAATGTGTTGAGGGGGTTCAGGAGCATCAAGAAAGTGGTGGTCCCTCATGGACTGGTAATCTAAGTAAACTCTGGGCAACAAATAATCATGAGGGCGAATGTTAACATTAAAACGTCTTGCTAAGCGAGTAGCATAAATACCACCATGAATTTTTTCCCTAGTCCTATTAGTGTGCAAGCGGCGTGCAACGATAGCTCCAAGGCTATAAGTGTTATCATTATGCAATGTGCGGCGTAAAATGGCAAAGTCAGGTGCACATAGCGCACTACCCTGCTCCCTAGCAGTCAAGCATTTCCCTATGAATAAAGCAAAGTAGTGAACATAGGGAAACTGCAAGCTAGTGGCTCGAGCTCTCGACACGCCCCATGTCTCTCCCACAGTTAAAGTATGGAGGAAACCCTCAAATTCCTCCGGTCGAGGCTCTCTGATTTCCCCATCAAAGGGAATCAAACATATCTCACAAAATTTAGCTAGAGGTATTTGATAATGTTCAGCATATAAATCAAAGCGCACCTCAGGGGGTTCGAGCCTACTCAGAAAATGAAAGTTTTGCACAAAGGAATTTGTAAGGATGTGGTGCTGGTCACACTCATCTGTGAGGAAGTCAGTCAGTCCGGCATTTGCAACTAATTGCGTGACCTCTTGGTAGAATCCGGCTTCATTCATGAAGGCATTGTGCGGCCATTCGCATGGCCGGATCTCCGTCCTACACGGAATTTTGAGGTCGTTGTCCGAGGAGTCCCCAAGGACTCCCTTGGTGGTCTGCTTCAAAGAACTCCTCTGAAAGATAATCATTTTCCTAAGAACGAATTTCTGAAAATTTTTGTGTCACAAAATGATATCAATAAAACTTCACAAAATTGATAGCAACTACTCATATGGATGTCTAGAGGCTATATCAAGCATTCAAACTACTTGGAACTCAAAGAATTCAACATGCAAGCTCATTTTCAGTAGCACCAAGAGTAGCTAATTATGCAAAATATAATCCTCTAAAGCAAAAACTAATTGGAGCAATGGAGGAGTCACATACCAAGGAGCAATCCCCCAAAACAGTTTCGAAAACGGAGCTCCAAGCAAAGAGATCGAAAATTTCAGGTTTGTGAGCAAGAACACGAGAGAGAGAGAGCTACCAGGAATTTTTGCTAGAGGTGAGAGACGAAGTGAGCTGAAGGGATAAGTGAGGGGGTCCCTGTGGGGCCCACGAGCCACCTGGGCATGCCAGGGGGGTGGCGCGCCCTGGTGCCTCGTGGGCACCTGGGGCACCCCCCTAGTATGATTTTAGTGCCAAAAATTCTTAAATATTCTATAAAAATTCATATCAAAATTTTATTGCATTCTAAGCACTTTTATTTCTGGGCACTTTTTTATTGCACGGATAATTCAGAAAACAGGGTAATCATGGCATTTTATTGCATTTAACTAAAATTAACAGAAAACAAAAAGTGGGTACAGAGGGTTGTGCGTACTAAATTCATCAACCACATGCCTCTAAAAAAGAATCCATTAATAAGGTTGATCAGGTCTTATTAACAAACCATTTCCGAGTGACATGAAACCGAAGAATTTTCGTATAACACTAAGTTACCTCAACGGGGATATGCATCTCCCCAATAATAAGAGTTTCATATTTCTTCTTAACAGTAGGAAGAGGGAGTTGAAAACTTCCAATAGTAATTGTCGGAGTCTTTCCAATAACACGACTACCATTTACTTGAAACTATTTCTTCAGAAAGTGCACCGTATGTTCATTGCCATTGATATGAAAAGTGACCTTGCTTTTGTTGCAATCAATAACAGCCCCTGCAGTATTCAAAAAGGGTCTACCAAGGATAATCGACATGTTGTCATCCTTGGGCATATCAAGTATAACAAAGTCTGTTAGAATAGTAACGTTTGCAACTACAACGGGCACATCCTCACAAACACCGATAGGTATGGCGGTCGATTTGTCAGCCATTTGCAATGATATTTCAATGGGAGTGAGTTTATTCAAATCAAGTCTTTTATATAAAGAGAAAGGCATAACACTAACACCGGCTCCTAATTCACACAAAGCAGTTTTGACATAATTTCTTTTAATGGAGCATGGTATAGTTGGTATTCCTGGATCTCCTAGTTTCTTAGGTACTCCATCCTTAAAATAATAATTTGCAAGCATGATAGAAATCTCAGCTTCAGGTATCTTTCTTTTACTTGTGACAAACGGGTACGCAAAAAGACTGGCCTAAGCATTTCAGGAAAGCGTTCAAATTCTTCCTCATCCTTTTTCTTAGATGGTTTAGGAGGAAAGGGCATGGGTTTTTGAACCCATGGTTCTCTTTCTTTACCATGTCTTCTAGCAACGAAGTCTCTTTTATTATAACGTTTATTTTTAGAAGGTGGGTTATCAAGATCAACAGCAGGTTCTATTTCAACATCATTATCAAGTTCTTTATCATTATCTGGTTGGGTATCCACATGAGCATCATCATTATTATTATCATCAGGTGAATGTTCATTACCAGATTGTGTTTCAGCATCGGAAATAGAAACATCATTACCATCCTCTAAGGGTTTTTCTACCTCAGGTTCACTAGAAGTATGCAAAGTCCTATCATTTTTCTTTTTCTTTTTCTTTTTAGATGGACTAGGTGCATCAACATTAATTCTTTGAGAGTCTTGTTCGATTCTTTTAGGGTGACCCTCAGGATAAAGTGGCTCCTGAGTCATTCTACCTCCTCTAGTCATTACTCTAACAGCATGATCATTCATATTGTTATTCATTTCATTAAGCAATTCACTCTGAGATTTAGCAACTTGTTCTAATTGGGTTTGAACCATAGATGCATGTTTACTTACACCTTTAACATCATTAGAATTCTAAATAACAAGTCACTCAAGCGATCAATCATATAGGTATTTCGTTTCAATTGTTTCATAACATTTGCATTGAAATGATCTTGCTTAATAATATAATTGTCAAATTCATACAAGCATTGACTAGGAGGTTTGTTATAAGGAATATCACTTTCATCAAACTTTATAAGAGAATTTACCTCTACTACCTATGGCGGTGTGTCAAGACCATGTATTTCTTCAATAGGTGGTAAATTCTTAACATCTTCAGCTTTAATACCTTTTTCCTTCATACATTTCTTTGCTTCTTGCATATCTTCAGGACTGAGATATAAAATACCCCTCTTCTTCGGAGTGGGTTTAGGTGGTGGTTCAAGAAGTGTCCAATCACTATCATTCTTCAATATGTTATTCAATAGTTCCTCAGCTTGTTCAATAGTCCGTTCCCTGAAAACACAACTCGCACAACTATCTAGGTAGTCCCTAGAAGCATCGGTTAGTCCATTATAGAAGATATCAAGTATTTCATTTTTCTTAAGAGGATGATCAGGCAAGGCATTAAGTAATTGGAGAAGCCTCCCCCAAGCTTGAGGGAGATTCTCTTCTTTAATTTGCACAAAGTTAAATATTTCCTGTAAAGCAGCTTGTTTCTTATGAGCAGGAAAATATTTTTTAGAGAAGTAATAAATCATATCCTGGGGGCTACGCACACATCCAGGAGCAAGAGTATTATACCATTCCTTAGCATCACCCTTTAATGAGAAAGGAAACAACTTAAGAATATAGTAATAGCGAATTTTTTCCTCATGAGCAAATAGGGTGGATATATCATTTAATTTAGTGAGATGTGCCACAATGGTTTCAGTTTCATAACCATGAAAAGGATCAGATTCTACCAAAGTAATCAACTCAGGATCAACAGAGAATTCATAATCCTTACCAATAACAAATATGGGAGAGGTAGCAGATTTAGGATCATATTTCATTCTCTCCCTCAGAGATTTTTCTTTCATTTCAGCAAGCAATTTTATAACTTCATTTCTATCATTACAAGCAAGGATGGCTCTAGCCGTCTCCCTATCAAAGCAATGTTCATCAGGTGTTTCAACTCTAGTAGGAGAGCTAGGCATAATAGGTGAATCACAATTTTCAAGAGTTTCAGCATTTTTAGTTTCTTTAGCTTTAGCAATTTGTTCAACAAGAAATTCACCAAGTGGAACAACAATATCAAGCATAGTACTAGCATCATCAGAAGTATCATTCATAGCAGAAGTGGTATCATCAATAACTTGTGACATATCAGAATTAATAGCAGGTGGTGGTGTTGCAAGTTTACTCAAAACAGAAGGTGAATCAAGTGTAGAGCTAGATGGCAGTTCCTTACCTCCCCTTGTCTTAGAGGGAACAATCTTGGTCTTAGCGTCTTTCAGATTCTTCATAGTGATCAACAGATTTAAATCCCAAGTGACTCAGCAAATATAACTATGCTCCCCGGCAACGGCGCCAGAAAAAGGTCTTGATAACCCACAAGTATAGGGGATCGCAACAGTTTTTGAGGGTAGAGTATTCAACCCAAATTTATTGATTCGACACAAGGGGAGCCAAAGAATATTTGCAAGTATTAGCAGTTGAGTTGTCAATTCAACCACACCCGGAGACTGAATATCTGCAGTAGAGTGATTAGTAGCACAGTAGTATGATAGTTTGATAGCAGCAGCAATAAGAGTAACGGTAACAGTAACAGTAACAGCAATAGCAGTAGCAATTGTGATAGCAGTAGTAACAGTAGTACCTTAGCAAGAACAATATGTGAAAAGCTCGTAGGCATTGGATCGGTGATTTTGTTGGATAACATTCATCATGTAACAGTCATAACCTAGGGCGACACAGAACTAGCTCCAATTCATCAATTTAATGTAGGCATGTATTCCGTATATATAGTCATACGTGCTTGCGATAAGAACTTGCATGACATCTTTTGTCCTATCCTCCCGTGGCAGTGGGGTCCATAAGGAAACTAGGGGATATTAAGGCCTCCTTTTAATAGAGAACCAGAACAAAGCATTAACACATAGTGAATACATGAACTCCTCAAACTACGGCAATCACCGAAAAGAATCCTGATTATTGTCACCTTAGGGTATGCGGATCATAACACGTAGCAGGTGCGTATAATCTTGCAAGATCGGATCAAGAACACAAATATATTCATGAAAACATAAAGGGTTCAGATCTGAAATCATGGCACTCGGGCCCTAGTGACAAGCATTAAGCATAGCAAAGTCATAGCAACATCAATCTCAGAACATAGTGGATACTAGGGATCAAGCCCTAACAAAACTAACTCGATTACATGATAAATCACATACAACTTATCACCGTCTAGCAAGCCTACGAAGGAATTACTCACTCCCGACGGTGAGCATCACGAAATTGGTGATGAAGGATGGTTGATGATGACGATGCCGGAAGATCCCCCTCTCCGGAGCCCTGAACGGACTCCAGATCTGGCCTCCCGATGAAGAACAGGAGGTGGCGGCGGCTCAGTATCGTGAAACGCAATAAAACTTCCTCTCCTATTTTTTCTCTGGAATTATGAATTTATAGGTCAGAGATTAGGGTCAGCGGAGCCACGTGGGCCCCACGAGCCACCAGGGCGTGCCTGGGGGGGGGTGGCGCGCCCTGGTGCCTCGTGGGCAGCCAGTGGCCCCCTTCCAGTAGGTCTTGGCACCAATATTTTTTATATATTCCATAAAAAATCTCCAAAAAGTTTCATCCAATTCCAAGAACTTTTATTTCTGCACAAAAACAACACCATGGTAGTTCTGCTGAAAACAACATCAGTCCGGGTTAGTTTCATTCAAATCATGCAAATTAGGGGCCAAAACAAGAGCAAAAGTGTTTGGAAAAGTAGATACGGCGGAGACGTATCAGCACCCAACGCAAACAAGGGGTTGTCAATCCCTCAGCGGTAAGTTGCCAGACTAAATTGTATGTGATAGATAGATAGATTGAAACAAAAATACAAAATAAAATAAATAAAGAAAAAGTGCAGCAAGGTATTTTTAGGGTTTTTAATATTTGATTTAGATAGACCCGGGGGCCATAGTTTTCACTAGAGGTTTCTCTCATAAAAATAGCATACGGTGGGTGAACAAATTACTGTTGGGCAATTGATAGAAAAGAAAATAATCATGACGATATCCAAGGCAATGATCATGTATATAGGCATCACGTCCGAGACAAGTAGACCGACTCCTGCCTGCATCTACTGCTATTACTCCACACATCGACCGCTATCCAGCATGCATCTAGTGTATTAAGTCCATAAAGAACGGAGTAACGCCTTAAGCAAGATGACATGATGTAGACAAAGTAACTCACGCATGAATAAACCCCATCTTTTTACCCTTAATAGCAATGATACATACGTGTCATGTCCCTTTCTGTCACTGGTATTGAGCACCGCAAGATCGAACCCATTACAAAGCACCTCTTCCCATGGCAAGATAAATCAATCTAGTTGACAAACCAAATCAATAGATCGGAGAAGAAATACGAAGCTATAATAATCATGCATAAAAGAGTTCAGAGAAGACTCAAATAATACTCATGGATAATCTGATCACAAACTCACAATTCATCAGATCCCAACAAACACACCGCAAAAAGTGATTACATCGGATAGAACTCCAAGAACATCGAGGAGAACATTGTATTGAAGATCAAAAAGAGAGAAGAAGCCATCTAGCTACTAACTATGGACCCGAAGGTCTGTGGTAAACTACTCACGCATCATCGGAAGGGCAGCAAGGATGATTAAGAGCCCCTCCGTGATCGATTCCCCCTCCGGCGAAGTACCGAAAAAGGCCACCAGATGGGATCTCTCGAGAACAGAAGCTTGCGGCGGCGGAAAAAGTATTTTGTGGACTCCTCTGTTGGTTTCCCGATTTTAGAGAATTTATAGTGGTGGAATTAGGTCAAACGGAGCTGTGTGGGCCCCACGAGTCACCAGGGGGCGCGCCCTGGTGCCTCGTGGGCCACCGCTCCATCTTCTGGCCCTCTCCCGAAGCTTCCAGTACTTTCTATGTCCAGAAAAAAATCACCAAAAAGTTTCGTGGCATTTGGGCTTTGTTTGGTACTGATATTCTGGAAAACTAAAAACAGGCAAAAAACAGCAACTGACACTGGGCAATAAGTTAATAGGTTAGTCCCAAAAAATGATATATAATTGTTGTAAATGTATATAAAAACATCCAAGATTGATAATATAATAGCATGGAACAATCAAAAATTATAGATACGTTGGAGACGTATCAGCATCCCCAAGCTTAATTCCTGCTCGTCCTCGAGTAGGTAAATGATAAAAACAGAATTTTTGATGTGGAATGCTACCTATCATATTCACCATATATTCTTTTCTTTGTAGCATGGACATTTGGACTTGAATGATTCAAAGCAATAGTCTATAATTTGACATGAAGATATAAATACTCAATCATGCTAACAAGAAACCATGTCTTTCAAAATATCAACGCTAAAGAAAGTTTTCCCTAGCACATTATGCTCAATCATTGATCCATTCATGAGACACACTTGATATTAGCTACACACAATGCACAAGTATGACAATAGTGCTCTCTAGTTGGTGCTTTGTAAGAGAAGATGGAGACTCAAAATAAAAATAATTTGCATAAAAGTAAATAGATAGGCCCTTCACAGAGGGAAGCAGAGATTTGCTAATGTGCCAGAGCTCAAAGCTTAAATTAGAGAGATAAAATTATTTTGAGAGGCATGCTTTTCCTGTAAACGAAAATGACCGAGAATTCCCAATATTTTCCATGCTAGACACATCATAGGCGGTTCCCAAACAGAAAGTAAAGTTTATTTCCTGTCCACCATTCTTTCACAATCCATGGCTAGCCGTATCCACGGGTGCCCTCCATACCAACACTTTCCTAGGAATTTTGTTGTTATTAATTTTTGATTCATTGTGGGACCGGGCATCCCTATTACCAACCACTCTCTCGTGCAATGACAAGTGAATAAACACTCATCGTGAGAATAACACACCTAGCATGGAAAATATCGGCCACCCCCTGCCGCTTCATGAGCGGTACGGGCACACAAAATGGAAAAATTATTTTGAAAATTAGAGTTGGCACACGCAAATTTACTTGGAACGGCATGGGAATAGCGCATATAGGTAGATATGGTGGACTCATTTGGCACAAGTTGGGTTTAAGGAGTTTGGATGCACAAGCAGTATTTCCGCTTAGTACAAATGAAGGCTAGCAAATAGATTGAGAAGCAACCAACCAAAAAACGAAAACGGTCATAAACATGCATTGAACATAACTAACACCGAATAATGCACCATAAGTAGGATATAATTTCTTTGCATAACTATTGACTTAATGTGCATGCATAGGGAATCACAAACCTTAACACGAATATTCTTACTAAATCACAATTACTCACTAACATGACTCACATATCATCATCTCCATATCGCAAAACTATTGCAAGGAATCACACTTATCATATCCAATGATCTATATGAAAGTTTTTATTATATCCCTCTTGAATATTCATCACTTTGGGACCAAATTCATATCTTGCGCAAATTACCATTAATTTCACAAACTCTCAAAAAGATATAAGTGAAGCATGAGAGTGCAAATATTTCTTCAAAATTTTAGTCTTATCAACTCTCAAAATAATATAAGTGAGGCATGAGAGTTTATTTCTTCAAAATTTTATTAACTCTCAAAATAATATAAGTGAAGCATGAGAGTTCAATTTCTTCAAAATATAGCCACCGCCGTGCTCAAAAAGATTTAAGTGAAGCACTGGAGCAACTGCCTAGCTCAAAAAATTTAAGTGAAGCACATAGAGTATTCTAACAAATTATGATGAACGTGTGGCTCTCTCAAATTGGTGTGTCCAGCAAACATGATTGGGACAAACTAAAAAGCAAACAAAGAAAGGACTCATATAATACACGACGCTCCAAGCAAAACACATATCATGTGACAAATAAAAATACAGCTCCAAGTAAAATTACCGATGGTTGGTAGAAGAAAGAGGGGATGCCTTCCGGGGCATCCCCAAGCTTAGACGCTTGAGTCTTCCTTGAATATTACCTTGGGGTGCCTTGGGCATCCCCAAGCTTAGGCTCTTGCCACTCCTTATTCCTTCATCCATCGTGATCTCTCCCAAAACTTGAAAACTTCAATCACACAAAACTCAACAAAACCTTCGTGAGATCCGTTAGTATAACAAAATAAATCACTACTTTAAGTACTGTTGCAAACCCATTCATATTTTATTTTTCCATTATACCTACTGTATTCTAACTTCTCCATGGCTTATACCCCCCGATACAATCCATAGTTTCATCAAAACAAGCAAGCAATGCATCAAAAAAACAGAATCTGTCAAAACAGAACAGTCTGTAGCAATCTATTTAAAAGCCATACTTTTGTAACTCCAAAAATTCTGACAAATTAGGAGAACGTGGGCATTCATATACCAATACTGTGTAAAAATTTCAGATTTTTCTGATGCTCCAGTACAGAACCAAATTCTAGCACTGGACGCAAAACTTTCTGTTTTCTAAACAGCATCAATTATACTATCTTCCAAATCATCCTAAAGGCTCTACTTGGCACAAGCACTAATTAAAAACAGAAAAACACAATCATAATAGTAGCATAAATGTGAAAACACACAATAACAGAAACAAAAGGTAAAAATTTATTTTATTCATTGGGTTGCCTCCCAACAAGCGCTATTGTTTTATGCCCCTAGCTAGGCATAATGCATAGTTTCAAGTATTGTCATCTTTCTTCTTTTGCATATCACATAATTCTATGAAAGTGTTAAGATGGGATGCAGCATCTTCATTAGGACTACCAGAAAATTGTTCTTTCATCACAAGATTTAGCAAAGCGGCATTAATATCACAAGTCTCCGCACTAGCGGCGGGGGGAGCAATTGGAGTACTAATAAAATCATTATTATTAGTATTGGAAAAATCACACAATTTTGTATTTTCTTGAGACATCGTGGCTCCGCAAGCGAGATAGCACTCAAGCAAACAAGCAAACAAGAAAAAGGCAAACGGAAAATATTTTTGTATTTTTGTAAAAACTTTTTAGAAGTGGGGGAGATGAAAATGAGAGGCAAAGGCAAATAAAATAAATGCAAGGAGATGAAAGTTTTATGTGTAGGTACTTGATAGATGTTGATGATGTCTCCCCGGCAACGACGCCAGAAATTCTTCCTGCTACTTGTGAGCTGCGTTGGTAATTCCCTGAAGAGGAAGGGAGATGTAGTACAGTAGAGATAAGTATTTCCCTCAGTTATGAAACCAAGGTTATCAATCCAGTAGGAGAATAACGCAACACCTCGTTAGCAGTACCTGCACACAAAACAACAAATCCTTGCACCCAACGCAAACAAGGGGTTGTCAATCCCTCAGCGGTAAGTTGCAAGATTAAATTGTATGTGATAGATAGATAGATAGAAACAAAAATACAAAATAAAATAAATAAAGAAAAAGTGCAGCAAGGTATTTTTAGGGTTTTTAATATATGATTTAGATAGACCCGGGGGCCATAGTTTTCACTAGAGGCTTCTCTCATAAAAATAGCATACGGTGGGTAAACAAATTACTATTGGGCAATTGATAGAAAAGCAAATAATCATGATGATATCCAAGGAAAAGATCATGTATATAGGCATCACGTCCGAGACAAGTAGACCGACTCCTGCCTGCATCTACTACTATTACTCCACACATCGACCGCTATCCAGCATGCATCTAGTGTATTAAGTCCATAAAGAACGGAGTAGCGCCTTAAGCAAGATGACATGATGTAGACAAAGTAAACTCACACATGAATAAACCCCATCTTTTTACCCTTAATAGCAATGATACATACGTGTCATGTTCCTTTCTGTCACTAGGATTGAGCACCGCAAGATCGAACCCATTGCAAAGCACCTCTTCCCATGGCAAGATAAATCAATCTAGTTGGTCAAACCAAATCAATAGATCGGAGAAGAAATACGAAGCTATAATAATCATGCATAAAAGAGTTCAGAGAAGACTCAGATAATATTCATGGATAATCTGATCATAAACTCACAATTCATCGGATCCCAACAAACACACCGCAAAAAGTGATTACATCGGATAGAACTCCAAGAACATCGAGGAGAACATTGTATTGAAGATAAAAAAGAGAGAAGAAGCCATCTAGCTACTAACTATGGACCCGAAGGTCTGTGGTAAACTACTCACGCATCATCGGAAGGACAACAAGGATGATGTAGAGCCCCTCCGTGATCGATTCCCCCTCCGGCGGAGTACCGGAAAAGGCCTCCAGATAAGATCTCTCGAGAACAGAAGCTTGCGGTGGCAGAAAAAGTATTTCGTGGACTCCTCTATTGGTTTCCCAATTTTAGAGAATTTATAGTGGTGGAATTAGGTCAAACGGAGCTCTGTGGGCCCCACGAGCCACCAGGGCGCCCCCTCGGGGCGAGCCCTGGTGCCTCGTGGGCCAGTGCTCCATCTTCTGGCCCTCTCCCGAAGCTTCCAGTACTTGTTATGTCCAGAAAAAAATCTCCAAAAAGTTTCATGGCATTTGGACTTCGTTTGGTACTGATATTCTGGAAAACCAAAAACAGGCAAAAAACAGCAACTGGCACTGGGCACTAAGTTAATAGGTTAGTCCCAAAAAATGATATATAATTGTTGTAAATGTATATAAAAACATCCTAGATTGATAATATAATAGCATGGAACAATAAAAAATTATAGATACGTTGGAGACGTATCATGAATATGCAATGCTATCCTTTTTCATACATATTCTATCCTCCTATCATGCGGTTGCCTTACATCAAAGTAGTGTTCATCAGTATCATGCATCAACGAGTTCTGAAAAGCAATTTTTATTCCTTTTTCTTGTGGGTTTGACTTTACAAGGCAAAATTAAAAAAGAGGAAGGAAGGGGATGATGGTGGTCCTCTGCAGCAACGTAAACGGACCATCTCTACACATTTTCCTTGTACTGCTAGTGCATTACAAGTTCCAAGTCTCATCTCCCCTACTCCACCATCCCAGGTGCTTGCTCTAACTTGGCAATGTGATATCTGGTTGCATGTTGCATATGGTGTCTAGCTTGTATTGCTTCTAATTAGGATAAAATGCATCTGCTTAGCTTACACATTATACATGTGAATATGAAATGCCTTCCTGTTTTTGGTACATACTATATCTGTCTATCACACCATGTTCTTACATCAAAGTACTGTTGTTGTGTATCCTACATCAATCACTTACGATGAGACACCTTTAACTTGGCAGTGTGATATTGGTTGCATCTTGCATTGATTTCTAGCTTGTACTGCTTCTAATTTTTCGAAATTCCACTTATGATGTGACACTTTTATCTTGGCAGAGTGATATTGGTTGCATCTTTCATATGGTGTCTAGCTTGCATTGCTTCTAATTTCTTGAAAATCCTTCTGCTTAGTTGACACATCATAGGTGTGAATATGTCATGCGGTCCTGTTTTCGTACATATTCCATCCTCGTATCATGTGTTTGCCTTACATCAAAGTATTGTTCATCAGTCATTCATGCATGAATGAGTTCTGAAGAGTGAACTTTATTCCTTTTTCTTGTCGGTTTGGCTTCACAATGAAAAATCAACACATCAGAAGGAAATTAGTAAGGCAGTGGATGATGGTGGTCCTTCCGAGCAACTGAAACAGAGGGTCTCTACAGATTCTACTCAGCCATCCTCCCAACAAGATTCGCAAGACAACGCAGGGCTAGACAGTCAACGTAGTTGTGTAGATGATGAACACATCTCCCCTACTCCACCATCACAGGTTCTTGCTCTAACTTGGCACTGTTATATGTGGTTGCATGTTGCGTATGATGTCTAGTTTGTATTGCTTCTAATTTTGTTGATTTGCATCTGCTTAGTTTACACATTATACTTGTGAATATGACACGTGCTCCTGTTTCTAGAACATACTAAATCTATCTATCACACCATGTTCTTACATCAAAGTACTGATGTGTCTGCTGCAACAATCACTTACCATAGGACACATTTAACTTGGGAGTGTGATATATGTTGCATCTTGCATTGTCTTCTAGCTTGTACTGCTTCTAGTTTGTTGAAATGGCACTTATGACGAGACACTTTTTAAGAGTGATATTGGTTGCATGTTCATATGGTGCCTAGCTTTCATTTCTTCTAATTTGTTGAAATGTCTTTTGCTTAGTGTTTTTCATACATATTCCATCCTCCTATCATAGGTGTGAATATGCAGTGCTATCCTTTTTTTATACATACTCCGTCCTCCTATGATGCGCTTGCCTTACATCAAAGTAGTCTTCGTCTGTATCATGCATCAATGAGTTTTGCAGAGCCAATTTTATTCCTTTTCTTGTGGTTTTGACTTCAGAAGGCAATATCAAAAAAGCGGAAGGAAAAGAGTAAGTTAGGGGATGTTGGTGGTCCTTCGGACCAACGCAAACGGAGGCCCTCTAGATTTGCCACTGCTAATGCTACTGCAGTTGAAGTTCCAAGTCTATATGATGACTCCATCTCCCCTACTCCACCATCGCAGGTGCTTGCTCTAACTTGACAGTGTGATAATTGGTTGCATGTTGCATATGATGTATAGCTTGTTTTTCTTCTAATTTGATTAAATTGCACCTGCTGAGTTTATACGTTATAGATGTGAATATGACATGCCTTTCTGTATCTAGAATACACTGCATCTATCTATCACACCATGTTCTTACATCAAAGTATTGCTGTTGTGTATCCTGCATCAATCACTTACGATGAGACACCTTTAACTTCGCAGGGTGATATTGGTTGCATCTTGCATTGATTTCTAGCTCGTACTGCTTCTAATTTTTCGAAATTCCACTTATGACGTGACACTTTTATCTTGGCAGAGTGATATTGGTTGCATCTTTCATATGGTGTCTAGCTTGCATTGATTCTAATTTCTTGAAAATCCTTCTACTTAGTTGACACATCATAGGTGTGAATATGTCATGCGGTCCTGTTTTCGTACATATTCCATCCTCGTATCATGTGTTTGCCTTACATCAAAGTATTGTTCATCAGTCATTCATGCATGAATGAGTTCTGAAGTGCGAATTTTATTCCTTTCTCTTGTCGGTTTGACTTCACAATGCAAAATCAATACAGCAGAAGGAAATTAGTAAGGCAGTGGATGATGGTGGTTCTTCCGAGCAATTGAAATAGTGGGTCTCTACAGATTCTACTCAGCCATCCTCCTAACAAGATTCATGATACGTCCATATTGCATCATGTTTTCCTACTGATATTTATTATGTTTTTGATCATTACTTCACTTTATGATACAATTCTTATGCCTTTTCTCTCTTATTTTGCAAGTTTCACATGAAGAGGGAGATTGCCGGCAGCTGGAATTCTAGATCGGAGAGGGGTTTAACAGAGATAGCTATTCTGCACAACTCCAAATCACCTAAAAATTTGCGGAGAATTGTTTTGGAATATATAAAAAATATTGGTGAAAGAATCAATAGAAGGGGACCCACCAGGAAGCCACAAGCCTGGGGGGCAGGCCCTACCCCCCTGGGCGCGCCCCCCGAGCTTGTGGCGCCCCTGGCAGGCCTCCGGGGCCCATCTTCCACTATATGATGTCATTTGCCCTAGAAAAAATCAGAAGAGGACTTTCGGGATGAAGTGCCGCCGTCTCGGGGCGGAACCTGGGCAGGAGCACTTTTGCTCTCCGGCGGAGCGATTCCGCCGAGGATACTTCCCTCCGAGAGGGGGAAATCGAAGCCATCGACATCACCAACGATCCACTCATCATGGGAGGACAAATCTTCATCAACATCTTCACCGGCACCATCTCATCTCAAACCCTAGTTCATCTCTTGTATTCAATCTTTGTCTCAAAACCTCAGATTGGTACCTGTGGGTTGCTAGTAGTGTTGATTACTCTCTGTAGTTGATGCTAGTTGGTTTATTTGGTGGAAGATAATATGTTCAGATCCTTAATGATATTTAATACTCCTATGATCTTGGACATGAATATGCTTTGTGAGTAGTTACTTTTGTTCTTGAGGACATGGGAGAAGTCTTGTTATAAGTAATTATGTGAAGTTGGTATTCGTTCGATATTTTGATGCTGTGTATGTTGTATTTCTTCTAGTGGTGCCATGTGAACGTAGACTACATGACACTTCACCATATTTGGGCCTAGAAGAATGCATTGGGGAGTAATAATTAGATTATGGGTTGCTAGAGTGACAGAAGTTTAAACCCTAGTTTATGCGTTATTCCGTAAGGGGCTGATTTGGATCCATATGTTTCATGCTATGGTTAGATGTATCTTAATTCTTCTTTCGTAGTTGCGGATGCTTGTGAGAGGGGTTAATCATAAGTGGGAGGCTTGTTCAAGTAAGAACAACACCCAAGCACCGGTCCACCCACATATCAAATTATCAAAGTAGCGAACGCGAATCAACTAAACATGATGAAAGTGACTAGATGAAATTCCCATGTGTCCTCGAGAATGCTTTGCTTTATATAAGAGTTCGTTCCGGCTTGTCCTTTTCTATAAAAAGGATTGGGCCACCTTGCTGCACTTTTGTTACACTTGTTACTTGTTACGAAGTATATTGCTATCAAACTACTTGTTACCGCTACTTTCAGTGCTTGCAGAAAATACCTTACTGAAAACCGCTTGTCATTTCCTTCTGCTCCTCATTGGGTTCGACACTCTTACTTATCAAAAGGTCTATGATTGATCCCCTATACTTGTGGATCATTGAGACTCTTTTCTGGCGTCGTTGCCGGGGAGTGAAGCGCCTTTGGTGAGTGGAATTTGGTAAGGAAACATTAATATTACGTGCTGAAATTTATTGTCACTTGTCACTATGGAAAGTAATCCTTTGAGGGGCTTGTTCGGGGTATCTTCACCTCGAACAGAAGCAATAAGAGTTGCTCCTCAACCTACTGAACATACTGAAAATATTTATTATGAGATTCCTTCGGGTATGATAGAGAAACTGCTAGCTAATCCTTATGCAGGAGATGGAACGGTGCATCCTGATATGCACCTGATATACGTGGATTGTTTAAGCTTGCAGGTTTATCCGGAGATGGAGTTAAGAAGAAGGTATTCCCTTTATCTTTGGAGGGAAAGGCATTGACATGGTACAGGCTATGTGATGATACTGAAACATGGAATTGGAACCGGTTGAAGTTGGAATTTCACCAGAAATTTTATCCTATGCATTTGGTTCATCGTGATCGGAATTATATATATAATTTTTGGCCTCGTGAAGGAGAAAGTATCACTCAAGCTTGGGGGAGGCTTAAGTATATGTTGCATACATGCCCCAATCATGAGCTCTGAAGAGAAATAATTATTCAAAACTTTTATGCACGGCTTTCTCATAATGATCAATCCATGCTCGATACTTCTTCTACTGGTTCCTTTATGAAGAGAACTATTGAATTCAAATGGGATCTTCTGGAAAGAATTAAACACAACTCTAAAGATTGGGAAATCGACAAAGGTAAAGAGTCACGTATAATTCTTGAGTTTGATTGTGTTAAATCTTTTATGGAAACTGACGTCTTTCATAAGTTTAGTACTAAATATGGACTAGACTCTGAGATAGTAGCTACCTTTTGTGAATCTTTTGCTGCTCATGTTGATCTCCCTAAGGAGAAATGGTTTAAATATCATCCACCTATTGAATTAAAGGAAGAACCCATTAAAGTTAAAGAATAAATAATTGTTTACAATGTTGATCCAGTTGTGCCTACTGCTTATATTGAGAAACCTCCTTTTCCTGTTAGGATTAAGGAACATGCCAAAGCATCAACTGTGGTTAATAAAAGTAACATTAGAACATCTAGACCTTCTGAACAAATTAAAGTGGAATCTAATATTTCAATGGTTAAAGATCTTTTGGTCGATAATATTGATGGGCATGTTATTTACTTTTGCGATGAGGCTGCTAGAATTGCTAAACCTGTTAGAAATGAACGAGACATGTTGGATAAGAATAAATCAGTAGTTGGCATGCCTGTTGTTTCTGTTAAGATTGGAGATCATTGCTATCATGGTTTATGTGATATGGGTGCTAGTATAAGTGCTATTCCGTTTTCCTTATATCAAGAAGTTATGAATGATATTGCACCTGTTGAGATTGAGGATATTGATGTTACTATTAAGCTTGCAAACAGAGATACTATTACACCACTTGGGATTGTTAGAGATGTTGAAGTCTTGTGTGGCAAAATCAAATACCCTACTGATTTCTTTGTACTTGGTTCACAACAAGATAATTTTTGTCCCATTATTTTTGGTAGACCTTTCTTGAATACCGTTAATGCTGAAATTGATTGTGTTAAAGAAAAGGTTAAAGTTAAGTTTGGTGACATATGTCATGAGTTTAATTTCTCTAAATTTTGTAAACAACCTCATGATAAAGAATTGCCTAATAGAGATGAAATTATTGGTCTTGCTTCTATTGATGTACCCCCTACTGATCCTTTAGAACAATACTTGCTTGAGCATGAGAATGATATGCATATGGATGAAAAAATGAAATAGATGAACTATTCTTTAATCAAGCACCTATACTCAAACATAATTTGCCCGTGGAGACTTTAGGAGACCCTCCACCACCTAAGAGTGATCCTATGTTTGAATGAAAGAAACTACCTGATACACTTAAATATGCTTATCTTGATGAAAAGAAGATATATCCTGTTATTATTAGTGCTAACCTTTCAGGGCATGAAGAAAAGAGATTACTTAAAACTCTGAGGAAGCACTGTGCTGCTATTGGATATACTCTTGATGATCTTAAGGGCATTAGTCCCACTTTATGTCAGCACAAGATTAATATGGAGCCATACGCTAAACCTGTCATTGATCATCAATGTCACTTGAATCCTAAAATGAAGGATGTGGTAAGAACAGAAATATTAAAGCTTCTGGAGGCAGGTATAATTTATCCCATAGCTGATAGTAGATGGGTAAGTCCTGTTCATTGTGTTCCTAAGAAAGGAGGTATTACCGTTGTCCCTAATGATAAAAATGAACTTATTCCACAAAGAATTGTAACTGGCTATAGGATGGTAATTGACTTCAGGAAATTAAATAAATCTACTAGGAAAGATCATTATCATCTGCCTTTTATTGATCAAATGTTAGAAAGATTATCTAATCATACACA
Source organism: Elymus sibiricus (assembly GCA_039707655.1). NCBI lineage: Eukaryota > Viridiplantae > Streptophyta > Magnoliopsida > Poales > Poaceae > Elymus > Elymus sibiricus. Next base: position 311,194,386 of record CM077674.1, read on the forward strand.
CTTTACTTGTCCTTTTGGAACTTATGCTTATCATCGTATGCCTTTTGGTTTATGTAATGCACCTACTACCTTTCAAAGATGTATGACTGCTATATTATCTGATTTTTGTGAAAAGATTGTTGAGGTTTTCATGGATGATTTCTCCGTTTACGGAACTTCCTTTGATGATTGCTTGAGCAACCTTGATCGAGTTTTGCAGAGATGTGAAGAAACTAATCTTTTCTTGAATTGGGAGAAGTGCCATTTTATGGTGAATGAAGGTATAGTCCTTGGGCATAAAATATCTGAAAGAGGTATTGAGGTTGATAAAGCTAAAGTTGATGCAATTGAGAAAATGACATGTCCTAAAGATATCAAAGGTATAAGTAGTTTCCTTGGTCATGCTGGTTTTTATAGAAGGTTTATAAAAGACTTCTCTAAAACTTCTAGGCCTCTTACTAATCTCTTGCAAAAAGATGTTCCATTTATTTTTGATGATGATTGCGTAGAAGCCTTTGAAATACTTAAGAAAGCCTTAATATCTACACCTATTGTTCAACCACCTGATTGGAACCTACCCTTTGAAATTATGTGTGATGCTAGTGACTATGTTTTTCATGCTGTTCTAGGACAAAGAGTTGATAAGAAATTGAATGTTATTCATTATGCTAGTAAGACTCTAGACAGTGCTCAAAGGAATTATGCTACTACCGAGAAGGAATTTTTAGCAGTTGTGTTTGCATGTGATAAATTCAGATCTTACATTGTTGATTGTAAAGTTACTATCCACACCGATCATGCTGCTATTAAATACCTTATGGAAAAGAAAGATGCTAAGCCTAGACTTATTAGATGGGTTCTTCTGCTAAAAGAATTTGATTTGCATATTATTGATAGAAAGGGAGCTGAGAATCCCGTAGCAGATAATTTGTCTAGAATGGAAAATGTTCTTGATGACTGATATGTCTCCAACGTATCTATAATTTTTTATTGTTCCATGCTATTATATTATCAATCGTGGATGTTTTATATGCAACTTTATGCAATTATATATCATCTTTTTGGGACTAACCTATTAACTCAGTGCCCAGTGCCAGTTGTTGTTTTTTGCTTGTTTTTGTCTTTTCAAAAAATCATTATCAAAAGGTGTCCAAACGAGAAAAAAAATTGGATTAATTTTTTCTGGACCAGAAGAGACCCACGAAGCTTTGGGAGAAGGCCAGAGGAGCTACGAGGGAGTGACAAGCTCAGGGGCCGCGCCCCCTAGGCTTGTGGGCCCCTCGTGGCACCTCCTGACCTAATTCCAACGCTATAAATTCGAAAATATTCCTAATATACCAGAGAGACAGAAGAGAAAACCTTTCCGCCGCCGCAAGCCTCTGTTCTTCCACGATCCCATCTGGAGGCCTTTTCCGGTACACTGCCGGAGGGGGAATCGATCACGGAGGGCTTCTACATCAACCTTGCTGCCCCTCCGATGATGTGTGAGTAGTTTACCATAGACCTACGGGTCCATAGCTAGTAGCTAGATGGCTTCTTGTCTCTCTTTGATCTTCAATACCATGTTCTCCTCGATGTTCTTGGAGTTCTATCCGATGTAATCTTCTTCTGCGGTGTGTTTGTTGGGATCCGATGAATTCTGAGTTTATGATCAGATTATTCATGAGAAATATTTGAGTCTTCTCTGAACTCTTTTATGCATGATTAATATAGCTTTGTATTTCTCTCCGATCTATCGATTTGGTTTGGCCAACTAGATTGGTTTTTCTTGCAATGGGAGAGGTGCTTTGTGATGGGTTCAATCTTGCGGTGCTCAATCCCAGTGACAGAAAGGGACATGACACGTATTTGTATTGTTGCCATTAAGGATAAAAAAGATGGGGTTTATTCATATTGTTTGAGTTCACTTCTCTACATCATGTCATCTTGCTTAAGGCGTTACTCTGTTTTCATTAACTTAATACCCTAGATGCATGCTGGATAGCGGTCGATGGGTGGAGTAATAGTAGTAGATGCAGGCAGGAGTCGGTCTACTTGTCTCAGATGTGATGCCTATATACATGATCATTGCCATGAATCCGTCATAATTATTTGCTTTTCTATCAATTGCCCAACAGTAATTTGTTTACCCACCGTATGCTATTTGTTCGAGGGAGAAGCCTCTAGTGAAAACTATGGCCCTCGGGTCTATCTTTATCATATATAAAAACACAAAAATACCTTTCTGCAATTTATTTACTTTTATTTTATTTAGTAATTTACTTTATCTATCTACCATTATCATACTTAATCCTTGCAAATAACCGCTAAGAGGATTGACAACCCTCTTATTTGCGTTGGGTGCAAGTGTTTACTTTTGTATGTGCAGGTGCTGCTTATGGGATTTTGCGTGGTTCTCCTACTGGATTGATAACCTTGGTTCTTAACTAAGGGAAATACTTATCTCTACTGTACTGCATCATCCTCTCCTCTTTGGGGAAATACCAACGCAGACTACAAGTAGCAGGAAGAATTTCTGGCACCGTTGCCGGGGAGACATCACCAAAATCTATCAAGTACCTTCGCACAAACTATCATCCACTTGCATTTATTTTATTTGCCTTTTTATTTGCATTTGTCTCTCGTTTTCATCTCCCCCACTTCTAAAACAATTTTACAAAAACACAAAAATCTTTTATTTGCTTGCTCGCTTGCTTTTATTGCCTTCATGACAAACACACAAGAACAGAAAATAAAACAAAAATTTCAGATACTATGGATCCACATAAAGTTTTCTACTTGGATCATCTTTGATCCATTTGTGCTCGTGCCGAAACCCCAACTAGTTTAGTTGAGGGAAAGTCATTAGATGAGCATGCTCATTTTGTGCGTCACCGTTTGTCTCAAAAAGGGAGACTCTTTTGGAATCAAATAAATTGTTTGCTATGCTATGCTTGGAATCTATGTGAAATTTATGATTTTACTTGTTGCTCTAAGAACCCTAAAAAACACCTTCCCTACCTATGTGAGTTTAATGATAAAGAAATCTTATCTTCTTATGCCAAGGGTGTTTATAGCTACTATGATATCGAACAAATTGAAGAATTTGTTGCTTTTAAGGGTGCCCATGAAGTTGCTTCTTTGATTGAAAAGTATGATATTACTCTCTACAAATCTGAAAATTTTGCCATACTTAAATATTGCGATGAAAACTATGCTTCCAATACCTATGTTAGTGAATTCATTGGGAGAATGTCCGCTACTTTGGAAGAGAATAATGATATGCATGAATCTATAGATAATTGTGATTCTGTTGATCCGCTTGAAATATCCCCTCTTGATGAATGTGATGCTCGCTATTCTTATGGCCATCATGCCAATATTAATGATGCTTATAGAGATGAACTTGCTATAGTTCCTTATGTTAAAAATGAAATTATTGCTATAGCACCCATACTTGATAGCTCCTTGAATGAAAAGCATGATTGCAATGATGTTATTATAAATTCTATTAATGTCAATTGTGCTAATAATATGCAAAGCTACAAGCTTGGGGATGAAAATTTTGTTATGTGCACTACTTATTGCAATGATCATGATTGGGGTGATGATGCTCCTTATGATCTTGAAAATTTATTTAAGCCTCATGATGAATATGTTATTGATAATCAAATTTGCAATACTATTAAAAGTGGGTTTGGAAGAGCGTCAACTTTAGGTAATAATGATCCCATTACTTTGGAGAGTGTTCAATCTTATGAAATTTTTGATAAAAGTGGGTTTGGAGAGGCCATGACTTTAGTTGATGTTAATCCCACTATCTTGGAAGATTATAAAACTTTTATGCATGTGGATCGTGAAGAGAATATTTTATATGATAGCTATATTGTTGAATTTGACTATGATCCTACATGTAATTATTTTGAGAGAGGAAAATATGGTTGTAGAAATTTTCATGTTACTCAATTACCTCTCTTGGAGTTCAAATTGTTAATGCTTTGTTCTTCTTCCTTGCATATGCTAGATACTTTTTGTCTTGATAATTTGTGTTCCTATAAAATGCCTATGCATAGGAAGTTTTTTAGACTTAAATATGTTTCTTACATGCTATATGATGATTTCTTTGTGCTTCAATTCTTATCTTTTATGTGAGCATCATTAAAATCTCGAAGCCTATCTTAATGGGTATAAAGAAAGAGCTTGTTGGGAGACAACCCAATACTTTCTGTTTTTGTGTGATGACATGATTATAGCCTCTGTTATGATTGTGTTTTTATATTTTAATTAGTGTTTGTGCCAAGTAATGCCTTTGGGATGATTTGGAAGATAGTATGATTGATGCTGTTTGAAAACAGAAACTTTTGTGTCCAGTACTAGAATTTCCATTTTTTGCTGGAGCGTGATAAAACTCTGAATGTTTTACACAGTATTGGAATATGAATTTCCCACGTTACCCCAATTTTTCAGAATTTTTGTAGTTACCGAAGTATGACCATAATTCAGATCTTTACAGACTGTTCTGTTTTAGACAGATTCTCTTTTTGTTGCATAGTTTGCTTATTTTGATGTATCTATGGATTGTATCGGGGGGTATGAGTCATGAAGAAGTTGGAGTACAGTAGCATTATGCCAATATTAAATATGAATCAATTTATTACAGCACTTAGAGTTTAAGATTTATTTGTTATACTAACAGATCTCACGAGGTTTCTGTTGAGTTTTGTGTGCTGAAGTTTTCAAGTTTTGGGTGAGACTACGATGGATAAAGGAATAAAGAGTGGCAAGAGCCTAAGCTTGGGGATGCCCAAGGCACCCCAAGGTAATATTCAAGGAAGACTCAAGCGTCTAAGATTGGGGATGCCCCGGATGGCATCCCCTCTTTCGTCTACAATCTATCGGTAACTCACTTGGAGCAATATTTTTATTCATCACATGATATGTGTTTTACTTGGAGCGTCTTGTGCTATAGTTTGTTTGCTTTTGTTTGATTTTTAGTTTGTCACAATCATCTTTGCTGAACACACCTTTTTGAGAGGGACACACATTATTCGTGATTTGTTAGAATACTCTATGTGCTTCACTTATATCTTTTGAGCTAGGCAGTTGCTCTAGTGCTTCACTTATATCTTTTAGAGCACGGTGGTGGTTTTTATATTTTAAAGAAATAGTTGCACTCTCATGCTTCACTTATATCTTTTTGATAGTCTAATAAATAGCAATGGTAATATGCACGGGTTATGAATTTGGTCCTGATATGATAGTTATTCAAGAGGGATATAATAAAAACTTTCGTGTAGATCACTGAATATGATAAGTTTGATTACTTGCAATAGTTTTGCGATATTAAGATTGTAATATGGGGGAGGTACTAGTAGATGATTGTGGTTTGGTAAGAATAATTGCGTTAAGGTTTGTGATTCCCGAAGCATGCACGTATGATCTGTCGGTATGACAGGAAATTGGAGCATGATTTATTATTGATTGTCTACCTTATGAGTGGCGGTCGGGGATGAGCGATGGTCTTTTCCTGCCAATCTATCCCCCCAGGGGCATGCATAGTAGTACTTTGCTTTGAGGGCTAATAAACTTTCGCAATAAGTATGTGAGTTCTTTATGACTAATGTGAGTCCATGGATTATACGCACTCTCACCCTTTCGCAATTTGCTAGCCTCTTCGGTACCGTGCATTGCCCTTTCTCACATCAAGAGTTGGTGCAAACTTCGGCGGTGCATCCAAACCCCGTGATATGATACGCTCTATCACACATAAGCCTTTTTATATCTTCCTCAAAACAGCCACCATACCTACCTATCATGGCATTTCCATAGCCATTCTGAGATATATTGCCATGCAACTTCCACCGTTCTTTTTATATGACACACATTATCATTGTCATATTGCTTTGCATGATCATATAGCTAACATAGTATTTGTGGCTCAGCCACCGTTCATCATTTTTTATACATGTTACGCTAGATCATTGCACATCCTGGTACACCGCCAAAGGCATTCATATAGAGTCATATTTTGTTCTTATTATCGAATTGTAATTTTGAGTTGTAAGTAAATAAAAGTGTGACGATCATCATTATTAGAGCATTGTCCCAGTGAGGAAAGGATGATGGAGGCTATGATTCCCCCACAAGTCGGGATGAGACTCCGGACGAAAAAAAAAATATAAAAAAAAAGAGGCCAAAAGAGCCCACCAAAAAAAGAGAGAATAAGAGAGAAGGGACAATGTTACTATCCTTTTTCCACACTCGTGCTTCAAAGTAGCACCATGTTTTTCATATAGAAAGTCTCCTATGTTGTCACTTTCATATACTAGTGGGAATTTTTCATTATAGAACTTGGCTTGTATATTCTGATGATGGGCTCCCTCAAATGCCCGAGGTCTTCATGAGCAAGCAAGTTGGATGCACACCCACTTAGTTTTATTGTTGAGCTTTCATACACTTATAGCTCTTAGTGCAGCCGTTGCATGGCAATCCCGTGAGACTATCTTCTTCTTTTTGACTTCCCCTTATTTATCTCTATCATCATGTTCTATTCCACCCATAGTGCTATGTCCATGGCTTGTGCCCATGTATTGCGTGGGGGTTGAAAAAGCTGAATCGCGTTAAAAAGTATGAACCAATTGTTCGGCTTGTCATCGTGGTAGTGCATGATAAATACTTTGTGTGAAGAAGATGGAGCATGACAGGATTATATGATTTTGTAGGGATAACTTGCTTTAGCATCGTTATTTTGAAAGGCATGATTGTTTGTTAATATGCCTGAGTATTGATGTCTTTATATCAAATTATAGACTATTGATTTGAATCATTTGGATCTTATTATTCATACCGTAAAAGAGATTACATGATGAAACATGTTAGGTAGCATTCCATATCAAAAATTCTGTTTTTACCATTTACCTACTCGAGGGCGAGCAGGAATTAAGCTTGGGGATGCTTGATACGTCTCCAACGTATCTATAATTTTTTATTGTTCCATGCTATTATATTATCAATCTTGGATGTTTTATATGCAACTTTATGCAATTATATATAATTTTTTGGGACTAAACTATTAACTCAGTGCCTAGTGCCAGTTGCTATTTTTTGCTTGTTTTTGTCTTTTCAGAAAATCATTATCAAAAAGTGTCCAAACGAGAAAAAAAACTTTGGATTAATTTTTCTGGACCAGAAGAGACCCACGAAGCTTCGGGAGAAGACCAGATGAGCTACGAGGGAGCGACAAGCTCAGGGGGGCCCCAGGGGGGTGGCCGCGCCCCCAGGCTTGTGGGCCCCTCATGGCACCTCCTGACCTAATTCTAGCGCTATAAATTCTAAAATATTCCCAATATACCAGAGAGACAGAAGAGAAAACCTTTCCGCCGCCGCAAGCCTCTGTTCTTCCGCGATCCCATCTGGAGGCCTTTTCCGGTACTCTGCCGGAGGGGGAATCGATCACGGAGGGCTTCTACATCAACCTTGCTGCCCCTCCGATGATGTGTGAGTAGTTTACCATAGACCTACGGGTACATAGCTAGTAGCTAGATGGCTTCTTCTCTCTCTTTGATCTTCAATACCATGTTCTCCTCGATGTTCTTGGAGTTCTATCCGATGTAATCTTCTTTTGCGGTGTGTTTGTTGGGATCCGATGAATTGTGAGTTTATGATCAGATTATTCATGAGAAATATTTGAGTCTACTCTGAACTCTTTTATGCATGATTATTATAGCTTTGTATTTCTCTCCGATCTATCGATTTGGTTTGGCCAACTAGATTGGTTTTTCTTGCAATGGGAGAGGTGCTTTGTGATGGGTTCAATCTTGTGGTGCTCAATCCCAGTGAAAGAAAGGGACATGACATGTATTTGTATTGTGGCCATTTAGGATAAAAAGATGGGGTTTATTCATATTGTTTGAGTTCACTTCTCTACATCATGTCATCTTGCTTAAGGCGTTACTCTGTTTTCATTAACTTAATACCCTAGATGCATGCTGGATAGCGGTCGATGGGTGGAGTTTTAGTAGTAGATGCAGGCAGGAGTCGGTCTACTTGTCTTGGACGTGATGCCTATATACATGATCATTGCCATGAATCCGTCATAATTATTTGCTTTTCTATCAATTGCCCAACAATAATTTGTTTACCCACCGTATGCTATTTGTTCGAGAGAGAAGCCTCTAGTGAAAACTATGGCCCTCGGGTCTATCTTTATCATATATAAAAACACAAAAATACCTTGCTGAAATTTATTTACTTTTATTTTATTTAGTAATTTACTTTATCTATCTACCATTATCAGACTTAATCCTTGCAAATAACCGCTAAGAGGATTGACAACCCTCTTATTTGCATTGGGTGCAAGTGTTTGCTTTTGTGTGTGCAGGTGCTGCTTACGGGATTTTGCGTGGTTCTCCTACTGGATTGATAACCTTGGTTCTTAACTGAGGGAAATACTTATCTCTACTGTACTGCATCATCCTCTCCTCTTCAGGGAAATACCAACGCAGACTACAAGTAGCAATGACCCACTTCCTATTAATGATCATTTTCCTGATGAACAATTAGCTGTCATAAATGCTTCTCGTAATACTCCTTGGTATGTAGACTATGCAAATTACATTGTTGCTAAATACATACCACCTAGTTTCACATACCAACAAAAGAAAAAGTTCTTCTTTGATTTAAGACATTACTTTTGGGATGACCCACATCTATATAAAGAAGGAGCAGATGGTGTTATTAGACGTTGTGTACTTGAGCATGAACAGGAACAAATACTATGCAAGTGTCACTCCGAGGCATACGGAGGACACCATGCGGGAGATAGAACTGCACACAAGGTATTACAATCTGGTTTTTATTGGCCTACTCTTTTCAAAGATGCACGTAAGTTTGTCCTTTCTTGTGATGAATGTCAAAGAATTGGTAATGTTGGTAGACGTCAAGAAATGCCTATGAATTATTCACTTGTTATTGAACCATTTGATGTTTGGGGTTTTGATTATATGGGACCTTTTCCTCCCTCTAATGGGTATACACATATTTTAGTTGTTGTTGATTATGTTACTAAGTGGGTAGAAGCTATCCCAACTATTAGTGCTGATCATAACACCTCTATTAAAATGCTTAAAGAAGTTTTATTCCCGAGGTTGGGAGTCCCTAGATATTTGATGACTGATGGTGGTTCACATTTTATTCATGGTGCTTTCCGTAAATTGCTTGCTAAATATGATGTTAATCATAGAATTGCATCCCCTTATCATCCTCGGTCTAGTGGTCAAGTTGAGCTAACAAATAGAGAAATAAAATTAATTTTGTAAAAGACTGTTAATAGATCTAGAAAGAACTGGTCTAAGAAACTTGATGATGCACTATGGGCTTATAGAACTGTTTATAAAAATCCTATGGGTATGTCTCCATATAAAATGGTATATGGAAAGGCATGTCATTTACCTCTTGAACTAGAACATAAAGCTTATTGGGCAGTCAAAGAACTCAATTATGATTTTAAACTTGCCGGTGAAAAGAGATTATTTGATATTAGCTCTTTGGATGAATGGAGAACCCAAGCTTATGAAAATGCCAAGTTATTTAAAGAAAAGGTTAAAAGAATTAAAAAAGGGAATTCAAAGTAGGTGATCATGTTTTATTATACAACTCTCGTTTAAGATTCTTTGCAGGAAAACTTCTCTCTAAATGGGAAGGACCATACATCGTCGAAGAAGCCTATCGCTCCGGTGCTATCAAGATAAACAACTCCGAAGGCACTAATCCGAGAGTGGTTAATGGGCAAAGAATTAAACATTATATCTCAGGTATGCCTATTAATGTTGAAACTAATATTATTCAAACAATTACACCGGAAGAACACATAGAGGAAACCTTCCGGAACGCTCTAGAACCCTGAAAAGGGGTAGGTACGTGGTACGGTAAGTAAACCGACTCCAAAAGTTCCATAAAAGTACTTCCTGTTAGTTTTGGAATATTTAAAAAATTAGGAAAATAATAAACAGTCCGGAAAGTGCACGAGGAGGCAACAAGCCTGGGAGGCGCGCCCTACCCCCCTGGGCGCGCCTACCAGGCTTGTGGCTCCCTTGTGGACCTTTCGGACTCCGTTTTTCTTCCATATTACTTGTCCTGCATGGGAAAAATTCATTATATATACTCACGGGTGTTTTGACCACCGTATCGCAAGTTTCTCATCTGTTCTTGTTTTGGGCTGTTTTTCCTGACAGATTTAGACACATTATGTCATCTCAAGACTCAGATGGAGAGAGCTATGTCTCGTACCTCATTGCAAACCCTAGGGTCTATGGGGATATTGACCCTTATGGTGCCTAAGGTTCAATTCACCCCCTTTCGTCATGTGCAGGAAGATTCAGATCAACTGCGTCGTAAAATTTGGGACCTTGAAATGGAGAACGACAAATTAAAAGAAGAAATTCGTGTCCTCAAGTGGAAGATGGAGGACAAGTCTACCTCATCATCACCACCATCATCGAAGAAAGACACTTGAGTACACGGGTATGGGCACCACCCTTGGCTTGTTCCAAGCTTGGGGGAGGTGCCCCGGTATCGTATTGCCATCACTTTTACCATCATTATATATATCTTAGTTCGATCCTTAGTTATTTCGTGGTTTAGAAGAATAAAGTCTTAGTATGATTTAGTTTCGAATGTTTGCTTTGTGATCTATCTATCTATGTAATCGAGTGTGAGAGTTATATAATAAAGAGTAGTTTGCTTTTGCTTCCTTACCTTTATGTTTCAATCCAAGCAATAAAAGAATGAGAAAGATCATATGCTAATCCCATGGGGAGTGATGACTTCACATAAAAGAAGTATAATTGATAAAACTTGTTGAAAGTTGACAAACATAGCATTGGTCATTGTTGCAATTCATGAAAAAGTAATAAAGGAAGAGAGGTCTCACATATAAATATACTATCTTGGACATCTTTTATGATTGTGAGCCCCCATTAAATATTCTATGTCAAATAGTTGATAGGACAAGGAAGACAACGTAATGAGTTATGTTTGTTTATATTCACATAGAAGTTATATTGTCATAGATCCTCTAACATGTGGTGCTTGCCCCCATCTTTGCTAGCCAAAAATGCGCACCGAGTAGAGATACTACTCGTGCATCAAAAATCCTTAAACCCAGTTTCATGTCATGAGAGTCCACTATATCTACCTACGGATTGAATAAGATCTTTCAAGTAAGTTGTCATCGGTGCAAAAGCAATAAAAATTGCCTCTAAATATGTTTGAACTTTTATTGTAAATGAAAATAAGCTTTGTACGAACTTGTGATGGTGAAGAAATAAAATCGACAGACTGCATAATAAAGGTTGCTATTGCTACTTGTAGCTTGTGTTGGTATTTTCCTCGAAGAGGAAGGGATGATGCAGCATAGTAGAGGTAAGTATTTCCCTCAGTTATGAAACCAAGGTTATCAATCCATTAGGAGAATCATGCAACACCTCGTTAGCAGTACCTGCACACAAACAACAAATCCTTGCACCCAACGCAAATGAGGGGTTGTCAATCCCTCGGCGGTAATTGTAAGATTAAATTGTATGTGATAGATAGATAGATAGATTGAAACAAAAATACAAAATAAAATAAATAAAGAAAAAAGTGCAGCAAGTATTTTTAGGGTTTTAGTATATGATTTAGATAGACCCGGGGACCATAGTTTTCACTAGAGGCTTCTCTTAAGAAAATAGCATACAGTGGGTAGACAAATTACTGTTGGGCAATTGATAGAAAAGCAAATAATCATGACGATATCCAAGGCAATGATCATGTATATAGGCATCACGTCCGAGACAAGTAGACCAACTCCTGCCTGCATCTACTACTATTACTCCACACATCGACCGCTATCCAGCATGCATCTAGTGTATTAAGTCCATAAAGAACGGAGTAACGCCTTAAGCAAGATGACATGATGTAGACAAAGTAAACTCACGCATGAATAAACCCCATCTTTTTACCCTTAATAGCAACGATACATACGTGTCATGTCCCTTTCTGTCACTGGGATTAAGCACCGCAAGATCGAACCCATTACAAAGCACCTCTTCCCATGCCAAGATAAATCAATCTAGTTGGCCAAACCAAATCAATAGATCGGAGAAGAAATACGAAGCTATAATAATCATGCATAAAAGAGATCAGAGAAGACTCAAATAATATTTATGGATAATCTGATCATAAACTCACAATTCATCGGATCCCAACAAACACACCGCAAAAAGTGATTACATCGGATAGAACTCCAAGAACATTGAGGAGAACATTGTATTGAAGATCAAAAAGAGAGAAGAAGCCATCTAGCTACTAACTATGGACCCGAAGGTCGGTGGTAAACTACTCATGCATCATCGGAAGGGAAGCAAGGTTGATGTAGAGCCCCTCCGTGATCGATTCCCCCTCCGGCGGAGTTCCGAAGAAGGCCCCCAGATGGGATCTCTCGAGAACAGAAGCTTGCGGCGGCGGAAAAAGTATTTCGTGGAGTCCCCTGCTGGTTTCCTAATTTTAGGAATTTATAGTGGTGGAATTAGGTCAAAAGGGGCAGAGGTGGGCCCACGAGGCACCAGGGCGCGCCTGCCCCCCCCCCCTAGGCGTGCCATGGTGGCTCGTGGCCACCTCCTGGGTCTTCTGGCCTCCTCCCGAAGCTTCTAGTGTTTGTTATGTCCAGAAAAAAATCTCCAAAAAGTTTCGTGGCATTTGGACTTCATTTGGTATTGATATTCTGTAAAACAAAAAACAGGCAGAAAACAGCAACTGCCACTGGGCACTAAGTTAGTAGGTTAGTCCCAAAAAATGATATATAATTGCTGTAAATGTATATAAAAACATCCAAGATTGATAATATGACAGCATGGAACAATCAAAAATTATAGATACGTTGGAGACGTATCAGCATCCCCAAGCTTAATTCCTGCTCGTCCTCGAGTAGGTAAATGATAAAAACAGAATTTTTGATGTGGAATGCTGCCTATCATATTCATCACATATTCTTTTCTTTGTAGCATGGACATTTGGACTTGAATGATTCAAAGCAATAGTCTATAGTTTGACATGAAGATATAAATACTCAAGCATGCTAACAAGCAACCATGTCTTGGATGCTAAAGAAAGTTATCCCTAGCCCATTATGCTCAATCATTGATCCATTCATGAAACACACTCAATATTAGCTACATCCAATGCACAAGTATGACAATAGTGCTCTCTAGTTGGTGCTTTATAAGAGAAGATGGAGACTCAAAATAAAAATAAAAATTGCATAAATTAAATAGATAGGCCCTTCGCAGAGGGAAGCAGAGATTTGTAATGTGCCAGAGCTCACAGCTTAAATTAGAGAGATAAAATATTTTGAGAGGCATGCTTTTCCTGTCAACGAAAACGGCCGAGAATTCCCAATATCTTCCATGCTAGACACATCATAGGCGGTTCCCAAACAGAAAGTAAAGTTTGTTTCCTTTCGACCATTCTTTCACAATCCATGGCTAGCCGTATCCACGGGTGTCCTCCATACCAACACTTTCCAAGGAATTTTGTTGTTATTAATTTTTGATTCATTGTGGGACTGGGCATCCCTATTACCAACCATTCTCTCGTGCAATGACAAGTGAATAAACATTCATCGTGAGAATAACACACCTAGCATGGACAATATTGGCCACCCCCTGCCTCTTCATGAGAGGTACGGGCACACAAAACCGAAAAATTATTTTGAAAATTCGAGTTGGCACACGCAAATTTACTTGGAACGGCATGGGAATAGCGCATATAGGTAGATATGGTGGACTCATTTGGCACAAGTTGGGTTTAAGGAGTTTGGATGCACAAGCAGTATTTCCGCTTAGTACAAATGAAGGCTAGCAAATAGATTGAGAAGCAACCAACCAAAAAATGAAAACGGTCATAAACATGCATTGAACATAACTAACACCGAATAATGCACCATAAGTAGGATATAATTTCTTTGCATAACTATTGACTTAATGTGCATGCATAGGGAATCACAAACCTTAACACGAATATTCTTACTAAATCACAATTACTCACTAACATGACTCACATATCATCATCTCCATATCGCAAAACTATTGCAAGGAATCACACTTATCATATCCAATGATCTATATGAAAGTTTTTATTATATCCCTCTTGAATATTCATCACTTTGGGACCAAATTCATATCTTGCGCAAATTACCATTACTTTCACAAACTCTCAAAAAGATATAAGTGAAGCATGAGAGTGCAAATATTTCTTCAAAATTTTAGTCTTATCAACTCTCAAAATAATATAAGTGAGGCATGAGAGTTTATTTCTTCAAAATTTTATTAACTCTCAAAATAATATAAGTGAAGCATGAGAGTTCAATTTCTTCAAAATATAGCCACCGCCGTGCTCAAAAATATTTAAGTGAAGCACTGGAGCAACTGCCTAGCTCAAAAAATTTAAGTGAAGCACATAGAGTATTCTAACAAATTATGATGAACGTGTGGCTCTCTCAAATTGGTGTGTCCAGCAAACATGATTGGGACAAACTAAAAAGCAAACAAAGAAAGGACTCATATAATACACAATGCTCCAAGCAAAACACATATCATGTGACGAATAAAAATACAGCTCCAAGTAAAATTACCGATGCTTGGTAGAAGAAAGAGGGGATGCCTTCCGGGGCATCCCCAAGCTTAGACGCTTGAGTCTTCCTTGAATATTACCTTGGGGTGCCTTGGGCATCCCCAATCTTAGGCTCTTGCCACTCCTTATTCCTTCATCCATCATGATCTCTCCCAAAACTTGAAAACTTCAATCACACAAAACTCAACAAAACCTTCGTGAGATCTGTTAGTATAACAAAATAAATCACTACTTTAGGTACTGTTGAAAACCCATTCATATTTTATTTTTGCATTATACCTACTGTATTCTAACTTCTCCATGGCTTATACCCCCGATACAATCCATAGTTTCATCAAAACAAGCAAGCAATGCATCAAAAAAACAGAATCTGTCAAAAACAGAACAGTCTGTAGCAATCTATTGAAAAGCCATACTTTTGTAACTCCAAAAATTCTGAAAAATTAGGATAACGTGGGCAATTCATATACCAATACAGTGTTAAAATTTCATATTTTTCTGATGCTCCAGTACAGAACCAAAATTCTAGCACTGGACGCCAAACTTTCTGTTTTCCAAACAGCATCAATTATACAATCTTCCAAATCATCCTAAAGGCTTTACTTGGCACAAACACTAATTAAAAACACAAAAACACTATCATAACAGTAGCATAAATGTTAAAACACACAATAACAGAAACAAAAGGTAAAATTTTATTTTATTCATTGGGTTGCCTCCCAACAAGCGCTATTGTTGTATGCCCCTAGCTAGGCATAATGCATAGTTTCAAGTATTTCATCTTTCTTCTTTTGCATATCACATAATTCTATGAAAGTGTTAAGATGGGATGCAACATCTTCATTAGGACTACCATAAAATTGTTCTTTCATAACAAGATTTAGCAAAGCAGCATTAATATCACAAGTCTCCGCACTAGCGGCGGGAGGAGTAGTTGGAGTACTAATAAAATCATTATTATTAGTATTGGAAAAATCACACAATTTTGTATTTTCTTGAGACATCGTGGCTACGCAAACGAGATAGCAATCAAGCAAACAAGAAAAAGGCAAATAGAAAATATTTTTGTATTTTTGTAAAAACTTTTTAGAAGTGGGGGAGATGAAAACGAGAGGCAAAGGCAAATAAAATAAATGCAAGGAGATGAAAGTTTTATGTGTAGGTACTTAATAGATGTTGATGATGTCTCCCCGGCAACGGCGCCAGAAATTCTTCCTGCTACTTGTGAGCTACGTTGGTAATTCCCTGAAGAGGAAGGGAGATGCAGTACATTAGAGATAAGTATTTCCCTCAGTTATGAAACCAAGGTTATCAATCCAGTAGGAGAATCACGCAACACCTCATTAGCAGTACCTGCACACAAAACAACAAATCCTTGCACCCAACGCAAACAAGGGGTTGTCAATCCCTCAGTGGTAAGTTGCAAGATTAAATTGTATGTGATAGATAGATAGATTGAAACAAAAATACAAAATAAAATAAATAAAGAAAAAGTACAACAAGGTATTTTTAGGGTTTTTAATATATGATTTAGATAGACCCGGGGGCCATAGTTTTCACTAGAGGCTTCTCTCATAAAAATAGCATACGGTGGGTGAACAAATTACTGTTGGGCAATTGATAGAAAAGCAAATAATCATGATGATATCCAAAATAATATAAGCTTCTAGTGTTTGTTATTTCCAGAAAAAAAATTCCAAAAAGTTTCGTGGCATTTGGACTTTGTTTGGTATTGTTATTCTGTAAAACAAAAAACTGGCAGAAAACAGCAACTGGCACTGGGCACTAAGTTAATAGGTTAGTCCCAAAAAATGATATATAATTGCTGTAAATGTATATAAAAACATCCAAGATTGATAATATAACAGCATGGAACAATAAAAAATTATAGATACGTTGGAGACGTATCAACTATCACAAGGTGAGGGTGTCCCAGACTAGGGGGTACTCGGGCTGCCGACCTATCTCTCCTAGGCCGGACTGGTGGGCCGCTCTCTACTCGTCGATGGAAGGCCGGGTTGTGGGCGACCCCGTGTATCAGAAGGAAACCTCCGAAGACTTGGCGTCTCCTCCAAGGAATAATTGGCGTGACCGGCATGTTTATCCCCTGATGGTAACTGACCATATGTAACAGTAGGACCTTCTGGTGTCTATACAAACCAGAAGGCTTAGTTCGTAGAGGATCATCATATCCATTGCCTAGGGTTTAGCCCATCCGATCTCGAGGTAAATCAACTATGTAACCTTCATACAATCACATCAATACAATCTAGCAGGACGTAGGGTATTACCTCGTCGAGAGGGCCCGAACCTGGGTAAATCACCGTCTCTACGTTCTCTGTTACCCATTGATTCCTAGACCCACAGTTTGGATCCCCTACCCGAGATCTTCCGGTTTTGGTACCGACATTGGTGCTTTCATTGAGAGTTCCGCCGTGGGTGACCAAGGATCAATGGCTCGCCTTCTCATCAGCGTTGGAATCCGCAGCGGGGACATCTTCGTCCCCGGACAGCTCTTCGCGTTCGGCAGCATTGTGCTACACGCCGATCCGACCGGTCACCTTGACCAGGTCGGTAGCTTCGCCCCTGAGCAGGAAATCAGGTTCGGCGGCCTTGAATACGTCGCCGATGCTCGAGGCGATCTGGTCTTTACTGGATTCTCGGCTTTACCCGAGGAGCCTGCCAATCCCGAGGCCTTGACCTCGGATTCCCTCCCCGTCCTTGTCCCCGGGCCGGGCCACAGTTTGGATCTAGCCTTGAGTTCAGATCCAACCCCAGCGCCAGAAAACCAAGGGTCACCCTTGGCCGAACACATTCACAGTATTGGCGCGCCGGAGCTCAACTCCGACGGATGCCCGAACGTGAATCCGGTTGACCTCTCGTTTTTAAGCGAGATGTTAGATCGGATACAGAGGATGAATATAGCGGATGGCCCGTCCTCGGACCAGGAGCAGGTCGGACAGGAGGCCAGCCGTGGGGAATTTTGCGTCCCACCCACCACCCACTTGGTAGCCACTGTCGAAGATTTAACCGACATGCTGGACTACGCCTCCGAGGAGGCTGACGACATGGACGAGGATATCGACGTCCCGCCCTACACGGCTCCCTCCCTTGCCACTTCCAACACCGGAAAGTGGACCGCCACCTCCACCTACGACGTTTACATGGTCGACACCCCCATGAAGGATGGCGACACGACCAAAAAGGACGGCGACGATCCCGCCGAAGAACCGCCCAGACGCCGACGACGGCGAGCCAGAGGGCGAGGAAAGGGCAAGGAAAATCACACAGACACGAACGGCACCGGAGATAACGAGACTCCGGACAACTTGGGGGAGCTCAGCGACAATACACCCGAGCAGTGCCCCGACGCCCCTGATGGGCACGAGGACCAGGGTGACCCCGAGGACCTCGAGGATTCCGAGGACAGCAATTACCTCCCTCCGTCCGAAGAGGAAGATAGCCTCGGACCCGAAGACTTTATCGTCCCAGAGGATCCCCTGGAGCAAGAGAAATTAAAGAGGCAACTCATCGCCACTGCTCGAAGCTTGAAGAGGAAACAACAACAGCTAAAAGCCGAACGGGATACGCTCAACGACAGATGGACGATGGTCTTAGCTGCCGAAGAAGGCCATGACGATCAACGTCAGGGTCAATACAAGAGTTACCCACAGCGGCACCTACTCCCAGAATTTGAGGATGAGGCCCTTAAGCCCATGCCTCCCAGACGAACTTACGCAAACCAGCCCGACCGCCCCCCTCGAGGACGGGATAGGCCGGCTGTGGAAACCGAACTCCCACCCGCGCCCCCTCGAGGACGGGATAGGGCGGCCGGGGAAGCCGAATACCCACCCGCGCCTCCTCGCCAAGCAGGCAAAGACCCGGTTCAACCGGACGACCAATACGATCTGCGCCGCGATCTGAACGCCAGAGAGATCCAGTCAAGATCCATCTATGGATCCACAGGATACGCACCCGCCGGACGGGACGGATACCAAGCCTGGCGCGATAGGAACGACAGAGCTCGCGAGCATCACCGTGCCCGGATGATAACCGATCTCCGGCGCACGATGTGGCCCGGGCCAGGGGCGCCGCACACCCAATGTGTTTCATTGATGAGGTGATGCAGCATCAGTTCCCCGAGGGGTTCAAACCCGTCAATATAGAATCCTACGATGGGACAACTGACCCTGCCATGTGGATTGAGGATTTTCTTCTCCACATTCATATGGCCCGAGGAGATGATCTCCACGCTATTAAGTACTTATCGTTGAAACTCAATGGACCAGCAAGGCATTGGCTAAATAGCCTACCCGAAAACTCCATCGGGAGCTGGGAAGAGCTCGAGGATGCATTCCGAGCTAACTTTCAAGGCACCTATGTTCGGCCACCGGACGCCGATGACCTGAGCCATGTCATTCAGCAGCATGGGGAGTCAGCCCGGCAATTCTGGAGCCGGTTCTTGACCAAGAAGAACCAGATCGTCGACTCTCCGGATGCCAAAGCGATTGCGGCATTCAAACACAGTATTCAGGACGAGTGGCTCGCCCGCCAGCTCGGCCAGGACAAGCCGAGAACAATGTCGGCCTTTACCTCCCTAATGACCCGCTTTTGCGCGGGTGAGGATAGCTGGTAAGCTCGTCGAAGCAACCACCCCGAAGACCCCGGCACTTCAGAGGATCGGGATGGGAACGGGAAACCCCAGCGCAATAGGAACAATAAGCGCCGGCACTCAAACAACGGCGGTGAAGCCGATGACGTAGCAGTAAACGCTGGATTCAGCGGCTCGAAATCGGGACCACGGAAAAAGCCCTCTAAAGGGAACCGGGACAGCCCGTCTGCGCTGGATAGAATATTGGATAGGCCCTGCCAGATTCACGGCACCCCCGACAAGCCCGCTAACCACACCAACCGTAACTATTGGGTAATCAAACAGGCCGGCAAGGTCACAGCCAAAGAACAGGGCAAGGGCCCCCGCAGCGAGGATGACGACGAACCTCGCGGGCCAAACAACGGAGGCCAAAAGCAGTTCCCTCCAGAGGTCAAAACCATGAACATGATCTATGTCACGCATATACCGAAGAAGGAGAGGAAACGCGCACTTCGGGATGTCTACGCCTTAGAGCTGGTAGCCCCGAAATTCAACCCGTGGTCGGCTTGCCCGATCACTTTCGACCGTCGAGACCATCCGACTAGTATACGCCATGGAGGAGCGGCGGCTCTGGTGCTCGACCCCATAGTGGACGGATTTCACCTCACCAGAGTCCTTATGGATAGAGGTAGCAGCCTCAACCTGATTTACTCAGATACAGTGAGGAAAATGGGGATCGACCCGTCAAGGATCAAACCCAGCAACACCACCTTTAAAGGTGTAATCCCAGGTGTTGAGGCACGCTGCTCGGGATCCGTGACATTGGAAGTTGTCTTCGGCTCGCCCGATAACTTCCGCAGCGAGGACTTGATCTTCGATATTGTCGCCTTCCGCAGCGGTTACCACGCACTCCTCGGCCGGACTGCGTTCGCCCGCTTTAACGCCGTCCCGCACTATGCATACCTGAAGCTCAAGATGCCAGGACCAAAGGGCGTTATTACCATCAACGGTAATACCGAGCACTCGCTCCGAACAGAGGAACACACGGCGGCTCTAGCCGCCGAAGAGGCGTCGCAAACCGAGTCTACTGCCAAGACACTGGACGCACGCAAGCGCTCCCGAGCTACAGCCTCGGTCCTGGAGCACTCCCATGCTCACTCCAAATAGGGGTACGCGCCCCACAGCACGGCCCGCCTAGTCGCGAAATACGTACCTCGAGTGCACAATTTCGCGCTCAAAATTCCATGGGCAGTTGTGGGGACACATGAAACAAAGGTCGAGAGCTCGGTTCGACCGAACAATGGCCAACAGATGTCCTCGAATCAACATCGACAACGGGCACCATCTAGGTCCTGATCAGCGTCAAACTGATATACCACGGCGACTTCTCAAAACCCTTCCCCAAGGGCTCGTTTGCCGAACATTACTACTTCCGCTGAACATACGGTCGACAGCTCCGCTCACATGGAAGCTTCTTAAAGAGCAAAGGCACAGACGTGCAGCAGGGCGTAGTAGGGACGTCAAACCACTCATGAAGGCCCTGTGTCAACCTTTACTCTAATGTATTTATTTCTTCAAAAGTATCTATTAAAGTTACTTCGGCAATCCGGATTGTATGGTTGGATGTCACATATTCAAAGGAAATAAAGACCAATTTTTCTCTGGTAATTGTGCAGTCATTCGCGTTGCATATTCCTTTCCGCTTTTTTAGGCCGAAGTAAACTATTACGATACGTCCCTTTTTTAGTAACCGGCTAATAGACCGGGGGCTCAAACATAAATCTTGCCTCAAACTTTATCCCGGCACCTATTTTTATTTTATGTGCTCGGTGTCACGGATATTGCACTATATGAATCAGTTCCGAATTGCGTCTTTGGTCAATAGTTGTGTTGCCCGGCTCCTGTGTTTACCCTCTTACGTTTCGCACTGTTCGGCTAAGAGGGTAAAGGGAGAACCACTGCGATTGTACTTCTAGCTAGCCTGGTTAAGTACCTCAGTGGAGAAAGCCAAAAACTGACTGTCCCAATAAGTGAGAACTGGTCGGCGATCCGATGACTCATGTCAAACCAAAAATCGTTGGAGGTTAGTCCGTGTTAAACGAAGGGTTCTCTGTTACAAAAACCATGTGATGATGGTATCAACCGCGGCTCGTCCGAATATCACAAACACTGGGGGCTAGTCACCAGCCCCCGCAGTCAAGCTCCTATGGCTAAGTGAAAGCATTAAAACCGCATAGTCTGATTGCCTGGTTTTCCGTACATACAACCGCCTCCGGGCACCGAGACGTCGGCTAAGGGTTCAAGTATTATGAGAAAACACCCCATGCAGTATCTGCAAGGGGGCTGAAGCGGATGACTGGTAACTTTCAGTTTAAAAACGGCCGCACAGGAGTCAAAATTAACATGCACTATATTCATAGCCAACAACTTGCATTACAATAAAACAAAAGTTTCAACTCCTTGGCTACAAGGAAAATAAATCTACTCATAAATTACATCTTTCGAGCACTGGGCCTCTATTGCCCGAGCACCATCCATCACGATGGGAAAATATTGCTCGGGGCGCCTATGCTCCTTCCCAGGGGGTGGAGGTCCGGTGGCCATCTCGGCTGGCTTGATCTTCGGCCAGTGCACCATGGTCTTGCCGAAGGCCATCCGAGCTCCTTCAATGCACGCTTAGCGCTTCCAAGCATCAATTCGGGGCACGGCGTCGTACAACCTCTACACCAACCCAAAATAGCTGCTCGGCAGCGGCTCTTAAGGCCACAGCTTGACGCAGAGGTCCTTCATCACGGGCTCCGCCATCCGATGCAGCTCCATCAGCTGCTTCATCTGGATGTTAAGGAGGGGAGGGTGTTCGGGCGCTTGAAATTGCGCCCAAAACAGCCTTTGTTTGGCCCGACCCTCTTGGGCGGCGAAGAACCTCGCCGCATCAGCCGCACTCCTCGGGAGGTCCGCAAAGGCGCCTGCGGAACGCCACGCCCGCGTGAGCAAAGCGAACCTGTTACCTCCAAAGACACTTTGCAACAAATATGTCTTACCATCCGCAATAAGCTTCACTTGGTGGAGTTCCTCCTGGTAGCCGCGCGCCTCTGTCCGCGCTTCCTTGGCCACCGACCCCAGTGAGGATAGTTCGGCCGCCTGCTCTTTATTCTTCTGCTCGAGAGCCTCACACTTTGTGACGGCATCCGCGAGCTCTTGTTGCACTTCCGCCACTCTGGCTTCGTGCTTCTGACTAGCGGTTTTCATAGTAGTCAGTTCGACAGCTGCTTGTTCGGCTGCCGACCTCTGCTCCGCCGCTTCTAGCTGAGCCGTCCTCAGCGCGGCCTTGAGGTTCTCGACCTCCGCGGCGGCAGTTGTAGTCATATCCACTGATTCCGTTTAGGCTACTTTAAACCTTACTTAACAAAATTGCAACGTCTGTCGTAAATACTGCAGTTCGGACTTACCTTGCGCCTCGTCGAACCTCTTGTTCACCAGGCTGAGCTCGTCCTAGGAGCTTTTGAGCTTCCGATTCAGCTCGGCCAACTCCTCGGCATTGACGGCTGCTGCCGACGACGACGCTTGCGCATCACTCTACGCATATTAGTATCCGGGATATTCATCTTTGATCCTCTGACCGGCTTTGATCAAGCCAGCCAGAGTCTCGGGGGCTACTGTGTATGAGGCTATACATTTATACAAAAGAAATTCTTTAAGGGAAAACATTACTTGGCTCACCTTGAAGCCTGTGAGAAGGCCATTAAAGGCCTCCTTCAGTCCATTATCCACGGACTGAAGACTTTGCAACACCGCGCCCATAATGGCACGGTGCTCCTCAGCAATAGAGGAGCTGGTTAAAGCATCCTCCATCTCGCCCAGCCACCCAGTCGACGCCCACTCTGGGATGGGCGGGGGTGGTGGACGCACTTCGGCTTCTTCCCTCTCGAAGACCGGAGTGTCCGACTCCGGACGCCTGGACGATTCCGGAGCCGCCCTCGGAGAGAGCTCGGGTCGTCCGGGCTCCTCCTCTTCGTCTGCCAGAGGGGTCCTCCCCTCCTGGTCTTCGGCGACCGAGGTATTTACCTTGGCCACGATGGTGTCGCCCCCTCCCCCTGTGTGCGGCGCGGGAGGGGTCCTTCTCGATAGGACCTCCTCGGCCTCCTCGACGATTGGGGGAGGTGAGGCGCGCGATTCTGTCCCGCTCTCCGCCAGTGCAGCCGGTGGAGAATCCCCCTCCAAAACTCGGTCGGTGGGAAGGTCGCGCATCGGGCTGCGGCGTTAGAAATGAGAATGTGATCAATGTCAAACCCGGTTCGACCAAAGACACTTAAGTGGATATTAGAACACGTACCTTTGAGCCTGTGGCTTGGCCCTGGGGACCCTCCGAGGGACCTCTTCGAAGGCCTCGGAGTCCTCGGCCGAAGCCAAACTGTTGTCGGACAGGGCCACCTTGGCCCTACATGTTCTTTTGAGGGAGGGACGAAGCGGCTCCTCCTCGGCATCCTCGGACACCATCCTCTTCTTCGATCGGGGGGAGTCACCTTCTTCCCCCTCCTCCCCCTACTCCTTCTCCTCCTCTCGTGCGGAGGGAGCATGGGTGTCCCCGAATCTAGTGTCCGGGGGTCCTCGGGAACGGAGGCCCTCTCTGGCCTCCCTCTTCTAATCCTTCTTCTTCCCCTTCCTCTCCGGCGCCTCGTATGGCTCCACGGCCAACATCCCCGTCAGTAGGGGTGTCCCGGGCCCCTCTGGCAGCGGCGCCAGACTATCGATCCGCTCGGACTTCTTCAGCCAGTTCTGCGGATGGGAAGTAAAAAAGCTAAGTACCTTATCAAAAGGGAACAGTTCGGGTATAAGAACAAAATTAGTTATACCTCTCATGGGGGATTTGCGGCGTCGAGTCCGATGTCTTCCTCCTCAGCCGGCCAGTCCTTCTACGGGTTGAACAGCGCCCTCCACAGCTGAGCATGGGAGGTGTGGAAGAAGTTGCGCACGGTGGCCGGGTCTTCGGGCTTGTAGGCCCACATGGGGGAGGCCCTGTCCTGGCATGCAAGGATTCGGTGGCCGAGCATGATCTGGATCACGTTGGGCAGCTCAACGCCCTGCTCTATCATCTTGGCGATCCGGCTCTGCAGCTGCATCACCTCCTTGTTCACCCCCCAGTCGAGGCCTTTCTTGGTCCATGAGACCAGCCTCGTTGGGGGTCCGGATCGGAAGGCCGGAATCGCCCCCAATCCACGCTCCTTGGCTCGGTGATGTAGAACCATTCCTTCTGCCAGACCTTGATGGTCTCAATGAAGGTGCCCTCTGGCCACTCCACTCGGGGGAGCTTGCTGACCATCGCACCCCCACAGTCCGCCTGCTGACCATCGATGATCTTCGGCTTGATATTGAAGATCTTCAGCCACAGGCCGAAGTATGGCCGGATCCGAAGAAAGGCCTCGCAGATGATGATGACGGCCGAGATGTGGAGAAAGGAGTTTGGCGCGAGATCGTGGAAATCAAGCCCGTAGAAGAACATAAGGCCCCTGACGAAGGGATGAAGGGGAAAGCCCAGACCTGGAATGAAGTGGGGCAGGAATACCACCCTCTCGCCCTGCCGCGGCGTGGGGACGACCTAGCCACCCTCTGCGGCACGGTGGGCGACGGTGGCGGGGAGATAGCCTGCGTCCTTCAGCTCCAAGATGGCGTTCTCAGTGATGACGGACGCCTCCCACTTGCCTTTGGACCCGGAGCCTGCCATTGCTGGATTGAAACTGGCGGCCAGAGAGGTTCTTGGACAGGAAAGTGGATCTGGGCGCTGGAGCTCGAAGATGGAGAAGGCAGCGGCGAGGGCAGGGGTGAGAGCGTGTAAAGGATATGGAGATCGCTCCCCTTTTTATGGGCTGTAAAACCCACGGTCCTTTTACTGCGCCGCAGTCCTCGCCATTTCCCCATGTAACCGTGCCATTATGCGCGCGTGGGATGAGGTGGATTATTGATCATATCCCTTGAAAACAGGACACGATCTCCATGTCGATGGGATGTGCCAACGAAAAAACCGCCTTGAACCGCGAATCGAGTTTCTCATTAACCGACTTGTGGCCATGGCGCATGGTGACCCTTCGGTAAAAAGTTGTCAGATGGGGGTACTGTTCATACCGAGGTGACTCGCCTTCGGGGCTAAGTTATCGATACACCTCGGCGACCGAAGTGTATTTCGGGGCGTGTGCGGCCAGGCAACACTTAAAGACTCGACTCAGAGGAGATACATGCCGGTCCTCGATATCACAGAAGGAAGGGAACTGGTCCACAAAGCCGATGGTGTTCGGCGTCTACCTCGGCTTCGAAGACTAGTTCGGGGGCTACTGAGGGTGTCCCGGACTAGGGGGTACTCGGGCTGCCGGCCTATCTCTCGTAGGCCGGACTGGTGGGCCGCTCTCTACTCGTCGATGGAAGGCCGGGTTGTGGGTGACCCTGTGTATCAGAAGGAAACCTCCAAAGACTTGGCGTCTCCTCCAAGGAATAATTGGCGTGACCGGCATGTTTATCCCCTGATGGTAACCGACCATATGTAACCCTAGGACCTTCTGGTGTCTATATAAACCAGAAGGCTTAGTCCGTAGAGGATCATCATATCCATTGCCTAGGGTTTAGCCCATCTGATCTCGAGGTAGATCAACTCTGTAACCTTCATACAATCACATCAATACAATCTAGCAGGACGTAGGGTATTACCTCTTCGAGAGGGCCCGAACCTGGGTAAATCACCGTCTCTACGTTCTCTGTTACCCATTGATTCCTAGACCCACAATTTGGATCCCCTACCCGAGATCTGCCGGTTTTGGTACCGACACAAGGGGCAATATAAAGTGATGTTCTTTATAATAAGAGTTTGCACATCCAAATACAAAAAGCGCATGACAACCTCGGCTTCCCTCTGCGAAGGGCCTATCTTTTACTTTTATGTAATTACTTTTATGCAAGAGTCAATAGTGTTCTCCTCTATTCCGTTTTATTTTATTCTCTTTGCAAGCATCATGTGGCGAGGAAATATCTAGGCACATATATCCCGTTGAATATAGGCGATCATGAGTTATTATTGTTGACATTAACCCTGAGGTAAATATGTTGGGAGGCAAAATTATAAGCCCCTATCTTTCTATGTGTCCGACTGAAACTTTTGCTCCATAAGTATGTTGTGAGTGTCTGCAATCATAGAAGACTAAATGATAGTTGAGTATGTGAACTTGTTAAACAAAGCTCTTACATAGACTCTTTCTGATAATATAATGAATTGCAATTGCTTCAATGACTGAGATCATAGTTTATTAGTTTTCAATACTGTTTATGGTTCATACTTTAACTTGTGGATGAATTGTCACTTATTTATGAGAAGTTATATGGTGATATATTGCTGTTATAATAATGATCATGATGCTTTCATGTCCGTATTTTGTTTTATCGACACCTCTCTCTCTCTCTCTCTCTAAACATGTGATCATGATTATCGATTTCAGTTTTCGCTTGAGGACAAGCGAGGTCTAAGCTTGGGGGAGTTGATACATCCATTTTGCATCATGCTTTCCTACTAATATTTATTATGTTTTGGATCATTACTTCACTTTATGATACAATTCTTATGCCTTTTCTCTCTAATTTTGCAAGTTTCACATGAAGAGGGAGATTGCCGGCAGCTAGAACTCTAGACCGGAGAGGGGTGTAACAGCGATAGCTATTCTGCACAACTCCAAATGACCTGAAAATTTACGGAGAATTGTTTTGGAATATGTAAAAAATATTGGCGAAAGAATCAACAGAAGGGGACCTAACCCTAGGGCGCGCCCCCCAAGCTTGTGGCGCCCCTGGCAGGCCTCCGGGGCCCATCTTCCACTATATGATGTCATTTACCCTAGAAAAAATCAGAAGAAGACTTTCAGGACGAAGCGCCGCCGTCTCGAGGCGGAACCTGGGCAGGAGCACTTTTGCTCTCCGGCGGAGCGATTCCTCCGAGAATACTTCCCTCCGGGAGGGGGAAATCGAAGCCATCGACATCACCAACGATCCTCTCATCGTGGGAGGACCAATCTTCATGAACATCTTCACCAACACCATCTCATCTCAAACCCTAGTTCATCTCTTGTATTCAATCTTTGTCTCAAAACTTCAGATTGGTACCTGTGGGTTGCTAGTAGTGTTGATTACTCTCTGTAGTTGATGCTAGTTGGTTTATTTGGTGGAAGATAATATGTTCAGATCCTTAATGATATTTAATACTCCTCTAATCTTGGACATGAATATGCTTTGTGAGTAGTTACTTTTGTTCTTGAGGACATGGGAGAAGTCTTGTTATAAGTAATCATGTGAAGTTGGTATTCATTCGATATTTTGATGATGCGTATGTTGTATTTCTTCTAGTGGTGCCATGTGAACATCGACTACATGACACTTCACCATATTTGGGCCTAGAAGAATGCATTGGGGAGTAATAATTAGATGATGGGTTGCTAGAGTGACAGAAGCTTAAACCCTAGTTTATCCGTTATTCCGTAAGGGGCTGATTTGGATCCATATGTTTCATGCTATGGTTAGATTTATCTTAATTCTTCTTTAGTAGTTGCGGATGCTTGCGAGAGGGGTTAATCTTAAGTGGGAGGCTTGTTCAAGTAAGAATAGCACCCAAGCACCGGTCCACCCACATATCAAATTATGAAAGTAGCGAACGCGAATCAACTAAACATGATGAAAGTGACTAGATGAAATTCCCATGTGTCCTCGAGAACGCTTTGCTTTATATAAGAGTTCATTCTAGCTTGTCCTTTGCTATAAAAAGGATTGTGCCACCTTTCTGCACTTTTGTTACACTTGTTACTTGCTACGAATTATATTGCTATCAAACTACTTGTTACCACTACTTTCAGTGCTTGCAGAAAATACCTTACTGAAAACCGCTTGTCATTTCCTTCTGCTCCTCGTTGGGTTTGACACTCTTACTTATCGAAAGGGCTACGATTGATCCCCTATACTTGTGGGTCATCAATTCGCAAGACAACGCAGGGCTAGACTGTCAACGTAGTTGTGTAGATGATGAACACATCTCCCCTACTCCACCATCACAGGTGCTTGCTCTAACTTGGCACTGTTATATGTGGTTGCATGTTGCGTATGATGTCTAGTTTGTATTGCTTCTAATTTTGTTGATTTGCATCTTCTTAGTTTACAAATATGACATGTGTTCCTGTTTCTAGAACATACTAATTCTCTCTATCACACCATGTTCTTACATCAAAGTACTGATGTGTATGCTGCAACAAACACTTACCATAAGACACATTTAACTTGAGAGTGTGATATACGTTGCATCTTGCATTGTCTTCTAGCTTCTACTACTTCTAATTTGTTGAAATGGCACTTATGACGAGACACTTTTAAGAGTGATATTGGTTGCATGTTCATATGGTGCCTAGCTTTCATTTCTTCTAATTTGTTGAAATGTCTTCTGCTTAGTTTTTTTCATACATATTCCATCCTCCTATCATAGGTGTGAATATGCAATGTTGTCCTTTTTTTCATACATACTCCGTCCTCTTATCATGCGCTTGCCTTACATCAAAGTAGTCTTCGTCTGTTTCATGCATCAATGAGTTATGCAGAGCCAATTTTATTCATTTTCTTGTGGTTTTGACTTCAGAAGGCAATATCAAAAATGAGGAAGGAAAAGAGTAAGTTAGGGGATGTTGGTGGTCCTCAGGACCAACGCAAACGGAGGCTCTCTAGATTTGCCACTTGTAACATCCCAATTTTATTAAATTTGGATGTTAATATAATCATTCAATGCATATCATATTTTATTGCATTTTGGAGTTTTTCTGAATATTCAATTATTATTTTCCTCTCAAGAAAAAAATAAAAGGGAGGGAATAAAATGACTTCCTCAAATATAGAAGAGTTGGAGAATTTATTAGAATACTATTTGGAATTTTTGAGATTTATTTGGTATTTATTTTATTTGCCAAAAGTGCATTAATTGCATTAAGAATTTTTTTTCAAAATTGTATGTGCTTAAATTAATGTTCACTATGTTCTATAATATCATTAGTGATTTTATAAATTATTGTGGTATTTTTACAAATTCGTTTGATTTTGTTGTGGGCCACTGTTTGTTTTCTGTTAAAACAAAAAAAAAACACAGCACCGCCTGGACCGAAACAGAGTTCGGCCCAGGAGCCCACCGCACGGCCCAGCCGCGCTTTTGGCTCGCAGCCTGCCTAGCGCCGTTTTGCTTAGGCACCGGCCGCCCGCCCTCGCTCGCCTCGCGCCGCCGCCACTGACTGGTGGGCCCGCCTCTTCTTTGCCCAACGCCCCACACCTCCCGCTCGGATGAGCACACCGTAGCGCGCGCCGCCCGCAACCGCCGGCGAGGCCCCTCGGATAAGGCTTATCCACACCTCCCCGAGCCTCGTAGCCTCGCCTATAAGTATCCCGGAGCCCCCTCTGTCGATCTCGCAGTCTCGCTCTTCCCCATGCCGCCCATAGCCGTCGCCATCGCCGTCTGAATCTGGCCGGCCGAACACTTTTCGCCGGAGCATTCCGACGCCCGTAAGCCACCCCGGCCTCCCATTTCTCTGTCAACCGAATCCCCTACCCCGTGCGCATCTCGTTGACACTTTTGTTTTGCCCCTAGGTTCGCCGGAGCGCCCGCACCGACGACGCCGACCCCGCAGGAGCACCGAGCCCCGCCGCCTTCGCTGTGCCCCGTCCAGGCGCCGCCGCCGCCGACCGCCGCCACCACCAACGCTACCGCCTCGTCGCGCTCATCCTCCCCATCTACTTCACGGGCGCCGGAGACCGCCATAGCCGCCGTCGTTTTTGTCGCCGTCGCCACTGTGAGCCCCCCCGCCACTCTCGTCCGTCCGATCGGGATCCTAAGGATTAGATTAGATGTTGCTGTTTTATTTTATTTTAGCAAACCGGTATGTGCTAAGGATCGGCCGTCCGCCGTATAAACCCCGCAGCGGACAGGTGTCAGCCAATCGCAGCGCGCCGCGTGTCCAGGGACCCAGTTGCGAGAAAACTATTATTTCTGTTTAGTCCCTGAAAATTTGCAGATTAGCCCCTAAACTTCGATTGGCCCTAACTTTTTAACCGTAGATCCAAATTTGATGAAACCAGCGGCAAAATGTTCGTCTTGATTAGATCTATCCAGAGAACCCATCCTTGCAAACTTTTGCCAATTTCAAATTTGAATTGTTTTAAATTAATTCTTTTTGCACTATGTCACCGTAGCAAAATCCTATGATCTGAACTTTATCATGGCACTTTTCACACAACTAGGATCTGTCCATGAATATTTTTACTTGTATGCCTTTTATGCACTATAGTTCACATCACGTTTTTGAACCCATGTCATATGTTACTTTGCACTTAGAATATTTTTGTGCTAGTTAAGTGTGTTGTCTGTTCATTTGGTTTTTCCGAGCCTTTTTGTTTTGCATGTTATTTTGGTTCTTTGAATGATTGCTTATGTGAGTTTATTTATTTTGGCGATAGATTGTCCAGAGTGCGAGGCAGAATATTATCAGTCTCTAGAGTTGAACCAGCAGTACCAAGGCAAGTTCACATTTGACCATTCTTTTAATTACCTATGTTTTTATTATATGCACTTAGTCCTTTGTGGTAGGATTGCATGGTAGGAATTTATGCCGGATGGCTATGCTTTTACCTAGTAGTTCATTTGAGGTAGGTCTGAACAATACAACCTTTGTCACCACCATGTAAGTTTATTTCTGCCTCACTAATGTAGACATGGATTGGGGAGTGTTCATGGTGAGACATGAGTGACAAAGTAGTAATCAGGACCAAGACTTTTAAATGAACTACCTGGGCGAAATTGGTTTGAATGGTGGCGAAGTACAGCCGGAGCATGCATGGGAAATCCATGGTGGTGCACCACTAGTGGTCTGCCGCCTAGGCTCAAAGGGATCAAATGTGTTTTCATGTCTAGAAGCTTACGTGTGCAGCCACAAGCCAATATGGGCTCTGGCTTAGTTGAGTAGTTAGTGTGACCTCTTCCGGGATAGGCTAGCAGATGTAGAATGAGTAGGTGTACCGGCCTATCCGTGGGTTAAGGGGGAATGCTTTCGAAAGACTATGTCTCGATCTTCCGATCAAGGAGGTGGTCGAGTCTTGTGGGGAAAAGTGCGCAAACCTCTGCAGAGTGTCAAACCTAATCGATTAGCCGTGTCCCCGGTTATGGACAATTTGAGCTTTTAGTAGTGGAAATGTCGGGAGATCTCATCACCCTTAATTTAATCAGTGGGTTTAAATAAACTTTGGGAATGGATTGAGTTGGCGGCGCCAACTCATCCTATGCTATTCTGTAGAAGTAGAACAATTTCTTTACAATAGGGAAAAACCAGCTTTATGCAAAGTTAAACTTTGAGCTTCCACCAGCCAAATTGCATGTACAAATAGGTTCATTATACTTGTGATGTGACTTGCCAGTACATTCCATGTACTGACCTACATGGCTGCTACCTAACATGTTGCAGATATATCCGACGAGGATTAAGGTGCGATAGGTCGATGTTCTACACTCAGCTTTGCTCGTGGAGTTGATGGACTCATTTACTTATTTGCTTCCGGAGTATTTGTTTAATGGCCTTATGCAATATTTTTGTAATAATTGTATTACTCCTGGACTATCGATGTAATAAAGATGTGTGTTATTTATGTTATTTCATTGAGTACTGTGTGTGCTAGCAAGTCGATCCAGGGACTAGCACAATAAGCATAATGACTTCGATCCTTTTGGGTCGGGTCGCTATAAGATGGTATCAGAGCACACGTTGACTGTAGGACGCGACCCCTAGAAAATGGAAAAGCCAGGATGAAAACTCTATTTTAGAATTTCCCTATATATCCATTGGTCTCGTAGTTTTCTCTACTTTATTACTAATTTCTCCTCCCTTCCAAATGTAGATGTTGGCCGCCATTTTCAAGTTTGAGCAGCCCGATGAGACCATGCCCTTTGGGAGGCAACTGATGAAGATCGTGAAGCACCTGAAGATTGCACTGCCCACACTCACGGGGACTTTCACGGCCACCTTGCCCGAGGAGACATGCGGGAGAATTGATGTCCATATCCCCGGACACACCATCAGAGTCCACACCGAGCCCATTGACTTCTATCTGGATGTCAGATCGTGGGGCCTGGGCAAGGGCATTGCTGCTCGTATTGCTCTTGGCCGCATTCAGGAGGAGTACGCCGAGGAACTCAAGAAGACCTCCTTTGTCATGTACGCGCGCCGCGATGCGAATGGAGAAGTGGTGCATACCCTGGAGGACGAGACAATAGCATCCCATATCCAGGACATGGAGGAGCACATTCGCAGGATGGAGGTAGAGCTGGACCACAACCTGATCGTCACCAAGAACCTCATGACCTGCAAGGCCGAGCTCGAGGAGGAGCACCAGGATGCCCGCATCGAGCACGAGGGAGAGATCGACGCGCTGCAAGAGAAGATCGATGACCTGAAGCTTCAGCTTGAGGAGGCTGAGGAGAAGCTGGATGAGGGAGCAGACATCCAGGAGGATCACTCTTATGGAGCTTATGTCAGCTGTCAGAAGTGGGGCTCCGGGGACCCAAAGGTTCGAACACTCGGGTGAGCTTGTTCCTTCCTCTTCGTCTCCTACCACGGCTAAGCTATGGCGAGGCTACGGCGGGAGCGCGCTGGCGTGGAGCGGACCATGGACTCCACGGTTTACCCAGGTTCGGGCCACCTTGCGGTGTAAAACCCTACTCCTGCTTGGTTTCGATTGTGGTCAGCAAGAAGGTGTTCTCGCGTACAAGGTTGAAGGCAGTGGAACCGATCCTTCTCTACGGTGGCAGCACTGTCCCTTTTATATCGGCCTTGGTCCTCATCGCCCCCCCCCCCCCCCGAAAACTTAGGCGGGAAGGGGTTGCCACACTTGGCGGGTTTTGAAAGGGGACAGGCGCTCAGGCTATCCTGACTAAAGGCGGTCTTCACCTGCCAAAGCGTGATCCATGATGCGCCAGTGGGCTCGGTGATGACCTGCGCCCTGCGTGCCCGCCGTCTTGATCTTCTTTCGCCGATCGGGCAACCTTTGGGGCTGCTTTGGGAAGGTGGACTGCTAGCCTTGCTCCCTTAACACAAAATGGGAAACCATCTTCATCCGCGCCTGCTGGCTGTGACACCCTGGTTTTTGGCAACTTTTTCTTTTCGAAATCTTTCTGGCTTTATTTGCAATTTGGATGGATTTTGAATCTTTCAGTTGACTTTGGACTTATGAATTCCTCTCAGTGATCCGGAGCCCCCAGCATCTTGCCAAAATCCTGTCCCTCACCATCTGGATCAATTTCCAATTATTCATCTTTCCCAAATATTCATTTTCTTCTTTTGGGAAAATCTGTCATCACTATGGGTTACAAAGCAACCTATAGTTCTGGTGATCAGAAAAATCCCAAATTAATCCCAGACCTTCTTGACATCATCTACTCCCACAATCTCCAAAAACATCTCATGGCCCAGTACAAAATTTTGTCCAGAAAACTCCATTTGCTCTCTGGACAGTACTGGTCATTTGTGAAGGAGCTCATATTTTCCCTACTCAATTAATTCCCAGAAAATTCCCTGAGACATTAGGGAACCTATCTTTCCACAATATCCAAAAATATCATCTTGTCCAGTACAAATTTTCATCACCAATATTCTGCCAAGTTTCTGTCCAGTTGGAACCTCTGTGAAGGAAGTACCAGCTAGAGGTATCCAATTGAGCTGAAATTTTTATGGCATCTTCTCCTCACCAAATAACCCTCCCACACCAAAATTCAGCTCCAGAAGATCAACCAGATGAGTGTATCAAGCTCATCTCTGTTTCTGGTTCAGTACAGCCCTTGTACATGAACTATATTCAAATCTTGATCAAACCTTCTCAA
Organism: Elymus sibiricus; assembly: GCA_039707655.1. Lineage (NCBI taxonomy): Eukaryota > Viridiplantae > Streptophyta > Magnoliopsida > Poales > Poaceae > Elymus > Elymus sibiricus. Next base: position 311,228,519 of record CM077674.1, read on the forward strand.
ACTTGGTCAGCTCATAGTCCTTCCAAAGTAGATCACCCCAGACATCTCCTTTGGCTCCATCCCCAGCTCACCTCTCCTCTAGATCTCTCTCAATTCTGCTGTCAGAAACTGTAGCTGAAGCTACACTTCGGTTCAGAGTGAACCTAGTCAAACCAGAGGCACAAAGGGGCTAGATGATCAAAGGAGAAGGCCCTAGACACGGTGATCTGGATTTGGTCGGCCTCGAGACATCACTTCCCGTGGTGAGCAAGGTACTGGCATGCCAGTACGCGTGCTCTGCACCTCGTCGTCGACAGCCGAGGTCATTCCAGTGACCTCTCGCTGCCATTTCATGTCCTGAGGTGCCGACATTGCCGCTGCCGTCCACGTAGCCCTCTCCCGATCCTTCTCCTCACCGGAATCGCCCTCGACGACCGCCACGGCACCCGGCCACTGTGCCGCCCGTGGCTGCACTGTGGCGCGCGGCGCGTCGTCTTCCTCCCGCTAGCTGCTGCCGCGCCTTAACTCTCCCCGCCCTCTCCCGTCTCGTCGCCCATGCCCGGCCAAGCCAGCAAGGCGTCCTTGCGCCGGCGACGTGGCCTGAGTCCCGACCAATCCAGAGAGCTCGCCCGAGCTCCTCCCCCTCCTATAAATACCCCTCCCCGGCCTCTCCCGAGCTCCTCATCCACCTCCTCCACCTCCTAATCGACCTCCTCGAGCCCGAGCCACGGCCGAGAGGCCCTCGGGCCTCGAACCTCGCCGGAGATCCGCCGCCACCCGAGCTCTGCCTCCCCGCTGATTCACTCCTCCCCGAGCTCCACTGACTCCTCCATCGAGCTCAGCTCATCCTCCTGGTCACGCCCAAGCCCTTGCCCGGTTGAATTGCTGCCGGAGTCGCCATCTCCGACGACCCCCGAGAGCTGCCGCCGCCGGAGAGGAAGGGGACGACGTCGTCCGGCCACCGTTCGCCAAGCCTCGGGTACGTGCGAGTTCGTCTCGTTGAGCTCTATCCATTCCCTCTCTCTCCCGACCTCGCCGCCGTCTGTATCGCCGGCAAGCGTCGGCGGAGCTCCGCCGTCTCTGTTCCTTCCCCTCCCCCTTTTAAACCTGACGCTGGGGCCCGCCAGTCAGCGACACGCCGAAGCGGTAAGTGGAGGCGCCCCTCCACTTTACGCCTTCGACGTGGCCCCCTGAGAGATTTTCTATTTTCTATTTAATTCCAGATTTTGACCAGAACTTTGACCGTTCATAACGTTTAAACCATAAGTCCAAATCAATTGATTCTTTTTGCATCTGGTTTGTCTTGAGCTCCTCTATTTTCTGGACAAATTTGATATTTTTCCCATGTTCACAGAATTTCTGGTGCTCAAAACAATAGCATGTGACATTTTCTATTGCTTTTTAAAAATATTTTCAGAGGGAAATAATTTTGGATTTGAAGCCCAGGAGTTTGTGGACAACCCAACAGAGCAAGGCAAGCCATGTCATCCATTGCATGAAGCATTTCGATAGTGTTGGTTATTTAATTGAATTTCATGCATTATTTTAATATGTGATAATTCTTAGTAAATTATTTAAATGCCTAGCTACTGCCATGATAATTTACTTGCAATTAAATATTCATACTGGTTAAATTCTTGACAACACTAAACTTAGTTGGTTGATCAAGAGCCACCTACCAGGACTTTTCCGTGCAGCCACATTTGCCGGTATGGGACGGCCTTGACTTGGTCTGGCTTTGTGCTCTTTTATCGGTACCCCCAAACTAGGGAGGGTTCTGCGTGCGTGCTGCCCTGATCAGGTAGACGACGATAATCCTGTGAGCCCCGTTGAGTTATTTTGCCGGTGTCCCTGTTTGGGACAGTTAGTGGCCACGACGGTGGCAGGTGTCACGGGGTGACACAGGGGCCACCTAGGACATGACCCTGGGAGGGTATGATTGTCGGTGGTACGATAGAGGGGTCACGGGTCAGGCAGGTTTCGTTGGAGCACCACCGGTCCACCCGAATGGGATCACGAGGCCAGGTACTCCATGGTGTGGGTAAAGTGCGCAACCTCTGTAGAGTGTCAAAACCTATTCGAATAGCCGAATCCACGGTATTGGACAGTCCGTTTAGGCCTCTCTAGGATGGTCAACCGTAATATTGATAATAATGATGGAAGAACTTGTCTTATGTTCGGAAGTGCTCTGTGGACTGTGAGCATTCCGAGGGTTGTGGGACAACCCAGATGAGAGTATGTTGGTACTGGGTACCAGTAAATGAGCAATCTAATCACTTAACTTGTTAATTGCCATGCTATTGTTTGCTGCATTGTTTTGGTTGCCATGAGCTTGCGAGTACATTCCAAGTACTCACCTGCGTATCATGCCAGATGCAGGAGAAGCCGAGGACGGAGATCCCGGAGGTTCGTGCTACGCTAACTAGGCCGTGTCCACAGCAGTGTCCCTGTGGATGGAGTTTCCCGCGCTATGTTCCGCTACGCCGTAGACTACCCAGTAGTATCGAGGCCCTGCTATGTTCCATAAATAATGTAGATATTGTTCTCAGCACGTGCAGTGCTTCTGGCCTCGCTAGCATGTAAATTATGAGCTTGTACTCGAGATATTTTAATAAAGTTCAGTTCAGTTCTATTCCAAGTTGTTGAGTGTTTCCAGAAGACATGATCTCTGGTTTGGAAACACTGGTAAACCGGTTCTCTGAGCCGGGGTGCCACACTGGCACGGCCTCTGTCGCTGCTCGTCGCCGCGCGTGTCACCCACGTGATAGGCACGAGACCGCGCAGCCCTACCAAACAGCCTTCGTCTTGAGCGCCTTCGGGAGGAAGCCTCTGGAGGCCGCCTCGGGAGACTGCCTCGCGAGCAAGCCTCGCGAGGCTGCTGGTGCAGATGCCAAGTCTTGTCGCCGCTCCCTGAGGGGGGGTCCTCAGGAGGCCAAGGCCAAGGCCTCATGAGGGGGCTTGGTGAGATGCTTGATGGAGAAGGCCTGCCGGGCCCACGCCAGGCGTCGCACCCTGGGCCAAAGGCAGACGGGCCTAGATACCCTGGGTTCCATGGGATCGACAGTAGCCCTCGGGCCCGCGGCGCACACGTTCCCGCCTACTAGGGGGCAAAACGGCGCGGGCCCTAACCGCCTGTGGGCCAGACACGACGCGTGGCGCACGATGTGATGGGGGAAGCCCCCACTTCTCCCACGATGCCTCGGTAACCACCCGCGCTGACATAATGCCTGCCATAGGGTGGCGCGCGACCATCATTGCCTTCCTTCGCGCTCTGCTGCTGCTTCGATTCTCGACGCCGTAGAAGGCAGAGCGACGAGTAAAGCCCCGCGCCGAGCATAAAGAGGGGGAGAGAGGAGTCAAAGCCCTCCGCCCATCTTCTTCTTCCTCCAACCTTTCCTTCCTCGTCTTGCCAGAGCCGCCGCGGAGATGGCGAGGGGAAGAGGGCGTGCCCGTTGCTCTGCTTCTGCATCCAAGGTCCCGCCCCGGGGGCGCGGGCGCTCCCCAGCGGCTGCTGGCGCTGGTCCCAGCGGCCGAGGGAGGGGCGCCACCCGTGGGCGCGGAGGGCGCGGCGCGCTCGGCCGAGGTGGCCACGGAGGGGCGGCTGCCCTACCTCCCCAGGCGGGGAGCCATTCGGCGGAGGGGGCTCACGAGTTCATAGTGAACATGCATCATAGCCCCTGCACCTGGCTCCGGCTCCCGGACTCCTTCGCGGAGGCAATGGCGGACCGCGCGCCCCTGGGCCTGTGGGTGCAGGCCGACGGCTGCTGCAACGGCCCCTCTTGGGTGGCGACGGAGTTCACCCCTTCGGGCTTCATGTTCTTGAAGCAGGGGTGGAAGTCGTCCGCCCTCGCCCGCGGCCTGAAGCGGGGGCACGTCCTCCAATTCAAGTACTATGGGGCTGCCACGCTCTTCATGAAGATCTTTGGGATCTCCGGCAGCCGTCTGGAGTGCTGCGCGGGGAGCGAGGATGGCAGCTACAGCGGCTCCTCCAGCGAGTATGACAGCGGCAGCGGCGCCACCCCTTCCGGCGGAAGCGGAAGCGATGACGGCTCCCCCCGCGTCAAGAGCGAGGACGAGGACTACGACTAGGCACGCGCGGCGACGATTCCGGGACCCCTGCGGGCGGGCATCGCGCGCACGGTGACGGAGCCGCACTTGCCTACAACACCTTCTTGGGGACGCGCACGGTGTCCGTGTTGGAGTCTGGGGAATGACGGCGCCCCGCCCAGGCCTTTTCTTTATTTTTATTCCCCTGCACTAAATCAATGTAGCCCCCGGGGGCGTGAAAACAATGTATTTTGAGTTTTAACTTAATGCTTTGTGATTTGGAATGTATGCGTTCCCTCCCGAAGTCCTCTCGTGAGGCCGGTTTTTTTTCCTTGTTCGCCTCGGTGCTCTATGCCGTCAGGACCCAGCCCCCGAGCGGACCTCAGTTGCCGCTGGTATGTCCGGTCGTGATGCCGAGACAAGGCCAGGAGGTGACGGGCACCGGGAGCTAGTGAGGGCTCCTGAGGCGCGATGCTCAAGGAGCCCCCCTTTGGCATGCAAGCGGCTCACATGGAAGAAAGAATGCTAGCACTCAGCGGGATCGCGAAGGGAGAGAGCTTGAGCGACAGCGAGGGCGTATCGCTAGGTACTTAGACTTAGCTTTTGGCGGAGAGCGGCATCGGCCGAACCATAGCTCATGAGGAGCTCATGCGGCTCACAAGGCATTCCTCGCGAGGCTCGGCCTCTGAAGTCTTCGTCTCGCAAGGCCCTCTGATTAGGCGACCGCCGCAGGCCGGCTCGCGACAGGCCGCTCACGAGGCCCTCATGCGGCTTGCCTCCTGAGACACTGCATGTTAACAAACTTCACAATGGGGGAGCGACGCACGCTTGCTAGCTCGCCTGTGGCCATTGCGTGAGGAGATAAGTCAGCAAGGACCTTGGTGAGGTGATGTGCGCGGGAGCAAGCCCGCAAGCCAGAGCTCAGTCGCTTGGGTTTTGCGGCGCTGCAGGGACGGACCCGAGCACAGGCGCCGTGCCTAGCCCCCGCTCACGGAATCGGTGGGAGGGGTCGCGAGCGCGTGGTGCTCTTGGGACAGCATCGTACTCAACACGCAATTAGGTAGGCAACATAAATTCATTAGAGCATGATCAGCAAAATCCATTACATGACCAAAAAGGAGGGGGGCGAGGCTGCCGTGTCCAGCACGGATCAGCTTGAGGTTAGTGCAGCCCGTGGGGCGCCCTCGGTCGCGCTAAACCAAATCACCTGGGTGGAAGGGTTCCGAGAGTGAAGACGCGGAAGGTGCGGCGAGAAGGAGAGTGGGCCACACGAGACGACGCTTCGGACGCACCCGGCAGGATGTGCTTGGGAGTTGTCAGGCTGCCTGGCGAGGCGCCCCAAGGAAGCCCATTCCTCCGGGGCCATGGGGCTCACGAGGAGCTGGGGGCTCGCGAGGCGCTGGGACGGGGGGCGCCAGCCTCCGGAAGGAGGCGCCAGCGTTCCTTAGGCCGAAAGGCATGCGCGCGCCACCGATGGTGGGGCCGGTGCCTTGACCGACTCACGACGGCAGGAAGGGGTCATGGGGGCCGGCCTTGTTGAGGCTGGTGAAGTCGACGCACATGCGCTCCTTGCCGCCTTTCTTGGGGACGACGACTGGGTTGGCGAGCCATTCGGGATGGCGCACCTCGCGGATGACCCCAGCTTCCTGGAGCTTCTGAACTTCCTTGATGATGAAATCTTGCTTCCCTAGCGCCTGGCGCCATGCTTTTTGCTTGACGGGGCGTGCATTGGGGCACACCGCTAAGTGGTGCTCGATCACCTCCCTCGACACACCGGACAAGTCAGATGCTTTCAAGGCGAAAACATCCGAGTTTGCCCAAAGGAAGGCGATGAGCGTGCTTTCCTATGCGGGAGGAAGGCCGGTGCCGATGGTGAAGGCGGGGCCGGAGCCTCTGCCATCCACCGACACCTTCTTCGTCTTGGCGCGGTCCTGAGAGAACAGCTGCTTCTTCTTCGCGGGCGCGGCCTGAGGAGGCTCGACCGCGTCCTCATCAGCCAGATGTGCGACAGCGGCGGCTTTGTAGGCGCGCTCGAGGGAGCAAACCGTGTCCTTCTCGTCGCAGACGACGGTGATGATGCCGCTACAGCCAGGCATCTTCAGGACGTTGTAGGCATGATGGGTCACCGCCATGAACTTGGCGAGAGCCGGGTAGCCCAGGATGGCGTTGTAAGGTAGGCCGATGTGCGCCTCGTTGAAGTCGATGAGCTCGGTATGGTAGTTCTTGCGGGTGCCAAAGGTGACAGGGAGGCGCACTTGCCCCAGGGGGATGGTGGAGCCATCGGTCACTCTAGAGAAGGGCCTGGTCGGCATCAGCTGGTCGTAGGGCACTTGGAGCGTCTCGAAGGTCTCGATGGAGATCACGTTGAGGCCGGCGCCTCCGTCGATGAGGGTCTTGGTGACTGCGATGAGGGTCTTGGTGACTGCGATGAGGGTCTTGGTGACTGCGTGAGGGTCTTGCTGATGGTGGGAGTGCACAGCAGGGGGACTACGCCTGCGGAGGCCGTGGACTTGGGGTGGTCCTTGGAGTCAAAGGTGATGGCGTACTGCGACCACTTGAGCGGCCACGCGGCCTCAGGCCTCGGGAGGGCGGCATTCACCTCGCGAGAGAGCAGCTTGAAGTGGCGGTTGGACACGGGGGCCTGAGCCCCGCCAAGGATGCAGGCGACCGCGCGAAGCTCCTGGTAGCCCCCAGCGCCCTCATCAGGCTGATTGATGTCGTTCCTCTGGGGTGGCGGCGGCGGCGGCGGGAGAGCGGCATTGGCCTGAGGGTTCACCTCGCCAGGCTGGTCGCGCCAGGCGGCCTCACGGGGCTGGTCACGCCAGGCAGACTCGCCAGGCTGGTCACACCAGCCCTGGCGGAAGTTGCCGTTGCCGTTGCGTCCGTCCTAGCGGTTGCTGCCGCGACCACCTCCGCGACCGGCACCGTGGCCATTGTGGTTGTCCTGGCGGCCCTGGTGCTCGTCACGGAGCAGCTTGAGCTCCGGGCAGTCTTCGGTGCTGTGGGAGCGCATGTTGTGGTAGGCGCAGAGCGGGCGGCTGTCTTTCCGGGGCTCGTCACGGCCGCGCTTCTGCTCGGGCTCCGCCGCAAGCACGGCAGGGCCCTTGCGCTTGACGTCCTTGTTCTTGGTCTTGGCGGCCTCGAGCGCCGTGTCGGGGTCGTTGTGGACGAAGAGGCGGCCTTCTTCAGCCTTGGCGCACTTATCGGCGAGGTCGAGCACTTCAAGCACTGAGTCCAGTTCATCATTGATGGCGAGCTTCTCGCGCATCTTGACGTCCGTGACGCCGGTGGAGAACGCAGAGATAACGGACGCGTCGGAGGCACGCGGTATCTTGTTGCGCGCTTGGCTGAAGCGCTGGATGTACTTGCGGAGGGTCTCGTCTGGGCGCTGCTTCACGCGCCGCAGGTCGTTGATGGTGAGGGAGCAGTCTTGCGTGCTCTTGAAGTTAGCGACGAATTGACTGCAGAGCTCACCCCACGATGAGATGGACGCCTTGGGGAGGTTCATGAACCAGGAGCGCGGGCCATCCTTGAGGGCCATGGGGAACCAGTTCGCGATGACCTTGTCGTCGCCATTGGCCACCTCGACGCTCAGCGCGTACAGCCGAAGGAACTCCGTAGGGTTGGGATGTAGGGGAACGCAGCAGAAAATAATTTTTTTTTGACCTACGCACCAGCCCAGGACCACTATGGAGATTGCATACAAGGTTTGATCTTTTCGTTACCGACTCATAGCGCAGCGGAAGTAGAGTCGATGACGATCGGCGGTGCAGATCCCCGCAGCTAGGATTTTACAACCTCCCAACTGCGAGGATGTTCTCCCTCGGCTGCCCCTCGGACAGCCCTCCGGGAGGCAGTCGGACAGTCCCTCGGACTGTGTCACGGACAGCCCTTCGGGAGGACGCTCGAAACTCGGACGGTCACTCGGACAGCCCTTCGGGAGGACCCTCCAAACTCGGACGGTCACTCGGACAGCCCTTTGGGAGGCACTCTCGAACTAAGACCGAAACTACGATCTCTCTACAGAGTTGCACACATACGGTGCCATCTATCTGGCAGGGCTTCGCCGTCCAGAACTAGTTCCCACCGGAACCCAGATAGCCTTTCGGCTCTATGAAACTATTTCGCGGGGAGGGAGAGAGAAGGCCAGATCATGCATGGCTTGTGTATGTTGAGAAAAAGTGAGAGTGGAGAGCACCTCTCCACCTCTATTTATAGGGAAGCCAAGGGGTAGGCTTGGCATATAAAAAATACCAAAGCACCCACACTTTATGTCACACATAAAGGGAATAAAGGGAAGAAAAGAATGGCATGTGGAGCTCCATGGAGGAGCTCCACCTTGGCTGGCCACAAGCATGCCCCCCCCCAAAGGGGGTTCCTTAGTCCCTAAGTCTTTCTAGAAGCCTTTTGGGAAAAGTCCCAAAAGGTGGCTTTCCAAAAATTAACCATAAAGTGATTTTCACTATTCACAGGGACAATTTTCCGCGACCATTAAATCCGAAAATATTTCTGTGGGTCTTAGAACAATTCCAGCACCCACTAAAATAATTTTGGACGCCTTCCGAAACAATTCCAGATAAGTGATTTTCATCTGCGAAAAGCAAACAAAGCGGTTCCGGCAGCTCCGGAACATTTTCTGGTTTTTCCTCCGAAAAATCCCAGAAGTTCCCAGACCAATTCTGGCACCCTCCATGAATTTCCAGATGTGTGCCGAAACCAATTTGACTTAATGGTATACCCTGAAACAACTTTTCAGTTTTACCGAAACCCTTCCAGTGTCCTCTCTCTCCGAAACTTTTCCGTTGTCTCCGAAACATTTCCGGTGACTTTCTCTCAGACTCCCTGTCTAGAATTCAGCAGATAGATGACCCTTAAGTGTGTGACCCTATAGGTTTGGTGAAGTATAGACATGACCCGGAACACTTTCTGATCAATGATCAACATCGGAGCCGTGGACACCCATATTGACCCCTATACCCACACGAATGAATATTCGAGTGAATCTCTAGTTGCCGTGTGCTATTCCTGTTGCTTCGCGATATGTTACAAACACTCGAGGTGAGATTCACTGGCATCCCCGTGGATCAACACTTGTCCACAATGCCAGTTACCTCGTTACCGGTTTTGTTCTCTTTTCTCGTTCCCGTGTTCCGGCATCCCTGTGATCAAATCACAATGTGTCTGGCCAGACGATGGTGGATACCGTAACACCGAGAGGGCCCAGAGATATCTCTCCATCGTCAGAGGAGCAAATCCCAATCTTGAGCTATCAAGTTACTTGACATACTTTTCCATGAACCCGTAAGCCGCCGTAATAGCCACCCAGTTACGGATGACGTTTAACAAACCCCAAAGTTCATGAAGCAAGCATGAAGAACCTCGATACTCTCATGGTCTAAGGAATTATGCAAACATTAACTTTCTCGGTGTTATTAACCATTAACTTGTGACGAATGTATCTCATAGCATAACATCAGTTCGGGTCGATTCAATACAAGTGTTCTCCTAACATTGTGCCCTCAAAGTTGCCGGCATAGTCATGCCTATGATCAGGAAAACAAAACCACCATGCAACACTTGAGCTAGTCTTAGAGGCCAGACTAGGAATACATTTTACCGTTTATTATTCCACACATGCATATGAGTCTTCCTCCGAGCCTTGTGGTTATTGTAGACTCTTGAACCATAGCAGTTATAGCATGGAACATAAACATAATTACAAACATGGAGATAAATAATAACATTTATTATTGCCTCTAGGGCATATCTCCTACATGGGAGTGCCGTCATAGCGCGGGGGCAGCTCGGGCTTGAACTTCGCGGGCCACACCACCCGACGTAGCTCGCGGGTGAAGGCACGGCAGCCGACACCGCTTGAGGGGACGCCGCCCGCGAGGGCGGCGCGGTTCTGACGCCCAGCCACCGCAACTTCCTGGAGGGCCTGGTTGTTGGTGTACTAAAGTTGGGTCTTTTAGTACCCCATACTTGTGCACGGACGGTTGTAGCCATACCAGCGGCAAGGCCTGGCGGAGAACAGCTGGAAACAAATACAAGATTATCAAGAAGGCACTCAAGCTAATGATCAAAAGACAGAAGACCGAAGGCTGGCTTCCCGGCAAGATCTTGCCGGGAAGGCTCGTGAAGGCCCGGCAAGACCTCACACCCGGCAAGATCCCACCGCCCTGCCACCGCTCCAGCGCAGCGACCAGCCTGTCGTTTAGGGCTTGTCCTCCTGGATGCGTGTCATGGCACTAACGGCGGATGAGGTTAAGCGGCGCTGAAGGGATGGGCTCTTTTTCCGTCCCCAAGAAAGTAAGGGACACCTAAGTGGAGCATTAAATGCATTTGTCCTAAGTCGTCAGTGATAAACATGTAAACCCTGTAGAAACTTTACACCTCTTGTACTTACTGTTCGCCACTGTTGGTGACCCCTTGGACGTACAAAATGAGGCCCAAGGTGAAGCTACAGGGGAGAGGACCTTCTGGCCCATTCTGCATGCGTAGCTGCTTCTTGAACGTACTTATCATCGCAAGCGCTCCGTGTACTTGAGCTTAAGAACACCCACAATAAACCAAAGCAGGAGTAGGGTTTTACGCTTCTCAGCGGCCCGAACCTGGGTAAAGATCCCCGCGTTGATCGTTGGATGCGCTCTTTGTGTACATCTATTCCCTAGCGAACCGTAAAAGGGATCCTCTCGGTCCCATAGGTGTCGTACGCCGACATCTTTGGCGCGCCAGGTAGGGGAAGAGATTGCGCGAACCCGATCTAGTGGTCAGCGCGCCAGTTCTTGATCACTTTCATCGCCATGGCTCCCAAGAAGAAGGGTGCGACGGCGGTTGATCCATCTGTGTCCGGCCTGCCCGTACCCACACAGACGGGCGACTGCGTGGGTGCTGGTGGAGGAGGTGGAGGTCTCGAGCCTCCATGACATTCTGGCGATCAGAGGCAGGCGAGCGACGTCATTCGCAACGGCGATGCCAGGTCTAAGGACGGAGCCGTGCTACCTACGGGTGGCGCAGCGAACTCCAAGGACGGGACGGCGCCTTCCAAGACACCCACACCGGCTCATGCGCCGTGGCCTTCTCAGGTCGTGCGCGACGGGCAGCGCCGTGACATTGGTGGTTCCAGGCGCCCCATGGAAAAACCCCTGTGCATCACTCCCAAGATGCACGGGGCCAGCATGCGCGCTAACACGCCGGTGGAAGCAGGGCGCGATCGCAAGACCGTGATGGAGCTCCTTCTAACATAGTTAGGAGTCAGAGTACCTCACGTTCCTCGCACCTTTCGCCACCGCCTACACCGGCAGAAGCGTTGGCGCGAGCTCAGCTGCTCCTAGATTTCCCTCCCGCTGTGGAGAAGCTAGACGAATGGGGATCCGCTATTTAGAGCCTTATCGGCTTGGCTAATGACGACAGGCCACAGCAGGTGGGGCCTTCGCGGCGGTAGTCCACTGAGTCGGTGCGTGCTGGTGGCGAAAAGACCGGAGGCGGTATGGCTACGATGCGCTCCCCTCCGCTACAACAATCTCATCTTAGTCAACTCCTTGAACTTGTTATTGCAGCAAGTCGCTTCAGTATGGACTTCGATCTAACTTTAAGCATCGCTATGGTGAGACAATCTCATCTTAGTCAACTCCTTGAACTTGTTATTGCAGCAAGTCGAGATTTATGGATAAAACATTTTATCCACATCAGTTTTATAGTTCCATTAATGTTCGTTAGACTCTAAGTCTTCCGAAGGGTTTGTCAAGATATAATCTTGAATCATTTATGGAAACTATCTCGGATTATATTGGCATTTAGCCAATTCCGGAGTCAGGGCCCATCAACGCTTCCTTTGTGTATCGTAGGTATACTGTTGTCTAACAACAATATCTCGCTTGCGCACCTGAGAGGTTTGCATGAGTTTTGCCAACATGGTTCAGTTGCAAGTTCGACCGAAGTCCATACATCTCATGTAGAGGCTTCCGTATCAGTCGCAGTAGGAAACTCTGGAATTACTTCCAAGGTTTCTTTCCTTTGATCTGATGACGAAGATACTGTTATCTCGTCGAGTTGCACTGTTCTCCCACTCACCTTTTTGCAAGAACCATTCTCTTTAAAAGCATACCGTTCTTGGTGGCAAACCTTTTTTCCTCGGTATAGTGGTGGAGGAATTCCCAATTACTTAGGATAACCTACAAAGTAGTACTTGTCTGATTTGGAATAGGTTTGTAAATATTTTACACAAGCCCCATATTCCAAATGTTAAGAAAAGACAAAGCATGGTTGGGCGTACCATACCATGGCGTCATTTCAACAGACCTGATGGCGCTCTTTTTCAGTGTATAAGCCGCAGTCTCTAAATCATTACTTTTAAAAGGGATAATGGCAAATTGATTTATGTCATCTTTCATCTTACCATGTCATAAATGGTTTGAATACATCTTCACGGACGTACCACTCACAGTGGAGTTCTGGGAGGTGTAAGTTATGAAACTCTTTTTACAACTCATCAGACATTCGCTAAACTTGTAACTCAAATATTCCTTTTCGCAATCAAATTGCAGAAACATAATTTTCTTGTTACAATAATTTCTACTTCATTTTTGAAAACTTTATGAATGATTTCAAAAGATCCAGACTTACGTCTCATCAAGTAAATATCCATATATCTACATGAGTCATTTCAGAAGATAGACAAATCCACTGCCAGCAACAACATTTATCGGACTACATACATCAAAATGTATGATCACCAATAAGTTCGTTGCTCGTTCCTTATGGCATGTGAACGGTATTTCAGTCACTTCACTTTTCGGAGGAAAGTTGCAAGTGTCAGATGATTCATAATCAAACGACTTCAAAATCCATCATTATGGAATTTCTCCATGCGGGTCTCTCCAATGTGATCAAATGCAGTGCCACACATGTGTGGTATTCTCTTAGTCTTGCGACATTTAGCGTCAGTGTTATGGATGTATCATATTACCATCAATATTCATAACATACATCCTGAAAGAACATGTGCTGCCCCCATGTTTGGTTTTGGTAATTGATGACAATCTCTATGGACTAATGGTTGCCTTGAGTTATATTTGAAGGGTTTGTCCATAGGCTTTGCTTGTAGACCATTTGTTGGTCTCAAGGTGATTTGAAGAAGAATATGTGTTGACCAAGGGGTTATTCATGGAGTTATCCAAAGATTGGTCATGTAAGAGATGAGCCTATTGCAAGCATGTCTTGAAAAAGAAGATTGTGTGGACATTCATGTCTACCTTCAAGACATCATGTTAATGAAGAGAATTGGAAAGATTCAAGGTTGATCAAGACTAAATATGAAGAGTGATTCAAGTTGATCAACACACAAAGCGTAGAAGATGTACCGAGTGGGATCAAGTGATCTCAAGGTATGGTAAGCATTGTCCATTACGCTTTGTGTACTAACCCATGGTCTATGTGAGAGTTCTATGTGGGGTTAGGTATGTGTCCATGGGGTTGCGTCAAGAGGAAGATCTCATTCAACCCATGGAGGATGACATCAAGTGGTGATCGTCATCAAGATTGCGGTGTGCAAGTTCAAGTGGAGCATCACGAAGAGATCACATGCTTGAAGCTTGCCGTCCATTGTGGTGACAATGGACTTGTGAAGATGTGCCGAAGAGTGGCTCACCCATAGTGGAGTATGGGGGAGCAATCAACTAGTCTTCATCGAGCCGGCGCAATGTAGAAAGGTGGTCCAACTTGAGGAGGTCAAGATCGTCATCATCTAGCTCAAGTGGACTATGCGCAAGGCAAAGGTTTGCCCTTGATAGGTTTTCTATTTTACCGGTCTCATGGTGGTAGTTGGGAGACCGGGTTATAGGATCGATAGCCGTACTATCAAGGGGGGCTCTCAAGTGAGTAGCTTAATCGTATCGTTCGTAGAGAGCTCAAACCATTGCATCCTGGCATCATCTTTCTTGGTTCTTGTTTGGTGTTTCTCTTTGTGAGTTTTTGAGCTTGTGGTCATCTTCATGACAAGCTCGAGTTCATCGAAAATGGAGTTCATATATGCATCTTCTATGATGTTTTCGATGTTGGAGTTTATGCCGGTTCTTCATTCATAGAGGTTTCTCATCTCTATATCTTAGGCATATCTCCCCTGCCACTTCTTATTATAACCAGTCGCTGTTTGGATAGTACTCGTTGTCTTCTATCCAACAAGCTTGAGTTTGCTCATTTCGGAGCTCATTTGCAGAAGTTATGGCAGTTTTAGTCTCTGGGCAGTTTTCTTGTCACCCAAGCGGTAGTACCGCTTATGCGGTAGTACCGCTGTGGTCTACCGCAGCGAGTACCGCTTGTGGGAATTTCTTCTGTTGCCCATTCTTGGTGAGCGGTAGTAGCACGGTAGTACTGCTTATGCGGTACTTCCGCTTTATACTACCGCTTCCAGTACCGCTTGCTGAAATTCTTCTGGTGCCCTGTTTTTCCTTAGCGGTAGTTGAGCGGCTATTGGGCGGTAGTACCGCTTGCAGCGGTAGTACCGCTCCATTATCGCTCCACTACCTCTTTTCTGAGCTGTTCTGCGAATCTTTGCGGTAGTACCGCCTGTGGGTGCGGTAGTACCGCTTCGTGCGGCACTACCGCGCTCCTGTGCTTACTGTACTCACTGGCTTCGGCTAGTAGTACCGCTCTAAGCGGTAGTACCGCTCCTTGGAGCGGTAGTACCGCTTGAGTGCGTCCAGCACAGGTAACGGTTCGATTTGGTGGGGGCTATAAAAGGGGTCTTCTTCCACAACAGTTTTCTTATCCTTTGAGCTCCTTTTTTCCCCCCATTGCTGATCTTCTTGAGCTTGGTAACTCTCAATCCCTCCAATGATTCTTGCTCCTTCTTGAGGGAAAAGAGAGAGGAGATCTAGATCCACATTTCCACCAATCACTTTCTCCTCTAAGTGAGGGGAACCCCTTGGATCTAGATCTTGGAGTTCTTCGTGTTCTTCTTCGTTCTTTCTCTCATTTTCCTCCCTAGCATTAGTTGCTTTGGTGGGATTTGGGAGAGAAGGACTTGGACACTCCGTGTGCCCTTGCCATTGCATTCGGTGCATCGGTTTGATTTCTCCACGGTGATACGTGGAAGTGAGAAGTTGAGTAGCTTATTACTCTTGGGTGTTTGAGCACCCTTGAGCTTGTTCCTCTTGGGTGCTTTGGCGCCCTAGATGGCTTGGTGGTGCCTCGGAGCTCAATCATTGTGGTGCAAAGCTCCGGGCAAGCGTCGGGGTCTCCAATTAGGTTGTGTAGATCGCCCCGAGCAATTTGACGGGTACCGGTGACCGCCCCCAAGGGTTGCCAAAGTGTACGGGTACCGGTAACCGCCCCCAAGGGTTGCCATTTGTACGGGTTCGGTGACCGCCCTCAAGGGTCCCTTAGTAGAATCACGGCATCTTGCATTGTGCGAGGGCGTGAGGAGATTACGGTGGCCCTAGTGGCTTCTTGGGGAGCATTGTGCCTCCACACCGCTCCAAACGGAGATTAGCATCCACAAGGGTGTGAACTTCGGGATACATCGTCGTCTCCGCGTGCCTCGGTTATCTCTTACCCGAGCCCTTTACTTATGCACTTTACTTTATGATAGCCATATTGTTTCTTGTTATATATCTTGCTATCACTTAGTTGTTTATCTTGCTTAGCATAAGTTGTTGGTGCACATAGGTGAGCCTAGTCGATTTAGGTTTTGTGCTTGACAAATTAAACGCTAGTTTTATTCCGCATTTGTTCAAGCCTAAACCATAATTATTTTAAAGCGTCATTCACCCCCCCTCTAGGCGACATCCACGATCTTTCACATCCCATCCACGATGGAAGCATGGCCCTTATGTTATTCATGACACTGAACAACAATTGTTCTTTTATGAACAACCCTTTTGTAACAAACATTATGCAATGGGCTAGAGTGTGTAAAACTCTAAAATGAATTATGAAAGTAAATATAGAGGTAATGTATTATTATCAATATTCATAACATACATCTCATTCATAATGAAAGTATGGCCCTTAAGTTATTCATAACATCGAACATCAAAAGTTCTCTTATGAACAACCTTCTTGCAAGATACCTTATGCAATGGGCTAGAGTGTGTAAAACTCTAAATGAATTATGAAAATAAATACATAGGTAATACACCGATGGAATGTATAGTAACATTTACTATGTTCCCAGCGCGTATCTGAACCTCACTCCGGCCAGTCTTTTAGGCCGTAGTAGTTCTTGCATCGAATTGCAACGGAAAACAATCGAGCGGGTATCTCTGTGATCAACTCATAATACCCAAGAATCAGTGATTAACATGTTTAATCATAATTCCCAAGAACTATTTATTTGACCAGCCTTCTATACATCAATAACTTGTATGACTTTCATACATGCAGTCTTCTTTCTTTTTGCCTTTATACTTCTAACAGTTTTACTTCCAATAATTCTCCTACTCTCAGAAGAAGCACCAACTTGAAGAGTGGCGTCAGCCCCGGACTTCCTAGGTGTGTAAGTCATACTAACACCCTTCGGACATTTCCTTTCTCTTAAGTTGTTCTTTTATTCATACTAACACCCTACTGGATCCCTCTGTTATTCGTCAAATGCATAGTAAACACTTTTACTAATAGTTTGCAAAACAAATATTGCTTTGGATATCACATATATTTTAGCCTTTGTTTGTGTCTGAAAATGATTTTCAGTTCCATGAATATCACATAGCTATCCCAAACTTTTGAAGTTCAGGTCTCATGGAAGCAAATATATTGCACTTGACCGTAACGGAATTCTAGCCTTTGGATCGAAGGATGAGAGTCACATTATCCATAGCATTAGCGGGAGAAAACCAAAAGCATGCGATAGGACAAAGTCCTTCTCGGCACTTTTGAGGACAATCCTCACATTATGTTACCAACCGTAAAGTTTTAACCAGATATTTAACAGCTTATTCAATTTCAACAGGGAAGGTGGAAACGCGAGCCATTATTATAAACCTATTATGAAAATTTCACTTTAGACAAAGTCCATAATTATTTGCATTGAGAATTAAACAAGTTAATTCTTCAATGCGCTCCCACTCAAATCAATATCTCTCAAAAATTATTATGAGTGATTCAAGACCCGCATTTCCATTCAACGCGATGGTTCAAGATGAACTCAAATGGCGCGAACTTCAATCGATAGGCAAACTTGCCGATCACATCTCTATGTGATTGTTGTTCATCTTTCGATGCGTGTGTTCTGAGCTCAGGACTGTCCTGCCTGAACGTCAAGACAACCAAGTGATCTCGCTGCGAGGTCTCAAATCACCCGCCTCACACTTCTCTAATCGTTCGCACCCATGGAGATCATGTGATGCCCCGAAGAGATAGGTGCCGTGACGGTGCTACACTTGGGAGAACACTAACTACTTGATATTTTTGTGAGAGATCACCCTAATAAAAGCGACTACCGCGCAATCAAGAAGGGTGCATCAAAGGGATAAACATCTCAGGCAATTCATAATAGCATGATATGGTATAGCCCTTTCTGACGGAGAAGTCTTTTATTTCTTCATCTTCGGCATTCGCGTCGGTGTTCACCTTTGCGAAGATTGCCACCACCTTGTAGATGCACCAGATAATATTGCTATCTCTATAGCTAATAAAATAAGTGCATTCCTTAAGGTTGACACGCAGGTCATTAAAGTGACAATCATATGGCTCCAGCCATCATGCCGAATCATGACACGCAGGTCATGTTAATTTACATTATATAGTCATCTCATACATAATCAAATTATTATGAGCACTGCTATACCACATCACATGCACATCTTATGTCATCCTGCAAAACCAAGTTAGACGCCTCTAATCGGTTCATACAAAATTCATTTTACGTGGCTTCTAAGGTTTTGAGACAAACCGAAGCTACCAACGTCCATCATCATGTATGATTATTCAAGTCGCTAGATTAACTTTGCGGGGTGCATGAAACACGAGATAATGAAATCTCGAGCCCCATACTGAACTTCGTCATATGCATGACCCCCGTGCAGATCATATCTGCATTGCTCTTTTGTCTGCGAAATTTCATCTTTATTTTTAACTATGGTGGAATTCAATGAACTGTTAGCACTTCGTTGATCAATCAGGATCGCGGATTGCCAGAACTTTGAAACTCCACCATGCTGTTATCAAGATCAGAAATATGCAAATTCCAGGGAAGCAACAAGAACATCGGGTAACAGATTTCATCTGGTACCCACACAAATAATTTTCAGTAATAGAACTCATCTACTACAAATTATATTGTGCAATACCCATACATCTCTATGTACTCTAGATCGTAACCTGCATCTACGCATAGCACGGCTCATGATGCCACTGTAGGGGAACGCAGCAGAAAACAAAAAATTTCCGACCTACGCACCTGCCCAGGACCACTATGGAGACTGCATACAAGGTTTGATCTTTTCGTTACCGATTCGTAGCGCAGCAGAAGTAGAGTCGATGACGATCGGCGGTGCAGATCCCCGCAGCTAAGATTTTACAACCTCCCAACAGTGAGGATGTTCTTCCTCGTCTGCCCCTCGGACAGCCCTCCGGGAGGACGCTCGAAACTCGGACGGTCACTCGGACAGCCCTTCGGGAGGACCCTCCAAACTCGGACGGTCACTCGGACAGCCCTTTGGGAGGCACTCTCGAACTAAGACCGAAACTACGATCTCTCTACAGAGTTGCACACATACGGTGCCATCTATCTGGCAGGGCTTCGCCGTCCAGAACTAGTTCCCACCGGAACCCAGACAGCCTTTCGGCTCTACGAAACTATTTCGCGGGGAGGGAGAGAGAAGGCCAGATCATGCATGGCTTGTGTATGTTGAGAAAAAGTGAGTGTGGAGAGCACCTCTCCACCTCTATTTATAGGGAAGCCAAGGGGTAGGGTTGGCATATAAAAAATACCAAAGCACCCACACTTTATGTCACACATAAAGGGCATAAAGGGAAGAAAAGAATGGCATGTGGAGCTCCATGGAGGAGCTCCACCTTGGCCGGCCACAAGCATGCCCCCCCCAAAGGGGGTTCCTTAGTCCCTAAGTCTTTCTAGAAGCCTTTTGGGAAAAGTCCCAAAAGGTGGCTTTCCAAAAAATTAACCATAAAGTGATTTTCACTATTCACAGAGACAATTTTCCGCGACCGTTATATCCGAAAATAGTTATGTGGGACTTAGAACAATTCCAGTACCCACTAAAATAATTTTGGACGCGTTCCGAAACAATTCCAGATCAGTGATTTTCATCTGCGAAAAGCAAACAAAGCGGTTCCGGCAGGTCCGGAACATTTTCGGGTTTTTCCTCCGAAAAATCCCAGAAGTTCCCAGACCAATTCTGGCACCCTCCAAGAATTTCCAGATGTGTGCCGAAACCAATTTGACTTAATGGTATACCCTGAAACAACTTTTCAGTTTTACCGAAACCCTTCTGGTGTCCTCTCTCTCCGAAACTTTTCCGTTGTCTCTGAAACATTTCCGGTGACTTTCTCTCAGACTCCCTGTCTAGAATTCAGCAGATAGATGACCCTTAAGTGTGTGACCCTATAGGTTTGGTGAAGTATAGACATGACCCGGAACACTTTCTGATCAATGATCAACATCGGAGCCGTGGACACCCATATTGACCCCTATACCCACACAAATGAATATTCGAGTGAATCTCTAGTTGCCGTGTGCTATTCCTGTTGCTTCGCGATATGTTACAAACACCCGAGGTGAGATTCACTGGCATCCCCGTGGATCAACACTTGTCCACAATGCCAGTTACCTCGTTACCGGTTTTGTTCTCTTTTCTCGTTCCCGTGTTCCGGCATCCCTGTGATCAAATCACAATGTGTCTGGCCAGACGATGGTGGATACCGTAACACCGAGAGGGCCCAGAGATATCTCTCCATCGTCGGAGGAGCAAATCCCAATCTTGAGCTATCAAGTTACTTGACATACTTTTCCATGAACCCGTAAGCCGCCGTAATAGCCACCCAGTTATGGATGACGTTTAACAAACCCCAAAGTTCATGAAGCAAGCATGAAGAAACTCGATACTCTCATGGTCTAAGGAATTATGCAAACATTAAATTTCTCTGTGTTATTAACCATTAACTTGTGACGAATGTATCTCATAGCATAACATCAGTTCGGGTCGATTCAATACAAGTGTTCTCCTAACATTGTGCCCTCAAAGTTGCCGGCATAGTCATGCCTATGATCAGGAAAACAAAACCATCATGCAACACTTGAGCTAGTCTTAGAGTCCAGACTAGGAATACATTTTACCGTTTATTATTCCACACATGCATATGAGTCTTCCTCCGAGTCTCGTGGTTATTGTAGACTCGAGAACCATAGCAGTTATAGCATGGAACATAAACATAATTACAAACATGGAGATAAATAATAACATTTATTATTGCCTCTAGGGCATATCTCCTACATGGGAGTGCCGTCATAGCGCGGGGGCAGCTCGGGCTTGAACTTCGCGGGCCACACCACCCGACGTAGCTCGCGGGTGAAGGCACGGCAGCCGACACCGCTTGAGGGGACGCCGCCGGCGAGGGCGGCGCGGTTCTGACGCCCAGCCGCCGCAACTTCCTGGAGGGCCTGGTTGTTGGTGTACTAAAGTTGGGTCTTTTAGTACCCCATACTTGTGCACGGACGGTTGCAGCCATACCAGCGGCTAGGCCTACCGGAGAACAGCTGGAAACAAATACAAGATTATCAAGAAGGCAGTCAAGCTAATGATCAAAAGACAGAAGACCGAAGGCTGGCTTCCCGGCAAGATCTTGCCGGGAAGGCTCGTGAAGGCCCGGCAAGACCTCATACCCGGCAAGATCCCACCGCCCTGCCACCGCTCCAGCGCAGCGACCAGCCTGTCGTTTAGGGCTTGTCCTCCTGGATGCGTGTCATGGCACTAACGGCGGATGACGTTAAGCGGCGCTGATGGGACGGGCTCTTTTTCCGTCCCCAAGAAAGTAAGGGACACCTAAGTGGAGCATTAAATGCATTTGTCCTAAGTCGTCAGTGATAAACATGTAAACCCTGTAGAAACTTTACACCTCTTGTACTTACTGTTCGCCACAGTTGGTGACCCCTTGGACGTATAAAATGAGGCCCAAGGCGAAGCTACAGGGGAGAGGACCTTCTGGCCCATTCTGCATGCGTAGCTGCTTCTTGAACGTACTTATCATCGCAAGCGCTCCGTGTACTTGAGCTTAAGAACACCCACAATAAACCAAAGCAGGAGTAGGGTTTTACGCTTCTCAGCGGCCTGAACCTGTGTAAAGATCCCCGCGTTGATCGTTGGATGCGCTCTTTGTGTACATCTTTTCCCTAGCCGAACCGTAAAAGGGATCCTCTCGGTCCCATAGGTGTCGTACGTCGACATCTTTGGCACGCCAGGTAGGGGAAGAGATTGCGCGAACCCGATCTAGTGGTCAGCGCGCCAGTTCTTGATCACTTTCATCGCCATGGCTCCCAAGAAGAAGGGTGCGACGGCGGTTGATCCATCTGTGTCCGGCATGCCCGTACCCACATAGACGGGCGACGGCGTCGGCGCTGGTGGAGGAGGTGGAGGTCTCGAGCCTCCACGACGTTCTGGCGATCAGAGCCAGCCGAGCAGTGTCATTCGCAACGGCGATGCCAGGTCTAAGGACGGAGCCGTGCTACCTACGGGTGGCGCAGCGAACTCCAAGGACGGGACGGCGCCTTCCAAGACACCCACGCCAGCGCATGCGCCGTGGCCTTCTCAGTTCGTGCGCGACGGGCAGCGCCGTGACATTGGTGGTTCCAGGCGCCCTCATGGAAAAACCCATGTGCATCACTCCCAAGATGCATGGGGCTAGCATGCGCGCCAACACGCCGGTGGAAGCAGGGCGCGATCGCAAGACCGTGATGGAGCTCCTTCTAACATAGTTAGGAGTCAGAGCACCTCACGTTCCTCGCACCTTTCGCCACCGCCTACACCGGCAGAAGCGTTGGCGCGAGCTCAGCTGCTCCTAGATTTCCCTCCCGCTGTGGAGAAGCTAGACGAATGGAGATCCGCTATTTAGAGCCTCATCGGCTTGGCTAATGACGACAGGCCACAGCAGGCGAGGCCTTCGCGGCGGCAGTCCACTGAGTCGGTGCGTGCTGATGGCGAAAAGACCGGAGGCGGTATGGCTACGATGCGCTCCCCTCCGCTACGACAACAGCGGTCGCTAACTCGGCGGACTAACGCCTATGATGACGGTTCCACGGCGTCGTCTGCTCCGCGGGTTCGCCGCGATCAACGTCAAGTTCTTCGGGAACGGAACAAAGAAGACGCTCGAACTACCATCGAGCGGCGGCGGGAAGCGCGCCGTCAATCCGACAGGCACGCGGGACCCACTGTAGACGAGCCTGCACCGGGGTATTCTGGTAACTTGCCTTACGACGTGGGTTGTCCAGCTCTTACTCGTGAGCTACGGCGAGTCCAGTGGCCCAATTCCCAAACGTTCAAGCTGGAGGTGCCGGAGAAATACGACGGCAAGACTCACCCGTCAGAGTTCCTGAGCGTCTACACCATTGCGGTGCAGGCTGCCGGAGCTCGAGACGACAAGATATTCGCCAACTACTTCCCGTTGGTGCTTAAGCCCAACGTCAGGTCATGGTTGATGCATTTGCCGGAGAATTCCATTTCCTCCTGGGCAGATTTGTGTCATTAGTTTGTTCGCGCCTTTACGAGAGGCCACCAGGCTCCTGGCCAGGAAAACGATTTACATCTCATCCCCCAGAAAGAGGGCGAAACCTTGCGCAAGTACATACAGAGATTCAGCCGTATACAACACAACATCCCAGACGTTCATCCTGCCGCTGTTATTAGTGCGTTTCATCAGAATGTGCGCAACTGCAAGATGCGGGAAGGGCTGGCGATGAACAAAGTCAGGGATGTCGCCGAGCTCTATGCTCTGGCTGACAGATGTGCTCGGGCCGAGGAGGGGAGGAGTATCCCCGGCGAGGATGCTGGCGCGGAAATCGACTCTGAAGGCGAAGATGCCACCACCTCGGCGAAGAAAGGCCGACGGCGTAACAGGAAGCGCAAGGGCAAGGCCGTGCTTGCCGTCGAGGGATCCGGCAACCCCAGCACCGCCAAGAAGATCAAGGCTGATGGCCCCGGCAAGGAAGTTGCCGAGTGTGCCGCATGTCAGGCCTTGGCGGCTGCCGACAAGCCGGAGGGCTCCGACAAGCAGTACTGCAAGATCCATCGCACCAAGGGTCACGACCTCCAAAACTGCCGGCAAGTTGAGCAGCTTGTCGAGAAGCAGAAAGCCGAGTATGAGAGGCGAGACAAGGAGAAGGCCCAGGATGGTGCTGAGGGGTCTGGCAAGAAACGTGGTGGTCGAGGGGGTCGCCGCGGCAAGGCCAAGCAACAAAAGGAGAGGCCCGCTCGAGGCTGCGACAAGGAACAGGGGGGTGACGATGATGACGAAGACGGCGGCGAGTCCAGCGAGCACGAGTTCCAGAAAGCTACAGAAGCCATGTGCATTGACGGAGGCGCCTCGTTGCATTCCTCTCACCGCCGACTTAAACAGTGGGCGCGCGAGATTAATGCGATAGAGCAGTCGGTCGATGCCCGAAAACCATTGAAATGGTCCAACACGCCTATCATTTTTGACGCCGAGGACCACCCTGATCGCACAACTGCGGTCGGGTGTTTGCCATTGTTGGTTTCACCAACGATCCGCAACCTCAAGGTGACAAAGAAGTTAGTTGACGGTGGGGCCGGTTTGAACTTGATCTCGCCTGATGTGATCAAGAAGTTGCAAATTCCTGACGAAGATCTCGAGGAAACGGGCACGTTTCAAGGGATCAATCCGGGAAGGAGCCAGCCGAAGGGCAAGATCACACTGCCAGTGACATTTGGTAGTGAGCTAAACTACAGAACAGAAAAGATTGTCTTCGACGTCGCCAAGATTCCATTGCCATATAATGGGATTCTTGGTCGCCCGGCGCTGGCCAAGTTTATGGCGGCATCACACTACGCCTATAATACATTAAAGATGCCCGGGCCAATGAGCGTCATCACTATCAACTCCGACAAGAAGGATGCGCTTATCTGCACCGACCAACTCTACTGGGAGGCAGTCGCAGCACCTGCCGCCAAGGCACTTGCTCCTGCCGCCAAAGTTCCCGGGGGAAAGAGGACCGGCAAAACCTCTAGCACACACTCCGGCAAGCGCATCTCCTCGGAGTGCTGCGCTCCCGTTGAGGATGTGCCGGAGAGCTCCACCGGCAAGAGCAAGAAATCCAAGGCAGCTCCACCAGCGACTAAGAAGGTGCCCACCAAGGATGATGGTACGGGAGGAACTTTCACCGTGAGTTCCACCCTTGATGACAAATAGGAAAGCGCGCTCATTGCCTTCTTGCGGGCGAATATCGATGTGTTTGCATGGCAACCATCTGATATCCCCGGTGTTCCTAGGGAGGTAATCGAGCACCACCTTGCTTTCTGTCCTCATGTGCGGCCCGTCAAGCAGAAAGTTAGGAAGCAAGCTTTGGAGCGGCAAGAATTTATTGTCGAAGAAATCAGGAAGCTGGAAGCGGCAGGTTTAGTCAGAGGAGTGCTCCATCCAACATGGTTGGCCAATCCGGTTGTAGTGCGCAAGGCGAATGGAAAGTGGAGGCTGTGTATCGATTATACAGATATCAATAAAGCCTGTCCAAAAGATCCTTTTCCATTGCCGCGCATTGACCAGATTGTGGACTCCACTGCTGGCTGCGATTTGCTGTTGTTTCTTGACGCTTATTCAGGGTATCATTAGATTTTCATGTCGAAGGAAGACGAAGAGAAAACCGCATTTATCACCCCATGTGGCACGTATTGTTTCATACGCATGCCTTTCGGGTTGAAAAATGTTGGTTCAACGTTTGCAAGAGCAGTCCAGATCGGTTTTGAGCCCCAGCTACATAGAAATATGGAAGCTTATATGGATGACATAGTGGTTAAAACCAAGGACAAGGCAACGCTCATACAAGATTTAGAAGAGACATTTGCAAATCTGCGCAGGATCAATCGGAAGCTCAATCCTGAGAAGTGTGTGTTTGGCGTTCCATCCGGCAAGCTTCTCGGGTTCTTTGTGTCTCAACGTGGAATCGAAGCAAATCCTGACAAGATCAAGGCAATTGAGCAGATTGAAGCACCAAGACGTGTCAAAGATGTGCGCCGACTTGCTGGCTGCGTTGCGGCTCTGAGCAGGTTCATCTCCAAATCCACTGAGCGCTCCCTGCCTTTTTTCAAAATCTTGAAGAAGGCTGGTCCAATGAAATGGACTCCGAAAGCGGAGGCAGCGCTGCAGGACGTGAAGAGGTACCTCTCCTCTCCGCCAACACTAGTCGCGCCTAAACCACAAGAGCCATTGCTGCTATATCTAGCGGTGATGAATCAAGTGGTTAGTGCTGCATTAGTGGCGCAGAGAGAAGTCGACGAAGGAGCAGCGGTAGTGACAAGCCCGTCAAGCGACAAGCCGGGATTCTCCCCGACAGAGTCTGGTGCCGACAAGGCAAGATCTGAGCAGTCAAATGAAGCAACGCAGAAGAAGAAGATGGTGCAGCGCCCAGTCTATTTTGTCAGCTCCCTGTTGCAGGGGGCTAGGTCAAGATATTCTGGCATGCAGAAGTTGCTCTTTGGCCTCCTTATGGCCTCAAGGAAGCTGCGCCACTATTTCCAGGCGCATGAAATCACCATCGTCACTGGCTTCCCGTTGCAGCAGATTTTACGAAATCCAGATGCGACCGGCAGAATAGTGGAGTGGGCGTTGGAACTGTCAAGCTTTGGCCTCAAATTTGAAAGCACTTCAACTATTCAGAGCAGAGCCTTGGCGGAGTTCATTGCAGAATGGACACCAACGCCAGACGAAGAAATTCAAGAGACAACTATCCCCGGCAAGGAAACAGATCAAGAATGGATTATGTACTTTGACGGGGCTTTTTCACTGCAAGGCACCGGTGCTGGCGTGCTGCTTGTCGCACCCACCAGAGAGCACCTCAAGTATGTAATTCAGATGCACTTTCCCTGGGAAAGATCAACAAACAACACTGCAGAATATGAAGGGCTGCTTGCCGGTCTCAGGATCGCGGCGGACCTTGGAATTAAGAAGCTCATTGTCAGAGGTAACTCACATCTTGTCGTCAGGCAAGTTAACAAAGATTATCAGAGCCCGTTGATGGAAGCATATGTAGATGAAGTGAGAAAGTTGGAGGAGCGTTTTGACGGGTTGCAAACAGAGCATGTTCCTCGTGCGGAGAACAATATTGCCGACGACCTGTCAAAACGTGCTGCCCTTAAGTTACCTGTGGAACCAGGAACTTTTGTGCTCCGCTTAAGTCAGCCATCCGTAACACCATCGACGAGGCAAGACAAAAGAAGGAAGTTGAGTTCCGGCCAGTACTTTCCTGTAGAGCTTCCAGAAGCCGCCAGCAAGGAAGTTGCCAGGAACGACACGGTTGCCGGTGAGCAGCAGCTTCGCACAGAACCTCAGGTTCTTGTCGCAGAAGCAAGCGCTCCCGCGGCCGAAGATATGCCTTTGGTCCTTGTTGTCGA
The DNA here is from genome assembly GCA_039707655.1 of Elymus sibiricus. NCBI lineage: Eukaryota > Viridiplantae > Streptophyta > Magnoliopsida > Poales > Poaceae > Elymus > Elymus sibiricus. Next base: position 311,255,122 of record CM077674.1, read on the forward strand.
GCCGCAGGCTCCGACATGGGCTCAGCACATCGTCCAGTTCCTTCAAACAGGAGAACTCCCTGAAGAACAGGAAGAAGCGGAGAAAGTAGCCCGTCAGTGTATTATGTACCAGTTCGTTGACGATGTCCTGTTCAGAAAGAGACCGAACGGTGTGAAATTGAAGTGTATTCCTCGGGAGGATGGACTGGAGCTGTTGGCACAGATACATGGAGGCAAATGTGACTCCCACATAGGCTCAAGAGCTCTTGTCGGCAAGGCATTCCGGCAAGGTTTCTTCTGGCCCACTGCTCTCCAGGATGCAACTGCACTAGTAACCAAGTGTGAAGCGTGCCAGTTCCATTCAAAGCAATTGCATCAGCCAGCTCAAGCTCTTCAGACAATCCCTCTTTCCTGGCCATTTTCGGTCTGGGGGCTCGACATATTGGGCCCCTTTCCTCGCGCTGCCGGGGGCTTCGAATACTTGTACGTTGCTATCGACAAGTTCACGAAGTGGCCGGAAGTGGAAGCCGTGAGAAAGGTGATAGCACAATCAGCCGTCAAGTTCTTCAAGGGAATAGTGTGCCGTTTTGGTGTGCCAACCAGGATCATCACCGACAATGGCACGCAGTTCACGAGCCGCACCTTCATGCAGTATGTCCAAGACCTTGGCGGCAAAATCTGTTTTGCTTCTGTTGCTCACCCGAGGAGCAACGGCCAAGCGGAGAGGGCAAATGCTGAAGTGTTGCGAGGTCTCAGAACAAGGACTTTCGACAAGCTGCGCAAGTGCGGAAGATGCTGGATTGATGAGCTGCCGGCGGTTCTTTGGTCAATCAGAACGACACCAAATCGAGCTACTGGCTAGACACCCTTCTCCCTAGTCTACGGGGCAGAAGCAGTTCTCCCCATAGAACTCATATACGGGTCACCTCGAGTACTCGCTTATGATGAGCTTGAGCAAGAGCAGCTGCGCCAAGATGATGCCAGGCTCCTTGAGGAAGATCATCTTCTGGCTGCTGTGCGACCTGCATGCTACCAGCAAGCCTTGCGTCTCTATCATAGCCACAAGGTTCATGCCCGAAGCCTTGAGGAAGGCGACCTTGTTCTTCGGCGCGTTCAGTCGGCCAAGAATTCTAACAAGTTGACGCCGAAGTGGGAAGGCCCTTATCGGGTAGTACGAGTCACCAGGCCCGGCGCAGTCCGCCTGGAGACCGAAGATGGCATTCCAGTGAGCAATTCCTGGAATATCGAACACCTTCGTAAGTTCTACCCATAAGGCATGGTTGCCGGGTCTCCCGGCAACCAGCTTTTGTACAAGTTTTGCCGGCAAGGCATATGATCCTTTGTACAAAGCCAGGCGCAGACCCCGTGCATAGTTAAATAAACTTAAGCGTTTTACAATTCTTGTCGATTTTCATGTCAATCTATATGCATGCTTGTCTGAGATATTGTATTACGCCTGCTTCCGGTAAGCACTAATGAACCGCCAAGGTTCCATATCTCTATTTTCTCTTCTTTCTTTTTCTCAAAGGACAGAAGGTTTCCTCGCGTGCAAATTTGCCGGGGGGAAGGATGGTATGGACACCAACAGGCGACGTTCAAGTTAACATATTGCAATAAGGAGTACAGCAACGAAAAGCTAAGTTGCAAAACTCTTAAGCAAATTTCCTTTGTAGACCTATTTTTCCTTGAACGATTTCGGCTTTTGTATGGAAAACCTGCACGCGAAGGAACCTTGTCGTGATTGGTTGCGCCCTTACTTTATTTCGAGTCCGCTCAACAGCTTAAGTGGCTGCACTAAAAACGTCAAGGTATCTTGTCGGCAGCGACACCTCCAGCAGGCTGCTGAGGATCTGTTCCTCAAAGCGCTCGCGGCAAGGGTGCGCGCACCGGCAAGTTCCCGATAAGCGTAGGGCATGAACCATACAGAAAGAAATCAAACAAGGGAAATAGCATGCATTCATCCAAAACATAGCAAGTTATATTACATTGACGGTCGCCGCGATTCTAACATTAAGATAAAAGTTGTCTTTGGCATGGAATGGTGGCGACAAAATGAAGCAAAGCGGCTAGTCCCTGCGCTGGCCTTCGACCCTCTTGACTTGGCTCACTCTGTCAACGATGGGCGCGACAAGCTCTTCGAGTGCCTTGAGGTCTACATCCTTCGGCAAGCTAGCAAGAACATTGGTGAGGTTGATGCCAGGGTTCTTATGCACCACTTTGATGAGTACCTTGCGGAGGACAGCCCGGCAGAGCTAGCGGGATTCGTTGGCCAGATGGGTTTCTCGGTTAGACTGGAGCAGCTTGAGGGCGTCAACGATGCTCTCGAAGAACATGGTCAGCTTGGCGCTCGAAGACACCCTATCGTCAGAAGAATAGTTGAAGTCTTGCAGGCCCATGGTGGACAGTTCTGCGGCAAGCCTTTCCGCGACGTCGACAAGGCGCTCAGTCCAGATCTTCACGCCTTTCTCAAAATCATTATAAGTGGCGGCTGCGTTGTTGAGCAGGCTCTTCTCACTCTCGAGGTCTTTGATCAAAGCCCTCTCACGAGCCTTGCCATTCTCAAGGGACTCCTCCAGCGTCACCAGCTTCAGTTTCAGATCAGCGATGGATTCATTGGCTGAGGTGAGCTCCTTGGTCTTGTCGGACATGGCGGCTTGCATCTCCGCCAGGCTGAAGAGAGTCTTCTCTCTGTCGGCTTTAAGCGTTGAGATCTCCTTGCCGTGGCCCTCAAGATCTGCTTCCAGCCTCTTCACTTGATCGCCTAGCTTGTTCTTGGCGGCCTCTGCAGCTTCGGCAGCATCGACGGCTCCCTTCAACTTGCCGGCGTGATCTATGGCCAGAGCTTCGAGTGTTTCCTTGTGTCTCTGATCCAGCTCCTGGGTTCGCCGCGCGACAAGCTTCTCGATCTCTTCGTCCTTGCTGCGGAGCTTGGCGGCAAGCGCCTCCTCGCGAGCGGCAAGGTCCTCTTCATGAGCATCGAGCCCGACGCGACGTTCCGTTAAGCGAGCTTCCTCTGTAGCAGCCTGCTGTGCAGCCTCCTCTTGTGCCCTCTCGGCGTCGGACTGCTTTAAGAGGAACTCATTCCAACTCTGATTCAGTTGCTCCCGGCCAGCCGTCAGTTCCTGGAAAGCCTCGGCGTACCAGACTTGCGTCTCTTCGACGCGCTTCTAGAAATCTGCTTCCTCTGCTTCAACAACTGCCGCCCTGGAGTCCAACCTCTCCTTTCAGGTGCGGTGAAGCGCCTGAAGCTTTTGGTAGTTGTTGCTCATGGCTTGGAGGAGCTGCTCTTCCTTGGACCCACTGCTGCTAGCGCGTGGCTCATCAACGATCTTGAGTCCAGCGGCGGCGATGACGTCTTCGTCAAAGACTTCTCCTTCGGCTGGCGCCCCGATGTTTGTCGTCCCTGGTATGCTGACGAACAGGTTGTCGCAGACCTTAAGGTATCTGCTTGATGGGGGGCATCGGATGTTGACGGTTGATCCTCGACGACCGCCTCGCCGGCAACTGGGGCTCCGCGACCGGTGTAGCACCAGGCGCTCCTGCGGTAGGAATGCCGTCAGTATGGTCGCCGGTCTCCTTGCCGGCCCCTTCAGCAGACCCCTTGCTGGTTTCTTCCTGTGCGGCCTTGGCGGCCTCGTCAGCTGCGACTCTGTCGGCCTCGGCGGCAGCGTCCTTGGCGGTCTCTTCGATGACGATATCAACATCCATTTGTTCCATCGAAGGGAGATCTGAAAACCAAGAAAGGAAACAAGATGAGACCGAGGTTGAAGTTCAAGAAGACAAAAATAAAGAAAGAATGACAAGTGCACCAAGGCAAACGGTTTACCTGTGTCGAGCTGTTGAGAGGTGGTTGCTCCTTTCCCGGCAACATTGGTTGCCGATGTAGGACTGCCAGTGCCCGTACTTGCTGGCTCCTCTTCAACGCGAATGGGCTCATCAGTGGAAGCCCTTGCCAAAGGTTCATCTCTGGGCGGCGTGGTCGACGGAGGCGGCACGTCAGAGACGGTCTCCAGTGGTTCTCTTTGTTGCAGTTCTTCTCCTACAAGCCCGGTGATGTCAATAGCAAAGATATTCTCCCCAACGCTCGCCAGCGGAAAATGGATAGTGGACTCACGCTGGGGGCTGGGTTGGAGGCTGCGTTGAGGGCTGGGCTCCGGGCTGATGGCAATGGGCTCTGGCGCACCTACGGTGCTTGCCGAAGGCTCATCACCCGTTGAAGTCTTCGCCCTCTTCGCCATCCTTTGCGCCAACGTTTCCGTATCTCTGTGGGGACAGGCCAAAGCAAGACAAATAAGTTAAGCAGAACCAGGAATTCAGTAGTTGCAAGATGCGGCAAGGACCCTTACTCTTCTCCTTCCGGACTAAAAGAGGAGATGTCGAAGTCAACCTCCTCTACAATGTCCGTGCGAGGAGGTGGAGAAGGGGTCCTGGGACGCTTGCCTGCGGCAGAAGGAGGTGGAGAAGGGGTCCAGCTGTTGGTGCCGTCGTATGAGACACCCCCGCCGCTCCAGTTGTTGCCGCGGTTGTGTGTCTCGTACGTCGCACGTGTTGCTGTTGGGCTTCTTGCCGCTGTGTAGCCTTGCCGGCCGCCCCCTTGCCGGAAACCTTGCCACTCGAGGGAGGTTGACGTGTTGGGACGCTAGAGACGGCTTTTTGAAGAACACGTTTCTTCTTCTCCGGAGCTGGGGGCTCCTCGTGCAGCTGCTCCTCGGCTGTGTCTTCGACAGAAGAGCTCCCAGCAACCATGCCACTCTGCTCTCCGGCAACTTCACCTTGCTCGGCAAGGGTCTCCTCTAACGTTATTTCTTCTTCACTGGTTTCCTGTTCCGCGAAGCCAGAGTTGCCGGCCTCCGCGGCTAGGTTCACCACTTCCGCCCTGCTAGCGATATAAACCACTTCGTCATCAGTGGTGGGGCGGATAAGGGTTGGCTCTTCCCAGATGGCTTTCTCCGACAAGTTATCAAAAAACTCATGTGCGTGCTCTGAGGATGGCTCTTCCCAAGCTCCGTCGAGGCCGTGAGCATTACACACCGGCATCATGGCGATAATTGAGCTCAAGGCAGAGTTGTTGCACAGTGGAATTACGCCAGCCGGCAACTTATATTTCCCGTCAGGCCTGAACAGTTTGTGGCAGAGAGCTGTGTGTTGGAGGACTGTCAAGTTGTTGTTCAGACCAGGGCGCAACCTTATGATATCTGCTGCATTCTTGAACTCCCAGACCGGCCTCCCTTTGTTCTGCAGAGGGGCGATGCGACGGCGGAGGAAATCAGCGCCAACCATTTCTATTGTGAGCCCGGCAACCTTGAGATGGTGGATCCTGGTAATTGCGATTGCGAGCTTCTCATCTTGAGGATCGAGGCTGCTCCAGTTCTTGCCGCGAACCACTTACGTTTGCCAGGGCAAACAGAATGGCTGAGGATCTTTCTCCTTAATCCAGCACCAGTCGGCCCGCCATTCATACCACTTCTTACGGTAGAGACCGTCTGGGTATATATCTTTATTCCATGCCCTTGGAATCTAGGTAATAGAACCAGAAAGGGCGTCTCATGTTTCGATACGGGGAATAAAGTAGTGGCAAAAGAGGGCTGTGCTGGGAGCTACTCCGGCGAAATTTTCACAGAGATGGGCAAAGACTGACATGCATGTTACGGCATTTGGCGTGAAATCAAAGAGACGGAAGCCGTATGTGTACATGATGTCGATGAAGAAATCAGAAAATGGAGGGCAGAGCCCACAGTAAAAGTAAGCGACAAAGAAGGGGAATTTATCTGGACCGCCCTTGACAGAAGCTGGGAGCACGCGAGTAGCAGGGTGAGCCCTCGTCTCCTTCCCCCACATACACATGTACCGCTCAACCAGGGCACGCATGTCAAGCGTCGGGGCGAAGGCGACGTGTTCCTTCCGCATCTCCACCAGATCAGTCTTCTCCGTCTCTGCATCCGAGTCGACGGCTTTCGCCGCTTTGCCCTTGCTTGCTTTGGGCAGCATGACGACTATGGAAGCGGAGGCCGAGGATGATGAGGGCGTGGAGGTGGCGAATGGATGGGGGAGGCTCTGTTTCAAGCTCGAGGAAGAAGGCGACGGTGGTTTCCAGATTGGAAAAACGGGAGGTAAATGAGCAGCGCCTCTGCGGATTCCTTTTTATGGGGAAGGCGCGGGGCTGCCTCTTTACTGACCAATGTGAATGCATTTTTACGGGCGCACTGCTACTGCGGCCGTTCCGCGCATGTATCCCACGTCCCGCATTTAATGCGCGTCGTGGGGGAGCGCGGTAAATAAGAGGATTATAACAGTTAACTCCTGCCACGCGTGCCCGTGCACTGTTTGGGCCTAGCCCAACAACGCCTCGCACCCGTGTATGGCCTAGGCCCGGGGGCTCCTGTTGGTGTACTAAAGTTGGGTCTTCTAGTACCCCATACTTGTGCACGGACGGTTGCAGCCATACCAGCGGCAAGGCCTGCCGGAGAATAGCTGGAAACAAATACAAGATTATCAAGAAGGCACTCAAGCTAATGATCAAAAGACAGAAGACCGAAGGCTGGCTTCCCGGCAAGATCTTGCCGGGAAGGCTCGTGAAGGCCCGGCAAGACCTCACACCCGGCAAGATCCCACCGCCCTGCCACCGCTCCAGCGCAGCGACCAGCCTGTCGTTTAGGGCTTGTCCTCCTGGATGCGTGTCATGGCACTAACGGCGGATGAGGTTAAGCGGCGCTGATGGGACGGGCTCTTTTTCCATCCCCAAGAAAGTAAGGGACACCTAAGTGGAGCATTAAATGCGTTTGTCCTAAGTCATCAGTGATAAACATGTAAACCCTGTAGCAACTTTACACTTCTTGTACTTACTGTTCGCCACTATTGGTGACCCCTTGGACGTATAAAAGGAGGCCCAAGGCGAAGCTACAGGGGAGAGGACCTTCTGGCCCATTCTGCATGCGTAGCTGCTTCTTGAACGTACTGTTCATCGCAAGTGCCTCGTGTACTTGAGCTTAAGAACACCCACAATAAACCAAAGAAGGAGTAGGGTTTTACGCTTCTCAGCGGCCCGAACCTAGGTAAAGATCCCCGCGTTGATCGTTGGATCTGCTCTTTCTGTACATCTTTTCCCTAGCCGAACCGTAAAAGGGATCCTCTCGGTCCCATAGGTGTCGTACGCCGACATCGGTCCTGGCGCTGGCGCTGCCGCTCGAGGAGCACCCGTGCATCGGGGGGCGCACGTCAGATGATCTGGTAGCTGGCCTCGTTGCGGACTGGTGGGGACGCGCCGCGGGACGGCTCACGCACCCGCGCGTTGTGCTAGGGCCTGCCGAGGTTGTCGCGCAGAGGAGGCGGCAGGGGAGCGCCGTGCGCCAAGTCCCCAGCACAAGACGGCGGAGGGAGAAGCGAGTGGGAAGGCGCCGGAGCATCCCCGGCGGCGTTGACGAGCTCGGTGATGCCGCCAAGCCAAGTGTCGTAGCTGGCGTTAGCTGGACGGTAGCGGAGCAGCTCGCGCGCCATGAGCAGTGCGGCCTGCGGGGTCGGCGCGTCGCGGCGGGCGAGGGAGGAGGCCATGGCAGTGTGGCCGTTCGCCTGCACGGAAGGGTGCAGGGAGGAGTCCTGCTGCTCGCGGGCAGCGGGGTCAGTGGTGGCAGCAGCCTCGACAGGACGGCGGCGGTTGCCGGGGGCCACCGGCTCTGTGTGAGCCACATGGCCAGCCCTGCGCTCAGCGCGCTCGCGGCGTGCGTCAGCCATGAGGCTGGTGGAACGAAGGGCGGAGCGGGAGAACAGTAGCGCACCCCTACCTAGCGCGCCAAATGTCGGAAGTGGGGCTCCGGGGACGCAAAGGTTCGAACACTGGGGTGAGCTTGTTCCTTCCTCTTCGTCTCCTACCACGGCTAAGCTATGGCGAGGCTACGGCGGGAGTGCACTGGCATGGAGCGGACCATGGACTCAGCGGTTTACCCAGGTTCGGGCTACCTTGCGGTGTAAAACCCTACTCCTGCTTGGTTTCGATTGTGGTCAGCAAGAAGGTGTTCTCGCGTACAAGGTCGAAGGCAGTGGAACCGATCCTTCTCTACGGTGGCAGCACTGTCCCTTTTATACCGGCCTTGGTCCTCTTCCCCCCCGAAAACTTACGCGGGAAGGGTTGCCACACTTGGCGGGTTTTGAAAGGGGACATGCGCTCAGGCTATCCTGGCTAAAGGCGGTCTTCACCTGCCAAAGCTTGATCCATGATGCGCCGGTGGGCTCGTTGATGACCTGCGCCCTGCGCGCCCGTCGTCTTGATCTTCTTTCGCTGATCGGGCAACCTTTGGGGTTGTTTGGGAAGGTGGACTACTGGCCTTGCTCCCTTAACACAAAAAGGGGAAACCATCTTCATCTGTGCGTGCTGGCGCAGCCTCTGTCGCTACTCGTCGCCACGCGCGTCAGCCACGTGATGGGCACGAGATCGCGCAGCCCTACCGAACAGCCTTCGTCTTGAGCGCCTTCGGGAGGAAGCCTCAGGAGGCCACCTCGGGAGACTGCCTCGCGAGTGAGCCTCACGAGGCTGCTGGTGCAGATGCCGAGTCTTGTCGCCGCTCCCTGAGGGGGGGTCCTCAGGAGGCCAAGGCCTCATGAGGGGGCTTGGTGAGATGTTTGATGAAGAAGGCCTTCCGGGCCCACGCCAGGTGTCGCACCCTGGGCCAAAGGCAGACGGGCCTGGATACCCTGGGTTCCATGGGCCCGACATCAGCCAGGACAAGGACCAGGATGACGAGCTCGGAGATGACGAACAGAGAGTGATGCAAAAACGCCCGACGTCAACATGGTTGACTGGTCATCATCCGATGAGAGCTAGATTTTAGTCCACCATGAGAGTTTAGGGATTCGATTTCGTTATTTGATTTCATTATTCGATTAGTTTTATTCATTTGTGAGACCATGTCAAATCTTGTGACATGGCTTATCTTAGGTTGATGATTTGTGTGAACCTCTTTGATTGAAAGTGAATTGGTGTGATTTGAAGTTTTATTGCTATCATTTGCTTATGGGTAGTGTGATTTTCCTCATTAGACCCTTGTTCTATTCTAATTTCTCATCCGCTCTAAACCCATCAGATGCCTCCAAGACGTGACCCGATATCCAACTTTCCACCGAAGCTCACTCAGTTGATTCAGAACCAGAATGCCCTTTTGCAGATGCTTATCCAGAACCAGAATCAGAACCAGAACAACAACAACAACAATAACTCACCGCCGCCACCCCCAATTGATAGTCTTACCCGTTTTCTGAGGCTGAACCCACCCGTGTTCTCAAGCAGCTCGGAGCCGATCGTCGCAGATGACTGGCTTCGCAAGATAGGAAGGGAGCTCGCCACAGCAAGGTGCAATGATGCAGAGAAGGCCAGGTTTGCCGCTCACCAGCTGGATGGACAGGCAACTTCATGGTGGGAGAACTACACCACCACGTACCCCATGGAGAGTGTGACTCGGACTCAGTTCCAGCAGGCGTTCTGCACTGCTCATGTTTCAGCTGGAGCTATGAATCTCAAGAAGAGGGAGTTCCGCAACTTACGCCAGGGGAACCGTTCAGTGGGAGGGTATGTTGATGAGTTCAGCAAGTTGGCCCATTATGCTCCAGGAGACGTGGCCACAGATGTAGCCAAGCAGGAGAAGTTTCTGGAGGGACTGAACAACGAGCTGGGAGTTCAGTTGATGGTAGCGACTTTTGAGAACTATCAAGAGTTGGTTGACAAGGCTATCATTCTTGAGGGTAAGCATCAGCAGATAGAGAGCCACAAGAGGAAGTATGGTCAGGGAAAGTTTTAGTCTGGAGCTCAGCAGAAGCCCTGATACACCCCATACCCGGGATATGTTGGTTCAGGATCCAGTAAGTTTGGAGGGCACAACCATCATAACCATGGTGTTCATTTTCAGCATGGAGGCAATGGCCACAACCACAATGGCCACAAGAATGGCAATGGGAATGGAGGAAATGGCAATCCCCAGCATTCCAGCCCTGCTACACCAGTGAGGAAGGATCTGAGTCACATCACCTACTTCAAGTGCAAGAAAACAGGGCACTACTCCAACTAGTGTCACGAGCTGCAGAATGGAAATGGCAATGGGAGTTCTGGAGGCAAGAAGCCTAATCCTTTCACTAAGGGGCATGTGAATCATGTCAATGTGGAGGAAGTCTATGAGCAGCCTGATGCAGTGATTGGTAAGTTCTTGGTTAATTCATTTCCAGCACTCATTCTTTTTGACACTCGTGCATCTCATTCATTCATATCAAGGGGATTTGTGGATAAGCATAAGTTGCCTACCGTAGCTCTTAAGTCACCTATCCTAGTGAGTTCTCCGGGAGCAGAGTCTATGGTTAGTCAGGGATGTTTTTTGTTACCTCTAAACATAGGGGGACATGTCTTCCCCACAGATATGATCGTACTTGAGTCACAAGGATTGGATGTTATCTTAGGCATGGATTGGTTGTCCAAGTATGAGGGAAGTATTGATTGCGCTAGTAGGTCAATTTTTCTCACCACCCCAGCGGGAAAAAGGATCAAGTATGTGTCCAGGTTTAAACCTAGGAGGACTCAGGTGAAATCTCTTACGGGAGTTGTCCAGGAGGAACTACCAGTGGTGAAGGATTATCCCGATGTATTTCCAAAGGATTTAGCAGGTATGCCACCGGATCGGGAGATTGAGTATTTGATTGAGCTTCTGCCAGGCATAGGACCTATCTCCATGAGGCCATATCGAATACCTGCTAATGATTTGGAAGTGTCGGGCCCATGGAACCCGGGGTAACCAGGCCCGTCTGCCTTTGGCCCATGGCGCGACGCCTGGATTGTGCCCGGCGGGCCGTCGCCACCAAGTGTCTCGCCATGCCCCCTCATGGGGCCCTAGCCTTCTGAGGCCCCCTCCTCAGGGAGTAGCAGGCAACGCTCAGCACCACCATAAAAGGCCTCGCGAGGTCCCCTCACGAGGCGGCTTCCCAAGTCCCCTCACGAGGCGGCTTCCCGAGTGGCCTCACGAGGCGACTTCCCGAGTGGCCTCACGAGGCGGCTTTCTGAGGTGGCCTTCCGAGGCCCCCTCCCGCAGGCGCTCGAGGAGAAGACCATTCGGCGTGTCGCGCGGACTGGAGCCCATCACGTGGGTGACGCGCGCGGCGATGAGCAGCAGCAGAGGCCGTGCCAGCAGGCGCGGATACAGATGGTTTCCTCTTTTGTGCTAAGGAAGCAGGGCTAGCTATCTACTCCCCAAAGCAACCCCAAAGGTTGCCCGATCGGCGAATAAAGACCAAGACGGCGGGCGCGCAGGGCGGAGGTCATCACCGAGCCCACCGGCGCGTCATGGATCATGCTTTGGCAGGCGAAGACCACCTTTAGTCGGGATAGCCTGAGCGCCTGTCCCCTTTCAAAACCGCCAAGTGTGGCAACCCTTCCCGCCTAAGTTTCGAGGGGGATGAGGACCAAGGCGGCATAAAAGGGGCAGTGCAGCCACCATAGGGGGAGAGACCAAGAGAGAGAGAGAAGGGGGGATCCATCATCTTCAACCTTGTACGCAAGAACTCTCTCATCCACGATAATCTCAACCACAAAGCAGGAGTAGGGTCTTACACCGCAAGGTGGCCCGAACCTGGGTAAACCGCTGTGCCTTTGCCCGTCCTACGCTAGCGCGCTCTCGCCGTAGTCTCGCCGTAGCACTGCCGTAGTAGGGGAAGAAGTAGTAGAACGAGCTCACCCCAGTGTTCGAACCTTTGGGTCCCCGGAGCCCCACTTCCGACATTTGGCGCGCCAGGTAGGGGTGCGCTACTGTTCCTCTGCTCGACCTTCAGCTCCACCAGTCCCATGGCGGACGCACGTCGCGAGCGCACTGAGCGCAGGGCTGGCCGCGTGGCCCAGACGGAGCCGGTGGCCAGCGGAAATCGCCGCCGCCCCGACGCCGAGGCTACCGCCGCCACCAACCCCGCTGCCCACGAGCAGCAGGCCTCCTCCCTGCACCCCTCCGTGCGGGCGGATGACCACACCTCCACGGCCTCCTCCCTCGCCAACCGTGGGCCGCCAAACCCGCAGGCCGCGTTGCTCATGGCGCGTGAGCTGCTCCGCTACCGTCCGGCTGACGCCGCCTATGACGCCTGGCTCGGTCGCATCGCCGAGCTCGTCAACGTCGCCGGGGACGCTACGGCACCTTCTCACTCGCTCCGCCCTCCGCCGTCTCGTGCTGGGGACCTGGCGCACGGCGCTCCCCCGCCGCCTCCTCTGCGTGACGAGCACCCCGGGCCCCAGCGCAGCGCACGGGCTCGTGAGCCGTCCCGCGGCGCGTCTTCTCCGGACCACTGCGAGCCCAGCTGCAAGATCATCCACCGCGCGCCCCCCGACGCGCGAGTTCTCCTCGAGCGCCAACGCCAGGACCAGGCCGTTCAAGACGTTGCAGCGGCCGGGCGTCAAAACCGTGCCGCCCTTGCTGGCGGCGTCCCCTCGAGCGGCGTGGGCTGCCGTGCCTTCACCCGCGAGCTGCGTCGCGTGGTCTGGCCCGCGAAGTTCAAGCCTGAGCTGCCTCCGCGCTACGATGGCACCCCCAACCCCATGGAGTTCCTCCAGCTCTACGCGCTGAGCGTCGAGGCGGCGAATGGCGACGACAAGGTCATGGCGAACTGGTTCCCCATGGCCCTCATGGACGGCCCGCGCTCCTGGCTCATGAACCTCCCCGAGGCTTCCATCTCGTCGTGGGCCGAGCTCTGCAGCCAGTTCATCGCCAACTTCAAGGGCACACAGGACCTCTCCCTCACCATCAACGACCTGCGGCGCGTTTGACAGCGCCCAGACGAGACCCTCCGTAAGTACATCCAGCGCTTCAGCCAAGTGCGCAACAAGATCCCGCGCGCTTCCGACGCGGCCGTCATCTCCGCGTTCTCCATCGGCGTCACGGACATCAAGATGCACGAGAAGCTCGCCATCAACGGTGAGCTCGACTCCGTGCTCGAGCTGCTCGACCTCGCCGACATGTGCGCCAAGGCTGAAGAAGGCCGCCTCTTCGTCCACAACGACCCCGACGCGGTGCTCGACGGCACCAAGGCCAAGAGCAAGGACGTCAAGCGCAAAGGCCCTGCCGTGCTTGCGGCGGAGCCCGAGCAGAAGCGCGGCCGAGACCTCGACGAACCCAGGAAGGACAACCGGCCACTCTGCGCCTTTCACAATGTCCGCTCCCACAGCACCGAAGACTGTCATGGGCTCAAGCTGCCTCGCGACGAGCGCCAGAGCCGCCGAGACGACCGCAACGGCCGTGGCGCCGGCCGCGGAGGTGGCCGCAACGGCAACCGCTGGGACAGCCGCAACAATAACAACAACTACCGGCAGGGCTGGCACGACCAGCCTCGTGAGGGGAATCCTCAGGCTAATGCCGCTCTCCCGCCGCTGCCTCCGCCTCCTTGGCGGAACGACGTCAACCAGCCTGACGAGGGCGCTGGGGGCTACCAGGAGCCTCACGCGGTCGCCTGCATCCTTGGCGGGTCCCAAGCCCCCGCGTCCGTCCGCCACTTCAAGCAACTCTCACGCGAGGTGTACGCCGCCCTCCCGAGGCCTGAGGTCACGCGGCCCCTCAAGTGGTCGCAGTACGCCATCACCTTCGACTCCAAGGACCACCCCAAGTCCACGGCCTCCACAGGCGCGCTCCCCATGCTGTGCACTCCCACCATGAGCAACGTTGCGGTCACCAAGACCCTCATCGACGGGGGTGCCGGCCTCAACGTGCTCTCCATCGAAACCTTCGAGACGCTCCAGGTGCCCTACGACCAGCTGATGCCGACCAGGCCTTTCTCCGGAGTGACCGATGGCTCCACCATTCCGCTGGGGCAGGTGCGCCTCCCCGTCACCTTCGGCACCCGCAAGAACTACCACACCGAGCTCATCGACTTCGATGTGGCGCACATCGGCCTGCCCTACAATGCCATCTTGGGCTACCCAGCTCTCACCAAGTTCATGGCGGCCACTCATCACGCCTACAACGTCCTCAAGATGCCCGGCTGCAGCGGCATCATCACCGTCGCCTGCGACGAAAAGGACGCGGCCAGCACCCTCGAGCGCGCCTACAAGGCTGCCGCTGTCGCGCACCCAGCCGACGAGGACGCGGCCGAGCCTTCCGAGGCCGCGCCGGCGAAGAAGAAGCAGCTGTTTTCTCAGGACCGCGCCGAGACGAAGAAGGTATCGGTGGACGGCAGCGGCTCCGGCCCCGCCTTCACCATCGGCACAGGCCTCCCTCCTGCATAGGAATGCGCGCTCGTCACCTTCCTTCGGGCAAACTCGGATGTTTTCGCCTGGAAAGCATCCGACTTGTCCGGTGTGCCGAGGGAGGTGATCGAGCATCACTTAGCGGTGTGCCCCAATGCACGCCCGGTCAAGCAGAAAGCGCGGCGCCAGACGCCAGAGAAGCAAGAGTTCATCGTCAGTGAAGTTCAGTAGCTCCAAGAAGCCGGAGTCGTTCGTGAGGTGCGCCATCCCGAATGGCTCGCCAACCCAGTCGTCGTCCCCAAGAAGGGCGGCAAGGAGCGCATGTGCGTCGACTTCACCAGCCTCAACAAGTTCTGCCCTCAGGATCCGTTTCCGCTGCCCCGCAGCGACCAGATCGTGGATTCCACCGCCGGGTGTGATCTGCTATGTTTCTTGGATGCCTTCTCAGGCTATCATCAGATCAAGATGGCGGCCGAAGACGTGGAGAAGACGGCCTTCATCACCCCCTGCAGCGTATTTTGTTACGTCTGCATGCCCTTCGGTTTAAGGAGCGTGGGCGCCACCTTCCAGCAGCTAATGCGCATCACTCTGGGGCCCCAGATGGGGAGGAACGCGGAGGCCTACGTCGACGACATCATGGTCAAATCTCGCGAGGCTGGATCCCTCATTGCGGACCTCCAGGAGACATTTGCCAACCTGCGCAAGGTTAACCTCAAGCTCAACCCAGAGAAGATCAAGGCCCTCCGGCAAGCTCCTCAGCTTCCTAGTCTCGCACCGTGGCATCGAGGCCAACCCAGAGAAGATCAAGGCCATCGAGAAAATGCGCCCTCCCCGGACCCTCAAGGAAATGCAATGCTTGGCGGGGTGTATGGCGTCCTTGGGGCGTTTCATCTCCAAGTTTGGCGAACGAGCCCTGCCCTTCTTCAAGCTCCTGAAGAGGTCCGGCTCCTTCAAGTGGACTCCTGAGGCAGACGCCGCCTTTGAAGCCCTCAAGAGGTACCTCACGAGCCCACACATCATGGTCGCGCCGTGCTCTCGTGAGCCCTTGCTCCTGTACTTGGCGGCCACCCCTCAGACGGCCAGCGCGGCATTGGTGGCAGTGAGGGAGGAGCGCGTCTGTGCCAAGGAGAAACCCTCGACGCCCCTCCAGGCTCACGAGCCCGCCGAGCCTCGCGAGCCCACGGGGCCTCGCGAGCCTCTTGAGCCTGATGAGGCCGCCGTCCCCCGCAAGCCTTCTGAGCCTCGCGAGCCTCCTGAGCCTCGCGAGGCTCCCGGGCCTTCCGAGCCTTGCAAGGCACCTGAGGAGCAAGCTGTCGCAACAACTACGCGCCTCGTCGAGCACCCCGTGTACTTCGTCAGCACCGTGCTAAGGGATGTGCGCGAGCGCTACCCCATGCAGCAGAAGCTCCTCCTTGCGCTCCTCGTCGCCTCCAGAAAGCTGCGCCACTACTTTCAGGGTCATCCCATCAAGGTCATTTCCTCCTACCTCTGGAGCAAGTTCTGCGCAGCCCCAACGCCGCCGGCCGCGTCGCCGAGTGGAACATCGAGCTGCAAGCCTTCCAACTGGAGTTCTCCACCATCAGAGTCATCAAAGGCGCGGCCCTTGCCGACTTCGTGGCAGAATGGACGGACACGTACGAGGACGAGCCTCGCGAGGCCCTGTCCCTCCTGCCAGGGGATGAGGCGCCTAGCGGATGGACCATGCACTTCGACGGCGCCTTCTCCCGACAGGGCGCGGGGGCTGGGGTCATGCTCACCTCGCCAACAGGAGACAGGCTCTACTATGCTGTGCAGCTCTGCTTCAGGTACACCGACAAGGTCTCCAACAACATCACAGAGTATGAGGGCCTCATCGCGGGCCTCAAGGCCGCGTTCGCCCTAGGCATCAAGCGTCTGACTATCAAGGGCGATTTGCAACTCCTCGTCAACTTCTCCAACAAAAGCTACAAGCCCAAGGACGAGCACATGGCCGCCTACCTGGAAGAGGTACGTAAACTTGAGAAGCGCTTTCTTGGCCTGGAGCTGCTGCACATCCCCCGCGGCAGCAACAAAGAGGCCGACGACATCGCCAAACGAGCGTCACGGCGCGAGCCCCAGAGCCCCGGCGTCTTTGAGGAAAGGCTCCTCAAGCCATCCGCCGCACCGCCAGCCATGAGCACGGCGCTCCTTCGCGAGGAACTACCGCCCGCGCCACCCACGGGCGCGCCCGACTGTGGCCCGGCCTCAGGAGCCCGCCTGCTGCTGGTGCTCGAGCCTCAGGCCGATAGCTGGGCCGCGGAGCTCAAGGCTTACTTGCTTCGCGGCACCTTGCCGGAGGAGGACTCGGAAGCGGAGCGCGTGGCCCGGCAAGCCACCGCCTACTGCATACAAGATGGCGAGCTATACCGTAGGCGCCTCAACGGCGTCTCGCTGCGGTGCATCTTTGAAGAGCAAGGGCCCGAGTTGCTGGCCGATATACATGGAGGAGACTGTGGCCATCACTCTTCATCGCGCACCCTCGTTGGTAGGGTTTTCCGCAGCGGTTTCTACTGGCCCACTGCTCTACGTGACGCTACCGCACTGGTCCAAGCCTGCGAGGCCTGCCAATTCCACGCCAAGCAGATCCACCAGCCTACGCAGGGACTCCAGACGATCCCCCTCTCATGGCCCTTCGTGGTCTAGGGGCTGGACATCCTAGGGCCTTTCCCTCGCGCAACTGGTGGTTATCGCTACCTCTATGTCGCCATCGACAAGTTCACCAAGTGGGCAGAGGTCGAGCCGGTGCGCACCATCCCGGCAGGCTCCGCCGTCAAGTTCATCAAGGGCCTCATGAGCCGCTTTGGAGTTCCCAATCGCATCATCACCGACAATGGCTCCCAGTTCACGAGCGGCCTCTTCAAGTCCTACTGCGCCAGCCTCGGCACGCAGATCTGCTACGCCTCGGTGGCGCACCCGCGAAGCAATGGTCAGGCCGAGCGCGCCAATGCCGAGGTCCTCAAGGGCCTAAAGACAAGGAGCTTCAAGAAGAAACTTGAGGCTTGCGGCAAGGGCTGGCTCGACGAGCTGCAGTCCGTGCTGTGCTCCATCCGCACGACGGCAAGCAAGCCCACTGGCGAGACGCCGTTCTTCCTCGTCTACGGCGCTGAGGCGGTCCTCCCACTGGAGCTTAAGCACGGCTCCCCGCGAGTCCTTGCCTTCGACGAGGCGCGTCAGGATGGCTCGCGGGAGACCGATCTGCTGCTCCTCGAGGAGGGCCACCGTTAGGCCACCCTTCGTGCCGCGAGGTACCAGCAGGCCTTGCGTCGCTACCACAGTCGCCACATCCGCCCTCGCACTCTCGAGGTCGGCGACCTCGTCCTACGCAGGATCCTCTCCAGAGAGGGACTTCACAAACTCTCACTTATGTGGGAAGGCCCTTTCAGGGTTACTCATGTCTCCAGGCCCGGCTCAGCCCAGCTGGAGACGGAGGATGGAGTTCCTGTGCCTAACGCCTGGAACATCCAACACCTCCGCAAGTTCACATCCAACACCTCCGCAAGTTCTACGCGTGACCCTCACGCGTACGAGCGAAACGGGGCTGTACAAGCCCCGGAGTCTCTCATTGCGTTCGCCTGATGGGCCCGCGAGAGCTCCCGCCCACGTCTCAGTGGAAGCCCCATGCTCCACGCTGGCGGAACGATCGAACCGCGATCATGCCCACGCCTAGTGGAAGCCCCATGCTCCGCGCTAGCGGAACAATCACTTGAGGGCGCCCCACGGGCTGCACCAACCTCATGCTGATCCGTGCCGAACATGGCAATCATGTCTCTTTTTGGTTGCGTAACGAACTTATTACTACGTTACAGTAAAACTCTATTTCCTAAGATATCTAATGTATTGCTAAGTTGCTTGCCTCACAAGCTGTGCACGCTCGCGACCTTACCTCATGAGCCTCACGCGAGTGGGGGCTAGACACGGTGCCTGCGCTCGGGTCAGTCCCAGCAGCACTAAAAAACCCAAGCAACCGGGCTCTGGCTCACGGGCCTGCCCCGTACACGCCACCCCACCAAGGTCCTTGGTGTCCTGTCTCCTCGCGTAATACCCATGAGCGAATCGATGAGCATGCGCTGTCGTTGAATGCTCTGCGTGCAGCTATTTCAGGAGAAGGTCCCTGGAAGGATCTCGCGAGGTAGCACCCTCAGGACCTCAGGAGGCCAGCAGGCACCGCCTTGGGGGCTAACCCTCGGCGGTCGTCCTGGCAGGAGACCTCGCGAGCGGAACCCTCACAAGACTTACCCTGCGAGAGGCGGCCCACCATACTACCTCCTGGAGGGCTAAGTCTCCCGCCTCGCGAGCCACCCTCGCCGTCTTGCGAGCCTTTCCCTCCGACGGCCTCGCGAGCGCCCGTGTTCCTCTTGGCGCAAGCCGCTTGTGCGTTAAAGGTGGGCTCCCTGAGCATCGCGCCTCAGGGACCATCACTAGCTCCCGGTGCCCCTCGCTTCCTGGCCTTGTCCAGGCATCGCGACCGGACATACCAGCGACGGTTATGGCCGCTCAAGAGCTGGGCCCTGACAACGTAGAGCATCATGGCAAGCAAAAAGAGAGAGCCTCGCGAGGGCTCGAATGTCCGTTATAGCAAACATAAAGTATTTAACACCAGGGCATCATCGTCACGCCCCCATGGCCACGTCGATCTAGCGCAGGGTAACAAAGGGAAAAAGCACCCTAGGAGCTCGTGCCGCCGTCATCTTCACCGGCGCCGTCACCGTTGGAGCTCCCGCCACTGCCGCAGGAGTACTTCCCGAGTAACGCGCTCACATGGCCTTCCACCGCCCTTGCGAGCCCATCACGAAGCTCCTTGGGGACTGGGGCTATCACCTTGTCAAATTCGAAGTTGGGGTCAGATTGGAGGAGGTGGCTGAAGACGCGAGTCGCCGCCAGGAAGAAGAGGCCACGGCACTCCTCCTCCAGGATACCGTCCATCTCCTTGGCTCCGTCCTCAAGCCGTTCCACGAGCTTGGTGAAGAAGTCGATGTAGTCAGCGTCGCGGGACTCACGGTGGGCCCCAAGCTTTCCCTGGCAAATGGAATTCAGGGCGTTGTGGGAGCGGATCTCGAGGGAGTGAAGTACCTTGGCACGCTCGCGATGCTCCTGTCCCTGATCAATGGCGCCAGACCCGGGCTGCGGCACGGCTCTCCGGCGGGTCTCCGCCTCGGCGAGCGCCGCCTTGAGATCAGCGACCTCCATCCTGAGCCGCTCCCATTCTGACTCGAAGGCGTCAGCGTCCTCTTGGACCTTCCTTTCTCTGGCCTCCAGTCGGGCGTTGGCGTCGGTGACGCGCTTCACGTGAGCCTCCTGGGCATCGGCCAGCTGGCGCCCCAGCGTCTCTAGACGCACCTTCTCCATGGCCTGCTCGGCCGCCTTCTCCTCGAAGCCCTCCATGCGTGACTCGAGGTCTGCCTCGTGGGCTGCGGCCTCCTTCTCGCGAGTGGCAAGGGTGTCTTCCCGCACGAGGAGCGACCGCGCCCGCTCGGCGTGTTGGTCTTGGTGCTCTTTCAGGAGGGCCTCCGCCTCTTCGCGACGCACGATGGCCGCTTCGGCCTCCTAGAGGGCCCTCGCGCGAGCCCCCTCCGCTTCGGCGGTGTCCCTCTCGCGCAATGCGCGAGCACATTTGTCATGACTTCGGGTCGTGTCGACGGTGATGCTGAGCCGGCGCCACCCGTCGGCAAGTTTCAGGAGCTCTTCGGCGAGGTGCATCTCCGCGTCCTGGAAGTCCGTGCCGAGCCGAGCGAGCGCGGTCTTGGCGTCGCGCAAGGCTTCAGGCCTGAGCAAAGCACGGTCACTCGCGAGGACCAGGGGCCAGTCCGGGCCGGGCCCTCTGGCACCCTCCGCTGCGACGGCAAGGGAGCCCTTGGCGCCGCTTGCGTGGGGCGGCGGGCTCGCCAGAACGCCCCCCTCGTTCAGCTGCGGCGGTGCGCTACGGGGGCTGTCTGTGCCGGTCCTGGCACGCCCCTCAACTCCTTCCCCAGCGCCCAAGGAGGCCCCCGGCGGGGGGGCAGACGCTTCGGCCTCCCTCGTCGTCGCTTCCTTGCCCATAGCAGGGCCAAGGGGGAGGTCGTCTCTACCTCCTAAGGCTGCCTCCCGAGGCTTCCCCATTTTGGCCTCACAGGATGCGCCCGCACGCGACCCTGGAGGAGCGGCTGTCCCTTCCTCGATTTCTGTGCACCCCGCTCTGGCGTCGGGACGGCGGGTGGCCTCTCCATGCCCTCCGGCACCAGCGGTGGACATCGACGCCCCCTGCGGGCTGGGGGTAACCCTCGCCTTCGTCGTTGTCTTCTTCTTCTTCTTCTTCTGATCCGCGGCAGATCCCCTGCATGAATGGTGGCTCAGTTCCGAGCTGGGTAAAAGAACAAGAATTAAGGACGCCGGCAGAAGGCTTACTCGTTGCTGACGAGCCACTTCCTCTTCTTCTCCCCAGCAGACGGCTGGCTAGCGCTGCCTTCGTCGGGCATCGCCTCGGCGCCGCCGCTTCGGCCCCCGGAGCGTACCGCGGTAGACCCGGACGCGTCGTCACCCGTCTCCGGGCCCTGGGCGGCTTCAGCCTCATGACGGGCCTCAAGCGCTAGGGGCTCGCCCGCCCCCGCCGCCGCGGGCGGGACGCTCTCAGCGTCATCATCCTCGAGCTCGCAGATCAGCTGACGGCGAACGCGTGGCGGCACCCGGCTGAGGTCGTCCTCCGTGGCCTCCTCCGAATCTCCGTTGCCGCTGCCGCTTCCCAAATCCACCTCTACCACGAGGGGGTTGTCGCGGGGCCCGACGTGGCCCTCAGGCATGAGGCCCCACTGATCGAAGAGGGGCATCACCTTCACTAGCTCCTCCTTCTCTGGATAGCGAAAAAGTGGGAGCGCCCCCTCCGGCGCTTCCGCGGCAAGGGTATTGAGCAGAATCGCCAGGGTCCCTTCCAGCGCGTCTGACCCCAGGCCGCCCGGCTTCAGCCTCATGGCATTGTCCGCGCCGGAGTACTCCCACATGGGGCGCGAGTGCTGCTGAAGTGGCGCGATGTGCCGCCGCAGGTACTCCCTGACCACCGCCGTCCCCGACAGTGAGGCGGCCCGGTGCGTCGCCATCCGCTCAAGGACGGGCTCCATCCTCGGGTCGGTGAGCTTCTCGTCCCCCACACGGCGATCTTCTCGGCCGGGTCTGTAGGGATCATCAGGAGCCGGTTGGTCTGGCGCGCGTCCATATAGATCCAGCGCTGCCGGTATCCTTCCACCTTCTTCGCAACCCTCAAGTTGATAATGCCGTCCTCCATTCCCTTGACGGCAAGGAACGACGCGCATCCGGAGCGCTGGTCCGCCGCAGTTAGCCGCAGGCAGAAGAAGTGGCGGAAGAGCGCCACAGAGGGCCTCACGCCCACGAAGGCCTCGCAGTAAAAGGCAAACGTTGCCAGGAGAAAAATGGAGTTGGGTTGAAGATGCAGAGCGTGAACCTGATAGTGGGCAAGTATGGCATAGAAGAAGTCCGAAAATAGCGGTACCAACCCTGCATACACATTGTGGAGGAAGAAGGGGTAGGTCGTCGCCCCAAGGTCGCGCCGCGCGCGCGACCCCGGCCAGATTTGGGTCGCCTGATTCTCGTTCTGGCCGCCGGCGACGAACGGAAGCACCCTGTCCAAGCCTTCCTTGTCGTCGATGGCGGAGCGCTGCAGCGCCGCCCTAGGACGGGCGCGCTTGCGGACGGGGTCACCTCCTTCCCCCTCTTGCCGGCGGGAGCCATCTGCGCAGCGGAGGCGTGGACCGGGAGCAAGAACAGGCGAAGCTCGAAGGGGGGAATCGCGAGGAGCCGCACACAAGGAGGAAAGGCGCAGAGGGGTGGAGCGTGTGATGGAAGGCAATGATGGCCTCGCAGCGCCCGCGCCAGGATTTATGTCAGCACGGCAGTTCCCGAGGCGTCGTGGGGAAGTGGGGGCGTCGCCCATCACATCGTGCGCCACGCGTCGCGCCTGGCCGCAGGTGGTTAGGGCCCGCGCCGTTTCGCCCCTCCGTAGGCGGGAACATGCGTGCCGCGGGCCCGGGGGCTACTGTCGGGCCCATGGAACCCAGGGTATCCAGGCCCGTCTGCCTTTGGCCCAGGGCGCGACGCCTAGAGTGTGCCCGGCGGGCCGTCGCCACCAAGTGTCTCGCCATGCCCCCTCATGGGGCCCTAGCCTCCTGAGGCCCCTTCCTCAGGGAGTAGCAGGCAACGCTCAGCACCACCATAAAAGGCCTCGCGAGGTCCCCTCACGAGGCGGCTTCCCAAGACCCTCCCGAGGCGGCTTCCCGAGTGGCCTCACGAGGCGACTTTCCAAGGTGGCCTTCCGAGGCCCCCTCCCGCAGGCGCTCGAGGAGAAGACCGTTTGGCGTGTTGCGTGGACTGGAGCCCATCACGTGGGTGACGCGCGCGGTGACGAGCAGCAGCAGAGGCCGCGCCAGCAGGCACGGATGCAGATGGTTTCCTCTTTTGTGCTAAGGAAGCAGGGCCAGCTATCTACTCCCCAAAGCAACCCCAAAGGTTGCCCGATCGGCGAAGAAAGACCAAGACGGCGGGCGCGCAGGGCGGTGGTCATCACCGAGCCCACCGGCGCGTCATGGATCATGCTTTGGCAGGCGAAGATCACCTTTAGTCAGGATAGCCTGAGCGCCTGTCCCCTTTCAAAACCGCCAAGTGTGGCAACCCTTCTCGCCTAAATTTCGAGGGGGAAGAGGACTAAGGCGGCATAAAAGGGGCAGTGCAGCCACCATAGGGGGAGAGACCAAGAGAGAGAGAGAAGGGGGGATCCATCATCTTCAACCTTGTAAGCAAGAATTCTCTCATCCACGATAATCTCAACCACAAAGCAGGAGTAGGGTCTTACACCGCAAGGTGGCCCGAACCTGGGTAAACCGTTGTGCCTTTGCCCGTCCTACGCTAGCGCGCTCTCGCCGTAGTCTCGCCGTAGCACTGCCATGGTAGGGGAAGAAGTAGTAGAACGAGCTCACCCCAGTGTTCGTACCTTTGGGTCCCCGGAGCCCCACTTCCGACAGGAAGAAGTCAAGAAGCAGATTAAGGAGTTGCTGGAGAAAGGGTATATTCGCCCGAGTTCATCACCTTGGGGAGCCCTGGTACTCTTAGTGGAGAAGAAGGATGGTACCTTGAGGATGTGTGTGAATTACCGCTCTTTGAACGAGGTGACCATCAAGAACAAGTATCCTCTGCCGATGATCAATGACTTGTTTGACCAGTTAGAGAGAGCAAGTGTTTTCTCCAAGATCAATCTTCGATCCAGTTATCACCAGTTGAAGATCCGTGAGAAGGATATACCCAAGACAACTTTTACCATGAGGTATGGGCTTTATGAGTATACAGTCATGTCCTTTGGTTTGACTAATGCCCCTGCCTATTTTATGAGTATGATGAACAAGGTATTCATGGAGTTCTTGGATAAGTTTGTTGTGGTATTCATTGATGATATATTGGTTTACTCCAAGAATGAGGAGGAACATGCCGAACATCTGCGCTTAGTTCTGGAGAAGCTCAGAGAACATCAACTTTATGCCAAGTTCAGCAAGTGTGAGTTTTGGTTAAAGGAAGTGGGATTTCTTGGACATGTTGTGTCAGGTGAAGGGATTGCAGTGGACCCTTCCAAGGTTGAAGCCGCCACCGAATGGAAGGCACCCACCTCCGTCGGTGAGATTCACAGTTTCCTTGGACTTGCAGGATATTACCGGATGTTTATTGAGAATTTCTCCAAGATTGCAAAGCCCATGACAGAGTTGTTGAAGATGGACACCAAGTTTGTTTGGACTAAAGAGTGTGAAGCCAGCTTTCAAGAGTTGAAGAAGCGTTTGGTTACAGCCCCAGTGCTAGTTCTACCTGACATACACAAGGATTTTCAGGTGTATTGTGATGCTTCACGTCAGGGACTTGGAGGTGTTCTTATGCAAGAGGGAAAGGTTGTAGCTTATGCCTCACGACAGCTTCGACCTCATGAGTTGAACTATGCCACGCATGATTTGGAGTTAGCAGCCGTGGTGCATGCACTCAAGTCTTGGCGACACAATCTTATTGGGAATCATTGTGATTTTTACATGGACCACAAGAGTTTGAAGTATATCTTCATGCAGAAGGAGTTGAACCTCAGGCAAAGGAGATGGTTGGAACTTATAAAGGATTATGACATGATTTTGCATTATCATCCAGGAAAAGCCAATGTAGTGGCGGATGCTTTGAGCTGTAAGAGTTATGTTAACACCCTTACAGCAGGAGGTTTACCTCAGGAGTTATGTGACGAGCTTAGAGACCTTCAGTTAGAAATAGTTCCAAGAGGTTATGTTGCTGCACTCGAGGTTCAGTCCACCTTGTTGGGAAGAATCAGAGAAGCCCAGAAGTTGGACAAAGGTATTGTTGAGATAAAGGAAAATATGAGCAAAGGGAAAGCAGAAGGATTCCGTGAGGATGAGCAAGGAACCATATGGTTTGGGCAGCGTATTTGTGTACCCAATGATCCAGAGATCAAGAAGTTGATTCTTCAGGAGGCTCATGACTCACCATACTCGATACACCCAGGCAACACCAAGATGTATCTGGACTTGAAGGAAAGTTTTTGGTGGATCGTTATGAAGAGGGAAATTG
Organism: Elymus sibiricus; assembly: GCA_039707655.1. NCBI lineage: Eukaryota > Viridiplantae > Streptophyta > Magnoliopsida > Poales > Poaceae > Elymus > Elymus sibiricus. Next base: position 311,279,897 of record CM077674.1, read on the forward strand.
CTGAGTATGTGGCGATATGTGATGTATGTCAGATAGTAAAGGTAGAGCATCAGAAACCAGCAGGTTTACTTCAGCCATTGCCGATACCTGATTGGAAATGGGACAGACTTGGTATGGACTTTATCACGGGATTACCCAGGACCCGTTCAGGTTATGATTCCATCTGGGTAATAGTTGATCGTTTGACCAAGGTTGCTCACTTCATTCCAGTGAAAACCACCTATACAAGTGCTAAGCTGGCAAAGATATATATGACCAGGATCATATGTCTGCATGGAGTTCCGAGGACCATCGTATCAGATAGAGGAATACAGTTTACCTCAAACTTTTGGCATCAGTTACACGAAACTTTGGGTACCAAGCTAGAGTTCAGTACAGCCTTTCATCCGCAGACGGATGGGCAGACAGAGAGAGTCAATCAGATTCTGGAGGACATGTTGAGAGCCTGTGCGCTAGACTATGGGTCTAGTTGGGATGATAACTTACCTTACACAGAGTTCTTGTACAACAACAGCTATCAAGCCAGTTTGAAAATGGCCCCTTTCGAGGCATTGTATGGGAGGAAATGCAGGACACCTTTGATGTGGGATGGAGTTGGAGATCGCAAATTGTTTGGACCAGATTTGATCAGGGATTCTGAGGAAAAGGTTAAGTTGATTCATGACAGACTCAAGATAGCTCAGTCCAGACAAAAGAGTTATGCCGATGCTAAACGCAAGGAAGTGACCTATGAAGTGGGAGATAGAGCATATCTTCGAGTGTCTCCACTTCGAGGTATTAAGAGATTTGGAGTCAAGGGAAAGTTAGCACCACAATTTGTGGGGCCATACAGAGTTCTGAAACACAGAGGAGAGGTTGCATATCAGTTGGAGTTACCAGAGGCTTTGTCAGGAGTTCATGATGTGTTCCATGTTTCCCAGCTGAAGAAGTGTCATGCAGAGATGGCAGACATTCCTTTGAGAGATACAGTGCCACTGGAGGCAATTCAGTTGGAGAGCGATCTGACTTACAAGGAGAAGCCTGTTAAGATTCTTGAGACTACAGAGAGAATCACTCGTACCAAGATCATCAAGTTCTGCAAGGTTCAGTGGAGTCACCACACCGAGGAGGAAGCTACTTGGGAACGAGAGGAAGATCTCAGGTGGGACCATCCACACCTTTTTGCTGGCTAACCCGAATCTCAAGGGCGAGATTCATCTTAAGGGGGGTAGGTTTGTAACATCCCAATTTTATTAAATTTGGATGTTAACAGAATCATTCAATGCATATCATATTTTATTGCATTTTGGAGTTTTTCTGAATATTCAAATATTATTTTCCACTCAAGAAAAATATAAAAGAGAGGGGATAAAATGACTTCCTCAAATATAGAAGAGTTGGAGAATTTATTAGAATATTATTTGGAATTTTTGAGAGTTATTTGGTATTTATTTTATTTGCCAAAAGTGCATTAATTACATTTGGAAAATATTTTCAAAATTGTATGTGCTTAAATTAATGTTCACTATGTTCTATAATATCTTTAGTGATTTTATAAATTACTGTGGTATTTTTATAAATTCGTTTGATTTTGTTGTGGGCCACTGTTTGTTTTCTGTTAAAACAAAAAAAAACACAGCACCGCCTGGACCGAAACAGAGTTCGGCCCAGGAGCGCACCGCACGGCCTAGCCGCGCTTTTGGCTCGCAGCCTGCCCAGCGCCGTTTTGCTTAGGCACCGGCCGCCCGCCCTCGCTCGCCTCGCGCCGCCGCCACTGACTGGTGGGCCCGCCTCTTCTTTCCCAAACAGCCCGCACCTCCCGCTCGGATGAGCACGCCGCAGCGCACGCCGCCTGCAACCGCCGGTGAGGCCCCTCGGATAAGGCTTATCCGCACCTCCCCGAGCCTCGCCTATAAGTACCCCGGAGCCCCCTCTATCGATCCTGTCATCTCGGTCTTCCCCACGCCACCCATAGCCATCGCCATCGCCGTTTGAATCTCGCCGGCCGAACACTTTTCGCCGAAGCATTCCGACGCCCGTAAGACACCCCGGCCTCCCATTTCTCTGTCAACCGAATCCCCTACCCCGTGCGCATCTCGTTGACACTTTTGTTTTGCCCCTAGGTTCACTGGAGCGCCCGCACCGACGACGCCGACCCCGCCGGAGCACCGAGCCCCGCCGCCTTCGCTCCTCCCCGTCCAGGCGCCGCCGATGACCGCCACCACCACCAACGTTACCGCCTCGTCGCGCTCGTCCTCCCCGTCTACTTCACGGACGGCGGAGACCGCCGCAGCCGTCGTCCTCTTCATCACTGACGCCGCGCCGCCGTCGTTTTGGTCGCCATCGCCACTGCGAGCCCCCCCCCCCACTCTCGTCCATCCGATCGGGATCCTAAGGCTTAGATTAGATGTTGCTGTTTTATTTTATTTTAGCGAACTGGTATGTGCTAAGGATCGGCCGTCCACCATATAAACCCCACAGCGGACAGACGTCAGCCAATCGCAGCGCTTCGCGTGTCCAGGGACCCGGTTGCGAGAAAACTATTATTTCTGTTTAGTCCCTGAAAATTTGCAGATTAGCCCCTAAACTTCAATTGGCCCTAACTTTTTAACCGTAGATCCAAATTAGATGAAACCAGCGGCAAAATGTTCATCTTGATTAGATCTATCCAGAGAAACCATCCTTGCAAACTATTGCCAATTTCAAATTTGAATTGTTTTAAATTCAAATTCAAACCCTATTTGCCCATATCTCCTAAACCGTAGCTCCGTTTAAATTAATTCTTTTTGCACTATGTCACCGTAGAAAAATCCTATGATCTGAACTTTATCATGGCACTTTTCAAACAACTAGGATCTATCCATGAATATTTTTACTTGTATGCCTTGTATGCACTATAGTTCACATCACGTTGTTGAACCCATGTCATATGTTACTTTGCACTTAGAATATTTTTGTGCTAGTTAAGTGTGTTGTGTGTTCATTTGGTTTTTTCGAGCCCTTTTGTTTTGCATGTTATTTTGGTTCTTTGAATGATTGCTTATGTGAGTTTATTTATTTTGGCGATAGATTGTCCGGAGTGCGAGGCAGAATATTATCAGTCTCTAGAGTTGAACCAGCAATACCAAGGCAAGTTCACATTTGACCATTCTTTTAATTACCTATGTTTTTATATGCACTTAGTCCTTTGTGGTAGGATTGCATGGTAGGAATTTATGCCAGATGGCTATGCTTTTACCTAGTAGTTCATTTGAGGTAGGTCTGAACTATACAACCTTAGTCACCACCGTGTAAGTTTATTTTTGCCTCGCTAATGTAGACGTGGATTGGGGAGTGTTCATGGTGAGACATGAGTGACAAAGTAGTAATCAGGACCAAGACTTTTAAATGAACTACCTGGGCGGAATTGGTTTGAATGGTGGCGAAGTACAGTGGGAGCATGCATGGGAAATCCATGGTGGTGCACCACTAGTGGTCTGTCGCCCAGGCTCAAAGGGATCAAATGTGTTTTCATGTCTAGAAGCTTACGTGTGCAGCCACAAACCAATATGGGCTCTGGCTTAGTTGAGTAGTTAGTGTGACCTCTTCCAGGATAGGCTAGCAGATGTAGAATGAGTAGGTGTACCGGCCTATCCGTGGGTTAAGGGGGAATGCTTTCGAAAGACTATGTCTCAATCTTCCGATCAAGTTGGTGGTCGAGTCTTATGGGGAAAAGTGCGCAAACCTCTGCAGAGTGTCAAACCTAATCGATTAGCCATGTCCCCGGTTATGGACAATTTGAGCTTTTAGTAGTGGAAATGCCGGGAGATCTCATTACCCTTAATTTAATCAGTGGGTTTAAATAAACTTTGGGAATGGATTGAGTTGGGGGTGCCAACTCATCCTATGCTATTCTGTAGAAGTAGAACAATTTCTTTACAATAGGGAAAAACCAGCTTTATGCAAAGTTAAACTTTGAGCTTCCACCAGCCAAATTGCATGTACAAATAGGTTCATTATACTTGTGATGTGACTTCATCTCCCCTACTCCACCATTGCAGGTGCTTGCTCTAACTTGACAGTGTGATAATTGGTTGCATGTTGCATGTGGTGTATAGCTTGTATTTCTTCTAATTTGATTAAATTGCACCTGCTAAGTTTATACGTTATACATGTGAATATGATATGCCTTTCTGTATCTAGAATACACTGCAGCTATCTATCACACCATGTTCTTACATCAAAGTACTGCTGTTGTGTATCCTTCATCAATCACTTATGATAAGACACTTTTAACTTGGCAGTGTGATATTGGTTGCATCTTGCAATTTTTCGAAATTCCACTTATGACGAGATACTTTTAACTTGGCAGAGTGATATTGGTTGCATCTTTCATATGGTGTCTAGCTTGCATTGCTTCTAATTTCTTGAAAATCCTTTTGCTTAGTTGACACATCATAGGCTTGAATATGTCATGCCGTCCTATTTTTTGTACATATTCCATCCTCCTCATACGGTTGTCTTACATCAAAGTATTGCTCGTCTCTATCATGCATCAATGAGATCTGAAGAGCGAATTTTATTCTTTTGTGCTGTGGGTACGGCTTGACATGGCAAAGTCAAAAAAGAGCAAGGAAAAGAGTATGGTAGGGGATGCTGTTAGTCATTGGGTGCAACGGAAAAGGAGCTTCCCTCGAGATTCTGCTAGTACTTATAGTGCAGTAGAAGGTCAAAGTCCACCAGCTAAATCTACAAACACAGTATCCCCTGCCCCACCAGCTGCAGCACCTCCTTCCACAGTAGCGACATCTCAATGAGTTACTCATTCAAATGCTCCGCAAGTGGCATGTTCCCAAGCTGCCTTCCCACCTAACGCTATTTCTGAAGCACTGCTGACAATACAGGACTTGGCAAGATCAGATGAACCTCATGAGCATGAACACTAAGATGGTACGTGACCGAGTCAAGTTGCAGTTGTGTGCTCCTTTATATGTACTCTCACAGTTTGATGTGCACTAACAATTTCCATATTCATTGTTGAACTAGCACCTCGGCGCAAGAGGAAACAGACATCAGGGATAATGCTTGACAGGTTAACAAAATCTAAAGGAGGAAGAATGGAGATCCATTTTGAGGCAAGTTTAAAAAGGCCACGTGATGCTACAGAGTCAGCCAAGTTAGTATCAGAGGCAGCCATTGCTGTTAGGTTTCATGCACATATCCTGCCAACGTGGATCCAGTACAGGAATGACAAAGACGAAACCCAGTTTAACACCTTCCTTAACCATTTATCCATAAGTAATGTTATTCATCGCAATTTGTAATATTGTCTTGCTCTGTCCCATACTTTCTAGGTTGCTCCTAATGAGACTCCCATTCTTTTTTCTACAGATGAGGTTCAAGTTGGATCTGAAAGATGATGCAACCAAACAAGCATGTACTCATGTTTTTCAGTCTGCTTTGCGATAGTATCGGTATCACCTTAGAAAAACTCACTTTGAAGGCAAGTCTAACAATGAAATCGCCCAAACATCTCCAGTAGAATATATTACGGACGAAGACTGGACAGCCCTTGTTAAACACAGGTCTGATCTAAAGTATCAGGTAGGGTATATGTATGTGATCAGATCACATATTGAACTCGTATTTACGTTTGTGCCTTACAAGTCTATCTTCTTCTAGGCTAACTGTTTGAAGAACAAGACCAACCATTCTAAAGTGAAATTCCAACAGACAACAGGATCTCGTAGCTATATTGCACACTGCGAGGCTCTTGTAAATAGCTGCTATTTCCTCCTTTTTGTTGTGCCATATTATTGTATCTATATTGACTTGTTCCAAATACAGAGGAAAGCCCGTGCAGACCAAAAAGAACCTGAACCGAATGTAGTGCAAATCTTCAAGGATTGTCACACCAGCAAGATGAAGGGCATGACTACACCAGTCCAAGCCGTTGTTGGAAGTCCTTACTCCTCATGCCTTTGAACTGCTTGTTACTGTGACGTGTTCATTTAACTGCTTGGTTTGCAGCCAATGTCAGTTACTCTGTTCACTTTTATACACAGATGTCTTAACGTATCATTTCACCTTACACAGTTTAAAAGAAAGGAAGAATATTTGAAAGCACATTTGCTCCCTTGGTGGTTTTGGTAATTCATAACAACATATATCTCATTGAACTAATGTCCATTCAAGTTAAAGATTTCAGGATGTTCAATGATTGGCATGGCATGGACTAGAAATGTGGACCCCTCAAAATGCTAAGGACAAGGATTGGCAAAAGATCAAGACTCTACATTTTTGGTTTAGTGATCCAAGATCACAGTGAGTCCATAGGAAAGCCAATACTATTAAAAGGGGATGAGGTGTTGCTTAATGGTCTTTTTGCTCAAGTGGTTAGTGACAGTACTCCTAAACCCTCAACCACTCTGTCTACCCAAATATGTCCAAAACCCACATTCCAACTCGGCCCCACCAAATTTTCCTATCCGGAGCCACCAAGTTCATCTGGACTTAGCCATTGCCAAAACCCTAACAAATCGGATCCACCGATATGGATCTCGGTCCCACCGAGATGGCCTTGCCAACTCTCTGTAATCATTTGCAATTACTTCGGTCCCACCAAGTTTTGCAAATCGGTCTCACCGAGATGGCTTGCCAACTCTCTGTTGCCTTATTGCTTCACTTCGGTCCAACCGAGTTGATGCAATCGGTGCCACCGAGATGAGGTTTGCCCTAGCCATTGCACTTCGGTCCATCCGAGTTGTTCCTATCGGTTCCACCGAGATTCCTAACGTTCATATCTTTTACACAGTTCGGTGCTACCGAGATTATGGTTTCGGTGCCACCGAGTTGGGTCAAAAGTGTGTAATAGTTGGATTTTGTGTGGAGGCTTTATATACCCCTCCACCACCTCCTTCTTAGAAGAGAGAGCCATCAGAACGTGCCTACACTTCCACCATACATTTTCTGAGAGAGAACCACCTACTCATGTGTTGAGATCAAGAGATTCCATTCCTACCATTTGAACCTTGATTTCTAGCCTTTCCCAAGTTGCTTTCCACTCAAATCCTTCTTCCACCATAGCCAGATTTGTGAGGAGTTGTTTGAGTGTTGGGAAGACTATCATTTGAAGCACAAGAGCAAGGAGTTCATTAACAACACACCGTCTATTACCTTTTGGAGAGTGGTGTCTCCTAGATTGGTTAGGCGTTACTTGGGAGCCTCCGACATGATGTGGAGTTGAACCAAGGAGTTTGTAAGGGCAAGGAGATTGCCTACTTCATGAAGATCTACCCCGAGTGAGGCTAGTCCTTCGTGGACGTAAGCCATGGTGGAATAGACAAGGTTGCTTCTTCGTGGACCCTTTGTGGGTGGAGCCCTCCGTGGACTCGCGCAGCCATTACCCTTCATGGGTTGAAGTCTCCATCAACGTGGACGTACGATAGCACCACCTATCGGAACCATGCCAAAAACCACTGTGTCTTCATTGCGTTTGATATCTCCGATCCCCTCCTTTACTTACATATGCAATTGTTTACTTTCCGCTGCTATACTCTTAGAATTGCATGTGTAGGGTGATGCTTGACTTGTATTGTTGCTAAAATCTGCCTACAACTAAAATTGGGAAAAGGTTAGGTTTTTATTTGGTCAACTAGTCTAATCACCCCCCCCTCTAGACATACTTTCGATCCTACAAGTGGTATCAGAGCTTTGGTCTCTGTAAGTCTTGATTTCCTTTGCTTTGGTGATCATAGCCTTGGTTTCACAACCTAGGAGATTGTGGCGTCTAGTGAGGGTAACTATCACCGTAGAGGTCCATATTTTGATGGTACAAACTTTGCTAGTTGGAAACATAAGATGAAAATGCATATTCTTGGTCATAACCCCGCCGTTTGGGCTGTTGTTCGTGTTGGCTTGCAAGGTGATTTCTTTGAGGATGGCAAGGAACCGGATCGTGAAGCAACCCCGGAAGAATTGAAGATGTTGCAATACAATGCCCAAGCTTGTGACATTCTATCCAACGGTTTGTGTCCCGAAGAATTCAAGAAAATCAGCCGCCTCGAGATTGCAAAGGAAATTTGGGATACTTTGGTTGATATGCATGAGGGTACCGAGTCCGTCAAGGAATCTATGTTGGATGTGCTTCAAAGTCAACTTTACAAGTTCAAGATGAAGGATGGTGAAGGAGTTGCTGAGATGTACTCTAGGCTTGCTCTGATCACAAATGAGATTGCCGGCTTAGGAAGTGAAGAGATGACCGACAAATTCATCATCAATAAGATACTTAGAGCTTTGGATGGAAAATATGACACCGTTTGCACATTGATCCAAATGATGCCAAATTACAAAGATCTCAAGCCCATGGAAGTCATTGGAAGGATTGTTGCTCATGAAATGTCACTCAAGGACAAAGAGGAGCTACACAACAAATCAAGTGGTGCTTACAAAGCCTCAACCGATGCTCCAACAACTCCAAGTGACAAGCTAGTATCCAATGAAGAGATAAGCCTAATGGTGAAAAGGTTCAACAAGTTCTACAAGAACAAAGGGAAAGAAAGAAGCTCTAGTTCAAGACACTATGAGAGAAGATCATCAAGTCGTGACCATAATTGCTACAATTGTGGAAACCCCAGACACTACTCCAATGAGTGTACGGCTCCCTACAAGAAAAGAGACGAATCACCAAGAGGAAGACATAGAAGAGATGAATCACCTCATAAGGAGAGAAGGAGTAGAGATGATCGATATGAACGAAGACACTCTCGGAGAAGCAAGGATTCGGAGAGGAAGGACAAGTCATCCAAGAGCTACACAAGAAGAAGACATCAAGCTCATGTTGGTGAATGGGTTTCCGGCTCCGACTCCGACAACCACTCCGGGAGAAGTTATCACTCCAACTCTGACTATAGTCAAGATGAAGGTGTTGCCGGACTTGCTCTTGTGTCATCCAACTCCTATGATCTATTTGACTCACCAAATGAAGGAATTGGAAGATGCTTCATGGCAAAAGGCCCCAAGGTATCACACCCCGAGTATCTTGATTTCAATAGTGATGAAGATGATTTGCTTGGTGATGATGACTTACTTGTTGATAAGGATAGTGATGTGAGCTATAATGAAAATGCTAGTAATCATGATAGTCAAGAGGAAACGAGTGACAATGCTATGAAGGAGATTGAGCGTCTAACTAAAGAACTAAATGCTCTTAAGTTAGCTCCTGAAACAACTCAAGAGGATCATAGAGAACTTCTAAGAACTCATGAGAAGCTACGCTTCGAGAAGCTAAATTTAGAGCAAGAGCATGAGTTTCTTAAAGCTATCAATGACGATCTTCGAAAGAAGAGTTCTTCATATCTTGCCAAGCGTTTACTCTTGTCTACCTTTATGCCACAAGTTAAACCTAAGCAAACTAGCAACAAGGGTAAAAAGGGTTCTACCTCTAGTAGTAACAATAACAATGCTAAATCCAATGTTGTTGCTTCTAGTAGTTCTATTGATTCCACTAATGATTCTCTTAGCCAAGTTACATTTGAGCAAGAAAATATGCTATTGAAAGGAATTATAGAGAAAGGTGTCTACAAGAGTCTTGCTGGGAGTAAGCAATTTGAGGAAATTGTGCGCAAGCAAGGGAGGCACCGGAAGAACCAAGGTGTTGGTTTTGAACGAAAGTTCAATGCCAATGGAGTTAAGTGGGAAGAAGATCAATACCTCAAGACGAAGTTTGTTCCTCAACAAGAGAAGTATGATCCTACTTCCTTCAAGGGAACACAAGCTCAAGAAGATCTTCCACCACAAGACCACAAGCTAAAAGGCAAGGACAAGCTTCAAGAAGAGATTGATTCATTTGAAGAAGCTCCTCAAGCCATGGTCAAGTGGGTTGCCAAGACTTCATCAAGTGCTACTGCAACTCCAAGGATTCCCATCAAGTTGATGTGGGTCGAAAAGAAGAAGAACTAGAGAGTTCTTGAGGGTGACTCCACCAACAAACTTCACTCATATTCTTTATGGCGAGAACTTGTGCAACCAACTTCCACATTTTGCACTAGTTCATGGAGTCACAAACCCTCTTGTTGGTAAGGCAAGGGACAAGGTATTCAATGCATTCATGGACATCATCGTATGTGTATTTCACTCTATGTCTATGGATATCCTTGTATGTTCCTTGTGTGGGACTAACCCATGTAGGTATTGAAAGCACAAAACTCCAAAGGATTGCTCCCAACTCTTGATGGTCTACATCAACATTGAGCATCCACATCTTCAACATCTATATGAAGTCATCATCGACAAAACCCAAGGTTAGTTCATCCCTCTTAGGGGGAATATCACATCTAGGGGGAGCTTTGCTCTAAACAATTGAGCTAAAGCAACTCTAATGGTGTGAACACATCAATGTTTTATGTAAAAGTGGCAACCCCACTTGTGCTTAAACGATGAGTATGACCTATGATCAAATGTTCTCATTTGGCTCCTAAGTCAATATACTCATATATATAGATGACCTAGTCATCGCCATTGCTTGATAGATGCTAGAATTGATTGTGCATGTTTGACACATATTTCATTTGCTATCTTATTGTGTGAGCATGTTGGTTTGCATGTTTTCATCATTCGAGGACATCCATTTGTTGTTTTGATTGTCTTGGTTTTTCTGGCCAAGTGGATGTACAAGAATGCCTAAGTACTTTCTCTAGCTATCTATGCTTTCTTGTCTCAAATTCTATTCTTGCTGCATCACAAAAATTGAACAAGTCATTTTCGGACCCTTCGGGTGAGGAGCACTCGGAGCCACCGATCTGAAAGGGCTGAACCTCCAAAACCTTCTATCTGATTTCGGCCGAATCAACTCACTCAAACTCGGTCCAACCGAAATCATTTAGATTGATCTAGGTTTTCCATCTCGGTGCTACCGAGTTGACCCATTTCGGAGCCACCGATGTGCTAATCTGCGTGCAGTTACACATATCGGTGCCACCGAGTTGTTCAACTCGGCGCCACCGACAGCTCGTGGGTATATATATCGGGCGAGACCGAACGGTTGAAATTTCTCGACCCCCTACGACCTCGCGCCCCACAGCTGCCGTCGCCCTCGTCTCCGGACTTCGTCGTCGTTTCCAGCGCACCCTCGCCGCCGGATTCCGTCGCCGTCAACGGCAATCTGCTCCGCCGTTGCCGCCGTAGAGGATCTCCACCAAGTTAGGGTGAGATTCGATCCCTCTCGTGCTCCATTTTCCGATTCAATGCACGATAGGATTGCCATTATTCTTGCCACAGATTGCAATGCTTATTCCACCAGAAGAATTCCGTAGATTAGATGCGATCAAAAAATTTAGGTTTAAGTTTCCGCCGAACGCATCTCGGACCGACCGATTAGAAATTTTCGCCCCACCGATTTGGCCCCAGGCCATAGCACTAGTACGTCTTGGTGCCACCGAGTTATACGAATCGGTGAGACTGAAAGTAAAATCTCAGTGAAACCCTAGCATCTCGGAGACACCGAAATCCATCTCGGTCTGACCGAAATGGAGTGCAAGGTTTCTGTAGAGTGCTTCGGTATCACCGAGATGATCAACTCGGTCCATCCGAAATGCCTTCTGTGAAAACTTGAAACTAAGAATTGAACTCAATTTTTATGAAAAACTTCTGCTTTTTGTGATGACTCATCTACTCTGCCCATACCCATCTATTCACAGGGTCAGCTCAGCAAGATGTCAGATGACAGCGACAGCCAGAACAGGTCAGAGTAGCATGCAAAACTCAGTGAAGGATCAAGTCCTGTAGAAAGTTTCTATGAGGGAGAGAGGAGCTCTCCAGATCTTCCTAAGGCTGCCACTAGAACAAGGAAGAAGAGAACCTCAGACAGTGAGGATGAAGATTTTGATACCAGTGAAGCAGCAACAAAGAAGAAGAGGGTGGTGCTTGCTAAGGAATATAGCACCAAGCCCAGTTCTGCCAAAGATAAGACTGCTGTGAGGAAAGTTCCAAAGCAAACTATGCAATTCACACTTGAAGAGCCTAGTGACACAGAACCAGCTACAGGAGCAAAGAAAAAGAGAGTAAGAAAAACTACTGCCCGTGTGATTGGCAAACCTTCCATGATGATTGATGAGGAGGAAGAGGAGGAACCAGCAGCTGATGCACCCCCAACAAAAGCTCGGAAGCTCATGTCAGATGCAATCAGGACTGTTGCCCCCACCAAGTCCAAACCAAAAGCTCCAGCACCCAAGAGGTCAACCAGAAACATTTCTGCTGCTGAAAAGAACAAGGCCCCAGTGCCTGAGGCAAATGTTGATGAAGAGCCACTAGTGCTCAGGAAATTGAAGCCTAAGATTCCAGACCATGATGATGCACACCCAGTTGTAGAAAATATGATGCTAAGGAAAGACAAAGGACTGCGTCAGTGGAGACTGTCAGATCCTTATGCTGCAAGGAGGAAAACAGCTTGTGACTATCGCTTTCACACTCGAGAACAACAAGATTTCTATGAGATGGTATTGCTTGATAAGAAGCCCATTGTCAGCGACATGAGATGGGTGGATTGGGAATACATCGATGAAAATGAGGATTATTTCCCCCATGTTCATGAGAGTTTCCGGATTGCTGGTGTGGACTATTTTGTCGGACAGAAGTTGACCAAGTGGAATGATGAGATGATTATGCAGTTCTACTCCATAGCTCACTTCTATCCTGATGGCAGGATTGTGTGGATGACAGAGGGTATCAGGTACCAGTCAACCATCTCTGAGTGGGCAGGTCTTCTTGGTGCTCCCAAGGAAGAGGATGATGATGTTGATATCTATGCTAAGCTCAAGATGGATCACAACTCCATGGCCAACATGTACACAGCAATTCCCGAGAAGGACATCGAGACACATAAGCTTTGATCAGTGAAGCACCTGCTGCCAGGACTGGCCACCACTAACACTATCTTGCGGTACACCTTGTTGCCCAAGTCAGGAGATGATAAAATGATTCGTGGCCACTCCATCAACCTGCTGCACCTCTTTGACACACCTCAGCAATTTAAGGTGATGAGCTTGATTGTGGAAACCATCAAGAGGACTGCAGCTGATCAGAAGAGATCATGCGGATTTGCTCCACACATCCATATGTTGATCAATTCCAAGGTTGGAACTAGCATTTATCTTCTTGATCGTGAGCATCTGCCACTGCGTCCAGAGTTTGAGGATAATGTTATCGTGATGGATCCTTCGCATCCCACTTCTGCTCAAGCCCAACAGAAGATTCGAGAAGCCAAAGAAGCAAAAGCAGCCAAGGAGGCATCAGCTCCCAATGCTCCAATTGCAAATCTCAAGTCTCCAAAGGACCAAATGACTTATCTGCTGGAAGCCACCCTGAGGATTAAGCGAAGTCTAGCCAACCTCACCCAGAACCAAGCTAGCTTAGAGTGGATAGTCGAGACGAAAATTCATGATCTAGATGTTAAGATCACAGAGGACCAGACTATTGTGGAGAAGCTAAAGGATGATGTTAATGCTGTCAGGACAGCCCCGTCAGATGATAGTGGAGATGACAGACCAACCACGGAGAGATTTCAGACAGTGCCCAGAGCAGCCAGGTCTACTGCAGTGCCAGTTGTCGATCCGAGGACCATAGTCTCTGCACCTACTGCTGCTGCTATTGCTGCTACAGTGTCACCTTCGGTCTCCACTCCACCAGTCCAGCAGACATCTGCAGAAGTGTTGACACCTGATTTTGGCACAATACAAAATGCAATAGAGATGACCTCAAATGACAAGATATTCTACATGAGAAACTTCACATTGCCGAGTGGAACAACTTTGATGTTTGGACCATAATCATTCAGCATCATATCAAAGACCAAAATTACACTCGGATTGTCATGTTTAGGTGTTCTGAGTGCTTTTTGGTCGATTACGCCTCCAAGACAATCTCGGATGAAGGAATGCTCTACATGAATTATCTTCGTCTCGTCGAATCGGTTGATTTTCATATAAAAGTCGTCTCAAACCGGGTTCGTCTGCAAAAGTTAGAGCTATTTGAATGCAGCCCTGTCAAGAGGCAAAATACGGCGCGCCCCATCAGACACATGTCTGATGGGTGTCTGATGCAATGCGTGAGCAATTAGCCCTTCAAGATGGCCTCGGATCGAAAAACGTTCAACATGAAAGTTGTTCGTTTCGTCGAAACGGTCAAAATTGCTTTTGGGCACATTTTCATCCGAGGTCGTTTACTGCCTCAAAAAACCTTGCCGGAAGGTGCAGCCAGAAAACTTGCCGGGGAAAGCTTGCCGCCGTGAACAGTACCTTGCCGCGGTGAACAGTAACCTTGCCGGGGAAAAAACTTGCCGTGGTGAACAGTAACCTTGCCGGGGGAAAAGCTTGCCGCAGTGAACGGTAACCTTGCCGCGGTGAACAGTAACCTTGCCAGGGAAAAGCTTGCCGCAGTGAACAGTGAACAATACCTTGCCGCGTGAACAGTGACCTTGCCGCGGTGAACGGTAACCTTGCCACGGTGAACAGTGAACAGTCCCCTTGCCGCGGTGAACAGTAACCTTGCCGGGGGAAAAGCTTGCCGCGGTGAACAGTACCTGCCGAGGGGAAAGCTTGGCGCAGTGAACGGTGACCTTGCCGCGGTGAACAGTAACCTTGCCGGGGGAAAAGCTTGCCACAGTGAACAGTACCTTGCCGCGATGACCAGTAACCTTGCCGCGTGAACAGTACCTTTGCCGTCGTGAACATGCTGGGGGAAAGCTTGCCGTCGTGAACAGTAAAAACTGTCAAGGCCAATCCGACCAGATGCTGAAGATGGGCTCAAATACTTATCTAGATGGCCTAGGATGAAAAAGTGTTCAACATGAAAGTTGTTCGTCTCGTCGAAACGGTCAACTTTTCTTTTGGAGTGATCGTCATCCGACGTAGTATATGACCTGCAGAGACGATACAAGAGTCGGACGGTCCAGTCAGCTATATGAACGAGTCCGACTCAAAATTAAGAATGACCCCGTGGAGTATTCAAGATGGCCTTATTTGGAAAAGTGATCAACATACGGATTGTTGGCCTCGTCAAAACACACAAAATTGGTATTTGAACCGTCTCCATCGGAAGACATATGCAGATTCCATGGCCCACGCAAGGAGCAAGGCAGAAGATTGGACCAGATTCGGGCTGAATCCGAGTGGGACCAGAACTAGGACTCTAGGACGTGAATTGATGTAATTTTCTTGTAAGGAAAGCCTAAGTGAATCCTTTGCTTGTACGGGAAGTCCAGCCGCCTCTTATATATGTTGGGGGTGATGGTCGATTAAAACAACACACAATCGAACAATCATTATACTACTTTTTCATCTACGTTTTATCTTTCCATCGTTTTTCTCTCTCGTTCTTCGTCGTTCTTCATGTTGGAGAGCTGCGAGTACAGAGGCTCTAGGGGCGAGCGAATCGACCTAGGGCACCCTATTGCTGCCGCACTCCCTGACGGGGTCCCTCCCGGGCGTGCGGGGCTTCGGGTCTTCAAAAGCGTCTGCCGGCTGTCCTGCGTATCGCGCTGCCGGTCGGACCTCCTTCGACGTGAGCTGCGGTGCATCACCCCCGGCGTCGAGGGTACACGGTGATGTGTTCGTGTGCGAACACACTTTTTGGCGACTCCGCTGGGGAACTTTGATCCATCATCATCATCCATCATGTCTAATCTTCCCAAGCCCTCGGAAGTTGATGCCGATAACATCATCAAGCCCAATCTGGAGGAGTTATCGGCCGAGCATCGCCAAGCTTATGAGGAGTACAAGAAGGCGCGTGAAGAGAAGGAGTTGCAGGAGTTCCTTGGAAACTTCAAGAAGGATCGCCAAGGCAATATCACTCCGGTTGGAGAAATCAAGTTCCCTCCTCTTCAAGCCGAACAGGTTAAACCCCCTGTAAGTACTACCTTTTCTCCTGAGCAATGGGCTGAAATTGAGAGCCGTATTTCTGATAGCAATAATCTGATCTATCAAGCTTTCTTAGAAAATAATAATGCTCAGAAGAATATGCCTAATATGCCTGCTAGTATGAGAAACCCTAATTCAGCTTTGCCTATCTCATCGGCGCCCCCCATGCCGATGAATTATTTTCCCACCCATACCAATCAAATTGTGGCTGCACCGCTTAATCCTTTTATGAATATGCAGAGTTCGGTGGCGACGCCGAACCAAACCTTACCGATAGGTGGAAACATTGCTAGATCATTGCCGAACTATGGTTCGGCAAACATGCCACAATTTGTACCTGTAGTTGCTAACCCTAATCCTCCTATGCCAGTGCCGCAAGCTTCATCGTCTACTATGGACGATGCTTTAGCTAATTTTAGAGAGGAGATGGCTAAAACGCTTCGAGAGAATTTTGGTGTTGAATTACATAGGAATCGGATTTATCAAAAGCCGTATCCTGAGTACTTTGATGCAATTCCGTGCCCTCAAGGATATAAAATTCCAGATTTTGTTAAGTTTAATGGAGAAGGCACGAAGACCACGTGGGAGCATGTTAGCCAATACCTAGCACAATTGGGTGAAGCAGGCTCGATAAATGAATTGAAAGTGCGTTTATTTCCTTTGTCATTAACTGGTACTGCATTTTCATGGTTTTCTTCTTTGCCGCATGGCTCTATTCGTGTTTGGTCACAACTAGAGCAAAAATTTCATGATCATTTTTATAGCGGCGACAATGAACTTAAGTTGTCACATCTTACATCGGTTAAGCAGAAGCATGACGAATCGGTCTCCGATTACGTCAAGAGATTTAGAGAGACAAAGAACCGGTGTTATAGTTTAGTGATAACTGAGAGAGACTTGGCTAATCTTGTGCTCAATGGTTTGAGAACTCATATTAGAGAAAAGCTAGAAGGCTATGAATTTATAAGCATCAACCAAGTCTTACAAAGAGCTTTGGCTCAGGAAAGCCGAAGCAAAGATCTCAAAGAGGTGCATAGATATAAAACTGATCGTCCTAAGATGAATGTGGTTGAATATGATAGTGGTAACTCGGACGATGAGGGTGATATGTATGCTACTGAATTTGTTTGGCCATCTAAGGCCAAACCATTTACTTGCAATGATCTGAAACCGATTCATAAGAATCGTGATGAAGAGATGAAATTTACTTTTAATGTTGCCAAGTGTGATAAAATATTTGATGCTTTGCTGCAAGCTAAGATCATTAGGATATCTCATACTTTACCGCCGTTTGAAGAGCTGAAACGGCGTGCTTATTGCAAATATCATAATTCTTTTTCTCATGCTACTAATGATTGCAATGTTTTCCGACGACAGATACAATCGGCCATCAATGACGGACGATTGAACTTTTCTGAGATGCAAATTGATAAGCAGCCTTTCCCAATGAACACTCTGGATTTGGAGGGAAAAAAGTTACTCATTCGGCCGGAAGTGGCCAAATCTGCTAATAAAACTAATGTCATTGTTGGCGAGCCCAGGAAAGGCAAGGAGGACAGCAAGGTCTTAGGGAGGCAGGTTGTGCTTGACAAGCAACCTGATGGCAAGGAAGTGATCAGGATCACCATCAAGAATCCTACACTCGGGGGGCAACCACAGGTGCAGCAAGACGCTCGTGTTAAATTTGTTAAACCCAAGAGTCCAGAAATTGGCAAATGGAAGACGAATGAAGCTAAAGTGTAGCGCAAGAAAATCAAGCCAACTTTTGATATGTTGCTGTCCAAATATGCCAATCAAGCGGCCGGTTCTAGCTCTAACCGGTCAGCTAATTTGAAGCGTTCAAGATCACCTCCAAGGCAAGAATTTCAGCATCATGCAAGGACATATGGGCCATGGGCACCAAGACGGTGGATGGCGCCACCACCTTATGCGCCACATTACATGGGAGGCTTCAATGGAGGATGGGGGCAGCCCCCAATGGCCCCTTACGCTTTTCATCCAGGGTGGGCAGAACCAAGGAGGCCTATTCGTGAGAGGCTTTCTTATCCCACACGAGGCCGTTTGAACAGTGGTGTCAACCGGCCAATGCGAGATAGTCAAAAGAGTTTCAGCAATCAAGTGTGGCGTGCTAAATCTCCAAGTGCAGCGATCGAGTCTGGAAAAGGTAAAGAAGATATCAATGCTGACTCACTCATCTTGGGCACCGAAACTTTCACCACACAGCAGCCGATTGTGCATGGCAACCCTACTGAGCGGATACTTGTTATCGCGCCAAAGCACTCGGCTAATGATCATGAAGCAAGTACCAGCCAAGTAAAGCTAAGAGATCCTAAATACACTCAGCCAAGGTGGTGTCCTTTAGGGCTAACAAAAACATAGAAAAGAAAACTGCAGAGGTTAAGGAATCAAGGGATGGCAGAACAAGAGGCCGAGAAGCAAAGGGACAAGTTGTTCAATGACACTCGGCCCATGATACCAACAAAGCAAGTGTGGAAGCCTAAACCAATACAAGATGCAGCAGCTTCTACATCTATCACAGCAACACTTACACCGCTAAAAGAGGACGATGCAACCATTCTTACATCGTCCACGTCACCTATTACTTCTCCTTCACTCGGACAGGATTCAGAATTGGTGGACACGCCCGAGGAGGAAGACGATCTGTTGGACTATGAGTCTACACCGGTTCATGAAGGTATGGATATCAATATGGTGTATTACTTACCCGCTGAATTCCGTGCTGTAGATGAAGAAGGGGAAGTGGCTCAACTGGATTTTGGCCCAAAAAATGCAATATTTGAGAAGCCAAAAGAACCAGTGACACACCTGAAACCATTGTACCTCCGAGGTCATATCAACAGATCACCACTCGCTCGGATGCTTGTTGATGGTGGTGTTGTGGTGAATCTTATGCCCTATTCGGTCTTCAAAAAATTGGGTCTGCCAGATGAAGAGCTAATCAAGACCAATATGGTGCTTAATGGGTTTGAAGGCAAAGAGAAAACTGAAGCCAAAGGTGTGATGTATGTGGAGCTTACGGTCGGGAGCAAAACTTTGGCTACTGCATTCTTTGTTGCTGAGGTGCAAGGTAACTACAACGTCATACTAGGCCGTGATTGGGTTCATGCAAACCAGTGCGTACCATCTACTATGCACCAGTTTTTGATCCAGTGGGTTGATGATGAAGTGGAAGTCATTCATGCGGATAACTCGGCTTGTGTTGCTTTGGCCGATGCATCGGTGGATTGGCAACATCCCAATGCTACTTGCTTGACGGGACGCGACTTGTCAGAATTTGATTTTCTTAGCGCCACAAAAAGTGGTTTCGTGCCCGTTTCTTTAAAGCCGGTTGGTGGTAATCGGCTCCAAGGTATGATGTATTTAAATGGATTCTAACTCAGATTGGTTGCAAAAGCGTCTTGTTGAATATCGGTCCAATGAGAACGATATATATGAATCTATAGAGGAGTTAGTTGATATGGATAAATTTGGACAAGGTTTTATGTCGTCCGATCCATTAGAAGAGATAGACATAGGAGATGGTTCAATTCCTAGGCCGACATTTGTAAACAAAAATTTAAGAGCCGATCATAAGGCTAAGTTGATCGAGCTATTGAAAGAATATGTTTGTTGCTTTGCATGGGAATATCATGAGATGCCAGGTTTAAGCCGAGAGCTAGTGGAGCATCGGTTGCCTATAAAGGCCGGTTTTAGACCTTACAAACAATCGGCCAGAAAATTTAATCCAAAAACATATGACCGGATCAAGGAAGAGATCGGTCGTTTGCTTAAAGCTAATTTTATTAGACCTTGCAGGTGTGCCGAGTGGATTTCTAACATTGTACCAGTGGAGAAGAAAGGCTCCGGCAAGTTAAGGGTGTGCATTGATTTCAGAGATTTGAATAGAGCTACACCCAAAGATGAGTATCCCATGCCTATAGCCGACATGCTTATTAATGATGCTTCTGGACATAAGGTTATTAGTTTTCTTGATGGTAATGCTGGATACAATCAGATCTTTATGGCCGAAGAGGACATGTCCAAGACAGCTTTTCGTTGCCCTGGTTTTCTTGGTTTATTCGAGTGGACAGTAATGACGTTCGGATTAAAAAATGCTGGTGCCACATATCAAAGGGCTATGAATTTAATTTTCCATGATCTGCTCGGCATTATACTTGAAGTCTATATTGATGATATTGTTGTCAAATCGGATGCTTTCGAATCTCATCTAGCCAATTTGCGCTTAGCTTTTGAAAGAATGAAAAAATATGGACTAAAGATGAATCCTTTGAAGTGTGCATTCGGCGTGTCGGCTGGCAAGTTTTTGGGTTTCATTATTCATGAAGATGGCATAGAGATTGATCCCAAAAATATAGAGGCCATACAGAAAGTGGAGGCTCCAACGTGCAAGGGAGATATGCAAAAGTTCCTTGGCAAGGTCAATTATTTGAGAAGGTTCATAGCTAATCTGTCAGGGAAAGTCGATGCATTTACTCCTATCCTTCGGTTAAAGAATGATACTGATTTTACTTGGGGGGCAAAACAGCAAGAAGCATTTGATATGATCAAAAATTATTTGTGCACTCCTCCGGTGATGAAAGCACCCAGGCACAAAGAACCCTTTAGGCTTTATATTGCAGCAGAGGAAGGTGTTATTGGTGCTGTTTTAACTCAAGAAACTGAAGGGAAAGAGCATACTATTACATATCTGAGCCGACGCTTATTGGACGCGGAGACAAGGTATACATTTATTGAAAAATTATGCCTCTGTTTATATTATGCTTGCACAAAATTGAGACATTATCTAGTGCCTAGTACTTGCATAATAGCTTGTCAAACCGATGTCATCAAATACATGCTGCATAGGCCAATTCTTAGTGGTAGAATTGGCAAGTGGGCTTATGCTTTAATTGAATATGATTTGGCTTATGAATCTATAAAATCCATGAAAGGCCAAATTGTTGCTGATTTTATTGTTGAACATCGGATTGATGACAAGCATGATATTGATATAAACCTTGTCTCGTTAGTACCATGGAGATTATATTTTGATGGTTCAGTTTGTAGCAATGGCCAAGGTGTTGGTATTGTTTATATATCTCCTCATGGTGCTGTTTTTGAAGCCTCATGCCGCTTAGAATATTTTTGCACAAATAATCAAGCCGAATATGAGGCATTGTTATTCGGCCTGGAGATGTTACTTGCTATAGGTGCTACACATGTTGAGGCTTTTGGTGATTCGTTATTAGTAGTGCAGCAAGTGTCCAAAGTCTTTCAATGTTTAGACGAATCACTTAATGTTTATCTTGATAAGTGTCTAGATACAATTTCTACTTTGGATTATTTTAGCATTGCTCATATATCTAGACATGACAATTGGAGAGCAAATCAGTTGGCACAGCAAGCATCCAGTTATCATGTTGATCATGGCATGTTTCATATTTCTCAGAAGCCGATGTCTTGTCTTGCTAATATGGGAGAGGCCGAACCAGAGCCCACTGATTCGGCCACTAACAAAAAATCTAGTGCAGGTGAAAATCATGACTGGAGGAAGCCCATTATGGATTACTTGCGTGATCCAAGTGAAAGGGTGGACAGGACTGTTCGGCGTATGGCTTTCAAATATACAATAAGAGATGGTGGTCTTTATCGCCGAACGGTTGAAGATGTTCTTTTGAAATGTTTGGACGAGGACCAAGCAAGAATTGCTATGGGAGAGGTACATGAAGGCATTTGTGGTACTCATCAGTCGGCTCCCAAGATGAAGTGGTTATTACGACGTGCTGGATTTTATTGGCCGACTATGATCAATGATTGCTTCAGATATTATAAAGGGTGTGAAGCTTGTCAAAAATTTGGTGATATTCAATTAGCTCCTGCTGCTATGTTACATCCTATTATCAAGCCGTGGCCTTTTAGAGGATGGGGTTTAGATTTCTTTGGGCAAATTCATCCATCTTCCTCGAAAGGGCATCGGTTCGTGTTGGTGGCAACCGATTATTTCACCAAATGGTCTGAAGCAGTACCTCTCAAGAACATGACACATACGGAGGTAATTCAATTCATAACTGAGCACATTATTCATAGATTCGGCGTTCCTCAGACATTGACTACAGATCAAGGTTCATCTTTCATGTCACATCAAGTTAGAAAATTTGCCAAATCATATAACATAAAGTTGCTCAATTCATCTCCGTATTATGCCCAAGCTAATGGACAAGCTGAATCTAGCAATAAGATATTGATCAAGCTCATCAAAAAGAAGATTGAGGATAATCCAAGAAAATGGCATGAGTTATTGTCTGAAGCTTTATGGGCACATAGAATCTCAAGGCATGGTGCTACAAAGGTAACTCCGTATGAGCTAGTATACGGTCAAGAGGCTGTTTTACCAGTGGAAGTGAATTTGAATGCTTTGAGAATAGCCAAACAGAATGATTTATTGGCAGTGGACTTTTACAATTTGATGATGGACAACATTGATGAAGTTGCCGATAAACGTTTGGCTGCTCTGAAGGCTATAGAGAGGGACAAGCTGAGGGTAGCAAGAGCTTACAATAAAAAGGTCAAGTTGAAGAATTTTCAGGTTGGCAATCTTGTATGGAAAGTGATTCTGCCGATTGGTTCTAGAGATAGAAAATTCGGGAAGTGGTCTCCAAACTGGGAAGGTCCTTTTAGGATTGCAAGGGTAGTTCCTGGAAATTCATATTTGGTGGAATCCATGCAAGGAGTATTATTACCTCGAGCTCTCAATGGCAGATATCTGAAAAAGTACCACCCGAGTGTGTGGCAAGAAGCCTGATTAGGCAATGGCCGATATATGATTATCGCCCTTAGCATAAACATGACCGATACATAATTATCGCCCTGAGAAATATGAATGGCCGATGGAGTGTTGACATCGTCCTTAGAACAAACATGGTGCAAATTATTTTTCGGCATGCAAGCTTTGCCGAAAAACAGGGGGGCATGTGTTGACACCTGATTTTGGCACAATACAAAATGCAATAGAGATGACCTCAAATGACAAGATATTCTACATGAGAAACTTCACATTGCCGAGTGGAACAACTTTGATGTTTGGACCATAATCATTCGGCATCATATCAAAGACCAAAACTACACTCGGATTGTCATGTTTAGGTGTTCTGAGTGCTTTTTGGTCGATTACGCCTCCAAGACAATCTCGGATGAAGGAATGCTCTACATGAATTATCTTCGTCTCGTCGAATCGGTTGATTTTCATATAAAAATCGTCTCAAACCGGGTTCGTATGCAAAAGTTAGAGCTATTTGAATGCAGCCCTGTCAAGAGGCAAAATACGGCGCGCCCCATCAGACACATGTCTGATGGGTGTCTGATGCAATGCGTGAGCAATTAGCCCATCAACATGGCCTCGGATCGAAAAATGTTCAACATGAAAGTTGTTCGTCTCGTCGAAACGATCAAAATTGCTTTTGGGCACATTTTCATCCGAGGTCGTTTACTGCCTCAAAAAACCTTGCCGGAAGGTGCAGCCAGAAAACTTGCCGGGGAAAGCTTGCCGCCGCGAACAGTAACCTTGCGCGGTGAACAGTGAACATCGCCTTGCCGCGTGAACAGTAACCTTGCCGCGGTGAACGGTAACCTTGCCGCGGTGAGCAGCACCTTGCCGCGGTGAACAGTAACCTTGCCGGGGGAAAAGCTTGCCGCGGTGAACAGTAACCTTGCCGGGGGGAAAGCTTGCCGCAGTGAACGGTAACCTTGCCGCTGTGAACAGTAACCTTGCCGGGGAAAAGCTTGCCGCAGTGAACAGTAACTTGCCGCGTGAACAGTACCTTGCCATCGTGAACATGCTGGGAGAAAGCTTGCCGTCGTGAACAGTAAAAACTGTCAAGGCCAATCCGACCAGATGCTGAAGATGGGCTCAAATACTTATCTAGATGGCCTCGGATGAAAAAGTGTTCAACATAAAAGTTGTTCGTCTCGTCGAAACGGTCAACTTTGCTTTTGGAGTCATCGTCATCTGACGTAGTATATGACCTGCAGAGAGGATACAAGAGTCGGACGGTCCAGTCAGCTATATGAACGAGTCCGACTCGAAATTAAGGATGACCCCGTGGAGTATTCAAGATGGCCTTATTTGGAAAAGTGATCAACATACGGAATGTTGGCCTCGTCAAAACACACAAAATTGGTATTTGAACCGTCTCCATCGGAAGTCATATGCAGATTCCACGGCCCACGCAAGGAGCAAGGCAGAAGATTGGACCAGATTCGGGATGAATCCGAGTGGGACCAGAACTAGGACTCTAGGACGTGAATTGATGTAATTTTCTTGTAAGGAAAACCTAAGTGAATCCTTTGCTTGTACGGGAAGTCCATCTGCCTCTTATATATGTTGGGGGTGATGGCCGATTAAAACAACACACAATCGAACAATCATTATACTACTTTTTCATCTACGTTTTATCTTTCCATCGTTTTTCTCTCTCGTTCTTCGTCGTTCTTCGTGTTGGAGAGCTGCGAGTACAGACGCTCTAGGAGCGAGCAAATCGACCTAGGGCAGCCCATTGCTGCCGCACTCCCTGACGGGGTCCCTCCCGGGCGTGCGGGGCTTCGGGTCTTCAAAAGCGTCTGCCGGCTGTCCTGCGTATCGCGCTGCCGGTCGGACCTCCTTCGACGTGAGCTGTGGTGCATCACCCCCGGCGTCGAGGGTACACGGTGACGTGTTCGTGTGCGAACAAGAAGCCTTCGTGGATGCTCTTCTTTCGATGCTGTCTACGCACACCGGAGCTGCCAGCAGGAGATCGCCTTCAGGAGCTTCCAAGGATCGTGCTTAGAGAGCCGCATTAGTCCTATACCTTTTCGATCTTTTTGGTACTTGTTGCCAAAGGGGGAGAATTTGTATAGATCTTAGCTTCGAGAGAGAGAGAGAGTTTTGTTTTGCTTTGCCCGTTGGATTTCTCTCGAGTTCTTTTGTTTCAATTTGCTTTATAGTATTTTGTTTGATGTGTGTGCTTGATACTATGTCATGGAATCATGCTTCATTATGATTGTGAGCTACTTCATGTGATTGATCATACTATGCTTCTTGTAATTATCAATGCTTATCTTTATCATTATCTTGTATGATCACTTACTTGTGTTGGTGATGCGTGCTTACCATTCCACTCATATCATTTTGCGCGCTACACCAAGTTGTTTGTGACATGGAAGAGTGACCCATGAACCTAATCGATGGTGCATTTGCATTCAAACGCAAATTTTTAATAATGCACAAATTTAGCGGGAGCTCTTGCTTATCACATACTTCTCAAAGCGACGATGTATTTCATTCATTTATTCATTTGTCGAAGCTTTGATCTATATGTTGTCATCAATTACCAAAAAGGGGGAGATTGAAAGCACGTTTGCTCCCTTGGTGGCTTAGGTAATTCATAACAACAAATATCTCATTGAACTAATGTCCATTCAAGTTAAAGATTTTAGGATGTTCAATGATTGGCATGGCATGGACTAGAGATGTGGACCCCTCAAAATGCTAAGGACAAGGATTGGCAAAAGATCAAGACTCTACATTTGTGTTTTAGTGATCCAAGATCACATTGAGTCCATAGGAAAGCCAATACTATTAAAAGGGGATGAGGTGTTGCTTAATGGTCTTTTTGCTCAAGTGCTTAGTGACAGTACTCCTAAACCCTCAACCACTCTGTCTACCCAAATATGTCCAAAACCCACATTCCAACTCGGCCCCACCGAAATTTCCTATCCGGAGCCACCGAGTTCATCTGGACTTAGCCACTGCGAAAACCCTAACAAATCGGATCCACCGATATGGATCTCGGTCCCACCGAGATGGCCTTGCCAACTCTCTGTAATCATTTGCACTTACTTTGGTCCCACCGAGTTTTGCAAATCGGTCTCACCGAGATGGCTTGCCAACTCTCTGTTGCCTTATTGCTTCACTTCGGTCCAACCGAGTTGATGCAATCGGTGCCATCGAGATGAGGTTTGCCCTAGCCATTGCACTTCGGTTCATCCAAGTTATTCCTATCGGTCCCACCAAGATTCCTAATGTTCATATCTTTTACACAGTTCGGTGCTACTGAGATTATGGTTTCGGTGCCACCGAGTTGGGTCAAAAGTGTGTAATGGTTGGATTTTGTGTGGAGGCTTTATATACCCCTCCACCACCTCCTTCTCAGAAGAGAGAGCCATCAGAACGTGCCTACACTTCCACCATACATTTTCTAAGAGAGAACCACCTACTCATGTGTTGAGATCAAGAGATTCCATTCCTACCATTTGAACCTTGATTCCTAGCCTTTCCCAAGTTGCTTTCCACTCAAATCCTTCTTCCACCATAGCCAAATCTGTGAGGAGTTGTTTGAGTGTTGGGAAGACTATCATTTGAAGCACAAGAGCAAGGAGTTCATCAACAACACACCGTCTATTACCTTTTGGAGAGTGGTGTCTCCTAGATTGGTTAGGCGTTACTTGGGAGCCTCTCTGACATGATGTGGAGTTGAACCAAGGAGTTTGTAAGGGCAAGGAGATCGCCTACTTCGTGAAGATCTACCCCGAGTGAGGCTAGTCCTTCGTGGACGTAAGCCATGGTGGAATAGACAAGGTTGCTTCTTCGTGGACCCTTCGTGGGTGGAGCCCTCCGTGGACTCGCGCAGCCGTTACCCTTCGTGGGTTGAAGTCTCCATCAACGTGGACGTACGATAGCACCACCTATCAGAACCACGCCAAAAACCACCGTGTCTTCATTGCATTTGATATCTCCAATCCCCTCCTTTACTTACATATGCAATTATTTACTTTCCGCTGCTATACTCTTAGAATTGCATCTGTAGGATGATGCTTGACTTGTATTGTTGCTAAAATCTGCCTACAACTAAAATTGGGAAAAGGTTAGGTTTTTATTTGGTCAAGTAGTCTAATCACCCCCCCTCTAGACATACTTTCTATCCTACAATATTCTTTTGGTCATCTATAATCTAGTTGTGATGTTCACGTGTCCACACAATGATACAATAGCCTGTTTGTTTGATATCTGTTTGCCCGTGATATGAATGATGCCATACTATGTTCTTCGTATTTTAAACCATGTCTCTTTATCCTTAGATAGATGTCAATAAACGTGAGGAAATAGACAATACATTAGGCATGCTACATTGACATATGTTCCGAACGTGATTTTATTATGTACTTACCACTAAAATACAGGCTAAAGTATTACAGTGGTTCACCAAAATAAGTTATGTATGTCTCATTAGTAACTTCTTATCTGATACACTAATCTACAAAATTCAAACTTTCAACAAGCTATGGAACAAATGATTGAACAGGCACAACCTCCTGAAGGTGACGAGGCTACCACAGGCACAATGTCACCTCTTGCTGCAGTGCGTCAGTATCTCTCCACTAACAGTGCAAAAAGCACCTTCCTGAGTAATTCTGGGTTGGTTGTTAAGGTAACCTTGTCTAAACCGCCTACTGAACAAAATCCTCCGGCTAGACAGAGTGATATATCTGTGCTCCAGACACAACTCCAATCCCTAATGAAGGTCATTTCTGAAACAAGAATTGTGGTTGACAAATCGTCAAGATATGAATGGTTTTGAAACCAGACTATCGGATATTTGCTTCGTTGTTCAAGAGGAATGGCGCAAAAAGGGGAAGGTCATGCTGCTCCATCAGATTCTATAGCCTGAAACATTACCACTATGCTGAAATGATCTCTGCTTCTATACATCTCATGGTGCATTTATCTGCAAGGACTGTAAACTTTTATGCCAACAGGCCTTTTGTTGTATGGGTGTAATTTATTTTGTTGCTGTTAGGGCATATTTTACCCCAGTGGTCTCGATGATTGATGACAATGCGTTTTGCGGACTAATCATGTGCATTGACCTTTTCAGAGATTATATTGATAGGCACAAGACGGTTTATCTCCCCTCGATGGTAAAGAGTGAAGACGGTTATTCTCCGACGATTTCAGTGGCATGCAAGCGGTAGTACCGCTGGTGCCCACGGTAATACCGCTTATACAAGCGGTAGTACCGCTGGGTACTTCCGTGGCACTGCCGCTTGGGGTTTCCCCGAGCGTGCAACTCTCTGTTGCCGGTTTGCTTTTCACGGTAGTAGCACGGTAGTACCGCTCTAGCGGTACTACCGCCCATACTACCGCCGCCACTACCGCTTGCGGGGTTTCCTCTGTGCGCGCTTCTGTTTCCTGTTTCCCTTTAGCGGTAGTAGAGCGGTACTAGGACGGTAGTACCGCTTCGCACGGTACTGCCGCCCTGGCAGCCTCTACTACTGCTGCCTCTCCTGGTCTAAACCCCCTAAGCGGTAGTACCGCCAGGGGCAGCGGTAGTACCGCTCCGGCGGCACTACCGTGGTACACTTAGTGTGTTTCAGGCTAGTGCGAGGTTGTACCGCCTAAGCGGTAGTACCGCTCCTAGGAGCGGTAGTACCGCTTGGCTGCGGGCTCAGGGCAGAAAACGGTTGGATTTTTGTCTCCCTATATAAAGGGGGGGTCTTCTTCCTCCTAAGGTTGACCTCTTCCCCCAAGCTCCATTGTTGTTCCAAAAGCTCATTCTTGCCCGATCTCTCTCCCTAGCCAATCAAACTTGTTGATTCTTTAGGGATTGGTTGAGAAGGCCCCGATCTACACTTCCACCAAGAGAAATTTGATTCCCCCCACTAATCCCTTGCGGATCTTGTTACTCTTGGATGTTTGAGCATCCTAGACGGTTGAGGTCACCTCGGAGCCACATTCCATTGTGGTGAAGCTTCGTGGTGGTGTTGGGAGCCTCCAATTAAGTTGTGGAGATTGCCCCAACCTTGTTTGTAAAGGTTCGGTCGCCGCCTTCAAGGGCACCACTAGTGGAATCACGGCATCTCGCATTGTGTGAGGGCGTAAGGAGAATACGATGGCCTTAGTAGCTTCTTGGGGAGCATTGTGCCTCCACACCGCTCCAACGGATACGTACTTCCTCTCAAAGGGAAGGAACTTCGGTAACACATCCTCGTCTTCACCGGCTCCACATGTGGTTACTTCTTACCTTTACTTTGTCGTTGCTTTACTCGTGTTGTATCTTGTGCTTGCTTGTATTGTGATTGTTGGCATCATATAGGTTGCTCACCTAGTTGCACATCTAGACAACCTATTTTGTTGCTAACCCTAATTTGTTAAGAAAAGCCAAAAATTGGTAGTTGCCAATTCACCCCCCCTCTAGTCAACCATATCGATCCTTTCAATTGGTATCAGAGCCTCGTCTCTTTATTAAGGGTTTCACCACCCGAAGAGTATGATTGACGACGGGGATCGGATTGAGGAAGTGCCCGAGGCCATGGAGTTGAACTCGGTCACCCGAGACGACTTAAATGAAGCTATGGCTTCACTTAAGATGTCTATGACGGCCGAGGTCAAGTCCATGCTTAAAGAACTCCTTGAGGGGTTGAAGTCCACTCCCGATCCGTTGCTTGTGGTTAATCCCACCGCATCGGCGTCAGAGGCCAATTCCGGCAAGGAAGCGGCTAAAGACACTCAAACATCTTCCCCTCATGGTAAGAATGGGACGGGAACCTATGCCTCGGTTCCCCCTCCCCCGGTCTATGGAGGACCGGTCCCTACACCGCATATTAACCATCTTGGTCCTCCTCCTAAGCTTGTGAACGATGATTTTGCTAATTGGGTTTTTCGTATCAAGTCTCATTTGAATCACAACTCAACAAATCTTTGGAGAATTATTGAGCAAGGCTTCTACCCACATGACCCAAGCAACCTCACTCCAAGAGAAGAGGCGGACAATCAATACAATCACTCCGCATTGTTCATCCTCCAATCCGCGGTGCCTCCCGAAGATCTAGCTCACTTGCACCCCTTCTCCCGTGCAAAGGATTGTTGGGAACACATTATATCTTTGTACAAGGGGAGCTCAAGCATTCAACGGTCCAACTTTGAAGTGGTTCTTGATGAGGCCGATGAGTTTGTGATGAATAAAGATGAGGATCCTCGGGATCTCTACCGGAGATTGACAACTCTTGCGGTCGCTCTTCAAGATCATGGGAGCAAGGATACGGATGATAATTGGATCAAGCGCAAGTTTCTCAAGGCCATCATGCCATTCAACAAGGCAATGTCCTTCGTGATCCGTCAAAGACCAGACTTCCACACATTGTCTTCAAGTGAAGTGTTGGATGAGTTTATTGCCATGAACATCATGAACAAGACCGCCGACAATGCTCTAGCTCGTGTCCGGTCAAAGAAAGGCTCACCCAACCTTGCTTTCAAGGCCAAGGGTATTCCGGAAGAAGAAGAAGAAGAGGAAGAAGAAGAGAGTTGCCCCGAAGACACCAAATATGCTTACCACGAGCACATGGCTCTTGCGTCAAGGCAATTTTGGGGCAACAAGAGAAACTCAAGGCCCAACTCCTCCAAGAACAACTCAAAGGGCAAGCAACGAGTAAGGACCTGCTACAATTGTGGCAATGTGAGTCACTTCGTGGTGGATTGTCCATATGAGAAGAGGGAGGACAATGGTGGCAAGCTCATCCGCAAAGACAAGGCCAAGTCCTTCCCCAACAAGAACAATTTCAACAAGAAGGTGCCTCCAAAGGGCTTGGTGGTGCAAGAAGAGTACAACTCCGATGATGATGATGATACAAGTGATGAAGTGTTAGCAACGGCCACCGTGGCCATTGCCACCTCTTCTCCAACCTCGGTGTCCCTCTTCAAGGCCCCCAATGAGAACATCATCGCCAAGTGCCTCATGGCCAAAGGTATCAACAAGGTAACCTCCAACATCAAAACCACTACCACTACTACTCCTTCATTGTTGGATTGTGTGGATGATAGTGAGATGGTAAAGGTTGATGAGAATGAGTTTGATAAGTTCTTGAGTAAGCTCAAAGGTGAGACCAAGAAGCACTTTGTTGCTCTCTTGTAACAACTTGGTGAGGCCAATGATATCATTGAGTCTCACGAAGAGACTATCACTAACTTGCAAGGCCATAGTCGTGATTATGCCGATGAGATTACGGATATTTCCATTGCTCTTGAGGAAGAGCGAGGTCTTCGTTTGGCTCTTGAGGAGTCACACAACGTTGACCTTGCCCAATTAAAGAAAGATCTTGAACATGCTCAAGTTCTCACTCGTGTGCTCAAATCCGACAAGGTTGACCTTGGAGTTGGCCATGCTAGACTCAAGGAGGAGTTTGAGCTACTTGAGAAAGCCCACAAGGTTTTGACGAGTGCTCATGGCTCTCTCAAAGAGTCTCATGATCAACTCCAAGTGAAGCTAACAACGGAAATAGCCACTTGTCCTTCCGTTCGTTTTAATTGATAATGCCATTGCTACTAACCCTTGTTGTGAGCATGAGCATCTTGTGGAGGAGAATGACAAGTTGAAAGAGCAAATCGAGAAAGGCTTTGTGACTTGCATACAAGGCGAGAAGAACCTCAACGAACTTTTGAGCAATCAAAAGGAAGTTGTGGCAAAGGAGGGACTTGGGTTTGTGCCCAAGTCAAAGAAGAAGAAGAAGAACAAGACCAAGAAACCTCTCCCTCTCAAAGAGGTATTTGTCAAGAAGGGAGAGGGTGCTCATAAGGAGAAGAAGAACAAGGTGGTGGGTGGAAAGGTCAAGAAGGACAAACTCACTCCATCGAACAAAGCCAGCGACTTTAACCCTTCTTATGTTTTATGCCGTGCTAGTGATGGGCATGTTTATGCCAAATTTGTTGGTTCTTATTATGAGTACATTGAATGGTCTATTTGGGTTCCTAAGACCCTTGTTACTAACATCAAAGGACCCATTCAAAAATGGGTACCTAAAACCAAGCATTGATCTCTTGTAGGAGTTTGCTTCCGGTGGAGGATCATGGTTGCTTGATAGTGGAGCAACAAATCATATGACCGGGAGCAAGCATTTGGTGGTGGACGTGCAACCAAGCTCATCTATGCCCACTCATGTTCAATTCGGTGATGCCTCAACATCTAAGGTATTGGGCCTTGGCAAGGTTGTGATTTCTCATGATTTATCAATCGAGAAAGTCATGCTTGTTGAGACCTTTGCATACAATTTACTTTCCGTTCATCAACTTGCACTTATGGGCTTTGCCACATTCTTTGACCTTGATACCGTGGCCCTTTTGTGGAGCAAGACTCTTAAAGTAGCTTTTGTTGGGCATGTCGAGAACGGTCTCTATGTGGTTAACTTCTCGGAGCGACCCACTAAGATCGCGACTTGCCTAATGGCTAAAGTTGATGTGGGATGTGTTGGGGAACGTTGCATGGGAAACAAAAATTTTCCTACGCACACATAAGATCTATCCATGGTGATGAGCATCTACGAGAGGGAGAGTGAATCTACATACCCTTGTAGATCGCTAAGCGGAAGCGTTAATAAACGCGGTTGATGTAGTCGAACGTCTTCGCGATCCAAATCGCCGAGCGTCCCGCGATCCAATCACGATCCTTCCGATCTAGTGCCGAACGGACGGCACCTCCGCGTTCAACACACGTACGGCTTGATGACGCCTTCACCTCCTCGATCCAGCGAGCGATGATGAAGTAGTGGTTGAGTTCCAGCAGCACGACGGCGTGGTGATGGTGGTGAGGAACAATCTCTGCAGGGCTTCGCCAAGCACTACGGAGATTATGACGGAGGAACTAGAGGGTTAGGGTTGCCGCACACGGCTTGGGGAAATCTTGATGTGTCCCGTGTGCTAGCCCTGCCCCTCTATTTATATGTTGAGCCTTGGGGTCTAAACTTGGAGTAAAAGCCTCCTCCGGGTCGGTTTTGCCCGCACAAGGTCGGTTTGGCCCGCAGGAAAAGAGTCCAACTCGGATCCCTGCCGAACCGTGCACAGCCGCGCACAAGCGGTAGTACCGCTTCACACAAGCGGTAGTACCGCTTGGGCGGTAGTACCGCTTCACACAAGCGGTAGTACCGCTCTGGCGGTAGTACCGCTTCACCAAGCGGTAGTACCGCTTACGCGGCAGCAAAACTACTTTTGCACTTTCCAATACCTTGTGGGCTTTATCCCTTTGGCTCATATAAAGTGTTGCTGCACCCGAACACTTCGGTAAACATCCGGAATCCCTTCCGGTGAACTCCGGAACCCTTCCAGAGATCAAAACACTATTATCACATATATCAATCTTTACCTCCGGACTATTCCGGAGATCCTCGTCATGTCCGGGATCTTATCCGGGACTCCGAACAACTTTCGGTCACCAACATAATAACTCAATTATACTAATCGTCACCAAACGTTAAGTGTGTAGACCCTGCGGGTTCGAGAACTATGTAGACATGACCGAGACACCTCTACGGCCAATAACCAATAGCGGGACCTGGATGCCCATATTGGCTCCTACATATTCTACGAAGATCTTTATCGGTCGAACCTCTATGTCAAGGATTCAGTTAATCCCGTATGCTGTTCCCTTTGTTCTTCGGTATGTTACTTGCCCGAGATTCGATCGTCGGTATCACTATACCTAGTTCAATCTCGTTACCGGCAAGTCTCTTTACTCGTTCCGTAATACAAGATCCTGTGGCTAACTCTTTAGTCACTTTGCTTGCAAGGCTCAATGTGATGTTGTATTACCGAGTGGGCCCTGAGATACCTCTCCGTCATACGGAGTAACAAATCCCAGTCTTGATCCATGCCAACCCAACAGACACCCTCGGAGATACCTGTAGAGCACCTTTATAGTCACCCAGTTACGTTGCGACGTTTGATACACACAAGGTATTCCTCCGGTGTCAGTGAGTTGCATGATCTCATGGTCAAAGGAACAGATACTTGACATGCAGAAAACAATAGCAATAAACTGACACGATCAAATGCTACGTTTACAGTTTGGGTCTTGTCCATCACATCATTCTCCTAATGATGTGATCCCGTTATCAAATGACATCTCATGTCAATGGCTAGGAAACCTTAACCATCTTTGATCAACGAGCTAGTCAACTAGAGGCTTACTAGGGACACAGTGTTGTCTATGTACCCACACATGTATTTGAGTTTCCAATCAATACAATTATAGCATGGATAATAAACGATTATCATTAACAAGGAAATATAATAATAACCAATTTATTATTGCCTCTAGGGCATATTTCCAACAGTCTCCCACTTGCACTAGAGTCAATAATCTAGTTCACATCACTATGTGATTTACATTGTAATGAATCGAACACCCATGCAGTTCTGGTGTTGTTCATGTTTAGCCCTTGGAAGAGGTTTAGTCATCGGATCTGCAACATTTAGATCCGTGTGTACTTTGCAAATATTTATGTCGTCCTCCTTGATGTAATCGCGGATGGAATTGAAACGTCGCTTTATGTGTCTGGTCCTCTTGTGAAATCTTGGTTCCTTGGCTAGAGCAATGGCACCAGTATTATCACAAAACAGAGTCATTGGGTTAAGTGCACTAGGCACTACTCCAAGATCTGTCATGAACTCCTTCATCCAGACACCTTCCTTCGCCGCCTCCGAGGCAGCGATGTACTCCGCTTCGCATGTAGAATCTGCTACCACGCTTTGCTTGGAACTGCACCAGCTAACCGCACCCCCATTAAGAATAAATACGTATCCGGTTTGCGACTTAGAGTCATCCGGATCAGTGTCAAAGCTTGCATCGACGTAACCCTTTACGACGAGCTCTTGATCACCTCCATAAACGAGAAACATGTCCTTAGTCCTTTTCAGGTACTTCAGGATATTCTTGACCGCCGTCCAGTGTTCCATTCCTGGATCACTTTGAAACCTTCCGACCATACTTATGGCAAGGCTGACATCGGGTCTTGTGCACAGCATTGCATACATGATAGAGCCTATGGCCGAAGCATAGGGGATGACACTCATCTTTTCTCTATCTTCTGCAGTCACTGGGCATTGAGTCTTACTCAACTTCACACCTTGCAAAACAGGCAAGAACCCCTTCTTGGACTGATCCATTTTGAACTTCTTCAAAATCTTATCAAGGTATGTGCTTTGTGAAAGTCCTATTAAGCGTCTTGATCTATCTCTATAGATCTTGATGCCTAATATGAAAGCAGCTTCTCCTAGGTCCTTCATTGAAAAACTCTTGTTCAAATATTCCTTTACGCTTTCCAGCATTTCTATATTGTTTCCAATCAGCAATATGTCATCCACATATAATATTAGAAACGCTATAGAGCTCCCACTCACTTTCTTGTAAATACAAGCTTCTCCGTAAACTTGTATAAACTCGAACGCTTTGATCACATCATCAAAACGAAGATTCCAACTCCGAGATGCTTGCACCAGTCCATAAATGGATCGCTGGAGTTTGCAAACTTTGTCAGCATTCTCTGGATCGACAAAACCTTCTGGTTGCATCATATACAACTCTTCCTTAAGGTAACCGTTAAGGAACGCTGTTTTGACATCCATCTGCCAAATTTCATAATCGAAAAAGGCAGCTATTGCTAACATGATTCTGACGGACTTAAGCATCGCTACGGGTGAGAAGGTCTCATCGTAGTCAACTCCTTGAACTTGTGAAAAACCCTTTGCCACAAGTCGAGCTTTATAGACGGTGACATTACCGTCCGCGTCCGTCTTCCTCTTAAAGATCCATTTGTTCTGAATGGCCTTACGCCCTTCAGGTAATACTTCCAAAGTCCATACTTTGTTTTCATACATGGATCCCATCTCGGATTTCATGGCCTCTAACCACTTCTCGGAATCCGGGCCCATCATCGCTTCTCCATAGCTCGTAGGTTCATCGTTGTTTAACAACATGACCTCTAAGACAGGGTTGCCGTACCACTCAGGAGCAGTACGCGTCCTTGTCGACCTACGAGGTTCGATAGCAACTTGATCCAAAGCTTCATGATCATCATCATTAACTTCCTCTTCAGCTAATGTAGGCTCAACAGAAACAACTTTCTGCGTTGCGCTACTCTTAGGTTGAAGTAAAGGTTCAATAACCTCATCAAGTTCTATCTTCCTCCCACTCAATTCTTTCGAGAGAAACTCTTTCTCAAGAAATGTTCCGTTTTTAGCGACAAACACTTTGCCTTCGGATCTGAGGTAGAAGGTATACCCAACTGTCTCTTTTGGGTATCCTATGAAGACGCATTTCTCCGCTTTGGGTTCCAGCTTTTCAGGCTGAAGCTTTTTGACATAAGCATCACATCCCCAAACTTTAAGAAACAACAGCTTTGGCTTCTTGCCAAACCAAAGTTCATATGGCGTCGTCTCAACGGATTTCGATGGTGCCCTATTTAAAGTGAATGCAGCTGTCTCTAATGCATAACCCCAAAACGATAGTGGCAAATCGGCAAGAGACATCATAGATCGCACCATATCCAATAAAGTTCGATTACGACGTTCGGACACACCATTACGCTGTGGTGTTCCAGGCGGTGTCAATTGTGAAACAATTCCACACTGTCTTAAGTGACTGCCAAACTCATAACTCAGATATTCTCCTCCTCGATCAGATCGTAGGAATTTAATCTTCTTGTTACGATGATTCTCAACTTCACTCTGAAATTGTTTGAACTTTTCAAATGTTTCAGACTTGTGTTTCATTAAGTAAATATACCCATATCTACTTAAGTCATCAGTGAAGGTGAGAAAGTAACGATAACCACTGCGCGCTTCAATACTCATCGGACCGCACACATCAGTATGTATGATTTCCAATAAGTCACTTGCCCGTTCCATTGTTCCAGAGAACGGCGTTTTAGTCATCTTGCCCATGAGGCATGGCTCACATGTGTCAAGTGATTCAAAATCAAGTGACTCCAAAAGTCCATCAGCATGGAGCTTCTTCATGCGTTTTACGCCAATATGACCTAAACGGCAGTGCCACAAGAAAGTGGTATTATCATTATCAATTCTATATCTTTTGGCATCAATGTTATGAACATGTGTATCATTACTATCGAGATTCAACAAGAATAAACCCCTCACATTGGGTGCATGACCATAAAAGATATTACTCATATAAATAGAACAACCATTATTCTCTGATTTAAATGAGTAACCGTCTCGCAATAAACAAGATCCAGATATAATGTTCATGCTTAACGCAGGCACCAAATAACACTTATTTAGGTTCATCACTAATCCCGACGGTAATCGAAGAGCGAGCGTGCCAACGGCGATCACATCAACCTTGGAACCATTTCCCACGCGCATCGTCACTTCGTCCTTTGCCAGCCTCCGTCTATTCCGCAGTTCCTGTTTTGAGTTGCAAATATGAGCAACCGCACCGGTATCAAATACCCAGGCACTACAACGAGAGTTGGTAAGGTACACATCAATAACATGTATATCATATATACCTTGTTTGTTGTTGGCCGCCTTCTTGTCAGCCAAATACTTGGGGCAATTCCGCTTCCAGTGTCCAGTTCCCTTGCAATGAAAACACACAGTTTCTGGTTTGGGTCCAGCCTTGGGTTTCTTCACGAGAGGAGCAACTGCTTTGCCACTCTGCTTGGAGTTACCCTTCTTACCCTTGCCATTTTTCTTGAAACTAGTGGTTTTATTGACCATCAACACTTGATGCTCCTTCTGAATTTCAGACTCAGCGGCTTTCAGCATCGCAAACAGCTCGGCGACTGACTTGTTCATCCCGTGCATGTTATAGTTCAACACGAAGCTCTTGTAGCTAGGTGGCAATGATTGAAGAACTCTGTCAGTGATAGCCTCTGGCGGAAGGGGCATCCCTAACTCAGCCAGACGGGTGGAGTACCCAGACATTCTGAGCACGTGATCACTGATAGACCCGTTCTCCTCCATCTTGCAAGCATAGAACTTATCGGAGATCTCATATCTCTCGATCCGGGCATTCTTCTGAAAGATAAACTTCAACTCCTGGAACATCTCATATGCTCCATGACGTTCAAAACGTCTTTGAAGTCCCGGTTCTAAGCCATACAACATTGCACATTGAACTATTGAGTAATCATCAGAACGAGCCTGCCAGGCGTTCACAACGTCTAGAGACTCAACTGGAGCGGGTGGATCACCAAGCGGTGCATCAAGGACATAAGCCTTCTGGGAAGCCGTAAGGATAATCCTTAGATTACGGGCCCAGTCCACAAAGTTACTTCCATCATCTTTCAACTTAGCTTTCTCTAGGAACGCATTAAAATTCAGGGGTGCTACTGCGCGAGCCATGATCTACAACATAAATATAGCAAAGACAACTTAGACTATTGTTCTAGATAATGAGTTTAGTTAATCATATTACTTAAAAACTCCCACTCAAATTGACATCCCTCCGATCATTCGAGTGTTACATGATCCAAATCCACCAACTCAAGTCCGATCATCACGTGAGTTGAGGTGGTTTCAATGGTGAACATCTTCATGTTGATCATATCTACTATATGACTCATGTTCGACCTTTCGGTCTCTTGTGTTCCGAGGCCATGTCTGTACATGCTAGGCTCGTCAAGTTTAACCCGAGTGTTCCGCACGTGCAACATGGCTTGCACCCGTTGTATGCGAACGTAGAGTCTATCACACCCGATCATCACGGCGTGTCTCGAAACGACGAACTTTCGCAACGGTGCACACTTGGGGAGAACACAATTTATCTTGAAATTTAAGTGAGGGATCACCTTATAATGCTACCGTCGTCCTAAGCAAAATAAGATGCATAAAAGGATTAACATCACATGCAAATCATAAGTGACATGATATGGCCATGAACTTGTGCTTTTGATCTCCATCTCCAAAGCACCGGCATGATCTCCATCGTCACCGGCATGACACCATGATCTCCATCATCTTGATCTCCATCAACGTGTCGCCATAAGGTTGTCGCGCCGACTGTTGCTTCCACGACTATAGCTAACGTTTAGCGATAAAGTAAAGCATTACATAGCGCTTAATGATTGACACGCAGGTCATACAATAATTAAAGACAACTCTATGGCTCCTGCCAGTTGCCGTACTCATCGACATGCAAGTCGTGATATTCTATACAAAACATGATCATCTCATACATCACATATATCTCATCATGTAATTGGCCATATCACATCACAACATACCCTGCAAAAACAAGTTAGACGTCCTCTAATTGTTGTTGCAAATTTTACGTGGCTGCTATGGGTTTGCAAGAACCGTTCTTACCTACGCAAAACCACAACGTGGTGTAGTGATTGCTTTTTGATCTTCTAAAAGAACCCTCTTCATTGAACCGATTCAACTAAAGTGAGAGAGACAGACACCCGCCAGTCACCTTTATGCAACAAGTGCACGCAGCGGTAAAACCAGTCTCGCGTAAGCGTACGCGTAATGTCGGTCCGGGCCGCTTCATCTCACAATACCGCTGAATCAAGTATCAACTAGTAACGGCAAGCAATATGTATACACCCACGCCCACAACTCGTTTGTGTTCTACTCGAGATCTCATCTACGCATAGACCTAGCTCATGATGCCACTGTTGGGGAACGTTGCATGGGAAACAAAAATTTTCCTACGCACACATAAGATCTATCCATGGTGATGAGCATCTACGAGAGGGAGAGTGAATCTACATACCCTTGTAGATCGCTAAGCGGAAGCGTTAATAAACGCGGTTGATGTAGTCGAACGTCTTCGCGATCCAAATCGCCGAGCGTCCCGCGATCCAATCACGATCCTTCCGATCTAGTGCCGAACGGACGGCACCTCCGCGTTCAACACACGTACGGCTTGATGACGCCTTCACCTCCTCGATCCAGCGAGCGATGATGAAGTAGTGGTTGAGTTCCAGCAGCACGACGGCGTGGTGATGGTGGTGAGGAACAATCTCTGCAGGGCTTCGCCAAGCACTACGGAGATTATGACGGAGGAACTAGAGGGTTAGGGTTGCCGCACACGGCTTGGGGAAATCTTGATGTGTCCCGTGTGCTAGCCCTGCCCCTCTATTTATATGTTGAGCCTTGGGGTCTAAACTTGGAGTAAAAGCCTCCTCCGGGTCGGTTTTGCCCGCACAAGGTCGGTTTGGCCCGCAGGAAAAGAGTCCAACTCGGATCCCTGCCGAACCGTGCACAGCCGCGCACAAGCGGTAGTACCGCTTCACACAAGCGGTAGTACCGCTTGGGCGGTAGTACCGCTTCACACAAGCGGTAGTACCGCTCTGGCGGTAGTACCGCTTCACCAAGCGGTAGTACCGCTTACGCGGCAGCAAAACTACTTTTGCACTTTCCAATACCTTGTGGGCTTTATCCCTTTGGCTCATATAAAGTGTTGCTGCACCCGAACACTTCGGTAAACATCCGGAATCCCTTCCGGTGAACTCCGGAACCCTTCCAGAGATCAAAACACTATTATCACATATATCAATCTTTACCTCCGGACTATTCCGGAGATCCTCGTCATGTCCGGGATCTTATCCGGGACTCCGAACAACTTTCGGTCACCAACATAATAACTCAATTATACTAATCGTCACCAAACGTTAAGTGTGTAGACCCTGCGGGTTCGAGAACTATGTAGACATGACCGAGACACCTCTACGGCCAATAACCAATAGCGGGACCTGGATGCCCATATTGGCTCCTACATATTCTACGAAGATCTTTATCGGTCGAACCTCTATGTCAAGGATTCAGTTAATCCCGTATGCTGTTCCCTTTGTTCTTCGGTATGTTACTTGCCCGAGATTCGATCGTCGGTATCACTATACCTAGTTCAATCTCGTTACCGGCAAGTCTCTTTACTCGTTCCGTAATACAAGATCCTGTGGCTAACTCTTTAGTCACTTTGCTTGCAAGGCTCAATGTGATGTTGTATTACCGAGTGGGCCCTGAGATACCTCTCCGTCATACGGAGTAACAAATCCCAGTCTTGATCCATGCCAACCCAACAGACACCCTCGGAGATACCTGTAGAGCACCTTTATAGTCACCCAGTTACGTTGCGACGTTTGATACACACAAGGTATTCCTCCGGTGTCAGTGAGTTGCATGATCTCATGGTCAAAGGAACAGATACTTGACATGCAGAAAACAATAGCAATAAACTGACACGATCAAATGCTACGTTTACAGTTTGGGTCTTGTCCATCACATCATTCTCCTAATGATGTGATCCCGTTATCAAATGACATCTCATGTCAATGGCTAGGAAACCTTAACCATCTTTGATCAACGAGCTAGTCAACTAGAGGCTTACTAGGGACACAGTGTTGTCTATGTACCCACACATGTATTTGAGTTTCCAATCAATACAATTATAGCATGGATAATAAACGATTATCATTAACAAGGAAATATAATAATAACCAATTTATTATTGCCTCTAGGGCATATTTCCAACAGGATGGATTTGGCATCGCCGACTAGCCCATGTCAATATGAGATCTTTGGAAAGTCTCCTCAAGGGGGATCACGTTCGTGGACTAACAAATGTGAGTTTTGCCAAAGATCGTGCTTGCAGTGCTTGTATCGAAGGAAAGCTACATGAGACGGCTCACCGACCCACGACTATCATCTACTCGAAGAGGCCCTTGGAGCTCCTTCACATGGATCTCTTTGGACCTCCATCCTTTGATAGTCTTGGGGGAAGAAAGTATTGCTTGGTGATTGTGGATGACTATTCAAGATACACTTGGGTATTTTTCTTCAAGAGGAAGAGTGAGACCCAACAAACCGTCATCGACTTTGCCAATGAAGGTCAACGTCAACATGAGGCAAAGATATTGATGATTAGGAGTGACAACGGTACCGAGTTCAAGAACTACACCTTGGATGAGTTCCTTAGTGATGAGGGGATCAAGCATCAATACGCCGCACCATATACCCCTCAACAAAATGGTGTAGCGGAGAGGAAGAACCAGACGTTGATGGACGCAGCAAGGACCATGATGGCGGAATTCAAGTCTCCGTACAACTTTTGGGCCGAAGCCATCAACACCGCGTGTCATGCATCCAATCGGCTCTACCTCCGCAAAGGCTTGAACAAGACTCCATATGAGATACTTACCGGTAACAAGCCCAACCTCAAGTACTTCCGGGTGTTCGGATGCAAGTGTTTCATTCTCAAGAAAGGTACTCGTTTGTCTAAATTCGAATCTAGAGCTCAAGAGGGCATATTTGTTGGTTATTCCTCAAACTCTCATGCTTACCGTGTCCTCAACAAGTCCAACGAACTTATTGAGGAGACGTGTAACGTAGAGTTTGATGAAAATAATGGCTCCCAAGTGGAGCAAAGTGGTCTTTGTGATGTAGGTGATGAAATTCCTCCCCAAGCCATAAGAAGAATGGGGATTGGTCAAATACTCCCCATTGAGGAACCCCTTGTGGCCGAAGGAGAAGGACAATGCTCTACGCAAGTGGAGCCATCACCAACCTTTGACCCACACGCTTCCGAAGAACAAACCGAAGGCCCTCAACCAAGTGATCAAGATCAAGGGCAAGATCAACCTCAAGATGATGGTGTGCACCAAATGATGCCTAAGATCAAGATCACAACACCGAGCAAGCTCATGATCAAGAGCAAGCTCAAGATGACGCTCAAGATGTTCAAGATGATCCTCCTCAAGTAACTTTGGAGGAGTTATTGGAGCGTCGTGCCGCCAATATTGCCTCTAAACTCAAGCATCAACAACATGCCTTGGAGAATGTCTATGGAAGCTTGAAAAGAGGGGTAACCACTCGTAGTCAATTAATAAACTTTTGTGAGCATCACGCGTTTGTTT
The DNA here is from genome assembly GCA_039707655.1 of Elymus sibiricus. NCBI lineage: Eukaryota > Viridiplantae > Streptophyta > Magnoliopsida > Poales > Poaceae > Elymus > Elymus sibiricus. The sequence continues at coordinate 311,322,448 of CM077674.1, forward strand.
CTTGTGTTGAACCCCAAAAGGTACATGAAGCGCTCGAGGACACGGATTGGCTTGAAGCCATGCATGATGAACTCAACAACTTTGAGCGCAACAAAGTGTGGACATTGGTGCCAAGGCCGACGGAGAATCATAATGTCATTGGAACCAAATGGGTCTTCAAGAACAAGCAAGATACGAATGTTGTTGTCACTCGAAACAAGGCAAGATTGGTGGCACAAGGCTACTCCCAAGTCGAGGGTATCGACTACGGTGAAACCTTTGCTCCCGTTGCTCGTCTTGAATCTATTCGGATGTTGCTTGCATATGCATCTCATCATGATTTTAAGTTGCAACAAAATGATGTAAAGAGTGCATTTCTTAATGGTCCTCTTAATGAGTTGGTGTATGTCAAACAACCCCCAGGGTTCGAGGATCCCAAGTTCCCCAATCATGTATACAAGCTCAATAAGGCACTCTATGGCCTTAAACAAGCCCCACGTGCGTGGTATGAGCACCTTACCGAGTTGTTGCAAGATCGTGGGTTTGAAATTGGGGTAATCGATCCCACTCTTTTTACTAAGAGGGTTAAAGGGGATTTGTTCATATGCCAACTATATGTTGATGATATTATCTTTGGTTCTCCTAACAAAGCTTTCAATGATGAGTTTGTCGCACTCATGACCGAGAAGTTTGAGATGTCTATGATGGGAGAGTTGAAGTTCTTTCTTGGGTTCGAAGTCAAGCAAAGAAGAGAAGGAACCTTCATCAACCAAGCCAAATATACCCAAGACATGCTCAAGAGATTCAAGCTAGTAGATGTCAAGCCGGCCAAGACTCCAATGCCTACCAAGTGCCAACTTGACATCGATCCCAATGGTAAAGCGGTGGATCAAAAGGTATACCGTTCCATGATTAGGTCCTTGATTTACCTTTGTGCATCTAGGCCGGATATCATGTTGAGTGTGGGAATGTGTGCACGGTTTCAAGCCGCGCCTAAGGAAAGTCACTTGGTGGCGGTCAAGCGAATCTTTCGATATTTGGCTCATACCCCAAACTTTGGCTTATGGTACCCCAAAGGAGCAAGCTTTGATCTCATGGGATATTCGGACTCGGATTGGGCGGGAGACCGTGTGAATAGGAAGTCAACTTCCGGAGGGTGCCAATTCCTTGGTCGCTCTTTGGTGAGTTGGTCTTCGAAGAAGCAAAATTGTGTGTCTCTCTCCACTACCGAGGCCGAGTATGTAGCCGCCACAAGTTGTTGTGCTCAATTGCTATGGATGAGGCAAACTTTAAAGGATTACGGTGTCACTTGTGACAAAGTGCCTCTTTTCTGTGACAATGAAAGTGCAATCAAGATCTCCTACAACCCGGTGCAACATAGCAAGACGAAGCACATTGAGATTCGTCATCATTTCATCCGGGATCATGTCAAGCGTGGAGAGATTGATATTATTCATGTTGGAACTCAAGAGCAACTAGCGGATATTTTCACGAAGCCATTGGATGAAGCAAGATTTCGCGAGTTAAGGCATGAGCTAAATATCATTGATTCGAGCAACGTGTCTTGAATCTCGTCACACCCCACCACATTCATCATGATTGTCCTGTTCTAGATGTAGGCATGGACATAGGGGGAGTGTTGTTCTCTCAATGAACTCTCCCTCCCCCCATTATGCATAAATTGATCAAGTCTTTCCCTTTAGCCATTTTTGATGGTTCTAGTGCTTCAAAGATGAGTTTTGGTCATGGGCCCAAGGTTAAAATCTTCGCGGTGCCATACCAATTGACTCAAACATAGGTGACTTCGGTCACCGCCCTCTCTTTGAGAGGTTTTGTTCGTTGGGTTTGAGTTGTGTTTTCTCGTTCTAGGCTTTCTTGTGTTGGATCTCTCCATGTGTGCTCTTGTTTTTGGTTGCCTTTGACCATGGAAGATCCCTCCCCTCTTGCGGTGTTTTCGAGTCCAACCTAAGCCTTTCTTCACTCAAACCCCTAGGTTTTGCTTAAGCCATCCTGTTGATCTGGGCTTTTCTGTCTCCTGCACGCGGTACTACCGCTGGCTAGGAACGGTACTACCGCTCTAAGCGCAACTACCGCTCCTGCCACTGGTACTACCGCTTGAGCGGTACTACTGGGCCTCCTGCCCGGCAGTAGTACCGGGGCGGTACTACCGCTACTCCTAGCGGTACTACCGCTTAGAGGGACACTGTGGGGTTAAGTGTCGGGCAGGGGGAGTTCTAACTCCCCCATACCCCTTCACTCTTCCTCCCCACACCTCTCTCTCTCACAGGGGACGAAGAACTGCCCCGGCCGCCGCTCCGGCTGGCCGATTCCGTGCCGTCTTCCACGTTTCCGTCCGGTGGAATCCATCCCCACCATCTCCTCTCGCCATGGACCCCGATATTGCCCCCGTTCGTTGTTCCTACGGTTCTCTCCTTTGAATCTAGGTTTTTAGGGCAATGCATGTTGGTCTCTCGATTTTTGGCTAAATCAGGGCTTGAGTAGGACGTTGGATGACTGCTAGATAGGAGGAGTGAAGTTTTAGTGGAATAATTTTTGAATTTGTGACCTCCGGTACTACCGGATCTGGGAAGGTCATGCGCCTGTTCCCAGAGCGGTACTACCGCTCCAGGGCAACGGTACTACCGCTCGGGCGGTACTACTGCCCCAGGTCCGCGGTACTACCGCTCGAGGTCCAAACTTCCAGAATTATCCACTAACATTTCATTTCTCAGTTTTGTTTCTTCTTGGCTTATGCATAGGTTTTATTCATGCTTTTCCTCGCTATGTTGTGTCTGGTTCAGGTGGTAGTAGCTCCAAGGCTCGTCGCAAGAGTGCGAATCCTCCATCCAAGCGTGGGCGCACCCATTACGCCAGGCCTGTCTATTCTGAGGAAGAGGAAGAAGAAGAGGCTGCCCCGACACCACCACCTGCTCGTCGTCAGTCAGCCAGAAACAAGGGCAAGTCCAGTGCCAAGTCAGTTGCTCGCAAAAAGAAGTCTCCTGTCAAGACTGCAGCTGAGATGAAGCAAAATGAGTATTGGCAGTACCGCGAGAGGAACCCCTATTGTCGTCCTCAAGACGCATCTCCCGTGAGCCGTCCCTTCTGGACCAAGGATCAGTCTTTGGTGTATTTTGACAGGATCAAGGCCAAGAAAAATCTGTTTGTCAGGACCAAGTCCATCAACATTGAGCATATGGAGAAGGACCGTGCATACTTTGGAGAAGCCCTTGACCTTTGTGTGCAGTTCAACATTGTGCCCATCATGACCTTCAACAATGAATTTGATGCAGAGTTGGTTGCACAGTTCTTTCTAACCGTGTGGTTTGGGACAAGTGAGGACAGGACTATGATTTGGATGACTCACGGTAGACAACTTCGTGCCACTTGGGGTGAGTTCATGGGTCTTCTGGGCTATCCTGATGAGGGACTGAAGAAGCCCCTTGGTCTGCGCCCTCACCATGAGGGTGGACCTTCTCACAAGGACAATTTGCTTCCCCACATGACTATCACTCCGACAGATAAGGGATCCAAGAAGGAGCTGAAACCTTTCTTTGATATTATGCATCGCATTTTTCGGCACACTCTATTTCCTCGGGTTGGCAACTTGGACATGGTGCACGGGCACCTGGTGGATATGCTGTTGTTGTGCCACTCTGAGAAAGGCACGGGAGCTGTTTTGGATGTCTCTCACGTTATGTGGAAGGAGCTTGTGAATGCAACCTATGGTGATCACGTGCCGATCTATGCTCCCTTCATGTTCAGACTCATTGTGAACACTTGGACTACCATGTTTCCTGGGGAGCAGCTTGAGACCGGGCCTCTGACTACTCATGAGACGATCAACTTGCGCCAGAAGGAGCTCTGGGCTCCCACCCGTCGTGCTGCGAGCGTGCCACTTGCTTCTGAGGAGGATGTGGAGGATTCTGACTTTGTGCCCGACCCCGAGCGCTCGTCTGGTTCGTCTGGTTGGGCTGCCAAGCTCAAGAACAAGGTGAAGAAGCTGTTTTGTCTTCAGGCGGATGTTCAGCACAAGATGTACTTGGCACATGTGAATGCCAAGAAGGCACGTCAGCAGAGGAAGGCCATCATGAGGAATCTTGATATTGCTATTGAGAGCGGCTCTGAGACAGTTATCACTCCTGAAGACAATTGGATTTCATCTCACTCCCGCTGGACTGACTCAGATGATTCCATCACTGGCGCCTCGGCACCCGCTCCGGAGCAGGAGCACGAGGAGGAGGAGTCTGAGGATCCCGAAGATTCGGAGGAGACGTCTGACGAGGAGTCCGATGTTGAGGACTCCGACGAGCCCATGGGAGGAGACTAGTGCTACCACCTGTTGGCGCGTAGTGTCACTCTTTGCCCTTTTGGTGTCCCGATGCCAAAGGGGGAGAGAGTCTAGGACCGGGGTTTGCATTTGATTTCTGCAGGGGGTTGCTGAGTCACAAGCTTGTCTTATTTGCTTCGATTTATTGCTTGTGAACTCCTTTATCTTCGTGTGCTTTGGTTTGGTGTGAGACTCTTTCATATGGTGTAAGACATATGCTTCCCTAGTTATCTTAATTATGTCTCGTTGTGTGTGAGTTAATGCTTATTGCTCATATTGCAATCATGCTTAGCATTGTATATTATGTTGTTGCAAGTTGTGCCATATCTATAAAATATAGGGGGAGTGTTGATCCTAGTGTGTGCACTTTGCATTCCAAAGGCATACTCAAGTAGTGCACACATCTAGGGGGAGCCTGTCTATATTTTGTAGATAGTTGGTTTGCATTCTTTTCTCTTATTTCCTTTGTGCAAATCCCGTGTTGTCATCAATCCACCGAAAAGGGGGAGATTGTTAGGGCATATTTTACCCCAGTGGTTTCAATGATTGATGACAATGCGTTTTGCGGACTAATCGTGTGCATTGACCTTTTCAGAGATTATATTGATAGGCACGAGACGGTTTATCTCCCCTCGATGGTAAAGAGTGAAGACGGTTATTCTCTGACGATTTCTTTTTGGTGGATTTGAGTCGTAGGAAACCCGTACTATTAAGAGGGGGTCCGCGTTGGAAAGGTATGGGTGGAATCAACACGTACACAGCCCCATATGCACGCACAGCCTCCTTTCCCTTCTATGGAGCCTTTCCTATGTTTTCTGTGGAGTTTCAGTGGCATGCAAGCGGTAGTACCGCTGGTGCCCACGGTAGTACCGCTTATACAAGCGGTAGTACCGTTGGGTACTTCCGTGGCACTGCCGCTTGGGGTTTCCCCGGGCGTGCAACTCTCTGTTGCCGGTTTGCTTTTCACGGTAGTAGCATGGTAGTACTGCTCTGGCGGTACTACCGCCCATACTACCGCCGCCACTACCGCTTGCGGGGTTTCCTCTGTGCATGCTTCTGTTTCCTGTTTCCCTTAAGCGGTAGTAGAGCGGTACTAGGACAGTAGTACCGCTTCGCACGGTACTGCCGCCCTGGCAGCCTCTACTACTGCTGCCTCTCCTGGTCTAAACCCCCTAAGCGGTAGTACCGCCAGGGGCAGTGGTAGTACCGCTCCGGCGGCACTACCGTGGTACACTTAGTGTGTTTCAGGCTAGTGCGAGGTTGTACCGCCGAAGCGGTAGTACCGCTCCTAGGAGCGGTAGTACTGCTTGGCTGCGGGCTCAGGGCAGAAAACGGTTGGATTTTTGTCTCCCTATATAAAGGGGGGGTCTTCTTCCTCCTAAGGTTGACCTCTTCCCCCAAGCTCCATTGTTGTTCCAAAAGCTCATTCTTGCCCGATCTCTCTCCCTAGCCAATCAAACTTGTTGATTCTTTAGGGATTGGTTGAGAAGGCCCCGATCTACTCTTCCACCAAGAGAAATTTGATTCCCCCCACTAATCCCTTGCGGATCTTGTTACTCTTGGATGTTTGAGCATCCTAGACGGTTGAGGTCACCTCGGAGCCACATTCCATTGTGGTGAAGCTCCGTGGTGGTGTTGGGAGCCTCCAATTAAGTTTTGGAGATTGCCCCAACCTTGTTTGTAAAGGTTCGGTCGCCGCCTTCAAGGGCACCACTAGTGGAATCACGGCATCTCGCATTGTGTGAGGGCGTGAGGAGAATACGGTGGCCTTAGTGGCTTCTTGGGGAGCATTGTGCCTCCACACCGCTCCAATGGAGATGTACTTCCTCTCAAAGGGAAGGAACTTCGGTAACACATCCTCGTCTTCACCGGCTCCACTTGTGGTTACTTCTTACCTTTACTTTGTCATTGCTTTACTCGTGTTGTATCTTGTGCTTGCTTGTATTGTGATTGTTGGCATCATATAGGTTGCTCACCTAGTTGCACATCTAGACAACCTATTTTGTTGCTAACACTAATTTGTTAAGAAAAGCCAAAAATTGGTAGTTGACTATTCACCCCCCCTCTAGTCAACCATATCGATCCTTTCAGTTGCGATACAACATTTGTCCTGCTGCCAAAGGCCGTAGAAATTAGCAAGCTATCTTTGCATAGTGTAGGATTATTCTTAGTAATGTATTCAGCATCATCGGTCTCCTTTAGGCCGAAAGCACCGTACGAGCCCAAAGGGCCAATATTCGTCCGGCCCACAACTAGAATGGAGCTAAAAATGATTACGGGCCGTATTCGGTATTTAGCCCACAGAAAATAACTGGGCCGAAATCAGCGTAAGCTCTTCTTATTTCTGATTGTCCCATTGGTAGGTCCGTGACCATAGTGGGCCATTAATAGGCCTAAACATAATATGGGCCCATTGTATTAACGGGCCGTTAACATGTCTAAATATCACGCGGGCCTTATTTGGCCCATAAATTACACGGGCCGTTAACAGGCCGAATCGCAGATTGGGCCTTCATTGGGCCAGTATATACCTAAGGCTTGTAGCAGGCCGAAAGATGATTGGGCCTAAAATGTGCCAAATAGCCCACTGGTCATTAGCAGGACGAAATTTAGCTCAGCCCAAGGTGCTCCATTTACATGGCGGATCGTTAACAGGCCAAAAGTCAGCACGTGCCGTAATTGCATCGACCTATTACATAGGCCTTTAACCGGCCGAAAGTGCTGGTGGGCTGGATTTGTGTCATCGAGGATATGGGCTGTTAGTAGGTCCGAAGTGACGTCGGGCTACATATGGCCCATGGGTTGCGTCGGCCGTTAACAGGCCGAAAGTCATACCGGGCCAAAAATGGCCCAGTTCCATCACGGTCTGTTTATGGGCTAAAAGTTTCATAGGTCCACATATGGGCGCAAATGTAGCAGGACCTTAAACAGATCGGAAACACATCGGGCCATAATTCGGCCCAAATACAAAGCGGACTGTTAACGGGCCGGATGTGACCATAGGCCGCAATGATGAGAAATCCACAATGGGCCGGTGACGGGCCGATTTGACACTATTCAAACGGGCCTTACCTGCAGATGGGCCGTGTGCAACCAGGCCGTTAATGGGCCAACCCGCTAACTTTGACTGGGCCGGCCCTTTTAACCTAAATGGGCACTAGTGGGCCTTGCCACGTGTCACTGTTCCATAGGCGCATATCGTCCACTGGATGGTTGACATCTGTCGTGACATCGAGCTGACACGTGGATCTGTTGGCGAATGAGAATTTTACACGTGGAAAATGGCCATTGGTCAGGGCTGTTAACGGGTTATCGGATCCAAACCAGAACCCGATAGCTTAACGGCAACCCGTTACGGTCGATGCCACGTGCCGGTTACCCTTGACGAAAACACTTCCATGACGCGACTGTGGCACCCCGGCTCAGAGTCACCGGAGTACCCCGTATTCCAGCCCAGAGATCGAGTCTTCTGGAATACGGCACTGCTTGGCATAGAACAAATCAGCTCTTTATTACAAATAGTTTGGGTACAAGGGTTACAAGAGTTACAAAGGTTACAATGATACCACTACTGCTAAGGTAGATCTATGCTAGCAGCGGCACAACTCCTAGTAGCTGAACCACGACGTCGGTAATGGACTCCACTCTGCAGGGACTCTGGCTGGGACACGTCCTAGCTCGCAACCCAAACACCTCCGCTATGCAAACAGGGCAGCACCTGCAAACTGGCATGACACGCCAGGTGAGTACTTTGAATGTACTCGCAAGCTCACAACAAACACAAGCATCAAGGCATGACAACGTCATAGTAAATCATGATTATAACAGATCCAACTATTATGAAAAAGGGTGGAAGAAAATAATAACATACTACAGCTAAACTATCCACCAGAAGTCACCTCTGCTAAAAAAAAAATCTCTGGAACCATATCCTCTGAGCTACTCGGGAGAAACACTTACTCCTGTGACCACTCTTGGTCACCTCAGAAACCTCCGACGATCATTTTCGAGATTGCTTACAACATTACCAGCGGTCTTTCACCAGGTGTATGCCTCACCCTACTGGGACGAGTTCTTCCACCATTAACAAGTCATTCCATCATAGGTGTTGATCAGACAGTGTGACTTAGTACGAACCGTGTCCAATACCGTGGACGCGGCTATTCGAATAGATTCTTACACTCTGCAGAGGTTGCACACTTTACCCACACTATGGAGCTCCTGATCCCGTACCTCGGTACACTTCCCTTCCGGGTGGACCGGTGCGGCTCCAACAAAACTTGGCTAACCCGTGACTCCTCCACCGTACCACCGACAATCACTCCCCGTCCGAGTCATGCCCTGGGTGGCCCCTGTGTCACTTCGGACACCTGCCACCGCCGTGGCCAACAAACTGTCCCAAATGGGGACCTGAGCACAAAAACCAAACCGGGCTCACAAGGTTATCGTCGTCTACCTGATCAGGGAAGCACGCATGCATACCCTCCCCTCTTTGGTGGTACCGATAAAAGAGCACGCAGTTAGACCAAGCCAAGGCCGTCCCATTCCGGCAGGTGTGGCTGCACTGGAAATTTCGGTTCATTGGCACTTGATCAACAATGAAGGAATTATCCAGAAGCATCTATATCCATTCCTGACACTTCGATAACACCGGGATTCATATTCCAACAATAACTAGTTAGAAATCCAACGAGCAATATGATCAACTACCACTACTGATCCATGTATGGGTGCTGGACAAAATCACTAAATAATCATAGACGGTAATCTCTTAATCCAACTGGGTCATATCTCCTTCAAACTTGAAATCTACTAATGACTACAATCTCATCACCAACATGACAGTAGCCTACTCAGGATCTCCAAAATATTGCATAAATTATCCTATTTGCAAATAATTCATATTATGAAAATAATTATTAAAACCATGATATTGCAATGCAATTATGCAAATGAGAGTTGTGGCTTGCCTTGCACCAGGGAAGTGTGGGAGTACTCCTAGTCTTCACCAACTACTCAAACCAATCAGAAAAACATTTTTGAAAGCATTTTCAAATTCACATAAAGCATTTTCTTCTATCCAAAAATTCTAGACAGCAGACAAAAATACCAAAATTTTATAGCAACTAGAGGAGCTCATAAGAAAAATAATGCAAAAAGAATGAACTCATTTGGACTTATGGTTTAAAAGTTATTGATGGTCAAAGTTCAGTCAAAATTCTGGAATTATTTGAATTTAACTGAAAAATCAGAAAACTCTGGAGAGGCCACGTCGAAGGCGTAGAATGGAAATGCGCTTCCACTTACATACCGTTTCGGGCGCGCCTAGAGTCGCTGACATGCGGGGCCCGCCTGTCATATTTGAAGGAGAGAGAGAGAACAGAAGGAGGGCGGCTCACCGGCGATGGCAACGGCGGTGAGCCTGGGTGACGGCGGGGATGGATCGGGCTGACTACGGTGATCATTCCCGTACCCGCAGCTCACCGGGAGATGGCTGGACGGCGTCGGCCCCTTCCTCTCAGGCGGCGGAGAGCTACGGTGGTCGACGGATCTGACGATTCCGGCGAGCTCTCGAGCAGCAGCGCGGCTGGGAAGAACCAGTGGATCAGCAGGAGCTCGGGGGTGGGCGTGGTTGGAGTGGAGAAGCACTGGAACGAGCTGGAGAAGCAGGAGCAGAGCCCTTCGCCAAAGACGGAGAAGGAGGGCTCCCTGGCTTGCTCGGGCGATGCTGGGTGGCGATTGGGAAGTGAGGGGGGCGAGTGGTGAGGAGAGGGGAGCTCGGGGGCGGCTTTTATAGCCGGGCGAGAGGTGCCCGAGCCGGATCCCACCACGGTTGAGCTAGCCGAGCAAGGACGACGAGCTGGCCGTCGCAGCGTGGGATGAGGTGACGAGAGAGGTGGGAGGAGTCAATGCGACGGTGATGGCTCGAAGCAGAAGACGCCAGCCAGCGCGGCCACAGTGCCTGTACGGTGCATAGCGGCGGAGCTTGGCCATGTCTACCGGCGAGCTTCGCCGGAGGGGGAGAGTGTTCCAGACAAGCCAGGTGGACGGTGGCGACGCTGTCGGCACCAGCAGACAACCGGGGACGACCACAGCTGGCTTGGTCGACGCGACCGAACACGGTCAGTGCGCAGAGCGCGTACTTGGCCAGCCATACGCGTGGTCACCGCATGCACTGGCGCACGCGGTGCATTCTGGCTCGCGCGGTCGTGTCCACGCAGTAGTCCATCCAACATGTTGCCTCCCTGTGCCCTTGATTTGCCAAGAGGTGGTCTGGACAGCTGGCTACCTTCCAGACAAGTTTCTGGATAGAAACTTGGGCAGCAAGCTGAGAAAAAATGGCTAGGGTTTTGAGAGAAAAGGTTTGTCACACAGAAATGTAGTAGTAAGGTTCCCATGCTGGAAAAAACTCAGACCAAATGGACAGGTTTTGGAGGTAGTTGCTTCACAACTGCCCCACTGGTCCCGAAACAATGTTGATGATGATACACTCACTTGGATGGGCCTCTGGAGCTGAAATTTGGTATAGGTGGGTTATTTGGTGGTGCCAAGCTGCCATAAAAATTTCAGCCCATTTGGGTAAGTGTAGATGGTACTTCCTTCAGAACACTTCCCATTGGACAGAAACTTGGAGGAATTTTTCAAAGAAAGTGGCTGAATGAAATGGGCTAAAAATTGGTGGAGACTGATCATATGGGTAGGAGAATGTCCTGGATTAATTTCAGAATTTTTGAAGCAATATAAAATATAGTTGCCTCACAAACTGAAATTATGACCAGAAACAAGGATTGGATGTTGTGCTCACCATGAAGAATAAATCTTGAACATTTTCATAGATCAAAGGTTTACATGTCCCAAAGAATTTATGAGAATTTTCCTGGAATTTTTGGAAGAACAGAAATATAGTTTGCTTCACAACCTAGGGTTCAAAGGGTTATTCCTTTAGTGAAGAAGGAAAATTTAATTGGAAGAAAAATTGAAATGTGGCAAGAATAGAAATGACATGGCTTGGGAGGAGTTTTTGGATGGTTTGGTGTACTTGGGAAAGAAAATCGAGAATATTCCCAAGTTATAAGTCCATAGAGTCATTCAAAACCAAAATCCAAACCAAATTTCCAAATAAAATTCAAATAGGTTTTAAAAAGAAAAGTTGGTAAAAACCAGGGTGTCACAAACCTACCCCCCTTAAGATAAATCTTGTCCTCGAGATTTGGTTGCTTAGGGAGCAAGTATCTGTAATCTCAAAGAAACCAGTTCCAATTCAGGCATCTTCCCCCGTGCATAATGTTCCCACTGAATTTCATATGACCCAACTATCGTGACCGGGGTGGTTTGCTTCACCTTGCCCATATCCTGACAGATCCTTCCTCATATGTTTTCTTATTATGCTGACTCCAATCCTGTCACACCTGTTACTTCACCTGACATGTTATCATGACTGGAATGTGTCTTTTCTCCATACGTCCGCAAGAGGTTCCCGATCGTCCCGTCATTCTTTCGCTGATAGTATTCCGTGAAGTTGCGAATCACTGCCTCTCATGAACACAAAACCTTTAGTCTTCACATCAAGATACTTGATGCATACTTCCAGGGGTTTGCGATAATGCTGAGAACTGCAGTGTTTCTTTTTGGCAGAGCCTGACTACTTGCAGGGAGTCTGAATCTCCCAAGCTAACTTCTTGGTCTCAAATCCCTCTGGCATGTGGCTGCCATTTGCAACAAAATACCATATGTGAGAGCATTTCGAGTACTCATTTGTTGGTGTATCCATACGCCGTGCGATACGTTAGCATGGTCGTTGAAGTCGCACTGCTGAGCTGGTCAAGAAGTCTTAACCTTACCCGGCAAGCTTGAATATGTGCTACTGACAATTTCAAGCGTATGCAGTTGGATAGGAAGGTTATAGTGATATGAAATTCTCACAAACAAGGTGGTCCTCCTTGGATGGATATTCACGGTGACCAATTCGGAACCAGGCTGTCCTGGGTATCCATGCCACTTTGTTTCCACACTGTAGCTCTTGTTCCTTCACTACCGCCCTTCTTTCCGAGCCCTTTGCCAACAGAGTTTGGACTAATACTTCCATAGGTGCTGTCAGGTGCCATATTCTGGCAAGCATACCATATCCTTACCTTAGTGCAAACACCTTTCACAGGCGAATTTATCTCATCATGAACTTTAATCGTAGGGCAATGATTATCCGAACCCCTTGCATGAAATCAGCGAATAAATCAGTGGCCACCAGAACGGTCTTTACGACTCAGATCTGGGACGTCACTGAAATAACTCAATCACGGCTCAAGACGGCTGAAAAGCAGCTCAGAGCATGAGGCCATGTTGATAAGAAGAATGTAGCAGTTCCCCAGGACGGCCGAAAAATAGCTCAGAGCATGGGGTCACTGCTACCAAAAAGAAACTCAACAGCTATCCGAGATGACCGAAAAGCAACTCAGAACACGGGACAGTTGTTGAAAAGAGAAACAAAAAGTCGGCATCCACCCCGGACGGCTAGAATCAGCTTAGAACACAGGCGTGGTGCCGTTACCAAGAGAAGGCAAGCAAGGGTTCATTCGAATCACCTACTAGGTTCTCAAGTGTGAGAAGACTTGCCTGGCCAACTACTGCTGAGTTTGGTGTCCCAAATTGGCCCTTTTCCCTCACAGCTTACCAATCCTTACAAAGTGCTGAGATGTGCATTGGTTCTCTTCTTCCTGCATGACTTATGTGGCTGTCGGATCCTTAACTTCCTTTGATAGGCCTGCCTGGACATAGTTATCCCTTGTATAGTGACTTGGGTGACCTAGGCATCATGCCCACCATATATGACAGTATGTACCACAGAACATCTTATTCCTGGGACTTGACTGTTAAAATGTACCGCCAACACACCATATCCTTGCAGGTACTACTATTGTCAACTGTTCGGTGGTGGCGTACTGAGGAAGGTTGGGAAGCTTGTGTGAGAAGCCATCGAGAGTATCATACTGGAGAAGACTGGGTAGCTTATTCTCGAAGCTTCCGCCGGAATAGCGTGCTGAGGAAGGCTGTGTGGCATACCTCCGAAGCCTCCCTTCCTGGTTGCTTCCGCAGGAATACTCGGTGCCTTATCCCAGAAGTTTTCTGTGGTAGCTTACCGAAGAAGCCAGAGTAGCTTATGTCGGAGGCTATCCACACATCGTACTGAGAAAGATCCGAAGAGCCTTGTATCGTAAGCTTTTTTGTGAGCGTGCGCAGGAAGACCGGGTTGCTTACACTCAAAGTTTCTCTTCATGGTCTGCTGACTGAATACCATGTATACCACCTTTCAACTCTGGTTGTAAAAAAAACTTGCTTGACCTTTCTTCTTGCTGGGTACTGGGTGCATGGCTCGTTCTTGTTTGCTTCCAAGTATAACCTATTTCATATCCTACCCAGGTAGAACCAACTTTGTGTCTGATTTATACCGCCGACCCGGTTGGTCCTGTACCCCAAGTTTTTCCCTTGTTAATTTCTCATGGTTGAAATGGTTACCATATGTACACTTGGAGGCAGGCTTGATGTGGATAGCCAATCCAGAATATTATTTGCCTTTCAAACCACATATTCCAATACCAGACAGTCCATTCATCCTTTCATCAGGTTCAGCGGAGCTTCCGATTATTAAAATCTTTATCAACTCTTTGAGTCCATTGGGGTTGATGAGCGACTTCCATAGGGGAAAGTAAAGTGACACCGAGGAGCCAAATAAAAGAGGCAAATAAGAACTGCTCAATAAAATGCACTAGGCTAACAAGAAAACCACACTTTACTGCTACTCAAGGCAATTTACAACACTCAGTGCTACTACAACTCATTCAACATGAACCTCGCAAGTGCTTAAGTACTAGGGTCGGAAGGCGGGTTACTGGAGAGCGAAGGGGCTGGCAGAGAGGTTGACGGAGCCAGAGCCATGCTACTTGTAGCTTGCATTGGTATTATCCCCGAAGAGGAAGGGATGATACAGCACAGTAGAGATAAGTATTTCCCTCAGTTATGAAACCAAGGTTATCGAACCAGTAGGAGAATCACGCAACATCTCGTTTGCAGTACCTGCACACAAACAACAAACCATTGCACCCAACGCAAACGAGGGGTTGTCAATCCCTCGACGGTAATTGCAAGATTAAATTGTATGTGATAGATTGATAGATTGAAACAAAAATACAAAATAAAATAAATAAAAGAAAATTGCAGCAAGTATTTTTAGGGTTTTAGTAAATGATTTAGATAGACCCGGGGGCCATAGTTTTCACTAGAGGCTTCTCTCAATTAAGAAAATAGCATACGGTGGGTAGACAAATTACTGTTGGGAAATTGATAGAAAAGCAAATAATCATGAAGATATACAAGGCAATGATCATGTATATAGGCATCACGTCCGAGACAAGTAGACCGACTCCTGCCTGCATCTACTACTATTACTCCACACATCGACCGATATCCAGCATGCATCTAGTGTATTAAGTCCATAAAAGAACAGAGTAACGCCTTAAGAACGATGACCTGATGTAGACAAGATAAACTCACGTATGAATAAACCCCATCCTTTTACCCTTAATAGCAATGATACATATGTGTCATGTCCCTTTATGTCACTGGGATTGAGCACCGCAAGATCGAACCCATTACAAAGCACCTCTTCCCATGGCAAGATAAATCAACTCAGTTGGCCAAACCAAATCAATAGATCGGAGAAGAAATACGAGGCTATAATAATCATGCATAAAAGAGTGCAGCAAAGACTCAAATAATATTCATGGATAATCTGATCATAAACTCACAATTCATCGGATCCCAACAAACACACTGCAAAAAGTGATTACATCGGATAGAACTCCAAGAACATCGAGGAGAACATTGTATTGAAGATCAAAACGAGAGAAGAAGCCATCTAGCTACTAACTATGGACCCGTAGGTCTGTGGTAAACTAGTCACACATCATCGAAAGGGCGGCAAGGTTGATGTAGAGCCCCTCCGTGATCGATTCCCCCTCCGGCAGATTACCGGAGAAGGCCTCCATGGGATCTCTCAAGAACAGAGGCTTTCGGCAGCGGAAAAAGTATTTCGTGGACTCCCTTGAGGGTTTCTGATTTTTTGGGAATTTATAGTGGAGGAATTAGGTCAAACGGAGCTCTGTGGGCCCCACGAGGTACCAGGGCGCGCCTGCCCCCCAGGTGCCTCGTGGACACCCCCTGGTGCTTCTGGCCTCCTCCCGAAGCTTCTAGTGTTGTATATGTCCAGAAAAAAATCTCCAAAAAGTTTCGTGGCATTTGGACTTGGTTTGGTATTGATTTTCTGTAAAACAAAAACAGGGCAGAAAACAGCAACTGGCACTGGGCACTAAGTTAATAGGTTAGTCTCCAAAAATGATATATAATTGCTGTAAATGCATATAAAAACATCCAAGATTGATAATATAACAGCATGGAACAATAAAAAATTATAGATACGTTGGAGACGTATCAGCATCCCCAAGCTTAATCCGTGCTCGTCCTCGAGTAGGTAAATGATAACAATAGAATTTTTGATGTGGAATGCTGCCTATCATATTCATCACATATTCTTTTATTTTATAGCATGGACATTTGGACTTGAATGATTCAAAGCAATAGTCTATAGTTTGACATGAAAATATAGATACTCAAGCATACTAACAAGCAACCATGTTTTTCAAAATATCAACGCTAAAGAAAGTTATCCCTAGCCCATTATGCTCCATCATTGATCCATTCATTAAACACACTCAAATATTAGCTCCATCCAATGCACAAGTATGACAATAGTGCTCTCTAGTTGGTACTTTATAAGAGAAGATGGAGACTCAAATAAAAATAAAAATTGCATAAAAGTAAATAGATAGGCCCTTCGCAGAGGGAAGCAGAGATTTTTCAAATGTGCCAGAGCTCAAAGCTTAAATTCGAGAGATAAAAATATTTTGAGAGGCATGCTTTTCCTGTCAACGAAAACGATCGAGAATTCCCAATATCTTCCATGCTAGACACATCATAGGCGGTTCCCAAACAGAAAGTAAAGTTTATTTCCTTTACACCATTTCTTTCACAATCCATGGTTAGCCGTATCGACGGGTGCCCTCCATACCATCACTTTCCAAGGAATTTTGTTGTTATTAATTTTTGATTCATTGTGGGACTGGGCATCCCTATTACCAACCATTCTCTCGTGCAATGACAAGTGAATAAACACTCATCGTGAGAATAACAAACCTAGCATGGCAAATATTGGCCACCCCCTGCCGCTTCATGAGCGGTACGGGCACACAAAACGAAAAAATTATTTTGAAAATTAGAGTTGGCACACGCAAATTTACTTGGAACAGCATGAAAATACTGCATATAGGTAGATATAGTGGACTCATTTGGCACAACTTGGGTTTAAGGATTTTGGATGCACAAGCAGTATTTCCACTTAGTACAAATGAAGGCTAGCAAAAGATTGAGAAGCAACCAACCAAAAAGCGAAAACGGTCATAAACATGCATTGAACATAACTAACACCGAATAATGCTCCATAAGTAGGATATAATTTCTTTGCATAACTATTGACTTAACGTGCATGCATAGGGAATCACAAACCTTAACACGAATATTCTTACTAAATCACAAATACTCACTAACATGACTCACATATCATCATCCCCATATCGCAAAACTATTGCAAGGAATCACACTTATCATATCCAATGATCTATATGAAAGTTTTTATTATATCCCTCTTGAATAATCATCACTTTGGGACCAAATTCATATCTTGTGCAAATTAGCGTTACTTTCATCAACTCTCAAAAAGATATAAGTGAAGCATGAGAGTGCAAATATTTCTTCAAAATTTTATCAACTCTCAAAATAATATAAGTGAAGCATGAGAGTGCAATTTCTTCAAAATTTTATCAACTCACAAAATAATATAAGTGTGGCGCCCCTGCTCGACCATGCACTAATCATACACGCAAATGTGCACGCTCGAGATCAGAGACGCACGGGAAGATATCACAACATAACTCTAAACTCAAATTTAAACATAAATCTCATATTAGAAACCAGGGGTCACGAGGACCCGAATACATAAGTCATACACACAAATAATATCTGGGTACAGACATAGTTAGTCAAGTTTGCCTTAAGAAGGCTAGCACAAACCGCGACACTGATTGAAAAGGCGAAGGCCTCCTGCCTAGGGCCTCCGAACTACTCCTGGTCGGCTGGCTCAACCCAGTAGTACGTGCCTCCGGGGCTCTCCTGGTAGTAGTCTCCTGCGGTGGCGTCTGACTCCGGGACTCCATCGTCTGATTTCAACAAGCGGGTATGGGGAAAAAGATAGCAAAGCAACCGTGAGTACTCAACCAAAGTACTCGCAAGACTGACATCAGAACTATTCTAAGCATGCGTCGGTATCAAAGGAATGGGGCTATATCTTTGGACTGAACTGCAGAATGCCAGAATAGAGGGGGAAAAGCCTAGCCTATCGAAGACTAGCATCTTGAAGCAATCTTGCAGCATCAGAAGAGAGTAGAACACAGTAGCATATCATAGTGGTTATATAATAGCATCGCCCTGAGATCCTTTCTCGACTCCCTGCGAGAAAGCGATCCCGAGAGCAGTATTAACAGTTTAAGAATAAATCATCATCAGTTTGTAGTTGTAGTGGATCAGGATACAACTCTGAGCGTCATGTTACCGTGGACACGGCTATTCGAATAGATAACTTCCCTGCAGGGGTGCACTACTGTTACCCAACACGCTCGATCACATCTGGCCGGACACACTTGCTGGGTAATGCCCGGCCTCGGGTGATCGACACGACGCAGTCCTACCTAGGCTCAGCAGAGAGGTCAGCACGCCGGTCTAAATCCTAAGTGCGAAGGGGTCTTGGGCCATCGCCCTTTGCACTCCTGCATGTTGCGTGGGTGGTCGGGGCCCAGGCGCGACACTGAATACACAAATGACGTAACCAGCCCACCCAAACAATCAGCCCGCATCTCTGAGTTGTGACATTTGAAGAACTTTCGGCTGTTACATACGACGTAGAGGGTCCCATAACCATTATCCCATGTGGTGGTAGTGCGTATAGGGCCAACGACCCACTCAGATCAAATACCCAAATCCGTTAGGCGTATTTAGTAGCTCGCAGAGACGAACATGATTCATGTCGCTCCGACTGGGTAACACACGGCTCGCGGGTGCTCTTGGAGCCGACCCGTCTTTATCAAATGACAGTAGTAAAGTCCAAGTACCCGTGTGTCCAAAGTATCGAGAAGGAATCCGAGGAATCACCCTTGATGGATTCCCACTCGAAGTATCGGTCAAGGTGAACCCGGAGGAATCACCCTCAATGGATTCACACAAGAGGAGTTGCACGACGGAAGCTTTATCGGAGGTGATGAAAGAGGAATCACCCTCGGTAACCCACAACCGGATAGCTATTCTACAGAGGCATCATCGGAAGTGAGATAAGAGGTATCACCCTCGGCACTCGGTGGTAACTCTGTAGAGTCGAACAACTTAGGGGAATGTGTGGTGATGTGATGGTCTCTGACCGTCGATCATACTGATCGAGTCACTGGTGGAAGAGCGTGGCATGAAGGACAAGGGTGTGGGGCCATAGATGTATTGCTAACCAGACTATGCTAAGCATATAGGATAGCAGGTAAAGTATCAATAACAGGTTACAAAACCAAGCTATGCATCAGAATAGGAACTATCGGAACAGTAGCAGGGGAAATTCTAATGCAAGAATAAGAGGGAAAGAATAGGCGATATCTGGATGATCAAGGGGGTTTCCTTGCCTGGAAGCTCTGCTGAGAGGGGCTGGTCGTCTGAAGGCTGCTCGTCTGGAGCATAGTCGTACTCAGCTACGTCGGCGGCGGTCTCGGCGTCTATCGGGAGAGAAGGAGAGGGAAGAAACAATAAATTCACGGCAACAATGCAACAGCGATGCATGACATGCCTAAATGATATGCAGAGGTGATATATTGCCTATCTAATTGTTTTAGATAATTTAGGAATTTATCTGGAATTATTTTATTAAAGTCATGCACTATTCATCTATCGAATACGGGCAAAAAGTCCCATGTTCATCTAGATAGGAGTGATGGTCAAGCATTTTGACCAAATATTCGGATTCTTCATATTTTTCTGATCATTTTTCATATATAAATTATTTTCATCCGAGTTACGGTTTAATTTATATGATTTTTCAAAGTTTTAATCATTTTCTGGAATTTCTGAAATTATTTAATTTGAATTATCCGAAACAGTAGCCAGTGATGTCAGCATGGCGTCAGCGGGTCAAACAGGCTGACCAGAGTCAAACCTGACCAGTGGGTCCCACTGGTCAGTGACTCACTTAATTAATCAGAGGTTAATTTAACTAATTAACCTAATTAGCTAGTGGGGCCCATATGTCAGTGTCAGTTTAGTAATTAGATTAATTTAACAACCTAATTAGATTAATTAAGCGGGTGGGGCCCGCTGGTCAGTGGCACTGTGTGCCCAGTCAGCCGAGTTGACCAAGTCAACTCAGTCAACTGGGGCCCCTGGGCCCACTGGTCAGTGGCCCAGAGGCGCCCACGTGGCTGTCAGCGGGGCGCTGACCGGCGGCGAGTCGCCGGCGACCAGAAACACGGCGGAGCGCACGGGCTCTCGCCGGAAACCGCGCTCCGACGGCCGTTCGACTCGGGACTAGGTGCGTTCGAACGCACGGAGTGAGGCGCGTCGGATGGTGGTGGTTTCGTCGCTGGAGTCGACCGGAGTCGACGACGGCGAGCTCGCGGGCGGCGCCAGAGTTCGGCCGTTGACGGATCCGGCGACGCAGGGCACGGCAGGGCGAGCGGCGGGTCGCATTGGAACCGCACGGACGTGCTGAGCACGAATCCGTGCTCGTTTGAGCTCGACGGGCAGCGTGGCTACGGCGACGAGCTCATCGGCGGCGGCGTGTTCGGGCATGGCAAATGCGGCGAGCTACAACGCAGAGCAGGGCAGGAAAGAGGGGAGATCGACGCGGCTGCTCACCGTGAGCCTGCAGGTGTGCTCAAGCGGGCTCGGGGAGGATCAACGGTGGCGAATCGACGGCGGAAACGACGGCGACCGAAGAGGAAGAAGATGAGGCAGGGCGGCGATGCAGGGCTCCTCGACTCACGCGCGTGGTCGGGGACGAAGTAGTCGACGACGGCGAGTGCGATGGGCACGTCGGAGAGGCGAACGGGGCTCGGTTGCCGCGCTAGGTCTCGGCCATGGCGACGGCGATGTTCGGCTTGTCGCGGGGAGGGAGAATGCGAGCGAGAGAGGGAGATCTGAGGGTAGCAAGGGTTTCGGGGTGCGGGGGGGGGGGGGGGGGGAAGACGACCTGGGGTGGTCTTATCCACCCCGCGGCGCAGCAGTGCGCGAAGCCGAGCGCCGGGCGGCCATGGCGCCTCGGCCTTCCCCTGTAGTGGGAGGAGGACGAAAGGCTGTGGCTGGCGGGCCGGGCCGCACTGTTGGGTCGGGTGGTCCAAGTGCACAGTGCACTTTTCCATTTTCCTTTTCTTTTTCTTCTGCTTTATTCTTTTCTCTCTTTTGAAAAATATTTAGCCAAGACTTCACTTTTGTAAAATATGTGACTTAGCTCAATAATTACAATGCAATATTAAATACTACCAGAAATTGGTTTGGAGATAATATGATTTCATTTGCAATTTTATTAAATAAAAGGGGATTAAATATTGCTGTTTGGTACTGTTTTAGGATGTTAGACTCATCTAGTGGTATTAGGTGATGTTGTTTTTCTTAACATAGTTAGTTATGGATTATTTGCTATTCAATGAACATTTTAGTTTCCAAATTGGAACAACTTTTATTTTCAATTTTTATTTGAATTTCAATTTGAGTTGGAATTTGAAATGAGATATGATGCAAATGACGATTAAGCACTGTTAAACCTGGTGACTTGGAATAGTGTGCTGAAGAAGGCTGTGTGGCGTACCTCCGAAGCCTCCCTTCCTGGTTGCTTCCGCAGGAAGACTCGGTGCCTTATCCCAGAAGTTTTCTGTGGTAGCTTACCGAAGAAGCCAGAGTAGCTTATGTCGGAGGCTATCCACACATCGTACTGAGAAAGATCTAAAGAGCCTTGTATCGTAAGCTTTTCTGTGAGCGTGCGTAGGAAGACCGGGTTGCTTACACTCAAAGTTTCTCTTCATGGTCTGCTGACTGAATACCATATATACCACCTTTCAACTCTCGTTGTAAAAAAAACTTGCTTGACCTTTCTTCTTGCTGGGTACTGGGTGCATGGCTCGTTCTTGTTTGCTTCTAAGTATAACCTGTTTCATATGCTACCCAGGTAGAACCAACTTCGTGTCTGATTTATACCGCCGACCCGGTTGGTCCTGTACCCCAAGTATTTCCCTTGCTAATATCTCATGGTTGAAATGGTTACCAGATGTACACTTGGAGGCAGGCTTGATGTGGATAACCAATCCAGAATATTATTTGCCTTTCAAACCACATATTCCAATACAAGACAGTCCATTCATCCTTTCATCAGGTTCAGCGGAGCTTCCGATTATTAAAATCTTTATCAACTCTTTGAGTCCATTGGGGTTGATGAGCGACTTCCATAGGGGAAAGTAAAGTGACACCGAGGAGCCAAATAAAAGAGGCAAATAAGAACTGCTCAATAAAATGCACTAGGCTAACAAGAAAACCACACTTTACTGCTACTCAAGGCAATTTACAACACTCAGTGCTACTACAACTCATTCAACATGAACCTCGCAAGTGCTTAAGTACTAGGGTCGGAAGGCAGGTTACTGGAGAGCGAAGGAGCTGGCGGAGAGGTTGACGGAGCCAGAGCCATGCTACTTGTAGCTTGCATTGGTATTATCCCCGAAGAGGAAGGGATGATACAGCACAGTAGAGATAAGTATTTCCCTCAGTTATGAAACCAAGGTTATCGAACCAGTAGGAGAATCACGCAACACCTCGTTTGCAGTACCTGCACACAAACAACAAACCATTGCACCCAACGCAAACGAGGGGTTGTCAATCCCTCGACGGTAATTGCAAGATTAAATTGTATGTGATAGATTGATAGATTGAAACAAAAATACATAATAAAATAAATAAAAGAAAATTGCAGCAAGTATTTTTAGGGTTTTAGTAAATGATTTAGATAGACCCGGGGGCCATAGTTTTCACTAGAGGCTTCTCTCAATTAAGAAAATAGCATACGGTGGGTAGACAAATTACTGTTGGGAAATTGATAGAAAAGCAAATAATCATGAAGATATCCAAGGCAATGATCATGTATATAGGCATCACGTCCGAGACAAGTAGACCGACTCCTGCCTGCATCTACTACTATTACTCCACACATCGACCGATATCCAGCATGCACCTAGTGTATTAAGTCCATGAAAGAACAGAGTAACGCCTTAAGACCGATGACCTGATGTAGACAAGATAAACTCACGTATGAATAAACCCCATCCTTTTACCCTTAATAGCAATGATACATATGTGTCATGTCCCTTTATGTCACTGGGATTGAGCACCGCAAGATCGAACCCATTACAAAGCACCTCTTCCCATGGCAAGATAAATCAACTCAGTTGGCCAAACCAAATCAATAGATCGGAGAAGAAATATGAGGCTATAATAATCATGCATAAAAGAGTGCAGCAAAGACTCAAATAATATTCATGGATAATCTGATCATAAACTCACAATTCATCGGATCCCAACAAACACACTGCAAAAAGTGATTACATCGGATAGAACTCCAAGAACATCGAGGAGAACATTGTATTGAAGATCAAAATGAGAGAAGAAGCCATCTAGCTACTAACTATGGACCCGTAGGTCTGTGGTAAACTAGTCACACATCATCGAAAGGGCAGCAAGGTTGATGTAGAGCCCCTCCGTGATCGATTCCCCCTCCGGCAGATTACCGGAGAAGGCCTCCATGGGATCTCTCAAGAACAGAGGCTTTCGGCAGCGGAAAAAGTATTTCGTGGACTCCCTTGAGGGTTTCTGATTTTTTGGGAATTTATAGTGGAGGAATTAGGTCAAACGGAGCTCTGTGGGCCCCACGAGGTACCAGGACGCGCCTGCCCACCCAGGTGCCTCGTGGACACCCCCTGGTGCTTCTGGCCTCCTCCCGAAGCTTCTAGTGTTGTATATGTCCAGAAAAAAATCTCCAAAAAGTTTCGTGGCATTTGGACTTGGTTTGGTATTGATTTTCTGTAAAACAAAAACAGGGCAGAAAACAGCAACTGGCACTGGGCACTAAGTTAATAGGTTAGTCTCCAAAAATGATATATAATTGCTGTAAATGCATATAAAAACATCCAAGATTGATAATATAACAGCATGGAACAATAAAAAATTATAGATACGTTGGAGACGTATCAGCATCCCCAAGCTTAATCCGTGCTCGTCCTCGAGTAGGTAAATGATAAAAATAGAATTTTTGATGTGGAATGCTGCCTATCATATTCATCACATATTCTTTTATTTTATAGCATGGACATTTGGACTTGAATGATTTAAAGCAATAGTCTATAGTTTGACATGAAAATATTGATACTCAAGCATACTAACAAGCAACCATGTTTTTCAAAATATCAACGCTAAAGAAAGTTATCCCTAGCCCATTATGCTCCATCATTGATCCATTCATGAAACACACTCAAATATTAGCTACATCCAATGCACAAGTATGACAATAGTGCTCTCTAGTTGGTGCTTTATAAGAGAAGATGGAGACTCAAATAAAAATAAAAATTGCATAAAAGTAAATAGATAGGCCCTTCGCAGAGGGAAGCAGAGATTTGTCAAATGTGCCAGAGCTCAATGCTTAAATTAGAGAGATAAAAATATTTTGAGAGGCATGCTTTTCCTGTCAACGAAAACGATCGAGAATTCCCAATATCTTCCATGCTAGACACATCATAGGCGGTTCCCAAACAGAAAGTAAAGTTTATTTCCTTTACACCATTTCTTTCACAATCCATGGTTAGCCGTATCGACGGGTGCCCTCCATACCATAACTTTCCAAGGAATTTTGTTGTTATTAATTTTTGATTCATTGTGGGACTGGGCATCCCTATTACCAACCATTCTCTCGTGCAATGACAAGTGAATAAACACTCATCGTGAGAATAACAAACCTAGCATGGAAAATATTGGCCACCCCCTGCCGCTTCATGAGCGGTACGGGCACACAAAACGAAAAAATTATTTTGAAAATTAGAGTTGGCACACGCAAATTTACTTGGAACGGCATGAAAATACTGCATATAGGTAGATATAGTGGACTCTTTTGGCACAACTTGGGTTTAAGGATTTTGGATGCAGAAGCAGTATTTCCGCTTAGTACAAATGAAGGCTAGCAAAAGATTGAGAAGCAACCAACCAAAAAGCGAAAACGGTCATAAACATGCATTGAATATAACTAACACCGAATAATGCACCATAAGTAGGATATAATTTCTTTGCATAACTATTGACTTAACGTGCATGCATAGGGAATCACAAACCTTAACACGAATATTCTTACTAAATCACAAATACTCACTAACATGACTCACATATCATCATCCCCATATCGCAAAACTATTGCAAGGAATCACACTTATCATATCCAATGATCTATATGAAAGTTTTTATTATATCCCTCTTGAATATTCATCACTTTGGGACCAAATTCATATCTTGTGCAAATTAGCGTTACTTTCATCAACTCTCAAAAAGATATAAGTGAAGCATGAGAGTGCAAATATTTCTTCAAAATTTTATCAACTCTCAAAATAATATAAGTGAAGCATGAGAGTGCAATTTCTTCAAAATTTTATCAACTCACAAAATAATATAAGTGTGGCGCCCCTGCTCGACCGTGCACTAATCATACACGCAAATGTGCACGCTCGAGATCAGAGACGCACGGGAAGATATCACAACATAACTCTAAACTCAAATTTAAACATAAATCTCATATTAGAAACCAGGGGTCACGAGGACCCGAATACATAAGTCATACACACAAATAATATCTGGGTACAGACATAGTTAGTCAAGTTTGCCTTAAGAAGGCTAGCACAAACAGCGACACTGATTGAAAAGGCGAAGGCCTCCTGCCTAGGGCCTCCGAACTACTCCTGGTCGGCTGGCTCAACCCAGTAGTACGTGCCTCCGGGGCTCTCCTAGTAGTAGTCTCCTGCGGTGGCGTCTAACTCCGGGACTCCATCGTCTGATTTCAACAAGCGGGTATGGGGAAAAACATAGCAAAGCAACCGTGAGTACTCAACCAAAGTACTCGCAAGACTGACATCAGAACTATTCTAAGTATGCATCTGTATCAAAGGAATGGGGCTATATCTTTGGACTGAACTGCAGAATGCCAGAATAGAGGGGGAAAAGCCTAGCCTATCGAAGACTAGCATCTTGAAGCAATCTTGCAGCATCAGAAGAGAGTAGAACACAATAGCATATCATAGTGGTTATATAATAGCATCGCCCTGAGATCCTTTCTCGACTCCCTGCGAGAAAGCGATCCCGAGAGCAGTATTAACAGTTTAAGAATAAATCATCATCAGTTTGTAGTTGTAGTGGATCAGGATACAACTCTGAGCGTCATGTTACCGTGGACACGGCTATTCGAATAGATAACTTCCCTGCAGGGGTGCACTACTGTTACCCAACACGCTCGATCACATCTGGCCAGACACACTTGCTGGGTAATGCCCGGCCTCGGGTGATCGACACGACGCAGTCCTACCTAGGCTCAGCAGAGAGGTCAGCACGCCGGTCTAAATCCTAAGTACGAAGGGGTCTTGGGCCATCGCCCTTTGCACTCCTGCACGTTGCGTGGGTGGTCGGGGCCCAGGTGCGACACTGAATACACAAGTGACGTAACCAGCCCACTCCAACAATCAGCCCGCATCTCTGAGCTGTGACATCTGAAGAACGTTCGGCTGATACATACGAGGTAGAGGGTCCCATAACCATTATCCCACGTGGTGGTAGTGCGTATAGGGCCAACGACCCACTCAGATCAAATACCCAAATCCGTTAGGCGTATTTAGTAGCTCGCAGAGACGAACATGATTCATGTCGCTCCGACTGGGTAACACACGGCTCGCGGGTGCTCTTGGAGCCGACCCTTCTTTATCAAATGACAGTAGTAAAGTCCAAGTACCCGTGTGTCCAAAGTATCGAGAAGGAATCCGAGGAATCACCCTTGATGGATTCCCACTCGAAGTATCGGTCAAGGTGAACCCGGAGGAATCACCCTCAATGGATTCACACAAGAGGAGTTGCACGACGGAAGCTTTATCGGAGGTGATGAAAGAGGAATCACCCTCGGTAACCCACAACCGGATAGCTATTCTACAGAGGCATCATCGGAAGTGAGATAAGAGGTATCACCCTCGGCACTCGGTGGTAACTCTGTAGAGTCGAACAACTTAGGGGAATGTGTGGTGATGTGATGGTCTCTGACCGTCGATCATACTGATCGAGTCACTGGTGGAAGAGCGTGGCATGAAGGACAAGGGTGTGGGGCCATAGATGTATTGCTAACCAGACTATGCTAAGCATATAGGATAGCAGGTAAAGTATCAATAACAGGTTACAAAACCAAGCTATGCATCAGAATAGGAACTATCGGAACAGTAGCAGGGGAAATTCTAATGCAAGAATAAGAGGGAAAGAATAGGCGATATCTGGATGATCAAGGGGGTTTCCTTGCCTGGAAGCTCTGCTGAGAGGGGCTGGTCATCTGAAGGCTGCTCGTCTGGAGCATAGTCGTACTCAGCTACGTCGGCGGCGGTCTCGGCGTCTATCGGGAGAGAAGGAGAGGGAAGAAACAATAAATTCACGGCAACAATGCAACAGCGATGCATGACATGCCTAAATGATATGCAGAGGTGATATATTGCCTATCTAATTGTTTTAGATAATTTAGGAATTTATCTGGAATTATTTTATTAAAGTCATGCACTATTCATCTATCGAATACGGGCAAAAAGTCCCATGTTCATCTAGATAGGAGTGATGGTCAAGCATTTTGACCACATATTCGGATTCTTCATATTTTTCTGATCATTTTTCATATATAAATTATTTTCATCCGAGTTACGGTTTAATTTATATGATTTTTCAAAGTTTTAATCATTTTCTGGAATTTCTGAAATTATTTAATTAGAATTATCCGAAACAGTTGCCAGTGACGTCAGCATGGCGTCAGCGGGTCAAACCGGCTGACTAGAGTCAAACCTGACCAGTGGGTCCCACTGGTCAGTGACTCACTTAATTAATCAGAGGTTAATTTAACTAATTAACCTAATTAGCTAGTGGGGCCCATATGTCAGTGTCAGTTTAGTAATTAGATTAATTTAAAAACCTAATTAGATTAATTAAGCGGGTGGGGCCCGCTGGTCAGTGGCACTGTGTGCCCAGTCAGCTGAGTTGACCAAGTCAACTCAGTCAACTGGGGCCCCTGGGCCCACTGGTCAGTGGCCCAGAGGCGCCCACGTGGCTGTCAGCGGGGCGCTGACCGGCGGCGAGTCGCCGGCGACCAAAAACATGGCGGAGCGCACGGGCTCTCGCCGGAAACCGCGCTCCGACGGCCGTTCGACTCGGGACTAGGTGCGTTCGAACGCGCGGAGTGAGGCGCGTCGGATGGTGGTGGTTTCGTCACCGGAGTCGACCGCAGTCGACGACGGCGAGCTCACGTGCGGCGCCGGAGTTCGGCCGTTGACGGATCCGGCGACGCAGGGCACGGCAGGGCGAGCGGCGGGTCGCATTGGAACCGCACGGACGTGCTGAGCACGAATCCGTGCTCGTTTGAGCTCGACGGGCAGCGTGGCTACAGCGACGAGCTCATCGGCGGCGGCGGGTTTGGGCATGGCAAATGCGGCGAGCTACAGCGCGGAGCGGGGCAGGAAAGAGGGGAGATCGACGCGGCTGCTCACCGTGAGCCTGCAGGTGTGCTCAAGCGGGCTCGGGGAGGATCAACGGTGGCGAATCGACGGCGGAAACGACGGCGACCGAAGAGGAAGAAGATGAGGCAGGGCGGCGATGCAGGGCTCCTCGACTCACGCGCGTGGTCGGGGACGAAGTAGTCGACGACGGCGAGTGCGATGGGCACGTCGGAGAGGCGAATGGGGCTCGGTTGCCGCGCTAGGTCTCGGCCATGGCGACGGCAATGTTCGGCTTGTCGCGGGGAGGGAGAATGCAAGCGGGAGAGGGAGATCTGAGGGTAGCAAGGGTTTCGGGGGAGGGGAAGACGACCTGGGGTGGTCTTATCCACCCCGCGGCGCAGCAGTGCACGAAGCCGAGCGCCGGGCGGCCATGGCGCCTCGGCCTTCCCCTGTAGTGGGAGGAGGACGAAAGGCTATGGCTGGCGGGCCGGGCCGCACTGTTGGGTCGGGTGGTCCAAGTGCACAGTGCACTTTCCCATTTTCCTTTTCTTTTTCTTCTGCTTTATTCTTTTCCCTCTTTTGAAAAATATTTAGCCAAGACTTCACTTTTGTAAAATATGTGACTTAGCTCAATAATTACAATGCAATATTAAATACTACCAGAAATTGGTTTGGAGATAATATGATTTCATTTGCAATTTTATTAAATAAAAGGGGATTAAATATTGCTGTTTGGTACTGTTTTAGGATGTTAGACTCATCTAGGGGTTTTAGGTGATGTTGTTTTTCTTAACATAATTAGTTATGGATTATTTTCTATTTAATGAACATTTTAGTTTCCAAATTGGAACAACTTTTATTTTCAATTTTTATTTGAATTTCAATTTGAGTTGGAATTTGAAATGAGATATGATGCAAATGACGATCAAGCACTGTTAAACCTGGTGACTTGGCATTATAAAAAGGTGATCACTGTAGCTTAATTACATGGGGTGTTACAATAAGTGAAGCATGAGATTTTATTTCTTCAAAATATAGCCACCGCCGTGCTAAAAAAGATTTAAGTGAAGCACTAGAGCAACTGCCTAGCTCAAAAAATTTAAGTGAAGCACATAGAGTATTCTAACAAATCATGATAACGTGTGGCTCTCTCAAAATAGGTGTGTTCAGCAAGGATGATTGTGACAAACTAAAAAGCAAACAAAGCAAATACTCATATAATACACGACGCTCCAAGCAAAATACATATCATGTGACGAATAAAAATATAGCTCCAAATAAAATTACCGATGGTTTGTAGAAGAAAGAGGGGATGCCTTCCGGGGCATCCCCAAGCTTAGACGCTTGAGTCTTCCTTGAATATTACCTTGGGGTGCCTCGGGCATCCCCAAGCTTAGGCTTTTGCTACTCCTTATTCCTTCATCCATCGTGATCTCACCCAAAACTTGAAAACTTCAATCAGACAAAACTCAACAAAACCTTCGTGAGATTCGTTAGTATAACAAAATAAATCACTACTTTAGGTACTGTTGAAAACCCATTCTTATTTTATTTTTGCATTATACCTACTGTATTCTAACTTCTCCATGGGTTATACCCCCCGATACAATCCATAGTTCCATCAAAACAAGCAAGCAACACATCAAAAACAGAATCTTTCAAAAACAGAACAGTCTGTAGCAACCTATTTAAAAGCCATACTTCTGTAACTCCAAATTTTTTGAAACATTATGACAACGTGGGAAATTCATATACCAATACTGTGTAAAAATTTCAGATTTTTCTGACGCTCCAGTACAGAACCAAAATTCCAGCACTGGACGCAAAACTTTCTGTTTTCCAAACAGCATCAATTATACTATCTTCCAAATCATCCTAAAGGTTTTATTTGGCACAAACACTAATTAAAAACACAAAACACAATCATAACATTATCATAATTGTGAAAACACACAATAACAGAAACAAAAGATAAAACATTTATTTTATTCATTGGGTTGCCTCCCAAGAAGCTCTTTTTTTATAGCCATTAAGATAGGCTTTGAGATTTCAATGATGCTCACATGTAAGATAAGAATTGAAGCACAAAGAGAGCATCATAATACATGTGACAAACACTTTTAAGTCTAACATACTTCCTATGCATAAGCATTTTATATGCAAACAAATTATCAAGACGAGAAATATCTAGCATATGCAAAGGAGAGGAATAAAACATTGACAATCTCAACATAACGAGAGGTAATTTAGTAACATGAAAATTTCTACAACCATATTTTCATCTCTAATAATAATTACATGTAGGATCATAATCAAATTCAACAATATAGCTATCATATAAAAATTTCTCGCCATGATCCACATGCATAAAATTCTTATAATCTTTCAAAATAGTGGGATTATTATTACCTAAAGTTCACGCTCTTCCAAACCCACTTTTAATAGTATTGCAAATTTTATTATTAATCACATATTCATCATGAGGCTTAAATAAATTTTCAAGATCATAAGAAGCATTATCACCCCAATCATGATCATTGCAATAACTAGTGGACATAACAAAATTATCATCCCCAAGCTTGTAGC
This sequence comes from Elymus sibiricus, assembly GCA_039707655.1. Taxonomy (NCBI): domain Eukaryota; kingdom Viridiplantae; phylum Streptophyta; class Magnoliopsida; order Poales; family Poaceae; genus Elymus; species Elymus sibiricus. Next base: position 311,353,276 of record CM077674.1, read on the forward strand.
TTTGCATATCATTAGCATAATTGACATTAATAGAATTTATAATAATATTATTGCAATCATGCTTTTCATTGAATGAGCTATCATGAATCAATTTATAAATTTCTTCTTTCAACACTTCATCACAATTTTCTGGTTCATGATTTTCAAGCAAAACTTCATAGAGATAATCAATTGCGCACAACTCACTAGCAATTGGTTCATCATAATTGGATCTTTTGAAAAGATTAGCAAGTGGATGAGGATCCATATCAATAGATTTCTGGCAAGCGAAGATGCAAGCAAATAGAAGGCACATGGCACACAAGCAAAGATAGCAAACAAGAAAAAGGCAAACGAAAAATATTTTATATTTTGTAAAAACTTTTTAGAAGTGGGGGAGATGAAAACGAGAGGCAAAGGCAAATAAAGTAAATGCAAGGAGATGAGAGTTTATGCAAAGGTACTTGATAGATGTTGATGATGTCTCCCCGGTAACGGCGCCAGAAATTCTTCCTGCTACTTGTAGCTTGCGTTGGTATTATCCCCGAAGAGGAAGGGATGATGCAGCACAGTAGAGATAAGTATTTCCCTCAATTATGAAACCAAGGTTGTCGAACCAGTAGGGGAATCATGCAACACCTCGTTAGCACTACCTGCACACAAACAACAAACCCTTGCACCCAACGCAAACGAGGGGTTGTCAATCCCTCGGCGGTAATTGCAAGATTAAATTGTATGTGATAGATTGATAGATTGAAACAAAAATACAAAATAAAATAAATAAAAGAAAATTGCAGCAAGTATTTTTAGGGTTTTAGTAAATGATTTAGATAGACCCGGGGGCCATAGTTTTCACTAGAGGCTTCTCTCAAGAAAATAGCATACGGTGGGTAGACAAATTACTGTTGGGCAATTGATAGAAAAGCAAATAATCATGACGATATCCAAGGCACTGATCATGTATATAGGCATCACGTCCGAGACAAGTAGACCGACTCCTGCCTGCATCTACTACTATTACTCCACACATCGACCGCTATCCAGCATGCATCTAGTGTATTAAGTCCATAAAAGAACGGAGTAACGCCTTAAGAACGATGACATGATGTAGACAAGATAAACTCACGTATGAATAAACCCCATCTTTGTACCCTTAATAGCAATGATACATACGTGTCATGTCCCTTTCTGTCACTGGGATTGGGCACCGCAAGATCGAACCCATTACAAAGCACCTCTTCCCATGGCAAGATAAATCAACTCAGTTGGCAAAACCAAATCAATAGATCGGAGAAGAAATACGAGGCTATAATAATCATGCATAAAAGAGTGCAGCAAAGACTCGAATAATATTCGTGGATACTCTGATCATAAACTCACAATTCATCGGATCCCAACAAACACACCGCAAAAAGTGATTACATCGGATAGAACTCGAAGAACATCGAGGAGAACATTGTATTGAAGATCAAAAAGAGAGAAGAAGCCATCTATCTACTAACTATGGACCCGTAGGTCTGTGGTAAACTACTCACACATCATCGGAAGGGCAGCAAGGTTGATGTAGAGCCCCTCCGTGATCGATTCCCCCTCCGGCAGATTACCGGAGAAGGCCTCCAGATGGGATCTCTCAAGAACAGAGGCTTGCGGTGGCGCAAAAAGTATTTCGTGGACTCCCCTGAGAGTTTCTGATTTTTGGGGAATTTATAGTGGAGGAATTAGGTCAAACAAAGCTCTGTGGGCCCCACGAGGTGCCAGGGCGTGCCTGCCCCCCCCCCCCCAGGCGCGCCCTGGTGCCTCGTGGGCACCCCCTAGGGCTTCTGGCCTCCTCCCGAAGCTTCTAGTGTTGTATATGACCAGGAAAAAATCTCCAAAAAGTTTCGAGGCATTTGGACTTCGTTTGGTATTGATTTTCTGTAAAACAAAAACAGGGCAGAAAACAGCAACTGGCACTGGGCACTAAGTTAATAGGTTAGTCTCCAAAAATGATATATAATTGCTGCAAATGCATATAAAAACATCCAAGATTGATAATATAACAGCATGGAACAATCAAAAATTATAGATACGTTGGAGAAGTATCAAGCCATGCCAAGCGCTCTCCAGGCGCGAGTTGCATCTCTGGCCAGTTCAGCGATGAGGACGTATTCGGCAATCTTGTAACGGGACATGTATGCCACAGCTGGGTCTTCGTCCGAATGAACGGGAGGAAATCTAACCCGTCTAGGAGTGACGGCCATGGTGGGGTAGTAGTGGAAGGAACGGTTCTCCTGCATCGTGTTCTCCTCATGACGAAGAACAGTGAGGCCTGCCAGGGCGGCAAGTTGGATAGCACGATCTGGTGTAGAGGCATAACCACCATGGAGACTATAGGTGCGCTTCCCCAAAGGTAAGTCAACTGCCAGAATGACATTGGCAAGATACTCAAGCACCAGTCCTACAAGCGAGGTCTGGAACACTTGGTACCTCAGCATCTCTCCGCTAGGATAGAGAAGACGCCAAACATCCCGAAGCAAGGATGCGAAGCTGAGTGGTGTAGGGGCGGAGTCGTAGTTAACCGGAATGGATGCCATCTACAAAATCAGCTGGTTAGTGAGCCAAATCTATATGCATGCTATGCGACAAACAAATGCATCAACCAAATGCAGCCACTCAAATGCAACACACAAGCAAGCTGGGCTCTAAACTAACGGTTTCTAACGCTCGGGTTGACTAGGGTATCCTATAGCCAGACCTGCTCTGATACTAAACCTTGTGGCACCCCGGCTAAGAGTCACTGGAGTACCCCGTATTCCAGCCCAGAGATCGAGTCTTCTGGAATACGGCACTGCTTGGCATAGAACAAATCAGCTCTTTATTACTAACAGTTTGGGTACAAGGGTTACAAGAGTTACAAAGGTTACAATGATACCACTACTGCTAAGGTAGCTCTATGCTAGCAGCGGCACAACTCCTAATAGCTGAACCACGACGTCGGTAATGGACTCCACTCTGTAGGGACTCTGGCTGGCACACGTCCTAGATCGCAACCCGAACACCTCCGCTATGCAAACAGGGCAGCACCTGCAAACTGGCATGACACGCCAGGTGAGTACTTTGAATGTACTTGCAAGCTCACAACAAATACAAGCATCAAGGCATGACAACGTCATAGTAAATCATGATTATAATAGATCCAACTGTTATGAAAAAGGGTGGAAGAAAATAATAACATACTGCAGCCAAACTATCCACCGGAAGTCACCTCTGCTAAAAAAAATCTCTGGAACCATATCCTCTGAGCTACTCGGGAGAAACACTTACTCCTGTGACCACTCCTGGTCACCTCAGAAACCTCCGACGATCATTTCCGAGATCGCTTACAACATTACCAGCGGTCTTTCACCAGGTGTATGCCTCACCCTACTGGCACGAGTTCTTCCATCATTAACAAGTCATTCCATCATAAGTGTTGATCAGACAGTGTTACTTAGTACGAACTGTGTCCAATACCATGGATGCGGCTATTCGAATAGATTCTTACACTCTGCAGAGGTTGCGCACTTTACCCACACTATGGAGCTCCTGATCCCGTACCTCGGTACACTTCCTTTCCGGGTGGACCGGTGCGGCTCCAACGAAACTTGCCTAACCCATGACTCCTCCACCGTACCATTGACAATCATTCCCCGTCCGAGTCATGCCCTGGGTGGCCCCTGTGTCACTTCGGACACCTGCCACCGTCGTGGCCAACAAACTGTCCCAAACGGGGACCTGAGCTCAAAAACCAAACCGGGCTCACAAGGTTATCGTCGTCTACCTGATCAGGGCAGCACGCACGCATAACCTCCGCTCTTTGGTGGTACCGATAAAAGAGCACGCGGTTGGACCAAGCCAAGGCCGTCCCATTCCGGCAGGTGTGGCTGCACTGGAAATTTCGGTTCAGTGGCACTTGATCAACAATGAAGGAATTATCTCCAAGCATCTATAACCATTTCTGACACTCCGATAACACCGGGATTCATATTCCAACAATAACTAGCTAGAAATCCAATGAGCAATATGATCAACTACCACTACTGATCCATGTATGGGTGCTGGACAAAATCACTAAATAATCATAGACGGTAATCTCTTAATCCAACTAGGTCATATCTCCTTCAAACTTGAAATCTACTAATGACTAAAATCTCATCACCAACATGACAGTAGCCTACTCAGGATCTCCAAAATATTGCATAAATTATCCTATTTGCAAATAATTCATATTATGAAAATAATTATTAAAACCATGATATTGCAATGCAATTATGCAAATGAGAGTTTTGGCTTGCCTTGCACCAGGGAAGTGTGGGAGTACTCCTAGTCTTCACCAACTACTCAAACCAATTTGAAAAACATTTTTGAAAGCATTTTCAAATTCACATAAAGCATTTTCTTCTGTCCAGAAATTCTAGACAGCAGAGAAAAATACCAAAATTTTATAGCAACTAGAGGAGCTCATAAGAAAAATAATGCAAAAAGAATGAACTCATTTGGACTTATGGTTTAAAAGTTATTGATGGTCAAAGTTCAGTCAAAATTCTGGAATTATTTGAATTTAACTGAAAAATCAGAAAACTCTGGAGAGGCCACGTCGAAGGCGTAGAATGGAAATGTGCTTCCACTTACATACCATTTCGGGCCCGCCTAGAGTCGCTGACTTGCGGGGCCCGCCTGTCATATTTGAAGGAGAGAGAGAGAACAGAAGGAGGGCGGCTCACCGGCGAGGTTTGCCGGTGATGGCGACGACGGCGAGCCTGGGTGACGGCGGGGATGGATCGGGCTGACTACGATGATCATTCCCGTACCCGCAGCTCACAGGGAGATGGTCGGACGGCGTTGGCCCCTTCCTCTCAGGCGGCGGAGAGCTGCGGTGGTCGACGAATCCGGCGATTCCGGTGAGCTCTTGAGCAGCAGCGCGACTGGGAAGAACCAGTGGATCACCAGGAGCTCGGGGGTGGGCGTGGTTGGAGTGGAGAAGCACTGGAATGAGCTGGAGAAGCAGGAGCAGAGCGGCGGAGCCCTTCACTGGACACGGAGAAGGAGGGCTCCCCGGCTTGCTCGGGCGATGCTGGGTGGCGATTGGGAAGTGAGGAGGGCGAGTTGTGAGGAGAGGGGAGCTCGGGGACGGCTTTTATAGCCGAGCGAGAGGTGCCCGAGCCGGATCCCGCCACGGTTGAGATGGCCGAGCAAGGACGGCGAGCTGGCCGTCGCGGCGTGGGATGAGGTGACGAGAGAGGTGGGAGGAGTCAATGCGACGGCGATGGCTCGGAGTAGAAGACGCCAGCCAGCGCGGCCACAGTGCCCGTACGGTGCACAACTGCGGAGCTTGGCCATGTCTGCCGGCGAGCTTCGCCAGAGGGGGAGAGGGTTCCAGACGGGCCAGGTGGACGACGGCTACGCTGTCGGCACTAGCAGACAACCGGGGACGGCCACAGCTGGCCTGGCCGACGCGACCGAACACGGTCAGTGCGCAGAGCGAGTACTTGGCCGGCCATACGCGTGGTCATCGCGTGCACTGGCACACGCGGTGCGTTCTGGCTCGTGCGGTCGTGTACACGTGGTAGTCCATCCATCATGTTGCCTCCCTGTGCCCTTGATTTGCCAAGAGGTGGTCTGGACAGCTGGCTACCTTCCAGACAAGTTTCTGGATAGAAACTTGGGCAGCAAGCTGAGGAGAAATGGCTAGGGTTTTGAGAGAAAAGGTTTGTCACACAGAAATGTAGTAGTAAGGTTCCCATGCTGGAAAAAACTCAGACCAAATGGACAGGTTTTGGAGGTAGTTGCTTCACAACTGCCCCTCTGGTCCAGAAACAATGTTGATGATGATACACTCACTTGGATGGGCCTCTGGAGCTGAAATTTGGTATAGGTGGGTTATTTGGTGGTGCCAAGCTGCCATAAAATTTTCAGCCCATTTGGGTAAGTGTAGATGGTACTTCCATCACAACACTTCCCACTGGATAGAAACTTGGAGGAATTTTTCAGAGAAAATGGCTGAATGAAATGGGCTAAAATTGGTGGAGACTGATCATATGGGTAGGAGAATGTCCTGGATTAATTTCAGAATTTTTGAAGCAATATAAAATATAGTTGCCTCACAAACTGAAATTATGACCAGAAACAAGGATTGGATGTTGTGCTCACCATGAAGAATAAATCTTGAACATTTTCATAGATCCAAGGTTTACATGGCCCAAAGAATTTATGAGAATTTTCCTGGAATTTTTGGAAGAACAGAAATATAGTTTGCTTCACAACCTAGGGTTCAAAGGGTTATTCCTTTAGTGAAAAAGGAATATTTAATTGGAAGAAAAATTGAAATGTGGCAAGAATAGAAATGACATGGCTTGGGAGGAGTTTTTGGATGGTTTGGTGTACTTGGGAAAGAAAATCGAGAATATTCCCAAGTTATAAGTCCATAGAGTCATTCAAAACCAAAATCCAAACCAAATTTCCAAATAAAATTCAAATAGGTTTTAAAAAGAAAAGTTGGTAAAAACCAGGGTGTCACAGCGACTTTTGTCATCATGGAAGTGGACACTTCTGTGATCATAATTTCTGTATTGTCATGGAACACTTCTATGACAGCACATGTATGAATATCTTGATTTTGTCATAAAATCGTCACGGATGTACATGCATGATAGAAAATGTGACCTACCGTGACAAAGACGTATCATGACGGAAGTGTTGTTTTTTGTAGTGTCTGCCGTTCCAAGTAAATTTGCATGTGTCACCTCTAATCATTCAAACGAACATCTGTTTTGTGTGCCCGTACCGCTCATGGAGCGACAGGGGGCGGTCAGTATCTTCCATGCTAAGTGGATTACTCTCATGACGGAGTTTATTCATTTGTCATTGCACGAGAGAGGCTGGTATTCGGGATGCCCAGTCCTATAATCAAAATGAAAAAAATATATAATGAAACGAACTCCCCCGGAAAGTTGTTGGTATGGAGGGCACCCATGAATTCGGCTAGTGATACGTCTCCGTCGTATCTACTTTTCCAAACACTTTTGCTCTTGTTTTGGCCCCTAATTTGCATGATTTGAATGAAACTAACCCGGACTGACGCTTTTCAGCAGAACTACCATGGTGTTGTTTTTGTGCAGAAATAAAAGTTCTTGGAATTGGATGAAACTTTTTGGAGATTTTTTTATGGAATATATAAAAAATATTGGTGCCAAGACCTACTGGAGGGGGGCCACTGGCTGCCCACGAGGCACCAGGGCGCGCCACCCCCACCAGGCGCGCCTTGGTGGCTCGTGGGGCCCACGTGGCTCCGCTGACCCTAATCTCTTGCCTATAAATTCACAATTCCAGAGAAAAAAAATAGGAGAGGAAGTTTTATTACGTTTCACGATACGGAGCCGCCGCCACCTCCTGTTCTTCATCGGGAGGCCAGATCTGGAGTCCGTTCAGGGCTCCGGAGAGGGGGATCTTCCGGCATCGTCATCATCAACCATCCTTCATCACCAATTTCATGATGCTCACCACCGAGAGTGAGTAATTCCTTCGTAGGCTTGCTGGACGGTGATGAGTTGGATGAGATTTATCATGTAATCGAGTTAGTTTTGTTAGGGCTTGATCCCTAGTATCCACTATATTCTGAGATTGATGTTGCTATGCTTAATGCTTGTCACTTGGGCCCAAGTGTCATGATTTCAGATCTGAATCATTTATGTTTTCATGAATATATTTGTGTTCTTGATCCGATCTTGCAAGTTATACGCACCTGCTACGTGTTATGATCCGCATACCCCAAGGTGACAATAATTGGGATTCTTTCCGGTGATTGCCGTAGTTTGAGGAGTTCGTGTAATCACTATGTGTTAATGCTTTGTTCCGGTTCTCTATTAAAAGGAGGCCTTAATATCCCTTAGTTTCCTTATGGACCCCGATGCCACGGGAGGGTAGGACAAAAGATGTCATGCAAGTTCTTATCGCAAGCACGTATGACTATATACGGAATACATGCCTACATTACATTGATGAATTGGAGCTAGTTCTGTGTCGCCCTAGGTTATGACTGTTACATGATGAATGTTATCCAACAAAATCACCGATCCAATGCCTACGAGCTTTTCACATATTGTTCTTGCTAAGTTACTACTATTACTACTGCTGTCACAATTGCTACTGCTATTGCTGTTATTGTTACTGTTACCGTTACTCTTATTGCTGCTGCTATCAAACTATCATACTACTGTGCTACTGATCACTCTACTACAGATATTTAGCCTCCAGGTGTGGTTGAATTGACAACTCAACTGCTAATACTTGCAAATATTCTTTGGCTCCCCTTGTGTCGAATCAATAAATTTGGGTTGAATACTCTACCCTCAAAAACTGTTGCGATCCCCTATACTTGTGGGTTATCAAGACCTTTTTCTAGCGCCGTTGCCGGGGAGCATAGCTATATTTGCTGAGTCACTTGGGATTTATATCTGCTGATCACTATGAAGAATCTGAAAGAAGCTAAGACCAAGATCGTTCCCTCTAAGACGAGGGGAGGTAAGGAACTGCCATCTAGCTCTGCACTTGATTCACCTTTTGTTTTGAGTAAACTTGCAACACCACCACCTGTTATTAATTCTGATATGTCACAAGTTATTGATTATACCACTTCCGCTATGAATGATACTTCTGATGATGCTAGTACTATGCTTGATAATGCTGTGCCACTTGGTGAATTTCTTGCTGAACAAATTGCTAAAGCTAAAGAAACTGAAAATGCTGAAACTCTTGAAAATTGTGATTCACCTATTATGCCTAGCTCTCCTACTAGAGTTGAAACACCTGATGAACATTGCTTTGATAGGGAGACGGCTAGAGCCATCCTTGCTTGTAATGATCGAAATGAAGTTATAAAATTGGTTGATGAAATGAAAGAAAAATCTCTGAGGGAGAGAATGAAATATGATCCTAAGTTTGCAACCTCTACCATATTTGTCACTGATAAGGATTATGAATTCTCTGTCAATCCCGAGTTAATTACTTTGGTTGAATCTGATCCTTTCCATGGCTATGAAACTGAAACCGTTGTGGCACATCTTACTAAATTAAATGATATAGCCACCCTATTTGCTCATGAGGAAAAAAATTCGCTATTACTATATTCTTAAGTTGTTTCCTTTCTCATTAAAGGGTGATGCTAATGAATGGTATAATACTCTTGCTCCTGGATGTGTGCGTAGTCCCCAGGATATGATTTATTACTTCTCTAAAAAATAGTTTCCTGCTCATAAGAAACAAGCTGCCTTACAGGAAATATTTAACTTTGTGCAAATTAAAGAAGAGAATCTCCCTCAAGCTTGGGGGATGCTTCTCCAATTACTTAATGCTTTGCCTGATCATCCTCTTAAGAAAAATGAAATACTTCATATCTTCTATAATGGACTAACCGATGCTTCTAGGGACTACCTAGATAGTTGTGTGAGTTGTGTTTTCAGGGAACGGACTATTGAACAAGCTGAGGAACTATTGAATAATATATTGAAGAATGATAATGATTGGACACTTCCTGTACCACCACCTAAACCCACTCCGAAGAAGAGGCGTATTTTGTATCTCAGTCCTGAAGATATGCAAGAAGCAAAGAAATGTATGAAGGAAAAAGGTATTAAAGCTGAAGATGTTAAGAATTTACCACCTATTGAAGAAATACATGGTCTTGACACACCGCCACAGGTAGTAGAGGTAAATTCTCTTATAAATTTTTGATGAAAGTGATATTACTTATAACAAACCTCCTAGTCAACGCTTGTATGAATTTGGCAATTATATTATTAAGCAAGATCATTTCAATGCAAATGTTATGAAACAATTGAAACAAAATGCCTATATGATTGATTGCTTGAGCGACTTGTTATTTAGAATTGCTAATGATGTTAAAGGCATAAGTAAACATGCATCTATGGTTCAAACCCAATTAGAACAAGTTGCTAAATCTCAGAGTGAATTGCTTAATGAAATGAATAACAATATGAATGATCATACTGTTAGAGTAATGACTAGAGGAGGTAGAATGACTCAGGAGCCACTTTATCCTGAGGGTCACCCTAAAAGAATCGAACAAGACTCTCAAAGAATTAATGTTGATGCACCTAGTCCATCTAAAAAGAAAAAGAAAAATGATAGGACTTTGCATACCTCTAGTGAACCTGAGGTAGAAAAGCCCTTAGAGGATAGTAATGATGTTTCTATTTCCGATGCTGAAACACAATCTGGTAATGAACATTCACCTGATGATGATAATAATAATGATGCTCATGTGGATACCCAACCAGATAATGATAAAGAACTTGATAATGATGTTGAAATAGAACCTGCTGTTGATCTTGATATCCCACCTTCTAAAATAAATGTTATGATAAAAGAGACTTCGTTACAAGAAAACATGGTAAAGAAAGAGAACCATGGGTCCAAAAACCCATGCCCTTTCCTCCTAAACCATCTAAGAAAAAGGATGAGGAAGAATTTGAACGCTTTGCTGAAATGCATAGGCCAGTCTTTTTGCGTACTCGTTTGACTGATATTTTAAAGATGGCCCCTTATGCTAAATATATGAAAGACATTGTCACAAATAAAAGGAAGATACCTGAAGCTGAAATTTCTACCATGCTTGCAAACTATTCTTTTAAGGATGGAGTACCTAAGAAACTAGGAGATCCAGGAATACCAACTATACCATGCTCCATTAAAAGAAATTATGTCAAAACTGCTTTGTGTGATTTAGGAGCCGGTGTTAGTGTTATGCCTTTCTCTTTATATAAAAGACTTGATTTGAATAAACTCACTCCCACTGAAATATCATTGCAAATGGCTGACAAATCAACTGCCATACCTATCGGTGTTTGTGAGGATGTGCCCGTTGTAGTTGCAAATGTTACTATTCAAACAGACTTTGTTATACTTGATATGCCCGAGGATGACAACATGTCGATTATCCTTGGTAGACCCTTTTTGAATACTGCAGGGGCTGTTATTGATTGCAACAAAAGCAAGGTCACTTTTCATATCAATGGTAATGAACATACGGTGCACTTTCCGAAGAAACAATTTCAAGTAAATGGTATTCGTGTTATTGGAAAGACTCCGACAATTACTGTTGGAAGTTTTCAACTCCCTCTTCCTACTGTTAAAAAGAAATATGAAATTCTTATTATTGGGGAGATGCATATCCCCGTTGAGGTAACTTAGTGTTATATGAAAATTCTTCGGTTTCATGTCACTCGGAAATGGTTTGTTAATAAGACTTGATCAACCTTATTAATGGATTCTTTTTGAGAGACATGTGGTTGATGAATTTAGTAAGCACAACCTTCTGTACCCACTTTTTGTTCTCTGTTATTTTTAGTTAAATGCAATAAAATGCCATGATTACCCTGTTTTCTGAATTATCCATGCAATAAAAAAGTGCCCAGAAATAAAAGTGCTCAGAATGCAATAAAATTTTGATATGAATTTTTATAGAATATTTAAGAATTTTTGGCACTAAAATCATACCAGGGGGGTGCCCCAGGTGCCCATGAGGCACCAGGGCGCGCCACCCCCTAGCACGCCCAAGTGGCTCGTGGGCCCCATAGGGACCCCCTCACTTATCCCTTCAGCTCACTTCGTCTCTTACCTCTATCAAAAATTCCTGGTAGCTCTCTCTCTCATGTTCTTGCTCACAAAACTGAAATTTTCGATCTCTTTGCTCGGAGCTCCGTTTCCGAAACTGTTTTGGGGGATTGCTCCTTGGTATGTGACTCCTCCATTGCTCCAATTTGTTTTTGCTTTAGTGGATTATATTTTGCATAATTAGCTACTCTTGTTGCTACTGAAAATGAGCTTGCATGTTGAATTCTTTGAGTTCCAAGTAGTTTGAATGCTTGATATAGCCTCTAGACATCCATATGAGTAGTTGCTATCAATTTTGTGAAGTTTTATTGATATCATTTTGTGACCCAAAAATTTCAGAAATTCGTTCTTAGGAAAATGAATATCTTTCGGAGGAGTTCTTCGAAGCGGACCGCCAAGGGATTCCTTGGGGACTCCTCGGACAACGACCTCAATATTCCACGTAGGACGGAGGTCCGGCCGTGCGAATGGCCGCACAATGCCTTCATGAATGAAGCCGGATTCTACCAAGAGTTCGCACAATTCGTTGCAAATGCCGGACTTACTGACTTCTTCACAGATGAGTGTGACCGGCACCACATCCTTACAAATTCCTTTGTGCAAAACTTTCATTTTCTGAGTAGGCTCGAACCCCCTGAGGTGCGCTTTGTTTTTATATGCTGAACATTATCACATACCTCTAGCTGAATTTTGTGAGATATGTTTGATTCCCTTTGATGGGGAAATCAAAGAGCCTCAGCCGGAGGAATTTGAGGGTTTCCTTCATACTTTAACAGTGGGAGAGACAAGGGGCGTGTCGAGAGCTCGAGCCACTAGCTTGCAGTTTCCCTCTGTTCACTACTTTGCTTTATTCATAGGGAAATGCTTGACTGCTAGGGAACAGGGTAGTGCGCTATGTACACCTGACTTTGCCATTTTACGCCGCGCATTGCATAATGATAACACTTATAGCCTTGGAGCTATCGTTGCACGCCGCTTACACACTAATAGGACTAGGGAAAAAATTCATGGTGGTATTTATGCTACTCGCTTAGCGAGACGTTTTAATGTTAACATACGCCCTCATGATTATTTGTTGCCCATAGTTTACTTAGATTACCAGTCCATGAGGGACCACCACTTTCTTGATACTCCTGAACCCCCTCAACACATTCGTTATAACTTGGTTTTTAGTGAGGATACTCATGATATTATTCCGTTGCCTGCACCTGCTTTGATTGATTCTCATGCCAGGAACGGATATACCGTGATGCCACCGGACATCATTGCTTACCGAAATGCCTTGGCAGCAGCAGAGGAGGAGGACCAGGATTGGGACGCTCGGGTGCTGTCGCCTCAGGAGTTTCACATGGGACCGGATGGCTACTACGGATGGCCGTAGACCAAGCTAGGCCAAAAGCCTAAGCTTGGGGGAGTACGTATTTCTCACCGACATTTCATTCATGTCTACACATTTCATTCCAGTTGTCGGTGTTCATAATTTTTCATTGTATAATCCATGTTAATTTTTATTTTCTCGCTTTCTTCTTGTGTGTTTGAAAAACTTTGAGAAAGTCCAAAAATATTTCTCGGTTCTTTTTGGTTTTTCTTTCTAGCTTAATTAGTTGTAGTATTAAAAGAAAACCCAAAAATATTTCCCGTTTCTTCTTTTGCTTGTTGGGAGCTTTCCCGTGTAAATAGTTTTTCTCGTTTTTGTTTTCTTTGATTGGCCTTCTTTAGAAAAAACTAAAAACTCCAAAAATATTTCAGTGTGTTTCTCTAAATTTGTTTTCTTTTGTTGAGTCATTGTAATGAGGAGACCACGATGAAAATGATGAGTGGCTCTCGTATGCATTATTGTTGATCTAACAAAGAATCCATTTTATCTTGTCTTCTCCTTCGAATAAAATGCTTGCAGATTCTAGCTTGGTCGTGCAAGTGAAAGACAATAATGACGATGATTTGATGAAGTGACTGTGGCAAGGAAAAGCGGGTATGAACTCAACTTGTTCTTTGTTTTTGTAGATATGTTTAACTCAGTATTCATGATTCAGCATATTATGATTAAACATGTTTATGATGACAATTAGAGATTATAGTTGCTCATGCCATGCTTAAGTAGCTAGGAGTGGATAATGATTTATCTTGGGTGTCAACATGCATTAAAATGTTCTTGATGTAGTATGATGATATGGTATCCTCCTCTGAATGTTTCAAGTGGCTTGACTTGGCACATGTTCACGCATGTAGTTGATTCAAAACCAACATAACCTCCACGATATTTATGTTCATGGTGCTTATATCCTACTCATGCTAGTATTCAATGTTGATTATTCATAATGCATGATTATGACCGTTTTCGCTCTCTAGCTGGTCGCTTCTCAACCTATTTGCTAGCCTTCACCTGTACTGAGCGGGAATACTTCTTGTGCATCAAAACCCTTAAACCAAAGTTATTCCAGATGAGTCCACTATATCTACCTATATGCGGTATTACTCTGCCGTTCTAAGTAAATTTGCATGTGCCACCTCTAAATATTCAAATGAACATCTGTTTTGTGTGCGCGTACCGCTCATGGAGCGACAGGGGGCGGTCAGTATCTTCCATGCTAAGCGGGTTATTCTCATGATGAGTGTTTATTCACTTGTCCTTGCACGAGAGGGGCTGGTAATCGGGACGTTGTGGTTGACTTCGCCGGATTCCAGCCGGACGGGCTCCACCCGGACGGCTCCACCCGGATGGCTCTACCCGGACGGGACGCCGGGTGGCGAGCCGGCCGGGTTGCCAGGTCGCCAGGCGGCGAGCCGGACGGGACACCGGGTGGCGAGCCGGCCGGGTTGCCAGGTCGCCAGGCGGCGAGCCGGACGGGACACCGGGTGGCGAGCCGGCCGGGTTGCCAGGTCGCCAGGCGGCGAGCCGGACGGGACACCGGGTGGCGAGCCGTCCGGGTTGCCAGGTCGCCAGGCGGCGAGCCGGACGGGACGCCGGGTGGCGAGCCGGCCGGGTTGCCAGGTCGCCAGGCGGCGAGCCGGACGGGACGCCAGGTGGCGAGCCGGCCGGGTTGCCAGGTCGCGAGGCGGCGCGCCGGACGGGACGCCGGGTGGCGAGCCGGCCGGGTTGCCAGGTCGCCAGGCGGCGCTTCCCTGGCAAAGTTTGAAGTGTCGTTTCGCCGTCTAGGGCCTACCCGAGGGTCATCCCCCCGACAACTTAGACATACAAAGATAAGTAGAAGGGTAGCATATGTCTAACACCATATGACTGGGACATAGGTCTCACAACACAGACCACAAACCAAAGCAAACGATAAAAGGGTTCATGAAAGAAGAAAGCAAAGGCAAATAAGACACACTCATGACTCAGCAAATCCCTAAGCTCTCTCCCCCTTTGGCATCGAGACACCAAAAGGGCAAAGAGCACTAAAACGGTCCTAGGTGATAGCAATGCTCCAGAACACCATCAGTACTCCTCGTGGTCATCAGACTCCTCTTCTGCAACAGCAGGCTGATCATCATCCTCTGAGTCCGTCCACTTGCAGTTCTTGGATGTCCATGTCGGAGTCTAGGATCTGCGTCCAAGAAACTTCTCCAAGATCTTAGGATTCGAACTCTGGGGGACTTTGCTTGGCAACCTACGACCCGACGGTGACTACGGCGGGATCACGACGGGCTCACTGGCTGCCAACGGACACGAAGGGGACGCGCGAGCAACCCAGGTTCGGGCCACCGAGCGGTGTAATACCCTAGGAGAGCTTGTGCTCGAGGTGCCAGAGGTGAGGGGGAGAAAATAAGTCGATCCCCTTACATGGAAGCAGCCCTGCCCCTTTTGTAGTGCCTTGGTCCTCTTCCCCGAAAATATGAGCGGGAAAGGGTTGCCACAGGGCAGCAATTCAAAAGGGGGACAGGAGCGCAGGCCTATCTTGACTAAAGGTGGTTTTTGCCTGCTAAAGCAGCTCCTCGTGACGCGTTGGTGGGCTTGGCGATGACCTCCGTCCTAGCGCGCTGATCCGTCCCGATCTTCTATCACCAAAGAGGAAAGCCTTTGGGACTTGCTTTGGGGGAGGCAGATGCCGCTGCTCCCTTATCTCGAGAATGGAAGCTGGGCTTGGTCGCGCCCCGCTGTCCTTATCCTGACAGCGGGACGTCACCCGTGTGCATGGCGCGGAGCCTCGCGGCTAGCGCCATACGTCTTGCTTCATGAGAAGGCCTCGCGAGGGAACCTGGTGCTTGGCGGCCTCGGCACGGCCTGGCCTGGCGAGGAGGGGCCTCGCGAGGCTCGCCCCTCGCGAGGCGGCTTCCTCCGGAGCGGCCGCGGCAAGGCCACCCTCACGGGCCGGCCCGAGCGCGGTCCTCTGGGCCAGAGGCAGACGGGCCATGGTACCCTGGTTCCCACTAGGCCGACAGTAGCCCCCGGGCCCGCGGCGCGCACGTTCCGCCTGTTAGGGACGAAACGCCACGGGGCCCACTGAGCTGCCGGGCCCAGAGGCGACGCGTGGCGGCTTTCACGGGGAGGATCGTCCCCACTCCCCACAACGCCTCGGTAACCGCCGCCTCGGCGATAAAGCCTGCCCGCGCGGGGCGCAGGCACGTCATTGCTCTTCGCCCCCATCTTGTCCTTTGTCCCGCGCGAGCAGATCCCCTGCTACTCCTCTTCCAACTTCCAATCTCTCCTCCGCCATGGACCCAGGCAAGAAACCCGCGGCCGCCGAGGCCTCCTCCAGCAAGAGCTCCCCGGCGGCGAAGCTTGGTCCGGCCTTGCTGCCGGCCACCATCAATGAGAACGGGCTGGCCAGGGCCCGCCCCCTGTTGGCCATCGCGCACTTCGAGAGAGGCACCACCGAGATCTGGCCGGGCTCAGTCCCACGGCGCGACCTCGGCCCCACGGTAATCCCCGTCTTCTTCCACTCGCTCTTCGTCGGGCTGGTGCCGCCCTTCTCCGATTTCCTCTATGCCATCCTTGAGCACTATGAGATTTGCCTTCTCCACCTTCATCCCAACTCCATTCTCGTCCTTGCTCTCTTTGCGTACCTCTGCGAGGCCTTCCTGGGAGTGATGCCGTCCGTGGCGCTCTTCCGGACCTTCTATAGCCTGCGGGTTTTTTCCTCGGGAAACCACTGCTCCGGAGGTGCCTCCTTCCGTATAGATGACGAAATGGGCAAGGTTTTCATTGACATGAAGATCTCGAAGAAGGTGGAGAACTTCCGGTCGCGCTGGGTTTATATTGATGCCCAGCGGACCAGTCCTCTCCTGGCGATTCCTATCGAGCCGGCTAAGAAGATCCCCCGCTGGGAGCACAAGAAGCTTGGCAGCGCCGCCCTGAGGCCGATCCTGACGAGGCTGACGGAGCTGCGCAGGGCCGGGCTTACGGCGGGCATGATTGCCAAGGAATTCCTCCGCCTCCGCATCGCGCCCCTGCAGAAGCGCTCGCACCCGACGTGGGGTATCACCGGAACCGAAGACCGGATCCGGCTGGCACGGGAGCCCATTTCTGCCGCAGCCGTGACCGATGCTTGGGAAGTTCTATTTCCTGGGGAGGCAGAGGACATGCCTCGTGACGCGCGCCCGGTGCACCGCTGGTCCAACAAGGCTGAGCTGGTGGCAGCGATGCCCCAGTTCGACCAGTGGGGGCTGATTCGGACGGACCTCGAGGAGCCTGAAGAGCTTCTTGAGGATTCTTCGGAGATGGGGTCCTCCTCAGGCGACCACGAGGCCTCCGACTCCGGGAAGGAGAGCAGCGAGGAGTCGTCTCCGCCACCCCCTCCGGCTTCGGCTAGGCGAGGATGAGGGCGATGACGGGGACGAGTTTCACATCGTGCCGGCCAGGCCTGTGCCAGAGAGGGAGGGAGGAGGCGATGCCGCGGAGATCGACGAGCCCTGCGAGGAGCGAGAGGAGGGGGCCACTGTAGCTCCCGACTCCGACTAGACCCGCGCCGCTCCCTCGGGTAGCCACCCGGGCGCGCTGCGCGACGGGGGCAGCAGCAACGGTGCCATCAAGGAGCGGAAGAGGAGGCGCTTTTACCCCAAGGACGAGTAAGTTCCTCCGCCCCTTCCTATCGATCCTTGCTTCTTGGCTGCTGCGGGTCTGACAAGCTTTCGCCTGCACAGGAGCTTCGCGCTGGCCGCCGAGGAGGAGGAGAGGACCAAGAGGAGGAAGGCTGAGGTCGAGGGGCCCTCCCCTCCTCTGAACACCGCCTCGCGTGCTGTGCTGGCGCCCCCGGCGATGGGACCGGCGGGAGGTGGTGAGGAGACCACGCTGGCGCCTCCCGAGGTGGCCCCCGCCGCCGGTGATGAGATGGCGGGGAAGTGGGGCGAAGCACCGACCCCTCCCCAGCGCACCACGCCTGCCGCGGTGGAGGCCACTGCGGGCCTTACGGGAGCCGCCCTCGAGCCCGGGCGCCTGGTCCTTGAAGCGCTCGGGGCGGCGCCCGAGAGCGGGGTGACGCCACCGGCCCCAGAGGTGACCACCCCGGGACCCCCACGCCAGATGGCGAGTGCAGCCCCCGCCGGGGGCGACGGCGCGGGGCGGCCGGAGGGGCTCGAAGTTGTGCCCTCCCGTCCGTCGATGCCAGTAGGCGATGAGCAGGCCCGGGCGAGTCGTGCCATGGTGTTGGGGGAGAGCGGTACTGCGCCCTGGAGCGGGGCCGTCAACAGCGTCAGGGCGGCTCTCGAGGCCCTCGATAGCGAGCTCGGGAAGGAGGCGGAGCTCTGCGCAGAGGAGCGGCGGAAGCTGGCGGAGGGGTGGAGCCAGCTTCGCGAGCCGGCGAAGCTCGACCGCCAGCAGGACGAGGAGGCACAGGCGCAGCGCGAGCAGCTCGCCAAGGAGGTCCAGGCGTCCCTCGCGAAGGCCCTTGAAGATGCCCAGGAGGCGAAGCGGCTGTGGGAGGAGGCGGACGCTTACGAGAAGACGCTCTGGGAGCAAGCCACCTCGCGTGAGCGCCGGCTTAAGGCGTGGGAGGAGGCCGCGGAGGCCCTTGAGGGCTGGCTCGCGTCCCACGAAGCTGAGCTCCCGAAGCACAAGGAGGAGGTCCTTAGGTCCCAGGAGGCGGTCGCTGCCCGCGAGGCAAACGCCAGGGCCCGGGAATGTGAGCTCGCGGCATCCGCGTCCGCGCAGGAGGCCGAACGGGAGCGCCTATTGGCGAAGGAGCGTGAGCTGGCGGCCGCCCAGGACGCTCTCGACGAGCAGAGGAGCCTCGCAGCCAAGCGGGACGAGCTCCAGGCCGAGGTTGACGACCTCAAGAAGCAGCTGCTGGACACGGATGCCACTGTCGAGGAAGCGTGCCGCGACCTGCTGACCCAGGCGACAACGCGACTCTTCAACAACCTCCTCTGCCTCGATGATCGCTTCGACTTCGATCGGGTGGTGACCCCTCTCCCGGCGGACCTCGGCGAACCCCTCGAGGAGGCAGTAAGGGAGTACGTGGCCAGCTTCGTCGGGCTGTACACCTTCGAGCCTGAAGTCAGCGGCAGCAGCGGCGAGCCCCCTCACGGAGGCGGTGGGAGCGGTGACGGCGGCGCCTCACGCGCCTAAATTCTCCTTGACCTGTTGCTGTAATAGGGTAGACGTGGCCCCGTGGGGGCGTGAAAACATTTGCATGGTACTCTTGCTGTAAGCACTTAATGATTTATGCGTTTTTCGTTTTCCTCTCGAGGCTTTTATTTCCCTTTTACATTGCCTTCGTGCCCTGTGTCGCTGGGACCTAGCCCCCGAGGCGGGCTACACCGTCGCTGGGATGCCCAGAGCGTGCGCTCGGCAAGGCCAGAGGGTGTAGGGCTCTTAGGGCTAGTGGGAGTCCCTGAGGCGCGATACTCAGGGTCCCCCCCTTGACGCGCAGGCGGCTCGTGCCAAGGAAATCAGGAGGCCACAAGAGAGAAATGAGAGGGAAAGGACCCGAGGGGTGCTTCAGACTTTGCTCCTTTGAGGCATGCGGTTTGGGGCGAGTCCTTCGTAGGGTACGTCTCGTGAGGCGTGGTCCCTCATGAGGCCCTCCGTCCGTAGGACCCGCCGCAAGGCCTCCCGAGGGAGGGGGGCTCCTGAGGCCTTCGTATCCTGCACCAGGGAAACTGCCAAGTTTTTGCAAATACTGCAGCAGGGCGCGCTCGAGAGGCCGCCTGTGGGTGCTACGCGAGGAGACAAGAGCACCAAGGACCTGGTGAGGTGACGTGCACGGGACTGACCCGAGCTCAGTCGCTTGGGTTTTTCAGTGATGCTGGGACTGACCCGAGCACAGACACCGTGCCCAGCCCCCGCTCGCGTAACAGGCACGGGTGAGACCGTGAGCGTGCGCCCTGCAGCTGCAAGCGCACAGGGTTTTGGAGGAAATAAGCTTTACTGATGCATGAAGCAGGTTCATTGCATAACAGAAAGATACATGCTGCCGTGTTCGACATGGGTCAGCTTGAGGATGTGACGGCCGAGGGCCCCTCAAGTAAGCCGCCAGCGTGGAGCATGGGGCATCCGCCAGCGCTGAGCATGGGGATTCCACGAGAGTGGGAAGGAGCTCTCACGTGCCGAAGGCAGCGTGGGTAGAGAGAGCCCCGGAGCGTGTACAGCTCCATGTCACTCGTATCCGTGGGGCACGGATAGAACTTATGGTGATGGCGGGCGTTCCATGTGTTTGGTACCGGAACACCCGCCTCCGTCATGAGTGGGGCCGCGGCGGGCCGGTGGACGAGTGTTAACCACCTCTGTATTCCTTGCGATGCGGGGCTCCAGGCCCATGCGCATCAGCCTCGCGAAGGTGGTTGCGGCACCCTCGAGGCCGAACGGCATACACATGAGCCAGGGCAAGCCTGCGGCGATGCGCGGAGGAGGGAAGGGGCCTGCGGGGCAAGCCTGGTTGAGGGCGATGAAGTCGACGCACATGCGCACACTGTCGTGCGGCCTGGCGACGGGGGTGAGGCTGGCGGTCCTCTTGGGTGGGGGGCTTCACGGGCGGTTCCAGCATCCTGGGGCTTGTTGACCTCTTGGGTGACAACTTCCTGCTTCTTGGGCGCTTGACGATATTCCTCATGCTTGACGGGCCGCGCACTTCGGCATGCGGCTGAGTGGTGCTCGATCACCTCCCTCGGCAGGTTGGGCACGCCTGATGCTGTCCAAGCCAACGCATCAGGGCATGCCCGGAGGAAGGTGACGAGCGCGCCTTCCTATTTGGGGAAGGGCCCGCCGCCGGTGGCGAGGGAGGGGTCTGCTTCGCCCCTATCCAGCGACGCCTTCTTGGACTCGACCGGCTCCTGAGGGAGCAGGGGCTTCTTCTTCACGGGCGTCTCCTCGGCAGGCCCAGGCACGACCTCATCGGCCGGGTACGTGACAGAGGCAGTCTTGTAGGCGTGCTCGAGGGTTTGCAGCACATCCTTCTCGTCGCAGCGGACGGTGAGAGTACCACAGCAGCCAGGCATTTTGATGAGGCCGTAGGCGTGGTGGGTTGCGGCCATGAACTTGGTGAGCGCCGGGTAGCCCAAGATGGCATTGTAAGTCAGTCCGATGTGAGCCACATCGAAGACGATGAACTCCGTACGGTAGTTCTTGCGGGTGCTGAAGGTGACGGGAAGGCGCACCTGCCCCAGGGGGGCCGTGGAGCCGTCGGTGACGCCTGAGAAGGGTCTGGTGGGCATCAGGTGCTCGTCGGGCACTTGGAGCATCTCGAAGGTCTCGATGGAGATCACGTTGAGGCTGGCGCCTCCGTCGATGAGGGTCTTGGTGACAGCGACGTTGCTGATGGTGGGGGTGCACAGCAGGGGGACGGCGCCCACACCCTTCATGGACTTGGGGTGGTCGCTGGCGTCGAAGGCGATGGGGAACTCAGACCACTTGAGGCGGTCGGTGGAGTCGAGCGACGGGAGGGCCGCGTTCACCTCCTGAGAGAACTGCTTGAAGTGGCGGTTGGCCGGAGGGGCCTGCGCCCCGCCGAGGATGCAGGCCACCCTGCGGGGCTCTTGGTAACCCCCATCATTCTCAGCGGGAGGGGAGTCGTTGGCGCGCATTGGGGCAGCGTTGGCCTGAGGGTCAGCCTGCCGTGGCTGGTTCTGCCAGCCCTGACGGTTGCTGTTGCCAGCGCCGCTGTTGTGGTTGTCACCCCAGCGGCCACCTCTGCTGCCGCCATCGCGGCCCTTGCTGCGCTCCTTGCGGCACACTGTGCGGCCCTCGCGAAGCAGCTTGAGCTCGTGGCAGTCTTCTGTGTTGTGGGAGTTCATGTTGTGGTAGGCGCAGAAAGGGCAGCCATCCTTCTTGGCCTCGCCGCTGTCGCAGCCGCGCTTGCAGTCTGGCTCCGCCGCGAGCATGGCTGGGCCCTTGCGCTTGGTGTCCTTGGCCTTGGGATTCGCCGCGTCAGGCTCAGCATCAGCGTCGTTGTGGAGTAAGAGGCGTCCCTCTTCAGCCTTGGCATAGCGGTCGGCGAGGACGAACAGCTCTGCTGCGGAGTCAAGCTCGTCCCTGACTGAGAGCTTCTCGCGCATCTTCATGTCCATGACGCCACTGGTGAAGGCGGAGACGATCGCGGCGTCGGAGGCCTTTGGGATCTTGTGGCGCACCTGGCTGAAGCGCTGGATGAACTTACGGAGGGGCTCGCCAGGGCGCTGGCGCACGTTCCGCATGTCGTAGATCGTGAGAGCGCGGTCGCACGTGCCCTTGAAGTTGGCGACGAACTACTTGCATAGGTCCTCCCACGAAGAGATGGACGCCTCGGGGAAGGGTCATGAGCCACGAGCGAGCAGTGTCTTTGAGGGCCATGGGGAACCAATTCGCCATGACCCGGTCGTCCCCCCTCACGGCCTGGATGCTGATGGTGTAGAGCAGGAGGAACTCCGTGGGGTTTGCGGTGCAGTCGTAGCGCTGAGGGAGCTCTGGCTTGAACTTGCCGGGCCACACCACGCGATGCAGCTCGGGGGCGAGGGGTAGGTAACCCCCATTGGTGACGGCTCCACCGTTGAGGGTTGCGCAGTTCTGGCGCCCTGCCATGGCGACGTCATGGAGGACGCGGTTCTGGAGGTTGCGCGCCCTCTCGAGGGCCACGCGCGCATCCGGGGGCGCGCGTTGAACGATCTGGCAGCTGTCGCCGCCGCCGCCCGGCGCGAGCGAGCCGCGTGACGGCTCCAAGGCGCGCGCGGCAGGGTGGCACTCAGCCACGTCGCGGTCCGGAGGAGGAGGAGGCGCGTCGTGGCCGGCCGGGTCTGCGCGGGACGGCGGAGCAGGCAGGGAGCGGGAGGGCGCCTGGCCATCGCGCGCGGCGTCGACGAGCTCGGTGATGCGCCCAAGCCAGGCGTCGTAGGTGCCCTCGGTGGGACGGTAGCGCAGCAGCTCCTGCGCCATGAGCAGCGTGGCGTGCGGAGCGGGTGGATCGCGACGCGCGAGCGAGGAGGTGGCGGCGGAGGGGCCGTGCACCTGCTCGTTCACCAACGGCTGGGCGGAGGAGGCCACGCGCTCCCCGACAGGCTCGGTGGCGGCGCGAGGGCGTCGCCCATGGGCACCACGGGTGGCGGGAGCCCGGACCTTGGTGGCGGCTCGGCGCGCAGCGCGTTCCCGGCGGGCGGCGGCGTCGTCCATGTCGAGGCTGGTGTCGAGGTCAAAGGCGCGAAGACGGCAAGCCCCCCTACCTGGCGCGCCAAATGTCGGAGTCTAGGATCTGCGTCCAAGAAACTTCTCCAAGAACTTAGGATTCGAGCTCTGGGGGACTTTGCTTGGCAACCTATGACCCGACGGTGACTACGGCGGGATCACGACGGGCTCACTGGCTCTCACCGGACACGAAGGGGACACACGAGCTACCCAGGTTCGGGCCACCGAGCGGTGTAATACCCTACTCCTGCCTGTGTTGGATTGCTCTGATGGAGAGCTTGTGCTCGAGGTACCAGAGGTGAGGGGGAGAAAATGAGTCGATCCCCTTACATGGAAGCAGCCCTGCCCCTTTTGTAGTGCCTTGGTCCTCTTCCCCAAAAATATGAGCGGGAAAGGGTTGCCACAGGGCGGCAATTCAAAAGGAGGATAGGAGCGCAGGCCTATCCTGACTAAAGGCGGTCTTCGCCTGCTAAAGCAGCTCCTCATGACGCGTTGGTGGGCTTGGCAATGACCTCCGTCCTGGCGCGCTGATCCATCCCGATCTTCTATCACCAAAGAGGAAAGCCTTTGGGACTTTCTTTGGGGGAGGCAGACGCCGCTGCTCCCTTATCACCAGAATGGAAGCTGGGCTTGGTCACACCCCGCTGTTCTTATCCTGACAGTGGGACGTCACCCATGTGCAGGGCGCGGAGCCCCATGGCTGGCGCCGTACGTCTTGCTTCGTGAGAAGGCCTCATGAGGGGAGCCTCGTGAGGGAACCTGGTGCTTGGCGGCCTCGGCAGGGCCTGGCCTCGCGGGGAGGGGCCTCGCGAGGCTCGCCCCTCGTGAGGCGGCTTCCTCCAGAGCGGCCGCGGCAAGGCCACCCTCACGGGCCGGCCCGAGCACGGTCCTCTGGGCCAGAGGCAGACGGGCCCTGGTACCCTGGTTCCCACTGGGCCAACAGTGCACTCCTCCTCAGACGTGTTCCTGCCCTCGGATCCGATGGAAACCTCGAGCCGAATATGCCTCATAATGGCCTTGTCATGACTGCAGGCCTTCTTCTGTGCCACATGAGCCTTGTACTGACCCTTTGCCTGGAGACAGAACAACTTCTTCATCTTGAGCTTCAGCTTAGAAGCCCATGAGGGCTCCTCGGTGGATGGCACATACTCTGGCTCATCATCTCCCTCAGACTCGGTGACCTGAGCCTCAACCTTAGGCGCTCCAGTAGTTCCCCAAAGCTCCTTCTGCCTTAGCTTCATAACCTCGTGTGAGACGAGATCACTGGTCACAAGCATATCCTCTGGAAAAGTAGAAGCCCATGTCTCCTTAATGAGCTTCATCAGATAAGGTCCATAGATCAGACACTTGTGCTCAAACACTGCAGAGCAAAGTTCAGACCACATAACATGAGAAACATCCAACACATGTTGTGTATTTTTTCCTTCTAACAAATGAGCAGCATATCCACGAGATAGGAGTGAACCATGTCTAGGTTCCCAATGCGGGGAAACAGAGTCTGCCTGAAGATCCTATGCATGATATCCAAGAAAGGGATCAACTCATATGACTTGTTACCGATGGAGGAGATCTTTGCCTTGGAGAAAGGATAAAGAGCGGACTTGTGCGTGGATGCCTCTGCCTCGTGAGGGCGCAACCCAATGCGGTTCTCAAGCCCCTCATCATTGTAGCTCAAACACTCCATGAAATTCTTCCATGATGCCTTCAGAAGTCTCCCATTAGTCATCCATTGGAGGGTCCTTGCATCATCAGAACCAAAATGAACTGTGGCATAGAATTGTGCCACAAGCTCTGGATCGAAATCCTTGTTGAACGTGATGATCTTCAGAATATCCAGCTGATCACAAAGAGCCAAACCTTCTCCAAAGTATTGGGGATGCTTCTCCATATGTCGTGGTGTGCTCACGGCAGATGCCATGGGTAGGCTTATCGAACGTGGTTGGGGCCGGAGGACGTCGGAGGGCTCCGGAGGCGAGATTGGGGACAAGCGGTGCTCGACACATGATGTACCCAGGTTCAGGGCCCTCCGGGGGAGGTAACACCCCTAGTCCTGCGAGATCTGCTAGATGGCTCACTAGGAGAGCTATAATGGTGCTCCTTGAGCTGTTTTGATGGAGGAGGAAGGGGAACTAGCTCTCTTCTTCTCTTGGTGTGTGTGTGGAAATGGGTGGATGCCTCGATGGAGAGGGAAAGAGCCAGAGAGCCGAATCCCCCTGCATGGATAGCTCCTGGGGAGTCTTATAGGCCGGCTCCCCAGGGTTACAATGGTAATCTACATGGGAGCGGGGCCCGGATGTCACCGCCTCATGCTGGACAGTGGGGCCTGCCGGCTGCTGGGGCCCGCCGGGGCCCCACCGGCCGCTCGGCACTTTGGCATGCCTTCGCTTGCGTCATGGAGCGGCTGGCACTGTGCAACTACAGTGCCGCGCCGGGTCATCGCCGGTGACCCCGGGCCACGGTTCCGGGGCGCACTGTAGCCATGCTTGCCCCAGTCAGCGGCGGCGGGCACACTGTAGCCATGCTTGCCCTGTCGCAGGAGGTCCGTCTTGTCGCCTGGCCGGTCGGAGCTAGCGCCAGCTTGCCGCCTGCCGCCTTCAGCCTGGCCGGGTCGAGCTTCGTTGCCATGCCCAGCAGGCCTTTAGCCTCTGGGCCGGCTGGAGGGCGAGCCAGATTGAGGGGCGCCTGCCGCCCCGTTGTTTTGAAAAATGTTAAGTGTTTGAGGCGCCTACCCGGGGGTCATCCTCCCGACAGTAGTCCCCGAAGCTGGTGGGGGCCGTCGGCTGCCGGTTGGGGGCCCCGGCAGCTTACCCCCCTGACGAATGAGAGGTCTGGTCTTGCCGGCTGCATCGGGCGCGCCCGGTTCCCCACGCGTCCGTGCGGGACCAGGAAACCAAAGGGCCTGCCGATTTTCCTTCTGGCATAAAAAGTCGTGCCTGCCGCCTGCCGCCTAATTCCACGTGGGGGCCGCAACCAGGCCTAGGCTTGCCAGGCCACGCACGCGACGGGACATCGCCGCAGGCCGAGCCCACCAGTCCATGGGCTCAGCGCACACGCGGGTTCTTCTGCGGCAAGCCCGGACACTTGCGCTCCCCGAGGTGCTTAATGCGCCCGCACATCGCGGGAGGAGTGGGGGATCGTGGGTGCAAACGATCCCACTCCCCCACGCTCTCCGCAGGGTTTAAGTGAAGGGGGAGGGGAAACGGCCAAGGCACGAAGCGCCCTTCGCCCCGCCCCGCTGCCTCTTCTTCTTCTTCTTCCTCTCACGCGCCCATGCTTGTACGCACAGCGTCGCCACCGCGCTGCACGCCAAAGCGACCGCCGCGCAGCTCTGGACACGCTGGGCCAGGTCATCGTTGTACTTTGCTCCGCCGCCGCCCCCGCGCCACGCTCGGGGATGGCGGTGCAGAAGTATTCATGGGAGGGCTCCGATGTCTCGGATGAGTTCATCGGATACCTTCATTTCCAGTGGAAACTGCTACCTGCGGAGTGTCTGGAGGCACGCGTGGCCGGTGATGAGGCCGCGCCCCAGCCGCGGGAAGGGGAGATCCTTGTCTTCGCCGAGCATTTCTCCCGTGGGTTCGGCCTCCCCGCCAGTAGCTTCTTCCAGCGCTTCCTCGACCATTTCGGCCTCCAGCCTCATCACCTCGGGCCCAACTCAATCCTCCAACTACCCGCGTTCGCCGCCTTCTGCGAGGGCTACGCCGGGCTCGAGCCGTCGGTGGACATCTGAAATAGGTGCTTTTTCCTCAAGCCGCAGACAGTGCCGACGCCAGAGGGACCGGTGATGACCGCCTGTGGGGCGGCCCTCGTGACCATCCGGCCGGTGGGAGGCTTCCCCAAGCTACCGCTATTCGAGTCGGCGAAGAAATGGCAGCGGTCGTTCTTCTACGTGAAGAACGCGGCTCCGGCGGCCGACTACATAAACATGCCGCCGTTCGCGGACGCCGCGCTGGTGGGAAGGCAGAACCGGGCCTTCAAACCATGCCGGTGGACGGCGAAAGCCATGGCGGTCTGCCGCCGGCTGGAGCAGATGGTCAACGATGAGCGCCTGGTCGGTATAGTCCTCATCGCGGCCTTCGTCGACCGCCGGGTGCAGCCGCTGCAACGCCGGCCACAGCGCATATGCGATATAAGCGGCCGGCTAGACCCGTGCCGGCTAGCGACCTCCGTGCTGACACCGTCCCAGGTCGCCAAACGGGTGAATCGCATCACTTCCGCCAGGATTAACCCGGGCACTTGAAGCTTTGGCAAAGAGCCATACAGCCATGCCGACCCGGCGCCTCAGGTGCACACTCGGCCAACCTTGTTCTGTCTTCTTCATCTTCTCCCGCGTCGCCTTGACGCGAGGTATAATCATGGGTGCAGAGGTTCTCACGTCAGATTGTGCAAGACGGGGCGCACCCTCCGGTCTTCGAGCCGAACCGGGAGGCCTCGGACGGGGAGGCCGGGTCGGCCGACGAGGCGGACGAGGAGGTCAGTGGACCCCTCGGAGAAGCCGGAGCCAGCAGGTTTGGCCATGCCGGTGAGTCCCTCCTGTCCTGTCCCTTGCGCGACTGGCCGGATGACGGCTCGAATGACCTCGACGGGATGCTCGATGCAGCGTTTCCTACCGCGATGGCCGGGGTGACTGACGAGGCCCCCGTAATGAGGAGGCAGTTATGCAAAGCGGTGGACGCGGCGCCGGTTGGCCGGACGGCGGGCGCAGTGCGGCCGCACGGGAAGCAGGCGATGGAGACGCACGCCGAGAAACGCCGGGCGGGGGCGCAGCCGGGAGGAGAACGCCAGGGCGTGAAGAAAACGCGTCACGCCGCCCCGATGCCAACCCCGAGGCGGACGATCCCAATGAGCGCCGGGTGAGTTTCACAGTTTCAATTTTGGGCCTGACTCGTGGCATTCATCATGTTTCTCTTTCTACCTCAACTTCTTGCGCGTTGGCAGGGTCCCCCTCACACTCACGGCGGTGGGCGCGCCACTCCCAGCCGAGGACGACGCGGCAGGGCGCGGGCATGCCGGAGCCTCCACGCACGAGGAGCGGGAGCATGCCGCGTGGAGGGACTGGGAGCTGGCCATGCGGGAGGAGGCGGAAGCTTCCGCGAAAGCATGGGAGGACGCCGCAGCGACGCGGAAAGGCACCATGGACCCGAACAGGGTCAGGGACACCGTGTGGGCGCCTTGGGAGGCGGACTCGCCTCTGCCTCCGTCATCACCAGGGTGGCGCGCGGAGGCCGTGCAAGGCCCGGCGCAACCAGCGGCAAACGCCACGCCAGCGGGCGCGGGGGCAGCCGGAAGGAGAGCGGAAGGCTCCCACGAACCGGCCATCCCCACGCCAAGACCATCCATTGTCGTGTCGGCCGCTGCCCCGGGCGGGGGGAACGCTCAGGCCGACGGGGGAGGCCCCGAGGACGCAGGCCGTCCAGCTGAAGGTGGGATGCCGCCGGGCAGCGCGAGGACTGCGACCGGAGGTGCTGGCGCCGCTGTGGCCTCATCCCGGCCGTCGGGAAGCGGAGCCAGCGTGAGCTCGGCAGCCCAACTACAAGGGGACTGGGCGAGTACCGACGACACCACCAGTGGGGCGCACCCAGGGACCCGGACGCCGGCCCTGGACCGGGTGCGCGCGGAGTTCGCCAACTGCAGCAGCTTCCTGCAGGCGGCCATTCAGGGGCGCAGAGTCGGCTCGCCCAGCTGGAGCAGGCCATCGCGGTGAGTGCTTCTGTGTTTTTAGGACTCCTTCCAGTGAAGGCGCGCCAGCGCACCCACTGGGTGTAGCCCCCGAGGCTCAGGCCGGCTGCAGAGCAGGCGGTTTGAGCCTTCTAGAATTATTCCTTGGCCTGCGTCCCTGACCCTTCCTCTGCAGGCGCTCCATGATCGACGAGTGGCAAGCTACAACCGGCTGCTTGGAGCGTACCTGGCGGCCGGGGCCGAGCTCGCGGCAAAGGACACGAAGCTGCGGCGCATCCGAGGTAGGTGGTCTGCCTTCTTCCATTTGGGGCGCGCCAGCGCACCCACTGGGTGTAGCCCCCGAGATTCGGGCCGGCTGCACAGCCGCCGGGTCGGATCTTTTCATGCGATCTCTTACTCCTTCGCCTTCTGGCTTCTGACACGCCGCTGACCAGCCCGTCTACCCCTCTTCGCATACGCCGACGCCGATCCGGCGGAAATCTGGGACCTTCGACGTCAGCTGGCACAGGCCGGCCAGCAGCGCGACCTGTTGCAGGAGCGGGCGACCTAGCTCATGTCGGGGCGGGACCAACAAGCAGTCGCCCATCAGGCCGAGCTGGACCGGCTGGCGGAGGAGCATCGGACAACGTTGGCGAAGAGGGACGAAGTGGTCAACACGGCAGCCCAGGAGGTAGCCAGCTTGATGGAGGACCATGAGCGCCGGGCCGCCGCGTGGTCGTTGAGGGAGCAGGGGATGCTGGCCGAGGTGCATCAGATTGATGCACTCCTTGTCGGTGAGTCTTGGGCATTTCTTTGGTTTCTTTCGTCCGACCGGCTTTGGCCGCCAGCCGGCACCTTATGTCTTCTTTTTTCTTTTTTGCTTTTCTCCCAGAGGCTTTCTCGGAGATGCAAGAGGCGGCGGACGATGCCGTGAACGCTCATCGGGACGACCAGCGGGTGGCAAAGGTTCCACGTCGGGCAGCACGCCGCCTGGACGATGGAGGAGACGGCCATCGCCGCCGACGCCCGCCTGCGGGTGTTCACGCATGTCATGAACCGGCTTCACGACGCCGGCCTGGTGGTGGTGCGCACCCTTTGGCCGGATGCGGTGCAGGTAGTGACCGTCAACCGGCTGGCAAGGTGGCTGGAGATGGCGCCGGCCAGGATCAGCCCCTGGAGGGCCTCCACCGCGCGAGCTGGCACAGCGATGGCGCTGCGCCTTACGCTTTCCTGGTATCCAGGGGTGAGCCTGGATTAGCTGGCGACCCAGCGAGCCAAGGCAGAGACGGATCTGGCAGCGCGGGCTGAACCGCTCGTGTGTCACGCATGCGAGATTGCCGCCTTCACCCCGCAGGACAAGTTCTTCAGGGAACGGGCCGCTGATGGCAAGGAGATCCCGGAGGACACCTACGACCTACTCTTTGATGACCCGGACGACAGTCAGGCCAAGACGCTTGACGAGGGGACCGGCTCGAGCGGCGGGGCGTACGCCGATGTCGACGCCGAAGTAGACACCGGCGCCACAGAGGGGCAGGAGCGACCTGCGTCCGGCGGCTCCTCCACCTAGAAGGGCATTTCTGTTCTGTTTTTTTAGCTTCGAGCAATTGTAATTAGTTGCTCTGCAGTTCCACCCACTGGGGGTGTGTCTTAACCAAGACGAACCTCGGCCGTGGGCCTTTTGCTTTCGTATATATGACTACGCTCGCCATACGTGCGCGCGCGTGCTCCGAGCCGGGTGCCGGCTCGCCTTCTTTCCCTCTGCCCCCGATTGTTTTTCCTCGGGCTCCTGCCCTTGCAGCTTCTGTCCCGCCAACCGGACAGTCGGGAGCCGGTTTGTAGTTGGGTCGGGACGTAGACTTTCAGGGAGGGGCACGAAACTCTGGATTGGGGACTGGGCTTCGAGCGAGCAGGTGGTCGGCCGGCTGGGTTAGCAGTTGGCCAGCGTGCGAGCGAGTGTGTCGCGCGACCGGTGCGCCTGCGCCGGCGCCTTTCCTTGGTCGTTTTTCGCATGGGGCATTTTAGGCCTTTGGCTCTTGCCAGCCGGATAGCCGGGAGCCGGTCTGTGACTAGGGACGAAGAGAGGGGTTTGGTGCCGCACACTACTAATCCAACCGTGGGAAAGGGGAGCGCAGACTAGCCGGCCGGGCCGGCTCCGGGGCGGAGAGAAATGTAAACCGCTGTAATTGCAACGAAGCGGGGAAAAAACTTCTCGATAGAGACGAAAAAAGGTAGCCCCCGAGTGTAGCTTGGGGTACCTGCTGCATTCATTAAAGGCCAAAAGTGGCGATACACACATACACTCGATCAATCGAGCCGGTAGTCTCGCTCGCTCGACGTGGATCTTCCTAGGCCGGAGTTGGCAGCCCCCAGGTCCGAGCCGGCCGTTCCTGGACCGGCGGCGTGGGCCGTCGACCTGGCCGGGGCATGGTCGGTACTTCATTTCTTACCCGTTGAAGACGTAGCACGTGATGCCATGCTGGGCTTCATCGCCACCGAGGGCGCCTTCCCCGGGAGGGAAGGTGTAGACCAATGATACGTCTCCAACGTATCTATAATTTATGAAGTATTCATGCCATGTTTATTATAGTTTTGTATGATTTTGGTGCACTTTTATATGGCTTTTACATGATTTTTATGGACTAACATATTGACCTAATGCCCAGTGCCAGTTGTTGTTTTCTGCTTGTTTTTGGTTTTCCAGAAAATCTATATCAAATGAAGTCCAAATGCAGCGAACCTTTTTGACCATTTTTTCTGGAAGGAAACAGACCCAGGAAGCTTCGGGGGAGCAGCAGAAGACCCACAGGGGCCCCACAAGCCACCAGGGCGCGCCACCCCCCCCCCCCCAGGCGCGCCCTGGTGCCTCATGGGCCCCCTGTGGCACCTTTTTGCGTGATTCCAACGCTGAAAAATCATATATATTCAGAAACCCCCAAAAGTGAACCTAGATGAGTTTTTATGCCGCCGCAAGCCTCTGTACCAAGGAGATCCCATCTATAGCCTTTTTCCGGCACCCTGCCGGAGGGGGGAATCATCACCGGAGGCCATCTTCATCATCCCGGCGGTCTCCATGACGAGGAGGGAGTAGTTCACCCTCGAGGCTAGGGGTATGTACTAGTAGCTATGTGTTTGATCTCTCTCTCTCAGGTTCTTGATATGGCACGATCTTGATGTATCGTGAGCTTTGTTAATATAGTTGGATCATATGGTGTTTCTTCCCTCTCTATCCTTGTTGTGATGAATCGAATCTTTTCCCTTTGAGGTTTCGTTATTGTCGGATTGAATATTTCAGATTTGAGAACACTTGATGTATGTCTTGCATATGAATACCCGTGGTGACAATGGGGTATTATATTGATTCACTTGATATATGTTTTGGCACTCAACTCGCGGATTTCCGAGGTTACATTGGGGTAATCTATGCATAGGGGTTGATGCACGTTTTCATTATCTTTTCTCCGATAGAAACTTTGGGGTGCTCCTTGGAGTTCTTTGTGTGGATTGAATATTATGATTATGAAGTTGTTTGATGCATATCGTATAATCAACTCACGGATACTTGTGGTGACATTGGAGTATCTAGGTGACATTAGAGTTGGTTGATGTGTATCATATGGTGTTATTTTAGTACGAACTCTAGGGCTGTTTGTGACACTAATAGGAATAGCTCAATGGATTGATCGGAAAGAATAACTTTGAGGTGGTTTCGTACCCTACAAACAATTTCTATCTTATGTTCTCCGCTAATAGGAACTTGAGAGTGATTCTCTATCGCACGTTGAGGGATGGTTATATGATCCAATTATATTAGCATTGTTGAGAGATTGCACTAGCAAAAGTATGAACCCTAGGCCTTGTTTCTAAGCATTGCAATACCGTTTATGCTCACTTTTGTTACTTGCTACCTTGCTATTTTTTATTGTTCGCACTACAATAACCTATATCTACTATCCATACTACACTTGTATCACCATCTCTTCGCCGAACTAGTCCACCTATACAATTTACTATTGTATTGGGTGTGTTGGGGACACAAGAGACTCTTTGTAATTTGGTTGCAGGGTTGTTTGAGAGAGACCATCTTCATCCTATGCCTCCCACGGATTGATAAACCTTAGGTCATCCACTTGAGGGAAAATTGCTACTGTCCTACAAAACTCTGCGCTTGGAGGCCCAACACGAGTCTACAAGAATAAGTTGTGTAGTAGACATCAAGTTCTTTTCTGGCGCCGTTGCCAGGGAGGTGAGTGCTTGAAGGTATATCTTTAGATCTTGCAATTGAATATTTTAGTTTCTTGTTTTATCACTAGTTTGGTTTATAAAAGAAAACTACAAAAAATGGAATTGAGGTTGCCACATATTATTCATCTTTATAATGTCTTTCTTGAAAATGATGGATCGGAAAATTGTGCTCAATTGATAGAAGAAGCATTCAATAAAATGTTTGGCATAAAGCCCATGAATGATGAGCATGATTGCAATGTTGCTAGTATGAATTCTTTGAATATCCATGATGCTAGTGATATGCAAAGCCATAAGCTTTGGGATGCTATGTTTGATGAAGATAAAAATTTTAGTCCCCCAAGTTTTGATGAGAACAAATTTACTTATGTGGAGAGTAATAAAGATTCTATGCTTGTCGGTCATGAAAAGAATTCTTTATGTGATAGTTATATTGTTGAATTCATTCATGATGCTACTGAAAATTATTATGAGAGAGGATCATATGCTTGTAGGTGTTGCATTAATATCAAGTTTCCTTTCTATGCGTTGAAAGTTTTGAAGTTATGCTTGTTTTGCCTTCCTATGCTAGTTGATTCTTGCTCCCCTAAATTGTTTTATCACAAAATCCCTATGCATAGGAAGTGGGTTAGGCTTAAATGTTCTTGTCATATGATTCATGATGCTCTTTTTGTGTTTCAATTCTTTACTTTTATGCGGGCATCATTGAAATCATCATGCCTAGCTAAAAAGGCATTAAAGAAAAGCGCTTGTTGGGAGACAACCCAACATTTACCCCTACTGTTTTTTTTGTGTTCACGTGATTAAGCTACTGTGGTAATCATGTTTTATACATTTTCTTTCAATAATGTGCCAAGTAAAGCCTTTGGGATAGTGTGGATGCTTGTTGATTCGATTCTGTGCAAAAACATAAAATTTTGCGTCCAGTGTTGGAATTTCTATTTTGTACTGGAGCGTGAGAAAATTCTGAAATTTTACAGAGCATTAGGTTACAAATTGTTTACGTTATCCTAATTTTTCAGAATTTTTGGAGGTACAGAAGTATGGTTTTTAAATCGCTCACTACACGATGTTCTGTTTTTGACAGATTCTGTTTTCGATGCATAGTTTGCTTGTTTTAGTGTTTCCATAGCTTATATTGAGTAATATAAATTGTGGAAATGATAGAATAAAGTAGGCATTATGTGAGAACAATTATGAATCTTCTCTTAACAGTACCTAAGTGGATGATGTATTTTTATCATACTAACCTATCTCACAAGTTCAGTTAAGTTTTGTGTGATTGAAGTTTTCAAGGTTTGGGTGAGATATCGATATGAGGAGAATAAGGAGTGGCAAGACCCTAAGCTTGTGGATGCCCAAGGCACCCTAAGTTAATATTCAAGGAACACCGGCATCCCCTCTTTCGTCTTCAACACTATCGGTAACCTCACTCGGAGCTATATTTTTATTCGTCACATAATATGAGTTTTGCTTGGAGCGTGTTTATATTTTTGTTGATATTTGCTTGCTTCTATCAATAATCATGTTTTGTATCTTTTAGTTCAATAAAATGCCAATTATAGCCTTTACCATGCCCAGTTTGCAAGTTTATGTGTTGCTGTTTGAAAACAGAAAGTTTTCTGTTATGTCCAGAATATTCCTGAATAGTCAGAACATAATAAAAATCTAAATTTTTTACACAGTAAGCATGCATGAGTTCTCTCTCACTTGGTAATTTTTCAGAATTTTTGGACTTAGGGAAGTATGAATTTTAAATCCCCCTGTACAGACTGTTCTGTTTTGGCAGATTGCTGTTATAGTTGCATTGTTTGCATATGTTTGCTTGTTTAATGATTCTATTTGAGGATAGGAGTATTAAATATGCAGAGACATTTAGTATGCAATGTTAAATTATAATTTTAGTGATTTGCTACAGTAGAGAATGTTAAGGTTTTGAGTTGATTTATACTAACTTATCTCACGAGTTCTTGTTGAGTTTTGTGTGGATGAAGTACTTAAGATTTAGGGAAACCATGATATGAGAGGAATTAAGGAGACACAAAAGCTCAAGCTTGGGGATGCCCAAGGCATACCAATATAATATTTCAAGTAGTCTCAAGCATCTAAGCTACCGGGGCATCCCACCTTTCTTCATCAACAATTATCGGTTAGTCTTGGTTGAGCCTGAGTTTTTTCTTCTTCACATGAGTTGTGCTATTCTTGGAATGTCATTTTATTTTGTTTTCTTTGCTGTTTGAATAAAATACTTAAGATCTGAAATTTTTAAATGAGAGAGAGTCCTCACATAGCTACCTATTTACTTAACTACTCATTTGGTCTTCACTTATATCTTTTTGGAGTAGTTTGTCATTTACTCTTGTTCTTCACTTATATCCTATGAGTAAATTGTTGAAATGAATTGAATATCATAAAGTTGAAATTTATATGCTTCATATGCTTGTCCCATAGGGAGTAGTGACTTCACATACAAGAAGTATAAGTGGTAAAATTTATTGAAAGTTAACAAACATAGCATTGGTCACTTGAACAATTCACGAAAGAATTTTGAAGGAAGAGAAATTTCACATATAAATATACTATCTTGGACATCTTCTATGATTGTGAGCCACCATTAATTATTTTCAAGTTTGATCAAGTAGTTGACGTTGGGCAAGGAAGACAACGTAATGAGTTATGTTTGTTTATATTCACATAGAAGTTATATTGTCATGGATCCTCTAACATGTGGTGCTTGCTTAGGATCTTTTGCTAGCCAAAAATTCATACTAAGTAGAGATACTACTTGTGCATCCAAAAACCCTTAACCCAGTTTCTTGCCATGAGAGTCCACTATATCTACCTATGGATTGAATAAGATCCTTCAAGTAAAGTTGTCATCGGTGCAAAAAGCAATAAAAATTGCTCCTAAAATATGTATGATCTCTTATTACAAGGGAAAATAAGTGTTGTACGAACTTGTGATGGTAAAGAAATAAAAGCGACGGACTGCATAATAAAGGTTGTTATCACAAGGGGCAATATAACATGACGTTCCTTTGCATTAAGGGCTTGACATCCAAAAATAAAAAGCGCATGACAACCTCTGCTTCCCTCTGCAAAGGGCCTATCTTTTACTTTTATGCATTTACTTTTATGTATTTACTTTTATGCAAGAGTCAATATTATTTCTTCTCATTTCAACCTTAATTATTCTCTAGTTGGCAAGCATCATGTGGTAGGGAATGATCCAGGCACATATATCCAGTTGAATATAGATGATCATGAGTTATTATTGTTGACATTATCCATGAGATAAATAAGTTGGGAGGTAAAACATTAAGCCCCTATCTTCCTATGTGTTTGACTGAAACGGTTTGTTCTAAAAATATGCTTTGAGTGTCAGCAATCATGGAAGACTAAATGATAGTTGAGTATGTGGAATTTGCTAGATCAAAGCTCTTACATAGACCCTTCCTTAAAATAGGATGAATTGCAATTGTTTGATGACTGAGAACATAGTTTGTTAGTTTTCAAGAAGGTTCATGGCCTATACTTTAAACATGTGAATAGCTTGCTACTTGATCATCAGAAGTTTTATGAGATGAGCTACTGATTATGATATATATTGATGCTAGAAAAAGTGATTGAAATTATCATTGATCAAACTTATGCACTATGCTAGCATTCACACTTCATAAATTATTTCTTTTATCATTTACCTACTCGAGGACGAGCAGGAATTAAGCTTGGGGATGCTGATACGTCTCCAACGTATCTATAATTTATGAAGTATTCATGCCATGTTTATTATAGTTTTGTATGATTTTGGTGCACTTTTATATGGCTTTCACATGATTTTTATGGACTAACATATTGACCTAGTGCCCAGTGTCAGTTGTTGTTTTCTGCTTGTTTTTGGTTTTCCAGAAAATCCATATCAAATGAAGTCCAAATGCAGTGAAACTTTTCGACGATTTTTTCTGGAAGGAAACAGACCCAGGAAGCTTCGGGGGAGCAGCAGAAAACCAACAGGGGCCCCACAAGCCACCAGGGTGTGCCACCCCGCAACCGCCCCCAGGCGCGCCCTGGTGCCTCGTGGGCCCCCTGTGGCACCTTTTTGCGTGATTCCAACGCTGAAAAATCATATATATTCAGAAACCCCCGAAAGTTAACCAAGATGAGTTTTTAAGCCGCCGCAAGCCTCTATACCAAGGAGATCCCATCTGGAGCCTTTTTCCGGCACCCTGCCGGAGGGGGGAATCATCACTGGAGGCCATCTTCATCATCTCGGCGGTCTCCATGACGAGGACGGAGTAGTTCACCCTCGAGGCTAGGGGTATGTACTAGTAGCTATGTGTTTGATCTCTCTCTCTCTCTCGTGTTCTTGATATGGCACGATCTTGATGTATCGCGAACTTTGTTAATATAGTTGGATCATATGGTGTTTTTTCCCTCTCTATCCTTGTTGTGATGAATCGAATCTTTTCCCTTTGAGGTTTCGTTATTGTCGGGGTGAATATTTCAGATTTGAGAACACTTGATGTATGTCTTGCATATGAATACCCGTGGTGACAATGGAGTATTATATTGATTCACTTGATATATGTTTTGGCACTCAACTCGCGGATTCCCGAGGTGACATTGGGGTAATCTATGCATAGGGGTTGATGCACATTTTCATTATCTTTTCTCCGATAGAAACTTTGGGGTGCTCCTTGGAGTTCTTTGTCTGGATTGAATATTATGATTATGAAGTTGTTTGATGCATATCGTATAATCAACTCACGGATACTTGTGGTGACATTGGAGTATCTAGGTGACATTAGAGTTGGTTGATGTGTATCATATGGTGTTATTTTAGTACGAACTCTAGGGCTGTTTGTGACACTTATAGGAATAGCTCAATGGATTGATCGGAAAGAATAACTTTGAGGTGGTTTCATACCCTACAAACAATTTCTATCTTATGTTCTCCGCTAATAGGAACTTGGGAGTGATTCTTTATCGCACGTTGAGGGATGGTTATATGATCCAATTATATTAGCATTGTTGTGAGATTGCACTAGCGAAAGTATGAACCCTAGGCCTTGTTTCTAAGCATTGCAATACCGTTAATGCTCACTTTTGTTACTTGCTACCTTGCTGTTTTTTATTGTTCGCACTACAAAAACCTATATCTACTATCCATACTACACTTGTATCACCATCTCTTCGCCGAACTAGTGCACCTATACAATTTACCATTGTATTGGGTGTGTTGGGGACACAAGAGACTCTTTGTTATTTGGTTGCAGGGTTGTTTGAGAGAGACCATCTTCATCCTACACCTCCCACGGATTGATAAACCTTAGGTCATCCATTTGAGGGAAAATTGCTACTGTCCTACAAAACTCTACACTTGGAGGCCCAACACGAGTCTACAAGAATAAGTTGTGTAGTAGACATCAACCGACCAGCCGCCACCTGGGCCAAAGCACTGCTGCAGGAGACACTGGTAATCGGCGCCGGTGTTGGCTAGGCCAAAGGGCGGGAAGGTGCGGGGGTAGCCTTCGGAGGGGGCGCAAGGCGCCCCAGCCTGCGCGTCGGGGCCCGACGCAGGGCCCTCGGGGCGAGGGCCGTCGTCTGGAGCCGGGGTTGCTGATGAGACCGCCGATGTAGGACCTGTTGGAAATATGCCCTAGAGGCAATAATAAATTAGTTATTATTATATTTCCTTGTTCATGATAATCGTTTATTATCCATGCTATAATTGTATTGATTGGAAACTCAAATACATGTGTGGGTACATAGACAACACTGTGTCCCTAGTAAGCCTCTAGTTGACTAGCTCGTTGATCAAAAGATGGTGAAGGTTTCCTGGCCATGGACATAAGATGTCATTTGATAACGGGATCACATCATTAGGAGAATGATGTGATGGACAAGACCCAAACTATAAACGTAGCATATGATCGTGTCAGTTTATTGCTATTGTTTTCTGCATGTCAAGTATCTGGGACCATGAGATCATGCAACTCCCTGACATCGGAGGAATACCTTGTGTGTATCAAACGTTGCAACGTAACTGGGTGACTATAAAGATGCTCTACAGGTATCTCCGAGGGTGTCTGTTGGGTTGGCATGGATCAAGACTGGGATTTGTTACTCCGTGTGACGGAGAGGTATCTCAGGGCCCACTCGGTAATACAACATCACAAAGAGCCTTGCAAGCAATGTGACTAAAGTGTTAGCCACGAGATCTTGTATTACGGAACGAGTAAAGAGACTTGCCGGTAACGAGATTGAACTAGGTATAGAGATACCGACGATCGAATCTCGGGCAAGTAACATACCGAAGAACAAAGGGAACAGCATACGGGATTAACTGAATCCTTGACATAGAGGTTCGACCGATAAAGATCTTCGTAGAATATGTAGGAGCCAATATGGGCATCCAGGACCCGCTATTGGTTATTGATCGTAGAGGTGTCTCGGTCATGTCTACATAGTTCTCGAACCCGCAGGGTCTACACACTTAACGTTTGGTGACGATTAGTATAGTTGAGTTATTTTGTTGGTGACCGAAGGTTGTTCGGAGTCCCGGATAAGATCCCGGACATGACGAGGATCTCCGGAAGAGTCCGGAGGTAAAGATTGATATATGTGATAATAGTGTTTTGATCTCCGGAAGGGTTCCGGAATTCACCGGAAGGGGTTCCGGATGTTTACCGAAGTGTTCGGGTGCAGCAACACTTTATATGGGCCAAAGAGGTAAAGCCCACGAGGTATTGGAAAGTGCAAAAGGAAGTTTTGCTGCTGCCTTAAGCGGTACTACCGCTGGTAAGGCAGTACTACCGCGTAAGCGGTACTACCGCTTGTGTGAAGCGGTACTACCGCTCAAGCGGTACTACCGCTTGTACGCGATACTGCTGGAACCCGAGTTGGACTCTTTCCGTGCGGGCCAAACCGACCTTGTGCGGGCAAAACCGACCTTGTGGAGGTTTTCTCTCCAAGTTTAGACCCCAGGGCTCAACATATAAATAGAGGGGCAGGGCTAGCACACGGGACACATCAAGATTTCCCAAGCCGTGTGTCGGCAACCCTAACCCTCTAGTTCTCCCGTCATAATCTCCGTAGTGCTTGGCGAAGCCCTGCAGAGATTGTTCCTCGCCACCATCACCACGCCGTCGTGCTGCCGGAACTCATCTACTACTTCATCATCGCTCGCTGGATCGAGGAGGTGAAGGCGTCATCAAGCCGTACGTGTGTTGAACGCGGAGGTGCCGTCCGTTCGGCGCTAGTTCGTGATCGGATCGAGGGACGACTTGCGATTTGGATCGCAGAGACGTTCGACTACATCAACCGCGTTTCTTAACGCTTCCGCTTAGCGATCTACAAGGGTATGTAGATTCACTCTCCCTCTCGTAGATGCTCATCACCATGGATAGATCTTGTGTGTGCGTAGGAAAATTTTTGTTTCCCATGCAACGTTCCCCAACAGGACCGTGCTGGCCGGCACCGGAGGCCGGCCGTTTCCTGCCTCCGGGCCACGTCCGCCCTTGGCCCGCCCGACTCGCAGCTGGCTCTTGCGGGACGGCTTGGGCCACGCCGAAGGCTGCTCTGCGGATCGGGCGCCGATCCCTAGCGCATCCATGTGAGCGCAGAGGCCCGCGCCGCCGCTGTCGTCGTTGCGGGAGTGCACGGAGCAGACGAAAAGATTGCTGGGGGAGACGTCGCGCCGGCCTGGCCCAGCCGAGACCGGCACCGTAGGCGCCGCGTCCTTGGGCAGCCGGGTGGCCGCCTTGCTTCCCGGCTTCACGGACGGGGGAGGAACCGGCATGGCCGGCCGCTCGCGGGACAAGACCAAGATCCGGTCGAGCTGACGCTTCTCCTCTGCGATGACCAGGTACTCGGCCAACTTGGAGCCGGCTTCCGCGCATTCGGCGGACTTCCTGTAGTCCCCGACCACGGTGATGATGCCCTTCGGACCCGGCATCTTCATCTTCAAGTAGGCGTAATGGGGGACCGCCATGAACTTGGCCAGCGTGGGCCGCCCCAGGAGCGCGTGGTAGGGGCTGCTCAGATCCACCACCTCGAACCAGATAGGCTCGCAGCAAAAGTTGCGCGAGTCGCCAAACAGCACGTCCAGCCAGACCTTGCCGATTGGAGAGCAAGAGAGACCAGGCACGATGCCGTGGAAAGTCATCCGGATGGGTTGTAGCTACCTCTCCTTGAGGCCCAGCTTAATCATGGTGTCGCGGTAGAGGATGTTGATGCTACTGCCGCCGTCGATGAGCACCCACATGAAGTGGCAGGTGCGCTTCTCGGAGACGAAGGTGGGGTCGAGGATGAGGGCGTGGCCACCCGGCGTGGGCATCATAGCCGGGTGGTCCTCCCGGCTCCAGGTGACTGGCCTTTTGGACCAGTGCAAGAACTGGGGAACGGAGGGAACGACGGCGTTCACCTCGCGGGACTGCCTACGCAGGCTATGCATGTCGTCCGACTCGCTGGTGAAGATGACGTAGGAAGCGTCCGGGCGGGGGAAGTCATCTCGGAGCCGGCCTGTGGCTGGAGCCAGAGCTGGAGCCTGCGGAGCCGCTGGGGGTGGCAGAGGTGGCGGGGGGAGGGCGGCGCCCTCGCCCCGCGCTAGGTGCTGCGTCCAGCTGCAGTTCCGGGTCATGTGTCCAGACGGCTTCGCGCCACTATGGTGCTTGCAGGGGGCGTCGAGCATCTGCTCGAAGGTGATCTTGGGCAACCAAGCGCCCTTGCCGGTTCGCTGACGCTGACTGCCGCCTTGCTTAGCAGGCGGCTCCTCCTCGATGGCTGCCACCTGCCGGCTGCCGTAACGGGTGTCCGGCTACTCGCCCTTGCGCTTGTTGTTGTTGTTGTTGTTGTTGTTGTTGTTGTTGTTGTTGTTGTTCTGCTGTCGGCTGCCGTCGCCGGCCGGACGGGGGTTGGCCGGCAGGGGCGGCAAGGCCTTGCCGGATGCGTCCAGCTGCACCTGGACCTTCATCGCGGACTCGACCGTGGCATACTTGTCCGCCGTGGCCATGAGCGCGGCCAAGGTGGCCGGGTTGGAGCGCATGAGCTTGTGCTTTAGCAAGGTGCCATCCCGGCACCCGTCGATGAAGTACTGGATGGCCTGCACCTCGTGGACCCCCTCGCAGCCGTTGCGTAGCTCCGTCCAGCATGTGAGGTAGTCGCGCAGGGACTCGTTCGGCTGCTGGACGCACATGGAGAGCTGGTGGGGCCGGCCAGGCCGCTTGTACGTACTGGTGAATTTGCGCACAAATGCATCCTCGAAGTCCAGCCAGGTGTTGACGTCGTTGGCCTCCAGGCTGTTCAGCCACGTCCCGGCGAAACCCTGCAGCATGAGGGGCACGTAGCGCACCGCCACGCGCTTGTTGCCGCCTGCGATGTCGACGGCCGTAGTGTAGTCGATGAGCTAATCCTCCGGCTTGGCGATCCCATTGTACTTGGGGGTGTCGCGCGGGAGCATGAAGCCCTTGGGTAAAGGATCTTCTCAGATGCGCGGGCCGAAACATGCCGGCCCGACTGAACCCTCCTCCTCCACCGCCAGGGAGCGGGCCGGTTGGTCGATGCGGTGGCGGGCATCATTCTCGTCGGGGAGGTCGCGGAGCCCGAGCCGATCGGCCACGGGGGCATGGCCGGCCTGACCGACCGAGCCCTGTCGCTCCCGCCGCACCGGTGGAGTCGGAGGGGCCTGCTGCCGGCGTGCGGGGTCGGCCGGCTCCACGAGCTGGCTTGTACAATCGAAAGTATGTCTAGAGGGGGGTGATTAGACTACTTGACCAAATAAAAATCTATCATTTTCCCAATTTTAGTTGTGGGCAGATTTTAACAAGTATACCAAGTCAAGTAACACCCTACACATGCAATTCTAAGAGTGTAGCAGCGGAAAATAAAACATTGCACATGTAAGTAAATGAGGGGATTGGAGATTTCAAACGCAATGAAGACACGATGATTTTTGGCATGGTTCCGATAGGTGGTGCTATCGTACGTCCACGTTGATGGAGGCTTCAACCCACGGAGGGTAACGGTTGC
Organism: Elymus sibiricus; assembly: GCA_039707655.1. Classification (NCBI taxonomy): domain Eukaryota; kingdom Viridiplantae; phylum Streptophyta; class Magnoliopsida; order Poales; family Poaceae; genus Elymus; species Elymus sibiricus. The sequence goes on from CM077674.1 coordinate 311,396,360, forward strand.
GCGAGTCCACGGAGGGCTCCACCCACGAAGGGTCCATGAAGAAGCAACCTTGCCTATTCCACCATAGCTTCCGTCCATGAAGGACTAGCCTCACTCGGGGTAGATCTTCAAGAAGTAGGCGATCTCCTTGCCCTTACAAACTCCTCGGTTCAACTCCACATGATCTTGGAGGCTCCCAAGTGACACCTAACCAATCTAGGAGACACCACTCTCCAAAAGGTAATAAATAGTGTGTTGATGATGAACTACTTGCTCTTCTGCTTCAAATGATAGTCTCCACAACACTCAAACAGTTCCTCACAGATTTGTATTTTGTGGAAGAAAGATTTGAGTGGAAAGCAACTTGGGAAAGGCTAGAAATCAAGGTTCAAATGGTTGGATTGGAATATCTTGATCCCAACACATGAGTAGGTGGTTCTCTCTCAGCAAACATATGGTGGAAATGTAGGCACGTTCTGATGGCTCTCTTACTTGGTAAGAGGGTGGTGGAGGGGTATATATAGCCTTCACCTCAAATCCAACCGTTACAAGTCTTTGACCCAACTCGGTGACACCGACATAAAAATCTCGGTGAGACCGACTAGTGTAAAAGACATGAACGTTAGGCTTTTCGTTGGGACCGATAGAACCATCTCAGTGAGTCCGAAGTGCAATGGCTAGGGCAAGACCAAGTTTCAGTGAGACCGAAAATTTCATCTCGGAAATTCCGAAGTGAAGTAACAACGTTACAGCAAGTTGGTCAAGCCTTCTCGGTGGGACCGAGAACCATTCCGGTTGCACCAATATGTTAGGGTTTGGCATGTGGCATAGTGTATAGCAATCTCGGTGGGTCCGGATAGGAATGTTTCGGTGGGACCGAGATCAACTTTTAGGGTTTTGGATAGGAAGGAAGTGGAGAAATATTTGAGAGTTTTGGAGCAATTTCACTAAGCATTTGAGCAACTGAGTCATAACCGAAACCTCATCCCCTTTTAATAGTATTGGCTTTTCCTATGGACTCAATGTGATCTTGGATCACTTAACCAAAAATGTAGAGTCTTGAAGCTTTGCCAATCTTTGTCCTTAGCAATTTGAGGGGTTCCACATCTCCTTGTCCTTGCCATGCCAATTATTGATCTTTTCTGAAATATACTAGCAATGAGAATTAGATCAATGATGTATATGTTGTTATTGATTACCAAAACCACCCGGGGATTAGTTGCACTTTCAATCTCCCCCTTTTTGGTAATTGAGGACAACATATAGATCAAAGCTTCGACAAATGATATAATCAATGAAATATATCATCGCTTTGAGAAGTATGTGATAAGTAAGAGCTCCCCCTAAATTTGTGCATTATTTAAAATTTGCGTTTGAATGCAAATGCACAATCGATTAGGATGGTGGGTTACTCTTCCGTGTCACATACATCTTGGTGGAGCGCTCAAAATGATAAGATTGCATAGCAATTAGCACACATCACCAATCAAACAAGTGAATGATCATACAAAGGCATGCAAATAGATGTTCAAGCAAGCATAGCATTAATGTACGGTATGATCAAGCACACAATAACGTAGTATCTCATACAAGCATCAAACAAAGCGATAAACCAAGTAGCAAGTGTCTCAAGAAAATCAGCAAACAAAAGCAAAAACACTCTCTCTCGAAGCCTAATGATCTATACAAATTCTCCCCCTTTGGCAAAAAGTACCAAAAAGTTCAAATAGGTATAAAGCTAATTGTCTCTCTCGGCTCGATCTCCGGTAGATCCTGGTGATGAAGTCCTCTGACTTGCAGCACCGGTGTGTGTAGACGTGGTTGGAGTGGAGAGAAGTGCATCCGCGAAGATCTCTGCTGAAGTCTGTGGAGCTGGAGGTGTAGATACTAGGGGCACTGATGGTGGAATAGTGGTAGTAGCAGCAGGGGCTGAGACTGTGGCTCTGGAGGTGACTGGCAAAGCAGCTGATCTGGGCATCCTCTGGAACTGAGCAGTCGTAGGAAGACATGTGCCCTGATGTTCCTCATCATCACTGCTAGTGCCCTTCCTGACTTCATCCACTTGAGACTTCAGTGTCTCAACAACTGTCTGGATCTATGTGACCTTAATGTCTAGATCATGAAACTTGGTCTCAACAATCCTCTCAAGGCTCTTCTATTTTGCGGCCATGTCAGCCAAACTCTTCTTAATTCTCTAAGTGGCTTGTAGAAGATGTTGTATTTGATCCTTGGTTTTCAGCACTGGGGCAGGTGGAGCACTAAGCCTTGAAGATCTTGCAGCTTCTGCACTAGCCTATGCTTCAGCTGAGGTAGGATGAGATGCATCCATAGTAACTGTGTTATCCTCGAACTCAGGTCTAAGTGGCAAATGCTTACGATCAAGCTGAAAAGACTTGTTTGCACCCTTGGAGTTGATGAGCATCTGGATATGAGGGGCAAATCCATAAGACCTTTTCTGATCAGCAGCTGTCCTCTTGATAATTTCAACTATAAGATCCATCACTTTGATCCTCTCATGTTGGTCTATGTGATGCAGCATGTTGATGGAGTGACCTCTAATCATCCTCTCATCTCCTGATTTGGGCATCAAGGTATGCCTCATGATGGTGTTGGAGGTAGCAAGTCCTGCAAGTAGATAGTACACTGAACCAAGCCTGTGATTCTCCTTCTCCTTCTCTGGAATCTCTGTGTACATGTTGGTCATAGAATTATGATCTATCTTGGACTTTGCATACACATCAATGTCATTTTCTTCAGCTTCTGGCACACCAAGCAATGTGGCCCACTCAAGTACACTAGACTGGTACCTGACTCCCTCTGTCATCCAGACTATCCTCCCATTGGGGTAGAAATGAGTTGTAGAGTAAAACTGCATAATCATCTCATCATTCCAGCTAGTCAGCTTCTTCCCAATGAACTCATCAAGATCAATAGATCTGAAGTCCTCATGAACATGGGGGAAGTGATCCTCATTTGCATCAATGTACTTCCAGTCCACCCATTTCATGTCACTTACAATTGTCTTCTTGTCAAGCAACACTGTTTCATAGAAATCTTGCTGTTCTTTGGTGTGGAATCTATAGTCAACTACAGTCCTCCTTCTGACTGAATAGGGGTCTGATTCCCTCCATTTCCTGAGACCAGCATCCTTTCTCTTCTTCATGTTCTCTGCAACTGGGTGAGCATCATTATGTTCTGGCAACTTGGGCCTTAGCTTCATGAGCACTTGGGCTTCTTCTTCTTCCTCTGTTTCTCTCTCAGGCACTAGGGCCTTGTTCTTTTCACTGGCTGAAACATCTCTGGTAGATATTTTTGGTTTTGTAACTGCAAGCTTGGCCTTGGAAGGAGTAGCTGTCTTGATAGCATCTCCCATAAGCTTCTGCTACTTGGGAGGAGGTGGATTAGCAGCTTGCTCTTCCTCATCTATGGCATCATCCCTTCTCATTAATGTAGGCCTGAAAATCACCTGAGCTGTTTGTTTCCTCTCCCTCTTCTTTCCTAGAGCTTTTGCTTCTGAGCCACTTGGCTATTCAAGTGTGAGTGTCATGCCTCTCTTAGCTGCAGTGGAGGCAGAAACCTTCCTTGTGACACCTCTTTCTCTCTTGGTGCCATACTCCTTTGCAACAACAGATTGTTTCTTCTTATTTGAGGTAGCTTCCTTAGCAGCAAAGTCTTCATCCTCATCATCTGAGTTTTTACTCTTCCTTGTCCTGGTGGCTGCCTTTGGCAAGTCTGGTGAGCTTCTTTCTCCCTCATAGAAGCTTTCTTCATGACTTGACCCTGCACTCAGCTCAGCCTCCTGCTCTGACCTGTTCTGGCTGTCACTAGCATCAGACATCTTGAACCCTGCACCTGTGAAGTAGATGGGGTAGAGTGGAGTAGATGAGCATCACAAAAACACAGCATTTTGAAAACAATTTGAATCCAAACTTCAGTTTTAGGTTTTCACAGAAAGTATTTCGGAGTCACCGATTTGATAGTCTCGGTAGCACCGAAAGCAGCAACAGAGACTTGGCCACACTGTTTCGGCCAGACCAATGTGTGTCCCGGTCTCTCCGAAGTGCTAGGGTTCTACTGAAAATTTAGCTTCGGTTTCACCGACCAGTACATCTTAGTGGCACCGATGTGTACTGAGTGCAATGGCCAGAGGCCAAATCGGTGAACCCGAGTCTTTCAATCCAGTCAATTCGAGATAAAATCTGAGAAACCCTAACCCTAAAGTTCAAAATCAATCCTACGCTAGGAATATCAGTGGATAATGAATTTCAATCCATGGCAAGATTTAGGCAATCCATCAGTGCATGGAATCGGAATTTAGAACAAGGAGGGGGTCGAATCTCACCCTAACTTGGTGGAGATCCTCTACGGCGGCAACAGTGGAGGAGAATGCCGTTGATGTCGACGAAATCCGGCGGCGAGGGCGCGCTGGAGACAAAGGCGACGATCCGGAGACCTAGGCAACGGCAGCAATGGGGTGCGGGAACGTAACGATTGAAGAAATTTTCAACGTACGAGCCGCAGACATATATATACCCATGTGCTGTCGGTGAGACCGAGCGAAAACAATCGGTGGCACCGAAGTGAATAACTGCTGTGAGCACATCTCTTCGGTGAAATCGAGAATTTTAAATCGGTCTCTCCGAGATTGAAAATTAGGATCAGTCCAAGTGTTTTTGGTGTGACCGAATGCTTGTGAGTTGGTCTGTCCGAAAGACACTTAGAAGGTTTTGGAGGTCAGCCCTAAACGGATTGGTGGCTCCAAGTGCTCCTCACCCGGAGGGTTCGAAAGAGACTTGTTCATGTTTTTGTGATATAGCAAGAAAGAATTTAGACAAGTTGAGATAGATAGCTAGAGAAGGTGCTTAGGCATTCTGGTACATCCATTTGGCCAAATAAAACCAAATCAATCAAACTACAAATGGATGTCCTCGAATGAGAAATATGCATAGCAACATGCTCACACAATAAAATAGCAAAAGAAATATGTGTCAAACATGCACAGCCAATTCTAGCAACTATCAAGCAATGGGCGATGACATAGTCATCTATATATGAGTATATTGACTTAGGATCCAAATGAGAACATTTGATCATAGGTCATACTCATCGTTTAAGAACAAGTGGGGTTACCACTTTTACATAAAGCATTAATGTGTTCACACCATTGGAGTTGCTTTGACTCAAGTCTTAGAGTAAAGCTCCCCCTAGATGTGATATCCCCCCAAGGAGGGATGAACTAACCTTGGGTTTTGTCGATGATAACTTCATGTAGATGTTGTAGATGTGGATGCTCAATATTGATGTGGACCATCAAGAGTTGGGAGCAATCCTTGGAGTTTTGCACTTTCAATACCTACATGGGTTAGTCCCACACAAGGAACATACAAAGATATCCATAGACATAGAGTGAAATGCACATATGATGATGTCCATGAATGCATTGAATACCCTGTCCCTTGCCTTACCAACAAGAGGGTTTGTGACTCCATGAACTAGTGCAAGATGTTGAAGTTGGTTGCACAAGCTCTTGCCATAAAAGAATGTGAGTGAAGTTTGTTGGCGGAGTCACCCTCAAGAACTCTCTAGTTCTTCTTTGTGACCCACATCAACTTGATGGGAATCCTTGGAGTTGTTGTAGCACTTGATGAAATAGAACTTGATGAAGTCTTTGGAACCCATTTGACCAAAGCTTGAGGTGGTTCTTCAAATGAGTCAAGCTCTTTTTGAAGCTTGTCCTTGCCTTTTAGCTTGTGGTCTTGAGGTGGAAGATCATCTTGAGCTTGTGTCCCCTTGAAAGAAGTAGGATCATACTTCTCTTATTGAGGAACAAACTTCATCTTGGGATATTGATCTTCCTCCCATTCAACTCCATTGGCATTGAACTTTCGCTCAAAACCAATACCTTGGTTCTTCCAGTGCCTTCCTTGCTTGCTCACAATTTCCTCAAATTGCTTACTCCCGGCAAGACTCTTGTAGACACCCTTTTCTATAATTCCTTTCAATAAATCGTTTTCTTGCTCAAGTGTAACTTGGCTGAGAGAATCGTTAGTGGAATCAATAGAACTACTAGAAGCAACAACATTAGATTTAGCATTGTTATTGTTACTACTAGAGGTAGAACCCTTTTTACCCTTGTTACTAGTTTGCTTAGATTTGACTTGTGGCATAAAGGTAGACAAGAGTAAACGTTTGGCAAGATATGAAGAACTCTTGTTTCGAAGATCATCATTGATAGCTTTAAGAAACTCATGCTCTTGCTCTAAATTTAGCTTCTCGAAGCATAGCTTCTCATGAGATCTTAAAAGCTCTCTATGATCCTCTTGAGTTGTTTCATGAGCTAACTTAAGAGTATTTAGTTCTTTAGTTAGACGCTCAATCTCCTTCATAGCATTGTCATTCGTTTCCTCTTGACTATGATTACTAGCATTTTCATTGTAGCTCACATTACTAGTCTTATCAATAAGTAAATCATCATCACCAAGAAAATCATCCTCATTACTATTGAAGTCAAAGTATTCGGGGTGTGATACCTTGGGGCCTTTTGCCATGAAGCATCTTCCAATTCCTTCATTTGGTGAATCAAATAGATCATAGGAGTTGGAGGATACGAGAGCAAGTCCGGCAACACCTTCATCTTGACTATAGTCGGAGTCGGAGTGATAGCTTCTCTCGGAGTGGTTGTCGGAGTCGGAGCCGGAAATCCATTCACCAACATGAGCTTGATGTCTTCTTCTAGTGTAGCTCTTGGATGACTTGTCCTTCCTTTCCAAATCTTTGCTCCTTCGAGAAGATCTTCGTTCATAACAATCATCCCTACTCCTTCTCTCCTTGTGAGGTGATTCATCTCTTTTATGTCTTCCTCTTGGTGATTCGTCTCTTTTCTTGTGAGGTGCCCTACACTCATTGGAATAGTGTCTGGGTCTTCCACAATTATAGCAATTTTGGTCATGACTTGATGATCTTTTCTCATAGTGTCTTGAGCTTGAGCTTCTTTCTTTTCCTTTGTTCTTGTAAAACTTGTTGAACCTTTTCACCATTAGGCTTATCTCCTCATTGGATACTAGCTTGTCGCTTGAAGTTGTGGGAGAATCGATTGAGGATTTGTAAGCACCACTTGATTTGTTGTGTAGCTCCTCTTTGTCCTTGCGTGACATCTCATGAGCAATAATCCTTCCAATGACTTCCGTGGGCTTGAGATCTTTGTAATTTGGCATCATTTGGATCAATGTGCACACGGTATCGTATTTTCCATCCAAAGCTCTAAGGATCTTCTTGATGATGAATTTGTCGGTCATCTCTTCACTTCCTGAGCCGGCAATCTCATTTGTGATGAGAGCAAGCCTAGAGTACATTTCAGCGACTCCTTCACCATCCTTCATCTTGAACTTGTCAAGTTGACTTTGAAGCACATCCAACTTGGATTCCTTGACGGACTCGGTACCCTCATGCATATCAACCAAAGTATCCCAAATTTCCTTTGCATTCTCGAGGCGGCTGATCTTGTTGAACTCCTCGGGGCACAAACCATTGAAGAGAATGTCACAAGCTTGAGCATTGTATTGCAACATCTTCAATTCTTCCGCAGTTGCTTCACGATCCGGTTCCTTACCATCCTCAAAGAATTCACCTTGCAAGCCAACATGAACAACAACCCAAATGGTGGGGTTATGACCAAGAATATGCATTTTCATATTATGTTTCCAACTAGCAAAGTTTGTACCATCGAAATATGGACCTCTACAGTGATAGTTACCCTCACTAGATGCCATACTCTCCTAGGTTGTGAAACCAATGCAATGAAGACCAATGCTCTGATACCACTTGTAGGATCGAAAGTATGTCTAGAGGGGGGTGATTAGACTACTTGACCAAATAAAAATCTATCCTTTTCCCAATTTTAGTTGTGGGCAGATTTTAACAAGTATACCAAGTCAAGTAACACCCTACACATGCAATTCTAAGAGTGTAGCAGCGGAAAGTAAAACATTGCACATGTAAGTAAATGAGGGGATTGGAGATTTCAAACGCAATGAAGACACGATGATTTTTGGCATGGTTCCGATAGGTGGTGCTATCGTACGTCCACGTTGATGGAGGCTTCAACCCACGGAGGGTAACGGTTGCGCGAGTCCACGGAGGGCTCCACCCACGAAGGGTCCATGAAGAAGCAACCTTGCCTATTCCACCATGGCTTCCGTCCACGAAAGACGAGCCTCACTCAGGGTAGATCGTCACAAAGTAGGCGATCTCCTTGCCCTTACAAACTCCTTGGTTCAACTCCACATGATCTTGGAGGCTCCCAAGTGACACCTAACCAATCTAGGAGACACCACTCTCCAAAAGGTAATAAATGATGTGTTGATGATGAACTCCTTGCTCTTGTGCTTCAAATGATAGTCTCCCCAACACTCAAATAGTTCCTCACAGATTTGTATTTTGTGGAAGAAAGATTTGAGTGGAAAGCAACTTGGGAAAGGCTAGAAATCAAGGTTCAAATGGTTGGATTGGAATATCTTGATCTCAACACATGAGTAGGTGCTTCTCTCTCAGAAATCGTATGGTGGAAATGTAGGCACGTTCTGATGGCTCTCTTACTTGGTAAGAGGGTGGTGGAGGGGTATATATAGCCTTCACCTCAAATCCAACCGTTACAAGTCTTTGACCCAACTTGGTGACACCGACATGAAAATCTCGGTGAGACCGACTAGTGTAAAAGACATGAACGTTAGGCTTTTCGGTGGGACCGATCTAACCATCTCGGTGAGACCGAAGTGCAATGGCTAGGGCAAGACCAGGTTTCGGTGAGACCAAAAATTTCATCTCGGAAATTCTGAAGTGAAGTAACAACGTTACAGCAAGTTGGTCAAGCCGTCTCGGTGGGACCGAGAACCATTTCGGTTGCACCGATTTGTTAGGGTTTGGCATGTGGCATAGTGTATAGCAATCTCGGTGGGTCCGGATAGGAATGTTTCGGTGGGATCGAGATCAACTTTTAGGGTTTTGGATCAGAAGGAAGTGGATAAATATTTGAGAGTTTTGGAGCAATATCACTAAGCATTTGAGCAACTGAGTCATAACCGAAACCTCATCCCCTTTTAATAGTATTGGCTTTTCCTATGGACTCAATGTGATCTTGGATCACTTAACCAAAAATGTAGACTTGAAGCTTTGCCAATCTTTGTCCTTAGCAATTTGAGGGGTTCCACATCTCCTTGTCCTTGCCATGCTAATCATTGATCTTTTCAGAAATATACTAGCAATGAGAATTAGATCAATGATGTATATGTTGTCATTGATTACCAAAACCACCCGGGGATTAGTTGCACTTTCAATCTCCCCCTTTTTGGTAATTGATGACAACATATAGATCAAAGCTTTGACAAATGATATAATCAATGAAATATACCGTGGCTGGCGGCGTGCGGGGAGGAAGCTTGTACGGTGTGCCGGGGGCGGTCATTCTGCCGCGGATGGTCGTCCTGGCACGGGTGTTCCGAGCCAGAAGGGTCCAGATCGAACTGGTCCTGCAGTCGGTTGGCGGCGGAGATGAGGTCGTGAACGCACCTCTGCTGCTGCAGCAGGGCCTCGCCCTCCAAGTGGTCGAGCTCGGCTGTGCTACTTGTAGCTTGCGTTGGTATTATCCCCGAAGAGGAAGGGATGATGCAGCACAGTAGAGATAAGTATTTCCCCAAGTTATGAAACCAAGTTTATCGAACCAGTAGGAGAATCACACAACACCTCGTTAGCAGCACCTGCACACAAACAACAAACCCTTGCACCCAACGCAAACGAGGGGTTGTCAATCCCTCGGTGGTTAATTGCAAGATTAAATTGTATGTGATAGATAGATAGATTGAAACAAAAATACAAAATAAAATAAATAAAAGAAAATGGCGGCAATATTTTTAGGGTTTTAGTAATATGATTTAGATAGACCCGGGGGGCATAGTTTTCACTAGAGGCTTCTCTCAAGGAAATAGCATACGGTGGGTAGACAAATTACTGTTGGGCAATTGATAGAAAAGCAAATAATCATGACGATATCCAAGGCAATGATCATGTATATAGGCATCACGTCCAAGATTAGTAGACCGACTCCTGCCTGCATCTACTACTATTACTCCACACATCGTCCGCTATCCAGCATGCATCTAGTGTATTAAGTCCATAAAAGAACAGAGTAATGCTTTAAGAACGATGACATGATGTAGACAAGATAAACTCACGTATGAATAAACCCCATCTTTTTACCCTTAATAGCAACGATACATACGTGTCATGTCCCTTTCTGTCACTGGGATTGAGCACCGCAAGATCGAACCCATTACAAAGCACCTCTTCCCATGGCAAGATAAATCAATCTAGTTGGCCAAACCAAATCAATAGACCGGAGAAGAAATACGAGGCTATAATAATCATGCATAAAAGGGTGCAGCAAAGACTCAAATAATATTCATGGATAATCTGATCAGAAACACACAATTCATCGGATCCCAACAAACACACCGCAAAAAGTGATTACATCGGATAGAACTCCAAGAACATCGAGGAGAACATTGTATTTAAGATAAAAAAGAGAGAAGACGCCATCTAGCTACTAACTATGGACCCGAAGGTCTCTGGTAAACTACTCACGCATCATCGAAAGGGCAGAAAGGTTGATGTAGAGCCCCTCCGTGATCGATTCCCCCTCCGGCGGAGTACCGGAGAAGGCCTCCAGATGGGATCTCTCGAGAACAGAAACTTGCGGCAACAGAAAAAGTATTTTGTGGACTCCCCTGGGGGTTTCTGATTTTTTCTGAATTTATAGTGCTAGAATTAGGTCGAACGGAGCAAAGGGGGGCCCATGAGGCACCAGGGCGCGCCTGCCCCCCCCAGGCGCGCCCTGTTGGCTCGTGGCCACCTCCTGGGTCTTCTGGCCCTCTCTCGAAGCTTCTAGTGTTTATCTTGGCCAATAAAAAATCTCCAAAAAGTTTCGTGGCATTTGGACTTCGTTTGGTATTGATTTTCTGTAAAACAAAAACAGGGCAGAAAACAGCAACTGGCACTGGGCACTAAGTTAATAGGTTAGTCTCCAAAAATGATATACAATTGCTGTAAATGAATATAAAACATCCAAGATTGATAATATAACAGCATGGAACAATAAAAAATTATAGATACGTTGGAGACGTATCAGGATCCCCAAGCTTAATTCCTGCTCGTCCTCGAGTAGGTAAATGATAAAAATAAATTTTTTGATGTGGAATGCTGCCTATCATATTCATCACATATTCTTTTCTTTTATAGCATGGACATTGGACTTGAATGATTCAAAGCAATAGTCTATAGTTTGACATGAAGATATAAATACTCAAGCATGCTAACAAGCAACCATGTCTTTCAAAATATCAGCGCTAAAGAAAGTTATCCCTAGCCCATTATGCTCAATCATTGATCCATTCATGAAACACACTCAAATATTAGCTACATCCAATGCACAAGTATGACAATAGTGCTCTCTAGTTGGTGCTTTATAAGAGAAGATGGAGACTCAAGAAAAATAAAAATTGCATAAAAGTAAATAGATAGGCCCTACGCAGAGGGAAGCAGAGATTTGTCAAATGTGCCAGAGCTCAAAGCTTAAATTAGAGAGATAAAAATATTTTGAGAGGTATGCTTTTCCTGTCAACGAAAACGAACGAGAATTCCCAATATTTTCCATGCTAGACACATTATAGGTGGTTCCCAAACAGAAAGTAAAGTTCATTTCCTTTCCACCATTCTTTCACAATCCATGGCTAGCTGTATCCACGGGTGCCCTCCATACCAACACTTTCCAAGGAATTTTGTTGTTATTAATTTGATTTCATTTTGGGACTGGGCATCCCTATTGCCAACCATACTCTTGTGCAAAGACAAGTGAATAAACACTCATCGTAAGAATAACCCGCCTTGCATGGAAAATATTGGCCACCCCCTTCCGCATCATGAGCGGTACGGGCACACAAAACAGAAAAATTATTTTGAAAATTAGAGTTGGCACACACAAATTTACTTGGAACGGCATTGAAATACCACATATAGGTAGATATAGTGGACTCATATGGCACAACATGGGTTTAAGGATTTTGGATGCACAAGCAGTATTTCCGCTTAGTACAAATAAAGGCTAGCGAAAGATTGAGAAGCAACCAACCAAAAAACGAAAACGGTCATAAACATGCATTGAACATAACTAACACCGAATAATGCACCATAAGTAGGATATAATTTCTTTGCATAACTATTGACTTAACGTGCATGCATAGGGAATCAAAAACCTTAACACTAATATTCTTACTAAATCACAATTACTCACTAACATGACTCACATATTATCATTTCCATATCGCAAAACTATTGCAAGGAATCACACTTATCATATCCAATGATCTATATGAAAGTTTTTATTATATCCCTCTTGAATATTCATCACTTTGGGACCAAATTCATATCTTGTGCAAATTACCGTTACTTTCATCAACTCTCAAAAAGATTTAAGTGAAGCATGAGAGTGCAAATATTTCTTCAAAATTTCAATCTTATCAATTCTCAAAATAATATAAGTGAAGCATGAGAAATCATTTCTTCAAAATTTTAATCAACTCCGAAAATAATATAAGTGAAGTATGAGAGTTTATTTCTTCAAAATATAGCCACCACCGTGCTCAAAAAGATTTAAGTGAAGCACTAGAGCAACTGCCTAGCTCAAAAAATTTAAGTGAAGCACATAGAGTATTCTAACAAATTATGATGAACGTGTGGCTCTCTCAAGATAGGTGTGTTCAGCAAAGATGATTGTGACAAACTAAAAAGAAAACAAAGCCAAGACTCATATAATACACGATGCTCCAAGCAGAACACATATTATGTGACAAATAAAAATATAGCTCAAAGTAAAATTACCGATGGTTGGTAGAAGAAAGAGGGGATGCCTTCCGGGGCATCCCCAAGCTTAGACGCTTGAGTCTTCCTAGAATATTACCTTGGGGTGCCTCGGGCATCCCCAAGCTTAGGCTCTTGCTACTCCTTATTCCTTCATCCATCGTGATCTCACCCAAAACTTGAAAACTTCAATCACACAAAACTCAACAAAACCTTCGTGAGATCCGTTAGTATAACAAAATAAATCACTACTCTAAGTACTGTTGCAAACCCATTCATATTTTATTTTTTCATTATACCTACTGTATTCTAACTTCTCCATGGCTTATACCCCCCGATACAATCCATAGTTCCATCAAAATAAGCAAGCAACACATCAAAAACAGAATCTGTCAAAAACAGAACAGTCTGTAGAAATTTATTTAAAATCCATACTAATGTAACTCCAAAAATTCTGAAAAATTAGGACAACATGGGAAATTCATATACCAATACTGTGTTAAAATTTCAGATTTTTTTGACTCTCCAGTACAGAAAACAAATTCGGGCACTGGACGCAAAACTTTCTGTTTTCCAAACAGCATCAATTATACTATCTTCCAAATCATCCTAAAGGCTTTACTTGGCACAAACACTAATTAAAATCATAAAAACATAATCATAACAGTAGCATAATTGTGAAAACACACAATAAAAGAAAAAAAAATATTTTATTCATTGGGTTGCCTCCCAACAAGCTCTTTCTTTATAGCCATTAAGATAGGCTTGAGATTTCAATGATGCTCACATGAAAAATAATTATTGAAACACAAGGAGAGCATCATGTAGCACGTGAAAAACAAATTTAAGTCTAACATACTTCCTGTGCATAGGCATTTTATAAGCGAACAAATTATCAAGGCAAGCAATTTCTAGCATATGCAAAGGAGAAGAATAAAACATTGGTGATTTCAACATAACGAGAGGTAATTTAGTAACATGAAAATTTCTACAACCATATTTTCCTCTCTCATAATAATTACATGTAGGATCATAATCAAATTCAACAATATAGCTATCATATAAAATTTCCTCTCCATGATCCACATGCATAAAATTGTTATAATATTCCAAAATAGTGGGATTATCATCAACTAAAGTCATGACCTCTCCAAACCCACTTTCAATATTATTGCAAACATTATTATCAATGAAATATTCATCAAGAGGCTTAAATAAATTTTTAAGATCATAAGAACCATTATCACCCCAATCATGATCATTGCAATAAGTACTGGACATGACAAAATTATCATCCCCAAGCTTATAGTTTTGCATATCATTAGCATAATTGACATTAATAGAATTTATAGTAACATCATTGCAATCATGCTTTTAAATCAAGGAGCTATCATGAATCACTTTATAAATTTCTTCTTTCAGCACTTCATCACAATTTTCAGATTCATGATTTTCAAGCAAAACTTCATAGAGGAAATCAAGTGCACTCAACTCACTAGCAATTGGTTCATCATAATTGGGTCTTTTGAAAAGATTAGCAAGTGGATGAGGATCCATCTCAATAGATTTTTAGCAAGCAAATAGGAAGCACATGGCAACACAAGCAAACAAGCAAACAAGAAAAAGGCAAACAGAAAATATTTTTGTATTTTTGTAAAAACTTTTTAGAAGTGGGGGAGATGAAAACGAGAGGCAAATAAAATAAATGCAAGGAGACGAGAGTTTGTGCAAAGGTACTTGATAGATGTTGATGATGTCTCCCCGGCAATGGCGCCAGAAATTCTTCCTGCTACTTGTAGCTTGCGTTGGTATTATCCCCGAAGAGGAAGGGATGATGCAGCACAGTAGAGATAAGTATTTCCCTCAGTTAAGAAACCAAGGTTATCGAACCAGTAGGAGAATCACACAACACCTCATTAGCAGCACCTGCACACAAACAACAAACCCTTGCACCCAATGCAAACGAGGGGTTGTCAATCCCTCTGCGGTTAATTGCAAGATTAAATTGTATGTGATAGATAGATAGATTGAAACAAAATTACAAAATAAAATAAATAAAATAAAATGGTAGCAATATTTTTAGGGTTTTAATAATATGATTTAGATATACCCGGGGGCCATAGTTTTCACTAGAGGCTTCTCTCAAGAAAATAGCATACGGTGGGTAGACAAATTACTGTTGGCAATTGATAGAAAAGCAAATAATCATGACGATATCCAAGGCAATGATCATGTATATAGGCATCACGTCCAAGATTAGTAGACCGACTCCTGCCTGCATCTACTACTATTACTCCACACATCGACCGCTATCCAGCATGCATCTAGTGTATTAAGTCCATAAAGAATGGAGTAATGCTTTAAGAACGATGACATGATGTAGACAAGATAAACTCATGTATGAATAAACCCCATCTTTTTACCCTTAATAGCAATGATACATACGTGTCATGTCCCTTTCTGTCACTGGGATTGAGCACCGCAAGATCGAACCCATTACAAAGCACCTCTTCCCATGGCAAGATAAATCAATCTAGTTGGCCAAACCAAATCAATAGATCGAACAAAAAATACGAGGCTATAATAATCATGCATAAAAGAGTGTAGTAAAGACTCAAATAATATTCATGGATAATCTGATCATAAACTCACAATTCATCGGATCCCAACAAACACACCGCAAAAAGTGATTACATCGGATAGAACTCCAAGAACATCGATTAGAACATTGTATTGAAGATAAAAAACAGAGAAGAAGCCATCTAGCTACTAACTATGGACCTGAAGGTCTATGGTAAACTACTCACGCATCATCGGAAGGGCAGCAAGGTTGATGTAGAGCCCCTCCGTGATTGATTCCCCCTCCGGCGGAGTACCGGAGAAGGCCTCCAGATGGGATCTCTCGACAACAGAAACTTGCGGCGGCGGAAAAAGTATTTCGTGGACTCCCCTGGGGGTTTCTGTTTTTTTTAATTTATAGTGCTGGAATTAGGTCAAATGGAGCAAAGGGGGGCCCACGAGGCACCAGGGCGCGCCTGCCCCCCCCCCCCCCAGGCGCGCCCTGGTGGCTCGTGGCCACTTTCTGGGTCTTCTGGCCCTCTCCCGAAGCTTCTAGTGTTTATCTTGGCCAATAAAAAATCTCCAAAAAGTTTTGTGGCATTTGGACTTCGTTTGGTATTGATTTTCTGAAAACAAAAACAGGGCAGAAAACAACAACTGGCACTGGGCACTAAGTTAATAGGTTAGTCTCCAAAAATGATATATAATTGTTGTAAATGAATATAAAAACATCCAAGATTGATAATATAACAGCATGGAACAATCAAAAATTATAGATACGTTGGAGACGTATCAGGCTGCCGCAGCCTGCGCTGCCCTCATGTTCTGGACCGGAGTTGCGTAGATCGGTCGGTTGGCGCCAAAAAGCTCGCCAATGACGTCGCCCCGGTGCCGCACGTCGCCATGCCAGCTAGGCTTGATGCCGGTGGGAGTGAGGCTGTGGGCGGTGTTATACTCACGCTGCGCGGACTCCAGCCGGCACTGCGCGGTAGCCAACTCGGTAGCCTCGACAAACAGGCTCTGGCGGGACGCTTCAAGCTCGGCCGCGGACGCCGCTGGGTCGGCGCCTGACATGATGGGAGCGCGCTGGCTCTGCAATGTCGCCAGCAGGGGGTCGGACTAGCCCACGCAGGCTATAGCCGCGGTGGCTGCCTCTGCCGCACGCCTGTTGCAGCCGTTGGTGGTGCTGGTCCCAGTAGCGAGCACCTCCACACGGACGCAGAGGTCATCGATGTTGCTGGAGATGCTGCCACCATAGGGCGGCATCGGGTCAGAGATGGTGAGCACCCCGCTAGGGTACTCGTCGGGCACGAGCGCAACGATGACGCGCAGCTCACCGAAGGGGATGACGGAGCCGCCGGTGAGGCAGGCGGCACCGAGCGTCGCGCCAGAGCCAGCGCAGTCAGCCGTGCTGAGCGAGTTGATTAGACCATGTGGGATGCGCTCACCGGTGGGAGTGAAGGGTCTCGTCCGGAACGAAACTCCGGCCGACGCCGCGGACGGCCCCACGGTGGGCGCCAACTGTCGTGGTGTGCTCACGGTAGATGCCATGGGTAGGCTTATCGAACGTGGTTGGGGCCGGAGGACGTCGGAGGGTTCCGGAGGCGAGATTGGGGACAAGCGGTGCTCGACACACGAGGTACCCAGGTTCGGGGCCCTCTGAGGGAGGTAACACCCCTAGTCCTGCGAGATCTGCTATATGGCTCACTAGGAGAGCTACAATGGTGCTCCTTGAGCTGTTTCGATGGAGGAGGAAGGGGAACTAGCTCTCTCCTTCTCCTGGTGTGTGTGTGGAAATGGGTGGATGCCTCGATGGAGAGGGAAAGAGCCAGAGAGCCGAATCCCCTGCATGGAGAGCTCACGGGGAGTCTTATGGGCCGGCTCCCCGGGGTTACAATGGTAATCTACATGGGCGCGGGGCCCGGATGTCATCGCCTCACGCCGGACAGTGGGGCCCGCCGGCTGCTGGGGCCCGCCGGGAGCGGGCCCCGCCGGCTGCTCGGCACTGTCACACGCCTTCGCTTGTGTCATGGAGCGGCTGGCACTGTGCAACTACAGTGCCCCGTCGGGTCGTCGCCGTCGACCCCGGGCCGCGGTTCTGGGGCGCACTGTAGCCATGCTTGCCCCGATCAGCGGCGGCGGGCGCACTGTAGCCATGCTTGCCCTGTCGCGGGAGGTCTGTCTTGTCGCCTGGCCGGTCGGAGCTAGCGCCAGCTTGCCGCCTGCCGCCTTCAGCCTGGCCAGGTCGAGCTTCGCCGCCATGCCCAGCCGGATGGAGGGCGAGCCGGATCGAGGGGCGCCTGCCGCCCCGTTGTTTTGAAAAATGTTAAGTGTTGATGTGCCTACCCGGGGGTCATCCCCCCGACACCATATGACCGAGATCAATCGACCTGACAGTGACATACAAATTCTTCTTGGCCTTGAGAACATCATGGTAGATGGACATTTGCTGCCTGGTCCGGAAGGGACGGTTGGTGAGAGAAGGATCTTGCGCATTGCGATATGGGTTGCGACGGCGAGCAACATAGAACTCCTTGGAAGCCAACTCATTCATCGATTTCTCTTTGTCTTTCTGCTTGCTGGCAACCTTCTTGACCCTGGCTAGGGCTGAACATAAACACTGGGAGTGGCACTGGCATCTTCTGAAGTGCGGTAACACTTCGAGCCACCTGGACTATCCGGATTCTTGCGACGGGCCTGGTGCCCAGAGCTGCTACCACCTGGAACCCACAACATAGAACGAGGGAAAGCAGGTGTAAAGAATTGCATAAGCCAAAAGGGGTAAACAAAAGGAATAGAAGTTGGATGCGAGGAAGTTTGAAGTTGACCGCTCCAGCGGTAGTACCGCCCCTGCAGCGGTAGTACTGCCTACAAGAGGTAGTACCGCTCCAAGAGGAGCGGTAGTACCGCTCGAGGTGGATCCATACCACCGCGGCAAGATCCGGTACTATCGGAGGTGTCAAATCCAAATTTCCTCCCACCAAACTTCTATTCTCCTACTCTAGCAGTCTTCCACGTCCTACTCATGCCTCGATTTAGCCAAGAATCGACAAATGCAACACTATTGCCCTAAAACCTAGATTCAAAAGATAGAACCGTAGGAGAGAAAAACGGGGGCAATACTAGCATCCATGGCAAGAGGAGATGGTGGGGATCGATCCCACCGGTTGGAATCGCGGAAGATGGTCTGGAATCGGCGGTCCGGCGGTGACCGCCAGGGCTTGTACGTCGTGTGGAGAGAGAGAGCGTGAGGGGGGAGAGATATGAATGGGTATGGGGGAGTTAGAACTCCCCCTGCCCGACTCATAACCTCCCCCACGCACCACTGAGCGGTAGTACCGCTCGGAGGAGTGGTAGTATCGCCCCGGTACTACTGCGCAACAGGAGGCCGGGTAGTAGCGCTCCAGCGGTAGTACCGTGGGTGGCAGCGGTAGTACCACCCCAGTCCCAGCGGTAGTATCGCCCTGGGGACAAAACTTGCCACAAGAGGAACAAGGGGTGGCTTATGCAAATATGAGAGGTTGAGATAGGATAGGCTTGGGTTGGGAGACACAAAAGACCAGCACAAGGGAAGAGACACTCCAAGTACAAAGGAGCAAACAAAAGAGAGCAACCTTGGAGTGACTCAAAGCACAAACAAAGCCCTAAGAGACTAGATAAAACCAAATAGAACCAACTCGAACCAATACCTCTCGAGGAGAGGGCGGTGGCCGAGGCCACCTATGTTTGAGTCAATTGGTATGGCACCGCGAAGATTTTAACCTTGGGCCCATGACCAAAACTCGTCTTTGAAGCACAAGTACCATAAAAAATGGCTAATGTGAAAGATTTGATTTATTTATGCATAATGGTGGGAGGAAGAGTTCATTGAGAGAACAACACTCCCCCTATGTCCATGCCTACATCTAGAACAAGATAAAATGATGAATGCGATGGGGTGTGCCTAGTTTCAAGCCACATTGCTCGAATCAATGATATTTAGCTCATGCCTTAACTCGCGAAATCTTGCTTCATCCAAAGGCTTCGTGAAAATATCCGCTAGTTGCTCTTGAGTGTTGACATAGATAAGATCAATCTATCCATGCTTGATGTGATCCCGGATGAAATGATGGCGAATCTCAATATGCTTCGTCTTGCTATGTTGCACCGGATTGTAGGAGATCTTGATCGCACTTTCATTGTCACGTAGAAGAGGCACTTTGTCACAAGTGACACCGTAATCCTTTAAAGTTTGCCTCATCCATAGCAATTGTGCACAACAACTTGCGATGGCTACATACTCAGTCTCGGTGGTGGAGAGAGACACACAATTTTGCTTCTTCGAAGACCAACTCACCAAAGAGCGACCTAGGAATTGGCACCCTCGGAAGTTGACTTCCTATCCACACGGTCTCCCGCCCAATCCGCGTCCGAGTATCCCATGAGATCAAAGCTTGCACCTTTGGGGTACCATAAGCCAAAGTTTGGGGTATGAGCCAAATATCGAAAGATTCGCTTGACCGCCACATAGTGGCTTTCCTTAGGTGCGGCTTGAAACCATGCACACGTTTCCACACTCAACATGATATCCGCTCTAGATGCACAAAGGTAAAGCAAGGATCCAATCATGGAGCGATATACCTTTTGATCCACCACTTTACCATTGGGATCAATGTCAAGTTGGCACTTGGTGGGCATTGGAGTCTTGGCTGGCTTGACATCATCCAACTTGAATCTCTTGAGAATGTCTTGGGTATATTTGGCTTGGTTGATGAAGGTTCCTTCTCTTCTTTGCTTGACTTCGAACCCAAGAAAGAACTTCACCTCTCCCATCATAGACATCTCAAACTTCTCTGTCATGAGTGCGGCAAACTTATCATTGAAAGCTTTGTTAGGAGAACCAAAGATGATATCATCAACATATAGTTGGCATATGAACAAATCCCCTTTAACCCTCTTAGTAAAAAGAGTGGGACCGATTTTCCCAATTTCAAACCCACGGTCTTGCAACAACTCGGTAAGGTGCTCATACCACGCACGTGGGGCTTGTTTAAGGCCATAGAGTGCCTTATCGAGCTTGTATACATGATTGGGGAACTTGGGATCCTCGAACCCCGGGGGTTGTTTGGCATATACCAACTCATTAAGAGGACCATTAAGAAATGCACTTTTCACATCCATTTGTTGCAACTTAAAATCATGATGAGATGCATATGTAAGCAACATGCGAATAGATTCAAGGCGACCAACCGGGGCAAAGGTTTCACCGTAGTCGATACCCTCGACTTGGGAGTAGCCTTGAGCCACCAATCTTGCCTTGTTTCGAACGACAACACCATTCGCATCTTGCTATTTCTTGAAGATCCATTTGGTTCCAATGACATTGTGGTTCTCCTTTGGCCTTGGCACCAATTACCACACCTTGTTGCGCTCGAAGTTGTTGAGTTCATCATGCATGGCTTCAAGATAATCCGTGTCCTCGAGCGCCTCATGTACCTTTTGGGGTTCAACACAAAAAACAAACGCGTGATGCTCACAAAAGTTTGTTAATTGTCTACGAGTGGTTACCCCTTTTCTTAAGCTTCCATAAACATTCTCCATGACATGCTCTTGATGTTTGAGTTTGGAAGCAATCTTGGCGACATGACGCTCCAATAGCTCCTCCATAGACATTTGAGGAGCACTCTCATGATTATCTTGAGCGTCGTCTTGAGCTTTCTCTTGATCTTGAGCTTGCACTTGATCTTGAGCTTGCTCGGTGTCATGAACATGATATTGGGCATCACTTGGTGCATCACCATCATCATGAGGTTGATCTTGCCCTTGATCTTGTTCACTTGGTTGAGGGCCTTCGATTTGTTCTTCGGAAGCGTGTGGGTCAATAGTTGGTGATGGCTCCACTTGCGTAGAGCATTGTCCTTCTCCTTCGGCCACAAGGGGTTCCTCAATGGGGAGTATTTGACCAATACCTATTCTTCTTATGGCTTGGGGAGGAATTTCATCACCTACATCACAAAGACCACTTTGCTCCACTTGGGAGCCATTATTTTCATCAAACTCCATGTTACACGTCTCCTCAATGAGTCCATTGGACTTGTTGAGGACACGGTAAGCATGAGAGTTTGTAGCATAACCAATAAATATGCCCTCTTTAGCTCTAGGTTCGAATTTAGACAAACGAACACCTTTCTTGAGAATGAAACACTTACAACCGAACACCCGGAAGTACTTGAGGTTGGGCTTGTTGCCGGTAAGTATCTCATATGGAGTTTTGTTCAAGCCCTTGCGGAGGTAGAGCCGATTGGATGCGTGAAATGCGGTGTTGATGGCTTCGGCCCAAAAGTTGTATGGAGACTTGAATTCTGCCATCATGGTCCTTGTCGCGTCCATCAACGTCCGGTTCTTCCTTTCGGCAACACCATTTTGTTGAGGGGTATACGGTGTGGAGTATTGATGCTTGATTCCCTCATCACTAAGAAACTCATCCAAGGTGTAGTTCTTGAACTCGGTGCTGTTGTCACTTCTAATCATCAATATCTTTGCATCATGTTGACATTGAGCTTCATTTGGAAAGTCGATGACGGTTTGTTGGGTCTCGCTCTTCCTCTTGAAGAAATATACCCAAGTGTATCTTGAATAGTCATCCGCAATCACCAAGCAATATTTTCTTCCCCCAAGACTATCAAAGGATGGAGGTCCAAAGAGATCCATGTGAAGGAGCTCCAAGGGCCTCTTCGAGTAAATGATAGTTGAGGGTCGGTGAGCCATCTCACGCAACTTTCCTTCGATACAAGCACTACAAGCATGGTCTTTGGCAAAACTCACATTTGTTAGTCCACGAACGTGATCCCCTTTGAGGAGACTTTGCAAAGATCTCATATTGACGTGGGCTAAACGGCGATGCCAAAGCCACCCCACGTCAACTTTAGCCATTAGACAAGTCGCGGTCTTAGTGGGTCTCTCCGAAAACTTAACCACATAGAGACCGTTCTCGACATGTCCAACAAAGGCTACTTTAAGAATCTTGCTCCACAAAAGGGCCACGGTATCAAGATCAAAGAATGTAGCAAAGTCCATGAGTGCAAGTTGACAAACGGAAAGTAAATTGTATGCAAGGGTCTCAACAAGCATGACCTTCTCGATAGACAAATCATGAGAAGTCACAACCTTGCCAAGACCCAATACCTTAGAAGTTGAAGCATCACTGAATTGGACATGAGTGGGCATATATGAGCTTGGTTGCACGTCCACCACCAAGTCCTTGCTCCCGATCATATGATTTGTTGCTCCACTATCGAGCAACCATGACACCCCACCGGAAGCAAATTCCTACAAGAGATCAATGCTTGGTTTTAGGTACCCATTTTTGTATGGGTCCTTTGATGTTAGCAACAAGGGTCTTAGGAACCCAAATAGACCATTCAATGTACTCATAAGAAGAACCAACAAATTTGGCATAAACATGCCCATCACTAGCACGGCATAAAACATAAGAGGGGTTGAAGTCGCCGGCTTTGTTGGGAGGGATGATTTTGCCCTTCTTAGCATTACCACCTGCCACCTTGTTCTTCTTCTCCTTAGGAGCACCTTCTCCCTCTTTGACAAATACCTCATTGAGAGGGAGAGGAGTCTTGGTCTTGATTTTGTTCTTCTTCTTTGACTTGGGTGCAAACCCAAGTCCCTCCTTAGCCACAACTTCCTTTTGATTGCTCAAAAGTTCGTTGAGGTTCTTCTCACCTTGTTTATAACTCATAAGGCCCTTCTCAAGTTGCTCTTTTAGCTTGGCATTCTCCTCCACAAGGTGCACATGCTCACAACAAGGGTTAGTAGCATGGGCATTATCAATTAATACAAAAGGAGGACAAGTGGATATTTCCTTTGTTAGCTTCACTTGGAGTTGATCATGAGACTCTTTGAGAGAGGCATGAGCACTCTTCAAGGCCTTGTGAGCCTTGTCAAGTAACTCAAACTCCTCTTTGAGTCTAGCATGGCCAACCCCAAGTTCAACCTTCTCGGATTTGAGCACACGAGCAAGAACTTGAGCATGTTCAAGATCTTTCTTTAGTTGAGCAAGGTCAATGTTGTGTGACTCCTCAAGAGCCAAATGAACAATTCGCTCTTCCTCGAGAGCAATGGAAAGATCCGCAATCTCATCGGCATAATCACGACTATGGCCTTCCAAGTTAGTGATGGTCTCTTCATGAGACTCAATGATATCATTGGCCTCACCCAATTGTTCCAAGAGAGCAACAAAGTGCTTCTTAGTCTCACCTTTGAGCTTACCCAAGAACTTGTCAAATTCATTCTCATCCACCTTCACCTCCTCATAATCATCCACACAATCCAACAAACAAGGATTAGTAGAGATGGAAGTTTTGATGTTGGAGGTTACCTTGTTGATGCCTTTTGCCATGGGGCACTTGGGGATGAGGTTCTCGTTGGGAGCGTCGAAGAGAGACACCGAGGTTGGGGAAGAGGTGGCAATGTCCATGGAGGCCGTTGCATACCCTTCACCACTTGCATCATCATCATCATCATCATCATCATCGGAGTTGTACTCTTCTTGCGCCACCAACCCCTTTTGTGGCATCTTCTTGGTGAAGTTGTTCTTGTTGGGGAAGGACTTGGCCTTGTCTTTGCGGATTAGCTTGCCACCATTGTCTTCCCTCTTCTCGTAGGGGAAATCTACCACAAAGTGACTCACATTGCCACAATTATAGCAAGTCCTCACACGTTGCTTGCCCTTGGAGCCACTTGTGTTGTTCTTGGAGAAGTTGGGCCTTGAGTTCCTCTTGTTGCCCCAAAATTGCCTTGACGCAAGAGCCATGTGCTCGTGGTAAGCATATTTGGTGTCTTTGGGGCAACACTCTTCTTCTTCTTCTTCTTCCGGAATGGCCTTAGCCTTCAAAGCAAGGTTTTTTTTTCTCGAATACGCACAAGCATGCGTATCATCTATTATAGAAAGAAAAGGGGTGGAGAGCCCCTCCACATGGGTTTGTTTACAAAACACACCCAAATCCACGCTTACATATCATAGTGGGTGAACTACTCTCGACCTACCCACCATGCCAACGCTTGGAAGAAACTCTCTAGGTCGCCCTTCAGCAATCCCGCTTGCTTCCATGCCCGTCCTTCCTCCAAGATCCTCTTACCTAATCTATGTAGTGATGGAGACGCTCCGTCGAACACTATCCCGTTTCTATGCTTCCATAACTCCCAGAGGACTAGGGCGAAGATGGCCCTATAGTCTTTGTGTCGGCCATCCCCGAAGTCTTTAGCTTCACACCATTCGTTGAGGTTGTTGTCCACTGTGGGGGTCCATCCATGCATACCTAGTGCCCGACATACCTCATGCCATACCATTCGCGAGAAAACGCAACCCACTAAGAGATGGCTTATTGTTTCTTCTCCTTGGCTGCAGAGAGGGCATGAATCTTGGTGCGGCAGTCCTCGTCGCGCTAGACGGTTCAAGGTCCAACACCTGTTCCTCATTGCTAGCCAGGCAAAAACCTGCATTGCAACAGCGCTCTGGATCTCCACGTCAACTAAGCGGTCAGGATGATCTCCCTTCCCATAAACTTTGCCGCATATGCCTATCTGATCGAGAACTCACCCTTGTTCTCCCATGCCCATCTCAATCTGTCTGGCGTCTCCGGGTCCAACTGTATGACCGCAACTCGGTGCCACAGGTTTATGAATTCCCTCAGGGTATCCGCGTCTAGGTTCTGTCCAATGTCCCGCGGCCATTCTCCCTCTTGAACTGCCCTAGCGACTATGGCACCCCGATAGAGGGCCGATGCACGCCAGTCCCAGTATAAGACCTGGCGCACGTCTAAGACATGATACAGCAATTCCAGGCACAAAAATGGCTTTATTATATGAAATGGAGTATTACAATACGGTTGCTTACAACAATATTACATGGCTCCAAGACTTAACTAAATGGCAGCGGAGGTCTTGGTTCAGCGGCAACGACGTCTCTGGCTGGGCTCCACAACTCACAGGACTGGCTGGGTTACGATCTAGCACGACAGATCTTCTCCTGCAACTCGCCACGTGCAAGGCCAGGTGAGTACTTTGAATGTACTCGCAAGACAACCAAATACATGGCATCCAAACAGGCAGATGACAAAGCAAGCCCTATGCTCATGTAAGAATTTATTCTGAGCATGGCATGGAATTAATAGGATATCATGGATCAAGCATGGCATAACATGGATCAGGCATATCAACAACATATCATG
Organism: Elymus sibiricus; assembly: GCA_039707655.1. Taxonomy (NCBI): domain Eukaryota; kingdom Viridiplantae; phylum Streptophyta; class Magnoliopsida; order Poales; family Poaceae; genus Elymus; species Elymus sibiricus. Next base: position 311,422,027 of record CM077674.1, read on the forward strand.
GCATGGCATGCTATTTCTACGAGATATGGTATCCAAAATCAAACTGGAACTTACACTACACTTACCTTCCGTGAAGCATAAAGTAATATGTGGTGACATCATTCAGTTTTACTGCCCTTCTGGCTAACCCACGACTCACCGAGATCTCATCTCGTGATCAGGTCAGAACAACATGGTGACTACTCACAATCATCCCATAGTCCAAGTTACCACATTTACTTAGTAGCACATTCTTTAAGAAGTTTATAACAACAGGTTCGTCCTCCAGATCGACCAAGACCAAATAGTGTGACCTAATACGAACTGTGTCCAATACCGTGGACGCGGCTATTCGAATAGATTCTTACACTCTGAAGAGGTTGCGCATGTTACCCACACCATGGACATTCGTCCAACGAAACTTGCCTAACATGTGACTCTTCTATCGTACCACCGACAATCATTCCCCGTCTGAGACATGTCCTGGGTGGCCCCTGTGTCACTCCTGACACCTGCCACCGTCGTGGCCAAACTAAACTGTCCCAAACGGGGACTCCCGGGCTAAACAAACAACTGGGCTCACAAGGTTATCGCCGCCTACCTGATCAGGGCAGCACGCGCGCATAACCTTCCCTCTTTGGTGGTATCGATAAGAGAGCACAAAGTTAGACCAAGTCAAGGCCGTCCCATAACGACAAATGTGGCTGCACGGGTAAGCTTGGTTCGGTGGCACTATGACTCGATCCCATCGATGACGAAGGAGGTTTAATTTCTAAGTTCAATTTAACGTTTCCATCATCTCATCATAACATCAACACATAAGGCCATGAATAACCATGAATGCATCACTGAGCAAGTTCTACCAGACATCTTAAGTGAGAAATTACTCATGGTATTTGAAGCATGGCAATAGCATGGTGCAAGTATGACAACAGCATTATAAAACCATCTTTGCATTGATGAACATGGTATGAGATCAAATCATAGTGTCATCATGACACTTGTAACAGATATATCATGGCAAAACATAGCATGAAGGTAGGACATGATATCACATAGAAAATAATGCTAGCGGTTGATATCGTCAAGGTAACAAGTGCATGCAAGTGCGGACTAGCAGATGATCTGAATACATTGCAACGAACACACAGGGTGCAAGCAAAGTCATCACGCAAGTTTGGAGCTCATGATAAGAGGTTGGCTTGCCTTGGGGTAGAGGAATACGTCAGGAAGAAATGCGATGAAACTCTGGATACGATTCGTCGGAACCGGCACTCTCGGGAGAGGCCTATATTAGGGAAAGGGAAAAAGTGGTATTTTCAACATATCATAACATTATGAAAATGGCACCATCGGAACGGGCTCGATGAACTGAAGACGCAGGCGTTGGATTTACCTCAATCGGAGTTACGGTTGAAGAGAAACGGTTGTTCATTCGTTAAGCAGAGAAACACACAGAAAACTGTCCGTTTCTGTCTTTAACGGGTGAACGTCCGCTAAATAGCCACTTCGGCCAGCGGCTGAGAAAACGAAGGCGCCTTTTCCAGATTACGCTTTCGATAACAGAAAGCGTATTTTCTTCTACAGCCGCGACCAAATACGCTTTGTCAAGTGGAAACGTATTTTTGAAAATACGCTTCCACTTAAGCTGACGCGCGGGCCCGGCTAGGTCAACGCTGAGTGGCTTATAGGTGGGGCCCACCCTATCTTCTTCTCTCTCTCCTCTTGGTCGGCTTCTTCCTCGTGATAGGAACAGAGGAGGAGCGGGGGCGCTCGGTCGTCGGCGCTGCCATCGTCTCGCTGCTCCCAAGGGCCAGCCGGTGGGTGCAGGAGCACGGCCGCTCCTCGCCGCGCCCAACGGTGGCCGCGGGGGAGCCCGAGGTGGCCTACGGCGCCGTTGCCACAAGGCTGGGCCACGGCGACTGAACCACGTCAGGGGAGCCACGCCGGCAGAGCTTCCCTGGAGGAGATGGAGACGGCGATGGCTTGCGGGCACCCAGGGAAGGCTGAGGGCACAGAGGAGAGGGAGAGGGAAGGGCCAAGGCGTGGGGACGGGCCGAGGGGAGTTGGCGGCAGAGCCGTGGCCATGGCGAAGGAGAGGAGCCCCGTGACCTCGAGGGGAGGGGGCCGGGCTTGCTGGTGCTCGGGAGAGGCTCGGCTACGCTATTTATAGGCGCGGGGGGGGGGGCTCTGGATTGAGCTGGACGCCGGTCGAAGCTGCTGGACCGTGGCATCGTGGCGGTGTTCTAGCGGAGCACCGCTGTCAGCACGCACGGCAAACAAGCACGGCTCCAAGGCCAGCTAGGAACGAAGGGGAAGCCGTACATCGCCGCAGACGTCGGCAGAAGGCGACGGCGAGAGGAGCAGGGGAGGGCCGCGATGATGCAGTGCAGAGCTTCGGCTGTGCCTGCAATTGTCATGGTCACCACGCGGCCATGGCCTTGCCATGCGTGCCTGGCTATCAAACCATGTCCGGGAGGTGCATCCCCCCTCAGGCAGATGATTTGATCCAACAAACAGGAACAGGGAGCTCTGATGTGACTGTACCTAGGTCAACTATTGATGAACAGCAAGTGTTTGACATGTGGAGTGGCCACCAGAGTGCTCCTCTTGTCCTGATCTTTGGCAGAGAGTGATCATTCCCTAGAGTGACCCCTTCGGCAAGATTTCAGCACAAATGGGCCAAGCAATCTGGCACTTCCTTTGTAAACTTCCAATCTGGCCAGAAATGAAAATGAGGATGTTGGGGAAAAAATGTCTAGATGGACTTGGCTGACTTTTGGTGTAGGGTGATGATATAGTCATGAGAGCTAGCTGGAAAATTTTCAGCTCATTTTGATCATCTATGCAGGTACTTCCTTCACAGAGATGCAATCTGAATAGAAACATAGATAATTTACTGAGGAAAATTGACTAAATGAAATTGGCTGATTTTTGGTTTGTAGGAGTAATATATCAAGGTAAATCACCCTGCAAAATTTCAGCTCAAAAAGATCAAGAGTTCAAGCACTTCCTTAGCAAACTGGAAATCTGGACAGAATTTGCAAATGGATGTTGTGCTCAAAATTTAAATTGGGGAACTTGAGATTTTGATGGAAATGGTGAATATATGGATAGGAGAAGCTCCACAAATTATTTGGGATTTTTCCTAGCTACCAAAATGGTAGTTCCTTTGGAAAGGCCCCAAATTGAAATATTGGCTTTAAATAGGAAAATGCAATTTCCCTTATTTAATTATGGCCAATATTTTTGTGAGAGCTCAATATGATCACAATGAATATCTCCACAAATTTTCATGAACTTTGGGGATGAGCAAATATTTTCCTGGATTTAATTCCTTCTTAGGGCAGAAAAAGGAATTAATTTTAAATGAAAAATATTGCAAAGGACTTGGTAATATCTTTGCATATCCAGGGTTTATAAATGAAGGAGGATCTCTAGATGTTTTGGGAGGATAAACAGAGCAAGGAAAATGATAGCTCCTTTGTAAACACAAAGGCAAGATTTCCAGTTCCAATATTTTGGAACTAGGGTTTCAATGGAGGTCGGGGTTTACTGACGGGAGCTTGGCTGGCACAAGAGCATGGGAAAGGTATGGAGAGGCTGAGGATTGCCTGGATTCACCTGGTAACTCACCAGATTCCAGAGGAAAATTTTGGGAGAGTAAAGCTAGGAAGGAATAACAGCACAAAAATCGATAGCCCGATTTTTGGGGTGTTACAAACCTTCCCCCCTTCAGAGAATCTCGTCCTCGAGATTCCTAGGGTTAGCTCAAAACAAATATTACACCTCCTGGAAAAACCTCTTGGTTGGGTCTTAACTCTGCGGTTGAAAACAACCGAGTTAAGAGTACCGAAAATTTATACACCCAGATCGAGATACGGATAACAGAATAAGCACAGATGGGTATGGGTATGCAGCTTTGCATTCTACCCGGATACTGCTGTGACTGTATTCAAGAGGATGAACTTGGTATGCAAACATTGCTCACACGATACACGTGCAATCTATTCAGACTAATATGCAGAATGCATATAGGAGCAAAATACATGCAAAGGAAAAAAGAACACATCCAGCGGATTACACTAAGGCGTTTTAATGCTAGTGGGTGTATGTACTCCTGGTATACATATACCTACACTAGCTCGCATTTCATTAGGGACTCTGGGCGAGTCTATTGTTATTAGCTGTAAGTGTTCTACTGATCGAAATCTTGTTAAGAAACCATTGCCGACTCTGTTAAGCATTTCTGCTTAACAGAGAGGCAGATGAACCAAATCCATAGAGCAAACAGGCATACATAATGCTACAACATCACACAAGTTACAAGCAGTACAAGCATACAACAACACGCAACCTTACTAGGCACCTAACAGCAACAACTCACTCCGAACTACAAGGTTCTACTCTTGCTAGGGCTCTCCTGGGAGACGTAGGCTCAGCCAACTTCCGTCTTCATCGTCGGGCACCTCTATGGGTTGGGGCCCAACCACTTGAGTTGTGGCTGGAACTTGGTGGAACACATCCCGACGATGAAGACGCCGAATAGCTCGGAAGAAGGAACTTGGGTGAATGATGCCTGGTCGATATGGATTCACGAGCTGCGAGGGTAACACAAGCTGCGAAGGTGGTACTGGGTTCGGCATCAGGGAACTGGTGGCCTGGGATGCAGTTTGACGGGCCTCATGGTATGCTTCCGTAACAACCCGAATGGTGTCACGGTCAATGGCTTTAAACTCTCGAAGAATGCTGGAGAGCAGTAGCCCCTGGGCAGAAATGAACTAAACCAGGCAAACTATTGCCGGGTCGGCACCTCCAGCTGCACTGGGGAACTCGCAACCTGCGCTGGACGCAGAGGGAAAGTAGCGAAACTCCCGCATCTCCGCTACTTGCGAAAACTGGAAACGAAGATGTGCGATGGCTTCCGCAGCAGCTGTCTGGACAGCCAATGCGGGGGTGGGCATGGGTTTGCCATGAAAAGTCAAGGGCTTCCCATCCTCTGCTTGACCTGGGCAGATATACGCCTTCGCATAGTATCGGCAAAGGTGAGGGACGGGTTCCGATTGGAACACCAAATACACCGGGCTAGTACTACAGCCAAGGGCTTGGGTGAGCATACTCGAAAGGATGGGCGGAAAGCCAGCATAACCATTAGCCAAAGTTCGGCTATGGAAAGTGGGTACTCTAGAAGAACTAGCCATGGCTGCTGGTTTGAGGATACCGGCCTGGGTTCTCTTGCGGGGATCTGGCTTACTGAACGGAGAGGGTTGCGAGTCGCAGGTGGGAGGGTTTTAAATAGGCAGCCAGGCTGGGACATACCAGCATGGCGTGGATCCTTCTCGTGCCGGATAAAGGATACGTTGGCACGGCCGACAACTGGGTAGGGTCACGGTCCAATCCTGGGATGGCTGGATGGGCGGACAGCTGGGTAGGGACACGTCAATTCCGACTGCGCCGCCTGTTGATCAACAGTGGCCGTGTCAGATGCCAGCGATGGGTCAAATCTATTGGGCTCACTACCAGTTGAAACTAAGGGTGGTTCGATGCTAGGGTAACCTACAGCCAGCCTGGCTCTGATACCACGTCCTGTGGCACCCCAATAGAGGGCCGACGCACGCCAGTCCCAGGATAAGACCTGGCTCACGTCTGAGACTTGATACAGCAATTCCAGGCACAAAAATGGCTTTATTATATGAAATGGAGTATTACAATACTGTTGCTTACAAAAATATTACATGGCTCCAAGGCTTAATTAAATGGCAGCGGAGGACTTGGTTCAGCGGCAACGACGTCTCTGGCTAGGCTCCACAACTCACAGGACTGGATGGGTTACGATCTAGCATGACAGATCTTCTCCTGCAACTGGCCACGTGCAAGGCCAGGTGATTACTTTGAATGTACTCGCAAGACAACCAAATACATAGCATCCAAACAGGCAGATGACAAAGCAAGCCCTATGCTCATGTAGGAATTAATTCTGAGCATGGCATGGAATTAACAAGATATCATGGTTCAAGCATGGCATAACATGGATCAGGTATATCAACAACATATCATGGCATGGCATGCTATTTCTACGAGATATGGTATCCAAAATCAAACTGGAACTTACACTACACATACCTTCCATGAAGCATTAAAGTAATATGTGGTGACATCATTCAGTTTTACTGCCCTTCTGGCTAACCCACGACTCACCGAGATCTCATCTCGTGATCAGGTCAGAACAACATGGTGACTACTCACAATCATCCCATAGTCCAAGTTACCACATTTACTTAGTAGCACATTCTTTAACAAGTTTATAACAACAGGTTCGTCCTCTAGATCGACCAAGACCAAATAGTGTGACCTAATACGAACTGTGTCCAATACCGTGGACGCGGCTATTCGAATAGATTCTTACACTCTGCAGAGGTTGCGCACGTTACCCACACCATGGACATTCATCCGACGAAACTTGCCTAACCCGTGACTCTTCTATCGTACCACCGACAATCATTCCCCATCCGAGTCATGTCCTGGGTGGCCCCTGTGTCACTCCTGACACCTGCCACCGTCGTGGCCAAACTAAACTGTCCCAAACGGGGACTCCCGGGCTAAACAAACAACTGGGCTCACAAGGTTATCGCAGCCTACCTGATCAGGGCAGCACACGCGCATAACCTTCCCTCTTTGGTGGTATCGATAAGAGAGCACAAAGTTAGACCAAGTCAAGGCCGTCCCATAACGACAAATGTGGCTGCACGGGTAAGCTCGGTTCGGTGGCACTATGACTCGATCCCATCGATGACGGAGGAGGTTTAATTTCTAAGTTCAATTTAACGTTTCCATCATCTCATCATAACATCAACACATAAGGCCATGAATAACCATGAATGCATCACTGAGCAAGTTCTACCAGACATCTTAAGTGAGAAATTACTCATGGTATTTGAAGCATGGCAATAGCATGGTGCAAGTATGACAACAGCATTATAAAACCATCTTTGCATTGATGAACATGGTATGAGATCAAATCATAGTGTCATCATGACACTTGCAACAGATATATCATGGCAAAACATAGCATGAAGGTAGGACATGATATCACATAGAAAATAATGCTAGCGGTTGATATCGTCAAGGTAACAAGTGCATGCAAGTGCGGACTAGCAGATGATCCGAATACATTGCAACGAACACACAGGGTGCAAGCAAAGTCATCACGCAAGTTTGGAGCTCATGATAAGAGGTTGGCTTGCCTTGGGGTAGAGGAATACGTCAGGAAGAAATGCGATGAAACTCTCGATACGATTCATCGGAACCGGCACTCTCGGGAGAGGCCTATATTAGGGAAAGGGAAAAAGTGGTATTTTCAACATATCATAACATTATGAAAATGGCACCATCGGAACGGGCTCGACGAACTGAAGACGCAGGCGTTGGATTTACCTCAATCGGAGTTACGGTTGAAGAGAAAACGAAGACGCCTTTTCCAGATTACGCTTTCGATAACAGAAAGCGTATTTTCTTCTACAGCCGCGACCAAATACGCTTTGTCAAGTGGAAAATGTATTTTTGAAAATACGTTTCCACTTAAGCTGACGCGCGGGCCCAGCTGGGTCAACGCTGAGTGGCTTACAGGCGGGGCCCACCCTATCTTCTTCTCTCTCTCCTCCTGGTCGGCTTCTTCCTTGCGATAGGAACAGAGGAGGAGCGGGGGCGCTCGGCCGTCGTTGCTGCCGTCGTCTCGCTGCTCTCAAGGGTCGGCCGGTGGGCGCAGGAGCACGGCCGCTCGTCGCCGCGCCCAAGGGTGGCCGCGGGGGAGCCCGAGGTGGCCTACGGCGCCGTTGCCACAAGGCCGGGCCACGGCGACCGAACCACGGCAGGGGAGCCATGCCGGCAGAGCTTCCCCAGAGGAGATGGAGACGGCGGCGGCTTGCGAGCACCCAGGGAAGGCTGAGGGCACAAAGGAGAGGGGGAGGGAAGGGCCAGGGCGCGGGGACGGGCCGAGGGGAGTTGGCGGCAGAGCCGTGGCCATGGCGAAGGAGAGGAGCCCCGCGAGCTCGAGGGAAGGGGGGCGGGCTTGCTGGTGCTCGGGAGAGGCTCGGCTACGCTATTTATAGGCGCGAGGGAGGGCTCTGGATCGAGCTGGACGCCGGCCGAAGCTGCTGGACCACGGCATCGTGGCGGTGTTCTAGCGGAGCACCACTGTCGGCACGCACGGCCAACAAGTATGGCTCCAAGGCCAGCTGGGAACGGAGGGGAAGCCGTACGTCGCCGCAGATGTCGGCAGAAGGCGACGGCGAGAAGAGCAGGGGAGGGACGCGACGATGCAGTGCAGAGCTTCGGTTGTGCCTGCAATTGTCGTGATCACCACGCGGCCATGGCCTTGCCACGCATGCCTGGCTATCAAACCATGTCCGGGAGGTTCGTCCCCGCTCAGGCAGATGATTTGATCCAACAAACATGAACAGGGAGCTCTGATGTGACTGTACCTAGGTCAACTTCTAATGAACATCAAGGTGTTTGACATGTGGTGTGGCCACCACAGTGCTCCTCTTGGCCTGATCTTTGGCAGAGAGTGATCATTCACTAGAGTGACCCCTTCGGCAAGATTTCAGCACAAATGGGCCAAGCTATCCCGCACTTCCTTTGTAAACTTGCAATCTGGCCAGAAATGAAAATGAGGATGTTGGGGGGAAATAGCTAGATGGACTTGGCTGATTTTTGGTGTCGGGTGATGATATGGTCATGAGAGCTAGCTGGAAAAATTTCAGCTCATTTTGATCATCTATGCAGGTACTTCCTTCACAGAGATGCAATCTGAACGGAAACTTAGATAATTTACTGAGGAAAATTGGCTAGATGAAATGGGCTGATTTTTGGTTTGCGGGAGTAATATATCAAGGTAAATCACCCTGCAAAATTTCAGCTCAAAAAGATCAAGGGTTCAAGCACTTCCTTTGCAAACTGGAAATCTGGACAGAATTTGCAAATGGATGTTGTGCTCAAAATTTGAATTGGGGAACTTGAGATTTTGATGGAAATGGTGAATATATGGATAGGAGAAGCTCCACAAATTATTTGGGATTTTTCCTAGCTACCAAAATGGTAGTTCCTTTGGAAAGGCCCCAAATTGAAATATTGGCTTTAAATAGGAAAATGCAATTTCCCTTATTTAATTATGGCCAATATTTTTGTGAGAGCTCAATATGATCACAATGAATATCTCCACAAGTTTTCATGAACTTTGGGGATGAGCAAATATTTTCTTGGATTTAATTCCTTCTTAGGGCAGAAAAAGGAATTAATTTTAAATGAAAAATATTGCAAAGGACTTGGCAATATCTTTGCATATCCAGGGTTTATAAATGAAGGAGGATCTCTGGAAGTTTTGGGAGGATCAACAGAGCAAGGAAAATGATAGCTCCTTTGTAAACACAAAGGCAGGATTTCCAGTTCCAATATTTTGGAACAAGGGTTTGAATGGAGGTCGGGGTTTACTGACGGGAGCTTGGCTGGCACAAGAGCATGGGAAAGGTATGGAGAGGCTGAGGATTGCCTGGATTCACCTGGTCACTCACCAGATTCCAGAGGAAAATTTTGGGAGAGTAAAGCTAGGAAGGAATAACAGCACAAAAATCGATAACCCGATTTTTGGGGTGTTACAGCGACCGTCATATTGTTGCGCTTTCTCAGTGGTATTCGCGCATACACCCGCGGCGCAATATCCTCAATGCGCGCACCATCTAGCCATCGGTCCTCCCAGAACAAGGTCTTGGTGCCCTGACCAACGGCAGCTATGGCTGCCGAACGGAAGAGCTACATTGATTCCTTAGGTACTTGGATGCTGAACTCCTTCCACGGTCTTGAGTGGTCCGATCTACTTAGCCAAGGCCATCTGGCTTGCATCAAGACATTGAGCCACCTCAGGTCCGGGATGCCCAGGCTGCCTACCCACTTGGGGGAGCATACAGAGTCCCACGCTACCGCGCAGTTTCCGCCATTCGCCTCAGATTTTGCACACCATAGGAAACTCGCAAGATCTTGTTCATTGCGTGGATCATTTTCGGTGGTAGGTCCAATGCCATCATCGTATGTATTGGTATCGAGCAAAGCACTGACTGTATGAGCAACAGTTGACCACTCTTTGGCATAGCTGATCCATGCCAGGTCGGTAGGCGGTTGGCCTACTGGTCGACAAGCCCCTGTAGTTGAGCTGATGTTTGTTTCCTGATGGTGAGGGGTAGTCCGAGGTATTTGCAGGGAAGCTGGCCAACCGAGAAGCCTAGGATCTCACCCACCAGTTGCATGTGGTTCTGGGTGCAGCGTATGGTATCGCCATGCTCTTGGCATGATTCACTCGTAATCCTGATGCTGATCCGAAGGTATCTAATATAGCCATGCTCGTCCTTAGGTCCACAGGGTTCGGCTTGATGAACAACATGACATCATCGGCGAAGATGGAGACCCTCTGCTGCATGCCCACCCGTGCCAAAGGGGAGAGCAACTCTTTATGTGATGCCAAGTCAAACAGCCTCTGTAGTGGCTCCATAATCAGGATGAAAAGCATGGGCGAGAGTGGGCGCCCTGTCTGAGTCCACTACATCTGAAGATGGCCTCTCCGGGCACTCCATTCACCAATACCTTCGTCGTCGATGTACTCAGGAGCCCGGCAACCTAGGAGATCCATCTTTCCTCGAAGCCCATTTGCTGCATCACTTCCAAAAGGAATGGCCATTGCACCATGTCGAAGGCCTTCGTTATGTCTAGTTTCAACATGACCGTGGGGTCTTTGAGAGCATGTAGCCGCCTTGCCGTATATTGTACTAGCATGAAATTATCATGCAAGGACCTCCCCTTCACAAAAGCACTTTGGTGTGCCCCTACAAGCTTGGGCAGCTCGTCGGCAAGTCTTGACGCGAGAGTCTTGTCAAAAATTTTGATTGCCCCATGGACCAAACTCACAGGTCTGAAATCTCGGATATCCACCACCCCATCCACCTTGGGAAGCAAGGAGATCAGGGCCTTGTTGATTGCCGGTAAGCCACGCATGTCACCGTGGTAAAATAGGTGTAGAGCTCGCATGAAATCGTGCTTGATGATGTCCCAACAAGAGGCATAAAATCTTCCGGTAAAGCCATCGGGCCCAGGCGCTTTATCCAACGGCATGGCCTTGACAATCTTCTCCACTTCTCCCTCCGTGAAAGGTAGCTCAAGGCGAGATAGGTCTAGGGATGGCAAGTTGAGGATGTCTAGGTTCATTGCATGTTCCCTCTCCGATGCCGCGCCCAAAAGTCCAGCATAGTATTGATCAACCATCGTAGCGATATTATCCTGTCCAGTGTATGTCTCTCCATCTTTGGTGAGCGTGGTGATGACGCTCTGCCTCTGTTTATGTCGGGCATGGCGGTGAAAGAATTCTGTGTTGGCGTCCCCTTATCGTAGAAACAAGAGCCCAGAGCGTTGCCGTGCGATCGTCCATTGTAGTGAGCACAAGCCTAGGAGCTTGCACTTGAGCAGTTTCTTTAGGTCCAACTCTCCACGTGTGAGCCTTCTAGAATCCGCTGCCGCATCAAGTCTGAAGATTATTTCCATTGCGATCCCAATCTGAAGGTTGATATTACCAATCCATTTATCGCTCCAACGTTGCAGGGATGACGCCGTTGCCCTCAACTTGTTATCCAGTACCACATAAGGATTCCCTACCGATGGAACAGAGTGCCACACCGCTGTTACCGTTTCCACGAAACCTGTTGCCTTCGGCCAGAATGCCTCAAATCTGAACCTACGCTCCACCTTCCAGCCCGCATTTAAGTCAAGTAGCAAAGGGCAGTGGTCTGAGATGGCCGATCCCATGGCACCCAGGAAGCTGGAAGGGTGCATGTCGTCCCAGTCATTTGTGGTGAGCACGTGATCTATATTCTCCAAAGTGGCTTGCTCGCGCTCATTCGACCACGTGTAGCGCCTGCCGTTAAGGTACATCGCTTTGAGCTCATGGCGGTTCAGCGTTGTGCGGAAGCGTGCCAGCATCCTTCTATTCACCGCCCTGTTGTTCTTGTCCTCGGGGTTGAGTAGGAGGTTGAAATCACCTACCACAGCCCATGGTCCCATGTGTACATCTCTGACCTCACAGAGCTCCTCCATGAATGTGATTTTGTCCGCGTCAAGCTGGGGGCCGTAAACACCCGTGATCCACCATTGGGAGCCACCTGTAGTTTTGACTAGCGCTGTTAAGGTGTTTTCCGTACGGTGAGGGTTAGTCACCGCAACCACCGTGGCATCCCACGCCAGGATGATGCCACCCCTTGTCCCAACAGCCGGCAGGTAAAAGAAATTCTCGAATTTATTTCCTATGCAATGATGAACTAGTTCCACTGTTACATGTTCTAGCTTGGACTCCTGAAAACACACTAGACTAGGATTAGCTGCCGCGACCACTTGAGAGACGGTGGTTCTCCTCGCCGGCGCGTTTAGACCCCTAACATTCCACACAAGCACCTTTAGAGGTTGTGCTTCCATCATGCAGACCCACCGGAAAGACCACGGACAGGGGGGTCTACGCCCTTTCCTCCCCGTCGGCGATGCCGACCTATAGGAGATATGCCCTAGAGGCAATAATAAGTGTTATTATTTATCTCCATGTTTGTAGTTAAGTTTATATTCCGTGCTATAACTGCTATGGTTCTCGAGTCTGCAATAACCACGAGGCTCGGAGGAAGACTCATATGCACGTGTGGAATAATAAACGGTAAAAAGTATTCCTAGTCTGGCCTCTAAGACTAGCTCAAGTGTTGCATGATGGTTCTGTTTTCCTGATCATGGGCATGACTATGCCGCAACTTTGAGGGCACAATGTTAGGAGAACACTTGTGTTGAATCGACCCAAATTGATGTTATGCTATGAGATTCATTCGTCACAAGTTAATGGTTAATAACACAGAAAAAGTTAATGTTTGCATAATTCCTCAGACCATGAGAGTGTCGAGTTTCTTCATGCTTGCTTCATGAACTTTGGGGTTTGTTAAACGTCATCCATAACTGGGTGGCTATTACGGCGGCTTACGGGTTCATGGGAAAGTATATCAAGGGACTTGATAGCTCAAGATTGGGATTTGCTCCTCCGACGATGGAGAGATATCTCTGGGCCCTCTCGGTGTTACGGTATCCACCATCGTCTGGCCAGACACATTGTGATTTGATCACAGGGGTGCCGACACACAGGAACGAGAAAAGAGAACAAAACCGGTAACGAGGTAACTGGCATTGTGGACAAGTGTTGATCCACGGGGATGCCGATGATTCTCACCTCAGGTATTTGTAACATATCGCGAAGCAACAGGAATAGCACACGGCAATTGAAGGTTCACTCGAATATTCATTCGTGTGGGTATAGGGGTCAATATGGGTGTCCACGGCTCCGATGTTGATCATTGATCGGAAAGTGTTCTGGGTCATGTCTATACTTCACCGAACCTATAGGGTCACACGCTTAAGGGTCATCTATCTGCTGAATACTAGACAGGGAGTCTGAGAGAAAGTCACCGGAAAAGTTTCGGAGACAACGGAAACGTTCCGGAGAGAACACCGGAATAGTTTCGGTAAAACTGAAAAGTTGTTTCGGGGTATGCCATTAAGTCAAATTGGTTTCGGCACACGCTTGGAAATTCTTGGAGGGTGCCAGAATTATTCTGGAAACTTCTGGGATTTTTCCGGGATAAAAACCGGAAAAGTTCCGGAGCTGCCGGAACCGGTTTGGTTGCTTTTCGCAGATGAAAATCACTAATCCGGAATTGTTTCGGAACGCGTCCAAAATCATTTTAGTGGGTACTGGAATTATTCTAAGACCCACAGAAATATTTTCGGATTTAACGGTCGTGGAAAAATGTTTTTGTGAATAGTGAAAGTGCTTTTTGGGTGGCTTCTTGGAGAAGCCACCTTGAGGGCCTTTTGGTATTTTTCCCCTTGGCTTCTTGGAGAAGCCACCCTTGGGCTTGGCCTATAAATAGGGGTGGAGGGGGCTACCTAAAGACTCATCCCTTGCTCTCATACACATGACATGACATTTCTGGCTTCTCTTTCCCTCCCAGCGAAATAGTTTCGTAGAGCCGAAAGGCTGTCTGGGTTCCGGTGGGAACTAGTTCTGGACGGCGAAGCCCTGCCGGATAGATGACACCGTATGTGTGCAACCCCGTAGAGAGGTCGTAGTTTTGAACATTTGCCCGGAGGGCTGTCCGAGTTACCCGCCCAAAGGGCTGTCCGTGAGGCTTCCCGGAGGGCTGTCCGAGGATCCGTCCGGTGGGACTATCTGAGGGACTGTCCAGAGGCCTCCCGAAGGGCTGTCTGAGGATCCGTCCGGTGGGACTATCCGAGGGACTGTCCAGAGGCCTCCCGAAGGGCTGTTCGAGGATCCGTCCGGTGGGACTATCCGAGGGACTGTCCAGAGGCCTCCCGAAGGGCTGTCCGAGGATCCGTCCGGTGGGACTATCTGAGGGACTGTCCCGAGGCCTCCCGAAGGGCTGCCCGGAGATCCGTCCGGTGAGCTGACGAGGGAGTACATCCTCGCGGTTGGGAGGTTTTAAATCCTAGCTGCGGGGATCTACACCGCCGATCGTCATCGACTCTACTTCCGCTGCGCTACGAGTCGGTAACAAAAAGATCAAACCTTGTATGCAGTCTCCATAGTGATCCTGGGCTGGTGCGTAGGTTGGAAATTTTTTGTTTTCTGCTGCGTTCCCCTACACGACCGGCAGCTCCTGTAAAGGTAGGATGGACGGCTCCCATCCGAATAGAGCTAGCACCGCGGAGATGTGTGCGTCCGTCAGCGGCCGGAAAAACAGCTCCACATAAGCTCGTAGCGCCTCGTCGCTGATGAATTCCCCTTCATTTGCCAAGCATAGCTTGCGGATGATAGCCTGCTGTTGTTTGGAGGCGGCCGATCCCCTGCCCTGCCCTCGGGCTAGCCGCACGCTGCGTCTTGGCATTACATCCAGATTTCTCTTCCTCCGTGGTTTCCGTGGCTTGGTAGCAGGTGGCCGTCGTCCAGTTGGCGTGGAGAGGATCTCGGATACCTCTCTTCTGATCTGGGTGCAGAAGTCCTGTAGGCGCTGCTTTGCTTGTGGGCTCACCCCTCGTGCAGCACTGGTTGATGGTGCGTCTGCTGCATGTCCTGCTAAGTAGGGGGCAGGTGGCGTAGCCACCACAGGTGAAAGGCTCACCAGAACCATCTCATCGCCCGGTCCAGCCATCTGGTTGTGCGTATTGGAGCGATCCGTGTGATCCTCACTTGGCAGCTGAAGAGAGCATCCGTTCGCAGAATCCTGTACGTGGTCTACCATCCGTGTATGGGCAGGGGGTGTGGCCAGCGAAGCACCAGACACCTTCCGTCGTGATGTGGTGGGTTGCATGGGAGTCGTCCCATCCCCAGACGCCATCCGTCGTGATGTGGTGGGTTGCATGGGGGTTGTCCCATCCCCTAATTCCAGTTCCCCTGAGCCCACCAGAAAAGCAGTATGCGCCAGAGGATCCAGAGGATGTTCTTGCGTGGGCCTGTTGCTGTCTCCCACCAATGACCGAGCCGACCCGCGGACCGAGGGTGGCGATACTAACCCCTCCATCAAGTTTGTCTCCACACGGTCACAAAGCTGATCCTGGGTGCAGCGATCAGTGGGGTGCGAGCAAGGAACCAGCCCCACCCCACTTTCCTCGTCATCCACTGACCGGTCCAAGTTGAGACCATCCACGTGTTGCTCAACCAGAGGCCCGTCCACTCTATCTCCAACAGCCGGAACCTCCCTTTGCAGGCGCAGGCCCCCGATGACGACCGCGTGGCAGCTGGAGGTGACGCATGTCGAGGGCGGTGTGCACCCTGCCATCTGTCTCGCCGGAGGCGCCGACGCCGACGAGGATGCCACGGGGGAGCCCAGCGAGCTCGATCTTGGCCCCGCAGGGCGTCTTTCTCGGGGCCGACCACGAGGACGGCCACCACGTCCATCTCCGCCGCCCGTCCGGCCATCCTCAGAGGACGGGGAAGGGGAACGCGGGGGCATTGGCAAGAACGGCGGCTCATCCGGATCAGCCGCTTCGTCGAAGACCGGCGGCGCCAGCATGGAGATGGATATGTTGTACCACAACGCCTTCACACGTGCCGAAATGACGCCGCCGGTGAGCCTCCCACGACCACGCCGACCCTGCATTGGCTCCTCAATGAAGAGCCGGCGACGGGCCGGGATACGAGCCGGATCATCGGTGCGGAGCCAGACGACAAACCCGGACATGTCATGGCTCCTCACAGTCTGCTCCGCCACCCCGACCACGAGACCAAGGCCCCTGAGAATTGTCACCGCCGTGCGCCTGGTCCAAGCGTGCGCGGGGACGCCAATGAGCCTGAGCGGCACCAGGAAGGGGAGCCTCGTGGCTGTCGCCTGTGCTTGGCGCAGCCATGGCGGGAGGGCGGGCGAGAAGGGGAAACCCGGTGGCGAAGCTCGCCCTTGTCCCACCATCCTGTCACGCACACGCCGGTCCTTGCAGAGCACCAGAAAATCCTCCGGGTGGAAGGATCTGATGGACATGTCCTCCGGCCCGAGGTCGAATTCCACCTGAAGAGCATCTACCGCGGAGGCGAGGTCCACCGCCGGCCTGGTGCCCACGACGGTAACGAGGACCGCCCGCACCAGATTAGCCTCCATCTGCCACAGGTCGTCGTCCGCTTCCAGGAAGCAGCACTCGACCAGAGCGTCTGCCGCGCGATGCTCCACCACCGTCGGCGCCACGAAAGGCATAGAGAAACCAGGGCCCTCGACGCTCGCCTCCGAGGAAGCCAGCGCCACCTCACACCAGGACAAATCCAACCGGAGCGCCCCTGGCGGGGGAGGACCGAGGGCGGCGCCGGAGCACAGGGCTGTTGGGGGGCGGAGGCGGGGGCGGCGGTGTCGGGGAGGTCTGGGTGCGGAGAGCAGGGGCCGGCCGAGAAGGGTTGGCCAGCAGGGAGGGGCTACGGGGGCGCGTACACCCACGAGTGATGTGGCCGTCGCCGTCACAGCGCACGCAACGCATCTCGTTCATGCACATGGCGGAGATGTGTCCAACATCCCCGCAGTTGTAGCAGCCCCCAAAAAGCGCCGCCGGCAGGCGCGAGTTGGGGGGAGGCCGCGTCGTTGGCAAGATCTGCCGCTTCGCCGGCCGGGGCAGAGGGGAGCGGCGGGGCGGGTCACGGGCACGGCGGTTTCTCTTGGTCTGCCAGGCCGAGCCGCCACGGGCCAGCGGGTTGCTGGGGCCTACCGCGCCGCCCTGGACAATCGGGCCGAAGGCCGTTCCCAGCACCTCCGGGATGACGACGATGGAGCGGAGAGGCGGTCTGGGCGGCGGCGAGGGGGAGCCCGACGAGGAAGAGGACACGGAGAGGGAGACCCTCGAGGCCATGGCTAGCGAGCCGGGAGTGGACGCCGGCACCAGAGTGGTGCACGGCGGGGTAGGAGTGGCCGTCGGTGCCGGGTGGCAGCCGGCGCGAAGGGGCTAGCGGAGCGGCCTTCAAAGCAAGGTTGGTCTTCCTTGACCGGTTGACACAAGCTAGAGCGTTGTCTGCGGTCTTGTTCAAGATATTCATTGCAATGAACTCATCCAACACTTCACTTGAAGACAAGGCGTGGTAGTCCGGTCTTTGTCGGATCACGGAGGACATGCTCTTATTGAATGGCATGATGGCTTTTAAGAACTTGTGCTTGACCCAAGTGTCATCCGTATCCTTGCTCCCGTGGTCTCGGAGTGAGACCGCGAGAGTGGTCAATCTCCGGCATAGCTCTTGAGGATGACCTCAAAGTTGGATCGTTGAATGCTTGAGCTTCCCTTGTACAATGAGATGATGTGCTCCCAAGCATCCTTGGCACGAGTGAATGGCCGCAAATGTGAAAGTTCTTCCGGCGGCATTACGGCTTGAAGAATGAACAAAGCGGAATGATTGAGTTGATTGTCCACTTCTTCTCTTGGTGTCATGTTGTTTGGATCATGCGGGTAGAAGCCTTGCTCAATGACTCTCCAAAGATGTGTTGAGCTGTGATTCAAATGAGACTTGATACGAAAAACCCAATCATGAAAGTTATTCAAGTCAAGCTTAGGAGGAGGACCATGAGTGTTAATATGAGGTGATGGAACCGGTCCTCCATAGACCCGGGGAGGGGCAACCGTGGCATGGATGCCCGGCCCATTCTTTCCTTGAGGCAAAGTAGGCTTATCACTACTAGCCCCCTCCTTACCGGAGTTGGCATCCGACTCCGAGTTAGTGGGGTTAACCACTTGCAACGGATCGGTAGAAAGTTTCATGCCCTCAAGAAATTATTTAAACAAGGATTTGACCTCGGCCGTCACGGAGGTTTTAAGTGAAGCAATTGCCTCATTTAAATCCTCATGTGTGACCGTGGTCACTCCCTCGGCCACGGGTAGGTTCTCCGCCCTTTGCCCGTCGTCAACCATACTCTTTAGGCGATTAAGCCCTTAAAAGAGACGAGGCTCTGATACCAATTGAAAGGATCGATATAGTTGACTAGAGGGGGGGGGTGAATAGGCAACTACCAATTTTTAGTTTTTCTTAATAAATTAGGTTTAGCAACACATAGGTAGTCTAGATATGCAACTAGGTGAGCAACCTATATGATGCTGACAACCACAACAATCACAAGCAAGCAAATGATACAACACAACAATAGCTTCACAGAGTAAAGGTAAGAAAATAACCACAAGTGGAGCCAGTGAAGACAAGGATGTGTTACCGAAGTTCCTTCCCTTTGAGGGGAAGTACGTCTCCGTTGGAGCGGTGTGGAGGCACAATGCACCCCAATATGCCACTAAGGCCACCGTATTCTCCTCACGCCCTCGCACAATGCAAGAGCCGTGATTCCACTAGTGGTGCCCTTGAAGGCGGCAACCGGACCTTTACAAACAAGGTTGGGGCTCTCTCCACAACCGAATTGGAGGCTCCCAACACCACCACGGAGCTTCACCACAATGGAATGTGGCTCCGAGTTGACCTCTTCCGTCTAGGGTGCTCAAACACCCAAGAGTAACAAGATACGCTAGGGATTAGTGGGGGGTCAAATTTCTCTTGGTGAAAGTGTAGATCGGGGCCCTCTCACCCAAACCCTAGAAAATCAACAAGAGTTATTGGCTAGGGAGGGAGATCGGGCGAAAATGGAGCTTGGAGCAACAATGGAGCTTGGGAGGATAAGAGGTCGGTCTTCTTGGGGAAGAAGACCCCCTTTATATAGTGGGGACAAATCCAACCGTTATCTTGCTCACAGCCCGCATGTGAGCAGTACTACCGCTCCATGAGCGGTACTACCGCCCAGGGCGGTAGTACTCACAAAGCAGTGCAATGGCGCGGAGCCACGAGGCGGTAGTGCCGCCGGAGCGGTACTACCGCTCGCCCCAGCGGTACTACCGCTGGGGTTGCAGCTCAGGAGCCCACAGAGGCAGGGCAGGAACAGGGGATTGTGGCAGTACCGCAACAGCGGTACTACCGCTCGATGAGAGCGGTACTACAACTTATAAGCCGTAGTGCTGCGCACCCACTACCGCCCTACCACCGCTGGGAGCGCGACGGGTCCAGAAGGAAGCGGAAGTGGAGCGGTAGTAGGCGGGCGGTACTACCGCTTATAAGCGGTACTACCGCTCGTACTACCGTTCCACTGCTGTGCAAACCCGACACGAAAAGTTGAGTCCCCAGAAGCAGCGGTACTACGCGCGGTACTGGACAGCGGTACTACCGCATATAAGCGGTACTACCGCTTGAGGCCTTCAGGACACATGCACAGAAAACAGAGGAGCAAATTCCATCGACGCGGGAAAGGAACGAGGGTGCAAATGAAAATGTGTACGTGTTGATTCCACCAAAACCTTTCCGAAGTGGACCCCCTTTTAATAGTACAGTTCTCCTACGACTCAAATCCACCGAAAAAGAAACGCAGGAAAATAACCGTCTTCACTTTAAGACTCCGAGGGCCACGAATCGTCTTGTGCCATATGTTAGAATATCTGAAATGTTCAATGCACATGATTAGTCCACAAATGCACTGTCATCAATCACCAAAACCACTAAGGGAGAAATATGCCCTAACAATGGGGCGGACGACGAGCGGGCAGCCGACCCAAACGAACGAAAAGCGGACAAAGCGCGCGTCCGTTTGGGTCGGCGCGTTGGAGTTGCTCTAAGTTACCATACTAAAGCAGGAAGCATTCACTTTCTCTCCTTTTTTTGACTTTTTTTTAACTTTACACTGTTCATTTACGTGGCCACTAAAGCGGGAAGCATTCCCCTAATCACGTCCTCAGGCATGCCTCCAGTGTGCATTGTGCAACATACCATTTTACAATAGGATGACTGCATTATTGAAAAAAAGGTAACTCTAGTCTAATAACTAATATGACGATGCAATACATACTCAAGGCCATATCAGAGAGACATGCATTGAAAAAGAAATCATGAAAAACTGAACATATAACTGGAACATGCCCAAACCGAAACACTAAAACCTGGGAGTTAAAACAATAAGCCAAAGCAAACTTTATTTTCGCACCTAGAAATATCTCTGTATAACCATATCTTTGAATCCGTACAGATATGTTTGTAAACAGAGAAGTACAGTAGATCTTACACTTCATTAGTGCAGCTTCGAATAGCAGATCTTGTAGCAAAAACCTAAAAATCAAATAAAATTTGGCATTGGTAACCTCACTTCAGCAATACCTAAATACTTAAATTTTGCCTAACAAAAACAAAACATGCTGGAAGGGATGTTTTGTGTGAAATGCAATACTGAACATTTATATCAAAAAGGCAGGGAGCATAATCCAATTTTATGAAGGAGAGTACCTCGACAAACATCTGTAGGCCTTCGATCTTCTATCTCCGAAGAATAACAATGACAATGATGGCAGCCATACGAACTCAACTGATATGGAAACCAAATAAAATCCTAAAAGGTAGACGAGCTTTCTTTTACAGAGCACTCAAAGATAAGGATGTCCTTATTGGCTGATCACCAGTAGAAAACTAATGTATCTAATGCTCATAATGACAAGGTATTTACTTTTCCAATGGTATCTTATTGGCTTCAACAGTTTTTTTTTTAAAGAATCGAGTGAAAGAACAAATCAGATCCACCAAATTAAGTGTCTCAAAGTACCTAAATATCCTAAGCTTCTCTGTTCAGTAACTATCTTATACTCCCTCCGTCCGAAAAAGCTTGTCCCTCTAATGGATGTATCTAGCACCAAGTTAGTGCTAGATACATCTATTTGTGGGACGCTTGGAGTGAGCTTGTCCCTCTAATGGATGTATCTAGCACCAAGTTAGTGCTAGATACATCTATTTGTGGGACAAGCTTTTTCGGACGGAGGGAGTACAACACAGTTGCATTAACATTTCCACAAGGACCTTGGGCCAGGCCATCTAAGCTCCAACTTTGCACATGACAGCGGCAGTAATTTAACACATGATAAAAGTTCTCCATAAATAAAAAAATATTTATATTATTGATTCAATAAATAAAATATAAATGGAGCATGCCTCCATTGTCATAGCATTGAACACAGTTACATCAATCCCTAGTGCATCATTCTAAGACTGGGTGTAATCCATATGGGATTTGGCCAGCTGCAATAAATCTGAGGTACAATTTCTTCCCTGGTCGTTTTTCAAATTTAGAACACCTATATCACGTTTACTATTCTGATACAACGAAATGAATCTTTCATCATCGGTGAAGTAGACACAGTTTGCCTTCAATTGCGGATATTCTTCCACACTAAGACACTGCGTCTGGCTATGCCCAAGAAACAACACATGGCCATGCAAGCCATTTATTTCCACAAGCTGTTTTGCTGCCATGTCAATCTTATATACAAATATTTTGCTGGTTTCCATTATGTTCTCCAAATCAGCATCACCAGCTACAATGGGCTGTTGCCTCCAAACTTGCAGCATATCACCCCACGGTGCCTGAACAATGTATATGTGCTCCGAAATAGAATTCTTCATGTCACCCAGAACCGTCGTCCTTGTGACAGTAGAACCAGAGAGATCAAAAGCATCGACTGCTCCAGTTCCTGTCACTGCATACAGTAGACCATCCTTGTAGATGCATTCTTGATAGTTCCAACCCGACGGTATAAAGGTCCACCCACAATCCCCTGCCCTTGCAAATGAAATCTGGTATTTTGGATTATGAATGAGCACCACACTGTAGCTTCCTGTTTGCAGGTCAGGAAACAAATATGCCTTGAAGTAGAGATAGTCACGGAGCTCATCGAGAGCATAAATTGAGGGCTCGTGACCAAGGAACTCTGCGACTGCACTGTACCGTGGCTCCCATAACTCATACTTATGGATAGCACCTTCATCGTCAAAGATGGGCTTGACTTGCTCAAGAGTAATCACTGATGGGAGAACAATCTGTTCACCGGTGATCGGATTTACAAGGTGTAGCTCGGACCTCTCATCGGAAGTGATCAGCCAACCATGCGAAGAGCCAATCAGATACCTACTGCGGATCGGTGGATCAGGATGGTTAACTTGTAGACCCTCTTTTCCGCAAGGCTGTAGAGGCAAGCTGCGTTCTGTCCGGCAGATTCAGAGGTGCAGTAGAGTAGGCAAGGCGTCTGGCGTTGTTTGTGCTGCCGAAGCTGACGGCGTAGTCCGGTGTACACCGAGCGCCAGGAGGAGCAGACAGAGCCTGCGCGCACGAGGTCAGGGACCTCGAGGAGGGCAAAGATGCTCGACAGCATATCCGGTGGCAGCTCCGGCTCCGGCTCCGGCGATTTGCCCACCATATTCTCCATGGGTGGTGGATCCCCTCTGAATTTGCTGAGTACACTGGGGGAAAGTCCCATCAGCTCACCCAAAGATCTGAAGATGAGAGAGCACAAACTCGTCGGGTCTCTAGCTAGATGCCGTAAGCTCCTTATTACGATACAGGCCTCCATCGGGGCTCCGGCGATACTTATAGGCAAGAAAGACAAACCAGCCGAGGGCCTGCTCGAGTCGGTGATGGAGATCCAAATCCGAATCCAGACACGGAATCCGAATCCAGACACGGAATTTTGCTGTGTGCTGGGACTCGGGGCAGTTCAAATCCGGAAATGCTTCGAGCTTTGGATCCGACTCGCCGCAGAAACAAAATTCCGAGTGCGCCCTCCTCCGTGCGTACAAAAATCTGATTCCAATAGGCCCTAAGATGTATAACTAACCGGCGAGAAGACGAACGGCCCGGCGAGCGAGCTGGCGTTCCGTCGGCCGCGGCGGCGAAAGGCGCTACTAGGATTCAGAGGGTGGTTCCCGGACAGGGGGGTAGGGTTACTAGAAGTGGAATATGGTAGTGGGCTAGTAGCGGACCGGCGGCGTCCGAGAGGGCAAGAAGCGCCGCGGTGGCTCCAGCCGGTGGAACGTCAGATTTTTTGAGGAATGGCAAAACGAACGTTTTTTAGGGTAAACTATGCTGTCATTTTTTTTTTGTCAGGATTTGTCGTGTTTGCTAAAAGGAAATTGTCATTCCTGTGATAACATAAATTTTCATAAAAATGTTTTAAAATTCTGATGTCTGTTTTTTAACATTTCCCTACTTATATTTGGCATCACGCGTCACGGGCTCAGGCACGTGTGTTGTCGTGTCTCTTATCCTGCTTAATCGGAACTCTCGATGCTCCAAGATGGCATAGCCCCATAGCTGCCTGATCATCTTGTGTTTCTTCTTAAATTGTATTTCATCACATTCAGTTCACAAGTTAATGCATCACCTGGACGATAAAACCCTGGGAAGAGTTTACAGCTCAGAACATTTCGGCACAAGAACCCACAAGGTTTCGGAGTAACATGACAGATTATACTCAAAAACCATAACCATCTTCGTCTTCATCAGCCACGATTCTCCTGACTATCTGACTAGACCCGTGCATGGACTACTCGCCCAGAGGCCTGAGCCCGAAAGCCCGGCATCCGGGCCGAGCTCGGGCTCCAATTTCTCGCCCGAAGCCCGGCCCGAAAGCCAAATATAGGTATATTGTATTATTTTAATATCTAAATATAATTATTTTAATTGAAAAATGCCACTGTTCATGTGCTTTGGGCCGTGCCAGGCCGGGCTTGGGTTTGGAATTCTGACTCCGGGCTTTGTCAAGCCCGGCCCGGAGGATGATCATGTTTACATCTGACCCTAACCCGCTGGCCGCTGGTCGATATCGTCACTTGCCACATGCCACACAGACATGTACCATCTTCACACCCTGCCACAGTAGGTTATGTTCAGCTCCTCCACCTCCCAGGGGCTGGACAACAGTGATCATATGGAGGATATTTTTTGGTGAACTACACAGGAATACACAACACAAAGGTATATACAACGGGTAGGGGTACTGAAAAAGCACACATCATCGCATTTCCGGAAGTACATTGTTTATAAGAAAATTACTACCTGCAAGAGTTAAACAAAGGGGAATTTTTGAATCCACTCTACATGCATGACACTGACACCTAACTAAGTGAAACGCTGCAAACATACTGTTGCACAGTTGCAGTGAACTAGATCGTTATTGTATGGCAACATCACAATCGAAGAAATAACAGCTTGATAAAGAAAACGAAATGTTACCGCACAGACAGTGAATTTGTGGTGTAACCTGGAATTCCAACTATGTAAAAAGGATTATACTTTCTGTTCAGACAATTGTTTCTTCATGAGGCACTTGTGGGTTGTGATGATGTTCTTGTTGGGGGAGTCGAAGAGACGCCGATGGAGAGGAAGTGGTGGCAATGGCTACGGAGGCTGTTGCAACCGCTTCAACACTTGCTTCTTCATCATCGGAGTAGAACTCTTCTTGTACCACCAACGCCTTTTTGAGGCTTTTTCTTCGCGAAGTTGTTGTTCTTGCTTGGAAACGACTTGGTTTTGTCCTTGCGGATAAGCTTGCCTCCATTGTCTTCTCTCTTCTTATAAGGACACTCCACGACGAAGTGACTCACATTCCCACAACTGTGACAAGTCCTCACTCATTGACCCTTGGGCTTGAAACCACTTGAGTTGTCCCTTAAGTGGTTGGACTTGAAGTTACTCTTGTTGCCCCAAAGCTGCCTAGACGCAAGAGCCATGTGCTCATGGTAAGCATATTTGGTGTCTTTGGGGCTACACTCCTCTTCCTCTTCTTCTTGCTCTTCTTCTTGGGCCACTTTGACCTTCAATGCAAGGTTGGGCTTCTTCATCCCATGGACACGAGCAAGAGCGTTGTCGATGGTCGTGTTCAAGATATTCATGGTAATGAATTCATCCAACACATCATGGGAGGACATGGAATGAAAGTCTAGTCTTTAGCTGATCATGGAAGACATACTCTTATTGTATGGCATGACTGCTTTAAGAAACTTGTGCTTGACCCAATTACCATCCGTGTCCTTACTCCCATGGTCTCGTAGAGAGACTGCAAGAGCCATCAACCTCCGGTAAAGATCTTGGGGAACTTCATCTTCATTCATGACAAACTCATCGGCTTCATTAAGAACGACCTCAAATTTGGAGCATTGAATGCTCGAGCTACCCTTATACAAGGAGTCAATATGCTCCCAAGCATCCTTAGCGGTCACAAAGGGACGGGTGTGTAGAAGCTCTGTGGCGGGCAAGGATTCTTGAAGTATGAACAAAGCAATCGCACTGAGTTCCTTTTCCACTTCTTCTCTTTGTGACAAGTTTCTTGGATCATATAGATGATAGCCTTCTTCAATGATCCTCCAAAGTTGGGTCGAAGAGCTGCTAATGTGAGACTTAATACGAAAGACCCAATTAGCAAAGTTAGTCAAATCAAGTTTAGGAGGAGAGCTAAGATGCATGATATGAGGCGAGGGAACTGAGCCACTATAGGCCAGAGGTGGGGCCACCTTGGAATGAGCACCCAACCCATTCTTCCCTTGGGAAGGATTAGGCTCCACGCCACTAGTCGTCTCCTTTGAGGAGTTGACATCTGCATCCAAGGAGGTAGTATCAACTACCTTCTTAGGAATGGTGGAGGTGGTAGGTTAGCCTAGAAGGAATTTATCCAACATGTCTTGTATCTTGTTTACCATCGATGATTTAAGTGTTTCCATATCAACATTGTTCATGACACCATCCATGATGGGGGCAACAACTTGCTCATCTCCCACATCATCGTCGGCCATACTTTTTAGGTGGTAAAGTCCTTAATAAAGAGACGAGACACTGATACCAATTGAAATGATCAGTATAGTCATCTATTCACCCTCCTCTAGTCGACCATACCAATTCTTTCACCATGAAGTCCGCACAAGAAGAGGAGAAAAGGAGGCTGTTGGGAAACATAGTAGAAAACAAAAAAAATCGCGCCTACGCACACCCAAGATCAATATGAAGATGCATAACGGGTTATGATCATGATCGTTACCGTCACCGAGTTGCATCGGAAGATGAACGTGTCAGTGTAGATCGTACTTGGAGTCCCTCGAACCGTCAATGAACGATCCCGCGAACCGCCCACGAACAATCCCTCGAACCGAAGACCGAAAGCACGGCCTCTCTACTTGGTTGCAAGCGTGCAGCCTGATGGGGTCACCTACCACCGGTAGGGACAAGGACCTGACATCTAGGGCCCACCTAAGGCCCACACTATTATTCAGAGACCCCAGGGTCACTGTTGCAACCGGATGCACACTACTAAGGATTCACTCGGACCCTACACGGACATCACTCGGACGATGTCTACTCTCCAGTCGGCCAGACATCATCACTCGGACACAGGAGACGTACGGACGGCGTGGAGCTGCAACGGTCGAGTAGTCTTCAATTAGACTTTAAGCATAGTTACGGCTACCGTTACCAGTAACTGCCGTAGTCATGGCTGTGTTAAACAGTGTTAAACGCCATTAACCGATGTACTAATTGTCATTAATGCCCGACGACGTGATGGCTGAGAGGCTGCGGCGCACTCCTATATAAGCCGCCCTCTCCCTCCGTTGCAGGGGTTAAGCACTCATTGTAATCAGATACCCCCAGAGAAAATAAGGCTCAGGGCACGAGATGTAGGGCTTTTACCTCCTTCGAGAGGGGCCTGAACTCGCTAAATCCGAGTGTTACACCTGCGCTGTAGCTAGGCTCTGCTCCCCATTCGTACCCCCAGTACTTACTGTCAGACTAGTAACCACGACAGTTGGCGCCCACCGTGGGGCAGAGCGTCTAGCGACTTTAGCAGTTCAGGTGAAATTCCATCATCACCATGTTAGTCGGCGGCAAGATCCGTTTCGGAGCTCTTAGCTTCATCGCCGATGACTCAGCGTGGCTCCCAGAGGCCCCGCTGGACGTGGAGTCGTTGCCCATCCATGGCGTGGCGCACTTCCGCGCATCTTCATTCGGAGTTCTCCTTCGATAGCCATCGGTTCTGTACCGAGTGGCTTCCATCCTTCCCGCTGGACGTCGTCGCAAGCGCTCCGGACGCTCGCGGCTCCAGCGCTGGATCAAGCACGCGGTGGCCGTCCAGGCCGCAGCGGAGCATGTGGCGGCTCTTGACCCTGACGAGCCCACCCTAGACCTCTTCACTCAGCTCCACGAGGACTCTGTCAGCGAGTCCGAGTGCGAGAGCATAGAGTCCACCGCCGAGGTTCTCATAGCCGGCACAGAGCCGCGCGGCCCTCCGGGTTATTCCGGTACTCGTGACAGGAACGTGGGCACTTCACGCGGGAACAACAACAACGATCATGGGAACGACCGTTCGCCTCACCACGATCCTTACGTCCCGTAGGCTCTCACTCGGGAGCAGAGTGACGAGCTCTGGCGGATAAACAAACAAGCTCTGCACACTCCCATCACCGGGACGACTCCCGAGGCCCTGGCCATGGAGTCGGCACGTTTGGCCACTCTGGCCGAATGAGACCGCTTAGAGTGGCTGCAGAGGGAATTGGACGACCGCGCTCGCCAACAACCCAATTCCAGTCGGCACAAGCGCCGGCTGTTCCCGAGTGATCAACCTCGGAAGTACCAAGTGCTGAACACTCCCCTGCAGAACCTGGCGGTGGCTACCAGGATCGCTGATTCCATTCAGCCCTCTGATTCTACGGCCGGGGAAGGGATCCGAGAGATCCAAGCGCTCCTGAAGACGGCCCTGTCGCAGAATGCGGTGGTGTTGCAGTCCCGCGATCGCATCCACAGCGCATCAGTGCGCGTCGAGACTGTCCAGTCGGCTCATAGCCCGCTGGGTTCAGGAAGACGCCAAGCGTCGCCTTCTTCCCGAGATCATCACGGGGAGCAGAGGCGCGACCGGGTCGTTTCGCCCCGGTGATACGATGATTATGATTGGACCCGGATGCCCCCTCCGCGGGACATCCATACGGGCGCCAGCCCTATGGTGATAGGCGTTCAACCGGGAATGATCGCAAGCCGAGTCCCTTGTACCGTCCGGGTAACCTCCAGGACCCCCAGTTCAATGCGAGATCTGTCCTCGCTCAGAACTTGGTCGACAGAGGGCGGGCCTTGAGGGAAGGCCTTGACGCCGACGTTCTGAGTGGTTCCGCACCCTCCAGACCCGAGTGTTTCAGTCGTTACATTCGAGCAGCAGATATCCCGCACAACTTCAGGCTAGCTGCCGGCATCAGCAAGTTCACTGGCGAGTCGAAGCCAAAGATTTGGTTGGAGGACTACCGAGTGGCCGTTCAAATCGGTGGTGGCAACGACAGTGTGGCTATGAAACATTTGCCACTGATGCTCGAGGGATCAGCCAGAGCATGGCTCAATCAGTTAGCACCCGGCAGCATATACTGTTGGGATGATCTGGCCTGAGTCTTCATCAAGACTTTCGAGGGCACGTACAAGCGCCCGGGTGGGTTGTCAGAGCTACAACATTGTGTCCAGAAGTAGAATGAAACTCTCCGAGAGTACATCCAGCGATGGACCACCCTTCATAACATGGTGGAAAACGTCACTGAGCACCAGGCGATCTGCGCCTTCAAGGCTGGCGCCAGGTACCGTGAGTTGGCCCTGAAGTTCGGCCGCACTGAGATCCCGACTCTCAGTCGGGAGATGGAAATAGCCAACCGGTACGCCAACGGCGAAGAGGAAGACCGACTGAGAAGCGGCAAGGGCCGCGCTGGAGGTGCGAATCAGTCGGACCATAACAAGAACAAGAAGCAGAAGCGCAAAGCCGAGGCGGCCAGCAATGCGGACGCTGCGGCTCTGGCCGGCCAAAGCAAAGGCAAGGGTCTACCAAAGCAGAAGAAGGATTGGGCCGGCAAAAAGAAAGCCGCCCCAAAAAGTGACATCCTTGATCAGCCCTGTCAGATTCACACGAAGAAAGATGAAGAAGGCAACTTGATCTTGCCGAAGCATACCACTCGAGAATGCCGGCTACTCAAGCAAGAGATGCGTCAGGACCCCTCCGAGGGAAAGGATGAGGACGAGGACGACGATGGGGATAAAGGCACCTCCGGGTACCCCCATGTCGAGAAGGTTCTCATGATTTTTGCTAACGTAGAAAGCAAGAGTCGCCTCAAGGTGATAAACCGAGAGGTCAACATGGCAGTTCCGACTGTCACCAAGCTCGTAGGCTGGGCCCAGACCCCTGTCACATTCGATCAGTCGGATCACCCAGCTCACATACCGACCCCCGGGCGGCAAGCGCTGGTGGTCGATCCTGCTGTCGGAGGAGTCCGACTGCGTAAAGTCCTCATGGACGGTGGCAGCGGGCTCAACATCATTTACGCCGATACTCTAGAGGCGATGGGCATTCCGATGTCCTGACTGAGTAAGAGCAACATGTAGTTCCACGGGGTTATTACCGGGAAAAAAGAAAAGTCACTCGGGCAAATTGCCCTCGACATCGTATTCGGCGAAGAAAAGAACTTCAGAAAAGATAGGTTAACCTTTGAGGTGGTGGACTTCAAGAGTGCTTATCACGCCATCTTGGGTAGGCCCGCCTATGCACGATTCATAGCCAGACCATGTTATGTGTATCTTAAGCTTAAGATGCCAGGCTCGAAGGGCGTGATCACCATCACAGGGAATCGAAAGATAGCTGAAGAATGCTTGCAGAAAGGCTCTCAGATCGCTGACGAGCAGATGGCGTTAGTAGAGTTGGACGAGTAAAAAAAGATGGTTGATTCTAGTGATCTGCTCAAGAGCAAGAAGCCGACTGTGGAATCCGCTTTCCAGTCGGCTGGCGACTTGAAGCAGGTTCACATTCACCCGGAGGACCCAAACGCTGCCCCGACCAACATATCAACGACGCTCGACAGCAAATACGAAAGCGAGCTCATCCAGTTCCTCCGTGAGAACTGGGACATCTTCGCATGGAAACCCTCTGACATGCCGGGTGTTCCCAGGGGACTGGCTGAGCATCGTCTCAAAGTTGACCCGAAAGCAAATCCTGTCAAAGAGCATCTCCGACGCTCCACTACGGAGAAACGCAAGGCGATTGGCAAGGAGATCGCGCGGCTCTTGGTCGCCGAATTCATCCGTGAAATATACCACTCCGAGTGGCTCGCCAATGCCGTGTTAGTCCCCAAGAAAGATAAATCTCTCCGAATGTGTATCGACTTTAAACACATCAATCGGGCCTGCTCGAAGGACCACTTCCCTCTCCCCCGCATAGATCAGATCGTAGACTCTACTGCGGGGTGCGAGCGCCTATCGTTTCTGGATGCGTACTCCGGGTACCACCAGATCCGAATGTATGGTCCGAATGAAATAAAGACTGCATTCATCACCCCGTTCGGGTGTTTTTGTTACACCACGATGCCATTCGGGTTGAAGAATGCCGGCGCAACTTTCATGCGTATGATCCAAAAATGCTTACAGAAACAGATCAGTCGGAACATGGAGGCTTATATGGATGACATCGTGGTCAAGTCACGGAAGGGTTCCGACCTCCTGACTGACCTCGCCGAAACCTTCGCAAACTTACGCCAATACGGCATCAAGCTCCATCCGGATAAGTGTACTTTCGGGGTGCCCGCTGGCAAGTTACTCGGCTTCTTTGTTTCCGAATGAGGGATCGATGCTAACCCCGAGAAGATCAGCGCAATATTCCGAATGAAGCAGCCGCAACGTCTGCACGATGCTCAGAAACTCACGGGCTGCCTGGCAGCCCTGAGTAGATTCATTTCATGACTCGGGGAGAAAGCCCTGTCGCTCTACCGACTAATGAAGAAATCGGAGAAGTTTGAGTGGACGACAGAAGCGCAGGCCGCGTTCCAAGAACTCAAAGCCCTGCTTGCCACCCAGCCAGTGCTTGCTGCTCCGGGAAGCCAAGAGCCCTTGCTCTTGTACATCGCGGCCACAGGCCAAGTTGTTAGCACTGTGCTCACCGTGGAGCACGAAGAACAAGGCAAAGCTTACAAAGTCCAGAGGCCAGTCTATTACATCTCTGAAGTTCTGACCCCTTCCAAGCAGAGATATCCACACTACCAGAAGCTGGTGTACGGGATTTACTTGACTGCGAAGAAGGTGGCTCATTACTTTCAAGAGCACTCGGTCACAGTGATAAGCGACGCACCCTTGTCGGAGATAATGAACAACAGAGACGCCACGGGCCAAGTAGCCAAGTGGGCTATCGAGCTCCTTCCTTTGGACATCAAGTTTGAAGCTAAGTAAGCTATCAAGTCACAAGCTCTGGTAGACTTCCTGGCCGAGTGGACTGAACAGGAACATCCAGCCCTGAGTGTCCCCGAACACTTGACTATGTTCTTCGATGGTTCCAAGATGCTGAATGGCTCGGGGGCTGGTGTCGTCCTAGTGTCCCCCAAAGGTGACAAGCTCAGTTATGTTCTTCAGATCCACTTTGATTCCTCAAACAATGAGGCAGAATATGAAGCCCTAGGTTGTGTATGGCGATCTCCCTGGGAATCCGCCGACTGATGGTCTACAGCGACTCGGACCTAGTGGTGAACCAGGTGATGAAGGAGTGGGATATTTAGAGCCCAGCTATGATAGGTTACTACAATGCCGTCCGAAAGCTGGAAAAGAACTTTGAAGGACTAGAGCTCCACCACATCCCGCGAATTAAAAACCAGGCGGCTGATGATTTGGCCAAGATTGGCTCCACTCGGAAAGCAGTCCCGAAGAATGTGTTCCTAGAGAACTTGCACTCGTCCACAATCAAGGAAGACCCTTTTGTGGAGGAGCCCCCACAACCAGTCGGACCATCGAATACAACTGAAGTTGACATTCCAGCGGTGTTGGATCTGGTCCAAGAGGTGCTCGTCATCACTCCCGAGTGGACCGAGCCGTACCTCACATACTTGCTCAGGCAGGAGCTCCCTGAAGACGAAGAAGAGGCCCATCAGATCGTCTACCGGTCAAAAGCCTTTACCGTCACGGGAGACCAACTTTACAAGAAGAGTGCCACCAGCGTCACTCAGCTTTGCATCACGCCGGAGGAAGGGCAGCAGATCCTGCAGGAGATTCATTCGGGAACTTGTGGTCACCATGCTTCCTCCCGGACCTTGGTTGCCAAAGCGTTTCGGGCAGGTTTCTATTGGCCCAGAGCCAATGAAGCCGCTCGTGATATCGTTGACCACTGCGTTGGGTGTCAGTTTTATGCAAATCAGTCGCACAAGCCAGCGTCCGCGCTGAAAACAATTCCACTCGCATGGCCGTTCGCGGTTTGGGGACTCGACATGGTCGGTCCACTCCGGACCGGGGCTAGTGGGTTCACGCATCTGTTGGTCGCAGTGGATAAGTTCACCAAGTGGATCGAAGCAAAGCCCATAAAGAAGCTAGACTCGTCGACCGCGATCAAGTTCATCAAGGAAATAGTCTTCCGGTTTGGAGTCCCCCGTAGCATCGTCACAGATAATGGGTCGAACTTCGACTCGGACGAATTCCGCGAGTTCTGTTATTCCCAGGGCACTCGGGTCGATTACGCCTCCGTGGCTTACCCGCAGTCGAATGAACAGGCAGAGCGGGCGAATGAACTAATACTTGATACGTCTCCAACATATCTATAATTTTTGATTGTTCCATGCTATTATAGTATCAATCTTGGATGTTTTTATATGCAATTATATATCATTTTTTGGGACTAACCTATTAACCTAGTGCCCAGTGCCAGTTGCTGTTTTCTGCTTGTTTTTGGCTTTTCAGAGAATCGGTACCAAACGAAGTCCAAATGCCACGAAACTTTTTGGAGATTTTTTTTCTGGACAAAAGAGACCCTGGAGACTTGGAGAGGAGGCCAGAAGGTTCGCGAAGCCTCCACAAGGCAACAGGGCGCGGCCCCGGGGGCCGTGCCCTGATGCTTTGTGGGGCCCATGTGGCTCCGTTTGACCTAATTTCACTCCTATAAATTCACAAATATTCGGAAACCATCAGAGAGCCAGAAGAGAAAACCTTTCCGCCGCCGCAAGCCTCTGTTCTTCCGCGATCCCATCTGGAGGCCTTTTTCGGTACTCTGCCGGAGGGGGAATCGATCACGGAGGGCTTCTACATCAACCTTGCAGCCCTTTCGATGATGTGTGAGTAGTTTACCACAGACCTACGGGTCCATAGCTAGTAGCTAGATGGCTTCTTCTCTCTCTTTGATCTTCAATACCATGTTCTCCTTGATGTTCTTGGAGTTCTATCCGATGTAATCTTCTTATGCGGTGTGTTTGTTGGGATCTGATGAATTGTGAGTTTATGATCAGATTATTCATGAGAAATATTTGAGTCTTCTCTGAACTCTTTTATGCATGATTAAATATAGCTTTGTATTTCTCTCCGATCTATCAATTTGGTTTGGCCTACTAGATTGATTTATCTTGCAATGGGAGAGGTGCTTTGTGATGGGTTCAATCTTGCGGTGCTCAATCCCAGTGACAGAAGGGGACATGACACATATTTGTATTGTTGCCATTAAGGATAAAAAGATGAGGTTTATTCATATTGCTTGAATTTGCTTCTCTACATCATGTCATCTTGCTTAAGGCGTTACTCTGTTTTTATTAACTTAATACTCTAGATGCATGCTGGATAGCGGTCGATGAGTGGAGTAATAGTAGTAGATGCAGGTGTCGTGGGTGCAAGTCTGACAGTAGTGTGTAGGGGTACGGATGAGAGGGCAGAGCCTAGCTACGGCGCAGGTGTTACACTCGGATTTACGAGTTCAGGCCCCTCAGCGGTGGAGGTAATAGCCCTACGTCTCGGTGCTCTGGAGCTGTATTGCTTGAGTGTATGATTACAGAGGTTGCGAACCCTTGGAATGGAGCAGCGGGGCGGCTTATATAGCGAGCCCTAGCCTTCCCATCAATGCTGCCATTACTAGGGGTTAAGAGGGAGTTTAAGGGTGCCAGGTAACGGGCACATTCATTACAATTAATACAGGAGAACGTGTGTCCCGACCGTTGCGCTCCTGGAGACTCCTGGTCTTCTCTGGTCGAGTGACTTTCGGGTGCTCTGAGTGAAACGAGTCTGTCGAGTGAACTCTTGCCTCCCGAGTGGTTTGATGAACTCCGAGTGAATGTTAGTCTGCGGAACTCTTGGTTGCTGATATGGCCCTGGGGCCCAGTCTAAGACATGTGGCGTCCTAGGGTAAGGTCTATAGGTCAGGCCTATTACCCTATCCCTAGTATATGCCCTCGTCATTAGCCCCCGAATCGGTTGAGGTTAGGCGGGTCGAGTCAAGGCGAATTCCCAAGCGAGTTGGGCGCTACGGAGGCGCTCAAGAACTCTTACTGGTCGTTTAGACGCCCTTGTCTTCGAGCGGCACCTTGACAGATTCTGGACCGTATGACGCCCGAGTGAAACGAGTAGTCTCCATCTGAATGGATAGTTTCCATCCGAGTGTGTACTTCTCATCCGAGTGAAATGAGTAGTCTTCATCCGAGTGGCGGAGCGGATCCGCGCGTTTATGGAATGTCTTCAAAGGTGAGTCATCGGATCACTGGAATCCGGATCTTGCGGGATTTGAAATCGGAGACGAGCGCGCGCGAGCGGTTGCAGCGCGGTGAGAGGGGAAAGTGGGGCGTGATGCCTCGATTTTCGCCCCACTTTTCGCCACGTACAGCTGCAACTCCGCCAGCGAGATTCGAGGAAATCTGCGGGCCCGAGATATGCGGGAGAGGATTGGAGAGCGTAACGGACGACGCCGTAAGAGGCCGCCGCGTTGGGGAGGGAGAGAGGACATATCCCCTTTTCTCTTATCCTCCCAGCCCGATTGCTCTTCTCTCCCGAGATCCACTCTGCGTGAATCTCCTTCGGTCGTTGGAGAACTCGGCGGTGATGGTGAAGGACAAGACGGCGAAGCTCGAGAAAGCGAAGAAGGCGGCGAAGGGGAGGAAGGCATCGAGCTCCCGAGCCGTGCTCCCACCCGGGTGGATCCAGGGCGACTGGATTCCGCCGACCACCACTGTCGACGACGTCAGCGGGCTCGTCGTGGATGGGCTGATCCGCGACGGGACGTGGAGGTTGCCGGAAGAAGGAGAGACCGAGCCCGCGCCGCGCCCCGGGGAGCGAGTGCTCCTCACCACACACGTGGAGCGAGGTTTCTCCATGCCACCCCACCCCTTTTTCCGCGGGTTTCTGAATTTCTTCGGTGCTCAACTCCATCACTTGCCTCCAAATGCCATCATGTATCTTGCTGCATTCGTTTCTTTGTGCGAAAACTTTCTGGGTTGCCCGCCGCACTGGGGCTTGTTCAAACATATTTTCATGTGTCGATCCCAGTCGGTCAAGAAGGTTGATCCTGATGGAGAGAGGACGCACGTGATTCGGATGTGCGGCGGCTTGGGTATTCAGATGATGGGTAAGAGCGCCTTCCCATCAATGTCTTTTCCCGACTCGGTGAGGGGCTGGCAGTCGACCTGGTTCTACTGCAACGACCTGCCATGCTCGGGCTCGTCGACTGGCCTTCCTCCTTACACGACTGAGAGAGTTCAGTCTCCTCCCTCGCTGACGGTTGACAAGAAGGAGAAGACGGATGTAGGGATCTTGATGACCGCCGTGGTTAGCCTGATTCAGCGTGGTTTGACTGGTTTGGACCTTCTGGAGGTCTTCCTCAGTCGGAGGATCCAGCCGCTGCAGGAGCAGGCTCACCCCATGTGGCTACACTGGGGCCAACGACTCGACCCGGGTGCATCCAGAAGATGTTGAGGAGAAAACGGTGGAACAGTGGATCAGGTGCATCACTGGCGCGCGCGACAATCCGTGAGGGTCGAGACGGATCCCGCCCTACGACGCCAATAACCTGCCGTTGGAGGTATGACACGCATTTCCGAGTGAATCACTTATGCGCAAATTTTCCGAGTGAACTGAGTAATCTGACTGAACCGACTGTCTCTGATCTTTGTGTCTTGCAGGAATTCCAGAAGATGTTATCGCCTGTGCCGAATGGAGAACAACCTGTCGGAGATGCGGAGAGCGAACATGGCAGCGTCGGGGGCAGCTACGCGGAGGACAGCGAGGACTCGGAAGGGAGCGACGATGTCGAGTCTTCTCTGTCTCCGGAGTTGCGCTTCGAGCATGGCTCCAAGCGAGCTCAAGATCCAAGTGTTGACCCGGAGAAGGAGGCGGTTCCGAGTGCCAAGGCTCCGAAGCGCACCCGGACGTCATCGCCTGCGCCGACTGAGAAGGCTGCCAAGCAGCCCAAGGTCACTTCCCCCAAGCCTCAGAAGGCTCTGCCCCGGATCAAGGTCGATGTGCCTGTCGCCTCAACGTGAGTATCCTTCTCAGCTTTTCTTTTCTGTCTTTGTCAACTTTCTTGATTCTTCTGACCGAGTGCATCTTATGAACCAGTGCTGCAACCTTGACGACGTCTCCCATGCAGACTGACGGGGACCGCGCCGAGGCCGAATCGGCAGACGCGGCTACTTCTCGAAAGGGTAACAATGACTTCATTTTTTCTTTGACCTGCCGTTCGACTGAAATGTCTTCATCCGATTGAATCGAGTACTGCGGCTGATTGTGTCGAGTGAACGTAATGCTTGCAGAGGTCATCCACGTCGGAGATGATGATGAAGAGCCGCCGCGGAGGGACACTGAGAAGGAGACCTCAGTTCCGACTGCTCCTCAAGCCACCACACAGAAGACGCCGCCGAAAGAAGTGCCTCGAGCTCCACCTGCACCCGCCTTGACCGTGCCACTGGGGCAGGGTTCTTCTCAGGCTGGGGTTGGTCCTGCCACGGCACCGTCGACTACTCTGGCTTCGGTTCCGACTCCTCCCGTCAACATCTTCAATCTGTACAAGGTGCCGGAGGACCAAACTGGGGCCAGCAAGGAGGCGATGATCCAGGCGGAACTGATGACCCAACGGCTCAGAGAGATGTGCGTGGCTGGGAAGCTGGCGTATGATGCCAGTGCCGCTCTCCAGGAGAACGTTCGAGTAAGTGCCCTTGTAAGTTGATCTCTGAGTCTTTTTTCTTCAGTAGGAATTCCGGTTGGAAAATATCCGGTACACCCACTGGGTGTTTTTTTGTGTTTGGCCATCACTCGGATTGGGCGGACCGTTCCGAGTGGATACCGTTCCAGTGGGGGCACGCTGAGTGCACCCACTGGGTGTAGTCCCCGAGACTGCCGTCGACTGCAGGCAGTCGGCGGGAGTCTTAGAGCTTAGAGCCTGTTATGTTGTCATTGCTGTTTTTTTTTTCGGCCATCACTCGGATCGGGCGGATCGTTCCGAGTGGATACCATTCCAGTGGGGGCACGCTGAGTGCACCCACTGTGTTTTCGGCCATCACTTGGATCGGGCGGACCGTTCCGAGTGGATACCATTCCAGTGGGGGCACGCTGAGTGCACCCACTAGGTGTAGTCCCCGAGACTACCGTCGACTGCGGGCAGTCGGCTGGAGTCTTAGAACTTAGGATCTGATACTGGTCAAGCTTGTTCCTTCCAGGAGCGTCGATCTCTGGGCACCTATTTTTTTTGTGTTTGGCCATCACTCGGATCGGGCGGACCGTTCCGAGTGGATACCATTCCAGTGGGGGCACGCTGAGTGCACCCACTGGGTGTAGTCCCCGAGACTGCCGTCGACTGCGGGCAGTCGACGGGAGTCTTAGAACTTAGGATCTGATACTGATCAAGCTTGTTCTTCCCTTGTCGAATGGTACTTCAGTATATTTCTTGACGTTAACTGTTCTCTCTTGTATTTCAGAAAACTTGTGAGCTTGGGACTCAGTACGTGGCACTGGAGAAGGAAACGGCCCAGCTCCGAGTGAATTTGGAGGTGGAGTGGAGGAACACTGCGCGTGCTCAAGCAGAGCTCAAGACCATGGGAGGTAAACTTCAATTGCCGAGCATTCTGCCTTCACCTTTTTTCATTCTTTGAACCGAGTAACTTCACTCGAACAGATGTGCGTAGTGAAAACCACCGACTCCAAGTGCGGCTCAGAACTTCTATCTCTTTAGATACCATGAAGTAGGCACTCGAGAACAAGGACAACGAACTGGCTGGAGCGCAGCAAATCGCGAAGGAGAAGACTAAGGCCGCCGAAGAGAAGCTGGCCTCACTCGGGAAGCTCGAAGCAGAGAACACATCGCTGAAGAAAGAGGTACTGGAGCTCAAGAAGCAGCAAACCGAGTGGGAGAGCAAGCTCAAGATCCAGGCGGAAGCCTTTGAGAAAGAGAAGGAGACTCTGAATGAGAAGGTCGCCCAGTTGATCGAGAAGAAGAACGCCTTGGAGAAGTATATAGAGGAGTTCACGGAGGACATGTACACCAAGCTTGCAGGTAGCTTATATTAACCGAGTGCATTTCAACTTTTCTCCGAGTGAACTTCTTGCATGCTGATGTTCAACTCTCCTCTTTTCTTCTTCGCAGAGTACTGCCGAGACTTCGATCTGGAAACTGACAGAATCGAGAGGGATCTGGATCCTTCCGTTTCACTCGTCGGTGATAAGGCTGCTATGGGCATCCTGCGGGTGGAAACCTGCATCGAAGACGTCCAAGGGTACATCATCCGTCTGCGGGGTGCACTTGGCAGAATCGACAAGGAGCTATGGCCCGAAGACACCTTCGACACCGACCTGGAAGCCATGATGACTCGTCTCAACGACATTCCCAGCCGAGTGCAGGCATGGAAGAAGTCGGCTGCTCGCTACGGGGCTGACGTGGCGCTCTCCCTGGTCCGAGTGCATTGCAAGGAGGCCATGGAGGAGAAACTGAAGACTCTCCAAGTTGCCAACACGAAGAAACTCCAGTTCGAGGACTTCATGGAGACATTCATCGAAGCTGCCACTCGGATCGCGGACGGCATTGACTTGGATTCCTTTGTTGAACCAGCCAGCCCTACAGGGGCGTGAAAAAACTTTAAGTCTTTCTCATTAGCCTCGGTATGCCGAGTGGAATTGTAATCGTTAAACTCTTTCGGGCTTTGGGCCCGCGTACTCGTATTCGCTTTTGAACTTCTGGAGTTAATCGAATGCTTTCCTTCGAGTTTTTCGCATCTTTGAACTGGGTTTTGACTTAGGCGAAGACTGGTTCGCAGCTAAGCCTCCGAGTGAGAGGGATGCTCTTCACTCGGAGTAGTTTTTAACTTGGGCGGAAGCTGGTCCGCAGCCAAGCCCCCGAGTGAGAGGGTTGCTCTTCACTCGGAGTAGTTTTTAGACTTGGGCGAAAGCTGGTCCGTAGCCAAGCCCCCGAGTGAGAGGGTTGCTCTTCCCTCGGAGTAGTTTTTAGACTTGGGCGAAAGCTGGTTCGCAGCCAAGCCCCCGAGTGAGAGGGTTGCTCGTCACTCGGAGTAGTTTTTAACTTGGGCGGAAGCTGGTCCGCAGCCAAGCCCCCGAGTGAGAGGGTTGCTCTTCACTCGGAGTAGCGTTTTAGACTTGGGCGAAAGCTGGTTCGCAGCCAAGCCCCCGAGTGAGAGGGTTGCTCGTCACTCGGAGTAGCTTTTAACTTGGGCAAAAGCTGGTTCGCAGCCAAGCCCCCCGAGTGAGAGGATTGCTCGTCACTCGGAGTAGTTTTTAACTTGGGTGGAAGCTGGTCCGCAGCCAAGCCCCCGAGTGAGAGGGTTGCTCATCACTCGGAGTAGCTTTTAACTTGGGAGGAAGCTGGTCCGCAGCCAAGCCCCCGAGTGAGAGGGTTGCTCTTCACTCGGAGTAGCGTTTTAGACTTGGGCGAAAGCTGGTTCGCGGCCAAGCCCCCGAGTGAGAGGATTGCTCGTCACTCGGAGTAGTTTTTAACTTGGGCGGAAGCTGGTCCGCAGCCAAGGCCCCGAGTGAGAGGGTTGCTCTTCACTCGGAGTAGTTTTTAGACTTGGGCGAAAGCTGGTCCGCAGCCAAGCCCCCGAGTGAGAGGGTTGCTCTTCACTCGGAGTAGTTTTTAGACTTGGGCGAAAGCTGGTTCGCAGCCAAGCCCCCGAGTGAGAGGGTTGCTCGTCACTCGGAGTAGTTTTTAACTTGGGCGGAAGCTGGTCCGCAGCCAAGCCCCCGAGTGAGAGGGTTGCTCTTCACTCAGAGTAGCGTTTTAGACTTGGGCAAAATCTGGTTCGCAGCCAAGCTCCCGAGTGAGAGGGTTGCTCTTCACTCGGAGTAGCGTTTAACTTGGGTGAAAGCTGGTTCGCAGGCAAGCCCCCGAGTGAGAGGATTGCCCATCACTCGGAGTAGTTTTTCACTTGGGTGGAAGCTGGTCCGCAGCCAAGCCCCCGAGTGAGAGGGTTGCTCTTCACTCGGAGTAATTTTTGACTTAGGCAAAAGCTGGTTTGCAGCTAAGTCGAAAAGCGTACACCCACTGGGGGTTGTAAGCTAGAAAATGCGTACGAGTGAACTCAATGTGGAACTGGAAAAGTCATGCTTTTATTCACCAAATATCACTCGAGTACTTTTATTACATCTCGCGATCAAGTATAGAATCGTCGCAGCAAATCTGCATTCCAAGCACGGGGCTCGTCTGCTTGCTTCTGAAGGTTGTATAGGCGGTATGCTCCGTTGTGCAGAACCTTTGACACGATAAAAGGGCCTTCCCATGCGGGAGCGAGCTTGTGAGGTCGCTGCTGATCCACTCGGAGCACAAGATCTCCTTCCTTTAAGGACCGACTCCTGACGTGCCTACTGTGAAAACATCGTAGATCTTGCTGATAAATGGTCGGACGGATCAGAGCCATCTCCCTTTCCTCCTCCAAGATATCAACGGCGTCTTGCCGTGCTTGCTCTGCTTCAACTTCAGAGTACAGTTCCACTCAGGGTGAATTATGGAGCAAGTCACTCGGCAGGACAGCTTCAACTTCGTACACCATGAAGAAGGGAGTGCGATTGGTGGACCGATTAGGGGTCCTCCACAAGCCCCAAAGAACTGACGGCAACTCGGTGACCCAGGCTCCAGCTGCATGTTCCAAACCGTGCATTAGTCGCGGCTTTAACCCCTGAAGTATCAGCCCATTTGCTCTCTCAACTTGTCCATTTGACTGCGGGTGCGCCACAGATGCATAGTCGACTCGGGTACCTTGGGCGGCACAGAAGGCCCTGAATTCTTCTGAATCGAAGTTTGAACCGTTGTCAGTGATGATGCTGTGGGGCACGCCATATCTGAAGACTATCTCCTTCATGAACTTGATCGCTGTACGGGAGTCCAGCTTCTTGATGGGTTTGGCTTCGATCCACTTAGTGAATTTATCGGCTGCGACCAGCAAGCGGGTGAACCCACTCGCCCCTGTCCGGAGGGGTCCCACCATGTCAAGTCCCCAGACTGCAAACGGCCAGATGAGTGGAATTGTCTTTAGAGCAGACGCAGGCTTGTGGGATAAGTTTGCATAGAACTGGCACGCGGCACAGTGTTGGACTATCTCCTGCGCAGCTTCATTGGCACGGGGCCAGAAGAAACCGGCTCGGTAAGCTTTAGCCACGATCGTCCGAGAGGACGCGTGGTGTCCATAGGTTCCCAAGTGAATCTCCTCCAGGATCAGTCGACCTTCTTCCAGAGAAATGCAGCGCTGAGTCACACCGGTGACGCTCTTTCTGTACAACTGATCACCGACCACTTCAAAGGCTTTGGACCTGCGAACAATCTGGCGGGCCTCAGCTTCATCTTCTGGAAGTTCCTGCATGAGCAGGTATGCGATATAAGGTACTGTCCACTCGGGAGTGATTGCCAGGACCTCCATCACCAAATCAATGACTGCCGGGACTTCGACTTCAGTCGGATCAGACGGACTGACCGCTTGCGGGGGCTCTTCCGTGAAGGGATCTTCTTTTACTGTTGGAGAATGCAAATGCTCGAGGCACACATTGCTGGGTATGGATTTCCGAGTGGACCCAATCTTTGCCAGATCTTCTGCCTCCTGATTCTTGGCTCGGGGAACGTGGTGCAGTTCCAGACCCTCAAATTTCTTCTCCAACTTTCTCACTGCGTTGCAGTATCCTGTCATAGCGGGGCTTCTAATGTCCCACTCCTTCATCACTTGGTTCACAACTAGATCCGAGTCTCCGTAGACCATCAGGCGCCGGACGCCGAGTGAGATGGCCATACGTAGACCATAAAGGAGCGCCTCGTACTCGGCTTCATTGTTGGAGGAATCAAAGTGAATCTGCAGAACATATCTGAGACGATCGCCCTTTGGAGATATCAATACCACTCCAGCTCCTGAACCATTTAGCATCTTGGAACCGTCAAAGAACATGGTCCAGTGTTCCGGGTGACTCTGAGTCGGTTGCTGCTGTTCAGTCCACTTGGCTAGGAAATCGGCTAATGCTTGGGACTTGATCGCCTTCTTTGCCTCGAACTTGATATCCAGAGGTAGGAGCTCGATAGCCCACTTCGCCACTCGACCAGTCGCATCTCGACTGTTCATGATCTTAGACAGTGGGGCGTTGCTGACGACTGACACAGTGTGCTCTTGGAAGTAATGGGCTACTTTTTCGTAGTCAGGTAGATGCCATAGACGAGCTTCTGATAAGGAGGATATCTCTGCTTGGACGGAGTCAGAACTTCAGAGATGTAATAGACTGGGCGCTGAACTTTGTAAGCCTTGCCCTGTTCTTCTCGCTCGACTGTGAGGACAGTGCTGACGACTTGACCAGTGGCCGCAATGTACAAGAGCAACGGCTCGTTGCTGTTTGGAGCGGCAAGCACCGGCTGGGTGGAAAGCAGGGCTTTGAGCTCAACAAACGCTGCTTGTGCTTCAGCAGTCCACTCGAACGAATCAGATTTCTTCATCAATCGGTACAGGGGCAGTGCCTTCTCACCGAGATGGGAGATGAATCGGCTCAGAGCTGCGAGGCAACCCATGAGCTTCTGTACATCATGAAGACGCTCTGGACGTTTCATTCATACAATCGCCCCGATCTTCTCAGGATTGGCATCGATCCCT
The DNA here is from genome assembly GCA_039707655.1 of Elymus sibiricus. NCBI lineage: Eukaryota > Viridiplantae > Streptophyta > Magnoliopsida > Poales > Poaceae > Elymus > Elymus sibiricus. The sequence goes on from CM077674.1 coordinate 311,465,237, forward strand.
CGTTCGGAAACGAGGAAACCGAGTAGTTTGCCCCCAGGAACTCCGAAAGTGCACTTCGCTGGATTCAGCTTGATGTCGTACCTCCGCATGTTTGCGAAAGTTTCAGCTAAGTCAGCCAGCAGGTCGGAACCTTTTCTGGACTTGACCACGATATCATCCATGTACGCCTCAATATTCTGACTGATCTGTTTTTGCAAACACTTCTGGATCATGCGCATGAAAGTGGACCGGCATTCTTGAGGCCGAATGGCATGGTGATATAGCAGAAACACCCGAATGGGGTGATGAAGGCTGTTTTTATTTCGTCCGGCCCATACAGTCAGATCTAGTGGTACCCGGAGTACGCATCCAGAAAAGACAGACGCTCACAACCCGCAGTGGAATCTACGATTTGATCTATGCGAGGGAGCGGGAAATGATCCTTGGGGCAGACCCGATTTATGTGCTTGAAATCGATGCACATCCGGAGAGACTTGTCCTTCTTAGGGACCATGACGACGTTGGCGAGCCACTCGGAGTGGTACACCTCATGGATGAACTCGGCTGCCAGGAGCCGAGCAACTTCTTCGCCAATGGCCTTACTCTTCTGTGTAGCAGAGCGACGGAGATGCTCCTTCAGAGGTTTCGCCTTTGGATTGACTCGCAAACGGTGCTCAGCCAGCTCCCTGGGCACACCTGGCATGTCGGATGGTTTCCATGCAAAGATGTCCCAGTTCTCACGGAGGAACTGGATGAGCGCTTCTTCCTATTTGCTGTCGAGTGTTGTTGATATGTTGGTGGGAACAGCATTGGGATCTTCCGGGTGGATGTGCATAGGCTTCGTGTCGCCGGCCGACTGAAATGCAGATTCTGCAACCGGCTTCTTGGAGCGTAGCAGATCACTCGGATCAGCGTTTTTCTTGTATTCCTCCAGTTCCACCATGGCCATCTGCTCATCAGCTATCTTGGACCCTTGCTGCAAACACTCTTCCGCGCGCTGTCGACTACCAGTGACTGTGATCACACCTTTGGGGCCAGGCATCTTTAGCTTGAGATACACATAACATGGGCGGGCCATGAAACGTGCATACGCCGGCCGACCGAGGATGGCATGATAGGCGCTGCGGAAGTCGACCACTTCGAAGGTCAGCCTTTCTTTCCGAAAATTCTTGTCATCTCCAAAGACCACATCCAGGGCGATTTGCCCCGAGTGACTTTGCTTTCTTGCTAGGGATCACTCCGTGGAACTGCATGCTGCTCTCACTGAGTCGGGACATCGGAATGCCCATCGCTTGCAGAGTATCAGCGTACAGTATGTTCTGTCCGCTTCCTCCGTCCATGAGGACCTTGCGCAATCGGACACCTCCCACGACTGGATCGACCACCAGCGCCTGCCGCCTAGGGGTGGCAATATAGGCTGGGTGATCTGACTGATCAAAGGTGATCGGAGTCTTCGACCAGTTCAGAAACTTTGTCGTCGCCGGCGCTGCCATGTTCACTTCCCGGTTGATAACTTTCAACCGGCTCCTGCTCTCCACATCTGCGAAGATCATCAGGGTTGCGTTGACACTGGGAAAAGGTTCATCCTTGTCTCCATCATCAGCGTCTTCTGGGCTCTTCTCACTCGACGGGCCCTCTCGGAACTGCTGGATCAACAGTCTGCATTGTCGAGTGGTATGTTTGGGCAATATTAGATTGCCATCTTCATCCTTTCTGGTGTGGATGTGACACGGCAAATCGAGGACATCTTGGCCCGACTGATCTTTCTTTTTCTTTGGGATCCATTTATCCTTGGCCTTCCCCTTGTTCTTGGCTTGACCAGCCAGAGCAGCAGCCTCGGCCTGAGCCAAACCATCAGCCTTGCGCTTCGGCTTCCGATTGGGATTGCTGTTTCCGGGGTTGGGCTCACTGGTTTTCCCTTTGCCATTATGGAGACGGTCTTCTTCTTCTCTGTTTGCGTACCGAGTGGCTATCTCCATCATTCGGCTCATGGTTAAAGATCCTGACCGACCAAATTTCAGGATGAGCTCCCGATATCTGACTCCTGCCTTGAAGGCGCAGACGGCTTGATGCTCTGTGATGTTCTCCACCACGTGATGCAAGGTTGTCCACTGCTGGATGTACTCTCTCAGTGTTTCATTCGGTTTTTGCACGCAGTGCTGCAGTTCAGACAATCCAGCCGGGCGTTTGCACGTGCCCTTGAATGTTTTGATGAACACTCGGGTCAAATCTTCCCAGCAGTATATGCTGGCCGAAGCGAGCTGATTGAGCCAGGCACGGGCGGACCCTTCTAGCATCAACGACAAATGCTTCATAGCCACATAATCATTTCCTCCACCAATCTGCACAGCCACTCGGTAATCCTCTAACCAAGTTTCTGGCTTGGACTCACCGATGAACTTGCTTACTCCAGCTGCCAATCTGAAGTTGGGCGGGATGTCAGCGGCCCGAATGGCCCTACTGAAACACTCGGGTCCGGAGATGAATGCTCCACTTCCACTCGGACGATCTCTGTCCAAGTTTTCTCTCTGAGCTCTGCCTCTGTTGACCAGGTTCTGAGCGAGAACGGATCTCGCGTTGAACTGCGGGTCACGGTAGTCGACTGGCTCTCTCTGGCGATAACTGTCACCATGACGGGGAGGGCTGGCCCTCCGATCGTTGCCGTAAGGACGCCTGGCGTCGTACGGTCGGGGCGCGTACGAGCCATCCCACGGAGGGGGCGACTGCAAGCGGCGATGATCATCCTAACGCCGCGGAGGCGTATTCCGACTGCGACCCTGCCCCGAGTGCTGGTCTCGGTGGCGGTCTTGGTCGTTTCGCCGTGGAGGCGAGTGCCTGTTTCTCCTGGGAGACACTGGGTTGTGGGCCGACTGAACGGTGTCAGCCCGAATGGATCTACTGTGTATCCTGTTGCGCGACTGAGAAACCGCCGAATTTTGCTCCTCTGCTGCCTTGAGCAGGGCCCAGATCTGCCGAAGACCCTCCCCCGCCTCGGATCGGGACGGCTCAATGGAATCTGCTATCCGAGTGGCCGCCGCCAGATTCTGGACGGGGGTGCGGAATACCTGGAAATTCTGCTGCTGGTCATTCGAGAACAACTGCCGCTGCCGCCGACTGGAACTGGGCTGGTGCTGTCTGCGGGCGCGATCGTTGAGTGACTTATGGAGCGCTTCTAGACGATTGCGCTCAGCCAAGTTGGCCTGGCGCACGGCCTCCAAAGCCTGAGCCTCGGGGGTCGTCCCAACGATGGGTGTCCGGAGGGCCTGCTCGTTCTTGCGCTGCTGTTCCTCTCTCTGCTACCGAGTGAGAGGTTGGGGGATGTACTCGTCGTACTCATCGTCGTGCTGGTCCCTGCCGCTGCCTAGATCAGCGCGCGACGGGTCGCCGTTCTCCGTGCCACCGCGGCCGTACCCAGGCGGACTGAGCGGGGAATCGGCCATCAGCACCTCTGCAGCGGGATCGCTGCTCTCACACTCGGATAAACTTTCCGAGTGCTCGTGCACGGAGGCGAACAGATCGAAGACAGGTTCATCGGGCTCGATTGCCGTGACCTGCGGAGCCGCAGCCTGAAGGGCCACCGCGTGCCTGATCCACCGCTGAAGCCGCGAGCGTCCGGAGCGCCTGCGACGACGGCTGGTGGAGAGCGGAGACGTCGACTGGTACGGAGTCGACGGTTGTCGAAGAAGGACGCCGAAGGAACTCGCGCGGAAGTGCGCCGTGCCGCGGACAGGCAACGCCTCGACATCCAGCGGGGCTTCCTGGAGCCACACCGAATCGTCGGCGATGAAGCTGAGGACGCCAAAACGGATCTCGCCGCCCAGAGTCAGTCCGCTGCCGGAAACCATGGTGATGATCGGAAAAATGCAGCTACGCCGGAAGTCGCTAGATGCCTGCCCCACGGTGGGCACCAACTGTCGTGGGTGCAAGTCTGACAGTAGTGTGTAGGGGTACTGATGAGAGGGCAGAGCCTAGCTACGGCGCAGGTGTTACACTCATATTTACGAGTTCATGCCCCTCAGCGGTGGAGGTAATAGCCCTACGTCTCGGTGCTCTGGAGCTGTATTGCTTGAGTGTATGATTACAGAGGTTGCGAACCCTTGGAATGGAGCAGCGGGGCGGCTTATATAGCGAGCCCTAGCCTTCCCATCAACGCTGCCATTACTAGGGGTTAAGAGGGAGTTTAAGATTGCCAGGTAACGGGCACATTCATTACAATTAATACAGGAGAACGTGTGTCCCGACCGTTGCGCTCCTGGAGACTCCTGGTCTTCTCTGGTCGAGTGACTTTCGGGTGCTCCGAGTGAAACGAGTCTGTCGAGTGAACTCTTGCCTCCCGAGTGGTTTGATGAACTCCGAGTGAATGTCAGTCTGCGGAACTCTTGGTTGCTGATATGGCCCTGGGGCCTAGTCTAAGACGTGTGGCGTCCTAGGGTAAGGTCTATAGGTCAGGCCTATTACCCTATCCCTAGTATATGCCCTCGTCAGCAGGCAGGAGTCAGTCTACTTGTCTCGGACGTGATGCCTATATACATGATCATTGCCATGAATCCATCATAATTATTTGCTTTTCTATCAATTGCCCAACAGTAATTTGTTTACCCACCGTATGTTTCTGCGCTCGAGAGAGAAGCCTCTAGTGAAAACTATGGCCCCCGGGTCTATCTTTATCATATTAAAAACCTAAAAATACCTTACTGCAATTTATTTACTTTTATTTTCATTAGTATTTTAGTTTATCTATTTATCTCTATCAGACTTAATCCTTGCAAGTAACCGCTAAGAGGATTGACAACCCTCTTATTCGCGTTGGGTGCAAGTGTTTGCTTTTCTGTGTGTAGGTGTTGTTCACTGGATCTTGCTTGGTTCTCCTACTGGATTGATAACCTTGGTTCTTAACTGAGGGAAATACTTATCTCTACTGTACTGCATCATCCTCTCCTCTTCAGGAAAATAACAACGTAGACTACAAGTAGCAATACTCCAGGGGCTGAAGCCACGTCTCATGCGCGACCTGAAGCATGCGGCGGGAGCCTGGGTCACCGAACTGCCGTTGGTCCTCTGGGGCCTGCGGACAACCCCAAATCGGTCCACGAAGCGCACTCCGTTCTTCTTGGTGTATGGCTCGGAGGCCGTTATGCCGAGTGATCTGCTCCACAACTCCCCCCGAGTGGATCTTTACTCGGAGGCGGAGGTAGAGGAAGCGCGTCAAGATGGCCTCGACCTGCTAGAGGAAGAGTGCGAGTTGGCCCTTATCAGGACGACTGCATATCAGCAAGACCTACTCCGCTATCACGATAGACACGTCAGGGGACGCGCTTTCCAGGAAGGCGACCTGGTCCTCCGACTGGACCAGCAAAAGCCTCACAAGCTGGCGCCTCCGTGGCAAGGACCCTTCGCGATATCAAAAGTGCTGAATAACGGAGTTCATCGGCTCTACAACTTCACCAAGAGTGAGGAAGAGCCCCGAGCTTGGAATGTCGATCTGCTCCGCAAATTCTTTACTTAGAATAAAATTCTCCCCGTTGTAATGATGTTCCGAATGAAATTAGATGAATAAAAGTCTTACTTTTCATGTACTTCATCTAATTTGGACCAACACCATGTTTTCACCCCGGTGACTAACATCATTCGGAATCTAACAACATGCCCCCAGTGGGTGTACGAGCTTAGCTGCGAACCAGTTTTCGCCTAAGTAAAAAATTATCCGAGTGTGGACACGCTCCACACTTGGGGGATTAGTTGCGAACCAGATTTCGCCTAAGTTAAAAATTATCCAAGTGCAGACATGCTCCACACTCGGGAGCTTAGCTACGAACCAGTTTTCGCCTAAGTTAAAAATTATCCGAGTGTGGACACGCTCCACACTCGGGGGCTTAGCTACGAACCAGATTTCGCCTAAGTTAAAAATTATCCGAGTGCGGACACGCTCCACACTCAGGGGCTTAGCCGTGAACCAGACTTCGCCTAAGTTAAAAATTATCCGAGTGCGGACATGCTCCACCCTCGGGGGCTTAGCTGCGAACCAGACTTCGCCTAAGTTTGAAATTATCCGAGTGCGGACACGCTCCACACTCGGGGGCTTAGCCGCGAACCAGATTTCGCCTAAGTTAAAAATTATCCAAGTGCGGACACGCTCCACACTCGGGGGCTTAGCCGCGAACCAGATTTCACCTAAGTTAAAAACTATCCGAGTGCGGACACGCTTCTCACTCGGGGGCTTAGCTGCGAACCAGCCTTCGCCTAAGTTAGAAATTATCTGAGTGCGGACACGCTCCACACTTGGGGGCTTAGCTGCGAACCAGCCTTCGCCTAAGTTAGAAATTATCCGAGTGCGTACATGCTCCACACTCGGGGGCTTAGCCGTGAACCAGCCTTCGCCTAAGTTAGAAAAAAAATAACACTGGCAAACGGTGTAAGCATTCAAGCATTAGAGTAAACTCCGATCCGTTCGAGTTCTCCTAGCAAAAGCAAAGTACACGAGCCCAAGGCTCATTAAAAATTTAATGGTTACAGCAACCACTCGGCATTCCGAGGCAAATCAGGACTTAAGTGTTTTTTACTCCGCTGCGGGAGGACTGGCCAGATCGATGAAGGTGTCCAGGTCGATGCCGTCTGCAATTCGAGTGGCGGCCTCGATGAACGTCTCCATGAAGTCCTCGAACTTGAGCTTCTTCGTGTTGGAAACCTTCAGAGACTTCAACTTCCCTTCATCCACATCCTTGCAATGAACACGGACAAGTGTGAGGGCCACGTCGGCGCCACAGCGAGCAGCAGATTTCTTCCAGGCTTGCACTCGTCTTGGTGTCGGTACCAAAACCGGCTGATCTCTCGTAGGGGGTCCGAACTATGGGTCAAGGAGTTGATGGTAACAGAGAACGTGGAGATGGTGATTTACCTAGGTTCGGGCCCTCTCGAGGAGGTAATACCCTACGTCCTGCTTGATTGTATTGATGTGATTGTATAAAGGTTACAGAGTTGATCTACCTCGAGATCGACTGGGCTAAACCCTAGGTAATGAATATGATCCTCTACGGACTAAACCCTCCAGTTTATATAGACACCAAAGGGTCCTAGGGTTACACATGGTCGGTTACATCAGAGGATAAACAGGCCAGCCACGCCAACTAATTCTTGGAGGAGACGCCAAGTCTTCGGAGGTTTCCTTCTGATACACGGGGTCGCCCACAATCCAGCTTTCCATCAACGAGTAGAGGGCGGCCCACCAGCCCGGCCTATGAGAGATAGGATGGCAGCCCGAGTACCCCCTAGTCCAGGACACCCTCAGTAGCCCCCGAACTAGTCTTCGAAGCCAAGGTAGGTGCCGAACAACATTGGCTTTGTAGACCAGTTCCCTTTCCTCCATGACACCGGTAATAGACCTGTATCACTCCGAGTTGTATTCTCAAGCATTGCCCGGTCATATGTGCGCCGAGCTGTACCTCGGTAACGAAGTATAATAATAACTTAGCCCCGAAGGCTAGCCGCTTTAGTGCGAATAGTGTCCTCATCTGACAACTTTTACCGAAGGGTCACACCTCACCACGACCACGAGTTGGTTTATGAAAAACTTGATTCGCGGTTCGAGGCGGTTTTCATTGGCACGTCCCATCGATATGGAGATCGTGTCCTGTTTTCAAGGGATATGATCAATAATCCATTTCACCCCATGCGCGCATAATGGCACGGTTATATGGGGAAATGGCGAGAACTGCGGCGCAGTAAAGGGACCGTCGGTTTTTACAGCCCATAAAAGGGGCACAACCTTTATTCCTTTCGGACGCTCTCATTTCCCCCCTTCGCCATTGCCTTCCCTATCTCTTGAACTCCAACGCCTAGATCCACTCTCCCTCTCAAAAACCTTTCCATCCACCCGCCCAATCCAGCAATGGCGGGTTCCGGGTCCAAGGGCAAGTGGGAGGCCTCTAGCGTTACCAACAGCGCTATTTTGGAGTTGAAGAGCGCGGGCTACCTTCCGGCCGACATCGCCCACCGTGCGCCGGAGGCAGGCCCGGCCATCCCCACGCCACGGCAGGGCGAGAGAGTGGTATCCGTGCCCCACTTCATCCGGGGCTTGGGTTTCCCCCTTCACCCCTTCGTCAGGGGCCTCATGTTCTTCTACGGGCTCGACTTCCACGACCTCGCGCCGAACTCCTTCCTCCACATCTTGGCTTTTATCATCGTCTGCGAGGCCTTTCTCCGAGTTCGGCCACACTTCGGTCTGTGGTTGAAGATCTTCAATGTCAAGCCGAAGATAGTAGATGGCCAGCAGGTGGACTGCAGAGGGGCAATGATCAGCAAGCTTCCGTGAGTGGAGTGGCCAGACGGTACCTTCATCGAGACCGTCAAGATCTGGCAAAAGAAATGGTTCTACATCACAGAGCCGAGGCGCGCAAATTGGGAGGCGATTCCGGCCTTCTGATCTGGGCCTCCTACAAGGCTGGTCTCATGGACCAAGAAGGGCCTCGACTGGGGGCCGAATAAGGAGGTGGTGGCGCTGCAGAGCCGGATCGCCAAAATGATAGAGAAGGGCATCGCGCTGGTCAACGTGATCCAGATCATGCTCGGCCGCCGAATCCTCCCCTTCCAAGACAGGGCTTCCCCCATGTGGGCCTATAAGCCAGGAGACCCGGCCACCGTGTGCAACTTCTTCCGCACCTCCCACGCCCAACTGTGGAGGGCGCTATTCAAGCCACAGAAGGACTGGCCGGCCGAGGAGGAAGACATCGGACTCGACGCCGCAAATCCTCCACGGGAGGTATGTGTAATTTTGTATTTTTATATCCCAACTGTTCCCTTTTAACAAGGTACTTAGCTTTGCTGCTTTTCATCCGCAGAGTTGGCTGAAGAAGGCCCAGCGGATCAACAGTCCGGCGCCGCTGCCAGAGGGACCCAGGACACCCCTACTGATGGCCATGCTGGCCGTGGAGCCGTACGAGGCGCCGGAAAGGAAAGAGAAGAAGAAGGACCAGCCAGGGGAGGCCAGAGAGGGCCTCCGCTCCCGAGGACCCCCGGGCGCTCGATCCGGGGACAACAATGCTCCCTCCGTGCAAGAGGAGGAGAAAGAGCTGGGAGAGGACGGGGAGGAAGACGACTCCTCCCGAACAAGGAAAAGAACGGCGTCCGAGGACGCCGAGGTGGAGCCGCCTCAAGCCGCTCCTAAAAGACCGCGCAAGGCCAAGGTAGCCTTGTCCGGCGATAGCTCGGCTTCTACCGAGGACTCTGAGGCCTCCGAAGAGGTTCCTCGGAGGATTCCCAGGGCCAAGCCACAGGCTCAGAGGTACGCATTCTAGTAACCGCTCTACCATATTTAACCAAACTGGGTTTAATATTGGTCACGTTTCCGTTTATAATTTTGCAGCCCACCGCACGATCTCCCCACCGAACGAGTCTCGGAGGGGAATTCTCCACCGGTGGCGCTAGCGGAGAGCGGGACCGAATCCCGGGCCTCGCCTTCCCCAAACGTCGAGGAGGCCGAGGAGGTCCTGTCGAGGAGGACCCCTCCCGCGCCGCACACAGGGGGAGCAGGCGACACCATCATGGCCGAGGTGAACACCTCGGTCGCCGTAGATCAGGAGGGGAAGGCCCCTCAGGTGAATGAAGAGGAGGAGCCCGGACAAGCCGAGCTCTCTCCGAGGACGACTCCGGAGACGTCAAGGCGTCCGGAGTCCGGCACCCCGGACTTCGAGAGGGAGGGAGCCGGAGCGCCGCCGCCACCCCCGCCAGCCCCAGGGCAGGCGTCAACCGGGTGGCCGGACGAGATGGAGGGTGCTCTAAACAGCTCCTCTATCGTTGAAGAGCACCGTGCCCTTATGGGCGCGGTGCTGCAAAGTCTTCGGTCCGTGGATAACGGACTGAAGGAGGCCTTTAGTGGCCTTCTCACCGGCTTCAAGGTGAGCGAAGTAATGCTTTTGCTGTAGAAAAATTATTTTCTGTAAACGCATAGCCTCATACACAGTAGCCCCCGAGACACTGACTGGCTTGAGCAAAAGCCTGTGAGAGGATCGAAAATCAATATCCCGGATACTAACGTGTGTATAATAACTCATAGGCATCATCTTCGGCCGCAGCCGCCAACGCCGAAGAGTTGGCCGAGCTGAATCGGAAGCTGAAGAGTTCCGAAGATGACCTGAGCCTAGTAAACAAGAGGTTCGACGAGGCGCAAGGTAAGTTCGAGCTGTGATATTGAATACAGCCGTGGTGTTGTAAGCAAGGTTCGAAGTATCCTAACGGAGGGAACCGATTGTACTGCAGCTGCCGCCGCGGAGGTCGAAAGCCTCAAGGCCGCCCTGAGGGCAGCTCAGCTGGATGCGGCGGCGCAAAAGTCGGTAGCCGAACAGGCGGCTGCCGAGCTAGCGGCGGTGAGAACCGCTAGTGAGAAGCACGAGGCCAGGGTGCTGGAAGTGCAGCAAGAGCTCGGGGATGCCGTCAGAAGGTGTGAGGCCCTCGAGCAGAAGAATAAGGAGCAGGCCGCCGAGTTGACCTCATTAGCGGCGGTGGCGAAGGAAGCGCGGAACGAGGCGCGCGGCTACCAAGAAGAGCTCTGCCAAGTCAGGCTTATTGCTGACGGTAAGCCGTACTTGCTGCAAAGTGTCTTTGGAGGTAACAGGTTCGCGTTGCTCACGCGGATATGGCGTTCCACATGCGCCTTTGCGGACCTCCCCAAGAGTGCGGCTGATGCGGCGAGGTTCTTCGCCGGTCGGGAGGGTTGGGCCGAGCAGAGGCTTTTCTGGGCGCAATTTCAAGCACCCAAACATCCACCCCTCCTCAACAACCAAATGAAGCAGCTGATGGAGCTGCATCGGATGGCGGAGCTGGTGATGAAGGACCTCTGTGTCAAGCTATGGCCGTCGGAGCCGCTGCCGAGCAGCTACTTCGGTCTGGTGCAGAGGCTGTACGACGCCCCTTCTCAGGTCGACACCTGGAAGTGCTCCGCGTGCATCGAGGGGGCTCGGATGGCCTTCGTCAAGACAATGGTACACTGGCCAAAGATAAAGCCAGCCGAGATGGCCACCGGACCTCCGCCGCCAGGGAAGGAGCATAGGCGTCCCGAGCAATACTTTTCCGTCGTGATGGACGGTGCTTGGGCGGTAGAGGCCCAGTGTTCAAAAGATGTAATTTATGAGTAGGGTAGTTTTCCTTGTAACCAAGGAGTTGAAACTTTTGTTTATTAAAATGCGAATGGTTGGCTGTGAATATAATGCCTGTTAATTTTGACTCCTGTGCGGCCGGTTTTAAACTGAAAGTTACCAGTCGTCCGCTTCAGCCCCCTTGCAGATACTGCATGGGGTGTTTTCTCGTAACACTTGAACCCTTAGCCGACGTCTCGGTGCCCGGAGGCGGTTGTATGTACGGAAAACTAGGCAATCAGACTATGCGGTTTTAGTGCTTTCACTTAGCCATAGGAGCTTGACTGCGGGGGCTGGTGACTAGCCCCCAGTGTTTGTGATATTCGGACGAGCCATGGTCGATCACATGGTTTCTGTAACAGAGAACCCTTCGTGTAACACGGACTAACCTCCAACTATTTTAGGTGTAACACCAGTCAACGGATCGCCGACCAGTTCTCGCTTATTGGGACGGTCAGTTTTCGGCTTTCTCCACTGAGGTACTTGACCAGGCTAGCTAGAAGTACAATCGCAGTGGTTCTCCCTTTACCCTTTTAGCCGAACAATGCGGAACGTAAGAGGGTAAACACAGGAGTCGGGCAACCCAACTATTGACCAAAGACGCAATTCGGAACTGATTCATATAATGCAATATCCGCGACGCCGAGCACATAAAATAAGAATAAGTGCCGGGATAAAGTTTAAGGCGAGATCTATGCTCGAGCCCCCGGTCTATTAGCCGGTTTGACATGGATGTATCGTGATAGTTTACTTCGGCAGAAAAAAGCGGAAAAGGAATATGCAACGTGAATGACTGCACGAGTATGCCATACTAAAGTGGTCTTTATTTCCTTTGAATGTGTGACGTCCAACCGTACAATCCGGATTGCCGAAGTAACTTTAATAGATACTTTTGAAGAAATGAATATGTTGAGAGTAAAGGTTTACACAGGGCCTTCATGAGTGGTTTGACGTCCTACTACGCCCTGCTGCACGTCTGCGCCTTTGCTCTTCAAGAGGCTTCCGTGGAAGCGAAACTGTCCACCGTGTGTTCGGCGGAAGCAGTAACCTATGGCAGACGAGCCCTTGAAAAAGAGATTTGAGAAGTCGCCATGGTATATCAGTCTGACACTGATCAGGCCCTAGATGGTAGCCGTGGTCGATGTTGAGTCGAATATATCTATTGGCCATTGCTTGGTCGAACCGAGCTCTCGGCCTTTGTTTCATGTGTCCCCACAACTGCCCATGGAACTTTGAGCGAGAAATTATGCACTCGAGGTACGTATTTCGCGGCTAGGTGGGCCGTGCTGTGGGGCGCATATCCCTATTCGGGGTGAGCATGGGAATGCTCCGGGACCGAGGCTGCAGCTCGGGAGCGCTTGCGTGCGTCCAGTGTCTTGGTAGTAGACCGGGCTTGCGACACTTCTTCAGCGGCCTGAACTTCGACGGCCAAAGCCGCCGTGTGTTCCTCTGAGCGGAGCGAGCACTCGGTACTGCCGTTGATGGTAATAACGCCCCTTGGTCCGGGCATCTTGAGCTTCAGGTATGCATAGTGCTGGACGGCGTTGAAGCGGGCGAACGCGGTCCGGCCGAGGAGTGCGTGGTAACCGCTGCGGAAAGGGACGATATCGAAGATCAAGTCCTCGCTGCGAAAGTTATCGGGCGAACCAAAGACTACTTCCAATGTCACGGATCCCGAGCAGTGTGCCTCGACACCTGGGATTACACCTTTAAAGGTGGTTTTGCTGGGTTTGATCGTTGATGGGTCGATCCCCATTTTCCTCACCATATCTGCGTAAATCGGATTGAGGCTGATACCTCCGTCCATAAGGACTCTAGTGAGGTGAAAGCAGTCCACGATGGGGTCGAGCACCAGAGCCGCCATTCCTCCATGGCGTATACTGGTCGGATGGTCTCGACGGTCGAAAGTGATCGGACAAGCCGACCACGTGTTGAATTTCGGGGCTACCGGCTCTAAGGCATAGACATCCCGAAGCGCGCGTTTCCGCTCCGTCTTTGGTATGTGCGTGACATAGATCATGTTCATGGTTTTGACCTCTAGAGGGAACTGTTTTTGGCCTCCATTGTTCGGCCCGCGAGGTTCGTCGTCGTCCTCGCTGCAGGGGCCCTTGCCCTGTTCTTCGGCTGTGGCTTTGCCGGCCTGCTTAATTACCCAACAGTTATGGTTGGTATGGTTAGCGGGCTTGTCAGGGGTGCCGTGAATCTGGCAGGGCCTATCCAATATTCTGTCAAGCGCGGACGGGCCATCGCGATTCCCTTTAGAGGGTTTTTTGCGCGGTCCCGATTTCGAGCCGCTGAATCCGACGTTTACCGCTGTGTCATCGGCTTCACCGCCGTTGTTTGAGTTCCGGCGCTTATTGTTCCTATTGCGTCTTCCCGTTTTCGTCCCGGATCTCTGAAGTGCCGGGGTCTTCGGGGTGGTTGCTTCGAAGAGCTAACCAGCTATCCTCACCCGCGCAAAAGCGGGTCATTAGGGAGGTAAGGGCCGACATTGTTCTCGGCTTGTCCTGGCCGAGCTGGCGGGCGAGCCACTCGTCCCGAATACTGTGTTTGAATGCCGCAATCGCTTCGGCGTCCGGACAGTCGACGATCTGGTTCTTCTTGGTCAAGAACCAGTTCCAGAATTGCCGGGCTGACTCTCCGGGCTGTTGAATGACATGGCTCAGGTCATCGGCGTCCAGTGGCCGAACATAGGTGCCTTGAAAGTTAGCTCGGAATGCATCCTCGAGCTCTTCCCAGCTCCCGATGGAGTTTTCGGGTAGGCTGTTCAGCCAATGCCTTGCTGGTCCCTTGAGTTTCAGCGGTAAGTACTTGATAGCGTGGAGATCATCTCCTCGAGCCATATGAATGTGGAGAAGAAAATCCTCAATCCACACGGTTGGGTCAGTTGTCCCATCATAGGATTCTATATTGACGGGTTTAAACCCCTCGGGGAATTGATGTTGCATCACCTCGTCAGTGAAACACATTGGGTGTGCGGCGCCCCTGGCCCGGGCCACATTGCGCCGGAGATCGGTCGTCATCCGGGCACGGTGCTGCTCTCGAGCTCTGTCGTTTCTATTGCGCCAGGCCTGGTATCCGTCCCGTCCAGCGGGGGCGTGTCCTGTGGATCCATAGATAGATCTCGACTGGATCGCTCTGGCGTTCAGATCGCGGCGCAGGTCATATTGGTCGTCCGGTTGAACCGGGTCTTTGCCTGCTCGGCGAGGAGGCGCGGGTGGGTATTCGGCATCCCCAGCCGCCCTATCCCGTCCTCGAGGGGGAGCGGGTGGAAGTTCGGCTTCCCTGGCTGCCCTATCCCGTCCTCGAGGGGGAGCCGGGGGCAGTTCGGGTTCCACAGTCGGCCTATCCCGCCCTCGAGGGGGCGGTCGGGCTGGTTTGCGTAAGTTTGTCTGGGAGGCACGGGCTTAAAGGCCTCGTCCTCAAATTCTGGGAGTAGGCGCCGCCGTGGGTAACTCTTGTACTGACCCTGACGTTGATCGTCGAGGCCTTCTTCGGCAGCTAAGACCATTGTCCATCTGTCGTTGAGCGTATCCTGCTCGGCTTTTAGCTGTTGTTGTTTTTGTTTCAAGCTTCTGGCAGTGGCGATGAGTTGCTGCTTGAATTTTTCTTGTTCCAGGGGATCCTCAGGGACGATAAAGTCTTCGGGTCCGAGGCTATCTTCCTCTTCGGACGGAGGGAGGTAATTGCTGTCCTCGAAATTATCGATGTCCTCGGGGTCACCCTGGTCCTCGTGCCCTTCAGGGGCGTCGGGGTGCTGCTCGGGTGAGTTGTCGCCGAACTCCCCCAAGTTGTCCGGAGTCTCATTATCTCCGGTGCCGTTCGTGTCTGTGTGATTTTCCTTGCCCTTTCCCCGCCCTCTAGCTCGCCGTCGTCGGCGTCTGGGTGGTTCTTCGGTGGGAGCGTCGCCGTCCTTCATGGGGGTGTCAACCATGTAAACGTCATAGGTGGAGGTGGCTGTCCACTTTCCGGTATTGGCAGGGGTAAGGAAGGCATCCGTGTAGGGCGGGACGTCGATGTCCTCGTCCATGTCGTCAGCCTCCTCGGAGGCGTAGTCCAGCATGTCGGTTAAATCTTCGACAGTGGCTACCAAGTGGGTGGTGGGTGGGACGCAAAATTCCCCGCGGTTAGCCTCTGGTCCGATCTGCTCCTGATCCGAGGACGGGCCATCCGCGATATTCATCTTTTGGATCCGATCTAACATCTCGCTTAAAAGCGGGAGGTCAACCGGATGGTCGCTCGGGCAGTCATCGGAGTTGAACTCCGGCGCACCGATGATGGGAGTATGTTCGGCCAAGGGTGACCCTTGCTTTTCCAGCGCCGGGGTTGGATTTGAACTCAAGGCCAGATCCGAACTAAGGCCCAACCCGGGGACGGGGAGGGGATCCGAGGTCAAGGCCTCGGGATTGGTAGGCTCCTCGGGTAAAGCCGAGAACCCAGTGAAGACCAGATCGCCTTGAGCATCGGCGACGTACTCAAGGCCGCCGAACCTGATCTCCTGCTCGGGGGCGAAGCTGCCGACCTGGTCAAGGTGATCGGTCGGATTTGCGTGCAGCACAATGCTGCCGAACGTGAAGAGCTGTCCGGGGACGAAGATGTCCCCGCTGCGGATTCCATCGCTGAAAAGAAGAGCTGCTCGAGGACGAAGATGTCCCTATCGCAGATTGCATTGCTGAAGAGCCGTCCGAGGATGGTGAGCCATCGATCCTTGGTGACCCACGACGGAAATCTCAATGAAAACACCAATGTCGGTACCAAAACCGGCTGATCTCGGGTAGGGGGTCCGAACTATGGGTCAAGGAGTTGATGGTAACAGGGAACGTGGAGACGGCGATTTACCTAGGTTCGGGCCCTCTCGAGGAGGTAATACCCTACGTCCTGCTTGATTGTATTGATGTGATTGTATAAAGGTTACATAGTTGATCTACCTCGAGATCGACTGGGCTAAACCCTAGGTAATGAATATGATCCTCTACGGACTAAACCCTCCGGTTTATATAGACACCAGAGGGTCCTAGGGTTACACACGGTCGGTTACATCAGAGGATAAACAGGCCAGCCACGCCAACTAATTCTTGGAGGAGACGCCAAGTCTTCAGAGGTTTCCTTCTGATACACGAGGTCGCCCACCAGCCCGGCCTATGAGAGATAGGCCGGCAGCCCGAGTACCCCGTAGTCCAGGACACCGTCACTTGGGATGTCCTTCAGCCGGGTCATCATCGACTCCAGGTCATTCAAAAGCTCGTCGCCTGGGAAGAGCTCCCGGTCGATCTTGGACAGGGCAGACCGCAGTCGAATGATATACCCCACGGCACTCTCAAGACGCTCCTCCAGTCGAAGAATGGCCATGGCAGCACGGTCCCTGAGAATCTGCCTGGAGGGGTCCAAGTCCTTCTCGACTCTGTCGGTTTCCAGCTCAAAGTCATAGCAGAACTCTGTTGTGAAAAAATGACTCGGGATCAGAGATAAAAGACCCCTGAGCAAAGTGGACATAATTCAATCGGCGGGACGACTTACCTTCAAGCTTCTTGCCCATGTCCTCGCCGAATTCCTGGATGTACTCCTCGAGTTCGCCCTTCTTCTCAAGGAGCTTTGTGATCTGGTCGTTCAACTTCTTCTTCTCCTCTTCGAAGATGTTTGCCTGGGTGCTGTGCTTCACCTCCCACTCGGCGTTGGACTTCTTAAGCTCGAAAACTTCATTCTTGGCTGTCTCGGCGGCGGCCTTTGCTACTTGTAGCTTGTGTTGGTATTTTCCCCGAAGAGGAAGGGATGATGCAACACAGTAGAGGTAAGTATTTTCCTCAGTTATGAAACCAAGGTTATCAATCCAGTAGGAGAATCACGCAACACCTCGTTAGCAGTACCTGCACACAAACAACAAATCGTTGCACCCAACGCAAATGAGGGGTTGTCAATCCCTCGGCGGTCAATTGCAAGATTAAATTGTATGTGATAGATAGATAGATAGATAGATAGATAGAAACAAAAATACAAAATAAAATAAATAAAAGAAAAGTGCAGCAAGGTATTTTTAGGGTTTTTAATATATGATTTAGATAGACCCGGGGGCCATAGTTTTCACTAGAGGCTTCTCTCATAAAAATATCATACGGTGGGTAAACAAATTACTGTTGGGCAATTGATAGAAAAGCAAATAATCATGACGATATCCAAGGCAATGATCATGTATATAGGCATCACGTCCGAGACAAGTAGACCGACTCCTGCCTGCATCTACTACTATTACTCCACACATCGACCGCTATCTAGCATGCATCTAGTGTATTAAGTCCATAAAGAACGGAGTAACGCCTTAAGCAAGATGACATGATGTAGACAAAGTAAACTCACGCATGAATAAACCCCATCTTTTTACCTTTAATAGCAATGATACATACGTGTCATGTCCCTTTCTGTCACTGGGATTGAGCACCGCAAGATCGAACCCATTACAAAGCACCTCTTCCCATGGCAAGATAAATCAATCTAGTTGGCCAAACCAAATCAATAGATCGGAGAAGAAATACGAAGCTATAAGAATCATGCATAAAAGAGATCAGAGAAGACTCAAATAATATTCATGGATAATCTGATCATAAACTCACAATTCATCGGATCCCAACAAACACATCGCAAAAAGTGATTACATCGGATAAAACTCCAAGAACATCGAGGAGAACATTGTATTGAAGATCAAAAAGAGAAAAGAAGCCATCTAGCTACTAACTATGGACCCGAAGGTCTGTGGTAAACTAGTCATGCATCATCGGAAGGGCAGCAAGGTTGATGTAGAGCCCCTCCGTGATCGATTCCCCCTCCGGTGGAGTGCCGGAAAAGGCCCCTAGATGGGATCTCTCGAGAACAGAAGCTTGCGGCGGCGGAAAAAGTATTTCGTGGACTCCCCTGTTAGTTTCCTGATTTTTGGGAATTTATAGTGGTGGAATTAGGTCTAAAGAGGCAGAGGTGGGCCCACGAGGCACCAGGGCGCGCCTGCCCTCCCAGGCGCGCCCTGGTGGCTCGTGGCCACCTCCTGGGGCTTCTGGCCTTCTCCCAAAGCTTCTAGTGTTGGTTATGTCCAGAAAAAAAATCTACAAAAAGTTTCGTGGCATTTGGACTTCGTTTGGTATTGATATACTGTAAAACCAAAAACAGGCAGGAAACAGCAACTGGGCACTAAGTTAATAGGTTAGTCCCAAAAAATGATATATAATTGCCGTAAATGTATATAAAAACATCCAAGATTGATAATATAACAACATGGAACAATCAAAAATTATAGATACGTTGGAGACATATCAGCATCCCGAAGCTTAATTCCTGCTCGTCCTCGAGTAGGTAAATGATAAAAACAGAATTTTTGATGTGGAATGCTGCCTATCATATTCATCATATATTCTTTTCTTTTATAGCATGGACATTTGGACTTGAATGATTCAAAGCAATAGTCTATAGTTTGACAAGAAGATATAAATACTCAAGCATACTAATAAGCAATCATGCCTTTCAAAATATCAATGCTAAAGAAAGTTATCCCTAGCCCATTATGCTCAATCATTGATCCATTCATGAAACACAATCCATATTAGCTACATCCAATGCACAAGTATGACAATAGCGCTCTCTATTTGGTGCTTTATAAGAGAAGATGGAGACTCAAATAAAAATAAAAATTGCATAAAAGTAAATAGATAGGCCCTTCGCAGAGGGAAGGAGAGATTTGCTAATGTGCCAGAGCTCAAGGCTTAAATTAGAGAGATAAAAAAATTGGGAGGCATGCTTTTCCTGTCAACGAAAACGAACGAGAATTCCCAATATCTTCCATGCTAGATACATTATAGGCGGTTCCCAAACAGAAAATAAAGTTTATTCCTTTTCCACCATTCTTTCACAATCCATGGCTAGCCGTATCCACGGGTGCCCTCCATACCAACACTTTTCAAGGAATTTATTATTATCATCATATAAGATTTTTCATTTCATTTCATTTCGGGACTGGGCATCCCTATTACTTGCCAGACTCTCGTGCAATGACAAGTGAATAAGCACTCATCGTGAGAATAACCCACCTAGCATGGAAAATATTGGCCACCCCCTTCCGCCTCATGAGCGGTACGGGCACACAAAACAGAAAAATTATTTTGAAAATTAGAGTTGGCACACGCAAATTTACTTGGAACGGCATGGAAATACCGCATATAGGTAGGTATGGTGGACTCATCTGGCACAACTTGGGTTTAAAGAGTTTGGATGCACAAGCAGTATTTCCACTTAGTACAAATGAAGGCTAGCAAATAGATTGAGAAGCAACCAACCAAAAAGCGAAAACGGTCATAAACATGCATTGAACATAACTAACACCGAATAATGCACCATAAGTAGGATATAATTTCGTTGCATAACTATTGACTTGATGTGCATGCATAGGGAATCACAAACCTTAACACTAATATTCTTACTAAATCACAATTACTCACTAACATGACTCACATATCATCATCTCCATATCGCAAAACTATTGCAAGGAATCACACTTATCATACCCAATGATCTATATGAAAGTTTTTATTATATCCCTCTTGAATATTCATCACTTTGGGACCAAATTCATATCTTGTGCAAATTACCATTACTATTATCAACTCTCAAAAAGATATAAGTGAAGCATGAGAGTGCATATATTTCTTCAAAATTTTATTTTATTAACTCTCAAAATAATATAAGTGAAGCATCAGAGTTCAAATATTTCTTCAAAATTTTAATTTTATCAACTCTCAAAATAATATAAATGAAGCATGAGAGTTTATTTCTTCAAAATATGGCCACCGCCGTGCTCAAAAAGATTTAAGTGAAGCACTAGAGCAACTGCCTAGCTCAAAAAATTTAAGTGAAGCACATAGAGTATTCTAACAAATTATGATGAACGTGTGGCTCTCTCAAATAGGTGTGTCCAGCAAAGATGATTGTGACAAACTAAAATGCAAACAAAGCAAAGACTCATATAATACACGACGCTCCAAGCAAAACACATATCATGTGACGAATAAAAATATAGCTCCCAGTAAAATTACCGATGGTTGGTAGAAGAAAGAGGGGATGCCTTCCGGGGCATCCCCAAGCTTAGACGCTTGAGTCTTCCTTGAATATTACCTTGGGGTGCCTCGGGCATCCCCAAGCTTAGGCTCTTGCCACTCCTTATTCCTTCATCCATCGTGATCTCACCCAAAACTTGAAAACTTCAATCACACAAAACTCAACAAAACCTTCGTGAGATCCGTTAGTATAACAAAATAAATCACTACTTTAAGTACTGTTGCAAACCCATTCATATATTATTTTTGCATTATACCTACTGTTTTCTAACTTCTCCATGGCTTATACCCCCCGATACAATCCATAGTTTCATCAAAACAAGCAAGTAGTGCATCAAAAACAGAACAGTCTGTAGCAATCTATTTAAAAGCCATACTTCTGTAACTCCAAAATTTCTGAAAAATTAGGATAACGTGGGCAATTCATATACCAATACTGTGTAGAAATTTCAGATTTTTCTGACGCTCCAGTACAGAACCAAAATTCCATCACTGGACACAAAACTTCCTGCTTTCCAAACAGCATCAATTATACTATCTTCCAAATCATCCTAAAGGCTTTACTTGGCACAAACACTATTTAAAAACACAAAAACACAATAATAACAGTATCATAATTGTGAAAACACACAATAACAGAACAGATAAAAAAAATTCATTGGGTTGCCTCCCAACAAGCGCTATTGTTTTATTCCCCTAGCTAGGCATCATGCATAGTTTCAAGTATTGTCATCTTTCAAGTTGATTCCATAAGTGGCCCTCATAATGGATTCATATGGTGCTTTAATTATTTTCCTAGGGAAATGCTCCATACCCTTTTTTAATGGAAACTGAAATTTTATATTCCCTTCTTTCATGTCAATAACAACACCTATAGTTCGTAAGAACGGTCTACCAAGTATTATGGGGCAAGAAGAATTGCATTCAATGTCAAGTACAATAAAATCAATGGGCACATAGTTCCTATTTGCAAGAATAAGAACATCATTAATTCTACCCAAAGGCTTTTTAATAGTGGACGAATCCGCAAGATGCAAATTAAGAGAACATTCATCTATATTGGTGAAACCTAGCACATCACATAGAGATTTTGGAATTGTGGAAACTCTAGCACCCAAATCACATAAAGCATTGCACTCATAATTTTTAATTTTAAATTTAATGGTGGGTTACCATTCATCATATAATTTTCTAGGAATTTAAATTTCTAGTTCTAGCTTTTCTTCTAACGCTTTCATCATTGCTTCTACGATGTGTTTAGTAAAAGCCTTGTTTTGCTCATAAGCATTGGGTGAATTTAGCATGGATTGTAACAAAGAAATGCACTCAATCAAGGAATAATTATCATTATTAAAATCTTTGTAATCCAAGAGAGTGGGCACGTCGCTATTTAAAGTTTTTACCTCTCCAAACCCACTTTTATCATTTTTTTCATTAAAATTTTCACCCTTCGAATTATGGGAACGCCTTCTAGCTAAAGTTGACTCTTCTTCAGTCCCCTTTTCATCAAGTTTTATATTGCTAAACAAAGAATCAATAGATGAAACACCAATCATTTTAATATCCTCATCATTACTACGATAGAAACCGGGAGGAATCGCTTTTTCTAA
The DNA here is from genome assembly GCA_039707655.1 of Elymus sibiricus. Lineage (NCBI taxonomy): Eukaryota > Viridiplantae > Streptophyta > Magnoliopsida > Poales > Poaceae > Elymus > Elymus sibiricus. The sequence goes on from CM077674.1 coordinate 311,487,041, forward strand.
AAATTCTCGTTTAGCTTTTAGCATGGCGGTTCTTTTCTTACTCTCATCCATGGAGACATATAAACCTTTAATTGACTCATTAATATCAATTTTGGGTGGCATAATTTTAGTCTTAAGATTTTCCACATCATGAATAATTCTATCAATGCTCCTAGACATATCATCAAGTTTACTCAATTTTTCTTCTATCGTAGTGTTGAAAACTTTTTGAGCATTAATAAATTCTTTAATATTACTTTCAAGATCAGAGGGCATCCTATTATTATTATTATAAGGATTACCATAGGGATTGCCATAATTATTAGAGGAATTTCCAGGAAACGGTCTAGCATTGAAATTACCTCTATAAGCATTATTATTAAAATTGTTTCGCGAGACAAAATTCACATCTACGGGATCATAATTTTGCTCAATCAAAGTGGATAAAGGCACATCATTAGGATCAATAGGAGCATTTTTGCTAGCAACCAATTTCATAAGCGCATCAACTTTATCACTCAAATTATTAATTTCTTCAACAGAATTCACTTTTTTACTAGTGGGAACTCTTTCAGTATGCCATTGTGAATAATTTGCCATAATATTATCAAGCAATTTAGTAGCTTCTACCAATGTAATTTCCATAAAAGTACCACCCACGGCGGAATCTAAAAGATTTCTAGAGACAAAATTTAATCCCGCATAAAAAATTTGTATGATCATCCACAAATTTAAACCATGAGTAGGGCAATTTCTTATCATTAATTTCATCCTTTCCCAAGATTGGGCAACATGTTCATGATCAAGTTGCTTAAAATTCATAATTTGATTTCTAAGGGAAATAATTTTCGCAGGAGGAAAATACTTAGTAATAAAGGCATCTTTACACCTATCCCAAGAATCTATACTATTTCATGGTAAAGATGAAAACCAAATTTTTGCACGATCCCGCAATGAGAATGGGAATAATTTTAATTTCATAATATCATTATCCACATGTTTTTTCTTTTGCATATCACAAATTCTACGAAAGTGTTAAGATGGGATGCATCATCTTCATTAGGACTACCAGAAAATTGTTCTTTCATAACAAGATTAAGCAAAGCGGCATTAATATCACAAGTCTCCGCACTAGCGGTGGGAGGAGCAATCGGAGTACTAACAAAATCATTATTATTGGTATTGGAAAAATCACACAATTTTGTATTTTCTTGAGACATCGTGGCTACGCAAACAAGATAGCAAGCAAGCAAACAAGTAAACAAGAAAAAGGCAAACGGAAAATATTTTTGTATTTTTGTAAAAACTTTTTATTTGGGTGAGATGAAAACGAGAGGCAAATAAAATAAATGCAAGGAGATGAGAGTTTATGCGAAGGTACTTGATAGATGTTGATGATGTCTCCCCGGCAACGGCGCCAGAAATTCTTCCTGCTACTTGTAGCTTGCGTTGGTATTTTCCCCGAAGAGGAAGGGATGATGCAGCACAGTAGAGGTAAGTATTTCCCTCTGTTATGAAACCAAGGTTATCAATCCAGTAGGAGAATCACGCAACACCTCGTTAACAGTACTTGCACACAAACAACAAATCCTTGCACCCAACGCAAACGAGGGGTTGTCAATCCCTCGGCGGTCAATTGCAAGATTAAATTGTATGTGATAGATAGATAGATTAAAAAAATACAAAATAAAATAAATAATAGAAAAGTGCAGCAAGGTATTTTTAGCGTTTTTAATATATGATTTAGATAGACCCGGGGGCCATAGTTTTCACTAGAGGCTTCTCTCATAAAAATAGCATACGGTGGGTAAACAAATTACTGTTGGGCAATTGATAGAAAAGCAAATAATCATGTTGATATCCAAGGCAATGATCATGTATATAGGCATCACGTCCGAGACAAGTAGACCGACTCCTGCCTGCATCTACTACTATTACTCCACACATCGACCGCTATCCAGCATGCATCTAGTGTATTAAGTCCATAAAGAACGGAGTAACGCCTTAAGCAAGATGACATGATGTAGACAAAGTAAACTCATGCATGAATAAACCCCATCTTTTTACCCTTAATAGCAATGATACATACGTGTCATGTCCCTTTCTGTCACTGGGATTGAGCACCGCAAGATTGAACCCAATACAAAGCACCTCTTCCCATGGCAAGATAAATCAATCTAGTTGGCCAAACCAAATCAATAGATCGGAGAAGAAATACGAAGCTATAATAATCATGCATAAAAGAGATCAGAGAAGACTCAAATAATATTCATGGATAATCTGATCATAAACTCACAATTCATCGGATCCCAACAAACACACCGCAAAAAGTGATTACATCGGATAGAACTCCAAGAACATCGAGGAGAACATTGTATTGAAGATCAAAAAGAGAGAAGAAGCCATCTAGCTACTAACCATGGACCCGAAGGTCTGTGGTAAACTACTCACGCATCATCGGAAGGGCAGCAAGGTTGATGTAGAGCCCCTCCGTGATCGATTCCCCCTCCGACGGAGTGCCGGAAAAGGCCCCCAGATGGGATCTCTCAAGAACAGAAGCTTGCGGCGGAGGAAAAAGTATTTTGTGGACTCCCCTGTTGGTTTCCCGATTTTTGGGGATTTATAGTGGTGGAATTAGGTCAAAAGAGGCAGAGGTGGGCCCACAAGGCACCAGGGCGCGCCTGCCCCCCCCCCCCAGGCGCTCCCTGGTGGCTCGTGGCCACCTCCTGGGGCTTCTGGCCTTCTCCCGGAGCTTCTAGTGTTGGTTATGTCCAGAAAAGAATCTCCAAAAAGTTTCATGGCATTTGGACTTCGTTTGGTATTGATATTCTGTAAAACCAAAAACAGGCAGAAAATAACAACTGGCACTGGGCACTAAGTTAATAGGTTAGTCCCAAAAAATGATATATAATTGCTGTAAATGTATATAAAAACATCCAAGATTGATAATATAACAGCATGGAACAATAAAAAATTATAGATACATTGGAGACGTATCAGCCTTCAGGGTCTCGATCTCCTTCTCAAGCTTGCCGATTGAAGCCAGCTTCTCTTCGGTAGCCTTGGTCTTGCTCCTGGCCTCCTTCTGCGCCAGTGCCAGCTCCTTGTCCTTGTGCTCCAAGGCCTGCTTCATGGTGTCTAAAGAAATAAAAGTCCTCAGCCTCATTACAAGTTGAGCATTCTCACCACAGACATCTGAAGAAGCAATTGACCGGTATCAAAAGAAAAACATGACTCGGCTGATGGTCAAACAACGGAGCTTACCTCCAAGAGCGTTCTTCTCCTTCTCAAGGCGAGTGCTCCTATGCTTTTCCGCGTCCAAGTCCACTCTGAGCTGCACCACTTCCTTCTCCAAGTCGGCGTAGCGGGTTCCCAACTCGCATGCCCTCTGTCACAAAACAAGGAAGTTGTCAGTCGGATGAAGGAACAAGCTTGACCAATATCAGACCCTGAAGTACCCTCTTACAACCGAGTCAGCAATGAAGAAGATCGAAGACAACAACACACTGTTCTTCATCGTCGACCTCAAGGAAGACAAGCTCGATCAGCTCGAAGCTTACTAGTTTGTCAAGCTTCCCACTCGGCCCGCCGAGTGAGGAAGGACACTCCGAGTGTCGTATAAAAAAAACTCTAAGACTACCGCCGACTACTTCAGCCGACGACAGTCTCGGGGACTACACCCAGTGGGTGCACTCAGCGTGCCCCCACTAGAAAGTGACTTGTGTTGAGCTCAAAAAAAGAGCTTATGTGTGGATTCTATCAGACTCACACCGATTGCCTGCAATCGATAGCAGTCTCGGGGACTACACCCAGTGGGTGCACTCAGTGTGCCCCCACCAAAAAAACACACTCGGTTAAGACCCCGGTTGACTTGAATGGAAATAATGACAGGGTGAGGTTGTAAGACTCCTGCCGACTGTCTTCAGTCAACGGGAGCCTCGGGGACTACACGCAGTGGGTGCACTCAGCATGCCTCCACTGGAGAAAAACAAACACCCAGTGGGTGTGCCCCGCGCAAACCCACTGACAGAAGTTCAGTTTCAAATTCAAAACAAAAACTTCGAACAACACTTACAATGGTACTTACTCGGACGTTGGTCCTCAGAGCCTCGCTGGTGTTGTACACTTCCCTCAGCCGATTGTTCATCACCTCCACCTGGATCAAAGCTTCCTTGCTCGCTCCCACCTGGTCCTCGGGGACCCTGTGCAAGGCGAAAGCGGTGGCAGGAGCCGAGTGTGGCATGGGCATGGGCTCGGGAGGCGGCACAGTAAGCGCCAATGAAGAGCTGGCCTGCGCCGGAGGACTTGGACCGACGGGCTTCCTGGCAGCCTTAGCAAGAGAAACCCGGGTCTTCTGGCCGGGCGAAGCTTCCCGCATCACAATGTCCACTACAGTCGGCGCCCCCTTGTCGGCCTCCAGCTGCGGCAGATTGGCTTGGTCGTCTTCATCCAGATGGATGACCTCAGTCGGGGCTGCATGAATATTCGGGAGAAAATGTCAAGTCGTGAACCACTCGGACAAGATTCAAGACAGACACCGATCGGAAAAACCATACCTTTGGAAGTAGCGGCGTCAGCGGCATCACCCTCTGCCCGGCCTCCCTTCGGAGCATTCAGATCCAATGAAGTGGTCGACGTCTCATTACTGCGAAGCAGAAGATCACTTGGCACGTCAGACAAATGAAAGTCACACGGAAAAGAGGTTGGCTCTCAGATACTCACGTCGAAGCCAATGGCACCGTCACCTTGATCCTTGGCACCGCCGCCTTACATGGCTTGCTGGAGATCTGCTTCGGCTGCTTGGGCTGTTTCTCCGCCGAGTCGACGGCTTCCGCCTGCTGGCGCTTCGCTCCGTGCGAAGAAGCCGAAGCACTCGGCCTCGGATCACTCGGCACTTTGGCACCCTTCGCCCTGGCGCTTGGGTCATTCTTTTCCTTAGTGCGGCATTCTCGGGGAACGACTTCAGACGGAGAAGACTCCGCCTCCTCGCCCTCCTCGGTGTCACTCTCGTCTTCATCGCTTTCCTCTTCCTCCTCCTTCTCCTCGCTTCCCCCTTCTTCCTCATCACCGCCATCCGAGTGCTGATGCTCCGTGAACTCGTCACATTTGCCGGTGACCGGTTGACCGACGGATTGTTGGAGATCATCTGCGGGAAGCTCTGAAAGGGAAGAAAACATAAAGTCAAGATCCGAAAACACAAAGAAGGGCTGGTCATGATCCGACTGGTCCAAGACACTCTTACCTCAACCGGCTGGATGTTCATCTCGTATGGAGGCACCCTCTGGCATCGCGTGGGTTGTCCCAAGCTGAGGTGATGGCCTTGATCTTGTTGGCCACGGCGTCATCAGTCAGCTCCTTCGGGTGCACTCGGGTGTCGTCACCCAGACCTTCATACATTCACATGGGATGTGCCCTGGCCTGCAGCGGCTGGATCCTCCGAATCAAGAAAGTCTCCAGCAGGTCCATCCCATTAACCCCAGCGTTCACGGCTCCAACCATGGCGACGGTCAAGATCCCGGCGTCCACCTTCTCTTCCTTACTCACATCCAAAGATGAAGGCGCGGCGACTCTCGCCCCCGAGTACGGAGGAAGGCCAATCGAAGACCCCTCATTCGGCACATCCTTGCAATAGAACCAGCTGTCCTGCCAGCCCTTCACCGAGTTAGGGAAACTCATCTTCGGAAAGCCGCTCCGCCCCCGCACTAGTATCCCCAGGCCTCCACAGAGCTGGGTTACATGAGTCTTCTCCCCACTCGGTGACTCCTTCTTCACGTTCATCGAGCGACACGTGAAGATATGCTTGAACAGGCCCCAATGCGGGTGGCAACCAATGAAATTTTCGCAAAGGGAAACGAAAGCCGACAGATACACGATGGCATTGGAAGGAAGATGATGGAGCTGTGCGCCGAAGAAATCCAAGAAGGCCCGAAAGAAAGGGTGCGGGGGCATAGAGAAACCTCGCTCTATGTGGGTGACCAGCTGCACGCGCTCGTCACCCTGCGGCGCTGGCTCAACCTCGTCCGGGTGTGGCCGCCTCCACCCGTCCGCCGAGATGAGGCCCTCTTCGGCGAGCTCCTCCAACCGCTTCGCCGTAATGCGTGAAGGGAGCCATTCCCCCACGATGCGGCCCGCCGGCGCCCCCGAACTCGATGGCGCCGCCTTCCCCACCTTCTTGCCCTCTCCAGCTTAGCGGTGGAATCCTTCCCATGGCTTTGAGTGCTCCGTCGCAGTATGGAGAGGAGCATGGAGAGCAGGTGGGGTGGGGAAAAACGAGATCTGGAGTTAACCCCACGCGGTGAAACTGCCTTTTATACCGCAGGCAGAGTCACTCACCTGTTGGGGAACGTTGCATGGAAAACAAAAAAAAATCTACGCACACGCAAGATCTATCCATGGAGATGCATAGCTACGAGAGGGGGAGTGTGTCTATGTACCCTCGTAGACCGTAAGCGGAAGCGTTAGAACAACGCGGTTGATGTCGTCAAACAACTTCACGATCGAACCGACCGAGTACCGAACGTACGGCACCTCCGCGTTCAGCACACGTTCAGCTCGGTGACGTCCTCGACTTCTTGATCCAGCAAGACGGCGAGGTAGTGGATGAGTTCCGGCAGCACGACGGCATGGTGACGGTGATGGTGATGCTATCTCCGCAGGGCTTCGCCCAAGCACTGCGAAAATATGACCGAGGGACGGAACTGTGGAGGGGGGCACCGCACACGGCTAAGACAATGTTGTGTCTTGTTTGGGGCGCCCCCTCTCCTCTATTTATATATGTGTAGGGGCTTGGAGTAGAAGGAATAGTGCCACGTGAACAGTACCACGTGAATAGTACCGCGTGAACAGTACCACGTGAATAGTACATGCGTGGACTTGGACTCCAAAGTCCAATCCTATTCCTACTAGGACTCTCCTTTTTTCCTTCCCTAGCTGCGTGGGCTTTTGAGGACTTGGTGCGCCTGACCCAATAAGGCCAGGGCGCCTCCCCTTAGCCCACGCCAGCCCTTGGGATGTGGTGGACCCACTTGTGGACTTCCGGACCCCTCCGGAATCCTCCGGAACCTTCTGGAAGCTTCCCGGTACAATACCGAAAAAACTGCACCTTTTTCCGGAACCCAAAATATGACTTCCCATATATAAATCTTTACCTCTCGACCATTCCGAGACTCCTCGTGACGTCCGGGATCTCATCCGGGTCTCCGAACAACATTCGGTTACCAATTCACATAACTCATATAACACTATATCGTCAACGAACGTTAAGCATGCGGACCCTACGGGTTCGGGAATGATGTAGACATGACCGAGACGCCTCTCCGGTCAATAACCAATAGCGGAACCTGGATGCCCATATTGGTTCCTACATATTCCACGAAGATCTTATCGGTCGAACCGCAATGACAACATACGTAATTCCCTTTGTCCGTCGGTATGTTACTTGCCCGAGATTCGATCGTCGGTATCTCCATACCTAGTTCAATCTCGTTACCGGCAAGTCTCTTTACTCGTTCCGTAATGCATCATCCCGTAACTAACTCCTTAGGCACTTTGCTTGCAAGCTTCTTATGATGTGCATTACCGAGAGGGCCCAGAGATACCTCTCCGAAACACGGAGTGACAAATCCCAGTCTCGATCCATGCCAACTCAACAGACACCTTCGGAGATACCTGTAGAGCATCTTTGTGATCACCCAGTTACGTTGTGATGTTTGATAGCACACAAGGTATTCCTCCGGTATCCGGGAGTTGCATGATCTCATGGTCGGAGGAACATGTATTTGACATTCAAGAAAGCAGTAGCAATAAACAGAACGATCATATGCTAAGCTAACAGATGGGTCTTGTCCATCACATCATTCTCGTAATGATGTGATCCTGTTATCAAATGACAACTCATGTCTATGGTTAGGAAACCTTAACCATCTTTGATCAACGAGCTAGTCTAGTAGAGGCTCACTAGGGACACGGTATTTGTTTATGTATTCACACATGTATTTAAGTTTCCGGTCAATACAATTCTAGCATGAATAATAAACCTTTATCATGAACAAGGAAATATAAAATAATAACAACTTTATTATTGCCTCTAGGGCATATTTCCATCAGTCTCCCACTTGCACTAGAGTCAATAATCTAGTTCACATCGCCATGTGATTAACACCCAAGAGTTCACTAGAGTCAATAATCCAGTTCACATCACCATGTGATTAACACTCAAAGAGTTCTAAGGTGTGATCATGTTTTGCTCGTGAGAGAGAATTTTAGTCAATGGGTCTACAACATTCAGATCCGTGTGTACTTTGCAAATCCTTATGTCATACTGTAGATGCTGCTATCACGCTTTACTTGGAGCTATTCCAAATGAATGCTCCATTATACGTATCCAGTTTGCTACTCAGAGTTATCCAGATCGGTGTCAAAGTTTGCATCGACGTAACCCTTTACGACGAACTCTTTATCACCTCCATAATCGAGAAACATTTCCTTAGTCCTCTAGTTACTAAGGATAATTTTGACCGCTATCTAGTGATCCACTCCCGGATCACTCTTGTACCCCTTTTGCCAGACACGTGGCAAGGCACACATCAGGTGTGGTACACAGCATGACATATATTATAGAACCTATGACTGAGGCATAGGGAATGACTTTCATTCTCTCTCTATCTTCTGTTGTGGCCGGGTTTTGAGTCTTACTCAACTTTACACCTTACAATACAGGCAAGAACTCCTTCTTTGACTGATCCATTTTGAACTCCTTCAAAATCTTGTCAAGGTATGTACTCATTGAAAGTCTTATCAAGCGTCTTGATCTATCCCTATAGATCTTGATGCCCAATATATAAGCAGCTTCACTGAGGTCTTTCATTGAAAAACTCTTATTCAAGTATCCTTTTATGCCATCCAGAAATTCTATATCATTTCCAATCAACAATATGTCATCCACATATAATATTAGAAATGCTACAGAGCTCCCACTCACTTTCTTGTAAATACAGGCTTCACCGTAAGTCTGTACAAAACCATATGCTTTGATCACCTCATCAAAGCGTATATTCCAACTCCGAGATGCTTGCACCAGTCCATAGATGGATCGCTGGAGCTTGCACACTTTGTTAGCACCCTTAGGATCGACAAAACCTTCTGCTTGCATCATATACAACTTCTTCTTTAAGAAACCCATTAAGGAATGCAGTTTTGACATCCATTTGCCAGATTTCATAATCATAAAATGCGGCAATTGCTAACATGATTCGGACAGACTTAAGCATCGCTACGGGTAAGAAAGTCTCATCGTAGTCAACCCCTTGAACTTGTCGAAAACCTTTCACGACAAGTCGAGCTTTGTAGACAGTGATATTACCATCAGCGTCTGTCTTCCTCTTAAAGATCCATTTATTCTTAATGGCTTGCCGATCATCGGGCAAGTCCACCAAAGTCCACACTTTGTTCTCATACATGGATCCTATCTCAGATTTCATGGCCTCAAACCATTTTTTGGAATCCGGGCTCATCATAGCTTCTTCATAGTTCGTAGGTTCGCCGTTGTCTAACAACATATCTTCCAGGACAGGATTAACGTACCACTCTGGTGCGGAACATACTCTGGTCGACCTACGAGATTCAGTAGCAACTTGATCTGAAGTTTCATGATCTTTATCATTATCTTCCTCTCTTGTTGGTGTAGGCATCACGGGAATGGTTTTCTCTGATGAGCTACTTTCCAAATCGAGAGAAGGTACAATTACCTCATCAAGTTCTACTTTCCTCCCACTCACTTCTTTCGAGAGAAACTCCTTCTCTAGAAAGGACCCATTCTTGGCAACAAAGATCTTGCCTTCGGATCTGTGGTAGAAGGTGTACCCAATTGTTTCTTTAGGGTATCCTATGAAGACGCACTTCTCCGCTTTGGGTTCGAGCTTATCAGGCTGAAGCTTTTTCACATAAGCGTCGCATCCCCAAACTTTAAGAAACGACAGCTTAGGTTTCTTGCCAAACCATAGTTCATACGGTGTCGTCTCAACGGATTTAGACGGTGCCCTATTTAACGTGAATGTAGCTGTCTCTAATGCATAACCCCAAAACGCTAGTGGCAAATCGGTAAGAGACATCATATAATGCACCATATCCAATAAAGTACGGTTACGACGTTCGGACACACCATTACGCTGTGGTGTTCCAGGTGGCGTGAGTTGTGAAACAATTCCACATTTTCTTAAATGAAGGCCAAACTCGTAACTCAAATATTCACTTCCACGATCAGATCGTAGAAACTTTATTTTCTTGTTATGATGATTCTCTACTTCACTCTGAAATTCTTTGAACTTTTCAAATGTTTTAGACTTGTCTTTCATCAAGTAGATATACCCATACCTACTCAAATCATCTGTGAAGGTTAGAAAATAACGATACCCGCCGCGTGCTTTAACACTCATTGTACCGCATACATCGGTATGTATTATTTCCAATAAGTCATTAGCTCGCTCCATTGTTCCAGAGAACGGAGTTTTAGTCATCTTGCCCATGAGGCATGGTTCGCAAGTATCAAATGATTCATAATCAAGTGATTCCAAAAGTCCATCCGCGTGGAGTTTCTGCATGCGCTTTACACCAATATGACCTAAACGGCAGTGCCATAAGTATGTTGCACTATCATTATCAACTTTGCATCTTTTGGCATCAATATTATGAATATGTGTATCACTACGATCGAGATTCAACAAGAATAGACCATTCACAAGGGTGCATGATCACGAGAGATATTACTCATATAAACAGAATAACCATTATTCTCTGACTTAAATGAATAACCGTCTTGCAATAAACAATATCCAGATATAATGTTTTATGCTCAACGCAAGCACCAAATAACCATTATTTAGGTTTAATACTAATCCCGAAGGTATTACGAGCGTGCCGATGGTGATCATATCAATCTTGGAGACACTTCCAACACACATCGTCACCTCGTCCTCAGCTAGTCTCTGTTACTCCGCAGCTCTTGCTTCAAGTTACTAATATTAGCAACTGAACCGGTATCAAATACCCAGACGCTACTACGAGCACTAGTGAGGTACACATCAATAACATGTATATCAAATATACCTTTGTTCACTTTGCCATCCTTCTTATCCGCCAAATATTTGGGGCAGTTCCGCTTCCAGTGACCAGTTCCTTTGCAGTAGAAGCACTCAGTTTCAGGCTTGGGTCCAGTTTTGGGCTTCTTCATGGGAGCGACAACTTGCTTGCCGTTCTTCTTGAAGTTCCCTTTCTTTCCCTTGCCCTTTTTCTTGAAACTGGTGGTCTTATTAGCCATCAACACTTGATGCTCTTTCTTGATTTCTACCTCCGCCGATTTCAGCATCGCGAAGAGCTTGGGAATCATTTTCGTCGTCCCTTGCATATTATAGTTTCATCACGAAGCTCTAGTAGCTTGGTGATAGTGGCTGGAGAAATCTGTCAATCACTTTCTTATCTGGAAGATTAACTCCCACTTGATTCAAGCGATTGTAGCACCCAGACATTCTGAGCACATGCTCACTGGTTGAGCTATTCTCCACCATCTTGTAGGCAAAGTACTTGTCAGAGGTCTCATAACTCTCAACACGGGCGTGAGCATGAAATACCAATTTCAGCTCTTGGAACATCTCTTATGTTCCATGGCGTTCAAAACGTCTTTGAAACCCCGATTCTAAGCCGGACAGCATGGTGCACTAAACTATCAAGTAGTCATCAGATCGAGTATGACAAACGTTCGTAACGTCTGCATCAGCTCCTGCAACAGGTCTGTCACCTAGTGGTGCATCAAGGACATAATTCTTCTGTGCAGCAATGAGGATAATCCTCAAGTTACGGACCCAGTCCGTGTGATTGCTACCATCATCTTTCAACTAAGCTTTCTCTAGGAACGTATCAAAAACAGGGGAGCTACAACGCGAGCTATTGATCTACAACATAATTTGCAAAGACTATCAGGACTAAGTTCATGATAAATTAAGTTCAATTAATCAAATTACTAATGAACTCCCACTTAAATTAACATCCCTCAAGTTAACTAAGTGATACATGATCCAAATCAACTAGCCCATGTCCGATCATCACGTGAGATGGGATAGTCATCAATGGTGAACATCTCCATGTTGATCATATCTACTATATGACTCATGTTCGACCTTTCGGTCTCCAGTGTTCCGAGACCATGTCTGTACATGCTAGGCTCGTCAAGTTTAACCCAAGTATTCTGCTTGTGTAAAACTGGCTTACACCCATTGTATGTGAACGTAGAATCTATCACACCCGATCATCACGAGGTGCTTCGAAACGACGAACTTTAGCAACGGTGCATACTCGGGGAGAACACTTTTATCTTGAAATTTAGTGAAGGGATCATCTTATAATGCTACCGTCGTTCTAAGCAAAATAAGATGCATAAAGGATAAACATCACATGCAATCAAAATATGTGACATGATATGGCCATCATCCTGTGCTTTTGATCTCCATCTCCAAAGCATCGTCATGATCTCCATCGTCACCGGCTCGACACCTTGATCTCCATCGTTGCGTTGTGGTCGTCTCGCCAACTATTGCTTCTACAACTATTGCTAATGCATTGCGATAAAGGAAAGCAATTACATAGCGCTTGCATCTCATACAATAAAGAGACAACCATAAGGCTCCTGCCGGTTGCCGATAAATTACAAAACATGATCATCTCATACAATAACATATAACACATCATGTCTTGACCATATCACATCATAGCATACCCTGCAAAAACAAGTTAGACGTCCTCTACTTGTTGTTGCAAGTTTTACGTGGCTGCTACGGGTTTCTAGCAAGAACCGTTCTTACCTACGGAAAACAACCACAACGGTGAATTATCAAGTTTGCTGTTTTAACCTTCTTCAAGGACCGGCCATAGTCAAATTCGATTCAACTAAAGTAGGAGAAACAGACACCCGCCAGCCACCTTTATGCAAAACTGGTTGCACGTCAATCGGTGGAACCGGTCTCATGTACGTGGACATGTAAGGTTGGTCCGGGCCGCTTCATCCCACAATGCCGCCGAATCAAAATAAGAAGTATGAACATCACCGCCCACAACTCTTTGTGTTCTACTCGTGCATATCATCTACGCATAGACCTGGCTCTGATACCACTGTTGGGGAAAGTTGCATGGAAAACAAAAAAAATTCTACGCACACGCAAGATCTATCCATGGAGATGCATAGCTACGAGAGGGGGAGTGTGTCTATGTACCCTCGTAGACCGTAAGCGGAAGCGTTAGAACAACGCGGTTAATGTCGTCGAACAACTTCACGATCCAACCGACCGAGTACCGAACGTACGGCACCTCCGCGTTCAGCACACGTTCAGCTCGGTGACGTCCTCGACTTCTTGATCCAGCAAGACGATGAGGTAGTGGATGAGTTCCGGCAGCACGACGGCGTGGTGACGGTGATGATGATGCTATCTCCGCAGGGCTTCACCCAAGCACTGCGAAAATATGACCGAGGGACGGAACTGTGGAGGGGGGCGCCGCACACGGCTAAGACAATGTTGTGTCTTGTTTGGGGCGCCCCCTCTCCTCTATTTATATATGTGTAGGGGCTTGGAGTAGAAGGAATAGTGCCATGTGAACAGTACCACGTGAATATTACCTCGTGAACAGAAACCACATGAATAGTACACGCGTGGACTTGGACTCCAAAGTCCAATCCTATTCCTACTAGGACTCTCCTTTTTTCCTTCCCTAGCTGCGTGGGCTTTTGAGGACTTGGTGCGCCTGGCCCAATAAGGCCAGGGCGCCTCCCCTTAGCCCATGCCAGCCCTTGGGACGTGGTGGACCCACTTGTGAACTTCCGGACCCCTCCGGAATCCTCCGGAACCTTCTGGAAGCTTCCCGGTACAATACCGAAAAAAACTGCACCTTTTTCCGGAACCCAAAATATGACTTCCCATATATTAATCTTTACCTCTCGACCATTCCGAGACTCCTCGTGATGTCCGGGATCTCATCCGGGACTCCGAACAACATTCGGTTACCAATTCACATAACTCATATAACACTATATTGTCAACGAACGTTAAGCGTGCGGACCCTACGGGTTCGGGAATGATGTAGACATGACCGAGACGCCTCTCCGGTCAATAACCAATAGCGGAACCTGGATGCCCATATTGGTTCCTACATATTCCACGAAGATCTTATCGGTCGAACCCCAATGACAACATACGTAATTCCATTTGTCCGTCGGTATGTTACTTGCCCGAGATTCGATCGTCGGTATCTCCATACCTAGTTCAATCTCGTTACCGGCAAGTCTCTTTACTTGTTCTGTAATACATCATCCCGTAACTAACTCCTTAGTCACTTTGCTTGCAAGCTTCTTATGATGTGCATTACCGAGAGGGCCCAGAGATACCTCTCCGAAACACGGAGTGACAAATCCCAGTCTCGATCCATGCCAACTCAACAGACATCTTCGGAGATACCTGTAGAGCATCTTTATGATCACCCAGTTACGTTATGACGTTTGATAGCACACAAGGTATTCCTCCGGTATCCGGGAGTTGCATGATCTCATGGTTGGAGGAACATGTATTTGACATTCAAGAAAGCAGTAGCAATAAACAGAACGATCATATGCTAAGCTAACAGATGGGTCTTGTCCATCACATCATTCTCCTAATGATGTGATCCCGTTATCAAATGACAACTCATGTCTATGGTTAGGAAACCTTAACCATCTTTGATCAACGAGCTAGTCTAGTAGAGGCTCACTAGGGACACGGTATTTGTTTATGTATTCACACATGTATTTAAGTTTCCGGTCAATGCAATTCTAGCATGAATAATAAACCTTTATCATGAACAAGGAAATATAAAATAATAACAACTTTGTTATTGCCTCTAGGGCATATTTCCATCATCACCGGCCCTGAGCCGTCGGATCCTAGATCCACGATTTTGGTGGCAATCTCGCGCACAGGAAAGGCAGGACACGTGGCGGATTTTTGGGCGAAAATAGAGGCATCACGCCCAACTTTCCCCACTAGCCGCAACACAACTGCCTCCACGCGCGTGCGCGGGCATCATTTCGAATCTCGGGATTTCCACGGCGAATCCGCCTCACAGATTGCGTCCGTCCTGTTTTTTCCGAAAGCGCCCGTTGGCCCGACCGACCGCCTTCCGTAGGCCACCGTGCACCCGGACACGTTAAACACCCGACTGGAGTCACCTCCAGGATTGCAAAAGGATGAGCTCGACGCCCCTCCGCGGGTTAACTTGGCCCTTTCACTAGGCTCCAAGGCGCGTGCCTCGTAAATTTGGACTCGGAGCTGGCCTACGCTGGCGTTCCTCCGGGATATGGAGTGGCGTCTCTCCAGGGATTTGGTACACGCGCCGGCATCGTCACTCGAGTTTCATGGCATGCCTCCACTCGGCCCCAAGCCCATCTCTCCTGAGAGACATGGGGATGCCACCAAGTTTTGCCTAGCAATTAGCACCATCCGATCATTCGGAAGTTCTCCAGTCCGGAATCCGTTGTGGCTTCTCCTGAGGATAACCGCGGGATGAGCGGAGGTCGAACGTCTCTGAAGCACTCGGACCCCTCCAAAAGCTCAACCCATTCGTCCTGATTAAGCCCCAACTGATTCGGGGGCTAATGATGGGGTCACCTACCACCGGTAGGGACAAGGACCTGACATCTAGGGCCCACCTAAGGCCCACACTATTATTCAGAGACCCCAGGGTCACTGGTGCAACCAGATGCACACTATAAAGGATTCACTTGGACCCTACACGGACATCACTCAGACGACGTCTACTCTCTAGTCGGCCAGACATCATCACTCGGACACAGAAGACGTACGGACGGCGTGGAGCAGCAACTGTCGAGTAGTCTTCAATTAGACTTTAAGCATAGTTACGGCTACCGTTACCAGTAACTGTCGTAGTCATGGCTGTGTTAAACAGTGTTAAATGCCATTAACTGCTGTACTAATTGTCATTAATGCCCGACGACGTGATGGCTGAGAGGTTGTGACACACTCCTATATAAGCTTCCCTCTCCATCCGTTGCAGGGGTTAAGCACTCATTGTAATCAGATACCCCCCCAGAGAAAACAAGCCTTAGGGCACGAGATGTAGGGCTTTTACCTCCTCCGAGAGGGGCCTGAACTCGCTAAATCCGAATGTTACACCTGCGCTGTAGCTAGGCTGCGCTCCCCATTCGTAGCCCCGGTACTTACTGTCAGACTAGTAACCACGACACAACCTTCATGATCTAGCAGCGCTTCGCCATCCAGAGCTAATCGTCCCTGGAGAATTAGAGGGAGGAGATTAGAACCACACTGGGCTTCTAATTATGAGGACAAGAGGATTAGCCTAGCTCTAATTAGTCAACTAGGACCAACTAGAACTAGAACTAGAAGAACTAGAGGAGGCTCCAAAACTTGTGTGTCTCAAAGGACAAAATCCCCTAGTATAAAGCCGGCCTAGGGGAGGAGTTGGACTCCCTCCCCTAGTAGGATTCTCCCCGCCCCCACAAGGATAGGGGGGCACCACCTCCACTTGGGCCTTTGTGGCCCAAGTTGCCATCCACCTCTTGGCCTTTTTAGGCCCATTGATATTTAATTTAAATATAAAATGTTCTAAATACTTTCAGACCATTATATATATATATATATATATATATATATATATATATATATATATTAACATCTCTGAAAACATTTTCCACCAATATATAATTTATTGGTAATACCCGGTATTACCCGATACTCACCGAAACACTTCCGGTGACCCCAAAACGCTTTCGGATCCTCTCGGAACTATTCCGAATATTCATGAAATAATTCCACAAATAAATTCTCATGACTCCCGTCCTACTAACACTCAGCAGATCATGATTGCCTTAAGCTTGTGACCCCATAGGTTTCGTAGCTCATAGACATGAACGAAATCCCTTCGTTCAATGACCGACAACGGAACTGTGGACGTCCATATCGATCCCTATGAGCACACAAATGATATTCGAGTGAACCTTTGGTCATCATGTGATGTTCCCTTTGCTTCGCGATACTTTACAAAACCCGGGATGTTTCAGTATCCTCCTGAGTCATCACATGCTCACTATACCGTCATCCTCGTTACCGATTTTGTTCTTCTTTCTCGTTATTGTATTCCGGCATCCCCGTGACGAAGTCACCTATGTCTGGCCAGACGATGATGGATGCCTTCACACCGAGAGGGCCCTAAGAATATCTCTCCATCGTCGGAGGAGCAAATCCCACTCTCAAGCTATCTAGTCCCTTGTCAAACTTTCCGATATGCCTGAAAGTTGTCGTTATGATCACCATGTTACAGGTGAGTTTGAGCAAGCCCAAAGCTCACCGTACGGTTAGAAGTGACTACGACACTCTCATGGTCTAAGGAGCAAATTCATGTTAACACTCCATGTTATTACAATTGTTTACATACGATATTAACTCAATTCATAACAGACAAGATTGGGTCGATTCAATATGATCGCTCTTCTAACATCATAATCTCAATGTTGTTTTAGGACTATCGTTTAACACTTAACGATATCCTAAGATCCGGAAAACGTGATCACCAACAACACTTGAGCTAGTCCTAGAGGCAAGACTAGGAACCTTTCATTTAACTGTTTATCATTTCACACGTGCACATGAGTTTTCCACTGAATCGCATATTCCAGGATCATAGCAGTTATAGCATAGAATATAAAATCTATAATTATGAATATGGAAATATAATAATACAATTATTATTGCCTCTAGGGCATATTTCCAACAGTTTCCCACTTGCACTAGAGTCAATAATCTAGTTGCATGTTTTTCTAACTCCCATGGCTATCTGCTGTTGCTCATGCTTTGCTAGTGGTAGAGTTTTCGTCACTGGATTTGATACTCTTCAAATCCTAATGTTATTTGCATCAGTAATATCTGGTGTTTCTGTGTAATCCTTATGTTACATTAATGGTAACATTATATCTCTATATAGTCCATTTTATAGTAACAATATATCTCCATATAGTCCATTTGCTATATCATGATATAGTCAATTTCATTTGGAAGTACACCATTGTTAATTAATTAACTTTTATTGATCCAGATTATATTCTATTGAAGACTTCTCAAGTTTCAATCTACATCATCTATAGAATCCACAACTATGTTCATTTTCTAAAAACTATTTCAAAACTTATAGCCCGATAGTTTTATTTATATTAGTCATGAAGTTGTCTTGTGTAACATCTACAACAAACAATTTGTGTAACTATTTACAACAATTTCTTCATCTCCTCTATGGACAAGAAACCTTCGTCCAACTGAGGTACTTAATCTTGAAGCAGTCACCCTAGTGAACCTCACTAGGATCACTATGGTACTTACTACTAATAATTAGTTTATTCGAAACATATGGCCTTGTACAATTAATAGCATACATGATGATTCAATCTCTGAAGCAAATTGAACTCTTCTCATCCACTCATGCTCATCAACTATTGATTTTGCACAGTGTTTATGCTATGTGACACTATGAGAAAACACTTTCTCCTTTCAAACTTCTTTAAAACTTTGTCACAGTACATATCTTGGCATTATCAGATGTTTTGATCTATCTATATAGACTTTCATCCAATAATTCTAAGTCTCTTTAGAAACATGATTTTAATCGTTTGTGCTAATATACTTTATATTATTTCTGATCAAGTAATATATCATATATATGTAAGATCAGAAATGTCATAGAGCTCTGATACGTCTCCATCATATCTATAATTTTTGATTGTTTCATGCCAATATTCTACAACTTTCACATACTTTTGGCAACATTTTATATTATTTTTGGGACTAACATATTGATCCAGTGCCAGTTCCTGTTTTCTGCTTGTTTTTTGTTTCGCAGAAAATCCATATCAAACGAAGTCCAAACGCGATAAAAATTTATCGAGAATTATTTTGGAATATATCTGATTTTTGGGAGGTGGAATCAATGCAAACGGAGTCCCACAGCCTCCACAAGGCATCTTGGTGCGACCCCCCTAGCCGCTTGGTGTTGCCTTGTGGGCACACCGTAAGTCAGTTGGGGCCCTTCTTCGGCCACAAGGAAGCTTATATCGAGAAAAAAATCGTGTTAAAATTTCAGCCCGATCGGACTTACAGATCTTTGGATATTTAAGAAACGGTGAAAGGCCGGAAAACGGGGACGCGAAACAGAAGAGAAACAGAGAGAGAGATCCAATCTCGGAGGGGCTTCTCCCCTCCGAGAGCCATGGTGGCCATGGACCAGAGGGGAAACTCTCCTCCCATCTAGGGAGGAGGTCAAGCAAAAAGAAGAAGGAGGGGTGCTCTCTCCCCCTCTCTTCTCGTGGCGCCGGAGCGCCGCCGGGGCAATCATCGTGACGGCGATCTACACCAACAACTTCGCCGCCGTCAACACCAACTCTCTCCCCCTCTATGCAGCGGTGTAACACCTCTTCTCTCCGCTATAATCTCTACTTAAACATGGTGCTTAACACTATATATTATTATCCAATTATATGTGGCAATCCTATGATGTTTGAGTAGATTCCTTTTGTCCTATGGGTTGATTGATGATCGTGATTGGTTTGAGTTGTATGTTTTATTTTGGTGTTGTGCTATGGTTCCCCCCGTGTCGCGCAAGCGTGAGGGATTCCCGCTGTAGGGTTTGCAATACGTTCATAATTCTCTTATAGTGGGCGGCTAGAGTGACAGAAGCTTACACCCGAGTAAGGGGGTTGTTGCGTATGGGAGTAAAGGGGACTTGTTACTTAATGCTATGGTTGGGTTTTACCTTAATGATCTTTGGTAGTTGCGGATGCTTGCTAGAGTTCCAATCATAAGTGCATATGATCCAAGTACGGAAAGTATGTTAGCTCATGCCTCTCCCTCATATAAAATTGCAATAATGATTACCGGCCTAGTTATCGATTGCCTAGGGACAAATCCTTCTCTTGTGTTACAAAAGCTTTCTACTAAACAATTAACTTTGATTATCTTGCAAATTACTCATAGTTTTATTCTCGCAAAGTACTCCTAATTTTATTCTTGCAAAGTAGTTCTAGCATTACACCTACAAAGTAGTTTTATTCTTGTTCTAGGTAAAGCGAACGCTAAGTGTGCATAGAGTTGTATCGGTGGTCGATAGAACTTGAAGGGAATATTAATTCTACCTTTAGCTCCTCGTTGGGTTCAACACTCTTATTTATCGAAAAAGCTACAATTGATCCCCTATACTTGTGGGTTATTGTTGGTGCAATAATTTGCCTCCTTATGTTTTGGAGATTGTTGACATAAACAGTAAGGGACTGATGTGTTTGCTAGTGCACACAGAGTAACAGGTCCCTGGAGTCAAGAGGAGTTTGGTTCAAACTCCGAAGATAATCCCCTGCGTGGTAGTGAAGGTTATCACCAAACATTATGATGACAAGAGTGACCCCTCAAAAATTGCTGATGCAAAGCAATTGGTTCGGTGCTCGTCCGAAGAAAGTGACTGCGGCCGAGAAGATTGAAGACGAAGTGAAGATGTAGCATTTATTTCGTTGTTTCTCTTCTCTTTATTGAGTCATAGGACCACCGTAATACTAAGAGGAGTGAAGTGTTTGAAACTTTGATTTTCTGATGCTAAACCCAAATCCTATGAAAGTTGCGAGAAATCTCTTTGTGTTCCGAGCAAATACTTGCCTGCAAGAGAGTATGATATTCTTCACTGTGAGAGATTTGTCTCTAACCAAGGAGTTAACATTACTTGTTCCTCAAGTAATGTTATCGTTGCTCTTAAAATCCGACCGTTGTGAACGTGTCAGTTGGCCATTGGCTGGACTGTGTCGGAAGTGGGCTCTGGGGACCCAAAGGTTCGAACACTGGGGTGAGCTTGTTCTTTCCTCTTCGTCTCCTACCACGGCTAAGCTACGGCGAGGCTACGGCGGGAGCGCGCTGGCATGAAGCGGACCGTGGACTCAGCGTTTTACCCAGGTTCGGGCCACTTTGCAGTGTAAAACCCTACTCCTGATTGGTTTCGATTGTGGTCAGCAAGAAGGTGTTCTCGCGTACAAGGTTGAAGGCAGTGGAACCGATCCTCTCTACGGTGGCAGCACTATCCCTTTTATACCAGCCTTGGTCCTCTCCCCCCCCCGAAAACTTAGGCGGGAAGGATTGCCACACTTGGCGGGTTTTGAAAGGGGACAGGCGCTCAGGCTATCCTGACTAAAGGCGGTCTTCGCCTGCCAAAGCGTGATCCATGACGCGCCGGTGGGCTCGGTGATGACCTGCGCCCTACGCGCCTGCCATCTTGATCTTCTTTCGCCGATCGGGCAATCTTTGGGGTTGCTTTAGGAAGGTGGACTGCTGGCCTTGCTCCCTTAACACAAAAGGGGAAACCATCTTCATCCGAGCCTGCTGGCGCGGCCTTTGTCGCCGCTCGTCGCCGCGCGCGTCACCCACGTGATGGGCATGAGACCGCGCAGCCCGACCGAACAGCCTTCGTCTTGAGCGCCTTCAGGAGGAAGCCTTGGAAGGCCACCTCGAGAGACTGCCTCGCGAGCGAGCCTCGCGAGGCTGTTGGTGCAGATGCCGAGTTTTGTCGCCGCTCCCTGAGGAGGGGTCCTCAGGAGGCCAAGGCCAAGGCCTCATTAGGGGGGTTGGTGAGATGCTTGATGAAGACGGCCTGTCGGGCCCACGTTAGGCATCGCGCCCTAGGCTAAAGGAAAACGGGCCTAGATGCCCTGGGTTCCATGGGCCCGACAGTAGCCCCCGGGCCTGCGGTGCGCACGTTCCCGCCTACTAGGGGGCGAAACGGCGCGGGCCCTAACCGCCTGCGGGCTAGGCACGACGCGTGGCGCACGATGTGACGGGGGACGCCCCCACTTCTGCCACGATGCCTCGGTAACCGCCCTTGCTGACATAAAGCCTGCCACGGGCGACACGCGACCATCATTGCCTTCCATCGCGTATTTCGCCTCCCTGCACCTTCTTTCTCGCGCGCGGCTCCTCCTTCCTCTCTCAAAACTCCGCCGCCCTAGATTCTTGCTGCATCACCATGTCACCCCCCGACAGGAAGGAAGAGGCGGAAGAGACGGTGGTTGTGGAGTTGGTGCCGGAGCCTGCTCTGGGTAGGCCCACGATCGTCAATGCTGAGGGGCTTGGCAAGGTGCTTTCGATGACCGCCGCTGCTTCCAACAAATGGGGGGCCACTCGGATCTGGCCGGCTTCGCGCCCGGCCGCAGACCTCGATGCCACTTCCGCCGTCCTCTTCCTCCCTGCCCACTTCGCCGGCCTGCTGCCGCCATTCTCTGATTTCTTCAACACCGTCCTTTCCCACTATCAGGTTCATGCACTGCATCTTGAGCCGAACTCCGTCCTTCTCCTTTCTGCCTTCGCCTTTTTATGTGAGGCCTTCTTGGGCGTGGCGCCTTCGGTGGCGCTCTTCCGCCACTTCTTCAGCCTGCGGCTGACCGCGGCGAACCAATGCTCCGGGTGCACCTCGTTCTACATCATGGACGAGACGGTGGGCGACGGCATCGACATAAGGCTCACCAAGGAGGTTGAGGGCTTCAGACAGAAATGGGTGTACGTGGACGCGACCCAGTTCAGCCCCCTGCTGCAGTTGCCGATGTCCCCGGCGGTGAGAAGCTCCGGATGGGGCACGAGAGGCTCGCCGACCCGAGGCTGGCGCGGGTGTGGAAGAGGTTGGCCGAACTGAGGGCCGCGAAGGTAATGGTGGTCACGGTCGTGAGGGAGTTCATTCGTTGCCGCATCGCTCCCCTCCAGCGACACTCCCGCCCAATGTGGGCCTTCACCGGCCCAGAGGACCCGATGCAGTTGAGCGCGGACAGCCTGCTGCCGGAGGTGCTGAACGGGGTGCTCCACACCCTGACTGGCGAGGAGGCGGGCGAGCCACCCGTGGATGGGCTCCCCTTGTACCGTTACAGGAACAAGGAGGCGGTGGCCGACTCAATGCCGCGCTTCAACCAGTGGGGGCCGCTTCCCGAGGGCCTCGAAGGGCCCCGAGACAACCCCTTCTTGGTGGTTCCTGGCACGGGTGGTCGTGGCGTCCCCGGGGCCTCGGCGGGCACTACGGAGGACGGGGGCGGCCTGGACCGGCGGACCCGCCGCC
The DNA here is from genome assembly GCA_039707655.1 of Elymus sibiricus. NCBI lineage: Eukaryota > Viridiplantae > Streptophyta > Magnoliopsida > Poales > Poaceae > Elymus > Elymus sibiricus. Next base: position 311,510,189 of record CM077674.1, read on the forward strand.
AACTCAGCCGCGGGCTTGGAGATGACGATGACATCGTCCCGTCTTGGGCCGCGCCCGCCGCAGCTGTGAAACCGCGGGTCTCCGGAGGCGGTGGTGAGGGTGGACCCCGTGGTTCTCCCGCATGGGGGGCCAGCCACGAGAAGGGGCCTCGCAAGGGTGGCGGCGGCGGCGTTCCGTCGTGGCCGCTGAAGAAGAGAAAATGGACTGCCAAGGATGAGTAAGCGTCTGTCTTCCCTTCTCTTTCACCCGGCGCATCGCGTGTGCCTGAGTATTTACTTTTTACAGGACCTCCTTGGGCAAGAGGAAGAAGAAGGAGGGGAGGTCCCCCGGCCTGGCGGGGCCCACACCGCTGGTCGCCGAGGGACGCGAGGAGAGCGCCGGCGGCCTCGACACCGGGGCCGGCCTCACGAAGGCAGAGGGGCAGGCGGCCCCTCCTGAGCCGCAGAAGGACGTGCCTCAGGAGGCCCATGCAGGCGAGCCTCAGGAGGCATCGTCGGGAGGCGGCCCCGCGGTCCCTGGGGCGCCCACTGCCGAAGTGGGCATCGAGGCGGCAGAGACGGAGACGCCGGCTCTCCCACCCTGCACCGCAGGTGGTGGCGGCACTGTGGTAGGCCCACAGGACGTGCCGGTGCGCGGGGCGTCGAGGCCGCGGGGCGTGTCACCACGACAAGACAAAGAAGGGGTCTCAGCGAGCCCTCCGCTCCTGGCGGGCAGCGCTGGGCCCGCGCGGGAGGGCGGCAATGAGGCGCACGCCGGTTGGGCCCTGAAGCTCGTGAGCACCAGCGTCGTGCTCAAGAGCGGGACCCTGCAAGGCGCTAGGGCCGCCCTCGACCAGCTAGAGGTAGACCTCCAGGCGGAGGAGGCGCGCATCATCGAGGAGCGCCAGCGCCTCGTGGAGGGGTGGCGCCAGCTTGACGTGGCCATCAAGTTGGGCCGCCGTCAAGACGACGCCGCGCGGGAGAAGTGCGAGAAAACCGCCCGGGACGCGAAGGAAATCTTCAAGAGCGCCGTCAGGGAGGCCGACGAGGTTGACAGGCGGCGTGAGGCGGCAGAGGCCTGCGGGAAGGAGCTCCAGGACCAGAACACTACGCTGGAACGGCAGCTCCAGGCGCGGAAAGACGCCATCTCCGCCCTCAAAGAAGAGCTGGCGGCCCGCGAGGTGGACCTCGGTATCCGTGAGCGGGAGCTCGCACAGTTGGCGTCTGCGCAGGACCTGGAACGCGAACGACTGGAGACGCTGGAGCGAGAGGTGTCCGCTGCACAAGGTTCCTATGCCCAGCACTTAGACCAGGCCAACGCCAATCTGGTGGCCAAGGAGAAGAGGATTCAGGAGGACTCCGACAGGAGGGTTGCGCAGAGCCGCGAAGCGCTCGCCGATGAGAACAGCAGGAAGCTGAAGCAGCAGGAGGACCGCTTTAAGGCCAAGCGCGAGGAGCTCCAGCACGAGATCGCGGGCCTCAAGGAGATGCTGATCGAAGTAGAAAACCGGCGAGAGACCGTGTTGAAGGCCCGGGCCGAGGCCGAGGCCGAGTTGGCCTCTCTCCAGCAGCAGGTGGGGGGCGTCGCTGCCGTCGTGGAGCAGGCAAGGGATGAGGTGGCTCGAGCGCTCCAAGATGTTCCGCGCCCTCGAGCTCCGAGCCCGCCGCGCCTTGAGCGCCATTTGCAAGGAGGACATCAGCAGGCCCCTCGAGACCCACGATGGCAGCTACCTCGACTTCTTCACCAAGCTCGTGGAGCGGCTCGAGATTGGTGCCAAGAAGGTGGGAAGAATCGTCGAGGAGGAGTGTCGCGATCTCCTCACCCAAGCTGCCACGCGCATCTTCAGCCATCTTCTCCGTGCCGGTCCCAACTTCGACTTCGACAAGGTGATAGTTCCCGTCCCGGAGGAGGTTCGCGACAACCTCGGGAGGGCGGTGGAGGATCACATGGACGCGTTGCACGCGCAATTCGCCCACGGCAGCAGCGAGAGCTCGGGCGGAGCCGAGGGAGGCGAAGATGATGACGACAGCAGCGGTGATGGCGACACGCCCTCTTAAGCCCTTCCCCATGTCCTACGCATAGTTAGTCATGGCCCCGTGGGGGTGTGAGGACAATGCCTTTGTGTTTAAGTACTTTTATGATTTGCTGTAATGAATGCTCGTGCCCTCGTGAAGCTTTCTCTTAAGGCCTGTTTATCTCTTTTTTGCTTGCCTTGATGCTCTACGTCGCCAGGGCCCAGCTCCCGAGCGGGCCACAGCCGTCGCTGGTATGTCAGGTCGCGATGCCTGGACAAGGCCAGGAGGTGAGGGGCATCGGGAGCTAGTGAGGGCTCCTGAGGCGCGGTGCTCAGGGAGCCCCCCTTTGACGCGCAAGCGGCTTGCGCCAAGAGAAAAGCTGGCGCTCGTGAGGTTGCTGGAGGGGAGAGCTTGAGAGGCGGCGAGTGCGGCTAGCGAGGCAGGAGACTTAGCTCTGTGCAGGGTAGCGCTTGGTGGGCCGTCACTTGTAGGGTGCGCCTCGTGAGGGTTTCGTCCGCGAGATCTCCTGCTGAGGCGGCCATCGTGGGTAGGCTCCCGAGGTATGGGAGGGCTTCCTGAGGTCCCGGGAGGGCCGCCTCGTGAGGCATCCTCGCGAGGCCCTTCGGGAAGCCTGCTCCTGAGGTCACTGCATGTAGAATACTTAATGACGGGGGAGAAGCGCACGCTTGCCGATTCGCTCATGAGTGTTACGTGAGGAGACAAGACACCAAGAACCTTGGTGGGGTGGCGTGCACGGGGGCAGGCCCGCGAGCCAGAGCTCAGTTGCTTGGGTTTTTCAGTGCTGCTGGGACTGACCCGAGCACAGGCACCGTGTCCAGCCCCCACTTGCGTGAGGCTCATGAGGGACGTCGTGAGCGCGCGAGGCTCGTGAGGCAAGGATAAAACGAAACACCATGTAAAGAAACCAAAGCTTTACTGAAGTTAGACGACAACCATTACAAAACCAAAACAAGATGCGGCTGCCGTGTCCGGCACGGGTCAGCTTGAGGTTGATGCAACCCATGGGGCGCCCTAAGTTACACATCAAAACGAGAAAAGGGTGCTGCCGTGTCCGGCACGGGTCAGCTTGAGGTTGGTGCAGCCCGTGGGGCACCCTCAGTTGATTATTCCGCCAGCGCAGAGCATGGGGCTTCCATAGGGGTGTGGGTATGATCGCGGGTCGATCGTTCCGCCAGCGCGGAGCATGGGGCTTGCACTTGGGCGTGGGCGGCAGCTCTCGCGGGCCCATCAGGCGAACACAATGAGAGGCTCCGGGGCGTGTACAGCCCCATTTCGTTCGTACGCGTGCGGGTCACGGGTAGAACTTGCAGAGGTGTTGGATGTTCCAGGTGTTAGGCACTGGAACTCCGTCCTCCGTCTCCAGCCGGGCTGAGCCGGGCCTGGAGACATGAGTGACCCTAAAAGGGCCTTCCCACATAGGTGAGAGTTTGTGAAGTCCCTCTCTAGAGAGGATCCTGCGCAGGACAAGGTCGCCGACCTCGAGAGTGCGAGGGCAGATGTTGCGGCTGTGGTAGCGACGCAAGGCCTGCTGGTACCTCGCGGCGCAAAGAGCAGCGTGACGGCGGCCCTCCTCGAGGAGCAGCAAATCGGTCTCCCGCGAGCCATCCTGACGCGCCTCGTCGAAGGCAAGGACTCACGGGGAGCCGTTCTTAAGCTCCAGTGGAAGGACCGCCTCAGCTCCGTAGACGAGGAAGAAGGGGGTCTCTCCGGTAGGCTTGCTTGACGTCGTGCGAATGGACCACACTACGGACTGCAGCTCATCGAGCCAGCCCTTGCCGCAGGCCTCGAGTTTCTTCTTGAAGCTCCTTGTTTTGAGGCCCTTGAGGACCTCGGCGTTGGCGCGCTCGGCCTGGCAATTGCTTCGCGGGTACGCCACCGAGGCATAGCAGATCTGCGTGCCGAGGCTGGCACAGTAGGACTTGAAGAGGCCGCTTGTGAACCGAGAGCCGTTGTCGGTGATGATGCGGTTGGGAACCCCAAAGCGGCTCACGAGGCCCTTGATGAACTTGACAGCATAACCTGCCGGGATGGTGTGCACAGGCTCAACCTCTGCCCATTTGGTGAACTTGTAGATGGTGATGTAGAGGTAGTGGTAACCGCCAGCCGCGCGAGGGCAGGGCCCCAGGATATCCAGCCCCCAGACCGTGAAGGGCCATAAGAGGGGAATCGTCTGGGGGCCCTGCGCCGGCTGGTGGATCTGCTTGGCGTGGAACTGGCATGCCTCGCAGGCTTGGACCAGCGCGGTGGCGTCACACAGCGCGGTGGGCCAGTAGAAGCTGCTGCGGAACACCTTACCGACGAGGGTGCGTGACGAGGAGTTGGGGCCGCAGTCTCCTCCATGGATATCGGCGAGCAACTCGCGCCCTTGTTCCTCGGAGATGCACCGCAGTAAGACGCCGTTTGGGTGCCTGCGGTGCAGCTCACCATCTTGCAAGCAGTAAGCGGTGGCCTGCCGGGCCACGCGCTCTGCTTCTGAGTCCTTCTCCGGGAGGGTGCCGTGAAGCAAGTAAGCCTTGAACTCCGTGGCCCAGCTATCCGCTTGAGGCTCCAGCGCCAGTAGTAGGCGGGCTCCTGAGGCTGGGCCGCAGTCTGGCGCACCCGTGGGTGGTGCGGGTGGGAGTTCCTCACGAAGGAGCGCGATGCTCGCGGCAGGAGGTGCTGCTGATGGCTTGAGGAGCCTTTCCTCGAAGATGCCGGGGCTCTGAGGCTCGCGGAGAGATGCTCGTTTGGCGATGTCGTCAGCTTCTTTGTTGCCGCTGCGGGGGACGTGCTGCAGCTCCAGCCCAAGAAAACGCTTCTCAAGTTTACGTACCTCTTCTAGGTAGGTGGCCATGTGCTCATCTTTGGGCTTGTAGCTTTTGTTGGAGAAGTTGATGAGAAGTTGCGAATCGCCCTTGATGATCAGACGCTTGATGCCCAGAGCGAACGCGGCCTTGAGGCCGACGATGAGGCCCTCATACTCTGCGATGTTGTTGGAAACCTTGTCGGTGTGCCTGAAGCAGATCTGTACGGCGTAGTAGAGCATGTCCCCTGTGGGCGAGGTGAGCATGACTCCAGCCCCCGCGCCCTGTCGGGAGAAGGCGCCATCGAAGTGCATGGTCCAGCCGCCAGGCGCCTCGTCCCCTGGTAGGAGGGATTTGACCTCAGGAGGCTCCTCCTCGTACGTGTCCGTCCACTCCGCCATGAAGTCGGCCAGAGCCGCCCCTTTGATGACTCTGGTGGTGGAGAACTCCTACTGGAAGGCTTGCAATTCGATATTCCATTCGGCGACGCGGCCGGCAGCGTTGGGGCTGCGCAGAACTTGCTCCAAGGGGTAGGAAGAGATGACCTTGATGGGATGACCCTGGAAGTAGTGGCACAGCTTCCTGGAAGCGACGAGGAGCGCGAGGAGGAGCTTCTGCTTCATGGGGTAGTGCTCGCGCGCATCCCTCAATACAGTGCTGATGAAGTACACGGGGTGCTCGACGAGGCGCGTAGTCATGGTGGTAGCTTGCTCTCCAGGCGCCTCACGAGGCTCGGAGGGCGCACGAGGCTCACAAGGCGGAGGAGGCTCGCAAGGCCCAGGGAGCTCACGAGGCTCAAGAGGCTCGCGAGGCTCGGAGGGCTCACGAGGCTCAGGAGGTGCGGAGGGTTTCTCCTTAGAGCAGACGCGCTCCTCTCGCACCGGACCAGCGCCGCACTTGCCGTCTGAGGGGTGGCCGCCAAGTATAGGAGCAAGGGCTCGCGAGAGCGCGGTGCGACCATGATGGGCGGGCTCGTGAGGTATCTCTTCAGGCCTTCAAAGGCGGCGTCTGCCTCAGGGGTCCATTTAAAAGAGCCGGACCACTTCAGGAGCTTGAAGAAAGGTAGGGCTCGCTCGCCAAACTTGGAGATGAAGCGCCCCAGGGAGGCCATACATCCCGCCAAGTGCTGCATTTCCTTGAGGGTCCGGGGAGGACGCATTTTCTCCATGGCCTTGATATTCTCAGGGTTGGCTTCGATGCCACGGTGCGAGACTAGGAAGCCGATGAGCTTGCCGGAGGGAACTCCGAATACGCACTTTTCGGGGTTGAGCTTGAGGTTGACCTTGCGTAGGTTGGCGAACGTTTCCTTGAGGTCCGCGATGAGGGATCCAGCCTCGCGAGACTTGACCACGACGTCGTCGATGTAGGCCTCCGCGTTCCTCCCCATCTGAGGCCCTAGCGTGATGCGCATTAGCCGTTGGAAGGTGGCGCTCGCGCTCCTCAAGCCGAAGGGCATGCAGACATAGCAATATATGCCGCATGGGGTGATGAAGGCCGTCCTCTCCACGTCTTCTGCCGCCATCTTGATCTGGTGATAGCCTGAGAAGGCATCTAGGAAGCATAGCAAACCGCACCTGGCGATGGAGTCCACAATCTGGTCGATCCGGGGCAGCGGGAAAGGATCTTGAGGACATAACTTGTTGAGGCTGGTGAAGTCAATGCACATGCGCTCCTTGCTGCCTTTCTTTGGCACGACGACTGGGTTGGCGAGCCATTCGGGATGGCGCACCTCGCGGATGACCCCAGCTTCCTGGAGCTTCTGAACTTCCTTGATGATGAAATCTTGCTTCTCTGGCGCCTGACGCCATGCTTTTTGCTTGACGGGGCGTGCATTGGGGCACACCGCTAAGTGGTGCTCGATCACCTCCCTCGGCACACCGGACAAGTCAGATGCTTTCCAGGCGAAAACATCTGAGTTTGCCCGAAGGAAGGCGACGAGCACGCTTTCCTATGCGGGAGGAAGGCCGGTGCCGATGGTGAAGGCGGGGCCGGAGCCGCTGCCGTCCACTGACACCTTCTTCATCTCGGCACGGTCCTGAGAGAACAACTACTTCTTCTTTGCAGGCGCGGCCTCAGGAGGCTCGACCGCGTCCTCGTCAGCCGGATGCGCGACAGCAGTGGCTTTGTAGGTGCGCTCGAGGGAGCAGACCGCGTCCTTCTCATTGCAGGCGACAGTGATGATGCCGCTGCAGCCAGGCATCTTGAGGACGTTGTAGGCGTGATGGTTCACCGCCATGACTTGGCGAGAGCCGGGTAGCCCAGGATGGCGTTGGAAGGCAGGCCGATATGCGCCACGTCGAAGTCGATGAGCTCGGTATGGTAGTTCTTGCGGGTGCCAAAGGTGACGGGGAGGCGCACTTGCCCCAGGGGGATGGTGGAGCCATCGGTCACTCCGGAGAAGGGCCTGGTCGGCATCAGCTGGTCGTAGGGCACTTGGAGCGTCTCGAAGGTCTCGATGGAGATCACGTTGAGGCCGGTGCCTCCGTCGATGAGGGTCTTGGTGACCGCGACGTTGCTGATGGTGGGAGTGCACAGCAGGGGGACTGCGCCTGCGGAGGCCGTGGACTTGGGGTGGTCCTTGGAGTCGAAGGTGATGGCATACTACGACCACTTGAGGGGCCGCGCGGCCTCAGGCCTCGGGAGGGCGGCATTCACCTCGCGAGAGAGCAGCTTGAAGTGGCGGTTGGACACGGGGGCCTGAGCCCCGCCAAGGATGCAGGCGACCGCGCGAGGCTCCTGGTAGCCCCCAGTGCCCTCATCAGGCTGGTTGACGTCGTTCCTCCGGGGTGGCGGCGGCAACGGCGGGAGAGCGGCATTGGCCTAAGGGTTCACCTCGCGAGGCTGGTCGCGACAGGCGGCCTCATGAGGCTGGTCATGCCAGGCGGCCTCGCGAGGCTGGTTGCGCCAGCCCTGGCGGAAGTTGTCATTGCTGTTGTGGCCATTCCACCGGCTGCTGCCGTGGCCACCTCCGCGACGGGCACCGCAGCCATTGCGGTTGTCCTGGCGGCCCTGGCACTCGTCATGGAGCAGCTTGAGCTCCTGGCAGTCTTCAGTGCTGTGGGAGCACACGTTGTGGTAGGCGCAGAGCGGGCGGCTGTCTTTCCTAGGCTCGTCGCGGTCGCGGCCGCGCTTCTGCTCGGGCTCTGCCGCAAGCACGGCAGGGCCCTTGCGCTTGACGTCCTTGTTCTTGGTCTTGGCGGCCTCGAGCGCCGCGTCGGGGTCGTTGGGGACGAAGAGGCGGCCTTCTTCAGCCTTGGCTCACTTATCGGCGAGGTCGAGCAGTTCAAGCACCGAGTCCAGCTCGTCGTTGATGGCGAGCTTCTCGCGCATCTTGACGTCCGTGACACCGGTGGAGAACGCAGAGATGACGGCCGCGTCGGAGGCACGCAATATCTTGTTGCGCACTTGGTTGAAGCGCTGGATGTACTTGCGGAGGGTCTCGTCGGGGCGCTGCTTCACGCACCGCAGGTCGCTGATGGTGAGGGAGCGGTCTTGCGTGCCCTTGAAGTTGGCGACGAACTGGCTGCAGAGCTCGGCCCACGATGAGATTGACGCCTCGGGGAGGTTCATGAGCCAGGAGCGCGGGCCATCCTTGAGGGCCATTGGGAACCAGTTCGCCATGACCTTGTCGCCGCCATTGGCCGCCTCGACGCTCAGCGCGTAGAGCTGAAGGAACTCCGCAGGGTTGGGAGTGCTGTCGTAGCGCGAGGGCAGCTCAGGCTTGAACTTTGCGGGCCACACCACCAGACGTAGCTCGCGGGTGAAGGCACGGCAGCCCACACCGCTTGAGAGGACGCCGCCGGCGAGGGCGGCGCGGTTCTGATGCCCAGCCACCGCAACTTCCTGGATGGCTTGGTCCTGGCGCTGGCGCTGCCGCTCGAGGAGCACCCGCGCATCGAGGGGCGCGCGCCGGATGATCTGGCAGCTGGCCTCGTCGCGGACTGGTGGGGACGCGCCGCAGGACGGCTCATGCACCCGCGCGTTGCACTGGGACCCGCCGAGGTCGTCGCGCAGAGGAGGCGGCGGGGGAGCGCCGTGCGCCAGGTCCCCAGCACGAGACGGCGGAGGGCAAAGCAAGTGTGAAGGCGCCGGAGCGTCCCCGGCGGCGTTGACGAGCTCGGTGATGCGGCCAAGCCAGGCGTCGTAGCCGGCGTCAGCTGGACGGTAGCGGAGCAGCTCGCGCGCCATGAGCAGCGCGGCCTGCGGGGCCGGTGCGTCGCGGTGGGCGAAGGAATAGGCCGTGGCGGTGTGGCCGTTCACCTGCACGAAGGGGTGCAGGGAGGAGTCCTACTGCTCGCGGGAAGCGGGGTCGGTGGCGGCAGCAGCCTCAACAGGACGGTGGCGGTTGCCGCGAGCCACTGGCTCCGTCTGAGCCACGCGGCCAGCCCTGCGCTCGGCGCGCTCGCGGCGTGCATCGGCCATGAGACTGGTGGAACGGAGTGCGGAGCGGGAGAATAGTACCGCACCCCTACCTGGCGCGCCAAATGTCGGAAGTGGGGCTCCGGGGACCCAAAGGTTCGAACACTGGGGTGAGCTTGTTCCTTCCTCTTGGTCTCCTACCACGGCTAAGCTACGGCGAGGCTACGGCGGGAGCGCGCTGGCATGGAGCGGACCATGGACTCAGTGGTTTACCCAGGTTCAGGCCACCTTGCGGTGTAAAACCCTACTCCTGCTTGGTTTCGATTGTGGTCAGCAACAAGGTGTTCTCGCGTACAAGGTTGAAGGTAGTGGAACCGATCCTCTCTACGGTGGCAGCATTGTCCCTTTTATACCAGCCTTGGTCCTCTTCCCCCCCTCCCCCGAAAACTTAGGCGGGAAGGGTTGCCACACTTGGTGGGTTTTGAAAGGGGACAGGCGCTCAGGCTATCCTGACTAAAGGCGGCCTTCACCTCCCAAAGCGTGATCCATGACGTGCCGGTGGGCTCGGTGATGACCTGCGCCCTGCGCGCCCGCCGTCTTGATCTTCTTTCGCGGATCGGGCAACCTTTGGGGTTGCTTTGGGAAGGTGGACTGCTGGCCTCGCTCCCTTAACACAAAAGGGGAAACCATCTTCATCCGTGCCTGCTGGCACGGCCTCTGTCGCTGCTCGTCGCCGCGCGCGTCACCCATGTGATGGCCACGTGACCGCACAGCCCGACCGAACAACCTTCGTCTTGAGCGCCTTCGGGAGGAAGCCTCGGGAGGCCACCTCGGGAGACTGCCTCGCGAGCGAGCCTCGTGAGGCTGCTGGTGCAGATGCCGAGTCTTGTCGCCGCTCCCTAAGGAGGGGTCCTCAGGAGGCCAAGACCAAGGCCTCATGAGGGGGGTTGGTGAGATGCTTGATGAAGACGGCCTGCCGGGCCCATGTCAGGTGTCACGCCCAGGGCCAAAGGCAGACGGGCCTGGATACCCTGGGTTCCATGGGCCCGACAGACCGTGTGTCCAAAATGGTCATTTCCCACCAGGGAAGGCTGCGGCTATAAATAGCCACCCCGCACCGGCGCTGTCCGGTGGCTGCTCCGTGTGATTCTGAGAAGATTGTTGAGCAACCCCCTCTCCTGAGTCATTTGAATTTAAAATCCACCGAGAGAAAACCCCAGAGCTGAAAAATTAGATAGTGGTTCAGCATCACTCGAATCTAAGTCCGGTACGCTCCGCCTATTACTCTTGAGAGGTGCGAACTCTCTAGACAGTTAGGTGTGAATTTCTTCAGAGACCAAGAGTAATTGTGGTTCTCGAAGAAGAAGTCTGTAAAGGTTTGGAGATCACCTCAATTATCTACCACGAGTGATCGGCATTGGTTGATGAACCAATTGTCGAGGAGAATAGGGCAAAGAGAGTTTATCTTCTGTGTTAAATCACAACCCCTCCAACCAGACGTAGTCCTTTTGCAGAAGGGCGAACTGGTCTACCAAATTCCTTATCGCCATCGAGCATCACTGGTCACCTCTGCTTCTCCTCTTTACATTCGAACTATGTTGTTTGACATATTTCAATCATGTGATTTGTCTCGATGCATGCTTTTAGTTTCCATTCGTTAGTTGGTATTCGCTCACTGTACACTGTTTTCATTCGCCCCGCTGCTGGGTTCCGAGAGTTTTGATATTTCAGAAGAAAATTTAAAACTCTCATTCACCCCCCCCTCTGGTAGACATATTTTGTTACTACAATTGGTATCAGAGCAAGGTACTCCTTGACTCTGTTCATTTTGGTCTAACCACCTTGGAGTTTAAGTATGTCTTTAGTGAGCTACAAGTCGCACCTCAAGATTCCCATCTTCGATGGGACGGACTATCCCTTCTGGAAGGAGAAGATGAAGATCCGTCTCCGAGCTATTGATGATGATATGTGGAACATGGTGCAGAATGGATTCGTGGTTGAAGTGCCCCAGGTCCCCACTGACCTCGAGAAGAAACTTATTCAGATGGATGCTCAAGCCAAAGATGAAATTGGTGGCCATCTCTCTCGTGCTCAATTTCTTCGCTATCGTCAGTGTGAAACTTCAAAGGAATTGTGGGACATTCTCAAAAAGATAAATGAGGGTGTTTCAACTCAGAAAGAAGCTCGCATTGATACTTTTCGGGCGAAGTTCAATCGGTTCAAGCGAATCGGAAATGAATGCTGTCAACAAACCTTCGATCGTCTAAGTGACATTGCAAATGAGCTGCAAGGTCTCGGCACCAAAGACATCACTGATCACGAAGTTGTGAAGAAACTGCTCTGATCCCTTGACAGCTCATTCGACACACTAGTTCTGATGATTCGGGAACGAGCTGATTTCAAAGTTCTCGACTCAGCTGATATCATGGAAAGGCTAAACACCCACGAGGAACAAGAAGAAGAAAAGAGAGATCTCTATGGCTCAAGTCACCGAAAAAGTCATGCTCTCAAGGCTGTGGCTGAATCTTCCTCAGAAGGAAATGCCGATGAAGATTCAGATGACCCAGAAAGGATCAGCAAGGATCTCGCATTAATCACGAAAAGATTCCAGCGCCTTCAAAGGAAAAAATCAGTTTCAGAAGAAAAGATCCAGCAACTCTGGCGGCTCCAAATCTTCATCAAAACCTACTGGAGATTACACCTGCTTCAAGTGCAAAAAGCCAGGACATTTCATTTTGGACTGCCCTCTCTGGGAAGCTGAAATCCGTGCCAGTGGAAGATATGATTCAGGAAACAACCATGGCAAAGGCAAGAGCAAGAGCTATGACTCCGATGATGAGAAGAAAAGGAAGAAGTTGTTCAAGAAGAAGGACAGCTCCTCCTCCAAGTCCTCATCAACATCTTCCTCAAGGAATCCTTCCAAGTCCTCATCCAACCGCAAGAATAGCTCTCGCAAGGCCAAGGCATACATCGGCAAGGAAATGGACTCCGATGAAGAAGAGTCATATGGCTCCGAGGAAGTTGATGAATCTGATGAGGATTCGGATTCTGGCATGGCTGGCATAGCATGCGCCACTACTCCTGTGTCAAACTTCTTTGAGAATCATTCGAGCAATGACGAATCTCCTGCCTACTGCTTCATGGCCAAAGCTTCGAAAGAAAAGGTAACCCCCAAACATCACAAGGCTTACTCCAGTGATCAATTCTCGTTGGATGAGGATGACCATGCTAAACTGATCAAAATTGCTAATATGCAACAAAACTCTCTCGAGAAAATTGAGAAAACCCTCAGGAAATCTGAAGGGTTGTTGGTTGAGGAGATGGAGAAAAATCAGTCGTTGACAGAAGAGCATTCCGCTCTCGAGTCTCGAATGGAAGAATTATCAAATCGTCATGATTTTCTCTCGGCCGACCACGAGAGAATGACTTATGATTACCTGAAAAGGAAATAGGAACTCGAGTCGCTGAGAGAGGCTCATGATGACTTGATCAGAGAAAATTCTCTTCTCACCCAACAACTCGAAGAGAAACCTGAAGTGTTTGTACCTCCCTGCTTAAAATGCCTTGAACGCAGTAACGCTGAATCAAATGCTGAATCTTCTGTGAATGCTAACCCCTCTGTCGAGGAAAATGGTTCTATATTTGATGAAAATGCTAGGTTGAAGGATCTTCTTCAGACAGGAATGTTCAAGTCTCTCAAAGGGCATCAAACCCTGTGTGATGTTCTGAAGAAATCCATTCTTCACAAAAATCCTAGGAAAGAAGGTATCGGTTTCGAAAGGAAACTGAATGAAAATGGCTCCTACTGGGAACCTGATCAATATCCTCACACTGTGTGGGTGCCGGCCAAGAGCAAAACGCTTGATCCAGCTTTACTTTCGGGATATGACTGTCCTATCCCTGAATACTCATATGATGATTCTCTGGACAACTATAAGTTGTTCAAAAACCAATGTGGTGAGGCTGTTGCTCGCTATGTCGGACCAAACAGCAGGAATGGCCCCCCAAAGAAAGCTATCTGGGTGCCTAGGAAAACTATCAAAGCATTGCCTATTACAACGTTACTAACCATGCAGGCTGAAAATGCTCGATACTTCCTGGAAAAGGTTCGACAGAATGAGTACATGCATACCTCATCTAACCACCATACTCATTCATCTGGAAAGAATTTCAATGCATACTCTTTCGATTATGCTCGTACTTATTCAAGTTACAATTCGTATGACTATCGAAAGAAATCATATCCTGCTCGCTCATATGTTTCGAAGCCACCTACAAAGATGTGGGTGGTTAAGAAAGCCTGATTTCTCTGCAGGACTATGTCTCCGGGTGTACCGAATGGATAATGGATAGTGGATGCACTAGTCATATGACCGGAGACAACTCGTTGTTTGTCGACCCCAACTTAACAGCTTCATCTCAGAAGTATGTTACTTTTGGCGACAACAACAAAGGAAAGGTAATTGGGTTAGGTAAAATTGCTATATCCAAGGACAAGAACATTGATGATGTTTTACTGGTTCAGTCTCTTGGATTCAATCTCATGTCAGTTGGCAAACTTTGTGATCTAGGCATGCTAGTTCTATTTTCAAAATCCAAATGCATCGTCTTTATGGCCTCTGACAATTCCTTCGTCTTCGAGGGAAATAGAAAAGGTGATTTATATATTGTGGATTTCTCTAAGGGTCCCTCAGTCCAAACTTGCTTGCTTGCAAAAGCAACCGAAGGATGGCTGTGGCACCGAAGACTTGGTCATGCAAGTATGAGAAATTTGCAGACTCTCGTGAAGAAAAATCATCTTTGTGGCATTCCTGATGTGAAATTCGACAAGGATCGTCTTTGTGGTGCGTGTGAGGCCGGCACATTGGCCAAGAAGCACCATTCGTCAAAAACTGTCATGACCACAACAAGACCTCTGGAAATTCTTCATATGGATTTATTCGGACCTCAAAACTATGCAAGTTTCGGAGGCAGTCATTATGGTCTGGTTATTGTTGATGATTTCTCTCGATACACTTGGGTATTCTTTCTCGAAGACAAAACCTGCACCCAAGACATCTTCAAAAGATTCACTAAGAAGGCTCAGAATGAATATGATGTGCGAATTAAGCATGTCAGAAGCGACAATGGTACTGAGTTCAAAAATACTCATATCGAAGATTTTCTCGACGAAAATGGTATAACTCAGGAATTCTTTGCCGCATACACTCCCCAACAGAATGGAGTTGTTGAGCGAAAGAATAGAACTCTCATCGAAATGGCGAGAACAATGCTCAGTGAGTATAAAACTCCCATTCGTTTCTGGGCTGATCCTATTAACACTGCTTGTCATGTTGTGAATCGTGTTTATCTTCACAAATTCCTTAAGAAAACCTCATATGAGCTTATCACTGGCAAGAAACCGAATGTTTCTTATTTACGTGTTTTCAGTGCACCTTGCTATATTCGTGACATGAATCATAATTCCAAGTTTGCACCTAAGGCACATGAAGGTTTTCTTCTTGGTTATGGCTCAAACTCGCATACTTATCATGTCTATAACTCTCACCATGGGAAAGTTATGGAAACGGTAAATGTGCGGTTTGATGAATCTAACGGCTCTCAAAAGGAGCACCTGCCTAATGTGATAGATGAACCACCGATCTCGGATGCTATTCGGCAAATGGCCATTGGGGACGTCAGGCCAGTCGAAGGAAATACACCTGACTCTTCCGATGAAGATGCTCCCATAGCTCGAACAAGAACACGCCAATCTACTGCCGAAGAAAATGCCACGCCAAACACAAATGGCAACCCAAAGGAAAGTGCAAATCAAAATGGCAATCAAGATGAAAATGGCGATACAAATGCTCATCCTGATGCTGATACTGAGGAAAATGTAAATGATCATCAAGAAGGAAATCCTCTCCCACGAGTGGGAAATTGAGTTGACCCTGCATTAATCCTCGAAGATCTCGAGAATCCAGGTTACCGACCCACAACTCGCTCTCGCACTCATTTGGCTAACTACTGTGGCAGTTTCTCCTTTGTCTCATTGACAGAACAAACCAAGTATGAGGAAGCCATGAATGATCCCGATTGGATGAATGCCATGCAAGAAGAGTTGGTGCAATTCGAATTAAATGATGTGTGGGAATTGGTTGACAAACCGAATCCTAAGAAGCACAATATCATCGGCACAAAATGGATCTTTCGAAACAAGCAATATGAAAATGGCATTGTTGTGAGAAACAAAGCACGTCTTGTCGCTCAAGCGTATACACAGGTAGAAGGTATTGATTTCGGTGAAACATATGCTCCTGTTGCTCGCCTTGAGGCAATTCGTATTCTTCTCGCTTATGCAAACTACAATGATATTCTGCTTTATCAAATGGATGTGAAAATTGCTTTCCTCAATGGTGAAATTGATGAGGAAGTATATGTTAGGCAGCCACCTGGCTTTGAAAACCCTCAGTTCACTAACAAAGTTTTCAGGTTGAAAAAGGCGCTGTATGGGCTGCAGCAAGCCCCTCGAGCTTGGTATGACACTCTGAAGAGGTTTCTGCTCGACAAAGGGTTCAAGCCAGGATCCACTGATTCCACTCTTTTCACTCGTGCTATTGATGGTGATCTATTCGTGTGTCAAATTTATGTGGATGGTATTTTTTTTGGCTGTACTAACAATGCATGTAGCATGGAATTCGAGCGAATGATGTCAGAGAAATATCAAATGTCTATAATGGCGAATTCAAGTTCTTTCTTGGACTGCAAATCCGTCAACAGGACAACAGAATTTTCATATCTCAGGAGAAATATCTGAGAGACTGTCTGAAGAAGTTTGAAATGCAAGATTGCAAACAGAAGGGCTACAAAACTCCTTTCCTATGTGCAACCAGACCTGATATTATGTTAAGTGTTTGTATGTGTGCCCGTTTCCAAGCTGCACCAAAAGAATTGCATCACCAAGCGGTCAAGCGTATTCTGAGATATTTGGCTCACACCCCCAGCTTAGGTTTATGGTATCCTAAGGGAGCACAGTTTGACCTCGTTGGATATTCAGACTCAGATTATGCAAGTGACCGGGTTGACAGGAAATCTACTTCGGGGACATGCCACTTCCTCGGTAGATCCTTGGTATGTTGGTCGTCAAGTAAGCATAATTGTGTCTCGCTCTCTACGGCTGAGGCCGAGTATATTGCTGCTGGCACGTGTTGCACTCAGTTATTATGGATGAAGCAGACCCTGAAGGATTATGGCATCAAGGTCAGAAGATCCCTCTATTGTGCGACAATGAGAGTGCGATCAAAATTGCACATAATCCAGTGCAGCACTCTTGCACCAAGCATATTGAGACCAGACATCATTTCTTACGCGATCATGTTGCTCGAGAGGATATTGTTATTAGTCACGTCAATACCGAAGAAAATCTCGCCGATATCTTCACCAAGCCTCTCGATGAGAAAAGATTTTGTGTGTTACGGTGTGAGCTAAATATCCTAGATTCTGCAAACGTGCAGTAAGCTAGACTCGGCACCCGTACCATCACTTCTACATCTTAGAAGGAATGGGTGCACAACACTCGAAGAGTTTGAAAATTTCGACAAAGTGAAATTTTCTTTTTGAGAGTGAATACATTAACGAAGAACTAGACTAACCGGGTGCCACGATAATTGTGCGATGCTCGGGGTCATACATTTCTTATACGGTGGGGAATGTCCCCACAATTTCTCATCGTTGAGTTGTCTTTTGGTTGAAGTTTTTTTTTGTTAGTCCGAATGTATTTCACTCATAGCTTCTCTCTCGGGTGTTTGTGTTTCTTCGTCTGAGTGAAATACCTAGGACCCTGTTTTTCTCTCTATTCTATCTCTTCCAGTCTATGTTGTTCCGTTATGAATGCACAAAATTCATCTGGCAACGAAACTTTATCTGGTGTCCTTGACCACGTTAAAGTTTCGGTCCGAACTTAATCTGTTTTGGCGGAAGCCGTCCAAAATTTGGGGTTTCCCGCCCAAGTCAGGACCACGTTTTTTGGTGACGGTTGCCACGTGCTCTTCATCAACTGCCAGTTTATCTGGTCCGTTGAATCGCAATAGTCCTCTAACTATGGCCGTCCGATCAGATACACCGGGTGCGGTTATTTCCTCCTCGCATATATATTCTGTGCCGCCAACCTCCCTCAATTCACTTCGCATCTCCGCCACTGTCACTTTCCGAAGCCCTACCGTACTGCTCCACCTCGAGCTCGACGACGTCGATCATCTTCGCCGCTTTGCTGCCGGAAAGAGGTAGCCGGAGTCATTCCTCGCCGCCGCGGATCATCTCCATCCCCGCGCCACCGTAGTCATTGCACATCACCGAGTTAGGGTATGTGTAGTGCGAACTCGTTCTTCCATTCATCCTATTCGAGTTCGTCCACGGTACTAATTGTCTATTTTTACCGCATTTCCCAGATCTTTACTAATAGGTAACTTGTGCGGATGTGGTTTGTAGTAGTCCCTCACATCCAAAAATTTCAGATCTAGGGTTTGTGTTGTGTCTCGTACGAATGGAATGCTTAGCACGTTAACTAGTATATTCTTCGAACCTACTAGTTCGTTCTACACATTTCTTTTATCCGAAACATTTCTCAAAGTCTGCATCTACTTCTTCATCAAAATGATTTCTTTTTCAAAATCTTCCCCGTGTGCATTCGTAACCCTGTCCCCATTTTCCCTCGCATCTATCTTTATTCACAGGGAAATGCAGTCAGTTGAGGATTCGGCTCAACCAGTGAGCCTGGCTAACAGGGATGATGTTGTTCTGGGTACAGCTGACGAATCCAAAGCTCCAAATGCCAAGGGCCCAATGGTAGGCCCATCAACCAGCAAGCAAAAATGAACCGAGCAAAATGCTAACGAGCAAGAAGAGAATGCTCCGAAGAAGAAGAAGGGTGGCAGACAGGCATACACAAACACAGTTGAGTACATCTCTCATGATCGGTACGATACTGTTCCAGGAGAAACCAAACAGTAGAGAGATATGCGTCAACAATGGATTCGACGTCATTGGGTGCGCAAATGGTTCAGCTATGAATTTGTTCATCCTCGGTTTGCTCAAAACTTTGCATTTCATCCACCATGGGGTGACTGCCGGGAAATTTCTCTCATAAAACCAAATGGTCCCAAAGAGAGACCACCTCCTCCACCAAATGCTCATGAGTCCTCCCTTCGCACACCCGAATCTTATCCTGATGAGCTTGCTAAGCGTCAGCGAAATGCCATTAAGCGAGCTAAGAGGGCTGAAAAGCAAAAGGCTCATGAAGAGGAAAATCTTCGCCTTCTCAAAGATGATGTCGAGAAGAAAAAAGCCGAAGGAAAATATGAAGGACGCACTAAACGCAAGCATGATCCCAGCGCAACTGCATCAAAGAGAAAGAGTGCACCAAAGAAGAAAAAGGCTGAACCAGCTGATGAATTTAAAATGAATGATTCTTCGGATGATGACCCTCCGCTCACCAAGGAAGAAGTTGCTGCTACTCTCAGCGAGGAAGTGAATATTACCACTTCAACTGTGTTGCCTGATCTTCGGGTTCATATGGTTCCAGAAGCACCACCGAAGAAGATCACTGCTAGAAAAACTCATGCTACCACTGTCACTATGAAACAACATGTAAACACAACTCCTCATCCAGATGCTATAAATTTGCAAGATTTGGTAGTTGAAACTCCTGTGAGTACTGCCAAGCCTGGCGAAAGTATTCCCAAGCCTGACTTGAAGAAAATCAATGCGCCTACCAAGAAAAATGCTCCACAAGCTACTGCTCCGACGGAGAAGGCTGCTAAGTTTGCGCCTACCTTGACTCAGCCGTTGGCTTCTAAACCTCCTTCCGAGCAAGTTCCTGTGCAGACTGCTCCTATTGCCAAGTCTGATGCTCCTCACTACTATAATCACGTGTTTATCATGGAACAACTTGATAAATTTGTGGACAATCCATTCGATGGTGAAGTGGCATCTCTGCCTATTCCTGCTGAAGTCATTACACAGGCCACTTCCCTAGTTCAAGAAATGAGAGAAGATGCAGTTGACATCAACTCTCTCTCTGCCGAACTAATTGACCTTGATGGTCGAATGAAAACTGCATCTTCAAGATTTGTCATTAAAGCGCTCGAAGACTCTTACAAGGATGTCAACCGTGCCATGACTCTCCTTCGTCGCAGAAGGTTGCGCATTCACACGGATCTAGATGAAATTGTTCGCAAGATCTGTGACAAACATCAAGCAAAAGTCACTGGCTACAATGATCTGGTCAAAGGCCACATTGATCAAGTTGCTCAGCTCAAGAAGAAGCAACGAAAGAGAATTGCGAAGAAAAATGTACCTCCTGCTCCGAAGGACAAATCGCCTGTTCACCCAGTTGCTCAGTTTCCGAAAGAAAATTCTCCTGAGCCAGCTACTCCTTCGAACCCCCCAGTAAAGGACTCGGATGCTCCTCCCTCGCCAAGGCCAACTGAATCAGTGCCTGTGGCATCACCTGCTCGAGCTTATATTCCCTCGCAAAGATCTATTTCTGAGGAAGGTGAAATTCTTCGCTCCAGGCCCCAAGCTTCTCCGGCTCATGAAGCTCCAAAAGTCTCGGCTTCTCCTATTATCAAGCAACAACAGATTCCAGTGGAACAACCTCAACCACCTCCAGTACATGATTCGGCCTCAGTGCCTAAAGTGGATGAACCTACCCTGCTGCCTACTGCCTCTGCGGCACCCTCTGTTGTAACACCTGCTCCATCTCCACTCAAGTTAACTATCGACATAGCGACACGAATCCCAAATGCTGGTTCTTCCGAACGGAAATATGTCTCTGCTCGCCGCACTGACTCAGTTGTATATGGCGATGAATTCTCCTGAAGAAGAACTCAAATACCCATACCCTCGTGAAGAACTACCTTTGTTCTCGTCAGGAGCAAGCGCGAAAGGTCCTCTTTTCAATCGGAATGCGCACCCCAAATTCTTTCAAGATAGTCCGTATGATGGGCCGCGCACTTCGGAATCGCCTCGCTTCTGGACTAAGGAACAGGCCATATATTACTCTCGGGTCCTCTATGAGAGCAGAAAGATATTTCCTCATGAATATCTGAACATTCCTGCAATGCGCAATATTGGCTGTTTCAATCAATTGCTTCAAGATCTGGATGATTTCTGCCTCACCAAGGTATTTGAATTCGAGCATCCCTGGAACAGAGAGATCATTCTTCAGTTCTATGCTACACTGTATATCTCTGGCGATGAATCTGATAGCTCAAAATGGATTCTGAAGTGGATGACTGAAGGAAAACGCATCAAATGCACTTCAACAGATTTTGTCTTGCACTTCAATTTCCCTCGCTTTGAGCATGGTGACACTGAAATTCGGGTTCACAACGTTGATGCCATATCAGATGAAACCTTTCGGTGCACAATGGGTCAAGAAAAGATTCGTGACTACACTGGTCCTCCTCGTCCTGAGCACTTAACCTTCGAGAATCAGACGCTATTTCACATGCTCTCCTATACCATTTGCCCTCTGGCGGGTATGAATCCAGACAAATCCATCTCAGATGTTCTTCGAAATGCTATATATGCAATCTCTAAATGATACATCTTCGACGTGGAAGACATGTTTTTGCGTATTCTGAAGGATTCTGCCCAATATCCCTTCTGCATCAAAGTTTTCACGCCCTGGATCCAGAAAGTTATTGATCATGCTATGCGCACAATGTATCTTGCGAAGGAAAACCATAAAAGCTTCATACCTCCTGTTCGCGATACCTTGCAAGTCATGGAAGATATTACTTCGGGTAAATCGCCCGCATCAAGCCCCCAAGACTATCACAAGCAATTTGACGGGCCACGTCTTCCTCAGCGCGACCGAAAGATTTCACCTCAACCTCCATCGCAACTCGAAGTTAGTTTGCGTACACAACAACTGCTGCTGCAGCATATCACCGAGGATCGACGCGAAATAGAACATCTCACCTCCGAGCTAAATTCTCTCAACAATCGCACCAGAATCATGCATCTCATAGCTGATGAAAACAAGAAGAGACTCTGGAAATTTCTTCGCAAGTTCTTCACCGAGAAACAACTCCTGAATGTCAATCTCCAAGAGCTCTATGATTATATTGACAAAGGCTTCACTATTGAAGATTTTCAAGATCGGAGTATCCCTCCTCTTCCTGTTCATGAGCCAGCCACTGATCTTCTTCATCTCAAGCTTCGCAAAATGCTTGACGAGTCTGAAGCCACCTCACCGACCAAAAAACCTACCGAAGGCAATGTGCTATCCCGTGTTCCTCCTGTGGCTCCTCCACATACACCCTCGCCTGCTCAGCCCCACGTTATTATCCCTGAAGGAAAATCTGATGCTGCTGAAGTGAAGACAATCCGGTCACTTCCGAAGAAGAAGTCACCTCGGACAGTTCTTCTGGAGATGCCACCGATTGAACCAAGTTCTGCGTTTTTGCAGATATTCGTCACCTTTTTGACACTAGTTGACAAAAAGGGGGAGAATTACATCGAGTCTCGATAGATTTGCTTTCTGTGTTTCGTTGGTTTTGGTTCATTGGTTTTGGTTTCATGCGTGTTTAAAACTTCTGGCTTAAGCTTATCTGTACTAAGTTGTAAAACTCGATAACTTCTGTGCTGTAATGTTAATAACCCCTCCTGCTGCACTATTTCTCTCGAAGCACTTGTTTTGCAGGTGGAATTATTATCAGAAGTTATGAATAATTGCACTACGATCTCGATGGATTATATCTCATCAGTGCGAATCACTGTCTCGAATGATTAAAATTTCCTCAGTATACTTCAATACTTGCAGGAGAATTTATCTCATATTTTTTCCCTGCATACATTTAGGGGGAGTCTATTTCATCATCGAGCAAAGTAACACTTACTCACTCTTGTTGGAATTACTTTTTACCTATCTATCTCCACTTCGATGATTATCTGTTTTGTCAACAATCGTCCAAAAAGGGAGAGATTGTTGGTGCAATAATTTGCCTCCTTATGTTTTGGAGATTGTTGATACGTCTCCAACGTATCTATAATTTTTGATTGTTCCATGCTGTTATATTATCAATCTTGGATGTTTTTATAAGCATTTACAGCAATTATATATCATTTTTAGAGACTAACCAATTAACTTAGTGCCTAGTGCCAGTAGCTGTTTTCTGCCCTGTTTTGTTTTACAGAAAATCAATACCAAACGAAGTCCAAATGCCATGAAACTTTTTGGAGATTTTTATTGGACAAGATAAACACTAGAAGCTTCGGGAGGAGGCCAGAAGATGAAGCAGTGGGCCACGAGGCACCAGGGCGCGCCCTAGGGGGTGAAGTGCCCTGGTACCTCGTGGGGCCCACAGAGCTCCGTTTGACCTAATTCCTCCACTATAAATTCAGAAAAAATCAGAAACCCTTAGGGGAGTCCACGAAATACTTTTTCCGCTGCTGCAAGTTTCTGTTCTCGAGAGATCCCATCTGGAGGCCTTCTCCGGTACTCCGCCGGAGGGGGAATCGATCATGGAGGGGCTCTACATCAACCTTGCTGCCCTTCCGATGATGCGTGAGTAGTTTACCATAGACCTTCGGGTCCATAGTTAGTAGCTAGATGGCTTCTTCTCTCTTTTTGATCTTCAATAGAATGTTCTCCTCGATGTTCTTGGAGTTCTATCCGATGTAATCACTTTTTGCGGTGTGTTTGTTGGGATCCGATGAATTGTGAGTTTATGATCAGATTATCCATGAATATATTTGAGTCTTTGCTGCACTCTTTTATGCATGATTATTATAGCCTCGTATTTCTTCTCCGATCTATTGATTTGGTTTGGCCAACTAGATTGATTTATCTTGCCATGGAAGAGGTGCTTTGTAATGGGTTCGATCTTGCGGTGCTCAATCCCAGTGACAGAAAGGGACATGACACGTATGTATCATTTCTATTAAGGGTAAAAAGATGGGGTTTATTCATACGTGAGTTTATATTGTCTACATCATGTCATCGTTCTTAAAGCATTACTCCGTTCTTTATGGACTTAATACACTAGATGCATGCTGGATAGCGGTCGATGTGTGGAGTAATAGTAGTAGATGCAGGCATGAGTCGGTCTACTAATATTGGACGTGATGCCTATATACATGATCATTGCCTTGGATATCGTCATGATTATTTGCTTTTCTATCAATTGCCCAACAGTAATTTGTCTACCCACCGTATGCTATTTTCTTGAGAAAAGCCTCTATTGAAAACTATGGCCACCGGGTCTATCTAAATCATATTACTAAAACCCTAAAAATATTGCTGCCATTTTCTTTTATTTATTTTATTTTGTATTTTTGTTTCAATCTTTCTATCTATCACAGGCAATTTAAGCTTGCAATTAACCACCGAGGGATTGACAACCCCTCGTTTGCGTTGGGTGCAAGGGTTTGTTGTTTGTGTGCAGCTGCTGCTAACGAGGTGTTGTGTGATTCTCTTACTGGTTCG
Source organism: Elymus sibiricus (assembly GCA_039707655.1). Taxonomy (NCBI): domain Eukaryota; kingdom Viridiplantae; phylum Streptophyta; class Magnoliopsida; order Poales; family Poaceae; genus Elymus; species Elymus sibiricus. The sequence goes on from CM077674.1 coordinate 311,533,822, forward strand.
ATAACCTTGGTTTCATAACTGAGGGAAATACTTATCTCTACTGTGCTGCATCATCCCTTCCTCTTCGGGGAAATACCAACGCAAGCTACAAGTAGCAATTGTTGACATAAACAGTAAGGGACTGATGTGTTTGCTAGTGCTCACAGAGTAACAGGTCCCTGGAGTCAAGAGGAGTTTGGTTCAAACTCCAAAGATAATCCCCTGCGTGGCAGTGAAGGTTATCACCGAAGATTATGATGACAAGAGTGACCCCTCAAAAATTGCTGATGCAAAGCAATTGGTTCGGTGCTCGTCCGAAGAAAGTGACTGCGGCCGAAAAGATTGAAGACGAAGTGAAGATGTAGCATTTATTTCGGGTTTCTCTTCTCTTTATTGAGTCATAGGACCACCGTACTACTAAGAGGGGTGTAGTGTTCGAAACTTTGGTTCTCTGATGCTAAACCAAAATCCTATGAAAGTTGCGAGATAAATCTCTTTGTGTTCCGAGCAAATACTTGCCAGCAAGAGACTGTGATCTTCTTCGCTGTGAGAGATTTGTCTCTGACCGAGGAGTTAGCATTACTTGTTCCTCAAGTAATGTTACCATTGCTCTTAAAATCCGACCGTTGTGAACGTGTCGGTTGGCCATTGGCTGGACCGCGTGTCCAAAATGGTCATTTCCCACCAGGGAAGGCTGTGGCTATAAATAGCCACCCCGCACCGGCGCTATCCGGTGGCTGCTCCGTGTGATTCTGAGAAGATTGTTGAGCAACCCCCTCTCCTGAGTGATTTGAATTTAAAATCCACCGAGAGAAAACCCCTGAGCCGAAAAATTAGATAGTGGTTCAGCATCACTCGAATCTAAGTCCAGTACGCTCCGCCTATTACTCTTGAGAGCTGCGAACTCTCTAGACAGTTAGGTGTCAATTTCTTCAGAGACCAAGAGTAATTGTGGTTCTCGAAGAAGAAGTCTGTAAAGGTTTGGAGATCGCCTCAAGTATCTACCACGAGTGATCGGCATTGGTTGACGAACCAATTATCGAGGAGAATAGGGCGAAGAGAGTTTATCTTTTGTGTTAAATCACAACCCCTCCAACCAGACGTAGTCCTTTTGAAGAAGGGCGAACTGGTCTACCAAATTCCTTGTCGCCATCAAGCATCACTGGTCACCTCTGCTTCTCCTCTTTATATTCGAACTGTGCTATTTGACATATTTCAATCATGTGATTTGTCTCGATGCATGCTTTTAGTTTCCATTCATTAGTTTGTATTCGCTCACCTTACACTATTTTCATTCGCTCTGCTGCTGGGTTCCGAGAGTTTTGATATTTCAGAAGAAAATTTAAAACTCCCATTCACCCCCCCCCCCCCTGGTAGACATACTTCGTTCCTACAGTTATCAAGACCGTTTTCTTGCGCCGTTATCGGGGAGCAATAGCATGGGGTTGATATTCTCGTGTGTGCTTGTTTGCTTTATCACTAAGTAGTTTTTATTTTCTATTCTAAGATGTTCTCTATCTTTAGTTATGGATATGGAACACGAAACACCAAACAAATTAGTTGTACTTGCTACACATGGAGATGGGGAACCTCCTAAAACCCTCGATGCTGGTTATGTGAAAAACATTAAATACTACTTTGATAATCCTGATAAATCTCCATTGAACTTGATAATGGGATATACTTTGGATCAATGGGAATACTTTAGGGATTATCGCTTGTCTCAAAAAGGGAAACACTTATGGGATCAAATTAATTATTTGCAATGGTATGCTTGGAATTTATGCTCAAGATATGATTATACTTGTTGCTCTAAGATGAAGGCTCCACACCTTCCCTTCTCATGTGAATTTAATGATAATAAAACCTTGGCTTCTTATGCTAATGGTATATATGATTACTATGATGTGGAACAAATAGAAGAATTTGTTGCTTTTAAGGGTGCTTATGAAATTGAATCTTTGTTTGAAAAGTATGAAAATTATGATGATGTTGTTTACAGATCTCAAAATTATGCTATACTTAAATATTGCTATGAGAATTATAAATACAATGCCTATATTGATGAATTTATTGAGAAAGTCTCCGTTGTCCAAGAAGAGACTAATATTTTGCAGGCTCCTATGGAAGAAGAAATTGATGACACTGTGAGCTCATTAGATGAAAAAGATGACGAGGAGAGCGAAGAACAAAAGGAGGAAGAGAGGATTAGCTACCCGTGCCCACCTTCTAATGAGAGTAACTCTTCAACTCATACATTGTTTAATTTCCCTTCGTGCTTACCGAAGGATGAATGCTATGATAATTGCTATGATCCCTTTGATTCGTTTGAAATATCCCTTTTTGATGAACTTGATGCTTGCTATGCTTGTGGCCAAGATGCCAATATGAATGATGCTTGTGAAGATGAACTTGCTATAGTTCCTTATGTTAAGAATGAAATTGTTGCTATTGCACCCACACATGATAGTCCTATTATCTTTTTGAATTCTCCTAACTACACTATATCAGAGAAGTTTGTGCTTATTAAGGATTATATTGATGGTTGCGTTTTACTATTGCACATGATAATTTTGATGGATATAATATGCATGTGCTTGCTGCTCCTAATTGCAATTATTATGAGAGAGTAACTACATCTCCACCTCTATATGTTTCCAATACGATAAAATTGCAAGAAACTGTTTATGCTATGTATCGGCCTTTATTATGTGTGCATGAATTGTTCTCTTATGACATGCCGATGCATAGGAAGAGAGTTAGACTTTCTCATTGCATGATATATGTTGCTTTGTGCTCACTACTAAATTACAAATGATTGTTAATTAAAATTGGCTTTGATATACCTTGGGATCCGGGTGGATCAATTACTTGAGCACTTTATGCCTAGCTTAATGGCTTTAAAGAAAGCGCTACCTGGGAGACAACCAGAAGTTTTAGAGAGTCATTTTATTCTGTTGTGTGCTTTTAAAAAGTTTAAAAACAAAAAAAATATAGAGGGGAACCTAAAACTTTTACAAAAAGAAAAGTGAAAGTGAGACAGATGAGCAATGTGGAAGTGGGTGCTAGCCTTGAACTTTGTTCATGGCCATGGAAACTTTGTGAACTTTGATTACAGAAACTTTTCAACAAAAATAATTATCCCCTTGTACAAATCTATTGTATTATAAAAATAATGTGCCAAGTAATGCCTTTGGGATGATTTGGATGATAGTATGGTAGATGCTGTTGGAAAACAGAATCTTTTGCATCCAGTGATGGAATTTGTTTTTTCGCTAGAGTGCCAGAACCTTCTGAATTTTTTACACAGTATTTATATATGAATTGCCCACGTTGTCCTAATTTTTAAGAATTTTTGGAGTTACAGAAGTATGACTATAATTCAGATCTTTACAGACTGTTCTGTTTTAGACAGATTCTGTTTTTGTTGCATAGTTTGCTTATTTTGATGTATCTATGGATCGTATCGGAGGGTATGAGTCATGGAGAAGTTGGAGTACAGTAGAATTATGCCAATATTAAATGTGAATCAATTTACAACAGTACTTAGAGTTTAAGATTTAATTGTTATACTAACGGATCTCACGAGGTTTCTGTTGAGTTTTGTGTGCTGAAGTTTTCAAGTTTTGGGTGAGACTACGATGGATAAAGGAATAAGGAGCGGCAAGAGCCTAAGCTTGGGGATGCCCAAGGCACCCCAAGGTAATATTCAAGGAAGACTCAAGCGTCTAAGCTTGGGGATGCCCCGGATGGCATCCCCTCTTTCGTCTACAATCTATCGGTATATCACTTGGAGCTATATTTTTTATTCATCACATGATATGTGTTTTACTTGGAGCGTCGTCTATTTTTTCTTTTTCTTTTAATAATGTACCATGCTGGTATGAGATAGTACTTGGTTGATTTATAGAATGCTCTTTGCACTTCACTTATATCTTTTGAGTATGGCTTTATAGAATACTTCATGTGCTTCACTTATATCATTTGAAGTTTGGATGCCTGTTTCTCTACATATAGAAAACCATTATTTGTAGAATGCTCTTTTGCTTCACTTATATTTATTAGAGCGTGGGCAAGTCTTTTGTAGAAATAATTAAACTCTCATGCTTCACTTATACCTATTTAGAGAGTCAACATGAATTGGTCATTCACATGGTTAGTCATAAAATCCTACATAAAACTTGTAGATCACTGAATATGATAAGTTTGATTCCTTCCAATAGTTTTGCCATATTAAGATGGTAATATGGGGGAGGTACTAGTATATGATTGTGGTTTAGTAAAAATATTGGTGTTAAGGTTTGTGATTACCGAAGCATGCACGTATGGTCTGTCGTTATGCTAAGAAGTTGGAGCATGATTTATTATTGATTGTCTACCTTATGAGCGGCGGTCGGGGACGAGTGATGGACCTTGTCCTACCAATCTATCCCTCTAGGGGCATGCGTATTAGTACTTTGCTTCGAGGGCTAATAAACTTTCGCAATAAGTATGTGAGTTCTTTATGACTAATGCGAGTCCATGGATTATACGCACTCTCACCTTTCCGTAATTTGCTAGCCTCTTCGGCACCGTGCATTTCCCTTTCTCACATCGAGAGTTGGTTTCACCGGTGCATCCAAACCCCGTGATATGATATGCTCTATCACACATAAGCCTCCTTATATCTTCCTCAAAATAGCCACCATACCTACCTATCAAGGCATTTCCATAGCCATTCCGAGATATATTGCCATGCAACTTCCATCATCATCATATACATGACTTGAGCATTCATTGTCATATTGCTTTGCATGATCGTAAGATAGCTAGCATGATATTTTCATGGCTTGTCTATTTTTTGATATCTTTGCTACGCTAGATCATTGCACATCCTGGTACACTGCCAGAGGCATTCATATAGAGTCATCTTGTATAGTTTTTTTTATCGAGTTGTAAGTAAATAAAAGTGTGATGATGATCATTATTAGAGCATTGTCCCAGTGAGGAAAGAATGGTGGAGACTAATGAGTCCTCGAAAAAGTGGGGATGAGGTCCATGAGACTATTCTAAAAAAAGGGCCAAAAAGAGCCCACAAAAAAAAGATAAAAAAAAGAGAAAACAAAAAAAATGAAATGAGAGAAAAAGAGAGAAGGGGCAATGTTACTATCCTTTACCACACTTGTGCTTCAGAGTAGCACCATGTTTTTCATATAGAGAGTCTCCTATGTTGTCACTTTCATATACTAGTGGGAATTATTCATTATAGAACTTGGCTTGTATATTCCGATGATGGGCTTCCTCAAACGCCCGAGATCTTCATGAGCAAGCAAGTTGGATGCACACCCACTTAGTTCGCAGTTTGAGCTTCCATACACTTATAGCTCTTGGTGCATCCGTTGCATGGCAATCCCTACTCCTCGCATTGATATCGATTGATGGGCATCTCCTGTGACGCCCCTGCTCGACCGTGCACTAATCATACATGCAAACGTGCACGCTCGAGATCAGAGACTCACGGGAAGATATCACAAGACAACTCTAAACTCAAATTTAAACATAAATCATCATATTACAAGCCAGGGGTCACGAGGACCCGAATACATAAGTCATACAAACCATAATATCTGGGTACAGACATACTTAGCCATGTTTGCCTTAAGAAGGCTAGCACAAACAACGACACTGATCGAAGAGGCGCAGGCCTCCTGCCTGGGAGCCTCCGAACTACTCCTGGTCGGCTGGCTCAACCCAGTAGTACGTGCCTCCGGGACTCTCCTGGTAGTAGTCTCCTGTGGTGGCGTCTGGCTCCTAGGCTCCGTCGTCTGGTCGCAAGTATCGGGTATGAGGGAAAAGAATAGCAAAGCAACCGTGAGTACTCATCCAAAGTACTCGCAAGACTGACATCAGAACTATGCTAAAATGCATTATATCAAAGGAGTGGGGCTATATCTACTGACTGAACTGCAGAATGCCAGAATAGAGGGGGAGAGGCCTAGCCTATCGAAGACTAGCATCTTGCAGCATTTCTTGCAGCATCAGAAGAGAGTAGAGCAAGATAATATATATCAAACATAGTTTAGTAACACCCTGAGATCCTTCCTTGACTACCCTGCGAGAAAGTGATCCCGAGAGCAGTAGTAACAGTTTAGTATTGTGACAGTAACCATTTGTAGTTGTAGCAGATCAAGATACAACTCTGAGCGTCCTGTTACCGTGGACACGGCTATTCGAATAGATAACTTTCCTGCAGGGGTGCACTACTGTTACCCAACACGCTCGATCACATCTGGCCGGACACACTTGCTGGGTAATGCCTGGCCTTGGGAGATCGACACGACGCAGTCCTACCTAGGCTCAGTAGAGAGGTCAACACGCCGGTCTAAATCCTAAGCACGAAGGGGTCTTGGGCCATCGCCCTTCGCACTCCTGCACGTTGCGTGGCTGGTCGGGGCCCAAGCGCGACACTGTATACACAAGTGACATAGCCAGCCCACCCCAACAATCAGGCCGCATCTCTGAGCTGTGACATCTGAAGAGCTTTCGGCTGATACTACGACGTAGAGGGCCCCATTAAACCATTATCACACGTGGTGGTAGTGCGTATAGGCACGTAGCCAACTCAGATCAAATACCCAAATCTGTTAAGCATGTTTAGTAACTCGCAGAGACGAACAGGGCTCCTGTCGCTCCGACTTGGTAAAACATGTCGCGCGGGTACTCTTGGAGCCGACCCGTCTTTAATGTGATACACTCGCGGGCACCCTTGGGGCCAGCCCGACTTTAGCAATTTAAAGTATGACAGTAATGTAGACATTTCCGTGATCCTCACCCAGAGTGATCACGGCCCAGTAACAAGCATGGCATACGGACAAGGGTGAAGGGCCACCGATGAAGCAGTAGCACAGCTAACTAAGCATTGTGGGACAGCAGGTAGAGTATCAATAGCAGACAACAAAATCAGGCTATGCATCAGAATAGGGGCTATCGGAATAGTAGCAGGGGCAATTCTAATGCAAGCATAAGAGAGAAGAGATGGGCGATATCTTATGATCAAGGGGGTTTTGCTGGCTTGGAAGCTCAGCTGAAGGGGTCTGGTCGTCGGCGACGTCGTCGTACACTGCAGCGTCGTCGGCAGTCTCGGGGGCTATCGGGAGAGAAGGAGGGGGAAGAAACAATAAATACACAGCAATAATGCAACAGCGATGCATGACATGCCTAAATGATATGCAGAGGTGTTATACTGCCTATCTAACTGATTTAGTTAATTTAGGAATTTATTTGGATTTCTTTTATTAAGGTTAAGCACTATTAATTTATCGGATACGGGCAAAATGTCCCATGTTCAGTATGTTAGAGGGGTGTGGCAGGCATGTGGATAGGTTATTCAGATTCTACACATTTTTCTGATCATTTTTCATATATAAATTATTTTCATCCGAGTTACGGTTTATTTTATATGATTTTTCAAAGTTTTAATCATTTTCTGGAATTATTTAAATTAGAATTATCTGAAACAGTAGCCAGTGACATCATCATGACGTCAGCAAGGCGTCATCAGTCAACAGGTCCGCTGACCAGTCAAACCTGACCAGTGGGTCCCACTGGTCAGTGACTGTTTAAATTAAAAGGAGTTTATTTAATCTAATTAACCTAATTAGCAGGTGGGCCCACCCTGTCAGTGGCTAATTAACTAATTAATTTAATTAACAATTTAATTAACGTTTTATTTATTTTTAAAAGTCATTTAATTGGGCGGGACCCACATGTCAGTGAGATGGGGCCGCCACGTCAGCGGTGGACCGGGTCAACGGGGCCCGCGGACCCACCAGTCAGCGGCACAGGGGCCCCACACGTAAGGCCACGTCGGCGACGACCGGCGACGTCGCCGGAATCACGCCGACGACTAAATCCGCGGTGGCGCGGCCACGGGTGTCGTCGGAAATCGCGCACAGGGCACCGTTTTGGACGCGGTTGGGCGCGTCCGAACGGGGAGACGACGCTGCGTCGATCTACGGCGGTCTCGCGGGCTAACTCAGCCGGAGTCGAACGCTACGACCTCGCCGGCGGCGAGGTATTTCGGGCGAGCTACGGGATCGATGCTACGGCGTGCTAGCGAGCAAGTTAAGCGGCTGGGGAGACTCTACGCGGCACGGCGAGTCGAATGAACTCATGCGCATGACCAAATGGTCGCCGGATGGTCGCCGGCGACGAGGTTAGGCGGAGGCGGACTCGGGCATGTCGGAGAATCGGGGCTAGGGGCCGAATCCGACGGCGAGAGGAGAGGGAGAGGTAGAGAGGCTCACGGGGAGCCGGTAGAGGAAGGCAGCGGGCTCGGGGGAGGCTCGACGGCGACGTATTTAACGGCAAGGCGGTGGCGACCGTAGGAGGAAGACGAGCTCGAGGAGGTCGCGGGGGAGGCGCGGCGCAAGTTCCATTGGGCGAAGAGGAAGCAGACGAGGCAGGCGGAGCGATTGAGCCCGGTCTCAGGCGCTGGGGACGACGGTAACCACGGCAGCGAGCTCAGCCATGGCGGCGGCGGCGGCGACGGGTGCTGGCGCGGGGAGGAAGAAAGCGGCGAGGGGAGAGGGAAAAGATCTCGGGGAGGTGGCTAGGGTTTCCAGGGGGCTGTTCTTATCCGCCTCGATCTCCTGTAGCGGCGTGGTCGATGGGGAGGGCGCGGCTGCGGCTAGCCAGCGACGACGCGGTCGGACACGCGAGCGACCGGGGAGGAACAGGAGAAGGAGGGAGGCGAGGTGGGCTGGGTCGGCGCGGTGACTTAGGCCCAGGTGCGCTGGCCTTTTTCTTTTTTCCTTCTTTTCTTTTCTGTTTTTCTATTTTTGTTTCTGTTTTGTACTTTCTATTTTCTCTAATACAATTTTGTGAAATATGAATCATGCCCAATTAAATACAGTGCAATATTATCTACCACCAGAAATTGGTTTGGAGTTAAAAGAATTTTATTTGAATTTTATTTAAATAGAAAGGCATTAATTATTGCTGTCTGGTTCTATTTTGATGATGTAAGGGTCATTTAACTAATTCAATTAATGTTGATTATATTTTTATAAATGCTATTAGATTATTTGCAATTACATGAACATTTTAGTTTCTGGTTTTGAACAACTTTCATCTTCACTTTAAATCTGAATTTCAGTTTGAATTGGAATTTGAAATGAGATATGAGCAAATGATGATCAAGCACTGTTAAGTAGGGTGACATGGCATTATCAAGTGGTGATCACTGTAGCTATTACATGGGGATGTTACAATTCTCCTCCTCTAAAAGAAATTCTCGTCCCGAGAATTAAGAGGTAGGCTGAAAGAGAGCGGGGTATTCTTCACGAAGACAATCTTCGCGTTCCCAAGTGGCTTCATCTTCAGAATGATTTGACCACTAAACTTTAAGGAACTTGATTGCTTTCTGACGGGTTCGATGTTCAGCTTGATCAAGAATACGGATCGGATACTCTTGATAAGAAAGATCGTCTTGCAATTCAAGCATTTCATGATCCACGGCTCGAATTGGATCCTTGAAGCAGCGTCGGAGTTGCGACACATGAAAGACATCATGAACTTGAGAGAGGTTTGGCGGCAATTCCAATTGATATGCCACTTCTCCTCGACGGGCGAGAATGCGAAAGGGGCCAATGTAGCGAGGAGCTAACTTGCCCTTGATCCCAAATCGGTGAGTGCCCTTCATCGGAGTAACACGAAGGTAAGCTTGCTCGCCAGGTTGATAGACCATTACCTAGTGTTTTCGATCATAGTTGCTCTTCTGACGAGACTGAGCAGTTTTCAAATGTTCACGGACAATGCGGACTTGTTCTTTAGCTTGCTGAATACTGTCCGGTCCAACGAGTGATCGTTCCCCAGTTTCCGACCAATTCAGAGGGGTTCGACACTTACGTCCATAGAGAACTTCAAAGGGTGCCATCTTCAAACTAGCCTGATAGCTATTGTTGTAAGAGAACTCGGCATACAGGAGAGATTCCTCCCATTTCTTACCGAATGAGATGACACAAGCTCGAAGCATATCTTCAAGCACTTGATTGACTCGTTCAACTTGTCCCTGGGACTGGGGGTGAAAAGCGGTGCTGAAGGACAAATGAGTTCCCATAGCTTCCTGGAAACTGTTCCAAAATCTTGAGGTGAAAAGGCTGCCACGATCTGAACTGATCTCCAACGGAACACCGTGAAGTGACACGATTCTGGAAACATATAAGTCTGCTAACTGGCTAGTAGTGATTGTCTCCTTGATTGGCAGAAAGTGAGCAACCTTTGCGAATCGGTCAATGACGACAAAAATAGCATCATGACCCTTCTGCGATCTGGGAAAACCAGTGATGAAGTCCATTTCGACCTTGTCCCATTTCCATTCAGGAATATCAAGTGGTTGCAGAAGTCCAGCAGGCCTTTGATGTTCTGCCTTGATGCAACGGCAAACATCACACTCAGACACATAGCGAGCAATGTCATGCTTCATATCAGGCCATCAGTACCATTGACGGATGTCTTGGTACATCTTGGTGCTACCAGGGTGAATTGACAGAGGTGTGTCATGAGCTTCTTTCATAACATCCGAACGAGAGTCCAGATTATGCTTTCTGGGGACCACTAGGCGGCCTTTGAAGAACAAGGCACCATCATCATCAACATGGTAGAATGAAGAGTTTCCCTTGGAGAGGTATTTCTTAATCTTTTCAACTTCAGAGTCGTATTTCTGTCTCGTCTTGATATTGCACTCGAGGTCCGGTTCAACAACCAGGGTATTGAGATAACCCTGTGGAACAATATGAAGGTTCAACTTGCGAAGCTCTTCATAGAGAAGAGGTTGTGCTTGCTGAACCATGAGGTTGTTGCAGTAAGACTTGCGACTCAATGCATCGGCCATTACATTAGCCTTGCCAGGGGTATAAGAGATATCCATGTCATAATCGGCTATTGTCTCGAGCCATCTTTGTTGACGGAGGTTCAAATCTGGTTGAGTATACAGATACTTCAGACTTTGGTGGTCCGTGTATATCTCGTAACGATTACCGAGGAGGTAATGTCGCCACAGCTTCAGAGCATAAATAACTCCTGCTAACTCGAGATCATGAGTTGGATACTTATCTTCATGAGGACGCAATTGACGAGAGCCATAAGCAATCACTTTACGCTCTTGCATTAGGACACAGCCTAATTCTTGACGGGATGCGTCGCAATATATCACAAAGTCCTTACGGGAATCAGGGGGAGCTAGCACTGGGGCAGATGTCAGCTTGTCTTTGAGTGTCTGAAAACTTTCCTGACATTTCTCTGTCCACTCAAACTTAACGTCTTTGTGGAGCAAATCAGTCAGTGGCTTGGCAATCTTGGAGAAGTTCTCGACGAATCGGCGGCAATAGCTAGCAAGACCGAGGAAACTTCTGACTTGCTTTACATTCTTCGGGGGAGTCCAGTCAAGAATAGCCTGAACTCGTTCTGGGTTAACGGCAATGCCATCTTTGGAAATCACATGACCAAGATAGGTCACCTCAGATAACCAGAATTCATACTTGGAAAACTTGGCATACAGTTGATGTTCTCGAAGCCTCTCCAATACAAGCCGAAGATGTTCGGCGTGTTCTTCTTCATTCTTGGAAAATATAAGAATATCATCCAAACAAACCATGATGAACTTGTCGAGGTAGTCCATGAAGATATAATTCATCAATCGAGAGAAGGTTGCTGGAGCATTAGTTAATCCGAAGGACATAACGGTGTACTCGTATGATCCATAGCGAGTAACGAAAGCGGTCTTCGGAATATCCTCCTTACGAACTCGGATTTGATGGTAACCCAACCTCAAGTCGAGTTTAGAGAACACAGAGGATCCAGCAAGCTGATCATAAAGATCGTTGATCCGGGGAAGTGGATATTTGTTCTGGATTGTTGCTTGGTTAATAGGCCGATAGTCCTGGACCAATCGGTTTGTCCCATCCTTCTTCTTAACGAAGAGAGAAGGTGCTCCCCAAGCACAAGAACTGGGGCGGATGAAACCCTTTTTCAGTGACTTGTCGATTTCCTCCTTAAGCTCAAGGAGTTCATGCGGCGGCATCTTGTATGGGCGCTTAGCAATAGGGGTGGTGCCCGGTTTTAAGTCGATGACGAACTCAACGGCTCTAACCGGGGGTATTCCTGGAAGTTCTTCCGGAAAGACGTCCGGAAAATCACGAACAACTGGAATGTTCTCAATTCCTTCAAGAGGTGAAGCGTTCAATGCATTCAGAGCATATATCTGAGCTTCGGCATTCCGAGTAATGCGGGCGGTGTAGTTCACTATCTCGTCGGAGGGGTGAAGGAGTTGGACGACTTTGGTGGCACAATTGATTGAAGCAATGTGAGCTTTCAACCAATCCATTCCCAGAATGAGGTCTATCGTAGAAGATTTCAAGATGATAGGTGAAACAAGGAATTCAAGTCCTTTGATTTCAACAGTGACGTTGTGTGCCATCATGGAGGTACGACAGTGGCCTCCAGGGGTGCGGACAACCATTTGTAGGTTCATGTTTTCAAATGCAATGTCATGCGATAATGCGAATGCTTCTGACATGAATGAATGTGATGCTCCTGAATCAAATAAAACAGAAGCAGGTACTGAGTTAACGAGAAGGGTACCCATCACAGTATCAGGTTGATCCTGAACTTCTTCAAAATCAACGTGGTAAGCTTGTCCACGTCCATAAGCAGCAGGCCCGGTATTATAGTTGCGGGTCTGATTGTTGCCACGACCATTGCGAGGAAAAGCCAATTGGTTCTGATTCTGGCGGCAGTCCTTGGCAAGGTGACCTGGTTTGCGACACTTGAATCACAGACCATCTTCAGGACGAAGAGGAGCAGCACGTGGTGGAGCAGCTTGAGCTCTGGGCTGCCTCGGTGGTGGAGGAGGCAGACGGGGTGCAGCATAGGAAGGCTTCAGCGCAGGGGCAGTTGGACGATACATGCTGTTGGGGATCCACATCTTACGCCTTTGTCCTGAGCTCGAAGATGAGCCAATGTCACGGTTGCGCTTGATTGAATCCCTATATTCCATCTGAGCGGTCTCAACCTGGATGGCCTTGTTCACCAGAGTGGCGAAGTCGGCGAAGTCATGCACAGCAAGTGCAAGCTTGAGGTCTGGGTGGAGTCCATCGCGGAATTTCTCCTGTCTGCGTGCATCTGTGGCAATGTCTTCTTCAGCATAGCGGGACAAGTTAAGGAACTCCCGTTGATAATCTTCGACAGTCTTACTGCCCTGAGTGAGGTTGCGAAACTCCCTTTTCTTCCGGTCCATTATTCCCTGAGGAATGTAGCGGGCACGGAAAGCAGTCTGGAATTCGATCCAGGTAATGACTTTCCCCTCAGGTAGTGAACGCCTGTGGGTGGACCACCATTGAGCAGCGGGGCCTTTCAAGAAGTAGGACGCGAAGGTGACTAGGTTTTCAGGGGCGACACTGGCAGATTCCATCTCGTAGGCAATGTCGCGAAGCCAGTCATCAGCATCCAACGGCTGTTCAGAGTTGCGGTAAACAGTTGGGTTGAGACGCACAAACTCCTGCAGAGTTATTGGGGCAGCTGGCTGATTCTGAGCATTCTGGTTCTGCTGCGGGAACTGAGCCATAATTCCAACCATGAACTGGCGGTTCAGTTCGAATTGCTGCATCATAGCTGCCATATAGTCTGGCGGTGGTGGCCTTTTGGGAGCACAGCCACGACCACGAGCACCTGGCCTAACCATCCTGCTAAAATTTAACAGGGGGTAGTTTAGTAAAAGTAACCGCAAGTGTTTAGAGACAATCATGATGTAACACGACAATGAATAAACAGTGCAATAGATACATAACAGTAGTCAATTAAGACATACAGATCCATACACAGAGTCGGTTACACGCGGACAACATAAGTTCGCAATTTAAACAACTAGACATACTAGGCGGTGCGCAGGCACGCGGTGGAGGGATACAACAACGTGACATAGCGATATGCTACATCAGCGTCGGAGAAAACCACTGAACCTAGGTAACTGCAAGTGACGACGCCGGGCACTCTCGCTATGAGAATCCTGTGCTCCGTGGACACTCTGATGTAGAACCTGGTCCCGAACTGGAAGAAGAGGACCATGCGGAGGGGTAAAACCTCCAACAGCAGGCCAGTCAAGACCTGGTGGCATCTCCGTCCTGCGCGGGTAAAGAATGTACTCTGGGTGCATCCTTGCACTGACTGCTGGCAGCAACTGTGTCAGAGCATCGTAAAGACGAGCACGAGTGGCGTGCAACTCAACAGCAAGAGCTCGAGCAGTGCGATCCAGAGTCTGAGTGTACTGAACCAAAACCTGCGGGTCATAACGACGCGACACGTAAGGCGTACACACAGCAGTGTAGTATCCAGTCTCATTCCCAGCAGGAGCATACGGGATGTATCTGAAGGCAGTAGGCTCCAAGCGACTGCCGTACTCTCCACGGAGACGGGCGATAGCAGTATAGGCAGCATCATGGACTGCCATGACGACAGTCACTCCAACACCGTGAAAGGTGTGCAACTCGGTGACGGAGTGGTCCTGCCGATCGAAGATGCAAACCTCAGCATGGTACTGCTCCTGGTTGAACTCGCGGTAATCCTCGTAAACTTTGTACTCGGGATACCAGCGATATCCCAGCCTGGTCAGAAGTTCGACCAAAATGGCCGGAAACCCAGTCGCATCAACAGCCATGGTCAGACGGACAAGCTGTCTTGCAGGATGCGGCGTGAACAAATGATCCATATGAAACAGAGGAAATTCAAGATTGTCAAGTGACAGTGAGTGAATTCTTGCACCGTGCATTCAAGGAAGTAATATTGCAGATAATCAAAGCACCGGGTGGATGTGATCACGAGAACCTAGAGTCAGAGTTAGTAAATTTTTTAACCCAAATAGAAGAGAATTCAGAGTCCCAGAGTAAAGAAGAGGAATAAAAGATCCTAATCCCATCCATGTGCATCGTGGGCCCGTAAGCCACACATCACTGTTAGTAAAATAGTTTTTCAACGTCTAGACTCAACTTCGACCAAGGAATTGGAAGGGGGCTTCCTACAGGCATCCGGCTCTGATACCAACTTGTGACGCCCCTGCTCGACCGTGCACTAATCATACACGCAAACGTGCACGCTCGAGATCAGAGACTCATGGGAAGATATCACAACACAACTCTAAACTCAAATTTAAACATAAATCATCATATTACAAGCCAGGGGTCACGAGGACCCGAATACATAAGTCACACAAACCATAATATCTGGTGAAAGGATCGATATGGTTGACTAGAGGGGGGTGAATAGGCAACTACCAATTTTTAGCTTTTCTTAACAAATTAGGGTTAGCAACAAAATAGGTTGTCTAGATGTGCAACTAGGTGAGCAACCAGTATGATGCTAATAACAATGACAACACAAGCAAGTAAGGGATACAACACAACAATAGCTAGCACAAAGTAAAGGTAAGAAATAACCACAAGTGGAGCCGGTGAAGACGAGGATGTGTTACCGAAGTTCCTTCCCTTTAGGGGGAAGTACGTCTCCGTTGGAGCGGTGTGGAGGCACAATGCTCCCCAAGAAGCCACTAAAGCCACCGTATTCTCCTCACGCCCTCGCACAATGCAAGGTGTTTTGATTCCACTAGTGGTGCCCTTGAAGGCGGCAACCGGACCTTTACAAACAAGGTTGAGGCTCTCTCCACAACTGAATTGGAGGCTCCCAACACCACCACGGAGCTTCACCACAATGGAATGTGGCTCCGAGGTGACCTCTTCCGTCTAGGGTGCCCAAACACCTAAGAGTAACAAAATCCACACAAGAAAGTATGGGGGAATCAAGTTTCCTTTGGTGGAAGTGTAGATCTAGGTCTCCTCCTTCAATCCCTAGCAAATCAACAAGTTTGAGTGGCTAGAGAGAGAGATCGGGCAAGAAAGCTTGGAGGGCAACAATGGAGGAGAGAGAGAGGCAAGAGGTAGAAAGGTAGGTAGAAGAACCACCTACTTATATAGTGCCCACAAATCCAACCGTTACAGCAGTTTTTACACTGCAGCGGTACAACCGCTTGAAGCACCGGTACAACCGGTATTCACGGGTACCTACTGCAGAAATGCCCTAGCGGTACAACCGGTGGAGCAACCGGTAGTACCAGTCGGCCGGAGCCAACCAGGAACTACCGCTCCACCACCGCCCAACAACCGCCTCTAATACAGAAGGGGTTCACCCCATAGCGGTGGTTGGGGCGGTGGTTGTGCCAGTACAACCGCTAGACCAGCGTTCATGTGGTGGCTAAGTCTGGAGCGGTACAACCGCTCCAGGCACCGGTAGTACCGGTTCGCCAAAGCCGTCCGGGAACTACCGGGCCACCACCGCTCAACTACAGCTCCATTACAGAAGGGTTTCCGGTAGTGGAGCGGTGCTGGGCCGGAACAACCGGTCGAGCGGTACAACCGCTTCGGCAAGCGGTACAACCGCTGGGCACTAAAATCACTGCCACAGAAAGACTTTGAGGACCTCTCTCCTCGAACGGAAGGATATATAGTGGGTGCAATAGAATGTGTACGTGCATTGATTCACCCAGTACCTTCCGATGCGGATTCCCTCTTAATAGTACGGATTTCCTACGACCAAAGAAATAAACGCGTCGGAAACTCCGTCTTCGATCTTTTCTGTCCTGAGGGAATGCCTGACCGTCTTGCACCAAACAAGGTGTACCTGAGTAAACTAGGGCGCACGATTAGACCAAGGGTGCATTGCCATCATCACCAAAACCCAAAGGCGGGAAATGCCCTAACATCTGGGTACAGACATAGTTAGCCAAGTTTGCCTTAAAAAGGCTAGCACAAACAGCGACAATGATCGAAGAGGCGCAGGCCTCCTGCCTGGGAGCCTCCGAACTACTCCTGGTCGGCTGGCTCAACCCAGTAGTACGTACCTCCGGGACTCTCCTGGTAGTAGTCTCCTGTGGTGGCGTCTGGCTCCTGGGCTCCGTCGTCTGGTCGCAAGTATCGGGTATGGGGGAAAAGAATAGCAAAGCAACCATGAGTACTCATCCAAAGTACTCGCAAGACTGACATCAGAACTATGCTAAAATGCATTGTATCAAAGGAGTGGGGCTATATCTTTGGACTGAACTGCAGAATGCCAGAATAGAGGGGGAGAGGCCTAGCCTATCGAAGACTAGCATCTTGCAGCATTTCTTGCAGCATCAGAAGAGAGTAGAGCAAGATAATATATATCAAACATAGTTTAGTAACACCCTGAGATCCTTCCTCGACTACCCTGCGAGAAAGTGATCCTGAGAGCAGTAGTAATAGTTTAGTATTGTGACAGTAACCATTTCTAGTTGTAGCAGATCAAGATACAACTCTGAGCGTCCTGTTACCGTGGACACGGCTATTCGAATAGATAACTTCCCTGCAGGGGTGCACTACTGTTACCCAACACGCTCGATCACATCTGGCCGGACACACTTGCTGGGTAATGCCCGGCCTCGGGATATCGACACGACGCAGTCCTACCTAGGCTCAGCAGAGAGGTCAACACGCCGGTCTAAATCCTAAGCACGAAGGGGTCTTGGGCCATCGCCCTTCGCACTCCTGCACGTTGCGTGGCTGATCGGGGCCCAGGCGCGACACTGTATACACAAGTGACGTAACCAGCCCACCCCAACAATCAGGCCGCTTCTCTGAGCTGTGACGTCTGAAGAGCTTTCGGCTGATACTACGACGTAGAGGGCCCCATTAAACCATTATCCCACTGGTGGTAGTGCGTATAGGCACGTAGCCAACTCAGATCAAATACCCAAATCTGTTAAGCATGTTTAGTAACTCGCAGAGACGAACAGGGCTCCTGTCGCTCCGACTTGGTAAAACAAGTCGCGCGGGTACTCTTGGAGCCGACCCGTCTTTAATGTGATACACTCACGGGCACCCTTGGGGCCAGCCCGACTTTAGCAATTTAATGTATGAAAGTAATGTAGACATTTCTGTGATCCTCACCCAGAGTGATCACGGCCCAGTAACAAGCATGGCATACGGACAAGGGTGAAGGGCCACCGATGAAGCAGTAGCACAGCTAACTAAGCATTGTGGGACAGCAGGTAGAGTATCAATAGCAGACACCAAAATCAGGCTATGCATCAGAATAGGGGCTATCAGAACAGTAGTAGGGGCAATTCTAATGCAAGCATAAGAGAGAAGAGATGGGCGATATCTTATGATCAAGGGGGTTTTGCTTGCCTGGAAGCTCAGCTGAAGGGGTCTGGTCGTCGGCGACGTCGTCGTACACTGCAGCGTCGTCAGCAGTCTCGGGGGCTATCGAGAGAGAAGGAGGGGGAAGAAACAATAAATACATGGCAATAATGCAACAGCGGTGCATGACATGCCTAAATGATATGCAGAGGTGTTATACTGCCTATCTAAATGATTTAGTTAATTTAGGAATTTATTTGGATTTCTTTTATTAAGGTTAAGCACTATTCATTTATCGGATACGGGCAAAATGTCCCATGTTCAGTATGTTAGAGGGGTGTGGCAGGCATGTGGATAGGTTATTCAGATTCTACACATTTTTCTGATCATTTTTCATATATAAATTATTTTCATCCGAGTTACGGTTTATTTTATATGATTTTTCAAAGTTTTAATCATTTTCAGGAATTATTTAAATTAGAATTATCCAAAACAGTAGCCAGTGACATCATCATGACGTCAGCAAGGCGTCATCAGTCAACAGGTCCGCTGACCAGTCAAACCTGACCAGTGGGTCCCACTGGTCAGTGACTGTTTAAATTAAACGGAGTTTATTTAATCTAATTAACCTAATTAGCAGGTGGGCCCACCCTATCAGTGGCTAATTAACTAATTAATTTAATTAACAATTTAATTAACGTTTTATTTATTTTTAAAAGTCGTTTAAATGGGCGGGACCCACATGTCAGTGACATGGGGCTGCCACGTCAGCGGTGGACCGGGTCAACGGGGCCCGCGGACCCACCAGTCAGCGGCACAGGGGCCCCACTCGTCAGGCCACGTCGGCGACGACCGGCGACGTTGCCGGAATTACGCCGGCGACCAAATCCGCGATGGCGCAGCCACGGGTGTCGTCGGAAATCGTGCACAGGGCACCGTTTTGGACGCGGTTGGGCGCGTCCGAACGGGGAGAC
This sequence comes from Elymus sibiricus, assembly GCA_039707655.1. Lineage (NCBI taxonomy): Eukaryota > Viridiplantae > Streptophyta > Magnoliopsida > Poales > Poaceae > Elymus > Elymus sibiricus. Next base: position 311,552,957 of record CM077674.1, read on the forward strand.
GACGCCGCGTCCATCTACGGCGGTCTCGCGGGCTAACTCGGCCGGAGTTGAACGCTACGACCTCGCCGGCGACGAGGTATTTCGGGCGAGCTACGGGATCGATGCTACGGCGTGCTAGCGAGCAAGTTAAGCGGCTGGGGAGACTCTACGCGGCGCGGCGAGTCGAACGGTCTCATGCGCATGACCAAATGGTCGCCGGATGGTCACCGGCGACAAGGTCAGGCGGAGGCGGGCTCGGGCATGTCGGAGAATCGGGGCTAGGGGCCGAATCCGATGGCGAGAGGAGAGGGAGAGGTAGAGAGGCTCACGGGGAGCCGGTAGAGGAAGGCAGCGGGCTCGGGGGAGGCTCGACGGCGACGTATTTGACGGCGAAGCGGCGGCGACCGTAGGAGGAAGACGAGCTCGAGGAGGTCGCGGGGGTGGCGCAGCGCTCGTTCCAGTGGGTGGAGAGGAAGCAGACGAGGCAGGCGGAGCGATCGAGCCCGGTCTCAGGCGCTGGGGACGGCGGTAACCATGGCAGCGAGCTCGGCCATGGCGGCGGCGGCGGCGACGGGTGATGGCCCGGGGAGGAAGAAAGCGGCGAGGGGAGAGGGAAATGATCTCGGGGAGGTGGCTAGGGTTTCCAGGGGGCTATTCTTATCCGCCTCGATCTCCTGTAGCGGCGCGGTCGATGGGGAGGGCGCGGCTGCGGCTAGCCGGCGACGACGCGGTCGGACGCGCGAGCGACCGGGGAGGAACAGGAGAAGGAGGGAGGCGAGGTGGGCTGGGTCGGCGCGGTGACTTAGGCCCAGGTGCGCTGGCCTTTTTCTTTTTTCCTTCTTTTCTTTTCTGTTTTTCTATTTTTGTTTCTATTTTGTACTTTCTCTTTGCTCTAATACAATTTTGTGAAATATGAATCCTGCCCAATTAAATACAGTGCAATATTATCTACCACCAGAAATTGGTTTGGAGTTAAAAGAATTTCATTTGAATTTTATTTAAATAGAAAGGCATTAATTATTGCTGTCTGGTTCTGTTTTGATGATGTAAGGCTCATTTAACTAATTCAATTAATGTTGATTATATTTTTATAAATGCTATTAGATTATTTGCAATAACATGAACATTTTAGTTTCTGGTTTTGAACAACTTTCATCTTCACTTTAAATCTGAATTTTAGTTTGAATTGGAATTTGAAATGAGATATGATGCAAATGATGATCAAGCACTGTTAAGTAGGGTGACATGGCATTATCAAGTGGTGATCACTGTAGCTATTACATGGGGATGTTACATCTCCATAGCCCGTTGATCCGCCTAGTTGATGCGAGACTTTCTCCCTTTTTGACTTCTCCTTATTAATCTCTACCATTATATTCTATTCCACCCATTGTGCTAAATCCATGGCTTGCGCTCATGTATTGCGTGGGGGTTGAAAAAGCTGAAGCGCGTTAAAAAGTATGAACCAATTGCTCAGCTTGTCATCGGGGTAGTGCATGATAAATACTTTATGTTAAGAAGATGGAGCATGACAGGATTATATGATTTTGTAGGGATAACTTTCTTTAGCATTTTTATTTTGAAAGACATGATTGTTTGTTGGTATGCCTGAGTATTGATGTCTTTATATCAAATTATAGACTATTGCTTTGAATCACTCATGTCTTAATATTCATGCCATGATTAGATTACATGATCAAGATTACGCTAGGTAGCATTCCACATCAAAAATTATCTTTTTATCATTTACCTACTCGAGGACGAGCAAGAATTAAGCTTGGGAATGTTGATACGTCTCCATCGTATCTATAATTTTTGATTGTTTCATGCCAATATTCTACAACTTTCACATACTTTTGGCAACATTTTATATTATTTTTGGGACTAACATATTGATCCAGTGCCCACTGTCAGTTCCTTTTTTTTGCTTGTTTTTTGTTTCACAGAAAATCCATATCCAACAAAGTCCAAACGCGATAAAATTTTACGGAGAATTATTTTGGAATATATGTGATTTTTGGGAGGTGGAATCAACGCAAACGGAGGCCCACAGCCTCCACAAGGCATCTTGGCGCGATCCCCCCCCTAGCCATGTGGTGTTGCCTTGTGGGCACACCGTAAGTTGGTTGGGGCCCTTCTTCGGCCGCAAGGAAGCTTATATCGAGAAAAAAATCGTGTTAAAATTTCAGCCCGATCAGAGTTACAGATCTCCGGATATTTAAGAAACGGTGAAAGGCCAGAAAACGGGGACGCAAAACAGAAGAGAAACAGAGAGAGAGATCCAATCTCGGAGGGGCTTCTCCCCTACGGGAGACATGGCGGCCATGGACCAGAGGGGAAACTCTCCTCCCATCTAGGGGGGAGGCCAAGCAAGAATAAGGAGGGGGGCTCTCTCCCCCTCTCTTCCGGTGGCGCCGGAGCGCCGCTGGGGCAATCATCGTGACGGCGATCTACACCAACAACTTCGCCGCCGTCAACACCAACTCTCTCCACCTCTATGCAGTGGTGTAACACCTCTTCTCTCTGCTGTAATATCTACTTAAACATGGTGCTTAACGCTATATATTATTATCCAATGATATGTGGCAATCCTATGATGTTTGAGTAGATTCGTTTTGTCCTATGGGTTGATTGATGATCGTGATTGGTTTGACTTGTATGTTTTATTTTGGTGCTGTCCTATGGTGCCCTCCATGTTGCGCAAGCGTGAGGGATTCCCGCTGTAGGGTTTGCAATACATTCATAATTCTCTTATAGTGGGTGGCTAGGTTGACAGAAGCTTACACCCGAGTAAGGGGGTTGTTGCGTATGGGAGTAAAGGGGACTTGTTACGTAATGCTATGGTTGGGTTTTACCTTAATGATCTTCGGTAGTTGCGGATGCTTGCTAGAGTTCCAATCATAAGTGCATATGATCCAAGTACGGAAAGTATATTAGCTCATGCCTCTCCCTCATATAAAATTGCAATAATGATTATTGGTCTAGTTATCGATTGCCTAGGGACAAATCCTTCTCTTGTGTTACAAAAGCTTTCTACTAAACAATTAACTTTCATTATCTTGCAAATTACTCGTAGTTTTATTCTCGCAAAGTACTCCTAGTTTTATTCTTGCAAAGTAGTTCGAGCATTACACCTACAAAGTAGTTTATTCTTGGTCTAGGTAAAGCAAACGTTAAGTGTGCGTAGAGTTGTATCGGTGGTCGATAGAACTTGAAGGGAATATTAATTCTACCGTTAGCTCCTCGTTGGGTTTGACACTCTTATTTATCGGAAAAGCTACAATTGATCCCCTATACTTGTGGGTTATCAAGCTCCCACTAAACTTCTTGTATCCACAAGCTCCTTGATAAAGTTTAAATTCTCCAATTACTTTATCAAATTCCAGCTAATTGATACTTTATTTCAAATCATACATATGACTTAAAATATCTATATCATCCTGGTATTCCCAACAAAATCTTTTCGTTGTATTTTATATACATCCAATTTTGAATTCTCTTTCAAAATAGTTTTGTTACTCATCTGCTACATATCAATAATACACAACACTCACTATTGATATCCATTTATACTCTTAGTATTGCTACTAACCAGAAGACTTGACAAGATCAATTTTTCCTTTTCTACAAAACCCTTTTGTCGGTGTAGTGAGAACCAGGGCCTCACCAACCTTCTGGACTTGAAGTTGCGCCAGCTTAGGGTTGCCATAAGACGGCCCCTACAAAGAACCAGTCCGCCCGGCAAGCAATACGCCCGGCAAGCACTGAGTCATTCAACAAGGGCAAAATATGTGCTGGGGAGAAGCCTCTTCCCGGCAAGGCAGAACCGGCAAAAGCAAGACCCGGCAAGCTCAAGATCAAGATCGGCAAGTCTCAAGCCGTCAAGCTGAGAAGATCCGGCAAGCTCCGTACCGGCAAGTCCACTCCACCGCTCCACCGTGGCGGCCGTCAGGGATCTGTCGACAAGTGTCGAGTGGGCAGGTAGTTAGGTAGAGGTTGTCGGGACACGTGTCAAGCTCACCGCCTAAAGACTAGCTTTATTGACACCCGTGCTAGTGCGTGTCAAGCAGATATTCATCAACCTGTAATTACTTTTTTGCCACTGTGGTGACCCCTTGAGCTATAAAAGGAAGGCCAGGGCAACGTTTACAAGGATCGAACGATGGAACCTTGGCACAACTTGCATGTGTAGATGCTCTTTCTGCACCTTGCCAGGAGAAGCGCTCCTTGTACTTGTGCTCATACACACCCAATATACAAAGTAGGAGTAGGGTTTTACACCTCACGGTGGCCCGAACCTGGGTAAACTCCTTGCGTCTCTGCTGGTTCTGCTCTTTGTGCTCGTCGATCTCCCTAGTCGAACCGCAAAGGGGCTAGATGGCCCCATAGATGGTCGTACGCACGACATCTTTGGCGCACCAGGTAGGGGGATCGCTTGCACGAACCTGAATCAGCAGATCGCGCATCAGTTTCATCAGCTTCATCACAATCTTCCTTGTCGTCGATGGCCCCCAAGAAGAAGGGCATCACGATGACGGCTCCTTCCACTTCCAAGGTTCCTTTGCACGTTTCCGCAGGCAGCGCAGGCGGCGCGGCCAATGCGGGCGGTGCAGATATTGCGGTTGGCATGACTGGCGCAGGCGGCGCGGTCACCACGCCCACCGTGGTTGGAAAAGGAGGCGGAGGCGCTAGAGGCAGTCAACTGCTACTTGTAGCTTGTGTTGGTATTATCCCCGAAGAGGAAGGGATGATGCAGCACAGTAGAGATAAGTATTTCCCTCAGTTATGAAACCAAGGTTATCAAACCAGTAGGAGAATCACACAACACCTCGTTAGCAGTACCTGCACACAAACAACAAACCCTTGCACCCAACGCAAACGAGGGGTTGTCAATCCCTCGGCGGTAATTGCAAGATTAAATTGTATGTGATAGATTGATAGATTGAAACAAAAATACAAAATAAAATAAATAAAAGAAAATTGCAGCAAGTATTTTTAGGGTTTTAGTAAATGATTTAGATAGACCCGGGGCCATAGTTTTCACTAGAGGCTTCTCTCAAGAAAATAGCATACGGTGGGTAGACAAATTACTGTTGGGCAATTGATAGAAAAGCAAATAATCATGACGATATCCAAGGCGATGATCATGTATATAGGCATCATGTCCGAGACAAGTAGACCGACTCCTGCCTGCATCTACTACTATTACTCCACACATCGACCGCTATCCAGCATGCATCTAGTGTATTAAGTCCATAAAAGAACGGAGTAACGCCTTAAGAACGATGACATGATGTAGACAAGATAAACTCACGTATGAATAAACACCATATTTTTACCCTTAATAGCAATGATACATATGTGTCATGTCCCTTTCTGTCACTGGGATTGAGCACCGCAAGATCGAACCCATTACAAAGCACCTCTTCCCATGGCAAGATAAATAAACTCAGTTGGCCAAACCAAATCAATAGATCGGAGAAGAAATACGAGGCTATAATAATCATGCATAAAAGAGTGCAGCAAAGACTCAAATAATATTCATGGATAATCTAATCATAAACTCACAATTCATCGGATCCCAATAAACACACCGCAAAAAGTGATTACATCGGATAGAACTCCAAGAACATCGAGGAGAACATTGTATTGAAGATCAAAAAGAGAGAAGAAGCAATCTAGCTACTAACTATGGACCCGTAGGTCTATGGTAAACTACTCACGCATCATCGGAAGGGCAGCAAGGTTGATGTAGAGCCCCTCCGTGATCGATTCCCCCTCCGGCAGATTACCGGAGAAGGCCTCCGGATGGGATCTCTCAAGAACAGAAACTTGCGGCGGCGGAAAGAGTATTTTGTGGACTCCCCTGAGGGTTTCTGATTTTTTGGGAATTTATAGTGGAGGAATTAGGTCAAACAGAGCTCTATGGGCCCCACAAGGTACCAGGGCGCGCCTGCCCCCCCACGCGCGCCCTGGTGCCTCGTGGGCACCCCCTGGGGCTTCTGGCCTCCTCCCGAAGCTTCTAGTGTGGTATTGTCCAGAAAAAATCTCCAAAAAGTTTCATGGCATTTGGACTTCGTTTGGTATTGATATTCTGTAAAACAAAAACAGGGCAGAAAACAGCAACTGGCACTGGGCACTAAGTTAATAGGTTAGTCTCAAAAAATGACATATAATTGTTGTAAATGCATATAAAAACATCCAAGATTGATAATATAACAGCATGGAACAATCAAAAATTATAGATACGTTGGCGACATATCAGCATCCCCAAGCTTAATTCCTACTCATCCTCGAGTAGGTAAGTGATAAAAATAGAATTTTTGATGTGGAATGCTTCCTATCATATTCATCACATATTCTTTTCTTTAATAGCATGGACATTTGGACTTGAATGATTCAAAGCAATAGTCTATAATTTGACATAAAAATATAGATACTCAAGCATACTAACAAGCAACCATGTCTTTCAAAATATCAACGCTAAAGAAAGTTATCCCTAGCCCATTATGCTCAATCATTGATCCATTCATGAAACACACTCAAATATTAGCTACATCCAATGCACAAGTATGACAATAATGCTCTCTAGTTGGTGCTTTATAAGAGAAGATGGTGACTCAAAAATTAAAAACAAAAATTGCATAAAAGTAAATAGATAGGCCCTTCGCAGAGGGAAGCAGAGATTTGTCAAATGTGCCAGAGCTCAAAGCTTAAATTAGAGAGATAAAAATATTTTGAGAGGCATGCTTTTCCTGTCAACGAAAACGACCGAGAATTTCCAATATCTTCCATGCTAGACACATCATAGGCGGTTCCCAAACAGAAAGTAAAGTTTATTTCCTTTCCACCATTTCTTTCACAATCCATGGCTAGCCGTATCCACGGGTGCCCTCCATACCATCACTTTCCAAGGAATTTTGTTGTTATTAATTTTGATTTCATTGTGGGACTGGGCATCCCTATTACCAACCATTCTCTCGTGCAATGACAAGTGAATAAACACTAATCATGAGAATAAAACACCTAGCAGGGAAAATATTGGCCACCCCCTGCCGCTTCATGAGCGGTACGGGCACACAAAACGGAAAAATTATTTTGAAAATTAGAGTTGGCACACGCAAATTTACTTGGAATGGCATGGAAATACCGCATATAGGTAGATATAGTGGACTCATTTGGCACAACTTGGGTTTAAGGAGTTTGGATGCACAAGCAGTATTTCCACTTAGTACAAATGAAGGCTAGCAAAAGATTGAGAAGCAACCAACCAAAAAACAAAAACGGTCATAAACATGCATTGAACATAACTAACACCGAATAATGCACCATAAGTAGGATATAATTTCTTTGCATAACTATTGACTTAACGTGCATGGATAGGGAATCACAAACCTTAACACGAATATTTTTACTAAATCACATATCATCATTTCCATATCGCAAAACTATTGCAAGGAATCACACTTATCATATCCAATGATCTATATGAAAGTTTTTATTATATCCCTCTTGAATATTCATCACTTTGGGACCAAATCCATATCTTGTGAAAATTACCGTTACTTTCATCAACTCTCAAAAAGATATAAGTGAAGCATGAGAGCACAAATATTTCTTCAAAATTTATCAACTCTCAAAATAATTTAAGTGAAGCATGAGAGTGCAATTTCTTCAAAATTTTATCAACTCTCAAAATAATATAAGTGAAGCACGAGAGTTTATTTCTTCAAAATTTAGCCACCACCGTGCTCAAAAAGATTTAAGTGAAGCACTAGGGCAACTGCCTAGCTCAAAAAAGTTAAGTGAAGCACATAGAGTATTCTAACAAATCATGATAACATGTGGCTCTCTCAAAATAGGTGTGCTCAGCAAGGATGATTGTGACAAACTAAAAAGCAAACAAAGCAAAGACTCATATAATACACGACGCTCCAAGCAAAACACATATCATGTGACGAATAAAAATATAGCTCCAAGTAAAATTACCGATGGTTGGTAGAAGAAAGAGGGGATGCCTTCCGGGGCATCCCCAAGCTTAGATGCTTGAGTCTTCCTTGAATATTACCTTGGGGTGCCTCGGGCATCCCCAAGCTTAGGCTTTTTCTACTCCTTATTCCTTCATCCATCGTGATCTCACCCAAAACTTGAAAACTTCAATCACACAAAACTCAACAAAACCTTCGTGAGATCCGTTAGTATAACAAAATAAATCACTACTTTAGGTATTGTTGCAAACCCATTCATATTTTATTTTTGCATTATACCTACTGTATTCTAACTTCTCCATGGCTTATACCCCCGATACAATGCATAGTTCCATCAAAACAAGCAAACAACACATCAAAAAACAGAATCTGTCAAAAACAGAACAGTCTGTAGCAACCTATTTAAATCCATACTTCTGTAACTCCAAAAATTCTGAAAAATTAGGAAAACGTGGAAAATTCATATACCAATACTGTGTAAAAATTTCAGATTTTTCTGACACTCCAGTACAGAACCAAAATTTCAGCACTGGACGCAAAACTTTCTGTTTTCCAAACAGCATCAATTATATTATCATCCAAATCATCCTAAAGGTTTTACTTGGCACAAACACTAATTAAAAACACAAAAACACAATCATAACAGTATCATAATTGTGAAAACACACAATAACAAAAACAAAAGATAAAAATTTATTTTATTCATTGGGTTGCCTCCCAACAAGCGCTATTGTTTTATGCCCCTAGCTAGGCATAATGCATAGTTTCATGTGTTGTCATCTTTGGTTTTAGGGAACCTAGAAATATCTATTTCACCTTCTTTGCAATTGTCAATAATATGAACCAAGTGATCAAGCTTGGTGCTAAGAATTTTTCTTTCCTTCAAAACACAAAAAGCATCCACCTTTTGCTCCAAAGTATCAAACCTTCTATTATGCGATACCACGTTGCAGTTTACTTTAGAAACAAGATGAAATATCCCCCCAAAATTGGACTCCATGCTAGCCTTAGTTTCCTTTACTAACTCAATTTGACAATAGCTTACTAGCGTGGTAGGCTCAATTGTTTCTATCTTTGGTTGTCCAACAATACTTTTCATCTTTTCATAGGTGTCAAATGCATTATTTCCAAGAAAGTCGTTTTCAAACATAGAATCCAGGACATGCCTATGAGCAAGAGGTAGACCAACATAAAAGCTTCTAAGGAGTAATTTAATGTGACTCTTGGGCCTAGCTTTCATTTGGATTTCTAGCAATCTATCCCAAGCTTCTTTTAGAGATTCATCATTCAAATACTTAAAATTCAAAATTCCCGAACCTTCTCCTAGATAAGGAGGAAGAGGCAAATCGGGAGGGGCACTAGCCATATCGGTAAACCAAGCAAGCAAACTAGCGAACAAGAAAAAGGCAAATGAAAAATATTTTTGTATTTTTATAAAAACGTTTTAGAAGTGGGGGAGATGAAAACGAGAGGCAAATAAAGTAAATGCAAGGAGATGAGAGTTTATGCAAAGGTACTTGATAGATGTTGATGATGTCTCCCCGGCAACGGCGCCAGAAATTCTTCCTGCTACTTGTAGATTGCGTTGGTCTTATCCCCGAAGAGGAAGGGATGATGCAGCACAGTAGAGACAAGTATTTCCCTCAGTTATGAAACTAAGGTTATCGAACCAGTAGGAGAATCACACAACACCTCGTTAGCAGTACCTGCACACAAACAACAAACCCTTGCACCCAACGCAAACGAGGGGTTGTCAATCCCTCGGCGGTAATTGCAAGATTAAATTGTATGTGATAGATTGATAGATTGAAACAAAAATACAAAATAAAATAAATACAAGAAAATTGCAGCAAGTATTTTTAGGGTTTTAGTACATGATTTAGATAGACCCGGGGGCCATAGTTTTCACTAGAGGCTTCTCTCAAGAAAATAGCATACGGTGGGTAGACAAATTACTGTTGGGCAATTGATAGAAAAGCAAATAATCATGATGATATCCAAGGCAATGATCATGTATATAGGCATCACGTCCGAGACAAGTAGACCGACTCCTGCCTACATCTACTACTATTACTCCACACATCGACCGCTATCCAGCATGCATCTAGTGTATTAAGTCCATAAAAGAACGGAGTAACGCCTTAAGAACGATGACATGATGTAGACAAGATAAACTCACGTATGAATAAACCCCATCTTTTTACCCTTAATAGCAATGATACATACATGTCATGTCCGTTTCTCTCACTGGGATTGAGCACCGCAAGATCGAACCCATTACAAAGCACCTCTTCCCATGGCAAGATAAATCAACTCAGTTGGCCAAACCAAATCAATAGATCGGAGAAGAAATACGAGGCTATAATAATCATGCATAAAAGAGTGCAGCAAAGACTCAAATAATATTCATGGATAATCTGATCATAAACTCACAATTCATCGGATCCCAACAAACACACCGCAAAAAGTGATTACATCGGATAGAACTCCAAGAACATCGAGGAGAACATTGTATTGAAGATCAAAAAGAGAGAATAAGCCATCTAGCTACTAACTATGGACCCGTAGGTCTGTGGTAAACTACTCACGCATCATCGGAAGGGCAGCAAGGTTGATGTAGAGCCCCTCCGTGATCGATTCCCCCTCCGGTAGATTACCGGAGAAGGCCTCCAGATGGGATCTCTCAAGAACAGAGGCTTGCGGTGGTGGAAAAAGTATTTCGTGGACTCCCCTGAGGGTTTCTAATTTTTTTGGGAATTTATAGTGGAGGAATTAGGTCAAACGGAGCTCTGTGGGCCCCACAAGGTACCAGGGCGTGCCTGCCCACCCCCCCACCCCCAGGCGCGCCCTGGTGCCTCGTGGGCACCCCCTGGGGCTTCTAGCCTTCTCTCGAAGCTTCTTGTGTTGGTATTGTCAAGAAAAAATCTCCAAAAAGTTTCGTGGCGTTTGGACTTCGTTTGGTATTGATATTCTGTAAAACAAAAATAGGGCAGAAAACAACAACTGGCACTGGGCACTAAGTTAACAGGTTAGTCTCCAAAAATGATATATAATTGTTGTAAATGCATATTAAAACATCCAATATTGATAATATAACAGCATGGAACAATCAAAAATTATAGATACGTTGGAGACGTATCATCAACCTCCTCGACCCTCTGGCGAGCAAAGCCGCGACGGCGCGGGTGGAGCGGATGGACGTCTTCCTCCTCCTCGCCGCGTCGACGAGCGCAGCCACCGGAGCAACAATGCCCGGGTCAGCACGAGCTAAGATCCAACCGTGGCGATGTCTAGAGATTCTACATCGGGACAGACGCCACACCCCTCACACAATGGGCGCGGTGCAACTCCGAGCGGCGTCGACGACTCAGGGCGGCGGCGACCACATGGTAAGACCCCTGTTGATCAAGTCCAAGATCCCCAGGCGCCACTTCCGCCACACCAACTGATACGTCCATTTTGCATCATGTTTTGCTACTGTTATTTATAGTGTTTTTAATCAATATAACACTTTGTGGAGCAATTCTAATGCATTTTCTCTCTTAATATGCAAGATTTACACAAAGAGGGAGATTGCCGGCAGCTGGAATTCTGGACCTGAAAAAGCTATGTCAGAGATACCTATTCTGCACATCTCCAAATGAGCTGAAATTTTGTGGAGAATTATTTTGTAATAAATAAAAAATACTGGAAGCAAGAAGTACCAGAGGGGGCCACCCAGGTGCCCACGAGGCACCAGGGCGCCCCCCCCAGGCGCGCCCTGGTGGCTCGTGGGGCCCCTGGCCAGCCTCTGGCCCCTATTTTCTGGTATATAAGTCCATTTGCCCTAGAAAAATAAGGAGAAGACTTTTGGGATGGTGCGCCGCTGACTCGAGGCGGAACTTGGGCAGGAGCACTTTTGCTCTCCGGCGGAGCGATTCTGCCGGGGATACTTCCCTCTGGGAGGGGGAAATCGTCGCCATCGACATCACCAACGATCCTCTCATCGTGGGAGGACCAATCTTCATCAGCATCTTCAACAGCACCATCTCATCTCAAACCCTAGTTCATCTCTTGTATTCAATCTTTGTCTGAAAACCTCAGATTGGTACCTGTGGGTTGCTAGTAGTGTTGATTACATCTTGTAGTTGATGCTAGTTGGTTTATCTGGTGGAAGATTATATGTTCAGATCCATTATGCTATTTAATACCCCTCTGATCTTGGACATGATGATGATGATTTGTGAGTAGTTACTTTTGTTCTTGAGGACATGGGAGAAGTCTTGTCATAAGTAATCATGTGAATTTGGTATTCGTTCGATATTTTGATGATATGTATGTTGTTGATTCTCTTAGTGGTGTCATGTGAACGTCGACTACATGACACTTCTCCATATTTGGGCCTAAGGGAATGCATTGTGGAGTAGTAATTAGATGATGGGTTGCTAGAGTGACAGAAACTTAAACCCTAGTTTATGCGCTATTTCGTAAGGGGCTGATTTGGATCCATATGTTTAATGCTATGGTTAGAGTTATCTTAATTCTTCTTTCATAGTTGCGGATGCTTGCGAGAGGGGGTAATCATAAGTGGGAGGCTTGTTCAAGTAAGAACAGCACCCAAGCACCGGTCCACCCACATATCAAATTATCAAAGTAGCGAACGCGAATCAAACCAACATGATGAAAGTGACTAGATGAAATTCCCATGTGTCCTCGAGAACGCGTTGCTTATTATAAGAGATCGTTCTGGCTTGTCCTTTGCTACAAAAAGGATTGGGCCACCTTGCTGCACTCTTTGTTACTATTGCTACTTGTCACTTGTTACAAATTATCTTGCTATCAAACTACTTGCTACCGATAATTTCAGTGCTTGCAGAAAATACCTTGCTGAAAACCGCTTGTCATTTCCTTCTGCTCCTCGTTGGGTTCGACACTCTTACTTATCGAAAGGACTAGGATTGATCCCCTATACTTGTGGGTCATCAAGACTCTTTTCTGGCGCCGTTGCCGGGAAGTGAAGTGCCTTTGGTGAGTGGAATTTGGTAAGGAAACATTTATATTACGTGCTGAAATTTATTGTTACTTGTCACTATGGAAAGTAATCCTTTGAGGGGTTTGTTCGGGGTATCTTCACCTCGACCGGAAGCACAAATAGTTGCCCCTCCACCTACTGCACCTACTGAAAATATTTATTGTGAGGTTCCTCTGGGTATGATAGAGAAACTGCTAGCTAATCCTTATGCAGGTGATGGAACAATACATCCTGATATGCACTTGACCTATGTGGATGAAATTTGTGGATTGTTTAAGCTTGCAGGTTTATCCGGAGATGGGGTTAAGAAGAAAGTATTCCCTTTATCTTTGGAGGGAAAGGCATTTACATGGTATAGGCTATGTGATGATACTGATACATGGGACTGGAACCGATTGAAACTGGAATTCCGTCATAAATTTTATCCTATGCATTTGGTTCATCGTGATCGGAATTATATATATAATTTTTGGCCTCGTGAAGGAGAAAGCATCGCTCAAGCTTGGGGGAGGCTTAAGTACATGATGTACAAATGCCCCAATCATGAGCTCTCAAAAGAAATTATCTTACATAATTTTTATGCTCGGCTTTCTCATGATAATCAAACCATGCTCGATTCTTCTTCGACTGGCTCCTTTATGAAGAAAACTATTGAATTCATATGGGATCTTCTGGAAAGAATTAAACACAACTCTAAAGATTGGGAACTCAACAAAGGTAATGATTTAGGTATAATACTTGAGTTCGATTGTGTTAAATCTTTTATGGATACCGGTGCTTTTCGTAAGTTTAGCACTAAATATGGACTTGACTCTGAGATAGTAGCTTCCTTTTGTGAATCATTTGCTACTCATGTTGATCTCCCTAAGGAGAAGTGGTTTAAATATCATCCCCCTGTTAAAGAAAAGATTGAGGAACCCGTTAGTGTTAAAGAAGAAACAATTGTTTACCCTGTTGATCCAGTTGTGCCTACTGCTTATATTGAGAAACCACCTTTTCCTGTGAGGATTAAGGAACTTGCTAAAGTTTCAACTGTGGTTAACAAAAGTAATGTTAGAGCACCTAGACCCTCTGAACAAATTAAAGTTGAACCTAATGTTGCTATGGTTAAAGATCTCTTGGTCGATAATATAGAGGGGCATGTTATTTACTTCTACGATGAAGCAGCTAGAATTGCTAAACCAGATCCTAAAGATAAAAACAGACCTGTAGTAGGCATGCCTATTGTGTCTGTTAAAATAGGAGATCATTGTTATCATGGCTTATGTGATTTGGGTGCCAGTGTGAGCGATATTTCGTTTACCTTATATCAAGAAATTATGAATGATATTGCACCTGTTGAAATAGAGGACATTGATGTTACTATTAAGCTTGCAAACAGAGATACCATTACACCACTTGGGATTGTTAGAGATGTTGAAGTCTTGTGTGGAAAACTAAAATACCCTACTGATTTTCTAGTCCTCGGTTCTCCACAAGATGATTTTTGTCCCCATTATATTTGGTAGACCTTTCTTGAACACTGTTAATGCCAAGATTGATTGCGCTAAAGAAATTGTTAGTGTTAATTTTGGTGGTATGTCTCATGAGTTTAATTTCTCCAAGTTTCATAGACAACCTCATGATAAAGAATTGCCTATTAAAGATGAAATTATTGGTCTTGCTTCTATTGCCGTACCTCCTACTGATCCGTTAGAACAATATTTGCTAGACCATGAAAATGATATGCATATGAATGAAAGAAACGAAATAGATAGGATGTTCTTTGATCAACCACCTATCCTCAAACACAGTTTTCCTGTTGAAACTCTTCGAGGTCCTCCTCCACCTAAGGGTGATCCTATATTTGAATTGAAGCAATTGCCTGAGACATTGAAATATGCTTATCTTGATGAAAAGAAGATATATCATGTTATTATTAGTGCTAACCTTTCAGAGCATGAAGAAAAGAGATTACTAAAAACTCTGAGGAAGCACCGAGCTGCTATTGGATATACTCTTGATGATCTTAAGGGCATTAGTCCCACTCTATGTCAGCACAAAATTAATATGGAGCCTGATGTTAAACCAGTTGTCGACCACCAACGACGATTAAATCCTAAGATGAAAGAGGTGGTAAGAACAGAAATATTAAAGCTTCTGGAAGCAGGTATAATTTATCCCATAGCTGATAGCAGATGGGTAAGTCCCGTTCATTGTGTCCCTAAGAAAGGAGGTATTACCGTTGTTCCTAATGATAAAAATGAACTCATTCCACAAAGAATTGTAACTGGTTATAGGATGGTAATTGATTTTAGAAAATTAAACAAAGCTACTAGAAAAGATCATTACCCCTTACCTTTTATTGATCAAATGTTAGAAAGATTGTCTAAGCATGCACACTGTTGCTTTTTTGATGGTTATTCTGGTTTTTCTCAAATACCCGTATCACAATCTAACCAAGAGAAAACCACCTTTACTTGTCCTTTTGGAACTTATGCTTATAGACGTATGCCTTTTGGTTTATGCAATGCACCTGCTACCTTTCAAAGATGTATGACTGCTATATTCTCTGACTTTTGTGAAAAGATTGTTGAGGTTTTCATGGATGATTTTTCCGTTTACGGAACTTCTTTTGATGATTGCTTAAGCAACCTTGATCGAGTTTTGCAGAGATGTGAAGAAACTAATCTTGTCTTGAATTGGGAGAAGTGCCACTTTATGGTGAATGAAGGTATTGTCTTAGGGCATAAAATTTCTGAAAGAGGTATTGAAGTTGATAAGGCTAAGGTTGATGCTATTGAGAAAATGCCATGTCCTAAAGATATTAAAGGTATAAGAAGTTTCCTAGGTCATGCTGGTTTCTATAGAAGGTTTATTAAAGACTTTTCTAAAATTTCTAGGCCTCTTACCAATCTTTTGCAAAAAGATGTTCCATTTGTTTTTGATGATGATTATGTAGAAGCCTTTGAAACACTTAAGAAAGCCTTAACCACTGCACCTATTGTTCAACCACCTGATTGGAACTTGCCTTTTGAAATTATGTGTGATGCTAGTGATTATGCTGTTGGTGCTATTCTAGGACAGAGAGTTGATAAGAAATTAAATGTTATCCATTATGCTAGTAAAACTTTAGACAGTGCTCAAAGAAATTATGCTACTACTGAGAAAGAATTTCTAGCAGTTGTCTTTGCATGTGATAAATTCAGATCTTATATAGTTGATTCTAAAGTAACCGTTCACACCGATCATGCTGCTATTAAATATCTTATGGAAACGAAAGATGCTAAACCTAGACTCATTAGGTGGGTTCTATTGCTACAAGAATTTGACTTGCATATTATTGATAGAAAGGGAGCAGAGAATCCCGTAGCAGATAATTTGTCTAGAATAGAAAATGTTCTTGATGACCCACTACCAATTAATGATGATTTTCCTGATGAACAATTAGCTGTCATAAATGCTTCTCGTAATACTCCTTGGTATGCAGACTATGCTAATTATATTGTTGCTAAATTTATACCACCTAGTTTCACATACCAACAAAAGAAAAAGTTCTTCTATGATTTAAGACACTACTTTTGGGATGACTCACATCTTTATAAAGAAGGAGTAGATGGTATTATTAGACGTTGTATACCTGAGCATGAACAGGAACAAATCCTACGGAAGTGTCATTCCGAGGCTTATGGAGGACACCATGCGGGAGACAGAACTGCACATAAGGTATTGCAATCTGGTTTTTATTGGCCTACTCTTTTCAAGGATGCTCGTAAGTTTGTCTTATCTTGTGATGAATGTCAAAGAATTGGTAATGTTGGTAAACGTCAGGAAATGCCTATGAATTATTCACTTGCTATTGAACCGTTTGATGTTTGGGGATTTGATTATATGGGACCTTTTCCTAAATCCAATGGGTATACTCATATTTTAGTTGATGTTGATTACGTTACTAAGCGGGTAGAAGCTATTCCAACTAGTAGTGCTGATCATAACATCTCTATTAAAATGCTTAAAGAAGTTATTTTCCCAAGGTTTGGAGTCCCTAGATATTTAATGACTGATGGTGGTTCACATTTTATTCATGGTGCATTTCGTAAACTGCTTGCTAAATATGATGTCAACCATAGAATTGCATCTCCCTATCACCCTCAATCTAGTGGTCAAGTAGAATTGAGCAATAGAGAAATAAAATTAATTTTGCAAAAAACCGTTAATAGATCTAGAAAGAATTGGTCTAAGAAACTTGACGATGCATTATGGGCTTATAGAACTGCTTATAAAAATCCTATGGGTATGTCTCCTTATAAAATGGTTTATGGAAAAGCATGTCATTTACCTCTTGAGTTAGAACATAAAGTTTATTGGGCAATTAAAGAACTCAATTATGATTTTAAACTTGCTGGTGAAAAGAGGTTATTTGATATTAGCTCATTAGATGAATGGAGAACCCAAGCTTATGAAAATGCCAAATTGTTTAAAGAAAAAGTGAAAAGATGGCATGATAGAATAATTCAAAAACGGGAATTCAAAGTGGGTGAGCAAGTTCTATTGTACAACTCTCGTTTGAGATTCTTTGCAGGAAAGCTTCTCTCTAAATGGGAAGGACCGTATATCATCGAAGAAGTTTATCGCTCCGGAGCCATCAAAATAAACAACTCCGAAGGCACTAATCTGAGAGTGGTGAATGGGCAAAGAATTAAGCATTATATTTCAGGTACTCCCATTAATGTTGAAACTAATATTATTGAAACAATTACACCGGAGGAATACATAAGAGAGACCTTCCAGAACACTCCAAAACCCTGAAAAGGAAGAGGTACGTGATACGGTAAGTAAACCGACTCCAAAATTTCCATAAAAATACTTTCTGTCAGTTTTGGAATATTAGAAAAAATACAAAAATAAGAAACAGCCGAGGGGACCCACCTGGTGCCCATGAGGCACCAGGGCGCGCCACCCCCTCGGCGCGCCCTGGTGGCTCGTGGGCCCCTCGTGAGCCTTCCCGACTCCGTTTTCTCCTGGATTACTTGTTTTGCAAGATAAAAATTCTTTATATATACTCTCGGACATTTTGACCACCGTATCACAGAAATCTCCTCTGTTCTTGTTTCGTGCTATTTTTCTGACAGATCTAGATCGCCATGGCTCCCAAAAAGCTCCGTACCAAGCACCGTATTGTGCAACCATCGCCGGGCAAACGCCCATACAGCGAGGTTTACTATGAGTGGTCATCGGGAGAGGAAGACGATGGCAAGGAGGACAAGGTCGAGGAAATTGGAGGAACCCAGGCTCCAGAAGGAGGGCAAGCGATCCCCATGGAGGAAACCGCAGAGATGGGAGATATACTTCAACCCTTATATGATCATCTCTCCCCATCCGTAATTGAAGCCCTAAGAGTCTTTGAAATAGTTTCTGTTCAGAATACATCTCTCACTCGTGAAGTTATTTTGTTGGAAGGGCAAAACATCGCTCTTCGGAGCATCAACCGTAGATTGATGTATCTGCTGTAACTGAAGGACAAGCCCACCACTTCATCACCACCACCATCACCAAAGGAGGAAACTTGACTACATGGGTATGGGCACTCCCCTTGGCTTGTGCCAAGCTTGGGGGAGGTGCCCCGGTATCGTATCATGTCGGGGGGATGACCCCCGGGTAGGCCCAAGACGGTGAAACGACACTTCAAAACTTTGCCAGGGGAGCGTCCCCTGGCATGCTGGTGACCCGTCCAGCCGGTTGGATTGAGCCCGGAAGACGGTCGACTGGCTTCAGCCCGGAAGACGGCCGGCTGGCTTCAGCCCGGAAGGCGGCCGGCTGGCTTCAACCCGGAAGACGGCCGGCTGGCTTCAGCCTGGAAGGCGGCCGGCTGGCTTGAGCCTAGAAGGCGGCTGGCTAGCTTGAGCCCGGAAGGCGGCCGGCTGGCTTCAG
The DNA here is from genome assembly GCA_039707655.1 of Elymus sibiricus. Classification (NCBI taxonomy): domain Eukaryota; kingdom Viridiplantae; phylum Streptophyta; class Magnoliopsida; order Poales; family Poaceae; genus Elymus; species Elymus sibiricus. The sequence goes on from CM077674.1 coordinate 311,571,845, forward strand.
CCCGGAAGACGGCCGGCTGGCTTCAGCCTGGAAGACGGCCGGCTGGCTTGAGCCCGGAAGACGGCCGGCTGGCTTCAGCCCGGAAGACGGCCGGCTGGCTTCAGCCCGGAAGACGGCCGGTTGGCCACCCTGCAACTCGTCCGGCTGGCAACCCTGCAACCCATCCGGCTGGCCACCTGGAGCCAGTTGGCCTGCCACTCGAAGTCAACCACAACGTCCCGTCGGACTGTGCGGACGAGACGGCCACGCTCTACAGTAGAGCACTGTAGATTAGCGGCTGGCACTGTAGACGGATAGCCGGCACTGTTCACATGTCTGGTGTCCCCCCAATAGTGTAGTGGGCATGTGGGCCACCCCTTGTCCCCTGGGCTCCCCTTTATAAGGAGCACCAGGGGAGGCCTCACACCCCACGGGCTCTCAGGCCAGCCACGCTCTCACTCTCCCTCTCATTCTCACTCTCACAGGAGAAGAGGAGAGCTCAGTGCCTCCTTCTTCCTCCTCCAAACAGCTCCACGAGCAACCATGTACTACCATATACTCCACATATACATCAGACATGCAGGAGTAGGGGTGTTACCTCCCACGGAGGGCCCCGAACCTGGGTAAACCACCGTGTCCAGTTGCCCAAACCCGTCCCGGATCTCCACTGCAGCCTTGCCCTCACCTCTTCAAGCCATCCCATGGCATCTGCCGTGACGCGGCACCCCCCGCGAGAATACCACAACATATCACCATCACTTTTATTATCTTTACCTACTTTTAGTTCGATCCTTAGTTATTTCATGATCTAGTTGAATAAAAGTTTAGTATGATCTATTTTTTAGTGTTAGTTTCGTGATCTATCTATCTATGTAATCGAGTTGAGAGTTATATAATAAAGAGTAGTTTGAGTTTTTGCTTCTTTACTTTTATGTTTCAATCCTAGCAATGAAAATAATGGAAAAGATCATATGCTAATCTTATGGAAAGTAATGACATTACATAAAGAAAAGTATAAGTGGTAAAATTTATTGGAAGTTAACAAACATAGCATTAGTCAATGATGCAATTCATGAAAAAATTAATAGGGAAGAGAAGATTCACATGCAAATATACTATCTTGGACATCTTTTATGATTGTGAGCCCCCATTAAGTATTTTATGTCAAATTGTTGACATTGGACAAGGAAGACAATGTAATGAATTATGTTTGCTTATATTCACATAGAAGCTATATGGTTATAGATCCTCCAACATGTGGTGCTTGCTCAATATCTTTGCTAGCCAAAAATCCGCACCAAGTAGAGATACTACATGTGCATCAAAACCCCTTAAACCCAGTTTCATGTCATGAGAGTCCACTATATCTACCTATGGATTGAATAAGATCCTTCAAGTAAGTTGTCATCGGTGCAAAAAGCAATAAAAATTGCCTCTAAATATGTCTAAACTTTTATTGTAAGGGAAAATAAGCTTTGTACGAACTTTTGATGGTAAAGAAATAAAAGCGACAGACTGCATAATAAAGGTTGCTATCACAAGGGGCAATATAAAGTGACGTTCCTTTGCATTAAGAGCTTGTGCATCCAACAACAAAAAGCGCATGACAACCTTTGCTTCCCTCTGCGAAGGGCATATCTTTTACTTTTATGTATTTACTTTTTATGCAAGAATCAATAGTGTTCTCCTCTATTCCTTTTTATTTTTCTCTTTGCAAGCATCATGTGGTGGGGAAAGATCTAGGCATATATATCCAGTTGGATATGAGTGATCATGAGTTATTATTGTTGACATCACCCTTGAGGTGAATGAGTTGGGAGGCGAAATTATAAGCCCCTATCTTTCTATGTGTCTGGCTGAAACTTTTTGCTCCATATATATGTTGTGAGTGTAAGCAATCATAGAAGACTATATGATGGTTGAGTATGTGGACTTGCTAAAAAGCTCCTACATGAGACCCTTCATGAAAATATGATGAATTGCAATTGCATTGTTGACTGAGAACATAGTTTGTTAGTTTTCAAGAAAGTTCATGCCTTATACTTCATTGTTGTGATGAATTGTTACTTGCTCATGAGAAGTTTTATGATAATGAATATTGTTGTTATAATAATGATCATGATGCTACTATGTCCGTATTTTGTTTTATCGACACCTCTCTCTCTAAACATGTGGACATGATTATCGATATCGGCCTTCGCTTGAGGATAAGCGAGGTCTAAGCTTGGGGGAGTTGATACGTCCATTTTGCATCATGTTTTGCTACTGTTATTTAGAGTGTTTTTAATCAATATAACACTTTGTGGAGCAATTCTAATGCCTTTTCTCTCTTAATATGCAAGATTTACACAAAGAGGGAGATTGCCGGCAACTGGAATTCTGGACCTGAAAAAGCTATGTCAGAGATACCTATTCTGCACATCTCCAAATGAGCTGAAATTTCACGGAGAATTATTTTGGAATAAATAAAAAATACTGGAAGCAAGAAGTACCAGAGGGGGCCACCCAGGTGCCCACGAGGCACCAGGGCGCCCCCCCAGGCGCGCCCTGGTGGCTCGTGGGGCCCCTGGCCAGCCTCTGGCCCCTATTTTCTGGTATATAAGTCCATTTGCCCTAGAAAAATAAGGAGAAGACTTTTGGGATGGTGCGCCGCTGACTCGAGGCGGAACTTGGGCAGGAGCACTTTTGCTCTCCGGCGGAGCGATTCTGCCGGGGATACTTCCCTCTGGGAGGGGGAAATCGTCGCCATCGACATCACCAACGATCCTCTCATCGTGGGAGGACCAATCTTCATCAACATCTTCAACAGCACCATCTCATCTCAAACCCTAGTTCATCTCTTGTATTCAATCTTTGTCTCAAAACCTCAGATTGGTACCTGTGGGTTGCTAGTAGTGTTGATTACATCTTGTAGTTGATGCTAGTTGGTTTATCTGGTGGAAGATTATATGTTCAGATCCATTATGCTATTTAATACCCCTCTGATCTTGGACATGATGATGATTTGTGAGTAGTTACTTTTGTTCTTGAGGACATGGGAGAAGTCTTGTCATAAGTAATCATGTGAATTTGGTATTCGTTCGATATTTTGATGATATGTATGTTGTTGATTCTCTTAGTGGTGTCATGTGAACGTCGACTACATGACACTTCACCATCTTTGGGCCTAAGGGAATGCATTGTGGAGTAGTAATTAGATGATGGGTTGCTAGAGTGACAGAAGCTTAAACCCTAGTTTATGCGCTATTCCGTAAGGGGCTGATTTGGATCCATATGTTTAATGATATGGTTAGAGTTATCTTAATTCTTCTTTCGTAGTTGCGGATGCTTGTGAGAGGGGGTAATCATAAGTGGGAGGCTTGTTCAAGTAAGAACAGCACCCAAGCACCAGTCCACCCACATATCAAATTATCAAAGTAGCGAACGCGAATCAAACCAACATGATGAAAGTGACTAGATGAAATTCCCATGTGTCCTCGAGAACGCGTTGCTTATTATAAGAGATCGTTCCGGCTTGTCCTTTGCTACAAAAAGGATTGGGCCACCTTGCTGCACTCTTTGTTACTATTGCTACTTGTCACTTGTTACAAATTATCTTGCTATCAAACTACTCGTTACCGATAATTTCAGTGCTTTCAGAAAATACCTTGCTGAAAACCGCTTGTCATTTCCTTCTGCTCCTCGTTGGGTTCGACACTCTTACTTATCGAAAGGACTATGATTGATCCCCTATACTTGTGGGTTATCACCAACCCGCTGTTGCGCCTTCTTCATCAACGACATCTAAGAAGAGCGACGCGCGTCGTCGTCATCGTTTCCACTGTGCTGCGCAGAAAGCTAAGTTCTAACACTTTAGTTACTTTCTGTTGTCTGGCCTTTTTCTCGAATAGCATTTTTGTGCTCAACCTGCGCGCAAAGGAGCACTTTTGAAATATTCTGCGTTCTGGGTTGCTTTGGGTCCGCCCAGCAATATCGCTGCAGCTGCATTTGTTTCAGAGTGTTAAGCTTTCCGAGAGGCGGCGTTCCCAGCAAGCTACTAAGGGCCCGTCCCTCATGCGCTATTGACTAGAATGTGCACATCATAGAGCATTCCGGCAAGCGTAGGGAACAGATGTGCACAAATACACTATTCAAGAAAAAGACTTAATAGTTTTGTAGGGGAACGCGACAGAAAACAAAAATTTCCAGTACAGCGAGCACGCCCAGGATCACTATGGAGATGCATACAAGGTTTGATCTGATCGTTACCGACTTGTAGCGCAGCGGAAGTAGAGTCGATGTTGATCGTCGGTGCAGATCCCCGCAGCTAGGATTTACAACCTCCCAACTGCGAGGATGTACTCCCTCGTCTGCTCCTCGAACAGTCCCTCGGACAGCCCTCCGGGAGGCGGTCGGACAGTCCCCCGGATGGTGTCACGGACAGCCCTTCGGGAGGCACTCACAGAAACTCGGACGGTCACTCGGACAGCCCTTCGGGAGGCACTCTCGAATAGCCCCTCGGGCAAAAAGATCAAACCTACGACCTCTCTACGGGGTTGCACACATACGGTGTTAGCTATCCGGCAGGGCTTCGCCGTCCAGAACTAGTTCCCACCGGAACCCAGACAGCCTTTCGGCTCTATGAAACTATTTTGAGTGAGGGAGAGAAGAAGCCAGATCATTGCATGGCATAATGTATGAGAGAAAGAGTGAGTTTTGGGCAGCCCCCTCCACCCCTATTTATAGGCCAAGCCCAAGGGGTAGAGGACCAAAATGCCCTCCAAGGTGGCTTCTCCAAGAAGTGCTTTTCACTATTCATGGAAACATTTTTCCGTGACCATTAAATCCGAAAATATTTCTGTAGGTCTTAGAATAATTATAGTACCCACTAAAATAATTTTGGACGTGTTCCAAAAAAATTCCGGATTAGTGATTTTCATCTGCGAAAAGCAACCAAAGCGGTTCCGGCAGCTCCGGAACATTTCCGGGTTTTTTCTCCGGAAAAATCCCAGAAGTTCCCAGAACAATTCTGGCACCCTCTAAGAATTTCCAGGCATGTGCCAAAACCATTTTGACTTAATGGTATACTCCGAAACAACCTTTCGGTTTTACAGAAACTATTCCGGTGTTCTCTCTCCAGAACTCTTCCGTTGTCTCCGAAACTTTTCCGGTGACTTTCTCGCAGACTCCCTGCCTAGTATTCAGCAGATAGATGACCCTTAAGCGTGTGACCCTATAGGTTCAGTGAAGTATAGACATGACCGGAACACTTTCCGATCAATGATCAACATCGGAGCCGTGGACACCCATATTGACCCCTATACCCACACGAATAAATATTCGAGTGAACCTCCAGTTGCCGTGTGCTATTCCTGTTGCTTCGCGATATGTTACAAATACCAGAGGTGAGATTTATCGGCATCCCCGTGGATCAACAACTTGTCCACTATGCCAGTTACCTCGTTACCGGTTTTGTTCTCTTTTCTCGTTCCCGTGTTCCGGCATCCCTGTGATCAAAATCACATTATGTTTGGCCAGACGATGATGGATACCGTAACATTGAGAGGGCCCAGAGATATCTCTCCATCGTCGGAGGAGTAATTCCCAATCTTGAGCTATCAAGTCCCTTGACATACTTTTCCATGAACCCGTAAGCCGCTGTAATAGCCACCCATTTACGGATGACGTTTAACAAACCCCAAAGTTCATGAAGCAAGCATGAAGAAACTCGATACTCTCATGGTCTAAGGAATTATGCAAACGTTAACTTTCTCTGTGTTATTAACCATTAACTTGTGACGAATGTATCTCATAGCATAACATCAATAGGGTCGATTCAACACAAGTGTTCTCCTAACATTGTGCCCTCAAAGTTGCCGGCATAGTCATGCCCATGATCAGGAAAACAAAACCATCATGCAACACTTGAGCTAGTCTTAGAGGCCAGACTAGGAATACATTTTACCGTTTATTATTCCACGCGTGCATATGAGTCTTCCTCCGAGCCTCGTGGTTATTGTAGACTCGAGAACCATAGCAGTTATAGCATGGAACATAAACATAATTATGAACATGGAGATAAACAATAACATTTATTATTGCCTCTAGGGCATATCTCCTACAGACTCCCACTTGCACTAGAGTCAATAATCTAGTCAATGCTAATGCACTTTACACATATGGCATACCGGTGTAAAAAATGCTTCACTTGTGGTATAGCCTGATGTCCAACGGATCTGACAACTTCAGTTCCGTGTGTATCTTTGCATCTCCTCGCATTTTCACGCTTTCACAAAATTCATATTTTCTGTGGACTTGGCTTTGTATATATGTGAATCACAGGTCAAACCTTGATTCCTCAGACTGAGCTATGGAGCAACTATCTGCAATAGTGTCCCATTAACCAAAGCCATCTTGGAACCATACTAAGTTCATGAATGAACTATATGATTCAACATCTTCTTTGTCGCTTCCAAAGCATCAACATACTTAGCCATTTGTTATAGAATTTGCCACAGTAACCTGTTTGGAACAATTTCCAACTTACCGTGCCACCATATCGTGTATTACACAAAACCCTTAATTTAAATCGAAAATCGCTTGGAGCATTGATGAAGACTGTATCGATGTAACCTTTTACAACGAACTCTTCATGATCTCCGCTTGCGAGAAAACATGTCATCAGTGCTACTTTAGTACTCTATGACCCTTTTTCACTGTTGTCCCATGATCACTACTTTGATCACTATGGTATCTATACTCACAACATGCTTGGGAGTATCGGACATATCTGGTTGTTTTACATACCATGGAATACATGATTAATCCAAACACGAAAGTGTGTGGAATCTCCATCATGTATTTTGCTCATCAGTGTTTTGGGACACTGAGTCTTGCAAAACTCTTTCCATGTGACTTCGGCAAGAATCATTCCTTGGCATTCTTATGCTAAATGGTTTTAGCATCTTGTCAATATGTATTTATGGCTTTAGCCTATTAGGCCATATTTATCTCCATAGATAATTATGCCTAATTTCAAGGCTACCTAGCCTAAGCACTTCATCGAAAAACTATTTTCAATGAAGTCCTAATTCGTGTCAAGAAATTTATATTATTTCCAATCAACAATGTGTCAAGCACACAAGGTTTTCAGAAATATTATTATGCTCCCACCTACTTTCTTGTAACCACAAGCATCTTCGTTATCCATTGATGAAATCAAACTCTTTTGACTATTTCAACAAAAATGAAGATTCCAACTCCATTTTGCTCTCTTCTGTCCATCGCTGGAACACTGAAGTTTGCATACTCACTAGCATCCTCTGGATTGACCAAACACTTTGGACTGTATCACATACAAGTCCTAGTTTGTATTGTCATTTCATGGAAATCCTTTTGGCATCCATGTTTCATATCTCATGATTGAAATATGTATTAATTGCTAGTTTAACCCGAACCGACTTTAAGCATCGCTACGGTGAGACAATATCATCGTAGTCAATTCCTTGATATTGTTATTGCAACAAGTCAAGCTTTATGGATAAAACATTTTTATCCGTATCAGTTTATAGTTCCAATAATGTTCATTAGACTCTAAGTCTTCCGAAGGGTTCATCAAGATTTAATCTTGAATCATTTATATGGAAACTATCTCGGATTGTATTGGCATTCAGCCAATTCCGGAGTCAGGGCCCATCAACGCTTCCTTGTGTATCGTAGGTATACTGTTGTCTAACAACAATATCTCGTTTGCGCACCTGAGAGGTTTGCACGAGTTTTGCCTACGTGGTTCAGCTGCAAGTTTGATCGAAGTCCATACATCTCATGTAGAGTCTTCCGTATTAGTCATAGTAGGAAACTCTGGAATCACTTCCAAGGTTTCTTTCCTTTGAGCTGATGACGAAGATACTATTATCTCGTCGAGTTGCACTATCCTCCCACTCACCTTTTTGCAAGAAACATTTTCTTCAAAATCACACCGTTCTTTGTGGCAAACATTTTTGCCTCGGTACAGTGAGGGAGCAATACCCAAAAAATTAGGATAACCTACAAAGTAGCACTTGTCTAATTTGGAATAGGTTTGTAAATATTTTACACAAGCCCCATATTCCAAATGTTAAGAAAAGACAAAGCATGGTTGGGCTTACCATACCATGGCGTCATTTCAACAGATCAGATGGCGCTCTTTTTAGTGTAAAAGCCGCAGTCTCTAAAGCATTACTTTAAAAGGGATAATGGCAAATTGATTTATGTCATCTTTGATCTTACCATGTCATAAATGGTTTGAATACATCTTCACAGACATTCCACTCACAGTGGTGTTCCGGGAGGTGTAAGTTATGAAACTCTTTTCACAACTCATCAGACATTCGCTAAACTTGTAACTCAAATATTCCTTTCCGCAATCAAATTGCAGAAACATGATTTTCTTGTTACAATAATTTCTACTTCATTTTGAAACCTTTTGAATGATTTCAAAAGATCCAGACATATGTCTCATCAAGTAAATATCCATATATCTACTTGAGTCATTTCTGAAGATAGATAAATCCACTACTAGCAACAACATTTATCGGACAACACACATCAAAATGTATGATCACCAATAAGTTTGTTGCTCATTCCTTATGGCATGTGAACGGTATTTCAGTCACTTCACTTTTCGGATGAAAGTTGCAAGTGTCAGATGATTCATAATCAAATGACTTCAAAATCCATCATTATGGAATTTCTCCATGCAGGTTTCTCCAATGTGACCAAATGCAGTGCCACACATGTGTGCTATTCTCTTAGTCTTGTGACATTTCGCGTCAGTGTTATGGATGTATCATATTACCATCAATATTCATAACATACATCCCATCCTTGATGGAAGCATGGCCCTTATGTTATTCATAATACTGAACAACAATTGTTCTTTTATGAACAACCCTGTTGCAACAAACATTGTGCAATGGGCTAGAGTGTATAAAACTCTAAAATGGATTTTGAAAGTAAACACAGAGGTAATATATTATTATCAATATTCATAACATACATCTCATTCATAATGAAAGTATGGCCCTGTTATTCATAACACCGAACATCAAAAGTTCTCTTATGAACAACCTTCTTGCAAGATACCTTATGCAATGGGCTAGAGTGTATGAAACTCCAAAAATGAATTATGAAAATAAATACATAGGTAATACACCGATGGAAGGTATAGTAACATTTACTATGTTCCCAGCGCGTATCTAAACCTCACTCCGGCAAGCCTTTTAGGCCGTAGTAGTTCTTGCATCGAGTCGCAACAGAATGCAATCGAGCGGGTATCTCTGTGATCAACTCACAATACCCAAGAATTAGTGACTAACGGTTTAATCATAATTCCCAAGAACTATTTTTTTGACCAGCCTTCTATACATCAATAGCTTGTATGACTTTCATACATGAGTTGGATATTCCAGTCTTCTCTCTTATTGCCTTTATACTTCTAACAGTTTTAACTTTTAGTATTTCTCCTACTCTCAGAAAATGCACCCAACTTTAAGAGTGGCGTCAGCCCTGGACTTCCTAGGCGTGTGAGCCACACTAACACCCTTTGGATATTTCCTTTCTCTTTAAGTTGTTGTTTTATTCACCTTCATCATATGACAGGCGTTCTTCTGGATACCTCTCTTATCAGTCAAATGCATAGTAAACACTTTACTAATAATTTGCAAAACAAACATTACTTTGGATATCCCATATCTTCTAGCCTTTGTTTGTATCTAAAACTAATTTTCAGTTCCATGAATATCACATAGCTATCCCAAACTTTTGAAGTTCGGGTCTCATGGAAGCAAACATATTGCACTTGACCATAACGAAATTCTAGCTTTTGGATTGAAGGACGAGAGTCACATTATCCATAGCATTAGCGGGAGAATACCGAAAGCATGCGATAGGACAAAGTCCTTCTCGGCACTCTTGAGGACAATCCTCACATTACTTTACCAACCGTAAAGTTTTAACCAGATATTTAACAGGTATTCAATTTTAATAGGGAAGGTGGAAACGCGAGCCATTATTCTACAACTATTATGCAAATCACACTTAGACAGTGTTCATAATTAATTGCACTGAGAATTAAACAAGTTAATTCTACAGTGCGCTCCCACTCAAATCAATATCTCCCAAAATTGATTATTAGTGAGTCAAGACCCGCATTTCCATTCAGCGCCACGGTTCGAAATGAACACAAACGGCGTGAACTTCAATCGGTAGGCAAACTTGCCGATCACATCTCTATGTGATTCTTGTTCAACTTTCGATGTGTGTGTTCCGAGCTCAGGACTGTCCTGCCTGAATGTCAAGTCAACCAAGTGATCTTGCTACGAGGTCTCAACTCACCCGCCTCACACTTTTCTAATCGTTCGCACCCATGGAGATCATGTGATGCCCCGGAGAGATAGGTGTCGTGACGGTGCTAAACTTGGGAGAACACTAACTACTTGATATTTCAAGTGAGAGATCACCCTAATAAAAAACGACTACCGCGCAATCAAAAGGGTGCATCATAAGGGATAAACATCTCAGGCAATTCATAATAGCATGATATGGTATAGCCCTTTCTGATGGAGAAGTCTTTAATTTCTTCGTCTTCGGCATTTTGCGTCGGTGTTCACCTTCGCGAAGATTGCCACCACCTTGTCGATGCACCAGATAATATTGCTATCTCTATAGCTAATAAAATAATGCATTACAACAAGGTTGACACACAGGTCTTTTAAAGTGACAATCATATGGCTCCAGCCATCATGCCGAATCATGACATGTAGGTCATGTTAATTTACATTATATAGTCATCTCATACATATTCAAATTATTATGAGCACTGCTATACCACATCACATGCACATCCTGCAAAACCAAGTTAGACGCCTCTAATCGGTTTATGCAAAAAATATATTTTTCGTGGCTTCTAAGGTTTCGAAACAAACCGAAGCTACCAACGTCCATCATCAAGTATGATTATTCAAGTCGCTAGATTAACTTTACGGGGTGTATGAAACACGAGATAATAAAATCTCGAGCCCCATACTGAACTTCGTCATACGCATGACCCCCGTGCAAATCATATCTGCATTGCCCTTTCGTCTGCGAAATTTCATCTTTCTTTTAACTATGGTGGAATTCAATGAACTGTTAGCACTTCGTTGATCAATCAAGATCGCGGATTGCCAGAACTTTGAAATTCCACCATGCCGTTATCAAGATCAGAAATACGCAAATTTCAGGGAAGCAACAAGAACATCGGGTAACAGATATCATCTGCTACCCGCACAAATAATTTTCAGTAATAGAACTCATCTACTACAAATTATATTGTGCAACACCCATACATCTCTATGTATTCTAGATCGTAACCTGCATCTACGCATAGCACGGCTCATGATGCCACTGTAGGGGAACGCGACAGAAAACAAAAGTTTCCAGTACAGCGAGCACGCCCAGGATCACTATTGAGATGCATACAAGGTTTGATCTGATCATTACTGACTCGTAGCGCAGCGGAAGTAGAGTTGATGTTGATCGTTAGTGCAGATCCCCGCAGCTAGGATTTACAACCTCCCAACCATGAGGATGTACTCCCTCGTCTGCTCCTCAGACAGTCCCTCGGACAGCCCTTCGGGAGGTGGTCGAACAGTCCCCCGGACGGTGTCACGGACAGCCCTTCGGGAAGCACTCACAGAAACTCGGACGGTCACTCGGACAGCCCTTCGGGAGGCACTCTCGAACAGCCCCTCGGGTAAAAAGATTGAACCTATGACCTCTCTACGGGGTTGCACACATACGGTGTCAGCTATCCGGCAGGGCTTCGTCGTCCAGAACTAGTTCCCACAGGAACCCAGACAGCCTTTCGGCTCTACGAAACTATTTTGTGTGAGTGAGAGAAGAAGCCAGATCATTGCATGGCATAATGTATGAGAGAAAGAGTGAGTTTTGGGCAGCCCCCTCCACCCCTATTTATAGGACAAGCCCAAGGGGTAGAGGACCAAAATGCCCTCCAAGGTGGCTTCTCCAAGAAGACACCAAAAAGTGTTTTTCACTATTCATGGAAACATTTTTCCGCGACCGTTAAATCCGAATAGAATAATTCCAATACCCACTAAAATAATTTTGGACGCGTTCCGAAACAATTCCGGATTAGTGATTTTCATCTGTGAAAAGCAACCAAAGCGGTTCCGGCAGCTCCGGAACATTTCTGGGTTTTTTCTCCGAAAAAATCCCAGAAGTTCCCAGAACAATTCTGGCACCCTCTAAGAATTTCCAGGCGTGTGCCGAAACCATTTTGACTTAATGGTATACTCCGAAACAACCTTTCGGTTTTACAGAAACTATTCCGGTGTTCTCTCTCCAGAACTCTTCCGTTGTCTCCGAAACTTTTCCGGTGACTTTCTCTTAGACTCCCTGTCTACTATTCAGCAGATAGATGACCCTTAAGCGTGTGACCCTATAGGTTCGGTGAAGTATAGACATGACCGGAACACTTTCCGATCAATGATCAACATCAAAGCCGTGGACACCCATATTAACCCCTATACCCACACGAATAAATATTCGAGTGAACCTCCAGTTGCCGTGTGCTATTCATGTTGCTTCGTGATATGATACAAATACCCGAGGTGAGATTTATCGGCATCCCCGTGGATCAACAACTTGTCCACTATGCCAGTTACCTTGTTACCGGTTTTGTTCTCTTTTCTCGTTCCCGTGTTCCGGCATCCCTGTGATCAAAATCACATTGTGTCTGGCCAGACAATGATGGATACCGTAACACCGAGAGGGCCCAGAGATATCTCTCCATCGTCGGAGGAGTAATTCCCAATCTTGAGCTATCAAGTCCCTTGACATACTTTTCCATGAACCCGTAAGCCGCCGTAATAGCCACCCATTTACGGATGACATTTAACAAACCCCAAAGTTCATGAAGCAAGCATGAAGAAACTCGATACTCTCGTGGTCTAAGGAATTATGCAAATGTTAACTTTCTCTGTGTTATTAACCATTAACTTGTGACGAATGTATCTCATAGCATAACATCAATCGGGTCGATTCAACACAGGTGTTCTCCTAACATTGTGCCATCAATGTTGCCGGCATAGTCATACCCATGATCAGGAAAACATAACCATCATGCAACACTTGAGCTAGTCTTAGAGGCCAGACTAGGAATACATTTTACCGTTTATTATTCCACACGTGCATATGAGTCTTCCTCCGAGCCTCGTGGTTATTGTAGACTCGAGAACCACAGCAGTTATAGCATGGAACATAAACATAATTATGAACATGGAGATAAACAATAACATTTATTATTGCCTCTAGGGCATATCTCCTACAAGTTTTTCTTATTCCTTTAAGATTTTTGTGATCCGTATGCTAAGGAGCCTTGTCGAGGTCAGTTGCGCTCCTCATTGCTTCGAGCCTGCTCGACAACGAGAGAAGCTGCACCGGCACCAACAAGGTAAACTTCTCCGGGAGGCGATCTTCCCGGCAAGCTGCTAAGGGCCCGTTCCCTCGAGCGTTGTTGACTGGAGCGTGCGCATCGGGGAGGATTCCGGCAAGCGAGGGGAATTTTTAGCAGGAATCAAGTTTTCACATAAGTTAAGTATGTCAGGTGCTAATTAACTTATTGTGTTGAAACACTGTTGAGGCATTCTCATGCCCAAGATAGTGTTGCAGGTAAATGAGTGGGTATTACGGTAGCACCAACATTTGGTACCTCCGGAAGCTACCACTAGGCATTGAGAACCGCAGAGTTCTCTGCTGAAATCTAAGCCTTGCCGGGGGCTGATTCCTCTCGACAAGCCAGCATTGAGAACCGCAGAGTTCTCTGCTGAAATCCAAGCCTTGCCGGGGGCTGATTCCTCTCGGCAAGCCGACATTGAGAACCGCAGAGTTCTGTGCTGAAATCTAAGCCTTGCCGGGGGCTGATTCCTCTCGACAAGCCGGCATTGAGAACTGCAGAGTTCTCTACTGAAATCCAAGCCTTGCCGGGGGCCGGCCCCGCCGGCAAGCCGGCATTAAGAGCCACAGAGTTTTCTGCCGAAAGTTTAATATTAAGATACCCTAAGCTCTCGGAAGAAGAGCTCAGGGGCTAGCGGTCCTTGGAAAACAACTTTTCACCCGTCAAGAAAATGTGTATGTCACAACCCAAGCCAAGTTTGGTCCCACCTCCAGCATCAAAATCTTCGGAGTTCTCTGCTGAAGGCGGTCCCGGGGGCTCCTGTCAGTGTAGTGAGAACCAGGGACTCACCAACCTTCTGGACTTGGAGTTGCACCAGATTAGGGTTGCCATAAGACGGCCCCGACAAAGAACCAGTCCGCCCGGCAAGCAATACGCCCGGTAAGCACTGGGTCATTCAACAAGGGCAAAATATGTGCTAGGGAGAAGCCTCTTCCCGGCAAGGCAGAGCTGGCAAAAGCAAGACCCGGCAAGCTCAAGATCAAGATTGGCAAGTCTCAAGCCGTCAAGCTGAGAAGATCCGGCAAGCTCCGTACCGGCAAGTCCACTCCACCGCTCCACCGTGGCGGCCGTCAGGGATCTGCCGACAAGTGTCGAGTGGGCAGGTATTTAGGTAGAGGTTGTCGGGACACGTGTCAAGCTCGCCGCCTAAAGACTAGCTTTATTGACACCCGTGCTAGTGCGTGTCAAGCAGATATTCATCAACCTATAATGACTGTTTTGGCACTGTGGTGACCCCTTGAGCTATAAAAGGAGGGCCAGGGCAACGTTTACAAGGATTGAACGATGGAACCTTGGCACAACTTGCATGCGTAGCTACTCTTTCTGCACCTTGCCGGGAGAAGCGCTCCTTGTACTTATGCTCATACACACCCAATATACAAAGCAGGAGTAGGGTTTTACACCTCACGGTGGCCCGAACCTGGGTAAACTCCTTGCGTCTCTACTGGTTCTGCTCTTTGTGCTCGTCGATCTCCCTAGTCGAACTGCAAAGGGGCTAGATGGCCCCATAGATGGTCGTACACACGACACCTTTGTCAAACTTTTCTTTCAGGATCAGCATCCATGAATATTTGAAGATCCATTTATACACCTTCTGAAGACTTCACAAAGTTCAAAACTTGCATATGGACTTCATTTTGGATTTCAATGGTTTAAGTAATACCTCTCAAGCTGGGCGCCATCACTGCTTCCTCGTAATGTGCTGGTTTCATCTTCTTCTAAGAAGAAATATTTAGTAGATTCGATAATCTTTCCTGACCTTTGCATTTTGTTACAGCCTTAACTGAAATTCCCACATCTAATGTAGTACTTTCTTTGCTTAGTTTTATGAACAAAATATTCCAGAATATTTTTGGTTTAGTCTTGTTTCAACTTTAAGCTGGCGATTCATTAATCTCAATAAGCTGTATCTCCCACTTATTTTTAACGAGTGAAGCTTTTCTCGAAAAATATTCATTCTCTGACAAAAAAAATTGTTCTTTGAATTTTGTGAGAGAAACACAAAACTTACAAATTTGGTCTAAAATATTCTATGACTCTTTATAGTTTAGATTAGACTTTTAGATGGTGCATCTGTTTAGTGAATATTATGATGTTTCATCCCAAATTTTAATAACAGCAGATCAGTAATAATAATTTCACAATAATTCAATTGCTTGATAAACTTATGACTAAGATATTTTTCTTCATGAATGAAGAATCATGTTTATCTTTTGTCAAAATGATATTATATCTTCATCCTGAATTACTTTGAACTATTTCAAATATTTCAGTCCTTATGTTTTATCAAGTAAATCATATTTACTCACAACTTTGATGAAGTATAAATATTCACCGCACCCTGTTATATCCATTGGATCATAATGTATTTAGTCAATTCAAATAAAAGACTTTTATACTTCATCTCTATGAAGATTTAATTATCCGATATAACCAAGCAGTGCCACATACAAGTGGTTTTATCAGTATTCTTAAGACGTTTAGCTTGAATGTTATAGATCACAAACTTCAAGATTCATCATGAATAAACCATCACAAAATAGAGGTTTAATAAAAAAAACATATTCTCATAATAATCCAAACAACTATTGTTTAAAACTTATAAGAATATCCATCGCATAACCCATAGGATAATACATTACATAACTTTGAAGCAAAATAACTATTATTTTGGTTCTCAGATAAATCTTGAAGACGGACTAAAGACATGACTTTGACGGTCTCCGAGCAGCGATCCCATCACTATTCCCGACTTGCATCACGACTTCATTTCTTCTCTCCTTGTGAGTTCTCTGTAGTCTCTGTATCGGATTGCAAAATGAGAGCAATCGATGAGTATCAAATACTCATGACATACAGAAATTTACAAGTAGAATAACATTAACTTTGTATAACAATTATATCTTTACCGGAAGAACCATTCTTCTTATCCACCAAATACTTCTTGCAGTTACACTTCCAGTGTCCCTTCTGCTTGCACTAGAAACATTCAGTCTCTTTAGAGGCTCCGCCCTTATTTTTCTTCTGAGATTCGGTCTTACCGGATCCACCAGATGATTTCTTCTTGGACTTGCCCTTCTTCTTGAAACTGGTCGTCTTGTTGACTGCTACTTGTGAGCTGCGTTGGGATTTCCCTGAAGAGGAGGGGATGATGCAGTACAGTAGAGATAAGTACTTCCCTCAGTTATGAAACCAAGGTTATCAATCCAGTAGGAGAATCACGCAACAACTCGTTAGCAGTACCTGCACACAAAACAACAAATCCTTGCACCCAACGCAAACAAGGGGTTGTTAATCCCTTGGCGGTTAATTGCAAGATTAAATTGTATGGTGATAGATAAATAGATCGAACAAAAATACAAAATAAAATAAATAAACTAAAAGTGCAGCAAGGTATTTTTATGATTTTTAATATATGATTTGGATAGACCCGGGGGGGCATAGTTTTCACTAGAGGCTTCTCTCATGAAAATAGCATACGGTGGGTGATTACTGTTGGGCAATTGATAGAAAAGCAAACAATCATGACGATATCCAAGGCAATGATCATGTGTATAGGCATCACGTCCGAGACAAGTAGACCGACTCCTGCCTGCATCTACTAGTATTACTCCACACATCGGCCGCTATCCAGCATGCATCTAGTGTATTAAGTCCCTAAAGAACGGAGTAACGCCTTAAGCAAGATGATATGATGTAGACAAAGTAAACTCACGCATGAATAAACCCCATCTTTTTACCCTTAATAGCAATGATACATACGTGTCATGTCCCTTTCTATCACTGGGATTGAACACCGCAAGATCGAACCCATTACAAAGCACCTCTCCCATTGCAAGATAAATCAATCTAGTTGACCAAACCAAATCAATAGATCGGAGAGAAATACGAAGCTATAATAATCATGCATAAAAGAGTTCAGAGAAGACTCAAATAATATTCATGGATAATCTGATCATAAACTCACAATTCATCGAATCCCAACAAACACATCGCAAAAAGTGATTACATCGGATAGAACTCCAAGAACATCAAAGAGAACATTGTATTGAAGATCAAAAAGAGAGAAGAAGCCATCTAGCTACTAACTATGGACCCGAAGGTCTGTGGTAAACTACTCACGCATCATCGGAAGGGCAGCAAGGTTGACGGAGAGCCCCTCCGTGATCGATTCCCCCTCCGGCGGAGTACCGGAAAAGGCCTCCAGATGGGATCTCTCGAGAACAGAAGCTTGTGGTGGCGGAAAAAGTATTTCATAGGCTCCTCCGTTGGTTTCCCGATTTTAGAGAATTTATAGAGGTGGAATTAGGTCAAACGGAGCTGTGTGGGCCCCACGAGGTACCAGGGCCCCCCCCCCCCCGGGGCGTGCCGTGGTGCCTCGTGGGCCACTGCTTCATCTTCTCGTCCCCTCCCGAAGCTTCTAGTATTTGTTATGTCCAGAAAAAAATCTCCAAAAAGTTTCGTGGCATTTGGACTTCGTTTGGTACTGGTATTCTGGAAAACCAAAAACAGGCAAAAAATAGCAACTGGCACTGGGCACTAAGTTAATAAGTTAGTCCCAAAAAATGATATATAACTGTTGTAAATGTATATAAAAACATCCAAGATTGATACTATAATAGCATGGAACAATCAAAAATTATAGATACGTTGGAGACGTATCAACATCCCCAAGCTTAATTCATGCTCGTCCTCGAGTAGGTAAATGATAAAAACAGAATTTTTGATGTGGAATGCTACCTATCATATTCATCATGTATTCTTTTTTGTTTTATAGCATGGACATTTGGACTTGAATGGTTCAAAGCAATAGTCTATAGTTTGAGATGAAGACATAAATACTCAAGCATACTAACAAGCAACCATGTCTTTCAAAATATCAACGCTAAAGAAA
Source organism: Elymus sibiricus (assembly GCA_039707655.1). Classification (NCBI taxonomy): domain Eukaryota; kingdom Viridiplantae; phylum Streptophyta; class Magnoliopsida; order Poales; family Poaceae; genus Elymus; species Elymus sibiricus. The sequence goes on from CM077674.1 coordinate 311,590,192, forward strand.
GTTATCCCTAGCCCATTATGCTCAATCATTGATCCATTCATGAAACACACTCAATATTAGCTACACACAATGCACAAGTATGACAATAGTGCTCTCTAGTTGGTGCTTTGTAAGAGAAGATGGAGACTCAAAATAAAAATAAAAATTGCATAAAAGTAAATAGATAGGCCCTTCGCAGAGGGAAGCAGAGATTTGCAAATGTGCTAGTGCTCAAAGCTTAAATTAGAGAAATAAAATTATGTTGAGAGGCATGCTTTTCCTGTCAACGAAAACGACTGAGAATTCCCAATATTTTCCATGCTAGACACATCATAGGCGGTTCCCAAATAGAAAATAAAGTTTATTTCCTTTCCACCATTCTTTCACAATCCATGGCTAGCCATATCCAAGGGTACCCTCCATACCAACACTTTCCAAGGAATTTTGTTATTATTATTTTTGATTCATTGTGGGACTGGGCATCCCTATTACCTGCCACTATATCGTGCAATGACAAGTGAATAAACACTCATCGTGAGAATAACACACCTAGCATGGAAAATATTGGCCACCCCCTGCCGCTTCATGAGCGGTACGGGCACACAAAATGGAAAATTATTTTGAATTTTTTTAGACTTGGCACATGCAAATTTACTTGGAACGGCATGGAAATACCGCATTGTAATACCCCTCTGTAATGAGCTACAGTAATCCGTGATGATTATGCTAAGCTACTGTGGTTTGCAATGTTTAATCAATGTGGATTAATATCTCATTTCAAATTCCTCCACTGAATTCAATTCAAATTCAAAGTGAAATTTGAAGTTGCTCTAAAATTGCTGAGAAAAAGTTCATCATTTAGCAAAAATTCCAAAAAAATATTTGTTCAGGAAAACAACATCACCATCAATGCTAAATGTGGACTAGGGCAATTAAACAGTGCAAAAACAGCACTTTAAATGCTATTTCAATTATGAAAAATTCAAATGGATTCAAAAATTGCCCAAACTTTTTGTCGCAGTGCATCACAGTCCCTAGTAATTTTTTTCAACAGTTGCACATTTTTGCAACAGCCAATTAGTGCAAAAAGAAAATGCAAAAGGCTACTGGAAAAAGGAAACAAAAAAATAAAAGGGGGAAAAGGAAAAAGGCTACTGTGGACTGGGCCTAAGTCCACAGTGCGGCCCAGCCCACAGCGCACCGTCTCCCTCCTCTCTCTCTCTCCCCGTGTCGGCACCGCCGTGGACGAGCGTGCGCGCGCCGGCGAAACGCCAACACCGCGGCGCTACAGGGCCGCGGAGAGGATAAGGGCGACGCCCACGGCCTCCCCCGTCGCCCAGATCCACTCTCCCCCTCTCTCCCTCGCTCGCCCAAGCTCTCTCTCCCTCACCCGTACGCGCTCGTCGCCGCACGCCGTCAATCCCGTGGCCACCGAGCTCCTCCCGCCTCGCTGCCATGTCCTTCGTCCTCGCCGTCGTCGACTTCGTCGTCCCCATCCACGATCCCGAGCCGGGGAGCACCGCATCGAGCGCCACGAGCTCGTCTTCTTCCTCGGGTCGCCGTCGTTCATCTCCGATTTTGGTCGCCGTGCTGCGCTACTAAACTTCCAACGGCCACCGTGCGCCTCGTGGTGAAATCCTCTACCTCCTCCCCCACTCCGTTTGCTCGCGCGTGCCCTATAGCTAGCTCGCTCGCCGTGCCCGAACGTGCTGCCGCCGACGAGCTCGCCGCCGTGGCCTTAGCCGTTGTCACGCACGGGCGAGCCTCGCATCGAGCTCCTGGAGCTCGTGCGAGTCCAACGCCACCGTTAGCTAGCTCTGCCGTGCCCCGCATCGCCGTTTTTGCCGTCGCCCAAAACTGCTCCGCCGCTGACCTCGTCGCCGGCGTCGATTCCGTCCAACTCCGGCCAAACCACCGTCACCACTCGAAGCAGCGCGGAGCGCCCGTTCGAACGCGCCAAGCCGCGCGAGGAACGGCCTGCTGTACGCGAATTCCGGCGAGCGCCCGTGCGCCTCCGCCGTGAAACGGGGTCGCCGGCATTTAAACGCCGGCGCCGCCGAGCTAGCAGCCACGCTGGCACCCCCTGGGTCACTGCCAGTGGGCCCAAGGGCCCTAGTTGACCGAGTTGACTTGGTCAACTCAACTGACTGGGCAGCTACTGCCACTGACATGCGGGCCCCATCGTTTAATCACTGTTTAAACTAAATAAAATAATTAGATAAACTAAATAGACACTGACATGTGGGGCCTACATTCTAATTAACCCTGTTTAGTTTAAATGAACCCCTAATTAGCTCTCTGTCACTGACTAGTGGGACCCAGCTGTCAGGTTTGACCTGGAACAACTGGGGTTGACCACTGACGTCAGGCTGACGTCACACGTGCACTGTTCTGGATAATGCGATTTAGTAATTAAATTAATTCCAGGATTTTCAGAAAAAGGTTTAAATCTTTGAAAATTCGTAGAAATTCAACCGTAGCTCGGATCGAAAAGTTTTCAACATGAAAGTTGATCAGAAAAACGAGACTAATCCGAATATGTGGTCAAAATGCTTGACCATCACTCCTAACTATCTGAACATGGAACCTTCCCCTCCGGTTCAGTATACCGATATCTGCCTAAACGCCGGGAAAATATCCTAGATATTTTCCCACCTCGTCTGCAACACGTAGCATTGCATTAGGTCGCCACCAGCACTACATATTGCCATGCCATGCATCTATATTGCCTCGCTTGCTTTTATTTATTGTTTCTTCCCCCTCTTCTTATCCGGTAGACCCCGAGACCGACGCAACTCCGGAGACCGACTACACCGTTGACAACCCCTCCTTTGCCGCAGAGCTTCCAGGCAAGCAACCCCCCCCCCCCTTGAGCATGCCTATATCGCCTATTCTTTCTCCCTCCTGCTTGCATTAGAACTGCTACAGTTATTGTTCCGTATACCTATTCTGATGCATAGCCTATTTTTGTAAACTGCTTTTTTATACTTTACCTGATATCCTAAATGCTTAGTATAGGTTGGCAATAAACCATCTGTGGCCCCTCTACCTTGTCCTAGTTGCCCCGCTTAGTTACCAGTGCCCCATTTGATGTGATCAACGGGCTGAGACCTGCACATCACCGCACACCCCCTAAGATGCTCGACTCTATAGAGTTACCATCGAGTGTCGAGGGTGATACCTCTTATCTCACTCCTGATGTTGCCTCTGTAGTATAGCTAGTCGGTTGTGGGTTACCGAGGGTGATTCCTCTTTCACCACCTCCGATGAAGCTTTTGTCGTGCAACCCCGCAAGTGTGAATACCATCGAGGGTGATTCCTCCGGTTTCACCTTGATGGATACATCGAGTGAGAATCCAATGAGGGTGATTCCTCGGATTCCTTCTTGATGTTATAAACACACGGATACTTTGACTTTACTACTGTTACCTGATAAAGTCGGGTCGGCCCCGAGGGGTACCCGTGAGAGATGTGGAGTCGGGTTGACCATGAGGGTACCCGAGTGGTGATTACGTGGCACGGCCGGGCATTCTTAGCCCTTGCCGTAAGTCCACGAGACGGGGCGATGGGGTCACATGATCGTGAGTCTCTGCTCGTTTCCGTGAGCTCCTAATGCACTAATGGGTTAGGATATGTAATCTGAGTAGGCCTCCGGCCTTTTCGCACTAACCACCATGCGGGAATAGTATGGGCACTCGGCGTCGTAAGTATCAGCCGAAGCTCTCTAGATGCCAGCGGTTGAGCGGCACGCGCCGGGTTGGACTGGGAAAGCCTGCGCTTGTATTAAGGGGGCTAGGTCTGCTCCCGGCCATCCTCGCAACGCGTAGGAGTGCAAAGGGCGATGGGCCCAAGACCCCTGAGCGCTTAGGATGTAGACCGGCGTGCCGGCCTCTCTGTTGAGCCTAGGTAGGGCTATGACATGTTGATAGACCGAGGCCGGGCATGACCCGAGCAGGTGTGTCCGGCCAGAGTTAATCGAGCGTGTTGGGTAAGTTGGTGCACCCCGGCAGGGAAGTATATCTATTCGAATAGCCGTGTCCACGGTAACAGGACGCTCGGAAAATAACCCGGTCTTTTACAACTAGAAATGGGATGAATATGTTAGCTCCAGGATCACTTTCTCGCAGGGAGTCGAGGAAGGATCTCTGGGCGTTGTTGCTACTTGCTACTACTACTATACTTATGTACTAATCTACACTCTTCTAATGTTGCAAGACGCTGAAGATGCTAGTCTTCGATAGGCTAGGCCTTCCTCTCTATTCTGGCATTTCTGCAGTCCAGTCCACTGATACAGCCCCTCTTTGATACCGATGCATAAGTAGTATAGTTCTGATGTAAGTCTTGCGAGTACTTTGGATGAGTACTCACGGTTGCTTTGCTTCCCCTTTTCCCATACCTGATTGCTGCGACCAGATGACGAAGCCCCGGAGCCAGCTGCCCCTGTCAACAACTGCTACTACCCCTCTGGTGGAGAGTACTACTATGTGGAGACCACCGACGACCAGGAGTAGATAGGAGGCACCCAGGCAGGAGGCCTGCGCCTTTTCGGTCTTTGTCATTGTTTTGCCCTGCCTTCTTAAGGCTTATCTGTTTAACTTTTATGTCTGTACTCAGATTGATGCTTCCGTTGATGCTTGTATGACATCGAGCTTATGTATTCGAGCCCTCGAGGCCCCTGGCTTGTAATATAAAGCTTGTATGACTTTTATTTGTGTTTAGAGTTGTGTTGTGATATCTTCAAGTGAGTCCTTAGGCTTGATAGTATGCATTTGCGTGTATGATTAGTGCACGATTAAGTCGGGGCGTCACAAGTTGGTATCAAAGCCGACTGCCTGTAGGAACCCCCTTTCCAACTCCTTGGCTGAAGTTGAGTCTAGTCTTTGAAAAACCGTTTTACTAACATGGCTGTGTGGCTTACGGGCCCACGTCGCCAATGGGTGGTATTAGGATCTTTTATTCCTCTTCCATACTCTGGGACTCTGATCTCTCTTCTTTTCGGGTTAAATGATTTTGCTAACTCTGACATTAGGTTCTCGTGCTCACATTGACCCGGAGAGCTGGATTATCTGCAACATTTCTTTCCAATGCTATCTTATGCTTCTCACACTGTCTTTTGACATCTTGCACTCTTTGTTTCAGATGCGTCCCGCAAGACAGCTTGTGCGCCAGACCATGGCTGTTGATGCGACTGGGTTTCCGGCCATTTTGGTCGATCTCTTGACCAGGCTGGGATATCGCTGGTACCCCGAGTACACTATTTACGAGGATTACCGCGAGTTCAACCAAGAGCAGTACCACGCTGTGGTTCGCATCTTTGATCGGTAGGACATCTCCATCACTGAGTTGCACACCTTTCATGGTGTTGGAGTGACTATCGACATGGCCGTCCATGATGCTGCCTATACTGCTATTGCCCGTCTCCGTGGAGAGCACAACAGTCGCTTGGAGGAGACTGCTTTCAGATATATCCCATATGCCCCCGCTAGGGATGAGAGTGGATATTACACTGTTGTCTGTACCCCTTACGTGCTGCGTCGTTATGACCCGCGGGTTTTGGTACAGTACACTCAGGCTCTAGATCGCACTGCTCGAGCTCTTGCTGTCGAGTTGTACGCCACTCGTGCTCGTCTTTACGACGCTCTGACACAGTTGCTACCCGCAGTCAGTGCACGGATGCACCCAGAGTACATTCTTTACCCACGCAGGACGGAGATGCCACCAGGTCTTGAGTGGCCTGCTGTTGGAGGTCTTACCCCTCCACGTGGTCCTCTTCTTCCAGTTCGGGACCAGGTTCTGCACCAGAGTGTTCACGGAGCGCAGGATCCTTATATCGAGGGTACCCTGCGTCGTCACCTGCAGCTACCTGGCTTTTGTGGTTTTCTCCGACGTTGATGTAGCATATCGCTATGTCGCGTTGTTGTATCCCTCCACCGCGAGCCTGCGTGCCGCCTAGTTGTCTAGCTTTTCTTTTCGTTGTTGTAACGCTGGCTGGTAACCGACTTTATGTATGGATCTGTATGTCATGTTGACTATGTTGATGTATCTATTGCACTTATTTTGTTGTGCATGTTACTTCATGAATGAATCCATACTTCTGCAATGCTCGTTGCTAAACTACCCCCTGTTGAATTTTAGCAGGATGGTTAGACCCGCAGGTCGTGGCCGTGGTGCCAACAATCCACCACCGCCCGACGATAAGGCTGCAATGATGCAACAATTCGAAATGCACTGTCAGTTCATGCAAGGACTTATGGATCAGTTTCCTCGTCCCAATGCCAACCAGCAACCAGCTGCTATCACCTTGCAAGAGTTTGTGCACCTGAACCCAACTATTTTCTGCAACTCAGTACAGCCGCTAGATGCTGATGACTGGCTCCGTGATATCGCATTTGAGATGGAGTCAGCTAATGTGGCCGCTGCCAACTATGTCACATTCGCATCCTACTTCCTCAAGGGACCCGCAGCCCAATGGTGGGACACTCAAAGGCATACCCTACCTGCCGGACCTACCATCACCTGGATGGAGTTCAAAGCTGCTTTATGTGCCCGTTATATTCCCCAGGGAGTCATGGACCGGAAGAAGCGTGAGTTCCGCAATCTCTCTCAAGGCAGCAAGTCTGTGGAAGCTTATCAGCGGGAATTTCTGGAACTATCTCGCTACGCTGAGGGGGGCATTCCTACTGATGCTCGCAGATAGGAGAAGTTCCGTGAAGGGCTCAACCCTAACATCAAGCTTGCACTGCTAGTCCAGGACTTTGCTGACTTCGCCACCTTGGTGAACAAGGCTATCCAGGTTGAGACAGGTCTGAAGGATCACAAGGACGCTCTTAAGCGCACCCGTGAAGCAGGCTCATCTTCGGGCTCGTCTTCCCAGAAGCGCCACATATGGATCCCTAACAGCATGTACCGTCCAACTGTACCTGTTCCAAGGCCAACGTATGTTGCACCTCGTATGCCTCCTCCACCACCGAGGCAGTTCAGACCTCAAGCTCCAGTGCCTCGAGCTCCCGCTCCCCGTCCCGACAATGGACTCTACTTCAAGTGTGGCCATCCAGGTCATCGTGTCAGAGACTGCTCCCAGAGTCAGAATCAGCTTGTGCTTCCCCCTGCTGGCCGTGGTAATGGCCATGGCATTAATCAGCCTCGCAACAACAATGCCAGGCCTTCTTATGGTTGTGGTCAGGTTTATCATGTCAACATGAATGAAGATCTAGACCAACCAGCTACTGTGATGGGTACACTTCCTGTTAATTCAGTACCAGCTTCTGTTTTGTTTGATTCAGGAGCATCGCATTCTTTTATATCAGAAGAGTTTGCATTCATGCATGGCATTAAACAAGAAAATTTGCACCAGCCGTTAGTGGTTAACACTCCCGCGGGCCATTGTTGAACCTCTATGTTCAGCCCTGATGTTACCATTGAAATCGAAGGGTTGGAATTCCATGCATTTCCCATTATTTTGAAGTCTTCCAAGGTTGACCTCATTCTGGGAATGGATTGGTTGAAGGCTCACATCGCCTTAATCAATTGTGCCACCAAGTCTGTCCAACTCCTGCACCCCTCGGATGAGATAGTAAACTACCATGTGCATCTCGTTCATAATGCCGAGGCTCAGATTTATGCACTGAATGCGTTGAACGCTTCTCCTCTTGAGGGGATAGAAAATGTTCCAGTCGTTCGTGACTTCAAGATGTCTTTCCGAAAGAACTTCCAGGAGTACCCCCACCTAGGGCTATCGAGTTTGTCATCGACTTGAAACCAGGCACAACTCCTATTGCGAAGCGTCCTTATAAGATGCCTCTGCATGAACTTCTTGAGCTTAAGGAGGAACTCGACAAATCACTCCGCAAGGGTTTCATTCGCCCAAGTTCCTCTGCCTGGGGAGCACCTTCTCTCTTTGTCAAGAAGAAAGATGGTACAAACCGATTGGTCCAAGATTACCGACCTATCAACCAGGCAACCATTCAGAACAAGTATCCGCTACCTCGGATCAATGACCTGTATGATCAACTTGCTGGATCATTAGTGTTCTCTAAACTCGACTTGAGGTTGGGTTATCATCAGATCCGCTTCCGCAAAGAGGATATTCCCAAGACTGCCTTTGTCACCTGTTATGGCTCTTATGAGTACACTGTCATGTCATTCGGCTTAACTAATGCTCCAGCTATGTTCTCCCGCCTAATGAATTATATCTTCATGGATTACCTCGACAAATTCGTCGTGGTTTATCTGGATGATATCCTGGTGTTTTCCAAGAATAAGGAAGAACACGCTGAACATCTTCGTCTTGTTCTGGAAAAGCTTCGAGAGCACCAACTATATGCCAAGTATTCCAAGTGTGAATTCTGGTTATCTGAAGTAACCTACCATGGTCATGTGATTTTCAAGGATGGCATTGCTGTCAATCCAAAGCGAGTTCAGGCTATTCTTGACTGGACTCCCCCGAAGAATGTCAAGCAAGTCAGAAGTTTTCTCGGACTCGCAAGCTACTGCCGTCGATTCGTCGAGAACTTTTCAAAGATTGCCAAGCCTCTGACTAATCTGCTTCACAAAGGCGTTAAGTTTGAGTGGACAGACAAATGTCAGGAAAGTTTCCAGACCCTCAAGGACAAGCTGACTTCTGCACCAGTGCTTGCTCCTCCGGATTCTCGCAAGGACTTCGTGATCTATTGCGACGCCTCTCGTCAAGGATTAGGCTGTGTCCTGATGCAAGAGCGCAGAGTAATTGCTTATGCCTCGCGACAGTTGCGTCCTCATGAAGAGAATTACCCAGTGCATGATCTTGAACTGGCTGCAGTGATATATGCTTTGAAGCTGTGGCGACATTACCTCCTTGGTAATCGATGTGAGATATATACTGATCACCAAAGTCTGAAGTATTTGTTTACTCGGCCGGATCTCAATCTCCGCCAACAGCGATGGTTGGAAATGATAACGGACTATGACTGCACTATTTCATATACCCCTGGCAAGGCTAATGTGATGGCTGATGCCTTGAGCCGCAAGTCATATTGTAACAACCTCATGGTTCAGCGAGCTCAACCTCATCTGTATGAAGAACTGCGTAAGCTGAACCTTCACATCATTCCACAGGGTTCTCTTAATACCCTTGTTCTACAGCCAGATCTTGAGAAGGCTGTTAAGCGTGCGCAAGCAAAGGATGCTGAAGTTGATCAGATGAAAAGAGATCTAAACCTTGAAAAGTACAGAGATTTCTCGCTTGCTGAAGATGAAACTTTGTATTTCAGAGACCGCATTATGGTACCTCGGTTCGAACTTATGACCGACAAAGTCATGAAGGAGGCACATGATACACCACTGTCTATTCATCCGGGTAGCACCAAGATGTATCGTGATCTCCGACAAAGCTACTGGTGGTCTAAAATGAAGCAGGATATTGCTCGATATGTTGCTGAATGTGACGTTTGCCGTCGCGTTAAAGCAGAACATCAGAAGCCTGCTAGAATTCTGCAACCGCTCCCTATTCCTGAATGGAAATGGGACAAAGTGCAAATGGATCTTATCACTGGCCTTCCCAGGTCACAAAAGGGTCATGATGCTATTCTCGTCGTCATTGATCAACTCTCCAAAGTTGCACACTTTCTGCTAGTCAAGAAGATGATCACTGCTAGTTAGTTAGCAGAGTTATATATCTCCAGAATTGTATCACTCCACGGTATTCCGAAGGAGATCAGTTCAGACCGTGGCAGCCTTTTCACCTCTATGTTCTGGGCAAGTTTCCAAGAAGATATGGGAACTCATATAACCTGGAGTTCAGCTTATCACCCCCAGTCCCAAGGCCAAGTCGAACGAGTTAATCAAGTGCTTGAAGATATGCCGCGTGCTTGTGTCATTTCATTTGGCAAGAAGTGGGAAGAATCTCTCCTGTATGCCGAATTCTCTTACAACAACAACTATCAAGCAAGCTTGAAAATGGCCCCCTTCGAGGTATTATATGGACGTAAGTGTCGGACCCCTCTGAATTGGTCATAAACTGGGGAACGACCGCTCATTGGTCCAGATATTATCCAACACACTGAAAAGCAAATCCGCATCGTGCGGGAAAATCTCAAGGCGGCTCAATCTCGCCAGAAGAGCAATTATGATCGCAAACACTGGGGATCGATCTATCAACCTGGTGAGCAAGCTTATCTGCGTGTCACTCCTATAAAGGGCACTCGCTGCTTTGGAATCAAGGGCAAGTTAGCTCCTCGCTACATCAGCCCCTTCCGCATTCTCGCTAGATGTGGACATGTGGCATATAAATTGGAGTTGCTGCCGCAATTCTCTCACATCCACGACGTCTTCCATGTGTCGCAACTTCGCCGTTGCTTCAAGGAGTCTCCGCACCGAGCAGTGGATCATGAAATGCTTGATTTACAAGATGATCTATCTTATAAAGAGCATCCGATCCGCATTCTTGATCAAGCTGAACGTCGGACCCGCCAGAAGACAACCAAGTTCCTTAAAGTGTAGTGGTCGAATCATACTGAAGATGAAGCCACTTGGGAACGCGAGGATTGTCTTCGGGAGGAATACCCCCGACCTTTTTCCTTCTACCTCCTGAATTCCCGGGACGAGAATTTCTTTTAGAGGAGGAGAATTGTAACACCCCTCTGTAATGAGCTATAGTAATCCATGATGATTATGCTAAGCTACTGTGATTTGCAATGTTTAATCAATGTGGATTAATATCTCATTTCAAATTCCTCCACTGAATTCAATTCAAATTCAAAGTGAAATTTGAAGTTGCTCTAAAATTGCTGAGAAAAAGTTCATCATTTAGCAAAAATTCCAAAACAAATATTTGTTCAGGAAAAGAACATCACCATCAATGCTAAATGTGGACTAGGGCAATTAAACAGTGCAAAAACAGCACTTTAAATGCCATTTCAATTATGAAAAATTCAAATGGATTCAAAAATTGCCCAAACTTTTTGTGGTAGTGCATCACAGTCCCTAGTAATTGTTTTCACCAGTTGCACATTTTTGCAACAGCCAATTAGTGCAAAAAGAAAATGCAAAAGGCTACTGGAAAAAGAAAACAGAAAAATAAAAGGGGAAAAAGGAAAAAGGCTACTGTGGACTGGGCCTAAGTCCACAGTGCGGCCCAGCCCACAGCGCACCGTCTCCCTCCTCTCTCTCTCTCCCCGTGTCGGCACCGCCGGGGACGAGCGTGCGCGCGCCGGCGAAACGCCGACACCGCGGTGCTACAGGGCCGCGGAGAGGATAAGGGCGACGCCGACGGCCTCCCCCGTCGCCCAGATCCACTCTTCCCCTCTCTCCCTCGCTCGCCCGAGCTCTCTCTCCCTCACCCGTATGCGCTCGTCGCCGCACGCCGTCGATCCTGCGCCCACCGAGCTCCTCCCGCCTCGCCGCCGTGTCCTTCGTCCTCGCCGTCGTCGACTTCGTCATCCCTGTCCACGATCCCGGGCCGGGGAGCACCGCATCGAGCTCCACGAGCTCGTCTTCTTCCTCGGGTCGCCGCCGTTCATCTCCGATTCCGGCCACCGTGCTGCGCTACTAAACTTCCAACGGCCACCGTGCGCCTCGCGGTGACCTCCTCCCCCTCTTCGTTTGCTCGCGCGCGCCCTATAGCTAGCTCACTCACCGTGCCCGAATGCGCTTCCGCCGACGGGCTCGCCGCCGTGGCCTTAGCCGCTGTCACGCGCGGGCGAGCCTCGCATCGAGCTCCTGGAGCTCATGCGAGTCCAACGCCACCGTTATCTAGCTCCGCCGTGCCCCGCATCGCCGTTTTCGCCGTCGCCCGAAACCGCCCCGCCGCTGACCTCGTCACCGGCGTCGATTCCGGCCAACTCCGGCCAAACCACCTCCACCACTCGACGCAGCGCGGAGCGCCCGTTCGAACGCACCTAGCCGCGCGCCGAACGGCCTCCTGTACGCGAATTCCGGCGAGCGCCCGTGCGCCTCCGCCGTGAAACGGGGTCGCCGGCATTTAAACGCCGGCGCCGCCAAGCTGGCAGCCATGCTGGCACCCCCTGGGTCACTGCCAGTGGGCCCAGGGGCCCCAGTTGACCGAGTTGACTTGGTCAACTCGGCTGACTAGGCAGCTACTGCCACTGACATGCGGGCCCCACCATTTAATCACTGTTTAAACAAAATAAAATAATTAGATAAACTAATTAGACACTGACATGTGGGGCCTATGTGCTAATTAACCCTGTTTAGTTTAAATTAACACCAAATTAGCTCTCTGTCACTGACTAGTGGGACCCAGCTGTCAGGTTTGACCTGGAACAGCTGCGGTTGACCACTGACGTCATGCTGACGTCAGGCTAACGTCACACGTGCACTGTTCTGGATAATGCGATTTAGTAATTAAATTAATTTCAGGATTTTCAAAAAAGGGTTTAAATCTTTGAAAATTCGTAGAAATTCAACCGTAGCTCGGATCAAAAAGTTTTCAACATGAAAGTTGATTAGAAAAACGAGACGAATCCGAATATGTGGTCAAAATGCTTGACCATCACTCCTAAATATCTGAACATGGAACCTTCCCCTCCGGTTCAGTATACCGATATCTGCCTAAATGCCGGGAAAATATCCCAGATATTTTCTCGCCTCGTCTGCAACATGTAGCATTGCATTAGGTCACCACCAGCACTGCATATTGCCATGCCATGCATCTGTATTGCCTTGCCTGCTTTTATTTATTGTTTCTTCCCCCTCTTCTTATCCGATAGACCCCGAGATCGACGCAGCTCCGGAGACCGACTACACCGTTGACGACCCCTCCTTTGCCGCAGAGCTTCCAGGCAAGCAACCCCCCCCCCCTTGAGCATGCCTATATCGCCTATTCTTTCTCCCTCCTGCTTGCATTAGAACTGCTACAGTTATTGTTCCGTATACCTATTCTGATGCATAGCCTGTTTTTGTAAACTGTTTTTTGATACTTTACCTGATATCCTAAATGCTTAGTATAGGTTGGCAGTAAACGATCTGTGGCCCCTCTACCTTGTCTTAGTTGCCCCACTTAGTTACGAGTGCCCTGTTCGATGTGATCGACGGGCTGAGACCTGCACATCACCGCACACCCCCTAAGATGCTCGACTCTGCAGAGTTACCATCGAGTGTCGAGGGTGATACCTCTTATCTCACTCCTGATGTTGCCTCTGTAGTACAGCTAGTCGGTTGTGGGTTACCGAGGGTGATTCCTCTTTCACCACCTCCGATGAAGCTTTTGTCGTGCAACCCCGCAAGTGTGAATACCATCGAGGGTGATTCCTGCGGTTTCACCTTGACGAATACATCGAGTGAGAATCCAACGAGGGTGATTCCTTGGATTCGTTCTTGATGTTATAAACACACGGATACTTTGACTTTACTACTGTTACCTGATAAAGTCGGGTCGGCCCCGAGGGGTACCCGCGAGAGATGTGGAGTCGGGTTGACCATGAGGGTACCCGAGTGGTGATTACTTGGCACGGCCGGGCATTCTTAGCCCTTGTCGTAAGTCCACGAGACGGGGCGACGGGGTCACATGATCGTGAGTCTCTGCTCGTTTCCGCGAGCTCCTAACGCACTAATGGGTTAGGATATTTAATCTGAGTAGGCCTCCGGCCTTTTTGCACTAACCACCACGCGGCAATAGTATGGGCACTCGGCGTCGTAAGTATCAGCCGAAGCTCTCCAGATGCCAGCGGTTGAGCGACACGCGCCGGGTTGGACTGGGAAAGCCCGCGCTTGTATTAAGGGGGCTAGGTCTGCTCCCGGCCGTCCTCGCAACGCGCAGGAGTGCAAAGGGCGATGGACCCAAGACCCCTGAGCGCTTAGGATGTAGACCGGCGTGCTGGCCTCTCTGTTGAGCCTAGGTAGGGCTACGACATGTCGATAGACCGAGGCCGGGCATGACCCGAGCAGGTGTGTCCGACCAGAGTTAATCGAGCGTGTTGGGTAAGTTGGTGCACCCCTGCAGGGAAGTATATCTATTCGAATAGCCGTGTCCACGGTAACAGGACGCTTGGAAAATATCCCGATCTTTTACAACTAGAAATGGGATGAATATGTTAGCTCCAGGATCGCTTTCTCGCTGGGAGTCGAGGAAGGATCTCTGGGCGTTGTTGCTACTTGCTGCTACTACTATACTTATGCACTAATCTGCACTCTTCTAATGCTGCAAGACGCTGAAGATGCTAGTCTTCGATAGGCTAGGCCTTCCTCTCTATTCTGGCATTTCTGTAGTCCAGTCCACTGATACAGCCCCTCTTTGATACCGATGCATAAGTAGTATAGTTCTGATGTAAGTCTTGCGAGTACTTTGGATGAGTACTCACGGTTGCTTTGCTTCCCCTTTTCCCATACCCGATTGCTGCGACCAGATGACGAAGCCTCGGAGCCAGCTGCCACTGTCGATGACTGCTACTACCCCTCTGGTGGAGAGTACTACTACGTGGAGACCACCGACGACCAAGAGTAGATAGGAGGCACCCAGGCAGGAGGCCTGCGCCTTTTCGGTCTTTGTCGTTGTTTTGCCCTGCCTTCTTAAGGCTTATCTGTTTAACTTTTATGTCTGTACTCAGATATCTGATGCTTCCGCTGATGCTTGTATGACATCGAGCTTATGTATTCGAGCCCTCGAGGCCCCTAGCTTGTAATATAAAGCTTGTATGACTTTTATTTGTGTTTAGAGTTGTGTTGTGATATCTTCAAGTGAGTCCTTAGGCTTGATCATGTGCATTTGCGTGTATGATTAGTGCATGATTAAGTCGGGGCGTCACACGCATATAGGTAGATATGGTGGACTCATTTGGCACAACTTGGGTTTAAGAAGTTTGGATGCACAAGCAGTATTCCCGCTTAGTACAAATGAAGGCTAGCAAATAGATTGACAAGCAACCAACCAAAAAGCGAAAACGGTCATAAACATGCATTGAACATAACTAACACCGAATAATGCACCATAAGTAGGATATAATTTCGTTGCATAACTATTGACTTTATGTGCATGCATTGGGAATCACAAACCTTAACACTAATATTCTTACTAAATCACAATTACCCACTAACATGACTCACATATTACCATCTCCATATCGCAAAACTATTGCAAGGAATCAATCTTATCATATCCAATGATCTTTCATGAAAGTTTTTATTATATCCCTCTTGAATATTCATCACTTTGGGACCAAATTCATATCTTGTGCAAATTACCATTACTATTATCAACTCTCAAAAAGATATAAGTGAAGCATGAGAGTGCAAATATTTCTTCAAAATTTTAGTCTTATCAACTCTCAAAATAATATAAGTGAAGCATGAGAGTTTAAATATTTCTTCAAAATATAGCCACCACCGTGCTAAAAAAGTTTTAAGTGAAGCACTAGAGCAACTGCCTAGCTCAAAAAATTTAAGTGAAGCACATAGAGTATTCTAACAAATCATGATAAACGTGTGGCTCTCTCAAATTGGTGTGTCCAGCAAAGATAATTATGACAAACAAAAAAGCAAACAAAGCAAAGACTCATATAATACAAGACGCTCCAAGTAAAACACATATCATGTGATGAATAAAAATATAGCTCCAAGTAAAATTACCGATAGTTGGTAGAAGAAAGAGGGGATGCCTTCCGGGGCATCCCCAAGCTTAGACGCTTGAGTCTTCCTTGAATATTACCTTGGCGTGCCTTGGGCATCCCCAAGCTTAGGCTCTTGCCACTCCTTATTCCTTCATCTATCGTGATCTCACCCAAAACTTGAAAACTTCAATCACACAAAACTCAACAAAACCTTCGTGAGATTCGTTAGTATAACAAATAAATCCTTAACTCTAAGTACTGTAGTAAATTGATTCATATTTAATATTGGCATAATGCTACTACTCCAACTTCTCCATGACTCATACCCCCTGATACGATCCATAGATTCATCAAAATAAGCAAACTATGCAACAAAAACAGAATCTGTCTAAAACAGAACAGTCTGTAAAGATCTATTTAAAATCTATACTTCTGTAACTCGAAACATTCTGAAAAATTCTGACAACGTGGGAAATTCATATACCAATACTGTGTAAAAATTTCAGATTTTTCTGAAACTCCAGTACAGAACCAAAATTCCAGCACTGGACGCAAAACTTTCTGTTTTCCAAACAACATCAATTATACTATCTTCCAAATCATCCCAAAGGCATTACTTGGCACAAACACTAATTAAAACACAAAAACACAATCATAACTGTAGCATAATTGTGCAAACACACAAGAACAGAAACAAAAAAGGTAAAAATTTATTTTATTCATTGGGTTGCCTCCCAACAAGCGCTATTGTTTTATGCCCCTAGCTAGGCATAATGCATAGTTTCGAGTATTGTCATCTTTCAAGTTGATTCCATAAGTGGCCCCCATAATTGATTCATATGGTGCTTTAATTATTTTCCTAGGGAAGTGTTCCATCCCTTTCTTTAGTGGAAATTGAAATCTTATATTACCTTCTTTCATATCAATAATAGCACCAATAGTTCGTAAGAACGGTCTACCAAGTATTATGGGGCAAGACGGATTGCATTCAATGTCAAGTACAATAAAATCAACGGGCACATAATTTCTATTTGCAAGAATAAGCACATCATTAATTCTACCCAATGGCTTTTTAATAGTAGAATCCGCCAAGTGCAAATTAAGAGAACATT
Organism: Elymus sibiricus; assembly: GCA_039707655.1. NCBI lineage: Eukaryota > Viridiplantae > Streptophyta > Magnoliopsida > Poales > Poaceae > Elymus > Elymus sibiricus. The sequence continues at coordinate 311,606,822 of CM077674.1, forward strand.
CATCTATATTGGTAAAATCTAGTACATCACATAGAGATTTCGGAATTGTGGAAACGCTAGCACCCAAATCACATAAAGCATTGCACTCATAATTTTCAATTTTAACTTTAATGGTGGGTTCCCACTTATCATATAATTTTCTAGGAATTGAAATTTCTAGTTCTAGCTTTTCTTCTAACGCTTTCATCATCGCTTCTACAATGTGTTTAGTAAAAGCCTTGTTTTGTTCATAAGCGTTGGGTGAATTTAGCATGGATTGTAACAAAGAAATGCACTCAATCAAAGAACAACTATCATAATTAAAGTCTTTTTAATCCAAGAGAGTGGGCACATCGCTAGTTAAAGTTTTTACCTCTCCAGACCCAGTTTTATCAATTTTTTCATCAAGATTTTCACCCTCCGAATTATGGGGACGCCTACTAGCTAAAGTTGACTCTTCTTCAGTCCCCTTTTCATCAAGTTTTATATTCCTAAACAAGGAATCAATAGATGAAACACCAATCATTTTAATATCCTCATCATTACTATGATAGAAACCGGGAGGAATCGCTTTTTCTAAAAATTCTCGTTTGGTTTTTAGCATGGCGGTTCTTTTCTTACTCTCATCCATGGAGACATATAAAGCTTTAATTGATTCATTAATATCAATTTTGGGTGGCAAAATTTTAGTCTTGAGATTTTTCACATCATGAATAATTCTATCAATGCTCCTAGACATATCATCAAGTTTACTTAATTTTTCTTCTATCGTAGTGTTGAAAACTTTTTGAGCATTAATGAATTATTTAATATTACTTTGAAGATCAGAGGGCATCCTATTATTATTATTCTAAGAATTACCACAGGAATTGCCATAGCTATTAGAGGAATTTCCAGGAAACGGCCTAGGATTAAAATTACCTCTATAAGCATTACTATTAAAATTGTTTCGCGAGACAAAATTCACATCTACGGGATCATTATTTTGCTCAATCAATGTGGATAAAGGCACATCATTAGGATCAATAGGAGTATTTTTGCTAGCAACCAATTTCATAAGCGCATCAACTTTATCACTCAAAGTACTAATTTCTTCAACAGAATTCACTTTTTTACTAGTAGGAACTCTTTCAGTATGCCATTGTGAATAATTTGCCATAATATTATCAAGCAATTTATTAGCTTCCCCCAATGTAATCTCCATAAAAGTACCACCCGCGGCGGAATCTAAAAGATTTCTAGAAACAAAATTTAATCCCGCATAAAAAATTTGTATGATCATCCACAAATTTAAACCATGAGTAGGGCAATTTCTTATCATTAGTTTCATCCTTTCCCAAGATTGAGCAACATGTTCTAAGGGAAATAATTTTCGCGGGAGGAAAATACTTGGTAATAAAAGCATCTTTACACCTATCCCAAGAATCGATACTATTTCGTGGTAAAGATGAAAACCAAATTTTTGCACGATCCCGCAATGAGAACGGGAATAATTTTAATTTCACAATATCATTATCCACATCTTTTTTCTTTTGCATATCACACAATTCTACGAAAGTGTTAAGATGGGATGCAGCATCTTCATTAGGACTACCAGAAAATTGTTCTTTCATGACAAGATTTAGCAAAGCGGCATTAATATCACAAGTCTCCGCACTAGCGGCGGGAGGAGCAATCGGGGTACTAATAAAATCATTATTATTAGTATTAGAAAAATCACACAATTTTATATTTCTTGAGACATCGTGGCTATGCAAACAAGATAACAAGCAAGCAAACAAGAAAAAGGCAAAAGGAAAATATTTTTGTAATTTTGTAAAAACTTTTTAGAAGTGGGGGAGATGAAAACGAGAGGCAAAGGCAAATAAAGTAAATGCAAGGAGATGAAAGTTTTATGCGTAGGTACTTGATAGATGTTGATGATGTCTCCCCAGCAACGGCGCCATAAATTCTTCCTGCTACTTGTGAGCTGCGTTGGGATTTCCCCGAAGAGGAGGGGATGATGCAGTACAGTAGAGATAAGTATTTCCCTCAGTTATGAAACCAAGGTTATCAATCTAGTAGGAGAATCACGCAACAACTCGTTAGCAGTACCTGCACACAAAACAACAAATCCTTGCACCCAACGCAAACAAGGGGTTGTCAATCCCTTGGCGGTTAATTGCAAGATTAAATTGTATGGTGATAGATAAATAGATCGAACAAAAATACAAAATAAAATAAATAAACTAAAAGTGCAGCAAGGTATTTTTATGATTTTTAATATATGATTTGGATAGACCCGTGGGCCATAGTTTTTAATAGAGGCTTCTCTCATGAAAATAGCATACGGTGGGTGAACAAATTACTGTTGGGCAATTGATAGAAAAGCAAATAATCATGATGATATCCAAGGCAATGATCATGTATATAGGCATCACGTCTGAGACAAGTAGACCGACTCATGCCTGCATCTACTACTATTACTCCACACATCGACCGCTATCCAGGTGGACTCCTCCGTTGGTTTCCCAATTTTAGAGAATTTATAGAGGTGGAATTAGGTCAAACGGAGCTGTGTGGGCCCCACGAGGTACCAGGGCGCGCCCCCCCTGGGGCGCGCCGTGGTGCCTCGTGGGCCACTGCTTCATCTTCTCGTCCCCTCCCGAAGCTTCTAGTATTTTTTATGTCCAGAAAAAAATCTCCAAAAAGTTTCGTGGCATTTGGACTTCGTTCGGTACTGATATTCTGGAAAACCAAAAATAGGCAAAAAAAACAGCAACTGGCACTGGGCACTAAGTTAATAGGTTAGTCCCAAAAAATGATATATAATTGCTGTAAATGTATATAAAAACATCCACGATTGATACTATAATAACATGGAACAATCAAAAATTATAGATACATTGGAGACGTATCATTGACCATCAACACTGTTTTGTTCTTCTGCATTCCAGCTTCTGCAGTGTTGAGCATAGCAAACAACTCGTTTGCACTTTTATCCATCCCATTCATGTTGTAATTCATGATAAAGCCATCGTAAGATGGGGGAGTGAAGCAAGCACAATATCTATACCGAGCGTTGGAGGAATTCCAAATTCCAGAGAAGACAGTCTATCAACATAGCCAACAAGCTTTACTATATGCTCACTCATTGAGGAACCCTCTTTCATCTTGCATTCAATCAAGGCCTTGGTTAATTCAAAACATTCAATCCTTGCTTGTTTCTTGTACAGAACTTCTAGTGACCCAATTATGAATTGAGTAGTAGATATTTCAAAATGCTTCTGTAGTTCAGGATCCATGCAAGTCAACATGAGGCACTGGACTGAATCATAGTCATCACTACGAGCAGCGTAAGCAGCAACTTCTTCTAGTGTTGCATCCTTTCCGGGAGCATCACCCAGGGGCTGATCCAGCACCTACTCCTTCTTAGCACTCCTGAGAACAAATCTCTGGTTCCGGATCCAATTCGCATAGTTTCCACCATTAGCAGCCAGCTTTTCTTTCTCTAACATAGAGCTAAGTTGAACATATTGCGAGCCATTGATCTACAATGGTAGACACAAAATATATTTAGACATTTATTCATAATTAATGTTGCACTAGTGTTTAAACAAATTTTAATATAAAGTGCACTCCCACTCAAATCAACATCTCTCATAATTGATAGTGAGTGATTCAAGATCCAAATCTAGTTCTCAGTCATTGATGTGGACATCACTGATGACGAGAATTTTGACCGGTGGGCAAATTGTTGCCGATCATATCACCATATGACTCTTGTTCATCTTTCGATGCTTTGTGCCCCGAGCTCAGAACGATTCTGCTAGAACTTCAAGACAACCGAGTGCCATCTGCACACATGGTCTGACCATCTCCGTCTTTCATCTCTCATCTCGTTTGAACTCATGTGGACATGACGAACTCCGAGATGTTAGAATGTCTTAGACGGTTGCAACACTGGGAAGAGCACCTTTTAACTTGATATTTACTGTGAGAGATCACCCTAATAATTGACTACTACGCAATCAAAGGGTGTAAACAACAAAAGGATAAACATCTCAGGCAGTTCATAAAAGCATGATATGGTATAGCCCTGGGCGCCGGGAATCTCCGTGACCATCTTCAATCTCCAGTTGAAGCATCGTGACGGCCAATATTTTGTTGCCGTGGCAACCGTTTCAAAAATGGTGTCGTGGTGGCAAGTTCAGAAAACGTTGCTGTGGCGATTGTTTCAGAAAACGTTGTCGTGGCACCAAATTTCAGAAATTCCACCGTAACACAAAATTATAGCTCCTCGGCTCACGCCTAGTACACTTTCTCCTCGTCGGGGTCCTCCGTGTACGTTTGCCATCGTCACTTGTAACCTGTAAGCTATCTCTACGATATTAACATTAATGTGGCAATCTCATGGCTCCAGCCATCATGCCGTGACACACAGGCCACTTAACATTACAACATATAACCATCTCATACATAAACTCATTATCATGACGAAGGCTATACCACATCATATGCATACCCTACAAAACCAAGTTAGACGTCCTCTAATCGGTTTTAGCAAAATTTTAGTTACGTGGTTAACCAGTTTTAACAAGTAATACTAGCTACCTACGTCCACAATTTAGGCAATAATTGTTGATGCTAGATTAAGTTTTGGGGTGTGTGAAAGAACAAACTTAATTAAAAGTCTCGTCCCCCACACTAAACTTCGTCAAATACGCGTGATACCCTAGAAGATCATCCATCTTCGGCACCCTCTTGTGTACGCGATGGTTCACTATTCTTGACTATGGTGAAGCCCAAGGAACTGTTAGCAGATCGTCGACAGCCAGAGCCGAACAATTGTCAGAACCTTGTAAAAAGCGACACCATGTCGTCAATGAATTGAATCGAAGCAACACTCGAGGGAAGCATAGCAAGAACATCAACCCTCACAATCACATGTGATCTGATCACAACCTGCACCTACTCATATAACTGCTCTGATGCCACTGTTGGGAAACATAGTAGAGAACAAAAAAATTCGCGCTTACGCACACCCAAGATCAATATGAAGATGCATAACGGGTTGTGATCACGATCGTTACTGTTACAGAGTTGCAGCGGAAGATGAACGTGTCGGTGTAGATCATACTTGGAGTCCCTCGAACCATCGATGAACGATCCCGTGAACTGCCCACGAACAATCCCTCGAACCGAAGACCGAAAGCACGGCCTCTCTACTTGGTTGCAAGCATGCAACCTTCACGATCCGGCAGCGCTTCGCCATCCAGAACTAATCGTCGCCGGAGAATTAGAGGGAGGAGATTAGAACCACACAGGACTTCTAATTATGAGGACAAGAGGATTAGCCTAGCTCTAATTAGTCAACTAGGACCAACTAGAACTAGAACTAGAAGAACTAAAGGAGGCTCCAAAACTTGTGTGTCTCAAAGGACAAAATCCCCTAGTATATATAGGTTGGAGGGAAGGGAGAGGGCAGCCACCAAGGGGGAAGGAGTCCCCCTTGGTGCGCCGGCCTAGGGGAGGAGTTGGACTCCCTCCCCTAGTAGGATTGGTCCCCCCCACACAAGGAAAGGGGGGCGCCACCTCCTCTTGGGCCTTTGTGACCCAAGTTGCCTTCCACCTCTTGGCCTTTTTAGGCCCATTGATATTTAAATTAAATATAAAATATTCTAAATACTTTCAGACCATTATATATATTTTAACATCTCTGGAAACATTTTCCACCTATATATAATTTATTGGTAATACCCGGTATTACCCGATACTCACTGAAAACCTTCTGGTGACCCCGAAACGCTTCCGGATCCTCTCAGAAATATTCTGAATATTCATGAAATAATTCCACAAATATATTCTCATGACTCCCGTCCTACTAACACTCAGCAGATCGTGATTGCCTCAAACTTGTGACCCCGTAGGTTCGGTAACTCATAGACATGAACGAAATCCCTTCGTTCAATGACCGACAACAGAACCGTGGACGTCCATATCGACCCCTATGAGCACACGAATGATATTCGAGTGAACCTTTGGTTATCATGTGATGTTCTCTTTTCTTTGCGATACTTTACAAAACCAGAGATGTGCCGGTATCCTCCTGAGTCCTCACTATACCGTCATCCTCGTTACTGGTTTTGTTCTTCTTTCTCGTTATTGTGTTCCGGCATCCCCATGACAAAGTCACCTGTGTCTGGCCAGACGATGATGGATGCCATCACACCGAGAGGACCCTAAGAATATATCTCCATCATCGGAGGAGCAAATCCCACTCTCGAGCTATCTAGTCTCTTGTCAAACTTTCTGATGTGCCTGAAAGTTGCCGTTGTGATCACCGTGTTACAGGTGACGTTTGAGCAACGCCAAAGCTCACCGTACGCTAAGAAGTGACTACGACACTCTCATGGTCTAAGGAGCAAATTCATGTTAACACTCCATGTTATTACAATTGATTACAGACGATATTAGCTCAATCATAACAGACAAGATTGGGTCGATTCAATATGCTCATTCTTCTAACGTCATAATCTCAATGTTGTTTTAGGACTATCGTTTAACACTTAACGATATCCTAAGATCTAGGAAACGTGATCACCAACAACACTTGAGCTAGTCCTAGAGGCAAGACTAGGAACCTTTCATTTAACCGTTTATCATTCCACACGTGCATATGAGTTTTTGTAACATCCCAATTTTCCTAATTAGGATGTTAATAGATCATGCGTATGCATCTCATATTTTTCTATGCATTATTTGTTTTTCTGAATATTCAAGTCATTATGCAACTCGAGGCAATTTATTGGAGTGGAGATAACATGACTTCTCCCCTGTCAAATAAAAAGTTCATAATGTCCAGAATATTATTTTGAGTTCCCTTGATTTATTTGGCAATTATATGAACTCCAAATGATTGTTTAGTTGATTGTTGTAATGCTCTTTGTGTGGTCTATTGCATAAAATGAATTTCCAAAATTGCATTAGGGATGGAACTAGTTTTCATGTACTCTATATTAGTATTATTATTTTTACTGTGTGTTTATAGTATGTTTTAGGAATTATTCTGGTATTTTATTTTTAGCCAGAATGTTTTTCCTATACAGTTTATCTGTTCGCAGATTTTACTGTTCATATGGGCCTCCACAGCCGCGGCTTCCCTATCCTTCGCTCGCGCGCGCCAGACAGCGCAGCAGCAGCAGCTGGCGGCCCATTTCGGCTTAGCGAACAGCCCACGCCCCAGCCTTCCTTTCCTTATGTTTTTTTTCTTTTCACCTCAGTCGCTGACCGGCGGGCCCCGCACATCATATCTTCTTCCCCGGGCCGGACACAGCCGCACCGCGCCGCAGGCACCCCCGAGACCGAGCCGGATCGATCTCGCACCCTAGGCGACCTCGTGCACCCCTGGGACTCCACAGCCGAGCAAATACCCTAGGGGAACCCTACCGAAGCCCTTTCCCCATTTTTCCTCGTCCGCACGCCTCTGCTGGGCGAAACGCATCTCGCCGAGGAGCTCAACCCGCCGCCGTCTTCGTCGCTCCGTTCCGTCGCCGTAAGAGCACACACGGCCTCGCCGTTTGTTTCTTCAGTTTCCCCACTCGACGCCGCACTCTCCTGATGTTTTTTCTTGGCCGGAATCGCAGTCGAGCGAGCCACCCGAGCGAACCTGACGCCGCCGGAGCAGCCGCGGTTCACGTCGCTGCCGCCGCCCACAGAGGAAGCCCCGGTCGCCGTTTTTACCACCATCGTCATCCCCTCCGAACGCCGCGTCTGCCCGTCACCTCGCCTTTGCCGGAGAAACACCGGAGGAGCACCGCCGCCCACGTCCGAGACCGCCACATGCTACAGTAGCCGCAGCAGCTCAAAGTCCTTTTGGACAGATTTTCACCCAAATTTCGTTTAGCTATATCTCTTGATCCATTTAGTCAAATTTAGTGATTCTTTTTCCTGTGTACTCATGTTGATCAGCAGAATACAGTAAAATAATAATTTCACACTTTTGAACTTTTCAATTTTGGATTCATCCAAATTTAAAATTAACCTTCCGGAGGCCATATCTTTCAAACCGTATGTCCAAACTAATTGATTCTTTTTGCGTCGTGATCCTAGTAGGATGTAGATGAATTTTACCTGCTGATATGCTACTGTTGTTTGGAGTTTTAAATGATTTCTTTCTGTTGGTTTTATTTTGATGTTATTTAAGTTTTGGTGATTTATTTGTTGTTTTGTGTGAAACATGTAGATTGTCCGGAGTGCGACGCGAACTATTGTCAGGAGTGTGACCTTTTGAACTAGAACCAAGGCAAGTTACATGTTGATCATCCTTTACCCATTTTTTTTCTATGCATGTAGTCTATATCACATTATGAATATATGCATGTATAGGAATACTATTATATTATGCTATGCTATTGAGTTATCTCCTCGTCAATGAAGATCGTGGTAGTTGTAGTTTTGCTATGCTATGTAGACGGGGTTGGTTCTTGTATCCATTGAGCTTATGTGAGGACTATATAATAAATTGAGTAGTAACTAAGGATATAATTCACCTCTGGGCGGAATTGCTATTGTTGGGTGGTTTCAAGAACATCATGGTTTTATACCCTCTGAATGTAAGTGGAATGCTGCCCAGGTTCAAAAAGATCAGACAAACTTAGTGACTAGTAGCTTCCATGTATGACCACTGGCTATATGGGCTCTGGCTTAGTTGATCAGTTGCGGAAACCTTACCCGGATGTGCCAGCAGATGTAGTTATGATAGTTGGGATGGGCCTCCTTTGGGACTAGGTGACTGCTTCTGAAAGACTTCGTCTCAATCTTTGGGTTGGGTCCAGTGGGTAAAGCGTACTAAACTCTGCAGAGTATTAAAACTAATCGATTAGCCGTGTCCCCGGTTAAGGACAATTTGAGCAGCTAGACCATTACTGTTGTTGGATGATCTTGACAGATGTAATTTGATGGGAAACTTTATAATGGTAATAGGTTGGAGTTAGAGTTACCAATTCAACCATATGTATTTAATTGTAGCAACCAAATTAAATTAAAATGTGATTATTAGGTGGTTTTTTTAGGGCAAAATTAGCTTTTCTGTAAAATAACCAGCAAGCCTTTCTTTTGTTATACTATGCATGTACTTGTAGGTCTGCTTTATTATTGTTCCTGTGTAACTTGTCAATACATTCAATGTATTGACCTATACGGCTGCAACGTCTCATGTTGCAGGATATTCTGACGAAAAGTAAGGCACCGTTAGGGTCGCGAGTCTGCACTGAATTGCATTTTCCAGGATCATAGCAGTTATAGCATAGAATATAAACTCTATAATTATGAATACAGAAATATAATAATACAATTATTATTGCCTCTAGGGCTTCCAACAGAGGAACAACCACCACCGGGCGCCAGCCTAGGTCGCGCGCGCCGAACATCATATCCATCTCCCTCCTTGCTCCTGTAATTTGCAAGATTGAACATGTTGATGACATGAATGAAGCATTCATCTTTCTCTATATTCATCTATGTTTGAGTGGTTGATTAAGTTCTAGGTTGAGGTATGATCTAGTACACTATATTAGTCTTTGTGGCATCATCTAGTATTTACTCTCTTTCGTGTTGGATGTAATGCTATGTTGGGAGACGTCCTTTGAGATGATCTTGTGAGCACTTGCACATACACGGAATAGATAGATGGATTTATGTGATCCTTGGGTCCGTTGTGTATTATCGACACCCGCATGTGACCTTGGCATGAGGTTATGTCTAGTACACCTAGGAGTGATAGCCCGCGGATAAAAACCAAAGGAGATCGTTTAGTCATCTAAGCAGTACCGTCTGTAATACTAGTATGGCGCTGGTGACCCTTTGAGAACCGGTTTGGATTGCAGCAAGTCCCCGTACGTTTTCCCCAAGGAGTGACCCTGGGTATCAAACCCACGAGAGGATGTGCACTACGAAAAACACTCAAACAAGTTATTGTTCTCGCAATAAGTTCCAGTTTTTAACCGGACCTTTAACAACCTTTAATGTAAACAATGATATGGAAATAGGCATGTGTACGAGGTCTAAGTCTTACAACCATGTACTTGCGCATGGGACCTCATCTTGATATTAAACATAATCCTGGAAGACACCTGTTACGATGTGCTCACAACGTGATGAAGTCGGGGATGTGTCCAAAGTATGTCACGGCCTACATCGAGAGTCGGTTGTCCAACCAATGACCCTTACTGTCACGCAGGTTACCTCGGTTATTAAGAATTACTTCACACAAAATAATTGGGCTTGGAGCAGCTGGATGCCATGCATGGCTGAGGGCCACATGCATGACGCCGATGAGCCACCTTCTCCCTCAGCCTAGTGACCACCGTAGACTCCTCCACCGAGCTGCTCCTCAGCTTCCATGATTTGTGCTTGGTTGGAAGGGTTGGGGTGAAGGGTGTGATGATCCCGACCCGAGGAGGGTCCTCCGAGGGCACATCTGGGATGTAGAGCCACTCCTCTTGCCAATTCTTGTTTGTCTCCACAAATCCCCCTTTAGGTAGTTGGAGCCGGGTATCTTGCTGATGGCAGCGCCGCCACACTCGCACGTCTCATTGACGTTTGTCTGGAGCTTCACGCAAAAGTATTTGCGCCAGATCCCGAGGTGCGGCTCACAGCATAAAAATGCCTCACAGAGCGTGAGAAAGCACGCAATGTGAGAATAGAAATTGGAGAGAGTGATGGAGTTGAAGACCATAAAAATGAAGAAGACCCGAAGAAATGGGTGGATTGAGAAACCAAGACCAGGGAGGAGGAAAAGAACAAAGCATATCTGTTTGTTGTCCTCGGCATTTGGCATTTGGCTTGGGCACCGTCTCCGACCAGGCGTGTCGTCCTTGTTAATGAGAGGCACGCACAAAGGCACGCTCCGGTGGCGCCAGGTAGCTTGCCACGGAGAGCTGGTCTTGGTGGGCTTGCGCAATGATGGAGGGCTTCCACTTTCCCTTCGTCAAGGAAGGGGTCCTCTACTTCGCCTCCGCCGCGGTGCCCTTGCCGGTGTTGACCGCCTTGCCTACCTTCCGTAGCTTGTCTCCGGCCATGGCTCTAGTGGTGGTGCGGCGTTGCGATGCGCGAGGGATGATGCCCTATGGCAGAGAATTGTGGAGCACTCAATCGTTTGGAGGCTTGGGCGCAAGAAAGAAGATGGCTGTGAGGGGGAGAGAGAGAGTGTAAAGCTTCCTTCCCGTATCACCACCTCCCTTTAATATGAGGGGGTAAATGCAAAGTAGCGGCATGTTAATGCCACCACGCTGCAACAAATCCCTTCATTTTTCCCACGTTTAAGCATTAATTATGCACGGGAATTGAGGGGTTACCATTAATTGGTGCGCTAGGATCGAGGCGCACGACCCCTCTGGATGGGACGTGGCCTTGGTGGGCCCCTGACCCACTCCCGCACGTCATGTTGATCGTCAGGTCACACGCGCCACATGGCGAAGTGGGCCCGTGGATAAGACCAGTCTAGTATGTCGGACCCTGACTGAATAACCTTTACGGCGGAGCACGGGAGTTCTTCCCGCCAGCTGGCCGGCAGCACGGGAAAGATTTGCGGTGTGTTGCTTGGTTGTACTCCAACATTTAAAAAATCTAGGTGGTCTACGTCACCTCGATATGCAACTCAGCTGGTGGAGGTTGACTACGTGAAGACACTGATCAGGAGACTATCGTTGAACCAGTTTCAAGACCGGTGACCGAAGACGACATGCAGCTCGGATGGCCCGAGGTATAGCCGTGCTTGAAGACCGGTTCAGGGGCTACTGACGGTGTCCCGACTAAGGGGCCTCTCACCATGATGACTCCCGTCCTGGTGGGCCGGTCTGAGGACTCCCTTTGTTGGTTCCGTCCTGGGCCACATAGGGCGGTACATGGCGGATAACGGAAGATTCCAGACAACTTGACATACAGGACAAAAAGTTGGATTCATGGAGGACTCTACCTCATACGTAGCCGACTAGGATCCATTTAACCTAGGGTCCCCAGTATGCTATATAAATGTGACGCCCCTGACTCAATCGTGCACTAATCATACGCGCAAATGCGCACGATCAAGCCCAGGGACTCACGGGAAGATATCACAACACAACTCTAGACACAAAATAAAATAATACAAGCTTTATATTACAAGCCAGGGGCCTCAAGGGCTCGAATACATAAGCTCGAATACAAGAGTCAGCGGAAGCATCAGTATCTGAATACAGACATAATTAGACAAGGTTGCCTTAAGAAGGCTGAGCAAAACAACAACATCTAGATCGAAGAGGCGAAGGCCTCCTGCCTGGGAGCCTCCGAAACTACTCCTGGTCGTCTGTCTCCATGTAGCAGTAGGCTCCATCGGGGTAGTAGTAGTCATCGGCGGGATCAGCTATCTCCGGGACTCCGTCATCTGATCACAGCAATCGGGTAGGGGGGGAAAAGGTAGCAAAGCAACCGTAAGTACTCATCCAAAGTACTCGCAAGACTTACATCAGAACTATGCTAATCATGCATCGGTATCAAATGAAGGGGCTGTATCTGTGGACTGGACTGCAGAATTGCCAAAATAGAGAGAAGACCTAGCCTATCGAAGACTAGCATCTTGCAGCGTCTTGCAGCATTAGAAGAGTGCAGATTAGCAGCATAACATAAATTAATAAGTAATAGTAGCAATGCCCAGAGATCCTTCCTCGACTCCCTGCGAGAAAGCGATCCCGGAGCTAACATATTAATTAAGTAACACAGGTATCCGGTTCTAGTTGAAGTAGATCGGGATACAACTCCGAGCGTCCTGTTATCGTGGACACGGCTATTCGAATAGATAACTTCCCTGCAGGGGTGCACCAACTTACCCAACACGCTCGATTAACTCCGGCCAGACACACTTTTTCGGTTCATGCCCGGCCTCGGCTGATCGACATGCCGTAGTCCTACCTAGGCTCCGCAGAGAGGTCCCCGCCGGTCTACATCCTAAGTGCTCAGGGGTCTTGGGCCCATCGCCCTTTGCACTCCGGGTCGTTGTGTGCAGGGTGAATACCAGCGCCTCCTCGCTCCTGGATGGCGCGATCCAACCGTGCCACAATGCTGAACTAGACGTCTGACAGAGCTTTCGGGAGAATCGTACGACGCCGAGTGCCCATACTTATTCTCGCGTGGTGGTTAGTGCATAAAAGGCCAGAGGCCTACTCAGATCACATATCCAAACCCATTAGTGTGTTGGGAGCGCGCGGTGACGATCAGTGCTCCTGTCGCCCCGTCTCGCGGACTTACGGCAAGGGTCAGGCCCATCCCTCTCCTGGGGCGGTCTCTGCCTGCCCGGCCGTGCCGCGTAATTATCTCGCGGGTACCCTCACGGTCAACCTGACTTCACATCTCTCGCGGGTACCCCTCGGGGTCGACCCGACTTATCCAGAGACTGTCGGGAACTCAGGTCCACCTCTACCGGGGTGGTACCGCATGTCCCTTCAGTCCCGCAGTAACAGTTAAAAAGGGGCAACAATGAAATGTACAGCGTGTTTTATCATCAAGGGGGGAAGTCCGAGGAATCACCCTCGATGGACTCCCACTCGATGTATCCGTCAAGGTGAACTTGGAGGAATCACCCTCGATGGGTTCACACTTGAGGGGTTGCACAACAGAGGCATCATCGGAGGTGGTGAAAGAGGAATCACCCTCGGTAACCCACAACCGACTAGCTACGCTACAGAGATATCATCACGAGTGAGGTAGGAGGTATCACCCTCGGCACTTGATAGTAACTCTGCAGAGTCGTACAACTAAGGGCGTGCAGTGCTGTGTCGGTCTCTGCACATCGATCACACTGATCGGGTCACCGGTAGTAAAGCATTGGAACAAGGACAAGGGTGCGGAGCTACAAATGGATCACTAACCAGCCTATACTAAGCATATAGGACAACAGGTAAAGTATCAACAACAGGTTACAAAAACAGGCTATGCATCAGAATAGGAGCAATCAAATACAATAGCAAAATCTAATGCAAGCATGGGAGAGAAAGAATGGGCGATATAGGAATGATCAAGGGGGTTTTGCTTGCCTGGAAGCTTGCTACTTGTGAGCTGCGTTGGGATTTCCCCGAAGAGGAGGGGATGATGCAGTACAGTAGAGATAAGTATTTCCCTCAGTTATGAAACCAAGGTTATCAATCCAGTAGGAGAATCACGCAACAACTCGTTAGCAGTACCTGCACACAAAACAACAAATCCTCACACCCAACGCGAACAAGGGGTTGTCAACCCCTTGGCGGTTAATTGCAAGATTAAATTGTATGGTGATAGATAAATAGATCGAACAAAAATAAAAAATAAAATAAATAAAGTAAAAGTGCAGCAAGATATTTTTAGGATTTTCAATATATGATTAAGATAGACCCGGGGGCCATAGTTTTCACTAGAGGCTTCTCTCTTGAAAATAGCATACGGTGGGTGAACAAATTACTGTTGGGCAATTGATAGAAAAGCAAATAATCATGACGATATCCAAGGCAATGATCATGTATATAGGCATAACGTCCGAGACAAGTAGACCGACTCCTGCCTGCATCTACTACTATTACTCCACACATCGACCGCTATCCAGCATGCATCTAGTGTATTAAGTCCATAAAGAACGGAGTAACGCCTTAAGCAAGATGACATGATGTAGACAAAGTAAACTCACGCATGAATAAACCCCATCCTTTTACCCTTAATAGCAACGATACATACGTGTCATGTCCCTTTCTGTCACTGGGATTGAGCACCGCAGGATCGAACCCATTACAAAGCACCTCTCCCATTGCAAGATAAATCAATCTAGTTGGCCAAACCAAATCAATAGATCGGAGAGAAATACGAAGCTATAATAATCATGCATAAAAGAGTTCAGAGAAAACTCAAATAATATTCATGGATAATCTGATCATAAACTCACAATTCATCGGATCCCAACAAACACACCGCAAAAAGTGATTACATCAGATAGAACTCCAAGAACATCGAGGAGAACATTGTATTGAAGATCAAAAAGAGAGAAGAAACCATCTAGCTACTAACTATGGACCCGAAGGTCTGTGGTAAACTACTCACGCATCATCGGAAGGTTAGCAAGGATGATGTAGAGCCCCTCCGTGATCGATTCCCCCTCCGGCGGAGTACCGGAAAAGGCCTCCAGATGGGATCTCTCGAGAACAGGAACTTGCGGCGGCGGAAAAAGTATTTCGTGGACTCCTCTGTTGATTTCCCGATTTTAGAGAATTTATAGAGGTGGAATTAGGTCAAACGGAGCAGAGGTGGGCCCACGAGGCACCAGGGCGCGCCCTGGTGGCTCGTGGCCACCTCCTCTGTCTTCTGGCCTCCTCCCGAAGCTTCTAGTGTCTCTTATGTCCAGAAAAAAATCTCCAAAAAGTTTCGTGGCATTTGGACTTCGTTTGGTACTGATATTCTGGAAAACCAAAAACAGGCAAAAAACAGCAACTGGCACTGGGCACTAAGTTAATAGGTTAGTCCCAAAAAATAATAAATAATTGATGTAAATGTATATAAAAACATTCAAGATTGATACTATAATAGCATGGAACAATAAAAAATTATAGATATGTTGGAGACGTATCAAAGCTCTGCTGAAAGGGGCTAAACGTCTGGGGCGTAGTCGTACTCGGGAGCAGCGTTAGTCTCAGAGTCTACCGGAGAGAAGAGGGGGAAGAAACAATAAATACAAGCAAACAAATGCATCACAATGCATGACATGGCAATATGCTGTGCTAGGGGCGACCTAACGCAGTGCTACACGTTACAGACGGAGCGAGAAAATATCTGAGAATATTTTCCCGGCTTTAGGCAATTATGGGACAGATGATCCGGACGGGAAGGTTCCATGTTTGTAGTGTTGGAGGCATGTGACAGGTATGTGGATGGCATATTCGGATTCGTCTTATTTTTCTGATCATTTTTCATATATAAATTATTTTCATTCGAGTTACGGATTATTTTATATGATTTTTCAAAGTTTTAATCATTTTCTGGAATTTACTGGAAATTAAATCAATTTCGAAAATACTCATGAAAATGCTAGGTGCACCCGGTCCAGTGCACCCAGCAATGCACCAGAGGCTGACAGTGGCCCCGTTGACTGCCCAGTCAGCAGTCAACGTTGACCCGTTGACTGGTCAACGGGGGCCCAGGGGTCCCACACGTCAGTGACTGGGGAAGCCCAGTCAGCACGGTTGACTCGGTCAACGGGGCCGTGGGACCCGCTGGCAGCGACACAGGGGAGGGCCACGTGGCGGCCAGGTCAGCACCGGCGACCGGAGTAACGCCGGCGACCATTTTCGCGGCGGATCCGCGCCGTAGTTGGCCGGAAAACGAGCACAGGGCTCCGTTTAACGCGTGGCTTACGACATTCGAACGGGCGGAGTGAGCCGCATCCATTCGTGGTGGTTTCGCAAGCAAGGGTGGCCGGAGCTGAGCGCTACGACGACGGCAGGCGGCGGCGCTTTCGGGAGCTCCACGGGGACGGCAATGCGGGGCTCCAGCGACCCATCTAAGCATCTAGGCGGCATCTAGGGAGCACCAGGAGCATGACAACGCCACTGGTTCGAGCGGAGGAGCACGGGAGCGCGATGCTCGACGGCCATGGCGGTGGCCGAAGCTCGGGAATGGGGACGGCTAGTTCTAGCTCGAATCCGAGCAAGCTAGAGGAAGGGGAGATGCGGAGCTCACCAAGCAGGCTCACGGAGGCCTTTTGGGTGATCGGGAGCGCAGGGGTGGAGCAGATCGACGGCTCGGAGCGGCGGTGACCCGAGGCAGACGACGACAGCGATCCGACGATGGGGTGCTCCCCGGCTCACGCGCGTTGACGTAGAGGAAGAAGCGGTCAGTGGCGGTCCTCGTGGACACGGTGAGGCGACGGGAGGAGCTCTGTGGCCGCGCTAGGACGGAGCCATGGCGACGACGACGCTCGAGAGAGGTTGAGGAGGAGGCGAGCGATGAAGAGGGGAGGATGAGGATTGGGGGTGTCCCCGAGGCGTGGCGCTGGCGTTCTTATCCCCTCCTCGGCGTTGTAGCGGCGCGGAGCGGCGAGCTGGCTCGGTGGCGACGGCGTTCGGCGTCGGGCGCGCACGCGCGGCTGACACGGGGAGGAGAGAGGAGGGAGATGACGCGAGGTGGGCTGGGCCAGGTACTATAGCCACTTAAGCCCAGGGGTAAAGTGCTCCTTTTTCCTTTTTCTGTTTTTCCCCTTTGCTGCTGTTTTGCACTTTGTTTGACCACCAAACGACTTTTGTAAAATGTGCAACTGGTCAAAATAAATGCTAGGCAATATTGGACACTGCCACAAAAAGTTTGGGAGGCATTAGAATTTGTTTGAAATTTTCATATTTGGAAAAGCTTTTAAAAATGTTGTTTTGTCACTGTTTTAATTGCTAGAGCCCAATTAAGCAAATAAGTGATGTTGTTTTCCTTAACAAATAATTGTTATAAAATATTTGCTAAATGATGAACTATTTTGCAGCAACTTTTGTGCAACTTCAAATTTCACTTGCAATTTGAATTGATTTTAGTGGTGGAATTTGAAATGAGATATGAATCCATAGTGATCAAGCATTGCAAACCAAAGTAGCGTAGCTTAATGATGAGGGTCAGTGTAGCTCATTACATAGGGGTGTTACAATAAACTGGGGTACGGACTTGTAGATAGACAACTTGCAATCTCTCGGCACTTTGTACTCTCGATACACTCCAACGCAATAAAACACAAGCATGAGGTAGGGTATTTATCTCCCCTGAAGATCCTGAGCCTGGGTAAAATCCTCGTCTCTGTTACCATCGTGCCAATCAGGCCAGCTTAGGACACTGTATCGAGGGATCTGCCGGATTTAGCTCCGACACGAGGGCGGTGGCGGCGAAGCGGGCGAGGGCACTGGCCCCATGATCGACGAGGAATGGGAGAGTGTGGTGGCCGAGATCACCGATAGCGAGTAGTTTGTTTAGTTTGTCTGCAATCTTAGTTTAAATTTCGTTTAATGTTATGTAAAATTGTTTAGGGGAAATTTTGCTTTTGCCATTCTAGCTTTTGCCAATTTTCTTTATGTCACTCTAGCTTTTGACATTTCACTTTTGCCACTCTTAGCTTTTGACAATACATCACTTTTGCCACTCTTTAGTTTATGCAAGTGGTTGAATTGAGTTCGAATCAAGTTTGATGAAATAGTTCGAATCAAATTTGCACCAAATTTGTGTTCAAATATTTTCAAGGAGTTAAGTTTAAGGGATCGGCAAGAAACCAATTTTATTTAGCGGAGCAAATATACTCCTCTAAAGGATAGGAGACCATATACTCCTCCAAATTATAAGGAATCGGTTAGAGATGCTCTAACAACACCAAGGTATTCATCTAAGGTTCATGGACACCTAAATTTCTTCCCTACATAGCGAGTTCATCTCTCTCTCTCTCCCTCCATCCCTCCCTCCCTCCCTCTCCCTCCCTCTCGCCCCCTCCCTCCCCCTCTCCCTCTCTCTAAAACTTCTTCAAATGGTTTAACGTCTACATAAATATTCCAGATGTGACCCAAGGATTTTATGTTGCTACTGAAGACACTGAGAACATAAACAAGATTGATAGATCAGGCAAGCTCAGACTTCTAGCCCAAGGATCTTGTGTTGCTATTGAAGACACCGACAACATAAACAAGATTAATAGATCAGGCAAGCTCAGGCTCACTCCACATTGCTGCACCTTTAGATGTTTAGAGCAGCAGCCAGTAGAACATTCCCTTCGTGATTGCGACTTTGCAAACAATGACACCATTGCAGGTTTGGCCATTATTTTATACTACCTCCGTCCCACAAACAGCTTGCAAAACAATCTTATATTATGGGACGGAGGGAGTAGAAAAGAAGCATCAACGTTTATCTTTAGCAAAATTTCCTCTGGTCTTGACAACCTATTCAGCTGCCTAACCACTTGTGCATAGTGGCAATCTGCATCACGTGCATCTGCGAAATAGTTTTTTTTACTATTGTCAGGAGGTATTGTGTACATCACTTTGCCACCGTCACATTGCTGGTGCTTGAACAATAATGATGAAAAATTCCATCTAAAAATAATGAAGATGAAATATAGCTGATTCGATTTCATCTGAATCAGTTAGTAAGAAAGCATTATAATCCTGTGTGGTGTTCTTGCTCTGGTGGGATCTGCAATGTCCACAACAGGCCAATTCACTACTGAGGAAAATTCTTCCAATAAAGGGACGGTAAGGAGCCAACCTCAACAAGTCTTCATAAGAAGTTAAGAATTATACAAATCTGCATCTGACAAGGAGGTACCATAATATCAACACCAGTATATCAAACTTTAGCTAACTACAGTACAAAACACCAAAACACTGAAGCACCAGGCCTTACAGATCATTTCTATCCTAAAAAGCACGGACACGGGGACGGAAAGACGGGGATACGCATACGGGGATACGGGATACGGTATTTTCCAAAAACAGCCATTCGGGGATACGGCGAGTATATATAAAATAAAATAAAAATATGCCATGTAATATAGAGTTAAGACAGAAAATTAATGAGAAAGAGATCAGAATACTGCCCATTTCTTGTCGAGTTCAGACCCATGCCATTGCAATTTGCAAAATACATCAAATGCTTGTATTAGAAAATAGAAACTGCAGAAGTTAAGAGTGGAGTGGTACAGATCATGAAATTTTCCTTACCCAATGCAGTAGTGCAATGCAGTATGGTTTGGCAATCTCAACTCTCAGGATCTACAACACCAGGCTGCCCGTGCCCTTCACTCTTACCCACGGATGATTGGCTGCCGGCAGTCCCGCTCCCAGATGCCATGCTCGGTGCTCCCTAACAGTCAGCAGCAACAAGTAACAACAGTCAACACTTAATCAGCATTCAGCAGCAGCTCAAGTGTTCAACAGCAAAAAAAAGTTAAGCAACAAAGAGAGGTCACAGCAGATCACCTTGCCATCGGCAGCAGCAGCAGCGACATGGCCGCATGGGGAAGCAAGCAGCACTGCAGCAGCGCCTCGACAGCATGAAATCAGTCACAAAGACAGGTCACAGCAGATCACCTTGCCGTCGGGAGAGCCGCTTGGGGGAAACGGCGGCGGCGTGTCCAAGCAGCGGCGGCGGCAAGTCCCGATGGCGCCGGCGTCGAGTCCAGGCAGTGGTGGCCTCGAGTGCCGGCGGCGGCGCCGAGTCCCGGCGGCGGCGGAGTCGAGTCCAGGAGGCGGCGGCTCGGTCCCTGGAGGCTGGAGCAAAGCTCGTCTTCTGTATCGCTGGAGGGACGCTGGAACCCTCGCGATCTTAGGTTTTCTATCGGGCCGTTACTGGGCTCCCGAGTCCCAGCCGTGTCCAAACCGTATCTGGCCGTATCCCGTATTTATTTTCTTTTTTTAAAATTGAAAAGAGTGGGATACTGCGGGATACGCGAATTTTGCCGTGTCCGGCCGTGTCCCCGTGTCCCGCTGTACTAGGACGGCAATACGGCACTTCCAGCCGTGTCCATGCTTCTTAGTTTCTATCTATTGTGAAATATAGACTTTTTCTAGACTTACGTCGATACTGTTTTAATTATGAATCATGTCCTCAGGCATGCCTCCAGTGTGCATTGTGCAACATACCATTTTACAATAGGAGGACTGAATTATTGCAGAACCACTTGAAAAAAGATAACTCTAGTCTAATAACTAATATGATGATGCAATACAAACTCAAGGCAATATCAGAGAGACGTGCATAGAAATCATGAAAAATTGAACAGATAACTGGAACATGCCAAAAACGAAACACTAAAATCTGGGAGTTAAAACAATAAGCCAAAGCAAAAACTTTATTTTAGCACCTAGAAATATCTCTGTATAACCATATCTTTGAATCCGTACAGATATGTTTGTAAACAGAGAAAGACAGTAGATCTTACTCTTCATTAGTGCAGCTTCAAATAGCAGATCTTGTAGCAAAAACCTAAAAATCAAATAAAAATTGACATACCTCACTTCTGCAATACCTAAATACTGAAACTTTGCCTAACAAAAACAAAACATGCTGGAAGGAATGTTTTGTGCGAAATGCAATACTGAACATTTATATCAAAAAGGCAGGGAACATAATCTAATTTTAGGAAGGAGAATACCTCGACAAACATCTGTAAGCCTTTGATCTTCCATCTCCAAAGAATAACAATAACGATGATGGCAGCCATACGAACTCAACTGATATGGAAACCAAATAAAATCCTGAAAGGTAGACGAGCTTTTTTTTAGAGAGCACTCAAAGATAAGGATGTCCTTATTGGCTGATCACCAGTAGAAAACTTATGTGTCTAATGCTCATAATGACAAGGTATTACTTTTCCAATGGTATCTAATGGTATCTTATTGGCTTCAACAGTTTTTTTGAAAGAATTGTGTGAAAGAACAAATCAGATCCACCAAATTAAGCGTCTCAAAGTACCTGAATATCCTAAACTTCTCTGTTCAGTAACTATCTTCCTTGTACAACACAGTTGCGTTAACATTTCCACAAGGACCTTGGGCCAGGCCATCTAAGCTCCAACTTTGCACATGATAGCGGCAGTAATTTAACACATGATAAAAGTTCTCCATAAATAAAATAAAATATGGCAAAAAATATTTATATTAATTCGATAAAATATAAATGGAGCATGTCTCCATTGTCATAGCATTGAACACAGTTACATCAATCCCGAGTGCATCATTCTAAGACTGGGTGTAATCCATATGGGATTTGGCCAGGTGCAATAAATCTGAGGCACAATTTCTTCCCTGCAGCCGTTATCCAAATTTAGAACACCTACATCACGATGAAGATTCTTATACATCGAAATATATTCTTCATCGTCAGTGAAGTAGACACAGTTTGCTTTCAATTGCGGATATTCTTCCACACCGAGACACTGTGTCTGACTATGCCCAAGAAACAACACATGGTCATGCAAGCCATTTATTTCTACAAGCTTCTTTGCTGCCATGTCAATCTTATATACAAATATTTTGCTGGTTTCCTTTATGTTCTCCGAATCAGCATCACCAGCTACAGTGGGCTGTTGCCTCCAAACTTGCAGCATATCACCCCATGGTGCCGGAACAATGTATATGTGCTCAGAAATAGAATTCTTCATGTCACCCAGCACCGTCGTCCTTGTGACAGTAGAACCAGAGAGATCAAAAGCATCAACTGCTCCAGTTCCTGTCACTGCATACAGTAGACCATCTTTGTAGACGCATTCTTGATAGTTCCAACCCGGTGGTAGAAAGGTCCACCCACAGTCCCCTGCCCTTGCAAATGAAATCTGATATTCTGGATTATGAATGAGCACCACAATGTAGCTTCCTGTTTGTGGGTCAGGAAACAAATATGCCTTGAAGTAGAGATAGTCACGGAGCTCATCGAGAGCATAAATTGAGGGCTCGTGACCAAGGAATTCTGCAAGTGCAGTGTACCGTGGCTCCCACAACTCATACTTATGAATAGCACCTTCATCGTCAAAGATGGGCTTGACTTGCTCAAGAGTAATCACTGACGGGAGAACAATCTGTTCACCAGTGATTGGATTTACAAGGTGCAGCTCGGACCTCTCATCGGAAGTGATCAGCCAACCATGCGAAGAGCCAATCAGATACCTACTGCGGATCGGTGGATCAGGGAGGGTTAACTTGTAGACCCTCTTTTCCGCAAGGCTGTAGAGGCAAGCTGCGTTCTCTCCGGCAGATTCAGAGGTGTGGTGGAGGAGGCAAGGCGTCTGGCGCTGTTTGTGCTGCCGAAGCTGACGGCGTAGTCCGGTGTACACCGAGCGCCAGGAGGAGCAGACAGAGCCTGCGCGCACGAGGTCAGGGACCTCGAGGAGGGCAAAGATGCTCGACAGCATATCTGGTGGCAGCTCCGGCTCCGGCGATTTGCCCACCATGTTCTCCATGGGCGGCGGGTCTCCTCTGAATTTGCTGAGTAAACTGGGGGAAAGTCCCATCAGCTCAGCCAAAGCTCTGAAGATGAGAGAGCACAAACTCGTCGGGTGTCTAGCTAGATGCCGTAAGCTCCTTATTACGATACAGGTCTCCATCGGGGCTCCGGCGATACTTATAGGCAAGAAAGACAAACCAACCGAGGGCCTGCTCGAGTCGGTGACGGAGATCCAAATCCGAATCCAGACAACCGGAATGCTGGGACTCGGGGCAGTTCAAATCCGGAAATGATTCGAGCTTTGGATCCGACTCGCCGCCGAAACAAAATTCTGAGTGCGCCCTCCTCCGCGCGTACAAAAATCTGATTCCAGTAGGGCCTAAGATGTATAACTAACCGGCGAGAAGACGAACGGCCCGGCGAGCGAGCTGGCGGCTCCGTCGGCCGCGGCGGCGAAAGGCGCTACTAGGATTCAGAGGGTGGTTCCTGGACAGGGGGATAGGGTTACTAGAAGTGGAATATGGTAGTGGCGGACTGGCGGCGTCCGAGAGGGCAAGAAGCGCGGCGGTGGCGCGAGCCGATGGAACGTCAGATTTTTTTTCTTCTTTTGGAGTAATTTTAACATGCTCCCTCTTATCCCCTCTTTTCACATGGGAGATAAGAAGGTAAGAGTTAATCAAACCACAACTTAATCAAATCAATGGCTCAGATCAATTATGACCTCTTACCTCTCATGTGAATAGGGAAGGTAAGATCGAGCATGCTAAAATTTGCCTTTTGAGGAATGGCAAAATGAACTTTTTTTTTTGAAGTAATGGGCAACACCCTTTCATTTATTCATGAATGAACTTGTTCAGTACAGACAATGGTCATGATTACATCAGGGACCTCATTACACCAACATGTGTAACATCCCGATGTTCGGAATGTTCAAGAATTTTTTTTTCTTCCAAAAAGTAGGGTCAGAAAATTTCTTTTGTTTCATTTGGTTAATACAAGCTTAAATGTGTTTTTATAATTGGAGGATCTAATTTGAACTAATGCGAACTTAAATTAA
The DNA here is from genome assembly GCA_039707655.1 of Elymus sibiricus. Taxonomy (NCBI): domain Eukaryota; kingdom Viridiplantae; phylum Streptophyta; class Magnoliopsida; order Poales; family Poaceae; genus Elymus; species Elymus sibiricus. The sequence continues at coordinate 311,630,790 of CM077674.1, forward strand.
AATTTGAGTTTACTTCTTTTCTTTTAGTCGAGCATTATTTTCTCTTCTTTGGCATATTAAATTATGCGCATTTGTATTTTTGGAACTTCTTTTGATTATTGTTTGATCTTCTATTCTTTTTCTAGATTTTTCTTTTGGAAAAATCTAATTCATTTCTTCTATGATTTTCTTTTAGGAAAATCTAATTCTTTTCTTCCCAAACTCTGGACATCTCTCTCTTCCCTCCATCTCATTTTCTCACGCGAGTGGACCAAGCTCATCTTGTTTTTTTATCTTGCTCTCTAACCTTTTTTTTTTGAGAAAATAGCTGCTTTATTCATAACAGCAGAATACAGAGACACCCTCAAAAAAGAAAGAAAATACATCAGAGAACACAACTGGGCAACTCCCAGACCATCGCCGGACATCGCACAGAACACCGCCGCCAACCCAAGAGCACATCGAAGCTGAAGACGACGCCAAGCTCACTTGTCGCCCAGGGGTAACCAAGACCCCCACCTTCAAAGTTTTAACGCCGCATGAGCCACCCGACGCCGGGCGGGATCTCATATCAATGAACACATATCGGCAGCGACCAGAAGAGCCATCCACAACAACATCACACTCTGAGAGAACCACACTGTCCGGACGAGACCGAAGAGGAAGAAGAAGACCAGCGTCTTTTGAGAGGGGCTCAAGCCATCCACCGGCGGCACCGAGGACGACCAGCAGCAGAAGAGCCACAACCCAACCTCCGGCCAGACGAAGGAAGGCGAAACCATACTCGCGAGCTCCCCGATGAAGTTTTCCCTGGCCAGACTTCACCGGACGAAGAGGGAGCCGGAGGAAGCAAAGGCTGCACCACGCCCTCCCCTCCGCAGGAAGACGCCGGTGATCAAGCCGAAATCCACAAGGCCAAGGCGTCGACGCCGCTTCACCGCCCTGTCCAAGGATCGAAGAACTCGGACGATCCGAAGATCCCCGAGGAGCAAAATCATCCCACCGCACGCCGCTGCCACCGGCGGCCCTGGGATCCAAACCACCGCCAAATCCATAGATCAACGGGAGAGCAACGCCGCACTCATGTCGGCACCACCTGCACTGGCACGGAAGAAGAGAAGCAGCGGCTTTATTTCTCCAGATCGGCGTCGGACCCTTCTCCAAAGCGACGCCGACGAGGCCTAATCCTACCCTATCTACATGCCGGAGGAAGAGGAACGGGATCCCCACCTCCTCCCGCCGCCGGAGCAGCCGGAGGAGGCAAGGATCCACGCCCTCGCCGGCGGGAGACGGGGACACTCGGTGACTCTCCCTTTCGCCGCTCTCAAACACTAGCAGGGGAGAGGATAAGGATACGGGTCGCTTCTTTGGTGAAGCGCTGGAATCCTCTTGCTCTCTAACCTGGTGCAACCCAACCTCTGCCTCTCTTTGTTTTCTCTATGGGCTTGGCCGAACTGGCCCAACACCCAGCCAAGCTAGCGCCTCCCCTCCTTTTCTCTGTACGTTGGCAGTTTACAGAAGAGGAAACGTCAACAGCCATGATTCTCCATCTCCTCAATTCCCATAAATCTCTTCAGTTTCCAAAACTGAAGGCATCTTATTGTGCGCCTCTACCTCCTCTTCCACTACCGTAACACCCTTGCCCTCGCCCTTCCTCTTTGTCTCGAGAAACTCTCTCCAAAGAATGGTGCTCCATGAACACCGATGCTCGATCCTGGTGATTCGGACCACCTCAGCACGAACCCTTGCGCCAAAAGGTTCCCCTCCACGCCATGATTCCATTTAGGGAAGAAGGAACGCGTTCCATCGACCACACGCGAACAATTTTAAATGTCCGTCAACACTGTTCATCGAGTTCGTCGCATCGATTCATCGCGCTCGGTGAGTTTCTGCCCAATTCCTTTTGCGCGTGCATTAAACCATGTTCAATCTATCTCCTAGACATCCTAGTTCGACCTATTCCTCTTGTTGGCCGCGCCAAGCACGCCATGTCCATGAACCGGAGGCCATCCGATGGCATCGGCATAATTCTTTAGTTTTGTTCATCATATGACTTCGAGCCCAATAGACAAAATTGTCCCTATGACCATAGAAATCCGGTGGTAGAAATAGATTGTTGGTTCTATCTTGTGAATCGATAGAATAGATATAATGTTAGTCGTTTTTGTATTGAATCCAAGTACGTTTTGTGTTAGATGAACTTTTCCATTGAGATGTTATTTTTTTCATGTCTCTGCCTATGCCTAGGAGTGCATAGTATTCGCCTCATAATTTTTGGTGTGTCATATGACTTGCTTGATTTATATATTTTACCGATTATAGTTATGTGATTTTTGTGTAGCATGTAGTCCTATCTTATGCATGCGCGCAATATTTGGTGAACGTTCGCCATGTTTATAATTCCGTAGGATTATTCTAGGCTTTGCTTTGTTTATCAAATCATGAAGTGCATCATGTCTTTGACTATCTTAATTTTGTTTAGCATGGCGTTATCTTATATATGCTTTATATATTCAAATTCATCCTTATTGCATGTGTATTTTATTGATTTAAAATCATGCCACGTCTATGATAGTTATTTAGGTAATTATTGTGTGTGTTTTAATATAGTTTTTTTTATGCTTGAAGCCATGTGAAATGCCTTGTTGTTTCAAAACAAATCTATCGTAGTTCCTTGCCGCATAACATATTATTTCCTAGTTATTCCTCTTGTTTTTTTTGTATGATTGTTATCCAAGATTATACAGATATTTGCTTTATGACATGGTTTAGATTTGAATTGCGTTATATAATTTATGCCTTGAGCATAGGATTTTACCTCGTTGCTTTTGAGTAATTGTTCTATATGTTGAGTTATCTATGATAGTAGCAATTATGCATAGTTGACTGCCATGCTCAAGTTTGTTTTGTTAATTGGAATTCTTTATGTTGTTATGTCCTTTATGCTTGTTGTCAATACTCATCGTCGTGAGCATGTTATATCATACTTAGAATGGAGCCTGTGTTGTTTTAGTATTGTTTTGGAGATGAGCTAAGCCCAAGGTGAATCCATGTTTGTTGCGTGTTAGGATTGCATTGCTTAGCTAGTTCTTATACTTTTTGCTACTAGGTGACATGGTAGTTTCACATACTTATTTGTTTGACCATTGTAAACATTTAGAGTTATCTAAGTGTTTATTTGTGGTTGATTAACATTACATCATGACAAGTTAGCACTTGTTCAAAGTCGAATTCATGTTGTGATTGCATAACTAGATTGCACAGTGTTTATGTGTGTACCAATTCGTGTCTAGTATGATTCCTAGTTGTTTATCCATGTATCTTTGCAAGTGTAGGTTGTACTAGATAGAAAATGCATGTCATGATCGTGCCCCTGTTATTCATGCTACTATGGTGCATTGCTTGATGTTGTTGATTCCATGATCTATTATTACTTGGTTAGATGCTTGTATGCATACTCAATGTACTTATATGTCATAACTAGTCTCCCACAGTTGTGTGCTATTGCCATGCTTGATATTTATGTTATTTGTTATCAACTCAGTTATGTCGTAGTTCTGAGTTGTATTGCATTAGTACCATAGCACCTAGCTCATGTGATGATCATCTCCATGCTTAGTATTATATATTGATTATCTTATTATTTCATTTGTGGTATACCTAAGCCTATACGCCATGTCATGATAGTGATCTTTCATGTCTTGTTATGCTCCATGTACTATAGCTAAGTACTTAGTTCCTTGTGTGCATCTTATAGATGATTACTCGTTACATGTTAGTATTATTGAGTGTTTATGTAACACCCCCATGTATTTGCAACAGTGATCACCTTTTGTTAATGCCAAGTCACCATGCTTAGTAGTGCTTGATCATCATTTGCATCATATCTCTCCAAATCAAATTGAAATTCAAATTTAAAGTGAAAATAAAAGTTGCTCCAATTTGGAAACAAAAATGTTCATTAATTAGCAAATAATCCATAACTAAATATGTTAAGAAAAACAACATCACTAAAAATCACTAAATGACTCTAACACCCTAAAACAGTACCAAACAGCGATATTTAATCCCATTTTATTCAATTAAAATTAAAATGAAATCATTAGTTCCCCAAACCTTTTTCTGGCAGTGAGATAACTTGCACTGTAATTATTTGGGCAGGATTCATATTTTGCAAAATTGAATTAGAGCTAAAAGAAAATAGAAAACAGAATAAGAAAAGAAAAATAAATAAAACAAAGGGCAAAGCCCCCCCCCCCATTGGGTCGTGGCCCAACTGGGCCTCAGCCCAGCCGGCCACCCCATGGCCTATATGGCCTCGCCCCCCCCCCCCAAACCCTAAACCTAAAATCCCCCCCCCCTCTCTCGAGCCAGACGCCCGGCGCCGTCACCGCCCCCGTCGTCCTCGTCGCCTCCTCGTCCCCTCCCCGACGGCCTCCCCGAGCCTCGCCGCCCCCTTCTCTGCAACCGGGGTGAGACCCCGCGGCCGTTCCCCCCTCTCCCCCTCTGTCCCGACGCCGCAGCCGCGCCGCCCGTGGCCTCCTTCCGTCGTCGTCGCCGCCCCCCGTTGTCCGACGTCGCCTGCTGCAGCCCGTGTGCGCCTGCCCGCACCCGCGTGCGCCCGCTGTCACGCTCCCGCCGCCGCTGCTGTCCCGCTGCCGCAGCCGCCCGTGCCCTGCCTCTGCTCGCTGCTGCTTACTGCTTCTGCTGCTGGTGCCGCCCGCGCCAGCGCCCGCCTGAGCCCGCCCCGCGCTCGCCGCGACCGCTGCCGCTCGCCGCCTGCCTGCCGTGCTCCAGCCACGGCCTCGCCGCGCCCGCCTCTGGCCACGGCCGGCCCCTCTGCTGCTGCGCGCGCGTGCGTTGACCACTCCAGTGGCCGCGCGGACATGTCCGGCCCTGGAAGGGCACAGCCATGGACATGTCCGGCTGGGCCACTGCCAGGTGGGACCAGCCCAGAAAAGAAAAGGTTTAAAAAAAAGGAAAATAATTAAAATAACTAATTAATTAATTATAATTAACTTAATTAAACTAGTTTAATTAAACTAATTAAACTAACCACCTAATTAAACTAATTAATTCTGTTTAATTAACCTGTGTCAATGAGAGACGGGACCCGCATGTCAGTTTGACCGGTCAACGGTCAGTGTTGACCGCTGACGTCATGATGACGCAATAAATGATTTTAAAATTAAATTAAATCTGTTAATTCCAGAAATTGAATTAAAACTTTGAAAATTAATATAAAATAATCCGTAACTCGGATGAAAATAATTTATATATGAAAAATGATCAGAAAAATAGGACGAATCCGAATATCCTACCCACATACGTGTCACACCCCTCTAACATGTTGAACATGGAACTTTCCCCTCCAGTTCATCTGTCCGATAATTGCCCGGAGCTGGTAAAACACCTCCAGATGTTTCCCTGCTCCGACTAACTTGCGTAGTACTGCATTAGGGCACTCCTCGAATAACGTGCTGCTGTGCCATGCATCTGTGATTGCATTTGTTGCTTGTATTTATTGTTTCTTCCCCCTCTTCTCTCCGGTAGACCCCGAGACCGACGCTACCCCTGTGATCGACTACGACACCGACGACCCTGCTTCCTTTTCAGCAGAGCAACCAGGCAAGCAAAATCCCCTTGATCATTCCTATATCGCCTATTCCTTCTCCCTCATGCTTGCATTAGATTTTGCTACTGTAATTGCTTGCTCCTATTCTGATGCATAGCCTGTTTTTGTAACCTGCTATTGTTACTTTACCTGTCATCCTAAACTACTTAGAATAGGTTGGTTAGTGATCCACCAGTGACCCCTCATCCTTGTCCCTGTTGCCCCGCTTTGTTACCAGTACCTCGATAATTGTGATCGATGTGCAGAGACCGAGCACAGCACCGCACACCCCCCTTAGTTGTACGACCCTGCAGGGCTACTATCGAGTGTCGAGGGTGATACCTCGTACTGCACTCCTGATGATATCTCTGCAGTATAGCACATCGGTGGTGATTGCAGAGGGTGATTCCTCGCTCTCCCCTTCCCGATGATGACTCTGTCGTGCAACCCCTCAAGTGGGAACCATCGAGGGTGATTCCTCTTGGTTCTACCTAACAGATACATCGAGTAGGAATCCATCGAGGGTGGTTCCTCAGATTTTCCCCTGATGTCATGGCCACACTGTTACTTGGGCATTTATCTCAGACCCGTGATAAAGTCGGGTCGACCCCGAGGGGTACCCGCGAGAGATGTGAAGTCGGGTTGACCGTGAGGGTACCCGCGAGATAATTACGAGGCGCGGCCGGGCAGGCAGAGACCGCCCTAGAGAGGGATGGGCCTGGCCCTTGTTGCACTTCCTCGAGACTCCGAAAGCTCTGACAGACGTCCAGTTCAGCATTACGGCACGGCAGGATCGACGCCATCCAGGACAGAGGTGGTGCCTGGATCTAACCATGTGTGCAACGACCCGGAGTGCAAAGGGCGATGGGCCCAAGACCCCGGAGCGCTTAGGATGTAGACCGGCGGGGACCTCTCTGTTGAGCTCTAGGTAGGGCTACGGTGTGTCGATCAGCCGAGGCCGGGCATGACCCAGGAAAGTGTGTCCGGCCAGAGTTAATCGAGCGTGTTGGGTAATAGTAGTGCACCCCTGCAGGGAAGTTATCTATTCGAATAGCCGTGTCCACGGTAACAGGACGCTCAGTGTTGTATCTCAATCAAATACTACTTGAACTGGATACTTTTAATTAATTGGAAGCTCCGGGATTGCTTTCTCACAGGGAGTCGAGAAAGGATCTCTGGGCTTTGCTTCTGCATGCTTGTTACTTTATCATATGCTAATCTGCACTCTTCTAATGCTGCAAGACGCTGAAGATGCTAGTCTTCGATAGGCTAGGCCTTCCCCTCTATTCTGGCATTTCTGTAGTTTAGTCCAAAGATATAGCCCCATTCCTTTGATACCGATGCATAACTAGTATAGTTCTGATGTTAGTCTTGCGAGTACTTTGGATGAGTACTCACGGTTGCTTTGCTTCCCCTTTTCCCCCATACCCGATTGCTGCGACCAGATGGCGGATCCCAGGAGCCAGCTGCTACCGCCGACGATTGCTACTACACTTCCGGTGGAGCTTACTACTACGTGGAGACCGACGACCAGGAGTAGATCCGGAGGTTCCCAAGCAGGAGGCCTGCGCCTTTTCTATCAGTGTCGTTGTTATGCTAGCCTTCTTAAGGCAACTTGTTTCCCTTTTATGTCTGTACTCAGATATTATGTTGTTTCCGTTGACGCTTGTTCGTAAGCTTATGTATTCGAGCCCTCGAGGCCCCTGGCTTGTAATATAAAGCTTGTATGCCTTTTATTTGTGTTTAGAGTTGTGTTGTGATATCTTCCCGTGAGTCTCTGATCTTGATCGTGTGCATTTGCGTGTATGATTAGTGCACGGTCGAGCAGGGGCGTCACAAGTTGGTATCAGAGCCGACTGCCTGTAGGAAGCCCCTTTCCAACTCCTTGGCCGAAGTTGAGTCTAGTCTTTGAAAAACTATTTTACTAACATGGTTGTGTGGCTTACGGGCCCACGTCGCCAATGGGTGGTATTAGGATCTTTTATTCCTCTTCCTTACTCTGGGATCCTACTCTCTCTTCTATTCGGGTTAAAATTTTACTAACTCTGACTCTAGGTTCTCGTGATCACGCCCATCCGAAGCTTTGGTTATCTGCAAAAATTACTTCCTTAAAATGCACGATGCAAGAATTCACTCACTGTCATTTGACAATCTTGAAATTTCCTCTGTTTCGGATGGATCGCTTGTTTCCGCCGTGTCCCACGACGCAGCTCGTACTTCGGACTTCTGCTCGTGATGCGACTGGTTTTCCAGCTATCCTGATCGCCCTCCTGACCAGATTGGGCTACCGCTGGTACCCCGAGTACATGGTTTACGAGGGCTTCCGCGAGTTCAACCAGGAGCAGTACCATGCCGATGTTCCTATCTTTGATCATCGGGACGACTCCGACGCTGAGTTGCACACTTTTCATGGTATCGGCATGACGATTGATATGGTAGTCCATGATGCTGCCCATTCTGCTGTCGCACGTCTTCGTGGCGAGCATAGTCGCTTGGATGACTCTGAGTTTCGATACATCCCGTATACCCCTGCTGGAGAGGATACCGGATACTACACAGCTGTTTGTGCCCCTTACGAGCGACGTCGATACGACCCGCATGTTTTGATTCAGTGCACTCAGGCTCTGGATCGCACTGCCCGGGCTCTTGCCGTCGAGTTGTTTGCCACTCGCGCACGTCTCTACGAGGCTATGACACAGTTGCTGCCAGCTGTTCGGGCAGGGATACAGCCAGAGTACATCCTTTACCCGCGCACGACTCAGATGCCTGCAGGTATCGATTGGCCTGCTGTTGGAGGTCGCACCCCCACACGTGGACCTCTCCTCCCAGCTCGAGATCGGGTTCTGCATCAGAGTAATCACGGAGCGCAGGACCTTTCTGCTGTGGACACTCATCGTCCGCACCTGCAGTTACCTAGTTTCAGTGGTATTCCCCGGCGTTGATGTAGCCTTTGCTATGTCCCGTTGTTGTAATTCCCTATCGCGTGCCTGCGCGCCGCCTAGTATGTCTAGCTGTTTGAATTTCCGGACTTATGCTGTCCGCATGTAACCGACTTGTGTATGGATTTGTATGTCTTAATTTGATACTGTTATGAATCTATTGCACTACTTGTGCGATGTCGTGTTACATCATGCTTGTCTCTAAACACTTGAAGTGGTTTTTACTAAACTACCCCTGTTGAACTTTAGCAGGATGGTTAGACCCGCAGGTCGTGGTCGTGGCAGTGCTGCCAATGATCCACCCCCGCCAGACTATATGGCAGCTATGATGCAGCAATTCGAGCTGAACCGCCAGTTTATGGTTGGAATCATGGCTCAGTTCCCAAATCAGAACCAGAATGCTCAGAACCAGCAACCTGCTCCAATAACTCTGCAGGAGTTTGTGCGTCTCGGCCCTACTACTTACCGCAACTCTGAACAGCCACTGGATGCTGATGACTGGCTTCGCGACATCTCCTTCGAGATGGAATCTGCCAATGTCGCCCTTGACAACCTCCTCACCTTCGCGTCCTACTTCCTGAAGGGTCCCGCTGCTCAATGGTGGGACACCCATAGGCGTTCACTACCTGCTGGGACAGTCGTTACCTGGAACGAGTTTCAGACTGCTTTCCGCGCCCGCTACATTCCCCAGGGAATCATGGACCGGAAGAAAAGAGAGTTTCGCAACCTCACTCAGGGCAATAAGACTGTCGAAGCTTATCAACGGGAATTCCTTGAATTATCTCGCTATGCTGAGGAAGACATTGCCACTGATGCTCGCAGACAGGAGAAATTCCGTAATGGACTCCACCCAGACCTCAAGCTTGCACTCGCTGTTCATGACTTCGCCACTTTGGTGAACAAGGCTATCCAGGTTGAGACCGCTCAGATGGAACACAAGAATGCCATCAAGCGTCACCATGACGTTGGCTCATCTTCGGGCTCGTCATCGCAGAAGCGCCGTATCTGGATTCCTCACAGCATGTACCATCCAGCAGCACCTCCTCCACCGCCGGGACAGCCAAGGCCTCAGGCTCCACTCCTTTGAGCTCCTGCTCCCCGTCCCGATAACGGGCTCTGCTTTAAGTGTGGCCGTCCATGTCATCGTTCCAGAGAATGCCCTCAGAATCAGAATCAGCTTGCACTTCCCTCTGCTGGTCGTGGTAACAATCAGCCTCGCAACAATAATGCCAGGCCTTCTTATGGTCGTGGTCAAGCTTACCATGTTGATCTGAATGAAGCTCAAGATCAGCTTGCTACTGTGAACGGTACTATCCTTGTTCACTCAGTACCACCTCCTATTTTAATTGATTCGGGAGCATCGCATTCATTTTACGCTAAAATCCTTTGCATTCGCGCATGACATTAGATGAGAACCGTTGCACAATCCGTTAATGGGAAATTCTCCCGCGGGCCCATGCCAAGCCTCCTTGATATGAATACCCCCGCTCTCCTTCAACTTACCTCTTAATTCTCGGGACGAGAATTTCTTTTAGGGGAGGAGAGTTGTAACACCCCCATGTATTTGCAACAGTGATCACCTTTTGTTAATGCCAAGTCACCATGCTTAGTAGTGTTTGATCATCATTTGCATCATATCTCTCCAAATCAAATTGAAATTCAAATTTAAAGTGAAAATAAAAGTTGCTCCAATTTGGAAACAAAAATGTTCATTAATTAGCAAATAATCCATAACTAAATATGTTAAGAAAAACAACATCACTAAAAATCACTAAATGACTCTAACATCCTAAAACAGTACCAAACAGCAATATTTAATCCCATTTTATTCAATTAAAATTAAAATGAAATCATTAGTTCCCCAAACCTTTTTCTGGCAGTGAATTAAGTTGCACTGTAATTATTTGGGCAGGATTCATATTTTGCAAAATTGAATTAGAGCTAAAAGAAAATAGAAAACAGAATAAGAAAATAAGAAAAGAAAAATAAATAAAACAAAGGGCAAAGCCCCCCTGGGCCGTGGCCCAACTGGGCCTCAGCCCAGCCGGCCACCCCATGGCCTATATGGCCTCGCCCCCCCCCCCCCAAACCCTAAACCTAAAATTCCCCCCTCTCTCGAGCCAGACGCCCGTCGCCGTCGCCGCCCCCGTCGTCCTCGTCGCCTCCTCGTCCCCTCCCCGACGGCCTCCCCGAGCCTCGCCGCCCCCTTCTCTGCAACCGGGGTGAGACCCCGCGGCCGTTCCCCCCTCTCCCCCTCCATCCCGACGCCGCAGCCGCGCCGCCCGTGGCCTCCTTCCGTCGCCGTCGCCGCCCCCCGTCATCCGACGTCGCCTGCTGCCGCCAGTGTGCGCCTGCCCGCACCCGCGTGCGCCTGCCCGCACCCGCGTGCGCCCACTGTCGCGCTCCCGCCGCCGCTGCTGTCCCGCTGCCGCAGCCGCCCGTGCCCGCCTCTGCTCGCTGCTGCTTACTGCTTCTGCTGCTGGTGCCGTCCGCACCAGCGCCCGCATGAGCCCACCCCGCGCTCGCCGCGACCGCTGCCGCTCGCAGCCTGCCGGCCGTGCTCCGGCCACGGCCTTGCCGCGCCCGCCTCTGGCCACGGCCGGCCCCTCTGCTGCTGCGCGCGCGCGCGTTGACCACTCCAGTAGCCGCGCGGACATGTCCGGCCCTGGAAGGGCATAGCCGTGGACATGTCCGGCTGGGCCACTGCCAGGTGGGGCCAGCCCAGAAAAGAGAAGGTTTAAAAAAAGGAAAAGAATTAAAATAAATAAATAATTAATAACTAACTAATTAATTAATTAACTTAATTAAACTGGTTTAATTAAACTAATTAAACTTAATTAAACTAACCACCTAATTAAACTAATTAATTCTATTTAATTAACCTGTGTCAATGACAGACGGGACCCGCATGTCAGTTTGACCGGTCAACGGTCAGTGTTGATCGCTGGCGTCATGATGACGCAATAAATGATTTTAGAATTAAATTAAATCTGTTAATTCCAGAAATTGAATTAAAACTTTGAAAATTAATATAAAATAATCCGTAACTCGGATGAAAATAATTTATATATGAAAAATGATCAGAAAAATATGACGGGCCGCAAGATAGGTCATACACTCATCTTATTCACTTTACCTAGGCGTCAGTCGCCTGGATTTTTATTCTGGGCAGTCGATTCCACATGGAAGGAAGCAGCACCCCTCAAAGCGGCGGAGTTCCTAGGCTGCCGGTTGGCCGAGGAAGCAGTGCCTCGGTGTCTATCGTAGGGGTGCGGGCAGGGGCGCAGGTTCACCGCGGAAGCAGCGCTTCGGTGCCTATCTTAGGGTTGCGTGGGGTCAAGGTACTGCTGGCGCTGGATCTGGATGACGGCGAGTCTTTGAGGTATGGCCGGGGGCGGCGCAACCACGACAGTGCGGTGGGGCGGGGGGGCGGGGTCGAGGTCGGAGCTGCCATGGCCAGGGACGGCGGAGGCTGCCTGCTCTGCCGGTGATCGCTGGCTGTTTGAGGAAGATCCTGAACAGTGATAGACGGGAGGCACAGGACGGCCATCCAGCCATCTGGCGTAGATCGAACAGTGCAAAAAAAAGCATGTGACCCCAATTTAGTTTTCAGTGGACTGACGTGACCAGTCTCGTACCTTTGTGTTGATCGTATTTCTTCAGATCAGAGATATGTGTCATTCTTAACATTGTGTGTTTTCTGCATCTTTAGCCACACCGTCTTCCTTCTCACCGGAGCTGCTCCAACAAGGGAAGCATGCACCAGAAGGGAGCTATACTCCCCACTCAAGAGTTCCCTGCCTTGAATGTGCCAGCCAGACATGGATAGCCACAACAACCGCAGCGCCATCAACGATTCAGCAGATGATGCTCACTCCTACGAAGGGTGGCAAGATAGGTTGTACCCTCATCTTACTTGTGTGTAGCATTTATGGTTTCGTTCTTCATCTAAGCATGGAAAATAGATTATCACTTGTCACTGTACATTCATGTTGATCTCTGTCGGTACCAAAACCGGCAGATCTCGGGTAGGGGATCCGAACTATGGGTCAAGGAGTCGATGGTAACAGGGAACGTAGAGACAGCGATTTACCCATGTTTGGGCCCTCTCGAGGAGGTAATACCCTACGTCCTGCTTGATTGTATTGATGTGATTGTATGAAGGTTACAGAGTTGATCTACCTCGAGATCGACTGGGCTAAACCCTAGGTAATGGATATGATCCTCTACGGACTAGGCCTTCTGGTTTATATAGACACCAGGAGGTCCTAGGGTTACACATGGTCGGTTACCATCAGGGGACAAACATGCCGGTTATGCCAATTGTTTCTTGGAGGAGACGCCAAGTCTTCGGAGGTTTCCTTCTGATACACGGGGTCGCCCACAATCCGGCCTTCCATCAATGAGTAGAGGGCGGCCCACCAGCCCGGCCTATGAGAGATAGGTCGGCAGCCCGAGTACCCCCTAGTCCGGGACACCCTCAATCTCTTAGTCTTACTTCAGGTAAGAGACTTGTGCAGGAGTTAATGTTGTTCCATAGTTATCGTCCCTCAGTCAAAGCTATCCCACAGGCTAGTGATTATACCCCTTCTAGTATTACCTATGTTGTTGTTCTGTAGTACTTTTGTGTGCCATTTAGTTAATCTTGAGAACAAACGGTATATATTTTGTAGCTATCATGTGTGCTCTCTCTTTAGTCTTTGAGGTATCAACCTGTTGCTGCTATTTAAGTCGACTCCTACTATTTAAGTCGTCTCCTACATGCACTCATTACATAATCTAACTACTAGTTGTCTTCAATGCATGTCAGATATTGTTGCACACAATGATATTGAATATCAGAACAAATCCACTAAAAGAAACTCGCGGAGCAATGCAACGGCCAACATACTCGACGTCGATGATATTCAATATGATGGAACAGTTAAATGTAGTTCTTCAGAAGAGTTGCAGAGAGATAATGATTCCTATTCACCCCCACAAGGTCTTTGCTCTAACTTGACCCGAGATATGGGCAGCATCATGCATATAATGAATTGCAATGCATCTACTCTGTTGCAATAGCCATGTTCTTAGCCTGCTGATCTTACATGTGAATATGTCATGCCTTCCAGTTTGTCTGTACCTATTCCATTCATGATAACATCTTTTCAAATTCAAGTACTGTCATTCTACTCTGTTGCAATGCCATTTGCTTAGTTTGGACATTAATGTCTACTACACAACTTATTCTTGTAGACTCGTGTTGGGCCTCCAAGCGCAGAGTTTTGTAGGACAGTAGCAAATTTCCCTCAAGTGGATGACCTAAGGTTTATCAATCCGTGGGAGGCGTAGGATGAAGATGGTCTCTCTCAAACAACCCTGCAATCAAATACAAGAAATCTCTTGTGTCCCCAACACACCCAATACAATGGCAATTTGTATAGGTGCACTAGTTCGGCGAAGAGATGGTGATACAAGTGTAGTATGGATAGTAGAAATATATTTTTATAATCTGAATAAATAAAAACAGCAAGGTAGCAAACGATAAAAGTGAGCACAAACGGTATTGCAATGCTTAAAAACAAGGCCTAGGGTTCATACTTTCACTAGTGCAATCTCTCAACACTGCTAACATAGTTGAATCATATAACAATCCCTCAACATGCGATAAAGAATCACTCCAAAGTTCTTATCAAGCGGAGAACATAAGATGAAATTGTTTGTAGTGTACGAAACCACCTCAAAGTTATCCTTTTCGATCAATCTATTGAGCTATTCCTATAAGTGTCACAAACAGCCCTAGAGTTCGTACTAAAATAAAATCATATGATATGCATCAACCAACTCTAATGTCACCTAGATACTCCAATGTCACAACAAGTATCCGTGAGTTGATTATTCGATATGCATCAAACAACTTCAGATTCATAATATTCAATCCACACAAAGAACTTCAAAGAGTACCCCAAAGTTTCTATCGGAGAAAAGAAGATGAAAACGTGTACCAACCCATATGCCTAGATCACCCCAAGGTCACGGCAATCCGCGAGTTGATTACCAAAACATATATCAAGTGAATTAATAGAATACCCCATTGTCACCACGGGTATCCACATACAAGACATACATCAAGTGTTCTCAAATCTGAAATATTCAATCCGACAATAACGAAACCTCAAAGGAAAAGACTCAATTCATCACAAGAAGATAGAGAGGGAAGAAACACCATATGATCCAACTATATTAACAAAGCTCGCGATACATCAAGATCGTGCCAAATCAAGAATACGAGAGAGAGAGAGAGAGAGAGAGAGAGAGATCAAACACATAGCTACTAGTACATACCCTCAGCCCCGAGGGTGAACTACCCCCTCCTCGTCATGGAGACCGCCGGGATGATGAAGATGGCCTCCGGTGATGATTCCCCCCTCCGGCAAGGTGCCGGAACAGGGCTCTAGATGGTATTTCTTTGGTACAGAGGCGTGCGGCGGCGGCGTCGAAGTTCTAGGTTTATTTCTGGGGGTTTCTCTATTTATAGGATTTTTCAGCATTGGAATCACGCGAAAAGGAGCTACGAGGGCCCCACAAGGTAGCACCACACGACACCCCCCCAGGCCGCGCCGTGGTGCCTTGTGAGCACCTCGTGAGGCTTCTGGTCCTTCCATGAAGCTTTGGGGGTCTCTTTTGGTCCAAAAAAATCATCAAAAAGTTTTGTCCAATTCCGAGAACTTTTATTTTTGCACAAAAAACAACACCACGGTAGTTCTGCTGAAAACAGCGTCGGTCCGGGTTAGTTCTAATCAAATCATACCAAAACCATATAGAATTGTTATAAATATGGCATGAATACTTCATAAATTATATATACGTTGGAGACGTATCATCATCCCCAAGCTTAATTCCTGCTCGTCCTCGAGTAGGTAAATGATAAAAGAAATAATTTATGAAGTGTGAATACTAGCATAGTGCATAAGTTTGATCAATGATAATTTCAATCACTTTTTCTAGCATAATTATATATCATAAACAGTAGCTCATCTCATAAAACTTCTCATGATCAACTAGCGAGCTATTCACATGTTAAAGTATAGACCATAAACTTTCTTGAAAACTAACAAACTATGTTTTTAGTCATCAAACAATTGCAATTCATCTTATTTTTAGGAAGGGTCTATGTAAGGGCTTTGATTTAGCAAATTCCACATACTCAACTATCATATAGTCTTTCATGATTGCTGACACTCAAAGCATATTTTTAGAACAAATCGTTTCAGTCAAACACATAGGAAGATAGGGGCTTAATGTTTTGCCTCCCAACTTATTTATCTCATGGATAATGTCAACAATAATAACTCATGATCACCTATATTCAACGGGATATATATGCCTGGATCAATCCCCACCACATGATGCTTGCCAAGAGAGAAAATAAAAACGGAATAGAGAAGAACACTATTGACTCTTGCATAAAAGTAAATACATAAAGTAAAAGATAGGCCCTTCGCAGAGGGAAGCAGAGGTTGTCATCCGCTCTTTGTTTTTGGATGTGCAAGCTCTTAATGTAAAGGAACGTCACTTTATATTGCCCCTTGTGATAGAGACCTTTATTATGCGGTCTGTCGCTTTTATTACTCCACCATCACAAGATCATAAAAAGCTTATTTTCTCTTACAATAAAAGTTCATACATGTTTAGGAGCAATTTTTATTGCTTTGCACCGATGACAACTTACTTGAAGGATCTTATTCAATCCATATGTAGATATAGTGGACTCTCATGACATGAAACCGGGTTTAAGGGTTTTTGGATGCACAAGTAGTATCTCTACTTAGTGCAGAATTTTGGCTAGCAAAATATAGGGGGCAAGCACCACATGTTAGAGGATCCAAAACAATATAACTTCTATGTGAATATAAGCAAACATAACCATTAGGTTGTCTTCCTTGTCCAACATCAACTACTTGATCAAGGTTGAAAATAATTAATGGGGGCTCACAATCATAGAAGATGTCCAAGATAGTATATTTATATGTGAAATCTCTCTTCCCTCAAAATTCTTTCATGAATTGTTCAAGTGACCAATGTTGTGTTCGCTAACTTTCAATAAATTTTACAACTTATACTTTGTATATGTGAAGTCACTACTCCCCATGGGACAAGCATATGAAGCATATATAATTTCAACTTTATGATATTCAATACATTCAACAATTTACTCTTAGGATATAAGTGAAGCACGAGAGTAAACGAGAAACTACTCCAAAAGATATAAGTGAAGATCAATGAGTTGTTAAACAATTAAGTAGCTATGTGAAGACTCTCTCCAAATAAAGATTTCAGATCTTGATAATTTTATTCAAACAACAAACAAAATAAAAATAAAAGGACACTCCAAGAATAGCACATATCATGTGAACAAGTAAAAACTTAGGCTAACCAATAGGTGTTGATGAAGAAAGGTGGGATGCCTACCGGGGCATCCCCAAGCTTAGTTGGTTGAGACTTCTTGGAATATTATCTTGGGGTGCCTTGGGCATCCCCAAGCTTGAGCTCCTGTGTCTCCTTAATTCCTCTCATATCATGGCTTCTCCTAAATCTTTAAAAACTTCATCCACACAAAACTCAACAAGAACTCGTGAGATAAGTTAGTATAAATCCACTCAAAACCTTAACATTCTCTACTGTAACAAATCACAAAAATTATAATTAAACATTGCATAATAAATGCCTATGCATATTTAATACCCCTATCCACAAATAGAAACATTAAACAAGCAACATATGCAAACAATGCAACTATAACCGAAATCTGTCTAAACAGAACAGTCTGTAAAGGGTGAATAAGAATTCATACTTCCCTAACTCCAAAAATTCTGAAAATTACCACGTGATAAAGAACTCATGCATGCTTATTGTGTAACAATTTCAGATTTTTATCATGTTCTTACTATTCAGGAATATTCTGGACATAACAGAAAACTTTCTGTTTTCAAACAGCAACACATTAACTTGCAAACTGAGCATGGTAAAGGCTATAATTGGCATTTTATTGAACTAAAAGATACAAAACATGATTATTTATAACACCAAGCAAATATCAACAGAAGAAAATTATGCTCCAAGCAAAACTCATATTATGTGACGAATAAAAATATAGCTCCAAGTGAGGTTACCGATAGTGTTGAAGACGAAAGAGGGGATGCCTTCCGGGGCATCCCCAAGCTTAGACGCTTGAGTCTTCCTTGAGTGTTACCTTGGGGTGCCTTGGGCATCCCCAAGCTTAGGGTCTTGCCACTCCTTATTCTCCACATATCGATATCTCACCCAAAACTTGAAAACTTCAATCACACAAAACTTAACGGAACTTGTGAGATAGGTTAGTATGATAAAAATAAATCATCCACTAAGGTACTGTCAAGACAAGATTCATAATTGTTCTCACATAATTCCTACTATATTCCATCATTTTCAAAATTTATATTACTCAATATAAGCTATGGAAACACTAAAACAAGCAAACTATGCATTGAAAACAGAATCTGTCAAAAACAGAACAACATGTAGTGAGCGATTTAAAAACCATACTTCTGTACCTCCAAGAATTTTCTCAATCTCCAGTACAGAATAGAAATTCTAGCACTGGACGCAAAAGTTTCTGTTTTTGCACAGAATCAAATCAACAAGCATCCACACTATCCCAAAGGCTTTACTTGGCACATTATTTAATCCCAACAAGCACTTTTCTTTAATGCCTTTTTAGCTAGGCATGATGATTTCAATGATGCTCACATAAAAGTAAAGAGTTGAAACATAAAGAGAGCATCATGAAGCATATGACTATCACATTTAAGCCTAACCCTCTTCCTATGCATAGGGATTTTGTGAGCAAACAATTTATGGGAGCAAGAATCAACTAGCATAGGAAGGCAAAACAAGTATAACTTCAAAACTTTCAACACATAGAGAGGAAACTTGATATTGTTGCAACACCTACAAGCATATGATCCTCTCTCATAATAATTTTCAGTAGCATCATGAAGAAATTCAACAATATATCCATCACACAAAGCATTCTTGTCATGATACATAAGCATACAATTTTTATTACTCTCCACACAAGCAATTTTCTTCTCATTCATAATAGTGGGAGTATCGTATGAAACTCGAATACTATAAATTGTTTCCACAATAGTGGGAGTATCATCACTATTTTTCATAACATAAGTATCATCACAATAATCATCATAGATAGGAGGCATGTCATCATCATAATAAATTTGCTCATCAAAAGTAGGGGGAATAAAAAGATCATTTTCATTAAGCATAGCATCCCCAAGCTTAGGGCAAACGTTATTTGCAGCAAATAAATTCTCAAACATATCATTCCAATCAAACATAGCATCCCCAAGCTTGTTGGTTTGCATATCATTAGCATTATCACTATTATCATCAATAGTATGAATAGCACCAATAGTATAACAATTATTATCATATTCCTCCAAGTTGGTGCCATAAAGATTTTCAAGATCATAAGAAGTATCATTATCTTCCCAATCATAATCATCACAACAAGCAATAGGCATAACAAAATCATCATCAAGTGTATCATCTTCCACAATTATTTTTGATTCATTCTCATGAGGTACAACAATAATAGGAGCAACATTATTTGGGAGAGATACCTCTTTACCTCTACTTTTTCTTCTTTTCTTTTTCTTTACCACATTATGTGTGGGTTTATTTAATTCTTCTGAGCTTCTTATTGAAGTGATTGGTTGGATAGGAAGCTCCTCCTCGTTACCTGTTTCATCATGAGAGAAAATAGGAGGGAAAGGGGGAATCTTTACCCTTCCATTAGTATTTATTTTATATTATATTTATTTTCCCTTTTTTCTATAGTTGGCTATATAAGCATTCTCATTGCAATTTACCACACAAAACATATAGATTTCCTCTAAATTATTTTCAATGTCTTTTGTGAGAATGAATACTTCAAACCAACTATTTTTATGTGTCAATTCTTCACACCCCAAAAATAAACAAAGTTCATTATAAAGTTCAAGGGTGATCAAGTTATTGCAATATTTGGACATGATTCGATCATGAAAAAGTATGCATTGAAAATTAAGATGACCAACCTTATTGCAAAGTTCACAAGTGATGGGATGAAGATAGCATAATTTCGTAGCAAATTTATCTATCACCTTAATCCACCAATTGGTTTTATCATGTTTATGCTTCTTACAAAATCTATCATCTCTATAAGGCATGTCTTCACAAATTTTATTCACTCCACAAAAATTGACATGCTTATAAGAAACTTTTTTATCATGACTAGTGCAATCATCATTAGCATTATGGATATTCAAAGAATTCATACTAACAACATTGCAATCATGCTCATCATTCAAAGGACTCACATTAAACATTTTATTAAATTCTTCTTCTACAATCTTATCACAATTTTCTGATCCATCATTTTCAAGAAAGACATTATAAAGATGTAGCATGCGAGGCAATCTCAATTTCATTTTTTTTGTAGTTTTCTTTTATAAAACCAAACTAGTGATAAAACAAGAAACTAAAAGATTCAGTTGCAAGATCTAAAGATATACCTTCAAGCACTCACCTCCCCGGCAACGGCGCCAGAAAAGAGCTTGATGTCTACTACACAACTTATTCTTGTAGGCTCGTGTTGGGCCTCCAAGCGCAGAGTTTGGTAGGACAGTAGCAAATTTCTCTCAAGCGGATGACCTAAGGTTTATCAATCCATGGGAGGCGTAGGATGAAGATGGTCTCTCTCAAACAACCCTGCAATCAAATACAAGAAATCTCTTGTGTCCCCAACACACCCAATACAATGGCAATTTGTATAGGTGCACTAGTTCGGCGAAGAGATGGTGATACAAGTGTAGTATGGATAGTAAAAATATATTTTTATAATCTGAATAAATAAAAACAGCAAGGTAGCAAACGATAAAAGTGAGCACAAACGGTGTTGCAATGCTTAAAAACAAGGGCTAGGGTTCATACTTTCACTAGTGCAATCTCTCAACAGTGCTAACATAGTTGAATCATATAACAATCCCTCAACATGCGATAAAGAATCACTCCAAAGTTCTTATCAAGCGGAGAACATAAGATGAAACTGTTTGTAGGGTACGAAACCACCTCAAAGTTATCCTTTCCGATCAATCTATTGAGCTATTCCTATAAGTGTCACAAACAGCCATAGAGTTCGTACTAAAATAACACCATATGATACGCATCAACCAACTCTAATGTCACCTAGATACTCCAATGTCACAACAAGTATCCGTGAGTTGATTATTCAATATGCATTAAACAACTTCAGATTCATAATATTCAATCCACACAAAGAACTTCAAAGAGTTCCCCAAAGTTTCTATCGGAGAAAAGAAGATGAAAACGTGTACCAACCCATATGCCTAGATCACCCTAAGGTCACGGCAATCCGCGAGTTGATTACCAAAACATATATCAAGTGAATCAATAGAATACCCCATTGTCACCACGGGTATCCACATGCAAGACATACATCAAGTGTTCTCAAATCTGAAATATTCAATCCGACAATAACGAAACCTCAAAGGGAAAGACTCAATTCATCACAAGAAGATAGAGAGGGAAGAAACACCATATGATCCAACTATATTAACAAAGCTCGCGATACATTAAGATCGTGCCAAATCAAGAACACGAGAGAGAGAGAGAGATCAAACACATAGCTACTAGTACATACCCTCAGCCCCGAGGGTGAACTACTCCCTCCTCGTCATGGAGACCACCGGGATGATGAAGATGGCCTCCGGTGATGATTCCCCCCTCCGGCAGGGTGCCGGAATAGGGCTCCAGATGGTATTTCTTCGGTACAGAGGTGTGCGGCAGCGGCGTCGAAGTTCTAGGTTTATTTCTGGGGGTTTCTCTATGTATAGGATTTTTTAGCGTTGGAATCACGCGAAAAGGAGCTACGAGGGCCCCACAAGGCAGCACCACACGACCCCCCCCCAAGGCCACGCCATGGTGCCTTGTGAGCACCTCGTGAGGCTTCTGGTCCTTCCACGAAGCTTCGGGGGTCTCTTTTGGTCCAAAAAAATCGTCAAAAAGTTTCGTCCAATTCCGAGAACTTTTATTTCTGCACAAAAAACAACACCACGGTAGTTCTGCTGAAAACAACGTCAGTCCGGGTTAGTTCTAATCAAATCATACCAAAACCATATAGAATTGTTATAAATATGGCATGAATACTTCATAAATTATAGATATGTTGGAGACGTATCATACATCATCCTTCTGAATATCTCATGCATTGTTGTTCATCAGTATGTACTCCATCCGTCTACCATACCATGGTTTCTTACATTGAAGTTATGTTCTACTGTTCTGTTGCAATGCGATCTTAGTTTGCCCATCAGACATGTGAATATGCCACCTTGCTGTTTTTCTGTACCTATTCCAGCTATCATACAGTTTTACATTCAACTAGAGTTTCTTTTACTCTGTTGTCATGTCGTATCCTTAGCTTATACTCCCTTTGTAAAGAAATATAAGAGTGTTTATATCACTAAAGTATTGATCTAGAGACTCTTATATTTCTTTACGGAGGGAGTACATCATACTCCCTCCATCTATATTACTTGTGGCAGAAATGGATAAAACTGGATGTATCTTGAACTAAAATACGTCTAGACACATCCATTTATTTCTGGATGGGGGGAGTACATGTCAATATGTCATGCCTTTCTATTCTTTAGTACCTATTCCATCTCTCTGTCATAGCATGTTTTACACCATTGTTCTGTACAAGGCATGTAAGCGGAAGAGGGCTATGTTAGAATCTGAAGGGTTACAAACAAGTTCTTTGCAAAAGTTCATTTCATATTCGAGCAAGTAACTCTTAATCACTCTTGTTTGATTCATTTTACACTTATCTATCTTCACTTCGATGATTATCTGTTTTGTCATCAATCGTCCAAAACGGGGGAGATTGTTGGTGCAATAATTTGCCTCCTTATGTTTTGGAGATTGTTGACAAACAGTGAGGGACTGATGTGTTTGCTAGTGCACACAGAGTAATAGGTCCCAGGAGTTAAGAGGAGTTTTGGATTCACAACTCCGAAGATTATCCCCTGCGTAGCAGTGAATGTTATCACCGAAGGTTATGATGACAAGAGTGACCCCTCAAAATTGCTGACGTGAAGCATTTGATTCGGTGCCTGTCCGAAGGAAGTGACTGCAGCCGAGGAAATTGAAGACGAAGAGAAGACGTAGCATTCTTTTCGTTGTTTCTCTTCTCCTTATTGAGTCATAGGACCACCGTACTATTAAGAGGGGTGTAGCGTTCGAAGCTTTGATTCTCTGATGCTAAACCCAAATCCTACGAAAGTTGTGAGAGAAATCTCTTTGTGTTCCGAGCAAATACTTGCCAGCAAGAGACTGTGATCTTCTTCGCTGCGAGAGATTTGTCTCTGACCGAGGAGTTAGCATTACTTGCTCCTCAAGTAATGTTACCGTTGCTCTTAAAATCCGACCGTTGTGAACGTGTCGGTTGGCCATTGGCTGGACCGCGTGTCCAAAATGGTCATTTCCCATCAGGGAAGGCTGCGGCTATAAATAGCCACCCCGCGCCGGCGTTGTCCGGTGGCTGCTCCGTTTGATTCTGAGAAGATTGTTGAGCAACCCCTTTCCGAGAGATTTGAGTTTAAAATCCACCGAGAGAAAACCCTAGAGCCGAAAAATTAGATAGTGGTTCAGCATCACTAGAATCTAAGTCCAGTACGCTCCGCCTATTACTCTTGAGAGCTGCAAACTCTCTAGACGGTTAGGTGTCAATTTCTTCAGAGACCAAGAGTAATTGTGGTTCTCGAAGAAGAAGTCTGTAAAGGTTCGGAGATCGCCTCAAGTATCTACCACGAGTAATCGACATTGGTTGACGAACCAATTGTAGAGGAGAATAGGGCAAAGAGAGTTTATCTTCTATGTTAAATCACAACCCCTCCAACCAGACATAGTCCTTGTGCAGAAGGGCAAACTGGTCTACCAAACACCTTGTTGCCATCGAGCATCACTGGTCACTTCTGCTACCCTCTTTACATTCGAACTGTGACATGCCATATTTCAATCATGTGATTTACCTCGGTACATGTTGTTAGTTTCCATTCGGTAGTTTGTATTCGCTCACTGTTTACTGTATTTTCATTCGTTCCGCTGCTGGGTTCCGAGAGTTTAAATATTTCCGAGAAAAATTTAAAACTCCCATTCACCCCCCCCCCCTCTGGTAGACATACTTCAATCCTACAATTGGTATCAGAGCAAGGTACTCCTTGACTCTGCTCATTTTGGTCTAACCACCTTGGAGTTTAAGTATGTCTTCAGTGAGCTACAAGTCGCACCTCAAGATTCCCATCTTCGATGGGACGGACTACCCCTTCTGGAAGGAGAAGATGAAGATCCGTCTCCGAGCTATTGATGATGATATGTGGAATGTGGTGCAGAATGGATTCACAGTTGAAGTGCCCCAGGTCCCCACTGATCACGAGAAGAAACTCATTCAGATGGATGCTTAAGCTAAAGATGAAATTGGTGGCCATCTCTCTCGTGCTCAATTTCTTCGCTACCGTCAGTGTGAAACTGCAAAGGAATTGTGGGACATTCTCGAAAAGATAAACGAGGGTGTTTCAACTCAGAAACAAGCTCGCATTGATACACTTCGGGCCAAGTTCAATAGGTTCAAGCGAATTGGAAATGAAAGCTGTCAGCAAACTTTCGATCGTCTGAGTGACATTGCAAACGAGCTACAAGGTCTCGGCGCTAAAGACATCACTGATCATGAAGTTGTGAAGAAGTTGCTCCGATCCCTTGACAGTTCGTTCGACACTCTTGTTCTAATGAATCGGGAATGAGCTGATTTCAAAGTCCTCGACTCTACTAATATCAAGGAAAGGCTGAACACCCACAAAGAACAAGTAGAAGAGAAGAGAGATCTCTATGGCTCAAGTCACCGAAAAAGTCATGCTCTCAAGGATGTGCCTGATTCTTCCTCGGAAGGAAATGCCGATGAAGATTCAGACGACACCAAAAGGATTAGTCAGGATCTCGTATTGATCACGAAAAGATTCCAGCGCCTTCATAGGAAAAATCAGTTTCAGAAGAAAGGATCCAGCAACTCTGGCGGCTCCAAATCTTCATCAAAGCCAACAAGAGATTACACCTGCTTCAAGTGCAAAAAGCCAGGTCATTTCATTTCGGACTGCCCTCTCTGGGAAGCTGAAATCCATGCAAGTGGAAGATATGATTCAGGAAACCATGGCAAAAGCAAGAGCAAAAGCTACGACTCCGATGATGAGAAGAAAACGAAGAAGTTCTTCAAGAAGAAGGATTCCTCCAAGTCCTCGTCATGATCTTCCTCGAAAAATCCCTCCAAGTCCTCGTTCAACCGCAAGAACACTTCACGCAAGGCCAAGGCGTACATCGGCAAGGAAATGGATTCCGAAGAAGAAGCATCCTCTGACGCCGAAGAGATTGCTGATTCAGAGGAGGACTCCGATTCCGGCATGGCGGGCATAGCATGTGGCTCCGCTCCAGCATCGAACTTCTTCGAGAATCATTCGAGCGACAACGAGTCTCCTGAGTACTGCTTCATGTCCAAAGCCTCGAAAGAAAAGGTATCCTCCAAACATCACAAGGTTCACTCCAGTGATCAATATTCTTCTGATGAGGATGACCATGCTAAACTGATAAAAAATGCCCATATTCAACAAAACTCTCTCGAGAAAATTGAGAAAACCCTCAGGAAGTCTGAAGGGTTGTTGGTTGAGGAGATGGAGAATAATCAGTTGTTGACTGAAGAGCATTCTGCTCTCGAGTCTCGAATGAAAGAACTATCAGATCGTCATGATTTTCTCTCAGCTGACCACGAAAGATTGACTTATGATTACCTGAAACGGAAACAGGAACTCGAGTCGCTGAGAGAGGCTCATGATGAGTTGATCAGGGAAAATTCTCTTCTCACCCAACAACTCAAAGAGAAACCTGAAGTGTTTATACCGCCTTGCTTAAAATGTCTCGAACGCAGTAATGCTGAATCAAATGCTGAATCTTCTGTGAATGCTAACCCCTCGGTCGAGGAAAATGGTTCTGTTTCTGATGAAAATGCTAGGTTGAAGGATCTTCTTCAGACAGGAATGTTCCAGTCTCTCAAAGGGCATCAAACCCTGTGTGATGTTCTGAAGAAATCCATTCTTCACAAAAACCCTAGGAAGGAAGGTATCGGTTTCAAAAGGAAACTAAATGAGATTGGCTCCTAGTGGGAACCAGATCAATATCCTCGCACTGTGTGGGTGCCTGCTAAGAGTAAAACGCTCGATCCAGCTTTACTTTCGGGATATGACCCGCCGATCCCCGAATACTCATATGATGATTCTCTGGACAACTATAAGTTGTTCAAAAACCAATGTGGTGAGGCTATTGCTCGCTATGTTGGACCGAATAGCAAAAATGGCCCTCCAAAGGAAGCTATCTGGGTGCCTAAGAAAACTATCGAAGCATTACCTGTTACTAGACTACTAACCATGCAGGAAGAAAATGCTCGATATATTCTGGAAAAGATTCGACAGAATGAGTACATGCTTGTATCTCCCAACCGCTATACTCATTCGTTTGGAAGGAATTTCAATGCATACTCTTTCGATTATTCTCGTACTCATTCAAGTTACAATTCGCATGACTATCGAAAGAAATCATATCCTGCTCGTTCATATGTTTCGAAGCCACCTACAATGATGTGGGTGGTTAAGAAATCCTGATTTCTCTGCAGGACTATGTCTCCGGGTGTACCGAATGGATAATGGATAGTTGATGCACTAGTCATATGAACGGAGACAAGTCGTTGTTTGTCGACCCCAACTTAACTGCTTCATCTGAGAAGTACATTACTTTCGGCGACAACAACAAAGGAAAGGTACTTGGGTTAGGTAAAATTGCTATATCCAAGGACAAGAACATTGATGATGTTTTACTTGTTCAGTCTCTTGGATTCAATCTTATGTCTGTTGGCAAGCTTTGTGATCTAGGCATGCTAGTTCTATTTTCTAAATCCAAATGCATTGTCTTCATGGCCACTGACAATTCCTTCGTGTTCGAAGGAAATAGAAAAGGTGATTTATATATTGTGGATTTCTCTAAGGGTCCCTCAGTCCGAACTTGTTTGCTTGCAAAAGCAACCGAAGGATGGCTGCGGCACCGAAGACTTGGTCAGGCAGGTATGAGAAACTTGCAGACTCTCGTGAAGAAAAATCATCTCCGTGGTATTCCTGATGTGAAATTCGACAAGGATCGTCTTTGTGCTGCTTGTGAGGCTGGTAAATTGGCCAAGAAGCATCATTCATCAAAAACTGTCATGACCACAACAAGACCACTGGAAATTCTTCATATGGACTTATTCGGGCCTCAAAACTATGCAAGTTTCAGAGGCAGTCATTATGGTCTGGTTATTGTTGATGATTTTTCTCGATACACTTGGGTATTCTTTCTCGAAGACAAAACTTGCACCCAAGACATCTTCAAAAGATTCGCCAAGAAGGCTGAAAATGAATATGAAGTGCGAATTAAGCATGTCAGAAGCGACAATGGTACTGAGTTCAAAAATACTCATATCGAAGACTTTCTCGATGAAAATGGTATCACTCATGAATTCTCAACCGCATACACTCCCCAACAGAATGGAGTTGTTGAGTGAAAGAATAGAACTCTTATTGAAATGGCGAGAACAATGCTCAGTGAGTATAAAACTCCTATTCGTTTCTGGGCTGATGCTATTAATACTGCTTGCCATGTTGTGAATCGTGTTTATCTTCACAAATTCCTTAAGAAAACTTCATATGAACTTATCACTAGAAAGAAACCGAATGTTTCTTATTTACGTGTTTTTGGTGCACCTTGCTATATTCGTGACATGAATCATAATTCCAAGTTTGCACCCAAGGCACATGAAGGTTTTCTTTTTGGTTATGGCTCGAACTCGCATACTTATCGTGTCTATAACTCTCACCACGGGAAAGTTATGGAAACGGTAAATGTGCGTTTGATGAATCTAACGGCTCCCAAAAGGAGCACCTGCCTAATGTGATAGATGAACCTCCGATTTCGGATGCTATTCGGCAAATGGCTATTGAGGACGTCAGGCCAGTTGAAGGAAATGTACCTGATTCTTCCGATGATGATGCTCCCATAGCTCGACGAACACGCCAAGCTACTGCCGAAGCAAATGCCACTCCGAACACAAATGGCAACCCAAATGCGAATGCAAGTGCTGATCAAAATGGCAATCATGATGAAAATGGCGATACTAATGCCAATCCTGATGATGATGATGAGGAAAATGAAAATGATCATCTCGAAGGAAATCCTCACCCACGAGTGGCAAATCGAGTTGACCCTGCTTTAATCCTCGAAGATCTTGAAAATCCAGGTTACCGACCAACTACTCGCTCCCGCACTCGTTTGGCTAACTATTATGGCAGTTTCTCTTTCGTCTCATTGACAGAACCTACAAAGTATGAGGAAGCTATGAATGATCCCGATTGGATGAATGCCATGCAAGAAGAGTTGGTGCAATTCGAATTAAATGATGTGTGGGAATTGGTTGACAAACCAAATCCTAAGAAGCACAATATCATCGGCACAAAATGGATTTTCCGAAATAAGCAAGATGAAAATGGCATTGTTGTGAGAAACAAAGCACGTCTTGTCGCTCAAGGGTATACACAGGTAGAAGGTATTGATTTCGGTGAAACATATGCTCCTGTTGCTCGCCTTGAGGCAATTCGTATTCTTCTCGCTTATGCAAATTACAATGATATTCTGCTTTATCAAATGGATGTGAAAAGTGCTTTCCTCAATGGTGAAATTGATGAGGAAGTATATGTTAGGCAGCCACCTGGCTTTGAAAATCCTCAGTTTCCTAACAAAGTTTTCAGGTTGAAAAAGGCGTTGTATGGGTTGAAGCAAGCCCCTCAAGCTTGGTATGACACTCTAAGGAGGTTTTTGCTCGACAAAGGGTTCAAGCCAGGATCCACTGATTCCACTCTTTTCACTCGTGATATTGATGGTGATCTATTCGTGTGTCAAATTTATGTGGATGATATTATTTTTCGTTGTACTAACAATGCTTGCAGCATGGAATTCGGGCGAATGATGTCTGAGAAGTATCAAATGTCTATGATGGGTGAACTTAAGTTCTTTCTCGGACTGCAAATTCGTCAACAGGACAATGGAATTTTCATATCTCAGGAGAAATACCTGAGAGATTGTCTTAAGAAGTTCAAAATGCAAGATTGCAAACAGAAGGGTTACAAAACTCCCATGCCCACAAATGGCCAGCTGGACGCAGATGTGTATGGTAAAGATTACGATCAGAAAGCTTATCGTTCGATGATTGGTTCTTTGCTTTACCTATGTGCATCCAGACCTGATATTATGTTAAGTGTTTGTATGTGTGCTCGTTTTCAAGCTGCACCGAAAGAATCGCATCACCAAGCGGTCAAGCGTATTTTGAGATATTTGGCTCACACCCCCACCTTAGGTTTATGGTATCCTAAGGGAGCACAGTTTGACCTCGTTGGCTATTCAGACTCAGATTATGCAGGTGACCAGGTTGACAGGAAATCTACTTCGGGGACATGCCATTTCCTCGGTAGATCATTGGTTTGTTGGTCGTCAAGGAAGCAGAATTGTGTCTCACTCTCTACGGCTGAGGCCGAATATATTGCTGCTGGCGCTTGTTGTACACAGTTATTATGGATGAAGCAGACTCTGAAGGATTATGGCATCAAGGTCAAGAAGATCCCTCTATTGTGCGATAATGAGAGCGCGATCAAAATTGCACACAATCCTGTGCAGCACTCTCGCACCAAGCATATTGAGATCAGACATCATTTCCTACGCGATCATGTTGCTCGAGAGGATATTGTCATCAGTCACGTCAACACCGAAGAGAATCTCGCCGATATCTTCACCAAGCCTCTCGATGAGAAAAGATTATGTGCATTACGGTGTGAGCTAAATATCCTAGACTCCGCAAACGTGCAGTAAGCTGGACTCGACACCCGTACCAACACTTCCACATCTTAAAAGGAATGGGTGCATAACACTCGAAGAGTTTGAAAATTTCGACAAAGTGTAATTTTCTTTCTGAGAGTGAAAATATTAACGAAGAACTAGACTAACCGGGTGCCACGATAATTGTGCGATGCTCGGGGTCATACGGTTCTTATACGGTGGGTAACGCCACCACAATTTCTCTTCGTTGAGTTGCGTTTGATGATTTTGAGCTTGTCCGAATGTATTTTACTCATAGCTTTTCTCTCGGGTGTTTGTGTCTCTTCGTCTGAGTGAAATGCCTAGGACCCTATTTTCCCTCTATTCTATCTCTTCCAGTCTATGCTGCTCTGTTATGAATGCACAAATTTCATCTGTGAACGAAACTTTATCTGGTGTCCTTGACCACGTTAAAAGTTTCAGTCCGAATTTAATCTGTTTTGGCAAAAGCCGTCCAAAATTTGGGGTTTCCCGCCCAGGTCTGGACCACGTTCTTTGATGACGGTTGCCACGTGCTCATCATCAACTGCCAGCTTATCCTATCCGTTGAAGAGAAAGCGTCCCTTGACTCCGTCCGTCCGATCAGATTCAGGGTGCGGTCATTTTCCCCTCGCATATATAAACTGCACCGCCCCCTTCCTCGTTTCACTTCGCGCCTCCACCATCGCCACTCTCTGAAGCCCTACCTCACTGCTCCTCCTCGAGCTCGACGACGCCGACCATCTTCGCCACTTCACTGCTGGAAAGAGGTCGCCGGAGTC
The DNA here is from genome assembly GCA_039707655.1 of Elymus sibiricus. NCBI lineage: Eukaryota > Viridiplantae > Streptophyta > Magnoliopsida > Poales > Poaceae > Elymus > Elymus sibiricus. The sequence goes on from CM077674.1 coordinate 311,661,182, forward strand.
CTTCCTCGCCGCCGCGGATCATCTTCGTCTCCGCGCCGCCGTAGTTGCTGCACATCACCAAGTTAGGGTATGTGCAGTGTGAACTTGTTCTTCCTTTCATCCAGTTCAAGTTCGTGCACGGTAGAAATAGCCTTGTTTTTACTGCAATTTCTTAGATCTTTACTGGTAGGTAACTTCTGTGGATGTGGTTTGTAGTTGTCCCTCGCATCCGAAACATTTCAGATCTAGGGTTTGTGTTATGTCTCGTATGAACGGAATGCATAGCTCGATTACTAGTATTTATTCGAATCTACTTGTTCGCACTACACATTTCTTTCGGCCGAAACATTTCTCAAAGTCTGCATCTACTTATTAATCAAAAACGATTTCTTGTTCAAAATCTTCGCTGTGTGCATTCGTAACCCTGTCCTCATTTTCCCTCGCATCTATCTATGTTCACAGGAAAATGCAGTCAGTTGCAGATTCAGCTCAGCGTAGCCCGCCTGACAGAGATGATATTGTATTGGGCACTGCTGATGAATCAAAAGCTCCGAATGCTAAGGGCCCAACGGTAGGCCCGTCAACCAGCAAGAGGAAAAGGACCGAACAGAATGCCGACGAGCAAGTAGAAACTGCTCCGAAGAAGAAGAGGGGTGGCAGACAGGCTCTCACAAACACAGCAGAATATATTTCTCATGATCGATACAACACAGTTCCAGGCGAATCAAAACACGATCAAGATACACGACAGCAATGGATTCGACGCCACTGGGTGCGCAAATGGTTCAACTATGAGTTCGTTGCTCCTCGTTTTGCTCAGAATTTTGCATTCCATCCACCGTGGGGTGACTGCCGAGAACTTTCTCTAATCAAGTCAAATGGACCTCAAGAAAGACCACCTCCTCCGGCAAATGCTCATGAGTCTTCCCTTCATACTCCTGCCTCATATCCTGATGAGCTCGCTAAGCGTCAGCGAAATGCCGTCAAAAGAGCTGAGAGGGCTAAAAAGAAAAAGGCTCGTGAAGCAGAAAACCTTCGTCTCCTCAAAGATGATATGGAAAAGAAAAAGGCCGAAGGGATGTCCGAAGGATGCACCAAACATAAGCATGATCCCAATGCTGCTGCTTCAAAGAGAAAGCGTGCACCGAAGAGGAAAAAGGTTGTACCAGCAGATGAAGCAAATATGGATGATTCCTCCGCTGATGAAGATGATCCTCCGCTCACCAAAGAAGAGGTCGCTGCTACTCTCAGCGAGGATGTGAACATTACCGCTTCAACTGTGCTGCCTGATCTTCGGATCAATCTGGCCCCATCGAAGAAGATACCAGCCAGAAAAACGCCAGCTACCACTGTCACCATGAAACAGCACGTGAACACAACTCCTCATCCAGATGCAATTAACTTGAAGGATTTGGTAGTTGATGCTCCAGTGAATGCTGCGAAGCCTGGCGAAAACATTCCCAAACCTGAAATGAAGAAAATCAAGACGCCTACCAAGCAAAATGCTCCTCAATCCTCTGCTCCGAAGGAAAAGGTTGCTAAATTTGCACCTACACTGACTCAACCATTGGCTTCTAAGCCGCCTTCCGAGCATGTTCCTGTTCCTGTTCAGACTGCTCCCTCTGTCAAGTCAGATGCACCTCATTATTATGATCACTTATTCATCATGGAGCAGCTCGATAAGTTTGTGGAGAACTCTTTCGATGGAGAGGTGTCATCTTTGCCAATCCCTGCTGAAGTTATTACTCAAGCAACTTCTGTAGTGCAAGAACTGAGAGATGATGCAGTTGAGATTAATTCTCTCTATGCCGAACTAATAGATCTTAATGAGCGAATGAAAACTACCTCATCAAAGTTTATCATCAACACACTCGAAGATTCCTACAAGGATATCAACCGAGCCATGAGTCTTCTACGTTACCGAAGGTTGCGCTTTCACACAGATCTCGATGAAATTGTTCGGAAAATTTGTGATGAACATCAAGCCAAAGTCACTGGCTACAATGATCTGGTAAAGGGTCACATTGATCATGTTGCTAAGCAGAAGATCAAGCACAGAAAGAAAATGGCAAAGAAAAATGTGCCTCATGCTCCGAAGGAACCGTCGCCTGTCTGTCAAGATGCTCAGTCTCAGAAAGAAAAATCTCCTGAGCCTGCTATTCCTTCGCCACCACCTGTTAAGGACTCGGATGCTCCTCCCTCGCCAAGGCCAACTGAATCAGTGCCTGTGGCCTCCCCTTCTCGGGCTGAAATTCCCTCACAACACGTTGTTTCTGAGGAAGGTGAAATCCCTCGCTCCAAGCCCCAAGCCTCTCCAGCTCAAGAAGCGCCGCAAGTTTCGGTTCCAGCTGTCGACGAGCAAAATCAATTCCCTGTGGAACAGTCTCAGCCTCCTCCAATGGATGTTTTGGCCTCGGTGCCCAAAGTTGATGAACCTGCTCCAGTGCCAAGCGGCCCTGCTGCACCATCTGTTGTGCCTCATGCTCCCTCTCCACTCAAGTTATCCATCGATACAGTCGCACGGATGCCAGATGATGGTCCCTCCGAGCGCAAATCTGTCTCTGCCCGCCGGTCTGACTCAGTTGTATATGGTGATGAGTATCTTTCTTCGGGCAAGTCGCCTGCTTCAAGCTCGCGAGATTATCACAAGCAATTTGATGGGCCTCGTCTGCCTCAGCGCGACCGAAAGATTTCGCCTCAACCTCCGTCGCAAATTGAAGTGAGTTTGCGTACACAACAACTGCTGCTGCAGCATATCGCTGAGGATCGACGCGAGAAAGAACATCTCGCCTCCGAGCTGAATGAACTTAACAATCGCACGAGGATAATGCATCTGATAGCTGATGAAAATAAGAAGAGACTCTGGAAATTGCTTCGCAAGTTCTTTACCGAGAAACAACTCCTGAATGTCAATCTCCAAGAGCTCTATGACTACATTGACAAAGGCTTCACTATCGAAGATTTTCAAGATAGGACTCCTTCTCTACCTGCTCGTGAGCCTACAACTGATCTTCTTCATCTAAAGCTGCGTAAATTGCTTGATGAATCTGAAGCCACATCACCAACAGAGAAACCTACCGAAGGCAATGTGCAGTCTCGTGCTCCTCCTGTGGTCCCTCCAGCTATTCCTTCGTCTGCTCAGCCCCAAGCTCTTATTCTTGAAGAAAAATCTGTTGCTGCTAAAGACGAAGCCATTCCGGTCACTTCCGAAGAGGAAATCACCTCGGACAGCTCATCTGGAGATGCCACCGATTGATCCAAGATCTGCGTTTCTTCACTCATGTTATTCATCACCTTTTTGACACTTGTTGACAAAAAGGGGGAGAATTACATCGAGTCTCGATAGATTTGCTTTTGGTGTTTCATTTGTTTTTGGTTTCGTGCAAGTTTGCAACTTCTGGTTCAAGTCTATATGCTCCTTATTGTCAAACTCGATTAACTTCTGTGCTGTAATGTTAATAACCCCTGCTGCTGCACCATTTCTCTCGAAGTATTTGTCTTGCAGGTGGATTTATTATCAGAAGTTATCGTTGATTGCACTAAGATCTCGATGGATTATATCTCATCAGTGCGAATCAAATGTCTCGAATGATTGAAATTTCCTCCATATACTTCAATTATTGCAGGAGAATCTATCTCATATCTTTCGTCCCTGCATACATTTAGGGGGAGTTCATTTCATATTCGAGCAAGTAACTCTTAATCACTCTTGTTTGATTCATTTTACACTTATCTATCTTCACTTCGATGATTATCTGTTTTGTCATCAATCGTCCAAAAAGGGGGAGATTGTTGCTGCAATAATTTGCCTCCTTATGTTTTGGAGATTGTTGACAAACAGTGAGGGACTGATGTGTTTGCTAGTGCACACAGAGTAACAGGTCCCTGGAGTTAAGAGGAGTTTTGGATTCACAACTCCGAAGATTATCCCCTGCGTAGCAGTGAATGTTATCACCGAAGGTTATGATGACAAGAGTGACCCCTCAAAATTGCTGACGTGAAGCATTTGATTCGGTGCCTGTCCGAAGGAAGTGACTGCAGCCGAGGAAATTGAAGACGAAGAGAAGACGTAGCATTCTTTTCGTTGTTTCTCTTCTCCTTATTGAGTCATAGGACCACCGTACTATTAAGAGGGGTGTAGCGTTCGAAGCTTTGATTCTCTAATGCTAAACCCAAATCCTACGAAAGCTGTGAGAGAAATCTCTTTGTGTTCCGAGCAAATACTTGCCAGCAAGAGACTGTGATCTTCTTCGCTGCGAGAGATTTGTCTCTGACCGAGGAGTTAGCATTACTTGCTCCTCAAGTAATGTTACCGTTGCTCTTAAAATCCGACCGTTGTGAACGTGTCGGTTGGCCATTGGCTGGACCGCGTGTCCAAAATGGTCATTTCCCATCAGGGAAGGCTGCGGCTATAAATAGCCACCCCGCGCCGGCGTTGTCCGGTGGCTGCTCCGTTTGATTCTGAGAAGATTGTTGAGCAACCCCTCTCCGAGAGATTTGAGTTTAAAATCCACCGAGAGAAAACCCTAGAGCCGAAAAATTAGATAGTGGTTCAGCATCACTAGAATCTAAGTCCAGTACGGTCTGCCTATTACTCTTGAGAGCTGCAAACTCTCTAGATGGTTAGGTGTCAATTTCTTCAGAGACCAAGAGTAATTGTGGTTCTCGAAGAAAAAGTCTGTAAAGGTTCGGAGATCGCCTCAAGTATCTACCACGAGTAATCGACATTGGTTGACGAACCAATTGTAGAGGAGAATAGGGCGAAGAGAGTTTATCTTCTATGTTAAATCACAACCCCTCCAACCAGACATAGTCCTTGTGCAGAAGGGCAAACTGGTCTACCAAACACCTTGTTGCCATCGAGCATCACTGGTCACTTCTGCTACCCTCTTTACATTCGAACTGTGACATGCCATATTTCAATCATGTGATTTACCTCGGTACATGTTGTTAGTTTCCATTCGGTAGTTTGTATTCGCTCACTGTTTACTGTATTTTCATTCGTTCCGCTGCTGGGTTCCGAGAGTTTAAATATTTCCGAGAAAAATTTAAAACTCCCATTCACCCCCCCCCCTCTGGTAGACATACTTCGATCCTACAATTGGTATCATAGCAAGGTACTCCTTGACTCTGCTCATTTTGGTCTAACCACCTTGGAGTTTAAGTATGTCTTCAGTGAGCTACAAGTCGCACCTCAAGATTCCCATCTTCGATGGGACGGACTACCCCTTCTGGAAGGAGAAGATGAAGATCCGTCTCCGAGCTATTGATGATGATATGTGGAATGTGGTGCAGAATGGATTCACAGTTGAAGTGCCCTAGGTCCCCACTGATCACGAGAAGAAACTCATTCAGATGGATGCTTAAGCTAAAGATGAAATTGGTGGCCATCTCTCTCGTGCTCAATTTCTTCGCTACCGTCAGTGTGAAACTGCAAAGGAATTGTGGGACATTCTCGAAAAGATAAACGAGGGTGTTTCAACTCAGAAAGAAGCTCGCATTGATACACTTCGGGCCAAGTTCAATAGGTTCAAGCGAATTGGAAATGAAAGCTGTCAGCAAACTTTTGATCGTCTGAGTGACATTGCAAACGAGCTACAAGGTCTCGGCGCTAAAGACATCACTGATCATGAAGTTGTGAAGAAGTTGCTCCGATCCCTTGACAGTTCGTTCGACACTCTTGTTCTAATGAATCGGGAATGAGCTGATTTCAAAGTCCTTGACTCTACTGATATCATGGAAAGGCTGAACACCCACAAAGAACAAGAAGAAGAGAAGAGAGATCTCTATGGCTCAAGTCACCGAAAAAGTCATGCTCTCAAGGCTGTGCCCGATTCTTCCTCGGAAGGAAATGCCGATGAAGATTCAGATGACACCAAAAGGATTAGTCAGGATCTCGCATTGATCACGAAAAGATTCCAGCGCCTTCATAGGAAAAATCAGTTTCAGAAGAAAGGATCCAACAACTCTGGCGGCTCCAAATCTTCATCAAAGCCAACAAGAGATTACACCTGCTTCAAGTGCAAAAAGCTAGGTCATTTCATTTCGGACTGCCCTCTCTGGGAAGTTGAAATCCGTGCAAGTGGAAGATATGATTCAGGAAACCATGGCAAAAGCAAGAGCAAAAGCTACGACTCCGATGATGAGAAGAAAACGAAGAAGTTCTTCAAGAAGAAGGATTCCTCCAAGTCCTCGTTCAACCGCAAGAACACTTCACGCAAGGCCAAGGCGTACATCGGCAAGGAAATGGATTCCGAAGAAGAAGCATCCTCTGACGCCGAAGAGATTGCTGATTCAGAGGAGGACTCCGATTCCGGCATGGCGGGCATAGCATGTGGCTCCGCTCCAGCATCGAACTTCTTCGAGAATCATTCGAGCGACAATGAGTCTCCTGAGTACTGCTTCATGGCCAAAGCCTCGAAAGAAAAGGTATCCTCCAAACATCACAAGGTTCACTCCAGTGATCAATATTCTTCTGATGAGGATGACCATGCTAAACTAATAAAAATTGCCCATATTCAACAAAACTCTCTCGAGAAAATTGAGAAAACCCTCAGGAAGTCTGAAGGGTTGTTGGTTGAGGAGATGGAGAAAAATCAGTCGTTGACTGAAGAGCATTCTGCTCTCGAGTCTCGAATGAAAGAACTATCAGATCGTCATGATTTTCTCTCAGCTGACCATGAAAGATTGACTTATGATTACCTGAAACGGAAACAGGAACTCGAGTCGCTGAGAGAGGCTCATGATGACTTGATCAGGGAAAATTCTCTTCTCACCCAACAACTCAAAGAGAAACCTGAAGTGTTTATACCTCCTTGCTTAAAATGTCTCGAACGCAGTAATGCTGAATCAAATGTTGAATCTTCTATGAATGCTAACCCCTCGGTCGAGGAAAATGGTTCTGTTTCTGATGAAAATGCTAGGTTGAAGGATCTTCTTCAGACAGGAATGTTCAAGTCTCTCAAAGGGCATCAAACCCTGTGTGATGTTCTGAAGAAATCCATTCTTCACAAAAACCCTAGGAAGGAAGGTATTGGTTTCAAAAGGAAACTAAATGAGAATGGCTCCTAGTGGGAACCAGATCAATATCCTCGCACTGTGTGGGTGCCTGCTAAGAGTAAAACGCTCGATCCAGCTTTACTTTCGGGATATGACCCGCCGATCCCCGAATACTCATATGATGATTCTCTGGACAACTATAAGTTGTTCAAAAACCAATGTGGTGAGGCTGTTGCTCGCTATGTTGGACCGAATAGCAAAAATGGCCCTCCAAAGGAAGCTATCTGGGTGCCTAAGAAAACTATCGAAGCATTACCTGTTACTAGACTACTAACCATGCAGGAAGAAAATGCTCGATATATTCTGGAAAAGATTCGACAGAATGAGTACATGCTTGTATCTCCCAACCGCTATACTCATTCGTCTGGAAGGAATTTCAATGCATACTCTTTCGATTATTCTCATACTCATTCAAGTTACAATTCGCATGACTATCGAAAGAAATCATATCCTGCTCGCTCATATGTTTCGAAGCCACCTACAATGATGTGGGTGGTTAAGAAAGCCTGATTTCTCTGCAGGACTATGTCTCCGGGTGTACCGAATGGATAATGGATAGTGGATGCACTAGTCATATGACCGGAGACAAGTCGTTGTTTGTCGACCCCAACTTAACTGCTTCATCTGAGAAGTACATTACTTTCGGCGACAACAACAAAGGAAAGGTACTTGGGTTAGGTAAAATTGCTATATCCAAGGACAAGAACATTGATGATGTTTTACTTGTTCAGTCTCTTGGATTCAATCTTATGTCTGTTGGCAAGCTTTGTGATCTAGGCATGCTAGTTCTATTTTCTAAATCCAAATGCATTGTCTTCATGGCCACTGACAATTCCTTCGTGTTCGAAGGAAATAGAAAAGGTGATTTATATATTGTGAATTTCTCTAAGGGTCCCTCAGTCCGAACTTGTTTGCTTGCAAAAGCAACCGAAGGATGGCTGTGGCACCGAAGACTTGGTCATGCAGGTATGAGAAACTTGCAGACTCTCGTGAAGAAAAATCATCTCCGTGGTATTCCTGATGTGAAATTCGACAAGGATCATCTCTGTGCTGCTTGTGAGGCTGGTAAATTGGCCAAGAAGCATCATTCATCAAAAACTGTCATGACCACAACAAGACCACTGGAAATTCTTCATATGGACTTATTCGGGCCTCAAAACTATGCAAGTTTCGGAGGCAGTCATTATGGTCTGGTTATTGTTGATGATTTTTCTCGATACACTTGGGTATTCTTTCTCGAAGACAAAACTTGCACCCAAGACATCTTCAAAAGATTCGCCAAGAAGGCTGAAAATGAATATGAAGTGCGAATTAAGCATGTCAGAAGCGACAATGGTACTGAGTTCAAAAATACTCATATCGAAGACTTTCTCGATGAAAATGGTATCACTCATGAATTCTCAGCCGCATACACTCCCCAACAGAATGGAGTTGTTGAGTGAAAGAATAGAACTCTTATTGAAATGGCGAGAACAATGCTCAGTGAGTATAAAACTCCTATTCGTTTCTGGGCTGATGCTATTAATACTTCTTTTCATGTTGTGAATCGTGTTTATCTTCACAAATTCCTTAAGAAAACTTCATATGAACTTATCACTGGCAAGAAACCGAATGTTTCTTATTTACGTGTTTTTGGTGCACCTTGCTATATTCGTGACATGAATCATAATTCCAAGTTTGCACCCAAGGCACATGAAGGTTTTCTTCTTGGTTATGGCTCGAACTCGCATACTTATCGTGTCTATAACTCTCACCACGGGAAAGTTATGGAAACGGTAAATGTGCGTTTGATGAATCTAACGGCTCCCAAAAGGAGCACCTGCCTAATGTGATAGATGAACCTCCGATTTCGGATGCTATTCGGCAAATGGCTATTGGGGACGTCAGGCCAGTTGAAGGAAATGTACCTGATTCTTCCGATGATAATGCTCCCATAGCTCGACGAACACACCAAGCTACTGCCGAAGCAAATGCCACTCCGAACACAAATGGCAACCCAAATGCGAATGCAAGTGCTGATCAAAATGGCAATCATGATGAAAATGGCGATACTAATGCCAATCCTGATGATGAGGAGGAGGAAAATGAAAATGATCATCTCGAAGGAAATCCTCACCCACGAGTGGCAAATCGAGTTGACCCTGCATTAATCCTCGAAGATCTTGAAAATCCAGGTTACCGACCAACTACTCACTCTCGCACTCGTTTGGCTAACTATTGTGGCAGTTTCTCTTTCGTCTCATTGACAGAACCTACAAAGTATGAGGAAGCTATGAATGATCCCGATTGGATGAATGCCATGCAAGAAGAGTTGGTGCAATTCGAATTAAATGATGTGTGGGAATTGGTTGAAAAAACAAATCCTAAGAAGCACAATATCATCGGCACAAAATGGATTTTCCGAAATAAGCAAGATGAAAATGGCATTGTTGTGAGAAACAAAGCACGTCTTGTCGCTCAAGGGTATACACAGGTAGAAGGTATTGATTTCGGTGAAACATATGCTCGTGTTGCTCGCCTTGAGGCAATTCATATTCTTCTCGCTTATGCAAATTACAATGATATTCTGCTTTATCAAATGGATGTGAAAAGTGCTTTCCTCAATGGTGAAATTGATGAGGAAGTATATGTTAGGCAGCCACCTGGCTTTGAAAATCCTCAGTTTCCTAACAAAGTTTTCAGGTTGAAAAAGGCGTTGTATGGGTTGAAGCAAGCCCCTCGAGCTTGGTATGACACTCTAAAGAGGTTTTTGCTCGACAAAGGGTTCAAGCCAGGATCCACTGATTCCACTCTTTTCACTCGTGCTATTGATGGCGATCTATTCGTGTGTCAAATTTATGTGGATGATATTATTTTTGGTTGTACTAACAATGCTTGCAGCATGGAATTCGGGCGAATGATGTCCGAGAAGTATCAAATGTCTATGATGGGTGAACTTAAGTTCTTTCTCGGACTGCAAATTCGTCAACAGGACAATGGAATTTTCATATCTCAGGAGAAATACCTGAGAGATTGTCTTAAGAAGTTCAAAATGCAAGATTGAAAACAGAAGGGTTACAAAACTCCCATGCCCACAAATAGCCAGCTGGACGCAGATGTGTACGGTAAAGATTACGATCAGAAAGCTTATCGTTCGATGATTGGTTCTTTGCTTTACCTATGTGCATCCAGACCTGATATTATGTTAAGTGTTTGTATGTGTACTCGTTTTCAAGCTGCACCGAAAGAATCGCATCACCAAGCGGTCAAGCGTATTCTGAGATATTTGGCTCACACCCCCACCTTAGGTTTATGGTATCCTAAGGGAGCACAGTTTGACCTCGTTGGCTATTCAGACTCAGATTATGCAGGTGACCGGGTTGACAGGAAATCTACTTCGGGGACATGCCATTTCCTCGGTAGATCATTGGTTTGTTGGTCGTCAAGGAAGCAGAATTGTGTCTCACTCTCTACGGCTGAGGCCGAATATATTGCTGCTGGTGCTTGTTGTACACAGTTATTATGGATGAAGCAGACTCTGAAGGATTATGGCATCAAGGTCAAGAAGATCCCTCTATTGTGCGATAATGAGAGCGCGATCAAAATTGCACACAATCCTGTGCAGCACTCTCACACCAAGCATATTGAAATCAGACATCATTTCCTACGCGATCATGTTGCTCGAGAGGATATTGTCATCAGTCAAGTCAACACCGAAGAGAATCTCGCCGATATCTTCACCAAGCCTCTCGACGAGAAAAGATTCTGTGCGTTACGGTGTGAGCTAAATATCCTAGACTCCGCAAACGTGCAGTAAGCTGGACTCGGCACCCGTACCAACACTTCCACATCTTAAAAGGAATGGGTGCATAACACTCGAAGAGTTTGAAAATTTCGACAAAGTGAAATTTTCTTTCTGAGAGTGAAAATATTAACGAAGAACTAGACTAACCGGGTGCCACGATAATTGTGCGATGCTCGGGGTCATACAGTTCTTATACGGTGGGTAACGCCACCACAATTTCTCTTCGTTGAGTTGCGTTTGATGATTTTGAGCTTGTCCGAATGTATTTCACTCATAGCTTTTCTCTCGGGTGTTTGTGTCTCTTCGTCTGAGTGAAATGCCTAGGACCCTGTTTTCCCTCTATTCTATCTCTTCCAGTCTATGCTGCTCTGTTATGAATGCACAAATTTCATCTGTGAACGAAACTTTATCTGGTGTCCTTGACCATGTTAAAAGTTTCGGTCCGAACTTAATCTGTTTTGGCGAAAGCCGTCCAAAATTTGGGGTTTCCCGCCCAGGTCTGGACCACGTTCTTTGATGACAGTTGCCACGTGCTCATCATCAACTGCCAGCTTATCCTATCCGTTGAAGAGAAATCGTCCCTTGACTCCGTCCGTCTGATCAGATTCAGGGTGTGGTCATTTTCCCCTCGCATATATAAACTGCGCCGCCCCCTTCCTCGTTTCACTTCGCGTCTCCACCATCGCCACTCTCCGAAGCCCTACCGCACTGCTCCTCCTCGAGCTCGACGACGCCGACCATCTTCGCCGCTTCACTGCCGGAAAGAGGTCGCCGGAGTCCTTCCTCGCCGCCGCAAATCATCTTCGTCTCCGCGCCGCCGTAGTTGCTGCACATCACCAAGTTAGGGTATGTGCAGTGTGAACTTGTTCTTCCTTTCATCCAGTTCAAGTTCGTCCGCGGTAGAAATAGCCTTGTTTTTACGGCAATTTCTCAGATCTTTACTGCTAGGTAACTTCTGTGGATGTGGTTTGTAGTTGTCCCTCGCATCCGAAACATTTCAGATCTAGGGTTTGTGTTATGTCTCGTACGAACGGAATGCATAGCTCGATTACTAGTATTTATTCGAATCTACTAGTTCGCTCTACACATTTCTTTCGGCCGAAACATTTCTCAAAGTCTGCATCTACTTATTAATCAAAAACGATTTCTTGTTCAAAATCTTCGCTGTGTGCATTCGTAACCCTGTCCCCATTTTCCCTCGCATCTATCTATGTTCACAGGAAAATGCAGTCAGTTGCAGATTCAGCTCAGCGTAGCCCGCCTGACAGAGATGATATTGTATTGGGCACTGCTGATGAATCAAAAGCTCCGAATGCTAAGGGCCCAACGGTAGGCCCGTCAACCAGCAAGAGGAAAAGGACCGAATAGAATGCCGACGAGCAAGTAGAAACTGCTCCGAAGAAGAAGAGGGGTGGCAGACAGGCTCTCACAAACACAACAGAATATATTTCTCATGATCGATACAACACAGTTCCAGGCGAATCAAAACACGATCGAGATACACGACAGCAATGGATTCGACGCCACTGGGTGCGCAAATGGTTCAACTATGAGTTCGTTGCTCCTCGTTTTGCTCAGAATTTTGCATTCCATCCACCGTGGGGTGACTGCCGAGAACTTTCTCTAATCAAGTCAAATGGACCTCAAGAAAGACCACCTCCTCCGGCAAATGCTCATGAGTCTTCCCATCGTACTCCTGCCTCATATCCCGATGAGCTCGCTAAGCGTCAGCGAAATGCCGTCAAAAGAGCTGAGAGGGCTGAAAAGAAAAAGGCTCGTGAAGCAGAAAACCTTCGTCTCCTCAAAGATGATATGGAAAAGAAAAAGGCCGAAAGGACGTCTGAAGGATGCACCAAACATAAGCATGATCCCAGTGCTGCTGCTTCAAAGAGAAAGCGTGCACCGAAGAAGAAAAAGGCTGTACCAGCAGATGAAGCAAATATGGATGATTCCTCCGCTGATGAAGATGATCCTCCGCTCACCAAAGAAGAGGTCGCTGCTACTCTCAGCGAGGATGTGAACATTACCGCTTCAACTGTGCTGCCTGATCTTCGGATCAATCTGGCCCCATCGAAGAAGATGCCAGCCAGAAAAACGCCAGCTACCACTATCACCATGAAACAGCACGTGAACACAACTCCTCATCCAGATGCAATTAACTTGAAGGATTTGGTAGTTGATGCTCCAGTGAATGTTGCGAAGCCTGGCGAAAACATTCCCAAACCTGAAATGAAGAAAACCAAGACGCCTACCGAGCAAAATGCTCCTCAATCCTCTGCTCCGAAGGAAAAGGTTGCTAAATTTGCACCTACACTGACTCAACCATTGGCTTCTAAGCCGCCTTCCGAGCATGTTCCTGTTCCTGTTCAGACTGCTCCCTCTGTCAAGTCAGATGCACCTCATTATTATGATCACATATTCATCATGGAGCAGCTCGATAAGTTTGTGGAAAACCCTTTCGATGGAGAGGTGGCATCTTTGCCAATCCCTGCTGAAGTTATTACTCAAGCAACTTCTGTAGTGCAAGAACTGAGAGATGATGCAGTTGAGATTAATTCTCTCTATGCCGAACTAATGGATCTTAATGAGCGAATGAAAACTACCTCATCAAAGTTTATCATCAACACACTCGAAGATTCCTACAAGGATATGAACCGAGCCATGAGTCTTCTACATTACCGAAGGTTGCGCTTTCACACAGATCTCGATGAAATTGTTCGGAAAATTTGTGATGAACATCAAGCCAAAGTCACTGGCTACAATGATCTGGTAAAGGGTCACATTGATCATGTTGCTAAGCAGAAGATCAAGCACAGAAAGAAAATGGCGAAGAAAAATGTGCCTCCTACTCCGAAGGAACCATCGCCTGTCTGTCAAGATGCTCAGTCTCAGAAAGAAAAATCTCCTGAGCCTGCTATTCCTTCGCCACCACCTGTTAAGGACTCGGATGCTCCTCCCTCGCCAAGGCCAACTGAATCAGTGCCTGTGGCCTCCCCTTCTCGGGCTGAAATTCCCTCGCAACACGTTGTTTCTGAGGAAGGTGAAATCCCTCGCTCCGAGCCCCAAGCCTCTCCAGCTCAAGAAGCGCCAAAGGTGGATGCAATGATGCGGCGACACACATCACAGAGCACCGAACTAATTCCCATCTCCTTCTGACCGCTTCCTACTCCACCCAGCGCTACATGCTGCCAATACTGCCTCACCGATGAGCTCATCAACTTTCCGCAACCAACCCCCGCCTACCGCCGATGTGTCACCTCCCTAAATCCCTCCCCACACCGGCCTAGACGATTTGCGGTCTGAGAGAGCTGGGGGCCTGCAGCTGAAGTTTCCTCCGTCTAGAACTCCACCAGGACGAACTTTTGGCTGCACCCCTCAGCCCTCAGGCAGTCAACCAGCAGGGCTAGGCACACCTGGCCAAGATAAATAGAAGGGCTCAGTGGCCAGCCCAACCTCCCATCTCAGAGGGGCGTGGGCGAGGCCCCAAACTACCCCCTCGCCCCACCCCACACTGACAACCTCCCTAGTCAGCACGACAGCCAAAAGCTGTGGTTCAGGGGATGGCGGGCTAAGGCTTCGCTTTGGCGAATGGTAAGAGAGAAAGGGAGACGAGAGAGGGACTCTTTATTTTCTATTTGCTGGGTGGGTCCCACATGTAAGGAGTTGACGGGGCGATGTTGACTCGGCAGTCAATGCTATCAAAACCACTCCGGAGTTAAAACCGGGTGGGGAGCTGATTCCTGAACCAACTGATTAGTACGGGGTGTTGAGTGACCGGTTTTGAAGCCGAGTGTTGAATCTCAAACTTAGTGGTTAGTTCAGGGTCGTAAAGTGCATTTTTCTCTTTATTTAATATACGATGAACTTTTCTATATACAGTGAACTTTTTTAATGTATCATGATTTTTTTTAAAGATACAGTGAACATATTTAAAGATACGGTGCACATTTTTAATACAAACAGAACAGTTTTTCATATACAATGACATTTTTTTAATGTATGGTGAACATTTTTAAATATACGATGAACCTTTTCTTACTGGATATTGGACTTCTTTTAAACACGTGTTGAACATTTTTCTTATATACTTTTCTTTTAAAATAATAGGTTTTAAATTATTTAGCTCTGTAAATAAACAATTGTCATGAAAAAACAATAGTTTGTTTTGTGAAAAAATACTGACATGAAAAGCGAAGAGAACAAACAAAGGAAAATGTTTAAATGAGAATCGCCAGAATTGGGTCAGCCCATTTGCACCGGTACGGGAGACAGTAAACCGCGTCGCCTACATGGGCAGGTCCAGTAACAACGTGGTCCCATCACGTTGACAACGTATGCATGTTTTTTAAATTTTTAAAAAAATACTAGATACATATATTATGAAGAAAAAAAATTAATTTTAAAAAATCCTCATTGCACATTTAAACTAATGTAAAGGCAGTGTAAACAAATGTCAACTCAAATTTTAGAAAATGTATGTACCATTCAAAAAAATGTATGTGGCATTTCAAAAAATGTTCACGTGATTCAAAAACATGTATGTAATTTTTAGAAAATATTATATAATTTAAAAAAATGTTCGTATAATTCAGAAAAATGGATGTTACATTTAGAAGATTGTTCACCCGTTTCAAACAAAATGTTTGTGACATGTCAAAAAAAATATCCAATATAAAATGTTCGCACAGTTTAAAATAAATGATCTGTATCATTCAAAAATATGGAATTTGAAAAAAAAGCTTGTATTTGAAATATTTAAATGTATATAGAAAATGCTTTAAATCTATATGGAAAATGTACAATGTGTTTGAAAAACACTAGACATCAAAACATATATTTATATAAATATTAATCATGTATCTGAAAAAAATGTTAGATGTGTACAAAATAATATTTCTGATGTATACCAAAAATGTACAATGTGCATGAAAAAATGTAGACATGTGTTAAGAAAAGAAAAAAGAAAAGAAAAATTGAAATAAAATGGAAGAACTAAATAAATAAACGAGAAAGTAGAGGAAATAGAGAAACGAAAAAGAAAAACCAAAACGGAAAAAGGAAGAAAATCAAAGAAAAGTAAAGCAAACCGAAGGAAAGAGCGGAAACCCAAAAACCAAGCTAGAGTAAAGGGCCGGCCCAGTATTTATTTATTTACTGAGAAATGTAGAGCGCCCACCAGAGGCGAGACGGAACACTGCCTCAAGTACCGAGAAGGCAGCAGGCCTGAGCAAAAAAGTTTGAATCTGGCCCGCGAAACACTTCTGTCAAAAGGAGAGCTCCTATTGGATGCCCGCGAGCGTCCAATAGTCGAGCTTTCGCGGAAGCATCGGGCAAAATGGACCGGCCCATACCAAGTTGTCGAATGAATGTAAAAATGTCAGGAAAAATAAAAGCGCACACGACGGAGTCGGACCCACGACCTCACAATTGATACTCCCCCATCCATATATATAGGGTCTAATGCATTTTTCAAGATTGCCTTTGACTATTGATACGATAAATAGTATATGAGATGTATAATATGAAAATTATATCATTGGAAGCTCCTTTCATGTATGAATTTGACGTTATGCTTTGTGTAACTTGCATGCCATATATTATTGATCTAACATGTGGTCAAAGTTAGCTTCAAAAAACACATTAGGCCCTATATAGATGGATAGAGGGAGTAGCAGAGTTGCTAACAACTGGAGCTAGCGAATGAGTCTATGGCTAAATTGCAGCGCTATAGTAAAGGTACTACTTACACCGGCATATCAGGGGGGTTTTTTAAAAGATTTTTCAACATTTCTTGGGAAAAAACGTTAACAATTTTTCTTAAATTTTTTTTGAATAGTTTTTAAATACTAAGAAAATTTGAAATACTAAGAATTTTTTTTTGGGAAAAAACACATTTGAATTTTTTTTTTGAAACCCATGAACAAAATTTGAAATACTAAGAAAATTTAAAACAGGAAAAATTATTGAAACCTGAACAAAAAAATTAAAATTTGAAATGTTGAACAATTTTTAAATACATTGAAATTTTCCGTAATATACGCTGAACAATTTTTCAATATGCACTGAATTTTTTTCTGATATATCCTAAACAAATATTTAAATAAAAATTTAATATTTTTGTCATATACGCTGAACAATATTTAAATACATATTGAACATTTTTGTGGTATACGCTAAACAATTTGGAAATCCACAATGATCAATTTTTTAAATATGTTATACATTTTATTAATATAGTTGAAAATTTCCTTAAAGATACGATGAACATTTTAGCATATAAAAACGCAATGAACTTTGTACAATGCACGGAAAAAGATGAAAAAAGAAAGAGAAAAGAAAAGAAAAATAAAGAGCAGAGCGACCATGGGCCGGCCCAAATTGGGCGTCGGCAGGCAAGGCTTCAGCGAAGCCACGTTGTCTCGTTCTTGTTTCTTTTACGACCTTGTTTTTTACTTTTTTATAAAATTTTTCTAAATTTTAAATACATATATTTCAAAAATTAAGTTAGCTAAAAATTTAGTTCTGTTGAAACACATTTAAAACAAATCATGCAATGTAAACAGTCTCTGTGCAAATTTTAGAAAAATGTTCTTGTCATTCAAAATAATGTTCGTGTCATGTTTATTAAAAATATACAATGTACAAAAATGTTCGTGTAGTTTGAAATAATGTTTCTTCTCAGTCAAATAAAATATTGAGCTTGTGTTTGAAGAAATGTTTTACAACTATTCGAAAAAAAATGTTCAGACATGTATTTAAGTAAAGGTCTATATATTGTAAAACATGTTCACATTATTCAAAAGAAGATGCCGTACCATTCAACCTTAATGAAATGCTCATGCATTGCAAAATATGTTCATGGCATATTTAAAAAAAATTAAACAATGTAAAAATGTTGCCATAGTTTAGAAAAATGTTTTGTATCATTCGAAATATGTTCATTGTGTATTTGAAATGGTTTAACACATATTTTAATATAATTTTCAAAACATATATTTAAAATTACTCAAAGTGTATAAAAAAGTCTTAGCTATATACTCAAAAAGTGTAACGTGTATTGAAAAATTAGAGATACATTAAAAAATTAAAAGAAAAAAACTAAAAAGGAAAAACCAAAATACTTGAAAAACTAGAAAAAAGAAACACAGAAAACCAAAACAAAAAAGGAAAACTGACACAAAAAAAACACATAAGCATATAAAATCCGAAATCACTAATTAAGGAGTACTCCTTGCAAAGATCACTCTCACCTTGTCAGGTTGTGACAAGTGGCCCGCTGCATGTGCGCCACTTGTCGCAACCTAGGAGTTTTCCTTTTTTTTCGTAGATTCGTTTATTCAAAACGTTTTATCTCTTAAACCGTGCATCCAAATCTCGAAATGTTTTCACCGTTGGATTCCTCGCGTTGAGATCTTCAAAACTAGATTGCATGTTGATAGGTTCCGACAATCTTTTTTTTCACGAAAAACCCAAACCGGGAGTACGTTTTTTCCCCTTCCATAGAGGCACGCGCTTTTTTTTCTTCTTTCCTAGAGGCCTCTCGCGGAAGCAAATCCGTGCCTCCACGAGTAGTAAATCCGTGCCTCTCGCGGAACGAAAA
The DNA here is from genome assembly GCA_039707655.1 of Elymus sibiricus. Taxonomy (NCBI): domain Eukaryota; kingdom Viridiplantae; phylum Streptophyta; class Magnoliopsida; order Poales; family Poaceae; genus Elymus; species Elymus sibiricus. The sequence goes on from CM077674.1 coordinate 311,679,604, forward strand.
AAAAACACATTTTTTTTCCTTTTCCGGGAGTCACGACGGTGCCACTCGCAGAAGCAAATCCGTGCCTCACGCGGAACGAAAGAAAAACACGTTTTTTTTTCCTTTTTCGAGAGGCACGACCGTGCCTCTCACAGAAGCAAATCCGTGCCTCCAGGAGAAGTAAATCTGTGCCTCTCGCCGAATGGCAAAAAAAGAAAATAGGTTCTTTTTTCCTTTTCAGAGAGGCACGACCGTGCCTCTCGCGGAAGCAAATCCGTGCCTTCACGAGAAGTAAATCCGTGCATCTTGCGGAACAAAAAAAAAGAAAATGTTTTTTTTCCTTTTTCGAAAGGCACGACCGTGCCTCTCGCGGAAGCAAATCCGTGCCTCCACGAGAACTAAATTTGTGCCTCTCGCGAAAGGAAAAGAAAAAAAAAACGCGTTTTTCGCGCAAAAAAAGATTTTTGGGTCCAAATCCTAAGAAAAATCAGGGGAAAACCGAAAAGCCAAAAACACCGACAAAATAATCTAAAAGACGAAAACGAGTACAGAAAAATAAAAAGAAAATAAAATCCGGAGGAAGCGCCCAGAGCGCGACACGTGGCGGCGGCTGAGAGCGCGCCAAGTGGAACGCTTCCAGCCCACCCCAAGTGACCCTTGCGGGGACTGCCGAAGGAGTAATCCTTAATATCCTCAATTAGTAGCTCTAAAATCGGTCCAAGCCGGTAAAGGAAGCTTCCTAAAACCGCTGCTAAGGAATTCCATATTGGGCCGACTGATCTCGTATTCGCCTACCACAGAGTACCCTTGGCGTCCCTACGTCTCGCATTAAGCGAGACGGTGGGAACACTTGCTCAAGGGTGGCGCGAGTTGCGCCGGTCCAGACACACAGAAACAACAGCCTCGTTTTTTTTTTTTTTTTTTTTCACATTTTTTCTTTTCGTTTTTTGCTTTATTTTTTTTACTTTTGTTTATACTTCCAAATATTCTATATAAATATATTACAAAAGTCACTCTACATAAAATATTTGAAAAATGTTAACCAAACAACAGAAAAATGTTAAATGTGTACAGAAAAAATGTTCTATCGAGTATACAAAAACATAAAATGTGTATGAAACAATTTGATCATGTATTTAAAAAATGTTAATCAAACATTTGAAAAAAAAAAGTTGAACAAGTGTTTGAAAAATGCTAATCAAGCATTTGGAAAATGTAAAATCTGTATAGAAAAAATGTGAACCGTGTATTAAAAAAATGATGAAAATATTTATCATGTATATAAAAATGTTAATCAAGCATTTAATAAAATGTTGAACAAGTATATGAAAAATGTTAAATGTGTACAGAAAAAATGTTGACCATGTATTAAAAAAAATGTTCAAAAAATTTGGTCATGTATATAAAAATGTTAATCAAGAATTTGAAAATATTGAACAAGTACTTGAAAAATATTAATCATGCATTTGAAAAATGTTAAAAGTGTTTAGAAAAATGTTGACCATGTGTTAAAAAAATGTTAATCAAGTATTTAAAAAATGTTAAATGTGAATAGAAAAAATGTTGACCATGTATTAGAAATTTTAATCTTGTATTTCAAAAATGTTAATAAAGCATTTGAAAAAGTTTAAAAGTGTGTATAGGAAAATGTTGACCATGTATTTAAAAAGTGTTAATCTTACATTAAAAAAATGTTAATCAAGCATTTGAATTTTTTTTAAAATGTGTATAGAAATTTTTTGACCATGTATTAAAAAATATTAAGTTTGTATTGGAAAAATGTTAAACGTGTATTACAAAAATGTTGTTTACATATACAAAGAATGTTGAATGAAAACCAAAAAAACAAAAACCGTAAAAGAAACAAAATAAACCAAACAAAGAAAATGAAAAATAAAACCGAAGAGACAAATGCAAAAAGAATGAAAAAAACCAGAGAAGAAAAAAGAAAAGAAACAAAAGAAAACAAAAAAAGGAAGAAAAAACCCCAGAGAAAACCGGCTCGAATCTCCTCAACTAGGTTGCGCTCCTACTTCTTACCACGAATGGGATGCGAGCGGAGTGGCTAGCAGCGCCGGCTATCTCCCTGGAGACCAGGGATCGAACCCTGCTTCTCCTCTTTTCCTTCTTTTTTTCTTTTACCTCTGCGCGAATGGGACGACCCGATTACTATAGAACCTTCAATGAGACTTCCTACCATCTCGCTTAATGCAAGATATTGTTGCCGCCTCCTCGCGTAGGGGCGCGCCTATGTCTCGCTTGTTGCGAGATGTATGGCAGCCTCGCCTGAAGGCGAGCGTGAAACTGGGCCGGCCCAGCGCTCCAATCCACGGGCAATAACCTTGTTTTTTCTGTTTTTGTTCTCGTTTTTTTGCTTTATTTTTACTTTTAGTTATATTTCCAAATACTATTATATATATGTATATTGCAAAAAACACTTTAAATAACATATTGGAAAAATGTTAATCAAGAATTTAAAAAATATTAAATGTATATAGAAAAAATGTTTTTCATGTATACGAAAAATGTACATTGTGTTTGAAAAAAGTAGATCATGTATTTAGAAAAATAATAACCAAGCATTTAAAAAATGTTAATCAAGCATATGAAAAATGTTAAATCTATATAGAAAAAAGGTTTCTCATGTATACAAAGAATATACAATGTTAATCAAGCATTTGAAAAATGCTGAATCTATGTAGAAAAATGTTGCTCATGTATACGAAAAGTATACAATGTGTATGAATTTTTTTACTTGTATTAAGAAAAATTAAACGTATATTAAGAAAATGTTCCCGGTGCATACGAAACAAGTGCAACGTACATAGAAATAAATGTAGACATTGAAAAACATATATTTAAAAAATGTTCATATATATAAAAATGTTCTTAGCATATACCAAAAATGTAAATTGTGTGTGAAAAATATTTATTCCCATTAAAAATGTTCACCTTGTATTCAGAAAATGCTGAAAATGTATTTAAAAAAGTGTTCAAAACTTGTATTCAATAAAAAAAATGTACATCATTTATTTTAAAAATAGTGAAAATCAAGAAAGAAACAAAAAAACTGAAGAAAAATATGAAAATAAGAAAGAAAAGAAAAAACCAATAAAAACTGACCAAGAAACAAAAAAAGGTGAAAGAAAACGAAGAAAAAAAACAGCGTATAAAGAAGAGAAAAATAAATCCAAAGAAAACCATTGAAAAAGAAAAAACCAAGGTATAACGAAGAAGAAAAAAGAAAAAGGGTTAAGAAATAAAAACAAAGAAAACTATAAAAAAAAACCCGATCCCGAAGCAGTGAAACAAAAAAAAACAGCCCAAACTGTGAATAAGCCGAAAAAACACACAGAGAAAAAAAACGAACGCACTGCTGAATGATGGGCTGGCCTGGTCGCGCGCCTTGCTTCACGCGAGGTGAGCTACCATCCATCTCACTAGAAGCGAGATTCTCCTCAAAAAAAAAAAACTAGAAGCGATATATGTCCCTCAAAAAAATAAAATAGAAGTGAGATATAGCTCCCGCAATCTCACAGTCCGTAGGCGCATAGCTCTGGCGCAAAAGGCCTAGCGATAGCTATCATACGACAACCCGTGGTTCGTCCGTCTGTGACGGCCTGGCCAGGCCTAAAGAAAAGGCTATCAAAAGTGCTAGTTCCATGTGTCAGATTTTTTTTTTTAACCGGGCTGAACCCCTTTCCATTGCAAATGAACGGAAATACATCAGTTCCAGAAACATTATCAGGGAGAAGGGAAAGAGGTAAAGCGAGTTCAAGCATTGTCAGGAAACCCACTGCATTCGCCCGCCGTCGAAACGGATGCCATGGGACGAAAACCTGACAACACCAATAAGTAGCAACTAGACCTATTACAACCAAACCCGCAGGAAGTCCAAAGCGATCCCACAAAACTACCAAGCCAACTCCATCGCAGCACCTGTGCGCAGAATAGTAGTCACCACGACATCTACTCCCCCTCAATCGGCTGCCTGGCTGACTCGCAGAGCTTCATAAGGTGCACAGTGTTCGCCCTCACCATCTCAGCGCCTGTGCGGAGAGCCGTCGCATCCTCGCCGTGTTGCAGACCTGTCCAATATAGCAAAAAAGAGCACATGGAAAAAACAATCTCAAATGGTGACTTGATCTGCTTCTTCTCGAAAGTAGCTCGGTTCCGGGCTAACCAAATCGCCCAGGATGTGGCTGCCAGCCCTACCGTATAGAACCTTTCTCCATCAGGGAGGAAGGAGTAGCACCAGGTAAAAAACTGCCAATAATTACTAGGACAAAGATCGGTTCCCAGGACAACTCCAATCGACCTCCACACCACCCTAGCGACAGAGCAAGTAAAGAACAGGTGTTGAGAGGTCTCAACTTCACCACAGAAAGAACAGCATGGGTTACCAGGCCACTTTTTTTGCTTCATCACTTGTCTAGTAAGAATCGCATCCTGTGACAACTGCCACATAATTTTTTTAATCTTGAGAGGGATTTTAGCATTCCATATCCATTTAAAGTTACACCCACTGAGGGGTTTCTCAAGCCACTTGTACATGGACTTTGTCGTGTACTTGCCACTGTTGTTCAATCCCCAATACACTTGGTCATTTTCTCCAGACAAACGAATATCCATTATAGTTTTGCACATCAGGTTCCATTGCCCAGCCAAATCAGGGTTGAGCCTTCTCCTAAAGAAGGAATTGACATCAACAGAAGCAAACGAGCTAACAGTACACTCTTGCTCATTGCAAATATCAAACAGCATAGGGAATTGATTCTGGAACGGGATCAGCCCGTTCACAGAGTCTTTCCAAACCCTCGCAATATTTCCCCATTCAATTCGAATTTTCCTACCCACCATGTATAAATCTTTGATTTTTAGGAGAGCTTTCCAGCAGGGGGAATCCGAGAATCTCGGTCCTACGGACGCCACTGTTTTATTTCTCAAGTATCTAGCACGTACGATATCCTGCCATATCCCTTTTTGAGTCTCAAGTTTCCACCACCATTTAACCATGAGACTGACATTTTGTTTTCTGAGGTCTTTAACCCCCAGCCCCCCTTTCTCTTTGGATTTACAAATCCTGCTCCATTTTACCAGGTAATACCTTTTTTTCTTGTTGCACCCCTGCCAGAAGAACCTCCTCCTATGCTTGTCCAACCTTTCAATAAAAGTTTTGTTCACGAGCCACATGGACATGTGGTAGAGGGAGATTTGAGTAAGAACAGAATCTAGAAGAGTAAGTCTTCCTCCCATAGACGCAGCATTACCAACCCAAGCATCAAACCTCTTAAGATATTTGCAAATAATAAACTCCCAGTCGGAATTTTTAAGATTGGTAAAGCTAACAGGCATTCCAAGATATTTAAGAGGGAAGCTACCAATGTCACAATTGAAAAGTTCTGCATATTCCTTTACCACACTATCATCTCCCCCCACCGTCAAAATCTCACTCTTCTGGAAATTCACCTTGAGCCCAGACATCAAATCAAACATGTATAACAGCAACTTCAGGTTGACTGCTTTTGTGATATCATGTTCCAGGCAAATGATGGTATCATCCGCATATTGCAACACCGCTACCCCATTGGGAATGAGATCAGGAGCCATTCCCACTAAAAGATTATTTTTCTGGGCATTCTTTATCATCTTAGTAAGGCACTCGGCAGCTAAATTAAATAAGAAAGGGGAATGAGGATCCCCTTGCCTCACTCCTTTAGCACTTTGGAAGTAAGGGCCCACACAGTTGTTTAACTTGATGCTAACTGTACCATTACAAAGAATCTGCTTAATCCATCCACACCATTTGTCACTAAAGCCTCGAAGCTTATGACATTCAAGAAGAAAATCCCAATTTACTTTATCGTATGCCTTTTCAAAATCTAGCTTCAAAACCACCCCAACACGTTTCTTCACATGGGTATAATTCAGCAACTCATGCAAGGATAGCACCCCGTCCATGATGCTTCTCCCTTTAACAAAGGCATTCTGCGTGGGGCTGATTAACTTGTCGGCATATTTAACTACCCGACGATCTAACACCTTAGTTATCAACTTATAAGGGCATCGCAGAAGACAAATAGGTCTAAACTGCTGAATCCTCTCAACTCCAGAAACTTTAGGTAGTAATGTTATTACACCATAGTTAAGACGCTGGACATCCAACGTCCCTTTGTGAAAATGATCAAACAGCGCCATAATATCATTTTTAACTATTTCCCAGCACACCTGATAAAATTCAGCAGGAATGTTATCAGGGCCCGGGGCTCTATTAGTCTCCATCGCAAACAAAGCCTCTTTTACTTCTTGCTCCGTGAAAACCCTACATAAATCAGAATTATCTTGCTCATTTAGTTTCTCGTCAGCCGACCACGTTTCAGGGTCTAGATGAAACCGGTTACCAGGAGCCGAACCAAAAAGGTCCTTATAGTACTCCGTAGCATGAGCAATCAGCTCATCCGTGCCTTCCACCTCTGTGTCTCCAACCCTAAGAGAATGGATTGTGTTTTTCCTTTTCCGTCCATTGGCAATTTTATGGTAGTAGTCAGTGTTGAGATCGCCTTTCAGCAGCCACCTCTCATGTGATTGTTGTAGCCAAAAAATCTCTTCATTGACTAACAACTCATGTAACTCAAAACAAACGTCCACCTTTCTGCTGTATAACTCAGGGGACAGTGGGCCATCTTCCTCCAGTTCTTCTAACATGGAGAGTTCCACCCTAAGGTCCTCCTTTCTTTTTTTATCAAGGCCAAACTTATTCGAGCCTCATCCTTTGTAATAGGTTTTCAACCTTTTCAATTTAATGTTGAGGATATCTATGGGATCCGAAGAGTTGACTTTCCTAGACCAAATCTTCTCAACCGTAGGCAGGAAATTGTCATCCTTAAGCCATGTTAAGTCAAAACGGAACTCCCTAGGTTTGGGAGCTTCCCGTCCCCCTTCTCCCGACGAGAGCAGCAAGGGGTTGTGATCCGAGATCTCACGTACAAGCTTCCGAACAGAAACGAGGGGGAATAAATCCTCCCAACTTTCAGACATGAGGAAGTTGATAGCCCATCGAGTTCGTTGATTCGTTCTCCTCGACGCTGCCAGAACTCTTTGCTAATCAAACTGCTTGGAGTTACATACTATAACACAATCCGTGCTTCTGGAGCTTAATCCACACACAGTAGACGAGGTCATGAGATAATCAGCATGCTAAATGCATGCAGTGAAAATGTCCTTCATATCACCAAAAAAAAAAAAAAACACCCGACAAATCAAATCAGAAGAAGACGCCCCGGCCCAGTTCATCATGAGCGAAGCCTACTTGTAGCATGTCAGCGTCGATCCAATCACCTTCCTTAACCTTTCGATCGTTCTTGCGGCCACGTACGAAAGTTACAGTTAATTTCCCGTCGAAATCAGGGTGAGGTAGCCGCAATAATGCGGCGGGCAATGAGAACGTACGTAACACCAACCCAACCAGTCAGGCGGGTGGGCCGGCCGTCCCCATTTCTTTCTCGTTTGGTCATGCAACATGGGGCTAGCTGCATGCTGTACGTGACAACGCTGACAGAGATGGATGTATGGAAGTAATCATACATCGTAATGGCAAAATGTCCGCTCTGTAATCATTTCTCCATGCATGCGATGCATTTCTTCCACCGGCCGCCGCCGGCCAAAAATACGTGCTTTTTTTGGTTGATGATCATTTCAAGTCTTCGCAGGCGCCAATTCAACTCAAATAGACAGACCAGTTAGGCAGTTACATGTACTGCCAGTAGTTCATGTCATATAGCATTAGAGAGAAAGGAACGAGAAGAGATCGATGAAAAAGGCGCGATCCAGTTGCTGATTCATCTAGAACACTGGTTGGCTACCAAGTGGTTCGACACTCGTGGTTTCAGTGGCTTGGGCCACCAGAAGCGGAGCTACACGTGTAAAGAGTAACATCACGTAGCCTGTCGATTATGGCCGTCGCCTCAGTGCTGGGGTTTGTGGAGCGTTAACTGCCCCCGGTCCCTTTCTTATCCTTTCCGACCCAAGCAAGGGAAAGAAAAGGGAGAAGCAGCAGGGACGACGGGCCAGACGTTAACCTCCATTAATCATGGCGACGCCCTACCCTAGTGGCCCAGTTGCATGCATGGATGGGGGTTTTGCGATCTCGTTTACGCGAACAGGCGGAGAGAGAGAGAGAGTCCAAATCCATCCCACGCGGGTGGACAGATTTGGTGTTTTGACCCTTTTGTGAAAGTTAAGTCAGATCTGACCCTGGTTCGAAAAATTTCCGGGATCTGACCTTTTTTCTACCGCCGAGGTCGATGGCGGTAGAGTATAACAGCCTACCGTCAAGGTCTTCGACGTTAGGATTCTAGTCAACGTAAGCGACGCCGTCAGACTAAAAATACCCTACCGCCAAGGTCTTTGGCGGTAGGTTGTTATACCCTACCGTCGAATCCCTTGACGATAGACGCATGAAGTTTCACGCAAATCGCATCGCCTTGGAGCACATTCTTTTTAGGCCTCCCGTGTGCAGTGGCAGTAGAGGTTTGTACTTTACTGCATGCATGTTGATTTTCACGGGTGGTCTAGGCAACGCATGCATGCATGCAAGGCATGGAACTTAGTAGACCACTATTCCCACATGGCCAGCTAGCTGCTGTGGCAGGCGCACGCATACACTTATGTGTGCACAGTGACCAACGAAATGAAGTGGTGCGTTTGCTTGCCCCTTTGTTTATGAGTTTTTGTAAAGTTGGTCAGAGACAGCAGCAACAAAAGGTAAAGCATAGCAGCCATGCAACACGAAATAGACCTACCGCCCAAGACCTTGGCGGTAGAGTAATGGGCTACCGTCAATGACTTTAGCGGTAGGTTTTTTTCACGTTAAATGATCGTGACAGTGTAGTTAAATCCTACCGCCATTGATCATGACGGTAGGTAGTGTTACCCTACCGCCAGTGATCATGGCGGTAGAAAAAAGGATCAGATCTTAAAAAAAATTAGAACCAACTCAGATCTAGCTAAACGTTCGCAAAAGGGTTAAAACACCAAATTTGCCCACGCGGGCGTGGTGGGATGAATCGGGATAAAGAACGGGGGGAGGCCAGCCGGGCGGCCGGTATTTTGTTGCAGAAGTGCAGCCGGCATCGCCCGCTGTGAGGAAAAGGCTTCTCCGGCGGTGCAGATATTAGAGGCGACAGTGAAGTGGGCCTCCGCTTCTCGCTGTCTGCCTTGTACGTCCTGCTTGCTTAAAGAACAAACCGACCAAGTGACCAATCGCGAAGCGCCTTTCAGTTTACCACACCATCTTTGCATCATTGCACGCGACACCTTGAGTTAATCCCATACTGTTGGATGATCATGAAATCATTGTACGTCGAGTAAGTAACAGCGAGCACGAGAGCACATCACCCACAGTGGCCTCCGGGTTCAGCGAGCGGTTAAGCGACGGGGCACGCATGCGCTCACACCTTGCTGCGTTGTCGTCGTCGTCGTCTACATAGAACAAGAAAGAGAAAAGGGGAAATTGCCGTGTTCATTCAGCCAGGTCCGTCCCTGTTGCTTTTCCGTACGGGATTACTGTGCGTTTCTCAGGCGAGCGATTGGCCCGATTGGTGATCGGCGAAAGTGCCTGCACGGTAGCACCCGTCCCTGTCCACCGAGTTGGGGGGGAGGTTGGCTGGCGTGGAGCCCCGTCGTCTCCCCCGACTTGGAAGTTGGGTCTACCACCCCACCGCACCTCTTCCAGAATCGCACAAAAGAGCTCTGACGGGCCGGAGGAGGAGGGCGAGACGGCAAGGCATGGGGAAAGAAAAGGCAGCCGCGAGAGGCGTGGCCGCGTCGGGCGGACCAGTCGTCTCGGCGCCGTCATGGTGCCCTCGCCGTTCACGCAAACGACCGCGCCAGCTGCCTTTCCGTAGCATGCAATTCCCCCGTGGCCCACGACGTCCGTGTCCTCGCCCGTCTCCGTTCTCTGCCGTTGAACGACCGGTACGGTTGCCGTATCGGGAAAAGGGGGCCTGGAGGTTGGCGGGGCTGCATCTGCGGTGCGCGGTGCGACCGCGGCCACGTAGGTGCCGGGGCCGGGTCGGCGGCGTGAGTGCGTGCGCGGGTGGTTTTGTCGTGCGCGCCTGCACTGCCATATGCGACGCGATGCGTCTCCGTGCGTGCGTGCTGGCGGGCGGCGATGAGGTGACGGCGATGGTTCGGCGGTGCGCGTTGCGTGCTCGCCTCTGGTCTTTCTGGTGGGCTGGCTACTCCGTGTCGTATTTGTGTACGACTGTGAGATCAGCGTGCGTGGGTGATGGGGGTGGTGGATGCGCGCACGTAGGTCGCCTCTTGGGGGCTAGCTATGCTAGGCTAGGCTAGGTGTTCGCACTTGACAAAACGGGCGCTCGCCGACTGGTTCTCCGTGGTCTGTGGTGACGACGCCCGTGGTTGAATTGGCCCTTCTCCTACGCACCGATTTCACCCGACCTGAGGCTTGAAAATGGACACTTTTAAGTTCAAAAAGTATGAATAAGGTAGTACCCCCTCCGGTCCTTTTTTACTCTGCAAATTAAATTCCCAATTAAATTTGACTGAAGCAAACATCGTAAAGATTGATCAAGTTTGTAGAAGAAAATATCAATGTTTTTAATGCCGAATCGATATCATCATATGCATTGTAGAACATATTTTCATATTATATTTATTTGATATTGTAGATGTTGATACTTCCTCTGTTCCAAAATGTAGGTCGCTTTAGCAAGCTGTTTTAGCTTGCTAAAACGACTTATATTGTGAAACGGAGGGAGTATTTTTTTAATATAAGTTTATCAAAGTTTATAAAGTTTGACTTAAGACAACACTAAAATGCGGACTGGAGGGGACATATCTGGACTCTCTTTTTTCCTTATCACCGGGTTCAAAATGGGCCTTAAACGGTTGGACCTGAGCCCAGCCAACAAGAACACGAAGCTCGTACAAGTCCGGATTTCTAGGTTCTCTGGTAAAGGAGTATTGAGAATTATTTCACTCCATTAAAGAAGTAGGTTATTGTTTCTTACAAAATTAAGTTATTTTCCGGGCAACAACATTTTCCTAAATCAACGTTAACTTGAGCCGATTAATTACTAGTATCACCCTTAGTCCAGGCTTGGGGCTTATGTTTATGTTTGGAAATGAAGAATAGCTTCTCGACCATCTGATCCACCTGGCGAGGGGTTCAGAGTAGAGAATTATGATAGGAGAAGATGAATGATACACATTTTTATCCCATGTCATGGTTCTGCATTGGTACTGTAAGATAGCTTAATTTAGAGTATCCTTTTTCATGCATTTCATTGATCCATTGATCTAATCTTATCCATAATCTTCTCAACCCACACTCCTCCATCCAATCACTTGTTCGTCGTCCCTACCCACTCTCCCTCCATCTCCACCATCAGCGAGCTCCAACCCGCAATACCAAACTCCTCCGACTATCGATGTCGAACACCGCCCCATGACCAAGTGCACTGAACCTCATCCATGCCACCGCCACACGGCCCGGAGCAAGGAGCTTAAAGAACAATGTTGCCTATCTGTCACCTACCTCTCTCTTTGTCACCCACCGTCCTCTCTCTTTGTCACCCCACCGTCCTCTCTCTTGCCTTATGGCGACACATCTAGTCATGTTTCTCCACCGTTAGCCAGAAGGTCGACCACTGCCATCATGCATATCATGGATATCCGACCCTGTCTCGCACCTCTCCGTTGTTGGCCATCATCCATGTTCACGGGCAGTAGGCGTGGTGGGAGAAAGGAATGCAGGCGGCCACCACGCAATGCGACAAGTCGCGGTCATGAGCACCATGGTCAATGGTGACAAGCAAAGGCATGGCCTTAGATTTTGCTTTAAAATATCCAAAATACCACATCACATTGAAAATGATACGGTATGCAATTTCTTTGCGCACATGCGCGTACAACCTAACATAGAGCCTCATACATGTTACATAATCGCCACCGATGTAGATTTTCGAACATGTGCATCGCGGTATTCTATGGTAGTGTAACTTGCTCAATTTGCACAAACGTCGACTCCGAAAATAAACATGGTTTATGATTGGCCTACATACACCACCGTGTGCCAGAATATGGGCGCTGAAACAGAAAATCGCACGAAGCACGTCCAACGGCACGTCACCGTCGCACGCACATATTCCCTCCGTCCCAAAATAACTGTCTTAAGCTTAATACAACTTTCTATTAGAGTTAGTACAAAGTCGAGACAATTATTTTGGGACGGAGGGAGTACAAGATAGAGGATGCGAGCATGGAAATATATGCCCCCCTTTGCCCAAATAGAAACGTGTGGAATCGGGACCAAGACGGGCGTTGGAGGCACGCGGGGTATGGAATCGAGCACAAGGGGCGCTAAAGCTGCCACATCTACGAGCATCCGTCTATCCATCGCGAGCGGACCGAACGATGATGGCCTCTACCGACCTGCCCCAGCCCCGCCCGGCTCTATCATTGCGAGCGTGACGCCGGGTCGGCCAAGGGAGAAGAACGCGAGAGGGCGAGGCTTGCGGAGAAGGGCAACCTCTCCCCGTGCTTCCTTCCTTGCCCGCGCGTACCACGTACGTTGCTGGTTTGGCCATACACACTTCACAGACCTCGAGCAGTGCACGGTAAAAACATGCTAAGCTGATCGGTCCGTGCACGTTCTTCACGTTCGAGAACGAATATTATCTTGTTTGGGCTGACACGACGCGTTAAAAAAATCGAGTACGTGCCGTGCAGCGTGGCGACGTGTGGATGTTTGTAGTACGTTGAAATGTGAATGGCTGGCGAGGGTGTGCGGATCCGATGCTCTGGCTAACGAAAAAGGCTGAAAGGAAGCGCGAAGGAAAAAGTTTAAAGCTAGTGTGACATTTTTTTTAGAAAAGGAAAAGGAGGATGACCCCGGCCTCTTCATCCGGGAGATGCACGCGGCCATTTTATTGATTATTTTCGAGGACCTTACAAAGTAGTACAACAATATGCCTGAATCCGCCATCTCTGCCGCTACTCCTATCCATATGATGAAGGGGTGCAAGCTGGGCCAAATACCCAGACCTCTCACCTAAGCCTAACATCTAAAGCCGGAGGCCCCGACCGAGCCACATACCGGGTCCGGGGCACAATCCGGTCCGACGCACTCACATGTGTCGTCGCCGCCATCTTCCACTGGTCCATCTTCAGAGCAGATTGAGGTGCCAACCTTGGCAGGTTCCTCCGCCATCGACGCCACCATGACACCAAACGACGACCACCACCTACGCTAGTCCATCTCCAAGCAGAAGGAGTGCTACCACAAGACGAAGACCGGCGGTAGAATAGATGAAACGCCGCACACATTGCCGCCGCCAAACACCTCACACGCACCGCAAAGCGCCCACCGTGCTTCCGGGAACCCCGGGCGACGCCTTCAAGAAGGAGCGCGACGAGGGTACGACGCCGTCGCCCGCAAGGGGAACTAGAGCTTTCGCCCAAAGGAAGAGCACAGTGAAAGACGGGAGAGGACCTCGACAAGGCCTCCAAGAAGGGGACCGACGCCCAGCAAAGGCGCCGCCATTGTCGTGGCCTCCGCCGACGGCCAATGGTTTCCCCTGGTCCCGCCCCCATCCCATCCACCCGGCCAAAGACCTGGCCAGGGGAGCGCACGCAGCCGGAGAAGGCGTTGGACTTCATCGAAGCAGGCACGCCGGGTGACGGGGCACCCCGACCCACTGTAGTAGACGTCCACCGAGACCTCGCCGCCCGCACGGCCGAAGTCGCGGACCACCAGCACCCACGGCCGTCGCCCACCGGAGAGGCAACGCCGTCCACACCGCCCGAGGCCGCCGCCCCGGCATCCACCCACCGCACACATCCCGTCGAAACATGGAGAAAGACCCACACCGCCGCCACCAGGGAGCACCACACCGCGACAACCCAAGCCGGGCAGGACGAGGCAAGGCCACGCCGGCCAGATCCGGGCGGATCCGGCGAACCCCGGCCCACCAGCCGCCAGATCGGAGGAGCTGGCCCCGATCCCAGGGCCGAGCCGGCCGGATCTGACGGGCGGAGCCGTTCCAGGCGACTCTACCCAGGGCAGGCGCGGGGCGACAACGCCGGCGGCCGACGGCCGCCGCAGAGGGCCGGCATCGGCGGCCACCAGGGGAGCAGGGGAAGCGGGCGGCGGCACCCGATGCGGGGTGGGGGGCTCTCCAGAGGCCGAGGCGGGTGCGCGGGGAAGCCCCGCCGCCGCCTACCGCCGCGCGGGCAAGCCCGACAACGGCTGCCGGCGGCGGCGGGGGAGGAGGAGAAGGGGAGGCGGGGAACCGGCGGCGCCTAGGGTTTCGCCCCCGAGTCGCCCGGAGCGGACGACGCGGGGGGTGGTGATGTAAATCCTAGCAAGCTAGTGTGACACTGGCACAGAATCTTTGCTACTCGGCGTAGATCGATCGATCGATCGATCGATCTATCGATCTTGTGCATCGATTTGATTAATCTAATGTGGCAGGGGTGCTCCATTATCTCATGTGCTTTCTTTGGTCTAGCTCCTCTTCCGTAACAGCTATTCCGTTTGATGTTATTAGGGATTTTTGTTGGCAACACTCAATTTCTCCGAGTTAAACATGTTTACAGCATATTTGTTGGTCCAGATAAACAGATATTCTTGACATCTACTACTAACTTGCTTAATCAGGACCCTTCGAGAGTATTAATTAGCAACCATTTGCATGCAGTGCATTTCTGTCCAAACATATACTATACGCACTACGTCCCTACGTCTCTCCTAATGTAATATACTCCTATCACGTACCCGCAAAAAAAAAAAATACTCCTATCACGACTGATTTTTCAGTTTTGATTTGGAAATTTGTGAGCTTGGTACATTCGTATAACACCATGAGTGTCGAGTTTAAGACGTACTAATTATTACTTTGTCAATGTTAATTTAAGATGTAATTATGCTGGCCTATAGCACAACAAAACTACACAGAAGGGATGTATACGTAGGTTGCACATACGACATGAAAACATACGCGAGTTTTGGTACAATATTCCATAAGTAGCCGCACATACATTTTGCAGCCTGTACAAAGAGATCATTTCAATTTTCAAGCACTGAAGCGTCAACTTCTGACATATCGTGTGTTCGAATTCAAATATACCCTTTGACCAAAACTAATTTTGTTAGTTTAATCAATCTTAATTCTTCAATCATCAAGGTCTGATTCTTCTTGTCTATCAATTTCCACAAGTCAGAACTGACAAATGGCATACACAAATTAAGAATTGACGCACACCTAACTTGTTCTTCTCCCAACCATATAATGTTGGTCAAAGAGAAAAGAAACCAAAAAAATGAAATCTTGTTGTCCTTTAGACAAGTATTTATCTGTTCGGTTACACGGTCAACCTGTTTGGCCGGCATGGGCTTCCGCAAGATGTCTTCGATGTTAAAGAAAATAGTACTCAATAATCTCAAGAACAGTTGATATTCTTTCATGCTAAATAAAATGCGTTCATGCAGCACATATTTTTTGGGAAATGGACCGGCTCTTGACATATTTTATTTAATTAGATGTCAAACAAACAGTTGTGGAGATCACGATGGGGAGATTTTCATTTTGTGGTTGATTAATCATTTTCGAGGGTCCTTTAGTATGTCCGCATCAAAAGCCAAATGACCCACGGACGCTTACTTTCTTCCTCGGCTTTTTTGAAACTACAAAGGGGTTTCCATCAATCACGGTCCTAAACTTATTTTATGTTTCCGTTCGAGTAAGTCGTGGGTCACCATAGTACCATACAACGTTATAAAAAAAAGGAAAGCCAACAACTCTTTGCTTATGTTGATTGTAACGTTTGCATATTGGAGGGTTAACTCATGCATTATGGTTACGTTCCTTCTGATGCAATCTAAGCCAATGACCTCTAGCATGTTTATCACCTTTGTTTTAGTTTATACACCGATACCAAACCATCTCCTGGACTTAACTCAGATCAACTGTATGTATATGGCGGCCCACGGAGCTCAGTCGATTGAGAAATAACTTTTTTCACAATAGACTGCCTTGAAAAAATAACAGAAAAAGAAGCAACCGAAAACCCAAAAAAATAGCACGAATTTCTATTCACAATCTGATGGCTATAACATTGGTTGAGCTATGGCTATTTCTCAATCGATTGAGAAATAGCAGACCCAATTATATATACATCTTAGGTGAAGAAATACTACGTCGTAGTGGAGAGTATAATATGAAAAATATAGTTGTAATGTGTACTCCGTATTCTGAACCCGGGACCATTTGCAGTCGGGATGAACAATAAATACGAAAAAGGTGGGGAAACAACTGTTTTAGTAGAAGTTTTTTAGGTGTGTGCAAAAATTTGCGGAATTCTGGCATCGCGGGACCTATGGACAAAAGAAAGGAGCTTTGGAAAATATTCAAAAATATACTAGATTTTTGGAGCATCAATTTTTTTCCAGTGCTCCCCCAATGGCAAAACGACACAAAACTTTGCATGCACCTACAAAATTTAAACATCTTTGGTGCAAAAAAAACATGTTTTTATTTCCAGTGCTCCCCCAGGAATTACTAAGAAAATATAGCTGGAAAATGTGCTCCATATTCAATAGAAGGGCGTGATCACCCCCACCCCACCCCCAAATCTCCCCAGTAGAAGGGCACCAGTTTCCATTGTGAACTGCCAAAATTGCCCCACATTTCGTGCATCGACCATAACTGCTATTTGGCTCACTCCTTTCCGCCTTCTCGTCCCCTTCTTCTTACCACCATCTGACGTTACCGTTTTTTGTGTCTGTCGAGCGAGGAGGAGATCTCAACATGTATAGGTTCTTTAGAGAGAGAGAGAGAGAGAGAGAGAGAGAGAGATGGCTAGCGTGGTGTTGCCGTGTCGGCTGCAGAAACGAGAACACCCACGTCATTGCGACCGAAAAGAGATTAGTTTTGGCACGCGCTTAGCAAATTCTATGCATGTACTCTTTTGGATATGGAAGGAGTAATTAGGATGCATTCTTGTAGTTGTAGGTATGCGCCATGTTTATAATATGAGGAAAAAATGATGTACCTTATGAGAAAGTACCCGGTGAAACCAGGTTACAATGAAAAATTGTGTGGAAACCACATTCAAAAGATCACCAAAATTCTCAAAATAATACAGTGTGTTTGAAAAAAATGATGTACTACGAACATGTGAAATTTGAAGTTCTTACTCATATTCTTTTGTGAGGTAAGAAAAAACAAATTATGCACGAATGTTGATGTACTGTTTATCACTATCCATTGTTGAATTTGGGTTTTCTTTTCATACAACTGGAGTGAATTTGAATTTGAGATTCAAATTTTACGGGCTTCTAGAACATCACCACTCAAACATAATGATTTTTTTCCGAAGTTTTAATCATTAAAACATAGCCTTCACTAGTTTTCACCGTAACTTTGTTGCCACCGATATCCGTCGTGTAGCATGGACGTACTATGGCAAAAAAAGTACGTAGTAGTCAAGCGTACTTTTCTGCCTTATTACACCTTGCCAACACATACGACGCCTTATTGGCATTTCAAGTGCTAGGAGAAACAAATAGAGCTAGAGCATATTATTTTTTATTTTATTTTTGCGAAAAGGACCCCAGATTATATTAAAAGTAAGCAGTGGTACAGTGCACCCCACAGGATAAGGAAATTACAACGAACACTCTGGAGAACCAATCTAGAAACATCACCGACGCGGGATGAGGGCGCGCCGCCGCCGCCGCCACCGCTCCCTTCCGGAGCCGGTGATAACCTTGGTCATGCACACGGACTGTTGACGACGGGAAGTCACCATCCTCGGCCCAGTAGGACCAACACGCCGAAGAAGAACCGGATCGGCAAAGCGCCACCACTTGCGCCGGCTTGAAGAAAGACGAGCACGTCGAGGCGCCCATACCGGCGAGAACCAACAGATCCGGAGTCCACAAAACACACCTACACCTGCACAAGCACAATCATCCAAGCTTGACGGCAGCGCCGAGAGGGCCACCACCATGACGAAGGGGAAGCTGGAAGAACAGAAGGCCTCGCAACACCGGCTCCTCCATCTCACCGATGCCACCTGGCCAGCCACACCACCCGCCCGATCCAGCAGATCGACGGGGAAACAACAATCCGCGCTCCTCGTCGGCACCGAAGACGACGACGAGATGGAGACGGAGCCGGAGAACCCTTATTCGACACGCCGTCCCCATCTCCATCAAGTCGGCTGCGCGTGCAACTCTACCCCTACTAACCCTATATACACCACCCGAACGCAGATCCGGGGTCCCTACCCCCTCCCGCCGCCGACGGCGAGCGGAGGAGGCAGGGGCCCGCGGCCTCGCCGGCGGGATCGAGTGGAAAAAGGAGCGCTCCCTTTCGCCTCCCCAGTCGCGAGAGAGAAGGGGAAAAAAGGGAACCGCTAATATCTAGCTAGAGCATATTATTACCATCTAACTTTAAGTGGTTAGCTATCGGCTTGAAAAATGCCACATCCAGAAACAAGAACCGAGGCTAGCCCCGAGCTCTCTCAGAGTTTAGCAACATCCGGCCGTCCGTTGCGTTTGCTTGATGCGTTTCCGGCCGTCGGATCTCGCTTCTGGACGATCTGGACCGCCGGATCAAAAAACGGCGTTGTAGCAATGAATAGTTACCTCTTGTTCGTGCCACCGCGCGTAATTACCATGCCCCGCCGAGGGCATTTTCATCATTTCACGCGTAGGCGTATAAAAGCCAGCGGCTCCCGTGAACGGCTCCTCCCGCACTCGCGCCTCACCCCTCTCTCTCTCTTTCCAAACCCTAGCCTCCCCCTCCCGCCCGCTCGCTCGATCCCCACTGTCGCCGCCTCGGTCGCCGGCCGATTCCGGCCGCTCCGGTGAGCTCCGGCGCCGCCCAACACACACACGGCTGCTCCTCGACGAGCTCTACTAGCTTCACCGCGTCGATCTACTTTTCCTCGCCTCCTCTGGTCGCCCCCATCAATTTCCCCCACTAGGGTTGATACGTCTCTAACGTATCTATAATTTATGAAGTATTCATACCATGTTTATAACAATTTTATATGGTTTTGGTATGATTTGATTAGAACTAACCCGGACTGACGCTGTTTTCAGCAGAACTACCGTGGTGTTGTTTTTCGTGGAGAAATAAAAGTTCTCGGAATTGGACGAAACTTTTTGATAATTTTTTTTGGACCAAAAGAGACCCCCGAAGTTTCGTGAAAGGAACAGAAGCCTCACGAGGAGCCCACAAGGCAACACGACGCATCCTGGGGGGGCGGGTCGTGTGTTGTTGCCTTGTGGGGCCCTCGTAGCTCCTTTTCGCGTGATTCCAACGCTGAAAAATCCTATAAATAGAGAAACCCCCAGAAATAAACCTAGAACTTCGATGCCGCCGCCGCAAGCCTCTGTACCGAAGAAATACCATCTGGAGCCATGTTCTGGCACCCTGCCGGAGGGGGGAATCATCACCGGAGGCCATCTTCATCATCCCGACGGTCTCCATGACGAGGAGGGAGTATTTCACCCTCGGGGATGAGGGTATGTACTAGTAGCTATGTGTTTGATCTCTCTCTCTCTCTCGGGTTCTTGATTTAGCACGATCTTGATGTATCGCGAGCTTTGTTAATATAGTTGGATCATATGGTGTTTCTTCCCTCTCTATCTTCTTGTGATGAATTGAGTCTTTCCCTTTGAGGTTTCGTTATTGTCGGATTGAATATTTCAGATTTGAGAACACTTGATGTATGTCTTGCATGTGGATACCCGTGGTGACAATGGGATATTCTATTGGTTCACTTGATGTATGTTTTGGTGATCAACTCGCAGATTCCCGTGACCTTGGGGTGATCTAGGCATAGGGGTTGGTTGGACGTTTTCATCTTCTTTTCTCCGATAGAAACTTTGGGGTACTCTTTGAAGTTCTTTGTGTGGATTGAATATTATGAATCTAAAGTTGTTTTGATGCATATCGAATAATCAACTCACGGATACTTGTGGTGACATTGGAGTATCTAGGTGACATTAGAGTTGGTTGATGCGTATCATATGGTGTTATTTTAGTACGAACTCTAGGGCTGTTTGTGACACTTATAGGGATGGCTCAATAGATTGATCGGAAAAGATAACTTTGAGGTGGTTTCATACCCTACAACAATTTTGTCTTATGTTCTTCGCTAATAGGAACTTTGGAGTGATTCTTTATCGCATGTTGAGGGATTGTTATATGATTCAATTATGTTAGCACTGTTGAGAGATTGCACTAGTGAAAGTATGAACCCTAGGCCTTGTTTTCAAGCTTTGCAATACCGTTTGTGCTCACTTTTGTTACTTGCTACCTTGCTGCTTTTTTTTATTTTCAGATTACAAAAACCTATATCTACTATCCATACTACACTTGTATCACCATCTCTTCGCCGAACTAGTGCACATATACAATTTACCATTGTATTGGGTGTGTTGGGGACACAAGAGATTTCTTGTATTTGATTGCAGGGTTGTTTGAGAGAGACCATCTTCATCCTACGCCTCCCACGGATTGATAAACCTTAGGTCATCCACTTGAGGGAAATTTGCTACTGTCCTACAAAACTCTGCACTTGGAGGCCCAACAACATCTACAAGAATAAAAGTTGCGTAGTAGACATCAAGCTCTTTTCTGGCGCCGTTGCCGAGGAGGTGAGTGCTTGAAGGTATATCTTTAGATCTTGCAATTGAATCTTTTAGTTTCTTGTTTTATCACTAGTTTGGTTTATAAAAGAAAACTACCAAAAAAAAGGAATTGAGATTGCCTCACATGCTACATCTATATAATGTCTTTCTTGAAAATGATGGATCGGAAAATTGTGCCCAAGTGTTAGAAAAAGAATTCAATAAAATGTTTGGCATAAAATCTTTGAATGATAAGCATGATTGCAATATTATTAGTATGAATTCATTGAATATCCAAAATGCTAGTAATGATTGCACTAGTCATGATAAAAAGGTTTCTTATAAGCATGTCAATTTTTGTGGAGTGAATAAAATTTGTGAAGACATGCCTTATAGGGATGATAGATTTTGTAAGAAGCATAAACATGATAAAACCAATTGGTGGCTTAAAGTGATAGATAAATTCGCCATGAAATTATGCTCTCTTCATCGCATTACTTGTGAACTTTGCAATAAGGTTGGTCATCTTAATTTTCAATGCATACTTTTTCATGATCAAATCATGGCTAAATATTGTAATGACTTGACCGCCCTTGAACTATATAATGAGATTTATCTATTTTTGGGGTGTGAAGAATTGACACATAAAAATAGTTGGTCTGAAGTATTCATTCTCACAGACGACATTGAAACTAATCTAAAGGAAATCTATATGTTTTGTGTGGTAAATTGCAATGAGAATGCTTATATAGCCAACTATAGAAAGACGGGAAAACAAATAGAATATAAAAGAAATACTAATGAAAGGGTAAAGATTTCCACTTTCCCTCCTATTGTCTCTCGTGATGAAACAGGTGACGAGAAGGAGCTTCCTATCCAACCAATCTCTTCAATAAGAAGCTCGGAAAAATTGATTGAACCCACACATAATGTGGTCAAGAAGAAAAAGAAAAGAAGGAAAAGTAGAGGTAAAGAGGTATCTCTCCCAAATAATGTTGCTCCTATTATTGTTGTGCCTCATGAGAATGAATCAAAAATAGTTGTGGAAGATGATACACTTGATGATGATTTTGTTTTGCCTATTACTTGTTATGATGATTATGATTGGGAAGATAATGATACTTCTTATGATCTTGAAAATCTTTTTGGCACCAACTTGGGAAATTATGATGATAATAATTGTTATACTATTGGTGCTATTTATACTATTGATGAATATAGTGATTGTGCTAATGATATGCAAACCCAGAAGCTTGGGGATGCTATGTTTGATTGGAATGACATGTTTGAGAATTTATTTGCTGAAAATAATGTTTGTCCTAAGCTTGGGGATGTTATGCTTAATGAAGATGATCTTTTTATTCCCCCTACTTTTGATGAGCAAATTTATTATGATGATGGCATGCCTCCTCTCTATGATGATTGCAATAATAATGAAAGTGGATTTGGAGAGGTCATGACTTTATTTAATGATGATTCCACTATTTTGGAAGAGGTTTCAATTGATTATGAAGAGAACAAAGTTGCTACTTATGATGATTATTGTGATGGTACTTATGTTATAAAAAGTAGTGATGATTATTATTATAAAACTTGTCATAATTATGAATACCCTTTTTCTGAACATTACTCTTTTAATGTGGAAACAATTTATAGTATTCAAGTTTCATATGATACACCCACTATTGTGAATGAGAATAAATTTGCTTATGTGGAGAATAAAAAAAATTCTATACTTGCGGATCATGAAAAGAATGCTTTATGTGATAGCTATATTGTTGAATTCATTCATGATGCTACTGAAAATTATTATGAGAGAGGATCATATGCTTGTAGGTGTTGCAATAATATCAAGTTTCCTCTCTATGTGTTGAAAGTTTTGAAGTCATGCTTGTTTTGCCTTCCTATGCTAGTTGATTCTTGCTCCCATAAGTTATTTGCTCACAAAATCCCTATGCATAGGAAGTGGGTTAGGCTTAAATTTGCTTGTCATATGATTCATGATGCTCTCTTTATATTCCAATTCTTTATTCTTATGCGAGTATCATTGAAATCATCATGCCTAGCTAAAAGGCATTAAAGAAAAACGCTTGTTGGGAGACAACCCAATATTTATACCTACTATTTTTCTTGTGTTCACATGATTAAGCTATTGTAGTAATCATGTTTCATATGTTTTCTTTCAATAATGTGCCAAGTAAAGCCTTTGGGATAGTGTGGATGCTTGTTGATTTGATTCTGTGCAAAAACAGAAACTTTTGCGTCCAGTGCTGGAATTTATATTCTGTACTGGAGAGTGAGAAAATTCTGAAATTTTTACAGAGTATTGGGTTACAAATTGTTTAAGTTGTCCTAATGTTTCAGATTTTTTGGAGGTACAAAAGTATGCTTTTTAATTCGCTCTCTACATGCTGTTCTGTTTTTGACAGATTCTGTTTTTTATTGCATAGTTTGCTTGTTTTAGTGTTTCCATATCTTATATTGAGTAATATAAATTGTGGAAATGATAGAATATAGTAGGAATTATGTGAGAACAATTATGAGTCTTGTCTTGACAGTACCTAAGTGGATGATTTATTTTTATCATACTAACCTATCTCACAAGTTCCGTTAAGTTTTGTGTGATTGAAGTTTACAAGTTTTGGGTGAGATATCGATATGAGGAGAATAAGGAGCGGAAAGACCCTAAGCTTGGGGATGCCCAAGGCACCCCAAGGTAAAACTCAAGGAAGACTCAAGCGTCTAAGCTTGGGGATGCCCCGGAAGGCATCCCCTCTTTCGTCTTCAACACTATCGGTAACCTCACTTGGAGCTATATTTTTATTCATCACATAATATGAGTTTTGCTTGGAGCATCATTTTCTTTTGTTGTTATTTTCTTGGTGTTATAAATAATCATGTTTTTTATCTTTTAGTTCAATAAAATGCCAATTATAGCCTTTACCATGCTCAGTTTACAAGTTCATGTGTTGCTTTTTGAAAACAGAAATTTTTCTGTTATGTCCAGAATATTCCTGAATAGTCAGAACATGATAAAATCTAAAAAATTTACACAGTAAGTATGCATGAGTTCTCTGTCACGTGGTAATTTTTCAGAATTTTTGGAGTTAGGGAAGTATGAATTTTAAATCCCCCTTTACAGATTGTTTTGTTTTGGCAGATTTCGGTTATGGTTGCATTGTTTGCATATGTTTACTTGTTTAATGATTCTATTTGAGGATAGGAGTATTAAATATGCAGAGGCATTTAGTATGCAATGTTTAATTATAATTTTAGTGATTTGCTACAGTAGAGAATGTTAAGGTTTTGAGTTGATTTATACTAACTTATCTCACGAGTTCTTGTTGAGTTTTGTGTGGATGAAGTTTTTAAGATTTAGGAGAAGCCACGATATAAGAGGAATTAAGGAGACACAAGAGCTCAAGCTTGGGGATGCCCAAGGCACCCCAAGATAACATTCCAAGAAGTCTCAAGCAACTAAGCTTGGGGATGCCCCGTTAGGCATCCCACCTTTCTTCATCAACACCTATCAGTTAGCCTAAGTTTTTACTTGATCACATGACATGTGCTATTCTTGGAGTGTCCTTTTATTTTCGTTTTGTTTGCTGTTTGAATAAAATTATCAAGATCTGAAATCTTTATTTAGAGAGAGTCTTCACATAGCTACTTAATTGTTTAACTACTCATTGTTCTTCACTTAAATCTTTTGGAGTAGTTTGTCATTCACTCCCGTGCTTCACTTATATCCTAAGAGTGAATTGTTGAATGAATTGAATATCATAAATCTGAAATTATATATGCTTCATATGCTTGTCCCATGGGGGGTAATGACTTCACAAATAAGAAGTATAAGTGGTAAAATTTATTGAAAGTTAGCAAACATAGTATTGGTCACTTGAACAATTCATGAAAGAATATTGAAGGAAGAGAGATTTCACATATAAATATACTATCTTGGACATCTTCTATGATTGTGAGCCCCCATTAATTATTTTCAACCTTGATCAAGTAGTTGATGTTGGACAAGGAAGACAACGTAATGGGTTATGTTTGCTTATATTCACATAGAAGTTATATGGTTTTGGATCCTCTAACATGTGGTGCTTACCCCCTATCTTTTTCTAGCCAAAATTCCGCACTAAGTAGAGATACTACCTGTGCATCCAAAAACCCTTAAACCCAGTTTCTTGCCATGAGCTTCCACTATATCTACCTATGGATTGAATAAGATCCTTCAAGTAAGTTGTCATCGGTGCAAAATAATAAAGTTCGCAATCACAAGGGGCAATATAAAGTGACGTTCCTTTACATTAAGAGCTTGCACATCCAAAAATAAAAAGCGCATGACAACCTCTGCTTCCCTCTGCGAAGGGCCTATCTTTTACTTTATGTATTTACTTTTATGCAAGAGTCAATAGTGTTCTTCTCTATTCCATTTTTATTTTCTCTCTTGGCAAGCATCATGTGGTGGGGAAAGATCCAGGCAGATATACCCCGTTGAATATAGGTGATCATGAGTTATTATTGTTGACATTATCCATGAGATAAATAAGTTGGGAGGCAAAACATTAAACCCCTATCTTCCTATGTGTTTGACTGAAACGATTTGTTCTAAAAATATGCTTTGAGTGTCAGCAATCATGGAAGACTATATGATAGTTGAGTATGTGGAATTTGCTAAATCAAAGCTCTTACATAGACACTTCCTGAAAATAAGATGAATTGCAATTGTTTGATGACTGAGAACATAGTTTGTTAGTTTTCAAGAAAGTTTATGGTCTATACTTTAACATGTGAATAGCTTGCTACTTGATCATGAGAAGTTTTATGAGAAATGAGCTACTGTTTATGATATATAATGATGCTAGAAAAAGTGATTGAATTATCATTGATCAAACTTATGCACTATGCTAGCATTCACACTTCATTAATTATTTCTTTTATCATTTACTGATGTCTACTACACAACTTGTTCTTGTAGACTCGTGTTGGGCCTCCAAGCGCAGAGGTTTGTAGGACAGTAGCAATTTTCCCTCAAGTGGATGACCTAAGGTTTATCAATCCGTGGGAGGCGTAGGTTGAAGATGGTATCTCTCAAGCAACCCTGCAACCAAATACAAGAAATCTCGTGTGTCCCCAACACACCCAATACAATGGTAAATTGTATAGGTGCACTAGTTCGGCGAAGAGATGGTGATAAAAGTGTAGTATGGATAGTAGATATAGGTTTTTGTAATCTGAAAATATAAAAACAGCAAGGTAGCAAAAAGTAAACGGGCATAAAAACGGTATTGCAATGCTTAGAAACAAGGCCTAGGGTTCATACTTTCACTAGTGCGATCTCCCAACATTGTTGACATAGTTGAATCATATGTAAATCCCTCACGTCCGACAAAGAGTTCACTCCAAAGTCACAAATAGCGGAGAACAAACGAAGAAATTGTTGTAGGGTATGAAACCACCTCAAAGTTATCCTTCCCGATCAATCTTATGATCCATCCCCATTAATTGTCATGGACAGCCCTAGAGTTCGTACTAGAATAACACCTTAAGATACACATAAACCAAAACCCTAATGTCACCTAGGCACTCCAATGTCACCACGAGTACCCACGGGTTTGATTATACGATATGCATCACACAATCTCAGATTCATCTATTCAAACCAACAGAAAGAACTTCAAAGAGTGCCCCAAAGTTTTTACCGGAAAGTCAAGACGAAAACGTGTGCCAACCCTTATGCATAAATCCCCAAGGTCACGGAACCCGCAAGTTGATCACCAAAACATACATCAAGTGACTCAAGTGAATATCCCATTGTCACCACAAATATCCATATGCAAGACATACATCAAGTGTTCTCAAATCCTTAAAGACTTAATCCGATAAGAAAACTTCAAAGGGAAAACTCAATTCATCATAAGAAGATAGATAGGGGAAAACTCCATATGATTCATCTATATCAACAAAGCTCGCGATACATCAAGATCGTGCCATCTCAAGAACACGAGAGAGAGATCAAATACATAGCTACTGGTAGAAACCCTCAGCCCCGAGGGTGAACTACTCCCTCCTCGTCATGGAGACCGCCGGGATGATGAAGATGGCCTCCGGTGATGCTTTCCCCCCTCCGGCAGGGTGCTAGAAAAGGGCTGTACATGAGATCGTGGAGGTACAGAGGCTTGCGGCGGCGTAAAAACTCATCTAGGTTAACTTTCGGGGGTTTCTGAATATATAGGATTTTTCACCGTTGGAATCACGTCAGACGGAGCCACGTGGGCCCCACGAGGTACCAGGGCGCGCCTGGGGGGGTGGCGCGCCCTGGTGCCTCGTGGGCACTGGGTGGCCCCCCTCCAGTGGGTCTTGGTTCCATTATTTTTTATTCGTTCCATAAAAAATCTCCAAAAAGTTTCATCCAATTCCAAGAACTCTTATTTCTGCACAAAAAACAACACCATGGCAATTCGCTGAAAACAGCATCAGTCCGGGTTAGTTCTAATCAAATCATACCAAAACCATATAGAATTGTTATAAATATGGCATGAATACTTCATAAATTATAGATACGTTGGAGACGTATCAGCATCCCCAAGCTTAATTCCTGCTCGTCCTCGAGTAGGTAAATGATAAAAGAAATAATTTATGAAGTGTGAATGCTAGCATAGTGCATAAGTTTGATCAATGATAATTTCAATCACTTTTCCTAGCATCATAACAGCAACCTTTTCTCATAAAAGTCATCGTGATAAAGTAGCAATTAAAAACAGAAATTTTGATGTGGAATGCTACCTGTCATAATCATCATATAATATTTTCTTTTGTTGCATGGGCATTGGACTTGCATGATTCAAAGCAAGATAATTATTATAACAGCAATATTTATTATCATAAAACTTCTCATGAGCAAGTAACAATTCATCACAACAATGAAGTATAAGGCATAAACTTTCTTGGAAACTAACAAACTACTCTAGTCAACAATGCAATTGCAATTCATCATATTTTCAGGAAGGGTCTCATGTTGGAGCTTTTTAGCAAGTTCACATACTCAACCATCATTTAGTCTTCTATGATTGCTAACACTCACGACATATATATGGAGCAAAAGTTTCAGCCAAACACATAGAAAGAAAGGGGCTTGTGATTTTGCCTCCCAACTTATTCACCTCAAGGGTGATGTCAACAATAATAACTCATGATCACTCATATCCAACTGGATATATGTGCCTAGATCTTTCCCCACCACATGATGCTTGCAAAAGAGAAAAATAAAAAGGAAGTAGAGGAGAACACTATTGACTCTTGCATAAAAAGTAAATACATAAAAGTAAAGGATAGGCCCTTCGCAGAGGGAAGCAGAGGCTGTCATGCGCTTTTTGTTGTTGGATGCACAAGCCCTTAATGCAAAGGAACGTCACGTTATATTGCCCCTTGTGATAGCAACCTTTATTATGCAGTCCGTCGCTTTTATTTCTTTACCATCACAAGTTCGTACAACGCTTATTTCCCTTACAATAAAAGTTCAGACATATTTAGAGGCAATTTTTATTGCTTTTCGCACCGATGACAACTTACTTGAAGGATCTTATTCAATCCATAGGTAGATATGGTGGACACTCATGGGAAGAAACTGGGTTTAAGGGTTTTGGATGCACAAGTAGTATCTCTACTTGGTGCGGATTTTTGGCTAGCAAAGATATTGGGAAAGCACCACATGTTGGAGGATCTATAACAATATAATTTCTATGTGAATATGAACAAACATAATTCATTACGTTGTCTTCCTTGTCCAACGTCAACACTTTGACATAAAATACTTAATGGGGGCTCACAATCATAAAAGATGTCCAAGATAGTATATTTGCATGTGAATCTTCTCTTCCCTTATTAACTTTTTCATGAATTGCATCATTGACTAATGCTATGCTTGTTAACCTCCAATAAATTTTACCACTTATACTTTTCTTTATGTAATGTCATTACTTTCCATAAGATTAGCATATGATCTCTTTCATTATTTTCATTGCAAGGAATCACACTTATCATATCCAATGATCTATATGAAAGTTTTTATTATATCCCTCTCGAATATTCATCATCTTGGGACCAAATTCATATCTTGTGCAAATTACCATTACTATTATTAACTCTCAAAAAGATATAAGTGAAGCATGAGAATTAATGACAAACTACTCCAAAATATATAAGCGAAGATCAATGAGTAGTGAAACAATTAAGTAGCTATGTGAGGACTCTCTCTCATTTAAAAACTTTCAGATCTTGATATTTTATTCAAACAGCAAGCAAAACAAAGACACAACCAAGTATAGCACACATTATGTGAACGAGTAAAAACTTGGGTTCAATCGAGACTAACCGATAGTTGATGAAGAAAAGTGATGGGATGCCTACCGGGGCATCCCCAAGCTTGAATGCTTGATACTTCTTGGAATATTAACTTGGGGAGCCTTGGGCATCCCCAAGCTTGAACTCTTGTGTCTCGTTAATTCTTCTCATATAGTAGTTTCCCTAAGTTTCAAAAACTTCATCCACACAAAACTTGACAAGAACTTGTGAGATATGTTAGTATAAATCCACTCAAAACCTCGACATTCTCTACGGTAGCAAATCACAAAAATTATAATTAAACAATGCATACAAAATGCCTCTTCATATTTAATACTCCTATCCTCAAATAGAAACATTAAACACGCAAACATATGCAAACAATGCAACTATAACAGCAATCTGCTAAAACAGAACAGTCTGTAAAGAGTGAATAAGAATTCATACTTCCCTAACTCCAAAAATTCTGAAAAATTACCACGTGCCAGAGAACTCATGCATTCTTACCGTGTAAAAATTTCAAATTTTTATCATGTTCTGACTATTCAGGAATATTCTGGGTATAACAGAAAACTTTCTGTTTTCAAACAGCAACACATGAACTTGCAAACTGAGCATGGTAAAGGCTATAATTGTCATTTTATTGAACTAAAAGATACAAAACATGATTATTGAACACCAAGCAAATATCAACAGAAGAAAATGATGCTCCAAGCAAAACTCATATTATGTGACGAATAAAAATATAGCTCCGAGTGAGGTTACCGATAGTGTTGAAGACGAAAGAGGGGATGCCTTCCGGGGCATCCCCAAGCTTATTTGCTTGGGTGTTCCTTGAATTTTACCTTGGGGTGCCTTGGGAATCCCCAAGCTTAGGGTCTTGCCACTCCTTATTTTCCTCATATCGATATCTCACCCAAAACTTAAAAACTTCAATCACACAAAACTTAACGTAACTTCGTGAGAACGGTTAGTATGATAAAGAATAAACCATCACTTAGGTACTGTCCAAGACAAGATTCACAATTTTTCCCATGTAATAACTACTGTATTCTATCATTTCCACAATTTATATCTCATAATATAAGCTATGGAAACATTAAAACAAGCAAAATGTGCATTGAAATCAGAATCTGTCAAAAACAGAACAGTCTGTAATGATCTGAGTAACTACCATACTTCTGGAACTTTAAAAATTCTGAAAAATTGGGACAACGTCAACAATTTTCATATAAATACTTTGTAAAAAATTTAGAATTTTTGGACGCTCCAGTAAAATCTGGGAAATTAAGCACTGGAGGTAAAAGTTTCTGTTTTTGCACAGAATTGAATCAACAAGTATCCACAGTATCCCAAAGGTTTTGCTTGGCACTTTATTGAAACAAAACATATAAAACATGATTAATACAGTAGCTTAATCATGTGAACACACAAAAACATTAGGTATAAGTATTGGGTTGTCTCCCAACAAGCGCTTTTCTTTAATGCCTTTTAGCTAGCCATGATGATTTCAATGATGCTCACATAGAAGTAAAGAATTGAAACATAACGGGAGCATCATGAATCATATGTTCCTCTCTCATAATAATTTTCAGTGGCATCATGAATGGATTCATCAATATGGCTATCACATAAAGTATTCTTTTCATGATCCACAAGCATAGAATTTTTATTACTCTCCACATAAGCACATTTCTTCTCATCAATAGGAGTAGGAGTATCATGTGAAACTTGAATACTATAAATTGTTTCCACATTAAAAGAGTAATGTTCAGTAAAAGGGTAATCATAATTATGACAAGTTTTATAAATATAATCATCACTACTTTTTATAACATAAGTATCATCACAATAATCATCATAAGTAGGAGGCATGCAATCATCATAACAAATTTGATCATTCAAAGTAGGGGGACTAAAAAGATCATCTTCATTAAGCATAGCATCCCCAAGCTTGGGAAAAACATTAATTGCAGCAAATAAATTCTCAAACATGTCATTTTGATCAATCATAGTATCCCCAAGCTTGTGGCTTGGCATATCATAAGCATAATCACGCTCATCATTAATAGTATGAATAGCACCAATAGTATAACAATTATTATCATCACAATTTTCTAAGTTGGTGCCAAAAATATTTTCAAGATTATAAGAAGTATCATTACTTTCCCAGTCATAATCATCATAATGAGTAATAGGCATAACAAAATCATCCTCAACAATTCCTTCAGACATTGTGCCATAAGACAAAGAAACAATATCATCATCAAGTGTATCATCTTCCACAATTGTTTTTGATTCATTCTCATGAGGCAGAACAATAATAGGAGCAACATTATTTGGGAGAGATACCTTTTTACCTCTACTTTTTCTTCTTTTCTTCTTCTTCACCACATCATGTGTGGGTTTAATCAATTTTTTCGAGCTTCTTATTGGTGAGATTGGTTGAATAGGAAGCTCCTCCTCGTCACCTATTTCATTATGAGAGAAAATAGGGGGATATTGGGAAACCTCTTCCCCTTCATTAGTATTCTCTTCATCTTCTATTTGTTTTCTTGTCTTTAAATAATTGGCAATATAAGGATTCTCAATGCAATTTACCGCACAATACATATAAATTTCCTCTAGATCAAAATCAAGAAATCTCTTGAGATTATATTCTGGAATATCCCTAGTTATACGTTTCATTTCTTAACACCCCAGAAGCAGACTAAGTTCATTATGATGCACAAGGGTAATCAAGTTATCACAAATTTTGGACACAATTCGATCATGAAACAATTTGCATTGGAGATTTAAATGACCACGTTCATTGCAAAGTTCACAAGGATGGCGAGAAAAATTAAATCTTTCAGCACAATCATCTAGCCTCTCTTGCAACCCTTTAGTTTCTAAATACTTATGCCTCTTACAAAATCTATTTTCCCTTTTTGGTATGCATTTGGACTCCCAATTCACTCCACAAAAATTGACATCCTTATAAGAAACATTTTTGTCATGACTAGTGCAATCATCATTAGTATTTTGGATATGCATAGAATTCATACTAACAACATTGCAATCATGCTAATCATTCAAAGATTTTATGGCAAACATTTTATTGAATTCTTCTTCTATCAACTGAGCACAATTATCGGAATCCTTATTTTCAAGAAAGACATTATAAAGACGAATAATATGAGGCAACCTCAATTCCATTTTTTTTGTAGTTTTCTTTTTATAAAACCAAACTAGTGATAAAACAAGAAACTTAAAGATTCAATTGCAAGATCTAAAGATATACCTTCAAGCACTCACCTCCCCGGCAACGGCGCCAGAAAAGAGCTTGATGTCTACTACACAACTTGTTCTTGTAGACTCGTGTTGGGCCTCCAAGCGCAGAGGTTTGTAGGACAGTAGAAATTTTCCCTCAAGTGGATGACCTAAGGTTTATCAATCCGTGGGAGGCATAGGTTGAAGATGGTATCTCTCAAGCAACCCTGCAACCAAATACAAGAAATCTCTTGTGTCCCCAACACACCCAATACAATGGTAAATTGTATAGGTGCACTAGTTCGGCGAAGAGATGGTGATAAAAGTGTAGTATGGATAGTAGATATAGGTTTTTGTAATCTGAAAATATAAAAACAGCAAGGTAGCAAAAGGTAAATGGGCATAAAAATGGTATTGCAATGCTTAGAAATAAGGCCTAGGGTTCATACTTTCACTAGTGCGATCTCCCAACATTGTTGACATAGTTGAATCATATGTAAATCCCTCACGTGCGACAAAGAGTTCACTCCAAAGTCACAAATAGCGGAGAACAAACGAAGAAATTGTTGTAGGGTATGAAACCACCTCAAAGTTATCCTTCCCGATCAATCTTATGAGCCATCCCCATTAATTGTCACGGACAGCCCTAGAGTTCGTACTAGAATAACACCTTAAGATACACATCAACCAAAACCCTAATGTCACCTAGGCACTCCAATGTCACCACGAGTACCCACGGGTTTGATTATACGATATGCATCACACAATCTCCGATTCAACTATTCAAACCAACACAAAGAACTTCAAAGAGTGCCCCAAAGTTTCTACCGGAAAGTCAAGACGAAAACGTGTGCCAACCCTTATGCATAAATCCCCAAGGTCACGGAACCCGCAACTTGATCACCAAAACATACATCAAGTGACTCAAGTGAATATCCCATTTTCACCACAGATATCCATATGCAAGACATACATCAAGTGTTCTCAAATCCTTAAAGACTCAATCCGATAAGAAAACTTCAAAGGGAAAACTCAATTCATCACAAGAAGATAGAGAGGGGAAAACTCCATATGATTCATCTATATCAATAAAGCTCGCGATACATCAAGATCGTGCCATCTCAAGAACACGAGAGAGAGATCAAAGACATAGCTACTGGTACAAACCCTTAGCCCCGAGGGTGAACTACTCCCTCCTCGTCATGGAGACCATCGGGATGATGAAGATGGCCTCCGGTGATGCTTTCCCCCCTCCGGCAGGGTGCCGGAAAAGGGCTGTAGATGAGATCGTGGAGGTATAGAGGCTTGCGGTGGCGTAAAAACTCATCTAGGTTAACTTTCGGGGGTTTCTGAATATATAGGATTTTTCAGCGTTGGAATCACGTCAGACGGAGCCACGTGGGCCCCATGAGGTACCAGGGCGCGCCTGGGGGGTGGCGCGCCCTGGTGCCTCGTGGGCACTGGGTGGCCCCCCTCCAGTGGGTCTTGGTTCTAGTATTTTTTATTTGTTCCATAAAAAATCTCCAAAAAGTTTCATCCAATTCCAAGAACTTTTATTTCTGCACAAAAAACAACACCATGGCAATTCTGCTGAAAACAGCGTCAGTCCGGGTTAGTTCTAATCAAATCATACCAAAACCATATAGAATTGTAATAAACATGGCATGAATACTTCATAAATTATAGATACGTTGGAGACGTATCATTTACCTACTCGAGGACGAGCAGGAATTAAGCTTGGGGATGCTGATACGTCTCCAACGTATCTATAATTTATGAAGTATTCATGCCATGTTTATAACAATTTTATATGGTTTTGGTATGATTTGATTAGAACTAACCCGGACTGACGCTATTTTCAGCAAAACTATCGTGGTGTTGTTTTTTGTGCAGAAATAAAAGTTTTCAGAATTGGACGAAACTTTTTGACAATTTTTTTGGACCAAAAGAGACCCCCGAAGCTTCGTGGAAGGACCAGAAGCCTCACGAGGAGCCCACAAGGCAACACGGCGCGCCCTTGGGGGGGTCATGTGTTGTTGCCTTGTGGGGCCCTCATAGCTCCTTTTCGCGTGATTCCAACGCTGAAAAATCCTATAAATAGAGAAACCCCAAGAAATAAACCTAGAACTTCGACGATGCCGCCGCAAGCCTCTGTACCGAAGAAATACCATCTGGAGCCCTGTTCCGGCACCCTGCCGGAGGGGGGAATCATCACCGGAGGCCATCTTCATCATCCCGGCGGTCTCCATGACGAGGAGGGAGTAGTTCACCCTCAGGGCTGAGGGTATGCACTAGTAGCTATGTGTTTGATCTCTCTCTCTCTCTCTCGTGTTCTTGATTTAGCACGATCTTGATGTATCGCGAGCTTTGTTAATATAGTTGGATCATATGGTGTTTCTTCCCTCTCTATCTTCTTGTGATGAATTGAGTCTTTCCCTTTGAGGTTTCG
This sequence comes from Elymus sibiricus, assembly GCA_039707655.1. Classification (NCBI taxonomy): domain Eukaryota; kingdom Viridiplantae; phylum Streptophyta; class Magnoliopsida; order Poales; family Poaceae; genus Elymus; species Elymus sibiricus. The sequence continues at coordinate 311,714,301 of CM077674.1, forward strand.
TTATTGTCGGATTGAATATTTCAGATTTGAGAACACTTGAGGTATGTCTTGCATGTGGATACCCGTGGTGACAATGAGGTATTCTATTGGTTCACTTGATGTATGTTTTGGTGATCAACTCGCGGATTCCTGTGACCTTGGGGTGATCTAGGCATAGGGGTTGGTTGCACGTTTTCATCTTCTTTTCTCTGATAGAAACTTTGGGGTACTCTTTGAAGTTCTTTGTGTGGATTGAATATTATGAATCTGAAGTTGTTTTGATGCATATCAAATAATCAACTCACGGATACTTGTGGTGACATTGGAGTATCTAGGTGACATTAGAGTTGGTTGATGCGTATCATATGGTGTTATTTTAGTACGAACTCTAGGGCTGTTTGTGACACTTATATGGATGGCTCAATAGATTGATCGGAAAGGATAACTTTGAGGTGGTTTCGTACCCTACAACAATTTCGTCTTATGTTCTCTGCTAATAGGAACTTTGGAGTGATTCTTTATCGCACGTTGAGGGATTGTTATATGATTCAATTATGTTAGCACTGTTGAGAGATTGCACTAGTGAAAGTATGAACCCTAGGCCTTGTTTACAACAATTGCAATACCGTTTGTGCTCACTTTTGTTACGTGCTACCTTGCTGTTTTTTTATTTTCAGATTACAAAAACCTATATCTACTATCCATACTACACTTGTATCACCATCTCTTCGCCGGACTAGTGCACCTATACAATTTACCATTGTATTGGGTGTGTTGGGGACACAAGAGATTTCTTGTATTTGATTGCAAGGTTGTTTGAGAGAGACCATCTTCATCCTACGCCTCCCACGGATTGATAAACCTTAGGTCATCCACTTGAGGGAAATTTGCTACTGTCCTACAAAACTCTGCACTTGGAGGCCCAACAACGTCTAAAAGAATAAAAGTTGCGTAGTAGACATCAAGGGTTTCGGTGGTGGAGGTGGACCTCGCCTGTGGCGGCCACCTGCTCATTACCCCGGTCATCTCCGCCCCTGGTGGTGCTCCTGGAAGTGCTATACATCACCTCCCTGCCTCCTTGGCCGCTTCGGTGCCCGTGGCGTTCGTGCTCATCGGCAGGACGATGCAAGGGGCAACTCTGACACGGCGGCGTGGATGTGCGGTGTAGAAATCGGTTCCTCGCCGGTTGGACGGCGTTCAGGCGCAACCCCGGCGCCCACTGAGTACTGCCTCGGCACAATCTTGCTACTTGTGAGCTGCGTTGGTAATTCCCTGAAGAGGAAGGGAGATGCAGTACAGTAGAGATAAGTATTTCCCTCAGTTAAGAACCAAGGTTATCAATCCAGTAGGATAACCAAGCAAAATTCCGTTAAAGCGCACCTGCACACACAAGAGCAAACACTTGCACCCAACACGAATAAGAGGGTTGTCAATCCTCTTAGCGGTTATTTGCAAGGATTAAATCTTATCGAGGTAAATAGATAAACTAAACTACTAATTAAAATAAAAGTAAATAAATTGCAGCAAGGTATTTTTAGGTTTTTATATAATAAAGATAGACCCGGGGACCATAGTTTTCACTAGAGGCTTCTCTCTTGAGCACATAAGCATACAGTGGGTAAACAAATTACTGTTGGGCAATTGATAGAAAAGCAAATAATTATGACGGATTCATGACAATGATCATGTATATAGGCATCACGTCCGAGACAAGTAGACCGACTCCAGCCTGCATCTACTACTATTACTCCACCCATCGACCGCTATCCAGCATGCATCTAGGGTATTAAGTATGAAACAGAGTAACGCCTTAAGCAAGATGACATGATGTAGAGAAGCAAATTCAAGCAATATGAATAAACCGCATCTTTTTATCCTTAATGGCAACAATACAAATACGTGTCATGCCCCTTTCTGTCACTGGGATTGAGCACCGCAAGATTGAAGCCATCACAAAGCACCTCTCCCATTGCAAGATACATTAATCTAGTGGGCCAAACTGTAGGGGGACGTAGCAGAAAACAAAAAATTTCCGACCTACGCACCAGCCCAGGACCACTATGGAGACTGCATACAAGGTCTGATCTTTTTCGTTACCGACTCGTAGCGCAGCGGAAGTAGAGTCGATGACGATCGACGGTGCAGATCCCCGCAGCTAGGATTTACAACCTCCCAACCGCGAGGATGTACTCCCTCGTCAGCTCACCGGACGGATCTCCGGGCAGCCCTTCGGGAGGCCTCTGGACAGTCCCTCGGATAGTCCCACCGGACGGATCCTCGGACAGCCCTCCGGGAGGCCTCACGGACAGCCCTTCGGGAGGACCCTCGAAACTCGGACGGTCACTCGGACAGCCCTTCGGGAGGCACTCTCGAACTAAGGCCGAAACTACGATCTCTCTACAAAGTTGCACACATACGGTGTCATCAATCCGGCAGGACTTCGCCGTCCAGAACTAGTTCCCACCAGAACCCAGACAACCTTTCGGCTCTACGAAACTATTTCGCTGGGAGGGAGAGAGAAAGCCAGATAATTGCATGGCAGTGTATGAGAACTCATGTGAGAACTTGGATGAAAATGGAGACCACCCTCCACCCCTATTTATAGGGTGAGAAGAGATGGGAAAATACCAAAATGCCGTCAGATATTTTCACACTATTCATAATAGTGTTTCCACTATTCATAATAGTGATCCCACTGTTTATGAGATATTTTCTCTCAATAGTGTTTCCACTATTCATAATAGTGTTTCCACTATTCGCGAGATATTTTCTCCCAATAATGTTTCCACTATTCATAATAGTGTTTCCACTATTCGTGAGATATTTTCTCCCATTAGTGTTTCCACTATTCATAACACTATTCATGAAAAAAATTTCATCGGCTGTTTAATCCGAAAAAAATTCCTGAAGGCCTAGAACATTTCCGGCACCCCTTAAAATAATTTTGGACGCGTTCCGAAACATTTCTGGATCAATGATTTTCATCAGCGAAAAAGCAACCAAAGCATTTCCGGCAGCTCCGGAACATTTCTGGGTTTTTTCTCCGAAAAAATCCCAGAAGTTCCCAGAATAATTCTGGCACCCTCTAAGAATTTCCAGGCATGTGCCGAAACCATTTTGACTTAATGGTATACTCCGAAACAACCTTTCGGTTTTACCAAAACTATTCCGGTGTTCTCTCTCCGGAACTCTTCCGTTGTCTCCGAAACAATTCCGGTGACTTTCTCTCAGACTCCCTGTCTAGTATTCAGCAGATAGATGACCCTTAAGCGTGTGACCCTATAGGTTCGATGAAGTATAGACATGACCCGGAACACTTTCGGATCAATGATCAACATCGGAGTCGTGGACACCCATATTGACCCCTATACCCACACGAATGAATATTCGAGTGAACCCCCAGTTGCCGTGTGCTATTCCTGTTGCTTCGCGATATGTTACAAATACCCGAGGTGAGATTTATCATCATCCCCGTGGATCAACAACTTGTCCACTATGCCAGTTGCCTCGTTACCGGTTTTGTTCTGTTTTCTCGTACCCGTGTTCCGGCATCCCCGTGATCAAATCACATTGTGTCTGGCCAGACGATGATGGATACCGTAACACCGAGAGGGCCCAGAGATATCTCTCCATCGTCGGAGGAGCAAATCCCAATCTTGAGCTATCAAGTCCCTTGTCATACTTTCCCATGAACCCGTAAGCCGCCGTAATAGCCACCCAGTTACGGATGACGTTTAACAAACCCCAAAGTTCATGAATCAAGCATGAAGAAACTCGATACTCTCATGGTCTAATTAATTATGCAAACGTTAACTTCTCTGTGTTATTAACCATTAACTTGTGACGAATGTATCTCATAGCATAACATCAATTCGGGTCGATTCAACACAAGTGTTCTCCTAACATTGTGCCCTCAAAGTTGCCGACATAGTCATGCCCGTGATCAGGAAAACAGAACCATCATGCAACACTTGAGCTAGTCTTAGAGGCCAGACTAGGAATACATTTTACCGTTTATTATTCCACACGTGCATATGAGTCTTCCTTCGAGCCTCGTGGTTATTGCAGACTCGAGAACCATAGCAGTTATAGCATGGAACATAAACATAATTATGAACATGGAGATAAACAATAACATATATTATTGCCTCTAGGGCATATCTCCAACAGACTCCCACTTGCACTAGAGTCAATAATCTAGTCAATGCTAATGCACTTTACACCTATGGCATACCGGTGTAAAAAATGCTTCGCTTGTGGTATAGCCTGATGTCCTACGGATCTGACAACTTCAGTTCCGTGTGTATCTTTGCATCTCCTCGCGTTTTCACGTTTTCACAAAATTCATATTTTGTGTGGACTTGGCTTTGTATATATGTGAATCACAGGTCAAACCTTGATTCCTCAGACTGAATTCAATATATTCTTTGTCGCTTCCAAAGCGTCAACATATTTAGCCTTTGTTATAGAATTCGCCACAGTAACCTGTTTGGAACGATTTCCAAACACCGTGCCACCATATCATGTATTACACAAAACCCTTAACTTAAATCGAAAATCGCATGGAGTATTGATGAAGACTGTATCGATGCAATTACTTACAACGAGCACTTCATAATGTCTGCTTGCGAGAAAACATGTCATCAGTGCTACTTTAGTACTTAATGACATTTTCCATTGTTGTCCTATGATCAGTACTTTGATCACTTTGGTATGTATACTCGCAACAACTTTGGGAGTATCGGACATATCTGGTTGTTTTGCATACCATGGAATACATGATTAATCCAAACACAAGAGTGTGTGGAATCTCCATCATGTATTTTGCTCATCAGTGTTTTGGGACACCGAGTCTTGCAAAAACCCTTTCCATGTGACTTCGACAAGAATCACTCCTCGGCGTTCTTATGCTAAATTGTTTTAGCATCTTGTCAATATGTATTTTTTGGCTTAGCCTATTAGGCAATTCTATCTCGTAGATAAATATGCCTAATATCAAGGCTATTTATCCCAAGCACTTCATCAAAAAACTATTTTCAATGTAGTCCTAATTCGTGTCAAGAAATTTATATTATTTCCAATCAACAATGTGTCAAGCACACAAGGTTTTTTAGAAATATTATTATGCTCCCACTTACTTTCTTGTAATCACAAGCATCTTCGTTATCCATTGATGAAATCAAACTCTTTTGACTATTTCATCAAAAACGAAGATTCCAACTCCATTTTGCTCTCTTCTGTCCATTGCTGGAACTCTTAAGTTTGCATACTTACTAGCATCCTCTGGATCGACAAAACACTTCAGACTGTATCACATACAAGTCCTAGTTTGTATTTCCATTTCATGGAAATCCTTTTGGCATCCATGTTTCATATCTCAAGATTAAAATATGTATTAATTGCTAGTTTAACCCGATCTGACTTTAAGCATCGCTATGGTGAGACAACCTCATCGTAGTCAACTCCTTGAACTTGTTATTGCAACAAGTCGAGCTTTATGGATAAAACATTTTATCCACATCAGTTTATACTTCCATTAATGTTTGTTAGACTCCAAGTCTTCCGAAGTGTTTATCAAGATATAATCTTGAATCATTTATGGAAACTATCTCGGATTATATTGGCATTTAGCCAATTCCGGAGTCACGGCTCATCAACTCTTCCTTGTGTATCGTAGTTATACTGTTGTCTAACAACAATATCTCGCTTGCGCACCTGAGAGGTTTGCACGAGTTTTGCCTACGTGGTTCAGTTGCAAGTTCGACCGAAGTCCATACATCTCATGTAGAGGCTTCCGTATTAGTCGCAGTAGGAAACTCTGGAAGTACTTCCAAGGTTTCTTTCCTTTGATCTGATGACGAAGATATTGTTATCTCGTCGAGTCGCACTGTCCTCCCACTCACCTTTTTGCAAGAAACATTTTCTTCAAAATCACACCGTTCTTTGTGGCAAACATTTTTGCCTCGGTATAGTGGTGGAGGAATTCCCAATTACTTGGGATAACCTACAAAGTAGTACTTGTCTGATTTGGAATAGGTTTGTAAACATTTTACACAAGCCTCATATTCCAAATGTTAAGAAAAGAAAAAGCATGGTTGGGAGTACCATACCATGGCGTCATTTCAACAGACCTGATGGTGCTCTTTTCAGTGTAAAAGCCGCAGTCTCTAAACCATTACTTTAAAAGGGATAATGGCAAATCGATTTATGTCATCTTTGATCTTACCATGTCATAAATGGTTTGATTACATCTTCACGGACGTACCACTCCCAGTGGAGTTCCGGGAGGTGTAAGTTATGAAACTCTTTTCACAACTCATCAGACATTCGCTAAACTTGTAGCTCAAATATTCCTTTCCGCAATCAAATTGCAGAAACATAATTTTCTTGTTACAATAATTTCTACTTCATATTGAAAACCTTATGAATGATTTCAAAAGATCCAGACTTATGTCTCATCAAGTAAATATCCATATATCTACTTGAGTCATTTCTGAAGATAGATAAATCCACTACTAGCAACAACATTTATCGGACTACATTCATCAAAATGTATGATCACCAATAAGTTCATTGCTCGTTCCTTATGGCCTATGAACGGTATTTCAGTCACTTCACTTTTCAGAGGAAAGTTGCAAGTGTCAGATGATTCATAATCAAACGACTTCAAAATCCATCATTATGGAATTTCTCCATGCGGGTTTCTCCAATGTGACCAAATGCAGTGCCACACATGTGTGGTATTCTCTTAGTCTTGCGACATTTAGCGTCAGTGTTATGGATGTATCATATTACCATCAATATTTATAACATACATCCCATCCACGATGGAAGCATGGCCCTTATGTTATTCATGATTCCGAACAACAATTGTTCTTTCATGAACAACACTCTTGCAACAAACATTATGCAAATGGCTAGAGTGTATAAAACTCTAAAATGATTTATGAAAGTAAATACAGAGGTAATGTATTATTATCAATATTCATAACATACATCTCATTCATAATGAAAGTATGGCCCTTAAGTTATTCATAACACCAAACATCAAAAGTTCTCTTATGAACAACCTCCTTGCAAGATACCTTATGCAATGGGCTAGAGTGTGTAAAAACTCTAAATGAATTATGAAAATAAATACAGACAGAAATACACCGATGGAAGGTATAGTAACATTTACTATATTCCCAGCGCGTATCTAAACCTCACTCCGGCAAGTCTTTTAGGCCGTAGTAGTTCTTGCATCGAGTCGCAACAGAATGCAATCGAGCGGGTATCTCTGTGATCAACTCACAATACCCAAGAATCAATGATTAACATGTTTAATCATAATTCCCAAGAACTATTTCTTTTGACCAGCCTTTCTATACAACAATAGCTTGTATGACATTCATACATGAGCTGGACATTCCAGTCTTCTCTCTTTTTGCCTTTATATTTTTAATAGTTTAACTTTCAGTATTTCTCCTACTCTCAGAAGAAGCACTCAACTTAAGAGTGGCATTAGCCCCGGACTTCCTAGGTGTGTAAGTCACACTAACACCCTTTGGACATTTCTTTTCTCTTTAAGTTGTTGTTTTATTCACCTTTCATCATATGACAGGCGTTCTTCTGGATCCCTCTCTTATCAGTCAAATGCATAGTAAACACTTTACTAATAATTTGCAAAACAAACATTGCTTTGGATATCACATATCTTTTAGCCTTTGTTTGTGTCTGAAAATGATTTTTAGTTCCATGAATATCACATAGCTATCCCAAACTTTTGAAGTTCGGGTCTCATGGAAGCAAACATATTGCACTTGACCGTAACGGAATTCTAGCTTTTGGATCGAAGGACGAAAGTCACATCATCCACAGCATTAGCGGGAGGATACCGAAAGCATGCGATAGGACAAAGTCCTTCTCAGCACTCTTGAGGACAATCCTCGCATTACGTTACCAACCGTAAAGTTTTAACCAGATATTTAACAACTTATTCAATTTTAACAGGGAAGGTGGAAACGCGACCATTATTCTACAACTATTATGCAAATTTTCACTTAGACAAAGTCCATAACTAATTGCACTGAGAATTAAACAAGTTAATTCTATAGTGCGCTCCCACTCAAATCAATATCTGTCAAAATTGATTGCGAGTGATACAAGATCCGTATTTCAATTCGACGCCATTGACGGGTTCATCACTGATGACGTGAATTTCAATCGGTAGGCTAACTTGCCGATCACATCTCTATGTGATTCTTGTTCATCTTTCGATGGGCGTGTTTCGAGCTCAGGACTCTCTTGCCTGATCGTCAAAGACAACCAAGTGATCTTGCTGCGAGGTCTGACCTCACCCGCCTCATTCCTCTCGATTCGTTCGTGCTCATGTGTACATGGCGCACCCCGAAAAGATACGAATTTCAGACGGTGCTACACTTGGGTGAACACTAACTACTTTGATATTTTAAGTGAGAGATCACCCTAATAAAAGCGACTACCGTGCAATCAAGTAGGGTGCATCATAAGGGATAAACATCTCAGGCAATTCATAATAGCATGATATGGTATAGCCCTTTCTGACGGAGAAGTCTTTAATTTCTTCGTCTTCGGCATTTGCGTCGGTGTTCACCTTCGCGAAGATTGCCACCACCTTGTCGATGCACCAGATAATATTGCTATCTCTATAGCTAATAAAATAAGTGCATTACTTAAGGTTGACACGCAGGTCATTAAAGTGACAATCATATGGCTCCAGCCATCATGCCGAATCATGACACGCAGGTCATGTTAGTAAATTTACATCATATAGTCATCTCATACATAATCGAATTAATATGAGCATTGCTATACCACATCACATGCACATCCTGCAAAACCAAGTTAGACGCCTCTAATCGGTTTATGCAAAATTTCATTTTACGTGGTTTCTAAGGTTTCGAAGCAAACCGAAGCTACCAATGTCCATCATCAAGTATGATTATTCAAGTCGCTAGATTAACTTTACGGGGTGTATGAAACACGAGATAATAAAATCTCGAGCCCCATACTGAACTTCGTCATACGCATGACCCCCGTGCAGATCATATCTGCATTGCCCTTTCGTCTGCGAAATTTCATCTTTCTTTTTAAATATGGTGGAATTCAACGAACTGTTAGCACTTCATTGATCAATCAGGATTGCGGATTGCCAGAACTTTGAAACTCCACCATGCTGTTGTCAGGATCAGAAATATGCAAATTCCAGGGAAGCAACAAGAACATCGGGTAACAGATTTCATCTGCTACCCGCACAAATAATTATCAGCAGTAGAACTCATCTACTACAAATTATATTGTGCAATACCCATACATCTCTATGTATTCTAGATCGTAACCTGCATCTACGCATAGCACGGCTCATGATGCCACTGTAGGGGAACGCAGCAGAAAACAAAAAATTTCCAACCTACGCACCAGCCCAGGACCACTATGGAGACTGCATACAAGGTTTGATCTTTTTCGTTACCGACTCGTAGCGCAGCGAAAGTAGAGTCGATGACGATCGGCGGTGCAGATCCCCGCAGCTAGGATTTACAACCTCCCAACCGCGAGGATGTACTCCCTTGTCAGCTCACCGGACGGATCTCCGGGCAGCCCTTCGGGAGGCCTCTGGACAGTCCCTCGGATAGTCCCACCGGACGGATCCTCGGACAGCCCTCCGGGAGGCCTCACGGACAGCCCTTCGGGAGGACCCTCGAAACTCGGACGGTCACTCGGACAGCCCTTCGGGAGGCACTCTCAAACTAAGGCCGAAACTACGATCTCTCTACAGAGTTGCACACATACGGTGTCATCTATCCGGCAGGGCTTCGCCGTCCAAAACTAGTTCCCACCGGAACCCAGACAGCCTTTCGGCTCTACGAAACTATTTCGCTGGGAAGGAGAGAGAAAGCCAGATAATTGCATGGCAGTGTATGAGAACTCATGTGAGAACTTGGATGAAAATGGAGACCACCCTCCACCCCTATTTATAGGGTGAGAAGAGATGGTAAAATACCAAAATGCCCTCAGATATTTTCACACTATTCATAATAGTGTTTCCACTATTCATAATAGTGTTCCCACTATTCACGAGATATTTTCTCTCAATAGTGTTTCCACTATTCATGCTAGTGCTTCCACTATTCATGAGATATTTCTCCCAATAGTGTTTCCACTATTCATAATAGTGTTTCCACTATTCGTGAGATATTATCTCCCAATAGTGTTTCCACTATTCATAACACTATTCATGAAAAATATTTTCATCGACTGTTTAATCCGAAAAAATTCCTGAAGGCCCAGAACATTTCCGGCACCCCTTAAAATAATTTTGGACGCGTTCCGAAACATTTTCGGATCAATGCTTTTCATCAGCGAAAAAGCAACCAAAGCATTTTCGGCAGCTCCGGAACATTTCCGGGTTTTTTCTCCGGAAAAATCCCAGAAGTTCCCAGAACAATTCTGGCACCCTCTAAGAATTTCCAGGCATGTGCCGAAACCATTTTGACTTAATGGTATACTCCGAAACAACCTTTCGGTTTTACCGAAACTATTCTGATGTTCTCTCTCCGGAACTCTTCCGTTGTCTCCGAAACAATTCCGGTGACTTTCTCTCAGACTCCCTGTCTAGTATTCACCAGATAGATGACCCTTAAGCGTGTGACCCTATAGGTTCGGTGAAGTATAGACATGACCCGGAACACTTTCGGATCAATGACCAACATCGGAGCCATGGACACCCATATTGACCCCTATACCCACACGAATGAATATTCGAGTGAACCCCCAGTTGCCGTGTGCTATTCCTGTTGCTTCGCGATATGTTACAAATACCCGAGGTGAGATTTATCGGCATCCCCGTGGATCAACAACTTGTCCACTATGCCAGTTGCCTCGTTACCGGTTTTGTTCTCTTTTCTCGTACCCGTGTTCCGGCATCCCCGTGAACAAATCACATTGTGTCTGGCCAGACGATGATGGATACCGTAACACCGAGAGAGCCCAGAGATATCTCTCCATCGTCGGAGGAGCAAATCCCAATCTTGAGCTATCAAGTCCCTTGTCATACTTTCCCATGAACCCGTAAGCCGCTGTAATAGCCACCCAGTTACAGATGACGTTTAACAAACCCCAAAGTTCATGAATCAAGCATGAAGAAACTCGATACTCTCATGGTCTAAGGAATTATGCAAACGTTAACTTCTCTGTGTTATTAACCTTTAACTTGTGACGAATGTATCTCATAGCATAACATCAATTCGGGTCAATTCAACACAAATGTTCTCCTAACATTGTGCCCTCAAAGTTGCTGACAATGTCAAGCCCATGATCAGGAAAACAGAACCATCATGCAACACTTGAGCTAGTCTTAGAGGCCAGACTAGGAATACATTTTACCGCTTATTATTCCACACGTGCATATGAGTCTTCCTTCGAGCCTCGTGGTTATTGCAGACTCGAGAACCATAGCAGTTATAGCATGGAACATAAACATAATTATGAACATGGAGATAAACAATAACATTTATTATTGCCTCTAGGGCATATCTCCAACACAAACTAAACCGATAGATTGGAGAGAAATACAAAGCTATAACAATCATGCATAAAAGAGTTCAGAGAAGACTCAAATATTTGTAATGAATAATCTGATCATAAACTCACAATTCATCGGATCCCAACAAACACACCGCATAAAAAGATTACATCGGATAGAACTCCAATAACATCGAGGAGAACATTGTATTGAAAATCAAAGAGAGAGAACAAGCCATCTAGCTACTAGCTATGGACCCGTAGGTCTGTGGTAAACTACTCACACATCATCGGAAGGGCAGCAAGGTTGATGTAGAAGCCCTCCGTGATCGATTTCCCCTCCGGCAGAGTACCGGAAAAGGCCTCCAGATGGGATCGTGGAAGAACAGAGGCTTGCGGCGGTGGAAAGGTTTTTTTCTTCTGGCTCTCTGGGGGTTTCCCAATATTTGTGAATTTATAGAAGTGGAATTAGGTCAAAAGGAGTCGCATGGGCCCCACAAGGTACCACGGCGCGCCCCCTGGGCGCGCCCTAGTGCCTTGTGAAGCCCCCGTGGGGCTTCTAGCCTCCTCCCGAATCTTCCCATGTTTCTTTTGTCCAGAAAAAAATCTCCAAAAAGTTTCGTGGCATTTGGACTTCATTTGGTACCGTTTCTCTGAAAAGCCAAAAACAAGCAAAAAACAGCAACTGGCACTGGGCACTAAGTTAATAGGTTAGTCCCAAAAAATGATATATAATTGCTTGTAAATGTATATAAAACATGCAAGATTGATACTATAACAACATGGAACAATAAAAAATTATAGATACGTTGGAGACGTATCAAGCATCCCCAAGCTTAATTCCTGCTCGTCCTCGAGTAGGTAAATGATCAAAATAGAATTTTTGATGTGGAATGCTGCCTATCATATTCATCATATACTCTTTTCTTTGTAGAATGGACATTTGGACTTGAATGATTCAAAGCAATAGTCTATAGTTTGACATGAAGACATAAATACCCAAGCATACTAACAAGCAACCATGTCTTTCAAAATATCAATGCTAAAGAAAGTTATCCCTAGCCCATTATGCTCAATCATTGATCCATTCATGAAACACACTCAATATTAGCTACACCCAATGCACAAGTATGACAATAGTGCTTTCTAGTTGGTGCTTTGTAAGAGAATATGGAGACTCAAAATAAAAATAAAAATTGCATAAAAGTAAATAGATAGGCCCTTCGCAGAGGGAAGCAGAGATTTGCAGATGTGCCAGAGCTCAAAGCTTAAATTAGAGAGATATTTTTTTTGAGAGGCATGCTTTTCCTGTTAACGAAAACGACCGAGAATTCCCAATATCTTCCATGCTAGACACATTATAGGCGGTTCCCAAACAGAAAATAAAGTTTATTTCCTTTTCACCATTCTTTCACAATCCATGGCTAGCCGTATCCACGGGTGCCCTCCATACCAACACTTTCCAAGGAATTTATTATTATCATCATATTAAAAAAAATTCATTTCGGGACTGGACATCCCTATTACCTGCCACTCTCTCGTGCAATGACAAGTGAATAAACACTCATCGTGAGAATAACACACCTAGCATAGAAAATATTGGCCACCCCCTGCCGCTTCATGAGCGGTATGGGCACACAAAATGGGAAATTATTTTGAAAATTTAGAGTTGGCACATGCAAATTTACTTAGAACGGCATGGAAATACCGCATATAGGTAGATATGGTGGACTCATTTGGCACAACTTGGGTTTAAGGAGTTGGATGCACAAGCAGTATTCCCGCTTAGTACAAATGAAGGCTAGCAAATAGATTGAGAAGCGACCAGCCAAAAAGCGAAAATGGTCATAAACATGCATTGAACATAACTAACACCGAATAATGCACCATAAGTAGGATATAATTTCGTTGCATAACTATTGACTTTATGTGCATGCATAGGGAATCACAAACCTTAACACCAACATTCTTACTAAATCACAACTACTCACTAACATGACTCACATATTATCATCTCCATATCACAAAACTATTGCAAGGAATCAAACTTATCATATCCAATGATCTTTCATGAAAGTTTTTATTATATCCCTCTTGAATATTCATCACTTTGGGACCAAATTCATATCTTGTGCAAATTACCATTACTATTATCAACTCTCAAAAATATATAAGTGAAGCATGAGAGTGCAAATATTTCTTCAAAATTTTAATCTTATAAACTCTCAAAATAATATAAGTGAAGCATGAGAGTTCAAATATTTCTTCAAAATTTAGCCACCGCCGTGCTCAAAAAGATTTAAGTGAAGCACTAGAGCAACTGCCTAGCTCAAACGATTTAAGTGAAGCACAAAGAGTATTCTAACAAATTACGAATAATGTGTGTCCCTCTCAAAAAGGTGTGTTCAACAAAGATTATTGTGACAAACTAAAAATCAAACAAAAGCAAACAAGCTATTTCACAAGACGCTCCAAGTAAAACACATATCATGTGATGAATAAAAATATAGCTTCAAGTGAGTTACCGATAGATTGTAGACGAAAGAGGGGATGCCTTCCGGGGCATCCCCAAGCTTAGACGCTTGAGTCTTCCTTGAATATTACCTTGGGGTGCCTTGGGCATCCCCAAGCTTAGGCTCTTGCCACTCCTTATTCTTTTGTCCATCGTAGTCTCACCCAAAACTTGAAAACTTCAGCACACAAAACTCAACAGAAACCTCGTGAGATCCGTTAGTATAACAAACAAATCTTAAACTTTAGGTACTGTTGTAAATTGATTCATATTTAATATTGGCATAATTCTACTGTACTCCAACTTCTCCATGACTCATACCCCCCGATACGATCCATAGATTCATCAAAATAAGCAAATTATGCAACAAAAACAGAATATGTCTAAAACAGAACAGTCTGTAAAGATCTATTTAAAAGCCATACTTATGTAAATCCAAAAATTCTGAAAAATTAGTAAAACGTGGGCAATTCATATACCAATACTGTGTAAAAATTTCAGATTTTTCTGACACTCCAGTACAGAATTAAAATTCCAGTACTGGAAGCAAAACCTTCTGTTTTCCAAACAGCATCAATTATACTATCTTCCAAATCATCCGAAAGGCATTACTTGGCACAAACACTAATTAAAACATAAAAACACAATCATAACAGAAGCAAACACTAAAAGACAGTAGGTAAAAGCAAAATTTTATTTTATTCATTGGGTTGCCTCCCAACAAGCGCTATTGTTTTATGCCCATAGCTAGGCATAATGCATAGTTTCAAGTGTTGTCATCCTTCAAATTAATTCCATAGGTGGCCCTCATAATGGATTCATATGGTGCTTTAATTCTCTTCCTAGGTAAGTGTTCCTTCCCTTTCTTTAGTGGAAATTGAAATCTTATATTACCTTCTTTCATATCAATAATAGCACCAATAGTTCGAAGAAAAGGCCTACCAAGTATTATGGGGCAAGAAGGATTGCATTCAATGTCAAGAACAATAAAGTCCACGGGCACATAATTTCTATTTGCAAGAATAAGCACATCATTAATCCTACCCAATGGCTTTTTAATAGTAGAATCCGCAAGATGCAAATTAAGGGAACAAGGATCCAAGTCGGTGAGACCTAGCACATCACACAAAAACTTTGGTATAGTGGAAACGCTAGCACCAAGATCACAAAGAGCATTACATTCATAATCTTTAATTTTTACTTTAATAGTGGGTTCCCATTCATCTTGTAATTTTCTAGGAATTGATACTTCTTACTCAAGTTTTTCTTCATGTGCTTTAATCATGGCTTCTACAATATGTTTAGTGAAAGCTTTATTTTGTTCATATGCATTTGGTGAATTAATCATGGATTGCAACAAGGAAATACACTCAATTAAAGAACAACTATCATAATTAAAGTCCTTGTAATCCAAAGTAGTGGGTGCATTACTATTTAAAGTTTTAACCTCTCCAAACCCACTTTTTTCATTTTAATGACCAAGATTATCACCCTCCAAACAAGTGGGACTCTTTCTTTCTAAAGTTGACTCTTCTTCAGTCCCTTTTTCATCAAGTTTTATATTATTAAACAAAGATTCAATAGGTGTAACACCAATCATTTTAATATCTTCATTATTACTACGATAGAAACCGGGTGGAATCGCTTTTTCTAGAAATTCTCGCTTAGCTCTCAACCTAGCGGTCCTTTCTTTACTTTCATTAATGGAGACATAGATAGCTTTAATAGACTCATTTATATCATGCTTAGATGGCAAAATTTTAGTTTTGAGATTTTCCACATCATGAGCAATTTTATCCATGTTCCTAGCCAATTCATCAACTCTATTCAATTTTTCTTCTATCATAGCATTGAAGTTCTTTTGCGAACTAATAAATTCTTTAATATTACTTTCAAGATCTGTAACATCCCCAGATCTTAACCCTGCCATTTTGCTAATTAATTAGCCATGTCATCATGATCATCCTAAGTAAATTGCACTAGAGAGTAATCCAACTTCAAATTTAAATTTAAAATAAAGTCAAAATTAAAAGTTATCCAAACAATAGAATAAAAATGTTCATAATATTGGATATAATTCCAAAGAAATTATAAAAATAAATTCAACATTATTTAAATTCCCTAATTCACCATAACATCCAAAGCAGTGACAAAGCAGCACTATTAAACCCATTTATATATATGTAAATTTCAAATGAATTCAAAACACCCCCAAACTTTTTGTAGCATTGCTACATATTGCAATGTAATTATGGGGCCCAGTCCCATATTTTACAAAATAGATTTGCTGGCTAAAGAAAAATGCTACAGAAAAGAATAAAAGAAAGCAGAAAAATAAAAAAGAAAAGGCCTATGCGCTACTGTGCTGTAGGGCCGCAAGTGCACAGTGTGCCTAGCCCAGCCCAACTCCCCCTTTTCCCTCCTCCCGCTCTCTCTCCCCTGCGTGTCGCCGTACGCGCGCCCGCGGCCGCGGATCCCCACGCATCGGCCATCCCCGCCACCGTCGCCATCGCGGGGTGGATAAGAGCGCCACCGTGGACCCCCTGGCGAACCCTAGCCACCCCTTCCCCCTCTCTCTCGCGCTCGCTCACTCTCTCTCCCTCGCACCCGATAGCCGCCGTCACCATTGCCGTCATTCTCGCGGCCGCCGTCGTCCCCGAGCCGCGCCACCTTGCCCGTCGCTTCCGCCATGGTCGACTACGCCGACCGGTGCCTACCATTGGAGCCGAGGAGCTCTGCTCGCCGAGATCGCCGTCGTCCCCTTTTTCTCGGTCTCCAGCGACCATCGGCGACTCTGGCCTCCTCTGCTGCTACTAAACCTCTCACCGGCCGCCGTGCGCCGCTCGGTGAGCTCCTCTACCTCCCCCCTCTCCGTTTGCCCGCGCGTGCTCGCTAGCTAGCTATCCCGCCGCGCCCGAACGCGCCGCCGCCGACGAGCTCGTCGCCGTCGCCTCCGCCACTGCCATGCTCGCCCGAGCTCGCCTTTGAGCTCGTGGGGCTCCTAGGAGCTCAATGCACCCCCGCGCATCGCCTGTCGTGCCCGCAGTCGCCGGATCCGAGCTCGCCCGCAAGCTCCGCCGCTCGTCGTGGTTGTTCCGGTCGAATCCGGCCAACTCCGGCGACGCCGCCGCCACCATTCGACGCGGCTCGTTCGACTCGTTCGAACGAGCCCAGCCGCGCGCCGAACGGCCGCCCGTAGCGCGATTCCGGCAAACGCCCGAGCGCTCCGCCGCGTTTATGGTCGCCGGCGGCTTGCCGCCGGCCTGCGCCGACGTGGCTGCCACGGGGGCACCTCTGGGCCACTGACCAGTGGGCCCAGGGGCCCAGTTGACCAGTTGACTTGGTCAACTGTGCTGACGTGGCAGCACAGTGCCACTGACTGGTGGGCCCCCTGCGGTTAATTAGTTAATTAGGATTTTAAAATTAATCTAATGTTTAAACAGGCACTGACATGTGGGGCCCACTCCCCAATTAATCCAATTTAGTTTAAATTTGTTCCTAATTCGTCCAGAGACACTGACCAGTGGGACCCACTGGTCAGGTTTGACTCTAGTCAGCTCAGTTGACTCGCTGACGTCACTCTGACGTCATGCTGACGTCATCAAACTACTTTTCTGGATAATGCGGATTAAATAATTTAAATAATTCAAAAATTCCAGAAAATGATTAAAACTTTGAAAAATCATAGAAAATAAACCGTAACTCGGATCAAAAACTTTCTACATGAAAGTTGATCAGAAAAACGAGACGAATCCGAATATGTGGTCCAAATGTTTGACCATCACTCCTAACTATCTGAACATGGAACCTTCCCCTCCGGTTCAGTATTCCGAAATCGGCCTAAACGCCGGGAAAATATCCCAGATATTTTCCCGCTTCGTATGATACGTGTAGCGTTGCGTTAGTTCACCCCAACGCTGCATTTTGCCATGCCATGCATCGTGTTGCTATTGTTTGCTTTTATTTATTGTTTCTTCCCACTCTTCTCTTTCGTTAGACCCCGAGGCTGACGCTGCCCCCGAGGACTGCTACTCCGTCGACGACCCCTCCTTTGCCGCAGACCAACCAGGCAAGCAACCCCCCCCCTTGAGCATGCCTATATCACCTACTCTTTCTCCCTCCTGCTTGCATTAGAATTTGCTACTGCTGTTGATTTATCCTATTCTGATGCATAGCCTGTTTCTTGTAGCTTCTGTTGAGACTTACCTGATATCCCAAATGCTTAGTGTAGGTTGATAGTTGATGTCTACTACACAACTTATTCTTGTAGACTCGTGTTGGGCCTCCAAGCGTAGAGTTTTGTAGGACAGTAGCAATTTTTCCTCAAGTGGATGACCTAAGGTTTATCAATCCGTGGGAGGCGTAGGTTGAAGATGGTATCTCTCAAACAACCCTGCAACCAAATACAAGAAATCTCTTGTGTCCCCAACACACCCAATACAATGGTAAATTATATAGGAGCACTAGTTCGGCGAAGAGATGGTGATAAAAGTGTAGTATGGATAGTAGATATAGGTTTTTGTAATCTGAAAATATAAAAACAGCAAGGTAACGAAAAGTAAACGGGAATAAAAACGGTATTGCAATGCTTTAGAAACAAGGCCTAGGGTTCATACTTTCACTAGTGCGATCTCCCAACATTGTTGACATAGTTGAATCATATGTAAATCCCTCACGTGCGACAAAGAGTTCACTCCAATGTCACAAATAGCGGAGAACAAACGAAGAAATTGTTGTAGGGTACGAAACCACCTCAAAGTTATCCTTCCCGATCAATCTTATGAGCCATCCCCATTAATTGTCACGAACAGCCCTAGAGTTCGTACTAGAATAACACCTTAAGATACACATCAACCAAAACCCTAATGTCACCTAGGCACTCCAATGTCACTGCGAGTACCTACGGGTTTGATTATATGATATGCATCACACAATCTCAGATTCATCTATTCAAACCAACACAAAGAACTTCAAAGAGTGCCCCAAAGTTTCTACCGGAAAGTCAAGACGAAAACGTGTGCCAACCCTTATGCATAAATCCCCAAGGTCACGGAACCTGCAAGTTGATCACCAAAACATACATCAAGTGACTCAAGTGAATATCCCATTGTCACCACAGATATCCATATGCAAGACATACATCAAGTGTTCTCAAATCCTTAAAGACCCAATCCGATAAGAAAACTTCAAAGGGGAAACTCAATTCATCACAAGAAGATAGAGAGGGGAAAACTCCATATGATTCATATATATCAACAAAGCTCGCGATACATCAAGATCGTGCCATCTCAAGAACATGAGAGAGAGATCATACACATAGCTACTGGTACAAACCCTCAGCCCCAAGGGTGAACTACTCCCTCCTCGTTATGGAGACCGCCGGGATGATGAAGATGGCCTCCGGTGATGCCTCCCCCCCTACGACAGGGTGCCGGAAAAGGGCTGTAGATGGGATCTCTCTGGTACAAAGGCTTGCGTCGGCGTAAAAACTCATCTAGGTTAACTTTCGGGGGTTTCTGAATATATATGATTTTTCACCGTTGGAATCACGCGAAACGGAGCCACGTGGGCCCCACGAGGTACCAGGGCGCGCCTGGGGGGTGGCGCGCCCTGGTGCCTCATGGGCACTGGGTGGCCCCCCTCCAGCGGGTCTTGGTGCCAATATTTTTTATTTGTCCAATAAAAAATCTCCAAAAAGTTTCTGCTCATTTGGAAAACTTTCATTTCTGCACAAAAAACAACACCACGGTAGTTATGCTGAAAACAACGTCAGTCTGGGTTAGTTCTAATCAAATCATACCAAAACCATATAGAATTGTTATAAATATGGCATGAATACTTCATAAATTATAGATACGTTGGAGACGTATCAGCATCCCCAAGCTTAATTCCTACTCGTCCTCGAGTAGGTAAATGATAAAAGAAATAATTTATGAAGTGTGAATACTAGCATAGTGCATAAGTTTGATCAATGATAATTTCAATCACTTTTCCTAGCATCATAACAGCAACTTTCTCTCATAAAAGTCATCATGATAAAGTAGCAATTAAAAACAGAAATTTTGATGTGGAATGCTACCTATCATAATCATCATATAATCTTTTCTTTTATAGCATGGACATTGGACTTGAATGATTCAAAGCAAGATCATTATTATAACAGCAATATTTATTATCATAAAACTTCTCATGAGCAAGTAACAATTCATCACAACAATGAAGTATAAGGCATAAACTTTCTTGGAAACTAACAAACTATTCTAGTCAACAATGCAATTGCAATTCATCATATTTTCATGAAGGGTCTCATGTAGGAGCTTTTTAGCAAGTCCACATACTCAACCATCATTTAGTCTTCTATGATTGCTAACTTCACGACATATATATGGAGCAAAAGTTTTAGCCAGACACATAGAAAGATAGGGGCTTGTGATTTCGCCTCCCAATTTATTCACCTCAAGGGTGATGTCAACAATAATAACTCATGATCACTCATATCCAACTGGATATATGTGCCTAGATCTTTCCCCACCACACGATGCTTGCAAAAGAGAAAAATAAAAAGGAAATATTGGAGAACACTATTGACTCTTGCATAAAAAATAAATACATAAAAGTAAATGTATAAAAGTAAAAGATAGGCCCTTCGCAGAGGGAAGCAGAGGTTGTCATGCGCTTTTTGTTGTTGGATGCACAAGCCCTTAATGCAAAGGAATGTCACGTTATATTGCCCCTTCTGATAGCAACCTTTATTATGCAGTCCGTTGCTTTTATTTCTTTACCATCACAAGTTCGTACAACGCTTATTTCCCTTACAATAAAAGATCATACATATTTAGAGGCAATTTTTATTGCTTTTTGCACTGATGACAACTTACTTGAAGGATCTTATTCAATCTATAGGTAGATATGGTTGACACTCGTGACATGAAACTGGGTTTAAGGGTTTTGGATGCACAAGTAGTATCTCTACTTGGTGCGGATTTTTGGCTAGCAAAGATATTGGGCAAGCACCACATGTTGGAGGATCTGTAACAATATAACTTCTATGTGAATATGAACAAACATAATTCATTACATTGTCTTCCTTGTCCAACGTCAACACTTTGACATAAAATACTTAATGGGGGCTCACAATCATAAAAGATGTCCAAGATAGTATATTTGCATGTGAATCTTCTCTTCCCTTATTAACTTTTTCAAGAATTGCATCATTGACTAATGCTATGCTTGTTAACCTCCAATAAATTTTACCACTTATACTTTTCTTTATGTAATGTCATTACTTTCCATAAGATTAGCATATGATCTCTTTCATTATTTTCATTGCAAGGAATCACACTTATCATATCCAATGATCTATATGAAAGTTTTTATTATATCCCTCTCAAATATTCATCATCTTGGGGCCAAATTCATATCTTGTGCAAATTACCATTACTATTATTAACTCTTAAAAAGATATAAGTGAAGCATGAGAATTAATGACAAACTACTCCAAAATATATAAGCGAAGATCAATGAGTAGTGAAACAATTAAGTAGCTATGTGAAAACTCTCTCTCATTAAAAATGTTTCAGACCTTGATATTTTATTCAAACAGCAAGCAAAGCAAAGACACAACCAATATAGCACACATTATGTGAACAAGTAAAAACTTGGGTTCAATCGAGACTAACCGATAGTTGATGAAGAAAAGTGATGGGATGCCTACCGGGGCATCCCCAAGCTTGAATTCGTGATACATCGTGGAATATTAACTTGGGGAGCCTTGGGAATCCCCAAGATTGAACTCTTGTGTCTCGTTAATTCTTCTCATATAATAGTATCCCTAAGTTTCAAAAACTTCATCCACACAAAACTTGACAAGAACTTGTGAGATATGTTAGTATAAATCCACTCAAAACCTCGACATTCTCTACTGTAGCAAATCACTAAAATTATGATTAAACATTGAATACTAAATGCCTATGCATATTTAATACTCCTATCCTCAAATAGAATCATTAAACAAGCCAACATATGCAAACAATGCAACTATAACAGCAATCTGCCAAAACATGACAGTCTGTAAAGGGTGAATCAGAATCCATACTTCCCTAACTCCAAAAATTCTGAAAAATTTCCACGTGACAGAGAACTCATGCATGCTTACTATGTAAAAATTGCAGAGTTTTATCATGTTCTGACTATTCTGGGCAATTTAATCAATAACAGCAAACTTTCTGTTTTGAAACAGCAACTCATGAACTTGAAAAATAAGCATGGTAAAGGCTATACTTGACATTTTTATTGAACTAAAAGATACAAAACATGATTATTGATGACACAAAGTAAATATCAACAGAAGAAAATGACGCTCCAAGCAAAACTCATCTTATGTGACGAATAAAAATATAGCTCCGAGTGAGATTACCGATAGTGTTGAAGAGGAAAGAGGGGATGCCTTCCGGGGCATCCCCAAGCTTAGACGCTTGAGTCTTCCTTAAATATTACCTTGGGGTGCCTTGGTCATCCCCAAGGTTAGGGTCTTGCCACTCCTTATTCTCCTCATATCGATATCTCACCCAAAACTTGAAAACTTCAATCACACAAAACTTAACGGAACTTCGTGAGAACGGTTAGTATGATAAAGAATAAACCATCACTTAGGTACTGTCCAAGACAAGATTCACAATTGTTCCCATATAATTCCTACTGTATTATATCATTTCCACAATTTATATCTCATAATATAAGCTATGGAAACATTTAAACAAGCAAACTATGCATTGAAAACAGAATCTGTCAAAAACAGAACAGTCTGTAATGATCTGAACAACTACCATACTTCTTGAACTCTAAAAATTCTGAAAAATTAGGAAAGCGTCAAAAATTTGCATATCAATACTGTATAAAAATTTCAGAATTTTTTGACGCTCCAGTAAAATCTGGGAAATTAAACACTGGAGGCAAAAGTTTCTGTTTTTGCACAGAATTGAATCAACAAGTATCCACAGTATCCTAAAGGTTTTACTTGGCACTTTATTGAAAGAAAACACATAAAACATGATTACTACAGTAGCTTAATCATGTGAACACACTAAAACAGAAAGGATACATATTGGGTTGCCTCCCAACAAGCGTTTTTCTTTAAAGCCTTTTAGCTAGGCATGATAATTTTGAATGATGCTCACATAAAAGTAAAGAATTGAAACACAATGGGAGCATCATGAAGCATATGACTAGCACATTTAAGCCTAACCCACTTCGTATGCATAGGGATTTTGTGAGAAAATATTTTATAGGAGCAAGAATCAACTAGCATAGAAAGGCAAAACAAGTATAACTTCAAAACTTTCAACACAAAGAGAGGAAACTTGATATTATTGCAACACCTACAAGCATATGATCCTCTCTCATAATAATTTTCAGTAGCATCATGAATGAATTCCACAATATAACTATCACATAATGTATTATTTTCATGATCCACAAGCATAGAAATTTTACTACTCTCCACATAAGCAATTTTCTTCTCGTGGGGGGGGGGGGGGGGTGGCGCGCCCTGGTGCCTCGTGGGCACTGGGTGGTCCCCCTCCAGTGGGTCTTGGTGCCAATATTTTTTATTTGTCCAATAAAAAATCTCCAAAAAGTTTCAGCTCATTTGGAAAACTTTCATTTCTGCACAAAAAACAACACCACGGTAGTTCTGCTGAAAACAGCGTCAGTCCGGGTTAGTTCTAATCAAATCATACCAAAACCATATAGAATTGTTATAAATATGGCATGAATACTTCATAAATTATAGATACGTTGGAGACGTATCACACCCCTGCTGGGAAGTTATCTATTCGAATTGCCGTGTCCACGGTAACAGGACGCTCAGTGTTGTATCCCGATCTACTACTACTTGAACTGGATACATGTTAATTCATATGAAGCTCCGGGATCGCTTTCTCGCAGGGATTCGAGGAAGGATCTCTAGGCTTTTTTACAACATGCTTGCTACTTTAATTATGTTACTAATCTGCACTCTTCTTATGCTACAAGACGCTAGAGATGCTAGTCTTCGATAGGCTAGGCTTTCACCTCTATTCTGGCATTTCTGCAGTCTAGTCCACAGATACAGCCTTTCCCTTTGATACCGTTGCTTACTTAGCATAGATCTGATGTAATTCTTGCGAGTACTTTGGATGAGTACTCACGGTTGTTTTGCTCCCCTTTTTCTCCATGCCCGATTGCTGCGACCAGATGACAGAGCCCCGGAGTCAGCCGCCCCAGTTGACGACTACTACTACACCTTTGGAGGAGCGTACTACTACGTGGAGACCGCCGACGACCAGGAGTAGTTTAGGAGGCTCCCAGGCAGGAGGCCTTGTCTCTTTCGATCAGAGCCGTTGATTGTTTTCGCCTTCTTAAGGCAGCCTTGTCTAATTATGTCTGTACTCAGACATTGTTGCTTCCGCTGACTCTTGTGTAACTCGAGCTTATGTATTCGAGCCCTCGAGGCCCATGGCTTGTAATATAAAGCTTGTATTATTTTATTTTGTGTCTAGAGTTGTGTTGTGATATCTTCAAGTGAGTCCCTAGGCTTGATCGTGTGCATTTGCGTGTATGATTAGCGCACGATTAAGTCGGGGGCGTCACAAGATCAGAGTGCATCCTGTTATTATTATTATAAGAATTTCCCTAAGGATTTCCATAATTATTGGAGGAATTTCCAGGAAATGGTCTAGCATTGAAATTACCCCTATAGGCATTGTTGTTGAAATTATTTCTAGAGACAAAATTCACATCAATAGCATCATTATTTTGCTCAATCAAAATGGACAATGGCACATCATTAGGATCAATATGAGCATTTTTTGCTAGAAACCAATTTCAATAAAGCATCCATCTTATCACTCAAAGTATTAATTTCTTCAACAGAATTTACCTTCTTACTAGTTGGAGTTTGCTCAGTGTGCCATTGAGAATAATTTGCCATAATATTATCAAGAAGTTTTGTAGCTTCTCCCAATGTAATTTCCATGAAAGTGTCACCTGCGGCAGAGTCTAGCAAATTTCTAGAGACAAAGTTTAGTCCCGCATAATTTTTTTGTATGATCATCCATAAATTCAAAACATGAGTTGGGCAATTTCTTATCATTAATTTCCTTATCTCCCAAGATTGGGCAACATGTTCATGCTCAAGTTGCTTAAAATTCATAATTTGATTTCTTAAAGAAATAATCTTAGCGGGAGGAAAATATTTAGTAATAAAAGCATCCTTACACTTATCCCAAGAATCAATACTATTTCTAGGCAAGGATGAAGACCAAGTTTTAGCACGATCTCGTAATGAGAACAGAAATAATTTTAATTTGACAATATCATTATCCACATCTTTCTTCTTTTGCATATCACAAAGTTCAACGAAAATATTTAGATGGGATGCATCATCTTCATTAGGACTACCAGAAAATTGTTTTTTCATAACAAGATTAAGCAAGGCAGCATTAATGTCACATGACTCCGCACTAGTGGCGAGAGGAGCAATAGGAGTACTAATAAAATCATTATTATTGGTATTGGAAAAGTCACACAATTTTGTATTTTCTTGAGACATCGCGACAAAGCAAGCAAACTAGCAAACAAGCAAACAAAATATGTTTGTGTTTTTGTAAAATAGTTTAGAAGTGGGGGAGATGAAAACGAGAGGCAAATGCAAATAAGAGGTAAATAAAGTAAATGCAAGTGAATGATAATTTGTGCGAAGGTACTTGGTAATTTTGATGATGTCTCCCCGGCAACGGCGCCAGAAATTCTTCCTGCTACTTGTGAGCTGCGTTGGTAATTCCCTGAAGAGGAAGGGAGATGCAGTACAGTAGAGATAAGTATTTCCCTCAGTTAAGAACCAAGGTTATCAATCCAGTAGGAGAACCAAGCAAAATTCCGTTAAAGCGCACAAGCACACACAAGAGCAAACACTTGCACCCAACGCGAATAAGAGGGTTGTCAATCCTCTTAGCGGTTATTTGCAAGGATTAAATCTTATCGAGGTAAATAGATAAACTAAACTACAAATTAAAATAAAAGTAAATAAATTGCAGCAAGGTATTTTTTGGTTTTTATATAATAAAGATAGACCCGGGGACCATAGTTTTCACTAGAGGCTTCTCTCTTGAGCACATAAGCATACGGTGGGTAAACAAATTACTGTTGGGCAATTGATAGAAAAGCAAATAATTATGACGGATTCATGGCAATGATCATGTATATAGGCATCACGTCCGAGACAAGTAGACCGACTCCTGCCTGCATCTACTACTATTACTCCACCCATCGACCGCTATCCAGCATGTATCTAGGGTATTAAGTATGAAACAGAGTAACGCCTTAAGCAAGATGACATGATGTAGAGAAGCAAATTCAAGCAATATGAATAAACCCCATCTTTTTATCCTTAATGGCAACAATACAAATACGTGTCATGTCCCTTTCTGTCACTGGGATTGAGCACCGCAAGATTGAAGCCATCACAAAGCACCTCTCCCATTGCAAGATAAATCAATCTAGTGGGCCAAACTAAATCGATAGATCGCAGAGAAATACAAAGCTATAACAATCATGCATAAAAGAGTTCAGAGAAGACTCAAATATTTCTCATGAATAATCTGATCATAAACTCACAATTCATCGAATCCCAACAAACACACCGCATAAAAAGATTACATCGGATAGAACTCCAAGAACATCGAGGAGAACATTGTATTGAAGATCAAAGAGAGAGAAGAAGCCATCTAGCTACTAGCTATGGACCCATAGGTCTGTGGTAAACTACTCACACATCATCGGAAGGGCAGCAAGGTTGATGTAGAAGCCCTCCGTGATCGATTCCCCCTCCGGCAGAGTACCGGAAAAGGCCTCCAGATGGGATCGTGGAAGAACAGAGGCTTGCGGCGGCGGAAAGGTTTTTTTCTTCTGGCTCTCTGGGGGTTTCCCAATATTTGTGAATTTATAGAAGTGGAATTAGGTCAAAAGGAGTCACGTGGGCCCCACAAGGTACCACGGCGCGCCCCCCCGGGGCGCGCCTTAGTGCCTTGTGAAGCCCCTGTGGGGCTTCTGGCCTCCTCCCAAAGCTTCCCAGGTTTCTTTTGTCCAGAAAAAAAATCTCCAAAAAGTTTCGTGGCATTTGGACTTCATTTGGTACTGTTTCTCTGAAAAGCCAAAAACAAGCAGAAAACAGCAACTGGCACTGGGCACTAAGTTAATAGGTTAGTCCAAAAAATGATATATAATTGCTTGTAAATGTATATAAAACATCCAAGATTGATACTATAACAGCATGGAACAATCAAAAATTATAGATACGTTGGAAACGTATCAAACCTCCCTCGGTGAGCTCCATCTTCCTCCTGCTCCTCTGCTTCGGCTACTGTATGGGACATGGCCGTGGCTATGTTGATGTGGTGCTCGTCTGGTTGATGCTCTATGCACTGCTCATGCATCGGTTCCTACTTGAGCTCTGTAGTTGTGGATCCATGCTATTCTAGATTTTGCAGGCTGCTGTTCATGTTTAGTTGCTATCATAGGTGCTCCTGTGATGCTCTGGTTTACATGTGGATGCCCTGGCCATATAGCTATGCTCCTGGATTTGCTAGATTGATCAGTGGCAGTGCTGATTTCCTATTTGCTCCCAGTGGAACTTTGTTATTTATAGAACTGACGAGGTACAGTAGCAGCTAGATCAAGACTGCTATAGGTTTGGTTGAAGTAGGTATGTGTTCTTTTGATTTTTCCGTAGAAATCTTCCATGGATATCAATGATTAGACCATAGGTTGTTGTGGGTGGTACGATCCCTACCTCTCTCTGTTGAAATAGTCACCTGGCACCCAAGCATCCAGAAATAAGACCCGAGGCAGCCCCCGCGTGCTCTCAGAGTTTAGCAACATCCGTCCGTCCGTTACGTTTGCTTGATGCATTTCCGGCTGTCGGATCTCGCTTCTGGACGATCTGGGCCTGCATTGTTCTCTTGATGATCCATTATGGTTAGGCTTGCATTGTTCTCAAAATGGAACCTCTGTCTATGTATTCTGAATAATATCGAAATGACGAAAAAAATACGATTAACATCTTTGTGGTGGTGGTGCAAGCTCCTCTCTCTCTCTCTCTCTCTCCCCTGCAAAGTTCATGCGAGCTTCCTTTGGATCAAAGAGGCCCTAGGTTGTCGCACCTTTTGTTTGTGAATGATGCATGGCTTTATGATTAACCAATTTGTGGTTGCTGAACTGTCCTGTGCTGAATGGACTTTCCATTTTGGCGAGTCCGCTAGAGTTGCTCTTAGCTGGCGCGGGGCTATGATGATCGGTTATGGCTGATATAAGCATGCTCTCGAGCAATCGAGGCACTTGTGGGTATTAAGTTGGATCCCTCCTCGTTTCTTTGAGCCGTTTTGATCATGTGCTTATTTTAGTGGCTCTGTCCATGGATGGTCATTTCTGATGAGTGATAACCAGGGCAGTTTCAACCTTGTAAGAACTGCTAGGGCGATGATGATTAACCGTGGCTGAAATAAGTGCGCCTTGGAGCAATCGAGGCACCTGTGGGTATCAAGTGGATCCCCCCTCTTGTCTCTAGAATCCTTTTTGATCCTGTGATACTTATTGTTCTGTCCTTGGATGGTCATTCTTGTTAAGTGATAACCAGGACAGCTCCACTGTATAAACAGATTGATCTGGTGATAAGAGATGACGGGGGTAGGTTATATGATTGAGGAAAGGCAAATCTGAGCCCACTATGCAATGAACCCTGAACCCTTTTTATTTGTATTTAAAGGTGTTGCTTATTTATGCTCCAGTGTTTATAGCCGTCCTATGTAAAGATTTCTTCTCTCTCATACCTTTATTGCATATAAGTTGTTCTTGGTCTTTTATGAGTGCCATTCAGTACGGTCATACCGATGGATTAGGGGAACTAATTGGAGATAGCTTGGTTCATCTACTTGGATCCTTGGTATTTTTTGTTGCCATGTGGGACGCTCGGCCGCATGTCTACATTCCTGCCAGTTTTTTTGTTCCTTTCTGAATTTGTCTGCTGCTTATGTTGTTGGCTTGGTTTAAAATATTTCGCCTCACCCATCTTGAGCTCGCATCGTTGCCGCCGCTGCTCGCCGCCGCCACCATCTTTGCCTCACCTCAAGTGCCCCCTTCGCTCTCTTCTGCTCCCGTGTTCTCTTTGCAGCCGGCCGTGCTTGTGTGATTGATTCCATTCGTCATTCGCCCTCGCCTTCGCATTAGCCGTGCAATGGAAGAGGTTCGTTCTTGCTCCACTTTTCTATATGCTTTTACTGCTCGCCGTATGCTGTGCTGTTGCTCATTTAGGTTTTTTTCGAGCCGCGCAGGGGTGTGGTTAGGGTTTGGTTATGCTTTCTAGATCCGACGATGTTGTGCCTGATGTGGAACTTTGACGTGTTTGTTGTTGGTGCTATTGTTAGGGTATGCTCTTCTCTGGACCACGGTTCAACAGGTGCTTCTCTTTTAACGTTCTGTTATCGAGGCATTGATGTATCCATTTCCTCTGTTTTCATGAATACTGCTTGAGCATTCTGATCCTCACTTATGTGGTTTCAAGAGAGCACATTTTTTTTGTTTAGGACATGAACATGCATTCCCTGTAGTCAACACTTTCTGCAATGGGAAGCCCCATTAACAAAAGATGATATACATTTACTCTTTTCCCTACAATGGCCTGCAAATAACTCATCATGGCTCTAAGAGTGAAGTACGTTGCTCTCCTCTGGATAGATACGTATGAACACAATGATCTCCATTTTTCTATAATGGCCTTCCGTGTAGTTTTACCTTATAATACAATAGTCAGTTGAGTTGTTGATCAAAAGATAAGTAGAATGACCACTAACATTGATACTATTTGGGTTGAACCATTGTTTATTGAAAAATAAGAACTTAAATGAACCTAGCATTTGGGTTTAACCAAGTTCTATACCAGTATGCATAAGTATATTTAGATGCTCCTACTTTTTCCAGGGCCCCATTATTAAGTGCAGTATACAATAATGATAAGAAATTAAGAATAAGAATTAGACTGCATTGCATATGTAGGTAAATACATCAGACTGATTCAACTATCTCTAAAACTCCATACACATTGCAGCATGAGGAGCAAAGATCAACGGCCCGATATACATCATTGATGATGAAGGTATATATTTGCTACTCTGTTTATGATGGCTTCTCATGGGCCAGAATGGATTGTTTTTAAGATAGAATGTATTGGGTTCATACAGAATGTAGATTACCATTGCTTTGTTAATGACATGTTTCTATAAGTACCTACAAGTTACAAAAATGATCATTGCATGTTGCTATTGGAATTAAAATGTTCTTTGATGGGTCAAAATAACATATTTTTGAGTGACTCACTGAAACTGCCATGATCCATTCTTATAAAAAATATATAATTAGATGCCCTGTAGGGCTAGATGCTTGATGTTTCTCTTTAATCGTAAAATTGTGCTAGATGCTTGATGTTTCTCTTTAATCGTAAAATTGTGCTAGATGCTTGATGTTTATCTTTAATCGGAAAATTGCTTCGGCTACTGTATGGGACATGGCCGTGGCTATATTGATGTGGTGCTCATCTGGTTGATGCTCTATGCCCTACTCATGCATCAGTTCCTACTTGAGCTCTGTAGTTGTGGATCCATGCTATTCTAGGGTTTGCAGGTTGCTTTTCATGTTCAGTTGCTATCATAGGAGCTCCTGTGATGCTCTGGTTTACATGTGGATGCCCTGGTCCTATAGCTATGCTCCTGGATTTGCTAAATTGATCAGTGGCGTTCGTGCTAGGGCGATGATGATTAGCCGTGGCTGAAATAAGTGTGCCTTTGAGCAATCGAGGCACTTGTGGGTATCAAGTTGGATCCTCCCTCTTGTCTCTAGAATCCTTTTTGATCCTGTGATACTTGTTGTTCTGTCCTTGGATGGTCATTCTTGTTGAGTGATAACTAGGGCAGCTCCACTGTATAAACAGATTGATCTGGTGATAAGAGATGACGGGGGTAGGTTATATGATCGAGGAAAGGCAAATCTGAGCCCAGTATGCTCTCCTCTCTCACTATTTACTTCTCCTTATTTAGCATGCTCTCCTCTCTCATGCACTCCTTTAATTTAATCCCTAGATTTTCTCTTCTTTGTGCAGATTCATTTGTGTACATGCCTAGAAGATGACACCAACAGCGAGATCTGAGAGAAAGATGAGGAGACAAAGAGGGAGAAGGGGTGTGAAGAAGAGAGGGTGAAAGTATCTACTTCCATGGCTAGGCCTCTTATTGCTAAGGTGAAATTGCTAAAGTAGTTGTATTTTGTGATTTGTGCACACAATACTTTCTACCACATAATTTTCTTACAAGTAATTTGAAATGAATCTTTTATTGATCTTCAGTTGGCAGCCCCTCACACTGTTGCACACTGTTGCATTTGTAGTACCCCTGCATTTTGTTTCAGTGATAAATGGGTTAGTCTTCTCTAGAGAGAAATCAAACTTAGAAACATGTTGGTTTTGATATAAAAATAGAAGTACACCAGACCATGCTTGTCAAAAATAATGCAAAGAACCATATTTATCAGATTGCCAATTTGTCATTACTGTACAGTTGTATTTGTGTATTTTATTATTAGGCAACTTAAGCCAGAGACATGGTGGGCAAGTTGTGTGTGTGTGTGTGTGTGTGTGTGTGTGTGTGTGTGTGTGTGTGTGTGTGTGTGTGTGTGAGAGAGAGAGAGAGAGAGAGAGAGATGTTTTGTTGCATATTTTCCTTCTTATATTTTCACCCTAAGATCCAACGGTTTATTTATCACGCAATCATTTTTAAGGTCTGCTTCCTAACGTTAAAATTTGAGATTTTTTACCACACTTTTGAGCTTGCTTCTTTGATAGTACCTCCATCAGAACAAAAGAAAATTTAGTAATGTGTTGTTTCTTGTGTCATGCTTGCATATATGCTCATTTGGGTTGAAACTTTAAATGTTCCCATTCAAGGTTCACTTTATCTTTTCTGAAGTATGCAACCATATTGCTTTTGGCTTATCGCTTCGGACAAGTTATTAAGGCGCATTTTGTCGCCGCTTATTGAGGCATTGGATCCTTTGAAGTTATCCAGGATGATCTGTACGTCGCAACACACAAGCAAATCAGATGACAAGGCGTTAGGACAAACCTATCTAACTAATTGTCGTTGTTTATTGCTATGTCATATCAAAGTAGTGTTCATAAGCTATCTGTAACTACCACTAAGGTTATTCAACATGGAAAACAACTCTAAATAATTTGGAGTTGAGCTTGGTTGGAGTAAATAATTTATAGTTTTTTCTTTATTTGTAGGTTGTCGTATTCGTCACCTTTCAACTCTGATTTTTGTAATTTTTCTGAATGTATATACAGTTTTTTGCCCAGACTTTGTAATGATGGATCGATATAATACAATGGTGAGATCATTTATTTTCTTGGGTTACACCAATCTATAATGTCGAGGATGTCCAAAAGGTGGTTCTATGTATATTTGTATATTTGTTACAACAAGTATGATTTCTTATATTTGTTACATTTCATATGAAATCTGCCAATGGCGTGTGAAGAACCATGATGTTTTGTACTGAACCATTAGGAAGTGTACTACCTCATTCTTTTTTAGATGCTTCCTTTGTAGTGAAATTGTTTTTGGTATAACTTTAGCCTATATTGGGTAGCTGTCTTGCTTATATATGGTATGCTGCAACTTTGTTTTAGATTAGTACTTTTTTTTGCGGGTGGTTTTAGATTAGTACTTACTCTCTCATGTTCGCACTCTTGGTATTGAACTCAATGCTGCCTTATAATCTGATGATATTGAACTCGATGTCTACTTCTATTATAAATGAATGTTTTTCCTTTCTTTTATTTTGTTGTCCTATTTAAATATGTACGCTAAACAAGGATTCCTATTAAATTGAGCATTATTTATTTGATCAATCGTTGGGACCGGCACCTTGGCGCGATGCCGATCTAGTTCCTATTGCCACAGCCCACAGGGAGCGGCGACTGCAATTCCGTTCCAACTATCCGTGTCTTCTCTTTTCCTTCTCCCTGGAAAAAACGATCGGCGTTAGCTTTCACTCGCAGTAAGGAAGAAGCGTTCCTGTCAATGAACAGAAAGATTGGAGGACCAGTGGCGAGCGGAGAAGACGATCTACGCCTAAGAGACGTGTTTGGACCAGGGACTGAACCGTAAAGACTAGGCAGACGTACACTGCTCTGTTCGTTCACGACAACATTGGCCGCTGCAACTTGCAAGGTTTGCATTTCCTGGCACGGCGACACGTGCCGGCCCGGCTTACCACGGGAGTGACGTTTGACGGGCATGGGTTTGATCCGGTCCCGTACTGTTACAAGACGAGCCGGTGAGATCACCGTGGCATGGCGGTTTCTTCAAACTACTTCAGCTACTCTCGCACGTAGGGTCCGACACGTCACTCAACCAGGCAATACAAGAGCGTATGGTAACTGGTGGTAACCATACTGGCCGAACCTGCTTTTGAAAGCGAGTATGAGCTTCTGTCAAATCGAAAGAAGATTCAAATACTATCATTTCCCGCTTATCAAAGCATTTACGTTACTAGTAGCCGCGTTTTCTATATGTATATTTTCTACTCTCACGTGCGACCGTTTGTGGTGATCAACGCCATTAGCAGTTAAAAAAAGCAGTTACAGTTTTCAACGCCATTAGCAAGCGACCACGAACAATCTGGTCAGAAGGAATTGGCAGGGCTGCACCTGCACGTACGTGTGTGCCAGCTCTCTCGTTTCACATGACGGTCGGCAACAAAATACTGACTGTACCCGTACTTTGTACGGGCGGCAATACCTAAAGTTTAACTTGTTGCTAGTATCTCCTAACAATGAGATGATTTCTTTCGAAAAAAAAAGAGATGATTAGATTGGCAGGGCTGTAACGAGACGATCCACCGTCTCTTACCTCAATCCTCACGCAGTGCGCGTGTGCCAGTTCGCTCGTTTCACATGACGGTCGGTAATACCTAAAGTTTACCTCATCTCCAAATGAGGTTATTAGACTGCATCCAAAAGTTTCTTGCATCCAACAAAATACTGACTGTACACGTATTTTCTACGGGCGATTGGATTAGACTACAACGGTCTTGGGCGTCCGTCTACGCGCGTAGATACGCCGCCGGCCCGTTGAACCGATCGGGGGAACAATTGACCGAAACCGTTGCCGTCCAGACTAATTAAAAAGAAAGAAAGAAGAAAAAAAAAACTGTGAAGTGGAGAGAAAGTACAGGCCGTCCCAAAGGGCACAGCTCAGAGTTTACGCGCAGAAAACGAACTCCGGATCGCGACGTCGTTCGCCGCTAAAATAAACCGTGGCTGTGCAATCAGGAGCTTCGTCAGTCCCAAAGAGAAGGACGAACAATTTTTTTAAAAAGTGAGGGAGAGAGAGAAAAAAGAAGGGCGGCCTGGCATGGATCCAGCTACAGTCAGGGTCCAACAACCGTCAGAGGCCGTGCGTGCGTGCGTCCTTGAGTATCATCCTGGCCGTGCGTGCCACCCTTCCTCCCCCTGCCGTTGCAGCGGCAGGCCGCCAGCAGCGTGCAGCGACGAAAAAAACGAAGATACTCCCAGTATTGCATTAGGCGGAGCCAGCTAATGAAAATGGAGGTTTCGGTTTCAGCTGGTGGTGGTAGCAGTAATTATTGCTGGTGGTAACAGCCAGCGGGTCAAGTCAATTGGAAATGTGCCGAGGAAGGCAGAAGCGTAGTACGACAAGCGGGACTGAACGGACGGGGCTCCTCGCTCGCTCCGGTTACCGCGTCCTGGCGTGACGGAGACCCCCAGCCCAACCCGTCGCCGCCCCCGATGGTACAGAGAGGATAGAAAACTGCAAAGCTCTACCGATCCGGCTCCGTTTCCCCCCTTTTCCACGTGAGACGCACGCACGTCTCTCATCGCCCAATCAATCATCCGCGCCGGAGGCCGAGGGCGACCGAGAGGAAGGGAAAAGTCTGGGTGGGACTGGGACGACACGCCGCCGGCCCGGCCCGGCCCGCCCCAGCGTAAATATAAAAGTCGTAGCCCCTCCCCCTCCTCACGCACCGCACCGCACCACCACCCTCCCCGTCCCCGTTCCGTTCGGTTCCGTATAACTGCGCCCCCGCATCTCCTCTCGTCTCGCCTCCGCCCCCGCATCTCCTCTCGTCTCGCCTCCGCCCCCGCATCGCGTCTCGCCCATAACTACTCCTCCGCATCGCTGTTTTTTCCTCCCCTCTCTCTCTCTCTCCTCGAGCCGCATCCCACCTGCCTGCCCGGGGGGTCCTGCAGCGGCCGCCAATCCCGTCTCATCCAATCTCCCCGCCCGAACCCTCCTCCGCCCTGATCCCGTCGCCGTCCGAGGGGCAGCGCTACGGGTGCCGCAGCGCCCTCGCCGGCGTTCGTCTCCGTCGCCCGGTTCCGCCCGCTCGCTGCCGCCGAGCGCGGCCGTGTCGGCGACCTGCGACGGCGGCGGGGGCGAGCCGCGGGAGCACGCGCGTCGGCGATGGCCACGGCCTGAGGTGCGATTCCTGCTTGCCGCCGCAAGCGCCGGTGTACTGTGTTTACTGTTGCCACAAATACGGTTATATATTTTCCTCTGTCGATTTTTTTCACGGTTTTCTTCCTTGTAATGGCCGGTGACGAATAGTCGGTCGGATTAGCGGTCATTGGTTAGTGCTGCCTAAAGCGAGTTTCAGTGGATCGACGACATCGGTGGCGACAAAACCGATCAGATTTGCAGTAGTGCTATTTACAGTTGGCGTTAGTTTTTAATCCAGTGCGCTTTTGCTACTCAACTAGATCTTATTAACTGCTCAATACCCTTGTAAGTTATGGATATCCCTATCAAACCGATAATTTTGCATATGCTCGCTCCCTCGCTGCTGTACCGAATTGGTAGACGCTATTAAATGAATTCAACAAGATCCAGAAGCTGTGCATATCTGTTTATGTACTTAGGACCAACTTGGGATACCATTTCTTATGGTTCAGCTGCGAGAAACACACAAATAGATATGACGGGTGTTAGCCCAGATGTAATTTATTTTCCAGCATGATTTTCTAGATCTTTCTCTCTGTTGGTATCGTGGAATGGTTTCAGGGTGAACAGATAGGGCCTGTT
Source organism: Elymus sibiricus (assembly GCA_039707655.1). Lineage (NCBI taxonomy): Eukaryota > Viridiplantae > Streptophyta > Magnoliopsida > Poales > Poaceae > Elymus > Elymus sibiricus. The sequence continues at coordinate 311,750,523 of CM077674.1, forward strand.
GTGTTGGGTTTTGCCAATTTTCAGAGGACTGATTCTTTACTAGTTCCGGGTTATATTTGTTTTGTGCAAGACTGGAATCGTTCCGCATGTTCGCATATGTATGTTGAAGGGTCCATTTTAGATATTTGCGTTTGTGCCTTTTCTCGACAAAAAAAAAAAAATCTTTTGGTATGGTGGACTGAGTTAGATTTTGGGCCGAATCCATCATCCAATGACAAGGTACAATGACATGTTACTGATACATCCTTGCAGGTTGTATCCTTAGTTATGAATAATTTAGGTCAATATCTACTCACATGTTTAGCTTGATATCATATAATTGAGATTGTTTTTTACACATCGGATGTTAAATTTGGATTTAGTTTGATATTATGTTCATTTTATTCGTATGACTAGTGAGTAATCTTCTGTTTATTCCCTGCTGTTTTGTTATTCTGTATTCATTCTGGACCATTTTGCCAAACTTCTAACGTTCATCTGCGTTTGTAGTCTGGTAAGTTTTTTTGCTGTTTTAGAAACATATATATTCATGTGCGACCCTTTTTGATTGATTGAGCTAAGTGATGTTTGTGGAGTTCTCTTGCAAGTTTGTTTTTTATGTACACATGCAAATTTCCTGATATACATGGATGCCACTTTCAGTTATACCTGAATTTGCATATCTAGAATAGTTCTCTTATCTGAGTAGAATTCCTGCTGACATAACATTGATCTGTTGCAGATTGAGGATGCATACAGAGGGGTTGGAGTCTTGTGGATAGGTTCCCTCCCTGTTGAAATATTGTTGTAGATTCTGACGGAATGTTGGAGGGTCAATCTTGCCTGATCTCGAGGTCACTGCCCAGCTCCTGCAAACAGGAATCCAGATTAGCTTATATGACTTACCACCTCCTCGAGATCACGAGGACTAAGCGCCCATCTGGGGTCCTGGCTATTGAGCATGATGGAATTGCTGTGGCAGCAGTGCTGGCAAAGCGGCCTAAGTCTGTGGATAGCCACGATGCTGTGCCGGTAGACTGTCAAGGTGGTAATCAGGGCTATTCTGATTCAAGCACACTGATAAGTTCTATTGGCAGAGATAATTCAATCAATTGCCTAGCCCGTTGCTCTCGGTCTGATTATGGCTCCATTGCATCACTCAGCCGGAACTTCCGTTCCCTTGTCCGTGATGGTGGTCTGTACAGAGAACGGCGGAGGTTAGGGATTGCAGAACACTGGGTATATTTCTCCTGCAATGTGCAGGAGTGGGAGGCATATGACCCATACCGTGAACGGTGGATGACGCTCCCAAGGATGCCACCTAATGAGTGTTTCATGTGCTCAGACAAGGAATCACTAGCTGTGGGCACTGAACTTCTGGTGTTTGGCAAGGAGATTCTTTCACATATTGTTCTTAGCTATAGCATTCTGACCAACTCATGGTCAAGAGGTGTTGAAATGAATGCCCCTAGATGTTTGTTTGGATCGGCTAGTTTTGGGGAGAAGGCAATTATAGCTGGTGGCATGGATTCTCAAGGGAGTGTGCTTAGCTCTGCTGAGCTGTACAACTCTGAAACTAAGAGTTGGATTACACTTCCGAGCATGAACAAGCGTAGGAGAATGTGTTCTGGAGTCTTCATGGATGGCAAGTTTTATGTTATTGGAGGAATGGCCAGTAACACGGAGGTGCTGACATGTGGAGAAGAGTATGACTTAGAGAAGGGTACCTGGAGGTTGATAGAGAACATGTCAGAGGGACTCAATGGCGCAAGTGGTGCTCCTCCCCTTGTCGCTGTAGTTGACAATGAGCTATATGCGGCTCAATATGCAGGAAAACTAGTAAGGAAGTATAATAAAAGCGATAACACATGGACAACACTTGGGGAGTTACCAGAGCGCCCAGAAGCTGTGAATGGCTGGGGCATTGCATTCCGGGGATGCGGAGAGCGGCTCCTGGTGATTGGTGGACCAAGGGTGCTGGGCGGCGGGATGATCGAACTCCATTCGTGGATCCCAAGGGAGGGCCCCTTGCAATGGAACATGATCGGAAGCAAACCTTCTGGCAACTTTGTTTATAACTGTGCTGTCATGGGGTGCTGATTTCTGTGCCACCCACCCGTCGAACATACTTGTCAACAAGAAAGATTTGTGATATTGGTTTCGCAAATGCGCATAAAAGCACTGATTCTGCCTGATTGGTAATCTCTGCCTATTTTTTTTTCCTTCTCCTCTGGACATTTCAGACTTTACTCGATGTTGAATAGAGTAGTCAGTCACATCCTTCCTTGTATTCGTTAACAGTTACACTGTTGGGCTTCTGTTTTCCGTGCATTTGGTTTCCAGTTGGGAATTTGTACCTGGTCTGGTCCGTATACTGTGTCGAACTGAGAATTTCCTGAGATGGATGCATCTAGGTGACAAACTGTAATTGATGTAGCCTTGCATCTGGACAAAATTGTATTGGACTCTGAATTGTCCCAGCTTCATACTGCTCCTGTGCCAATGCCTCTTAACAAAAACAACACTAGTTATAAATGTTTCCCTCTATACACTTAACCATATGGCTCTTTCGTGTTATAAATGTTCCCCTCTATACACTTAACCATATGGCTCTTTCGTGTATCGTGACATGGTTTACATTTCCTTACTGCTCGACGACATATTCAAGAACGACTCATACATTTGCAAAAACATTCAACCTGGCGCTGCTTCATCTTTACATGCAATCTTGTTGGCACTATAACTACCCATATGTAACTTTTACACTAGTGGTTGCGCTTTTGCCCGAATCCTAGTGCTAAATCAAAACGATATTGGGCATATTAAAGTTCCTTGAAGTGCGCTCAACCATTTCAGATGAAACATGAAAACATGCAGAGTACTATTTCGGCGAAACAAAGTCGATATTTTGCACCGAGCTGTCCACGTCTCTAGTAGCATGGGCACTTCGATGCCTTGGAGACACTTGATGCTGGGTGGAGGTGGAGGAGCTCTTCCGAAGTCGCCCCGCTTTACGTCTCAGCGCGCTCGGGATTCCACGCTAACTAACTAGGCTCCGCTTAGCCTACGGGGATATTGTTATCATCTAGGGTGGGCAGGTACCCACTCCTCTTCTTCTATTAAGAAAAAGGAATCCAAGAGCAGAGGCGACAAGCGCGGGGGCTAATCAGTGTGGATCGCTGTCCGCTTCGTGCTTTAACGTCGTGGAGATCGGAAAAAAGGCCACGCTTCGCTGTCGAGTTGTTGCGTGCATCCTGTGCGATTAAGCTTGTTGCCGCCGATCATTTCGCCGCATTATCCCTGCAGCCCTGCATTTTTTGTGTGGTGGCTTTGGGATTATTTTCGTTCGGTTGTGATGGGATTGCCCTCCTTTTCATTCAGCCGTGATGGGATTCTTGTCGGGTTGTGTCTTTCAGTTTTATTAGGCCTTTGGGTGATAGATTTGGGAATTTTGTATGTCAAGTGGCTAGGATTGGCTCATGGGTTTGGGAATTTTGTTTATCAGTTGGCTAGGATATCTGTGGCACCATTCTACTAGAAGATTAGGGGGAAATATCTGGCAGACACTCAATCAGACGTCACCTAAAATACCTACTCTATCCAAACGGGAATATTAGGAAGGAAATCACGCCAGAGCCTCTGCTTCCGCAGATTTCGTGTGTCGGATAAGATCTAGTATGTACTGTGGCAGATTGGCAGTATTTGCTAGTAGCTCTGAGTTTTCAGCAGCCCAGAGCAGACCAGGGAATGGTGTAATCTGATTTTTTTGGTGGTTTCTCCTGGCAGTCATTTGTTGTTCCAGAGTTATCTGCTTCGTCAGCTTCGCCATCAGGTTTCCCGAATCCAATCATTGTGTTCACCGCTAAACCGGATGATGATTGGCAAATTGATCATGGTCTGATGGCGTTGGTTACTCCGTCAATTTCTTGGTATTCCGGCGACGTTGCGGTTGTTGCCATCTTGACATGCATGCATCCCTGTTATCGGAGGACAAACTACGCGTCCACGCCAGAGCAAGCTGAGCTCGTAGGTTTTCCTCAAAAAAAAAAAAAAAACTGAGCTCGTAGGTTTTCCTAAAAAAAACTGTTTCTTTTATATATTAGAGAAAAATGACCCAGCTTTGTTTCTTTTTTGTTTTTGGAACCAGCTTTGTTTCTTGATAATCTACAAATAAAAGGAGAAACAGGGCAGGGTGGTTGTTGATCTGAATCAGACTGCCGACGATTGGGTCGAGAGATGCAGTTTCCTTGCTATCTTGTACCGTCCTTGCTGTACGGCGGTGCAGCCTGCAGGCACCACCCGTGGGCACTTGGTCCCCTTGAGAAGGCGAGTAGAGCCAGCCGCCCTTTCAGCCGGCAAAAGGATACGCAAGGTGGCGGCGAGCGAGTGACAGCGGGGTGAACCGTGAGTCCGTGAACGTACGTACCCTGCCAACGTATGAAGGATGCTCCGTGCTGGCAGCAAAGATACGCGCGCTGAAGCTCGCCGGCGGGTGTTGCATGCACGGCCGCAGCCCACACCCACAGCCACAGGGTGCTGCATGCTGTTTGACAAGACCACGAGCACAGAAGCGCACCAGGGCGATCGGAAATGGGAGGTCAACTCAACAACTGGGCCGCACGCCTCGTCTGAGCGGCGTAGAGAGGCCGAGGCATATCCAACGTTGACCTTAAATCAGACACCGTATCCGTCTGCAGATCGGTCGGGACCAGTTCAAAGACAGTGATGCGGGAGTCGGTCATCCAAAGCTAGCCACAAACGTCCGGTCACATTTTGAATGACATTTAACTAAAAGAAACAAAGTTGATGCAAATTTAAACAAATTGGAAGATTTTTCATGCAAACTTAGATAATTTTTAAATAAAACAGGGCGATATTTCGACCAGTGAACTAAAACTAAAAATAAAACCTAAACTTCACTATACTTGACTGTGATCTCGTACGCCTGGCCGGGCTGGCCGGCGACACCGCCGTCGCCGTCGCCGGAGTCGTTGTCGTCGGGCTTCAAGCGGCGGAAGGGTGCGGTGTCGCTGCAGGGCTTCCTTGCTGTCGTCAGGCACTCGCGGATGATCCTCTCCACTTGCTCCTGGGCCACGCGTGGTGCGGCCGCGGCCACCACAAAAGTGGGCGGGAGGAAAAACAGGCGGCGGGAGTTGCTGGAGGTGGGGATGGTGGTGGTCTCGCCCAGAGACCATACCTCGTTGTACTTTGACATCTCCTCATCGAGACGGCGGAGACGACGCTTGCTCGTCTAGGCCGTGGTCTTCGACCGATCGATGATCCAGGCTTTTGCGAGCTCCGGGTCCGCGGGGATTTGCGACGGCGGGACGTCGGAGCCCGCGAACTCCACCTGACGCGTGGCGTTTCATCGCTGCCGCTCCCTGCCCGCACTCTCTTGGGCCGTCAAGGTGCTCCGAGGGGACGAACTGCTGCCGCTACCTGGGTAGTGGAGGATGCGCCCACACGCCTTCGCAGCGATCGGTGGCGGCAGCACGGCGCGACCGGCGCGGCTAGGATGTGGCGAAATGCGCTCCTCCTTGACGCGGCATGGCGGTGGCGACATGCGCTCCTCCTTGAAGAGGCGTCGGCGGAGAAGACGGTGACGGATACGACAGGGTTGGTGGGTCCTTGACGGCGGTGGAGGCGGCGACGGAGACGGCGGCCGGGGGCGTTGTCGTCGGCGGCGGCGGCGCGCGCGTGGTGTGGATGGATTTGGATGTGGGTGTGGGGAATGGGGATGTGTGGGTGGTTAATTAGATTTTGGGGCCGGTGTAGTTATTGCTGGCGTTGGCTGACATGGCCAACGCCATTGCTATTTTTTGTTTTTAATTTTATAATATTTTCTTTTTTAGTTTATTTGTTGTACACATTGTTTTATATTGCTGTAGATGTTTAGTTTATTGTTTTATTATGCTATTGTTCTATTATTTATTATTTTGTTATTTTAATATTTTATTTTATTATTTTGTGTAAATATATATACATACTAAAATATAGATCATGATCAATAATTAGAACAACATCGATCTCATTAATCTGGCCTAGATACATAATAGTTGAAGGATGATAATGAATAACAATATAACTTTTACTACTACTTGATCTAGACTAAGAACATCATCAGTGTAATGACTCCCACGAGAAGAAATGCTGCCACCGATCCAGCTGGGAGAACGAGGCCAAGCATAACACCAGCTAAAAGTGCATATCGAAGCATCTTGAATTTTTGGATATGCCCTCGCATCGCATCATTCTTAAGTTGCATCTCATTAATGTATCTGTCGTCTCAGTGGTCCAGTGGAGTACCCGAGCAACTCGCTTACGTACTTCTGCACGAGATCAATCCATATCCATGTGTAGCAATACTTTGTCCCTGCTGTCTGAGGATCACAATATATATACACATATTGATGTGAGCGACACTAGATAGAGTTGAATTGTGCAAATTAGCTGAAATAGACCGAGAGGTATTTTTTGTCATATACGTACCTTTCCACGGTTAGCGCAGATGTAGAACTCTCGCTTTGGTTTCCATTCTGTGTGCGACATATGCTTATCAACAGGGCGTCGACAGCCGCAAAGTAGCACAGGTGCCCTCGCTCGATTCCCGGCAGCTTCGGCGCCGGTGGCGTAGCTGCCGGATCAAACGGACGTCGCGCTGCTCCAGTGGGATGATTCGCCGGACATGGCCGGCTGCATTGGCCGTGGCAAGCTCATGCCGTAGCCAATAGGGCCAGAGGGGAGCTTGGTCAAGGCGACGGAGTCCCAAACTTTTGACACGCCCCGCCGACGTGGGCTCACAGGCGGGGCTCGTGCCGATTCGACAAGCTCCGGTGGGTCCATTACCACCAACGCAGCTAGCTAAGAGGGAGTAGAATTTTGTGGAGAATGTAAGTGAATGTGTTTGAGAAACAAAGGGCTACCAACACTCTATATATAGGCAAAACTTAGTGTTGCCTTTCTCATAAAAGGCACAACAACACTAGATATTGTATCTATGGCGTACATAGAAATCCGACACCAGCAGTACCTTCCAACTGGTCAGCACAGCTAGGCCCACATAGTGGCGACGTTTACCAAAATATCCACGCCAACACTACCCATATAAAGCCGGTGACGGTGTCCTGGACTAGGGGGTGCTAACCTAGTCGGCCCATAGTCCTCGGCTGGGCCTGAGGGCCCTCACTCTCCTTCGGATGGACTCCGGAAGCTACACGCTTGGACGTGATCAAGACTGCGCCTACCGAAGACTTGGCGTATACTCCAAGACATCTCCTACCGCCTCCATATGCGTCCCTAGATACCGACCATGTAACCCTAGATGCCCTACCTGGCGTGTATATAAGCCAAATGGTGCAGCCCGTAGAGGGGACCGAATCACAATTACCATTCACCTAGCCTTAGGGTTAGATCTCTCTTTACAATCTCGAGGTAGATCAAGCTTGTACTCGATACTTCACCATCAATATAATCAAAGCAAGACAGAGGGTATTACCTCTTCGAGAGGGCCCGAACCTGGGTAAATACTGTCTCCTTCGTTCCTGTTACCACCGATCCGAGATTCACAGCTCGGGACCCCCTACCCCGAGGTCTACCGGTTTTACCACCGACACTGGTGCTTTCATTGAGAGTTTTGCTGTGGATCAACAAAAAGATCGATGGCTCATCTGCAGATCAACTGCGGCTCCGGCTGTGAGGATGTCTTCATCCCCGACCAACTCTTCGTATTCGGCAGTATGGTCTTTTGCGCCAACTCTGCGGGCTGTCTGGCTCCCGTCGAGAATTACGCTCCGGATCACGTCGTGAGTTTCGGAAGCTTGGAGTACACCGCGGATTCCCGCGGTGAGCTCGCCCTTATAGGTTGGATGCCAGGCCGGATCGAGGGCTTATCAGACACCGGGGGCTCGACCCCGGAACCGATCTCCTTCGAGGATGTCGGGCCAAGCCCCCTGGCCCCACAGGGTCCTTCAGAGGAATCGATTACCCCCGCCTCGGGCGACCTCGTCCCGGCATCGAGCCACGACACTGGCCCAGATCCGGCTTCGGATACCGAGTCTGGTTTAGAACTGAATCGGGCACTAGATCTGGAACCAATTTTGGCCCCGCACGAGGCTGAGGACGCGTCAAGCGGCCCACTGGTCATACTTCGAGGCAGCCCGGCGTACGGCCAGGCCATGAGCCCAGAGGAATTATCTCACCTAAACGAGATGCTTGACCGTATCCAGAACTTATCAATCTCGAACAGTCAGTCCTCGGTCTATGAGAAGATCGGACTTAAAGCCGACGACCGGGAGATCTATGTCCCACCCAACACCCACCTAGTCGCCACGATCGATGATTTAACCGACGTGTTGGACTACGATGAGGCTACCGACATGGATGAAGATGTCGACGGCCCTACGGAAACCACTATGCCGCTGGTCAACACTGGCAAGTGGACGGCAACATCTACCTATGACGTATACATGGTGGATACTCCTAAGAATCCACCAAGACGTCGGCGAAGGCGCGGGAGAGGTGCCAATGGGGACCCCAGCGGGCACGACACCGCCGCCACCAACATCAATACGGCGGCAGACGATGCCGATAACCCGGGAGAGGATTTTCAAGCCTCCCCAGGATGACCACACAGCCCCGCAGGGATCCCCGAGGACGATGATCCCGATGACCTCTTTGAAGGGGCCGACGATAATTACTTACCTCAATCCGAGGAAGACGAGAGCCTGGGCACCGAGGACTTTATAGTCCCCGAGGACCCTTTTGAGCAGGAATGGTTCCAATGATGCCTTGTGGGCACCGCCCGAAGCATGAAACGGAAGCAGCAGCAACTGCAAGCCAATCAAGATGCGCTAAACGATAAATGGGTCGAGATACTCTCGGCCGAGCAAGATCTCAAAGAACGGCGCCGTAGTGCGCCTAAATCTTACCCGCGCAGGCGTTTGCTGCCCGAGTTCGACGAGAACTAACCGACGACGTGCTCTTAACACGCGGACGGGCCGATGAACCTGACCGACCCCCTAGCACTACAAAAAAAACACTTCCGTGATGATACGTCTTTGTCACAGTAGGTCAAGTTTTCTGTCATGCATGTACATCCGTGACAAATTTATGACCGAATCAAGATAGTCATACCTGTGCTATCGTAGAAGTGTTCCATGACAATACTGAAATTATCGTCACGGAAGAGTCCACTTCCATGACGATAAATGTCGCGTCATGGAAGTGTTTTCGTCAAGGGTGACCGACACATGGCATCCATCGTAACGGGTCGCCGTTAAGCTATCGGGTTCCGGTTTGGATCCGATAACCCGTTAACAGCTAGGACCAATGGGGATTTTCCACGTGTAAAATTCTCATTCGACGGCGGATCCACGTGTCAGCTCGGCGTTGCGACAGATGTCATCCATTCATTGGACGAGAGACGCCTATGATACGTCGACACGTGGCACGGCCCAACAGTGGCCCATTTAGGTTAAAAAGGCCGGCCCAGTCAAAGGCCCATAAGATTTACTCAGGTACTAGTGGGCCGGCCCACTTGCGGCCTGCTTAAACATGGCCCATTTACGGCTCACCGCCAGATCGGGCCCGTAAATTGTTCGCTCAGTCTTTGGGCACCATTACGGCCCAGTGAGTTTTCGGCCTGTTAAAGGACCGATGTAGAAATGGGCCCATTTCAGCCCGGTGTGCCTTTCGGCCTGTTAATGGCACGTGCTACACATGGGCCATATATGGTCCGATGCGACATTCGGCCCCTTAACGGCCCGTAATCTCGGTGGCAAAATTTCAGCCCAACCTGACTTTGGGCCTATTAAAGGCCTGTCATACAATTCGGCCCGTTGGTCCTCTACTAAGTTTTCGGCCTACTAAAGGCCCATGATATGATTGGGCCAACCAAGGCTTAAGATAGGTTTTGGCCTGGTAGCGGCCCGTCATGTAACTGGGCCTATAATGGTCCGAGGTATATTTCAGCCTGCTAAAGGCCCGTGGTCGGCAAATGAAAATTGAGGCCCAATAAGCTTTTCGGCCTGCTAAAGGCCCATGCTGTCTTCTGGGCCATAACAGGCCAACATAATATTCAACCTATTAATGGCCCGAAGCTACATGGGCCGACCTAAAGTTTGGGCGCACTAGAGGCCCATGTGAGTTATGGGCCTGGACATACAGTGTCCATAAAGGGCTATTACGGCAGGTCCGCGCAGGCCGAAGTATAGCATGTTGCGCGGAACCCATTAATGGCCCACTGAATTGGAGGCCCGTTAGAGCCGCATGTTTCGGCCCGTTCGCCTGAATCAGATTTTCACCCTTTTTCTGATAGCGAATGATGACATATATGGTAAATACGAATTAAGAACAAACCTACACTATACAATAAATAAATAACGACATAGTAACTTAGAATAAACCTACACTATACAATAAAGGAATTAGGGCATATTACATCCACTGGGCATCAAAGTTCGCCACTAGTGATCATAAAGCGCAACCAAAAAGCAAATTACAAAACCTGGGCGTCCAACGCCCTGCCATTGCAGCGCAACAAAATAATACTGAACTAAGACCACTTGAACACAGTTCAAGAAACATTAGCCTTGTGCGGGAGCTGCTGCGCAAGCAGCTGAGCAAGGCAGTGAGAACGGCCTAGCATGTCGGTCATATCTTCCAGCTCTAGCTGTTTAGCAATGAGGTTCTCATTGGAGTTCTCTGCGATCTTCCTTAGAGATTGGACTTCAAGTCGAAGTTGAGTTGCACTATGCCTTTCTGCTTGCAGCTGAGACTAAAGAAGTTGAACTGATTCAGGCAGCGACTTCTGTGAGCTTGTGTGACTGCTAGTCTCAAGTAACTTGAACACTGCATCAAGACATGACTTTGGGGTTGTCTCACTATCTTCAAGATGTTTTGCCTTCTTTGCTGTAGTATACGTTCGGTTTGTCTCAGAGTCTTCAGCAGACTTGTGCGTGCCATCAGGCATATCACTCTGAAACAACAAGACAGATGACAGGTTTTGCACGTATATAAACAAAGATGGTAACTGCGCTGTCAATTCCATCCAGTTTCATATTACAAAATAAAGAGACGATTCAAAATGTCAAGAGCATAATTTGGCATTGTTCATAATGCGGTGAGCTACACCACACTACTGGATTACAGATCATCAACACAAGCATAGATGCAAGCAAAAGAAAATCATTGTATCTCTTTTCGTTAACGTGCATGACATGTTCATATCATCAGCCAGATCAATTAAGACAAAGCAGGAAATGACAAGGTGCAAATGTGCGCAGCTTCACCACACACTGGATTACAGATCAACAACACAAGCATACATGCAGGGCTAAAGAAATCAATGGATTTGTATTGAATAATATGCATGGTATGAATAAGGAATTTGGTTTCACGACTAAAACTTGAAACTTGCAGTTGTTGCGAACATGCATTTTGATAGAAACAACAAACTAAACAGCAGTTGACGATAGGGAGTATGAGCAAATTAAACAGCAGTTGAGGAGAAAGGCTTTAGAAGGACGGACTTACATTAACAGTTAACACCGGCTCTATAATGCCCTTCTCCATGTCAAGGGAGGGATAACTCAAGAATTTTAGCACAAAAACTTCTTCATAAGCATTGCCTGTACTCTACATTTTGTAGAGAATAATTATTGATATGATAATACTGGAAGGGATATTGGATAATGAAGATAAGATGCATAGTGATGCTACATAATCAACCACCTATCCATGTAAGTACAGCGTTACAGGACAAAATATACTGACAAGAGCAATGGGTTACATTTCTGTACTGGCATTGTCTGTGTATTCAACTTTATGGTAAGATTAAGTATAGATCTAATAATTTTTAGGAAATGGTGGGCAAGGGAGACAAGATGAAGAGTAATGCAACACAATGAACTACTCACTCTGTCCCATAATATAAGTGTTTTGTACACTAGTGTAGTGTACAAAACACTCTTATATTATGGGACGGATGGAGTAGCTGTTAATGTAAGTACAATGATACAAGACGTTCGGTCCTTGCAAGAGTACTTCAGAGCTAAACTTCTTCAGAAGCATTGGGTTGATTCTAAATTTATGTAAGAGTCAATACAGATCTTATAATGTCCACCAAATGGAGGATAAGGAGGCTAACATGTGCAGTGATGCTACATAATCAACCAGCTATGAAAGTAAGTATGGTGATACAGGGCAAGAGGTACTCACAAGAGCAATGCAGTGTGCAGTATAGTTGTGAGATCCTATTGTCCCTTGAGGATGGATATTCTCCTGCAAACAGTTTTCATACAAGTGAGACGGTAAGGCACATGCAGAAATGTAGTTCAAATTGTGATGTGATATCATAGATAGTACCTTACACTGCAGACGAGACCAGTGTGTAACAAGCTTATTCCAGTCACTGTCTAGTAAATGAAGCACCGGAGACTTTACAGAAATTTTGTTTAGAGGCTTGCCATCGAAGTGTGCTTGCCTCAGGTAGCAACGATACTTCCTCAAAGCGTGCTTGAAAAGCACAATCAAGCTTTGCTCATCTTGACTGTCTAGTTTGGTCCTCGCCTATTTAAATGAATGAAATCTCTTGAGTTCTGTCAGCAGAAACATAGGCACTAATTACCATGAATAACATTAGTACATTACTTACACGTAAGTTACGGAGGTAGATTGGAAATTGTTGTTTGTCTGTAGTATAATCTTTCCATGAAGGAAAGCTGCGCACAAAGTTCCTGATAACAATAAAAGCTTCGTCTTCTAAACTGGGAAGAAGTGGAACAGGGGTCCTATTTGCTGCAATTGGGGCTCTCTCCAGTTCAAAAAGGGATTTGGCAACTGGAGTTGGTGTACTCTTTGCTAGAATGGGGGTTTTGCGTCGTAGAGCTGGTGCTATGTCAACTGGAATTGTCATACTTTTTGCTGCATATGGGGTCTTCTGAGTTGGGGCATCTGAGATGGCCAGTGGGGTAGGGGTAGAGTCTGCTAGAGTTGGGGCTGTGTTTTGTGGGTCTGGTGATATTGCCACTACACCTAATGGGCTATTTGATTTATCAGGTGTCACTACCTTTTCCAAATACTTTGTTCGTGCTCCATCACGATCAGCAATCGCCCTCTTCCTTTTGAACGTCTGATACACAAGAACATCATTTCAATGGAGAAATATGGTATGATGACATATGGAATATGTACTGAAAATGGATAGGCATGGCATATTCACATATATGATGTGTAAACTAAGAAAATGGTGGTGTAACAAAGTAGAAGCCATGCAAAGCATCATTTGCAAGATATGTGCGACCAATATAACCTTGCCAAGTTAGAGCAAGCACCTTGATTGGTGAATAAGATAGGGCATCTGCCTCTGACTCCTCCACTAGGGAGCTACATTGACTTAGGTCTCCCTCTAGCTCAGAATCATTGTTAGGATCATATTCTGAACACGAATCTGTAGGTGGAGAGTGTGCGCATTCCATTGCATCCAGACTGGATCTCAGTCCCTTAAGGCCAAGTTTGATAGCCATGTCATTGTTCTGCTTTATTCTTCTCATGCGCCCAAGCTCATAATCATTATGATGATGTTCAGTATCTGAGATTCACGAAAACATAGAAGGTAGTCAGATTATCTTTGGAATGCATTGCGGATTCTACTCCAATAGTGTCTCCCTACAAACCCCTGCGTATACAAAGTTCATCCCCCAACCGTGCTGACCAGACCACACATAGAAATACAAACCTCTTATGTCTCTATAAGGGGCGGACACACATTTCAAAACTAAAGTAGGAACATTAGCATCATATCAAATTCGTATTTGAACAAATAAACTTTGGAATTATGAGTGGCATAGTGTTTAGCTTCAAGGGTGGAGTACTGGTAGTGCGACACAAAGCACGTAGGCAGATTGTATTTCATGTAAAAGATCGTAGTCTATGTAAAAGGTGGATATAACACTTTTCTTTCTATACAATCCAGTGTTTGTTGCCCACACATGATGGAAGAGATCACACAGAGAAATACTATTCATGCATGTCTGCGGTTCTAGGATTTTGAAACAGGGTGGTCCACCCTAAAAACATATTGACAACAAATATGACAAGGCAAGCATAAAGCTAGTGAATCAATCATTACTTGTGAGCTTACTAGGACAAGTATGCAGAATCGTAACTGCGGTAAGAGACCGTCCAAAATCTGAATCAAGAAGTTGGGCTAGCACTTATTGTTTGCAATTAATCAAAGTGAATAATTGGATATCATATCAAATGAGTAACAAAGACTAGTAAAATTGTCAACAAACCTGGCCTGCGATAGTAATCTGGGTCAATGTCACTATGACCAACAATCAACATGACTAGTGTTTGTTCCTAGGCGAGGAATTTTGAAACCCTGTCAACTCTACAGGTGCTAAAGATTACTGAAACATCCGAACCATTAAATATAGGTAGCACTCAGTACACAACAAACCCTAATGAGAGTCCTGCCTAATGAGTGATGAATCAATTAGAAAATGGGTGATGGGAAGTGGCTACTGAGTGTTGAGGACGGCATATCTCAGGATAAATCGGGTTGGCTGCGTGGGTGCTGCACGCCTGAGCCCTGAGCGGACTGGGAAGCTGGGCACGCTGGCGCGGCTAGGCAGCGGTGACGCTGTTGGGCGAGTGGCTCCTGACCTCCTGTTAGCCCGGCGTCTCCTCCTAAACTCATGGCGTCCGGCGACGGCAAGTCACCAGCGAGGCAGGCGGTTGGCGGCGAGTAGAGATCGGAAGCGGAGCAGAACAGAGGGGAATCGGGGTCTAGAGGCATTGGCTTTTTTGTTTTTTTAGCAAAGGCATTGGCTGGTTGACCATGTTCTAATCTCTTATGGTATACAGGCCGACCCAAAATCCCAGGGTGGGCCGCGGCCCACGCTGGCCACCCTGTAGATCCGATCCAGCGGCACACATGCATTTCGAAATTAAATTAGGAACACTCAGCTGACCAATTAAATGACTCTGTTTTACTAATATCAGCATCATATCAGATTCGTATTTGAATAACTAAGCTTGTTTAGCTTGATGGGTGGAGCAGTGCTATTATGACATGAAGCAGTTGGCTGATCGTATAGTGATCATAAAAGGGGGGAAACCCTAAGCATGATCAATTAAACCCTATTATGACTGTGCCATGGCAGATCTGAAGCTGCAAACCGCACAAAGGCTACTTAGCAACCAATGTTTGCGTTGAACTAACAACTAAGATTCTAAGAGCTGAAAATAAAGTACAGTAAACAAGTGACGATCTATTTTCTGGTTGAGATCAAAAAGTTGAGCAGATATGAAAGAGTACCACCTCTCTGGCGGCGCCGTGTAGGCATCGGGGGTGCGATGGCTGTCGGCGGCGTGGAAGCAGATCTGCGATGGTAGACGGAGGCATCAGGGGATAAGTCCCATTGCGTCGGAGCGGCCCCGGCAAGGTGGACGACGGCGTGGATGAAGCGAGAGGATGCGATGCAAGGCTCCTGGTCCGGTGCCATGGATGAGGAACGTCGATCTCTTGCAGTGGACGACGCGGTCTAGGTAGGCACTCCGGCATGGTGGAGGAGGGCGGCGATGGATGGGGTGGCGGACGGAGGAGGCTGGTGTGGAGATGGTGTTCTGGCGCCGACGGTGTATGAATGGGAAAATGGAGGGAGAGGGGTCGGGGGAACCATGTCTTTGGGACGCGGCGCTTGTCTGAAATGTGGGGAAGTTACCAACTTAGCCCCCGTTTAAAATTTCGGACGTCTCGTCGGTTGGGGATAGGACGGTAATCTCGCATCTCCCCAATATTTGCCGAGAGTGATTTCGGGCGAGGAGAGGGTGTTTTGGCGCCCACGGTTGGCGCCCACGGTGTATGAATGGGGCTGACAGGTAGGGCGGTTGTGTCACGTATGAGTGAAGTTACAAACCTGCCCCTACTTAAAATATTTGCCTAGATCGATTTCGGCCGAGGAGAGTTTGTTTTGCCGCCCACCGTGTATGAATGGGGAAATGGAGGGGGAGAGAGAGGTCTTTGGGACGAGCTTGAATCAAATGTGTTTTGCTGCCCACGTTTGGCGCCCACCGTGTCTGAATGGGGTGAGAGGCGGTCGTGTCACGTCTGAGTGAAGTTACAAACCTACCCCTATTTAGAGTAGTGGAAATTGGGCCGATAGGCTTTGCGTGTCAGGGGTAGACAGTAATTTCCATCTCCCAAACACTGGTTTCAGGCAGCCGACGTGGGAGTGGGTGTTTTGCCGCTTCTTTCGAATCTTGGGAGAATAAGCATTCACGTTTACCCTGGCAACTAGTAGTAAATTCGAACCCATTTTGTATTCGATTACGAATCTTTATAAATCATTCTATGTTTTTTTATATATCTTCAAAAGCACAACAAAGATGTATTCCACCTTTATATATGAATATGATTTACAAATGCCATGATACTCGAATTCAGAAGGTTTAATCCAGTTTAAGGTGAATACGAATATTTGAAACAACTTTATGTTAAACTCAATTGTAACATGTATGACACAAGCAGCATATAGTGTACTCCCATTTAGATATAAATTTCAGAAGCCAAGCGATGTCTCAAAATTCAAAATATTGAGCCAACCAACCAATAATATAGAAAACTAATAGACATAAGACCACATATAGAGTATATGGATCAATAATATGAACTAACATACATAAGCCAGGCCACTGTACTGTTTTTCGCTAGAAGAGAATCTTTTTTTGTACCAAAGCTAGTACAACATCTTGGCCCTTTCAGATGCGTGCAACTTAAGGCCCATCTATACTACTATTTTTGCTGAATGCACAATCAACCCGATTAGCATATTTTGTAGGACTGGCATAGCAAACAAAATGAAATGTCTTTGCCTCAAAAAAAAAAAGAAATGTCTCGTGTTCTTATCAATTATTACAGACTCATGCTCAAAAAAAAATACAGACCAAAAAACAATTATTACATGATCTCTAAAACAAATGGTTCCAATCTATTACATGAACAAACAACACAAAGGTAATTCAACGATGGAAAAAACATTTCACCTATGATTTACCAAGTGGGATTTTAATTTCCTTTTTTCCTCCAGGACCTTAACAATGCGGCCAATCTTAGCTTGCTTCGTTGTAAAATCCACCAAATATTTAATGGTTTGCTTCCTCAACATGTCAACTTCATCTCTAAGTGCAGAAGCAGACTCTCTTTCTACCAATAGTTTAGCCTCTAGAGCATCAACAGTTGGCAATTCACGATGCACGATTGGGCCGGTGCCACTGCTCTGGGATGATCCAACGTCCATGGGGACCTCACTCTTTGATCTTGGGCTAACCTGTTTTGCCATTACAGTTTCGATTGGATTGAGGAAAGTTGAAGTTAGCAGAACATCTCAACTGGGAGTTAGAACAGCAACCCAGTTAAACAAACAAGGATTTAAAGAGTTGCGATTGGATGCTGAAAAGTATAGGTTATTAACATCATTAGAGAACCGGTTGTAGCAGCAAAGCAGTTAAACAAACAACCTGTTGTGCCATTGGAGTTTCTCTTGGATCCTGAAAAGTTGAGTAGTCAGTAACTTGATTAGAGCAACAAGTTACAGCAGCAAACCTATTACACAAATAAGTTTTCCAAAATGTACCTGTTGTGCAATTGGAGTTCCAATTGGATCCTGAGAAGTTGAAGTTGGTAACATGATTAGAGCAACAAGTTATAGCAGCAAACCAGTTAAACAAGGAAGTTTTTCAGAAGATACCTGTTGTGCCATCGGAGTTTCAATTGGATCCTGAAAACTTGATAGTTAGCAAGCATAAATAAAGTGTTGCAAGAGCCATAAGAAACTAACATCAAACTAGTAAAACTAACCAGTTTTGGCAACGTATTTAATTACACATGAACTAGTAAAACTAACAAGTTTTTGGCAACGTATTAAAGCAACAAGTCGGTAGAGTTTACCAGCAACACATACATCTCTAAATTTCATTCATGTAAGCAAAATGATTCTTACACACATATATAAGTTAAAAAGATGGTGTCCCTCATATAAACCTGACAGTTGTCTCTCCATGAACATGCAAACATTACTAGTGCTACAAGTCATAACAGCAAACAAGATAAACAAATAGGGTATCAGAAGGTAAATTACACATGAATTTTGTTGCACCCTAGAAGTAGATATGACCAGCTATCTACGTGCTTAAGTAGCTATTGAAGTTCAGTCGCAGGTAGTTCTATAACAGTAAGTAACAAACACATAGATAGGCGCAGTCTATAATAGGATTAATAGGCTATGACATTATGTAATCAGTAGCAAACTAAATTAAGGGAAGCAAGGTAATTGAACAATTTTTTAATCAGTGGCTAGCTAAAATTCCGAGAAGCAGATAACTGAACTTACGCTAGCTCTTTGTACAGGCACACTGCAACTTCTTTTTCGCTTACGAGGTTCTACGAAGGAGTCCATGACATCACTTGCTTGGATACGCAGTCCCAATACTCCATCCTTCCCACACTGCAATTTGGTAAGTCGAATGGTTAATCTTATAAGATGGTGCGACCTTGTTATATTATATGAGGACAGGTTGTGAGACTAGTTGTAGCAATACACACCAGACTGGCTTTTACTGTATAATTCATGCGATTATATTTGGCCTATCGAGATCTAAGCAATCTACAATATGATGAAAAGACTGACATCGTTCTCATTATTGGCCAACTCAGTTCATAGAAACAAGCAATTCAACCATTATGTGGATAAATCAAAAGCGCCACTGGAATACATTTCACTGCCCCAATCATACACGCAGGCCAGTATGAATTAAATGAAATGCAGGGACTTACACTAGCTCGTTGTACAGGCTCACTGCAGCTCTGCTTGCGCTTGGGATGTTCCATGAAGAAGTCCATGTTACCACTTGCTTGGATGTGCAGGCCGTGTACTCCTTCCTTCCCCCTCTGCATATTTGGCACGGCGAATGGTTGATTTAATGAGAGGAATTGACCTTGCCGTTGTACCGGAGGACAGGTACTTACAAGGTTATACGAGCGTACAAGATGTGTACCAGATCCCGTAGCGCCGTCATGCTTCGCTGAAAAATGGTTTTGCTTGTTTCAGATGATAGCTCCAGAAGAAATAAGAGTTGAAGTCAGAGTTGCATAGGTGTATAAGCTAAGAGAGCAGTTAAAGGATATCCAAGCATCGTCGGAACAGTGCACAACCCAGTGATATGTGGATACCTAGTTCGGGCTGGCGTTTAGGCATACTCGCCTAGAGTGCAGGTCACTTTAGAGCCGTTGAGGGTGATGCGCTTGCGTTGGCTGGCCGCCTACGGAAGCAGATCTTGAGCGGCGGCGGAGCACTACGATGTGGTGGACGAGGCCATTGGTGAAGCACCAGCGGGGGGGGGGGGGAGGGTGGAGGTGCGACGATGTGCTCGGTGAAGTAGCCCCGGTAAGGTGGAAGACGGCGTCGGTGAAACAGACCTGATGCGGTGGAAGTCGGTGTCTGTGAAGCACGTCGGCTGTGGCGGCCGACGTTGTCGGTGGACCACCCGGTGCGGTGGACAAGGGCGTAGATGAGGCAGCTCCGGTGCGGTGGTGCAGCGCGACTATCGTCTTCGTCGTCATTGTTCGGTACGGAGGTGGGGAACGAGACGAGACGAGGGGCGATTCGAATTTTGCTTGGGTGGCGACGAATTAGGGATTTGAGCGCTCTGGGCGTGGAAGGGGGCGGGGGAGAAGGGGGATTTTGCAGGGCTGGAATTTGGGCTGCCAGATATCTCAATCCGAAACGTGGAGGGGCGCAGTTTATAACGTCCGTACGATACACGCCACCACCACGACACGACCGTGGTCTACCTGGTTCGCCTACATTTGAGAATGCAAACAAATCTTTTTTTCATTGGCAAACGAATCTGTATGTATTACCATACCTGTGTTTTCCTTGCAAATAATTAGTCCTTCAAAACGACATACTAGTAATTAATTAATGATGAGTTCTTTGAATTAGAGTGTGTTTGTGGCATAGCGATCTCCAATTCTAACGTGGATTTCACATTTCATGGTATCCACGCTGAGTTTTTGAATGCAAATTCATATGTATAAGATTAACACTATGGTGGTGAGAAAACTTTGGATGTATTCAAGCATATGACCATGCACATACAAAATACCACAACAATCGAGTCAATATTAGTGCATCAACTTTTCCAAACCATGCATGCATGGCACGAATTCGTAATAATTACAGAAGCCATATGCATGGTACTCAATTCAAATTTTACAATGTGCACTAAATTGAAACGTCAATATTAAGTCTATTACTATCTACGTTCAAATGTTGTGTTTAGCCCCCCTCCCCCCCGACACACACACTACATACTTCCTCTATCGATCAATCTTTCACTCTTAACCACCTTATAGAGCTATTGGTTTCTAATACCCGCTCATTCTTTCTCTCCATGTTTCGATCTCTAATTCTCTTAAATACACAAACCCCTTTCCCCCACTCTCTCAACAAACGTATTTCTCTCACACACCCGCCATTGCACTCCATGCCGAGCTCTCTCTCTCTCCCTCCCACCCTCTCCCGCTAGATACATACATTGGCTCTCTAGACCCCCCCCTCTCACGCACATGCACACATGTTGTCTATCTAGGTCACCCTCTCCACACCGTCTCACTCTTTCGGCCGCACGGCGTCCCACACTCGCTCAATCTTTCTCTCTCTCTCTCTCTTTATCTAAGTCTCGATTAACCTCATTTTCTCTCTCACACAAACATTATATTTCCCTGTTTGGGCCTCAATCGACACATTACATACTCTGTCACGCGGACTATCTATCTAGGTCACTCTCACCAAACCGTCTCACTCTTTCGACCATTTGGCGGCCCACACTCGCTGAATCTCTCCCTCTCTCTTTATGTATGTCTCGATTGACCTCGCTTTCTCCCACACACAAACGATATATCTCCTTGTTTGGGCCTAGTTCGACATATTGTATATACTCTCTCACGCACATTATCTATCTAGGTCACTCTCTCCAACTTGTACTTCTCAATCTTTCGACCGCATGGTGGCCCACACTCGCTCAATCTCTCTCTCTTTATCTATGTCTCAATTGACCTTGCTTTCTCTCACACACAAACGATATATCTCCCTGTCTAGGCCTCGATCCACACTGTGTATACTCTGTCACGCACATTATCTATGTAGGTCAATTTCTCAAGATCTCCCTTACAGCCCTCACCCTCCCCAAAAGCTCGATCGCACGATATCTCTCCAGAGCATATCTCTCTTTTGACTGAATGTCGGGCCACACTCACCCTATCTCCCTATCTATCTATGTCTCGATTGACCTCGCTTTCTCACGCCGTCTCTCCCACACATAGACGCTACCTCTCCATCTCTCGCAGGGCCGGAGCTATTTACATTGCCAGGGGGACTATGCCTCCATCCTTGGATTAATTTGTGAAGGCATTTATTTCGGAGGGTTTAGGTTAGTTTTTTTTCTAGCATTTGGCCCACAACCACTCCAAACATCGTTGCCCCGCCCCCGCGGCCCTGCCCCTCCCCCAATTATTTCCCTCTAGCTCTATGACTGCTCTCTCGCACGCTCTTTCTCACCTTTCCCGTCGCACCATGGTATGTTTGCAAAAAAACTCTCGTGTTTTCTTTAATTATTACAAACAAGCTACAAACTACACACCGGGGGTCCACTTGTAATGGAACAAATTTCGCCCCATAAATTAAAATGCTACAAACTACACACCGGGGGACCCACCTGTCATGGAACAATTTTGGACCCATATAAATTAAAAATGAAAAGGACGAGGATCGAATAGGTGACCAGGTCCTTCCAGGCACACGTCAGCGATTTGGTGCCCAGGGTCATCTGCACCCGGTCAAGAAAAAATTCACAAAAAGTTCAAAAAAATTCAAAAAATTGACAAAAAATTCAAGAAAAGTCAAAAACATCCAATTTTTTTGTGCGTGCTAGATAATTCGTTGCGTGAGGTCCGCTCCAATTTTAAGAGAATTTGAACATCTTAGTAGCTCTCAGCAAAAAAGACAAATTGGGTCAGAACAATACATGAGCAGTACACTCTTTTACAGACCCCAAATCTGTCTTTTTTGCCGAGAGCTACTCAGATCTCCAAATGATATGAAAATTGAAGCAGACATCACGCACCAAATTGTCTACCATGCAAAAAAATGGATTTTTTTTTAAATTTTCTAGTATTTGTTTTCATTTTGTTCTTCAGCGTGGGTGTAGATGAGCCTGGACTCAGAAATCGATTGTCGCGTTTGTTGTATCTTTAATGGACAACATGTTTTTATATTACTTTCAGTACATCAGTGGGACCGGCTCGTCAGCACGTACTACTCCCCTTCGTTGAGCCACTTACTGGTGGGTCCGATGTCTGCTATCTCTCCTTCCTCCCCTTCTACTCCCATGGGTGCAGACGCACGGGCAAACACGAAGAACGCGCGAGCTAATAAACATGGCGCGCCACCCGGGGTAGATGCCCAATGCTGTCAACTGTATCTGGACGCGTTCACAAGTTACAGCACCAGTTTCACCTACTACTAGTACGTATTTTACAAGTATAGGAAAAAAAGTGACCGTGACGGACAAGTTCAGGCACCCGTGGTGTATTTAACTAGTAGTAATAATTAAATGCGTGGATAAATGTATATATCGCCTAGTGCTCGAAGGGACCTGCTCGCGCCCTACAAGTATTTGGAATTGACGCAGGTATTTAATATGAAATGTTTGTGATGAGAAGGAATACATGTCGCTTGATGACTTTTTTATTTAATTTGATAGGGCTCTAGCAGAACACTCAATTGATCAAACCATAGATTTCATTCAGTCTGACTGTGACTTTACGTTCATACCACAATCGAACTAAAATAAATAAATGAATAAAACTAATTGCAGTGGTGGCGGGTGCGTCTTGCGGTGGGAAGCGGCTCCTCTGCCATGCCCTGTGCGCCGTTGGGCCACTGGCCGGCGGCGACGGCGGAGTCTTGCGCCGGCGTTGGCATACTCCTGGACATTGGCCCAAGCTTCAAGGAAGGCCAGTATGTTCTGGACTTCGGTCTCCAGGAGCTAGCCAACCGGCGGGAGGCATCGACTGGCGTCGCTGCAAGGTAGCGGTCGACGGCGGTGACCCATGCCGCTGAGGGGGGCACTGGCACCGGCGCGGGGACAGGCGCTGGCAACAGCGCGGCGGAGACATTCATGTGCACGTGCACCGGCACGGGCGCGTGCGTCAGTGCACGCACAGGCACATGCGCTGGTAGGTGCACGGACGCGTGCATGTCAGCGGGGACCTCGTGGATCCCCGCGGCTTCAAGCTGGGCAACAGTGTGTGGCTCCCAGCCCATCAATGCCACGGGGATGGGCGCTGGCGCTAGCGCGGCGACGGGAGCTGGAACGGGCGCGGGGACAAACACGGTGACTTCCCGCACGGCCAGGTCAAGCTCGTCCGAAACCTCATTAGTGTCTTCCTCAGGAAACTGGAAGATTAGGGGCAGCCCATCATGATGCGCCATGGCGTACGGAGAGGTCAGGCTGATTGGAGGCAGATGACAGGAGAATCGGAGAGGCAGAGAGAAGATTGTAGCGAGAGCGGGGAGTGCGGCGGTGATTTAAACTGCGGCGCGGGCGCCATTAAAAGTGGGTGTGGTTGGGATGAAGGTGGGTGGCGGAGGCTGGTCAAAGGGCTCGCCTCCCGGTGAGCCTGCGCAACGGCCTGCTCGCACGCCTCGCGTCGACTCACACGCTTGCTCGGACAGCACCTACCTATGAGAAGCGGGACGCGTGGTGGCACGCTGGTCTAACACCCATGGTTTGAATATACTATTAGTGAACCGTTTGCATTAACGTGACATCTCTTTGATCCAAAATAACTTGGCTATTCATGTGTGCAACTTTTCATAAGTAGCTTGTCTCAAATTGATCAAAAAAATTACCACAGCCTATTTGTGCCGTATCACGAGACCATGCGCAGTTTCATGAATTTCAGGTGAGTTTTGGATTTTCTGGAATTTAAAAACCAGGATTCAAAACAATGTCATTACATGCATCAGGAAATAAACTTTCAGGCGATACATCTTTATTGTTGTAGTAGATGTTCATATTTTTTAAGATAAAATTTGGTCAAACAGTGCTTAGTTAGACTTCAAACAATGCATTGTGTCATACTCTAATAATAATGCATGTCACCAAAAATTATGTCGTTCGACTCGTATTTGAACATAGTTTCCAGTGATATTATTTTTGGTTACATGCATTAACATTTTTTTAGTTAAATGTAAGGTCAAAATTTAGCACAAAATGTGAAGAGGACCAATAAACCAGGACGGAGGTAGTAGGAACGAACAAACGAAGCTCCATTCTATACTCATCCTAGTGTAGTATGCAATGGAGTTGATGGGTGACCTTGGGTAGCGGCGACCGAGGGACTTGAACGTGCTCGGCATGGTAGGTAACGTGGGCTAGTTACTAAAGCATCCCTCCACTATTCATCGGTAGTAGTAGGAGTAGTCATTATGGACCGGGGACATAAGGGGAATTTCGCAGGGCTGGAATTCTGGCCGCCAGATATTTCGATTCGAAACGCGGAGGCTCAAGTGGAGGTGCGAAGTTTTATCGCAGTTCTTTTGGTTGGGGTTGGCTAGCGTACCACGCACGGATCTAGAGGGCGTCCACCAGCCGGGCTCGATGGCTACGATGCCTGGATAGACAAGAACGGCCGAGCCCGGGACCAAACATACACCCGGATGTCCCCCGAGGCTCGGTTCCGAGGTCCCGCCCACCCGATTTGTTTTACAGACAGGGTAATGGAACATCAGTTCCCTGACGGGTTCAAGCCCATCAACATCGAGTCGTACGATGGTACTACTGACCCAGCGGTATGGATCGAAGATTTCCTTCTTCATATCCACATGGCTAATGGAGACGATCTCCATGCTATCAAATACTTGCCACTCAAACTAAAGGGGCCGGCGAGGC
This sequence comes from Elymus sibiricus, assembly GCA_039707655.1. Lineage (NCBI taxonomy): Eukaryota > Viridiplantae > Streptophyta > Magnoliopsida > Poales > Poaceae > Elymus > Elymus sibiricus. The sequence goes on from CM077674.1 coordinate 311,775,522, forward strand.
ATTGGCTGAACAACCTGCCTCCTCATTCCCTTAGGAGCTGGGAAGCACTCGAGGATGCCTTCAGGGCAAACTTTCAGGGCACTTATGTCTGACCTCCAGATGCCGACGACCTCAGCCATGTAATTCAGCAACTCGACGAGTCGGCAAGAAAATTCTGGAACAGGTTCTTAACTAAAAAGAACCAAATCGTAGACTGCCCTGACACCGAGGCGATCGCCGCCTTTCAGCACAGCATTCGAGACGAATGGCTGGCGCGCCAGCTCGGGCAAGATAAGCCGAGGACCATGGCGGCCCTCACCCCACTTATGACCCGCTTTTGTGTGGGAGAGGATAGTTGGCTGGCCCGCAGCACTCACAACGTCGAGGCAGGCACCTCGGAAGTCCGTGACGCCAATGGGAAGCCCAGGCGTAATAAGAATAAGCGCAGGCATAAAAATGGTGGGAGGGATACCGAGGACGCTGCGGTAAATGCAGGGTTCAACAGACCTAGATCCGGGCAGAAAAAAAGCCCTGTAAAGGGATCAAAGATGGACCCAACCAGCTAGATAAAATCCTCGATAGGCCTTGCCAAATTCATGGCACCTCGAACAAACCAGCAACCCACACCAACTGGAATTGCTGGGTCTTCAAGCGGGCCGGAAAGGTGGCAACGGAGGGCCAAAATAAAGCCCAACCTCGCAGTGAAGACGAGGATGAACCTCGGCGACACAATAACGGAGGCCAGAAACAGTTTCCTCACGAGGTGAAAGACGTTAACATGATCTACGTCACCCACATCCCTAAAAAGGAGAGGAAACGAGCACTTCGGGACATCTACGCCCTAGAGCCTGTTGCCCCGAAATTCAACCCGTGGTCGGCATACCCGATCACATTTGACAAACATGATCATCCGACCAGCATACGACATGGCGGATCGGCTACTTTGGTCCTGGATCCAATTGTTGACGGATTCCATCTGATGCGCGTCCTCTTGGACGGAGGCATCAGCATCAATCTAATCTACGCAGATACGATCAGAAAGATGGGCATAGACTCATCTCGGATCAAACCTAGCAGCACCACCTTTAAAGGTGTCATACCAGGTGTCAAAGCTCGCTTCACGGGAACAGTGACTCTCGAGGTAGTCTTCGGATCACCCGAGAACTTCTGAAGCGAAGAGTTAATCTTCGACACCGTCCCCTTCCGGAGCGGATACCACGCGCTACTCGGGCGCACCGCATTTGCGCGCTTAAACGCAGTCCCGCATTATGCATACTTATGAAAATGCCAGGACCTAACGGTGTTATTACAGTCAATGGTAACACCGAACGCTCCCTCCGAACGGAGGAATAGACCGCGGCCTTCGCAGCCAAGGTACAGACAATCGAGGAGGCGGCTCATGCAACTAAACACATGCCTAGCTCATCAAAGCGTACACGGGCTGCACAGGCCGACCTTGGTCAGGCATCCGCTCGCCCCAAATAGGGGCACGGGCTCCTCGTTTGCCTCCCCTTGGAAGGGCATCACGTCCCTAGGGTGCATAACTTTGCACTAAAAATTCCATGGGCGGCCGAGGAGCCAAAGCAAATGAGACATCATTGTCGGCTCGACCGAACTATGACGCACCTCGGACTTGCACACCAGAAGGGCTCTATAAAAGGCCCAAAATGGCAGTGGCATGTCCATATGGCTTAAACCATCCAAGGAGCAGTTGCACACCCTTTTAAAGGACTCGCCCGACGAAAGCATCAAGCAAGCAAACGACCGAGGTTGCACACAGCCCACACCCACTTCGCTATCAACGAAGACGAGCTTGTCAACAACACGGAGACGCAGACGTGCGACAGGGAGGGACTTGGGCTACTAAGCCCGACAAACATGTCCGCCCTGTTTTTACTCCTTTTCTTTGTTTTTTCTTTTCAATTTCATCTTTTGTGAATCTCTTTTGTCAAAGCTCGGCACGTACAACTTGACCACAATAAAATAAAGAAAGTGCACCCTTCGAGGTCATTGCGCATTTTGTTATACCTACTGCCTTTGAGCCAAAAGTATACTTTCACGATACAACTGTTATTTACATTACTAAGGGCTTCGCTCTTAATCTCATGCCCCCACTAAAGTCCGAAGTATCTATTCGACGTCTCAGATGTTGCATTATATGAATCAGTTTCGAACCTCAATTTTGGTCAATAGTTGGGTTGCCTGGCTCCTGTGCTTACCCCTTACATTTCCGATCCATTCGGCTAAGGGCGTAAAGGGAGAACCACTGCGATCGCGCGGCTAGCTCGAATGGCAAAGTGCCTCGGTGGAGAAAGCCGAAAACTGACTGTCTTGGTAAGCGTAAACTGGTCGGCCATCCGAAGATAGCGTCAAGAAATACATCATTCGAGATCACCCGTGTTAAACGAAGGGATTTTGGTTAAATCAGCCGAAGTGGTTAGTGGCATAAACCCCAGCTATATAGCTGATCACTTCACATACTGGGGGCTCATCATCAGCCCTCACAGTCAGGCTCCTACGACTAAGTGAAAGTTATAAAACCACCATAGTCTGATTGCCTCGCTTCTATGTGCATGGACCACCTTCGGGAACCGAGACGTCGGCTAAGGGTCGCGATTGCCTAGGAAACACCCTTTGTATTCTATACAAAGGGGTTGAAGCCGACGACCGGTCACTTTCAGTTTAACACGGTCACACATGAGTTAAAAAATAAAACACAGAATAATATGGCGGAACATAAAGCCGCATTCATTCATAAATAAAAGGAAGTTTTTTACATTCCCCTACACTTCAGCATTCCGAAGTACCATCTAAAAATACATAATGTCCTTAGGACACTCAGCCTCCGTGATTCGGGCTCCTTCCGCCACCTGGGACAGGTACTGCTCCACGGTCCGGGTCTTCCCTTCGGGGGAGGGGGGGGGGCGGCCACGACCGCTGCTTCAACGTGCGGGTAGTGCGTCTTCACGCGGGCATACGCCCGCTGAGCACCCTCCAGGCACGTGGAACGCTTCCAGCGCACCACCTAGGGGACGACCTCCCGCAGCCGGGCAAAGAACCCGAAGAAGCTGGTTGGCAATGCCTCCGCGGGCCAAAGGTTGGCGCAGAGGTCTTGGAGCGCCGGCTTCACCATGCGGAAGAGCTCCATCAACTGCTTCATCTGATGATTCAGCAGCTCCGGATGTGAAGGCGTCTGGAATTGTTGCTAGAATGCTCTCTCCATGGCATGGCCCTCCCGCGCGCTGTAATAGCGGCTGGCGTCCGCCGCACTCCTTGGAAGATCCGCGAAGGTCTCTGCGGATCGACATAGCTGAGAGAGCTCGATGAAACCCTTGCGGCCGAAAACACACTGAAGTAAAAATGGCTTACCAGCAGCAATCTGCTTCACTTGTTGAAGCACTTCGCGGTCGGCCCAGGCCTGGGTTTGGACCTCGGTGTGTGCCAGACGCAGCTTCTTGAGCTCCGCGTTCGCCACCTTCTCCTTATTCTGAAGGGCGTCGCGCTCCTGGTACACGCCCTTTAGGGTCTCCTCCACCTCCAGGACCCGTGCCTGGTCCTTGTCTCTGGCCACCTTCTCGGCGGCCAGATCGCCCTCGGCCTTAGTGGCCGCAGCCTTCTGCTGCTCGGCTTCTTGCCGAGCCTTCGCAAGCTCGGCCTTAAGCCCCTCAAGCTTGGCCGTGGTAGCTGTCATGTAAAACAGCTCGGTGTCAGCATTAAAAATGCGAAAAGCATTTTCAAAGTAAATTTGATACACTCGCAACTTCTTAAAAGGTTTACCTTGAGACAGCTCGATCTGCTTTTGCATCAGATCGAGGTCCTCCTTGGACCTCTTCAGCTTCTGGCTCATCTCCGCTATATCCTCGGAGGCGGAGTTCAGAGCCGAGGTCGATACCTGCAAGCATAGATTCACGTCTTAGTCCCAGTTTTTGACTTCAATCCTCTGACCAGTCCCTTTTTCGAAGGCCGGCCAGAGTCTTGGGGGCTACTGGATTAGCGCCTAATATTTTTTTCACGCTTCGACCCGAAAGCCAGTTTCTCAAAAACTAGCTTTGGGCTCGGGGGCTACTGGTTGGCTATACTCTTATAAGTGCTACGCTACGACATATGCAAAAAAGTTCCCGGACAGAAGCCCGCTTTCACAAGCAATTCCGAGGTAGAGGTTATTTGAAATGTAAGTATGAAGAAGCATACCTCGAAGCTCTTGATGAGGCCCTTGAAGACCTCATGCATTCCGGCCTCTGCAGACCGGAAGCCATGCAATGCCGTGCCGATCAAGGCGTAGTGCTCTTCTGCGATGGAGGAGCCTATTAAGGCTACCTCCATATCCTCGGCCCATCCCACGGCAGCTCACTCTGGAGCGGGAGGTGGGGGCGGTGCAGCCTCTGAACCCACCACCGAGGTGCTGGGCATGAGAGTCTCCGGCTATGGCGTGGGCGCCGGAGATCATTCAGGCTGGGCCGATGTCTGGCCTAGCCCTTCCTTGGGGGCCTCGGGGCCTGCCTCCCCTTGGCCCAGTGCGGCCGAAGTGTCGACCTCGGCCATGATGACCGGTATCTCAGCCCCCGTTGTGTTGACGGAGGGGGCCAGGCCGGATGTTACTTCCCCCAACCCCTCAAGAGTTGGGGGAGTCTTGACGCGCTCGGGCGTCCCGCTACCCGACGGAGGCAACCCGCCCGAAGTGTCGCCACTGAGGCGTGCCTTGGGCGGGCTGGTGAAATACCTCTATAAGTTTCATTTGACGAACGGGTTTTTGAAGCGCGAATTCGGTCATAATGAACGTACCTTCGGGGAACCAGCTTCTCCCTCCTCAGCTTGAGGAGGAAGTCTTCGTCCGACTCGTTAGAGAAGCAGGCCTTCTCCGGTAGGACAAGATCGGCGGAGGCCTTACGCGGCCTCTTCGGGCCTCCCGGCCTCGCCTCCTCCTCGGCGCCATCAGACGCCACCCTCTTCCCCTTGAGGGAAGGGTTTCCTTCCCCCGTGTCCTCCTCCGCTTCATCTTCATGGGTGGAGGAGGCGTGGGTCTCCTCGGACCGGATGACCGAAGTCTCCCGATCTCGGAGGCCTGCCCGACCCCTCGAAGGCTTCAACTCCTTGGGGACCACCACGTGCGGTGATACGTCTCCAACATATCTATAATTTTTTATTGTTCCATGCTATTATAGTATCAATCTTGGATGATTTATATGCAATTATATGCCATCATATATCATTTTTTGGGACTAACCTATTAACTCAGTGCCCAGTGCTAGTAGCTATTTTTTTGCTTGTTTTTGCCTTTTTAGAAAATCATTATCAAAAAGTGTCCAAACGAGAAAAAAACTTTGGATTAATTTTTCTGGACCAGAAGAGACCCAGGAAGCTTTGGGAGAAGACCAGAAGAGTCACGAGGAGGCGACAAGCCTGGAGGGCGCGCCCTAGGGGGGTGGCCGCGCCCCCCAGGCTTGTGGGCCCCTTGTAGCACCTCTTGACCTAATTCCTTCGCTATAAATTCACAAATATTCCCAAACCAATAGGGAGACAGAAGAGAATACCTTTCCGCCGCCGTAAGCCTCTGTTCTTCCATGATCCCACCTGGAGGCCTTTTCGGGTACTCTGTCGGAGGGGGAATCGATCACGGAGGACTTCTACATCAACCTTGCTGCCCTTCCAATGATGTGTGAGTAGTTTACCATAGACCTACGGGTCCATAGCTAGTAGCTAGATGGCTTCTTCTCTCTCTTTGATCTTCAATACCATGTTCTCCTCGATGTTCTTGGAGTTCTATCCGATGTAATCTTCTTTTGCGGTGTGTTTGTTGGGATCTGATGAATTGTGAGTTTATGATCAGATTATTCATGAGAAATATTTGAGTCTTCTCTGAACTCTTTTATGCATGATTGTTGTAGTTTTGTATTTCTCTCCGATCTATCGATTTGGTTGGCCTACTAGATTGATTTATCTTGCAATGGGAGAGGTGCTTTGTGATGGGTTCAATCTTGCGGTGCTCAATCCCAGTGACAGAAGGGGACATGACACGTATTTGTATGGTTGCCATTAAGGATAAAAATATGGGGTTTAATCATATTGCTTGAGTTTACTTTGTCTACATCATGTCATCTTGCTTAAGGCGTTACTCTGTTTCATACTTAATACCCTAGATGCATCCTGGATAGCGGTCGATGGGTGGAGTAATAGTAGTAGATGCAGGCAGGAGTCGGTCTACTTGTCTCGGACGTGATGCCTATATACATGATCATTGCCATGAATCCGTCATAATTATTTGCTTTTCTTTCAATTGCCCAACAGTAATTTGTTTACCCACCGTATGCTATGTGTTCGAGAGAGAAGCCTCTAGTGAAAACTATGGCCCCGGTCTAGTTTATCATATATAAAAAAACCTAAAAATACCTTGCTGCAATTTATTTACTTTTATTTTTAGGGTCTTTTACATCTGTGTCCCTAACTAGAACCCACTACTCATATTTGCCCCTAATTTCAAAGCCTGCTCAAATTTGCCCCTCTGCCGTTATGTGCACTTATAGAAATGCCCTTCTGTGCCATTAGCGTCTGGTCAATGGGCTTTGACCGTCCTGAAAAAAATAGCAAAAAAAATCTCAAAAATCTGAAATTTTGTGGGATCAAAGATACTCAGGTTCGCAAGGTGCGTGCAAATTTTCGTGGTGTTTGGACATTCCAGCAGCTCGTGGCGAAGGAAAAGCAGTAAATATGTACGCCTGTGAACAGTAAATTCAAAAAAATAGCAAGAAAATTCAAAAAATACGAAAATTTTTGGCATCAAAGAGGCTCGGGTCCGCAAGGTGCGTGCAAATTTTTGTTGTGTTTGGACATTGTAGGAGCTCGTGGAGAAAAAAACAAAATTTGGCTCGGGAAAAAACTTTGGAAAAAAATGACTATTTTGTTTTTTTTGATAGAGCTCCTCGCATGTCATTTGATCACAAAAACTTGCAAGCACCTTGTGCACCCAAGCCTCTTTGATGCCAAAAAATTTCATATTTTTTTGAATTTTCTTGCTATTTTATTTCAAATTTACTGTTCACAAGCGTATAGATTTACTGTTTTTCCTCGCCATGAGCTCCTGGAATGTCCAAACAGCACGAAAATTTGCACGTCCCTTGCGCACATGAGTATCTTCGATCCCAAAAATTTTTAGATTTTTTAGATTTTTTTTGCTATTTTTTTCAAGACGGTCAAAGCCCTTTGACCGGACGGTAACGGCACAGAAGGGCATTTCTATAAGTGCACATAACGGCAGAGGGGCAAATTTGAGCAGACTTGGAAATTAGGGGCATATATGAGTAGGTGGTTCGAGTTAGGGATAGAAATGCAAATGGACCTTTTTTTATTAGTATTTTAGTTTATCTATTTACATCGATAAGATTTAATCCTTGGAAATAACCGCTAAGAGGATTGACAACCCTCTTATTTGCGTTGGGTGCAAGTGTTTGCTCTTGTGTGTGCAGGTGCGCTTAACGGTATTTTGCTTGGTTCTCCTACTGGATTGATAACCTTGGTTCTTAACTGAGGGAAATACTTATCTCTACTGTACTGCATCATCCACTCCTCTTCGGGGAAATACCAACGCAGACTACAAGTAGCATGCGGCTCCTCTGTCAGAAGGGCCGTGAGGCGGGGCGTTCTCTCCCCCTCGGGCAGCGGCGCCGGACACAACATTCGTTGCGCCTTTGGGATTCACTTCTACAAAAATGCAATCAATTGGTTAGCCGAAGTTCAAAGAAGCACGGATAATGTAGCTGTGAATTGAAAGTTACCTCGGGGGCGTCATGGGCGGCTTCGAAGCCGAGGTCCCTCCTGGCCGGGATCCCATCCTTGGACGGCTTGAACAACAACATCCACATCCCGTCCGGTGTGGAGCGGAAGAAGTGGTGGATGGGCGCCACATCCTCGGGCTCGTATGCCCACATCGAGGTGGCCCGGGATTGGAGTGGCGGGATCTGGCAGTGGAGCATGACGTTCACCATGTTCGCCAGCTTGAGATCCCTCTTGTCGGTCCAAAACTTGATCTTCTGGACCAGCGACTTTACCTCCTCCGGGTTCCCCCAGTCCATGCCCTTCCTCTTCCAGGACACAAGCTTCTTCGGAGGTCCGGCCGAGAACACCGGGACCTCGGCCTGACCCGTGGCGAGTGGCTCGGTGGTGTAATACCACTCGCGCTGCCACTCTTTGATGGTCTCTATGAAGGTGCCTTGAAATCAGCCCACCTTCTGGTTCTTGCTAATTATCGCGCCCCCGCACTCCACGAGCTCGGAGCCGCTGGATCTCGGCTTGATGCCTAAGATCTTCAGCCACAAGCCGAAGTGTGGCTCGATGTGGAGGAAGGCCTCGCAGACGTTGATGAAGCAGGTGAGGTGAAGAATGGAGTTTGGGGCTAGATGGTGGAAATATAGCCCGTAAAAGAACATGATCCCGCACACGAAAGGGTGCAGTGGGAACCCCAGACCTCTGATGAAGTGGGGGACGAAGATGACCCTCTTCCTAGGGTTGGGAGTGGGCACGCGCTGGTTCGGCTCTGGCGCGCGGGTGTTGACCTCAGCGGGGATACACCCCGCGCTGTGCAGCTCTAGGATGGTGCCCTCCGTGATAGAGGAGCAGCCCTAGCGCCCCTTGAGGGTGTTCTCTGCCATTGCAGGGGATGGAGGTGGAGAAGCGCTGAGGGAGAGAGAGGAATTCCGGGTTGAATCTGGGCGCTGGAGCTCGAGAGGCAGCAGGCTGGGAGGAAGGGGAGCGTGCCTTTTCCGTCGCTATCCCCTTGCTCTTGTATAGGCTGATGGCCAAGAGTTCCTCTGGCCGCACCGTTGAAATCGCCACTTCCCCATAAAAAGATGCCGTTATGCGCGTAGGGAGAAACAAAATCTTAATGATATCCCTTAGAAAACGGGCACGATCTCCGTCTCGATGGGACATGCCAATAAGAGGATTGCCTCGGGCCACGATTCGAGTGAGCAGTAACTGCCCGCCCTGTCGTGGGTGGTGCCGTTTCGATAAAGTTGTCAGACTAGAAGTACTGTTCACCCCTACGCGGCAGGCCTTCAAGGCTAAGTAACCCCGCGTCTTCAGACGTGGAGCGGGTTCGGTCAAGTCCTGTTCAAGGGACGCCACTCCTTCGAGGAGTGTTCCATGGTGGCTTCGGATGAAGAAACATATCAACGGAAAAGGGAGAACTCATTTGTCGAGCCAAGGACTTTGGATCCGAAGTTATTAAAATCATTGGGGTCGTCCTCGGCATAGAAGACCAGTTCAAGGGCTACTGACGGTGTCCTGGACTAGGGGGTGCTAACCTAGTCGGCCCATAGTCCTTGGCTAGGCCTGAGGGCCCTCACTCTCCTTCGGATGGACTCCAGAAGCTACACGCTTGGACGTGATCAAGATTGCGCCTACCGAAGACTTGGCGTATACTCCAAGACATCTCCAGCCGCCTCCATACGCGTCCCTAGATACCGACCATGTAACCCTAGATGCCCTACCTGGCGTGTATATAAGCCAAAGGGTTTAGCCCGTAGAGGGGACCAAATCACAATTACCATTCACTTAGCCTTAGGATTAGATCTTTCTTTATGATCTCGAGGTAGATCAAGCTTGTACTCGATACTTCGCCATCAATATAATCAAAGTAGGACGTATGGTATTACCTCTTCGAGAGGGCCCAAACCTGGGTAAATACTGTCTCCTTCGCTCCTGTTACCACCGATCCGAGATCCACAGCTCGGGACCCCCTACCCCGAGGTCTGCCGGTTTTACCACCGACAGCTGGCGTACCAATTATGCGTACACCAGCACTATTTGAAAAAAATAGTGTTGCCGTTGGTTGGAAATGACACGGCACCAACAAAAGTTGTGGCTAGCCATTTCTCCACTAGTGTATCTTGTTATTATCAGTGCTAACCTTTTAGCGTACTAAGAAAGCATATTATTGAAAACTTTGAAGAAACATCGTGCTGCAATTGGATATACTCTTGATGATCTTAGGGCATTAGTCCTACCTTGTGCCAACACAAGATTAATATGGAGCCCGATGCCAAACGAGTCGTCGATCATCAACGCCGCTTGATTCCTAAAATGAAGGATGTGGTAAGAACGGAAATATTAAATCTTCTGGAGATAGGTATAGTTTATTCTATAGCTGATAGTAGATGGGTAAGTCCTGTTCATTGTGTCCCTAAGAAAGGTGGCAATACTGTTGTTCCTAATGATAAAAATGAACTTATCCCACAAAGAGTTGTCACAGGCTATAGAATGGTAATTGATTTTAGAAACTAAACAAAGCTACTAGGAAAGATCATTACCCTTTGTCTTTCATTAATCAAATGTTAGAAAGATTATCTAAGCATACACACTTTTATTTATGATACGTCTCCAACGTATCTATAATTTTTGATAGTTTCATGCTATTATATTATCAATCTTGGATACTTTATATGCCTTATATGCAATTTTATATCATTTTTGGGAACTAACCTTGTTGGGATCTACGGTAGGTTGCGTCGACTTCAAATTAAAAAATTCCTACCCGCAGAACATCCAAGAACATGCTAAGGGAGGTGGATCACAGATCGTTACCACTAGACGCGCGGTGCTGTGCAGCGGAAGTAGAGTTGGGGCATCGCGTCTGCGGGGTTCGTCTCCTCCTCGTGCGATCTCCCTTGAACAGCCGGTCGTCGGATCCCACGTACAGGTTCACCGGAGCGGCGCAAGTGCACCGCCTCTAACGGTATCCACGCGTGCAGGAGGAACATCGTGCGGCGGACTTCTAGGTCTGATCACACAACCGGCAGCGAGTGGAGGTGGCTAGTTGCAACACATGCAAAGCCCTAGTGACGGCGCCAAAGCAATCAACCAAATGAGTGTGCCGCACCTCCACTATATATAGGCATCCGTCACGGGCTCAACACTTGGGCTTCGCATAGATCCTAAAGCCCAAAGTCTATTTGGCCTGGATCCGAGTCCGAGTAGGATCACATCTGACTTGTGGAGTCGGACCCAGCCTCACAGGTTCCTTCCCTTAAGCGCAGGACCCCTTAGGTTCAAGTCGACTCGGTCGCAGTTCGGATCACCTCCGACCTGCTCAGTTGGTAGCGGCCTCTAGCAAGGCGTGCCGACCACCAAGTAGACTATGAAGCTGGTTAGGCGAACCTGTACATCATAGTTCTATTCCCTTTGCCACACGATATATGTTGTCGGGCTCAAGGCGAGTCTGTCATCCTTGTGCTAGCCCGACCTCTTTCTCGTTCCAGTGATGCCGACCACAAACCAGATTATCTCATAATCCTTGTTGCATGGCCATGCTTATCCTGGTCGGATCACACGAGGGGCCCAGAGTATATCTCTCCTGATCGAAGCGGTAAATCCCATCTTGCTCGACCATGTCTCGCAGCATGGATCTGGACAAGCCCGAATCTACCTTTATAACTACCCAGTTACAGAGTAGCGTTTGGTTGGCCCAAAGCAGGTTTGTCACCATCCCGAGTACATGCGCCAGCTCAGGTCTTAGGACATAGAACGTATGTTGGACTAGAGACTCATAGATGATATATCGCTGCGTCTCATAGTTGGGTTTGTCTGACTCGGATCTTATCTCGACTCGGATCCGACTATGCCGAATCCGACCAGATCCTTCTGAGTCCATATTATCTGGTTAGCATCCAATGCTCCATGGCTAGTGAGACCGAGCCATCCACCGTGTCATATGCTAGTCTAGTTAGCTGTGCGTCCACACAGCCATTTCGACTAGGGACCTTTTAGGACAATCATCATACAATGCATAGTCCCACAAACAAGTCACGTACTTGCTGATACACATCATTGATAATGTCCAAGGACTATCTTTATTCATAAACACATAGGAAATATCATCATACATGATTGCCTCTAGGGCATATCTCCAACAAACCTATTAACTCAGTGCCCAGTGTCAGTTGCTGTTTTTCTGCCTGTGTTTGGTTTTTTGGGAAATCAGTACCAAACGAAGTCCAAACGGAATAAAACTTTACGATGATTTTTTTTCTGGACCAAAAGGGACCCTAGAAGCTTCGGGAGGAGGCTAGAAGCCCTCTGGAAGAGCCTCGAGCTCGTGGGTCCCAGGCAACTCCGTTTGATCTGATTCCACTTCTATAAATTCCCATAAATCCCAAAACCAATAGAGAGCCGCCCGAAATAACTTTTCCACCGCCGCAAGTTTCTGTTCTTCCGTGATCCCATCAGGAGGCCTTTTTCGGCGATCTGCCGGAGGGGGGATCGATCACGGAGGGCTTCTACATCAACCTTGTTGCCCTTTCAATGATGTGTGAGTAGTTTACCACAGACCTACGGGTCCATAGCTAGTACCTAGATGGCTTCTTCTCTCTCTTTGATCCTCAATACAAATTTCTCCATGATCTCCATGGAGTTCGATCCGATGTAATCTTCTTTCACGGTGTGTTTGTTGGGGGGATCCGATGAATTGTGGGTTTATGATCAGATTATTCATTGAAAGCAATTGAGTCTTTTCTGAACTTTATTATGCATGATTGTTATAGCTTTGTATTTCTCTCTAATCAATCCGTTTGGTTTGGCCAACTAGATTGATTCATCTTCAGTGGGAGAGGTGCTTTGTAATGGGTTCAATCTTGCGGTGTCCTCACCCAGTGACAGTAGGGGTAGCGAGGCACGAATTTGTATTTTTGCCATTAAGGATTAACGACGGGGTTTATTCATATTGCTTGAGTTTATTCTGTCTACATCATGTCATCTTGCTTAAAGTGTTACTCTGTTTGTTATGAAATTAATACCATAGATGCATGTTGGATAGCGGTCGATTGGTGGAGTAATAGTAGTAGATGCAGGCAGGAGTCTGCTACTTGTGAGCTGCGTTGGGATTTTCCCCAAAGAGGGGAGGTGATGCAGTACAGTAGAGATAAGTATTTCCCTTAGTGAGAACCATGGTTATCGAACCAGTAGGAGAATCACGCAAAGCCTCATGAATAACACCTGCACACACAAAAGCAAATACTCGCACCCAACGCGGGCAAGAGGGTCGTCACTCCCCTTGAAATCGTTACTTGCAAGGATTAAATCTTGTAGTGGTAGATAGATAAATTGCAAAACAAAATAAAAGTAAATAAATTGCAGCAAGTATATATTTTGGTTTTCTTTTTATATTTAAGATAGACCATGGGGCCATAGTTTTCACTAGAGGCTTCTCTCTCGAACGCATAGCATACGGTGGGTAAACAAATTACTGTTGGCAAATTGATAGAAAAGCGCATAGTTATGACGATATTCAAGGCAATGATCATGTATATAGGCATCACGTCCGAGACAAGTAGACCGACTCCTGCCTGCATCTACTACTATTACTCCACCCATCGACCGCTATCCAGCATGCATCTAGGGTATTAAGTTAATAAAAATAGAGTAACGCCTTAAGCAAGATGACATGATGTAGACAAAGTAAACTCAACTAATATGAATAAACCCCATCGTTTTACCCTTAATGGCAACAATACAAATACGTGTCTTGTCCTCGCAAGATTGAACCCATTACAAAGCACCTCTCCCACTGAAGATAAATCAATCTAGTTGGCCAAACCAAACGGATAGATCGGAGAGAAATACAAAGCTATAACAATCACGCATAATAAAGTTCAGATAAGTCTCAATTACTTCTCAAGAATATTCAGATCATAAACCCACAATTCATCGGATCCCAACAAACACACCGCAAAAGAAGATTACATCGAATAGAACTCCAAGAAGATCGAGGAGAACATTGTATTGAAGATCAAAGAGAGAGAAGAAGCCATCTAGCTACTAACTATGGACCCGTAGGTCTGTGGTGAACTACTCACGCATCATCGGTATGGCAGCAAGGTTGATGTAGAAGCCCTCCATGATCGATTCCCCCTCCGGCAGAGTACGGGAAAAGGCCTCTAGATGGGATCACGGAAGAACAGAAGCTTGCGGCAGCGGAAAAGTTATTTGGGGTGTCTCTCTGTTGGTTTCCAAATATTTGAGAATTTATAGAAGTGGAATTAGGTCATATGGAGCCATGTGGGGCCCACAAAGTAACAGGTCGCCCTGTTACCTTGCTGTCTCCTCGTTTGCCGTCTGGTCTCCTCCCGGAACTTCTAGGGTCTCTTTTATCTAGAAAAAAATCGTCAAAAAGTTTAGTAGCGTTTGGACTTCGTTTGGTACTGATTTTCTGGAAAACCAAAAACAAGTAGAAAACAACAACTGGCACTAGGCACTGGGTAAATACTTTAGTCCCAAAAAATGATATAAAATAGCATATAAATGCATATAAAACATCCAAGATTGATAATATAATAGCATGGAACAATTAAAAATTATAGATACGTTCGAGACGTATCAGCATCCCCAAGCTTAATTCCTGCTCGTCCTCGAGTTGCTAAATGATAAAAATAGAATTTTTGATGTGGAATGCTACCTAACATGTTTATCATGTAATCTCTTTATAGTATAAGTATTGAGAAACGATGAATTAACAACATTAACATAATAATATCCATGAATATAAGAAGCATAATAATTAAACTTTCAAAATATACGATCCTTAACGAATGTTATTCCCCACTCATTTTATCATGTTAGCATGGCATGACTCCGCCTTCACTGCATAAATATAAATCATGAGCACCCCGGTGTTAAACCGGGAAATTGGATCGTACTTCTAACGCGCTTCAGCATATTCAACTTCACGCAATACATGAGCGTGAGCCATGGACATAGCACTAGGTGGAATTGAATGCGGTGATAGGGATTTGGAGAAGTCAAAATGGAAGAAAGTCTCGCATCAACTCGGCGGATCAACGGACTATGGAGATGTGCATCAATCGATATCAATGCGAGGAGTAGGGATTGCCATGCAACGGATGCACTAAAAGCTATAAGTATATGAAAGCTCAACTGAAACTAAGTGGGTGTGCATCCAACTTGCTTGCTCATGAAGACGTCGGGCATTTGAGAAAGCCCATCATCGGAATATACAAGCCAAGTTCTATAACGAAAAATTCCCACTAGTATATGAAAGTGACAAAATAGGAGAGTCTCTATATGAAGAACATGGTGCTACTCTGAAGCACAAGTGTGGAAAAGGATAGTAACATTACCCCTTCTCTCTTTTTCTCTCATTTTTTTGATGGGCTCTTTTTGGTCTCTTTTTTTCGTCCGGAGTCTCATCCCGACTTGTGGGGGAATCATGGTCTCCATCATCCTTTCCTCACTGGGACAATGCTCTAATAATGATGATCATCTCACTTTTATTTACTTACAACACGATAAAAACTATATAGAATGACTCTATATGAATGCCTCTGGTAGTGTACCTGGATGTGCAATGATCTAGCGTAACATGTATGAAAAATGATGAACGGTGGCTTTGCCACAAATACTATGTCAGCTATATGATCATGCAAAGCAATATAACAATGAACACAAGTCATATGACGGAACAATGGAAGTTGCATGGCAATATATCTCGGAATGGCTATGGAAATGCCAGAATAGGTAGGTATGGTGGCTGTTTTGAGGAAGATATATGGAGGCTTATGTGTGATAGAGCATATCATATCACGGGGTTTGGATGCACCGGCAAAGTTTGCACCAACTCTCGAGGTGAGATCAGGCAATGCACAGTATCGAAGAGGCTAGCAAATTGCGGAAGGGTGAGAGTGCGTATAATCCATGGACTCACATTATTCATAAAGAACTCACATACTTATTGCAAAGCCTATTGGCCCTTGAAGGAAAGTACTACTCGCATGCCCCTAGGGAGGAGGTTGGTAGGAGTTAACCATCGCGCACCCCCGATTATAACAACACTCAAGAATTTCATTTCAGACCTAAGAAAGCTTAGACCTCCCCACCATGCCATGACCAACACTTAGATGAGAAGTTAATAACAAGCTTTAATACCGATATTTCTACTAACCAATGATCATGAACCAATATCCTTTCATATTACGACATCAATATCATTAAACCACACGTTTCATATTTAGTGATCTACATGAAAGTTTTTATTATATCCCCGTTGAATACCTATCCTTTATGGACTAGTCTTATAACCCGTGCAAATTGCCATTACTATTTATTAGACTCTCAAAAAGATTTAAGTGAAGCATGAGAGTGCAACTATTTCTTTAAAATATAACCACCACCGTGCTCTAAAAGATATAAGTGAAGCACATAGAGTATTCTAACAAATCACGAATGGATGCGTGTCCCTCTCAAAAGGTGTGTCCAGAAAAATATGATTGTGGCAAACTAAAAGCAAACAAAGAAAAGAAAACCATGGCACAAGACGCTCCAAGTAAAACTCATACCATGTGATGAATAAAAATATAGCTCCAAGTAAGTTAGCGATAGATTGTAGACGAAAGAGGGGATGCCATTCGGGGCATCCCCAAGCTTAGACGCTTGGATCTTCCTTGAATATTACCTTGGGGTGCCTTGGGCATCCCCAAGCTTAGGGTATTGCCACTCCTTATTCCTTCATCCATCGTAATCTTACCCAAAACTTGAAAACTTCAGCACACAAAACTCAACAGAAACTTCGTGAGATCCGTTAGTACAATAAATCAATCATCCACTTTAGGTACTGTTATAAACTCATTCATAATTGTTCTTGCATAATACCTACTGTATTCTAACTCTTCCATGACTTATACCCCCCGATATAATCCATAGTTTCATTAAAACAAGCACACTATGCAATAAAAACAGAATCTGTCCAAAACAGAACAGTACATAATGACAGAATATTATCTATACTTCTGTTATTAGAAAAATTCTGAAAAATTAGGAAAATTTAAAAAATCTGTATCCCAATACTGTGTAAAAATTTCAGATTTTTCTGACGTTCCAGTAAAAAACTTGAAATCAAATACTGGGCGCAAAACCTTCTGTTTTCAAACAGCATCAATTATACTATCATCCCAAAGGCATTACTTGGCACAAAAACTAACTAAAACATAAAGACACAATCATGACAATAGCTAAAATTGTGTGACACAAGAAAAATAAAAATTGCAATAAAGATAAATATTGGGTTGCCTCCCAACAATCGCTATTGTTTTATGCTCCTTGCTAGGCATAATGCATTGTTTCAAGTTTTGTAATAGAAGTAAGGGAGATCATCCTTATTCATCTCATACTTCCTTCTTTAAGCAGAAAGTTTCCTAATAGGTAAGCAAAAATAATCGAAAGGCCTAAATTTAATAGGGTAAGGATACGTAAGATCAAGTTTAGGAGGAGGAGGTTCCTCCCTTGGCCCTTTGTAAGTGATGACTATCTCTTCATTGTACATGTTCCTTTGAATATGTTCCTTAAGCCTTTTCTCAAGCACATGCCCCAATCCATTATTTTGTATAGCAAAATTATCATTATGTTCAGAAATTTTATCAAGTAAAACAGATGGGGGAACCTTTTTCCTAAGATTCTCATTGTAAACAGCATAGTCTGGAGATTGTAATCTCCTTATTTCCTCTTGGTTGTAAAGAACTTCTTCTATAGGAGGACACCCACTATTTATATTGTAATAAGCAAATATTTCTTGGGCCTCCTTCATGATATGGCCAGATTCATAGACTAGGAATATAGTAACTACACGTTTAACAGAAGGATCATGAATATTTGAAACTCTAGAAGTATCATTTGTATAGCAGGATGCATGTGCACAAATTGTCTTTCAAATTCAACTATAAGCAAAGATATGGCATCCGAGAGACTAGAAGTTTTATTAAGAATTGATCCTCCTAACATAGGTAACGTGCTAGCACAAGTAAACAAATCCTAAATAATACCTTTTCCAATAACATTACCACTACCTATACAGAGTTTTTTTTGTATGCATAATAGTGGGTTCTTCTTTATCAGGATCAACATCTGCAAGGTTATCTAACTTTTCTTTAGCAACCTCAACAATATTTCTTTTAATATTTTCATTATCCATAGGTAAAGATTGATGATCAAAAAGTTCCGCACTAGTGGCAGGAACATCACTACCCTTTTCAAACTCAGACATGATAGCAACTTCAAGCAAAGCAAAGATATTTTTGTGTTTTTGTATTTTTTATGACAAGTGGGGGAGATGAAAACGAGAGGCAAAGGCAAAATAAAAAAGGAAAATAAAAAGTAGAGCAAGTAGATGATAGTTTGAGTGAAGGTACTTGATAGGTTTTGATGATGTCTCCCCGGCAACGGCGCCAGAAATTCTTCCTACTACTTGTGAGCTGCGTTGGGATTTTTCCCGAAGAGGAGAGGAGATGCAATACAGTAGAGAAAAGTATTTCCCAGTGAGAGCCAAGGTTATCAAACCAGTAGGAGAATCACACAAAGCCTTGTGAACAACACCTGCACACACAAAAGCAAATACTTCCACCCAACGCGGGCAAGAGGGTCGTCACTCCCCTTGAACTCATTACTTGAAAGGACTAAATCTTGTAGTGGTGGATAGATAAATTGAAAAAGAAAATAAAAGTAAATACATTGCAGCAAGTATATTTTGGTTTCCTTTTTATATTTAAGATAGACCCAGGGGCCATAGTTTTCACTAGAGGCTTCTCTCTCGAACACATAGCATACGGTGGGTAAAAAAATTACTGTTGGGCAATTGATAGAAAAGCGCATAGTTATGATCATATTCAAGGCAATGATCATGTATATATGCATCACGTCCGAGACAAGTAGACCGACTCCTGCCTGCATCTACTACTATTACTCCACCAATCGACCGCTATCCAGCATGCATCTAGGGTATTAAGTTAATAAAAACAGAGTAACGCCTTAAGCAAGATGACATGATGTAGACAAAGTAAACTCAACTAATATGAATAAACCCCATCATTTTACCCTTAATGGCAACAATACAAATATGTGTCTTGTCCCCTACTTTGTTACTGGGATATAGAGCACCGCAAGATTGAACCCATTACAAAGTACCTCTCCCGCTGAAGATAAATCAATCTAGTTGGCCAAACCAAACAGATAGATCGGAGAGAAATACAAAGCTATAACAATCACGCATAATAAAGTTTAGAAAAGACTCAATTACTTCTCGTGAATATTCAGATCATAAACCCACAATTCATCGGATTCCAACAAACACACCGCAAAAGAAGATTACATCAAATAGAACTCCAAGAAGATCGAGGAGAACATTGTATTGAAGATCAAAGAGAGAGAAGAAGCCATCTAGCTACTGCTACTTGTAGACTGCGTTGGTATTTCCCCGAAGAGGAGAGGATGATGCAGTATAGTAGAGATAAGTATTTCCCTCAGTTAAGAACCAAGGTTATCAATCCAGTAGGAGAACCTAGCAAAATCCCATTAAGCGCACATGCACACACAAAAGCAAACACTTGCACCCAACGCAAATAAGAGGGTTGTCAATCCTCTTAGCATTTATTTGCAAGGATTAATTCTGATAGTGATAGATAGATAAACTAAAATAATAAATTAAATAAAAATAAATAAATTGCAGCAAGGTATTTTTGATTTTAATATGTGATAAAAGTAGACCCAGGGGCCATAGTTTTCACTAGAGGCTTCTCTCTCGAACACATAACATACGGTGGGTAAACAAATTACTGTTAGGCAATTGATATAAAAGCAAATGATTATGACAGATTCATGGCAATGATCATGTATATAGGCATCACGTTCGAGACAAGTAGACCAACTCCTATCTGCATCTACTACTATTACTCCACCCATCGACCGCTATCCAGCATGCATCTAGGGTATTAAGTATGAAACAGAGTAACGCCTTAAGCAAGATGACATGATGTAGACAAAGTAAACCCCATCCTTTTATCCTTAGTGGCAACAATACAAATATGTGTCATGTCCCTTTCTGTCACTGGGATCGAGCACCACAAGATTGAACCCATCACAAAGCACCTCTCCCATTCCAAGATAAACCAATCTAGTTGACCAAACCAAATCGATAGATCAGAGAGAAATACAAAGCTATAATAATCATGCATAAAAGAGTTCAGACAAGACTCAAATATTTCTCATGAATATTCTGATCATAAACTCACAATTCATCGGATCCCAACAAACACACCGCAAAAGAAGATTACATCGGATAGAACTCCAAGAACATCGAGGAGAACATGGTATTGAAGATCAAAGAGAGAGAAGAATCCATATAGCTACTAGCTATGGACCTGTAGGTCTGTGGTAAACTACTCACACATCATCGGAAGGGCAGCAAGGTTGATGAACAAGCCCTCCGTGATCGATTCACCCTCCGGCAGAGTACCGAAAAAGGCCTCCAGATGGGATCGCGGAAGAACAGAGGCTTGCGGCAGCGAAAAGGTTCTCTCTTCTGTCTTTCTGGTATATTGGAAATATTTGGGAATTTATAGCGCTGGAATTAGGTCAGGAGGGGTTACGAGGGGCCCACAAGCCTGGGGGCGCGCCTACCCCCCTAGGCGCGCCCTCCAGGCTTGTCGCCTCCTCGTGGCTCTTCTGGTCTTCTCCCGAAGCTTCGTGGGTCTCTTCTGGTCCAGAAAAAAATAATCCAAAGTTTTTTTCTTGTTTGGACTCTTTTTGATAATGATTTTCTGAAAAGGCAAAAACAAGCAAAAAACAGCAACTGGCACTGGGTTAATAGGTTAGTCCCAAAAAATGATATATAATGGCATATAATTACATATAAAACATCCAAGATTGATACTATAATAGCATGGAGCAATAAAAAATTATAGATACGTTGGAGACGTATCAAGCATCCCCAAGCTTAATTCATGCTCGTCCTCGAGTAGGTAAATGATAAAAACGGAATTTTTGATGTGGAATGCTACCTATTGATGTCTACTACACAACCTATTCTTGTAGATTCGTGTTGGGCCTCCAAGCGCAGAGTTTTGTAGGACAGTAGCAATTTTCCCTCAAGTGGATGACCTAAGGTTTATCAATCCGTGGGAGGCGTAGGTTGAAGATGGTATCTCTCAAACAACCCTGCAACCAAATACAAGAAATCTCTTGTGTCCCCAACACACCCAATACAATGGTAAATTGTATAGGTGCACTAGTTCGGCGAAGAGATGGTGATAAAAGTGTAGTATGGATAGTAGATATAGGTTTTTGTAATCTGAAAATATAAAAACAGCAAGGTAGCAAGTAACAAAAGTGAGCACAAACGGTATTGCAATGCTTGAAAACAAGGCCTAGGGTTCATACTTTCGCTAGTGCAATCTCTCAACAATGCTAATATAATTGGATCATATAACAATCCCTCAACGTGCGATAAAGAATCACTCCAAAGTTCCTATTAGCGGAGAACATAAGATAGAAATTTTTTGTAGGGTACCACCTCAAAGTTATCCTTTCCGATCAATCTATTGAGCCATTCCTATAAGTGTCACAAACAGCCCTAGAGTTCGTACTAAAATAACACCATATGATACACATCAACTGTAACACCCCCAGATCTTAACCCTGTCATTAAGCTAATTAAATTGCCATGTCATCATGATCATCTTCATTAAGTTGCATTAGGAAATAATTCAACTTCAATTCAAAATTCAAAATGCAAGTCAAACAGTTATTTCTTCAAACAGCAAAACAAAAATGTTCATAATATTGTAAAAATTCCCAAAGCAATTATAAAAATAAAATCAACATTATAAAAATTCCCAAATTGACCCTAACATCCAAAAACAATACCTAAAGAGCCCTATTTAAACCATTTCATTTAAACAAAAATTCAAATGGATTCATTTAAATCCCAAACTCACTGAGGCAGTGCAGAATGTTGCAGGGTAATTAATTTGACAAGTTTCACATTTTTCTAAACTCATTTGCTATTAAAAGAAAATGCAAAACAGTAGCTAAATTAGAAAGCAGAAAAAGAAAATGAAAAATGCCTAAAACTTACTATGCACTAGAGGCCACAGCCACACAGGAGCAAGGCCCAGCCCACCAGCCACCTCTTCTCCCTCCTCGCGCTGCTGTCGTCCGCACAGAGAGCGCACGCCCTGCCCCCCCTCGCGCGCACTCGACAGCGTGCGGGTGCTCCCCGTGGTCGCCTACAAGACCCCCTCGATCCCCTGCAACCCTAGCAGCCCCCATACTCCCCCTCGTTCGCCCTCTCCCTCTCTGCTTCGCTCCTCCCCGAGCGCAGCCGTCGCCGCCGCTGCTCGTCCGCGTGTCCACCGGCCTCCCCATGCCCAACCACCCTGTCCAGGAGGCGCGCCGGCCTCGACTACCTCTCCTGCACCACCGCATTGAGCACAGGGAGCACCACGGCCGCCGCCCGCGCCGTCCTTCTCCGCTACGGCCACCGATCGCCGTCGTCGAATCCGTCATCGTCACGCCGTCCCCGAGCATGCTTTGCCCCTCTGCCGGCTCCCAGTGAGCTCCTCCCCGCTTCCCCTCTCTCTCCTAGCTCCCGCGCGCCCGCTAGCTACTGTTGTCGCTGCCATGAGCTCTCCGCCGCCGTACGCCTCGCCGTCGCGTCCACCGCTAGCGTTGCCCGCGTTTGAGCCTTGGGCCGTGCTCCTGGGATTCCCAGGAGGCCAATGCGCCCATCCGCGAGCCTCGCCGTGCCCCGTAGCGACAAATCCCCACCTCGCCTAAAGCCACCTCCGCCTCCGCTCGTCGCCGGCACCGATTCCGGCCGTCCCCGGCCGAGGTGCTGCCATCCATCGACGCGCCTCGCTCTCCTCTTTCGAACGCCGCCTCCCGCGCTCGAAATGAGCCGCCGTAGCGGTTTTCCAACCACCACCCGTGCGCGCCGCCGTCGTTTTGGTCGCCGGCGGCAAGTCGCCGGTCGACGCCGATGTGGCGCTAACGTGGGCGCCTCTGGGCCCCACCCCCGAGTCGCTGACGCTGGGTCCCGCGGGCCCCGTTGACCGGTCAACGGTCGCCGCTGACCGCTGACTGGGCTGGCCCAGCCACTGACATGCGGGCCCCGCGCAAATTAAACATTTTTATAAATAATAAAATGCTAATTAATCTGTTAATTAGTCTGTGTCACTGACAGGTGGGGTCCCACCTGTTAATTAACCAATTAGCTAAATTAAACCTCTGTTAGTTGAGTCAGTCACTGACCAGTGGGACCCACTGGTCAGGTTTGACCCTGGTCAGCTGGGTTTGACCAATGACGTCACCCTGACGTCATGATGACGTCACATATTATTGTTTTGGATAACTCGGATGAAAATAATTTATATATGAAAAATGATCAAAAAAATATGACGAATCCGAATATGTGATCAAAATGCTTGACCATCACTCCTAACTAGATGAACATGGAACTTACCCCTCCGGTTCTGTATATCGATAACTGCCCGGAGCCGAGAAAATATTCCTGGATATTTTCCCGCTCTGATTAAAATACTTAGTACTGCGTTAGGTCACCCCTAGCACAACCTATTGCCATGCCAAGCATCTGTGTGCATTTGTTTCCTTTATATTTACTGTTTCTTCCCCCTCTTCTCTCCGGTAGACTCCGAGACCGACGCTGCCCCTGTGATCGACTACGTCACCGACGACCCTTCTTCCTTTTCAGCAAAGCTTCCAGGCAAGCAAAACCCCCTTGATCATTTCAATATCACCCATTTCTTTCTCCCCCCTGCTTGCATTAGATTTTGCTACTGTAATTGATTGCTCCTATTCTGATGCATAGCCTGATTTTGTAACCTGCTGTTGATACTTTACCTGTTGACCTAAATGCTTAGTATAGGTTGGTTAGCGATCCATCAGTGGCCGTATCCCCTTGTCCGTGTTGCCTTGCTTTACTACCGATGACTCGATCAATGTGATCGACGTGCCGAGACCGACACAGCACCGCACACCCCCTTAGTTGTACGACTCTACAGAGCTACTATCGAGTGCCGAGGGTGATACCTCATAATGCACTCCTGATGATATCCCTGTAGTATAGCAGATCGGCGGTGATTGCAGAGGGTGATTCCTCGCTCTCCCGTTCCCGATGATGACTCTGTCGGGCAACCCCTCAAGTGGGGAGCATCGAGGATGATTCCTCCTGGTTCTCCTTAATGGATTACATCGAGTGGGAATACATCGAGGGTGATTCCTCGGGTCCCCTTTTATGTTTTGGACACACGATTACCGTAACTTTTTCCTCAGACCTTTGTTACAGGCGGGTCGACCCCGAGGGGTACCCGCGGGAAATGTGAAGTCGGATTGACCTGGAGGGTACCCGCGAGATAATTACGAGGCGCGGCCGGGCAGGCAGAGACCGCCCTAGAGAGGGATGGGCCTGACCCTTGTTGCACTTCCTCGAGACGGGGCGACAGGAGTACTGATCGTCACCGCGAGCCCCCAACACACTAATGGATTTGGGTATTTGATCTGAGTTGGCCACTGGCCATATACGCACTACCACCACGTGGGATAATGGTTATGGAACCCTTGGCGCCATATGTATCAGCCGAAAGCTCTGCCAGACGTCCAGTTCAGCATTGCGGCCGGGACGGACCGGCGCCATCCAGCACAGGGGTGGTGCCTGGCTTCACCCTGCACGCAATGACCCGGAGTGCAAAGGGCGATGGGCCCAAGACCCCTGAGCACTTAGGATGTAGACTGGCGGGGACCTCTCTGCGGAGTCTAGGTAGGACTACGTCGTGTCGATCAGCCGAGGCCGGGCATGACCGAGAAAAGTGTGTCCGGCCGGAGTTAATCGAGCGTGTTGGGTAACAGTAGTGCACCCCTGCAGGGAAGTTATCTATTCGAATAGCCGTGTCCACGGTAACAGGACGCTCAGTGTTGTATCCCGATCTATTACAACTTGAACTGGATACATGTTAATTAATTGTAAGCTCCGGGATCGCTTTCTCGCCGGGAGTCGAGGAAGGATCTCTAGGCTTTGCTACTACATGCTTATTACTTTATGTTATGCTACTAATCTGCACTCTTCTAATGCTGCAAGACGCTGAAGATGCTAGTCTTTGATAGGCTAGGCCCTCTCTCTATTCTGGCATTTCTGCAGTCTAGTCCACAAATAAAGCCATTCCCTTTGATACTGATACATACTTAGCATAGTTCTGATGTAAGTCTTGCGAGTACTTTGGATGAGTACTCACGGTTGCTTTGCTACCTCTTTTTCCCCATACACGATTGCTCCGACCAGATGACGGAGCCCCGGAGCCAGCAGATCCCGCCAACGACTACTACTACCCCGACGAAGCTTACTACTATGTGGAGAACGACGACTAGGAGTAGTTTAGGAGGCTCCCAGGAAGGAGGCCTTGCCTCTTTCGATCAGAGCCGTTATTTGTTTTCGCCTTCTTAAGGCACCCTTGTTTAACTTTGTGTCTGTACTCAGATACTGTTGTTGCTTCCGCTGACTCTTGTGTAACTCGAGCTTATGTATTCGAGCCCTCGAGGCCCCTGGCTTGTAATATAAAACTTGTATTATTTTATTTTGTGTCTAGAGTTGTGTTGTGATATCTTTCCGTGAGTCCCTGGGCTTGATCGTGTGCATTTGCGTGTATGGTTAGTGCACGGTCGGGCCGGGGGCGTCACATCAACCAACTCTAATGTGACCTAGATACTCCAATGTCACCACAAGTATCCGTGAGTTGATTATACAATATGCATCAAACAACTTCATAATCATAATATTCAATCCACACAAAGGACTCCAAGGAGCAGCCCAAAGTTTCTATCAGAGAAAAGATAATGAAAAAGTGCATCAACCCCTATGCATAGATTACCCCAATGTCACCTCGGGAATCCGCGAGTTGAGTGCCAAAACATACATCAAGTGAATCAATATGATACCCCATTGTCACCACGGGTATTCATATGCAAGACATACATCAAGTGTTCTCAAATCTGAAATATTCAATCCGACAATAACGAAACCTCAAAGGGAAAAGATTCGATTCATCACAACAAGGATAGAGAGGGAAGAAACACCATATGATCCAACTATATTAACAAAGCGCATGATACATCAATATCGTGCCATATCAAGAACACGAGAGAGATCAAACACATAGCTACTAGTAGATACCCTCAGCCCCGAGGGTGAACTACTCCCTCCTCGTCATGGAGACCGCCGGGATGATGAAGATGGCCTCCGGTGATGATTCCCCCCTCCGGCAGGGTGCCAGAAATGGGTTGTAGATGAGATCATGGAGGTACAGAGGCTTGCGGCGGCGTAAAAACTCATCTAGGGTTATTTCTGGGGGTTTCTCTATTTATAGGATTTTTCAGCGTTGGAATCAGGTCAGACGGAGCCACGTGGGCCCCACGAGGTACCGCACTGGGTGGGCCGCCTCCAGTGGGTCTTGGTTCCAGTATTTTTTATTTATTCCATAAAAAATCTCCAAAAAATTTCATCCAATTCCAAGAACTTTTATTTCTGCACAAAAAACAACACCATGGCAATTCTGCTGAAAACAGCGTCAGTCCGGGTTAGTTCTAATCAAATCATACCAAAACCATATAGAATTGTTATAAACATGGCATGAATACTTCATAAATTATAGATACGTTGGAGACGTATCACCTATCATGTTTCATCATGTAATCTCTCTTACAGTATGAATAATAAGATCTGAATGATTCAAAGCAATAGTCTATAGTTTGATATAAAGACATCAATACTTAGGCATACTAATAAACAATCATGTCTTTCAAAATAAAAATGCTAAAGAAAGTTATCCCTACAAAATTATATAATCCTGTTATGCTCCATCTTCTTAACATAAAATATTTATCATGCACTACCCCGATGACAAGCCAAGCAATTGGTTCATACTTTTTAACGCACTTCAGCTTTTTCAACCCCCACACAATACATGAGCGCAAGCCATGGATATAGCACTATGGGTGGAATAGAGTGTGGTGGTAGAGATTAATAAGGGTAAGTAAAAAAAATGAAGATAGTCTCACATCAACGAGGCTAATCAACGGGCTATGGAGATGCCCATCAATTGATGTCAATGCGAGGAGTAGGGATTGCAATGCAACGGATGCACTAAGAGCTATAAGTGTATGAAAGCTCAACATGAAAACTAAGTGGGTGTGCATCCAACTTGCTTGCTCATGAAGACCTCGGGCATTTGAGGAAGCCCATCATCGGAATATACAAGCCAAGTTCTATAATGAAAATTTCCCACAAGTATATGAAAGTGACAAAATAGGAGACTCTCTATATGAAAAACATTGTGCTACTTTGAAGCACAAGTATGGAAAAGGATAGTAACATTGCCCCTTCTCCCTTTTTCTCTCATTTGTTTTCGTGGGCTCTTTTTGGCCTCTTTTTTTATATATATTTCCTCACTAGGGCAATGCTCTAATAATGATGATCATCATACTTCTATTTACTTACAACTCAAAAAAATTACAACTCGAAACTAGAACAAAAATATGACTCTATATGAATGCCTCTAGCGGTGTACCAGGATGTGCAATGATACTAGCGTACCATGTATAAAAAATGATGAGCGATGGCTGAGCCACAAATACTATGTCAGCTATATGATCATGCAAACAATATGACATTGACGATGTGTGTCATATAAACGGAACGGTGGAAGTTGCATGGCAATATATCTCGGAATGGCTATGGAAATGCCATGATAGGTAGGTATGGTGGCTGTTTTGAGGAAGATATAAAGAGGCTTATGTGTGATAGAGCGTATCATACCACGGGGTTTGGATGCACCGGTGAAGTTTGCACCAACTCTCGAGGTGAGAAAGGGCAATGCACGGTACCGAAGAGGCTAGCAAATTGCGGATAGGTAAGAGTTCGTATAATCCATGGAATCACATTAGTCATAAAGAACTCACATACTGTCGTGGTTTTGACACGGCAGATGCCTTTGTGAGAGGACTTAGGGATGAGGCCATCGCACAAGTGTGGAAGCTCAGCGGGGTTGATTGGGAACGGGAAAACGCTGGGTTACCCAGGTTCGGCCCCTCACGGTGGAGGTAAAAGCCTATGTCCTGCTTGATTATATTGCTGTGGTTCTCGATTACAAGGATACCGATTCGCTAACCTAGCTTTCGAGAGATTGCAACTTAGTCTTCTTTGCCTAGGTGCTCCCCTTTATATATACAGGTGGAACCCTAGATTACATGAGAGTCCGGGTCGTACCTTGACCTGTGTCGTATTCTTTCCTACTTGTTCTCCAAGACGGCCTTCATACCACTCTTCTTCCTCGTGAGCCGGCCCATTGCCTAGGCCAGCCTTTCCCATTAAGTCTTCTTAAGCCGGCCCACCTAGAATCCTTTAGCCCTGCAATGAGATGACCCGCTGAGTCTGTTTTATGGCCGGGTTATGATCCTACCGGGTCTAAATGCTGGGAAATATCCCCAGCATTAGCCCTCAGTTTGACTTGAATTCATTCATGTTAAACTCCATCCTGAAAGATAAAACTAATAATAAGACATTATTCAATTACTCCTCAGGCCGGCTTTCTGGAGCACCATCCTTGTCAGTCATGATTTCCCGGGTTAAATAAAGAGCCGGGTCATTCCTTTGGTTTCAGACTTAGCTTTTTTTTTCAACTCCCTTTCCTCATGACGTCACAATCCACTTCCGCAAAATCTGGGATGACATCATATCGATTCTTTGAGTGGGTTCATATTGTCTTGTCAAGCGCGAAAATCGAGGAGCCCGCAGCCGAAATTTACTGCGCCGCCTGGGGCTCCGCACCTGCCATTCCAATTCTTACCATGCCTATAAAGAGGCCAGCTCACCCCCACTGTTATTTTTCACCACTTGCTCGTCTTCTTCCTCGCATCCGCCACTTGACGCAACCGAAGCGCCTCCGCACACCTTCGAGCTCTTCAACCACCTCGACTGCGTCCTCTCCGTCGCCCCAGTCGCCACCGGAGCTCCTCCAGAACGCTCCGGCCACATCCGCCGTGCACAGATATGCCCAAATCCTTCTCCCTTTAGATCTGTAACGCCCCATTCGTCCGCATAGTTCATCGTGGTTCGACCGTGTTCATCTTCCCCTCTCATCAGCAGATCTAGATTCACTTGAATCACCTGAATAGGCACTTTTAGTATTGTGGCGATGCCATTTTTCTCATCTAGATCTCTGTACTGCTTTCAACAGACCCCCATTGACAAACGGGTTCTCATGTTCATCCATGTTTAGGTCTTTAAACTTTCTTTTTCGAAGTATTTTCAGATCTGTAATGGTAACCGCTCCGTTGGATTCTTGTTTGTAGCTAGCTCAACACTTAGCAAAAACCCAGAACACCACTGAACTACTGGCACCGGCTCACTGTTATACCGGCTTATCACTGCTTTTGATGGCTTGCATAAATTCGGGTCATAGCTTTAGCAATCATGGTCATCTTATCATTTTGCCGGGTTATACCTTCAAATATCCGGACGGCTTGTCCCTCATGAACCTAACGCGCCGGCTCATCGTTATTACCTTGCAGTTGAAATATGGCTCCCAAGACCGACAAGGCCTGCAACTGGGTTAGATCCCACGTCTCAACTCTCATGTTGAACAAACTCGTGGGGCAAGGACTCTTGCCGGCTCAAGAGACAATTAGCTGGCGGGCGCCTGATGAAGAGAGTTCCCCTCAGCCTAAGCAAGACGAAGTGGTCGTCTTTGCAGATCATCTCCAGAGGGGGTTTCATCTGCCCGGGTCAAAATTCTTCCGTGACGTTCTCATCTTTTTTGACCTCCGGCCATAGGACCTTGGTCCAAACTCAATCACCAATCTCTGCCAGTTTCAAGTTTTCTGCGAAGTATACCTCCAGATAGAGCCAACTGTCCTTCTCTTCCAAGAATTCTTCTACATCATCCATCAGACCGAGTTCACCGACGGTCCTAGTATAGAACTTGGTGGTATTTCTGTTCAAAGGTGAAAAAACAGTCCCTTTCCTGAGGCCAAGCTGGCGAGTCATCCCAAGGGCTGGAACAAGACTTGGTTTTATTGCAAAAAGACTGCTCCTCAAGGTGAAAAACCCCCTACCGGGTTGCAGACTGGACCGGCTCAACACCACAGTTACCTTTCCGGGTTGGCCGCCAACAGAGGAACGTAAGCAAATTGCCCCTATTTATTCCAAGTTAAGGGCCTAGACTGCCAATGGCCTCACCGGGATCGACCTGACCCGGTGTTGGATAAGCTGGCGAATCCAGCCCTTAGCCAGAGGGGTGACTTGATGTGCAATTATACTGGTGAGATGGCTGACGCGCAACGCTTCAATCAAGTTAATTTGTCTATGGGTGAAATTAATAAAGCCACCAAAAAATTGCTGGGAGAGCCCCAAGAGAAATGTAACAAAACTGGGCTAGCTCCCTTCTGCTTGACCAACCCTGTGCCTTCAGTAAGTACCTGCACCCTCTTATTCTGTTCTTGATTCGCTTTTTTCATCTCAACCTTAATTGCCGACTCGTCACAAATGTAGGCAGACGACAAATTTTGGAAAAGGAAGAAACCTCGACAACCTACCCCCGCTCTAGCGGAGCAACAGGATGAGCCGGTCGATGCTGATGACGCGGCAGCAGAAAATGAGGCCGAGGTAGAGCTCGACTCGCTTGGTTGTCTTTTTATTCAACTTGCTGACGCCCCTTCTGTTCAGGATGAAGCTGAAATTAGCCACACCATCGAGCCAGAGGTAACCTTGATCTCCTCAGACTCTGACTCCCCAATACTTGTTCGAAAGAAAACCCGGGCTGTGGTCCGCAAAATCCGAAGGAAACCCCGGTTTACCATCCGTAAAGTGTCTTTTTCACATCAGGATGCTCACTTGGATCCCCAATTTCTTTTGAAGAAAATACAACACACCGGAACCTCCAAAAGGAAGACCCGGAGTAGTGAAGGGGAGCTGAGTGGCGGGCTTCCAAATGAGCCGCCATCCCGCAGAGCGCGAACCGAGGTGCTTCTTAGTCCAACTCCCTCTTGTCCTCTAGCTGGTCGTTTCAAGGAGCCCTTACATTTAAATGACTCGGCATATCAGACATCCCCCTCTTCAGACGAGTCAAGTGCTACTCAGGCGCCGGCTTTCAACATCAACCCTGGGTAAGTAATGCAATCATTCCTGTGACATGGTAGTTTCTTATCCATCACCCTTTAAATGAATAACCCCTTGTTCCTTGTACAGCGCCAAGGCCATTAAGAAGAAGGCACCTGCCGGGTCATCTAGCCCGGTCATTCAAACAGGCCCCCAGGGAGAGACGGAGACCACCTTAGTCACCTAGGACGACCCGCCATTCCAGAACAACCCGCCACCTCAAGACACCGCAAGCCCGGCTCGCGCTCCCTCTCCTATTGTTCAGGAGAGAGAGAATCCAACTGAGGAGCAGCCTGAAGAGCAGCCCGCGGCACCGGCTCAGGATGAAGTAGCGGTGACCAGAGGACAACAAACTACACCAGAAGCTTCTACCGCTCTCACCAAAGTTCCTGCAAAGCCTGAGCCAGCCCCGAAGGATAAGGGGAAGACAAATCTTGAGTTTCCTGCCTTTGAAGACCAAGACGCCAGCTCCCTCCACCAAGCTGTGCTGACCCGGCTGTCTGAAAGCCGGGATACAGAAATTGCGATGATATCCTCCTTAAAGCGAAAATACGAGGTAATTGCGCCTTCTGCCATGAACCATATATATATGTAGCCCCCAAGGGCCGGGTCATTATGAAATGATGACCCGGGACTTCCAAATTGTATATTGCATGCATAACCTCAGCTAGCACCTCCAAAGGCCGGCTCGTCATATCATGACGGGTGGGTCTCCATGCCTAATAAGATCAAATCATGCATTAGCCCCCAAGTGCCATGTAGAATGCCTGCATCGGCATGTAACTTGTTTGTTTTGCTATTGTGAGAAGCGCTGAAATCCTTAGCCCCCACGAGTCAGGTCGACCAGAAGGGTGGCTCGGGGAATGTTCAGACAATGTATAAGCGATGCTGCTTTGCAGGACATGCTGAACCAGGTGGAGACCCAAGCTCTCTTCTTCCGAAAGGAAGCAAGGAAGGAGAAGAAACTGCGCCGAGAGGCTGAGAAAACATCTGAAGAAGCCAATAAGGCTCTGCTTGTGGTGCGGAGTACGTTGGAAGAAACGAAGGCAGCAAGAGCCGCCCTAGCCGGGCGTGCTGAAGAGGTCGAAGCCAAGCTTGAGCCGGTAACTCAAGAGCTGGCGACTCTAAAGGGCCAGATCACCGCCATGTGCCGAGCCATCTTTGGTAAGTAAAACCACTATTATTAGTCAATTGTACCGACTTATCCTGATGAGCCGGCCGTACTGATCATGTGTGTTTCCTTGAAGGCCGCAAGAACCAGATTCTTGTGCAGAAACCACTGGTGAAATTAAAGGTGGTATATACCTTTGTCGACCAGCTGCACATAGGCGGTTGTCGTTGCATAATGGCCGCAAAGAACACCAAGGCGCCGCCGCAGTTGATTGCTGACATATTGAAAGAGCTATCAGTTGTGCCCAAGTGGTTCGATGACTGGAAAAAGGCAGCTTGCCACACTGGGGCTCTAACAGCGCTTGCCTGAGCTAAGGCATATGTGCCAGAACTCGATCCAGCTCAGATTGTGGGTGGGTACCCGGAGTTCAATGTGGACGACTCGCCTTTTACCAAGAAGGACTTTCAACGCTGTATAAAAGAAACCCGGGTTGCAGCCACCGAGATTGCAGCAGAGGCAGATCTGACCAAGTTCCAGGCGGGTTATACAAAAGAGAACAAGCGGATGGAGCCGCACAATCATGAGCCGGTTGCCCTAACCCGAATGCGTAAGCCATCTTTCGCTCCTGAAGTCGACCCCTCCTCCCTGATAACAGCCGATGCCCTATTTGAAGCATTGCGCTCAATCCAGTGGTCGACCAGAGAATCGACTCAGGAGGCAGAGGATGACGATGGCCGCGAAGAGTCGGCAGATGACGCTTCATCAGGTGCTGGCGCCAGTTCTAACCCGGCGACCTAAAACGCTGGCTCGTCCTTTTGTAGTCTGAACTGTAGAAACCTTTGTTGTGCCCGCAGCTTATAGGCGGCTTGTAATAGCGAAGCTTGAAACACTTGTTGCTGATGCTAGTGCCATCGCGTACTATGCTTGTTTATTGCCTGTACAAATACTTTATGCTCCTGTGAATCCTTTTTTGGGCTTCGAGAGCCGGTTTTTGCAACGAGAGTGATTCTGCTGAAACAATAACAACTGCATATGATAATAACTGTGATTGACGAAATCACATAAACGACTAGTAATCTTTATTACTCTTTGTAATGAATCAAGAATATCAAAGTGAACTAAAATAAATGCTATGTACGAATGTATGCATGTATGCAGAGATGAGATGAATGCAGAAAAGAAACATAATGACAACAAGCCGGTTTTGGTAAAATCCAACTTGAAAGACCAGCTTATAAAGCTCAAGTCTGATTTTGCTTTCATGAAGCTGGCACTTTGGCCTGTTGGTTTGTCCTCGCTTTCTGAAAGCCGGCTCTCACGCAACCAATCGAACGTTTTAACTCTGATGAATTCAGGGTCACCTATGTGATTGACTCATCAGACGTACGCCGGGTCGCTTTTAGGGAGTAGCATCTTGCTAACAGGCATGTTTAACCAACTTTGTGGCATTTCGCCGGGTTAAAGGGTTTTGTAAGCTAAACTCAATTGAGTTGGAAGCCCCCAAGTAACCAAGATCAACAAATAAAGATCCAGCACACAAATTTTGAGGCAAAACAACACTTTTTATATAGTGCTACCGGTCGTTATTTTATTTGATCAAAAATAGGTATATTCATGACAGAATATATGTACAAAGATGTAACCCAGTCGATGACTCAGGTGTAGTATGGCCGGAGTTGGGCAATGTTCCAGGGCCGGCTTGTTTCCTCCTCAGAGGTACGTGACTTATCTGCCTCACGTATATCAATCAGGTAATATGACCCGTTGTTGAGATTCTTGCTGACCACAAAAGGCCCTTCCCAAGGTGGTGAAAGCTTATGCATGCCTGTCTGGTCTTGTATCAGACGAAGCACTAAGTCACCTTCCTGAAAAGTACAGCTGCGAACTCTACGGCTATGATAGTGACGTAGGTCTTGTTGATAGATTGCTCATCTGGACGCGGCAAGTCCGCGTTCTTCTTCCAGAGCTTCAAGAGCGTCTTGTCGACCTTGCTCATTATCAGATTCCACATAAGCCATCACGTGAGGCGAGTCATGATGGATATCACTTGGAAGCACAGCTTCGGCACCATAAACCAGAAAAAACGGCGTATAGCTTGTTGATCTGTTGGGAGTAGTCCGTATGCTCCAAAGCACCGTAGGTAATTCTTCTTCCCAGCAACCCGGCGTGCGCTGTAAAGGCACCATGAGCCGGGGTTTGATACCATGCAGCAATTCCTGATTGGCTCTTTCTGCCTGTCCATTAGACTGAGGATGCGCAACTGATGTTAGATCAAGCCGGATATGCTCCTGCTGACAGAACTGCTTCATGACTCCCTTAGAAAGATTGGTGCCATTGTCTGTAATTATACTGTGCGGATAGCCAAAACGAAAGATTAGCTTTTTCAGAAATTTGACTGCTGTAGCAGCATCAGAACGGCTGACCGGCTCTGCCTCGACCCACTTGTTAAACTTGTCCACAGCCACCAGTAGGTGCGTATGCTTGTTCTTAGAACGTTTGAAGGGTCCAACCATGTCAAGCCCCCAGACCGCAAAGGGCCAAGTTATCGGGATCATCCTCAACTCTTGAGCCGACACATGAGCCTGGCGAGCATATTTCTGGCAACCATCACACTTGCGTACAATGTCCTCTACATCAGCATGAGCTGTGAGCCAGTAAAAACCGTGCCGGAAAGCCTTCGCGACCAGTGATCTTGAGCCGGCATGGTGTCCACAGTCACCAGAATGAATCTCAGTGAGAATTGAGTGGCCTTCTTTAGGCGAAACACAACGTTGAAAAACACTAGTGACGCTTCGTTGGTGCAACTCACCATTGACAATAGTCATAGACATGGATCGTCTAATGATCTGTCGAGCAAGGATTTCCTCTGTTGGCAGTTCTCCCCGGCTTAGATAAGCCAAGTAGGGGACTGTCCAATCAGGTATAGCATCAACAGCAGCCACTAGAGCCGCCTCCGGGTCAGGAATAGCCAAGTCCTCCTCTGTTGGTAACTTGACAGACAGGTTGTGCAAAACGTCTAGGAACACATTGGGTGGCACCGGCTTGCGCTGAGAACCCAAACGAGAGAGTGCGTCTGCCGCCTCGTTCTGCCGGCGATCAATGTGATCAACTTGATAACCTTTGAAGTGTCCAGCAATATTTCTGACTGCATGCCAATAAGCCGCCATAAGGGGATCCTTAGAATCCCATGTACCAGAAACCTGCTGGGCCACCAAGTCTGAGTCGCCCAAACACCTGACCCGGCTCAGGTTCATCTCCTTGGCCATCCGAAGCCCATGAAGCAAGGCCTCATATTCTGCTGCATTGTTAGTACAGGGGAACATGAGTCTTAAAACATAACAGAACTTATCTCCTCGTGGGGAAGTAATCACAACTCCAGCCCCCGAGCCTTCAAGCTGCCTTGAGCCGTCAAAGTGTATGGACCAATATGTTGTGTCGGGCTTCTCTTCGGGAGCCTGTAACTCTGTCCAATCATTAATGAAGTCCACCAATGCTTGAGATTTGATTGCTGTACATGGCACATATTTGAGATGATGCAGACCGAGCTCAATGGCCCACTTAGCAAGAGGCGCTGAGCTTACCATAGTGATTGGATGTTCAGGGAAGCAATGCTCCAGCTTGCGACTAGCCATAAACACTCCATAGACTAGTTTCTGCCAGTGTGGATATCGCTGCTTGGACTCGGTTAACACTTCACTGATATAATATAGGGGGTGCTGAACTGGATATTCCTTGCCATCCTCTTTGCGCTCTACAACGACTGCCACACTTACAGCCTTGTTATTGGCAGCAATGTAGAGCAACATTGGCTCCTTCTCGCGCGGGGTAGCAAGGACCGGCGGCTCAGACAACTGCTTCTTGAGGGCCTCAAAAACCTGATCTGCAGTATCGCTCCAGACGAAGTTATCTGTTTTCTTAAGCAATTGGTACAACGAAATCGCCTTCTCTCCAAGCCGGCTTATGAACCGACTCAGTGCCGCAACCCGCCCAGCCAGCTTCTGCACGGCATTCAGATTGGCCGGCTTAGCTAGGGTCGTGATTGCTTTGATTTTTTCTGGGTTAACTTCAATGCCACGCTCGGAAACAAGAAATCCCAGAAGTTTTCCTGCAGGGACACCAAAAACACACCTCTCCGGGTTAAGCTTCATCTGGTAGACACGGAGATTGTCAAATGTTTTCTTGAGATCCTCCAACAGAGTTTCTTTCTTCCGGGACTTAACCACAATATCATCAATATAAGCATGAACGTTCCGCCCGATCTTGTTTGTGAAAGCAGCTTTGGACACAACGCTGGTAAGTCGCCTGTGCACACTTCAGACCAAACGGCATGGTTGTATTACAGAAAGCCCCAAAGGGTGTGATGAAAGCCGCCTTTTCCTAGTCTTCCAGCTTCATTTTGATCTGATGATAGCCAGAGTAAGCATCCAGGAAGCATAAACTCTCGCAACCATTCGTAGCATCGATGATCTAGTCAATACGGGGCAAGGCAAAGGGGTCACTAGGGTAAGCCTTATTCAGATCTGTGTAATTAACACACATACGCCAAGTCCCGTTTTTCTTCAGAACAAGCACCGGGTTGGCCAGCCATTCAGAATGGAAGACTTCAACAATGAACCCAGCAGCTAGGAGCCGGGCCACCTCTTCACCAATAGCTTTCCGCCTTTCCTCATTAAAGCGACAGAGATACTGGCGAACTGGTTTAAATTTGGGATCCACATTGAGGGAGTGCTCAGCGAGTTCTCTCGGTACACCTGGCATGTCAGAAGGTTTCCATGCAAAGATGTCCCGGTTCTCACAGATGAACTTGATGAGCGCGCTTTCCTATTTAGGATCCATGTTTGCCCCTATGGTGAACTGCTCCGACGAATTGACCGGGGTGAAATCGACTTGCTTTGTGTCTCTGGCCGACTTGAACTTGAGTAGAGGGTCTGACTCCGTCGTGGGCTTCTTCAGGGAGGTCCTGTCAGACGGGTCAACATTTTTCTTACAATACCGCAACTCCTCCGCGG
Organism: Elymus sibiricus; assembly: GCA_039707655.1. Taxonomy (NCBI): domain Eukaryota; kingdom Viridiplantae; phylum Streptophyta; class Magnoliopsida; order Poales; family Poaceae; genus Elymus; species Elymus sibiricus. The sequence goes on from CM077674.1 coordinate 311,812,609, forward strand.
CGCAAGCCGTCTCGGCATACGCTGCGTCTCCTTTCTCGCACTCGAGTGCAATCTTCCATTTGCCCTCCACTGTTATGTTTCCCCTTGGTCCTGGCATCTTCATTTTTAGGAAAACGTAGCATGGCCGTGCCATGAACCGCGCATAAGCCGGCCGGCCAAATAAGGCATGGTATGGGCTCTTAAGCTTAACCACCTCAAAGGACAGAAACTCAGAACGCCAGTTATCCTCTGAGCCAAAGGCCACCTCTAGGGAGATTCTTCCCATGGGATAGGCTGACTTGCCAGGAACAATGCTGTGAAAGACTGTGGAGGACGGAGTTAACTGCTTATCGGACAGATTCATCCGCCTGAACGTGTCGTAGTACAGAATATTAATGCTGCTACCTCCGTCCATGAGCACCTTAGTCAGTGTATAACCGCCGAATTGTGGCACAACCACCAAAGCCAAGTGACCAGGGTGATCGAGGAGGACAGGATGACCCGCCCTGCTCCAGGTAACCAGCTGTTCAGACCAGTTGAGATAATAAGGAGTTGCCGGCTCAACCGCGTGGGCGGCTCATCGTTGCACCTTCCGTTCCCGTTTGCAGGTACTAGTGGTGAAGACATGATACTGTCCACTATTCAACTGTTTTGGGTTACTCTGAAACCCAGTCGCACCAGCTTGGTGCTGATTTCCCTGGTTGTGTCGCTGATTTCCACCTCCAGTATTACTAGCCCCCTGAAACCCGCCGCTTTGACCACTGTTCCCTTGGAAACTGGGTCCTGCGAAGGGCCCTTGCAAGCCGGCTCCTGAGAAGCCGGGTCCCTGGTTGGCGGGTTATCCGCCGTTGCCACCCCCATTATGATGATTCTGGAAGACCCGCTTGGCAAACTCTTGCTTGACATAGCAATTTTCCCAGGAGTGACTGGATGGCTTACCATTGTAGCTGTGTTTCGGACAAGGAGCCTTGAGAGATTCCTCGTAAGTGAGAGGGCGATTACCAGAGGACTGCCTCCTAGAACCATCGTTCTGACACTGACCTTCGTTCTCTGTGTTTGTGTTCGCCACCCGATCGCAGCTGCCATCGTAACCTTTGTGTTTACCACCATTGTTGTTCTGCCCATTACCGTTGTTCTGCTGGTGGCCCTTGCCACCGCCTTTCTTGTCTTTACCGGCTTTCTCTTCGTCAGACGGCGGGTCTTTAGTGTTGTCAGACTCCGCATACCGGGTTAATATATCCATCAAATCACCCATGTCCTGGGCCTTTCTCTTGAGTCGCCCTAGTTTCTGGACCAGTGGCGGAAATTTGCATGTTCGTTCCAGAACAAGCTCCGCCTGAGCCGCCGAGATACTGTCAGAACTGTGTATGATCTCTGCGACCCGGCGAGCCCAATGGTGCGCCGACTCATCCTCCCGCTGAACGCAACGTTCCAGATCAACAATTGTGGTTGGCCTTTTGCAGGTTCCCTGGAAATTCTTGATGAAGCGCTCCTTCAGCTCCTGCCATATGTTGATAGAATTCACCAGCAGGTTTTTCATCCAGGTGCGAGCAGGGCCCTCCAACATGAGGGGCAAATAATGTGCACACACTGCCTCGCTTGCGCCCAACAAGTCCATTGCCAGCTCGTAACTCTCGACCCACTCGGTGGGCTCCAGATTTGCTGTGTAATTAGGAACCTTGCGAGGACCTTTGAAATCTGGGGGTATGCACGCTTCTCACAACGCCGGTACCAAACAAGGAGTTCTGATCCTGCGGCTTGATAAGCCGGTTGTCTGGGTTGCGTTGGGCGGGACGGGCGTTATCGGCGGGTTGACGTGCACCGGCGGATTGACGCGCGCCGGTGGGTTGTGCCCTACACGCGCATTTTCTTCCTCCCACGCTCGTAGAGCCCGAGCAGCATCCACAATGTATTGTGTGTTCGGGATTCTAGGCTGAGGTTGATCCGCCAGTGGTGGGGCGGCTCTTCTGCGATGTGCGCTGCTGGAAACCGCTGGTGACTCCGGATGCTGGCTCCTGATACGGCTTTGGTGAGGGGTTGAGTGAAGGCGGTGCTGGCTATGCGAGTAGTTGGCCTGCTCCTCTACTGCTGTCTTGAGCATCGCAATGGTGTTCCTGGCCTCTGTTTGAATCGGGCCGTCCCCCTCAATTAGAATAGCCGCCAAGTTGTAGGTTGCTGCCAGCACGTTATCGACCGGGTTGGAGTAATGTCAAATTGGGTCTGGAACCGGCGAGACGGCGGCTGCTGTTGCTGATCTGGCGTGCAATGCTGGGCCGGCTCCCTCGGCTGAGCCGGCTACTGTTGAGGCGGTCCTCCTGGGAGAACAACTCCAGCCCCCGGGTTCGCCGGAGCCGGCGGTGTGGTGAACAGCTGAGTCGGCTCAAGATCGACTGGAAGCCGGCTCTGATGACGCCTCCGGTGGACAAGTTCTGACTCGGCCTGCCGGCGGCTTAGGTAACTCGCCTCCTCATCCAGATGCTGCTGCTCCTCGGCAAGCCGGGCCTGCACCTGAGCCATGCGTGTGTTCTCTGCATTGATATCCTCTTGGATCTTGGCCATCTGATCGCGACACTTCGTGATCTTCGTGTTGCGCGCTGCTGCGTTCTCCGCCGTGACCGGCTCGACCAACAGGGCTGCCAGTGTGTTCATCAAGTCTGCGAGCGCCTGCACCCCGGTTTTCTGCGAGCCGGCGGCCGACGCGCCGGCTCCTCCTGAGCCGGCAAGGGTAAGATTCTGTGCGGCCACGGGATCGGCCGGGTCACACACCGGATCCTGCCTTCCCGCCATGTACACCGGCGCAAAACGAGGCGGATCTAGGATCTTTGGAAAGATGTCGTCCGCGTATCCGAGCTTTCCATCGCGCAGAGGACGGATCGACTCGGTTTCACCCGTCGAGGACTCGCCGTCAGAGTGGACAAGTGTATCATCTCCAGACAGGGAGTTCTCTGACAAGGCCACCCCTTGGGTGAAACCTACGAAGACGTGGTTCCGGCCGGCTTGACTCGGGCCGGGTCTCGCTTGGATCGGACGAGTGCAGCGCGCCAACTCAACGCCGGCGATACTCTTCAACCCGGTAGACGACTCGCCGACCACACTGATGAAAGTGTGGATCCTGCCGAAGGGGACCCGGTACCCGTACTCGATTGAGTCGGCGTCGGGGCCCCAGTATGAATCGTCGATGTAGAGCTTCCCGCGGCGGCTCTTCGTCATCATGCCAACCGCGTACTTCCCAAACCCTTGGAGAGATCCCGCTAAGAACTCAACTCCACCGCGCGTAGGCCCCACGGTGGGCGCCAACTGTCGTGGTTTTGACACGGCAGATGCCCTTGTGAAAGGACTTAGGGATGAGGCCATCGCACAAGTGTGGAAGCTCAGCGGGGTTGATTGGGAACGGGAAAACGCCGGGTTACCCAGGTTCGGCCCCTCACGGTGGAGGTAAAAGCCTACGTCCTGCTTGATTATATTGCTGTGGTTCTCAATTACAAGGATACAGATTCGCTAAACTAGCTTTCGAGAGATTGCAACTTAGTATTCTTTGCCTAGGTGCTCCCCTTTATATATACAGGTGGAACCCTAGATTACATGAGAGTCCGGGTCGTACCTTGACCTGTCTCGTATTCTTTCCTACTTGTTCTCCAAGACGGCCATCATACCACTCATCTTCCTCGTGAGCCGGCCCATTGCCTAGGCCGGCCTTTCCCGTTAATTCTTCTTAAGCCGGCCCACCTAGAATCCTTTAGCCCTGCAGTGAGATGATCCGCTGAGTCTGTTCTATGGCCGGGTTATCATCCTGCCGGGTCTAAATGCTGGGAAATATCCCCAACACATACTTATTGCAAAAGTTTATTAGCCCTCGAATCAAAGTACTACTACACATGCCCCTAGGGTGATAGATTGGTAGGAAAAGACCATCGCTCGTCCCCGACCGCCACTCATAAGGTAGACAATCAAGAATAAATCTTGCTCCAACTTCTTAGCATAACGACAGATCATACATGCATGCTTCGGGAATCACAAACCTTAACACCAATATTCTTACTAAACCACAATTATCTACTAGCACATCCCACATATTACCATCTTAATATCGCAAAACTATTGCAAGGAATCAAACTTATCATATTCAGTGATCTACATGAAAGTTTTTATTATATCCCTCTTGAATACCTATCATATCAGGACCAAATTCATAACCCGTGCATATTACCATTGCTATTCATTAGACTGTCAAAAAGATATAAGTGAAGCATGAGGGTGCAACTATTTCTTTAAAATATAACCACCGCCGTGCTCTAAAAGATATAAGTGAAGCACTAGAGCAACTGCCTAGCTCAAAAGATATAAGTGAAGCACATTGAGTATTCTAACAAATCATGAATAATGTGTGTCCCTCTCAAAAAGGTGTGTTCAGCAAAGATGATTGTGACAAACTAAAAAGCAAACAAACTATATCACAAGACGCTCCAAGTAAAACACATATCATGTGATGAATAAAAATATAGCTCCAAGTGAGTTACCGATAGATTGTAGACGAAAGAGGGGATGCCTTCCGGGGCATTCCCAAGCTTAGACGCTTGAGTCTCCTTGAATTTTACCTTGCGGTGCCTTGGGCATCCCCAAGCTTAAGCTCTTTCTGCTCCTTATTCCTTTATCCATTGTAATTTCACCCAAAACTTGAAAACTTCAGCACACAAAACTCAACAGAAACCTCGTGAGATCCGTTAGTATAACAAACAAATCTCAAACTTTAGGTACTGTTGTAAATTGATTCATATTTAATATTGGAATAATGTACTTTTCTCCAACTTTTCCATGACTCATACCCCCCGATACGATCCATAGATTCATCAAAATAAGCAAACTATGCAACAAAAACAGAATCTGTCTAAAACAGAACAGTCTGTAAAGATCTGAATTAACGTCATACTTATGTAACTCCAAAAATTCTGAAACATTAGGAAAACGTGGGAAATTAATATATCAATATTGTGTACAAAATTCAGAAGGTTCTGACGCTCCAGCGAAAAAATAAAAATTCCACCACTGGACGCAAAAGTTTCTGTTTTCAAACAACATTAATTATACTATCTTCCAAATCATCCCAAAGGCATTACTTGGCACAAAGACTAATTAAAAGATAAAAACACAATCATAACAGAGGCTATAATTATGTAAACACACAAAAACAGAAGGAAAAAGTTTATTGGGTTGTCTCCCAACAAGCTCTTTCTTTGTAGCCACTAAGATAGGCTTGAGATTTCAATGATGCTCTCATGAAAGATGATAATTGAAACACAAAGAGAGCATCATGTAGCATGTGAAAAACACATTTAAGTCTAACATACTTCCAATGCATAGGCATTTTATAAGCAAACAAATTATCAAGACAAGCAATATCTCTCATATGCCAATAGGAAGAATGGAGCATTAATAATTTCAACATAACGAGAGGCAATTTACTGACATGAAAGTTTCTACAACCATATTTTCCTCTCTCATAATAATTACATGTAGGATCATAATCAAATTCAACAATATAGCTATCATATAAAAATTTATCTTCATGATCCACATGCATAGAAGTTTTATAATCTTCCAAGATAGTGGGATTAACATCAACTAAAGTCATGACCTCTCCAAACCCACTCTTATCCAAAAATTCATAAGATTGATAATTCTCCAAAGTAGTGGGATCATTATTACGTAAAGTTGATGCTCTTCCAAACCCACTTTTAATAGTATTGCAAACATTATTATCAATAACATATTCATCATGAGGCTTAAATAAATTTTCAAGATCATAAGAAGCATTATCACCCCAATCATGATCATTGCAATAAGTAGTGGACGTAACAAAATTTTCATCCCCAAGCTTGTAGCTTGGCATATAATTAGCACAATTGACATTAATATAATTTATAATAACATCATTGCAGTCATGCTTTTCATTCCTGGAGCTATCAAGTGTGGGTGCAATAGCAATAATTTCATTTTTAACATAAGGAACTATAGCAAGTTCATCTCTATAAGCATCATTAATATTGGCATCATGGCCATAAGAATAGCAAGCATCGCGTTCATCAAGAGGGGATATTTCAATCGAATCAATGGAATCATAATTATCTATGGATTCATGCATATCTTTATTTTCCTCCAAAGTAGCAGACATTCTCTCAATAAATTCATTAACATAGGCATTAGGAGCATAGTTTTCATAGCAATATTTAAGTATGTCAAAATTTTCAGACTTGTAGAGAATAGCATAATACTTTTCAATCAAAGAAGCAACTTCATAAGCACCCTTAAAAGCAACAAATTCTTCAATTTGTTCGATATCATAGTAACTATAAACACCCTTGGCATAAGAAAATAAGATTTCATTATCATTAAACTCACATAGGTGGGGAAGGTGTTTTTTTAGGGTTCTTAGAGCAACAAGTAAAATCATATATTTCGTATAGATTCCAAGCATAGCACATCAAACAATTTATTTGATTCCATAAGAGTCTCCCTTTTTGAGACAAACGGTGACACACAAAATGAGCATGCTCATCTAATGATTTTCCCTCAACTAAACTAGTTGGGGTTTCAGCACGAGCACAAATGGATCGAAGATGATCCAAGTAGAAAACTTTAAACGGATCCATAGTGATATTAAATTTTCGTTTTACTTTCTGTTTTTGTGTGTTGACATGAAGGCAATAAGAGCAAGCAAGCAAATAAAAATATTTTTATGTTTTTGTAAAATTGTTTTAGAAGTGGGGGAGATGAAAATGAGAGGCAAATGCAAATAAAAAGGCAAATAAAATAAATGCAAGTGGATAATAGTTTGTGCGAAGGTACTTGATAATTTTGATCATGTCTCCTCGGCAACGGCGCTAGAAATTCTTCCTGCTACTTGTAGACTGCGTTGGTATTTCCCCGAAGAGGAGAGGATGATGCAGTATAGTAGAGATAAGTATTTCCCTCAGTTAAGAACCAAGGTTATCAATCCAGTAGGAGAACCAAGCAAAATCCTGTTAAGCGCACCTGCACACACAAAAGCAAACACTTGCACCCAACGCAAATAAGAGGGTTTGTCAATCCTCTTAGCGGTTATTTGCAAGGATTAATTCTGATAGTGATAGATAGATAAACTAAAATACTAAAAAAAATAAAAGTAAATAAATTGTAGCAAGGTATTTTGATTTTAATATATGATAAAAGTAGACCCGGGGGCCATAGTTTTCACTAGAGGCTTCTCTCTCGAACACATAGCATACGGTGGGTAAACAAATTACTGTTGGGCAATTGATAGAAAAGCAAATAATTATGACAGATTCATGGCAATGATCATGTATATAGGCATCACGTCCAAGACAAGTAGAGCGACTCCTGCCTGCATCTACTACTATTACTCCACCCATCGACCGCTATCCAGCATGCATCTAGGGTATTAAGTATGAAACAGAGTAACGCCTTAAGCAAGATGACATGATGTAGACAAACTAAACTCAAGCAATATGATTAAACCCCATCTTTTTATCCTTAATGGCAACAATACAAATACGTGTCATGTCCCTTTCTGTCACTAGGATTGAGCACCGCAAGATTGAACCCATCGCAAAGCACCTCTCCCATTGCAAGATAAACCAATCTAGTTGGCCAAACCAAATCGATAGATCGGAGAGAAATACAAAGCTATAATAATCATGCATAAAAGAGTTCAGACAAGACTCAAATATTTCTCATGAATGATCTGATCATAAACTCACAATTCATCTGATCCCAACAAACACACCGCAAAAGAAGATTACATCGGATAGAACTCCAAGAACATCGAGGAGAACATGGTATTGAAGATCAAAGATAGAGAAGAAGCCATCTAGCTACTAGCTATGGACCCATAAGTCTGTGGTAAACTACTCACACATCATCGGAAGGGCAGCAAGGTTGATGAAGAAGCCCTCCGTGATCGATTCACCCTCCGGTAGAGTACCAGAAAAGGCCTCCAGATGGGATCGCCGAAGAACAGAGGCTTGCGGCGGCAGAAAGGTTTTCTCTTCTGTCTTTCTGGTATATTGGGAATATTTGGGAATTTATAGCGCTGGAATTAGGTCAGGAGGGGCTACGAGGGGCCCTCAAGCCTGGGGAGCGCACCTACCCCCGTAGGCATGCCCTCTTCTAGTCTTCTCCCGAAGCTTCGTGGGTCTCTTCTGGTCCAGAAAAAATTAATCCAAAGTTTTTTCTTGTTTGGACTATTTTTGATAATGATTTTCTGAAAAGGCAAAAACAAGCAAAAAACAGCAACTGGCACTAGGCACTGGGTTAATAGGTTAGTCCCAAAAAATGATATATAATGGCATATAATTACATATAAAACATCCAAGATTGATACTATAATAGCATGGAACAATAAAAAATTATAGATACGTTGGAGATGTCTCACGCTCATGTATTGAGTGGAGTTGAAAATGCTGAAGCGCGTTAAGAAGTATGAAACAATTGCCTGGTTTGACACCGGGGTGCTCATGTATATTTATGTGATGAAGGCGGAGTCATGCCATGCTTATACAATTCAATGTGTAGGGATAACTTTCGTTAAGCATCATATATTTTGAAAATTTAATGATTATGTTCTTGTATTCATGGATTTTACTATGTTGATATAAATTACTTCATCGTTTCTCAATATTTACACCATAAGAGACATTACATGATAAACATGCTAGGTAGCATTCAACATAAAAAATTCTGTTTTTTATCATTTACCTACTCGAGGACGAGTAGGAATTTTGCTTGGGGATGCTGATACGTCTCCAACGTTTCTATAATTTTTTATTGTTTCATGCTATTATATTATCAATCTTGGATAGTTTATATGCTTTATATGCAATTTTATATCATTTTTGGGAACTAACCTATTAACTCAGTGCCCAGTGCCAGTTGCTGTTTTTTGCTTGTTTTTTGGTTTTTTGGGAAATCAGTACCAAACGAAGTTTAGACGGAATAAAACTTTACGATGATTTTTTCTAGACCTGAAGGGACCCTAGAAGCTTCGTGAGGAGGCCAGAAGCCCTACGGGAGAGCCACGAGGGGGGGGGGCGCCACCTGAGCTTGTGAGTCCCATGCAGCTCCGTTTGACCTAATTCCACTTCTATAAATTCCCATAAATCCCAAAACCAACAGAGAGCCGCCCAAAATAACTTTTCCGCTGCCACAAGCTTCTGTTCTTCCACGAACCCATATGGAGGCCATTTCCAGCGATCTGCCGGAGGGGGAATCGATCACGGAGGGCTTCTACATCAACCTTGCCGCCCTTCCGATGATGTGTGAGTAGTTTACCACAGACCTACGGGTCCATAGCTAGTAGCTAGATGGCTTCTTCTCTCTCTTTGATCTTCAATACAAAGTTCTCCATGATCTCCATGGAGTTCTATCCAATGTAATCTTCTTTTGCGTTGTGTTTGTTGGGATCCGATGAATTGTGGGTTTATGACCAGATTATTCATTGAAAGTAATTGAGTATTTTCTGAACTTTATTATGCATGATTGTTATAGCTTTGTATTTCTCTCCGATCTATCCATTTGGTTTGGCCAACTAGATTCATTTATCTTCAGCGGGAGAGGTGCTTTGTAATGGGTTTAATCATGCGGGTTCCTCACCCAGTGAAAGTAGGGGTAGCGAGGCATGTATTTGTATTGTTTCCATTAACGATAAAATGACGTGGTTTATTCATATTGCTTCAGTTTATTCTGTCTACATCATGCCATCTTGCTTAAAGCGTTACTGTGTTTGTTATGAACTTAATACCATAGATGCATGCTGGATAGCGGTCGATTTGTGGAGTAATAGTAGTAGGTGCAGGCAGGAGTCGGTCTACTTGTCACGGACGTGATGCCTATATACATGATCATTGCCATGAATAACGTCATAACTATGCGCTTTTCTATCAATTGCCCAACAGTAATTTGTTTACCCACCGTATGCTATGTTTCGAGAGAGAAGCCTCTAGTGAAAACTATGGCCCCCGGGTCTACTTTTATTATATTAGAAAACCATAAATTACTTTGCTGCAATTATTTTACTTTTTATTTACTTTTCAATTTATATATCTATCACTATCAGATTTAATCCATGCAAGTAACGAGTTCAAGGGGATTGACAACCCTCTTGCCCGCGTTGGGTGCAAGTATTTGCTATCTTGTGTGTAGGTACTGCTTGACTAGGATTTGCTTGGTTCTCCTATTGGTCCGATAACCTTGGTTATCACCGAGGGAAATACTATTCGCTACTATATTGCTTCACCCTTCCTCTTCGGGGAAAATCCCAACGCAGCTCACAAGTAGCAGTTTCCTAGATGAATATTCTGGTTTCTCTCAAATACCTGTGTCCCAAGAAGATCAAGAGAAAACTACCTTTACTTGTTCTTTTGGAACTTTTGCTTATAGACGTATGCCTTTTGGTTTATGTAATGCACTTGCTACCTTTCGAAGATGTATGACTGCTATATTCTCTGATTTCTGTGAGAAAATTGTTCAGGTCTTCATGGATGATTTTTCCCTTTACGGAACTTCTTTTGATGACTGTTTGAGCAATCTTGATAGTGTTTTGCAATGATGTGAAGAGATTAATCTCGTCTTGAATTGGGACAAGTGTCACTTTATGGTGAATAAAGGAATAGTCCTTGGTTAAAAAAATTCTGAAAGAGGTATTGAAGTAGATAAAGCTAATGTCGATGCAATTGAGAAAATGTTGTGTCCCAAAGATATCAAAGGTATAAGAAGCTTTCTTGGTCATGCAAGTTTCTATAGATGGTTTATTCAGGACTTCTCTAAAATTTCTAGGCCTCTTACTAATCTCCTACAAAAAGATGTTCCATTTGTTTTTGATGATGATTGTGTAGAAGCCTTTGAAATACTTAAGAAAGCTTTAATAATTGCTCCTATTATTAAACCACCTGATTGGAATTTACTCTTTGAAATTATGTGTGATGCTAGTGATTATAAGCTACTTGTGACTTGCGTTGGGATTTTCCCCGAAGAGGAGAGGAGATGCAGTACAGCAGAGATAAGTATTTCCCACAGTGAGAACCAAGGTTATCGAACCAATAGGAGAATCACGCAAAGCCTCGTGAATAGCACCTCCACACACAAAAGCAAATACTTGCACCCAACGCGGGCAAGAGGGTTGGCAATCCCCTTGAACTCGTTACTTGCAAGGATTAAATCTTGTAATGGTAGATAGATAAATTGCAAAACAAAATAAAAGTAAATATATTGCAGCAAGTATATATTTTGGTTTTCTTTTTATATTTAAGATAGACCCGGGGGCCATAGTTTTCAGTAGAGGCTTCTCTCTTGAGCACATAAGCATACTGCGGGTAAACAAATTACTATTGGGCAATTGATAGAAAAGCGCATAGTTATGACGATATTCAAGGCAATGATCATGTATATAGGCATCACGTCCGAGACAAGTAGACCAATTCCAGCCTACATCTACTACTATTACTCCACCCATCGACCGCTATCCAGCATGCATCTTGGGTATTAAGTTAATGAAAACAGAGTAACGCCTTAAGCAAGATGACATGATGTAGACAAAGTAAACCCAATCAATATGAATAAACACCATCATTTTACCCTTAATGGCAACAATACAAATAAGTGTCTTGTCCCCTACATTGTCACGGGGATATAGAGCACCGCAAGATTGAACCCATTACAAAGCACCTCTCCCGCTGAAGATAAATCAATCTAGTTGGCCAAACCAAACGGATAGATCGGAGAGAAATACAAAGCTATAAGAATCATGCATAATAAAGTTCAGAAAAGACTCAATTACTTCTCATGATTATTAAGATCATAAACCCACAATTCATCGGATCCCAACAAACACATCGCAAAAGAAGATTACATCGAATAGAACTCCAAGAAGATCGAGGAGAACATTGTATTGAAGATCAAAGAGAGAGAAGAAGCCATCTAGCTACTAACTATGGACCCGTAGGTCTGTGGTGAACTACTCACGCATCATCGGTAGGGCAACAAGGTTGATGTAGAAGCCCTCCGTGATCGATTCCCCCTCCGACAGAGTACCAGATAAGGCCTCCAGATGGGATTGCGGAAGAACAGAAGCTTGCGGCGGCGGAAAAGTTATTTGGGGTGGCTCTTTGTTGGTTTCCCAATATTTGAGAATTTATAGAAGTGGATTTAGGTCAGACGGAGCCACGTGGGGCCCAATAGGTAACAGGGCACGCCTACCCCCCAGGGCGCGCCCTGTTGCCTTGCCGTCTCCTCGTTTGCCGTCTAGTCTCCTCCTGAAGCTTCTAGGGACTCTTTTGTCTAGAAAAAAATCATCAAAAAGTTTCGTAGCGTTTGGACTCTGTTTGGTACTGATTTTCTCGAAAACCAAAAACAAGCAGAAAATAGCAACTGGCACTAGGCACTGGGTTAATAGGTTAGTCCCAAAAAATGATATAAAATAGCATATAAATGCATATAAATCATTCAAGATTGATAATATAATAGCATGGAACTATCCAAAATTATAGATACGTTGGAGACGTATCAGCATCCCCAAGCTTAATTCCTGCTCGTCCTCGAGTAGATAAATGATAAAAATAGAATTTTTGATGTGGAATGCTACCTAACATGTTTATCCTGTAATCTCTTTATGGTATAAATATTGAGAAGCGATGAATTAACAACATTAACATAATAATATCCATGAATATAAGAAGCATAATCATTAAACTTTCAAAATATACGATCCTTAACAAATGTTATTCCCCACTCATTTTATCATGTTAGCATGGCATGACTCCGCCTTCACTGCATAAATATAAATCATGAGCACCCCGGTGTTAAACCAGGCAATTGGATCGTACTTCTAACGCGCTTCAGCATTTTCACTGCACGCAATACATGAGTGTGAGCCATGGACATAGCACGAGGTGGAATAGAATGCGGTGATAGGGATCAGTAGGAGAAGTCAAAAAGGAAGAAAGTCTCGCATCAACTCGGCGGATCAACGGACTATGGAGATGTCCATCAATCGATATCAATGCGAGGAGTAGGGATTGCCATGCAACGGATGCACTAAGAGCTATAAGTGTATGAAAGCTCACTGAAACTAAGTGGGTGTGCATCCAACTTGCTTGCTCATGAAGACCTCGGGCATTTGAGGAAGCCTGTCATCGGAATATACAAGTCAAGTTCTATAACAAAAAATTCCCACTAGTATATGAAAGTGACAAAATAAGAGACTCTCTATATGAAGAACATGGTGCTATTCTGAAGCACAAGTGTGGAAAAGGATAGTAACATTGCCCCTTCTCTCTTTTTCTCTTTTTTTTGTTGGGCTCTTTTTGGCCTCTTTTTTTTCTTTTCTTTTTCATTTTTATTTATTTTTCGTCCGGAGTCTCATCCCGACTTGTGGGGGAATCATAGTCTCCATCACCCTTTCCTCACTGGGACAATGCTATAATAATGATGATCATCACACTTTTATTTACTTACAACTCGATATTACAACTCGATAAAAACTATACATAATGACTCTATATGAATGCCTCTGGCAGTGTACCAGGATGTGCAATGATCTAGCGTAACATGTATGAAAAATGATGAACAGTGGCTGAGCCACAAATACTATGTCAGCTATATGATCATGCAAAGCAATATGACAATGAACACAAATCATATGATGGAACGGTGGAAGTTGCATGGCAATATATCTCAGAATGGCTATGGAAATGCCATCTTAGGTAGGTATGGTGGCTGTTTTGAGGAAGATATAAGGAGGCTTATGTGTGATAGAGCGTATCATATCATGGGGTTTGGATGCACCGGTAAAGTTTGCACCAACTCTCGAGGTGAGATCGAGCAATGCACGGTACCGAACAGGCTAGCAAATTGTGAAAGGGTGAGAGTGCGTATAATCCATGGACTCACATTAGTCATAAAGAACTCACATACTTATTGCAAAGCCTATTAGCCCTTGAAACAAAGTACTACTCGCATGCCCCTTGGGAGGAGGTTGGTAGGAGTTAACCATCGCGCACCCTCGATTATAACAGCACTCAAGGATTTCATTTAAGACCTAAGAATGCTCGGATTTCCCCACCATGCCATGACCAACACTTAGATGAGAAGTTAATAACAAGCTTTTAATACTGATATTTCTACTTACCAATGATCATGAACCAAGACCCTTTCATATTACGACATCAATATCATTAAACCACACGTTTCATATTTAGTGATCTACATGAAAGTTTTTATTATATCCCTCTTGAATACCTATCCTTTATGGACTAGTCTTATAACCCATGCAAATTACCATTACTATTTATTAGACTCTCAAAAAGATTTAAGTGAAGCATGAGAGTGCAACTATTTCTTTAAAATATAACCACCGCCGTGCTCTAAAAGATATAAGTGAAGCACTAGAGCAACTGCCTAGCTCAAAAGATATAAGTGAAGCACATATAGTATTCTAACAAATCACGAATAAATGTGTGTCCCTCTCAAAAGGTGTTCCAGCAAAAGATGATTGTGGCAAACTAAAAATCAGACAAAGAAAAGAAAACTATGGCACAAGACGCTCCAAGTAAAACTCATATCATGTGATGAATAAAAATATAGCTCCAAGTAAGTTACCGATAGATTGTAGACGAAAGAGAGGATGCCATCCGGGGCATCCCCAAGCTTAGACGCTTGCGTCTTCCTTGAATATTACCTTGGGGTGCCTTGGGCATCCCTAAGCTTAGGGTCTTGCTATTGGAAATATTCCCTAGAGGCAATAATAAATTAGTTATTATTATATTTCCTTGTTCATGATAATCGTTTATTATCCATGCTATAATTGTATTGATTGGAAACTCAAATACATGTGTGGGTACATAGACAACACTGTGTCCCTAGTAAGCCTCTAGTTAACTAGCTCGTTGATCAAAAGATGGTGAAGGTTTCCTAGCCATGGACATGAGATGTCATTTGATAACGGGATCACATCATTAGGAGAATGATGTGATGGACAAGACCCAAACTACGAATGTAGCATATGATCGTGTCAGTTTATTGCTATTGTTTTCTGCATGTCAAGTATCTGTTCCTATGACCATGAGATCATGCAACTCCCTGACATCGGAGGAGTACCTTGTGTGTATCAAACGTCGCAACGTAACTGGGTGACTATAAAGATGCTCTACAGGTATCTCCGAGGATGTCTGTTGAGTTGGCATGGATCAAGACTGGGATTTGTTACTCCGTGTGACGGAGAGGTATCTCAGGGCCCACTCGGTAATACAACATCACAATGAGCCTTGCAAGCAATGTGACTAAAGTGTTAGCCACGGGATCTTCTATTACGGAACGAGTAAAGAGACTTGCCAGTAACGAGATTGAACTAGGTATAGAGATACCGACGATCGAATCTCGGGCAAGTAACATACCGAAGAACAAAGGGAACAACATACGGGATTAACTGAATCCTTGACATAGAGGTTCGACCGATAAAGATCTTCGTAGAATATGTAGGAGCCAATATGGGCATCCAGGTCCCGCTATTGGTTATTGGCCATAGAGGTGTCTCGGTCATGTCTACATAGTTCTCGAACCCGCAGGGTCTACACACTTAACGTTTGGTGACGATTATTATAGTTGAGTTATTTTGTTGGTGACCGAAGGTTGTTCGGAGTCCTGGATAAGATCCCGGACATAACGAGGATCTCCGGAAGAGTCCGGAGGTAAAGATTGATATATGTGATAATAGTGTTTTGATCTCCGGAAGGGTTCCGGAATTCACCAGAAGGGGTTCCAGATGTTTACCGAAGTGTTCGGGTGCAGCAACACTTTATATGAGCCAAAGGGGTAAAGCCCACGAGGTATTGGAAAGTGCAAAAGGAAGTTTTGCTGCTGCCTTAAGCGGTACTACCGCTGGTAAGGCAGTACTACCGCGTAAGCGGTACTACCGCTTGTGTGAAGCGGTACTACCGCATAAGCGGTACTACCGCTTGGGTGAAGCGGTACTACCGCTCAAGCGGTACTACCGCTTGTGAGCGGTACTACCGCTTGTGCGCGGTACTGCAGGGATCCGAGTTGGACTCTTTCCCTGCGGGCCAAACCGACCTTGTGCGGGCAAAACCGACCTGGAGGAGGCTTTTACTCCAAGTTTAGACCCCAAGGCTCAACATATAAATAGAGGGGCAGGGCTAGCACACGGGATACATTAAGATTTCCCAAGCCGTGTGTCGGCAACCCTAACCCTCTAGTTCTCCCGTCATAATGTCCGTAGTGCTTGGCGAAGCCCTGCAGAGATTGTTCCTCACCACCATAACCACGCCGTCGTGCTGCCGGAACTCATCTACTACTTCATCATCGCTCGCTGGATCGAGGAGGTGAAGGCGTCATTAAGCCGTACGTGTGTTGAACGCGGAGGTGCCGTCCGTTCGGCACTAGTTCGTGATCGGATCGAGGGACGACTTGCGATTTGGATCGCGGAGACGTTCGACTACATCAACCGCGTTTCTTAACGCTTCCGCTTAGCGATCTACAAGGGTATGTAGATTCACTCTCCCTCTCTTAGATGCTCATCACCATGGATAGATCTTGTGTGTGCGTAGGAAATTTTTTGTTTCCCATGCAACGTTCCCCAACAGTGGCATCTGAGCTAGGTCTATGCGTAGATGAGATCTCGAGTAGAACACAAACGAGTTGTGGGCGTGGGTGTATACATATTGCTTGCCGTTACTAGTTGATACTTGATTCGGCGGTATTGTGAGATGAAGCGGCCCGGACCGACATTACGCGTACGCTTACACGAGACAGGTTCCTTCAACTGACATGTAACTTCGTTGCATAAAGATGGCTAGCGGGTGTCTGTCTCTCTCACTTTAGTTGAATCAATTTCAATGAAGAGGGTTCTTTTAGAAGATCAAAAAGCAATCACTACACCACGTTGTGGTTTTGCGTAGGTAAGAACGGTTCTTGCAAACCCGTAGCAGCCACGTAAAATTTGCAACAACAATTAGAGGACGTCTAACTTGTTTTTGCAGGGTATGTTGTGATGTGATATGGCCAATTACATGATGAGATATATGTGATGTATGAGATGATCATGTGTTGTATAGAATATCACGACTTGCATGTCGATGAGTACGGCAACTGGCAGGAGCCATAGAGTTGTCTTTAATTATTGTATGACCTGCGTGTCAATCATTAAGCGCTATGTAATGCTTTACTTTATCGCTAAACGTTAGCAATAGTCGTGGAAGCAACAGTCGGCGCGACAACCTCATGGCGACACGTTGATGGAGATCAAGATGATGGAGATCATGGTGTCATGCCGGTGACGATGGAGATCATGCCGGTGCTTTGGAGATGGAGATCAAAAGCACAAGTTCATGGCCATATCATGTCACTTATGATTTGCATGTGATGTTAATCCTTTTATGCATCTTATTTTGCTTAGGACGACGGTAGCATTATAAGGTGATCCCTCACTTAAATTTCAAGATAAATTGTGTTCTCCCCGAGTGTGCACCGTTGCGAAAGTTCGTCGTTTCCAGACACGCCGTGATGATCAGGTGTGATAGACTCTACGTTCACATACAATGGGTGTAAGCCATGTTGCACGTGCGGAACACTCGGGTTAAACTTGACGAGCCTAGCATGTACAGACATGGCCTCGGAACACAAGAGACCGAAAGGTCGAACATGAGTCATATAGTAGATATGATCAACATGAAGATGTTCACCATTGAAACCACCTCAACTCACATGATGATCGGACTTGAGTTGGTGGATTTGGATCATGTTACACTCGAATGACCGGAGGGATGTCAATTTGAGTGGGAGTTTTTAAGTAATATGATTAACTAAACTCATTATCTTGAACAATAGTCTAAGTTGTCTTTGCTAGATTTATGTTGTAGATCATGGCTCGCGCAGTAGCACCCCTGAATTTTAATGCGTTCCTAGAGAAAGCTAAATTGAAAGATGATGGAAGTAACTTTGTGGACTGGGCCCGTAATCTAAGGATTATCCTTACGGCTTCCCAGAAGGCTTATGTCCTTGATGCACCGCTTGGTGATCCACCCGCTCCAGTTGAGTCTCTAGACGTTGTGAACGCCTGGCAGGCTCGTTCTAAAGATTACTCAATAGTTCAATGTGAAATATTGTATGGCTTAGAACCGGGACTTCAAAGACGTTTTGAACGTCATGGAGCATATGAGATGTTCCAGGAGTTGAATTTTATCTTTCAGAAGAATGCCCGGATCAAGAGATATGAGATCTCCGATAAGTTCTATGCTTGCAAGATGGAGGAGAACGGGTCTATCAGTGATCACGTACTCAGAATGTCTGGGTACTCCACCCGTCTGGCTGAATTGGGGATGCCCCTTCCGCCAGAGGCTATCACTGACAGAGTTCTTCAATCATTGCCACCTAGCTACAAGAGCTTCGTGTTGAACTATAACATGCACGGGATGAACAAGTCAGTCGCCGAGCTGTTTGCGATGCTGAAAGCCGCTGAGTCTGAAATTCAGAAGGAGCATCAAGTGTTGATGGTCAATAAAACCACTAGTTTCAAGAAAAATGGCAAGGGTAAGAAGGGTAACTCCAAGAAGAGTGGCAAAGAAGTTGCTCCTCTCGTGAAGAAACCCAAGGCTGGACCGAAACCAAAAACTATGTGCTTTCATTGCAAGGGAACTGGACACTGGAAGCGGAACTGCCCCAAGTATTTGGCTGACAAGAAGGCGGCCAACAACAAACAAGGTATATATGATATACATGTTATTGATGTGTACCTTACCAACTCTCGTTGTAGTGCCTGGGTATTTGATACCGGTGCGGTTGCTCATATTTGCAACTCAAAACAGGAACTGCGGATTAGACGGAGGCTGGCAAAGGACGAAGTGACGATGCGCGTGGGAAATGGTTCCAAGGTTGATGTGATCGCCGTCGGCACGCTCGCTCTTCGATTACCATCGGGATTAGTGATGAACCTGAATAATTGTTATTTAGTGCCTGCGTTAAGCATGAACATTATATCTGGATCTTGTTTATTGCGAGACGGTTACTCATTTAAATCAGAGAATAATGGTTGTTCTATTTATATGAGTAATATCTTTTATGGTCATGCACCCAAAGTGAGGGGTTTATTCTTATTGAATCTCTATAATAATGATACACATGTTCATAACATTGATGCCAAAAGATATAGAATTGATAATGATAATACCACTTTCTTGTGGCACTGTCGTTTAGGTCATATTGGCGTAAAACGCATAAGGAAGCTCCATACTGATGGACTTTTGGAGTCACTTGATTTTGAATCACTTGACACATGCGAGCCATGCCTCATGGGCAAGATGACTAAAACTCCGTTCTCTGGAACAATGGAACGGGCAAGTGACTTGTTGGAAATCATACATACTGATGTGTGCGGTCCGATGAGCATTGAGGCGCGCGGTGGTTATCGTTACTTTCTCACCTTCACTGATGACTTAAGTAGATATGGGTATATTTACTTAATGAAACACAAGTCTGAAACATTTGAAAAGTTCAAACAATTTCAGAGTGAAGTTGAGAATCATCGTAACAAGAAGATTAAATTCCTACGATCTGATCGAGGAGGAGAATATCTGAGTTATGAGTTTGGCAGTCACTTAAGACAATGTGGAATTGTTTCACAACTGACACTGCCTGGAACACCACAGCGTAATGGTGTGTCCGAACGTCGTAATCGAACCTTATTGGATATGGTGCGATCTATGATGTCTCTTGCCGATTTGCCACTATCGTTTTGGGGTTATGCATTAGAGACAGCTGCATTCACTTTAAATAGGGCACCATCGAAATCCGTTGAGACGACGCCATATGAACTTTGGTTTGGCAAGAAGCCAAAGCTGTCGTTTCTTAAAGTTTGGGGATGTGATGCTTATGTCAAAAAGCTTCAGCCTGAAAAGCTGGAACCCAAAGAGGAAAAATGCGTCTTCATAGGATACCCAAAAGAGACAGTTGGGTATACCTTCTACCTCAGATCCGAAGGCAAAGTGTTTGTCGCTAAAAACGGAACATTTCTTGAGAAAGAGTTTCTCTCGAAAGAATTGAGTGGGAGGAAGATAGAACTTGATGAGGTTGTTGAACCTTTACTTCAACCTGAGAGTAGCGCAGCGCAGAAAGATGTTTCTGTAGAGCCTACATCAGCTGAAGAGGAAGTTAATGATGATGATCATGAAGCTTTGGATAAAGTTGCTATCGAACCTCGTAGGTCGACAAGGACGCGTACTGCTCCTGAGTGGTACGGCAACCCTGTCTTAGAGGTCATGTTGTTGGACAACGATGAACCTACGAGCTATGGAGAAGCGATGATGGGCCCGGATTCCGAGAAGTGGTTAGAGGCCATGAAATCCGAGATGGGATCCATGTATGAAAACAAAGTGTGGACTTTGGAAGTATTACCTGAAGGGCGTAAGGCCATTCAGAACAAATGGATCTTTAAGAGGAAGACGAACGCGGACGGTAATGTCACCGTCTATAAAGCTCGGCTTGTGGCAGAGGGTTTTTCACAAGTTCAAGGAGTTGACTACGATGAGACCTTCTCACCCGTAGCGATGCTTAAGTCCGTCAGAATCATGTTAGCAATAGCTGCCTTTTTCGATTATGAAATTTGGCAGATGGATGTCAAAACAGCGTTCCTTAACGGTTTCCTTAAGGAAGAGTTGTATATGATACAACCAGAAGGTTTTGTCGATCCAGAGAATGCTGACAAAGTTTGCAAACTCCAGCGATCCATTTATGGACTGGTGCAAGCATCTCAGAGTTGGAATCTTTGCTTTGATGAGGTGATCAAAGCGTTCGAGTTTATACAAGTTTACGGAGAAGCTTGTATTTACAAGAAAGTGAGTGGGAGCTCTATAGCGTTTCTAATATTATATGTGGATGACATATTACTGATTGGAAACAATATATAAATGTTGGAAAGCGTGAAGAAATATTTGAACAAGAGTTTTTCAATGAAGGACCTAGGAGAAGCTGTTTTCATATTAGGCATCAAGATCTATAGAGATAGATCGAGACGCTTAATAGGACTTTCACAAAGCACATACCTTGACAAAGTTTTGAAGAATTTCAAAATGGATCAGTCCAAGAAGGGGTTCTTGCCTGTATTGCAAGGTGTGAAGTTGAGTAAGACTCAATGCCCAGTGACTGCAGAAGATAGAGAAAAGATGAGTGTCGTCCCCTATGCCTCAGCCATAGGCTCTATCATGTATGCAATGCTGTGCACAAGACCCGATGTCAGCCTTGCCATAAGTATGGCCGGAAGGTTTCAAAGTGATCCAGGAGTGGAACACTGGACGGCGGTCAAGAATATCCTGAAGTACCTGAAAAGGACTAAGGACATGTTTCTCGTTTATGGAGGTGATCAAGAGCTCGTCGTAAAGGGTTACGTCGATGCAATCTTTGACACTGATCCGGATGACTCTAAGTCGCAAACCGGATACGTATTTATTCTTAATGGGGGTGCGGTTAGCTGGTGCAGTTCCAAGCAAAGCGTGGTAGCTGATTCTACATGCGAAGCGGAGTACATCGCTGCCTCGGAGGCGGCGAAGGAAGGTGTCTGGATGAAGGAGTTCATGACAGATCTTGGAGTAGTGCCTAGTGCGCTTAACCCAATGACTCTGTTTTGTGATAATACTGGTGCCATTGCTCTAGCGAAGGAACCAAGATTTCACAAGAGGACCAGACACATAAAGCGACGTTTCAATTCCATCCACGATTACATCAAGGAGGACGACATAAATATTTGCAAAGTACACACGGATCTGAATGTTGCAGATCCGATGACTGAACCTCTTCCAAGGGCTAAACATGAACAACACCAGAATTGTATGGGTGTTCGATTCATTACAATGTAAATCACATAGTGATGTGAACTAGATTATTGACTCTAGTGCAAGTGGGAAACTGTTGGAAATATGCCCTAGAGGCAATAATAAATTAGTTATTATTATATTTCCTTGTTCATGATAATCGTTTATTATCCATGCTATAATTGTATTGATTGGAAACTCAAATACATGTGTGGGTACATAGACAACACTGTGTCCCTAGTAAGCCTCTAGTTAACTAGCTCGTTGATCAAAAGATGGTGAAGGTTTCCTAGCCATGGACATGAGATGTCATTTGATAACGGGATCACATCATTAGGAGAATGATGTGATGGACAAGACCCAAACTACGAACGTAGCATAAGATCGTGTCAATTTATTGCTATTGTTTTCTGCATGTCAAGTATCTGTTCCTATGACCATGAGATCATGCAACTCCCTGACATCGGAGGAGTACCTTGTGTGTATCAAACGTCGCAACGTAACTGGGTGACTATAAAGATGCTCTACAGGTATCTCCGAGGATGTCTGTTGGGTTGGCATGGATCAAGACTGGGATTTGTTACTCCGTGTGACGGAGAGGTATCTCAGGGCCCACTCGGTAATACAACATCACAATGAGCCTTGCAAGCAATGTGACTAAAGTGTTAGCCACGGGATCTTGTATTACGGAACGAGTAAAGAGACTTGCCAGTAACGAGATTGAACTAGGTATAGAGATACCGACGATCGAATCTCGGGCAAGTAACATACCGAAGAACAAAGGGAACAGCATACGGGATTAACTGAATCCTTGACATAGAGGTTCGACCGATAAAGATCTTCGTAGAATATGTAGTAGCCAATATGGGCATCCAGGTCCCGCTATTGGTTATTGGCCGTAGAGGTGTCTCGGTCATGTCTACATAGTTCTCGAACCCGCAGGGTCTACACACTTAACGTTTGGTGACGATTAGTATAGTTGAGTTATTTTGTTGGTGACCGAAGGTTGTTCGGAGTCCCGGATAAGATCCCAGACATAACGAGGATCTCCGGAAGAGTCCGGAGGTAAAGATTGATATATGTGATAATAGTGTTTTGATCTCCGGAAGGGTTCCGGAATTCACCGGAAGGGGTTCCGGATGTTTACCGAAGTGTTCGGGTGCAGCAACACTTTATATGAGCCAAAGGGGTAAAGCCCACGAGGTATTGGAAAGTGCAAAAGGAAGTTTTGCTACTGCCTTAAGCGGTACTACCGCTGGTAAGGCAGTACTACCGCGTAAGCGGTACTACCGCTTGTGTGAAGCGGTACTACCGCATAAGCGGTACTACCGCTTGGGTGAAGTGGTACTACCGCTCAAGCGGTACTACCGCTCGTGAGCGGTACTACCGCTTGTGCGCGGTACTGCAGGGATCCGAGTTGGACTCTTTCCTTGCGGGCCAAACCGACCTTGTGCGGGCAAAACCGACCTAGAGGAGGCTTTTACTCCAAGTTTAGACCCCAAGGCTCAACATATAAATAGAGGGGCAGGGCTAGCACACGGGATACATTAAGATTTCCCAAGCCGTGTGTCGGCAACCCTAACCCTCTAGTTCTCCTGTCATAATCTCCATAGTGCTTGGCGAAGCCCTGCAGAGATTGTTCCTCACCACCATCACCACGCCGTCGTGCTGCCGGAACTCATCTACTACTTCATCATCGCTCGCTGGATCGAGGAGGTGAAGGCGTCATCAAGCCGTACGTGTGTTGAACGCGGAGGTGCCGTCCGTTCGGCACTAGTTCATGATCGGATAGAGGGACGACTTGCGATTTGGATCGCGGAGACGTTCGACTACATCAACCGCGTTTCTTAACGCTTCCGCTTAGCGATCTACAAGGGTATGTAGATTCACTCTCCCTCTCGTAGATGCTCATCACCATGGATAGATCTTGTGTGTGCGTAGGAAATTTTTTGTTTCCCATGCAACGTTCCCCAACACTTGCCACTCCTTATTCCTTCATCCATCGTAATCTCACCCATAACTTGAAAACTTCAGCACACAAAACTCAACAGAAACTTCGTGAGATCCGTTAGTACAATCAATCAATCATCCACTTTAGGTACTGTTATAAACTCATTCATAATTGTTCTTGCATAATACCTACTGTATTTTGACTCTTCCATGGCTTATACCCCCCGATATAATGCATAGTTTCATTAAAACAAGCACACTTTGCAATAAAAACAAAATCTGTCTAAAACAGAACAATACATAATGACAGAATATTATCTATACTGCTGTAACTCCGAAAATTCTGAAAAATTAGGATAACATAAACAATTTGTATCCCAATACTATGTAAAATTTCAGATTTTTCTGACATTCCAGTACAGAACTTAAAATCAAATACTGGGCGAAAAACTTTCTTGTTTTCAAATAACATCAATTATACTATCATCCAAATCATCCTAAAGGAATTACTTGGCACAAACACTAATTAAAAGATAAAAACACAATCATAACAGTAGCTAAAATTGTGTGATACAAGAAAAATAAAAATTGCAATAAATATAAATATTGGGTTGCCTCCCAACAAGCGCTATTGTTTTATGCCCCTAGCTAGGCATAATTCATTGTTTCAATTATTATCATCCTTCAAATTAATTCCATCGGTGGCCCTCATAATGGATTCATTTGGTGGTTTAATTCTCTTCCTAGGGAAGTGTTCCATATCTTTATTTAATGGGAATTGAAATCTTATATTACCTTCTTTCATATCAATAATAGCACCTATGGTTCGTAGGAAAGGCCTACCAAGTATTATAGGACAAGACGGATTGGAATCAATATCAAGCATAATGAAATCAACGGGTACATAATTTCTATTAGCAAGAATAAGCACATCATTTATTTTACCCAAAGGTTTCTTAATATTTGAATCCGCTAAATGCAAATTAAGAGAACATTCATCCATATCGGTTATACCTACATCACTTCACATAAAGATTTGGGTATAGTGGAAATGCTAGCACCTAAATCACATAAAGCATTACATTCATAATCTTTGATTTCAATTTTAATAGTAGGCTCCCATTCATCATGCAATTTTCTAGGTATTGAAACCTCCAACACTAGCTTTCTTCATGAGCTTTTATCATAGCTTCTACAATATGTTTAGTAAATGCTTTATTTTGTTCATAAGCATTGGGTGAGTTTATCATGGATTGCAACAAAGAAATACATTCGATTAAAGAGCAACTATCATAATTAAAGTCCTTGTAATCCAAAGTAGTGGGCATATCACTATTTAAAGTCTTGACCTCTCCAAACCCACTTTTATCATTTTTATCATTAAGATCATCACCCTCCGAACAATTGGGATGCCTTCTAACTAAAGTTGACTCATCTCCAATGCCTTTTTCATCAAGTTTTATGTTACTAAATAAAGATTCAATAGGTGAGACACCAATCATTTTAATATCTTCATCATGATTATGGTAAAAACCGGGTGGAATAGTTTTTTTTTGTAAGAATTCTCGCTTAGCTCTCAACCTAGCGGTTCTCTCTTTACTTTCATTAATGGAGACATAGATAGATTTAATAGACTCATTAATATCATGCTTGGGTGGCAAAGTTTTAATTTTAAGAGTTTCCACATCATGAGCAATCTTGTCCATGTTTGTAGACATTTCATCAACTTTATTCAATTTTTCTTCTACCATAGCATTAAAAATCTTTTGAGAACTAATAAATTCTTTAGTATTGTTATCAAGATCAGTAGGTATCATATTTTTATTATTATATGAATTACCATAATTATTAGAGGAATTTTTTGGAAACGGTCTAGGATTAAAATTTCGTCTATAAGCATTATTGTTGAAATTATTTCTAGAGACAAAATTCACATCAATAGCATCATTATTTTGCTCAATCAAAGTAGATAATGGCACATCATTAGGATCAACATGGGCATTTTTACTAGCAAGCATTTTCATAATAGCATCCATTTTATCACCCAAAATAGAGACTTCTTCGACAGAGTTTACCTTCTTACCAGTTGGATCTCTTTCGGTATGCCATTGAGAATAATTTGTCATAATATTATCAAGGAGTTTTGTAGCTTCTCCCAATGTAATTTCCATAAAAGTACCACCTGCAGCAGAGTCTAGAAGATTTCTAGAAACAAAGTTTAGTCCCGCATAGAAATTTTGTATAATCATCCATAAGCTTAAACCATGAGTGGGACAATTTCTAATCATTAATTTCATTATCTCCCATGCTTGTGCAACATGTTCTTGCTCAAGTTTCTTAAAATTCATTATTTGATTTCTAAGAGAAATAATCTTAGCGGGAGGAAAATACTTGGCAATAAAGGCATCCTTACACTTATCCCAAGAATCAATACTATTGCAAGGCAAGGATGAAAACCAAGTTTTAGCACGATCTCTTAGTGAGAACGGAAATAATTTCAACTTAATAATATCATTATCCACATCTCTTTTCTTTTGCATATCACATAATTCAATGAAAGTATTAAGATGGGAAGCAACATCCTCATTAGGAGTTCCAGAAAATTGTTCTTTCATAACAAGATTTACCAAAGCAGCATTAATATCATATGAATCCGCACTAGTGGTGGGAGGAGCCATTGGAGTACTAATAAAATCATTGTTATTAGTATTTGAAAAGTCACACAACTTGGTGTGTTCTTGAGACATAGCGACAAAGCAAGCAAAAATATTTTTGTGTTTTTGTATTTTTATGAGAAGTGGAGGAGATGAAAACGAGAGGCAAAGGAAAATAAAAGGCATATAAAAAATAGAGCAAGTTGATGATAGTTTGTGTGAAGGTACTTGATAGGTTTTGATGACATCTCCCCGGCAATGGCGCCAGAAATTCTTCCTGCTACTTGTGAGATGCGTTGGGATTTCCCCCGGAGAGGAGATGCAGTACGATAGAGATAAGTATTTCCCTCAGTGAGAACCAAGGTTATTGAACCAATTGGAGAATCACGCAAAGCCTCGTGGACAGCACCTGCACACACAAAAGCAAATACTTGCACGCAACGCGGGCAAGAGGGTTGTCTATCCCCTTGAACTCGTTACTTGCAAGGATTAAATCTTGTAGTGGTAGATAGATAAATTGCAAAACAAAATAAAAGTAAATAAATTGCAACAAGTATATTTTGGTTTTCTTTTTATATTTAAAATAGACCCGGAGGCCAAAGTTTTCACTAGAGGCTTCTCTCTCAAACACATAACATACGGTGGGTAAACAAATTACTGTTGGGAAATTGATAGAAAAGCACATAGTTATGACGATATTCAAGGCAATGATCATGTATATAGGAATCACGTCTGAGACAAGTAGACTGACTCCTGCCTGCATCTCCTACTATTACTCCACCCATCGACCGCTATCTAGCATGCATCTAGAGTATTAAGTTACTGAAAACAGAGTAACGCCTTAAGCAAGATGACATGATGTAGACAAAGTAAACACAATCAATATGAATAAACCCCATCGTTTTTGTGACGCCCCCGACTTAATCGTGCACTAATCATTCATGCAAATGCACACGATCAAGCCTAAGGACTCACTTGAAGATATCACAACACAACTCTAAACACAAATAAAAGTCATACAAGCTTTATATTACAAGCCAGAGGCCTCGAGGGCTCGAACATAAGCTCGAGTCATGCAAGCATCAGCGGAAGCATTAGCATCTGAGTACAGACATATAGTTAAACAAGTCTGCCTTAAGAAGGCTGAGCAAAACAACGACACTGGATCGAAAGGCGCAGGCCTCCTGCCTGGGAGCCTCCTATCTACTCCTGGTCATCGGTCTCCATGTAGTAGTAGGCTCCACCGAAGGGTTAGTAGTAATCGTCGACTGGGGCAGCTGGCTCCAGGGCTCCGTCATCAGGTCGCAGCAATCGGGTATGGGGAAAAAGGGGAAGCAAAGCAACCATGAGTACTCATCCAAAGTACTCGCAAGACTTATGTCAGATCTATTCTATTTATGCATCGATATCAAAGAAGGGGGCTGTATCTGTGGACTAGACTACAGAAATGCCAGAATAGAGAGAAAGGCCTAGCCTATCGAAGATTAGCTTCTTGCAGCGTCTTGCAGCATTAGAAGAGTGCAGATTAGTACATAAATATAGTAGTAGCAACAAGTATAACAGTAGCCATGCCCAGAGATCCTTCCTCGACTCCCTGCGAGAAAGCGATCCCGGAGCTAACATATTTTAAACATCACCAGTATTTAGTTCTAGTTGTAGTCGACCGGGATACTTTCCGAGCGTCCTGTTACCGTGGACACGGCTATTCGAATAGATATACTTCCCTGCAGGGGTGCACCAACTTACCCAACACGCTCGATTAACTCTGGCCGGACACACCTACTCGGTCCATGCTCGGCCTCGGCTGATCGACACGTCGTAGCCCTACCTAGGCTCAACAGAGAGGCCAGCACGCCGGTCTACATCCTAAGCACTCAGGGGTCTTGGGCCCATTGCCCTTTGCACTCCTGTGTGTTGCGTACGCGGTCGGGAGCAGACCCAGCCCCCTTAATACAAGCGCAGGTGTACCCAGTCCAACCCGGCGCGCACTGCTCAACTGCTGACATCTGGAGAGCTTCGGCTGATACATACGACGCTGAGTGCCCATACTATTCCCGCGTGGTGGTTAGTGCGAAAAGGCCAAAGGCCTACTCAGATCACATATCCTAACCCATTAGTGTGTTGGGAGCTCGCGGAAACGAGCAGCGGTCCATGATCTGTGTTCCCGTCGCCCCGTCTCGTGGACTTACGGCAAGGGCCCGGAATGCCCGGCCATGCCACGTGATTATCTCGCGGGTACCCTCACGGTCAACCCGACTTCACATCTCTCGCGGGTATCCCTCGGGGTCGACCCGACTTCCACAAGTTTCTGAGGTAAAGTCAAAGTAACCGTGTGTCCATAACACCAAGGAGGAATCCGAGGAATCACCCTCGTTGGATTCCCACTCGATGTATCCGTCAAGGTGAACTTGGAGGAATCACCCTCGATGGGTTCACACTTGAGGGGTTGCACGACAGAGGCTTCATCGGAGGTGGTGAAAGAGGAATCACCCTCAGTAACCCACAACCGACTAGCTATACTATAGCGGCAACATCAGGAGTGAGGTAAGAGGTATCACCCTCGTTACTTGATGTTAACTCTGCAGAGTCGTACAACTAAGGGGAAAGGTGCGGTGATGTGTCAGGCTCTGTACATCGATCACACTGATCGAGGCACCGGTAACAAAGCGGGGCAACAGGGACAAGGGTGAGGGGTCACTTATGGATCACTAACCAACCTATACTAAG
Organism: Elymus sibiricus; assembly: GCA_039707655.1. Classification (NCBI taxonomy): domain Eukaryota; kingdom Viridiplantae; phylum Streptophyta; class Magnoliopsida; order Poales; family Poaceae; genus Elymus; species Elymus sibiricus. The sequence continues at coordinate 311,841,782 of CM077674.1, forward strand.
CATTTAGGATAGCAGGTATGGTATCAATAGCAGTTACAAAAACAGGCTATGCATCAGAATAGGTATTTTCGGAACAACAACTGTAGCAATTCTAATGCAAGCATAGGAGAGAAAGAATGGGTGATATATGCATGTTCAAGGAGGTGTGCTTGCTTGGAAGCTCTGTGGTTAAAGAAGGGAAGGTTCCATGTTTGCAGTGCTGTGGGCGTGTGACAACTACATGGAGGGCATATTCGGATTTTTATCGTTTTTCTGATCAACTTTCATTTAGAAAACTTTTTCATCCGAGCTACGGTTTATTTTCTATGAATTTTCAAAGTTTTAACAATTTTCTGAAAATCTTGGAATTAATTTTAATTGGAATATAGCTTTATTGCGTCAGCAGTGCGTCAGGATGACGTCAGCAGTCAACCCAGCCGGTCCAGGTCAAACCTGACTGCTGGGACCCACATGTCAGTGGCACAGCGCTAATTAGAGCTTATTTAAAATAAATTGGGATTAATTAGCAGGTGGGGCCCCACTGCCAGTGACTAGTTAACTAACTAATTAAGTTTATTTATGAAAACATTTAATTAGTGGGTGGGGCCCGCCTGTCAGTGACCGTGGTTGCCCAGTCAGCACGGTTGACTGGTCAACCCAGTCAACTGGGCCCCTGGGGCCCACTGGTCAGTGACCCAGGGGTGCCCACGTGGCGGCCAGATCAGCGGCGGACAGCGTTTAGCCGCCGGCGACTCGCAAACACGGCGGAGGCCACTGGACCTCGCCGGAAACGCGCTACGGGCGGCCGTTTCGAGTATGGCTAGGCTCGTTAGAACGAGCGCACAACGGCGCGTCGATCTGTGGCGGTGGCATTGCCGGAGATGGCCGGAAACAATGGCGGCGACCACCGTGGCGGACGCCGGCGTTCGGGCGAGGACGGAAAGTGTGATGTGGGGCACGACAAATGGCGTGGCTAGGTGCGTTGGGCTCCTACGCGTGCGCTGAGCACGTTGCCGTGCTCGGTTGAGCGCGACGGCGAGTGTGGCCACGGCGGCGAGCTCAACGGCGGCGATGGGTTCGGCCGCGGCGAATGCGACGGCTACGGCACGAAAGGAAGAGGGAGACAAAGGGGATCCAAGCGAAAGCTCACTCGGAAGGCACACGGGGGCCCGGCGAGAGCTTAGTAGCAGCAGCGCGGCGAATCGAGCAGCGGAGCTCCGGCGATCCGAGCAGGAAGACGACGACGCCGAGCTCGATGTGGTGGCTCCCGGCTCCAACTGGTGACGCCAGATGGCGTAGCGGACGACGGCGACTCCCTATGATATGTCGACGAGGCGAGAGGCGGCCGATGGCCACGGGATCAACGGCGAACGGTGATGGAGGCGCTCAGGCGAGCTCGGGGGAGAGAGAGGGAGGCGATGGAGGAGGGGGAAAGTGGCTAGGGTTCGCCAGGGAGCTGTGGGCGATGCTCTTATCCACTCCGCGGCGGCGACGACGCCGGGGATGGCCGACGCGTGGGGATCCGCGGCCGCGGGCGTGCGCACGGCGACACGCGGGGAGAGAGAGGCGGGAGGAGGGAGAAAGAGGGAGGTGGGCTGTGCGAGCAATATTTGAACTTAGGCCCACCTGCACAGTAACGCTTCGGCCATTTTCCATTTCCTTTTCTGTTTCTTTTCCCAGCAGCCTTTTGCATTTATTTTTAGCCATCAATTGGCTTTGCAAAAATGTGTGGCTAGTCAAAACAAATACTAGGGATTATTGAGCACTGCCATAAAAAGTTTGGGAGAGATTTGAATCCATTTGAAATTTTCATAAATGGAAAGGCATTTAAAATACTATTTTAGCACTGATTTAATTGCCATAGCCCATATTTAGCTTGATGGTGATGTTGTTTTCGTGAACAAATATTTGTTTTGGAATATTTGCTAAATGATGAACTATTTTTCAGCAATTTTTGTGCAACTTCAAATTTCACTTGCAATTTGAATTGAATTCAGTTGTGGAATTTGAAATGAGATATGAATCCAATTGTGATCAAGCATTGCAAATCAAGGTAGCTTAGCCTAATTATGATGGATTACTGTAGCTCAATACACAAGGGTGTTACAATTCTCATCCTCTAAAAGAAATTCTCGTCCCGAGAATTCAGGAGGTAGATGGGAAAAGATCGGGATATTCTTCGCGAAGGCGATCCTCGCGTTCCCAGGTGGCTTCATCTTCAGTATGATTCGACCACTGCACTTTAAGGAACTTGATTGTCTTCTAACGGGTCCGATGTTCAGCTTGATAGAGAATGCAGATCGGATGCTCTTTATAAGATAGGTCTTCTTGCAATTTGAGCAATTTATAATCCTCTGCTCGGTGCGGATCCTTGAAGCAACGACGAAGTTGCGACACATGGAAGACGTCGTGGATGTGGGAGAACTGAGGCTGCAACTCCAATTTATATGCCACATGTCCATGTCTGGCGAGAATGCGGAAGGGACCAATGTAGCGAGGAGCTAAGTTGCCCCTGATTCCAAAGCAATGAGTGCCCTTCATAGGAGTGACACGCAAATAAGCTTGCTCACCAGGTTGATAGATCGATCCCTAGTGTTTATGATCATAATTGCTCTTCTGGCGAGACTGGGCCGCCTTGAGATTTTCCCGGACAATACGAACTTGCTCTTCAGCGTGTTGGATAATATCCGGTCCAATGAGCGGCCGTTCCCCAGTTTCTGACCAATTCAGAGGGGTTCGACACTTACGTCCATATAATACCTCAAAGGGGGCCATCTTCAAGCTAGCTTGATAGCTGTTGTTGTACGAGTATTCAGCATACGGGAGAGATTCCTCCCACTTCTTGCCAAATGAAATGACACAAGCACGCAACATATCTTCAAGCACTTGATTAACTCGTTCGACTTGGCCTTGGGACTGGGGGTGATAAGTTGAGCTCCAGGTTATATGAGTTCCCATAGCTTCTTGGAAACTAGCCGAGAACTTAGAAGTGAAGAGGCTGCCACGGTCTGAACTGATCTCCTTCGGAATACCGTGGAGTGTTACAATTTTGGAGATATACAAATCTGCTAACTGACTAGCAGTTATCGTCTCCTTGACTGGCGGAAAGTTGATCAATGACGACAAGAATTGCATCATGACCCTTTTGTGACCTGGGAAGGCCAGTGATAAGATCCATTTGAACCTTGTCCCATTTCCATTCAGGAATAGGGAGCGGTTGCAGAATTCCAGCAGGCTTCTGATGTTCTGCCTTGACGCGATGGCAAACGCCACATTCAGCAACATATCGAGCAATGTCTTGCTTCATTTTAGACCACTAGTACCTTTGACGAAGGTCACGATACATCTTGGTGCTACCCGGATGAATAGACAGTGGTGTATCATGTGCTTCCTTCATAACCTTGTCTGTCTTAAGCTCGAACCGAGGTACCACAATGCGATCTCTGAAGTACAAGGTTCCATCTTCAGCAAGTGAGAAATCTCTAGACTTTTCAAGGTCAAGATCTCTTTTCATCTGATCAACTTCAGCATCTTTTGCTTGCGCAGACTTAACAGCTTTCTCAAGATTCGACTGTAGAACAAGGGTATTAAGAGAACCCTGTGGAACGATGTGGAGGTTCAGCTTGTGAAGTTCTTCATGAAGAAGGGGTTGAGCTCGCTGAACCATAAGATTGTTGCAATAAGACTTGCGACTCAAAGCATCGTCCATTACATTAGCCTTGCCAGGGGTATACGAAATACCGTAGTCATAGTCTTTAATTGTTTCCAACCATCGTTGTTGGCGGAGATTGGGATCCGTCTGAGTAAACAAATACTTCAGACTTTGGTGATCAGTGTATATTTCACATCGATTACCAAGGAGGTAATGTTGCCACAGCTTCAATGCATATATCATTGCAGCAAGTTCAAGATCATGCACTGGGTAGTTCTCTTCATGAGGACACAACTGTCGCGAGGCATAAGCAATCCCTCTGCGCTCTTGGATCAGGACACAGCCTAATCCTTGATGAGAGGCGTCGCAATAAATCACGAAGTCCTTGCGAGAATCCGGAGGAGCAAGCATTGGTGTAGAAGTCAGCTTGTCCTTGAGGGTCTGGAAACTTTCCTGACATTTTTCTGTCCACTCAAACTTAATGCCTTTGTGAAGCAGATTAGTCAGAGGCTTGGCAATCTTAGAGAAGTTCTCGACAAATCGACGGCAATAGCTTGCGAGTCCGAGAAAACTTCTGACTTGCTTGACATTCTTCGGGGGAGTCCAGTCAAGAATAGCCTGAACTCGTTCTGGATTGACAGCAATGCCGTCCTTGGAAATCACATGTCCAAGGTAGGTCACTTCAGATAACTAGAATTCACACTTGGAATACTTGGCATATAGCTGATGCTCTCGAAGCTTTTCCAGAACAAGACGAAGATGTTCAGCATGTTCTTCCTTATTCTTGGAATATACCAATATATCATCTAAATAAACCATGACAAATTTGTCGAGGTAATCCATGAAGATATAATTCATCAGGTGGGAGAACGTTGCTGGAGCATTTGTTAAGCTGAATGACATGACGGTGTACTCGTATGAGCCATAACGGGTAACGAAGGCAGTCTTGGGAATACCCTCTTCGCGGACCCGGATCTGATGATAACCCAACCTCAAGTAAAGTTTAGAGAATACTGATGATCCAGCAAGTTAATCATACAGATCATTGATCCAAGGAAGCGGATATTTGTTCTGAATTGTTGCCTGGTTGATAGGTCGGTAATCTTGGACCAACCGGTTCGTACCATCTTTCTTCTTAACGAAGAGAGAAGGTGCTCCCCAAGCAGAGGAACTTGGACGAATGAAACCCTTGCGAAGTGATTTGTCGATTTCCTCCTTAAGCTCAAGGAGTTCATGCGGAGGCATCTTGTAGGGACGCTTCGCAATAGGAGTAGTGCCTGGTTTTAAGTCGATAACAAACTCGACAGCTCTAACAGGGGGTACTCCTAGAAGTTCTTCTGGAAAGACATCTTGGAAGTCGTGAACGACTGGAACGTTTTCTATTCCCTTAAGAGGAGAAGCATTCAACGCATTCAGGGCATAATTCTGAGCCTCGGCATTTTGAACGAGATGAGCATGGTAGTTTACTAGCTCATCCGATGGGTGCAGGAGTTGGATGACTTTGGTCGCACAATTGATTAAGGCGGTATGAGCCTTCAACCAATCCATTCCCAGAATGAGGTGAATGTTGGAAGACTTCAAAATAATAGGAAAAGCATGGAACTCTAACCCTTCAATTTCAATGGTAACATTGGGGCTGAACATAGAGGTTTGGCATTGGCCCGTAGGAGTGTTTACCATTAACGGATTGTGCAACTGCTCACATTTAGTGTCATGCATGTATGCAAAAGCTTCTGACATGAATGAATGTGATGCTCCTGAATCAAATAAAACAGAAGTTGGTACTGAATTAACGAGAAGTGTACCCATCATAGTAGCAGGCTGGTCTTGAGCTTCATTCAGATCAACATGGTAAGCTTGGCCACGACCATAAGAAGGCCTGACATTATTGTAGCGAGGCTGATTGTTACCACGGCGATTACCATGGCCAGCTGACGGAAGCACAAGCTGATTCTTATCCTGAGAGCAGTCTCTGGCATGGTGACCTGGACGGCCACACTTGAAGCAGAGCCCATTATCGGGACAGGGAGCAGGAGCTCAAAGCATTGGAACTTGAGGTCTCGGCTGCCTCGGAGGTGGAGGAGGCAGATGAGATGCAGCATACGATGGCCTTGGAGCAGGTACAGTTGGATGGTACATGCTGTGAGGAATCCAGATACGGCGCTTCTGGGAAGACGAGCCCGAAGTTGAGCCCGCTTCACGGGTGCGCTTGAGCGCGTCCTTGTGATCCTTCAGACCAGTCTCAACTTGAATGGCCTTGTTCACCAAGGTGGCGAAGTCAGCAAAGTCTTGGACAAGGAGTGCCAGCTTCATATCAGGGTTGAGCCCTTCTCGGAACTTCTCCTGTCTGCGAGCATCAGTAGCAATATCGTCTTCAGCATAGCGAGACAATTCTAGGAACTCCCGCTGATAGACCTCCACAATCTTGCTGCCCTGGGTAAGGTTGCAGAACTCACGCTTCTTCCGGTCCATAACTCCTTGAGGAATGTAATGAGCACGGAAAGCAGCTTGGAACTCCAGCCAGGTGATGATGGTTTCAGCAGCTAGGGTATGCCTGTGACTGTCCCACCATTGAGTTGCAGGACCCTTCAGGAAGTAGGATGCGAAGGTAACATAGCTGGCAGGGGCAACATTGGCTGATTCCATCTCATATGTGATGTCACGGAGCCAGTCATCAGCATCAAGTGGCTGCACTGAGTTGCGGAAGACTGTTGGATTGAGGCGCACAAACTCTTGCAAGGTTATTGGGGCTGGCTGCTGGTTGGCATTTGGACGAGGAAACTGATCCATAAGCCCTTGCATGAACTGACGGTACATTTCAAATTGTTGCATCATTGCAGCCATATAGTCGGGCGGTGGTGGATTGTTGGCACCACTGCCACGACCTGCGGTTCTAACCATCCTGCTAAAATCAACAGAGGTAGTTTAGCAACGAGCATTGCCGTTGTATGGAATCATTCATGAAGTAACACACACAACAAATGGAGTGCAATAGATACAACATCATAGTCAAACCTGACATACAGATCCATACATAAATTCGGTTACAAGCCAGCGGTACAAGGTTCGAAAAGAAAGAGCTAGACACACTAGGCGGCACGCAGGCACGCGGTGGAGGGATACAACAATGGGACATAGCGATAGCTACATCAACGTCGAAGAAAACCACTGAAGCCAGGCAGCTACAGTTGACGACACAGGGTACCCTCAATACGAGGATCCTGCGCTCCGTGAACACTCTGGTGCAGAACCTGGTCCCGAACTGGAAGAAGAGGACCATGTGGAGGAGTACAACCTCCAACAGCAGGCCACTCAAGACCTGGTGGCATCTCCGTCCTGCGCGGGTAAAGGATGTACTGAGGATGTATCCCTGCACTGACTGCTAGTAGCAACTATGTCAGAGCATCGTAAAGACGAGCACGAGTGGCGTACAACTCGACAGCAAGAGCTTGGGTAGTGCGATCCAGAGCCTTAGTGTACTGAACCTAAACCTGGGGTCATAGCGACGTCGCACGTAAGGTGTACAGACAGAAGTGTAGTATCCACTCTCATCCTCAGTGGGGGCATGTGGGATATATCTGAAAGCAGTCTCCTCCAAGCGGCTGTGCTCTCCACGGAGACGGGCAATAGCAGTATAGGCAGCATCATGGACAGCCATGTCAACAGTTACTCCAACACCATGAAAGGTGTGCAACTCAGTGATGGAGTTGTTCTGCCGATCAAAGATACGAACCACAGCGTGGTACTGCTCCTGGTTGAACTCGCGGTAGTCCTCGTAAACAGTGTACTTGGGGTACCAGCGATATCCCAGCCTGGTCAAGAGGCCGACCAGGATAGCAGGGAATCCAGTCACATCAACAGCCATAGTGTGGCGTACGAGCTGTCTTGCGGGACGCATCTGAAACAAAGGAATGCAAGATGTCAAATGACAGTGTGAGAAGCATATGATAGCATTTGAAGGGAAGGTTTGTAGATAATCCAACTCACCGGTTGAATGTGAACACGAGAACCTAATGTTAGAGTTAGCAAAATCTTTAACCTGAATAGAAGAGAGATCAGAGTCCCAGAGTTAGGAAGAGGAATAAAAGATCCTAAACCCATCCATTGGCGACGTGGGCCCGTAAGCCACACAGCCATGTTCGTAAAACAGTTTTTCAAAGACTAGACTCAACTTCGGCCAAGGAGTTGGAAAGGGGGGTTCCTACAGGCAGTCGGCTCTGATACCAACTTGTGACGCCCCTGACTTAATCGTGCACTAATCATTCACGCAAATGCACACGATCAAGCCTAAGGACTCACTTGAAGATATCACAACACAACTCTAAACACAAATAAAAGTCATACAAGCTTTATATTACAAGCCAGGAGCCTCGAGGGCTCGAATACATAAGCTCGAGTCATACAAGCATCAGCGGAAGCATTAGCATCTGAGTACAGGCATATAGTTAAACAAGTCTGCCTTAAGAAGGCTGAGCAAAACAATGACACTGGATCGAAAGGCGCAGGCCTCCTGCCTAGGAGCCTCCTATCTACTCCTGGTCGTCGGTCTCCATGTAGTAGTAGGCTCCACCGGAGGGGTAGTAGTAATCGTCGACTGGGGCAGCTGGCTCCGGGGTCCGTCATCTGATCACAGCAATCGGGTATGAGGAAAAAGGGGAAGCAAAGCAACTGTGAGTACAAATCCAAAGTACTCGCAAGACTTACATCAGATCTATTCTATTTATGCATCGGTATCAAAGAAGGGGTCTGTATCTGTGGACTAGACTGCAGAAATGCTAGAATAGAGAGAAAGGCCTAGCCTATCAAAGACTAGCATCTTGCAGCGTCTTGCTGCATTAGAAGAGTGCAGATTAGTACATAAATATAGTAGTAGCAACAAGTATAACAGTAGCCATGCCCAGAGATCCTTCCTCGACTCCCTAGGAGAAAGCGATCCCGGAGCTAACATATTTTAAACATCACCAGTATTCAGTTCTAGTTGTAGTAGATCGGGATACATTCCGAGCGTCCTGTTACCATGGACACGGCTATTCGAATAGATATACTTCCCTGCAGGGGTGCACCAACTTACCCAACACGCTCGATTAACTCTGGCCGGACACACCTACTCGGTCCATGCCCGGCCTCGGCTGATCGACACGTCGTAGCCCTACCTAGGCTCAACAGATAGGCCAACACGCCGGTCTACATCCTAAGCACTCAGGGGTCTTGGGCCCATCGCCCTTTGCACTCCTGTGCGTTGCGTACGCTGTCGGGAGCAGACCCAGCCCCCTTAATACAAGCGCATGCGTACCCAGTCCAACCCGGCGCGCGCCGCTCAACTGCTGACATCTGTAGAGCTTCGACTGATACATACGATGCCGAGTGCCCATACTATTCCCACGTGGTGGTTAGTGCGATAAGGCCAAAGGCCTACTCAGATCACATATCCTAACCCATTAGTGTGTTGGGAGCTCATGGAAACGAGCAGCGGTCCATGATCTGTGGTCCCGTCGCCCCGTCTCGTGGACTTACGGCAAGGGCCCAGAATTTCTGGCCGTGCCACGTGATTATCTCGCGGGTACCCTCACCGTCAACCCGACTTCACATCTCTCGCGGGTACCCCTCGGGGTCGACCCGACTTCCACAAGTTTCTGAGGTAAAGTCAAAGAAACCATGTGTCCATAACATCAAGGAGGAATCCAATGAATCACCCTTGTTGGATTCCCATTCAATGTATCCGTCAAGGTGAACTCGGAGGAATCACCCTCGATGGGTTCACACTTGAGGGGTTGCACGACAGAGGCTTCATCGGAGGTGGTGAAAGAGGAATCACCCTCGGTAACCCACAACCGACTAGCTATACTATAGAGGCAACATCAGGAGTGAGGTAAGAGGTATCACCCTCGTTACTCGATGGTAACTCTGCAGAGTCGTACAACTAAGGGGGAAGGTGCGGTGATGTGTCGGGCTCTGTACATCGATCACACTGATCGAGGCACCGGTAACAAAGCGGGGCAATAGGGACAAGGGTGAGGGGTCACTGATGGATCACTAACCAACCTATACTAAGCATTTAAGATAGCAGGTATGGTCTCAACAGCAGTTACAAAAACAGGCTATGCATCAGAATAGGTATTTTCGGAACAACAACTGTAGCAATTCTAATGCAAGCATAGGAGAGAAAGAATGGGTGATATAGGCATGTTCAAGGGGGTTTGCTTGCTTGGAAGCTCTGCAGTGAAAGAGGGGTCGTCAGGGGCGTAGTCGTACTTGGCAGCAGCGTCGGGCTCGGGGTCTACCGGAGAGAAGAGGGAGAAGAAACAATAAATAAAAGCAAACAAAAGCAACACAGATGCATGGCATGGCAATATGCTGTGCTGGGGGTGACCTAATGCAGCACTACACGTTGCAGGTGGAGCGGGAAAATATCTGGGGATATTTTCCCGGCTTTAGGCATCTATCATACAGATGAACCGGATGGGAAGGTTCCATGTTTGCAGTGTTGTGGGCATGTGACAGCTCCATTGAGGGCATATTCAAATTCGTCTTGTTTTTCTGATCAACTTTCATGTAGAAAACTTTTTCATCCGAGCTACGGTTTATTTTCTATAAATTTTCAAAGTTTTAACAATTTTCTGAAAATCCTGGAATTAATTTTAATTCAAAAATTGCTTTATTGCATCAGCAGTGCGTCAGGATGACGTCAGCAGTCAACCCAGCCGGTCCAGGTTAAACCTGACGGCTGGGACCCACATGTCAGTGACACAGCGCTAATTAGACCTTCTTTAAAATAAACTGGGATTAATTAGCAGGTGGGGCCACACTGCCAGTGACTAGTTAACTAACTAATTAAGTTTATTTATAAAAAAATTAATTAGTGGGTGGGGCCCGCCTGTCAGCGACTGTGGTTGCCCAGTCAGCATGGTTGACCAGTCAACCCAGTCAACTGGGCCCCTGGGGCCCACTGGTCAGTGACCCAGGGATGCCCACGTGGCGGCCAGATTAGCGACGGCCGGCGTTTTGCCGCCGGCGACCCACAAACATGGCAGAGGCCAATGGACCTCACCGGAAACGCGCTACGAGCGGCCGTTTCGAGCGCGGCTAGGCTCGTTAGAACGAGCGCACGACGGCGCGTCGATCTGTGGCGGTGGCATCGCCGGAGATGTCTAGAAACGACGGCGGCGACTACCATGGCGGGCGCCGACATTCGGGCGAGGACGGAAATGGCAATGTGGGGCACGGCAAACGGCGTGGCTAGGTGCGTTGGGGTCCTACGCGTGCGCTGAGCACCTTGCCATGCTCGGTTGAGCTCGGCGGCGAGTGTGGCCACGGCGGCGATGGGTTCGGCCGCGGCGAATGCGACGGCTACAGCGCGAAAGGAAGAGGGAGATGGAGGGGATCCGAGCGGAAGCTCACCGGGAAGGCACACGGGGGCCCGGTGAGAGCTTAGTAGCAGCAGCGCGGCGAATCGAGCGACGGAGCTCTGGTGATCCGAGGAGGAAGACGACGACGCCGAGATCGATTCGGTGGCTCCCGGCTCTAACTGGTGACGCCGGATGGCGTAGCGGACGACGGCGACTCCCTATGACCTGTTGGCGAGGCGCGAGGCGGCCGGTGGCCACGGAATCGACAGCCAACGGCGACGGAGGCGCTCGGGCGAGCTCGGGGGAGAGAGAGGGAGGCGATGGAGGAGGGGGAAAGTGGCTAGGGTTCGCTAGGGAGCTGTGGCGATGCTCTTATCCACTCCGCGGCGGCGACGGCGCCGGGGATGGCCGACGCGTGGGGATCCGCGGCCGCGGGCGCGCGCACGGCGACACGCGGGGAGAGAGAGGCGGGAGGAGGGGGAAAGAGGGAGGTGGGCTGGGCCGGCACTGTTTGAACTTAGGCCCACCTGCACAGTAACGCTTCGGCCTTTTTTCCATTTCCTTTTCTGTTTCTTTTCCAAGCAGCGTTTTGCATTTATTTTTAGCCCTCAATTGGCTTTGCAAAAATGTGTGGCTGGTCAAAACATATACTAGGGATTATTGAGCACTGCCACAAAAAGTTTGGGAGAGATTTGAATCCATTTGAAATTTTCATAAATGGAAAGGCATTTAAAATACTGTTTTAGATTTGATTTAATTGCCATAGCCCATATTTAGCTTGATGGTGATGTTGTTTTCCTGAACAAATATATGTTTTGGAATATTTGCTAAATGATGAACTATTTTTCAGCAATTTTTGTGCAACTTCAATTTTCACTTGCAATTTGAATTGAATTCAGTGGTGGAATTTGAAATGAGATATGAATCCAACTGTGATCAAGCATTGCAAATCAAGGTAGCTTAGCCTAATCATGACGGATTACTATAGCTCAATACACAGGGGTGTTACAGTTTTACCCTTAATGGCAACAATACAAATGTGTGCTTGTCCCCTACTTTGTCACTGGGATATAGAGCACCGCAAGATTGAACCCATTACAAAGCACCTCTCCCGCTGAAGATAAATCAATCTAGTTGGCCAAACCAAATGGATAGATCAGAGAGAAATACAAAGCTATAAGAATCACGCATTATAAAGTTCAGAAAAGACTCAATTACTTCTCGTGAATATTCAGATCATAAACCCACAATTCATCGGATCCCAACAAACACACCGCAAAAGAAGATTACATTGAATACAACTCCGAAAAGATCGAGGAGAACATTGTATTGAAGATCAAATAGAGAGAAGAAGAAGCCATCTAGCTACTAGCTATGGACCCGTAGGTCTGTGGTGAACTACTCACGCATCATCGGTAGGGCAGCAAGGTTGATGTAGAAGCCCTCCGTGATCGATTCCCCCTCCGGCAGAGTACCGGAAAAGGCCTCCAGATGGGTTCATGGAAGAATAGAAGCTTGCGGGCAGAAAACTTATTTGGGGTGGCTCTCTATTGGTTTCCCAATATTTGAGAATTTATAGAAGTGGAATTTGGTCAGACGGAGCCATGTGGGGCCCACAAGGTAACAGGGCACGCATAACCCCAGGGCACGCCCTATTGCCTTGCGGTCTCCTCGTTTGCCGTCTGGTCTCCTCCTAAAGCTTATAGGGTCTCTTCTGTCGTGAAAAAAATTGTCAAAAAGTTTCGTAGCGTTTGGACTCCGTTTGGTAATGATTTTTTGGAAAACCAAAAACAAGCAGAAAACTGCAACTGGCGCTAGGCACTGGGTTAATAGGTTAGTCCCAAAAAATGATATAAAATAGCATATAAAACATCCAAGATTGATAATATAATAGCATGGAACAATTAAAAATTATAGATTCATTGGAGACGTATCATTATGCTATAGGTGTTGTTCTTGGTCAAAGAGTTGATAAGAAATTGAATGTTATTCATTATGCTAGTAAGACTTTGGATAGCGCTCAAAGAAATTATGCTACTACTGAAAAAGAGTTTCTAGCAGTTGTGTTTGCTTGTGATAAGTTCAGACCTTATATCGTTGACTCTAAAGTTACTATTCACACCGATCATGCTGTTATTAAATATCCTAAGGATAAGAAATATGCTAAGCCTAGGTTAATTAGGTGGGTGCTTTTGATACAAGAGTTTGAGTTGCATATCGTTGATAGAAAGGGAGCTGATAATCTTGTTGCGGATAATTTGTCCAGAATGGAAAATATTCTTGATGACCCAATACCTGTTAATGATAGTTTTCCCGATGAGCAATTAGCTGTTATAAATGCTTCGTGATAATCCTTGGTATGCGGATTATGGTAATTTCATTGTTGCTAAATATTCTTGATGACCCAATACCTGTTAATGATAGTTTTCCCGATGAGCAATTAGCTGTTATAAATGCTTCATGATAATCCTTGGTATGCGGATTATGCTAATTTCATTGTTGCTAAATATATACCACCTAATTACACATACCAACAATAGAAAAAGTTCTTCTTTGATTTGAGACATTACTTTTGGGCAATGTTGAGGATATCTTTTATCATTAGCGTTTCGGTCGGCTAGGGATTACAGATCAACCGGTAATCAGCCGATTAATCAATTTCATCGGTTGACTATTAATCTGTCAATTTTTGCTTGCAATTCCTAGGTTCCAAGCACTAATAAGGTAAAAATGCAAAGAACCATCAGTGTGTTGTAATCCTTTAAATGGGACAACGCTATCTCAATACATAACTACATATTATATGTCAAACAATGAGCCAATGAGAAATAAAATAGGACAATACTACAACACATGTCATATTGAATGGGGGATGAAATGTGATGTGCGACAGTCTAATGAAGGGGAGGCCCTGTTTTGGGGTTTCTAACCACAAGGGACTGACCCGATTAATCGCTAGATTCTCGATTAATCGCTTGTCAGACAGATAAATCAACCCAAATGATAAATACCAATGATAAGGTATAATCTTAGCGGTCACCCAGCGATAAGCGAGAAATCGAATGATAAATTGGTGAATCGGACGATATCTTGAACATTGCTTTTGGGATGACCCACATTTATATAAAGAAGGAGTAGATGGTGTTATTAGAGGTTGTGTACCTGAGCATGAGCTGGGACAAATCTTGCGGAAGTGTCACTTCGAAGCATACGGAGGGCACCATGCTGGAGAAAGAACTGCACACAAGGTATTACAATCTGGTTTTTATTGGCCTACTCTCTTCAAAGATGCACGTAAGTTTTTCCTTTCATGTAATGAATGTCAAAGAGTTGGAAATATTAGTAAACGTCAAGAAATGCCTATGAATTATTCACTTATTATTGGACCATTTGATGTTTGGGGCTTTGATTATATGGGACCTTTTCCTCCTTCATATGGATACACTCATATTTTACTTGATGTTGATTATGCTACTAAGTAGGTAGAAGACATTCCAACTAGTAGTGCTGATCATAAGACTTCTATTAAAATGCTTAAAGAGGTTATCTTTCCGAGGTTTGGAGTCCCTGGATATTTAATGACTAATGGTGGTTCACATTTTAGTCATGGTGCTTTCCGTAAAGTTTTAGCTAAATATGATGTAAACCACAGAATAGCATCACCTTATGATCCTCGTTCTAGTGGGCAAGTTGAATTAAGCAATAGAGAAATAAAATTAATCTTGCAAAAGACTGTTAATAGATCCAGAAAGAATTGGTCTCAGAAACTTGATTATGCAATGTGAGCATACAGACCTGCTTATAAAAATCCTATGGGTATGTCCCCGTATAAAATGGTTTACGGGAAAGCATGTCATTTACCTCTTGAATTAGAACATAAAGCTTATTGGGCTATTAAAGAATTTAATTATGATTTTAAGCTTGCCGGTGAAAAGAGGTTGTTTGACATTAGTTCTCTCGATGAGTGGAGGACACAAGCTTATGAAAATGCTAAATTATTCAGAGAGAAAGTTAAACGATGGCATGATAAAAGAATTCAGAAACGGGAATTTCATATTGGTGATAAAATTATTTTGTACAAGTCTCATTTCAGATATTTTGCAGGTAAATTTCTCTCTAAATGGGAAGGTCCATATATCGTCAAAGAAGTTTACCGTTCCGGATCCATAAAAATCAACAACGCCGAAGGAAACAATCAGAAGGTGGTTAAGGGGTAAAGAATAAAACATTATATTGCAGGTACCCCCATTAACATTGACTCGGACGTTATTCAAGTAATTGAACCGTAAGAATATATCGGAGAAACCTTCCGGAGTACTCCAGAATCCTGAAAAAGGAATAGGTACGTGATACGGTAAGTAAACCGACTCCAAAAATTTCATAAAAGTACTTTGTGTTGTTTCGGAATATATAAAAAATTAGGAAAATAAGAAACAACCGAGAAGGAGCCCGAGGGGGCCACAAGCTCACGGGGCGCCCCCTGGGGCGCGCCACCTGAGCTTGTGGGGCCCTCGTGCACCTTCCCGACTCCGTTTTCCTCCCGAATACTTGTCCTACAAAATAAAAATTCATTATATATATATTTCGATGTTTTGACCTCCGTATCGGAAGTTTCTCCTCTGTTCTTGTTTCAGGCTATTTTCTATCAGGATCTAGATCGCTATGTCGTCGTCAAGCTCCTCCAAGGATCAATTCTCCGAGAAGGTCATCAACCCCTATCTTCTAGAGGTGATGAAGCACCCTCAAACTATGGAGCTGCGCGAGGGTGTGCTTCGCATCCAGACGTTCAAGGACCGAAGAAGGAGGGGGGTGAGAAGGCCAGGTTTGAAGTTGTGGAGCAGGAAATCTTCAAGTGCCAAGGGATGGTGGAGCGTGGACTCAACGCCGACCAGTCCATGATCACAGATTTTGTTCGTGAGCATAAGTGGGACAACAACGAGATCGGGGAGGCCATCCATAATCTCTATGTCCAGATCGAGGATCTCCAAGCACAAATCTTTGACCTGCAAAACCAAAACTGTGAGTATGAATCCAAGTTTAAAAGGATGAGCCTAGCTGCAGATTTCAGGATTTCAGAGACCTGTTCTTCTTTCTTTAATGGAGAGCCCATGCCTTGGAAGACGGAGGATAAGCCTACCACTTCATCACCACCACCACCTAAGAAGGACACTAGAGTACACGGGTATGGGCACCACCCTTGGCTTGTTCCAAGCTTGGGGGAGGTGCCCCGATATCGTATCACCATCACTTTTTATTAGTTCTATCTATCTTAGTTTGATCCTTAGTTATTCCGTTATCTAGAATAAAAGTATTAGCAGTTTGAGTGTTTGTTTTGTTCCAGTGCTATCAGTGTAATCGTTCGTGAAAGTTATAATAAAGAGTAGTATGAGTTTGAGTATTATTTTTGCTTTTACTCTTTTGCATCAATCATAGCAAGAATAATAAAAAGTTCATATGCTAATTCCATGGTGAGTAATGGCTTCACATAAAAGAAGTATAGTTGATAAAATTTGGTGGAAGTTGACAAACATAGCATTGGTCATTGATGCAATTCATGAAAGAATAATGAAGGAGGTGAGATTTCACATATAAATATACTATCTTGGACATCTTCTATGATTGTGAACCCCCCATTAATTATTTTCAAGCTTGATCCAGTAGTTGCTGTTGGAAAGGAAGACAACGTAATGGGTTATGTTTGCTTATATTCGCATAGAAGTTATATTGTCATGGATCCTCTAACATGTGGTGCTTGCTTATAATCTTTTGCTAGCCAAAATCTCTATACTAAGTAGAGATACTACTTGTGCATCCAAATACCCTTAAATCCAGTTTCATGTCATGAGAGTCCACCATATCTACCTATGGATTGAATAAGATCCTTCAAGTAAGTTTTCATCGGTGCAAAGCAATAAAAATTGCTCCTAAATATGTATGATCTTTTATTGTAAGGGAAAAATAAGCTTTGTACGAACTTGTGATGGTAACGCAATAAAAGTGACAGACTGCTCAATAAAGGTTGCTATCATAAGGGGCAATATAAAGTGACATTCCTTTGCATTAAGAGCTTGCACATCCAAATCAAAAGCGCGTGGCAACCTCTCTCTACGAAGGGCCTATCTTTTAATATTTATTCTTTACTTTTATGCAAGAGTCAAAGGTATCCATTCCTATTCCGACCTCAATTACTCTCCACTTGGCAAGCATTATGTGGTAGGGAATGATCTAGGCATATATATCCAGTTGAATATATGTAATCATGAGTTATTATTGTCTACATTATCCCTGAGATAAATAAGTTGGGTGGTGAAACACTAAACCCCCATCTTCCTCTGTGTCTGATTGAAATTGTTTGTTCTACAAATATGCTTGGAGTGCCAGCAATCATGGAAGACTATATGATAGTTGAGTATGTGGAGTTTGCCAAATCAGAAGCTCTCACATAGACCCTTTCTGAAATATGGTGAATTGTAATTGCTCGAATGACTAAGAACATAGTTTGTTAGTTTTCAAGAAAGTTTATTGTTTATACTTTAGCTTGTGAATGAATTGATACTTGATCATGAGAAGTTTTATGATTGATACTTGTTGTTATAGTAATGATCATGACGCTACCATGTACGTATTTTGTTTTATCAACACCTCTCTCTATAAACCTGTGGTCATGATTATCGAGTTTGGTTTTCGCTTGAGGACAAGCCGAGTCTAAGCTTGGCGGAGTTGATACGTCCATTTTGCATCATGTTTTCCTACTGTTATTTGCATTGTTTTAAAGTTATATTTCACTTTTAGGTATCGTTCTAATGCCTTTTCTCTCTTAAATTGCAAGTTTCATTACAAGAGGGAGATTGCCGGCAGCTGGAATTCTGGACCTGAAAAAAGCTACAACAGAGATAGCTATTCCCTGGAACTCCAAATGACCTAAAAATTTAAGGAGATTTATTTTGGAATATATTAAAAATACTAGAAGAAGAATCACCAGAAGGGGCCCACCTGTGAGCCACAAGCTCAGGGCCCCCCTAGGGCGCATCCTATGAGCTTGTGGGACCCACAACAGGCCTCCATGGCCCATCTTCTCCCATATGAAGCCAATTTCCCTAGAAAAAACGAAGAGAAGACTTTCGGGATGAAGCACCGCCGTCTCGAGGCAGAACCTGGGCAGGAGCACTTTTGCCTCTGGCGGAGCGATTCCGCCGGGGATACTTCCCTCCAGGAGGGGGAAATTGAAGCCATCGTTATCACCAACATTCCTCTTATCGTGGGAGGACTCATCTCCATCAACATCTTCACTAGCACCATCTCATCTTCAAACCCTAGTTCATCTCTTGTATTCAATCTTTGTCCAAAACCTCAGATTGCTACCTATGAGTTGCTAGTAGTGTTGATTACATCTTGGAGTTGATGCTTGTTGGTTTATTTGGTGGAAGATTATATGTTCAGATTGATAATCATATATTTATCTCCTCTGATCATGAACATGAATATGATTTGTGAGTAGTTCCGTTTGTTCTTGAGGACATGGGAGAAGTCTTGTTATAAGTAATCATGTGAAGTTGGTCTCCATTCAATAGTTTGATGATGTGTTATGTTGTTCTTCCTCTAGTGGTGCCATGTGAATGTCGACTACATGACACATTACTGTGCATGGGCCTAGGGGAAGGCATTGTGGGATTCGTAAGTAGATGATGGGTTGCGAGAGTGACAGAAGCTTAAAACCTAGTTTATGCACTATTCCGTAAGGGGTTGATTTGGATCCATATGTTTCATGCTATGGTTAGATTTATCTTAGTTCTTCTTTCATAGTTCCGGATGCTTGTGAGAGGGGGTAATCATAAGTGGGTTGTTTGTTCAAGTAAGAACAACACCCTAGCACCGGTCAACCCACATAACAATTTATCAAAGCAGTGAACGTGAGTCAATGAATCGTGATGAACATAACTAGACGAAATTCCCATGTGTCCTCGAGAACGCTTTGCTTACTATAAGAAGTACTTTCGGCTTGTACTTTGCAATAAAAGGATTGGGCCACCTTGCTGCACCTTGTTACTTTGGTTACTTGTTACTTGCCACGAATTATCTTATTAGCAAACTATCTATCACCTCCTCCTCACCATCCGCCTCCTTCTCGACCGCCTCCATCTCAGCCGCCAAGCGCTTCAACATCTTGAAACCAGACGATGCACATGATTATGACCACATCGTCATCAAACTCACCCATCCTCATGGTCAACATCTTGGTATCCTTCGAAGCGGTGGCGAGCTCAACCCTCCTCTCTTCGAGCTTGGTCTTCTTCTCTTCGAGGTATCTGATACGTCTCCAACGTATCTATAATTTTTGATTGTTCCATGCTATTATAGTATCAATCTTCAATGTTTTATATGCAATTATATGCTATTTTATATCATTTTTGGGAACTAACCTATTAACCTAGTGCCCAGTGCCAGTTGCTGTTTTCTGCTTGTTTTTGGTTTTTCAGGAAATAAGTACCAAACGAAGTCCAAACGCTACGGAACTTTTTGACGATTTTTTTTCTAGACAAAAGAGACCCTAGAAGCTTCGGGAGGAGACCAGAAGCCTGACGAGGAGGTGACAAGGCAACCCCGCGCGCCCCTGGCGGGGGGTGCACCAAGATGCCTTGTGGGCTCCTCGTGGCTCCTTTTGACCTAATTCCACTTCTATAAATTCTCAAATATTGGGAAACCAACAGAGAAACACCTCGAATAACTTTTCCGACGCCACAAGCTTCTGTTCTTCCGCGATCCCTTGTGGAGGCCTTTCCCGGCACCCTGCCGGAGGGGGAATCGATCACGGAGGGCTTCTACATCAACCTTGCTGCACATCTGATGATGTGTGAGTAGTTTACCACAGACCTACGGGTCCATAGCTAGTAGCTAGATGGCTTATTCTCTCACTTTGATCTTCAATACATTGTTCTCCTCCTTCTTGGAGTTCTATTCGATGTAATCTTCTTTTGCGGTGTGTTTGTTGGGATCTGATAAATTGTGGGTTTATGATCAGATTATTCATGAGAAGTAATTGAGTCTTTTCTGAACTTTATTATGCATGATTTTTATAGCTTTGTATTTCTCTTCGATCTATCCGTTTGGTTTGGCCAACTAGATTGATTTATCTTCAGCGGGAGAGGTGCTTTGTGATGGGTTCAATCTTGCGGTGCTCTATATCCCAGTGACAGAAAGGTACGAGACACGTATTTGTATTGTTGCCATTAAGGGTAAAATGATGGGGTTTATTCATATTGATTGGGTTTACTTTGTCTACATCATGTCATCTTGCTTAAGGCGTTACTCCGTTTTCATTAACTTAATACCCTAGATGCATGCTGGATAGCGATCGATGGGTGGAGTAATAGTAGTAGATGCAGGCAGGAGTCGGTCTACTTGTCTCGGACATGATGCCTATATACATGATCATTGCCATGAATCCGTCATAACTATGTGCTTTTCTATCAATTGCCCAATAGTAATTTGTTTACCCACCGTATGCTATGTATTTGAGAGAGAAGCCTCTAGTGAAAACTATGGCCCTCGGTTGTACTTTAATCATAAAAAGAAAACTAAAAATACTTTGTTGCAATTTTCTTTCTTTTATTTTCTTTTGCAATTTATCTATCTACCACTACGAGATTTAATCCTTGCAAGTAACGAGTTCAAGGGGATTGACAACCCTCTTGCCCGCGTTGGGTGCAAGTATTTGGTTTTGTGTGTGCAGGTGCTGTTCACGAGGTTTTGCGTGATTCTCCTACTGGGTTGATGCCTCGGTTCTCACTGAGGGAAATACTTATATCTACTGTGTTGCATCTCCTCTCCTCTTTGGGGAAAAGCCCAACGCAGCTCACAAGTAGCAGGAAGAATTTCTGGCGCCGTTGCCGGGGAGACATCATCAAAACCTATCAAGTACCTTCGCAAAAACTATCAATTACTTACTCTTTTTTGATTTGCCTTTTTATTTGCATTTGCCTCTCGTTTTCATCTCCCCCACTTCTCATAAAAAAATACAAAAACACAAAAATATTTTTATTTGCTTGTTTGTTTGCTTTAAACTGCTACCATGTCTGAGTTTGAAAAGGTTATTATAGAAAGTGCTAGTGCGGATAGCACTAATGAGTCTCTTGGGGAAAGATTTAAATCATTTGATATTAATCATGACCCTCCGGAGAATAAAGCTACCACCAATTTTAAAACTAAAGTCTATTATGTGGGTAGCGGGAATATTATTGGGAAAGGTGTCATTCAAGAATTCTTCAACTGTACGGGAGTTATACCAATAATTAAAGGATCGATTCTTGATAAAACAAATTGCTATGTGGATTCTATTGCTATGCTTGTGGTTAAGTCAGAACGGAAATTCTTGCATATTCACCCCGCATTACAAAAGATATTCTATGAACTTCCCAATATTCATAATTATAGAATTAAAAATATTGCTACCATCATCCTTATGCATGAAGTTGACTATATAATCAGAGAAGCTAGGGACATCTTTTCCTTCTATAAAGTAGATTCTGAGCATCCCCCAATAGAAGAAATTCTTCGTGATAAAGACACTATACGTATGTTAGAATCTAAAGATTATTTTGCTTATGGTGAAAACATTAGGAGGAGAGTTCCCTATGCTGAAGTAATTAAAACCTTGTACCACACTACTTGTGATAAATTTGAATGGATTACTAAGGGAATTGATGAGGGGTTTAGTGAAGAATGGTTTGAGAGTACGGCTAGAGATCCTATTGATGATGAGATACATGTTTTATATGAGGATCTTTATGGTGATGATTCGGAGTTTGAAGTAATGAATGTTAAGGTCACCGAACAAAGTCCATTCAAGTATTTGAGTTCCCCTACTAGAAAAGAAGAACATGAGAGTAGAGAATTAATGAGAAAATTTGTGGAAGATTTGATTAAGAAGGATTTGGGAATGAAGGATGATAATACTTGAAACTATGCATTATGCCTAGCTAGGGGCATAAAACAATAGCGCTTGTTGGGTGGCAACCCAATATTCATTTTTATTTGCAATTTTTATTTTTCTTGTGTCACACAATTTTAGCTTCTGTTATGATTGTTTTCTATCTTTTAATTAGTGTTTATGCCAAGTAATGCCTTTAGGATGATTTGGATGATAGTATAATTGATGCTGCTTGAAAAAATGAAATTTTTGCGCTCAGTTCTGGATTTTTGGTTCTATACTGGAACGTCAGAAAAATCTAAAAGTTTTACACAGTATTGGTACATGATTTTTTTTATGTTGTCCTAATGTTTCAGAATTTTTAGAGTTACAGAAGTATGGCTTTTAAATAGATCTTTACAGACTCTTCTGTTTTAGACAGATTCTGTTTTCTATTGCATAGTTTGCTTATTTTAATGATGATATGGATTATATTGGGGGGTATAAGTCATTGAGAAGTTAGAGTACAGTAGCATTATGCAAGAATTGAATATGAATCAATTTATAATAGTACCTAAAGTTTAAGATTTATTTGTTATACTAACGGATCTCACGAGGTTTCTGTTGAGTTTTGTGTGCTGAAGTTTTCAAGTTTTGGGTGAGATAACGATAGATGAAGGAATAAGGAGCGGCAAGACCCTAAGCTTGGGGATGCTCAAGGAACCCCAAGGTAATATTCGGGGAAGACCCAAGCGTCTAAGCTTGGGGATGCCCCGGATGGCATCCCCTCTTTCGTCTACAATCTATCGGTATATCACTTGGAGCTATATTTTTATTCATCACATGATATGAGTTTTGCTTGGAGCATCGTGTGCTATAGTTTTATTTTCTTTGTTTGCTTTTTATTTTTCCACAATCATATTTTGCTGGACACACCTTTTGAGAGGGACACACATTTATCATGATTTGTTAGAATATTCTATGTGCTTCACTTATATCTTTTGAGCTAGGCAGTTGCTCCAGTGCTTCATTTATATCTTTTAGAACACGACGGTCGTTATATTTTAAAGAAATAGTTGCACTCTCATGCTTCACTAAAATCTTTTTGAGAGTATAATAAATAGCGATGGCAATTTGCACGGGTTATAAGATTGGTCCATAATGGATAGGTATTCAAGAGGGATATAATAAAAACTTTCATGTAGATCACTAAATATGAAACGTGTGGTTTAATGATATTGATGTCGTAATATGAAAGGATATAGGTTCATGATCATTGGTTAGTAGAAATATTGGTATTAAAGTTTGTTATTGACTTCTCATCTAAGTGTTGGTCATGGCATGGTACGGAAGTCCGAGCATTCTTAGGTCTAAAATGAAATCCTTGAGTACTGTTACAATCGGGGTGCGCGATGGTTAACTCCTACCAACCTCCTCCCTAGGGGCATGCGAGTAGTACTTTGTTTCGAGGGCTAATAGGCTTTGTAATAAGTATGTGAGTTCTTTATGACTAATGCGAGTCCATGGATTATACGCACTCTTACCTTTCCGCAATTTGCTAGCCTCTTCGGTACCGTGCATTGCCCTTTCTAACCTCGAGAGTTGGTGCAAACTTCGCCGGTGCATCCAAACCCCGTGATATGATACGCTCTATCACACATAAGCCTCCTTATATCTTCCTCAAAACAGCCACCATACCTACCTATTATGGCATTTCCATAGCCATTCCGAGATATATTGCCATGCAACTTCCACCGTTCCATTTATATGACACACATCTTCATTGTCATATTGCTTTGCATGATCATATCGCTGACATAGTATTTGTGGCTCGGCCACCATTCATCATTTTTATACATGTTACGCTAGATCATTGCACATCCTGGTACACTACCAGAGGCAATCATATAGAGTCATATAGTTCTAGTATCGAGTTGTAATATCGAGTTGTAAGTAAATAAAAGTGTGACGATCATCATTACTAGAGCATTGTCCCAGTGAGGAAAGGATGATGGAGAATGTGATTCCCCCACAAGTCGGGATGAGACTCCGGACGAATAAAAAAGAGGCCAAAAAGAGCCCAAAAAATGAGAAAAAAAGAGCGAAGGGCAATGTTACTATGCTTTTCCACACTTGTGCTTCAAAGTAGTACCATGTTTTTCATATAGAGAGTCTCCTATGTTATCACTTTCATATACTAGTGGGAATTTTTCATTATAGAACTTGGCTTGTATATTCCGATGATGGGCTTCCTCAAATGCTCGAGGTCTTCATGAGCAAGCAAGTTGGATGCACACCCACTTATAGCTCTTAGTGGATCCGTTGCATGGCAATCCCTGCTCCTCGCATTGACATCAATTGATGGGTATCTCCATAGCCCGTTGATTAGCCGCGTTGATGCGAGAGTATCTTCCTTTTTGACATCTCCTATTGATCTGTATCACCGCATTCTATTCCTCCCTGTGCTATGTCCATGGCTCACGCTCATGTATTGCGTCAACTTGAAAATGCTGAAGCGCATTAGAAGTATGATCCAGTTGCCTGGTTTAACAACGGGGTGCTCATGATTTATATTTATGCAGTGAAGGCGGAGTCATGCCATGCTAACATGATAAAATGAGTGGGGAATAACCTTCATTAAGGATCATATATTTTGAAAGTTTAATGATTATGCTTCTTATGTTCATGGATATTATTATGTTGATGTTGTTAATTCATCGCTTCGCAATATTTATACCATAAAAAGAGATTACATGATAAACATGTTAGGTAGCATTCCACATCAAAAATTCTGTTTTTATCATTTACCTACTCGAGGACGAGTAGGAATTAAGCATGGGGATGCTGATACGTCTCCAACGTATCTATAATTTTTGATTGTTCATTGCTATTATAGTATCAATCTTGGATGTTTTATATGCAATTATATGCTATTTTATATCATTTTTGGGAACTAACCTATTAACCTAGTGCCCAGTGCAAGTTGTTGTTTTCTGTTTGTTTTTGGTTTTTCAGGAAATCCGTACCAAACGAAGTCCAAATGCTACGAAACTTTTTGGCGATTTTTTCTGGACAAAAGAGACCCTAGAAGCTTTGGGAGGAGACCAGAAGCCTCACGAGGAGGTGACCAGGCAACCCCACGCGCCCCCTAGGGGCGCGCGCCAAGATGCCTTGTGGGCCCCTCGTGGCTCCTTTTGACCTAATTTCACTTCTATAAATTCTCAAATATTGGGAAACCAACAGAGAACCACCTCGAATAACTTTTCCGCCGCCGCAAGCTTCTGTTCTTCCACGCTCCCATCTGGAGGCCTTTTCCGGCACTCTGCCGGAGGGGGAATCGATCATGGAGGGCTTCTACATCAACCTTGCTTCCCTTCTGATGATGTGTGAGTAGTTTACCACAGACCTACGGGTCCATAGCTAATAGCTAGATGGATTCTTCTCTCTCTTTGATCTTCAATACAATGTTCTCCTCGATCTACTTGGAGTTCTATTCGATGTAATCTTCTTTTGCAGTGTGTTTGTTGGGATCCGATTAATTGTGGGTTTATGATTAGATTATTCATGACAAGTAATTAAGTCTTTTCTGAACTTTATTATGCATGATTTTTATAGATTTGTATTTCTCTCCGATCTATCCGTTTGGTTTGGCCAACTAGATTGATTTATCTGCGACGGGAGAGGTGCTTTGTAATGTGTTCAATCTTGCGGTGCTCTATATGCCAGTGACAGAAAAGGACAAGACACGTATTTGTATTGTTGCCATTAAGGGTAAAACGATCGGGTTTATTCATATTGATTGAGTTTACTTTGTCTACAACATGTCATCTTGCTTAAGGCGTTACTCCGTTTTCATTAACTTAATACCCTAGATGCATGCTGGATAGCGGTCGATGGGTGGAGTAATAGTAGTAGATGCAGGCAGGAGTCCGTCTACTTGTCTCGGACATGATGCATGTATACATGATCATTGCCATGAATCCGTAATAACTATGCGCTTTTCTATCAATTGCCCAACAGTAATTTGTTTACCCATCGTATGCTATGTGTTCGAGAGAGAAGCCTCTAGTGAAAACTATCGCCCCCGGGTCTACTTGAATCATAAAAAGAAAACTAAAAATACTTTGCTGCAATTTTTTTCTTTTATTTTCTTTTGCAATTTATCTATCTACCACTACGAGATTTAATCCTTGCAAGTAACAAGTTCAAGGGGATTGACAACCCTCTTGCCTGCGTTGGGTGCAAGTATTTGGTTTTGTGTGTGCAGGTGCTGTTCACGAGGCTTTGCGTGATTCTCCTACAGGATTGATAACTTGGTTCTCACTGAGGGAAATACTTATCTCTACTGTGCTGCATCTTGATACGTCTCCGTCGTATCTACTTTTCCAAACACTTTTGCTCTTGTTTTGGACTCTAATTTGCATGATTTGAATGAAACTAACCCGGATTGACGTTGTTTTCAGCAGAACTACCATGGTGTTGTTTTTGTGTAGAAATAAAAGTTCTTGGAACTGGACGAAACTTTATGGAGATTTTTTATGGAATAAATAAAAAATATTGCCGCAAGAATCAACTGGAGAGGGGCCACCTGTTGCCCACAAGGCAACAGGGTGTGACCCCCCCTGGGGCGCACCAGGATACCTTGTGGGGCCCACAAGCCTCCGTCTGGCCTATTTCCAACGCTATAAATTCTCTTTCCCCGAGAAAAAATAGGAGAAGAAGTTTCATCACGTGTTACGATACGGAGCCGCCGCCACCTCCTGTTCTTCATCGGGAGGGCTGATCTGGAGTCCGTTCGGGGCTCCGGAGAGGGGGATTCGTTGCTATCATCATCATCAACCATCCTCCATCACCAATTTCATGATGCTCACCACCGGGTGTGAGTAATTTCTCCATAGGCTTGCTGGACGGTGATGAGTTGGATGAGATTTATGATGTAATCGAGTCAATTTGTTAGGGCTTGATTAGTATCCACTATGTTCTGAGATTGATGTTGCTATGACTTTGCTATGCTTAATGCTTGTCACTAGGGCCCGAGTGCCATGATTACATATCTAAACCCTCTATGTTTTTATGAATATATTTGAGTTCTTGATCCTATCTGCTAGTTATATGCACTTGTTGTTGTTCTGATCTGTAGAGCCTAAAGTGAATATAGTTGGGATACTCTCCGGGGATGATTGTATTTCGAGGAGTTCATTTATTCACCATGTGTTAATGCTTTGTTCCGGTTCTCTATTAAAAGGAGGCCTTAATATCCCTTAGTTTCCTTATGGACCCCGCTGCCACGGGAGGGTAGGACAAAAGATGTCATGCAAGTTCTT
The DNA here is from genome assembly GCA_039707655.1 of Elymus sibiricus. Taxonomy (NCBI): domain Eukaryota; kingdom Viridiplantae; phylum Streptophyta; class Magnoliopsida; order Poales; family Poaceae; genus Elymus; species Elymus sibiricus. Next base: position 311,868,989 of record CM077674.1, read on the forward strand.
ACTATAAGCACGTATGACTATATACGGAATACATGCCTACATGACATTGATTAATTGGAGCTATTGTGTATCGCTCTAGGTTGTGACTGTTACATGATGAATGTCATCCAACATAATTATCCATCACTGATCCAATGCCTACGCTTTTCGCATATTGATCTTTGCTAAGTTACTTTCGTTGCTGCTGCTATTACAATTACTACAAAACTGCTACTGTTACTGCTTCTGTTCCTATTGCTATTGTTACTACTATGCTACTAAACACTTTGCTGCAGATATTTAGTTCTCCAAGTGTGGTTAAATTGACAACTCAACTGCTAATAATCACAAATATTCTTTGCCTCCCCTTGTGTCGAATCAATAAATTTAGGTGAAATACTACCCTCAAAGACTGTCGCGGTCCCCTATACTTGTGGGTTATCAAGACCTTTTTCTGGCGCCGTTGCCGGGGAGCATAGCTCTATTTGTTGAGTCACTTAGGAATTATATCTATTGATCGCTATGAAGAATCTGAAAGACGCTAGGACCAAGATCGTACCCTCTAAGACGAGGGGAGGTAAGGAACTGCCATCACACTCTGCACTTGATTCACCTTCTGTTTTGAGTAGGCTTGCGACACCGCCACCTGCTATTCATTCTGATATGTCGCAAGTAATTGATGATACTACTTCTGCTATAAATGAAAATTGTGATGATGCTAGTACTATGCTTGATAATACTATGCCACTAGGTGAATTTCTTGATGAACAAATTGCTAAAGTTAAAGAAATTGAGAATGTTGAAACTGATGAAAATTATGATTCACCTATTATGCCTAACTCCCCTACTAGAGTTGAAATGCCCAAGATACCTGATGGTTATGTTATAGATGGAGAAACAACTAGAGAAATTCTTGCTTGTAATGATAGAGATGATGTTAGAAAATTACTGGTTAAGCTGAAAGATAAATCTATGATGGAGAGAATGAAATATGACCCTAAGTTTGCTACCTCTCCCATCTTTGTTACCGATAAGGATTATGAATTCTCCGTCAATCCTGAGTTAATTACTTTGGTTGAATCTGATCATCCTCTTAAGAAAAATGAAATACTTGATATCTTTTATAATGGACTAACCGATGCTTCTAGGGACTACCTAGATAGTTGTGTTGGTTATGTTTTCAGGGAACGAACTGTTGGACAGGCTGAAGAACTATTGAATAATATATTAAAGAATGCTAATGAGTGGACCCTTCCTGAAACACCGGTCAAACCAACTCCAAAGAAGAGAGGTATTCTATTCCTCAGTCCAGAAGATATGCAAGAAGCCAAGAAATCTATGAAAGAAAAAGGTATTAAGTCTGAAGATGCTAAGAATTTACCACCTATTAAAGAGATACATGGGCTCGACATCCCGACACAGGTAGTAGAGGTAAATTCTCTTATTAGATTCGATGAAGGTGATATTCCTTATAATAAATCTGCTAGTCAATGTTTTTATGAGTTTGATAATTACATCATTAAGCAAGAACACTTCAATTTGTATGTTAGCAATCAATTAAAACGCAATGCTTTAATGATAGATCGTTTGAGTGATTTGATGTTTAGAACTGCTAATGATGTTAAAGGCTTAAGTAAACATGCTTCTATGGTTCATACTCAGTTAGAACAAATTGCTAAGTCACAGAATGATTTGCTTAATGAGATGAATAATAAAATGAATGATCATGCTGTTAGAGTTGTTACTAGAGGAGGTAAAATGACTCAGGAGCCTCTGTATCCTGAAGGTCATCCTAAAAGAATTGAGCAAGATTCTCAGAGAAATAATATTTATGTGCCTAGTTCATCTAAAAAGAAAAAGAAAAAAAATGATAGGACTTTGAATGTTGCGAGTGAACCTGAGATAGAAAAACCTCCTGAGAATCATAATGATGTTTCTATTTCTAATGCTGAGACACAATCTAGTAATGAACACCCACTTAATGATAATGATGTTCATAATGATGCTCAATCCGATAATGATGTTGAAATAGAACCTACTATTGATCTTGATAGCTCACCTAAGAATAAAAGGTATGATAAAAGTGATTTCATTGCTAGGAAACATGGAAAAGAAAGAGAACCATGGGTTAAAAAACCCATGCCTTTTCTTACTATGCCATCTAGAAATAAAGATGAGGAAGACTTTGAGCGCTTTATTGAAATGTTTAGACCTGTCTTTTTTCGCACTCGCTTGACTGATCTGTTGAAAATGCCTCCATATGCTCAATATATGAAAGATATTGTCACTAATAAAAGAAAGATACCTGAGGCTGAAATTTCCACCATGCTTGCAAATTATTCTTTTAAAGGTGGAGTGCCTAAAAAGTTAGGAGATCCGGGAATACCCACTATACCATGCTCCATTAAAAGAAGTTATGTTGAAACTGCTTTATGTGATTTAGAAGCCGGTGTTAGTGTTATGCCTTTCTCTTTATATAGAAGACTTGATTTGAATAAGTTGACACCTACTGAAATATCCTTGCAAATGGCTGATAAATCAACTGCTATACCTATTGGAATTTGCGAGGATGTGCCCGTTGTTGTTGCAAATGTCACTATCTTAACAGACTTTGTTATTCTTGATATGCCCGAGGACAACAACATGTCGATTATCCTTGGAAGACCCTTTTTGAATACTGCAGGGGCTGTTATTGATTACAACAAAAGCAAAGTCACTTTTCATGTCAATGGTAATGAGCATACGGTTTATTTTCCGAAGAAACAAAGTTCGGTGAATGGTATTAACTATATTGAAAAAGTTTCGACAATCACTATTGGAGGTTTCAAATTTCCTCTTCCTACCGTCAAAAAGAAGTATGAAATTCTTATTGTTGGGGAGATGCATATCCGTTGAGGTAACTTAGTGCTATATGAAAGTTCTTCGGTTTCATGTTACTCGAAAATAGTTTGTTAATAAGACTTGATCAACCTTATTAATGGATTCTTTTTTAGGGGCATGTAGTCGATGAATTTAGTAAGCAAAAATTTCTGTAATCATAGTTTGCTCTCTGTTATTCATTGTTTAATAAAGTAAAATGCCATGATTATCCTGTTTTCTGAATTAACCGTGCAATAAAAAATGACCCAAAAATAAAAGTGCTCTGAATGCAATAAAATTTTAACATGATTTTTTCTGGAATATTTAAGAATTTTTGGCACTAAAAATAACCCAAGGGGGGTGCCCCTGTTGCTCACAAGGCAACAGGGCGCGACCCCCCCCCCCCCGGGCCGCGCCAAGATGCCTTGTGGGTCCCATAGGGACCCACTCACTTATCTCTTTAGCCCACTTCATCTCTTACCTCCAGAAAAAAATTGTGGTCTCTCCCTCATGTTCTTGCTCTCAAACCTGAGATTTTTGATCTCTTTACTCGGAGCTCCGTTTCCGAAACTGTTTTGGGGGATTGCTCCTTGGTATGTGACTCCTCCATTGCTCCAATTAGTTTTTGCTTTAGGGGATTATATTTTGCATGAATTGCTGCTATTGGTGCCACTGAAAATGAGCTTGTATGTTGAATTCTTTGAGTTCTAAGTAGTTTGAATGCTTGATATAGCTTCTAGGCACTTGTATGAGTAGTTGCTATCAATCTTGTGAAGTTTTGTTGACATTATTTTGTGGTCCAAAAAATTTCAGAAATTTGTTCGTAGGAAAATGAACTTCTTTCGAAGAGGTTCTTCGAGCGGGAGCCCCAAGGGGATCTTTGGAAATGCCCCGGACAGTGACCTTAACATTTAGTGTAGGACGGAGGTCCGGCCGTGCGAATGGTCACACAACACCTTCATGGACGAAGCCGGGTTTCACCAAGAGTTTGCGCAATTTGCCGCGAACGCTGGGCTAACCGAATTCCTCGCAGATGAGTGTGACCAATATCACCTCCTCACAAATTCCTTTGTGCAAAATTTTAATTTCCTGCCTAGGCTCGATATTCCCATGGTACGTTTTGATTTGTATGCTGAACATCATGAGATACCACTTACTGAGTTTTGTGAGATATGCCTGATTCCCTCTGATGGGGAGTTGAGGGAGCCTCGCCTGAGGAGTTCGAGGACTTCCTTCTCACTTTGACTGTGGGAGAATTTAGGGGTGTGTCGAAGGCCCGAGTCAGTAGTTTACATTTTCCTGCTGTTCACTACTTTGGTTTTTTTGTAGGGAAATGTTTGACTGACAGGGAGGAAGGTGGTACGCTCAGTGCCCCTGATCTTGCCATTTTACGCCGTGCGCTTTATGGCGATAACACTTTTAGCTTGGGAGCTATCATTGCACGCCGCTTGCACACTAACAGGACTGGGGGTAAAATTCATGGCGGTATTTATGCTACGCGCCTTGCAAAGCGCTTTAACGTTGTTATCCGTCATAATGATTATGTGCTTCCTAAGATTTATGTAGACCAACAGTCCATGATTGATCACCACTTTATTGATGAACCTGAGCCTCCTCACTACATTCGTTATAACTTGGTATTTAGCGAGAGGACTTGTGAGATTATTTCGTTGCCTGCACCTTCTTTGTTTGACTCTCATGCCAGGAACAGATACACCATCCTACCACTAGACATCATTGCTTACAAGAACGAGTTGGCCGCAGCGGAGAACGAGGCCCAGCCTTGGGACGCTCGAGTGCCTCCGCCTAGCCACTTTCCTACTCGACCTGATGGATTTTACGGATGGCACTACACCAAGCTAGGCCAAAAGCCTAAGCTTGGGGGAGTACGTATTTCTCACCGACATTACATTCATGTTCACACATTCATTCCAGTTGTCGGTGTTCATCCTTTTTCATTGTATATCCATGTTCATTTTATTTTCGCTTTCTTCTTGTGTGTTTGAAAACCTTTGAAAATCCAAAAACATTTCAAGTTTCTTTTCGGTTTTTCTTCCTAGTTAGTTAGTTCGTAGTATTAAAAGAAAACCCAAAAAGATTTATCGTTTCTTCTTTTCTTGTTTGTTGGGAGTTCTCCCGTGTGAAGAGTTTTTCTCATTTTTTGTTTTTATTCTTTAATTTGCTTTCTTCAGAAAAACAAAAACTCCAAAAATATTTTAGTGTGTTTCCCTGAATTTCTTTTCTTTCCGTTGAGTCGTCGTAGGGAGAAGACCACGATGAAATTGTTGAGTGGCTATCATATGCTTTGTGGTTGATCTAATGAAGAGCCAATATTACCTTGTCTTCGCCCTTGAATAAATTGTTTGCAGATTCCAGCTTAGTCCACGGCACTCTTGCACTATTATTATTTTCGCATCATTCGGTCATGCAAGTGAAAGGCCATAATGACGATGATTTGATGAAGTGACTGTGGTAAGGGAAGGCTGGTATGAACTCTTTTTATTTTTGTTTTTGTAAATATGTTTAACTCAGTATCCATGATTCAACATATTATGAGTAAGCATGTTTGTGATGACAATTAGAGATTATAGTTGCTCATGCCATGCTTAAGTAGCTAGGAGTGGATAATGATTTATCTTGGATGTCAACATTGCATTAAAATGGTTATGATGTATTATGTTAGTATGGTATCCTCCTCTGAATGTTTCAAGTGGCTTGACTTGGCACATGTTCACGCATGTAGTTGATTCAAAACCAATGCAGCCTTCACGATATTTATGTTCAGGGTGTTTATATCCTACTCATGCTAGTATTCAATGTTAATTATTCTAATGCATGATTATGACCGTCTTCTCTCTCTAGTTGGTCGCTTCTCAATCTATTTGCTAGCCTTCGCCCATACTAAGCGGGAATACTGCTTGTGGATCCACAATCCTTAAACCAAAGTTGTTCCAGATGAGTCCACTATATCTACCTATATGCGGTATTACTCTGCCGTTCTAAGTAAATTTGCATGTGCCACCTCTAATCATTCAAATAAACATCTATTTTGTGTGCCCGTGCCGCTCATGGAGCGACATCGGGTGGTCAATATCTTCCATGCTAAGCGGGTTATTCTCAAGATGAGTGTTTATTCACTTGTCATTGCACAAGAGAGGCTGGTAATTGGGATGCCCAATCCAATAATCAAAATGAAGAAAAATATAATAAGACAAGCTCCCCAGGAAATTTGATCGTTTGGAGGGCACCCGTGAATTCGGCTAGCCATGGGTTGTGTTGGTATGGTGGAGGAGGAGTAAACTTTACCTTTCCACTTGGGAACCGCCGATAATGTGTTTAGCATGGAAGATATTGAAAATCCTCGGTCGTGACATTGACAGGAAAAGTACACCTCTCAAAATTGTTTTCATCTCTGATTTAAGCTTCGAGCTCTAGCACCTCTGCAAATCTCTATTTCCCTCTGCGAAGGGCCTATCTATTTACTTTTATTGTTATTTACTTTTATTGTTGAGTCATCACCTTCTCATTTTAAGCACCAATCCTGAGAGCACTATTGTCATTCTTATGCATTGAGTATAGTTAATGTTGGGTAAACCATGACTGTATCTCTTCTACCCTGAATTACAATGTTTAGTCGCTACTTGAACTTCGGAGGTGCTCTGCATTTATGTTTTGCGGTCTCAGAAAGGGTAGCGAGATACCATGTTATCATATTATATCATGATTGTTTTGACAAATTGTTGGAATTTGAGATATATTATTATTGCTCGCTAGTTGATTATGCCATTGATATGAGTAAATGTGAATTCTAAGTGTTATCATTTGCATGGTTAGTTCATGATCTTTGCCGAAAAATTGGGTGCTATTTAAGCTTATGTACGGATACAAGAACAAAAGAGTTCATAAAAGTTTTTCTGTATCACTTTCAGTTTGTCAACTGAATTGCTTGAGGACAAGCAATGAGTTTAGCTTGGGGGAGTTGATACGTCTCCGTCGTATCTACTTTTCCAAACACTTTTTCTCTTGTTTTGGACTCTAATTTGCATGATTTGAATGAAACTAACCCGGACTGACGCTATTTTCAGCAGAACTACCATGGTGTTGTTTTTGTGCAGAAATAAAAGTTCTTGAAATTGGACGAAACTTTTTGGAGATTTTTTATGGAATAAATAAAAAATATTGGCGCAAGAATCAACTGGAGAGGGGCCACCTGTTGCCTACAAGGCAACAGGGCGCGACCCCTCCTGGGGCGCACCAGGATACCTTGTGGGGCCCACAGGCCTCCGTCTGACCTATTTCCAACGCTATAGATTCTCTTTCCCTGAGAAAAAAATAGGAGACGAAATTTCATCATGTTTTACGATACGGAGCCGCCGCCACCTCCTGTTCTTCATCGGGAGGGCTGATCTGGAGTCCGTTCGGGGCTCTGGAGAGGGGGATTCGTCACCATCATGATCATCAACCATCCTCCCTCACCAATTTCATGATGCTCACCACCGGGTGTGAGTAATTTCTCCGTAGGCTTGCTGGACGGTGATGGGTTGGATGAGATTTATCATGTAATCGAGTCAATTTGTTAGGGCTTGATCCCTAGTATCCACAATGTTCTGAGATTGATGTTGCTATGACTTTGCTATGCTTAATGCTTGTCACTAGGGCCCAAGTGCCAAGATTTCAGATCTGAACCCTCTATGTTTTCATGAAAATATTTGAGTTCTTGATCACATCTGCTAGTTATATGCACTTGTTATTGTTCTGATCCGTAGAGCCTAAAGTGACAATAGTTGGGATACTCTCCGGGGATGACTGTAATTCGAGGAGTTCATGTGTTCACCATGTGTTAGCTTTGTTCCAGTTCTCTATTAAAAGGAGACCTTAATATCCCTTAGTTTCCTTATGGACCCCGGTGCCACGGGAGGGTAGGACAAAAGATGGCATGCAAGTTCTTACTATAAGCACGTATGACTATATACGGAATACATGCCTACATTACATTGATGAATTGGAGCAATTGTGTATCGCTCTAGGTTGTGACTGTTACATGATGAATGTCATCCAACATAATTATCCATCACTGATCCAATGCCTAAGCTTTTCGCATATTGATCTTTGCTAAGTTACTTTCGTTACTGCTGCTGTTACAATTACTACAAAACTGCTACTGTTACTGCTTTTGTTCCTATTGCTATTGTTACTACTATGCTACTAAACACTTTGCTGCAGATATTTAGTTCTCCAGGTGTGGTTGAATTGACAACTCAACTGCTAATACTCGCAAATATTCTTTGGCTCCCCTTGTGTCGAATCAATAAATTTGGGTGAAATACTACCCTCGAAGACTGCCGCGATCCCCAATACTTGTGGGTTATCACATCTCCTCTCCTCTTCGGGGAAAATCCCAACGGAGCTCACAAGTAGCGGTATCTTCTTCTTGGTCGCCACCATCACAATGTTAAACCTCTCGACCTTCTTTTTATTGTTCATGCCGGAGCTCTTGACGCATTCTCCTCCTTCTTCGTTAAGATGTCCTCTAACCTCTCCGTCATCTTGGCCGCCGCCCCTTCTTGCTTCTTACAATAGTTTTCATCAAGTGATCATTTTCCACAATAGTTTTTGGTTCATTTTCATAAGGCACAACCATAGGAACAACATTATTTGGGAGTGATACCTTTTTATCTTTATTTCTCCTTCTTTTCCCTTTCTTCTTCTTCACCACACGAAGAGTGGGTTTAATTAATTTTTCCGAGCCTCTTCTTGGAGGGATTGGTTGGAAAGGAAACTCCCCCTCATCACTTGATATATCATGAGAAACAATAAGAGGGAATTGGGAAATCTTTTCCCTTGCATTATTTGTAATACCATTACTTTTATATTTCATTTGAGTCCATGTCTTTCTATAATTGGCAATATAAGCATTCTCATTGCAATTTACCACACAAAACATATAGATTTCCCTTAGATTAATTTCAATATCCTCTGTGAGAATGAATACTTCAAACCAATTATTTTTATGTGTCAATTCTTCACACCCCAAAAATAGACTAAGTTCATTATAAAGTTCAAGGGTGGTCATTTCATTACAAGGCCATGATTCGATCATGAAAATGCATGCATAAAAAATTAAGATGACCAACTTTATTGCAAAGCGCACAAGTAATGGGATGAAGAGAACATGATTTTCTAGCATAATCATCTAATATCTTAAGCAACTATTTAGTTTTTCCATGCTTATGCTTCTTACAAAATTTATCATCCCTAATTGGCACGTTTTCACAAGGTGTATGCTCTCCACAAAAATTGACATACTTATACGAAACCCTTTTTTTAGAGATTTTTATCACGACTAGTGCAATCATCATTAGTTTTAAATATATTCATGGAAAGCATACTAACAACATTACAATCATTCTTATCATTCAAGGAACTTACACCAAACATTGTGTTAAATTCTTCTTTTAACACTTCATAGCAATTATCAGAATCCATATTTTTAAGAAACACTTCATAGAGATAAAGAATTTGATGCAACTTTACTTCCATTTTTTTATAGTTTTGTTTTATAAACCAAACTAGTGAATAAACAAGAAACTAAAAGATTCAATTGCAAGATCTAAAGAAGGTACCTTCAAGCACTCACCTCCCCGGCAACGACGCCAGAAATAGCTTGATGTCCACTATTCAACTTTATTCTTGTAGACTTTGTTGGGCCTCCAAGCGCAGAGTTTTGTAGGACATCAACAAATTTCCTCAAGTGGATGACCTAAGGTTTATCAATCCATGAGAGATGTAGGATGAAGATGGTTCTCTCTCAAACAGTCCTGCAATCAAATAAAAATAATCTCTAGTGTGACCAACACACCCAATACAATTGTCAGTTGTATAGGTGCACTAGTTCAGCGAAGAGATGGTGATACAAGTGTAATATGGATGGTAGAAATAATTTTTTGTAATCTGAACAAACAAAAGCAGCAAGGTAGCAAGTAGCAAAAGTGGGCAAAACAGTGTCTCAATGTTTGGAGATAAGGCATAGGGTTCATACTTTCACTAGTGCAATCTCTCAACATCATTAACATAATTGAATCACTTGATAATCCCTCAAAGTGCGGCAAAGAATCACTCCAAAGTTTCTATTTCTATCGGAGGAAGTAGGATGAAATCGTGTAGGTAGCAAAACCACCTCAAAGTCGTCTTTCCAATCAATCTATTAAGCCACCCCAAAGTGTCACGAATAGCCCTAGAGATCGTACTACAACAGCACCATATGAAACATACCAATCAACCTTTATGTCACCTAGAATACCCCAATGTCACCACATATATCCGCAAGTTGATTACTAGACATGCATCAAGTGATCTCAAATCCAAAGTATTCAATCCAACATAAGAAACCTCAAAGAGAAGGACTCAATTCACCACAAAAAGGATAGAGGGAGAAGAACATCATAAGATCCAACCATATTGATAAAGGTCATGATACATCAAGATCGTATCCATCAAGAACATGAGAGAGAGGTCAAACACATAGCTACTAGTACAAACCCTCATCCCCGAGGATGAACAACTCACGCATCACCATGGAGGCAGCAAGATTGATGAAGAAGCCTCCTGTGGTGGCTTCCTGATGGCCCACAAGTATAGGGGATCAATCATAGTCCTTTCGATAAGTAAGAGTGTCGAACCCAATGAGTAGCAGAAGGAAATGATAAACGGTTTTCAGCAAGGTATTCTCTGCAAGTGCTGAAAGTGGTAGTAACACATAGTTTGATAGCAAGATAATTCGCAGCAAGTAATGAGTAACAACAGTAAAAAGGTGCAGCAAAGTGGCCCAATCCTTATATTGCAAAGGAGAAGCCAGAAGTACTTCTTATGGTGAGCAAAGCGTTCTCGAGGATACATGGGAATTCTCATCTAGTCACGTTCATCATGTTTAGTTGATTCGTGTTCACTACTTTGATAATTTGATATGTGGGTGGACCAGTGATAGGGTGCTGTTCTTACGTGAACAAACAACCCACTTATGATTACCCCCTCCCACAAGCATCCACAACTACAAAAGAAGAATTAAGATAAATCTAACCATAGCATGAAACATATGGATCCAAATCAGCCCCTTACGGAATAGCGCATAAACTAGGGTTTAAGCTTCGGTCACTCTCGCAACCCATCATCTACTTACTACTCCCCAATGCCTTCCCCTAGGCCCAAACATGGTGAAGTGTCATGTAGTCGACGTTCACACGACACCACTAGAGGAAGAACCACATACACATCATCAAAATATTGAACGAATACCAACTTCACATGATTACTTATAACAAGGCTTCTCCCATGTCCTCAAGAACAAACGGAACTACTCACAAATCATATTCATGTTCAAGATCAAAGGAGTATAATATATGATTAAGGATCTGAACATTTGATCTTCCACCAAATAAACCAATTAGCATCAACTACAAGATGTAATCAACACTACTAGCAACCCACATGTACCAATCTGAGGTTTTGGGACCAAGATTGAATACAAGAGATGAATTAGGGTTCGAGATGAGATGGTGCCGATGAAGATGTTGATGGAGATGAGTCCTCCCACGATGAGAGGAATGTTGGTGATGTCAATGGCTTCGATTTCCCCCTCCTGGAGGGAAGTATCCCCGACGGAATCGCTCCGCCGGAGAGCAAAAGTGCTCCTGCCCAGGTTTTGTCTCGAGACGGCGGCGCTTCATCCGGAAATTCTTCTCTTTATTTTTTCTAGGGAAAATAGCCTTATGTAGCAGAAGATGGGCACCGAAGGCCTTCTGTGGGCCCCATAAGGGGGCATGATGTGCCCAGGGGTAGGGCGCGCCCCTGCCTTGTGGGCTCATGGTTGATCCTCTCCGGTGCTTTTTCCTTCCAGTATTTTTTATATATTCCAAAAATATTCTCCGTAAATTTTCAAGTCATTTGGAGCCCCGGAGAATAGCTATCTCTGTTGTAGCCCTTTTAGGTCCAGAATTCCAGCTACCAGCAATCTCCCTCTTTATGTGAATCTTTCATGTTAATAGAGAAAAGGCATTAGAATTGCATAATCAAGTGAAATATTGATCAAATACATTATAAATAATAGCAAGAAAACATGATGCAAAATGGACGTATCACCCCCCCCCCCCATGACAGGGCGCCGGAAAAGGGCTCCAGATTGGATCACTTCAAAGCAAAGGCTTGCGGCAGCAGAAAAGTTATTCTAGGTTTCCTTCCGGGGGTTTCCCAATTTATAGGATTTTTCAGCGTTGCAATCACGTCAAACAAGTACCGGGGGGCCCACAAGCCTGCCCGGTGCGCCCCTAGGATTGTGGGCCCCTTAGGCCTCTTTTGGCTACCTCTCAAAGCTTCGGGTGTTTCTTATTTTCCATAAAAAAATCCTCGTATATTTTCGTCGTGTTTGGACCTTCGTAGGTATGGATTTTCTGCAAAATATACAAAAAACAGGAACTGGCACTGGGCACTGGACTAATATGTTAGTCCATAAAAAACAATATAAAAGTGCACCAATTGATATAAATATAGCATTAATAATTTATAAATTATAGATATGTTGGATACGTATCACACGCCGCTTTGCATACAACGTCGTTCCTCCTCTCGTCCGTCCACCCCAAACGTACCATCCGCCCCAGCGGAAGTCGACCGTGGGGTTCACTACGTCTGGCTTGTGTTTGGTGAAATGTCCGTGCTATTTTTTGATAATTTTTCTCCCTTCTTTGAATCAATGGATTTGGACATGGATTACTCATACGAGAACCTCGTTGAGTCATCCGACGAGGAGGAGTACGCGAGAAACGTAGATGATGGAGGCGGTCCTTGCAGATGCGGAGTGTGCAGAAGAGCATGTTCTCAATTTCAATGGATCGATCAAGGGTCATCGACTTCTGAATCGGAAGAGGGCACGGGGTCATTTGACGTTGATGGATGACTACTTTGCCTTCGTGCCCTGTTCGCGGACAATTTTTGCCGACACTTTCGGATGCGAAAAAATGTGTTCGATAGCCTCTACAATGGCGTCTGAGCCTACGATGACTACTTCATCTTGAAGAAGGATGCCGTAGGAAGAATTGAATCTCTGGTTACCAGAAGTGCATGACTGCATTCACTACAAAAAAAACACTTCTGTGATGATACGTGTTTGTCACAGTAGGTCACGTTTTCTGTCATGTATGTACATCCGTGACGATTTTATGACAGAATCAATATAGTCATACATGTGTTGTCGTAGAAGTGTTCCAAGACAATACTCAAATTATCATCATGGAAGTGTCCACTTCCATGACGATAAATGGCGCGACATGGAAGTGTTTTCGTCAAGGGTAACCGACATGTGGGATCCACCGTAACGGGTCGCCGTTAAGCTATCGGATTCCGGTTTGGATCCGATAACCCGTTAACAGCCCCGACCAATGGCAATTTTCCACGTGTAAATATCTGATTCGCCAGAGGATCCACCTGTCAGTTCCCCATGGCGACAGATGTCAACCGTCCAGTGGACATGAGTCACCAATGAAACGTCGACACGTGGAACGGCCTAGCATTGGCCCATTTAAGGTAAAAGGGCCGGCCCAGCAAAAGGCCCACAAGATTTCGTCACATACTAATGGGTCGGCCCGTTAACAGTCTGCCTTGTTTTGGGCCAAATTAAGGCCCATATCAGATCCGGCCTGTTGATAGTGTGCCATGTTTTGGGCCAAATTACGGCCCATACAAGATCCGGCCCGTTAACAGCCAGCCATGTTTTCGGCCAATTTATGGCTAGTATCAGATCCGGCCCGTTAACAGCCTGCCAAGTGTTGGCCCAAATTTCGGCCCATATCAGAAATGGCCCGTTAACAGGCACTGTGTTTTTGGGCCCATTGCCGGCCCGATTTGGACTTCGGCCTCTTAAAGGCCCGTTTAACAATTCGGCCCCTTTATTAGTTTCGGCCTGTTAGCAGCCCTTGGTATATTTGGGCCGTTGTCGGCCCGGTTTCAGTTTCGGCCATTTAATGGCCCGTGCTGCATGTGGGCCTATTTCTGGTCTGAAGTGACATTCGAACTCTTAACGGCCCGTAGTCTTCGTGGATACATTTTAGCCCAACCTGACTATCGGCCTGTCAAAGGCCCGTGATATAGTTGGGCCTAATTATGGCCCGCTTTTCATCCGGCCTGCTTACAGCCCATCATGTGACTGGGCCAACCAAGGCCCAATATAAATTTTGGCATGTTAACGGCCCATCATGTCATTGGGCCATTCATGGGCTATGATAGCCTGGCTTAATAGGGATGATAGACTACTCATATCAATAAGGAATTCCTTCTTTTCTGGGAGCCCATTCGAAAAGAACTCCAAAGTTAAGCGTGCTCAGCTTGGAGTAATTTCAGGATGGATGACTGACCGGGAAGTTAGTCCCGGGTGCGCACGAGTGAGGCCAAAGTGCGCAGGAAAGACTAGTATTGATCTATGAGGCCAGTTTAGATCTCGCCAGGAGTAACGACTGCCGGCGAGTGTGTCCGGGGCGTTACAAGTTGGTATCAGAGCCGACCCTCATGGCTACACGGATGTTTGCGAACAGGTGCGTGGTCATGTTGTGCATGACGTTTGTGACCCGTCGTGGCACACGGCATGGCACATGTGTCGGACTAGATGCACAGACATATGTGCCAAGAGGGAACGTTCCTGTGGGCCGACGAGGACGTCGGTTCCTCTGAGTGGTGGTGTATGTGATAGCCTGGCTTAATAGGGATGATAGACTACTCATATCAATAAGGAATTCCTTCTTTTCCGGGAGCCCATTCGAAAAGAACTCCAAAGTTAAGTGTGCTCAGCTTGGAGTAATTTCAGGATGGGTGACCGATCGGGAAGTTAGTCCCGGGTGTGCACGAGTGAGGACAAAGTGCGCAGGAAAGACTAGTATTGATCTATGAGGCCAGTCTAGATCTCGCCAGGAGTAACGACTGTTGGCGAGTGTGTCCGGGGCGTTGCATGGGCCGACGTATATTTCGGCCTACTGTCGGCCCGTTAATTGTTCGGCACAATTCAGCCCAATCTACTTTTCAGCCTGTTAAAAGCCCATTGTATTTTTTGGCCCATGTAAGGCAAGCGGTTTACTCGGCCTATTAATGGCCCGAAACTAATAGTGGGCCAGTTTACGTCTAGGCCAGATAATGGCCCGAGATGATTGTGGGCCCACATTTCGGCCCATTTATAGGGATAGGTGGGCCAGCTAGTTTACTACCATAATTTTTTTATATAAACCTAACAATTTGGCCCATTGCTCTCGATCAAAGCTTACGGCCTTTTCAGAGAGTGACGACAGCATATACAATAAATAAATTACAGCATCATGACGAAGAATTAACGTAGACTATACAACAAAGAATTTACGGCACATTACATCCACTGGGCATTAAAGTTCGCCGCCAGTGATAATAAAGCGCAACTAGACAGCAGATTACATACACTGGGCATCAAAGGTCGTCACCAGTGCTAATAAACACGCTGAGAAAATAATATACAGAACCGACAGCACTTCAACACAGTTCAAGAAAGGTTAGCCCTGCCCGGGAGCTGCAGCGCAAGCAGCTGAGCAAGCTGATGAGACTGCACTTGTTTGACGCTTATATCTTCCAACTCTAGTTGCATAGCATCAATAGACGTCCTGTACTTTTGGTTAATCTTCCATAGAGATTGGAGTTCCAATAGGAGTTGAGCTGAAGCATGTCTTTCTGCTTGAATTTGATACTGAAGAAGTCGAACAGATCCAGGCGGCGACTTCATCGAGCTTGTGTCACTGCTATTAGCGAGTAACTTCGACACTACATAAAGACATGACTTTGGGGTTGTATCGCTATCCCCAAGATGTGTTGCCTTCTTCCCTGCAATATATGTTAGAGGGACAAGCAATGGGTTTGTCTCACTATCATTGTGGCAATTCTTCCTGGCGTCAGAGATATCACTCTAAAAGACAAACAAGAAAACAGATAACAGGTTTTGCACGTATAAGCATCAGTGCTGTCAATTCATCCCATTTCTTATGGGCAAATAAAGAGACATGGTTTGAAATAGCATTAACATCGTATGGCATTGTTCATAGTAAACACATGGCAGGAAATGGCATTGTGCAGGAATGGCCAGCTTCACCACACCACCGGATTACAGATCAAGAACACAAGCATACATGCGGTGCTAAAGAACGTATAAGCATCAATGGCTAGTGTGCTGTCAATTAATCCCATTTCAGATTGGCAAATAAAGAGACACAATTTAAATAACATTAACAAATATGGCATAGTTCATAGTTAAGACATAGCAAGATATGACATTGTGCTGGAGTGGGTAGTTTCACCATGATACGTCTCCAACGAATCTATAATTTATGAAGTATTCATGCCATGTTTATAACAATTATATATGGTTTTGGTCTGATTTGATTAGAACTAACCCGGCCTGACGCTGTTTTCAGCAGAATTGCCATGGTGTTATTTTTTGTGCAGAAATAAAAGTTCTTGGAATTGGATGAAACTTTTTGGAGATTTTTTATGGAACAAATAAAAAATACTGGAACCAAGACCCACTGGAGGGGGACCACCCAGTGCCCACGAGGCACCAGGGCGCGCCACCCCCCCCAGGCGCGCCCTGGTACCTCGTGGGGCCCACGTGGCTCCGTCTGACGTGATTCCAACACTGAAAAATCCTATATATTCAGAAACCCCCAAAATTTAACCTAGATGAGTTTTTACGCCGCCGCAAGCCTCTGTACCTCCACGATCTCATCTACAGCCCTTTTCTGGCACCCTGCCGGAGGGGGGGAAGCATCACCGGAGGCCATCTTCATCATCCCGGTGGTCTCCATGATGAGGAGGGAGTAGTTCACCCTCGGGGCTGAGGGTTTGTACCAGTAGCTATGTGTTTGATCTCTCTCTCTTGTGTTCTTGAGATGGCATGATCTTGATATATCGCAAGCTTTGTTGATATAGATGAAAAGTATGAACCCTAGGACTTGTTTCTAAGCATTGCAATACCGTTTTTATGCCCGTTTACTTTTTGCTACCTTGCTGTTTTTATATTTTCAGATTACAAAAACCTATATCTACTATCCATACTACACTTTTATCACCATCTCTTCGCCGAACTAGTGCACCTATACAATTTACCATTGTATTGGGTGTGTTGGGGACACAAGAGATTTCTTGTATTTGGTTGCAGGGTTGCTTGAGAGATACCATCTTCAACCTACACCTCCCACGGATTGATAAACCTTAGGTCATCCACTTGAGGGAAAATTGCTACTGTCCTACAATCCTCTGCGCTTGGAGGCCCAACACGAGTCTACAAGAACAAGTTGTGTAGTAGACATCAAGCTCTTTTCTGGCGCCGTTGTCGGGGAGGTGAGTGCTTGAAGGTATATCTTTAGATCTTGCAATCGAATCTTTTAGTTTCTTTTTTATCACTAGTTTGGTTTTATAAAATGAAAAATACAAAAAATGGATTTGAGGTTGCCTCATATTATTCGTCTTTATCATGTCTTTCTTGAAAATGATGAATCGGAAAATTGTGCTCAATTGATAGAAGAAGAATTCAATAAAATGTTTGGCATAAAATCTTTGAATGATGAGCATGATTGCAATGTTGTTAGTATGAATTCTATGAGTATCCATGATGCTAGTGATATGCAAGGCCACAAGCTTGGGGATGCTATGTTTGATGAAGATGATATTTTTAGTCCCCCAAGTTTTGATGAGAAAATTTATTATGATGATTGCATGCCTCCTATTTATGATGATTATATTGATGAAAGTGGATTTGGAGATGCCATGAATTTATTTAGTGATGATTTCACTATTTTGGAAGAGGTTTCAATTGACTATGATAACAAAGTTGCTATCTATGATGATTATTGTGATGACATGTATGCTATAAAGAGTAATGATAACTATGAAACTTGTCATCATGATTTTTATTTTCAATTGGATTATGCCAATCAAGTATCTCATGATAGTTATTTCATTGAGTTTGCTCCCACTATTATGAATGAGAAGAAAATTGCTTATGGGGAGAGAAGTAAAATTGCCAAGTAAAACCTTTGGGATAGTGTGGATACTTGTTGATTCAATTCTGTGCAAAAACAGGAACTTTTGCCTCCAGTGTTTAATTTCCCAGATTTTAATGGTGTGTCAAAAAATTCTGAAATTTTTACACAGTATTTATATGAAATTTTTTGACGTTGTCCTAATTGTTCATAATTTTTAGAATTCCAGAAGTATGGTAATTGATCAGATCATTACAGACTGTTCTGTTTTTGACAGATTCTGTTTTCAATGCATAGTCTGCTTGTTTTAATGTTTCCATAGCTTATATTATGAGATATAAATTGTGGAAATGATAGAATACAGTAGGAATTATATGGGAACAAATGTGAATCTTGTCTTGGACAGTACCTAAGTGATGGTTTATTCTTTATCATACGAACCGTTCTCAAGAAGTTCCGTTAAGTTTTGTGTGATTGAAGTTTTCAAGCTTTGGGTGAGATGACGATGGATGAAGGTATAAGGAGTGGCAAGACCCTAAGCTTGGGGATTCACAAGGCACCCCAAGTTAATATTCAAGGAAGACCCAAGCGTCTAAGCTTGGGGATGCCCCGGAAGGCATCCCCTCTTTCGTCTTAATCCATCGGTAACCTTACTCGGAGCTATATTTTTATTCGTCACATGATATGTGTTTTGCTTGGAGCATAATTTTATTTTGTTTGTGTTTGCTTGCTGTTACTTAGAGTCATGTTTTTTATCTTTTATTTCAATAAAAATGTCAAGTATAGCCTTTACCATGCTTATTTTGCAAGTTCATGAGTTGCTGTTTCAAAACAGAAAGTTTGCTGCTATTGATTAAATTGCCTAGAAATGTCAGAATGTGATAAAATCTTGAAATTTTGATACAGTCAACTTTGATAAATTATTTCCAGTGTGGTAAATTTTCAGAATTTTTTGAGTTATCTAAGTATGGATTCTTAATTATCCTGTACAAACTGCCCTGTTTAAGCAGATTGCTGTTATGTTTGCATTGTTTGCATATGTTGGCTTGTTTAATGATTCTATTTGAGGATTGGAGTATTAAATATGCAGAGGTATTTAGTATTAAATGTTTAATTATAATTTTTGTGATTTGCTACAGTAGAGAATGTCGAGGTTTTGAGTGGATTTATACTAACATATCTCACAAGTTCTTGTCAAGTTTTGTGTGGATGAAGTTTTTGAAACTTAGGGAAACTACTATATGAGAAGAATTAACGAGACACAAGAGTTCAAGCTTGGGGATGCCCAAGGCTCCCCAAGTTAATATTACAAAAAGTATCAAGCATTCAAGCTTGGGGATGCCCCGGTAGGCATCCCATCACTTTTCTTCATCAACTATCAGTTAGTCTCGATTGAACCCAAGTTTTTACTCGTTCACATAATGTGTGCTATACTTGGTTGTGTCTTTGTTTTGCTTGCTGTTTGAATAAAATAATAAGATCTGAAATTTTTGAATGAGAGAGAGTCCTCACATAGATACCTATTTACTTAATTGTTTCACTACTCATTGATCTTCGCTTATATATTTTGGATTAGTTTGTCATTAAGTCTCATGCTTCACTTATATCTTTTTGAGAGTTAATAATAGTAATGGTAATTTGCACAAGATATGAATTTGGTCCCAAGATGATGAATATTCGAGAGGGATATAATAAAAACTTTCATATAGATCATTGGACATGATAAGTGTGATTCCTTGCAATAAAAATAATGAAAGCGATCATATGCTAATCTTATGGAAAGTAATGACATTACATAAAGAAAAGTATAAGTGGTAAAATTTATTGGAGGTTAACAAGCATAGCATTAGTCAATGATGCAATTCATGAAAAAGTTAATAAGGGAAGAGAAGATTCACATGCAAATATACTATGTTGGACATCTTTTATGATTGTGAGCCCCCATTAAGTATTTTATGTCAAAGTGTTGACGTTGGACAAGGAAGACAACGTAATGAATTATGTTTGTTAATATTCACATAGAAGTTATATTGTTATAGATCCTCCAACATGTGGTGCTTGCCCAATATCTTTGCTAGCCAAAAATCCGCACCAAGTAGAGATACTACTTGTGCATCCAAAACCCTTAAACCCAGTTTCTTCCCATGAGTGTCCACCATATCTACCTATGGATTGAATAAGATCCTTCAAGTAAGTTGTCATCGGTGCAAAAAGAAATAAAAATTGCCTCTAAATATGTCTGAACTTTTATTGTAAGGGAAATAAGCGTTGTACGAACTTGTGATGGTAAAGAAATAAAAGCGACGGACTGCATAATAAAGGTTGCTATCACAAGGGGCAATATAACGTGACGTTCCTTTGCATTAAGGGCTTGTGCATCCAACAACAAAAAGCGCATGACAACCTCTGCTTCCCTCTGCGAAGGGCCTATCCTTTACTTTTATGTATTTACTTTTTATGCAAGAGTCAATAGTGTTCTCCTCTACTTCCTTTTTATTTTTCTCTTTTGCAAGCATCATGTGGTGGGGAAAGACCTAGGCACATATATCCAGTTGGATATGAGTGATCATGAGTTATTATTGTTAACATCACCCTTGAGGTGAATAAGTTGGGAGGCGAAATCACAAGCCCCTATCTTTCTATGTGTCTGGCTGAAACTATTGCTCCATATATATGTCGTGAGTGTTAGCAATCATAGAAGACTAAATGATGGTTGAGTATGTGGACTTGCTAAAAAGCTCCGACATGAGACCCTTCCTGAAAATATAATGAATTGCAATTGCATTGTTGGCTAGAATAGTTTGTTAGTTTCCAAGAAAGTTTATGCCTTATACTTCATTGTTGTGATGAAATGTTACTTGCTCATGAGAAGTTTTATGATAATAAATATTGCTGTTATAATAATGATCTTGATTTGAATCATTCAAGTCCAATGTCCATGCAACAAAAGAAAAGATTATATGATGATTATGATATGTAGCATTCCACATCAAAAATTCTGTTTGCTACTTTATCATGATGACTTTTATGAGAAAAAGTTGATGTTATGATGCTAGGAAAAGTGATTGAAATTATCATTGATCAAACTTATGCACTATGCCAGCATTCATACTTCATAAATTATTTCTTTTATCATTTACCTCCTCGAGGACGAGCAGGAATTAAGCTTGGGGATGCTGATACGTCTCCAACGTATCTATAATTTATGAAGTATTCATGCCATGTTTATAACAATTCTATATGGTTTTGGTATGATTTGATTAGAACTAACCCGGACTGACGCTGTTTTCAGCAGAATTGCCATGGTGTTGTTTTTTTGTGCAGAAATAAAAGTTCTTGGAATTGGATGAAACTTTTTGGAGATTTTTTATGGAACAAATAAAAAATACTGGAACCAAGACCCACTGGAGGGGGGCCACCCAGTGCCCACGAGGCAACAGGGCGCGCCACCCCCCCCAGGCGCACCCTGGTACCTCGTGGGGCCCACGTGGCTCCGTCTGACGTGATTCCAACGCTGAAAAATCCTATATATTCAGAAACCCCCGAAAGTTAACCTAGATGAGTTTTTACGCCGCCGCAAGCCTCTGTACCTCCACGATCTCATCTACAGCCCTTTTCCGGCACCCTGCCGGAGGGGGGAAAGCATCACCGGAGGCCATCTTCATCATCCCTGCGGTCTCCATGACGAGGAGGGAGTAGTTCACCCTCGGGGCTGAGGGTTTGTACCAATAGCTATGTGTTTGATCTCTCTCTCTCGTGTTCTTGATATGGCACGATCTTGATGTATCACGAGCTTTGTTGATATAGATGAATCATATGGAGTTTTCCCCTCTCTATCTTCTTGTGACGAATTGAGTTTTCCCTTTGAAGTTTTCTTATCGGATTGAGTCTTTAAGGATTTGAGAACACTTGATGTATGTCTTGCATCTGGATTTCTGTGGTGACAATGGGATATTCGGTTGAGTCACTTGATGTATGTTTTGGTGATCAACTTGCGGGTTCCGTGACCTTGGGGATTTATGCATAAGGGTTGGCACACGTTTTCGTCTTGACTTTCCGGTAGAAACTTTGGGGCACTCTTTGAAGTTCTTTGTGTTGGTTTGAATAGATGAATCTGAAATTGTGTGATGCATATCGTATAATCAAACCCGTGGGTACTCGTGGTGACATTGGAGTGCCTAGGTGACATTAGGGTTTTGGTTGATGTGTATCTTAACGTGTTATTCTAGTACGAACTCTAGGGCTGTTCGTGAGAATTAATGGGGATTGCTCATAAGATTGATCGGGAAGGATAACTTTGTGGTGGTTTCGTACCCTACAACAATTTCTTAGTTTGTTCTCCGCTATTTATGACTTTGGAGTGAACTCTTTGTCGCACGTGAGGGATTTACATATGATTCAACTATGTCAACAATGTTACCGTGGAGTGAACTCTAGGGCTGTTTTTATGCCCGTTTACTTTTTGCTACCTTGATGTTTTTATATTTTCAGATTACAAAAACCTATATCTAGTATCCATACTACACTTTTATCACCATCTCTTCGCCGAACTAGTGCACCTATACAATTTACCATTGTATTGGGTGTGTTGTGGACACAAGAGAGTTCTTGTATTTGGTTGCAGGGTTGCTTGAGAGATACCATCTTCAACCTATGCCTCCCACGGATTGATAAACCTTAGGTCATCCACTTGAGGGAAAATTGCTACTGTCCTACAAACCTCTGCGCTTGGAGGTCCAACACGAGTCTACAAGAACAAGTTGTGTAGTAGACATCACACCACACCCCTGGATTACAGATCAAGAACACAAGCATGCATGCACTCTAAAGAAGATCACTTGCTCTGTTTAGTTTCATTTACATGGTATGAATAAGGAACTTGGTTGTACAACTAAAAACTGAAATTGAGAAGGACAAACTTATGTTTATGAACTTCTTCATAAGAAACTTTAAACATGCAATTTGATGCAAACGCGAAAAATAAATAGCAGAGCAGTCTTGCGTATCCAAATATGCTCAACAAAGTTTGAAGGCTAGAGATGGACAAACTTACATTAGTAGTGAAGACCGGCTCTATAAAGCCCTTGTCCATGCTGATGGGGGGGGGCAATTGTGGCGCCCCCGGCCCGACCATGCACTAATCATACACGCAAATGTGCACGATCACGCCCAGGGACTCACGGAAAGATATCACAACACAACTCTAGACACAAAATATAATAATACAAGCTTTATATTACAAGCCAGGGGCCTCGAGGGCTCGAATACAAAAGCTCGAGTTACACAAGCGTCAGCGGAAGCAACAGTAGTATCTGAGTACAGACACAAAGTTAAATAAGGGTGCCTTAAGAAGGAAAAAACAAACAACGACTCTGATCGAAAGAGGCAAGGCCTCCTGCCTGGAAGCCTCCTAAACTACTCCTGGTCGTCGGTCTCCACATAGTAGTAGGCATCATCAAGGTAGAAGCAGTCGTCGACGGGATCAACTGGCTCCGGGGCTCCATCATCTGATCGCAGCAAACGGGTATGGGGAAAAGAAGGCAGCAAAGCAAACGTGAGTACTCATCCAAAGTACTCGCAAGACTTACATCAGATCTAATCTACATATGCATCGGTATCAAAGGGAAGGGTCTGTATCTGTGGACTAGACTGCAGAAATGCCAGAATAGAGAGAAGGCCTAGCCTATCGAAGACTAGCATCTTCAGCGTCTTGCAGCATTAGAAGAGTGCAGATTAGTTGCATATAATAAAGTAACGAGCATGTAGTAGCAAAGCCTAGAGATCCTTCCTTGACTCCCTGCGAGAAAACAATCCCGGAGCTTACAAATAAAGTAACAAGCATGTAGTAGCAAAGCCTAGAAATCCTTCCTTGACTCCCTGCGAGAAAACGATCCCGGAGCTTACAATTAATCCTGTTACCGTGGACACGGCTATTCGAATAGATAACTTCCCTGCAGGGGTGCACTACTGTTACCCAACACGCTCGATTAACTCTGGCCGGGCACACTTTTCTCGGTCATGCCCGGCCTCGGCTGATCGACATGACGTAGTCCTACCTAGGCTCAGCAGAGAGGTCCCCACCGGTCTACATCCTAAGCGCTCAGTGGTCTTGGGCCTATCGCCCTTTGCACTCCGGGTCGTTGCGTGGGTGAACGGGACCAAGCACCACCTTTCTCCTGGATGGCACCTGCCCGAACGCGCCGCAATGCTGAACTGGACGTCTGACAGAGTTTCGGCTGATACATACGGCGTAGAGGGCCCCATTAAACCATTATCCCACGTGGTGGTAGTGCGTATAGGCCAGTGGCCAACTCAGATCAAATACCCAAATCCGTTAGTGAATTATTAGGAGCTCGCGGTGACGATCAGTACTCCTGTCGCCCCATATCCAGGAAGTGCAACAAGGGTCGGGCCCATCCCTCTCTAGGGCGGTCTCTGCCTACCCGGCCGCGCCTCGTAATTATCTCGCGGGTAACCTCCAGGTCAACCCGACTTAACATTTCCCGCGGGTACCCCTCGGGGTCGACCCGCCTGCAACACAGGTCTGAGGTAAAAGTCATAGTAATCGTGCGTCCAAAACATCAAGGGGAATCTGAGGAATCACCCTCGATGGATTCCTACTCGATGTAATCCGTTAAGGAGAACCAGGAGGAATCACCCTCGATAGTCCCCACTTGAGGGGTTGCACGACAGAGTCATCATCGGGAAGGGGAGAGCGAGAAATCACCCTCTGCAATCACCATCGATGTGCTATACTACAGGGATATCATCAGGAGTGCAGTACGAGGTATCACCCCTGACACTCGATAGTAGCCCTGCAGAGTCGAACAACTAAGGGGGTGTGCGGTGATGTGACGGTCTCTGCACATCGATCACAAAGATCAAGGCACTGGTAACAAGGCGGGGCAACAGGGACAAGGGTGAGGGCTCACTGATGGATCACTAACCAACCTATTCTAAGCAGTTTAGGATGACAGGTAAAGTAACAACAGCAGGTTACAAAAACAAGCTATGCATCAGAATAGGAGCAATCAATTACAGTAGCAAATTCTAATGCAAGCACGGGGAAGAAAGAATGGGCGATATAGGAATGATCAAGGGGGTTTTCTTGCCTAGAAGCTCTGCAGGCGAAAAGGAATCTTCAACGGTGTAGTCGATCACAGGGGCAACGTCGGTCTCGGAGTCTACCGAAGAGTAGAGGGGGAAGAAACAGTAAATATAATGCAAACAAATGCACACAGATGCTTGGCATGGCAATAGGCTGTGCTAGGGTGCCCTAACGCAGAGCTAGGTATTTTAAACGGAGCGGGAAAATATCCGGGAATATTTTCCCAGCTCCGGGCAGTTATAGGTATATTGAACCGGGAGGGAAAGTTCCATGTTCATCTAGTTAGGAGTGATGGTCAAGCATTTTTATCACATATTCAGATTCTTCATATTTTTCTGATCATTTTTCATATATAAATTATTTTCATCCGAGTTACGGTTTATTTTATATGATTTTTCAAAGTTTAAATGATTTTCTGGAATTTCTGGATTTAATTTAATTCGAAATTGTATAGAAAAATGCTAAATACACCAAGCACAGTGTACACAGAAGTGTACACAGTGGCTGACAGGTGGTGCCAGTTGACTAAGTCAACTGCCCAGTCAGCACCCACTCAGCAGAGGCTGATATGTGGGTCCCAGTGCTGAGTCAGCAGCTGACTGGGTCAACCCTATCCACTATAACAGTGCCAGGGTCCCCACATGTCATACACAGTAGACTTAATTAGGTTATTTTTATTAAGCAGAGTTAATTTAAAAGGTGGGCCCGGCCTGTCGGTGGTTGTTAACGTGTTAGTTAGTGATCCAATTAGTCCCTAAACTAAGTGCTACAGTACCAGGTCCATCTGTCAGCGAGTATTAGCGCTGGTGATTAGTGCCAGAGGCTGACACGTGTCACCCCGAAGTTTAAACTCTGGCGCGCGCGCCGACGTGACTCCGACGAGCAACAGTGAGGCCGGCGACGCTCGGATTCGGCGCACAGGGGGCCATTTGGCCCGGGGTTTGGTCCAACGGGACGGGCGTGACGCGCCGCGTCCGATTGTGGTCGTGGATGGCACGGGGGTGGCCGAAGTCGACTGCTACAACGACGGCAGGCGGCGGTGGTTTCGGGAGCTTCACGGGGACGGCAATGCGGGGCTGCAACGACCCTTCTAAGCACCTAGGCGGCATCTAGGGAGCACTAGGAGCACGACGGCGCCACTGGTGCAAGCAGAGGAGCACGGGAGCACGTGGCTGGCCGGCCATGGCGGACGGCGGCTCGGGCAAGGCAAGAGCGACGGCTAGAGGACACGGGGAAGGGGGGAAAGGGGTCGAGGAGGAGCGTGTGCTCACGGCGATCCTGTAGGGAAGGGCAGCGGGCTCGGGGAGGCGCTGGAGAGGACGCACGGTCGCCGGCGATCTCGGCGGCCAAAGCTCGAAGAAGAGGTCGAGGACGTCACTGCGGGGCTCGTCCGGTCGCGAGGTTTTACGGAGAGGCGTGGCCGACGGAGGCGGAGCCCGTGGACAGGTCGCGGTGATGGGTGGTCACCCGTGGTCGCGAGCTTCAGCGGGTTCGCCCGTGGCGGCGTTCGGGACGAGCGAGGCAGAGAGGGGCAAGACGAGTGGGAGCAGGCTAGGGTTGGCAGGGAGGCGCACGAGGGTTAGCAGGCGACCGCGGTGCTGTAGCCGCGCGCTGTCGAGCGCGCGTGAGAGGGGGGCAATGCGCGCGCGCGTCTGTGGTCGACAGCGAGGGGAGTGAGCAAGAGGTTGAAGGAGGTGCGGGGTGGGCTGGGCCTGGGTGCTGTGTACTAAGGCCCAGTGCCAGGGGGCCTTTTTCCTTTTTCTTATTTTTGCCTTTTCTGTTTTACTTATTGCTTCTATTTTCCATTTTCTTCAGCCATTATTTGACTTTTTGTAAATTATGCAAGTGGTCAAAACAAATATTAGGCATTGTTGAGCACTGCCACAAAAAGTTTGAGGCTCATTTGAATTAGTTTGAAATTTGCATTAAAAGAAGGGATTAAAAGAATTGTTTTGGGTATTGTTTTTGGATGTTAGTGTCAATTTGGAACTTCAAATAATGTTGGTTTTATTTTTATAATTGCTTTGAGATTATTTGCAACATTATGAACTATTTTGTTTAATTATTTGAAGAAGTTTTTATTTGACTTGCATTTTGAATTTTAAATTGAAGTTGAATTATTTCCTATTGCAATTTAATGAAAAGGATCATGATGACATGGCACATTATTTAGCTTAATGACAGGGTCAAGATCTGCGGATGTTACAAATCTCCCCCACTAAAAGAAATCTCGTCCCGAGATTTAAGAGGTGGGGTAAGGGGTATCTTCGGGATCAAGGATGTACAGGAGAGTCAGGTTTTGATCCTGTGGAACTGTGGTTAGTGTGGGTTAAAAGTCGGTACCAAGGGCGAGGGACGAAGAGAACAATTTTCCCACTCGTTAAGACAAGGCGGAACAATAGGCAAAGTTCTCATCCACCGTCGGTTACCTGAATGCCAACATCAATAGTAACACGGTGTTTCCGACTGAGTGGTACACCGAGGTGTTTGTATAAGTAGGGAATCATTACTACTTAGATAAAAGCTAGGTTACAAGAAATGTTAAACTGACCAATGGAAAGGAAAATGTGATGGTCATATTAAGCAGACCAATGGAAAGGAATAATTGCAGACAATCCAACTCTCCGGGTGAATGTGAGCACGAGAACCTAATGTGAGTGTTAGCAAAACTTTAACCCAAATAGAAGATAGATTAGAATACTAGAGTAAAGAAGAGGAATAAAAGATCATAATCCCATCCATTGGCGATGTGGGCCCATAAGCCACACAGCCATGTTAGTAAAACAGTTTTTGAAAAACTAGACTCAACTTCGGCCAAGGATTTGGAAAGGGGGATTCCTACAGGCAGTCGGCTCTGATACCAGCTTGTGGCGCCCCCGGCCTGACCGTGCACTAATCATACACGCAAATGCGCATGATCAAGCCCAGGGACTCACAGAAAGATATCACAACACAACTCTAGACACAAAATAAAATAATACAAGCTTTATATTACAAGCCAGGGGCCTCGAGGGATCGAATACAAAAGCTCGAGTTACACAAGCGTCAGCGGAAGCAACAGTAGTATCTGAGTATAGACACAAAGTTAAATAAGGGTGCCTTAAGAAGGCGAAAACAAACAACGACTCTGATCGAAAGAGGCAAGGCCTCCTGCCTGGAAGCCTCCTAAACTACTCTTGGTCGTCGGTCTCCACGTAGTAGTAGGCATCATCGAGGTAGAAGCAGTAGTCGACGGGATCAGCTGGCTCCGGGACTCCATCATCTGATCGCAGCAAACGGGTATGGGGAAAAGAAGGCAGCAAAGCAACCATGAGTACTCATCCAAAGTACTCGCAAGACTTACATCAGATCTAATCTACATATGCATCGGTATCAAAGGGAAGGGTGTGTATCTGTGGACTAGACTGCAGAAATGCCAGAATAGAGAGAAGGCCTAGCCTATCGAAGACTAGCATCTTCAGCGTCTTGCAGCATTAGAAGAGTACAGATTAGTTGCATATAATAAAGTAACAAGCATGTAGTAGCAAAGCCTAGAGATCCTTCCTCGACTCCCTGCGAGAAAGCGAACCCGGAGCTTACAATTAAAGTAACATGTATTCAGTTCAAGTTGTAGTAGATCGGGATACAACACTGAGCGTCCCGTTACCGTGGACACGGCTATTCAAATAGATAACTTCCCTGCAGGGGTGCACTACTGTTACCCAACACGCTCGATTAACTCTGGCCGGACACACTTTTCTCGGTCATGCCCGGCCTCGGCTGATCGACATGACGTAGTCCTACCTAGGCTCAGCAGAGAGGTCCCCACCGGTCTACATCCTAAGCACTCAGGGGTCTTGGGCCCATCGCCCTTTGCACTCCGGGTCGTTGCGTGGGTGAACGGGACCATGCACCACCTCTGTCCTGGATGGCACCTGCCCGAACGTGCCGCAATGCTGAGCTGGACGTCTGACAGAGCTTTCGGTTGATACATACGGCGTAGAGGGCCCCATCAAACCATTATCCCAAGTGGTAGTAGTGCGTATAGGCCAGTGGCCAACTCAGATCAAATACCCAAATCCGTTAGTGAATTATTAGGAGCTCGCGGTGACGATCAGTACTCCTGTCGCCCCGTCTCGAGGAAGTGCAACAAGGGTCAGGCCCATCCCTCTCTAGGGCGGTCTCTGCCTACCCGGCCACGCCTCGTAATTATCTCGCGGGTAACCTCCAGGTCAACCCGACTTCACATTTCCCGCGGGTACACCTCGGGGTCGACCCGCCTGCAACACAGGTCTGAGGTAAAAGTCATAGTAACCGTGCGTCCAAAACATCAAGGGGAACCCGAGGAATCACCCTCGATGGATTCCTACTCGATGTAATCCATTAAGGAAAACCAAGAGGAATCACCCTCGATAGTCCCCACTTGAGGGGTTGCACGACAGAGTCATCATCGGGAAGGGGAGAGCGAGGAATCACCCTCTGCAATCACCATCGATGTGCTATACTACAGGGATATCATCAGGAGTGCAGTACGAGGTATCACCCCCAGCACTCGATAGTAGCCCTGCAGAGTCGAACAACTAAGGGGGTGTGTGGTGATGTGACGGTCTCTGCACATCGATCACAAAGATCGAGGCACTGGTAACAAGGCGGGGCAACAGGGACAAGGGTGAGGGGTCACTGATGGATCACTAACCAACCTATTCTAAGCAGTTTAGGAAGACAGGTAAAGTAACAACAGCAGATTACAAAAACAAGCTATGAATCAGAATAGGAGCAATCAATTACAGTAGAAAATTCTAATGCAAGCACGGGGAAGAAAGAATGGGCGATATAGGAATGATCAAGGGGGTTTGCTTGCCTGGAAGCTCTGCAGGCGAAAAGGAATCTTCAACGGTGTAGTCGATCACAGGGGTAACGTCGGTCTCAGAGTCTACCGGAGAGAAGAGGGGGAAGAAGCAGTAAATATAATGCAAACAAATGCACACAGATGCTTGGCATGGCAATAGGCTGTGCTAGGGTGCCCTAACGCAGAGCTAGGTATTTTAAACGGAGCGGGAAAATATCCGGGAATATTTTCCCAGCTCCGGGCAGTTATCAGTATATTGAACCGGGAGGGAAAGTTCCATGTTCATCCAGTTAGGAGTGATGGTCAAGCATTTTGATCACATATTCAAATTCGTCATATTTTTCTGATCATTTTTCATATATAAATTATTTTCATCCGAGTTACGGTTTATTTTATATGATTTTTCAAAGTTTAAATGATTTTCTGGAATTTCTGGATTTGATTTAATTCGAAATTATATAGAAAAATGCTAAATACACCAAGCACAGTGTACACAGAAGTGTACACAGTGGCTGGTAGGTGGGGCCAGTTGACTAAGTCAACTGCCCAATCAGCACCCAGTCAGCAGAGGCTGACATGTGGGTCCTAGTGCTGAGTCAGCAACTGACTGGGTCAACCCTATCCACTATAACAGTGCTAGGGGCCCCACATGTCATACACAGTAGACTTAATTAGGTTATTTTTATTAAGCAGAGTTAATTTAAAAGGTGGTCCCGGCCTGTCGGTGGCTGTTAACGTGTTAGTTAGTGATCCAATTAGTCCCTAAACTAAGTGCTATAGTACCGGGCCCATCTGTCAGCGAGTATTAGTGCTGGTGATTAGTGCCAGAGGCTGACACGTGTCACCCCGAAGTTTAAACTCTGGCGCGCGCGCCGGCGTGACTCCGGCGAGCAACAGTGAGGCCGGCGACGCTCGAGTTCGGCGCACAGGGGGCCATTTGGCCCGGGGTTTGGTCCTACGGGACGGGCGTGACGCGCCGCGTCCGATGGTGGTCGTGGATGGCACGGGGGTGGCCGAAGTCGACTGCTACGACGACGGCAGGCGGCGGTGGTTGCGGGAGCTTCACGGGGACGGCAATGCGGGGCTGCAGCGACCCTTCTAAGCACCTAGGCGGCATCTAGGGAGCACTAGGAGCACGACGGCGCCACTGGTGCAAGCAGAGGAGCACGGGAGCACGTGGCTGGCCGGCCATGGCGGACGGTGGCTCGGGCAAGGCGAGAGCGACGGCTAGAGGACGCGGGGAAGGGGGGAAAGGGGTCGAGGAGGAGCATGTGCTCACGGCGATCCCGTAGGGAAGGGCAGCGGGCTCGGGGAGGCGCTGGAGAGGGCGCACGGTCGCCGGCAATCTCGGCGGCCAAAGCTCGAAGAAGACGTCGAGGACGTCGCTGCGGGGCTCGTCCGGTCGCGAGGCTTGACGAAGAGGCGTGGCCGACGGAGGCGGAGCCCGTGGACAGGTCGGGGTGACGGGTGGTCACCGGTGGTCGCGAGCTTCAGCGGGTTCACCCATGGCGGCGTTCGGGACGAGCGAGGCAGAGAGGGGCAAGACGAGTGGGGGCAGGCTAGGGTTGGCAGGGAGGCGCAGGAGGGTTAGCAGGCGACCGCGGTGCTGTAGCCGCGCGCTGTCGAGCGCGCGTGAGGGGGGCCAGTGCGTGCGCGCGTCTGCGGTCGACAGCGAGGGGAGTGAGCAGGAGGTTGAAGGAGGTGCGGGGTGGGCTGGGCCTGGGTACTGTGTACTAAGGCCCAGTGCCAGGGGGCCTTTTTCCTTTTTCTGATTTTTGCCTTTTCTGTTTTACTTATTGCTTCTGTTTTCCATTTTCTTCAGCCATTATTTGACTTTTTGTAAATTATGCAAGTGGTCAAAACAAATATTAGGCATTGTTGAGCACTGCCACAAAAAGTTTGAGGCTCATTTGAATTAGTTTGAAATTTGCATTAAAAGAAGGGATTAAAAGAATTGTTTTGGGTACTGTTTTTGGATGTTAGTGTCAATTTGGAACTTCAAATAATGTTGGTTTTATTTTTATAATTGCTTTGAGATTATTTGCAACATTATGAACTATTTTGTTTAATTATCTGAAGAAGTTTTTATTTGACTTGCATTTTGAATTTTAAATTGAAGTTGAATTATTTCCTATTGCAATTTAATGAAAAGGATCATGATGACATGGCACATTATTTAGCTTAAAGACAGGGTCAAGATCTGGGGATGTTACAGCAATTCAAGTAGTTTACCACATAATCTTCTTCATAACCATTGCCTTTATTCTACATTTTGTGAAGCGTAAATATAGATGTGATAATATAGGAACAAATGGAGAATATTTAAGCTAAGATGCAGAGTGATGCTACATAATCAATTAGCTAGAAATGTAAGTACAGCGGTACAGGCAAAAAGGTTCTGACAAGAGCAATGCAGAGCTAAACTTCTTCAGTAGCATTTGTTTTATTCAACATTTTGGTAAGAGTAAATATAGATCTGATAAGGTCCAGAAAATGGAGGGCAAGGGGAAATAAGCTGCAGAGTGATGGTACATGAACAACTAGATGTCAATATAAGTACAGTGATAAAGGACAACTGGTACTTACAAGAACAATGCGGAGCTAAACTTCTTCATAAGCATTGGGTTTATTCTACATTAATGTAAGCATTAATATAGATCTGATAATTTCGAGCGAACAGTGGATAAGCAAGCTATCATGTGCACAGATGTCACATAATCAACCAGGTATGAATGTAAGTACAGCGATACAGGGCAGCAGGTACTAATAACAAGAGCAAAGCAGCGAGCAACATAGTTGCGATATCCTATCGTCCATTTCAAACCATTATTCTTCTTCGAGCAGTTTTCTTGCAAAAGAGATCGGTAAGGCACATGCAGAAATGTAGGAGTTCAAATTGTCATGTGATCTCATAGACAGTACCTCTTCCTGGGGACGAGACTAGTGCATAACAAGGTTTTTCCATTCAATATCTTGCAAATTTAGCATAGGAGACTTCACCAAAATTTCATTTATAGACTTGCCATCAAAGTGTGTTTGCCTCAGGTAACACCAATACTGCTACAATGCGTCCTTGAAAAGCGCAAGCAAGCTTTGGTTGTCATGACTATCCAGATTGACCCTCTCCTATTTAGAAGAATGTAATGTAAATCATTGATGTGTTCAATCAATAGAAAAAAGACAATAATCACCATGAATAATAGCACTTACACGTAAGTGCGACAGGAAGATGTGAAAATGGTGTTTGTCTTCACTATAATCTTCCCATGATGGGAAGATACGCACATGGTTCCTAACAACATTGAAAGCATTGTCTTTTAAACTAGGAATAACTTGAATGGGGTTCCATTCTGCGGAAATTGGGGCACTCTGCAGTTGGAATAGGTCTTTGGCCTATGGATTTGGTGTACTTTTTGCTGGATTGAGATTTTTCTGTGGTACGGCTAGTGCTATGGCAACTGAAATCGGCATACCTTTTGCTGGAGTGCGGTTCCTGTGTGGTGGGGCTAGTGGTATGGCCAGTGGAGTATGGGTACAGTCTGCTGGAGTCGGGCCTAGGTGACGGTGTCCAGGACTAGGGGGTATTAACCTAGTCGGCCCATATTCTTCGGGCTGGGCTAGTGGGCTCTCATTCTCCATAAGATGGACTCCGGAAGCCGTACGCTAGGGACAAGATCAGGACTACATCTGCCGAAGACTTGACGTATACTCCAAGACTCCTCCTACCGCCTCCAGGCCAAGTTACCGACCTTGTAACCTTAGATACCCTACCTGGCATGTATATAAGCCGTGGGGTTTAGCCCTTAGAGGGGACTTTAACACAATCTCATTTGCCTAGCCTTAGAACTAGAACATATCTTACGATCTCGAGGTAGATCAACTCTGTACTAGATACATCTCCATTAATATAAACAAGAGCAGGACATAGGGTTTTACCTCCATCAAGAGGGCCTGAACCTGGGTAAACATAGTCTCTTTGTTCCTGTTACCATCTATCCGAGATCCACAGCTCGGGACCCCCTACCCCGAGGTCTGCCGGTTTCTACACCGACACTGGTGCTTTCATTGAGAGTTCCGATGTGTGATCGCAAAGGATCGATGGCTCATCTGCAGATCAACTGCGGCAATGGCTGTGGGGACGCCTACGTCGCCAACCAGCTTTTTGTGTTCGGCAGCATGATCTTCTGCGCCGACTCGACAGGCCACCTGGCCACCATCGAGAACTATGCTCCCGGTCAGATCGTTACCTTCGGAGGTCTGTAGTACACCACGGACTCCCGCGGTGAGCTTGTCTTATCAGGCTGGACCCCCGGCCGGATTCCGGGTCTGGCAAACACTGGAGGCTCGACCTTGGAACGGATCTCCTTCGAAGACCACGAACCATGCCCCCCAACACCGCCGGGGGCTACGGAGGAACTCCCCTCCCCTCCTCGGATAACCCCGTCGCAGTGCCTGACTTCGACATAGATCAGAGCTCAGCCTTGGACACCAAATCGGGCTTAGAACCGATCCCGGCGGTGGATCTCGAATCCACCCTGCTTCCTTGTACGGGAGAAAACGCATCAGGCATGCCACTACGAATCGACCCGGCCTACGGCCAGACCATGAACCCTGAGGAGCTATCTCACCTCAATGAGATGCTTGACCGGATCCAGAGTTTGTCAATCTCTTATGGCAAGACCTTGGTTTATGACAAGACCGGACTTAAAGTCGACGATCGGGAAATTTACATCCCACCCACCACCCACCTGGTCGGCACTATCAACGATTTAACCGATATGCTAGACTACGACGAGGCAACCGACATGGATGAAGATGTCGACAGCCCTATGGATAACACCTCGCCGCCTACTAACACCGGCAGGTGGAAAGCAACATCCACGTATTATGTGTACATGGTCAACACTCCCAACTCCCCTCCAAGGTGCAGGCGAAGACGCAGAAGGGGTGCTAACGGGGAGCCCAGCGGGAACAACCCTACCGCCGATACGGCAGCCAACGACACGGAAGACCCAGGGGAGGACCCTCAAGCCTCCCCAGAATGCCATGTCGACCCCGAGGGCATCCCCAGGGACTCGGATCCCGACGACCTCTTTGAAGGGGACGATGACAATTATATGCCGGAATCCGAGGAGGATATGAGCCTCAGCACCGAGGCCTTCATAGTCCCCGAAGACCTTGCGGAGCAAGAATGCTTTCGGCGGCGCCTAGTTGCTACTGCCCAAAGCATGAAACGCAAGCAGCACCTGCTGTAGGCTAATGAGGATGCACTTAATGACAAGTGGGTTGAAATACTTTCAGCCGAGCAAGACCTTGAAGAACGGCGCCACAGTGCGCCTAAATCTTATCCACGCAGGCGTTTACTGCCTGAATTTGACGATGAATTAACCGCAGAGGCACCTGATCGCCCCCCTAGAGGACGTGACAGGCCCGCGCGGGAGGATTTCCACAACCAACCAACCCCACGCCGTCATGGCAAGGGCCCTGTGGATTATCTGGACCCTCAAGACGTTCGACGTCGGATAGAGGCAAACCGGGCGCCACCCCGGTCCATTTATGGATCAAGAGGATGCGCTCCGGCCGGGCCTGACGGCTACGACGCCTGGTTGGACAGGAACGGCCGCGCCCGAGATCAAACTTTTACTAGGCTCCCTCCTGACATCCGACATGATACCGCTCGGTTCCGAGGACCAGCCCACCCGATCTGTTTTACAGATAGGGTAATGGAACACCACGGACCCAGCTGTATGGATTGAAGATTTTCTTCTCCATATACACATGGCCATTGGAGATGACCTCCACGCCATCGAATACTTGCCGCTCAAGCTTAAGGGGCCGGCGAGGCATTGGCTGAATAGCCTGCCGCCCCACTCCATTGGAAGCTGGGAGGCTCTTGAAGACGCCTTCAGGGCAAATTTCCAAGGAACCTACGTCTGACTTCTGGATGCCGATGACCTTAGCTATGTCACTTAGCAGCCCGGTGAATCAGCTCGGAAATTCTGGAACCGGTTTCTTACTAAAAAGAACCAGATCATAGACTGCTCAGACGCTGAGGCCATCGCTACATTCAAAAACAACATCCAAGATAAGTGGCTCGCCCGCCAGCTTGGCCAAGACAAACCAAGGACCATGGCAGCCCTAACCTCACTCATGACCCGCTTTTGCGCGGGAGAGGACAGTTGGCTGGCCCGCAGCACTCACGATGGTGAGGCGGGGACCTCGGAGACTCGCGACGCCAACGGCAAGCCTAAGTGCAACAAAAATAAGCGCAGGCATAGAAGCGGTGGAAGCGACACAGAAGATGCAGCAGTCAATGCAGGCTTCACCGGACCTCGATCCAGACAGAAAAAAGCCCTTTAAAGGGAACAAGGATGGACCGAGCCAGCTCGACAAGATCCTGGATCGACCATGCCAAATTCATGGCACTCCAGATAAACCAGCAACCCACACCAACAGGAATTGCTGGGTCTTTAAGCAGGCTGGCAAGGTAGCGACAGAGGGTCAAAGTAAGACCCAAAATCACAGCGAAGACGGGGATGAACCTCGGCGGCCAAACAACGAAGGCCAAAAGAAGTTTCCTAATGAGGTAACAGAGGTAAACATGATTTATGTTATCCACATCCCTAAAAGGGAGAGGAAGCGCGTACTTCGGGACATCTACGCGTTAGAGCCTGTGGCCCCGAAGTACAATCCGTGGTCGGCTTACCCGATCACATTCGACAAACACGATCATCCGACATGCATCGGGCATGGTGGATCGGCCGCACTCGTCCTGGACCAGATCGTCGACGGTTTTCATCTGACGGACGTCCTTATGGACAGAGGGAGCAGCCTCATCTTGATCTATGAAGACACGGTAAGGAAGATGGGGATTGACTCATCTCGGATTAAGCCTAGCAGCACACCTTTAAAGGTGTAGTACCAGGGGTCGAGGCTCGCTGCATTGAAACTGTGTCCCTGGAGGTAGTATTCGGATCACCCGAGGAGCGAGGAGTTAATCTTCGACATCGTACCTTTTCGCAGCGGATACCATGCACTCTTAGGGCGCACCGCATTCGCCCGCTTCAATGCAGTCCCACATTACGCTTATCTCAAGCTCAAAATGCCGGGACCCAACGGTGTTATTACAGTCAATGGTAACACCGAACGCTCTCTCCAGACGGAGCAGCAGACCGCGGCTTTCGCGGCCGAGGTGCAGGCATCCGAGGAGGCAACTCGAGGCGGTAAACGCACCCCTAGCTCTTCGAAGTGTACGTGGGCCATGCCAGTTGACCTCGGACATGCACCTCCCCACCCTAAATAGGGGCACGGGCTCGTTGCGCACTTCCCTCGGGAGGGGTACTACGTCCCCAGGGTGCACAACTTCGCACTAAAAATTCCCTGGGTCGCCGAGGAGCCAAAACAACGGAAACGTCGGGTCGGCTCGACCGAGCAGCGACGAAACCTCGGGCTTACATGTCGGCAGGGTTCTGTCAAAGATCAAGCCAACACTAGCATGCCCATGTGGCTTTAACCACACAACTAATAGCTGCAGACCTCTTCAAAGGGCTCGACCAACGAACGCATCAAGCGCATACTTGGCCGAAGTTGCATGCTATCAATATCAACCCCCGCCATCAACGAGGACGAGCTGGTAAACAGCATGGAGACGCAGACGTGCGGCAGGAAGCGGCCCGGGCTCATAGACCCGATGACAAGATCCGCCCTGCTTTCTTTTAGTTTCTCCTTCAATATCTTTACTCGCATTGTATCTTGTTTAGTTCCTCTCATCAAAAGTTCGGCATGTAAAGCTTGGCCACATGAAATAAAGAAATCGTGCCCATAAAGGTCTTTAACATATTTTCTTACAAGCACTGCCCACGAACCATGAGAACATCTCCAGGATACAATTGCTAAAGGGCCTCGATTTTACACCCTGAAACACAAGTCCTAAGTACTCGGCGTCTCGGATGTTGCATTATATGCATCAGTTTCGAACCTAGATTTTGTTCAA
Source organism: Elymus sibiricus (assembly GCA_039707655.1). Taxonomy (NCBI): domain Eukaryota; kingdom Viridiplantae; phylum Streptophyta; class Magnoliopsida; order Poales; family Poaceae; genus Elymus; species Elymus sibiricus. Next base: position 311,906,791 of record CM077674.1, read on the forward strand.
TAGTTGGGTTGCCCGGCTCCTATGTGTACCCCTTACGTTCTCGACAAATTAGGCTAAGGGTCTAACGGGAGAACCACTGCGATAGTGCCGCCAGTTTAACTGGCAGAGCGCCTCGGTGGAGAAAGCCGAAAACTAACTATCTAGGTAAGTGAAAACTGGTCGGCCATCCGAAGACAGCGTCAAGCGACATGTCGTTACAGATCACCCGTGTTAAATGAAGGGCTTCTTCCTCGAATTGGCCGAGGTGGGCACGGGCATAGACCTCGGATGACTAAGCCGACCACTTCACTTACCGGGGGCTCATCATCAGTCCCCACCGTCAAACTCCTATGACTCAATGAAAGTTATAAAGCCACCATAGTCTGATTGCCTAACCCCTATGTGCACAGATGTGACATCCCCAGATTACTAACAGTAGTTATGCCCATTAATCATGCCAAGTCATCATCATTAAGCCCTATAAAAACAATTAGAGAATAATCCAAATTCAAATTCAAATTTAAAACAAAGTCAAAATTAAAAGTTATCCAAACAGTAGAACTAAATAGTTCATAATTTTGCAAATAATCCGTAAGCAATTATAAAAATAAGATCAACATTTATTGGAATATCTAAGTGACTCTATCATCTTAAAACAGTGGCAAAACAAAAACATTTAATGCCTTTCTAATTAATTAAAATTCAAATGAAATCCTTTTAACTCCAAACAAATTTCTGGTGATAGCTACTATTGCACTGCAATTTTTGGACCAAGCCACCTATTTTACAAAAGTCCAATTGTGCCAAATCTATTTGCAGAAAGTAACCAAAATAAAAACAAATGATAAAAGAAAATAAAAAAATAAAAGGAAAAGCCCCCCCCCCCCACTGGGCCAACCGGCCCAGCTGGCCACCGGCCGGCCCAGCCGCGCCTATAACGCCTCGCCCCTCCCCGAAACCCTAAAACCAAAAATTCCCCCCACTCCCTCGTTCCCGCGCCTCTGGCGCCCGCCGCCGCCGCCGCGTCCTCACCGTCGCCGTCGCCTCATCGCCCGTCGCCATCGTCGTGCGTCGCCACCTCGTCCTCCCCGCCTCCTCCCCGAACGGCATCGTCAAGCCTCGCCGCCCCTCTCCCCTTCACCGTGGGTGAGCCGCGCCCCGTCGCCTCCCTCCCTCTGTTGCCGCACGTCGCCGCCGTCCCCGACCGCTCGCCGCCGTGCGCTCGCCCGCTCCGGCCTGCCCCTCGCCCCGCTCTCTGCCTCGTGCGTTCGCGCGCGCGCTCGCGCGCCCGCCTCCCCGCTCACCGCCTACATCCGAGCCGCGCTCGTGCGCGACCGCTCGGCCGCACCAGCGCCGCTGCCGCTCCGCCGCCGCTGCCTCGCCGCGCACCGCCAGCCACAGCCACGCTCCTCAGCGCCTCCCCTCGTCGCCAGCGTCCGCCCGGCCGTCTGCCCGCAGCCGCGCACGCCCGCTGCCGAACGTGTCCGGCGCCTCCGTTGCCCGCGCGCGCACTGTGGTCACCGGACATGTCCGGTGCCCGAACGGTCATGGACGCGGACATGTCCGGCCCTCTCACTGACCAGTGGGGCCCACCCCCCTGTTTATTGTTTAAACGTAAAAAGAAAAATAATAATAATAAAGAAAATAAGTAAAATAAATAATTAATAATTAATTAATTTAATTAACTAATTAATTAATTAACTTAATTAATCCTGTTTAAATAAACTAATTATTTAATTAATCTAATTAATCTGTAATTAAATTAATTAAACCCTAATTACTGTTTCGGATAATGTTAATTTAAATAATTAAATTAATTCCAGAAAATGAATAAAACTTTGAAAGTTAATATAAAATAAACCGTAACTCGGATTAAAATAATTTATATATGAAAAACGATCAGAAAAATATGACGATTCCGAATATACACTCTGTGCATCCATCACGTGCCTCTAACATAGCGAACATGGAACCGTCCCCCTCTGTTTCATCTGCCCGAAATGCCAAACGCTGGGAAAACATTCCCGGATGTTTTCCCTCTTCGTCTGAATCATCTAGTACTGCGTTAGGTCACACCTAGCACCGCCTATTGTCATGCCAAGCATCTGTGTGCATTTGTCTGCTTTGTATTTACTGTTTCTTCCCCCTCTTCTCTCCGGTAGACTCCGAGACCGATGCTGCCACTGTGATCGATTACGTCCCCGATGACCCGTCCTTTTCAGCAGAGCAACCAGGCAAGCAAACCCCCTTGACGCATGCCTATATCACCTATTCTTTCTCCCTCCTGCTTGCATTAGAATTTGCTGCTGCTATTGTTTTATCCTATTCTGATGCATAGCCTGTTTATTGTAGCTTCTGTTGATACTTTGCTGATATCCTAAATGCTTAGTATAGGTTGGATGAAATCCATCTGTGGCCCCATCCTTGTCCTAGTTGCCCCGCTTAGCTACAAGTACCCCGATCGATGTGATCGTCGGGCTGAGACCAGCACAGCACCGCACACCCCCTAAGTTGTCCGACTCTTCAGAGTTGTCCCCGAGTGACGAGGGTGATACCTCTTAACTCACTCCCGATGATGCCTTTGCAGCTTAGCTAGTTGGACGTGGATTACCGAGGGTGATTCCTCTTCCTCCACCTCCGGTGAAGCTTCTGTCGTGCAACCCCGCAAGTGTGAATCCAACGAGGGTGGTTCCTCCGGATTCACCTTGACGGATTACATCGAGTAGGAATCCAACGAGGGTGATTCCTCGGATTCCCCCTTGATGTGATGAACACACGGATACCCTACTTTTACTACAGTCCCCGGGAAAAGTCGGGTTGACCCCGAGGGGTACCCGTGAGAGATGTGAAGTCGGGTTGACTGTGAGGGTACCCGCGAGATAATTACGAGGCGCAGCCGGGTAGGCGGAGACCGCCCCAGAGAGGGATGGGCCTGGCCCTTGTTGCACATCCTCGAGACGGGACGACAGGAGTACTAATCGTCTCTACGAGTTACTAAATACGCCTAACGGATTTGGGTATTTGATCTGAGTGGGTCGTTGGCCCTAAACGCACTACCACCACGTGGGATAATGGGTATGGGCCCCTCCACGTCGTACGTTTCTCCCGAAAGCTCTGTCAGATGTCCAGTTCAGCATTGTGGCGTGGTCGGATCGTGCCATTGGCGCTGGTATCCACCGTCCTCACAATGACCCGGAGTGCACAGGGCGATGGGCCAAGACCTCTGAGCACTTAGGATGTAGACCGGCGGGGACCCCTCGGGTATTACCCAGCAAGTGTGTCCGGCCAGATGTAATCGAGCGTGCTGGGTAACAGTAGTGCACCCCTGCAGGGAAGTTATCTATTCGAATAGCCGTGTCCACGGTAACAGGACGCGCAGTGTTGTATCTCGATCTATTACTACTTGAACTGGATACATGTTAATTAATTATAAGCTCCGGGATAGCTTTCTCGCAGGGAGTCGAGAAAGGATCTCTGGGCTTTGCTTCAACATGATTGTTATTTAATAATATGCTAATCTGCACTCTTCTTATGCTGCAAGACCCTGAAGATGCTAGTCTTTGATAGGCTAGGCCTTTCTCTCTAATCTGGCTTTGCTGCTATACAGTCCACAGATACAGCCTTCTCACTTGATACCAACGCATAATTAGTATAGTTCTGATGTCAGTCTTGCGAGTACTTTGGATGAGTACTCACGGTTGCTTTGCTACTTCTTTTCCCCATACCCGAATGTTGCGATCAGACGTTGAAGCCCAGGAGCAAGAGATTCCCGGAGGAGCCTACTTCTACGTGGAGATCCTCGACGACCAGGAGTAGTTTAGGAGGCTCCCAGGCAGGAGGCCTTGCCTCTTTCGATCAGAGCCATTGTTTGTTTTCGCCTTCTTAAGGCATTTTCTGTTTATCTTTTATATCTGTACTCAGATATCTAATGCTTTCGCTGACGCTTGATCACGAGCTTATGTATTCGAGCCCTCGAGGCCCCTGGCTTGTATTATAAAGCTTGTATGACTTTTATTTGAGTTTAGAGTTGTGTTGTGATATCTTCAAGTGAGTCCCTAGGCTTGATCGTGTGCATTTGCGTGTATGATTAGTGCACGATTAAGTCGGGGGCGTCACAACAGACCTCCCCCAGGAACCGAGACATTGGCTAAGGGTCATGATCGCCTAAAAGGGGCACCCTTTGTATATTGTACAAGGGGGTTGAAGCCGATGACTGGCCACTTTCAGTTTAACATGGTCAAACAGGAGGAATATTAAAAACAAAGTAGAAACATATGAGAGGAACTTAAGCCACACTCATTAAATAACTGATAATTTTTATACATCCCATGCACTTCAGCATTCCGAGGTGCTACCTAAAAATACAACTTGTCCTTAGGACACACGGCCTCGGTAACACGGGCGCCCTCCTCTACCTCGGCAAAGAACTGCTTCGCGGTGCGCGCCTTCCCTTCAGGGGGCCCCGCAGCAACAACCTCCGCCTCAACCTTCCGAAAGTGCGTCTTTATGCAGGCATACGCCCGTCGCGCTCCTTCCAGACACGCGGATCGCTTCCAGCGGTTGACTTGCGGAATGGCCTCTTGAAGTCGCGGCAGGAGCCCGAAGAAGCTGGCTGGCAACACCTCTGCTAGCCACAAATTGACGCAGAGATCTTGGAGCGCCGGCCTCGCCATCCAGAGAAGTTCCGCTAGCTGCTTCATCCGATGATTGAGCAACTGCGGCTGCGACGACTCCTGGAATTTCCTCTAGAACGCCTTCTCCGCCTCATGGCCCTCCAGTTGGCCGAAATGAAGGCCGGCGTCCGCCGCACTCTTTGGGAGATCGGCGAAGACCTCTGTGGATCGCCATAGCTGGGGGAGCTTGACGAATCCTTTGCTGCCAAACACACATTGAAGTAAATATGGCTTACACACAGATATCGGCTCCACTTGTTGGAGCACCTCGCAGTCGGCTCGGGCCTTCGTCTAGAGCTCGGAGTGCGCATGACCAAGCTTCTTGAGCTCTTCCTTCGCCTTCTTCTCCTCGGCCTGAAGGGCATCATGTGTCTCAAACACGCCCTTCAGGGTCTCCTCGACCACCACGACCCGCGCCTGGTATTTCCCCCTAGCTACCTTTTCGGCGGCTAGGTCCTTCTCCGCCTTGGCCGCAGTAGCTTTATGCTGCTCGACCTCCTGCCAAGCCTTTAAGAGCTCGGCCTTGAGCCTCTCAAGCTCGGTGATAGCCTCTGTCATTCAAATAGCTCGGCGTGAGCTTCTATTTCGCAAAATATATTTGCTCGAACTCACATTCAAAGATAAAAAGCATCGGTCGCTTACCTTGAGACGGCTCGACCTGCTTGTTCATCTCCACAATCTCCTCGGAGCGGAGCCGAGGTTGAAACCTGCATAGACACTTTTTGATGAGCCCCATGATCAATTCATTGACACTTCGAACATACATCCTATCTTATCAGTCCCAGGGGCTACTCTTTCCTCTGCTCCCATACTTTGACCCCAACACCAGTTTTTCAAACTGGCCTTGGGCTCGGGGGCGACTCACTGGCTAAGCCATGTAAACGCCAGGTAACGGATGTTTTCGGGCAGTTACAAGGATCGATAAAGTCAGTCTAAGCAGAGAAGGTCCTTTTTCGCGTAAAGACAGAAAGATAACCTCGAAGCTCGTGATGAGGCCCTTGAAGGCCTCATGCATTCCGGCCTCTGTGGACCGGAATCCCTGCAGCGCCGCGCCAATCAACGCGCGGTGCTCTTCCTTGAGGGAGGAGCCCCTCAAGGCCGCCTCCATTTCTTCAGTCCACCCCGCGCTAACCCGCCCTGGAGCGGGAGGTGGGGGTGGTAAGACCTCAGACCTCAGACCTTAGCACCTGGGTGCTAGGTATGAGGGTCTCCAGCTGTGGCGGTGGAGCCGGAGTTGACTTTGGCTGGGCCACCGATTGGCCCAGCCCTTCCTGGACGACCTCGGGGACCCCGCCCCCTTGGCCTTGTGGGGCCGATGCATCAACCTCGGCCATGATGACCAACTCCTCGGCTCCCGCCGTGTCAACCTGAGGGGTCGGAGTCGATGTTGACGCCCCTAGCCCTTCTTGAGCCAGGGGAGCGCGGTCTGGCGTCCCGCTGGTGGGCGGCAACCCGCTGGAGGAGTCGCTAAGGCGTGCCCTTGGCGGGCTGTGGAAAAATACTCATGTGAATTTAGTCCTGCTGAAAGGACTTGATGTAAAATCAAACACAAAAAACGATTATGGACCTTCGAGGTGCCGGCCTCTTCCTCCCCATTGTTAGGGGATCATCTCCTAACTCGTCGGAGAGTATGACCTTCTCCAACATTGTGGCCTCGCTGACGGCCCCGGCCGGGGTCTTCTTCGACCTCTTTGGACCCTCGGGCCGCATCCCAGCCTCGGCGTCCTCCGACGCTGCCCTCTTCCCCTTTGGGGGAGGGTTCTCTTCTTCCTCATCCTCCCCCATCGCTCTCGTAGGTGGAGGAGGCATGGGTCTCCTCGGAACGGGTGACTGAGGTCTCCCTCTTCCGAAGACCCTCCCTGCCCTTCTGGGGCTTGGACCCTTTGGGGACCACCACGTGTGGCTCCTCGACTAGGAGCGCCATAAGCCGGGGGGATCTCTCCTCCTCTGGCAGTGGTGCTGGGCATAGCATCTGCTGCATCTTGGCTACCCAGTTCTGCAAATACGAAATGAGGCAATTCATCAAAATCGGTCCCACTTAACAGGAGAAGAATATGAACGTGTATATCAAACACTCACCGGTGGGGCGTCGTAGCCGACTTCGAAGCCGAGGTCTTCCCCCTCCTTAGGGATCTTGTCCTTGGGCAGCTTAAAGAGCCATGTCCACATGCCGGCCAAGGAGGAGTAGAAGAAGTTGAGCACGGGCCCCGCATCCCCGGATTTATGCTCCCACATCGGGGTGGCCCGGAGTTGAAGCGGGAGGATGCGGCGATGGAGCATGACGTTGACCACATCGAACAGTTGGAGGTTCTTCTAGGTAGACCACCACATGATCTTCTTGATCAGTGTCTCCACCTCCTCTGGGTTCCCCCAGATGACACCCTTCTCCTTCCAGGACTTGAGCTTCCTTGGGGGCCCAGCCGAAAAAGCTGGGACCTCGGTCTGGCCAGCGGCAAGCGGCTCAGTGATATAGAACCACTCACGCTGCCATTCCTTGACCGTCTCGATAAAGGTGCCCTTGAACCAGTCAGCGCTCTGGTTCTTGCTGACCATAGCCCCTCCACACTTCGCCAGATCGGAGCCGCTGGACTTCGGCTTAACACCGAAGATCTTCAGCCACAGGCCGAAGTGCGGCTCGATGCGGAGGAAGGCCTCGCAGACCGTGATGAAGGAGGCGAGGTGCAGGATGGAGTTCGGGGCCATGTGGTGAAAGTCGAGTCCGTAGTATAACATTACCCCGCGCACGAACAGGTGCAGCGGTGTAACACCCTGGATTTTGCCTTTTTCTTTTATTTGGATTTATTGAATATTTTAATTTGCATTTGAGTTTTTCAGTCAATTCTTTTGGACTTACCACTTGGATTTATTTTTGATTTTCTTCCAAGTGGTTTCTATCATCCATAAACCCTCCCTAGACCTCATCCCTCTCACCATAATGCCATTGGATTTTTTTTAGTGGCATTATATTCTTTTTCTTCCGGAAAATGCCCCTTTTCTCAATAAGCTATGAAGCAACCCTCATTTTTATTGCTCCAAAAATTCCAAGAAAAATCCCAAATATTCTTTGGATCATGCCTCACCTCCCCATGCAAAAATATCCCATAGTCATTTGGAAATTTTCAGCTAAGGAAAATGTTTTTGCTTCTGGACAGAATGGGCACTTTGTGAAGCAAGTACATTTTTCCTTGATCTGTTGGAGCTGAAATTTTTACCACATGACTACCTTCCTAAGAGATGCTTAGCCACCAAATTTCAGCTCTAAACTCCTAGCCGTTTGTCCCCAGTATTTGGCACAAGTTTCTATCCAGAAACTTTGCAGCTAGCTCAAGTCACCTCCAGTGAGCCAGATGGCAAACCAAGCGTAGTTCTAGGCACCGCGTTGAAGGGACTACACGGGTGACATGGTTTGGCAGCGCTGAAAGCACCGAGTGTGCCAATGCATGTGGTGACCACGTGAGAGCGCAGTGCATTGCATGCGCTCGCCGCGCTCTGTGCATTGAGGCCCTCTGCCGCCGCCCGTTCGCCCTCCCCTCGACACCGCAGCTTGTCCCATCCCCGCAGCAAACTCCAGTGCGCCACCTAAGCCTCGCCCTGCTCCTCCCCGACGACGGCAAGCTATGCGGCGGAATAGTGAGCGCGCATGCTCCGTGTTTTCCGCGTAGTGCGCACCACTATGCCCGCACGCGTGCACCGCGTAGCCTGTGCACCACTGCTCCTCCCCACGCCGCGCCCGAGCTTATCTCCTCCTCTCCTCTTCTGCAACTCATCGTCGGCAGAGAGCCGAACACGGGCGAGCTCCATCTATAAATAGAGGCACCCCCGAGTCGTTCTAGCCATCCCCCTCACCTTCTCTAGCCACAAATCACTCCTCCACGAGCGCGGCAAGGCCGGGAGGGCCTCCTGCCGCCGTTGATCGCCGAAATTCGTCTCGGATCCCCCTAGAACATGCACTCATTCTAGCCTCTCCCAGCTCCATCCACTGCTTCCCCCGAGACCGTGGTGACCTCCTGAGCTCGACGGTGCCGCTAGCTCGCCGGATTATCGCCGAGTCCGACAAGCTCCGCCGTCGCCATCTCTGGAGAAGAAGCTTCTGACGCCGCCCGTCCACCCCCGCCATCACTTCGGGGACGTGCGTGCTCCCCGTGACGCCCTGAGTCCATCATGCCCATCGCCGGCGACCGCCGTGGCCTCCTCGCCGGAGTATCACCGACGACAGCGCCGCCTCCACTGTTCTCCCTCTCTTTCTCTCTTTTAATCCTGACAGTGGGACCCCCCTGTCAGTCTCTCACTCTCTCTCCCGAAGCAGTATAAGTGGAGGCGTATTCGCCGAATACGTCTTCGACGTGGCCGTTTCTGGAATTTCAGTTAAATTCATTTAAATGAATATTTTGACCAGATTTAACCCCAACTTTGACCAGCTCTAACTTCTATTCTATAAGTCCAATTGAGTTGATTCTTTTTGCTACTGGTTTGTATTGAGCCAACGTTTATGCATGCCAAATTTCAGAATTTTTCTTGCTGTTGAGAATTTCTGGTGAAATAAAAAGTGTTATGTGACATTTTCTTTTTGCATTTAAAATATTTTCAGAAGCTCCTAATTGTGTTGGAGAAGACCAGGAGTATTGTGACACTCCTCTGAACCAAGGCAAGCCACAACATTCATATGCAAGGATGGCATTGCAATGACATTGGTCTATTTGAATTAAATTCATCATTTAATTCACTATTAAAATGATTTGCTATATAGAACTTATTGCATAGAATTTGTTCATGTCATTTTGATAGTATGCAGTAGGGTACATGCTTTATTGCTAAAGTGTGCAGTAGGGATCATGTCATATACTCTTATGGTAGCATGATGCATTCGTTATTCATGATCGTGACCTGTGCATCCATTCACACTATGGCTCGAATCATTTTATTTCAAGTTAAACCTGATGTTAATTCAACTTGAACATGCTGTTGATCGAGTCATGGTGCCACCGAATCGAGCTCACCAGTGCAACCACACTTGCCTGGATGGGGAGGCCCTAATGCGGTCTATTGTCATGCCTCTCACCGGTGACTCCTACGAGGGAAGGTTGTGCTCTGGCGCTACCCTGGCCCGGTAGGCAGTCATAACCTTGAGTACCCGAGTTGTATGGTGCCGAGGTCCCCGTTTGGGATGATGTTTATGTTTGGCCACGACGGTGGCGGCCACAGAAGTGGCGGATGTCACGAGTTGGCATCGGGGTCACCGAGGACATAGCCCAAAGGGGAGTTTGTCGGAGTGGCCGGGAGAGTGTCATGCAATAGATTGGTTTTGTCGGAATGTCGTTGGTCCACCCGAATGGGAGCACGAGGCCATGAGTTCCGTAGTGTGGGTACAGTGTACTAACCTCTGCAGAGTGTATAATCTATCGATAGCCGCGTCCTCGGATATGGACACAGTTCGTAGTAGGTCACACCGTGGGTCAACGGATCTAATTAACTTGCACACTAAAGACTCACCAGATGGCACATGCAGAAGTGGTGATCGAGTGAGGATCACTATGAAAGGTATGGATGTGATCAAGTGAGGATCACGTTGGTAAGTTATGAACGGTGGTTACGTGGTAACCCCAAAATGGTAAGTTGGTCCCAGGGACCATGGCAATGTTTCACGCACACCTCATGTTGGGTAGTATCATGCTCATGCATTAAACTTGTTAAATGCCTTGTTGTTGTTTGTCGCACTTGTTTTGTTTGCTGTGAGCTTGTGAGTACATTCAAAATACTCACCTGGCTTATCATGCCAGATGTAGGAGAAGCTGTGCATGGTGTGGATGTCGAGCAGTATGTCGCGCTCTAGGCCGTGTCCCAGCAGTGTCCCTGTGGAGTGGAGTTCCGCTACCTCGTTGTTCCACTGCCGCATAGTAGTTCCCTTATCATCGAGGCCCCTGACATGTCTACTAAATAATGTACATAAGTGCAGCCACACCGTGTGTGCCGCTTGGCCTCGCTTATCATGTAATATGTGAACCTATGTTTCCGCTAAGAGATCAATAAAGCGGTTGTTTTCTGTAACAAGTTGTTGTATATTGCCAGAAGACTTGATCTCTGGGCTGGCAATGCAAGGTAAACCGGTTGCTCTGAGCCGGGGTGCCACAATGCTTGGTATTATAGCCGCGCTGACTGTAGGACGCCCTAGACAGCCGACGTGTTAGAAAACGGTAGTTTTAGCCTCTGTAGCGATCTGAGGATTGACTCTGCACTTGGGTGGTGCATTGCATGCATATAGTCTATTGTTAATACTGATCAGCTAATATTGTGAGTGTAGATGGCACCAGTCCCTTATTCGTACCAGCCTGAGCCGGCACCTTCCACCTTTCCGCATCTGCTTAGCAACGTGTGGCGCCGACTCTACCCCGATGGCGATGACCCCGTGTACCAGGTGTATCGAGAGCAGCTTGCTGATGGTGTTTACGAGTATCACGCGGAGGTCGTCATGCACAACAGTACCGTGGTGGGCACTTACACTCGCTCCACCAAGGGTGGGACTGCTTCTACACCCGATCAGGTGGTCCAGTTTGCAGCATTCGAGGCTCTCACTGACTTGCACTATAACGAGATTCAGATGCAGACTCACCCAGGTTTCTACTTCTATCTGTCCCTGTTTGAGTCAGGACAGATCCGCTTCCCTAACATTGATCCGGAGTGTGACCGGTCAGCCAGCCACCTGTCTCGTTACATAACGGCTGGATACTTTCTGATCGCCAGCCTAGCCCAGGAGCTGAACCGCGTTCGAGACGAGCTAGCTTCCGCTCGATCTGCCTTCGCTCCACCTTTACTTATCCATACATCTCTTGTTCCTCCAGTGACCTTACCTCCACCGGCACCAGTGACTCCCACACCTTCTTAGAGTAACTCAGGTACTTCGGTAGTGACTCCTCATGAGTCCCCAGCCCAGTGGGCTATGCTTCTCGCTACCCCAGCCGCTCCGATGCTGCGGAGCCACCCTACTCCAGACCCTGAGGGAGAGTCGTCCCGTCAGCGTGGTCGTGTTTCCTTTGCTCCGGAGGTGTCCCTTATCAGTTCCGATTCGGAGTCCGACACCGAGGAGACACCAGCAGGACCGTCAGAGTGCCAGTGCGATCGCTGTCGTCGCGAGTAGACGAGGATGATGTGGTGTTTGGTTGTATGCATGTAGTAGTACTATCCATGCTGTTATCATGTCATGTATGCTGAATGATGTATTGTATAATTACGTTGTTTTCCGTTATTCGCTTTGGCTTTTCTCGATTTCTCTTCCGGGTTTGTTGCTTCACCTTCCTATTTTTTCCCCTAATGGATGTTGCTCATCTCGTTGCTTCGTATTGGGAAATATATATAGGATGACAAGGTGTGGCAGTAACTATCATGGTGGCGACGATACTCCAGTTCGTCGATCCGCCAGGCAAGCAGGACATTCTCTAGAATTGTATCAGCCACCACCTCCTCCACCTCAAGCACCCACAACAGAGCAGATTATGCGGATGTTTGAGGAGAAGAGAAACCAAGACCTGATGGAATTCCTGAGAATCATGCAGACTATGGTCGGGCAGAATAATCACAATGGTAATCACTCCAAGCTGTCAGACTTTCAGAGGACCAAACCGCCAAGTTTCACTCAAGTAGTGGACCCAATGGAAGCCGATGACTGGTTGAGGACCATTGAGAAGAATCTAGAAATCGCTCGCACTGAAGATACTAATAAGGTACCCTTCGCCACTCATTATCTGGAAGGACCAGCTGCTATATGGTGGGACAATGCCAAAGTTATGTGGCATGCTGAAGACGAGATTACTTGGGATAAATTCAAAGATAAATTCCGCAAGTATCACATTCCCTCCGGTATCTTGAAGGTCAAGCAGCGAGAATTCCTCACCCTTACAGAAGGGACCTCGACTGTAAGTGAGTATTTAAACAAGTTCAATCACTTGGCCCATTATTCCACACATGATGCGGCCACCGAAGAACGGAAGATAGATCGGTTCCTCGGAGGACTCAACCTTACCCTCCGATGTGCACTCAGCATGCTGGATTTTCCCGACTTCCAAACTTTGGTGAACAAGGCACTCATTGCCGAAAGGGAACACAAACTGGTTAATGATCATAAGACTGCCTATGAAGACCGCAAACGCAAGTTTGAACCCAAGAAGGAAGGGCAAGTTTTTCAGAAGGTTCGTACTTGGCAACAACCCCAGTTCGAGTTCAAGCCAACCTGGCAGCAGGGGAACATCAAGAATGAAAGTCAGATCAAGACTGTGGTCGCCAAGCCAAACAAGGAAGACTGTCAGCGTAACAATGCCTGTTACTCATGTGGACAAACTGGGCATTACGCTAGGCAGTGCCCCAAGAACGGAAAGTCGCCAACCAACCTGAAGCCTCAAGTCAATTATGTGGGGCAGTTCCCCAAATGGAAATATATTCAAGGGCAAGTTCATCACATCTCTGCCGAAGAAGCCTCCGGAGTTCCCGATGTGGTCATTGGTATGTTTCCTATTAATGACATACCTGCAAAAATTTTATTCGATTCTGGGGCTTCCCATTCTTTTATTTCGCGGAGTTTTGTTGCCCAACATCGCCTTTCCTATACTCTTTTGGACAAACTTATGGTGGTACAATCCCCCGGATCCAGGCTCAGGACAAATATTGTATGCCGAGGGCTGAAAATATCAATCAATGGAGTCATCTTCCCCGCATCCCTAGTATCCATTGAATCTCCAACATTGGATATTATTTTGGGGATGGATTGGTTGACAAGATACCAGGTCTGCATCAACTGCGCAACAAGAGAAGTCATGCTAATAAATCCCTCGGGCCAGTCTGCTCGATTCTTTGCCGGTCGAGCCATGCCAAAGAAGGGGATAGTCTATGCAGCAATTGCTACAGAGATGAATCTAGTCCCAGTGGTCTGTGAATTCCCAGATGTGTTTCCAGATGAATTGCCAGGCATGCCACCTGATCGAGAGCTTGAGTTTTCCATTGAGCTTGTGCCCAGGACAGCACCAATTTACAAGAAATATTATTGAATGCCTTCATCCGAACTAGTGGAGTTGAAGAAGCAATTGGATGAGATGCTCCAATAAGGATATATTCGCTCCAGCTCATCTCCTTGGGGTGCACCTGCAATATTTGTGGGCAAGAAGGATGGCAGTCTCCGGATGTGTGTGGACTACCGCGCTCTCAATGATGTCACCATCAAGAATAAATACCCGCTACCCAGGATCGATGATTTGTTCGATCAACTCAGTGGAGCCCAAGTGTTCTCCAAGATTGATTTGCGCACCGGGTATCACCAGCTGAAAATCAGAAAAGAAGATATTCCCAAGACAGCATTCACTACACGATATGGGCTATACGAATATACGGTCATGTCATTTGGACTGACCAACGCTCCTGCATTCTTCATGCACATGATGAACAAGGTGTTCATGGACTTCCTGGACAAGTTTGTAGTGGTGTTCATTGATGACATCCTCATATATTCGAAAAGTGAAGAAGAGCACAAACAGCATCTCCGAGCAGTGTTGGAGCGATTACGCGCTCATCAACTTTACGCCAAGTTCAGCAAATGTGAATTTTGGCTTAAGGAAGTGGGATTCCTTGGGCATACTCTTTCCGCTCAAGGAGTGGCCGTGGATCAAAGCAAAGTCAGAGAAGTATTAAATTGGAAGACACCTATTTCAGTGACAGAATCCGGAGTTTCTTGGGTATGGCAGGTTATTACCGTCGCTTCATTGAAGGCTTCTCAAAGATTGCCAAGCCAATGGCTGAACTACTCAAGAAGAATCAGAAGTTCATATGGACGGAAGCATGTGAGAACAGTTTCAATGAGCTAAAGACCCGTTTGACCACCGCTCCAGTGTTGACTCTGCCGGATATCTACCAGAGCTTTGACATCTATTGCGACGCATCCCGGTGTGGCATTGGGTGTGTACTTATGCAAGATGGAAAAGTCATGGCCTATGCATCAAGGCAGCTTCGACCGCATGAGGAGAATTATCCTACCCATGACTTGGCAATGGCAGCTCTGGTCCATGCCTTAAAAATTTGGAGGCATTACATCATTGGAAAACGATGCCAAATCTACACCGACCACAAGAGTCTCAAATATATATTCACGCAACCGGACCTGAACCTCTGACAAAGAAGATGGCTTGAGTTGTCAAAGACTATGACCTGGGTATCAACTAACACCCAGGAAAAGCAAATGTGGTCGCCGATGCTCTCAGTCGCAAACCGGCTATAGCATACTCATTAATCGAGCGTCTGCACCCAGCACTTCAAGAAGAAATAGCTCAGCTCAATATGATCCTGTGTGATGCAACTTGCTCGGTTACCTTGGAACTAACCCATACTCTGGAAGACGGAATTCGAAAGGCTCAACCTGGTGACCCCATGTTACTCAAGATAATGGCCCAAGTACGAGAAGGGAAGACGCTAGATTTCATCATTGATGACAAAGGTACACTATGATTTCGGGATCGAGTCTGTGTACCGGACCTCGGGGAATTAAAGCAGCAGATTCTGAAGGAAGCTCACGAGTCCGCATACTCTATCCATCCCGGAGGTACTAAAATGTATCAAGATTTGAAGCAAACATTCTGGTGGGAAGGTATGAGGAAAGATATCGCCTATTACGTCGTCTGTTGCGATATACGCAACAAGGTGAAGGCTGAACACCAGAAACCCGCCGGTCTACTTCAACCCTTACCCGTTCCGTAATGGAAATGGGATGATATCTAAATGGATTTCATCGTGGGGTTACCAAGGACACCACGAGGTAATAACGCC
Source organism: Elymus sibiricus (assembly GCA_039707655.1). NCBI lineage: Eukaryota > Viridiplantae > Streptophyta > Magnoliopsida > Poales > Poaceae > Elymus > Elymus sibiricus. The sequence goes on from CM077674.1 coordinate 311,922,240, forward strand.
ATATGGGTCGTGGTCGACATGCTCACCAAGGTGGCCCACTTTATTCCAATAAGGACCACCTACCGTGCAGATCAACTCGCTCAACTTTACATATCCAAGATTGTCAGTCTGCATGGGATACCCAGGACTATCACTTCAGACCGAGGATCTTTGTTTACCTCGGCATTCTGGCTACGTCTACAGCAAGCCTTGGGAACCGCTTTGAAGCATAGCACCGCTTATCACCCTCAGACAGATGGGCAGACAGAGCGGGTAAATCAAATCTTGGAAGACATGCTTCGGGCATGCGCTCTTGCTCATGGACCCAAATGGGAAGACAGCCTGCCGTACGCTGAGTTTTTTTACAACAACGGCTACCAGACTAGCCTCAAGATGTCACCCTTTGAGGCTCTATATGGACGTGAGGGTCGCACCCCATTGAACTGGTCTCAGACAGGAGACAGCCGAATCTTCGGGACTGATTTGATGATGGAAGCAGAAAAGCAAGTCAAAGAAATTCGAGACAGACTGCAAGTAGCAAAATCTCGTCAGAAGAGCTACTATGACTCAAAGCATAGGCAGATTAGTTTCAAACCTGGTGAATATGCATATCTCCGAGTTACCCCCATGAAGGGAGTCAAAAGATTTCATACTTGGGGAAAGCTCGCACCAAGGTACATAGGTCCGTTTCCAGTCATGACCAGAGTGGGCAAAGTGGCTTATCAGTTAGAGTTGCCTCCCGAGTTATCCGAGGTTCATGATGTGTTCCACGTGTCTCAACTACGGAAATGCATCGCACCACCCGCAAAATAGACGGATATGACAGAACTAGAGCTTGCCAAAGATTTAACATATGAGGAGAAACCCTTGAGAATCTTGGAAGAGATGGACAGAGTCACCCGCAGCAAAACTATAAAGTTATACAAGGTCCAATGGGAGCACCACACTGAGGATGAGGCCACCTGGGAAAGAGAGGATTACTTAAGGACTGCATACCCATATTTGTTTCCTGAGCAACCGAATCTCGAGGACGAGATTCATCCTAAGGGGGGGAGGTTTGTAACACCCTGGATTTTGCCTTTTTCTTTTATTTGGATTTATTGAATATTTTAATTTGCATTTGAGTTTTTCAGTCAATTCTTTTGGACTTACCACTTGGATTTATTTTTGATTTTCTTCCAAGTGGGTTCTATCATCCATAAACCCTCCCTAGACCTCATCCCTCTCACCATAATGCCATTGGATATTTTTATTTAGTGGCATTATATTCTTTTTCTTCCTGAAAATGCCGCTTTTCTCAATAAGCTATGAAGAAACCCTCATTTTTATTGCTCCAAAAATTCCAAGAAAATTCCCAAATATTCTTTGGATCATGCCTCACCTCCCTATGCAAAAATATCACATAGTCATTTGCAAATTTTCAGCTAGGAAAATGTTTTTGCTTCTGGACAGAATGGGCACTTTGTGAAGCAAGTACATTTTTTCTTGATCTGTTGGAGCTGAAATTTTTACCACATGACTACCTTCCTAAGAGATGCTTAGCCACCAAATTTTAGCTCTAAACTCCTAGCCGTTTGTCCCCAGTATTTGGCACAAGTTTCTGTCCAGAAACTTTGCAGCTAGCTCAAGTCACCTCCAGTGAGCCAGATGGCAAGCCAAGCGTAGTTCTAGGCACCGTGTTGAAGGGACTACACGGGTGACATGGTTTGGCAGCGCCGAAAGCACCGAGTGTGCCCGTGCACGCGGTGACCGCGTGAGAGCGCGGTGCATTGCATGCGCTCGCCGCGCTCTGTGCATCAGGGCCCTCTGCCGCCGCCCGTTCACCCTCCCCTCGACACCGCAGCTTGTCCCAGCCCCGCAGCAAACTCCAACGCGCCACCTAAGCCTCGCCTTGCTCCTCCCCGATGCCGGCAAGCCGCTCGCCGGAAATGGCCGAACGCTACGCGGCGGAACAGTGAGCGCGCATGCTCCATGTTCTCCGGGTAGTGCGCGCCACTATGCCCGCACGCGTGCACCGCGTAGCCTGTGCACCACTGCTCCTCCCCACGCCGCGCCCGAGCTTATCTCCTCCTCTCCTCTTCTGCAGCTCGTCGTCGACGGAGACCCGAACACGGGCGAGCTCCATCTATAAATAGAGGCACCCCCGAGTCGTTCTAGCCATCCCCCTCACCTTCTCTGGCCACAAATCACTCCTCCGCGAGCGCGGCAAGGCCGGGAGGGCCTCCTGCTGCCGTTGATCGCCAGAATCCGCCGTGGACCCCCCTCGAACATGCACTCATCCTAGCCTCTCCCAGCTCCATCCACTGATTCCCCCGAGACCGTGGTGACCTCCTGAGCTCGACGGTGCCGCTAGCTCGCTGGAATTTCCGAGTCCGACAAGCTCCGCCGCTGCCATCTCTGGAGAAGAAGCTTCTGACGCCGTCCGTCCACCCCCGCCGTCACTTCGGGTACGTGCGTGCTCGCCGTGACACCCTGAGTCCATCCCGCCCATCGCCGGCGACCGCCGTGGCCTCCTCGCCGGAGTATCACCGGCGACAGCACCGCCTCCACTGTTCTCCCTCTCTCTCTCTTTTAATCCTGATAGTGGGACTGTAGGAGATATGCCCTAGAGGCAGTAATAAATGATTATTATTTATCTCCATGTTCATAATTATGTTTATGTTCCATGCTATAACTGCTATGGTTCTCGAGTCTGCAATAACCACGAGGCTCGGAGGAAGACTCATATGCACGTGTGGAATAATAAATGGTAAAATGTATTCCTAGTCTGGCCTCTAAGACTAGCTCAAGTGTTGCATGATGGTTCTGTTTTCCTGATCATGGGCATGACTATGCCGGCAACTTTGAGGGCACAATGTTAGGAGAACACTTGTGTTGAATCGACCCGAATTGATGTTATGCTATGAGATTCATTCGTCACAAGTTAATGGTTAATAACACAGAGAAGGTTTACGTTTGCATAATTCCTTAAACCATGAGAGTATCGAGTTTCTTCATGCTTGCTTCATGAACTTTGGGGTTTGTTAAACGTCATCCGTAAATGGGTGGCTATTACGGCGGCTTACGGGTTCATGGAAAAGTATGTCAAGTAACTTGATAGCTCAAGATTGGGATTTGCTCCTCTGACGATGGAGAGATATCTCTGGGCCCTCTCGGTGTTACGGTATCCATCATCGTCTGGCCAGACACATTGTGATTTGATCACTGGGATGCCGGAACACGGAAACGATAAAAGAGAACAAAACCAGTAACGAGGTAACTGGCATTGTGGACAAGTGTTGATCCACGGGGATGCCGATGTTTCTCACCTCGGGTATTTGTAATATATCGCGAAGCAACAGGAATAGCACACGGCAACTGGAGGTTCACTCGAATATTTATTCGTGTGGGTATAGGGTCAATATGGGTGTCCACGGCTCCGATGTTCATCATTGATCGGAAAGAGTTCTGGTCATGTCTATACTTCACCGAACCTATAGGGTCACACGCTTAAGGGTCATCTATCTGCTAAATACTAGACAAGGAGTCTGAGAGAAAATCACCGGAAAAGCTTCGGACGAAACGGAAACGTTCCGGAGAGGACACCGGAATAGTTCCGGTAAAACTGAAAAGTTGTTTCACGGGATACCATTAAGTCAAATTGGTTTCGGCACACGCCTAGAAATTCTTGGAGGATGCCAGAAGTTTTCTGGAAACTTCTGGGAATTTTCCGGGATAAAAACCGGAAATGTTCCGGAGCTGCCGGAACCGATTTGGTTGCTTTTCGCTGAAGAAAAACATTGTTCCGGAATTGTTTCGGAATGCGTTCAAAATTGTTTTAGTGGGTACTGGAATTGTTCTAGGCACACAGAAATAATTTGGGATTTATCGGACGCAGAAAAATGTCTTCGTGAATAGTGAAAGTGCTTTTTGGATTACTTTATTGGAAAGCCACCTTTTTGGGCTTTTTCTCAAAAGATCTTGGGGTGTGACATGGATGGATAGGAATCCTTTTGGGGGGACCCACTAGGGGTGTGTCCGGCCACATGGGGGGCTTCTCCTTGGAGCCCCACTTGTCCCATGGCTTCACCTTTATGCCCTTGTGAAGGACTTCATTCATGTGCACTTTGGGTTTTATTGTAAAACCACCCTACCCCTTGGTTTTCCTATAAATAGGAGGTGAGGGGGCTTCCCAAACCTCATCCCTTGCTCACATACAAATGCCATGCTCGTCTGGCTCTCTCTCTCCCTCCCACGAAAAGAGTTTCGTAGAGCCGAAAGGCTGTCTGGGTTCCGGTGGGAACTAGTTCTGGACGGCGAAGCCCTGCCGGATAGATGACACCGTATGAGCGCAACTCTGTAGAGAGATCGTAGTTTCGGTCTTAGTTCGAGAGTGCCTCCCGAAGGGCTGTCCGAGTGACTGTCCGAGTTTCGAGGGTCCTCCCGAAGGGCTGTCCGCGACACCGTCTGATGGACTGTCCGACCGCCTCCCGGAGGGCTGTCCGAGGGGCAGATGTGGGAGTACATCCTCACGGTTGGGAGGTTGTAAATCCTAGCTGCGGGGATCTGCACCGCCGATCGTCATCGACTCTACTTCCGCTGCGCTACGAGTCGGTAACGAAAAAGATCAAACCTTGTATGCAGTCTCCATAGTGGTCCTGGGCTGGTGCGTAGGTCGGAATTTTTTTGTTTTCTGCTGCATTACCCTACAGTGGCATCATGAGTCGTGCTATGCGTAGATGCAGGTTACGATCTAGAATACATAGAGATGTATGGGTGTTGCACAATATAATTTGTAGTAGATGAGTTCTACTGCTGAAAATTATTTGTGCGGGTAGCAGATGAAATCTGTTACCCGATGTTCTTGTTGCTTCCCTGGAATTTGCATATTTCTGATCTTGATAACAGCATGGTGGAATTTCAAAGTTCTAGAAATCCGCGATCCTGATTGATCAACGAAGTGCTAATAGTTCTTTGAATTCCACCATAGTTAAAAAGAAAGATGAAATTTCGCAGACAAAAGGGCAATGCAGATATGATCTGCATGGGGGTCATGCGTATGACGAAGTTTAGTATGGGGCTCAAGATTTTATTATCTCGTGTTTCATACACCCCGAGATGTTAATCTGGCGACTTGAATAATCATACTTGATGATAAAACGTTGGTAGCTGCGGTTTGTTCGAAACCTTAGAAGCCACGTAAAATAAAATTTTGCATAAACCGATTAGAGGCATCTAACTTGGTTTTTGCAGGATGGTTTGCATGTGCATATGATGTGGTATAGCAGTGCTCATATTAATTTGATTATGTATGAGATGACTATATGATGTAAATTAACATGACCTGCGTGTCATGATTCAGCATGATGGCTGGAGCCATATGATTGTCACTTTAATGACCTGCGTGTCAACCTTAAGTAATGCACTTATTTTATTAGCTATAGAGATAGCAATATTATCTGGTGCATCGACAAGGTGGTGGCAAACTTCGCAAAGGTGAACACCGACGCGAATGCCGAAGACGAAGAAATAAAGACTTCTCCGTCAGAAAGGGCTATACCATATCATGCTATTATGAATTGCCTGAGATGTTTATCCCTTATGATGCACCCTTCTTGATTGCACGGTAGTCGCTTTTATTAGGGTGATCTCTCACAAAATATCAAGTAGTTAGTGTTCTCCCAAGTGTAGCACCGTCACGGCACCTATCTCTTCGGGGTATCACATGGATGCATGGGTACGAACGATTAGAGAAGTGTGAGGCGGGTGAGTTGAGACCTCGCAGCAAGATCACTTGGTTGTCTTGACGTTCAGGCATGAAAGTCATGAGCTCGGAACACACGCATTGAAAGATGAACAAGAGTCACATAGAGATGTGATTGGCAAGTTGGCCTACTGATTGCAATTCTCGTCACTTGAGATGGATGCATCCTTGGCGTTGAATTGTAATATGGGTCTTGAATCACTCACAATCAATTATGAGAGATATTGATTTGAGTGGGAGTGCACTGTAGAATTAACTTGTTTAATTCTCTGTGCAATTAATTATGAACTTTGTCTAAGTGAAATTTTGCATAATAGTTGTAGAATAATGGCTCGCGTTTCCACCTTCCCTGTTAAAATTGAATAAGCTGTTAAATATCTGGTTAAAACTTTACGGTTGGTAACGTAATGTGAGGATTGTCCTCAAGAGTGCCGAGAAGGATTTTGTCCTATCACATGCTTTCGGTATCCTCCCGCTAAATGCTATGGATGATGTGACTCTCGTCCTTCGATCCAAAACCTAGAATTCCGTTACGGTCAAGTGCAATATGCTTGCTTCCATGAGACCCGAACTTCGAAAGTTTGGGATAGTTATGTGATAGTCATGGAACTGAAAATCATTTTCAGATACAAACAAAGCAATGTTTGTTCGCAAAGTATTAGTAAAGTGTTTACTGGGCATTTGACTGTTAGGAGAGGGATCCAGAAGAACGCTTGTCATATGATGATAGTGAATAATACAACCGCTTAAAGAGAAAGGGAATGTCCGAAGGGTGTTAGTGAGACTTTCACACCTTGGAAGTCCGGGGCTAACGCCACTCTTAAAGGGATACTTCTTCTGATAGTAGGAGAAATACTGAAAGTTAAACTATTAAAAGTATAAAGGCAAAAAGAGAGAAGACTGGAATATCCAGCTCATGTATGAAAGTCATACAAGTTATTGATGTATGGAAGGCTGGTCAACGAAATAGTTCTTGGGAATTATGATTAAACATGTTAATCACTAATTCTTGGGTAGGGTGAGTTTATCACAGAGATACCCGCTCGATTGCACTCTGTTGTGACTCGATGCAAGAACTACTATGGCCTGAAAGACTAGCCAGGAATGAGGTTTAAATACATGTTGGGAACTTAATAAAAGTTACTACACCTTCCATTGGTGTATTACCTATGTATTTATTTTCATAATTCATTATAGAGTTTTACACACTCTAGCCCATTGCATAAGGTATCTTGCAAGAAGGTTGTTCATAAGAGAACTTTTTGATGTTCGGTGTTATGAATAACATAAGGGCCATACTTTCATTATGAATGAGATGTATGTTATGAATATTGATAATAATTCTTTACCTCTGTATTTACTTTCATAAATCATTTTAGAGTTTTATACACTCTAGCCCATTTGCATAATGTTTGTTGCAAGGGTGTTGTTCATAAAAGAACAATTGTTGTTCAGGATTATGAATAACATAAGGGCCATACTTCCATCAACGATGGAACGTATGTTATGAATATTGATGGTAATATGATACATCCATAACACTGACGCTAAATGTCGCAAGACTAAAAGAATACCACACAAGTGTGGCACTGCATTTGGTCACATTGGAGAAACCCGCATGGAAAAATTCCATTATGATGGATTTTGAAGTCGTTTTGATTTTGAATCATCTGACACTTGCAACTTTCCTCCGAAAAGTGAAGTGACTGAAATACCGTTCATAGGCCATAAGGAACGAGCAACAAACTTATTGGTGATCATACATTTTGATGTGTGTAGTCCGATAAATGTTGTTGAAAACAGTGGATTTGTCTATCTTCAAAAATGACTCAAGTAGATATATGGATATTTACTTGATGAGATGTAAGTCTGAATCTTTTGGAATCATTCGAAAGGTTTTCAACATGAAGTAGAAATTATTGTAACAAGAAAGATTATGTTTCTGCAAACTAGATTGCAGAAAGGAATATCTGAGTTACAAGTTTAGCGAATGTCTGATGAGTTGTGAAAAGAGTTTCATAACTTACACCTCACGGAACACCACTGTGAGTGGGATGTCCGTGAAGATGTATTCAAACCATTTATGACATGGTAAGATCAAAGATGACATAAATCAATTTGCCATTATCCCTTTTAAAAGGTAATGCTTTAGAGACTGTGGCTTTTACACTAAAAAGAGCACCATCAGGTCTGTTGGAATGACGCCATGGTATGGTACGCCCAACCATGTTACATCTTTTCTTAAACATTTGGAATATGGGGCTTGTGTAAAAAGGTTACAAACCTATTCCAAATTAGACAAGAGCTACTTTGTAGGTTATCCCAATATGTTGGGTATTCCCCCACCACAATACCAAGGCAACAGGTTTTGCCACAAAACGGTATGCTTTTAAAGAGAATGGTTCTTGCAAAAAGGTGAGTGGGAGGACAGTGCAACTCGACGAGATAACAGTATCTTCGTCATCAGATCAAAGGAAAGGAACCTTGGAAGTGATTTCAGAGTTTCCTACTGCGACTGATACGGAAGCCTCTACATGAGATGTAGGGACTTCGATCGAACTTGCAGCTGAACGACGTAGGCAAAACTCGTGCAAACCTCTAAGGTGCGCAAACGAGATGTTGTTGTTAGACAACAGTATACCTACGATACACAAGGAAGCATTGATGGGCCCTGACTCCGGAATTGGCTAAATGCCAATACAATCCGAGATAGTTTCCATATAAGTGATTCAAGATTAAAATCTTGTTACACCTTTCGGAAGACTTAGAGTCTAACGAATATTTATGGAACTGTAAACTGATGTGGATAAGATGTTTTATCCATAAAGCTCGACTTGTTGCAATAACAAATTCAAGGAGTTGACTATGATGAGATTGTCTCACCGTAGCGATGCTTAAAGTCAGATCGGGTTAAACTAGCAATTAATACATATTTCAATCTTGAGATATGATACATGGATGCCAAAAGGATTTCCATGTGATGGAAATGCAACCTAGGACTTGCATGTGGTACAGTCCAAGGTATTTTGTCAATCCATAGGATGCTAGTAAGTATGCAAACTTCAGAGTTCCAGCAATGGACATAAGAGAGCAAAATGGAGTTGGAATCTTCGTTTTTGATGAAATAGTCAAAAGAGTTTGTTTTCATCAATGGATAACGAAGATGCTTGTGGTTACAAGAAAGTAAGTGGGAGCATAATAATATTTCTTAAAACCTTGTGTGCTTGACACATTGTTGATTGGAAATAATATAAATTTCTTGACACGAATTAGGACTTCATTGAAAATAGTTTTCGATGAAGTGCTTGGGCTAAATAGCCTTGACATTAGGCATATTTAACTACGAGATGGAATTGCCTAATAGGCTAAAGCCAAAAATACATATTGACAAGATGCTAAAACATTTTAGCATTAAAACGCCAAGGAGTGATTCTTGCCGAAGTCACATGGAAAGAATTTTGCAAGACTCGGTGTCCCAAAACACTGATGAGCAAAATACATGACGGAGATTCCACACACTTTCGTGTTTGGATTAATCATGTATTTTATGGTATGTAAGACAACCAGATATGTCCGATACTCCCAAGGTGTTGCGAGTATAGATACCAAAGTGATCAAAAGTACTGATCATGGACAACAGTGAAAAAGGGTCATTGAGTACTAAAGTAGCACTGATGACATGTTTTCTCGCAAGCGGAGATCATGAAGAGTTTGTTGTAAAAGGTTACATCGATACAGTCTTCATCATTTCTCCATGCAATTTTCGATTTAAGTTAAGGGTTTTGTGTAATACACAATATGGTGGCACGGTGTTTGGAAATCATTTCCAAACAGGTTACTGTGGCGAATTCTATAACAAAGGCTATGTATGTTGCCGCTTTCAAAGCGACATAGAAGATGTTGAATCGTACAGTTCGTTCATGAACTTAGTATGATTCCAAGATGGCTTTGGTCAATGGAACACTATTGAAGATAGTTGCTCCATAGCTCAGTCTGAGGAATCAAGGTTTGACCTGTGATTCACATATATACAAAGCCAAGTCCACACAAAATATGAATTTTTCGAAAGCGTGAAAATGTGAGGACATGCAAAGATACACACGGAACTGAAGTTGTCAGATCCATTGGACATCAGGCTATACCACATGCGAAGCATTTTTACACCGGTATGCCACAGGTGTAAAGTGCATCAGCATTGACTAGATTATTGACTCTAGTGCAAGTGGGAGTCTGTAGGAGATATGCCCTAGAGGCAATAATAAATGATTATTATTTATCTCCATGTTCATAATTATGTTTATGTTCCATGCTATAACTGCTATGGTTCTCGAGTCTGCAATAACCACGAGGCTCGGAGGAAGACTCATATGCACGTGTGGAATAATAAACGGTAAAATGTATTCCTAGTCTAGCCTCTAAGACTAGCTGAAGTGTTGCATGATGGTTCTGTTTTCCTGATCATGGGCATCACTATGCCGGCAACTTTGAGGGCACAATGTTAGGAGAACACTTGTGTTGAATCGACCCGAATTGATGTTATGCTATGAGATTCATTCGTCACAAGTTAATGGTTAATAACACAGAGATGGTTTACGTTTGCATAATTCCTTAGACCATGAGAGTATCGAGTTTCTTCATGCTTGCTTCATGAAATTTGGGGTTTGTTAAACGTCATTCGTAAATGGGTGGCCATTATGGCGGCTTACGGTCCATGGAAAAGTATGTCAAGTAACTTGATAGCTCAAGATTGGGATTTGCTCCTCCGACGATGGAGAGATATCTCTGGGCCCTCTCGGTGTTACGGTATCCATCATCGTCTGGCCAGACACATTGTGATTTGATCACTGGGATGCCGGAACACGGAAACGAGAAAAGAGAACAAAACCGGTAACGAGGTAACTGGCATTATGGACCAGTGTTGATCCACGGGGATGCCGATGTTTCTCACCTCAGGTATTTGTAATATATCGTGAAGCAACAGGAATAGCACACGGCAACTGGAGGTTCACTCGAATATTTATTCGTGTGGGTATAGGGGTCAATATGGGTGTCCACGGCTCCGATGTTGATCATTGATCGGAAAGAGTTCCGGTCATGTCTATACTTCACCGAACCTATAGGGTCACACGCTTAAGGGTCATCTATCTGCTGAATACTAGACAAGGAGTCTGAGAGAAAATCACCGGAAAAGTTTCGGACGAAACGGAAACGTTCCAGAGAGGACACCGGAATAGTTCCGGTAAAACTGAAAAGTTGTTTCAGGGGATACCATTAAGTCAAATTGGTTTCGGCACATGCCTGGAAATTCTTGGAGGATGCTAGAAGTGTTCTGGAAACTTCTGGGAATTTTCCGGGATAAAAACCGGAAATGTTCCGGAGCTGCCGGAACCGATTTGGTTGCTTTTCGCTGAAGAAAAACATTGTTCCGGAATTGTTTCGGAATGCGTTCAAAATTGTTTTAGTGGGTACTGGAATTGTTCTAGGCACACAGAAATAATTTGGGATTTATCGGACGCAGAAAAATGTCTTCGTGAATAGTGAAAGTGCTTTTTGGATTACTTTATTGGAAAGCCACCTTTTTGGGCTTTTGCTCAAAAGATCTTGGGGTGTGACATGGATGGATAGGAACCCTTTTGGGGGGACCCACTAGGGGTGTGGCCGGCCACATGGGGGGCTTCTCCTTGGAGCCCCACTTGTCCCATGGCTTCACCTTTATGCCCTTGTGAAGGACTTCATTCATGTGCACTTTGGGTTTTATTGTAAAACCACCCTACCCCTTGGTTTTCCTATAAATTGGAGGTGAGGGGGCTGCCCAAACCTCATCCCTTGCTCACATACAAATGCCATGCTCGTCTGGCTCTCTCTCTCCCTCCCACGAAAAGAGTTTCGTAGAGCCGAAAGGCTGTCTGGGTTCCGGTGGGAACTAGTTCTGGACGGCGAAGCCCTGCCGGATAGATGACACCGTATGTGTGCAACTCTGTAGAGAGATCGTAGTTTCGGTCTTAGTTCGAGAGTGCCTCCCGAAGGGCTGTCCGAGTTTCGAGGGTCCTCCCGAAGGGCTGTCCGAGTGACCGTCCGAGTTTCGAAGGTCCTCCCGAAGGGCTGTCCGCGACACCGTCTGAGGGACTGTCCGACCGCCTCCCAGAGGGCTGTCCGAGGGGCAGATGTGGGAGTACATCCTCGCAGTTGGGAGGTTGTAAATCCTAGCTATGGGGATCTGCACCGCCGATCGTCATCGACTCTACTTCCGCTGCGCTACGAGTCGGTAAAGAAAAAGATCAAACCTTGTATGCAGTCTCCATAGTGGTCCTGGGCTGGTGCGTAGGTCGGAATTTTTTTGTTTTCTGCTGCGTTACCCTACAGGGACCCCCCCCTGTCAGTCTCTCACTCTCTCTCCCGAAGCGGTATAAGTGGAGGCATATTCGCCGAATACGTCTTCGACGTGGCCGTTTCTGGAATTTCAGTTAAATTCATTTAAATGAATATTTTGACCAGATTTAACCCCAACTTTGACCAGCTCTAACTTCTATTCTATAAGTCCAATTGAGTTGATTCTTTTTGCTACTGGTTTGTATTGAGCCAAAGTTTATGCATGCCAAATTTCAGAATTTTTCTTGCTGTTGAGAATTTCTGGTGAAATAAAAAGTGTTATGTGACATTTTGTTTTTGCATTTAAAATATTTTCAGAAGCTCCTAATTGTGTTGGAGAAGACCAGGAGTATTGTGACACTCCTCTGAACCAAGGCAAGCCACAACATTCATATGCAAGGATGGCATTGCAATGACATTGGTCTATTTGAATTAAATTCATCATTTAATTCACTATTAAAATGATTTGCTATATAGAACTTATTGCATAGAATTTGTTCATGTCATTTTGATAGTATGCAGTAGGGTACATGCTTTATTCCTAAAGTGTGTAGTAGGGTTCATGTCATATACTCTTATGGTAGCATGATGCATTCGTTATCCATGATCGTGACCCGTGCATCCATTCACACTATGGCTCGAATCATTTTATTTCAAGTTAAACCTAATGTTAATTCAACTTGAACATGTTGTTGATCGAGTCATGGTGCCACCGAATTGAGCTCACCAGTGCAACCACACTTGCCTGGATGGGGAGGCCCTAATGCGGTCTATTGTCATTCCTCTCGCCGGTGCCTCCTACAAGGGAAGGTTGTGCTCTGGCGCTACCCTGGCCCGGTAGGCAGTCATAACCATGAGTACCCGAGTTTTATGGTACTGAGGTCCCCGTTTGGGACGATGTTTATGTTTGGCCACGACGGTGGCGGCCATAGAGGTGGCGGATGTCACGAGTTGGCATCGGGGTCACCCAGGACATAGCCCAAAGGGGAGTTTGTCGGAGTGGCCGGGAGAGTGTCATGCAATAGATTGGTTTTGTCGGAATGTCGTTGGTCCACCCGAATGGGAGCACGAGGCCATGAGTTCCGTAGTGTGGGTACAGTGTACTAACCTCTGCAGAGTGTAAGATCTATCGATAGCCACGTCCTCGGATATGGACACATTTCGTAGTAGGTCACACCATGGGTCAACAGATCTAATTAAATTGCACACTAAAGACTCACCAGACGGCACATGCAGAAGTGGTGATCGAGTGAGGATCACTATGAAAGGTATGGATGTGATCAAGTGAGGATCACGTTGGTAAGTTATGAACGGTGGTTACGTGGTAACCCCGAAATGGTAAGTTGGTCCCAGGGACCATGGCAATGTTTCACGCACACCTCATGTTGGGTAGTATCATGCTCATGCATTAAACTTGTTAAATGCCTTGTTGTTGTTTGTCGCACTTGTTTTGTTTGCTAAGAGCTTGCGAGTACATTCAAAGTACTCACATGGCTTATCATGCCAGATGTAGGAGAAGCTGTGCATGGTGTGGATGTCGAGCAGTATGTCGCGCTCTAGGCTGTGTCCCAACAGTGTCCCTGTGGAGTGGAGTTCCGCTACCTCGTTGTTCCGCTACCGCGTAGTAGTTCCCTTATCATCGAGGCTCCTGACATGTTTACTAAATAATGTACATAAGTGCAGCCGCACCGTGTGTGCCGCTTGGCCTCGCTTATCATGTAATATGTGAACCTATGTTTCCGCTAAGAGATCAATAAAGCGGTTGTTTTCTGTACCGAGTTGTTGTGTATTGCCAGAAGACTTGATCTCTAGGGTGGCAATGCAAGGTAAACCGGTTGCTCTGAGCCGGGGTGCCACAAGCGGGAACCCTAAACTTCTGATGAGGTGAGGGATGAAGACTACCCGCTCCCCTGGTGACGGTGTCCTGGACTAGGGGGTACTCACCACGTCGTCTCCGGACCAGTGGGTCGGGCCGAGGACCCCCATGGCGGTTCACTAATGGGCCACTTCGGGCAGCCCATGACATATACGAGTAAGATTCCACAAGACTTGGTGATCAAGACAAGGACTCCTCTCCACCGACGTAGCCGACTAGGACTCTTATTATCCTAGGCCTCTGGTACATTATACAACTTATGATCTCGAGGTAGATCAAGCTTGTACTCGATACATCTCCATCAATATAAACAAGAGCAGGACGTAGGGTTTTACCTCCATCAAGAGGGCCCGAACCTGGGTAAACATCGTCTCCTTCGTTCCTATTATCACCGATCTGAGATCCACAGCTCGGGACCCCCTACCCCGAGATCCGCCGTATTTACCTCCGACACTAGTTCTTTCATTGAGAGTTCCGCTGTGTGATCGCCGCGGTTTGATTGGAATTCAGATCAGCTCCGGCACGATCTACGCGTCAGGGCCGAAACCTCATCGTCGACGTCGGCATTTTCGTTACCGGCTCGACTAGAAACCTCGGCTGGACCGAGGACAATGCTGCATGTCGGATCATCAAGATCGGACGGAAGTCTTCATCATCATCAACTTAGATCTCATCCGGGATCATGGAAAAATCGTCCATAGAGCTCAGGGGCTCAACGTCAACATTGCCCTCGCGCGATTGTGTATCTTTTCTGGACAGCGGATTTGTGTTCGTCGTCCCTGCCTCCTCGAGCGTCGCTTTGATGATTGCTTCGATGGAATTATGCGGAATTGAGTCTAGAACAACCCTGAAAAATTTCGTTGCTTTCCGATGGAGGAATCTCCGGCGATCTACGATATACCAGAGCCCTGTCGAATCTGGACGGGAATCTGGATGTGTTTAGGGCGAGGAGTCCAGCGGCTATATCGGACATCTTTTGGAAGATCCAACCGTTCATCAGCTTCGGAATTTCCATATCGACAACCCCTCAAAATTTCAGCTCAATCCGACGGTTTAAACTCCGGGACGAGTCCGAGGAGTGCATCAATTTTCGGATCTGTTTCTTGCGCGAAAACGAATCCGACCCGAATTCATCTTTCTTCATGAACGGGATATTGGACATCCTTTTTGAAGGGAATTTTTTTATAGGGTATTGTGTTTTGTTTTCAAGCACGTGCCTGAAAATTTTAAGCCTTTTTCGAGGCGATCTTCGTCATCGCGCCGGTGTCAAACCAGGCCGGCCACGTTGCTCCATGGCTGCCGACCTACGCCAGCATCGACTGCGCCATCGCTTCATAGAGCCGTCGACAACCACCTCGGATCATCACCTCGGCGAGCCAACCAAGAGTTCGGCACCGCTCTCCCTAATGATCATCAAGATAACATCGTCACCTTACGGATTGCACGGGTCGGGCGCGCCAGCATCGCCGCGCGGTCACTTCTCAAGCCGGCATTGACCGCGTCACAAGTTTTGACCTGCGTCGGCATTGCCACGCCTTTGCTTCTTCAAAGCCGATGTCCATCACGCCGACCTGCTTTGACACCTCGGCTAGCATGGGGCTGCCACGTCACCTTACCGACCTGCTCCGTCACCTCGGCTAGACCGGGGGCTTCGTCATCTCTTCATCAACCTACTCCGGGGACTTCGGCGTCACCAGCCGATTAGCTTCGTCACCTCGGCTAGACCGGGGGCTTCGTCTAAACATATCGACAGTGTTGTACTACCACTTCATCAAGCCGAGCTCTTCGCTCGGACACCTCGGCCGGACCGAAGGCTTTGCCATCGCTTCATCGACCTACTCTGGCGTCACCCGGCCGACCTACTCTGTCTCCTCGGCTGGACCAGGGGCTTCGCCTCGGCACATCGGCAGTTTTGTGCTGCCACTTCATCAGTCGAGCTCTTCGCTCGGCCACCCCAGGACTGGCTTGGGGGCTAGGATCTCGACCCGTTGCAAGCCCGGACTACGTCATCAACACCGAGCACATTAACCAGCGAAGTCGCTTTCATGCTTAACTTTTTTTCAATTTTAAATTTTTGTTTGGTTCATCCAAGCGTTATACTTTTGTGTTAAATAGACAAGTTATTAGTTAAACACTTAGTTTGTTAAAACCTCTGTTTGTTAAAAACACTCACTTTACCCATGTTAACTGGGGGCTCTTAAATTTATACGAGCCGTTTTATAATAAGTGTTTTCTTCTAAGTCGTTGCAAAGTCTTTTTCTACCACTCCTTTCTCGACACGAGTGTGTGGTCAATAGCCGGATAGCCTGGTTTCTCTCTAAAGCCGCTCGAGTTTGGTTCGCTAAACTGGCCTGAGAAGCACTCCGCCTTCGGGAATAGGAGGTTGAAGCCGAAGGCTGACCCACTTGAAGTCTTGAGATCGGATGTGTCATGTTAAAGCACGACAGAAGGACAAACTAATTTTAAGACCACTTTTCGGATTGGCACCAAAAACATGATTTAGCTCGGACGTCAAGTTTTTACATAAGTTTTTTGGCTTTTCGAGCTTATGGCACTTTTAAGGTATTTGTATGTTTTTCTTTCAGGAGGCGGGACATCCTCATGACCTAGGTGCCCTGCGTAATAATTCAGCTCGGGAGATCTTTTCCAACCCGCAGCTCGGCATCTTTTCTGCCGACCTACACCTCGGCGCGGTTACATCAGGACTCCTGGAGAGCCCAACATATCATTAGCGTTTGTATTCAATATACAAAAGCTGCCTTCCGTAATCATCGTTATAAAGCCATAAATATGCATCAATTTGACTTAAGATTTTGGCCAAGCTGTGTTGCCTTGCTCTTGTGCTTACCCCCTACGTTCCCGATTGTTCGGCTAGGGAGTAAAGGGAGCACCTCTGTGATTGTTACTACCGGGTCATCTGAGTTAGTACCTCAGACTGGGTGAAGCCGAAAGCTAGGCATCTTAAGAAAACAATTGGTCGGCAACGACGGAAGTGAAAATTTAGGTTCATTAAAGACCTCAGAGTTCGGGAAGTTTCCCCAAACTAAATCCTCAATGTTTTTCTCCCACATTGATCGGAGTTGAGGTTTCACGATCATGGTCAACATGATAGCCTGAGAAAAGGAACTTATAGAGGAACTATTTTTCTTGGAAGATGTTTCTTACGCTTAAAATGTAATATAACATAAGCTCTATTCCACTTTGTTTGTAGAACCAAATAGCTGGATTGCCTTGTTATCCGAAGAGTCTGGTTCGCCTCGGCGGACCAGGAGTAGGAAACACTCCTCGGCCAATGGTCGAGGAGGGAGAAGCCGAAGGCTGGTTAACAAAGTTTGTAGAACAGAGGCATTTGTAATGATGTAAAGTACTTGGATACATAGAATCATTACACATAAATTGTGATTAAAGTCAATTTACTCTGGATATCGATCCTTATGTCGGCCACCCGTGTCCAAATTAAGGCTCAGGGGCTACTAGGCTTCGCGCTTCTCAATTAAAAGCCATTAAATGGGTACATCGATCCCCTGCTCTGGTGCTGCCACCCGACCAGTGGCTCGGGGGCTACTGCATTGATGATTCAATGCAGAAAATTCAAAGTGCAAAATAGTTTCCGAGGAGATTATGATCCTCGGGTTGGTCGGCCGCACCCAACATGAGTCTCGAGGACTATGCACACCGTGTTTCTGTTCCCAAGTATGCTGCCGAGCTAGGAGTTGATCCTCAGGCCGATTTAGTGAATCGACCTGAGTCTCAGGGGCTACTGGGATCAGCGGTTTAATGTTTTCCTTCAGGTGCATCTCGGATTTTGGGCCGACACACACCTTGAGGGCTACTGGCTATACATCTCGGCAGAGAATAAAATTGCACCACTCGAAAATATATCCGCAAAAAATCATCCCAAGACCGAGGTGGTGCAACACCTCGGGCGCAGTTCGGCATAAAGCTCGGCTGCGAGTGGCTGGCTCCATAGAGAACTTTTTTGGCATTAAGCTCGACTGAACTCCTTCAACTTTTTCAAAGACCGAGGTAATCTATGACACCATGGGTGCCGATTGGCGTTAGAGCTCGGCTACAAAAAGACACCTCGGATGCAGTCCGACGTTAGAGCTCGGTTGCAAGAGGACACCGCTGCACGGGGAAAAACTTTGAACCCGAGGTGCGGCGTAAAAATAACAAGGCATTGATAAAGGCCGAAAACTTAAAGGGCTCCTCGGATGCCCGACGTATGAACTCTTCGGATTCAGCTCGGCGATCCTCAAGATCGAAGATGGGATTTGTTGAACCAGCTTTCAAGACTGACGGCCGAAGACGAAGAACAGCTCGGAAGAACCGAGGAGCGTCCCCAACTTGAAGACCGGTTCAAGGGGCTACTGACGGTGTCCTAGAGTAGGGGGTACTCACCACGTCATCTCCCGACCAGTGGGTCGGGCCGAGGACCCCCATGGCGGTTCACTAATGGGCCACTTCGGGCAGCCCATGACATATACGAGGAAGATTCCACAAGACTTGTTGATCAAGACAAGGACTCCTCTCCACCGACGTAGCCGACTAGGACTCTTGTTATCCTAGGCCTCTGGTACATTATATAAGCCGAGGCCAGGCTAGTTGATAGGGAGGATAATTATGATATTCATCATCACCCCTAGGGTTTAGACCACAACTTATGATCTCGAGGTAGATCAAGCTTGTACTCGATACATCTCCATCAATATAAACAAGAGCAGGACGTAGGGTTTTACCTCCATCAAGAGGGCCCGAACCTGGGTAAACATCGTCTTCATTGTCTCTGTTACCATCGATCCGAGATCCACAGCTCGGGACCCCCTACCCCGAGGTCTGACGGTTTTTACACCGACACCTGGGTTGGGAGCGGGCACCTGCTGGTTGGCGTCTGGAGCACGGGCGGCGGTGTTGACGGGGATGTACCCCGCGATACGCAGCTCCAGGATAGTGCTCTCTGTCACGGTGGAACCACCCGAGTGCCCTTTGAGGGTGTCGGCCATGGCTGAATGGGTGAGCACGGATGCGCTGAGGTGGGAGAAGGCGAGATTGGATCTGGGTGCTCGAGCTCGAGGAGGCAGAAGGCGGGGGAAATGGGAGTGTGATTACTAGCAATATTAGCTTTTTACTCTTATAGGCTGTTGAAAGGCCAAGAGTCCCCTCGTCGTGCCGGTAAAATCTTGATGATATCCCTGAGAATACGGGCACGATCTCCACCTTGATGGGACGCATCAGTAAAAGGGCGGCCTCGAACCATGATTTGAGGTAGGCAGTAACTGCCTGACCCGTCGTGGGTAGCGCCGCTTCGATAAAGTTGTCAGGCTATGAGGTACTATTCACGCCTAGGTGGCCGGCCTTCAAGGTTAAGTAAACTCGCAACCCCAGATGGGGAGGGAACTCGGCTGAACCTCGTTTGCAAGACAGCGCTCCTTGGAAGGGCAGTTAAGAGATCTTGAATTGCGAAAGGGAACTCGTCTGTCGAGCCAAGGACTTTGGATCCGAAGTTAATTCCGTTGGAGAAATCATCCTCGGCATAGAAGACCAGTTCGGGGGCTACTTACGGTGTCCAGGACTAGGGGTATTAACCTAGTCGGCCCATATTCTTTGGGCTGGGCTAGTGGGCCCTCATTCTCCGTAAGATGGACTCCGGAAGCCGTACGCTAGGGACAAGATCAGGACTACATCTGCCAAAGACTTGACGTATACTCCAAGACTCCTCCTACCGCCTCCAGGCCAAGTTACCGACCTTGTAACCTTAGATACCCTACCTGGCGTGTATATAAGCCATGGGATTTAGCCCTTAGAGGGGACTTTAACACAATCTCATTCACCTAGCCTTAGAACTAGAACATATCTTACGATCTCGAGGTAGATCAACTCTGTACTTGATACATCTCCATTGATATAAACAAGAGCAGGACGTAGGGTTTTACCTCCATCAAGAGGGCCCGAACCTGGGTAAACATCGTCTCTTTGTTCCTGTTGCCATCTGTCCGAGATCCACAGCTCGGGACCCCCTGCCCCAAGGTCTGCCGGTTTTTACACCGACACTAGGTTTTGTGGCGCTGGTTCTATCGCTAATATAAGTGGGTTGCTATCTGATTTCTCTGGTACCACCACCTTTTTCAAAGATTTTGTTTGTACTCCTTCAGGTTATGCAATCACCCTCTTCCTTTTGGATGTCTGATGCACAAGAACAGCATTTGAATGGAAAAACATGGTATGATGACAGATGGAATAGGTATTGATAATGGATGGGCATGGCATCTTCACATATATGATGAGTAAACTAAGCAGATGGCGGTGCAACGAAGTAGAAGAAATGCAAGACACCTTATGCAAGATACGTGCAACCAATAAAACCTTGCCAAATTAGAACAAGCACCTTGATGGGTGAACACGATAGGTGATCTGCCTTCGACTGCACGAGCTCAGAATAGTCATTAGGATCATATTCTGAACATGAATCTGTAGGTGGGGAGCGTGTGGGTTTCATTCCATCCAGAATAGAACTCAATCCCTTGATGCCAAGTTTGTTAGCCTTTGCACTTTTCCGCGGTATTCCTCTGATGCGCGCATTCTCATATTCATTGTGATCATGTCCAATATATGATATGCATGAAAACAGAAATAGTAGTGAGATTATCTTTGAAATGCATAGAATATCCTAATATAATAGGGGGTCCCTATAAACCCTTGTGTGCTACCTCTGGAATTATGACGAGAGTGCCCATGTGTGCTGTAATTTGGTGCGTACATTAATATAATCTGGCACTACTGCTAAAAAAATAGGTTCCCTGTTGGGAGCTCCAGAAGTAATGATAGTTGGCAGATGATAGGTTCAAAATATACTGTATGCAAAGTTTATTGCCAAAGCATGATGACGAGAGCGCACAGAGAAATAGTATTCCCTCATGACTCTATATGTGGCGCACATGCATTTTGAAACTCGCGCAGTAACATTAGCTGACCAATTAAATGTGTCTCTATTTTATTAGTATATGTATCGTATCAGATTTGAATTTGATAATTAAGCTTTGGAATTATGAGTGGCATGTAATTTAGCTTGAAGGATGGAGTGCTGCTAGTACGACATGAAGCATCTAGGCAGATAGTAGTGTAGATAAAAGGGGGAAACCATAACATCATAAATAAATCTAGAAAGTGGAACTAGCTCGAAAATATGGGGTTGTATTGCAGCTACTAATTGAAAGAATTTCGATCCCCTACAGGCCAGCTCTATTCAACTGAAGGCGCACTACTGTTACTATCAGTCTAGTCTCTCAAAGGCCACACACCTCCTAGCATTTCCTGGATATTATGGCAGACCAACTCGTAGTGCTGAAAGCATCTAGCAGAAGCGGCCAATAGACCTGTTTACTGCAGATCTCCATGCTCCCCTTCCTGACAAGGAACATACTGTACTTATTAAAGAAGAACAGAAGATAAACATGTTAAAGAATAGAAGAGGAAGCATATTATGGAGATTCCACTTCTTTCTATACATTTGGAAAGTAAGCTGATGATAAACCAGGACACGTGCATTTGGAAACTCAAGTGGGAACATTAGCTGACCAATTAAATGTGTCTGTTAACAAATATCATTATCATATCACATTCGGATATGAACAACTAAGCTTTGGAAATATGAGTAGTGTGTTGTTTAGCTTGAAGGGTGGAGTGCTGCTAGTACGACACAAAGCACTTACGCAGATGATAGTGTAGATAAAATGGGAAGACCCTAAGCTTCACGAGTAAAATTGGGAAAGTGGAACTAGCTAGAAAATATGGGCTTGCATTGCCGGTACGGCTACAAAGGCTTTGGATCCCCTACAGGGGCAGCTCTCTTCAACTGAAGGTGCACTACTATTACTATCAGTCTAGACTATCAAAGGCGACACAGCTCTCAGCATTTCCTGGATATTATGGCAGACCAACTCGAAGAGTTGAAAGCATCGTTCAGAAACGACCCAATAGACCTTGTGGACTGCAAGTGTCCCTACTCCTCTTCCCGACAAGGAACATACTATACTACTATACTTATTAAAGAAGAACAGAAGAGGAACATGTTAAAGAAGAGCAAGCAAATTTTGGATAATACAATGTTTGTTGCCCACCCATGATGAACCAGAGCGCACAAAGAAATGCAATTCCCTGCTGTCTCTCTATATGTGGGCACGTGCGTTTGGGAACTCAAGTGGAAACATTAGCTGACCAATCAAATGTGTGTCTGTTAACTAATATCATTATCATATCACATTCGTATATGAACAACTAAGCTTTGGAATTATGAGTGGTGTGTTGTTTAGCTTGAACGGTGGAGTGCTGCTAGTATGACACAAACACATACAAATCATAGTGTAGATAAAATGGGAAAACCCTAAGCATCACGAGTAAAATCGGGAAAGTGGAACTAGCTGGAAAATATGGGCTTGTATTGCTGGTACGGCTAGATAGGCTTTGGATCCCCTACAGGGGCAGCTCTCTTCAACTAAAGGTGCACTACTGTTACTATTAGTCTAGACTCTCAAAGGCGACACGGCTCCCAGCATTTCCTGGATATTATGGCAGACCAACTCGAAGAGTTGAAAGCATCCATCAGAAGAGACATAATAGACCTGTCGACTGCAAATGTCCCTGCTCCTCTTCCAGGCAAGGAACATACTGTACTACTATACTTAAGAAAGAACAGAAGAGGAATAGGTTAAAGAAGAGCAAGCAGATTTTGGATACTACAATGTTCATTGCCCACCCATGATGAACTAGAGCGCATAAAGAAATGCAATTCCCTGATGTCTCTCTATATGTGGCGCACATGCTTTTTCGAAACTAAAGTAGGAACATTAGCTGACCAATTAAACGTTCTCTATTTTAGTAAGCATCATATCAGATTTGTATTTGAACAACTAAGCTTTGGAAATATGAGTGGCATGTTGTTTCGCTTGATGGGTTGAGGAGTAGTGCTGGCATGACACGAAGCACCTAGGATGATGGTAGTGAATATAAAAGGGGAAAACCATAAGCATTGTGAGTATAGTGTTGAGCGTACCATGGCGGATCTGAAGGTGCAAAGGAGACAAAGGCTACTTCGCAAACAATGTTTGCTTTCAACTAAGAAGTAAGATTCTAAGTGATGGACAAGAAATCATAGTAAAGCAGTGGCGATCTATTTTCTGGCTGAGATAAATAACTTGAGCAGATATGAAAGAGTACCGCCTCTATTGCGGCGCCGTGTAGGCATCTGCTGAGAAGTTGAGGGTGCTACGGTTGCGATGGCTGTCGGCGGCGTGGAAGCAGATCTGGCACGGCAGACGGTGGCGGCGGGGGATATGTCCCGGCACGGTGGACGAGATGGTCGTAGGAGCGGCCCGGGCAAGGTGGACGACGGCGCAGATGAAGCGAGAGGACGCGATGCAAGGATCCTGGTCCGAAACTGTGGATGAGAGACGTTGATCTCTTGTAATGGACGACGGCGTCGGGGTATCAGCTCCGGCATGGTGGAGGAGGACGGCGGTGGATGGGGTGGTGGACGGAGGAGGCTGGGGTGGAGATGGTGTTTTGGCGCCCACGGAGTACGAATGGGGAAATGGAGGGAGAGAGAGGTAGGGGGGAACCATGTCTTTGGGACGCGCTTGTCTCAGATGCGGGGAAAGTTACAAACTTAGCCCCCATTTAAAATTTCAGACATCAAAGCGATATTGGTCGGTTGGGGGTAGGAAGGTAATCTCGCATACCCCGAATATTGGGCGAGAGCGATTTCGGCCGAGGAGAGTTTGTTTTGGCGCCCACTGTTGGCGCCCACCGTGTATGAATTGGGGTGAGAGCCGATTTCGGCCGAGGAGAGACTGTGTTTTGGCGCCCACTATGTATGAGTCAGGGTGAGAGGCGGCTATGTCAAGTTTGAGTGAAATTACAAACCTACCCCTATCTAGACCTATAGAAATCGAGCCTGCAGGTTTTGCGTGTCAAGGCATAGGCAGTAATTTCCATCACCCAAAATTTGGTTTCGGGCGGTTACGGCCGATGAGGGACTGGGTGTTTCGCCGCTTCGTTCAAATTTTAGGAGAATAAGCTTGCACGTTTACCGCGCATCTCAATTCGAATCCATTTTGTATTCTTTTTTTTTCGGGCAGGATCCAGTTTGTATTCGAATACAAATCTATATACATCATTTTTTTATATATATATACTTTCAAAAGCACAACACCCTTTATATATATATATATATATATATATATATATATGGTTTACAAATGCCATAATCTCAAATTCATAAGGTTGAATTCAAATATTTGAAACCACTTTATGTTCAACTCAAGTGCATGGATCACTAATATCAAGAAATTAAATAACATACATGTGCCCAAATTCAAATGAATATGCATGTTTGATAGATCAATTTTGGTTTGAGTATGAATTACATGTATCATCATCTCTAAATCAAATATTTGAATCCCTTTTATGTTGACATCTTTTACACATGCAACTAAATATTTGAATCTCTTTTCATGCCCATCTCTCTCTAGGTCTCTCTTGCGTGCTCCTTCATATAGCAGTATAGCTATCACTCTCTTTTCTCTATCTCACCCGCACACTTAGTACATGTTTCTCTTTTTTCACAAACACGGTCTCTCGCCGTCTCTCTCGACACGTGTCACACTCTCTCTATCTTTGTAGACCACTCGGCTTTCATTATCTCTTACGTCTCTATCATTCTCTGGTACCTCTCCAGCTACCTAGTGTTATTTTCCCCGCCACACACACTCTCTCACTCGGCTTTCATTTTGTCTCTCTCTCTAGGGATCTATCACGCACCTCATCTCTTTCTAGATATGACTCCTACCACTAAAATTTATCTCTCTCTCTCACACACCGTTTGTCGGCGTCTCCTTTCCCTCTTCACCTCCGTTCCAAAACTGAAACTATTCCTTTGTTTACTGGTCAGACAATCTCTCTCTCTCTCTCTCTCAAAGACACACACACACCTCTTTGCTTTCGCCCGACCCCTGTCCCCCTCACACACACACAACTCTCCCTTTCGCACCCCCGACTCCTGTCTCTCCGACACACACTTATCGACCAGCCTCTGGTTAGGTTTATCCATCTATTACACACTCTCGCTTCCATTCTCTCGTATATGTCTCTCTCGCGCTTCTTGTATCTATGTATATATCTCACCCCTTCTTGAAACACACCCTCTCTGTGTAGTGTCTCTCGCGCTCCCTATTTGTTTGTAGCAAGAACTCTCTTTCTCTGCAGCACACATACACACACACTCGGCATTCTTTCTTGTGTGCTCTCTCTAGGTCTCTCACACACAATGTTTGTAGGCCCCTTTGTTCCACATACCCCGTCTCTCTCGGCCTCCCTTGCACACAATGTATCTCGCTCCCTAACCATTCATGTGTACTCCATGTAACTTCTCCCATCCTTTCTCCGTCGCACACAAACGCGCTCGATCGATCACCGAGCCTTCTTCCCTACATCTCTCACACCCGCATACTCTGATGTCTCTCTCTAATCCTCGATCTTTTGTCTACCTCTATTTCTCTCGATCGCGCACACACACTAGCTACTGTCTCTCTTTATGTCGATACCTCTTGCACACACACTCTTCGTGTCTTTTCACACATGCAGTACTCCCTCCTCTCTCTCTCTCTCCCTCTCTCTTCCAGACACACGATCTATCTCGAGGTCGACCTCTCGTATGCACGCTCCCCCCTCTCTCTCTCTCTCTAGGTTACTCTCTTTCTCCATGCCGGTTCTCACGCACACACACCATTTGTTTGTAGGACGACCCCTTGTAGGAAAATATCTGGTGTTCCAAGGCCTCCCAAGCTCCCATGATACGATAGTTCTCCGGCCGTTGGATCGTGGATAAAACCTCTGGACCCGAGCAAAATTTTGAGACTCTTTGAGGGGTTTTCTGCAAATTTTTATGACCTCTACCTGTGTTCGTTTGATCGACGATCCAACGGTCCCCATAGGAACGCTGGAGTATTATTATTATTATTTTTTGGACATCACACAAACAGTGAGGTACATATACGAAGAGAAGAGGCGCACGCGGTCGGTCTCTCGCTGTCTCGCACATATGAGAGTTACGTAACGCACAGTAAACAAATAAACCCGTAGGTGCACGATTTCTGCATGCGCAGGTACCGGGTACGTGGTGGAGCGCGCTTTTGTACGAAGAGTCAGCTCGCGTGATAATTTGATCCGCATGTGTTGACGGTCCGGGACCACACGTGAACGACCTGGAGGCGGTGGCTTGCTACTGATCGAGTTGCCACATTTATAAAATACATATTTTTATCAAGACACGAGTTCCGTTTTTCAATGGCGCGTTATACAATTTATTAAAACGATTGGTATGGAGCGAAAAATGAAAATCGTCACTATACACGTAGGCTGGAGTTTCAGCGCTTGCTGCTAGCCAGGGTTGCTCCCTTCACACTCTCACCCTCTCCTGATCTAAACAAGATGGGCGGTAGCCATTGTCTCTCTCCTCACCGACGGTGAAAGATCCGACCGGATCCTGTCCGCCGTGGAAGGGCGGCGATGCAGCGTTGATGCAGTCGCCGTCGGTGAGGTAGGAGACACACTGCCGGCACGTCCCGATCTGTGGACCGTGTCGTCCTCTCTCCCCCGGTGCCAGAGCGGACGCGACCTCTCACTGGCGCAGCCATTGAACCGGCATGTCGGGGGGATGACCCCCGGGTAGGCAACGGAGCCCGAATCCCTTTCGGAAAATCATCAGAGCAAGACAAGTCCCTCTGGCCGGCTGGCCAGGCACGCCGGCTTCCCAGCGCGAGCCGGCTCGGCGTGGCCACCCGGCCTGGCCGGCTGGCCCATGCCGGCTGGCCGCGAGGCGGCGAAGCCTTAGCGACGAAGCAAGCAGCACTACAGCGCTCCTCCCTTTACCCTGACAGAGCAGGTGAGGCTGCAGCTTTCCTTGCGCCCCCGCCCGAGGCGGGCGGTGTCAGTGAGGCGCGGTCCTGTAGAAACGGCGGCGCCGACCTCCCTCTGATGATGGACAAGACGCGCCATAGTGCCTCGAACCCAGACTGACGAGACAAGACCCGTCACGGTGCCCGCGCCAGGCAGGTGCGGCGCACCTGGTGACCCGGCATCCCGACAGCTGGCAACCCGGCGACCCGGCGACCCGGCCACCAGATCCTGGTCAGTGACACCAGGGGCCCGCGCCTCTGGTATGTTACCGTTGTAACCCTGGGGGTCGTCTATAAGACCCCTAGGGAGGCCTCCGTGCAGGGGGATGGGGTTTTAGTGGCTGAGAGTCTGAGTTAGTACGGTAAGATCAGTTCCCACCCTAGCTAGCTCTCTCCAGATCACCAACACCCGCACGGGAGAGGCAGAACGGTGGCTACGCCCCTTCTCCCTCCTCCGTCTAAACAGCTCCAGGAGCAACTCTATAACCTCTGTGCTTATCAGCTCACACGGCAGGAGTAGGGGTGTTACCTCTCCAGAGGGCCCCGAACCTGGGTACGTCTTGTGTCCCTCACTCGCTCGTGCCAACCTCGCCTCCGGAACCCACCGGCGTCCTATCGTAGCCCCACCTCATAAGCCATCTCATGGCATCTGCCGTGAATCACGCACCCCCTGCGAGAATACCACGACAGTTGGCGCCCACCGTGGGGCTGCTCGCGGCATCGGTCGGAGTTAAGTTCCGGACGAGGCCCTTCACCAGCTCCGACGAGCGCATCGTGCACGGTTTGGTCCGTGCGCCCCGCACGGCCAAACCGGCCGGCTGCAGCGCCGCGCTGGGCGCGGACGTCGCCGGCCCCGCAGGCTGCTTCATCGTTCCCTTTGGCGCGCTGTGCGTCTTCATCGCGCTCGTCCCCGACGTGTTTCCCAGCGAAGTGTGCAACTACGCCGACTCACCTGTCCCCGTTAGCCGTGCCGTCCCCGACGACGTTGCTGCTCTCTGCGTTCACGCGGAGGTGCTCACCATCGGCACCAGTTCCGGCTCCCCACGCGCCAAGGAGAAGGCTTCCGCGGCCGCCGCCTTGGCTGCGGCTCCGCCTCGCCGGACTGACCCGCTCCACGACACGATCCGGAGTCTGCAAGCCCCCATCACACCTGACGCCGACGCGGCTGCTGCGGCGGCCCAGCTCAACGAGGGCCGCCAGCATCTGCTGCTCGAGGCCATGGAGCTTGCGGCAACCCGGCGCCGGCTGGTGTCCGCCCAGCGAGAATTCGACAGCGCGCATGGCCTCACTCCGCCTGCCGTCGAGCCCAGCCGGGTCGCGGAGGTGCGGATCCGCGGGGGCGCACTCGGCCGTGTGCTAGGCGCAGGCCGACCCGTCTACGACACCCCCGTCAAGAACATGCGCGCGGCGCAGGCCGCGATTGCCGATCTCGAGTTTCTGGAGGGCGAGGAGCTGCTGCAGCAGCAGCAGCGCATCCGCGACCTCATCACCGCGGCAAACGAGCAGCAGCAGCGCTTCGACCCGGCCCAGCCATCCGGCTCCGCCTCAAGAGGAACCGGGGACCCGGAGAGGGCTCTCCGGGATGCGCGACAGACGTCTTCGCACGCCACTAGCGCAAGCCGCTCTGGCCGGCACCGGTCCGGCCGGAGCCGGCACAATCGCGCCACCACCGCTGGAGACGGCAACGCTGGCGAAACGGCCGGTGACGGCCGGGTTCGGCAGCCGGAGCCTCCCGTGCGGCCGGCTCGACGGCCCAAGCCAGCCCCAGAAGCTCCTGCTCCCCGCGGTCCCGCGGCCGACCGAGTCGGTCCCCGCGTTCCCGTGGCTGACCGGCTCGGCCCCCGCGAGCCCTACGACGAAGGCGACGCCCGTCACCGCATCGACCGGCTAGCGCGCTCCACGGCTCTGGAGGAGGAAAGCTCTGTTGGCCCGGCGTGCTTCGGCCCCCGCATTCGCGAAGAACCCTTCCCCAAAGGCTTCTCGCTGCCCCGCGACTCACCAAAATACACCGGCGCCACCAAGCCGGAGGACTGGCTAACCGACTACACCACAGCTGTCGGCATAGCCGGCGGCAACCGGCGTGTGGCCGTCCGTTATGTCCCCCTCATGCTGCTCGGTTCGGCCCGGACGTGGCTTAACAGCCTCCGAGCCGGCAGTGTGAACTCCTGGCTGGATTTTGAAGACGCGTTCGTTCGCAACTTCACCAGCACCTACACGCGACCCGGCAAGCCTCGCCAGCTCTCCATGTGCGTCCAGAAGCCGGGCGAGCCACTGCGCGACTTCCTCACGCGGTGGACGGAGCTTCGCAACTCCTGCAAAGGGGTCCACGAGGTCCAGGCCATCCAATACTTCATCGACGGATGCCTAGACGGCACTCTGGTCAGACACCGGCTGGTGTGCGACGAGCCGGAGACCCTGGCGGAGCTCATGGCCGTGGCGGACAAGTACGCTACGGCCGACTCCGCGATGGATGTGAAGATCACGATCGGCGCGGACGACAAGCTTCTCCCGGCCCAGCCGGCTCCCCCCAAGCCGGTTGGCGACAGCAGCCGGCGCCGGCAAGACGGCAAGCGCCGGAGCGACCAGCCGGCGCCTCGCTACGACCACCGGCAAGTCGCTGCCGTGGAGAGGGAGCAGCCGGCCGAGCAAGGCCCCAGCCAGCGCCCGCGCACCGGCAAGGCCGTCTGGCAGCCCAAGCTGACCTTCGAGCAGATGCTCGACGCCCCCTGCAAAAACCATAGCGGCGCGAAGGGATCGACGCACACGCTCCGGCAGTGCAGCTTCACGCAGCGCCTCTTGAAGGGCAACCTTCCACCCCCGCCACCTGGAGCCGGCTCACAGCAGCCGCCGCTGCCGCCGCCTCCACCGCCACCCGGCGCCCTCGCCGACAACCCTTTCCCGCGCTCGGACGCATCCTACGTCATCTTCACCAGCGAGGGGGGTGACAAGCACGCCAAGCGCAGGCACGCGGCCGAGGTGAACGCCGTCGTCCCTCCGGTTCCCCAGTATATGCACTGGTCCGACCGACCGGTGAGCTGGACCCGGGAGGATCACCCGGCCGTCATGCCCACGCCGGGCGGCTACGCCCTCATGCTCGACCCCACCTTCGTCTCCGAGAAGCGCACCTGCCGCTTTTCACGGGTGCTGATCGACGGTGGCAGCAGCATCAACATCCTCTACCGCAACACGATGACCAAGCTCGGCATCGAGGCGCGACAGCTGGAGCCGACCCGGACAGTGTTCCACGGCATCGTGCCGGGACACTCCTGCTCCCCGATCGGCCGGCTCCGGCTCGACGTCCTTTTCGGCTCCAGTAGCCATTTCTGCCGCGAGCCGATCTGGTTCGAGGTGGTCGACTTGGCCAGCCCCTACCACGCGCTGCTGGGCCGGCCCGCAATGGCCAAGTTCATGGCGGTCCCCCACTACGCCTACCTGAAGTTGAAGATGCCGGGTCCCAAGGGCCTCATCACCATCATCGGCGACTACAAGAAGTCCCTCGAGTGCGCCAAAGCCGGCTCCCAGCTGGCCGAGTCGCTGGTCATCGCCGAGGAGAGGTGCCAGCTCGACAGGATCGTGGCGCTGGTTAACGCGCAGCCAGCTATGCCGGCTCCGCCCAAGCCGGCCGACGAAGCCTCCTTCAAGCCGGCCAAGGACACGAAGCGGGTCCCGCTCGACCCGGCCGACCCCAGCTCCAGCAAGTACGTCGTCGTGGGTGCCGGCCTCGACGGCAAATAGGAAGGCGAGCTCGTCGACTTCCTCCGTGAGAATCTGGACATCTTCGCATGGTCTCCCAAAGACATGTCGGGTGTCCCGAGGGAATTTGCCGAGCACAAACTTCACGTCCGCAAGGACGCCAAGCCCGTCCGGCAGCCGCTGCGCCGTTTCTCCGAGGAGAAGCGAAGAACCATCGGCGAAGAGATCGCCCGGCTGCTCAAAGCCGGGTTCATCATGGAAGTATTCCGCCCCGAATGGCTGGCCAACCCGGTCCTCGTCCTGAAGAAAAACGGTACTTGGCGCATGTGTATCGACTACACCAGCCTGAACAAGGCATGCCCCAAGGACCCGTTCGCTCTGCCGCGGATCGACAAAGTCATCGACTCCACAGCCGGCTGCGAGCTCCTGTCCTTCCTGGACGCCTACTCCGGCTACCACCTGATCAAGCTGGACCCGGCCGACGCCCTCAAGACGTCCTTCATCACTCCCTTCGGGGCGTACTGCTACGTCACCATGTCGTTCGGGCTGAAGAACGCCGGCGCCACCTTCCAGCACTGCATGCAGAAATGCTTGCTGCCCCAGCTCGGCAGAAATGTGCACGTCTACGTCGACGACATCGTGGTGAAGACCAAGCAGCACCTCACGCTCCTGGCCGACCTCAAGGAAACCTTCGCCAATCTGCGCCGGTTCCGGATCAAGCTCAACCCGAAGAAATGCGTTTTCGGCGTGCCGGCTGGCCAGCTCCTCGGCTTCCTCGTCTCGGCGCGCGGCATCGAAGCCAACCCGGAGAAGATCAAGGCGATCGAGCGCATGTGCAAGCCGACCCGGCTGCGCGACGTCCAGAAGTTTGCCGGCTGCTTGGCCTCTCTCAGCCGGTTCGTCAGCCGGCTGGGAGAGAGGGCCCTGCCCCTGTATCAGCTGATGAAGAAGACGGCGGCGTTCGAGTGGAGCGACCAGGCGGACGAAGCTTTCTGCGACCTCAAGCGCATGCTGTCAACCGCGCCCGTCCTGGCCGCGCCGGCTGAGAAAGAACCACTCCTGCTATACATCGCCGCCACCTCTCGCGCGGTCAGCACGGTGCTGGTCGTCGAGCGCCCGGAGGAAGGCAAGGTGCAGCCGGTCCAGCGTCCGGTGTACTACCTCAGCGAGGTGCTCTCCGCCTCCAAGCAGAATTATCCCCACTACCAGAAGATGTGCTACGGCGTGTACCTTGCCGCCAAGAAGCTGAGGCAGTACTTCCAAGAGCACGCCATTACCGTGGTGAGCACGGCCCCCATCGGCGAGATCGAGGGCTGCCGGCTTGCCTCTGGCCGGGTGGCCAAGTGGGCCCTCGAGCTAGCCGACCACACAATCCTCTACGAGCCGTGCACCACCATCAAGTCCCAAGCGCTGGCCGACTTCCTCGTCGACTGGACCGAGACGCAATACCTGCCGCCGGCGCCGGAGTTGACTCACTGGCGCATACACTTTGACGGCTCCAAGCTGCGCAACGGCTTGGGAGCCGGCATCGTGCTGTCCTCAAGTGCGAGGGCTGCCAACGCTTCAGCAAGCGCAGCCGCCAGCCGGTTTCGGCCCTCCAAACCATCCCGATCACATGGCCCTTTGCCGTCTGGGGACTCGACATGGTGGGGCCCTTCAAGACCGCCCGAGGCGGCATGACGCATCTCCTCGTCGCCATCGACAAATTCACCAAATGGATCGAGGCCAGGCCGATCAAGAAGCTCGACGGGCCCACGGCCGTCCGATTCATCAAGGATATCGCGGTCCGCTACGGCATGCCGCACAGCATCATCACCGACAACGGCACCAACTTCGCCAAGGGCGCGCTGGCTCACTACTACTCTGCATCCGGCATCCGGCTCGACCTGGCCTCCGTCGCCCATCCCCAGTCGAACGGCCAGGTCGAGCGGGCAAACGGCCTCATCCTGGCCGGCATCAAGCCGCGACTCGTCGAGCCGCTCGTGCGCTCACCCGTCAGCTGGCTCTACGAGCTGCCGGCCGTCCTCTGGAGCCTCCGGACGACGCCGAACCGCTCCACCGGGTTCACCCCGTTCTTCCTCGTCTACGGAGCCGAAGCCATCATTCCAACCGACGTCGAGTTCGACTCACCCCGGGTGGCGATGTACACCGAAGCCGAAGCAAAAGAAGCACGCGAAGACGGCGTGGATCTGCTCGAGGAGGCGCGCCTCCTGACCCTCAGCCGGTCCGCCATCTACCAACAAGGCTTGCGCCACTACCACAGCAAGAAGATCAAGCCCCTCGCGTTCCGCAAAGGCGACCTCGTACTCCGGCTCGTCCAGCGAACAGCCGGGCAGCACAAGCTGGCCTCCCCCTGGGAAGGCCCCTTCATCGTCAACAAGGCTCTCTGCGACCAGAACGCATACTACCTCATCGACGCGCAGAAGCCGAACAAGCGCAAGCGAGATGCAGCCGGCGAGTAGTCCAGCCGGCCCTGGAACGCGGAGCTCCTCCATCCTTTTTACAGTTAAACCCACGTATGTATGCATCACCATCTTTTGGACTTAATCAAAGCAGGCAGCTCCCCCGTTCTTTTGTTTCCTGCCGAGTCGGCGCAGCCGGCTCGGGGGCTCGGGGGCTCCCTTTTTTCCCGCTTTATTCTGTGTCTACACACGATCATGTTTTTTCTAAATTCCCCCACCAAGTCGGCATAGCCGGCTCGGGGGCTCGGGGACTAGCCGGCTAGACCACGCCCCGCCTTTTTTCCCTTAGTCCGTCTCGGAGTGTACGATCCACCAAAGCCCTCTCTTCGCCAGCCACAGCCGGCTCCCGGCTGTCCGGCCGGCAAGAGTCAAAGGCCGGAAGCATCGTTACGCAAGAACGACTAAGGAGACAGCCCGGCACAGCCAACCCGGCTTAACCCGTTTTATCTCGCTTGTTCGCCGCACGACCGGCTGTGCGCCAGGCGGCCTCGCCGCCTGCCGCCAGCCGGCCCAGTGGGTGTTTCGCTCGCGCTCAACATCCGAAAAAGCCTAAGTACTGTGCGTTCGCTCTCAAAGCCGAGTTCCCGTCCTAGCCACAGTCCGCAACCCGGCTGTTCGGCTAGCGGGAAGGAAGCACAGAGTAACGACAAACAGGAAAAGGCCCAAGGCCGAACAGCAGAAAGTGAAATCACCACAACAGTTGGCGCCAAATCGCATGCCAAATTTATATATAGCATGGGCCTCCAGCCACGAGTTCATTACATTGAACTACACCCCCAGTGGGTGGACCTGCTACCTAACAAAAGTTTGAGCACAGAAAACACAAAGGCCCTAAGCGGCACCCGCGTCGTCTCCGGCCGGCCTCGGCCCAGCCAAGGTGGACGCAGCCGCCGGGTTGGGTCCAGCGCTCTCCGCCGTCCTCTCCGCCGTGGCGTCGTCGTCCGCGTCAGTCTCGTCGTCGGCATAGGTGCCCGTCTCGGCCGAGCTGCCGTCCGGGTCGTCGAGCAAAAGGCCGAGAGCGTCGGCAGGGAGCTCCTCGCCGTCTTCCGTCCGCTCGACGACGAACTCGTCGTGCGGGGCGAACGCTGCCAAGTAGCTGGCCCGCCCGGCGATCAGCTGCGCCCGTGCCGCCAAGTCCTCCTCCGCGCTGGCCCGCTGCGCCGCCAGACGGTCGAGGTCCACGCCTGGATACCACGACACGACGAAGCGCAGCGCCGTCTCCGTGCCGGCCCGGGCCGCGGAGGCCCTCCACGCACCGAGTCGCTCCACGCCGGCCTCCAGCCACCGCGCCAGCCGGGTGACGCTGTTCGGCGCCACCGCGCTTGGCCAGAGGCCGCTCGCCATGCCCAAGCCGGCCTCGAACAGGCGACGCATCTGCTCCTCCACGGCCCGAAGACGAGCCTCGCCGGCAAGAACAAGCTCCGAGAAGGACCAGGCGGCGTACGCGTCGATCTCTGCCCCCAGCTCGCGCTGCTCGGCCCGGTGGGCGTACACGGCCGCTTCGGCCGCCTCCTGTGTCTCCGGGAAGACTCCTGGCAAAGGAAAGAAACAAGTCAGTCAAAGAGGGCAACTTGCCGGCTTCGCCAGCCGGCCCGAAGAAAGAGATGATACTTACGGGCGAAGGTCTCGTCAAGGTGCTGCGCCTCGCCCAGCATTCCGTTCTCCCGGATCTCCGACGCGCGAGCCTGGGCCTCGAGATCCTTCTCGAGCTGGGCGATCTTCCTGCCGGTGTCCGCCAGCTCCTCGGCCGCCTTGCCGCGCTCCTCCGCCAACCGGCCCAGCTCCGCCTGATGGGCCTCCTCCGCCCTGGCCTTCTCGGCCACCATCCGGTCCACCTCGGCCTGGAGCCGGTCGCGGTCGCCGACGGCGAGGTCGCGCTGCTGGCCGGCTTCCGCAAGCCGGCCTCGAAGGCCTGGCACCTCGGCCGCATCGGCTGCGCGACAAGATTCCCGGTCAGGTGCCGGACGCAAGGATTAGAAGGAAAAGTAAAGGTTCTAAGATTCGACCCGGCTGCTCCGCAGTCCGGCCCGAATCTCGGGGGCTACACCCAGTGGGTGCGCTGGCGTGCACCCACTGAAGGCACGAAGGCATACCTTGGACCCGATGCAGCTCCTCCTCCGAGGCGGCGAGCTGGGTTCTGGCCTCGCGGTACCGTTCCCGGAGCCGGTTGAACGCGCTGGCCCGCAGGTCGTACAGACGCTGCGCACAGACAGAAGATTAAGATGATGCAAAAGACGGCCATAAGATTCGACCCGGCTGCTCCGCAGCCCGGCCGAACCTCGGGGGCTACACCCAGTGGGTGCGCTGGCGCGCCCCCACTGATTCAACAATCAAGATAGAAGAAAAAGCTCACCGCGATCGCCTGCTCCAGCTGTCGTGCCCGGTCCAGCTCCTCCCGGAGGAAGGCCTGCAGGCGCTCGTCCCGGCCGCGAAGTTGCGAGCGCAAGGCATCCGCCGCACCGTCCTCCCGGGTTCGCGGCCCCACCACGGCCTCGCTGGAGCTCGCCCACGGAAGCTGAAGTGCGGTCCCGGCGCCGGATCCGTTTCCACCCGGCCGCTCGGGGCCCATGGCGGCTTGGGGCGGCATGACCGCCCGGGTGCCGGTGCCTCCTGCCGCGGCCCCCGCGGCCGGCGTCGGCTGCGCTTGGCCAGATGGCGCGGAATCCGCCTCGCGCCTCTCCCCGCCGTCCTCGCCTCCCTCCGCCGGGTTGGCCCGGGGCGGCATGTCCACGACGATCTCCTCGTCAACGTCCGACCCGCCACCGGCCGGCTCCGCCCTCGTCTCCGGATCGCCCGCTCCCGCCGGCTGCGGCTCAATGACCGTCACCGCCGGCGCCGAGCCCGTCTCCATCTCCGGCCAGGCCGGATCCGCGGTAGGTCTGGCCCGCGTCGCGGAGGCCCTCTCCCACGCCTGGGCCGAGGCCTCCCGCATCGCCTTCTCGGCCTCAGCCCGGTCCCGCCAGGCGGCACACGTCGCCGCCTCAAGATCCTGGCCGGACTGGCGGGCCTCGAGTTCTTCCCCCCCGGACTGACTCGGCGGAGGGTCGACGGCGCTGCTCCTGGTCTTCCTCCAGGTGACCTCATCCGCCGCGGCCTCCGTCGCCGCCACCGCCAAGTCAAGAGCCGACCTGTACGCGGCGGATTCGTCACGACGAAGGCATAAGGAAGAAAAAAGATAATCCACAAGACGACAGTTGGCGCCCCACAAATAAGGCAAGGAGCACTTACCCGATGACCGTCGGGGGCTCCCGCCTCGGCCCTACGGACGGGGCGAGCCGGCGTTTCTTCTTCACGACGGCCCTCGCGCGCGCCGGCTCCGCCGCCGGGCGTTTCGCGGCCGGTCTCGCCTCGACCACCTCCTTCCCGTGCGGCCGGCTGGCGGTCGCTGCCGCGCGAGCCAGCCCGGCACCAGCCGCCTTCCGCAGCCGTCTTGGGGGGTCGACGCTGGCGTCCTCCCCAGCCGAGAGCGCTGCACCGTGGGCATCGGTCAGGCTCTCCTCGTCGTCATCCGGCCAGTCCCGCAGTAGATCTGGAGGCGGAAACTTACCTGTGACCCGCGACCCGCCGGCTGTGGCGTCGGCCAGGCGCGCCTCGACCGCCCCCTCCTCCGACTCGGCGCCGGCCTCCTCCGCATCCGAGTCAGGCAGGTCGGCCAGCAGGATCCGGGCGTTCGGCCCGTCGTGGTTCCGCTGGCTGGCGAATAACTGCGGCCATCCTGCGGCGTTAGGACGCAAGAATAACGTCGAAGCGGCAAAATATAAAGACCAGGGACTCACCGCAGGCGCCGGGTTCTCCCGGTGATAGGGCGCCTTCCCGAAGCTCCACTCCCCCTCCTTCAGCGCGGCCTTGGAGATGTAGTTGACCCGCTGGACGATCCCAGCCGGCGTCAGCTCCTTGGTCGATGTCCGGGTCGGGTCGTGCCGGCCGCTCATGTCACTGATCCAGCGTGCCCAGCGCTGCAGCGGCAGAACCCGGCGGGCGATGAAGGCCGCGATGAGATCAACCGGCTTCAGCCCTTCATTCTTCGTCAGCTCCCTGACCCGGCCGCAGATCTTCTCCATCTCCTTCGACGGCTCCTTGGGGCGGTACCCCCAATTCGGCTTCTCGAGCGGCGGCGCATCAGAGAACGGCGGAAGATTGATGACGTCGACGGCCGGGTCGGCGTTCCGGACATAGAAAAACGTCGACTGCCACTTCTTGGCCGAGTCCTCAAGCGGCAGCTTGGGAAACGGCCCGTTTGGCCGGCCGGTGACCACCGCTGCGCCGCAGTCGGACATGGCGCCGGCTGACGCTCCCTGCTGCTTGAGGAAGAACATCATCGCCCACAGCTCCACAGTCGGCAGCATCCCGAGATAGCCTTCGCAGAGCGTGGCAAAGCCGGCTACCTGCAACACGGCGTTGGCGCCGAGATGATGCGGCTGCAGCCCGAAGAAATCGAGCCACGCGCGGAAGAAGAGACTCGCGGGGAGGCCGAGCCCGCGCTCGAAGTGCGAGAAGAAGACCACGTGCTCACCCTCTTGCGGCGCCGGCACCCTCTCCGGGCCCGGCGCGCGCGCGAGCAGCGCCTCCGCTGGCGGCAACCGCTTCGTGCGGCGAAGGTACCGGATGTTTTGCTCCGTCATGGTGGAGCCCTCCCAAGAGCCTTTCGGCAGCGACATTGGGAAGGGTTTTCCGCGGGCGGCGAGATTCGGCGATGGAGAGGAGGAAGAAAGGAGGAGGGCGACGCGCTGCGGGCTTCGGGTCGCGGCGTGCAGCAAGTGTGGGCGAGGCGACGACGGCGGCAGCACTTCGCTCGGGCACGGCGGAGAAGGAGAGGGAGCAGAGGAGGAGCAAGGGGCAGGGGTGCGAGCGCAGGCGTCTCCGTCGCACTCCCCCCTTCTCATTTATAACCACGCGAAATCATGGGGGAGTGGGATCGGCTACGCCCACAATCCCCACTCTCCCGCACTACGCGCGCGCGTTTCCCCACGCACGGTAATTACGCGGGGAAGCGCAATCGCCAACGGTCGCCGCAGTGAATCCCCCGCGCGCGGGCCGAGGGCGTGTAGTGGCGGGCCCGAGCCGCGGTCACGTCCCGTCGCGCGCGTGGGCTGGCAGGCCTCGCCCACCGCAAGGCCGCACGTGGCAGCCCGTCGATCTGCGGCGGGCGCAAATCGGTATACGAAGCAAGACCCATCTGGCGGGCGTTTTCCGTTTACCGCTCAGGCCGGGGTGCCGCGACCCGGCCCCCGGAGGCCGGCCCCCCAGCGGGTGTTCTCGGCCGCGAAGCCGGCGAGCTGCCAGGCGAAGCCGCCCGGCCAGACTCCGGCGCTTCATCAACAGAACCGGCTCCTCGGGGTGGTAAGCTGCGAAGGCTCCCCTGCCTGAAGCCGGCGAACCTTCACAGCTTCGGGGACTACTGTCGGGGGGATGACCCCCGGGTAGGCAACGGAGCCCGAATCCCTTTCGGAAAATCATCAGAGCAAGACAAGTCCCTCTGGCCGGCTGGCCAGGCACGCCGGCTTCCCAGCGCGAGCCGGCTCAGCGTGGCCACCCGGCCTGGCCGGCTGGCCCATGCCGGCTGGCCGCGAGGCGGCGAAGCCTTAGCGACGAAGCAAGCGGTGCTACAGCGCTCCTCCCTTTACCCTGACAGAGCAGGTGAGGCTGCAGCTTTCCTTGCGCCCCCGCTCGAGGCGGGCGGTGTCAGTGAGGCGCGGTCCTGTAGAAACGGCGGCGCCGACCTCCCTCTAACGATGGACAAGACGCGCCACAGTGTCTCGAACCCAGACTGACGAGACAAGACCCGTCACGGTGCCCGCGCCAGGCAGGTGCGGCGCACCTGGCGACCCGGCGCCCGGCGACCCGGCATCCCGGCAGCTGGCAACCCGGCGACCCGGCGACCCGGCCACCAGATCCTGGACAGTGACACTAGGGGCCCGCGCCTCTGGTACGTTACCGTTGTAACCCTAGGGGTCGTCTATAAGACCCCCAGGGAGGCCTCCGTGCAGGGGGATGGGGTTTTAGTGGCTGAGAGTCTGAGTTAGTACGGTAAGATCAGTTCCCACCCTAGCTAGCTCTCTCCAGATCACCAACACCCGCACGGGAGAGGCAGAACGGTGGTTACGCCCCTTCTCCCTCCTCCGTCTAAACAGCTCCAGGAGCAACTCTGTAACCTCTGTGCTTATCAGCTCACACGGCAGGAGTAGGGGTGTTACCTCTCCAGAGGGCCCCGAACCTGGGTACGTCTTGTGTCCCGCACTCACTCGTGCCAACCTCGCCTTCGGAACCCACCGGCGTCCTATCGTACCCCCACCTCATAAGCCATCTCATGGCATCTGCCGTGAATCACGCACCCCCTGCGAGAATACCACGACATGGCGCGTCGGCCGAGAGAGCAGCACCCGCTGCACGCCAGGCTGAACACGCCTCCTCGCCGCATTATATCTTTGCTTAGTTGGAGGAGAGAGAAGGAAAGCGGGTTGTAGAATAAGAGCCGACTATAGCATGAGACCCAAGACACTTTGTGAGAATGTATGGTGGGCCAGCAATTAACAAAGTAGCCAGCTATTAGGTTGACTCTAAATGACATGGCAACTTCTTATAGCCAATTATTGGCTATATTATTAACCAAGCTCTCAACCGGCTTTAGACTGCCCCTCGCGTGTGCCAAGAAACCGACTCCGGCCACACGTCCGTCCGCGAGCCTACCGGCATTCAACACAATGCCGCTTGGCTCCTCGCGTCCGCCCGCTAGTTAAACGAGGCTAGACGCCTAGCAAGAACCGCACCACACCTCCGCTCCCCATCTCCTCCTTGCACCATTTTCTCCACACTCTCCATAGCATCCGGCGAGCATGAAGACGAGTTCTCCGGCATAAAAGCCGGCTGGGTGTCAAGCCGAGCCTGCCGGATTCGAGCCAGGCAACTCGCTACTCCACCTCCCTCCCTAATACGTCTCCAACGTATCTATAATTTTTCATTGTTCCATGCTGTTATAATATCAATCTTGGATGTTTTTATAATCATTTACAGCAATTATATATCATTTTTGGAGACTAACCTATTAACTTAGTGCCCAGTGCCAGTTGCTGTTTTCTGCCCTGTTTTTGTTTTACAGAAAATCAATACCAAACGAAGTCCAAATGCCACGAAACTTTTTGGAGATTTTTTATTGTCCAAGATAAACACTAGAAGCTTTGGGAGGAGGCCAGAAGACCCTGGTGGGGCCCACGAGCCACCAGGGCGCGCCTGGGGGGGGCAAGCACGCCCTGGTGCCTCGTGGGGCCCACAGAGCTCCGTTTGACCTAATTCCTCCACTATAAATTCAGAAAAAATCAGAAACCCTCAGGGGAGTCCACGAAATACTTTTTCCGCAGCCGCAAGTTTCTGTTCCAGAGAGATCCCATCTAGGGTCCTTCTCCGGTAATCTGCCGGAGGGGGAATCGATCACGGAAGGGCTCTACATCAACCTTGCTGCCCTTCCGATGATGCGTGAGTAGTTTACCATAGACCTTTGGGTCCATAGGCAGTAGCTAGATGGCTTCTTCTCTCTTTTTGATCTTCAATACAATGTTCTCCTCGATGTTCTTGGAGTTCTATCCGATGTAATCTCTTTTTGCGGTGTGTTTGTTGGGATCCGATGAATTGTGAGTTTATGATCAGATTATCCATGAAACTATTTGAGTCTTTGCTGCACTCTTTTATGCATGATTATTATAGCCTCGTATTTCTTCTCCAATCTATTGATTTGGTTTGGCCAACTGAGTTGATTTATCTTGCCATGGGAAGAGGTGCTTTGTAGTGGGTTCGATCTTGCGGTGCTCAATCCCAGTGACAGAAAGGGACATGACACGTATGTATCATTGCTACTAAGGGTAAAAAGATGGGGTTTATTCATACATGAGTTTATCTTGTCTACATCATGTCATCGTTCTTAAGGCATTACTCCGTTCTTTATTGGACTTAATGCACTAGATTCATGCTGGATAGCGGTCGATGTGTGGAGTAATAGTAGTAGATGCAGGCAGGAGTCGGTCTACTAATCTTGGACGTGATGCCTATATACATGATCATTGCCTTGGATATCGTTATGATTATTTGCTTTTCTATCAATTGCCCAACAGTAATTAGTCTACCCACCGTATGCTATTTTCTTGAAAGAAGCCTCTAGTGAAATCTATGGCCCCCGGGTCTATCTAAATCATATTACTAAAACCCTAAAAATATTGCTGCCATTTTCTTTTATTTATTTTATTTTGTATTTTTGTTTCAATCTATCTATCTATCACATACAATTTAATCTTCCAATTGACCGCCGAGAGATTGACAACCTCTCGTTTGCGTTGGGTGCAAGGATTTGTTGTTTGTGTGCAGGTGCTGCTAACGAGGTGTTGTGTGATTCTCCTACTGGTTCGATAACCTTGGTTTCATAACTGAGGGAAATACTTATCTCTACTGTGTTGCATCATCCCTTCCTCTTCGGGGAAATACCAACGCAAGCTACAAGTAGCAGGAAGAATTTCTGGCGCCATTGCTGGGGAGACATCATCAACATCTATCAAGTACCTTTGCATAAACTCTCATCTCCTTGCATTTACTTTATTTGCCATTTGCCTCTCATTTTCATCTCCCCCACTTCTAAAACGTTTTTACAAAAATACAAAAATATGTCCCGTTTGCCTCTTTGCTTGTGTTGCCATGTGCCTTCTATTTGCTTGCATCTTCGCTTGCTAAAAATCTATTGATATGGATCCATATAAAGTTTACTACGTGAATCATCTTCTATCCATTCGTGCTCGTGCTGAAACCTCAACTAGTTTAGTTGAGGAAAAATCATTAGATGAGCATGCTCATTTTGTGCATCACCGTTTGTCCCAAAAGGGGAGACTCTTATGGCGTCAAATAAATTGTGTGCTATGTTATGCTCGGAATCTATGTGAAATTTATGATTTTACTTGTTGCTCTAAGAACCCTAAAAAAACACCTTCCCTACCTATGTGGGTTCAATGATAATGAAATATTATCTTTTTATGAAAAAGGTGTTTATAGTTACTATGATATCGAACAAATTAAAGAATTTGTTGCTTTTAAGGATGCTTATGAAGTTGCTTCTTTGATTGAAAAGTATGATATTACTTTCCACAAATCTGAAAATTTTGCCATACTTAACTATTGCTATGAAAATTATGCATCTAATGCCTATGTTAGTGAATTTATTGAGAGAATGTCTACTGCTTTGGAAGAAAATAATGATACACATGAATCTATAGATAATCATGATTCCGAAGATTCGATTGAAATATCCCCTCTTGATGAACATGATGCTTGTTATTCTTGTGGCCACGATGCCAATATTAAAGATGCTTATAGAGATGAACTTGCTATAGTTCCTTATGTTAAAAATGAAATTATTGCTATAACACCCATACTTGATAGCCCCTTGAATGAAAAGCATGATTGCAATAATGTTACTATAAATTCTATAAGTGTCAATTGTGCTAATGATATGCAAAACCACAAGCTTGGGGATGATAATTTTGTTATGTCCACTACTTATTGCAATGATCATGATTGGGGTGATAATGTTTTTTATGATCTTGGAAATTTATTTAAGCCTCATGATGAATATGTCATTGATAATAAAATTTGTAACACTATTAAAAGTGGGTTTCGAAGAGCGTCAACTTTAGGTAATAATGATCCCACTACTTTGGAGAATTATCAACCTTATGAAATTTTTGATAAAAGTGGATTTGGAGAGG
Organism: Elymus sibiricus; assembly: GCA_039707655.1. Classification (NCBI taxonomy): domain Eukaryota; kingdom Viridiplantae; phylum Streptophyta; class Magnoliopsida; order Poales; family Poaceae; genus Elymus; species Elymus sibiricus. Next base: position 311,965,052 of record CM077674.1, read on the forward strand.
TCATAACTTTCGTTGATGTTAATCCCACTATTTTGGAAGACTATAAGAATTTTATGCATGTGGATCATGGAGAGAAAATTTTATATGATAGCTATATTGTTGAATTTGATTATGATCCTACATGTAATTATTATGAGAGAGGAAAATATGGTTGTAGAAATTTTCATGTTACTAAATTACCTCTCGTTGTGTTGAGATTGTCAATGTTTTATTCCTCTCCTTTGCATATGCTAGATGTTTCTCGTCTTGATAATTTTTTTGTATATAAAATGCCTATGCATAGGAAGTATGTTAGAATCAAATATGTTTTTCACATGCTACATGATGCTCTCTTTGTGTTTCAATTACTTTCTTTCATGTGAGCATCGTTGAAATTTCAAGCCTATCTTAATGGCTATAAAGAAAGAGCTTGCTGGGAGGCAACCCAATAAATAAAATAAACTTTTTCTGTTATTGTGTGTTTTCAGATTTATGCTACTGGTATGAATGTGTTTTTGTGTTTTTAATTAGTGTTTGTACCAAGTAAAGCCTTTGTTTGGAAGATGGTATAATTGATGCTGTTTGAAAACAGAAAGTTTTGCGTCCTGTGCTGGAATTTTGGTTTTTCTCTGGAATGTCAGAACCTTCTGAATTTTTTACACAATATTGATATATGAATTTCTCATGTCTTCCTAATTTTTCAGAATTTTTGGAGTTACAGAAGTATGACCATAATTCAGATCTCTACAGACTGTTCTGTTTTTGACAGATTTTGTTTTTGATGCACTACTTGCTTGTTTTGATGAATCTATGGATTGTATCGGGGGGTATAAGCCATGGTGAAGTTAGAGTACAGTAGGTATAATGCAAAAATAAAATATGAATGGGTTTGCAACAGTACTTATAGTAGTGATTTATTTTGTTATACTAACGGATCTCACGAAGGTTTTGTTGAGTTCTGTGTGATTGAAGTTTTCAAGTTTTGGGTGAGATCACGATGGATGAAGGAATAAGGAGTAGTAAAAGCCTAAACTTGGGGATGCCCGAGGCACCCCAAGGTAATATTCAAGGAAGACTCAAGCGTCTAAGCTTGGGGATGCCCCGGAAGGCATCCCCTCTTTCTTCTATCAACCATCGGTAATTTTACTTGGAACTATATTTTTATTCGTCACATGATATGAGTTTTGCTTGGAGCGTCATGTATTATACGAGTCTTTGCTTTGTTTGCTTTTTAGTTTGTCACAATCATCTTTGCTGAACACACCTATCTGGAGAGAGCCACACGTTATCATCATTTGGTAGAATACTCTATGTGCTTCACTTAAAAATTTTGAGCTAGGCAGTTGCTCTAGTGCTTCACTTAAATCTTTTTGAGCACGGTGGTGGCTATATTTTGAAGAAATAAACTCTCATGCTTCACTTATATTATTTCGAGAGTTGATTAAAATTTTGAAGAAATGAATTCTCATGCTTCACTTATACTATTTTGAGAATTGACAAGACTAAAATTTTGAAGAAATGAATTCTCATGCTTCACTTATATTATTTTGAGAATTGATAAGATTGAAATTTTGAAGAAATATTTGCACTCTCATTCTTCACTTAAATCTTTTTGAGAGTTGATGAAAGTAACGGTAATTTGCACAAGATATGAATTTGGTCCCAAAGTGATGAATATTCAAGAGGGATATAGATAAAAACTTTCATATAGATCATTGGATATGACAAGTGTGATTCCTTGCAATAGTTTTGCGATATGGAGATGATGATATGTCAGTCATGTTAGTGAGTAATTGTGATTTAGTAAAAATATTAGTGTTAAGGTTTGTGATTCCCTATGCATGCACGTTAAGTCAATAGTTATGTAATGAGATTATATCCTACTTATGGTGCATTATTCGATGTTAATTGTGTTCAATGTATGTTTATGACCGTTTTCGTTTTTTGGTTGGTTGCTTATCAATCTTTTGCTAGCCTTCATTTGTGCTAAGCGGAAATACTGCTTGTGCATCCAAAATCCTTAAACCCGGTTTTGCCATATGAGTCCACTATATCGACCTATATGCGGTATTTCAATGCCGTTCCAAGTAAATTTGCGTGTGCCAACTCTAATTTTCAAAATAATTTTTCCGTTTTGTGTGCCCGTACCGCTCATGAAGCGGCAGGGGGTGGTCATTATTTTCCATGCTAGGTGTGTTATTCTCACGATGAGTGTTTATTCACTTGTCATTGCACGAGAGAATGGTTGGTAATAGGGATGCCCAGTCCCTCATGAAATCAATATTAATAACAACAAAATTCCTTGGAAAGTGATGGTATGGAGGGCACCCGTGGATACGGCTAGCCATGGATTGTGAAAGAAATGGTGGAAAGGAAATAAACTTTACTTTCTGTTTGGGAACCACCTATGATGTGTCTAGCATGGAAAATATTGGGAATTCTCAGTCGTTTTCGTTGACAGGAAAAGCATGCCTCTCAAAATATTTTTATCTCTCTAATTTAAGCTTTGAGCTCTGGCACATTTGACAAATCTCTGCTTCCCTCTGCGAAGGGCCTATCTATTTACTTTTATGCAATTTTTATACTATTGTCATACTTGTGCATTGGATGTAGCTAATATTTGAGTGTGTTTCATGAATGGATCAATGATTGAGCATAATGGGCTAGGGATAACTTTCTTTAGCATTGATATTTTGAAAGACATGGTTGCTTGTTAGTATGCTTGAGTATCGATGTTTTCATGTCAAACTATAGACTATTGCTTTGAATCATACAAGTCCAATGTCCATGCTATACAAGAAAAGAATATGTGATGAATATGTTAGGCAGCATTCCACATCAAAAATTCTGTTTTTATCATTTACCTACTCAAGGACGAGCAGGAATTAAGCTTGGGGATGCTGATACGTCTCCAACGTATCTATAATTTTTTATTGTTCCATGCTGTTATAATATCATTCTTGGATGTTTTTATAATCATTTACAGCAATTATATATCATTTTTGGAGACTAACCTATTAACTTAGTGCCCAGTGCCAGTTGTTGTTTTCTGCCCTATTTTTGTTTTACAGAAAATCAATACCAAACGAAGTCCAAATGCCACAAAATTTTTTGGAGATTTTTATTGGCCAAGATAAACACTAGAAGCTTCGAGAGGAGGCCAGAAGACCCTGGTGGGGCCCACGAGCCACCAGGGCGCGCCCTGGTGCCTCGTGGGGCCCACAGAGCTCTGTTTGACCTAATTCCTCCACTATAAATTCAGAAAAAATCAGAAACCCTCAGGGGAGTCCACGAAATACTTTTTCCGCCGCCGCAAGTTTCTGTTCCAGAGAGATCCCATCTGGGGTCCTTCTCTGGTAATCTGCCGGAGGGGGAATCGATCACGGAGGGGCTCTACATCAACCTTGCTGCCCTTCCGATGATGCGTGAGTAGTTTACCACAGACCTTCGGGTCCATAGGCAGTAGCTAGATGGCTTCTTCTCTCTTTTTGATCTTCAATACAATTTTCTCCTCGATGTTCTTGGAGTTCTATCCGATGTAATCTCTTTTTGCGGTGTGTTTGTTGGGATCCGATGAATTGTGAGTTTATGATCAGATTATCCATGAAACTATTTGAGTCTTTGCTGCACTCTTTTATGCATGATTATTATAGCCTCGTATTTCTTCTTCGATCTATTGATTTGGTTTGGCCAACTGAGTTGATTTATCTTGCCATGGGAAGAGGTGCTTTGTAGTGGGTTCGATCTTGCGGTGCTCAATCCCAGTGACAGAAAGGGACATGACACGTATGTATCGTTGCTACTAAGGGTAAAAAGATGGGGTTTATTCATACGTGAGTTTATCTTGTCTACATCATGTCATCGTTCTTAAGGCATTACTCCGTTCTTTATTGGACTTAATACACTAGATGCATGCTGGATAGCGGTCGATGTGTGGAGTAATAGCAGTAGATGCAGGCAGGAGTCGGTCTACTAATCTTGGATGTGATGCCTATATACATGATCATTGCCTTGGATATCGTCATGATTATTTGCTTTTCTATCAATTGCCCAACAGTAATTTGTCTACCCACCGTATGCTATTTTCTTGAGAGAAGCCTCTAGTGAAACCTATGGCCCCCGGGTCTATGTAAATCATATTACTAAAACCCTACAAATATTGCTGCCATTTTCTTTTATTTATTTTATTTTGTATTTTTGTTTCAATCTATCTATTTATCACATACAATTTAATCTTGCAATTGACCGCCGAGAGATTGACAACCTCTCGTTTGCGTTGGGTGCAAGGATTTGTTGTTTGTGTGCAGGTGCTGCTAACGAGGTGTTGTGTGATTCTCCTACTGGTTTAATAACCTTGGTTTCATAACTGAGGGAAATACTTATCTCTACTATGCTGCATCATCCCTTCCTCTTCGGGGAAATACCAACGGAAGCTACAAGTAGCACTCCCCACCCCAGGCCGTCAATACCATGGGCGAGGCTGCAGGCGGGCAAGCGAAGGAGCAAGCCGACGCTCCAAGCTGGCCCTGGTGCAGCAACTCGCCGCTCCAAGCCAGCTCGCAGAGGAGTGGCCAGTTGCTCCACGCCGGCACGCGGGGGAGCACGGCTTCCAGTGCACCGTGGCTGGTCGTGCCATCCTCTACAAACATTGGCGGAACCGTGGCTTGCCGGCGGAGGCGGCCAGCACCTCTGCGGCCGTCGCCGACATCGAGGAAAAGTAGACCATGGGAGCCGCCGCTGCTTGGGTCCCACGAAGGCCACCGCCACCGCGTCGCCAGCATACACACCCGGTGTGTTGCCCGGTTTAGCGCACAACACCGTTGACCCTAACCTCGGCTTCACGGAAGTAGAGGAGCAACTCTTCCCCTGGGTCATCCCCTTCGGCTGAAGCGCAGCCGAACATAGGGAAGTTATGGCAGAGGCGGAGGCCACGGAGGCGGAAGGCACGGAGGACTGCCGCGGCCGGCATTAGATTATACCTGCCTCTAGAGGCTGTTCGCGTTTAGTTAAAAAATGTCCGAAATGTAATTAATTTCGTACGGTCTAGTTTTGTTGTGCTCGCACTGATATGTTTCTTGCTCTCAGCAACGAGCTCTGCCTCGCCAATTTATTGCATCTGCGGAGGTACTTTACATGGTGTTGGCGCGCCCAACATCGTCATGCCCTTATATTGCCATTGTTTTATTGTTGTCAATCCAATGTCACTTGCAAAATGATGCAATGTCACACATGGAGTAATATGCTGCTGTCAATCTAGTGCCATCGATAAATCCAATGGCACTTGTAAAATGACGCAATGCCATCGCTAACCCTTTTACATATTTTTGCAAACACGGATGTCAATCTCAGGCATGTTTGTGCAAACAGAATCAGATACCTCGATTTTAGTGGAACCACAAAATTAGACGGGAGTCCCTCTGCCATTGGTAGAAAATGCACCTTTTTCATCAATGCTCTCAGAAGGAATTTGTGTTTTGGCTGTGAACTAAATGTTGTTTTGGAGAAGCATTGATGTTGGTAGTAAGAACTATAGATTTTTCTTTATTTCTAATTCTCCCCACTTTTTTTTAGCTTTGAAGTGAATCATTGAGATGCATAAACTATTTCAACTATGGTTATTAATTGGTTGTGGACATTATCTATGAATGTGAAGATATCTGTGAACATGAGTTTGATGTGAAAGTTGAACTTGGAATGTTGGGCTTGCATGTGAACTATACCATGTCCAATGGTTTGTCTGTTATTGTTCTGGAAATAGAGTAAGTTATTACATGACCCGGAAAAAAAATATTCTGTGCCACATCTCGGCATCAGACTTACATACATCTCAGTCGATGCACGCACATCACAATATGCATGCTGATGATGACCCACAAGTATAGGGGATCAATCGTAGTCCTTTCGATAAGTAAGAGTGTCGAACCCAACGAGGAGCAGAAGGAAATGACAAGCGCTTTTCAGCAAGGTATTCTCTGCAAGTACTGAAAGTAGCGGTAACAGATAGTTTTGATAGCAAGATAATTCGTAACAAGTAACTAGTAACAACGGTAACAAAGGGTGCAGCAAGGTGGCCCAATCCTTTTTATAGCAAAGGACAAGCCGGAACGAACTCGTATAATAAGCAAAACGTTCTCAAGGACACATGGGAATTTCATCTAGTCACTTTCATCATGCTTGTTTGATTCGTGTTCGCTACTTTGATAATTTGATATGTGGGTGGACCGTTGCTTGGGTGTTTAAGATAACTCTAACCATAGCATGAAATGTATGGATCCAAATCAGCCCCTTACGGAATAGCGCATAAACTAGGGTTTAAGCTTCTGTCACTCTAGCAACCCATCATCTAATTACTACTCCACAATGCCTTCCCTTAGGCCCAAAGATGGTGAAGTGTCATGTAGTCGACGTTCACATGACACCACTAAAGGAAGCAACAACATACATATCATCAAAATATCGAACAAATACCAAATTCACATGATTACTTATGACAAGACTTCTCCCATGTCCTCAAGAACAAAAGTAACTACTCACAAATCATGTTCATGTTCAAGATCAGAGGGGTATTGAATAGCATTAAGGATCTGAACATATAATCTTCCACCAAATAAACCAACTAGCATCAACTACAAGATGTAATCAACACTACTAGCAACCCACAGGTACCAATCTGAGGTTGAGACAAAGATTGAATACAAGAGATGAACTAGGGTTTGAGATGAGATGGTGCTGGTGAAGATGTTGATGAAGATTGGTCCTCCCACGATGAAAGGATCATTGGTGATGTCGATGGCTTCGATTTCCCTCTCCCGGAGGGAAGTATCCCCGGCGGAATCTCTCCGCCGGAGAGCAAAATAGCTCCTACCCAGGTTCCGCCTCGAGACGGCGGCGCTTCGTCCTGAAAGCCTTCTCTCTATTTTTTCTAGGGCAAATGGCTTCATATAGCAGAGGGAGGGGGCCAGACGCCAGCTGTGGGCCCCACATGGCACTAGGGCGCGCCCAGGGGGCGCCCTGCTGCCTTGTGGGCAGCTGGTGGGTCCCCTCTGGTATTTCTTCTCTCCAGTATTTTTTATATATTCAATAAAAAAATCTTCGTGAAATTTCAGGTCAATTGGAGCTCTGTAGATTTGGTATCTCTGATGTGGCTATTTCAGGTACAGAATTCCAGCTGCCGGCATTCTCCCTCTTCATGTAAATCTTGCAAATTAAGAGAGAAAAGGCATAAGAATTGTATCATAAGGTGAAATAATGATCAAAAACATAATAAATAACAGTAGGAAATCATGATGCAAATTGGACGTATCAGCTGACTGGATCAACATTTGAACCTAGCTATTATGAATGAAAATTTGGATTGACATCAGTTTTAGATAGCAGGAGACGCTTAGCCTGCTCTGCCTTTGCTAGCTTCTTTCTGGCTTCTTCCATCTCTTGTTTGGCTTGGGTGAATAGAGCATCTAATTGCTCTTTTCGCATCTTCAGGAACTCAGCTACATTCTCAAGGGCTGTTGCACGCTTTCTTTCAGCCTTTACTAGAGCCACGAGGACACGAACACTTGACGACTTCACCTGGCTAGTGTGTAATCCAGCATCATTTAGGAATTGGCACCTTGTGTCTAATCTGGCATCATTAGGGAACTGGCACCTTGTGTGTAATCCAGCATCATTTGGGAACTGGCACATAGGACTAGCCTCAAAACCTGATCTTGAGGTTGACCATACTTCCCTCCTCGCACGAACTGCAACCTGACATGAAGAAGTTACTTCTTTTTTAGATCAATAGTGAGAGCTCCACAGATCCATTCAGTAGAAGCCCCATAAACAGGACTAGTAGAAGTGAGTTCAGAAGGAGAAATATAAAAACATACTCGTAGGGTGAGAACACCCACTTCCTACATCAAGCTAAGGGCCTCTTTGATTCGTAGGATTTTGAAAATTTAGGAATAGGAAAAGTATAGGATTGGAGTGGCATGCCAACTTGAATCCTATAGGATTAGCAGGGAGTGTTTGATGCCACATGAAAAACAAAAGAATTGTAAAAAGAGGTTGGAGTGGATGTTAGATTTCCTATAAAATGTAGTACAAAAGATTCCATAGGAAAAATTCCTATGGAATCCAATCCTATGAATCAAAGGGCCATCATAGGAAAAAATCCTAAGGGTTTCAGGGGCTGTTTGGTTCTAGGCCTAGGAGTGCCACACTTTGCCATACAATGTTGCCAAACTTGCCTAAGGTTAGTTCTTCAAAATGAGAGCCACAAGTTGGCAAGCATAAGGGAATCTTGCCACACTTTTTGAGTGTATGTGATGTGGGACCCTAGTGTGACTTGCATAAGATGTGGCTTGAACCAAACACACACCTAAGTAGGTCAAAGTTGCCTAAGCTTAGGTGTGGCAACCTTTGGCAAACTTAGTCTCAAACCAAACAGCCCCTCAATCTTCCAGAAATCCTATAGAATTCCTTTGAATCAAAGGAGCCCTAAAAAGGAAAGCATTAGGACGATTAAGAGTGTGCTTATTACATATCGAGCAGAGCTACTTTACAAAAACTACAATATTTACATCCAAGAACACAAGGCTAAGCCAAATAGGAAAACTAGCAGAGGGGTGCACTAAGCCAAGGGTAGCTGCAGCAAAACAACCGGCAACCAGATGATCTCCAGGGCCTCTGTAGCCGCGTTTGACTGACTAGTTTTCATCCTACGGCATGGTGGGTCCAGTGAGTAAATTGAGATCCTACAAATGATAGAGAGCCTAATCAAGTGTAGAGGCAATTGTTTGTCCCGCCTAATACTGTTTAATAATTTTCCACACTGCTGGATTGCATGGCAAGAACCCTAGCCAAGCACACAACATTGTTTGATGCTGTTTTCGGCTCGGGGCTTGCCCAGGGCCTGGCCTGGTCCTGTCTACAATACTGTTGCCAGACACATACCATGTCAAAGTAATTGAAAGGCTGTTACTTACCAAAGCTCGTTTTACAGGCTCGGTGCAGCTCATCTTTCTCTTGCGACGTTCCTTGAAGATGTCCCCAACATCCTGTATTTGATCTTCATTTCCCCTCTGCATGTTGGCATTAGTAGTTTTGTAAAATCCCAACATGGGAAGAAAAATATAGTAATACTCACATATCTTGTAGGCAACATTAAAGCACTCATCTGCAATGTTGGCATGAGTAAATTTTAATATCCTACTTTGTGGTTATTCAACATTGCTACAACTACGTTGTGGTCTCATTCTGAGTCAATAGAACTGGGGGATCACCTCCCTGCTATTCTCAAAAACTTTTAACCATCTGCCACAGTACTGGTTAGAGATGAAGAACCTACGCAAGCACACCACAATACAGGAGGGACGCCCAATTACAAGATGATATTCTGTTGGATAATGCAAGCTATAACCAATTACTTTTACTGGAACAATAGCAGCCAGGAAAGGGAAACAATAGCAACATGGAAATTTGATGGGTATGTATGAACAAAATCGGAACTGCACAAGTACAGCTTAGAGAATCAATGTACACATTACCAATTGCAGAGGAGCACGAATGTCGCAGCCTCGTCTGTGCATCATGGGCATCAATGGGAGTCAGTTCATTGTCGCCGACGGTGCTGCTGCTGTGCTTGCCGTCGGCTACCGGGAAGCAGATCCGAGACCATGGACGACGGCGCCGGGGAAGCGGCTCCTGCGCGGTGTATGACGGCGACGGTGGACCGACTCCAGTGCGGCGTACGACATCGTCGATGAGGCAGATGTGCTGCGGTGGACAAGTGCGCCGATGTAGAAGGGGAGGGGCAGGAAGGCCGGCTAACCACAGCCGGCTTGTTGTGGGGTGCTACGGTGCCGTCGAGAAGTGTATTTTGCGATGGGGATAGAAAATGGGGATTATTGAGGTGTCCTCTGGGTGTGGGGGTGGGGGTGGTTGGGCGGGGTGAACGTGACGTTACCAAAGCAACCCCTGACCCAACATCGTCCTTCGGCCAGTTGTACAAAGGGTATGATGGTGATTTCGCATTGCTCGAATCTGGGTCGCGGGAGATCTCGATGGAAGCGGGAGATTTTGCCGCCGACCTGAAAATTTGTAACACTGTACTATCCGTCCGGCGTGTTGGATGATTGGGCTAAGCAACTAGGGGTACTAGTACACATCTGTTTTCTTAGTTTACTATCGTGACATTAATTATTTGTTGTAGTTGTCAAATAAATATATTAAGCTATTGACTTCGAATGTAATGGTTTATACAATTCAACAGTTAGAATCATTGTTGAATTCCAAGATGAATACCAAGTCTATGGTACTTCACAATATACTCAAACTCACATAATCCAACTCAAATGAAAATCTAAATGCATTTCATAATTATTAATTAGTTGGATGCAACGAAACCATCTCTACATGATCCAGTCCAAAACAATATTTGAACACATCCCAATGTGTGAATTCCTGTGTTTGTGAATGAAGCATAGAGAGAGAGTGTGTGACGATGGAGCAATGGCGAGAGAGTGATGTGTGCGCGCAACACACAAGATATAGGGTATGTTTGGATTGTGGCCAAAGTGTACCCTACCAAAAGTTTGGTCATGATCCAAACATTGGCCTTTGTTTGGATGGTTGCCAATTTTTTGGCATGCCAATGAATTCTAGCCAACTCTATTACATTTTTCTTGCCAATGTTGGCCAAATCATGGGCAGCCAAAACCTCAACCAAAATTTTGGCTAGCCAATGCTTTAATGGGGCAATCTTGGGCATAAACCAAACACACTCATACACCCCATGGAAGAGAGAGACAGAGGGCGGGAAAGATTGTATATATGTGGGCGAGAGAGTAGGAGATAAACCTCACGAGAGAGAGAGAGAGAGAGGAAGTGTGCGAGAGAGGGATATTTGTATAGGGAGGAAGAAGTTAGGTCTGTGAGAAAGATGGAGACATGTATATATACAGAGTGAGATGCGTGCGTGCGATCAAGATTTTGTACATGTGGAAGGAGAAGAGACAAAAGGTTTGATGAGAGAGCTTAAAAATGGACGAGAGGGGGGAGCTTGTGTGTGTGCTTGTGGCCTTGTGGGTTGAGGGATTGATATTTTTGTGCGGGAGAGAGAGAGAGAGAGAGAGAGAGAGAGAGAGAGAGAGAGCAAAGGAGTCAGTCAGCCGCTTTTACGTCAGCCTGCTTCCAAATGGCCCCGCATTCTCTAGTGCGGTCTGGTCGGCGTCTTCGTTCTTCCTGATGCCCTCCTTGAAGATCGAGGTGGTGTGCATGCTGGGGTGCAGAGAAGCGCAAGCGATAGTGGTCGCTATATAACCTTGGAAGGGGATGGATAGTGTGCGAAGGGGGGGGGAGTGTGTGTGCGAAATATTGAGAGAAATCAAACCTAGGGAGAGAATGTGTGTGCATGGTGTGCAGGTGAGAGAGGCTAATGGTGCGAGATGGATACATCGTGTGCATGAGTGTTTAAGCAATATAGAGAGACCGTGTGTGGGATACGAAGAGAGGACTATGGGGAGTGTGTTTGTGAGGTAGAGAGATAAATGTGTGTGTGTGGTATAGGGTGTATGTGATGGAGAGGTACATGCTAAATAGGGTTTTCGGGAAGAGATTGTGTGTGCGAAAGAGAGAGAGAGATAGGGGCCTTGAAGCGGGCAGGGGCTGGGTGAGGGTGTGAAAATGTGTGCATTGATGCATGTGTTACATGCGAGTGTGCGAGGGGGGATCGAATCGAGAGAGATGGTTGTTGTGTTACGGATGCCTTTCTCTCTCTCTCTCTCTCTCTCTCTCTCACACACACACACACACACACAAACACAAATACAAGACCGTTCTCTCACGCATACACCATATCTCGGCATCTCACTATGTCTCACTCATACACGATCATTTGCACATTCACACCTCTCTATATCACACACACACACCGTCTCCACATTGCCCTTTCGCCACAACACACATATAGACACATACACACGTTCTCTCTCCGTCGCACCCACAGAATCTCTCTCAAAAAATACTATTAGGGTGCACCTAAAATGTCCACATCCAAATAAGCACGAACTGAAGCTAAACTCAAATATATGGAAATATTGTAGCGTGAAGAACTTTTAAAGCAAAAAAGTGTAGCACGATATTCAAGGATTGTTTTCACACACACACAAAGGTTCGGTGGATGTCCTTCGAGCGCGACACCATGACGCACTGTTCGATGGACCGCGCGGCCGCGGTGCACGCGCTTGAAGAGGATTCCGTATCAATGTTGTGCTAATTAATGTGGTACTGCTCTGGCCGACCATTTCTCGCCCATCACCACCGTGTCCCCGCCATCCCGGTGCCATGAAGTCGCAGGCTCGCCCGCTCACGTCGTCTGCAGTCCCTCCGGGCGATGCCGCCGCGCTGCCAAGGACGCGAGTAGCTGGAGCCGCCTCTATCCCCGCAGCATACGAAGAGGAGGAGGACGAGTGCGTGCTCTAGCACGCCGGCGAGGAGGAGGAGCTAGCGGGTCATTGTGGTCTTCGCCCGCGAGGAGGAGGCCCGCATGGTGGCTGTCACGGTGGAAGCCGGTCACGTCCACGCCGAGGCCGCAAACCGGGTGCGAACGTGGAATCTACCCTCGAGACCTTGAACGCCATGTGGATCCTCCAATCTGAAGGAACAATTTGGGTCAGTCGACTCTTGTGAGCCGTTGGATGCAACATGGACGGCCAGAAGGGATTCGTCAACCTCCGAAAATGATGCACTCTTCATCTTCTCTCTCAAACATCGAGCCGCCACAGGCCTAACCGCCTGCTGCCGCCGCCCTGCCCTCCCCTCAATCGCCTCCCACCGCCGTGCTCCCCCCCCCTTGCCATCCGTCTAACCCCGGGCACGATCCATTTTTTTTGGCGAACTGCATCCCACACCCAACACTCATAAGATAGATCATGGGCACCCTACCACCATAATATAGATACTGGGGTAGCATCTCTGCCGTCTTCTTCCTTCCCTCCGGCGAACTTCTTCTTTCACAAATCGACTGACCCAAATTGCTATGGTTGTTGTGTAAGAAATGAGTAGTACAGACGAATAGTACCAACTAGTTAGATGGATGGAAATAATACTACTAGTACTTATTAAGTATAGTAGGAAGGTGAAGAAACGAGTAGTAGTACGGGTACCATCTACAACTCGAACTGTAAGAAATACTAGTACATAGTAAAGAGTTCAAGTAACGAGAAAGAACATAACATAGTTCTGCTGGGGGCTCAGCACAACACACCCCTGAAATAAAACTAAGCACACTGAAATAAAACTAAGCACCCTTAAATAAAACTAAGCAACTAATCCGGTTGACACTGCATCAGAACCAGCATGAGCAACGACACTGCCACCTTACTCGGAGTCCTCGTCCACGTCCTTGACTTTTTCCTTGTCCCTCTTCCTCTTCGCCGATACTTCCTTGCTTGAATCAGACACTAGGCTTCGCCTCTTCATCCAACCCTTGTAGATATTTAAACAAAGGTAGGCATCTGGTGCTGCGTACTTGATGTGAGTTTCATCTATTTTCTTCCACTCCCATGAATAATGAAACCTATAGTGAGGTTTCTTTAGTTTACCGTACAAAGGATCAACCATGGCTTCTGCCAGGGTCAGCATTGAAGGCTGAGAGGAGGACACCAGGCCTTTCTTCTGGAGGTCGAAGGGCTGGTGTACAACCAGGCCTATCCGACGCAGGACTTCCTTGTCGTTGTTAAAGTCTACAGTAACGAATTTGACTCTTTCGTCCTTGAGGAGTTCTTCAAAATTCTGGCACCTAACGTCGGTATGGCATATGTGGTACACCAAGCATAAGTTATGTACGCAAACTTGGATCACGGCGGGCTTCTTCTTCTCTTCCTCCTTTAGAAACCTCTCTTTATCCAAAACTGTGGTGTACTCAACATCTAGCCCAACGACCCACTCATCATTTGAATTTGCGAACATACGTTGGAAGCGACCAAGGCATCCTTGCACCGTCGCGGAAGAACGGGTGTAGATGATGTCGAACTCATCGCCGGTGATGGTTTTAACCTTGTACTCACCACCGATTATGGAGATTTGGGAGGCCATGGAGTTTGGAGGAGGGCTAGGAGAAGTGGAACTGCTGTAATGCGAAAGGATAGGACGAGTGCGAGCGAACTGCTGTAATGTTAAAGGACGGGGACGAGTAGGAGAGAACTGCTAGCGGTTTTTCGATTGTAAAAATGCTGAGTAGGGCATGCGAACGGCGTGGGGTAGTGGCTTGCCCGGTGGATAAACGGCTGCATGCCCCCAAAGAGTTCTCTAGTACTAAGGGGGACCCACTAGATGTCATGTCTATTAGACCCACTTCGTAGGGCTGACAGTATAGGATCTGCGTGTTCGCACGCTGATACGTCTCCAACGTATCTATAATTTATGAAGTATTCATGCCATGTTTATTATAGTTTTATATGATTTTGGTGCACTTTTATATGGATTTTAAATGATTTTTATGAACTAACATATTGACCTAGTGCCCAGTGCCAGTTGCTGTTTTCTGCTTGTTTTTGGTTTTCCAGGAAATCCATATCAAATGAAGTCCAAATGCAGCGAAACTTTTTGACGATTTTTCTGGAACATAAGAGACACTAGAAGCTTCGGGAGGTGGCCAGAAGACCCACAGGGGCCCCTCGAGCCACCAGGGCGCGCCACCCCCCCCCCCCCCCAGGCGCGCCCTGGTGCCTCGTGGGCTCCTTGTGGCCCTTCTTCGCGTGATTCCAATGCCAAAAAATCATATATATTCAGAAACCCCCGAAAGTTAACCTAGATGAGTTTTTATGCCGCCGCAAGCCTCTGTACCTCCACGATCTCATCTACAGCCCTTTTTCGGCACCCTGCCGGAGGGGGGAATCATCACCGGAGGCCATCTTCATCATCCCGGCAGTCTCCATGACTAGGAGGGAGTAGCTCACCCTCGGGGCTGAGGGTATGTACTAGTAGCTATGTGTTTGATCTCTCTCTCTCTCTCTCTCTCGTGTTCTTGATATGGCACGATCTTGATGTATCGCGAGCTTTGTTAATATAGTTGGATCCTATGGTGTTTCTTCCCTCTCTATCCTTGTTGTGATGAATCGAATCTTTTTCCTTTGAGGTTTCGCTATTGTCGGATTGAATATTTCAGATTTGAGAACACTTGATGTATGTCTTGCATATGAATACCCGTGGTGACAATGGGGTATTATATTGATTCACTTGATATATGTTTTGGCACTCAACTCGCGGATTCCCAAGGTGACATTGGGGTAATCTATGCATAGGGGTTGATGCACGTTTTCATTATCTTTTCTTCGATAGAAACTTTGGGGTGCTCCTTGGAGTTCTTTGTGTGGATTGAATATTATGATTATGAAGTTGTTTGATGCATATCGTATAATCAACTCACGGATACTTGTGGTGACATTGGAGTATCTAGGTGACATTAGAGTTGGTTGATGTGTATCATATGGTGTTATTTTAGTACGAACTCCAGGGTTGTTTGTGACACTTATAGGGATGGCTCAATAGATCGATCGGAAAGGATAACTTTGAGGTGGTTTCGTACCCTACAAACAATTTCTATCTTATGTTCTTCGCTAATAGGAACTTGGGAGTGATTCTTTGTCGCACGTTGAGGGATTGTTATATGATCCAATTGTATTAGCATTGTTGAGAGATTGCACTAGCGAAAGTATGAACCCTAGGCCTTGTTTTTAAGCATTGCAATATCGTTTGTGCTCACTTCTGTTACTTGCTACCTTGCTGTTTTTATATTTTTCAGATTACAAAAACCTATATCTACTATCCATACTACACTTTTATCACCATCTCTTCGCCGAACTAGTGCACCTATACAATTTACCATTGTATTGGGTGTGTTGGGGACACAAGAGATTTCTTGTATTTGGTTGTAGGGTTGTTTGAGAGATACCATCTTCAACCTACGCCTCCCACGGATTGATAAACCTTAGGTCATCCACTTGAGGGAAAATTGTTGTTGTCCTACAAAACTCTGCGCTTGGAGGCCCAACACGAGTCTACAAGAATAAGATGTGTAGTAGACATCAAGCTCTTTTCTGGCGCCGTTGCCGGGGAGATGAGTGCTTGAAGGTATATCTTTATATCTTGCAATTGAATCTTTTAATTTCTTGTTTTATGATTAGTTTGGTTTATAAAAGAAAACTACAAAAAAATGGAATTGA
The DNA here is from genome assembly GCA_039707655.1 of Elymus sibiricus. Taxonomy (NCBI): domain Eukaryota; kingdom Viridiplantae; phylum Streptophyta; class Magnoliopsida; order Poales; family Poaceae; genus Elymus; species Elymus sibiricus. Next base: position 311,981,236 of record CM077674.1, read on the forward strand.
GGTTGCCTCATATTATTCGTATTTATAATGTCTTCCTTGAAAATGATGGATCAGAAAATTGTGCTCAATTGATAAAAGAAGAATTCAATAAAAATTTTGGCATAAAATCATTGAATGATGAGCATGATTGCAATGTTGTTAGTATGAATTCTATGAGTATCCACGATGCTAATGATATGCAAAGCCACAAGCTTGGGGATGCTATGTTTGATGAAGATGATATTTTTAGTCCCCCAAGATTTGATGTGCAAATTTGTTATGATGATTGCATGCCTCCTATTTATGATGATTATATAGATGAAAGTGGATTTGGAGAGGCCATAAATTTATTTAATGATGATTCCACTATTTTGGAAGAGGTTTCAATTGACTATGATAACAAAGTTGCTATCTATGATGATTATTGTGATGACATGTATGATATAAAAAATAATGATAACTATGAAACTTGTCATCATGATTTTAATTTTCAATTGGATTATGCTAATCAAGTATCTCATGATAGTTATTTTGTTGAATTTGCTCCCACTATTATTGATGAGAACAAATTTGCTTATGTGGAGAGTAGTAAAAATTCTATGCTTATGTATCACGACAAGAATGCTTTGTGTGATGGATATATTGTTGAATTTCTTCATGATGCTACTGAAAATTATTATGAGAGAGGATCATATGCTTGTAGGTGTTGCAATAATATCAAGTTTCCTCTCTATGTGTTGAAAGTTTTGAAGTTATGCTTGTTTTGCCTTCCTATGCTAGTTGATTCTTGCTCCCATAAACTATTTTATCACAAAATCCCTATGCATAGGAAGTGGGTTAGGCTTAAATGTGCTAGTCATATCCTTCATGATTCTCTCTTTGTGTTTCAATTCTTTACTTTTATGTGAGCATCATTGAAATCATCATGCCTAGCTAAAAGGCATTAAAGAAAAGCGCTTGTTGGGAGACAACCCAAGATTTACCCCTACAGTTTTTGTGTGTCCACATGAGTAAGCTACTGTGGTAATCATGTTTCATATATTTTCTTTCAATAATGTGCCAAGTAAAGCCTTTGGGATAGTGTGGATGCTTGTTGATTTGATTCTGTGCAAAAATAGAAACTTTTGCATCCAGTGCTGGAATTTCTATTATGTACTGGAGCGTGAAAAAATTCTGAAATTTTTCCACAGTATTGTTTTACAAAAAATTTATGTTTCCTAATTTTTAAGAATTTTTGGGGTTACATAAGTATGGTTTTTAAATCGCTCACTACACGCTATTCTGTTTTTGGCAGATTCTGTTTTCGGTGCATAGTTTGCTTGTTTTAGTGTTTCCATAGCTTATATTGAGTAATATAAATTGTGGAAATGATATAATACAGTAGTAATTATGTGAGAACAATTATGAATCTTTTCTTGACAGTACCTAAGTGGATGATTTATTTTTATCATACTAACCTATCTCACAAGTTCCGTTAAGTTTTGTGTGATTGAAGTTTTGAAGTTTTGGGTGAGATATAGATATGAGGAGAATAAGGAGTGGAAATACCCTAAGCTTGGGTATGCCCAAGGCACCCCAAGGTAATATTCAAGGAAGACCCAAGCAACTGAGCTTGGGGATGCCCCGGAAGGCATCCCCTCTTTCGTCTTGAACACTATCGGTAACCTCACTTGGAGCTATATTTTTATTCGTCACATAATATGAGTTTTGCTTGGAGCGTCATTTTATTTTGTTGATATTTGCTTTATATCATCAATAATAATGTTTTGTATCTTTTATTTCAATAAAATACCAATTATAGCCTTTACCATGCTTAGTTTGCAAGTTTATGTGTTGCTGTTTGAAAACAGAAAGTTTTCTGTTATGTCCAGAATATTCCTGAATAGTCAGAACATGATAAAAATCTGAAATTTTTACACAGTAAGAATGCATGAGTTCTATGTTACGTGGTAATTTTTAAGAATTTTTGGAGTTAGGGAAGTAAGGATTCTTATTCCCCTTTTACAGACTGTTCTGTTTTGGCAGATTGCTGTTATAGTTGCATTGTTTGCATATGTTCGCTTGTTTAATGTTTTTATTTGAGGATAGGAGTATTAAATATGCAGAGGCATTTAGTATGCAATGTTTAATTATAATTTTAGTGATTTGTTACAGTAGAGAATGTTAAGGTTTTGAGTTGATTTATACTAACTTATCTCACGAGTTCTTGTTGAGTTTTATGTGGATGAAGTTTTTAAGATTTGGGAGAAACCGTGATATGAGAGGAATTAAGGAGACACAAGAGCTCAAGCTTGGGGATGCCCAAGGAATCCCAAGTTAATATTTCAAGAAGTCTCAAGCATCTAAGCTTGGGGATGCCCCAGTAGGCATCCCACCTTTCTTCTTCAACAACTATCGGTCAGTTTTGGTTGAGCCTAAGTTTTTGCTTCTTCACATGATATGTGCTATCCTTGGAATGTCATTTTATTTTGTTTTCTTTTTTTTTGAATAAAATACTTAAGATCTGTATTTTTTAAATGATAGAGAGTCCTCACATAGCTACTTAATTACTTAACTACTTATTTGATCTTCACTTATATCTTTTTGGAGTAGTTTGTCATTTACTCTTGTTCTTCACTTATATCCTATGAGTAAATTGTTGAAATGAATTGAATATCATAAAGTTGAAATTTATATGCTTCATATGCTTGTCCCATGGGGAGTAGTGACTTCACATACAAGAAGTATAAGTGGTAAAATTTATTGAAAGTTAACAAACATAGCATTGGTCACTTGAACAATTCATGAAAGAATTTTGAAGGAAGAGAAATTTCACATATAAATATACTATCTTGGACATCTTCTATGATTGTGAGCCCCCATTAATTATTTTCAAGCTTGATCAAGTAGTTGACGTTGGACAAGGAAGACAACGTAATGAGTTATGTTTGTTTATATTCACATAGAAGTTATATTGTCATGGATCCTCTAACATGTGGTGCTTGCTTAGGATCTTTCGCTAGCCAAAAATTCGTACTAAGTAGAGCTACAACTTGTGCATCCAAAAACCCTTAAACCCAGTTTCTTGCCATGAGTGTCCACCATACCTACCTATGGATTGCATAAGATCCTTCAAGTAAGTTGTCATCGGTGCAAAAAGCAATAAAAATTGCTCCTAAAATATGTATGATCTTTTATTGTAAGGGAAAATAAGCGTTGTACGAACTTGTGATGGTAAAGAAATAAAAGCAACGGACTGCATAATAAAGGTTGTTATCACAAGGGGCAATATAACGTGATGTTCCTTTGCATTAAGGGCTTGTGCATCCAACAACAAAAAGCGAATGACAACCTCTGCTTCCCTCTGCGAAGGGCCTATCTTTTACTTTTCTGTATTTACTTCTATGCAAGATTCATTAATGTTCATCCCTATTACGCTCTATTTATTCTTTAGTTGGCAAGCATTATGTGGTAGGGAAAGATCCAGGCACATATATCCAGTTGAATATAGGTGATCATGAGTTATTATTGTTGACATTATCCCCGAGATAAATAAGTTGGGAGGCGAAACATTAAGCCCCTATCTTCCTATGTGTTTGCCTGAAACGGTTTATTCTAAAAATATGCTTTGAGTGTCAGCAATCATGGAAGACTAAATGATGGTTGCGTATGTGGAATTTGCTAGATCAAAGCTCTTACATAGACCCTTCCTGAAAATAAGATGAATTGCAATTGTTTGATGACTAAGAACATAGTTTGTTAGTTTTCAAGAAAGTTTATGGCCTATAATTTAAACATGTGAATAGCTTGCTACTTGATCATGAGAAGTTTTATGAGATGAGCTATTGTTTATGATATATAATGATGCTAGAAAAAAGTGATTGAAATTATCATTGATCAAACTTATGCACTATGCTAGCATTCACACTTCATAAATTATTATTTTTATCATTTACCTACTCGAGGACGAGCAGGAATTAAGCTTGGGGATGCTGATACGTCTTCAACGTATCTATAATTTATGAAGTATTCATGCCATGTTTATTATAGTTTTATATGATTTTGGTGCACTTTTATATGGATTTTAAATGATTTTTATGGACTAACATATTGACCTAGTGCCAGTGCCAGTTCTTGTTTTCTTCTTGTTTTTGGTTTTCCAGGAAATCCATATCAAATGAAGTCCAAATGCAGCGAGATTTTTTGATGATTTTTTCTGGAACATAAGAGACACTAGAAGCTTCGGGAGGTGGCCAGAAGACCCACAGGGGCCCCACGACTCACCAGGGTGCGCCACCCCCCCAGGTGCGCCCTGGTGCCTCGTGGGCCCCCTGTGGCCCTTCTTCACGTGATTCCAACGCCAAAAAATCATATATATTCAGAAACCCCCGAAAGTTAACCTAGATGAGTTTTTACGCCACCGCAAGCCTCTGTACCTCCACGATCTCATCTACAGCCCTTTTCGGGCACCCTGCCGGAGGGGGGAATCATCACCGGAGGCCATCTTCATCATCCCGGCGGTCTCCATGACGAGGAGGGAGTAGTTCACCCTCGGGGCTGAGAGTATGTACTAGTAGTTTTGTGTTTGATCTCTCTCTCTCGTGTTCTTGATATGGCACGATCTTGATGTATCGCGAGCTTTGTTAATATAGTTGGATCATATGGTGTTTCTTCCCTCTCTATCCTTGTTGTGATGAATCGAATCTTTTTCCTTTGAGGTTTCGTTATTGTCAGATTGAATATTTCAGATTTGAGAACACTTGATGTATGTCTTGCATATGAATACCCGTGGTGACAATGGGGTATTATATTGATTCACTTCATATATGTTTTGGCACTCAACTCGCGGATTCCCGAGGTGACATTGGGGTAATCTATGCATAGGGGTTGATGCACGTTTTCATTATCTTTTCTCCGATAGAAACTTTGGGGTGCTCCTTGGAGTTCTTTGTGTGGATTGAATATTATGATTATGAAGTTGTTTGATGCATATCGTATAATCAACTCACGGATACTTGTGGTGACATTGGAGTATCTAGGTGACATTAGAGTTGGTTGATGTGTATCATATGGTGTTATTTTAGTACGAACTCTAGGGCTGTTTGTGACACTTATAGGGATGGCTCAATAGATCGATCGAAAAGGATAACTTTGAGGTGGTTTCGTATCCTACAAACAATTTCTATCTTATGTTCTCCGCTAATAGGAACTTGGGAGTGATTCTTTGTCGCACGTTGAGGGATTGTTATATGATCCAATTATATTAGCATTGTTGAGAGATTGCACTAGCGAAAGTATGAACCCTAGGCCTTGTTTTTAAGCATTGCAATATCGTTTGTGCTCACTTCTGTTACTTGCTACCTTGCTGTTTTTATATTTTCAGATTACAAAAACCTATATCTACTATCCATACTACACTTTTATCACCATCTCTTCGCCGAACTCGTGCACCTATACAATTTACCATTGTATTGGGTGTGTTGGGGACACAAGAGATTTCTTGTATTTCGTTGTAGGGTTGTTTGAGAGATACCATCTTCAACCTACGCCTCCCACGGATTGATAAACCTTAGGTCATCCACTTGAGGGAAAATTGTTGTTGTCCTACAAAACTCTGCGCTTGGAGGTCCAACACGAGTCTACAAGAATAAGTTGTGTAGTAGACATCACACGCCATGCCGGCGTGTGCATGCAACTTTGACTTAATTCCGTCAAGCGTCGCGCCTCCCACGACCATCGCCTCGCTCGCGCGGTCTCGCCCTTTGAGACTTCGGACGGCTATAAATGAGCATTTTTTTTCGATTTACCCTCTCTCTAAGGCTCGTCTCCTAATGCGAATTACTCATGCTAATTACTCTCTACCGGTCCTTTCTCCTTTTTTCCATTGGTGGAAACAACTAGCATGCCAACGGGTGGGAATTCCATTGGTCTTCATGAGGGGGCTGCATTGACCGCACCGTGAGAATACAATTGCATGCATGCATATCATGGGATACCAACTCTATTTAATTAACTAAACAGGATCTTGATTGGAGGAAAGGAACGAGACGAGTAATCGCTACTAGCTCGTAGTCATCCACCTTGGTCACGATGCGATTCCTAGTGAGCCTTACACACCAGACCAGAGTACTACTTCATCCGTCCGGGTCCGTTAGGCTATATGATGTTGCCATGTCATATATAGTCATCACTTATAGTCACTCATACAACAAGGTTAGCTATATGGTTGGCTATAACAGTAGTACTGTTTTTTTACCTTCTCTCTATCTTGTTCTTCGTATTTCTAGCATTTGCCAAGGAGTACACATATAGTTAGGCTCTTGCATGAGAGCCCAGTCCCACCATTTTTCCATTTCTCTCTACTCCACATAGGCAAAAGTGCCATGTAAGCGGGCTATAAGCTCATTATTGTACTTACTCTAAGCTACGATGTACAGTAGTAGTTAAACTGCGCCCCGTTTAACTCAATCGCCTCATGCGCCCACCTCTCTCTCGATTCATTTTTCTCGTTCGGCCTATCAGGAAACCCGTTCGCCTCCAAATCTTTTCCTCTCCATGTGTGAAAACAGTCTGCTGCATGACTCTCCTTCTCCCACCCGTAGTCCCACCTGTCCTCCCGTGTGAAAACAATCTGCATGCATGAGAGCAAGTACAATAAGGTGATGTAGGCGGGCTGTAATACTTTAAATAATATATTTTTGCTGAGTTGGATGAGAGAGAAGAGGAGAGAGAAGAGAAGCAGGCTACAAACTTACAGCCGGCTGTAGCACGAGCTCCAACACACTTTCTGAGAGAAACATGTGGGCCATATATTAATGCTATAACATACTAGTATAGCCGATTGTTGACTCTTCCTCCCATGCTCGTCCAATCTCCTCCTGCCTAATAAATCGTAGATCACCTAAACCTTAAACCATTGTGACCAGCAATATCTCCACCTCGCCCCCTGAATTTAGCTCGGTGCCCCCCACCTCCCCCTTAATTTCCTCCAACAAAAAAAATGCCCACCTAGTTGTTACGTTAATCACGCAACCTATCTTATGTAGGCGTACCATTGCTCGCTATAAATAATGCACCTCCCACGGCATTCCGAAGAACGCTCACATTCATCTCCTCGTCCTCCCTCTCAATTACGGACCCGTCGACCTCCATGGCATCGCCCCTCCCTAGCCCTAGGCGCCCCTCACTGCCCCGTGCGGAGGGTCACGCATCAGCGTTCCGTTCCTCGCCGCCACGATTCGAGGAGGACGCATCGGCGTTTCGCTCCTCGCTGCCACGAATCGAGGATGACGTGTCGGCGTTCTGCTCCTCCCTGTCGCCGCGATGCGTTGAGGTGGACGCGTTGGCGTTCCCAGACTCGCCAGCACGCACATCGAAGGACGCGTCAGTGCCCCGCTATGAGGTGGACGTCGCGCCGGCCCCCGAGTCGCCCAGCTTGGAGGAGCTATGGAAAGAAATGGAGGTCGCCTTGTGGGAGGCTTTGCCTCCGGCGCAGCGCGCCAAAAGAGAGGCGGAGAAGAAGGCCGAGGAAGAGACGCGCGCCGCGAGGGATGCTGTCTGGCAGGCCTATGTCGCCTCCGAGAGAGTCAGGCAATTCGCTCTTCGGCATAAGGCTCGTGCGAGGGCCGTGTGGGTGGCGGAGGACGCCCGTGCCAAAGCCCTGAGTGCAGTCGGGTCGATGCGCCTCATCTACGCTTGGCGGTACGTCAATCGGGTGCACGCTTCCAATGAGGAGGAGTACCTATTGGCGCCGGATCACCATACCGATGAGATCACGCTCGCCCGCCGGCAAGCTGCTAATCAGCACCTCGCGACTTGCGAGGCCGAGGAAGAGGCGTTGTCTCGCCGCGCTGGGAAACGGCTGCGCACCAGGGCACTCGTGGCATGCCGCAAGCGCTCCTGCGAGCACTGTGGCTTTTATTAGGAATAATTTATTGTCGTAAGGTGAAGTTTGTAAAGTTTGACTTTTCAAAAAATCTATACGCACTATATTTTTTTTGCAAGTACTACTACTACTCCCAAATCGCTTCGTACACCCTCGGTCGTATTTTTTCCTACGAAGTTGTGCCGTGCAATTGGAATTCCAACTTGAGTACTATAGTAGATAGGGATCGAGCGTGCCGCTTTAGGATCGACCATAAATGTGGAGAGATGAACCGGACTGCAGAGAGATGAAATGCAATAAAGACAGGAGTGATATGATGGTTGCTTGTCCGTTCATTTTACCAGGCCACTTATTACTGGGAGTGGTGGGGTTTTGTGATATGACGGCTTTACTGCCGCGCCACGAGCGGGGTGAGACTCCCCTGCAGCGCTGCCCTCTACTCTATTAGCCCCTACTACTCCTACTTCCGTCCCGGTTTACTAGCACCTCTCGTATTTCAACTTTTCGACCTATATTTTTTACCGTAAATTTAACTAGTAGGGAAATAGTACTCCAGTATAAAGTTCGACGTCAGAACCACGTGACACATGTGGTAAGCAATCCAAACAATTCAAAAAAAAAGAATTCTTCGTTGGATTCGGGTTAAAAAATAGTGTATGTTATATGCCCTGGCAAAAATAATATTACTGGAAAGTGCATTCAAATGCAAATTATGATGGTTGTGAGTCGAGAAACCGATTCCGGTGATCAAAGAGGATCCAGGAAGTGGTAGATTTTTTTTAGAGAAAAGGCAGATCGCCCGCCCAACCAGCCAAATCACAGAGTAGCAACATGAACAGTACGGCAACAAAGAAGGTTTAATACAGCCACCGCTCTATACGGTTGTCCGGCCACCCCGTCCCAGAGCTCTCTCCAAGTGTCGTCGTTCATGCCACCGCGCCGCACACTAACTGGTAAGGAAGCGATGGCATCCCGCCGCGCCGAGTTCATCGCTGCCCGTGACCGCACACGAACTGGTAAGGAAGCGATGGCATCCCGCCGTGCCGAGTTCATTGCCGCCCGCGACCGCACACCTAGGTGGGCGGACTTTGAAGCTAACATGGCCGAATGGGCGGTGGAGAAACAGGAGGCCAAAGCCGCACAGAAGAAGCGGAAAAGGCAGAAAGCACTCAAGAAAAGAGAGTCCCACTGCTGCAAGAAAGAAGCTGCCGCACGTGCTGCTGAGGAGAGCCGGGCGGAGATCCAAGCACGGCGGGCAGCCGCCGAGAAGGCCGGGAAGGAGAACAACGGCCTCTGGCCAGCTTGGCCCGATGCTTCCACCTGCCAGGATCATGGCGGTAGCTACCGTGATGCTGAGGAGAGATGGGCAGAGGTCCAACAAGCACGGTGGGCTGCCGCCGACAAGGACGAGAAAGAGAACGATGGCGTTTGGGTCTGGCCAGCATGCGAGAAGTAGTTAGTGTGTGTGTCACCCGTACGTTTGTTTAATTAATTATGAGCATCTACCAGTACTACTACTTACTAGTTAGTAATGATACCTGGCGAACGTTCGCCACGAGCCCAATCCTGGCGAACGCTCACATAACCGCCAGATTTCCATCCGACGGTGGACTTTTTTTTAAGCCCATGGTATTTGACAAAACTGCCACCCTTACACATGTAACTGCGACGCGGCATTTGCAACTGCCATGTCTCCCAGCGAACGTTTGATGGAGATTGGCGTTAGCACCAATGGTGGTTCGTAGTAGTTCCACGCTCGGGGATTGAATTTGTACTATTTACTATACTACTCCGGTAGAGCAGAGTCCTACTCCACTATAGTAGGTACTGTAGTTTATAGGAGTATATTTTAGTAGTACTGTAATCAGTCAAGTTGTCTCGCATCGATATGACCCTGCGCTACTGGGATGTGTCTCGTAAGTCAAGCGGCATGCTGCTGTTACATTGTCATCATCACCTGTCCACTTCCCGCAGCACATATTCACTTCTCGATCCTCGCCAACACAAAATCGTCCAATCTTCCATCCCCGCTAGGCGCCTTCCCCCTCTTCCTAAACCCAAGCACTAACAATGGCAGAACCGAGCAGCGTCCGCCAAAAGAGTGGCTGGAATTCGCTCCCCACGGAGGTAATGAAACTCATTGTTTCGCGTGTGGACAATCTCAGTACCATGCCGTTCGCCGCATGCTCACCGGGGATGTACCATTTACTCAAAGCCCTTAGGCCGGAGCTTTTTAAGCCAGCTCCCTGCTTGCTGATGCCGCCTGATCTTCAGAAACGGCGTGTCATGCAGCTTAACGATCCTAGGGTGGCGAGCATCAACCCCCTCGACTGCGATCCGATCCCCGTCACCCTCAACTACATTAACGGTATGTACTGGGTCGGCATGAACACGTCTTGGATGGTTCTCGTCAATGGACGCGGTAGGTGGATGCTCGTGGAGGTCTACACCCGGCGATTGATACCCCTTCCTTCGATTAACACTGCACTATTTTGGCACCGCGGCCCAGAATACTCAGAATCTCACAGTAGCCAACATGATACCAAGTTTGATTTGCTCAAGGTTGTAATCTTCCAAATGCCCACAAGATCTGCGAATTATAAAGACTTCAGGCTAATTGCGTTCTTCAACCGCGGTCTCGCCTATCTGATAGGTCACTGCGGTAAGTGGATAAATCTCCACGTCCATGGCAGGATCATACATCCTCCATGGCTCTCTGATGCCATTGAACACAAGGGCTTCATTTACGCTGTGGACTCCTTCTATGGCTGGACATATTGCTGGCCTAATCCAATCATTACTACAAATGGCTGTTATAGTAGTATGTTACTCCTAATTTCCTATGATATCATGATGGCTTGCTTTCTATTGTCAGAGTATAGTTTGAGAAGAGTTAGAATCATGACATTGTTGTTAGAAATTAACACCACGCTGTCAAATACACCCTCTGTTCAGTAACATGGACGTTTTGACAGTTTAATTCAAACTGCCAAAACGTCCCACATTGGTGATGAGATGTAGTAGAATTTTGGTGAAATCAAATCATCCTTCCCATGCTTATATTACTGTCAACATTTACTGAAAAAACATTCATGCTCTGAACATGCTGTTCTTAGATTTACAGTACCAGCCCATTTTTATTTGACTCCAACTTGATATGATGTTGTAGGCCGCGTGGTGTCCCTTCCCTTCCTAATCCTAGAACCTTTCAAAGAAAAGCGGCATGGCAATTGCAGGTGGTTCCTGGCTCGATCAGACGATGGCAAACGATTGATGATCGTTCGCATGTACCAGACGTGTTGTTTCGCGGAATACAATCACAGTCACTGCATGGTCTTTGAGCAGGATCCCAGCTTCTTTGGGCCTTCGGGAATTTTTGACTGGAGGCCGGTAACTAGCCTCGGCACACACTCTCTGTTTCTCGGACTGAATTATCTGATTAACCAGGAGATCACCAACGTCAAGGATCCTGATGGCAGCGCGGTTCCGTTCGGTTCCGTTCATCAGGCAAAACTGTGTGTACACAGCATACCATGCGTCTCTCCATACACCATACCCTGATATGTGCCGCCACGCTCTGCAGCCCAAAGTAGGAGAGAGGGTTGCATGTATCAGACTTCGACCTGCTAGCTGGAATTTCCCCCATCAGGCACCCATCTGGTTCAAGCCTTCAGCCAATCTCAACAGCTTAATAAATAGTAACGTCTAACTGAGCCAGTTAGTTAGATGCGTACACTTGGTGTAGTAGGATCTTTATTAAGATTGATGCATACACTTGGTTTTTTTGGTAGCCCTTCTATAATGTTGGCTGATGTTTGGTTGGAAGAGAGAGCTGCATCTTTACTCTTCTGGCCTGCTTACTGCTTATGTTGCACCCCCACCCCTGGTGGTATCTTCAATCCCAAGGCTCCTTTGTAGGGCTCTAGTTTGCTGTCAACCTCTAGTGGTTTCTATTAACGGAAAATTGGCGGCAAACCCCTTTTACTAAAACAATATAGAGCCATGGATGCTGCTGGTGTTTTCAATGTACAATGAGTAATATATTTTGTCTGTTGGTTGAATAAATAGTGGTGTTAGAATGATAAAAACAATGTTTTGGAAGTCGTTGCACGCTCCGATCCTTTAGTGCCCAGTACTTTTTTTTAGAGGTTAGTGCCCCGTACGTAGCACATACTATTTTTTCTAAGGAACAAATCTTCCACTTGTCGAGGACATGCAGCCCAGTGATTTAGGCCCAATAGAAGAGTCCATAATTAACTGGGAGGGAGGCTCTAACATGAATCCGGCCCAGCTACATGCTCATGCACCCCTGAATAAATAAATAAAACTAAATGTTCATGCACAGATTGTTTAAATTTATGATTTGAAAAGTATGATTTTAACTAGAGGATATTATTTTCCTATGAGAGTATCTTTACATTCAGTCGATATTATTCTTAGGCAAAGATAGCGACCAGTCTTTTTTCTCACACCCTTTTCTTCGTGCAACCAGCGGACTATTATTTGGTACCCACCAGGTTGAAGTCGACGCAAATCGTAGTCAACGTGGTCAACATCTAACAATTATTAGCGGCAAGTTGTAATAAATATCACAATTTTTTCCGTTGGATTTGTATGTTTTATGGATTGTGCTGCCAAGGTCTCCCGTTCGAATCCCAGGTACCACAAGTTTTTTGACAAGCCGAGTTTTTTTATGATAAAAAGTTCCAGGCCAACATTATTTTTCGATAAGAATGTCCAGCCCAGCCCAACACATGTGGAGACCCCACTTTATCCCAGGGCTTCTGAATGTGCTCGGCTTCACACCTAAAGAAAAAAAGTGCTCGGCTTCAATTTACAATAAGTTGTAGCCATATAAAATTAATTCTTATTATCGAGCATGCTAAGTTTTTGGGTCTGACCGATCCAGGCGCCAAAACCAAACCAGCGCCGGCGGGACGGCCTGTTCCCGCCTTCCACGGCTAGTTGCGGTGCCGTGCTCAGATCGCCGCCCTGTCGTACCATGAAATGCTGGCCAGGTCATCCCTCTACTCCCCCACACATCCTATTCTTCTCCGGCGACGGCAGCCCACCCCGCACCAGAACCAGTTAACCCTCGTACTCCCCGCCGCCTACGACCACACTACCGCATCTTCCCCGGCTCCTGTTCATTCCCGTCCGAGGCCTCGCCGTCGTCCTCCGCCTTGGTGCGCTCGCCGCGGCGCCGCCGTCCGGCCTTGTCAACATGGCCAACATGGTGAATCGAGGGAGGACTGTACTTGAGAGTATGATAGTAGGGACCCACTAGGTCCACTGCCGAACGCAAGCAAGTGCCTCCTTACTACTCAGATCCACCCCTCAATTTTTTTTACTCATATCCACCTTGCTGATATCTGGGACCAACATCATTGTCAACGTATAGTCAATTAACGACAGACTTGCACAAGGAGCGGCTGACACCAGGGATCCAGTAGCTCGAGCAGTTTTTTTGGTTGTTCAGACAGAGCAGCGTATAAACTGGGTTGTGCGGTGTCTGTGGCCCGCCTAACAACATGACCAGGCCAGCTGTTTTTTCTTTGGGAAAATGGGTAGCCCACCATTTTTTTTGAAGAATACCCAACCTAGCCCTATTTGTTTTCTTCGACTTGCTGGGCTGCATATCTTTCAAGACGAGGAGGGATGCATTCGGCCTGGCCAGAAAATGGGCAGTAAATCATAAAAGTAATATGAAATGGGCTGCAAATGTAAAAAAAACACAGCAAATGGGCAATTAGTTTCATATTCTGTTTTTTTCTTCTTTGAGATTTTATATTTCATTGGATTTTAACATTTTTTAAATTAGTTTTAATCTTGCTACTAATTTTGGGATTAAAAATAGTTTGGACCCCAGCAAACATATGCGAAATTTCGAAAATTTCACATATTTTTTAGCAATTTTTTAACCCTGGTCCTGACCAGAAAAGGGCAGCAATTCTAAAAATGGCAAATGGATTGTAATAAATTCCATATGAATTAGCAAACGGGCTTTAAATTGTAAAAATAATAGCAAATGGGTTGTACACGCCACAGATTTTCAGGCTGACTTGTTGGCCGACTAAGTTGACGCCTACGTAAGGCTTTGTCAACTCATAGTCAACAAACGATTCTAGCAGCAGTGACTGTTGGATGTCCATCCAATGGCCGTCGTGCTTCTTCAATCTGTGATCTTCCTGCTCCAGCCGCCCAAACCAGCGTCGGCTTTCCTACCTGCTCCCACCTTACTCCCACCGCTGGCCAGGCCATCCCTCTACCCACCCGCACATCCTGTTATTTTCCGGCGACGACAGCCTCACCCTGCAGCCGAACCAGTCAACCCTCGTACTCCCCTCCGCGTGGGCATCCACTGTTGTGTCTTCGCTGGCTCCGGGTCGTTCCCTTCCTAGGCCTCGCCGTCATCCACCGCGTTGGTGCTCTCGGCGCAGCGTGGTCAACGTGGTCAACAAACGACAGTCATCGAAAGAGGGATGTAGGTGGAGAGGTTGACAGTAGGGCCCCACATGGTCCATGGCCGCACACAAGCAAGTGCCTCCTTATTACGCGAAAAAAATGATTCTTCCCCCTGACATGTTGGACCCACCAACGACATGTTCGCATGCAAGGAAGTGCCTCCTTATTATGCGAAAAAAAAGTTTCGTCCCTCTGACAGCTGGGACCTACCAGCTGCATCTTTTTCAAGGAAGTGTCTCCTTATTAGGCGCAAGAAAAATAATTCCTCCCCCTGCTAGCTGGGTCCCACCTGATTTGCAAGCTGACTTGTGGGCCTACTAAGTTGACGCGTACGCAGGGCTATGTCAACTTAGTCAACAAAATCGACTCTAGCAGCGTGAGACCGTTAGATGTCAATCCAACGGCCGGCGTGCTTCTTCAATCTCTGATCTTCCTGCTCTAGCCGCCCAAACCAGCGACGGCGTGACCGCCTGCTCCCGCCTTCCGTGGCCGGCTGTGCTGCCGTGCAGGCCTCACCGCCCCACCGTACTCCCATCGCTAGCCAGGCCATCCCTCTACTGACCCACACCTCCTGTTATTCTCCAGCGACGGCAGCCTCACACCGCAGCCGAGCCAGTAAACCCTCGTATTCCCCTCCACGTGGGCATCCACTGCCGAGTCTTCCCTGGCTCCGGGTCGTTTCCCTCCCTAGGCCTTGCCGTCGTCCACCGTCTTGGTGCTCTCAGCACGGCGTCGTAAACGTGGTCAACGAATGACAGTTAACAGAAGAGGACTGTACGTGGACAGGCTGACAGCTGGGACCCACGAGGTCCATGGTCGCACGCAAGGAAGTGCTTCCTTATTACGTGGAAGAAAAATGATTCCACTCCCTGACAGCTGGGACCCACCAGCTACATCTTCGCACGCAAGGAAGCTCCTCCTTATTACATGAAAAGAAATGCCGCTGACACGTGGGTCCTAGTTGCTCGATTAGTTTTATTGTTGTTTTTTTTATTGTTGTTGAGAGGGAGTAGGTTATCAACTGGGTTGTGCGGTATCTGTGGCCCGTCAAGCCCAGGCTTTTATTTTATGTTTATAACATGACGAGCCCAGCTATTTTTTTCTTGGTGAAAATGGCTAGCCCACCTCTTTTTTCGTAGAATAGCCTACACAGGCCGATTTCTTTTTCTCCGTCCTGCTAGGCTGCAAATCTTTGAAGACGACAAGGGATACATTCGGCCTGCCCAGACAAAAAGGGTTGTAAGTCTTATAAGTAATATGAAATGGGTTGTATATGTATATAAAAAAAGAAAATGGGCAATTAGTTCCAAATTGTGGATTTTCTTTTATTTTTTCATATTTCAATTTTCATTTTTTAAATATAATTTAAATTTAGTTTTTATCGGGCTCGAAATTTCGGGATTAGAAATAGTTCGGCAATTTCAATGAAATATCACTTATATTTTTAATCCTGTCCTTGCGAGAAAATGGTAAGGTATTCTAAAAATATAATATGGGTTGCAATAAATTACATAATAATTAGCAATTGGTCTGTAAATTTAGGAAAATAGAAAATGGGCTATATGCTGTCCGCCACAGATGTTACGCTGACTTGTGGGCCTATTAAGTTGACGCGTATGTAGGGCTTTGCCAACTTATAGTCAACTAACGATTCTTGCAGCGGTGACCGTTGGATGCTAATCCAACGGCCGTGCTACTTCTTCAATCTCTGATCTTCTTGCTCCAGCCGCCCAAACCAGCGCCGGCGGGACCGCCTGCTCCTGCCTCCCGTGGCCGGCTGTGCTGCCGCGCAGGCCTCAATGCCCCCACCCTACTCCTACCGCTGGCCAGGCCTTTCCTCTACTCACTCACATCCCCTATTATTCTCCGGCGATGGCAGCCTCACACCGCAGCCAAACCAATCAACCCTCGTACTCCCATCCGCGTGGGCATCCACTGCCGCGTCGTTCCCTTTCGAGGCCTCACCGTCGTCCACCGCCTTGGTGCTCTCGGCGCGGCGTAATCAACGTGGTCAATGAACGACAGCCATCGGAAGAGGACTGTGCGCGGTGAGGCTGACAGCTGGACCCACCAGCTACATCTTCGCATGCAAGGAAGTGCCTCCTTATTATGCGCAAAAAATGATTCCTCCCCCTTACAGCTGGGACCCACCAACTATATATTCGCACGCAAAGAAGTGCCTCCTTATCCACTGACGGTTGGGACCCACCAGGTCGAAGCGTACGTAGCGTTGTCTGTCTGGTCGCGAACGTGTACGTACATACTGGTCGATCGGTCTCTCTACAAGGTTGAACCGTGGCCGAGTAAGTAGCGGCTAGTGTCGTAGTAGAGCCCCCGACGTGGCAGTTCAGATAGTCCCGTCTAAATCGTGTACACGTATGTACAGCCACACGACAAAGAATACGACCACGTACGTACATACGGGCGGGGTCTCGAACGCGTACTCGCGCATACGTACGGCCAGGGCTCGTGTACATGGAGAGGCAACGGACGGCAGCAACGGCGTCGTGTTCATCGGCAGCCAACTGGCTGGGTCAGAACGGAGGAAACAACGTCGTGTTCATCGGGAGCCAAGCGACTGGGTCGGAACGCGTCCTGTTCATCGGGAGCCAACCGGCTTGGACGAAATAGCCGAAACGAGGTCCTGTTCATCGACTCGGGGTCTGGCGTACCACAAAACGGAGGAAACGGCCTTCTGTTCGAGCGCCTACAGTCGAAACGGGGTCCTGTTCATCGGCTGGGGGTCTGGCGTACCGCAAAACGAAGGAAACAGACTTCTGTTCGAGCGCCTACGGTCGAAACGGTGTCCTTTTGATCGGGAGGGCCCTGGCGTACCGCAAAATGGAGGAAATGGACTTCTCCCCAACTGCCTATGGTCGAAATGGGGGTCATGTTCATCGGGAGGGGTGTGGCGTACCGCAAAACGGGACTCCACGGGCTACTGTTCATCCACGGTCGACCTCCTCCAGCCTCCACCAGCTACTGTTCATCCACCGTCGATTTCCTCCAGCCTCCGTTGGCTACTGTTCATCCAGCCTCCACAGGGTCCTGTTCATCCACCCCCAACCGGCTGGGGTGTGGCGGCCTCCTCGGGGTCTTGTTCATCCAGCGCCAACCACCTTCACACGGCCAGGGTACTGTTTATTCACAGCCAACCCACCGGCTGGGGTGGGGCGTACGAGCGGGCGGCAGCAACGGGAACTGTTCATCCACAGCCAACCAACCGGTTAGGTCAACTCACCACGTCTCGCACAAGGGGCTCGATCGATGCGTCTCGACTTGTTCTACGTATCGTGCGCGCGGCAACAATGGGCACTATTCATCGTGAGGCAACAAAACACCGGCTACGTCTCGCACGTACGGGGGCTCGACCGGCTTCAGTTAGCAGCGAAGGAATCGCTCGGGTTCAGTTAGCAGCGAAGGAATCGCTCGGCTTCAGTTAGCAGCGAAGGGATCGATCGGCTTCAGTACGTAGCTAGTGCGATCGCTCGGGTTCAGTAAGCGAACGCCTCGCTCGGGTTCAGTTAGCGAACGCCTCGCACACACGCGCGTACGAGAGAAACGCACAAACCACACTGCATCGCTCGGCCCCGACCACCCACCGTAACCGCGAACCTCACTTCTACCATGATTTTTTACATCATGGACGGCCCAAAGAATGTCATGCGTGTGCGTCTCCGGCATGCCCAGGACGAAAAGCCCATTTTCTGTCATAATTTTTTGTCATAGAAGTAGGAGCCCACCACATCTATGATGATACATGTTTTTGTCACAATTATTGTCATAGAAGTGTCACAACAATGACAGAAAAAGTTTTCGTTCGGGTCATAATGTCACGGATGTGTCCTTTTTTTTGTAGTGATTGTGGATGCTTGTATATGGCACGGTCGCAGATTCGTGGAACGAGTGCCTCCGGATGTCTGAGAGCACATGCGCAGACGCTGCCGTATACTATTCTGGCAGATCCCTCGGTAGGGTATCCTAGCTAGGCTATTAGGCTGGATGTTAATAGGAGGTGTGAATTACCCAGGTTCAGGCTCTCACGATCGAGGTAATACCATACTCGTGCTCATGTATATTGCTATTGGGGTGTGTACAAAGTACAGGTGAATACCAAGGGATTGTGTTGTGTTCTATCGACGAGCCCCCCCCCCCCCCCCCAGCTTATATAACATACCAGGATCCTAGGGTCAGATCCTAGTCGACTACGTCGGTGGAGGTAGAGTCCTCTATGCCTCCGATATCTTTGGCTTGTACTCGTTTAGTATTTCAAAAAATGTTCTCGTTTTCAAAATTTGTTCACGTGTCAAAAAAAATCGAGGATTTTGAAAAAAAATATGTTCGCATTTCCAAAAGATGTTTAGAATCTCATAAAGTATTCACGTTTAAAAAAAATGGAAATTCCAATATTTATTCGCATTTTCAAAAATATTCACTTTTATAAAGAATATTCGTATTTTCAAATAATGTTCAAAACTAAAATGACTAAAAAATGGTTGCTACAGTGGCCGGGTTGCTACGGTGAACCGTTTTGCTGCTGTGTATGTTCGCTACAGTAAACCAGCTCGCTATAATCCAATATCCGCTTAGCGCGTCGGTTCCAATGGGCCGGCCCCAGCGAAGGAGTGCACCTGTGCGACGCGTCGTCTGTTTGACACAACACGCATCACATAGGAGCTCCCGCGACATATACGCACCAAGGCGCACCCATTCGAACGCTCATGCACGAAAATTTGGCCATCGCAAGCCTCCCTCTTCCGCCGGTTTTGGGAAGGTTCCAGAACCTTCCTTGACTGGGTTTTTTCTATGTTTTTCATTAAGTTTGTTTTGGTTTTACATTTTTCCCATTTTTAAACTTGGGAACATTTTTTAAATTTGTGAACATTAAATTCATGATATTATTTAATATTCTGAAACATTATACAAATTCATGAGGTTTTTATAAAATTCACTAACATTTTTCAAAATTCAGAACATTTTTTAAATTTATGAACAATTTTTAAAATCCATAGCATTTTAAAAATTTGTGAATATTTTTTCAAATTCATAAAAACGGGAACATTTTTTTCAAATTCATGAACATTTGTTGAAATCCGGAAACATGTTTCAAATTTGTGGACATATTTTGAAATAAAAAATAATAATTAACTATTTCTGACCTAGAAGAACATTTTCCAAATTCGTGAACGTTTTTTGAAATCCAGGAATATTTTCCAAATTCCTGTATTTTTTTAAATTCATGAACATTTTGAAAGTTCAAGAACTCCTTTTCCAGATTAATTAAAAAAATCATGAACATGTTTTGAATTTTGTTAAAAAAATTAAAAGGGAAAAGGAAACGAAAGAAGAAAAAACGAAAATACGATGGTGTGCGTTTGTCTGCTATATGCTTCGCGCTACGCGGAGTAAAGGGGGCGCGGCTATATAATGCCCTTAGCTACTCCCAGCATAGGCTCGCCCGCAGGAAGCCAGTATTGGGCTGACCCTGTTACTACGCGGTATGACATTTTAAAGAAATATTACCGTGTTTCAAAAAAAATCCTTCGTGACATTTTTTTTTTGGCGTAGGTTAAAAATTGTTTATTTATATTTTAAAAATGTATGTGATATTTTTTAGAGATTTTCTTGTGTTTCAAAAAAAAGGTCTGTGAAATTTTCAAAATGTATATATAATGTCAAAAAATGTCCGTGTAGTTTAAAAAATGTTTATTTGCCATTAAAATATGTATAACGTGTATTCAAAAAATTGTTCAAAACATGTATTTTGAAAAAATGGACACCATGTATTTGAAGAAATTTCAACGTGTATAAAAAATATTCCACGTGTGCGCTAAAAATGTACATTGTGTACAGACAAAAAGTAGGCATGTGTTCAAATATAAAATCATAAAACTCAACAAAGAAAAAAAGAAGAAAAGAAAACTAAATAATACAAAGAAATAAACAACAGAAAACCAAAGTATAACGAAGAAAGAAAGAAAAACCAAAGAAAACCAATGAAAGAACAAAGTATAAAGGAGGGGGAAAAAGAAAACCGGTGAAAGAACAAAAAAAGCAAAGAAAAAACAAAACCAAACACAAAAAGAAAAAATCGGAGCACACCGAATGCGGCGACTATTTGTCGCTTTAAGCGAGCTCTCGCTGAAGGTTTTCCTCTCCCTGTGTTCTATTGGGCCGGCGCGCGCGCCTATTGGGCCGGCCCACTGGCACGCGCAGAGATTAAAAATACAGTAGAGAAATTAGGAATTCCAGGATTCGATATTGGTCTCCAGGTTGGTTGATCTCAGGTGTCGCTAGCCACTCCACCAAGGTCCCACTCGTGGTAGGTTATAGAGCGCCTTCTACTTGAGGCTATTCGAGCCAGTTTTTTTTTCTGTTTTCTTTTATTTCTTTTATTTTTCTCCTCCATTTTTTTCATTCTTTCTTACATTTTGTTTCTTCATTTTTGGTTTTTATTGCATTTTTTTTCTTCTTCATTTTTTGTTTGGTTTTCCTTTTTCTTCTCCATTTTTTGTTTTCTTTTGTTTTTTCTTATGTTTGTTTTCGTTTTTAGTCTACATTTTCGTATGTGTCAAAAAACATTTTTTTAAAAAGTGATCAACATCTTTTGTATACACGTTCAACATTGTCCGAACGCTTATTCAACATTTTTGAAATACCTGTTCAATATTTAAATACTTATTCAACATTCTTCAAATACATGTTCAAAAATTTTCAGTAGTCGTTCAACATTTTTCAGTAGTCGTTCAACATTTTTTAGTACTTATTCAACATTTTCAAATACTTGTTCAACATTTTGAATAGTTATTCAACATTTTTAATACTTATTCAACATTTTTAAAAAACTTTTTCAACATTTTTTAAACACTCGTTCAACAATTCTTAATACCTATTTCAACATTTGTCAAATACTTGTTCAACATTTTGAATAGTTATCCAACATTTTTAATACTTATTCAACATTTTTCAAAAACTTGTTCAATATTTTTTAAACACTCATTCGACAATTCTTAATACCTATTTCAACATTTGTCAACTACTTGTTCAATAGTTTTAATACTTATTCAACATTTTAAATACTTATTCAACATTTTTAAAATACTTGTTCAACATTTTTTAATAGTTATTCAACATTTTTTCAATACTCGTTCAACATTTTTAATGCTTCTTCAACATTTTCTGTGTTTGTTAACCAATATTATTTCGGGAAAAGCATGTTGAATTAGACGAGTAAAAATGAAGAAAAAGAAAAAGAAACTAAAAACAGGAAAAGGAAGTAAACATGCTAAAACCCGGCTCATGTTTCTTCTAGTAGGCCGCACTCTCAATGTCGAGCAACTAGTGGAGTCTGGCGTACTGGCTAGCGGCGCTGGGAAGCAACAGTCGATCGCAGGATCGATTCCCACCTCGCACAATTTTTAACGCTGGTTTTCCTGAATATATTCGCTACAGTGGGCCGGCCCGATATGTAGCGCTCGACGCGAGAATCCCCTATCGTCTCGCTTAATGCGAGGAATAGGGGCGCCCCACACCGAACCTACAACGACACAGGAGCGGCAGCGAGTTACCTACGCTAATGGGCCGGCCCGATAGTCGCCCTCGCGTAGGCGATTCCTAATAGAAATTGATACGAACGAGACATAGCTCTCGCGTGAAAAAGGAGCTCTTCCTTACGTGTCGTTGTTGAATGATTGGGCCATACGCGAGGCCACGAGACTGGTTGACGTATTGACACTTGCGCATGTGTGCTCTCCCATAGTTTCATGTTCATTGTGCGTGTAGTCTGTTTCAAAGAAACAGAAATGTTTGCGCTCTCCCTGCTGCAAACACAACTTTTCTTTCTCATGTCTTCGCCGCAGCGGTAGCGCGACTGCTCCTACGTGGTTTTCGTACCGTAACTCAAGGTTGTTTTGGTGGTTTTCTTTTCTTCATGGAGTTTGAAATTCGACATACAGCTCCAACACATGCTATTTTTTTGACATCAAAACCCCTCTTTATTCATTTGAACCCACGTTACATCCTTTACAATATAAGGAGAATTGTAGATTGTGGAGCATCGTCTATCCAAACACTATGGTAAAAAAAATGCTAGCGAAGCAAGCTCATGCGCTACCATATTCACTTTTGTATGGCGGTGCTCAAACGTAATAAGCGAGAAGTCCCTCAGCAAGCGACAACAATCGTCGAAAATAGCTCCTCATTGCTGGCAAAGCTACCTCCTTGCACCGCCACAATGATGTTCATATTGTCAGATTTTACTAGCAGTCTGTTGCAGTGGCGTAGCCAGGTCACAGCCATGCCCCGGGCCAACCTCGTTGCAACAATAATAAACAGTAGCAAATAGTGCTACTTTTTCTACAGTAAACAAAGCACCAGGCTACCACGCCCCCGGGCCACGGCCCTAGTAGCCTGGGGCCTAGCTACGCCACTGGTCTGTTGCACCCCAATGACTATGCAAGATTAAGACCAAATTTCAGAACTGTAACTTCCGCTGATAACACATCCAATCACCACTCAATAGGGTTATTCATTGCACCAATAAACTTCCCCGTTAAATTCCATGTAATAAAAATTCCACCTCTGAATTTTTCAGAGTGGAAGTGTTTTTTGGGGTCATCTACGAGTGCCTAGCAACGATCTATGGTCCTGGTTGCCATTGACAAGGTTGTGTTCCTGTAGTTTTTTTAACACAGTACAGACGCAAAACGCTCATGCATACACACATACACTCACCCCTACGAATGCACTCACGCGCACCCTACCCCTGGGATTAGGGGTTGTTGTCTTGGGGAAGAAGAAGATGGGGTGGTAGTAGAGCTATTTTGGGTCAGTTGCGCTCATGTTTCAGCCTATCATGCTTGCGGCGGCTCGCGCTTGCACGAAGGGGATAAGCGGTTGACGCCAATTGGCATCATGAGACGGGCGCCTTCATGCCGACTTGGTGTCGCGCGGAATACCCCCTGGAGTGAGGGTTCTCGCACTATGCGCGTCCAAAACAATCCGTGCTTCTCCTTCCCAAGCGACTTGCTCATTCTCCGAAGCATCCATGCGTCGCCCTTGCACAGAAGTGCCACCTCCAAGGGTGCCCCTTTTTTACGGAAAGCTTATAGAAATGACGTCATATTTTTGGGCATTCCGAGTGAACGCCCTCAGGCACATTGGACACCATGCACGAATTCCAAAAGCGTTCGCTCCCCCCCCCTCCCCGAGCGAATTACGAACTGGCAGCAACACACGGTTCTCTGAATGGCAATCTGAGCAAACACTTTTCGGGATGACAAATTATGTTGTTGGAGCATGACAATTTTCACCTTTTTCTTTTTTAGGTTGATAATCCTATATGTTTACATCAAGAAAAATCCTTAAAAACGCATGACAATTACTCTCATGCAGCATGACATTTTTCTGAGAATTTTTACATACAACATGACAATTTTTACTCTAGCACATGGCAAATTCTTATTCAACAACATATCAAATTCATCTGTTTTCACATGGCGTTTCTGAAGGGTTCGTTGGGATGGATTTTTTGAGCGGACAAAAACATTAGTTTCGTTTATTCCTAGGGAAATGTTTCCTATCAACCGGCAGATCTTTTGCGCGCGTCAACCGTCTCCGCAACCGTTCGATCGGCACGAACCGTTCGATCAACACTTGATCGTGCGGGGCACAACACCCTCCACACATCACTATTGTTTTGCAACATTAGTGGTGTTGCAAAACTGCCGAGCGCAACACAGGGCATGTCACGAAATGCCCAGCCCATCTACCTTCTCGCTGCCTTGTTCCATCCACAACCGCCGCCGAGTTAGGGAGATGCGCCTCGTGCCACCGCACCCCATGACGGTCGGCGAGATCGCCCCACCGCGCGCCTCCTCGCCTTCATGCCAGATTTTCGCCATCAAATGCCTTCCCGCCGACCAGATCGAGCGTTGCCAACTTCGCCGTTGACGCGGACGACCGCCGACGAGATCGTCCCACCGCGCGCCTCCATTCCTGATCTCCACCATCGAATGCCTTCCCGTTGACCGGACCGACGGATCCGGCGAGGAGCGCCACCAACCTCGCCGTTGACGCGGACGACCGCCGGCAAGATCACCCCACCGCGCGCCTACTCGCCTCCATGCCGGTTCTCCGCCATCGAGTGAATCCCCGCCGACCGGATCGACGGATCCGGCGAGGAGTGTCGCCAACCTCGCCGTCGTCCTCTCAATAGTTTCGGCAACAACGCCGTTTGCTGAATGGTGGTGGTGAACACGACGGGTGCTAGTGGACGAGGCGGCGACGATGTTTCTGCAACATTGATATTTGTTGCAAAAAAAAGTAAAATAACAAGGATCTTGTTGCAGGAATACAGAAGAGACCAGAGATGTTGTTGCAAATTTTGCAACAAAGGTTTTGTTGCAGAAATTTTGCATCAAGAGTCTTGTTGCAGAAATACAATGTTTACAACAAAAGTCTTGTTGCAGAAAAAATAAAAAAGAAGAACATATAGCTCAAATCATAGAATCGGACGGCTCGCAAGGCGGCAGATCTTTTACGCGTAGCACGCCCCCCTTGTTCCTACCTGACGATCATTCGCTCAGATTATCTTCCCCAGGGAACGTCGGATGTACATTTGGGTCCTTTTTTTTTTTGGTCATGGAATCATTCTCGGGCCTGTAGGATTATTTCCCTTTTTTTTTTGGCAGCGGAACCCACCCAATCGACTGGCAGCAAACTTACAAAGCCCATTTCAAGTTGCGAGGGAACGGCCCATACCAGCTCTTAACGGCCGTACCCACCAAAGCACGCATCACCGCCCGCTCAAATCGACGCCCAAGATTAGAGTTCTCCGGCCCGGAAGAGAAAAAGGGGCCGTGGAGTATTACCACTCTGTTTGCCTTCGCCGGTCGTCTTCCTCCCCGCTTGCCCCCATCTCCACTCCTCTCCTCGATCCAAACCCTAAGCCGTGGGGATCTGTTCGCGCCATGGAAGCGGCGGCTCCATTGCCGCTGCTCCCCAGGCCCCCGCACATCACCCCGGAGCTCCGGCGCTTCCTTGACGTCCGCTTCCGCTCCCCGGCCGACCTCGCCGCGGCCGCCGACGTCGAGGCCGAGATCCGCGGTCGCTGCGCGGAGCTCGAGTCCTCGGTTGCCGAACTGTCTTCCCGCCTCGCAGATGCGGCCGCCGCGTATTCCTCTTCCCTCGAGGCCGCTGGCTCCGCCCTCCGCAGCGTGCGCGGTTGCCTCGCCGCCCTCAAGGCCTCCACCGCCAAGACGGGTATCTTAAGAAGCAAATGCACATGGAATTACTGAATTTCGAGCTTCTCAAGTTGACGTGTGCTGCTGCAAAGCTGTAATTCTATTTCTCGGGGTTTTCTAGGGGTTAGAGAAGATGTGGAGGCTGGCAGCGAGAAGATGCTGTTTGAACAACTCCCTCCCCTGGCCACCGACGTGGCGAGAGTGGACATGGTTAGAGATTACGCTGGTGAGTAGTATCTCTGAAGATGACACTTTCGATCTTTGTGCCACGCTCTTGCTTAAATTTCGAATGATAAACACTATATTGACAATTTGCTATGCTGTTTATTTTCCTCTTATGATGGTTATGTTTGTTTAGGCATAATGTGTTATGATTCATGAGTTGAGACCAGCGGCTCATTTCTAAATATGTCGTACCAGTGCTTGGTGTGATGGGACTTAGTGTCTCTGCAGGAGCAGAGTGGTTTTATGTGGCAAATCGGCTGTTTGGTTAGGTTAATAGTTAAGTTTGGTTGGTACAGATCTAGCTCAGTACAGCTAGGATGGATGATGCTAACTGTTCTGGCCCTCAATTATGACATGGATCTGGCAGCTCTTGTAAGTGAGCCTCATTTTGATAATGTGGATCTATGAGTTGCCTTTTGTCCCTGTAGTTAACTAGAAATTTGTGGGGGCATTTCATTATTGTGTCCATGTAGTTGCTGGTTTCTTTATTCATGAGCCACAGTTATTAGTCCTGTCTGTAACTGCATTATCAGCGATCTTCCACTGATAGGAGTGTCAAAACCAGAACACTCATTATGTTTTCCTATCGTCGTCAATCCTTATGCCAGCCAATATTCTTTTCATGCTTAATTCTTAGGTAGTGCAGTGTTTTGGTTGGTGCAGGAGACTTGGTGGTGGTTGGACAAAGTTTTGTTTTAAAAACGACCACACTTGAGAAACATATGAATAAATAAATAATACAGTACTATGAGGTCGCCCCTTTGTCTTAGGATTCGTTAATTCTCTTTCTCGATGGGACGGGGAAGGGATATAACTCAGCGGTAGAGTGTCACCTTGACGTGGTGGAAGTCATCAGTTCGAGCTCTTCCACTCATTTTATTAGCAATCAAACCTCTTCCCTTCAACTCGTACCGAAGGCATGCCATTAGATAGATCCGCTCTGAGTCTTCTGCAGGATGAGATCCGCTTGGTCTTGTGATAGGGGCTTGAGGAGGAGGAAGAGGGGATTTCTGAAAAAAAAGAATGAATCTCCTTATTTATAGGGAACAGGACGTGTGACTTCCCCTGGGCTACTGGGGAAAGTAAACAGGCGAGTAACTGAAGAAATGAACGCAAGCCTCTTGGCTCCGTTCACGGCAGATGGCTTGGAAAAGCCTTAAGTTTAGACTCCCTTCCTTCACTGAACTGATTCACCCGGGTTTGCACTGAGTTCTCCGACAATGAAGAAGCCAACAGAAAAAAAAAAGCGGGTACGATTTGAAATGCCAAACTAACGAGTGAAAGCACTCGTATGGCAGGGAGGTACTAGGCTACTAGCAAATTCTTTTTGTTTTCCCCATGGCCGGTACTTGGCGATAGTGTGATCTAAATGATTTTATAAATCCCACTTGGTTGCCAGATGGTGCTAGTTACTGCTACTAATCTCCTTAACTGAGGCAGTCAGCCAGTCTCTGTTTTACAGGATTGATACCACAACTAAACTACTGCTAGGGGAAAGTGGAATAATAGTGGGCTCCTCAAATTTGTTTGTTATCTGGAGTTCAAATTTTTGTTTTGTTAGTCTACCATTCTCACATTTTGGTCTAGTCTGCTTGTATGCGTTTAGTTTTGCATATCAAATTTTCACCTTGTTGCTTAACACTGCCAAAGTAATATTATGTTTAGCAGGTGCATTTTTTTGGCAAACAATGTACCACAGCTAGGGGTGGTTATAAAAACTGATACTCAAATTGTTGGAATCACCAAGGAATAAATCTCCTCAATAATAAAAAGTTAAAAACAATCTGAGGTTATCAAGTCACAAAAATGAGATGTCAAGTAATTGGGTTAGTATGGTGCTGCGAAGACTTGGACCTTGGGCCATGCGGTGAACACCGAAGAGTGGCTGCTTCTTTGGATGAAGCAAGCCTAACGAGCTACTTCCTAGCTCAACCCCACTCGATTCATCACAGCGAAAGTTTGAGCTGAGTCCTTCACAGGATGAGCTAGCTCACAACCCCGAACCACCGCTAACTTGTAGTTATGCGCGGGATTTGTTGGGGCTATTTTTAGGCCGAAAGATGTCATGTTCTTTTTATCTATCAATGTTCAATTTATCTTATCTTTTCCAGTGGTATTGCTGACTTGAGATTTCTTAAGTTATTTGAATGTATTTCCTTTTTTCCTTTTTTGTGGGGCCTTAAACCCAAGCACACCATTCAGAATTTTCGGATTCTCCTTTCTTTCTTTGGCATTCTTTCTTTCCTACTCTGATCAAGACTTCTTTGCTTTACTTTATTTTATTTATGCTAGAGACCTAGAACGAGAGTTACTTACAGGCCATGCAATCTACTACCTCCATTCCTAAATATAAGACGTTGGGGCAGTTTAAATTTAACTGCCCAAACGTCTTATATTTAGGAATGGAGGTTGTATGTAATAAAAAGATGCTTGAATCTAAGGTACCATACCAATCAAAGAGCACTATGTTCACAAAAGTGGTTCATCATGGAGCATTAGGATGATGAATTGAATGAGAGCTAATTGACTTGACTCTGATGGAATGGAAGCTAATTGGCTTGACTCTGATGGAAAACCCCTAACTTTTGTAGATTTGATGGCTTTAGGTGTTTATCACAGTTTCTTTCTTTTGTTCTTCTCTGGGGTTACTACTTTTTATTTTATTTATGTTGCCTGAGTGCTTGTTTATATTTGGCTGTGCAATTGATGGTTTCTTAACGGTAGGTTGTCATATACAGAAACGGCTCTAAAGCTTGACGGTTTGATCGGTGATGTAGAAGACGCTGTTTCCACTTCTGTGACTGCAAAACTTAAATCTCGTGGAGAAAATTCAGAGGTATGATTCTCATACTGTGGTTGCGAGGACAGTTAACTTTTCAACTGCTGATTCTGCCATCATCTTCTTTACTCCAGAAAACCCACCATGTTGCTATTGGATATCTTAAAAAGATAGAGGATCTTTTAGCTTCAGTTACAAGGACCAGACCACAATGGACTCGTCTTATATCTGCAGTGGATCACAGAATGGACAGATCTTTAGCTTTACTAAGACCACAAGCTATTGTTGATCATCGTGCTCTTCTATCATCCCTTGGCTGGCCTCCTTCCCTTGCTGGAACAAAATTTTCAGATAGCAATTCCGGGAAACTGGCAGAGACTGTGAACCCATTATTTTCAATGAAGGGTGACCTGACAAGGAAGTATTCTGAAAGCTTTCTTTCGCTCTGTAATCTAGAAGAATTACAGAAACGCAGAAAAGCTAGGCAACTACATGGGCACAATGTGGGAAATCAACCACGTCAACCATTATGGGTGATAGAGGAGTTAGTAAATCCATTATCTGCTGCTGCACAGCACCATTTCTCCAAGTGGGTTGAGAATCCTGAATTTGTCTTTGCTCTTGCTTATAAGATAACAAGAGATTTTGTTGATTCCATGGACGAGATACTGCAGCCCCTTGTAGATAAGGCCAATCTTGTAGGGTATAGCTGCAGAGAGGAGTGGATTTCAGGTATAGTTATTGCACTGTCTACATACTTGGCGAAAGAGATATTTCCTAAGCAGATTGAACTTCTTCAAGAAAGTAGCTCAAGTGATGCAGGCAGCATGGCGGCTCAGGCAAGAATCTCGTGGCTTAACCTTGTTGATCTGATGATATCTTTTGACAAGAGAACTCAAGATTTGATCTCCGGTACAGGACTGCTACTTTCAGTAAAGGATGATGACAATTGGCAGAGGATCTCAGTGCTCTCTGTCTTCTGTGATCGTCCAGACTGGCTTGAAATATGGGCAGAGATTGAGAGACGAGAGGTTTTTGCTAGCCTGAAATCAGCAATGGAGAAAGAAAATAATTGGAGTAAGAGGATTGAAGGAGCAATGCTTGAGTATGGATCAGATGACTGCAAGTCTCCAGCAATAACTGGTGCTGTCAAACATGGTTTGTCTTTGATAATTGATCGTGCTAGGCCTATTCCTAGCATTACCCTTAGGGCAGAATTCATTAGGATTTCTGCTTCACCCATGATATCAGAATTTCTTGGTTGCATGTTTCGGAGATGCCAAGAGGCAGAGGGGCTAACTGCTCTGGCAGATGATAATGCTTTGATCAAAGTATCACAATCCATTAATGCAGCTCGATACGTCGAATCCACATTGGCACAGTGGTGTGAAGATGTGTTCTTTCTTGAAATGGAAAATCTACCTGTAGTTGGAGAAGAAGGGGGGAGTGTATTCCAGCAAGAGATAAATCAACTGAAAGAGTTCAGATCAGAATGGGTCGATAAGATTTCCACCGTCATCCTTAGGGCTTTTGATGCTCGATCCCGGGACTATCTGAAAAACAAGAGGCAGTGGCAGGAGCACTCAGAAGAACCGGCTATATCCAGGGCCATCATAGGGTCTTCAGGCTACATTCAAGGGAGGCTATCTAAGCTCGAAGACGGCCTAAATGCGCTGGATTTTGTAACGGTATGGAGAGCTGTGGCAACCAGAGTAGACCAGCTGCTTTTCACGGGGATTTTCACTGGAAGCCCAAAGTTCAGTAACGGTGGGGTGGAAAGGCTTCATGCTGATCTGAGTGTTCTTTTTGCTGTTTTTCAAGCCTGGTGTCTGAGGCCTGAAGGCTTCTTCCCAAGACTGTCGGAGGGATTGAAGTTGCTGAAGATTGATGAGAAGCAACTAAGAGATGGTAGGATGGTTACAGATAGAAATTGGCTGCGGGAACATGGTGTTAGGCATCTAACAGCCGGGGAGGCCGAAAAGATAACAAAAAATAGGGTGTATGATGCATGATATATATACAAGATATTAGACATCGTCAGGCTTGAATGTCAGAAATGAATTGTCATGTTGGAATGGACTTCAATTTTTTTTTAAACTTTAGACAAATCTGTGTCATCCTCATTTGGAGATGTATCCTCCCTTTTTGATTGGTGTAATAAGGTTGTAATAGTGAGTTTTCCCTTTTGTAGCAGAAAAACTGTTTTGCTGACAGAGCTTTCTATGGTTGACCTGCAGTGAAATAGCAGGAGCAGCTTTTTCTCAAAGCTGTACTGGCTGCGCTTCGGTCTCTCCTCAGAACCGTGCACCGCCGGTGCTGGTCGAATTATTGTGTCGACAGACAGACGGGCTTGGGAACGGCGCGCTTCCCTACTCTTTCTCGATCCTTCTCACTCAGCCGTCCCCTAAATGCAGAGGGGTTAGGGCTACTCCAATGCGGATCACCAAATGTTTAGACCCAACGGTTCCGACACTTTTAGCCATTTGACGTGGCTAATCAAATTCGTCCGGATCGGTTTAGACGACTGAAATTCCATAAACCAACCTCAAATCGAGGAAGGTCTGTGGGAGTTTGGACGTCCGACACCCTGGACCCACCCCCCAAACCCCTCTCCACTCTAGAATCCTCCGCGCCGCGCATTCGCTCCGGCTTGATCGGTCCGCCAACCCGCATTCACGGAGGCACGGTGATCTAGAAGGTTACTTCGGATGCCCACATCGAAGCTTCTCCGGTCTGCCTGCCTCGGCTATTTAAAGTCGATCGATCTCCAACACAAACCCTATCATTCCACTCCTCTCTCAAAGCCACCGCACACCACCACACCCAGGAAAGAAGTCCGACACCGAAAAGTGGTGGCCGGTGCGACTATGGATCCAGTTGGTGCAGACATCAACGGTCTACGGACCCGTCGTCGTCCATGGCTCGTCCGGTCCGGTCATGGCGGAGCCGATCCTCGGATGACGAGGAGCAGAAGTCGTCCCTGCACGCCCCCACGTCCACTATGGACTGCGAGTCCGCCGACAAGTGGAGATCGCGTTGCGACGGTCGTTGGTCCACCGGGGTCCGGCGCCGCCGTCCCCTCAACGCAACCACGTCGTTCAAATTGAATGGCGCGTGAAGAAGGAGCCACCCTCCCCGCCTCGTTGCCAGTCGGGCAACCGGTGCCGCCTGTTCGCCGCCTCCTCCCCTCCGGCCAAGCAACGTTTGCTCATAGAGTACTACTTCCAAGGCGTCGAAGCCGCGCGGCGCATCCTCCTCTACGACCAATAGATGTCTCTATGGGGTGGCACACCGGGAGCAAGGTGGAGCCGACCTGAGTGCTTGCGGACCCCATGCTCGCGGAGGCCTGTGCCATCGACCGCTCCAAGACGATTGTCGAATCGAGCACCCGCCGCTGGCACCAGCAACACCCAGCTCCTCTAAGTAGGCTAGCAGAGTCCGAACGCGCCCTCTTCCTCCAAGTTGCCGACACCGCCGAGACAAGCGGAGCAAGGTGATGAAGGATGCGGCGGAGCGTCTGCTGTTGGGCTACGCTAGGTGCATTGACTACAATATAAAATTTTCCTACGCGCAGATCAACCAGAAACATGCTAAGGGATATGGATCATGTCGGGGGGATGACCCCCGGGTAGGCTCAAGGAGACAAGTCACCATTTCGAAACTTTGCCAAGGGAGCAGCCCTTGGCATGCTGGAACCCGTCCGGCTGACCACCTGGCAACCCGTCCGGCTGGCCACCTGGCAGCCCGTCCGGCTAGCCACCTGGCAACCCGCCCGGCTGAAGCCCATCCGGCTGGAATCCGGCAAAGTCAAACTCAGACGTCCTATCAGACCTGCGCAGACGAGACGACCATGCTCTACAGTGGAGCACTGTAGATGAGTAGCAGGCACTGTTCATACGTCATGTGACACTTCAAATAGTGTAGTTAGGCCATGTGGGCCGCCTCTTGTCCCCTGGGCACCCCTTTATAAGGTGCACCAGGGAGGAGCTCCACGGGCATGCTCTCACTCTCACTCCCCCCCTCATTCTCACACACACTCACAGGAGAAGTGGAGAGCCCAGCGCCTCTTTCTTCCTCCTCCAAACAGCTTCAGGAGCAACCATGTACTACCATATACACTCCATATACATCAGACATGCAGGAGTAGGGGTGTTACCTCCACGCGAGGGCCCCGAACCTGGGTAAACCACCGCCTGCTGTTGCCCAATCCCGTCCCGGATCTCCACCGTAGCCTTGCCGCCCCACACTTTTAGCCTTCCTATGGCATCTGCCGTGAGAAAACCATGACAGTTGGCGCCCACCGTGGGGCTAGCTGCTGCTGGAATCGCGGTCCGGGCGGGATCTTCTTCGTCACCACCGCCGCGGCGTCACCGCCATCACATGCTCGTGGCTGCTCTGTTCTGCCCGATTCCTCTTTCTCTCGCTGCTATTCTGCCCGATTCCTCCCTTGCTGGCCGTGGCTCCGCCACCACCACCTCCAGACGCACCGTTCTTCCTCCACGCAGAAAAGAACTCTTCAGGACCTCCTCTCCGGCGCCGCTCCCCGCTCCCGAGCTCCTCGCTCGGCCGCCCCTTCGCGTCCGCGCTGCTCCGCCCAGCTAGGCCGCCGTCGCCGGCCCCCGGCGAGCTCGCCCCGTGCCACCCCAAGCTGGAGCCCCGCAACCCCTCGTGCGGTCGCGCCCGGCCCCGCCGCCACGCCCGCGCCACCGCAGACACCGGCTCCCGCGCGCCGGCTCCGCCGCGCCCCGCCTCTGTCCCGTGCGCGTGACCCGCCCGCAAGCCGGCTCCGCCTGCTCCGCCACGCGCGACCCACCAGCTCGCGCCCCCGTCGCCGCCCGGCCGGCTCGCGCGTTCGCCGCCCCCGCCGGCTCGCGCCCTCGTCGCCGCCCGGCCGGCTCACGCCCTCGCGCCTCCCACCACCGGCTTGCCGCCGCAGCCGGCCGCAGCCGTGTCCCGCTCCCCCCGCGCGCTCCGCGCCCGCACGCCGGCTTCCCGCTCCCGCGCACGCCCCCGCACCGGCTGTTGCTCCAGCCGGCTGCGCCCCGCCCTACTCCGCCCTCGGCCAGCTCCGCCGCCCGGGCCTCCACGCCTCGCCTCTGCTCCCGCGCGCGGCTCCGCTCACGCGCGCTCCCACCGCGTCGCGGCCCTGCGCCTGCGTCCCGAGCTCGCCGCCCGCGCCGGCCGCTCCGCCGCCCGCCCGCCGGCTCGCCGCTCCAGTCGTCTCCCGCTCTCCAACTGCCGTGGCCGGCTGCCCAGCCGACTAAAAGAAAAGAAGAAAGAGGCCGGCTGCCAAAAAAAAGCGAGAGAAAGAAGTAAAAAGAAATCCAGTTGACCCCGGCTGGCCTGCCTGTCCGTTTTGACGCCGGTCCTGCTGGGCCAGGCCGGCTGGGGAGCCGGCTGGGCTGTCGCCCGCTCTGCTGCCTGGCCGTCTTGGCCGGGCCAGCCCATCCACATCGCCGTCTAGTCGGCTCGGCTGCCTGCCCGCGTCGACGCCTAGCCGGCTGGGCCAGGCCGGCCAGGGCGCCCCTCTGCCGCCCGGAGAGGTCACCCCCCCCCCCCCGTCTGCACAAAAGCAATGTGAGTCCCGCTCGGCATCTCTTTGCACCGCGCACAAAAACGGATAACCCCCAGCGTCCCTCGGGGGCTATCTCCGCATTTTTCCAGTTGCTTTACTGTTCACCCCGGCGCCAGCTAGTCTCGGCCCGGGGGCTGGCCGCTTGGCCCGATACGTTCTTCCTCGCAGACGGCTTAGTAGTGTGTACGGTACCGAAGGCCCACTCTTCGTCTCAGCTACAGACCGCACCCCGGCTGTCCGGCTAGCAAGAGCAAAACCTGGAGGTCACCCCACGCGAAAAACATCCGGGGAAGAAAACGGCTTGGGCGACCCGGTCATTTCCTTTGTGAGTATCCGCTCGGTCGAATCTGCTCCCAGAGTCCGAGTACTGGACGCTCCACTCCGCAGCCCACTCTTCGCCTCAGCTACAGACCGGCTCCCGGCTGTCCGGCTGGCAAGAGCAAAAGCCAAAGAGCGGAGGGGACATGAAAAAGACTGAAGGGGGCTCGGACGAAACCGAGTCGACATTCCCTCTGCATAAAACTTGCACTACCAAAACCAAACATTCGATATATCTGCGCTGGCTAACTTTGTCTTTGCATGATCATTTCCGTGGGGAACCCCCCCTCCTCACCCGGAGGCTTGGAGGCTACACCCAATGGGTGCGCTGGCGTGCCCCGCTGGGAAAACGCCTCGCCGGCTGCAGGCCCGCCGCCGGCTGCCGCCGAGATCCTCGACGCCACCGTCTGCTCCATCGACAGCGAAGACCCTCCGCCCGACTCTTCGAGTCGCCCGGAGGCTCGGAGGCTACACCCAGTGGGTGCGCCGGCGCGCCCCCACTGGAGAGACAGCAAGCTCCGCGCCTGGCGGCGCCTCGCGCTCACCTGCCGGCGGACCCCGCTCCACGCCCGGCGGCGCCTCGCGCCCACCTGCCGGCGGACCCCGCTCCGCGCCCGGCGGCGCTCCGCGCCCATCTGCTGCAACAAACTGCAAGGACCCTCCGCCCGACTCTTCGAGTCGCCCGGAGGCTCGGAGGCTATACCCAGTGGGTGCGCTGGCGCGCCCCCACTGGAAGCAAGCTGCGCTGGCTGCGGCCCGCAGCCAGCTGTCATCGACAACCCCTGCTACCACATCAGCGAACACCCTCCGCCCGACTCTTCGAGTCGCCCGAAAGCTCGGAGGCTACTGTCGGAGGGATGACCCCCGGGTAGGCTCAAGGAGACAAGTCACCATTTTCGAAACTTTGCCAGGGGAGCAGCCCCTGGCATGCTGGAACCCGTTTCACTGGCCACCTGGCAACCAGTCCGGCTAGCCACCTGGCCCATCCGGCTGTCCACCTGGCAACCTGTCCGGCTGGCCACCCGGCAACCCGTCCGGCTGGCCACCTGGCCCGTCCGGCTGGCCACCTGGCAACCCGCCCGGCTGAAGCCCGTCCGGCTGGAATCCGGCAAAGTCAAACTCAGAAACCGTCGGACCTGCGCAGACGAGACGGCCATGCTCTACAGTGGAGCACTGTAGATGAGCAGCAGGCACTGTTCATAATGTTCATACGTCATGTGACACCTCAAATAGTGTAGTTAGGCCATGTGGGCCGCCTCTTGTCCCCTGGGCACCCCTTTATAAGGTGCACCAGGGAGGAGCTCCATGGGCATGCTCTCACTCTCACTCCCTCCCTCATTCTCACACACACTCACAGGAGAAGTGGAGAGCCCAGCGCCTCCTTCTTCCTCCTCCAAACAGCTCCAGGAGCAACCATGTACTACCATATACACTCCATATACATCAGACATGCAGGAGTAGGGGTGTTACCTCCACGCGAGGGCCCCGAACCTGGGTAAACCACCGCGTGCTGTTGCCCAATCCCGTCCCGGATCTCGACCGTAGCCTTGTCGCCCCACACTTTTAGCCTTCCTATGGCATCTGCCCTGAGAAAACCACGACAGATCACGAGATCAATACCACTAAATGTGCAGTACAACACCGCGGAAGAAGAGTGGCAGCGCGTCACTGGAGTCGTCCCCTCCTCGTCGATCTCCCTCATACAGCTTGATCGCCGGATCCCTCAAACAGGTTCGCCGGAGCAGCGCACGTGCGCTACCTCTAATGGTATCCACGCGTGCGGGAGGAACGTTGTGCGGCAGTCTGCTAGGTCTGATCGTACAACCGGCGGTGAGTGGAGCTAGTTAGTTGCAACACATGCAAAGCCCTAACGACAAACGCCGAAGTGATCAACTGATATGAGTGTCGTACCTCCACTATATATTGTCATTCATCGTGGGTTCAACACATGGGCTCCGCATGGATCCTAAAGCCCACAAGTCCACTCAGCCCCGGTCCAAGTTTAGGTCGGATCACATCCGACCAGTGAAGTCCGGTCCGACCTCGTAGGTTCCTAACCATAAGCACGCGAGCCCTTAGGTTCAAGTCGGCTTGGTCACAGTGTTGGGAAACGTAGTAGAAAACAAAAAATTCCGTGCCTACGCACACCCAAGATCAATATGAAGATGCATTACGGGTTGGGATCACGATCGTTACCGTCACCGAGTTGCAGCGGAAGAAGAATGTGTCGGTGTAGATCGTACTTGGAGTCCCTCGAACCGTCGATGAACGATCCCGCGAACCGCCCACGAATAGTCCCTCAAACTGAAAACCGAAAGCACGGCCTCTCTACTTGGTTGCAAGCGGGCAGCCTTCATGATCCGGCAGTGCTTCGCCGTCCAAAGGAACAAGAGGAACTAGACCAAGCTCTAATTAGTCAACTAGGACCAACTAGCACTAGGGCTAGATGAATTAGAGGAGGCTCCAAAACTTGTATGGTCAAAAGAGCACCAAACCTCAAGGATATATAGGTTAGAGGGGAGAGGGAGGGCCGCCACCAAGGGGGAAGGATTCCCCCTTGGTGCGCCAGCCTAGGGGGAAGGAGTCTGACTCCTCCTCCACCCCAATTGGGCCTCCTTCCTTAGGGAAGGAGGCGCCTCCCCTCTTGGGCCTTTATGGCCCAAGATGACTTCCACCTCTTGGCCTTTTTAGGCCCGTTGATATTAAATTAAATATAAAATAATTCTAAATACTTTCAGACCATTTTATATATAGTTTAACATCCCCGGAAACATTTTCCACCAATATATATTTATCGGTAATACCCGGTATTACCCGATACTCTCCGAAACCCTTCCGGTGACCACGAAACGCTTCCCGATCCTCTCGAAACTATTCCGAATATTAATGAAACAATTCCACAAATAAATACTCGATACTCTCGTCCTACTAACACTGAGCAGATCGTGATTGCCTTAAGATTGTGACCTTGTAGGTTCGGTAACTCATAGACATGAACGAAACCACTTCGTTCAATGACCAACAGCGGAACCTTGGACGCCCATATCGATCCCTATGAGGATACGAATGAAATTCGAGTGAACCTTTGGTTATCATGTAATGTTCCTTTTGCTTCGCGATACTTCACAAAACCCAGGATGTGTCGGTATCCTCCTGAGTCATCACATGCTCATTATACCGTTATCCTCGTTACCGGTTTTGTTCTTCTTTCTCATTATCGTGTTCCGGCATCCCCGTGACGAAGTCACCTGTGTCTGGCCAGACGATGATGGATGCCGTCACACCGAGAGGGCCCTAAGAATATCTCTCCATCATCGGAGGAGCAAATCCCACTCTTGAGCTATCTAGCCCCTTGTCAAACTTTCCGATGAGCCTGTAAGTTGTCGTTATGATCACCATGTTACAGGTGACGTTTGAGCAACCCCAAAGTCCACCGTACGGTGAGAAGTGACTACGATACTCTCGTGGTCTAAGGAGAAATCACACGTTAACACTCCGTGTTATTACAATTGATTACAGACGATATTAACTCAATTCATAACAGATAAGTTTGGGTCAATTCAATATGATCGTTCTTCCAACGTCATAATCTCAATGTTGTTTTAGGACTATCGTTACACTTAACGATATCCTAAGATCTGGAAAACGTGATCACCAACAACATTTGAGCTAGTCCTAGAGGCAAGACTAGGAACCTTTTATTTTACCGTTTATCATTCCACACGTGCATATGAGTTTTTCCACTGAATCGCATATTCCAGGATCATAGTAGTTATAGCATAGAATATAAACTCTTTAATTATGAATACAGAAATATAATAATACAAATATTATTGCCTCTAGGGCATATTTCCAACACACAGGTCGGATCACATCTAACCTACTCGGTTGGTAGCGGCTTCTAGCAAAACATGCCAACCATCAAATAGACAATGAAGCCGGTTTGACGAACATGTATAACGTGTCACACATCTGTTCCTTTTGCCTCACGATACATGGCGCCGAGCTCAAGGTGAATTGGTCATCCTTGTTGCAGTCCGGCCTCTTTCTCGTTTCAGTGATGCCGACTTAAAACCGAATTATTCATAATCCTTATCGCATGAACATGCTAATCCAGGTCGGACCACACGAGGGGCCAAGAGTGTACTCTCCTAGTCGGAGGACAAATGTCACAAATCTCACCTTGCTCGACCATGTCTCCTGACATGGATCTAGACAAGCTCGAAACCGACCTTTATAACTACGTTGTTACAGAGTAGAGTTTGATCGGTCCTAAGCAGGTCGATCATCATTCCGAGTCCATGAGCCAACTCAGGACTTAGGACACATAATGTATGTCGTACCAGAGACTCACATCTCGCCGCCTCTCATGTTGGGTCTGTCCAACTCGGACCTTATCTGAATCCGACTCCAGATCTTTCCAAGTTCATATTATTCGTCTAGTATCCTATGCTATATGGCCAGTGAAACCGAGACATCCACCGTGTCATATGCTAGTCTAGTCAGCTGCGAGTACACAACCCTTTCAACCAAGGACCGTTTAGAACAATGATCATACAATGCATAGTCTCACAAACAAGTCACATACTTGTTGATACACATCATTGATAATGTCCAAGGACTATCTTGATTCATAAACACATAGAAAATATCATCATACATGATTATCTCTAGGGCATATTTCCAACATCTGCGCCGCGAGCGTGCTGCGATGGCCGGGCAAGGATGATGCGACGCCTGGCGAGCCTTCCGGCACTGACGCGACGACGATGGCTTGGACGGCAGCGGGTACGACGGAGTGAATGACGGCACGGACGGCAACGAAGGTGCTGGTGGCCTCGGAGGCCTTGCATACGAGGTCACCATTTGATACCTTGCCTTGTTTTTAGTTTAGTTTAGTTTAAGTTTAGGTTGAACTTTGTTAAATATCATCTGTTTGCATGTAATACTTGGAACTTGCCTTCGGCCTTGTTTGTGTTCAATCTGTTTGAACTATGCCAGACATTTGGTGATCCGGTTGGATGGCCTTCGCCCCACCCACTATCCACGAATACGTCCGGACGTGCTGCAGACATTTGGTGATGTCCAATAGGTGATCATCGGGGGGAGCATTCCTCAAACAGTCGCGGTCAAATGTCCGCGGACACGTCCAAAGGCACACAAATGTCCGCGAACACGTTGATATCCGGCTGGGCGGAGACCCTCCAACGTTGTCCCTCAATTTTTTTTTCTCAATTCAAAGATTTCAAACGCAAAATTTAGATGAAATCTAACCGAATTTGATATATTACATGCAAACTAGGCGAAATTTAACTAATTGGATATATTACAACAAACATAACCTAAACTAGACTAAAGTGCAAACGATGACCTCGTAGGCATGGCCTCCAAGGCCACTGAGACCGTTGCTGTCGCCGCCGCCATCATCGTCATCAGGGAGGTTGTGAAAGCCGCCCCGGTCGCCGAGGCATCTGCCTTGGACCACAGCGTCGCGCTCGGGCCACAGCCACCGCAGATCCTCCCCCGCCTTGCGCCACCGTGCCTCCTCCTTTTCACGGAGCTCTGGCTATGATGCGACCTCCACGACGTGGAGGAGGTCCTAGCTAATCTAGCGTAGGCAACGAGTGTCGGTCTCCTTCATGATCTTGGACCGGTCCAAGGCCCACGCCTCCGAGAGGTCTGGGTCGGCGAGGAGCCAGGCTGACGGCACCCGTGTCTTGACGAAGGATGCCGATTTCCGTGCCCGATGAAGCAGTGAGGGGTTCCTTGCCCCCCAACGAGGTGGGAGACCTGCCATGCGACCCGCCACCGCCGAGGTAGTGCCCATGGCGGCAGCGGGGATGGAGCCCACTCCCCT
The DNA here is from genome assembly GCA_039707655.1 of Elymus sibiricus. NCBI lineage: Eukaryota > Viridiplantae > Streptophyta > Magnoliopsida > Poales > Poaceae > Elymus > Elymus sibiricus. Next base: position 312,021,541 of record CM077674.1, read on the forward strand.
TGATGTCGGTCGGGCGCCATTGGGTGTTGGACCGTCGAACTAGAACTTTTGTGATCGGACGCATGTAAAAACTATGAACATCCGCCTCTTTTTGGTTGTGATCGGGTGCAATGAACACCAAACTTTTATTTGCTCATATTGCTATGCATTTAAAATGAAGGAGGCCGGACCTGGGCGAATATTTAGGATGCGGTTGGATGGCCGGCTCCCATATTTATATCTATGAGCGAGTTCGGACCAATTTGTAGACAAATAGCGTGTCTGTTTTATGGGACAACGTTAGATATGCCCTAATGCCTAAAACGAGATGTTTTAAGCTCCTCATCCCCAAACTTAGACCTTGCGCTCGTGCCTCTCCCACGTAAGGGCATCTCCAACGCGGACCCTCAAACCTCCTGCGACCGTTCGGACCGCGGAAGCCATCCAATGCCGACCTGTATCGGTTCGCGGGGCGGTCCGGACGCGATTTCTCCCGCAAACCGGAGACAAAAGTGGGGGAGGTTTGCGGGAGTCCGGACCGCTCCCAAGCCCGTTTCTGACCGCCCTGGCCCACCAAAAAACCCTCCCCCCCCGTGCGTTTTCGGTCAGCGCCGCTCCAGAGCGTCAGCGCCCGCATTCATGCCCGACCAGAGCGGACGCGACCGCTCACTGACGCCGGCATTGAAGCGGCACGCCGGCTGAGAGAGTGTCGCCCGCGCCGCTTCCCGGTACAGGCGACTGCCGCACGTTCAAACGACACGACGGCCGCCCGTCCATCCATCTGCCGCCCGCATTGATGGCACGCGGTTGCCGAGGCGTCTCCTCCGGCGCCACCCGTCCGTCCCTCTACCGCCCACCATTGCTATAAAAGCCGGTACCCTGGCCATAGCCGCTGTCATCCACCTCCGATCCCCCTCCGCACCACTCCCACCATGGATCCCTCCCCCGCCAAAGCTCTCTAGGACGGGCTGACGTTGGACCAGAAGAAGGAGATGGCCGTCATTACTGGCGGCTGGCTGGCCGGCAGGCAGCCGGAGGACGACGACGTCCCAATGGAGGATGCTGCCGACGACGAACCGGCGCTGCCCTCATCCTCCGCGCCACCCTCCTCCTCCTCTGCGCCACCCTCGCCGGTGCATTGCACCTTGACCATCGGCGAGGCCCGTGCCCATTACATGGACATGGTGCGGGAGGAGCGGGAGGAGCAGTTCCGGGAGCCTACAACCACCGCGCCCTCCAGGAGCACCTGTAGGCGGAGGAGCAGCTCGATGCCGGCAGGGCGGTGGCGCCGGACGCGGACCTGGCGGAGCAGGAGGCGATGCTCTAGTCCTACCGCTCCGCCCGCGAGATCTGCCTCACCCGCTGGCGGTACCAGCAGCGGGTGGCAGAGGTGGCGGCCGCGTCCAAGGAGTGCGACGAGGGGCTGTTCGGCGAGACCGACGACGAGGAGGACAACGCCGAGGCCGCGCCCCGCTGCCACGACCACGAAGCCGGCACGTCCGCGGGCGCCAGCGGCAGCGAGGAAGAGTAGTGCACGGGGGGTCGCCGTCGCTCGGGTCCCAGGAAGGCCACCGCTCCTCCCCTCCCGTCGATGCCAAGCTTGGTGGGCTCAACATCGACGGCCGATTAGTCGCTTGGCGGCGACGTGGAGGCGGACATCTGCGCTTGCCGGGTCTCCGGAGAAGGAGGTTACGGAGGCGGAGCTGGAGAGCGCCGAGGCGGAGCTGGAAAAGGCAAAGGTTCGGTTCTCTGGGTTCATGGCCGGACACGGGGAACGGGCGCCGGCGACCATTTAGATTAGGTACTATTTATACCTCCAGAGCCGGACTAGCACCGCTTTGATGTAAATGTAATGAAATCCGTCATGTTTATATGAAATCCGTACGTGTTTATATGAAATCTGTCATGTTCATATGAAATCCGGTCTTGTTTGCATGAATTTCATCCGGTTTGTTGAAAAGGAATTTGAAATGTATGCAATACGGGAGGAAATTTGCGGTCGCCGTCGGAGATGCCCTGACACAAGCAAGTTTGAGCAGGAGTACGTCGATCGGTACATTATGTATGTCCACCGAGACGACGTTAATGCACCCATGTTTCGGTGCGAATTCTCGGGATGCTATTCCGTGAACCGCCTTCCTACTCAATCATGGATGCATGCATGCATGCCCCCCTGCGCCCCGCGTGATTCCTGGCCCCAAACTTGCACTGGATGATGCTGTCACTCACCTAACCTGGGCCTTGAGCGAGATTATTAGCTAGCCAGGGACGGGCGCGTTCCATCAATTCACACACACATATGATCGATCGATGTGGACGCAGAAGGGGCGTGGTAGGGCGCACGGCACGCGCGCGGCAGGCGCATCGCAGCTGTCCGTGTCCCCGGCTCGATCGCGCGCGGCAGCATTAGGTGCGCGCGCGCAGGGGCAGGCAGACATCGTGCCCCGCGGGCAGCGGTGCAGCCCGGCCACCGCCGCCGGTCCCCCCCGGCACGCACCCGACCCGCCCGCTGCCCAGCGCAGGCGCCGCACCGTCGTACGTACAATACATACGTGGGTCGCGCATGCCGGTGGATCGACGGAGGTGACGCCTCACCGGCTCACCGTCCCGGGGCCGGCCGCGCGGCGGCCTGAGGCTGGCTGACTACGGCCAGCCTGGTAGTACGTACGCCAGCTGCGCGCGAAGTGACGGGCCCGATCGGCGACGGTGCCTCTCCACGCCACGCGCGCATGTGACGACCGAAGGAGCGGCCGGCGCGGCGGCACGAAGCAGCTCGCGATTGGCTGCTAAGCGTTGACGCCGCGCCCTGGTACGGGCAAGCCGTCGCTGTGCGAGTCCGGACGTCGCCGCAATGTGAAGTGGACACGATGCATATCGTGTTGGCTCAAGGCTCAGAAGAACACGTTTTTTGTGCTGATTCCCGTACGGGCAAGAACAACGCCGGAATTTTACAATCTCTATACGGATCGATCGCCATTCTTGGTGAGGTAGATCACTGGCCGACCGTGGGAGGGAGCGAGGGACCGATCGAGTTTCGGGCCGGTCACGTACGCACGCACCGGTCGAAAAGACGACGCAGCTTCCTATCCTGGGACCGAACCAAATTAGACATGTAGGCTCAGGACCATGAAATCTCCGAGGGTGGTCCGGCCCTCCAGCTGCCAAGATCGTGTTTCACCAGTGTGCGCTCTTCAACTTCCTGCAGCTTCTGCCCTGCGATTCGACAGTCACGTAGGTACGTACATCAACTGCATCTGCATGGACCTGCCTAGCTTGATTGTACGGTCGCGAGGCCATTTAGCCAGTATCGTGTGTCTGTCACTCTGTCGCCGTATATATACAACGAAGAGACGTTGATTTTGTTTCGTGATGTGCCTACAGAGGTAGTACGTACATGTACGTAGTAGATCTGGGTTGTTTGAGGCCCGTTGCGCCCGTCTGGGTCGGTTTTTCTTTGACCGGCCACTGACCGGCCTGTCCGTCCGGGCGTTTGAGGGGGTTGCCCGGCTATAAATGCTTTCAACTTGATATTTTATTTTCTGGGACAACTTTCACATATATATTGATCATCTCCAATTTCATACATATTGATTATTGTTCAGTATAGAGCCTGGTACGGGCGGTAATACACCCGGACTAATAATCAATCCAATTTGATCAACTAAATGTCCTTTTCCCTCTAAATTCCTCTCAGTGGGTAAGGGCATCTCCAACGGCAACCCGCAAATTTCCTCCCGCATCCATCCGCGGACAGGGGGACCAGTCCGTGGACACGGATGCGGGAGGACGCCATCCAACGCTAGCCGCATACATCCGGCCAACAATTCGAACCATCCGGACAAAATTCGATCAAACCAGGCGATATTCATCAAAGTTCAGGTAGAAAATAGCAGAAATCATCCATACATAGCATGCAAATTAAGTCTAGTACATCAATGCCTCAAATTCGACTAGATTAACCGGATGTCTAACAAATTTTTCATCAACGGATCAGGGCATTCCACACATACTCCTCCTTCAACTTCATCCAACAGTGTGTGCACGTAAATGGCCGTCCCTCTGTCCTGTGGTACAGCACAACAGCGCGTGCGGGCTACATATAATGTGTAGACCAATATTGAGTGAATGAATCAATCGACGAGTTGAGCAAGAGGAAGCAAAACTTACGATCTCGTCCTCTGCCGCGTGCAATGCCCACCTTGCCTCTAGCTGACGAACCACACCACAAAACTTGGTGACGTTGATCTGAATTGCGTACCAGTGATACGACAACGACCTCACATTGCGTTGTTGAATGATGTACATGTCGTAAGGCGCAATGTGCTTTCGTGCGTGAAACGTTTCATTCACTTCCTCCCAGAAGGCCTCCCCTTTGCTCTTGCCTACAAAATCCGCGGATACGACTAACCACGCATCGCACAACAACTCATCATCCATGGTCGAGTAGCTCATCATCCTTCGTACTCTAAAAAACGACATAGCATTTGAAAATAAGCTCAATGGCATTTGACCGAACACCGGCCGGGCGTGGTGTCCGCCATGGAGAACGTCGACAGGGGGGCGGAGTGTACCTGGGTACAAACGGCTCCAGGGGTGGACAGCTCCGTCATAGAGGCGAGCGGGTGCATCGGTGCTGGTTGTGGACGTCCGGCAATGCCTCTGTGGCGGCCGGAGACGTACAACAGCGGCGGCGGAGGTGGAGGGTGCGGATGCAAAGCAAGGGGGAGAAGGGGTGGAGTGGAAAGAAATGGGACCGGGAGGGGTGATTGGGTGGGCCGGGGGTGTCGGAGTCCTACGTATTTGGTGTCCGGACTCCCGCAACCCCCCCCCCACTTTGTCTCCAATTTGCGGGAGAAAACGCGTCCGGACCGCGCCGTGGACCGATACAGAACCGCGTTGGATGGCTTCCGCGGTCCGAACAGGGCGGTCCGGACGGTTGCGGGAGGTTTGCGGGTCGGCGTTGGAGATGCCCTAATAACCACACACCGCGCCACTCCTCTGGGATTCAGGGATTGGTTGTGTGCCTCGGCCTTCCAGCTACAAATTTTTAAAATGGGGGTTGCTCAGGAAGGACTTTATGGATTTAGTTACTAAATCTTGGAACTCTCCTGTCAAGGGAAAGATGGCATTGGTAAGAGAAAGTTAGGAGGTTCACACACTCGCAGAAAAAAAAAGTTAGGAGGTTTACAAACGCCTCCAAAGGTTGCAACATAAATGTAGATGTTGAGATTAGAAAGATTAAAACATCTCTAACACTTGAATGTGACTTCCTAGATGTTAAATCCAAAACATAATTTTTCTATGATTCAGAACTTGTTAGTGTTGGAAATATGCCCTAGAGGCAATAATAAATTGGTTATTATCATATTTCCCATTCATGATAAATGTTTATTATTCATGCTAGAATTGTATTGACCAGAAACTTACATACATGTCTGAATACATAAACTACACCGTGTCCCTAGTAAGCCTCTACTAGACTAGTTCGTTGATCAAAGATGGTTATGGTTTACTGACCATAGACATGAGTTGTCATTTGATAACGGGATCACATCATTAGTTGAATGATGTGATGGACAAGACCCAACCATAAGCTTAGCATAAGATCGTATCACTTAGTTTTGTTATAGCTTTCTCCATGTCAAGTATCTGTTCCTTCGACCATGAGATCATGCTACTCCCAGATACCCGAGGAATGCCTTGTGTTCTATCAAACGTCACTTCGTAACTGGGTGATCATAAAGGTGCCCTACAGGTATCTCCGATGGTCTCTGTTGGGTTGCATGGATCGAGATTGGGATTTGTCACTCCGTATCACGGAGAGATATCTCTGGGCCCACTCGGTAATACAACGTCACAAGAAGCTTCAGGTGACTAATGAGTTTAGTCACGGGATCTTGTATTACGGGAATGAGTAAAGAGACTTGCCGGTAACGAGATTGAACTAGGTATGGAGATACTGACGATCAAATCTCGGGCAAGTAACATATCGCCGGACAAAGGGAATTGCATACGGGATTACTCGAATCCTCGACATCATGGTTCAACCGATAAAGATCTTCGTTGAATATGTGGGAACCAATATGGGCATCCAGGTCCCGCTATTGGTTATTGACCAAAGAGGAGTTTCAGTCATGTCTGCATGATTCTTGAACCCGTAGGGTCGCACGCTTAACGTTCGTTGACGCTAGAGTAGTATTGGGATATGTACAATGGTGACCTAAGGTTGTTCGGAGTTCCGGATGAGATCCCAGACATCACGAGGAGTTCCGGAATGGTCCGGAGGTAAAGATTGATATGTAGGAAGTCATTTTCAGGGTACCGGAAAAGTTCGGGGGAATACCGGCATCGTACCGGGGGCCACCGAAGGGTTCCGGGGGACCAGTGGGTCCCACCACCCCCAGGGGCCACCATGGGCTGAGGGGTGACGCCCTGGCCTAGATGGGCCAGGCGCACTAGCCCCCCAGAGTCCATGTGGCTTGGGGGGAAAGAGTCCCTGAAGGGGAAGGGAGAAATCCCATCTATCGTACGGGAGAGGGACTCCTCCCTCCCTGGCCGCACCCCTCCTTGGAGGAGGGGCTAGGGCTGCGCCGCTCCCTGCCCTTACCCCTATATATAGTGGAGGGAGAGGAGGGGAGCCGCACCCTAAACCCTGGCAGCCCCCCCCCCTTTCCTACCACCATATTCTCTCGGTATGGCTTGGCGAAGACCTGCCGGAGTAACTCCACCACCATCTCCACCACGCCGTCATGCTGGTTGAGATCCCATCTACTTCTTCCCCTTCTCTTGCTGGATCATGGAGGAGGAGATGTCATCGAGCCGCATGTGTGCTAAACTCAGAGGTGCTGTCCGTTCGGCGCTAGATCGGTTTGGATCGTGATTGGATTGCGAAGAGTACGACTACATCAACCGCGTTATATACGCTTCCGCTTTCGGTCTACAAGGGTATGTAGACACACTCCCCTCTTGTTGCTATGCATCTCCTAGATTAGATCTTGGGTGTTTCGTAGGAATTTTTTTGATTTTCATGCTTCGTTCTCCCTCAGTGGCATCATGAGCTAGGTCTATGCGTAGATGTATATGCACGAGTAGAACACAAAGTTGTTGTGGGCGTTGATGTTCAGATTGCTTACTTACCTTGTCTTATTAGGATTCGGCGGTATTGTGGGATGAAGCGGCTCGGACCAACCTTACATGTCCTCACACATGAGACCGGTTCCACTGTTTGACATGCAAATAGTATTGCATAAAAGTGGCTGGCGGGTGTCTGTCTCTCCTACTTTAGTTGAATCTGATTTGACAAAGGCGATCCTTGTAGAAGGTTAAAAGGAAACTTGAATATCACCGTTGTGGTTTTGCGTAGATAAGAACGGTTCTTATAGTTTGCCCTAGCAGCCACGTAAAAATTGCAACAACAAAGTAGAGGACATCTAACTTGTTTTTGCAGGGCATGTTGTGATGTGGTATGGCCAAAACGTGATGTGATATATGTTGATGTATGAGATGATCATGTTTTGTAATAGGTTCACGACTTGTATGTCGATGAGTACGGCAACCGGCAGGAGTCATAGGGTTGTCTGTAATTTATTGTATGACCTGCGTGTCAATCATTAAACGCCATGTAATTGCTTTACTTTATTGCTATGCGTTAGCAATAGTTGTAGAAACAATAGTTGGTGGAGACAACCACGATGACGACACGATGATGGAGATCATGGTGTCATGCTGGTGATGATGGAGATCATGCCGGTGCTTTGGAGATGGAGATCAAAAGCACAAGATGATAATGGCCATATCATGTCACATATATTGATTGCATGTGATGTTTATCTTTTTTATGCATCTTATTTTGCCTAGGACGACGGTAGCATTATAAGATGATCCCTTCACTAAATTTCAAGATAAAAGTGTTCTCCCTAAGTATGCACCGTTGCAAAAGTTCGTCGTTTCGAAGCACCTCGTGATGATCGGGTGTGATAGACTCTACGTTCACATACAATGGGTGTAAGCCAGTTTTACACATGCAGAATACTTAGGTTAAACTTGACGAGCCTAGCATGTACAGACATGGCCTCGAAACACGGAAGACCGAAAGGTCGAACATGAGTCATATAGTAGATATGATCAACATGGAGATGTTCACCATTGATGACTACCCCATCTCACGTGATGATCGGACATGGGTTAGTTGATATGGATCATGTAACACTTAGACAACTTGAGGGATGTTGATTTAAGTGGGAGTTCACTAGTAATTTGATTAACTGAACCAATTATCATAAACATAGTCTAATTATCTTTGCAAATTAATGTTGTAGATCAATGGCTCACGCAGTAGCTCCCCTGAATTTTAACGCGTTCCTAGAGAAAGCTAAGTTGAAAGATGATGGAAGCAACTATGCGGACTGGGTCCGTAATTTGAGGATTATCCTCACTGCTGCACAGAAGGCTTATGTCCTTGATGCACCGCTCGGTGCGCCACCCCCTCCAGCATCGTATGTGGATGTTGTGAACGTCTGGCAGGCACGTTCTGATGACTACTCAATAGTTCAGTGCGTCATGCTTTACGGCTTAGAACCGGGGCTCCAAAGACGTTTTGAGCACCACGGAGCATATGAGATGTTCCAGGAGCTGAAATTTGTATTTTAGGCTCACACCCGGGTCGAGAGGTATGAAGCCCCCGACAAGTTCTTTAGCTGCAAGATGGAAGAGAACAGCTCCGTTAGCGAGCACGGACTCAAGATGTCTGGGTACTTCAACCGCTTGAATCACTTGGGAGTTAATCTTCCGGATGAAGTAGCGATTGACAGGGTTCTTCAGTCACTGCCACCAAGCTACAAAGGCTTCGTGATGAACTATAATATGCAAGGGATGGAGAAGACGATCCCGGAGCTCTTCGCGATGCTTAAAGCCACGGAAGTAGAAATCAAGAAAGAACATCAAGTGTTGATGGTCAATAAGACCACCAGTTTCAAGAAGAAAGGCAAGGGAAAGAAAGGGAACTTTTAGAAGAATGGCAAGCCAGTTGCCGCTTCCGTGAAGAAAGCCAAGGCTGGACCCAAACCTGAGACTGAGTGCTTCTATTGCAAGGGGAATGGTCACTAGAAGCGAAACTGCCCCAAGTACTTGGCAGATAAGAAGGCTGACAACGTCAACAAAGGTATATTCGATATACATGTTATTGATGTGTACCTTACTAGTGCTCGTAGTAGCGCCTGTGTATTTGATACTGGTTCAGTTGCTAATATTTGTAACTCGAAATAGGAGCTGCGGAATAAATGAAGACTAGCTAAGGACGAGGTGACGATGCGCGTCAGAAATGGTTCTAAGGTTGATGTGATCGCTGTCGGCACGCTCCCTCTACGTTTACCTTCGGGATTAGTTTTGAACCTGAATAATTGTTATTTGGTGCCTGCGTTAAGCATGAACATTATATCTGGATCTTGTTTATTGCGAGACGGTTATTCATTTAAGTCAGAGAATAATGCTTGTTCTATTTATATGGATAATATCTTTTATGGTCATGCACCCTTGGTGAATGGTTTATTTCTATTGAATCTCGATCGTAGTGATACACATATTCATAATATCGATGCCAAAAGATGCAAAGTTAATGATGATAGTACCACATACTTGTGGCACTGCCGCTTAGGTCATATTGGTGTAAAGCGCATGAAGAAACTCCATGCTGATGGACTTTTGAAATCTCTTGATTATGAATTATTTGAGACATGTGAACCAAGCCTCATGGGCAAGATGACTAAAACCCCATTTTTCGGTACAATGGAGCAGGCAAGTGGCTTGTTGGAAATAATACATATCGGTGTATGCGGTCTGATGAGTGTTAAGCACGCGGTGGATATCGTTATTTTCTTACCTTCACAGATGATTTGAGAAGATATGGGTATATTTACTTAATGAAACACAAGTCTGAAACATTTGAAAAGTTCAAGGAGTTTCAGAGTGAAGTAGAGAATCATCGTAATAAGAAAATTAAATTTCTACGATCTGATCATGGAGGTGAATATTTGAGTTACGAGTTTGGTATGCATTTAAGACAATGTGGAATTGTTTCACAGCTCACGCCACCTGGAACACCACAGCGTAATGGTGTGTCCGAACGTCGTAATCGTACTCTATTGGATATGGTGCATTCTATGATGTCTCTTACCGATTTGCCATTATCATTTTGGGGTTGTGCATTAGAGACAACCGCATTCACTTTAAACAGGGCACCATCTAAATCCGTTGAGACGACACCATATGAATTATGGTTTGGCAAGAAACCTAAGCTGTCGTTTCTTAAAGTTTGGGGATGCGACGCTTATGTCAAGAGACTTCAGCCTGATAAGCTCGAACCCAAAGTGGAGAAGTGCAACTTCATAGAATACCCTAAAGAGACCATTGGGTATACCTTCTATCACAGATCCGAGGGCAACATCTTTGTTGCCAAGAATGGGTCCTTTCTAGAGAAGGAGTTTCTCTCGAAAGAAGTGAGTGGGAGGAAAGTAGAACTTGATGAGGTAATTGTACCTTCTCCCGAACTGGAAAGTAGCACATCGCAGAAAGAAGTTCCCGTGATGCCTACACCAGCCGGAGAGGAAGATAATGATGATGATCATGAAACTTCGGATCAAGTTACTACTGAACTTCGTAGGTCGACCAGGGTACGTTCCGCACCAGAGTGGTACGGTAATCCTGTCCTGAAAGTCATGTTGTTAGACAACGGCGAACCTATGAACTATGAAGAAGCAATGATGAGCCCGGATTCCGACAAATGGCTTGAGGCCATGAAATCTGAGATAGGATCCATGTATGAGAACAAAGTATGGACTTTGGTGGACTTGACTGATGATTGGGAAGCCATTGAGAACAAATGGATCTTTAAGAAGAAGACAGACGCTGATGGTAATGTCACCGTCTATAAAGCTTGACTTGTTGCAAAGGGTTTCCAACAAGTTCAAGGGGTTGACTACGATGAGACTTTCTCACCTATATCAATGCTTAAGTCTGTTAGAATTATGTTAGCAATTGCCGCATTGTATGATTATGAAATCTGGCAGATGGACGTTAAAACAACGTTCCTTAACGGGTTTCTTAAGGAAGAGTTGTATATGATGCAACTATAAGGTTTTGTCGATCCTAAAGGTGCTAACAAAGTATGCAAGCTCCAGCGATCCATCTATGAACTGGTGCAAGCATCTCGGAGTTGGAATATACGCTTTGATGAGGTGATCAAAGCTTTTGGTTTTATACAAACTTACGGAGAAGCTTGTATTTACAAGAAAGTGAGTGGGAGCTCTGTAGCATTTCTAATATTATATGTGGATCACATATTGTTGATTGGAAATGATATAGAATTTCTAGAAAGCATAAAAAGTTATTTGAACAAGAGTTTTTCAATGAAAGACCTGGGTGAAGCTACTTACATATTAGGCATTAAAATCTATAGAGATAGATCAAGCCGCCTAATAGGACTTTCACAAAGCACATACCTTGACAAGATTTTGAAGAAGTTCAAAATGGACCAGTCGAAGAAAGGGTTCTTGCCTGTGTTGCAAGGTGTGAAGTTGAATAAGACTCAAAGCCCGACCACAGCAGAAGAAAGAGAAAGGGTTCTTGCCTGTGTAGCGGGATCTACATGTGAAGCGGAATATATAGCTGCTTCGGAAACAGCACAAGAGGGAATCTGGATGAAGGAGTTCATATCCGATCTAGGAGTTGTACCTAGTGCATCAGATCCAATGACTATCTTTTGTGATAACACTGGTGCAATTGCTATTGCCAAGGAGCCCAGATTTCACAAGAAGACCAAGCACATCAAACGCCACTTCAACTCCATTCGTAATTACATTAAGTATGGAGACATAGAACTTTGCAAAGTACATACGGATCTGAATGTGGCAGACCCATTGACTAAACCTCTTCCACGAGCAAAACATGATTAGCACCAAGACTCCATGGGTGTGAGATTCATAACTATGTAAACCAGATTAGTGACTCTAGTGCAAGTGGGAGACTGTTGGAAATATGCCCTAGAGGCAATAATAAATTGGTTATTATCATATTTCCCGTTCATGATAAATGTTTATTATTCATGCTAGAATTGTATTGACCGGAAACTTAAATACATGTGTGAATACATAAACTACACCGTGTCCCTAGTAAGCCTCTAGTAGACTAGCTCGTTGATCAAAGATGGTTATGGTTTCCTGGCCATAGACATGAGTTGTCATTTGATAACGGGATCACATCATTAGTTGAATGATGTGATGGACAAGACCCAACCGTAAGCTTAGCATAAGATCGTATCACTTAGTTTTGCTATAGCTTTCTTCATGTCAAGTATCTGTTCCTTCGACCATGAGATCATGAAAGAACATGTGGTGCCCCCATGTTTGGTTTTGGTAATTGATGACAATCTCTATGGACTAATGGTTGCCTTGAGTTATATTGAAGGGTTTGTCCATAGGCATTTCTTGAAGTACATGTGTTGGTTTCAAGGAAATTATGTGATGACCAAGGTGGTATTCAAGGATTTATCCAAAGATTGGTCATGTAAGAATTGAGCCTATTGCAAGCATGTCTTGAAGAAGAAGATTGCTTTAACATTCATGTATACCATCAAGACATCACCTTTATGAGGAGAGAGAGAAGATTCATGGTTGATCAAGACTAAATATGAAGAGAGATTCAAGTTGATCAACACACAAAGCGTAGAAGATGTACCAAGCGAGATCAAGTGATCTCATGGTATGGTAAGCATTGTCCATTACGCTTTGTGTACTAACCCATGTTCTATGCGAGAGTTCTATGTGGGGTTAGGTATGTTTCCATGGGCTTGCGTCAAGAGGAAGATCTCATTCAACCCATGAAGGATGACATCAAGTGGTGATCGTCATCAAGATTGCGGTGTGCAAGTTCAAGTGGAGCATCACGAAGAGATCACATGCTTGAAACTTGTCGTCCATTGTGGTGACAATGGACTTGTGAAGATGTGCCGAAGAGTGGCTCACCCATAGTGGAGTATGGGGGAGCAATCAACTAGTCTTCATCGAGCCGGCGCAATCAAGAAATGTGGTCCAACTTGAGGAGGTCAAGATCGTCATCATCTAGCTCAAGTGGACTATGCGCAAGGCAAAGGTTTGCCCTTGATAGGTTTTCTATTTTACCGGTCTCATGGTGGTAGTTGGGAGACCGGGTTATAGGATCGATAGCCGTACTATCAAGGGGGGCTCTCGGATGAGTAGCTTAATCGTATCTTTCGTAGAGAGCTCAAACCATTGCATTCTTGCATCATCTTTCTTGGTTCTTGTTTGGCCTTTTTGCTTTGGGAGTCTTTGAGCTTTTGGTCACCTTCATGACAAGCTCAAGTTCATCAAGAACAGATTTTGTTTGCTTCTTCTATGATGTTTTCGATGTTGGAGTTTATGCCGGTTCTTCTCTCATAGAGGTTTCTCATCTCTATTTTATAGGCATATCTCTACTGCCACTTCTTATTATAACCAGTCGTTGTTGGATACTACTCGTCATCCTCTATCCAACAAGCTTGAGTTTGCTCAATTCGGAGCTCATTTGCAGAAGTTATGGCAGTTCTGGTTTTCTTGTATCCTCTGTTTTCTGTGCAGAGTTCCTGAAGGCCCCAAGCGGTAGTACCGCTCTCCCGAGCGGTAGTACCGCTTGTAAGCGGCAGTACCACGGCCTAGTGCCGCGCGTAGTACCGCTGCTTCTGGGAACTCGACTTTCGTGTCGGGTTTGCGCGGAAGTGCAACGGCAGTGCGAAGCGGTAGTACCGCCTATAAGCGGTAGTACCGCCCGCTACTACCGCTGCACTACCGCTCCCTCCAGGTCTCGATGCACTCTCAGTGGAAGTGAAGCGGCAGTGGAGAGCAGCACTACTGCCTATAAGCGGTAGTACCGCTCAGGTGGGCGGTAGTACCGCTGTAGCAGTTCTACTGCTTCTCCCCTGTTCCTGCTCTGCTTCTGAGCAACCCCGAGCTGCAACCCCAGCGGTAGTACCGCTGGGGCGAGCGGTAGTACCGCTCCGGCTGCACTACCGCCTCGTGGCTTAGTGCTATTGCACTGCTTTTGGGTTACTACCGCCCGAGCGGTAGTACCGCTCTGTGGAGCGGTAGTACCGCTCTGTGCGGGCTGAGAGCAAGGTAACGGTTGGATTTTCCCCCTCCTATAAAAGGGGGTCTTCTTCCCCCTTGAGCCTTATCCTTCTAGCTCGTGTTCTTCCCCCATTGTTGACCTTCTTCGAGCTTGCTATCTCTCAATCCCTCCAATGATTCTTGCTAGTTCTTGAGGGAAAAGAGAGAGGAGATCTAGATCTACGTTTCCACCAATCACTTTCTCCTCTATGTGAGGGGAACCCCTTGGATCTAGATCTTGGAGTTCTTGGTGTTCTCCTTCTTGTTCTTCCTCTCATATTCCTCCATAGCTTTCGTTGCTTTGGTGGGATTTGAGAGTGAGGGACTTGGGCACTCCGTGTGCCCTTGCCATTGCATTTGGTGCATCGGTTTGAGTTCTCCACGGTGATACGTGGAAGTAAAGTTTGAGAAGTTTTTTACTCTTGGGTGCTTGGTACCCTAGAGCTTGTTCCTCTTGGGTGCTTGGGCGCCCTAGACGGTTGGTGGTGCCTCGGAGCTCAATCATTGTGGTGTAAAGCTCCAGGCAAGCGTCGGGGTCTCCAATTAGGTTGTGGAGATCGCCCCGAGCAATTTGACGGGTACCGGTGACCGCCCCCAAGGGTTGCCAAAGTGTACGGGTTCGGTGACCGCCCCCAAGAGTTGCCATTTGTACGAGTCCGGTGACCGCCCTCAAGGGTCCCTTAATGGAATCACGACATCTTGCATTGTGCGAGGGCGTGAGGAGATTACGGTGGCCCTAGTGGCTTCTTGGGGAGCATTGTGCCTCCACACTGCTCCAAACGGAGATTAGCATCCGCAAGGGTGTGAACTTCGGGATACATCGTCGTCTCCGCGTGCCTCGGTTATCTCTTACCCGAGCCCTTTACTTATGCACTTTACTTTGTGATAGCCATAGTATTTCATGTTATATATCTTGCTATCACTTAGTTGTTTATCTTGCTTAGCATAAGTTGTTGGCGCACTTAGATGAGCCTAGTTGTTGTAGGTTTTGTGCTTGACAAATTAACCGCTAGGTTTATTCCGCATTTGTTCAAGCCTAAACTGTAATTATTTTAAAGCGCCTATTCACCCCCCCTCTAGGCGACATCCACGATCTTTCAGATCATGCCACTCCTAGATACCGGAGGAATGCCTTGTGTGCTATCAAACGTCACTTCGTAACTGGGTGATCATAAAGGTGCTCTACAGGTATCTCCGATGGTCTCTGTTGGGTTGCATGGATCGAGACTGGGATTTGTCACTCCGTATGACGGAGAGATATCTCTGGGCCCACTCGGTAATACAACGTCACAAGAAGCTTCAGGTGACTAATGAGACACAACACATGGCAAATAGTCAGATTTCAAAGCAGCTATCTCTCTCGTGGTCTGTCTTTTCGCACAAGACAGACAGTTGTACTGCGAAGCAAATGCGCTAGAGAGTACCGAAGAATAACATCTTGTACTCATAAGCCAAAAGCACTCGTTGTACCACTCTCGAAGTCTTCACTCGAAGAATTTAGGTTAGAATTGAGCACACACTAAAAGGCTGCAATCTAACTTTCACTTTGACCCCCTTGATAGTATGGTTTGCCCTATTGACTCAAATAGAAGCAAAAGCATCTAGTAACAAAAGTCTACACTTCTGCTTCACTCTCCATGAGTATCTTCATTCCTGATCGTACCACACCTCATCTTCTCTTCTGGACCCCCATGGTGTTTCTGCATGGAGATGGTACGAGCGCTCGTACGACCATTCCTGGTCATACCAGACACCGTCTCTTCTTGTGGAAAGAAAATTGTTCCTGTGGCAGAGTGGGATGATCTCTATTACGAGCACTCTTGGTCGTACCCTAGGCCGTTTTCTCTCCTGGATGCCTAGAACAATGCTCTTTATTTTGCAATTTCTTCTAAGAGACTGAGGTGCTATTCCAACATATAAATGAAGCATAAATATGACAAGATTTCTACAGAGTCATGGTACCACACATAATTCATATCGACGAGCGAGGGTAATGTTCTTCTTCTCCTCTTTCCTGAAATAACTACAAACACTCGTTATTAGAACGAAACTAAAATTAAACAAACCTTTATTAACATGGGTTGTCTCTCATGAAGCGCTTTTGTTTTCGCTCATTTAGCTCGTATTTCTCTAAAGAGACCATATGTCCTGCTAAATAAGATGTATTGTGAGCACAAGATGGACATGAGCTCCTCGAACAGATAACCAAAACAGAAGGTTTGATGAGCCAATGTTTGCTCTCTAACTGCTCTTACTGCTTCTTCTTCTTGACCTTTGCTAATTGCTGCCAATACTATGACTGGTGCCCCTATCTGTAAAGTTGTGGATTACATTTTCTGATTCAAGCATTTCAAAGTGTATAGTATGAGTCTTGAATAGCCACCAGCCTAGATAGAATGGGCGGGGGAGGAGCGAGTCACATTCAAGAGGGTTGTCAAAGGCCCTCTCAATAAAGTTATTTTGTCATTGAATCGATGGAGGGTAGACTCCTTCGGTAGGTGCCCCCGCTCTTCCATTTTCAGGGTAGGACCTTATGGGTTAATCTTAGAGTGCACAAGATTCATCTTTGTTTGGTAGTTTGCAAGTACTTGAAACCCCTGTTAGTTTGGAGGTAAGCCTTGTGGATGCAATGGCTGTTTCAGTTAAAAATGCTTACATATACAAAGAATCATGTATGCTGAATTGCTATATATTTCTATTGCATGGATTTTTTAGAAATTATATTTAAAAAACACTAGTGGGAGATTTTTGCCCAGTGCCACACTCTGCAATGGCACCATGTGGCTCACACTGGCAACTCCTAGAGTGCCGAGCGCCTGCATGAAGAAATCAGCAAACTCTTTTTGTGTTTGTAGAAAGCAAATGACAAATATTTGCCAAGTGGCCGTGAGACGACACTCGGCAAACCGAGCCCAGGCATCATGGAGCCGTCAACTACTATGGGTGGGACCCCTTGGTCAGTTCTTTGTCGAGTTTTATTTGCCCTACACTCGGCAAAGAACAATTTTGGCTGAGTTCTATCTCTTCGCCACATGTTTTTTTTCACACTAGTCAAAGATAGTACTTTGCCAAGTTTATTTTGCCATCGCACTTGGCTTTCTTTGTCTTTGTCGAGTTCTCGATAAAATCAACTCGGCAAACATCCCAGCATTAAGCAAAGTTATCGATTACGGTAGTGGCGGAGACAACACTGATGAGCCAGGGCGGCCGCCTGGGCTCCCATGGTGCATGTGCATGCAGCGAGTAAAATGCACAGAACCATCACATTCGTGTCACGATTAGTGAAAAACCACCACTTTACGAATTGTGGTATTTTGCACCATACCGGAAAATTGACAATGGCAAAAAACACTGATGATAGATACTAAGCATTTGGATGACGTCACTAATCGGCCGAGCCCACCTGCCAGGCTGAGTTGGCAGAAAAAATGCCACGTAGGCAGAAAAAATGCCACGTAGTCATAAAAAATGCCACGTAGGCATAAAAACTGCCACGTCTTCTTCCTCCTCCTCCCCTATCTCTAAGGCATTTTATCAAACACCTCATGTGCATAGGGAAAGCCACGGGAGATGCACCTCACCCCTCGCGCCGCCGACCGGATGGCGAGCTGCTGCCGCTTCCCCGGTTCCCTTCCTCTCCTCTCGTGTGTCCAAGGCAAAGTGCCCTTCCCCTCCTCCGCTTCCACCGTGAGTCACATAGCACGCGACAGCTTCGCCACACCCGGACCAAGACGAGCAGGGGCACTGCGGTGCCCGACGTTAGGCGCAAGCCTTCCTGGGCGCTCCAGCTCCGATGAATGGAGGTTGCAGTGGAGGGATCTAAAGAGGACTGGTGAGTGATATTGTTACACTCCTCTACCCTTTGTTTAAACCGAGATATTTCAATTAAACCGAGTTATTCGCTCCGATATTGGCACTAATGACTAATGAATGCAAAGGATTCCACAAATCCTCTCGTTATTGTGTTTCTACAGGAAATGAGCTAAATATGGACGAAACCAAGTGGGAACATGGAAATGAATGAAGAAGGAGATAGAAGAAATTAGGAGGAGGCGCACCAGAAGCCACAAAGCAAAAGATGACGTTTCATACGACCACGACCGCTCGTATGAGTGGTTGTATGACATGGAAACCGAGGCCTCTCGTCCACCTGAACAACTTTTATAAAGGGGACGAGGTCGAAATGTCAACAGAACATCCACGAGCGAAGCCAGAACAGAGTCATCCTCATCCATCTCTGTCAACCCTAGCCACCGCCATTTCCATTCATAGCCACCATCACCACCATAGTTCTCCTTTCTCTAGATCATACTTGTAATCGTGCATCGCACACGGCATTCATTGTAAGACATTATCAATCAATCCATCTCCGTGATGTGTTCTTCAATGTGTTCTTCATGTGATTTGATCTCCATGTGTGAGTAGTTTGGTAAGGTATGAGTTGAGGCAAGTGCCTTGCAACCCTCTGTATTTGTTGCGGGGATCAATGGAAGTGCTTTGAATTAACGTCCCATATGTGTGAAATAAAATTGTTCCATAGATGTTTCTTCTCTCGTCTGCGTTCTTCATCCCAGCAGGTACCCAGGATCATGGAGAGTGAGCCACGGAGAGGCTAAGGGCAGGGAGATCGTGAAGTGTTATTCACAACACCAGTGACATAAAGGTTTAGTACGGTAACACGGATCCTATCTCTGTGGATTCAAGAGGTGTAGTCATTAAACGCCCAAAGTTCTTGTCTGATTATTGTAATCTTAATTATTGAGGCAACCCCGCGAGACGGACAGGGCCTTCGGTTGGATAACTGACTCTTGATGCAGGACGCGTGCCGGTCAAGACGTAATTTGGACACGTCCCCCACTTCGATTCGTAACAAGCACATCTCGATGGGTGACTTCCAGCGCACAAATTAAGATCATATTTGGTCCCAACACAAATACATGGTTGTAAGCATTAAGATTTCATACTCGTACTTCTTTTTATTATAAGTGTTCAACTGATCAAGGTTGTTTGATTTTGATCCGGTAAAAAGCTGGAATTGTTTCTTTAACAAAAGCTTGCTAGAGACCCTAGCTTAAATGGGGCCTTCCTCCCGTGGGTTCGATAACTCAGGGTCACCTCCGGGGAAATAGGCGTGAATCCTTTCTGCTCCATTTCCGGATCACTAAAGGAAGCAATCAAAGACGCGACCCCCTACCACTGTTTCGTCGCGGGCGGGATGTGGGAGGGAACTCAGGGGGCGCTGATGATTGCCGCCTGCCAGATTTGAGTCATCGCGGGGATGCCTGGGAAGTAACACCGTCACCACCGCATCAGACTACGTATGGCGTGTGATGGAGCGAGTGTTGTCGGCGAGTTTGTCCTCATGCTCGATCTGGATGGGGGAGCAGCAGCACGGGATCGAATCGAAGCGTACACATGAGAGAGAACTCCTCCTCCGACGTGACTAGTTGCTCCTCACCGCGACCTCCAGCTCGTGCAGGACAGGACCCTCACCTTGGATGTCGCAGCCGCACTACCCCCTGTTCCGCCTCTCGCGCCGCCTCTGGGATGACGCCTAGCGCGACTCCGGGTACGCCGTGCTCACGCCCACCCTGCACGTTGACCTGGGTCCGCAGGACGACCCAACGTTCCTAGCCTCCGTCGCCAATGGCGGCGCCACCGAGCTGGACTCAGCGGCGGATGCGCCACGGCCGGCGTGGGAGGCGGCGTTCTGGATGCCGAAGGGGTGGGCGGTGGCGAGCATCGAGCTGGGCAGGGTGATGAAGGCGACCAAGGCGGTGGCCATGTTCCAGGCGCTGACCACCAAGATGGGCGCTGTCGTGAGGGACAGGGCGGAGGTGGTTGACGTCGCCAACCACGGAGCAAGCGAGTGCATCGGGGCGGTCCAAGGGTTGGGGTGCTCGGGATCCAGATTTAAGAAAATAAGGAGGAAGAAGAAGACTAAGTCCAATTTGCCTATGTGGTTTTTTGTTCCTGCCAACTCAGCCTGACGGGTGGGCCTATGTCATCCAAACCAAATGCTTAGCATCTACCATCAGTATTTTTTGTCGCTGTCAATTTTTCGGTGCGGTGCATTCTATAACGTTTTGTAAAGTGGTGTTTTTTGCATTGTGTGACACGAATTGGGCGGTTCCATGGATTTTACTCGCATAGAGCTCTAGCAGCAAATAGTTTACTTGCTACTCCCCCGTCTCATAATATAAGAGCGTTTTTAACACTACACTAGTGTCAAAAACGCTCTTATAATGTGGGACGGAGGGAGTAGTTCGCATGGGCAGAAGCTAATTAACTTGGCCTCACGTATATCTTGCGCAGGCTCTAAACTTGAGCTGGTTCCGATTACCTAGTGCGGGATCGTGCACCATCCGGTGCATTACTGTCTTATCGAGGTAACTAGAGTAGACACACGCAATTAAACCACGGATTAAACCACTGCAGTATGAAAATTGCACGGTCGGCTAGTTATATGACAAGGTGAATATTCAGATGCATGCATCGAGCTCGCTCGAAGTCACATAAGGCTCAGAGAGCATGACACCGGTGGGGCATCTGTGTATTAATCTGGTCGGATTCACACGCTTATTTACCCGACCTTGTCAAAGTATGCAATGCTACCACGATCAGATCGATCGACGACTGCGTGAATTGAAGTGCTCTATTCATTTCTCTTGGATCTCACACTGCGCAAGTAGTTGAATATTCACTCCACCATAAACTGTTGTCCTCACAAAGTCACCGGTGACCTCACCCAAGATTCCATGACAAGAGCTACAGTGCACGCACTCGCGACCAACGACTTCTTCATAGTTACCACCTTCACCAGAGAACTGGAGATGCCTCTTCACGTCGTCCGTGCCGCCGGCCGGTTCTGCGGGCCAAACGACCAAGAGCAACCGCGTGACACAACTGCCCCACATGCACCGGACACCCGACGAAACACTTAACCACCGTGCTGTTACGATGGAGCAGCATGTCTCGTACATAGGAGTACGTGCCGAGGGACATGCTACAGGTGTGTGTGCGTGAGGTCCGTGAGCACACGCCTATATATACGATCACATGTACGTACATACGATCGGACGCACGAACCATCAACCATGCATGGATTGATGGATATGCAGGTTACGTACGTATGCGCGTCCGGCCGGCAACGGCATGTCGTTGCCGATGGGAGGAGGCCGGCCGGAGTTGGTTGCTTCCGGCGACGGGGCAGAGGCACGTGTGGGAGCCGGCGGGTTGGCCGGCAGCCCATGCAATCGAGTGAGTCCGTCCGTCCGCCCCATGCAATAAACACCGCGACGGCGACGTGCAACTTGGTCACGTAACCACATGCAAATGCAATTTGGCTGCCTGCCCGGTCCTCTCTCCTCTCCGTCCGGCCCCATCCACGTACCGGACGGACTACCGGTGGATATGTAAGTACACTACGTGGTTCATGCATGGGATCGGCTTTATCATCGATCGATCATGCATGCTAGCTAGCCAGTACTACGATCTCGGAAAGCAACGATCTCCGGCAGGAGCAGTACCGACCTAAGCCCCTAGCTAGCACGGCAGTCCTAGCTCGATGTAAAATGAATGGTGTTTTCGGCGCGGGACTGGCTTTTCCAGAAGCTCGTGTCAGAGAGGACAATGGGTCGAACATGACTCGGCAGAGATCGATGGCGCGTACGCAAACTGTTTCTTAACTTTGCCGTACGTGCCCCCAGCTCTTCTTCAGTGTTTACTATAGCTAGTGGTGGGCAGCCTAGCAAGAGGCCCAGCGCTTACTAATCAATCTCAAATCTGCGATCCATGAACACTTAGTGTACTTCGCAGTTACACACCCCATGACCCATTTCATAGGATCCATAGCTAGCTAGCTATAGCCTAGGCTGATCTCGACGTGGACGCATCGATCGATCAGCACGTACAGCCGCGCCGCGACGTACCGTACGCACGCACGTACCCGAAAAAGCCGGTTTTGGCAACAGCAGAAGGATGGGAGCCAGAAAGCGCTCGTACCGGCATGCATCCCCGGAGGCCGGAGCACACACGCACTAGCTGTGAGTGAGCGCCTCTGATGAGTCCAGTGTAGCCGCCCAGCTATACACACGATACGACCCAGCCGGCCCTTCCTTTGTTAAAAATAGGACCTACCCCTGCTCCGTGGATACATGTACAGTAGTAGTGATGTAGGAGTAGATGTCTATCTTGACACCAGCGGCCGACACGTGGTTGCGTCCATTTACTACTCCTCACGCGATCGGCCGTGCCGTTTGTTCGGTTGGTCATGTCATGTCGTGCGAACAGAGAGAGGAACAGAGATGCTAGTAGTAGGAGAACTGTGCTGCTGCTACCTGTAGAGTAGCACTGCAGCACAGGTAGATACTACCAAGTACAGGTCACAGAGCTAGCTTAGCTTACTGGAGTAGCATCGAGAGGTGTAGTAGTCGGGTGGCCAGCCGGGCCTAAAGCAAACCATAAACATGCCCCACGGAAGGGCCGAAGGCGAGCTGGTTAGTTAACTATAAGGCGCATATGTGGGTATCGACCTTCTGGATCGGGGACACACGTACGTGCCGTGTAACGTAATCCCACGGCAAAGATAGCTAGCTAAGGAGGGCGCGAGCGCGCGGTGGCGGTGGCGGTGGGCACCCTGCCGCCTCGCCATCAGCCCGAGACCCACCACCGCGGCGTGCCCCTCACATGCGCGCCCCTTTTGCCCGCCACAAGCTACCAGCGGCAGCTGTGCACCCTCCCGGCCGCTCGCCTCTCCGTCCACCCGACCCGAGCTAATCCAGCATCTGTGGCCTGCGGCCGCCCCGTGCCGTGCGCGCTCGTCGTTCGTACGTGGCCGTGCCTGGTTCGCGCGCCTGCATCTCGCTACGGATGCAGGCACGTACGTATTTCCCCCGGGTCGCGGGATCCCCCGGCCGGGCCGATCGGCCGATGGAGACGGCCGGACGGGAAGGGGGGCCGGACCAGACCACCGATCGACGACGGGGCCCTCGTGTCGTGCCGTCCAGCGGTGGAGGCTCGTGACATGACGGCCATTTTCCTGTCACGCGGCCGGAGCCAGGCGGCCAGGCCCCGATCGACCACATGGACGGCGGCCTTAAACACGAGCACGCGCTCGCCACGCGATGGTCACGTGAAGGTTGGCGCGCGCTGTCCGGTCGCTAGGCCGCCCGGTTGGTTTCGATCGCCAACATGGCAGCGGCGCAGGGGCTCCACGCTTCGGGCGCCCGACATTTGCGTCCCGCCGTTCGGTAAACCCCGCCAAACTGAGCCCACCCCCATGCAGCAGACCAACTCTTAACTAATTACGTATAATTGTACCACTGTATCAGACGTTTACATACATGCATAAAAAACCATATGGTACGTGTTGCGTCACTCTCCCTCAATCATCGCGTCGCATCAAGGCGATAATCTCCTGTGTTAGGTGCGTCTCCTGCACATAACACACGTAGTTAATTAAAGCAGCGTGGCATGTGTCACTGTGCTGGCATGCACACGACAAGAGAAATAGTGAATGAAGGCGTATGTGCATGCATGTACACGCCCGCTCTCACGTCCCGGCAACCGGCCGGGGACAAGGCATCTTTGGGGTCTGGTGCTCGACTTGTTTTCTTGTGGATATGGATAGATATATATATATGTACTTGATTGATGTAGTTAATCAAAGACTTTGCCTCTGATTAGGGAGTTGCTGTGCTGCACGTATGTGTGCAAGTGCAATACAATAGTTGCGTCCGTGTCCGTTCTCACGACAAAGACAGAAGAGTGAAGAGAAGGCCAGCGGTCATGGACCGATGTCCCTGTTTTAGCTTACAAGGTGCGTGTTCCTTCTGCAAAAGGCTTATTACTCATCGATCGAAACTCTTAAGTTCCACTACTCGACTAATTAGGCAATGCTGATGATTGATACGGTTTGATTTGTCCACAAATCAGTTCGTGGTGCATAATGGACGTACGCTTAATATGACTCAGAGGTAGGAGGTCGAGCCGAGGGACTTTCGCTTTGGGTAGTAACATCAAATCACAACCTCAAACGAAACAAACAATCTTGTCGATTTCGTGGACGTTGCTGGATCGGTCAGCATGGCGAGGAAGCGAACACGTCCAGCCAGGGGCTCTTTCCCGGTAAAACTGAACAGTCCTGGCTGCAAGGCAGCGTGGGGCACGTGGCAAGTGGTGGGTGGCCATTTTAGTAGGGCCCACGAGCTGCCTCTCTACCCGTGGGCCCCGCACACCGATGACCGTGGGGCCGGGAGGTCCGGCCCATCAGTGATTAGACGGAGAGAGACACGCGGGCCCGGCTACCCCATTAGCGTTCCTACTTTTCCTCTCCGCCAGTAGCTAGTGCTATAATTACTTGACCTCGTCGAAATTATCTCCCCACATCTACATCGTTCCCCAATCCATCTCCTCCTTATAAAGACACCCTCTCCCTTTCTGTCTCCCTCACACACTCCTCCAGCGATTGCACAACTAGAGGTTATCCAGCGAGTATCCTGAGCAGCTCGACGTCAGCGAGGGCCTCCCTTCGCTCACCGGCCAACCGCCCGGCACTTCTTGAGCATACACACTGCGTGGCTTTGTTAGCCGGCGGGAGTCTGCAGTCTGCTTGCTCCGGCACTAGCTTGCTCATCCCGGCCGGCCAGCGACGTAGCAGCGCGCGGCTAGGAAGACGATGTCGAGCAGAAGGTCGTCGCGCGGCGCCATCTCCGACGAGGAGATCAACGAGCTCATCTCCAAGCTCCAGTCTCTGCTCCCCAACTCTCGCCGCCGCGGCTCCAGCCAGGTAACTTGCTTAAGCTTTGCTACCACAACGACGATACACACGCACATTACTCCACCGCTTGCTAGCTAGCTGGGTGGTTGCATTGTCCGTGCGAGTTTGACTTGTACGAAGCGAGCAAGAAATAATGGACGGGTGAAATGAAAATGCAGGCGTCGACGACGAAGCTGCTCAAGGAGACGTGCAGCTACATCAAGAGCCTCCACCGGGAGGTGGACGACCTCAGCGACCGACTGTCGGACCTCATGTCGACCATGGACCACAATAGCGCCGGGGCAGAGATCATCCGCAGCATCCTCCGCTCGTGATCGTACTACAGCGCCGGCCGGCCGGTCGATCGGCGAGAGCTCAACCGCCAGGACAATTAAGCGGCGGCGGCGCCATGGGTCTCTCCGGCCAGCCGGACACGTACGAGAGCTTTGCTTAGCTAGGGTATATATATCGTCCTCCACATATTTAAATATGTATCTCTTTTCTGCTCCCTTTCTGCCTAGATCTGATCGTGTAGATCGAAAAATGTACTACGTGTCTCTAAGCTTCACTCCGTCTGTACTACGTAGGGCATTAGCTTAGCTAGCGTTCCTACCCTGGGCCAAAGCTTATCCTCGCGCGCTGGCTGCTTGAGCTAGTCTCTCGATCGTCTCCTCCATTTGTTTCCCTCGCTAGCTCGGAGCTGGATAGATAGCTCCCTCCGTCCTCCTGTCTGCCTCTCCCCCTCTTATTTTGTTGTCCCTTTCTCGATCTACTACTCGATCTGTAAATTTATTTAGTTGGTGGCCTTGGATCGAGTTGTGTCCTCTATAGACAACCAACCGACCACTACTACGGTACTACTACTACCCCTCCGGAAAAAAATCCTATACGACCAGGTCGTACGTGCCTAAACGGGAGACCCACCTCCGCATGTGACACCTGTCAAACCGAATCTCAAAGCAAACAACCCTTCTTCCCATCGACTCCCTTTGCCAAATCTCATTTTCTGTAGCCCCCAAAATCTACAGCCGCCGGTGTGGTCCGCCCGGCTGCTCACCTCCTCGCCGCCGGTGCACTCCTCGACGCGCCATCAGCAAGGCCCCAACTCTGCTCGCTCCATCCTCGTGGGCAACGGCGACGCTCGTCGACGGCCCATCTCGCATGCCCGCCCTATCTAGTCGCCACATCCACTCAGGGCCCTACTCCTTGACGCCGGCGGCAACTTCCCTGCTCGTGGTGGTCCATTCCCGTCGGAAACGGCCATGTTCGTCGGCGCCCAAGCTCAGGCACCTACCAGTTGCTTGTCCCCGTTGGCGTGGAGGAGCTAGGTGTGGGCAGAGGAGGATCTGGTGGAGAGACTGCTGACTGCAGAGCCTTGCTGTCGTCGGCGGGCTGCGCCGTCGCCGGCGAGATGTAAAGAGATGGGATGGTTTTTCTGAACGTAGGAATCGGAGCTGGCTGGAAGTTGGAAACGAGATTTGACAAAGCGAAACGATGGGAAGAAGGGCTGCTGCTTTGAGATTCGCTTTTGACAGGTGTCACGTGCGGAGGTGGGTCTCCCGTTTAGGCACGTACGACCTGGTCGTATAGGATTTTTTTCCTACTCCTCCTACCTAGAGCAAATTAATATCATCATCATGTTGTACTGCCCCGGCTTTTAACTTTTGTTGGAATACGTACGTACTACGAGATCAAATTAATACTGGACTCTGGAGTACTGTTCTTTTTACGTATAGTTAAGATATGCAAATGATGCCGGGCTTTCGTGGTTGCTTCCTCTATGTCCTCTCGCCATCGATCGGCCCTATCCGTACGCACGTGAAGCAACGCGTTTACTTTCATCAGATTAAAAACACGATGATTACGCTATACTATTTATACTTGCATATAGATCCAGTACTACTACTACTAGTACTTGACATGCGTGGAATGGCCCACTTGCGGTAGCTCCGGCTGTTGTGATGCTACGACCAGTGACTCTACTTCTGCTACGATAACGGCACGGCGTTATGTGAAAAGAGTGCAAACCCGGTCGTCTCTCTGTGTGTGTCTCTGCACCAGTGCATGTGTCTCCACTTGGATCTGTCCTTTCTTTAATCAGCACTGAAGGAAAATAGATGAAGGGATCAGGAAAAGGTTCCCGTCAACTGCCTTGTTTTGCCGGCTGTTAATGCTGTGTGGATGCTGTCGACCACCCTCCTCCCTTCTCTTTCTGCGCGCGCACCCCATATTCATGTTAGTACGATCGATATATCCACCGGCGTACCGGACGAGAAGACGACCGGGTGTGGTGAAGTCGCCCACCCTACAATGCCGGCCGATGAAAAGCATCCGGCTCGTGCTACGGGTCGCCCAGCTGATCTTTTAAAAAGATCGTCCTGTTCACGAGCCGTTTGATCACAGGATAGCCGTTAGATTCAGTCGATGAGGTTTGCAACAACGGTCATGTTGCGCTCGAACGTTTGCAACAAAGGTCATGTTGCAGAAACTTTTGCAATAGAGGTAATGTTACAGAAAATCTTTGCAACCGAGGTGATGTAACATTTTTTTTTTGTCTTCACCTTTTTGCAAAATAGGTGATGTTGCGGAAGAAAGTTTTGCAACATGGATGACGTTGCCGATTTTTTTTTACAATGAACATAGTTGGCCGGGGATGAAGTGGTGGTGGTTGTCGGTTGTTGAAGGAGCCGAGAGCCATTGATGGGGCTGGAGCTCGAAGCCGAACCGAGCAAGAGGCGGTGGAGGGAGGCGCTGGCCGACGGCCATCGATGGGGCTGTGGCTCGGGGCTAAATCGAGGAGGAGGCGCAGGGCCCCAGAGGAAAGGTCGCCGGCGTCGACAATGAGGAGGCATGAGTCGACGCGGCGAAGGAGGCGCTGGGGGGCACCGGCGCCCGTGCCTGACCTCGTGTGCAACCTCATCCGCTCACCCCTGTAGCCTTATCCGTTCGTCTTGAGTGAAGACTGAGCTGGAAAAGAAAACTGCTCGCGGTTGGCAGGCCCGCGCAGGACACGCGTCGCGTGGGAGGGACGACGAACGCTAGCGTGGGAATCAATCGGGTGTTAGGAAGTGTTTCCCCTTTGGCATCTCTAACTGGCCCCCTATAACCGGTGAGGGGAGGATAAATCCGGTTTTCCTCCTCTAACCGAAACCCAAAAAACGTTAGTGGAGGAAAACTTTTACCCCGCGGCGGCCATGACTTTTAAATATACTGGCCCGATCACTAGCGGAGTAAAAATTTCTCACCCTACTTCGCGTCACCACCCAGTGCCCCTGCCACCCAATCCCTGTCGGCGCGTCCCCACCCTCACCCACATCCACTCTCGCGATGTACCTCTGTCGATAATGGCCGGATCCAGCAACCCATCCCCAACACGGATCCAGGCCACCACGAGCAGTCCCAACCCCATGGTTGCGGCGGTGCATCTTCCTCCCGCGCCACCGGTGCTTTTTCCTCCTGCGCCAACCACTTGCCCGACCTCCCGCCATTGCCGCTGCAGAGGCAATACATCGGCGTGCAGCAGTGCCGGTGGGGAGCGTGGGTGGTGGAGATAACCGACCGCTACAACCACGAGAAGATATGGTTCGGGTCCTTCCAGTCCGCCGTGCAGGCGGCGCACGAGTACGGCATCATGTCGCTCCGCCTGCACATCGTCGACGCCCGCCGCAACTTTCCCGACGGGCTACCGCGGTTGGAGCCTGTCAACCCGCGGGTGGCCACCGCACGGGAGAGGAGGGAAGACCGGGAGGTCCGCGAGCACCTCTAGGCGGAGCTTCGCTGCCACTACCCGGAGCGCGTCGAGGCGGAGCGCGTCGAGCAGTACGCGATCAGGGCGACGCAGGTCATCGATCTATCCTCCAGCGACTCCGATGGCGTCAATGACGGCGGTGGTAACGGTGCGCGCTAGTGTTCGCACACGAACGCGTCACGCGTACCCTCGACGCCGGGGGTGATGCACCGCAGCTCACGTCGAGGGAGGCCTGCCGGAAGCGCGATACGCAAGACAATCCGGCCGACGCTTTTGAGACCCGAAACCCCACACTCCCGGGAGGGACCCCGTCAGGGAGTACGGCGGCAATGGGCTGCCCTAGGTCGATTCGCTCGCCCCTAGGGCCTCGGGATTCGCAGCTCTCCAACACGAAGAACGACGAAGAACGAGGAAGCAATAACGAGGGATAGACAAAACGTAGATGAAAAAGTAGTATATTGATTTGTTCGATTGTGTGTTTTCCAATCGGCCATCACCTCTTCTATTTAAGAGGGGGTTGGACTTCCCGTACAAGTCATGGATTCATCTTTCCTTACAAAGTATCAAAAACACTAGCCAAATTCGGACTCCTTAAAAACCTGCCCGAATCTGCGTGACGGTAAGCGGTAGTACCGCTCTGGTCAAGCAGTAGTACCGCTACAAACGGTAGTACCGCTCTGAGTATAGCTGAGTACCGCGCTACTACCGAGTAAGGGTCTCGGGATACCAGAAGAATTTTCGTAAGCGGTAGTAATCGCGGTAGTAAAATACGGTACTACCGCTTAGCGGTACTTCCGCTCTGGAGGGCGGTACTACCGCTCTGGCTGATACTACCGCTCCGAGTACCGTGCTACTACCGAGTAAGGGTCTCGGGATACCAGAAGAATTTTCGTAAGCGGTGGTAGGCGCGGTAGTAAAACACGGTAGTACCGCTCAAGCGGTAGTACCGCTCTGGAGGGCGGTAGTACCGCTCCAGAGGCTGTCTTGATGGGCTGGCTTACGTCTCCTCGCGTCCATCTTGATCTTCGGGCTTCGACGGACCGTCGCCTTCCCGGGAGTACCATCAGGATATCTTGCCGGGTCGCCTTGCCGGGTCATCTTCTTGCCGGATCGCCTCCTTGCCGGGCTGCCTCCTTGCCGGATCACCTCCTTGCCGGGCTGTCTCCTTGCCGGGCCGTTTCCTTGCCAGATCTCCTGCCGGATCGTCTCCTCGCCGGGTCATCTCCTTGCCGGATCGTCTCCTCGCCGAGTCGTCTCCTTGCCGGGCCGTTTCCTTGCCGGATCTCCTGCCGGGTCATCCCCTTGCCGGATCGTCTCCTCGCCGGGTCGTCTCCTTGCCGGATCGTCTCCTCGCCGGGTCGTCTCCTTGCCGGATCGTCTCCTCGCCGAGTCGTCTCCTTGCCGGATCGTCTCCTTGCCGGGTCATCTTCAACCCCTGTTTGGGCCTCCACTGAAATCGGCAAGCACTCAAAACCTTCAAGCCAAACCGGCAAGCCTTCAGCTCGAGCGGTAAGATTTCATCGGCAAGCCTTTCATGCCGGCAATGTGAATTTTCTCGTATAGAAGACTTCTCCGCTTGAGTCCACCTTTACTGTATTTTGCACCGTGCCAAAATCGGGTGTCAACACATGCCCCCCTGTTTTTCGGCAAAGCTTGCATGCCGAAAAATAATTTGCATTAGGCTTGTTCTAAGGATGATGTCAACACTCCATCGGCCATTAATATGTGCTTAGGTCGATAATCATATATCGGCCATTGCCTATTTCGGCTTCTTGCCACACACTTGGGTGGTACTTCTTCAAATATTTGCCATTGAGAGCTCGAGGTAGCAATGTTCCTTGCATGGATTCCACCAAATATGAATTTCCGGGAACTATTCTTGCAATCTTGAAAGGACCTTCCCAACTTGGAGACCACTTCCCGAATTTTCTGTCCGTTGAACCAATCGGTAGAATCACCTTCCACACAAGATCACCAATCTGAAAATTCTTCAACTTGACCTTCTTATTGTAGGCTCTTGCTACCCTCAACTTGTCTCTCTCTATGGCGTTTAATGCAGCCAAACGCTTATCGGCAACCTCGTCAATATTATCCATCATCAAGTTATAAAAGTCCACTGCCGATAAATCATTTTGTTTGGCTATTCTCAAAGCATTCAAATTAACTTCCACCGGTAAAACGGCCTCTTGACCATATACGAGCTCATATGGAGTTACCTTCGTCGCACCATGCCTTGAGATTCTATGCGCCCACGAAGCCTCGGACAATAATTCATGCCATATCCTTGGATTATCTTCAATCTTCTTCTTGATGAGCTTGATCAAAATTTTATTGCTAGACTCAGCTTGTCCATTGGCTTGAGCATAATACGGGGAGAAATTGAGCAACTTTATCTTATATGATTCGGCAAATTCTCTAACTTGATGTGACATGAAAGATGAACCTTGATCCGTAGTTAATGTTTGCGGAATACCGAATCTATGAATAATGTGCTCACTTATGAATTGAATTACCTCCGTATGTGTCATATTCTTGAGAGGTACTGCTTCAGACCATTTAGTAAAATAATCAGTTGCCACCAACACGAACCGATGCCCCTTTGAAGAGGAAGGACGAATTTCTCCAATAAAGTCTAATCCCCAACCTCTAAAAGGCCACGGCTTGATAATAGGATGTAACATAGCAGCGGGAGCCAACTGAATATCACCAAACTTTTGACAAGCTTCACATCCTTTATAATACCTGAAGCAATCGTTGATCATCGTCGGCCAATAAAATCCAGCACGTCGTAATAACCACTTCATCTTGGGGGCCGACTGATGAGTGCCGCAAATTCCTTCATGAACCTCTCCCATAGCAATTCTCGCTTGGTCTTCGTCCAAACACTTCAAGAGAACATCTTCAACCGTTCGGCGATAAAGACCATCGTCTCTCATTGTATATTTGAAAGCCATGCGCCGAACAGCCCTGTCCACCCTTCCACTCAGATTGCACAAGTAATCAATAATGGGCTTCCTCCAGTCATGATTTTCATCTGCACTAGATTTATTGTCAGTGACCGAATCAGTGGGCTCTGGTTCGGTCTCTCCTATGTTAGCAAGACAAGACATCGGCTTTAGAGAGATATGAAACATGCCATGATCGACATGATAGCCGGATGCTTGTTGTGCCAACTCGTTTGCTCTCCAATTATCATGTCTAGATATATGAGCAATGCTAAAATGATCCAAAGTAGAAATTATATCTAGACATTTATCAAGATAAACATTAAGTGATTCGTCTAAACATTGAAAAACTTTGGATACTTGTTGTACTACTAATAACGAATCACCAAAAGCCTCAATATGTGTAGCACCTATAGCAAGCAACATCTCTAAGCCGAATAACAATGCTTCATATTCGGCTTGATTATTTGTGCAAAAATATTCTAAGCGGCATGAGGCTTCAAAAACAGCACCATGAGGAGATATATAAGCAATACCAACACCTTGGCCGTTGCTACAAACTGAACCATCAAAATATAATCTCCATGGTACTAACGAGACAAGGTTTATATCAATATCTTGCTTGTCATTAATCCGATGCTCAACGATAAAATTAGCAACAATTTGGCCTTTCATGGATTTTAGAGACTCATAAGCCAAATCATACTCAATTAAAGCATAAGCCCATTTACCAATTCTACCACTAAGAATTGGTCTATGCAACATGTATTTAATGACATCGGTTTGACAAGCTACTATGCAAGCACTTGGTACTAGATAATGTCTCAATTTTGTGCAAGCATAGTACAAGCATAGGCACAATTTTTCAATAAATGTATACCTTGTCTCGGCATCCAATAGGCGTCGGCTCAAATAAGTGATAGCATGCTCTTTTCCTTCGGTTTCTTGAGTCAAAACAGCTCCAATAACGCCTTCCTCGACTGCAATGTAAAGTCTAAAGGGCTCTCTATGCTTGGGCGCCTTCATCACCGGAGGAGTGCACAAACAATTCTTAATCATATCAAATGCTTCTTGCTGTTTTGCCCCCCAAGTAAAATCAACATCATTCTTCAACCGAAGGATATGAGTAAATGCATCAACCTTCCCTGACAAATTAGCTATGAACCTCCTCAAATAATTGACCTTGCCAAGGAATTTTTGCATATCTCTCTTGCATGTTGGAGCCTCCACTTTTTGTATAGCTTCTATCTTTTTGGGATCAATCTCTATGCCATCTTCATGAATAATGAAACCCAAAAACTTACCAGCCGACACGCCAAACGCACACTTCAAAGGATTCATCTTCAGCCCATATTTCTTCATCCTCTCAAAAACTAAACGCAAATCGGCTAAGTGAGATTCAAAAACATCCGATTTGACAACAATATCATCAATATAGACTTCAAGTATAACACCGAGTAAATCGTGAAAGATCAAATTCATAGCCCTTTGATATGTGGCGCCGGCATTCTTCAATCCAAAGGTCATCACTGTCCACTCAAATAATCCAAGGAAACCGGGGCACCGAAAAGCCGTTTTGGACATGTCCTCTTCGGCCATGAAAATTTGGTTGTACCCCGCATTGCCATCAAGAAAGCTAATAACCTTATGTCCAGAAGCATCATTAATAAGCATGTCGGCTATAGGCATAGGATACTCATCTTTGGGCGTAGCTCTATTCAAATCTCTGAAATCAATGCACACCCTCAACTTGCCGGAGCCTTTCTTTTCCACTGGCACAATATTAGAAATCCACTCGGCGTACCTGCAAGGTCTAATAAAATTAGCTTTAAGCAAACGACCGATCTCTTCCTTGATCCGGTCATATATTTTTGGATTGAACTTCCTAGCCGATTGTTTATACGGTCTAAAACCGGCTTTTATAGGCAACCGATGCTCCACTAGCTCTCGGCTTAAACCTGGCATCTCATGATATTCCCATGCAAAGCAACAAATATATTCTTTCAATAGCTCGATTAACTTGACTTTACAATCGGCTTTCAAATTTTTGTTTACATATGTCGGCCTAGGAATTGAGCCATCTCCAATATCTACTTCTTCTAATGGATCGGCCGATGTAAAACCTTGTCCAAGTTTATCCATATCACCTAACTCCTCTATAGACTCATACATATCGTTCCCTTTGGACCGATATTCTGCAAGCCGCTTTTGTAACCACTCAGAGTTAGGATCCATTCAAATATGTCATACCTTGGAGCCGATTTGCACCAACCGGCTTTAAAGAAATGGGTACAAAACCACTCTTGGTGGCGCTGAGAAAATCAAACTCTGATAAGTCCCGTCCCGTCAAGCAAGCAGCATTGGGGTGTTGCCAATCCACCGGTGTATCGGCTAAAGCAACGCAAGCCGAATTATCCGCATGAACGATCTCCACTTCATCATCAACCCATTGAATTAAAAATTGGTGCATAGTGGATGGCACACATTGGTTTGCATGAACCCAATCACGGCCTAGAATAACGTTGTAGTTACCTTGCACCTCGGCGACAAAGAATGCAGTAGCCAAAGTTTTGCTTCCAACCGTAAGCTCCACGTAAATCACACCTTTAGCTTCGGTTTTCTCTTTGCCTTCAAATCCATTGAGCACCATATTGGTTTTCATCAATCCTTCATCAGGCAAACCCAATTTCTTGAAGACTGAATAGGGCATGAGATTCACCACAGCACCACCATCAACAAGCATTCGAGTAATTGGTGATCCATTGATATGGCCCCTGAGGTACAACGGTTTCAAGTGTGTCACTGGTTCTTTTGGCTTCTCAAATATTGCATTCTTAGGGCCAAAATCCAGCTGAGCCACCTCCCCTTCTTCATCTATAGCACGAAACTCAGCGGTTAAGTAAAACACCATGTTGATATCCATACCTTCATGCACCGGTGTAGGCTCACAATCCACCATAACTTCCTTCTCCTCGGGCGTGTCTATTGGTTCTGAAATTTGTTCGAGCGAAGCAGAATCAATAGGCGCCGCGGACGATGTAATAACAGTGGCATCGTCCTCCTTTGGTGGTACAAGCACTGATGTGACAGATATAGAGACTACCGCACTTTGTATTTGCTTAGGCACCCATACTTGTTTTGTAGGTACCATGGGCCGAATGTCATTGAACCAGTTATCCCTTTGCTTTTCGGCCTCCTGTTCAGCCATCTCATGACTTCTCATCCTCTGTAGTTTTCTCTTTTGTGTTTTTGTCAGCCCTGGAGGACACCACTTAGGTTGCATATACTTTGGATCTTTGAACTTGGCCTTGCTTGTGCTAGCTTCATGATCATTAGCCGAGTGCTTTGGCGCGATAGCAAGTATCGGCTCAGTAGGGTTGTTCCGCACAGTCGGTTGTTGTATGGTGAATGTCTCAGTGCCCAAGATGAGTGAGTCGGCATCAACTTTTCCTTTGCCCTTTCCAGACTCGACCGCTGTGCTTGGTGATTTGGCACGCCATACTTGCTTGTTGATCCCTTCTTGATTATTCTGCATTGGCCGATTGACACCATTGTTCAAACGGCCTCGTGTGGGATAAGAAAGCCTTTCACGCGTAGGCCTCCTTGGCTCTACCCATCCTGGATGAAAAGCATAAGGAGCCATTGGGGGCTGCCCCCATCCTCCATTGAATCCTCCCATGTAGTATGGTGCATAGGGAGGTGGCGCCATCCATGGTCCTGGCGCCCATGACCCATATGGCCTTGTGTGATGCTGCAACTCTCGCCTCGGAGGTGATCTTGGGCGCTTCAAATTTGATGGCCGATTAGAGCTAGAACCGGCTGCTTGATTAGCATACTTGGATAGCAACATATCAAAAGTTGGCTTGGCTCTCTTGCGCTGCACTTTGGCTTCATTCAGCTTCCACTTGCCAACTTCCGGACTCTTGGGCTTGACAAACTTAACACGAGTGTCTTGTTGCTCCTGTGGTTGCCCCCCAAGTGTAGGATTCTTGACGGTGATCTTGATTATCTCTCCACCATCGGGTTGCTTGTCAAGCACCACTTGCCTTCCCAAGATCTTGTCGCCATCTCTGTTTTTCCTGGGCTCACCAATGACAACATTAGTTTTATTAGCGGATTCGGCCACCTCCGGCCGAATGAGTAACTTTTTCCCCTCCAAATCCAGAGTATTCATTGGGAAGGGCTGCTTATCCACTTGCATTTCAGAAAAGTTCAATCGTCCGTCATTAATGGACGATTGTATCTGTCGTCGGAAAACATTGCAATCATTAGTAGCATGAGAAAAAGAATTATGATACTTGCAATAAGCACGCCGTTTCAGCTCTTCAAACGGCGGTAAAGTATGAGATATTCTAATAATCTTAGCTTGTAGCAAAGCATCAAATATTCTATCACATTTAGCAATGTTAAAAGTAAACTTCATCTCATCATCACGATTCTTATGAATCGGCTTTAGATCATGACAAGTAAAAGGTTTGGCCTTCGAGGGCCAAACAAATTCAGCAGCATAAATATCACCCTCATCGTCTGAATGATCACTATCATATTCAATCATATTCATCTTTGGACGATCAGTTTTATATCTATGCACTTCTTTGAGGTCCTTACTTCGGCTTTCATGAGCCAAAGCCCTTTGTGAGACTTGGTTGATACTTATAAACTCATAGCCTTCTAGATTTTCTCTAATTTGAGTTCTCAAACCATTAAGCACAAGATCTACCAAGTCTCTCTCGGTTATCACTAAACTATAGCACCGGTTTTTTGTCTCTCTAAATCTCTTGACGTAATCGGAGACCGATTCATCATGCTTCTGCTTAACCGATGTAAGATGTGACAACTTAAGTTCATTGTCGCCGCTATAAAAATGATCATGAAATTTTTCCTCTAGTTGTGACCAAACACGAATAGATCCATGCGGCAAAGAAGAAAACCATGAAAATGCAGTACCAGTTAATGACAAAGGAAATAAACGCACTTTCAATTCATTTATCGAGCCTGCTTCACCCAATTGTGCTAGGTATTGGCTAACATGCTCCCATGTGGTTTTCGTGCCCTCTCCATTGAACTTAACAAAATCTGGAATTTTATATCCTTGGGGGCACGGAATTGCATCAAAGTACTTAGGATACGGCTTTTGATAAATCTGATTCCTAGGTAATTCAACGCCAAAATTCTCTCGAAGCGTTTTAGCCATCTCCTCT
Source organism: Elymus sibiricus (assembly GCA_039707655.1). Taxonomy (NCBI): domain Eukaryota; kingdom Viridiplantae; phylum Streptophyta; class Magnoliopsida; order Poales; family Poaceae; genus Elymus; species Elymus sibiricus. The sequence goes on from CM077674.1 coordinate 312,058,326, forward strand.
CTAAAATTAGCTAAAGCATCGTCCATAGTAGACGATGGAGCTTGTGGCAATGGCATAGGAGGATTAGGGTTAGCAACTATGGGTGTAAATTGTGGCATGTTGGCCGAACCATAGTTCGGCGATGATCTAGCAATGTTTCCACCTATCGGTAAGGTTTGGTTCGGCGTTGCCACCGAACTCTGCATATTCATGAAAGGATTAAGCGGTGCAGCCACAATTTGATTGGTATGGGTGGGAAAATAATTCATCGGCATGGGGGGTGCCGATGAAATAGGCAAAGCTGAATTAGGGTTTCCCATACTAGCAGGCATATTAGGCATATTCTTCTGAGCATTATTATTTTCTAAGAAAGCTTGATAGATCAGATTATTGCTATCAGAAATACGGCTCTCAATTTCAGCCAATTGCTCAGGAGAAAAGGTAGTACTTACAGAAGGTTTAACCTGATCGGCTTGAAGAGGAGGGAACTTGATTTCTCCAACCGGAGTGATATTGCCTTGGCGGTCCTTTTTGAAGTTTCCAAGGAACTCCTGCAACTCCTTCTCTTCACGCGCCTTCTTGTACTCCTCATAAGCTTGGCGATGCTCGCCTGATAACTCCTCCCGATTGGGCTTGATGATGTTATCGGCGTCAACTTCCGAGGGATTGGGAAGATTGGACATGATGGATGATGATGATGGATCAAAGGTCCCCAGCGGAGTCGCCAAAAAGTGTGTTCGCACACGAACGCGTCACGCATACCCTCGACGCCGGGGGTGATGCACCGCAGCTCACGTCGAGGGAGGCCTGCCGGAAGCGCGATACGCAAGACAATCCGGCCGGCGCTTTTGAGACCCAAAACCCCACACTCCCGGGAGGGACCCCGTCAGGGAGTACGGCGGCAATGGGCTGCCCTAGGTCGATTCGCTCGCCCCTAGGGCCTCGGGATTCGCAGCTCTCCAACACGAAGAACGACGAAGAACGAGGAAGCAATAACGAGGGATAGACAAAACGTAGATGAAAAAGTAGTATATTGATTTGTTCGATTGTGTGTTTTCCAATCGGCCATCACCTCTTCTATTTAAGAGGGGGTTGGACTTCCCGTACAAGTCATGGATTCATCTTTCCTTACAAAGTATCAAAAACACTAGCCAAATTCAGACTCCTCAAAAACCTGCCCGAATCTGCGCGACGGTAAGCGGTAGTACCGCTCTGGTCAAGCGGTAGTACCGCTACAAACGGTAGTACCGCTCTGAGTATAGCTGAGTACCGCGCTACTACCAAGTAAGGGTCTCGGGATACCAGAAGAATTTTCGTAAGCGGTAGTAATCGCGGTAGTAAAATACCGTACTACCGCTTAGCGGTACTTCCGCTCTGGAGGGCGGTACTACCGCTCTGGCTGATACTACCGCTCCGAGTACCGCGCTACTACCGAGTAAGGGTCTCGGGATACCAGAAGAATTTTCGTAAGCGGTGGTAGGCGCGGTAGTAAAACACGGTAGTACCGCTCTGGAGGGCGGTAGTACCGCTCCAGAGGCTGTCTTGATGGGCTGGCTTACGTCTCCTCGCGTCCATCTTGATCTTCGGTCTTCGACGGGCCGTCGCCTTCCCGGGAGTACCCTCAGGATATCTTGCCGGGTCGCCTTGCCGGCTCATCTTCTTGCCGGATCGCCTCCTTGCCGGGCTGCCTCCTTGCCGGATCACCTCCTTGCCGGGTTGTCTCCTTGCGGGGCCGTTTCCTTGCCGGATCTCCTGCCGGGTCATCCCCTTGCCGGATCGTCTCCTCGCCGGGTCGTCTCCTTGCCGGATCGTCTCCTCGCCGAGTCGTCTCCTTGCCGGGCCGTTTCCTTGCCGGATCTCCTGCCGGGTCATCCCCTTGCCGGATCGTCTCCTTGCCGGGTCGTCTCCTTGCCGGATCGTCTCCTCGCCGAGTCGTCTCCTTGCCGGATCGTCTCCTTGCCGGGTCATCTTCAACCCCTGTTTGGGCCTCCACTGAAATCGGCAAGCACTCAAAACCGACAAGCCAAACCGGCAAGCCTTCAGCTCGAGCGGTAAGATTTCATCGGCAAGCCTTTCATGCCGGCAATGTGAATTTTCTCGTATAGAAGACTTCTCCGCTTGAGTCCACCTTTATTGTATTTTGCACCGTGCCAAAATCGGGTGTCAACAGCTAGGACCCTATGATCGGAGGGCTAACCGAATCGGAATGGAAGAGGATCGAGATCAAGAACGAGACAGATAGCGAGTACTTTTAGTAAGTTCTTATGCAATCTTGTCTAAATTTCAGTTTAGTTATGTAAAATATTTGGAATCAAGTTTTATGTACTAGTTTGAACCGAATTTGCACCGAACATGTGTTGATGCGCATTATTTTTACTTCGTTTAGTATTGGGGATCGGTTAGAAACCACACTTTTTTAGAGGAGCAAATATGATCCTCTAAAGGATACTCAAATTTAACCCCGATCTTACGAGGTGTTTTTTTTTCAGAAACCAGGTATAAACGCACACATTCACTCACGCACGCACTCACTCATATGAACATACACATCTATACCCTATTTACATGAACATCTTCGAGAGACTAAGCCAGCAAATGCATGAGCACCTTATGAGATTTTTTCGGCTGCTGAACATGAGTGAATGGTGGACAGCTAGCCATTTAGAACGCAACAAACTAACGTGCATCTGGCGCAGCCAAGGATGCGCCATTTCCCTGTGTGAACAGTCACTGGTTTGTGCAAGTTTCTTAAGGGTTTCTTGGGCAAAGTATTACACGCATACATGCATGTGCCCTACTATCACAATGTGCAGGTAGGTTCGTTTAATTGCTGATGATGGGTGGACAGCGTTGCTAGCTTCTGCAAGGAACCCCACATGCATGCTAATGCGATGCTACTACTCCGAAACAGTATGCATGATATGTACACTGGCTGTAGCAGCTAGTTCGACGGCGGCGCAGGCAAGAAGGAAAAAAGAAATAGTACTCTTTAAAGAGAGCGTCCTCTTTGATTCCATTTAACTAAAACCATAACATCTTACAAACTACAGCCCTGACAGCAAACTAAAAAACGACACAACGAGACAAGAGGTGAAACTGGGACAATTTGGATCACAAGCCGATCCAAATTACATCCAGCCTCACGAAATGGCAACTGGCAGGATCGTGCCAAACTAACCGCATGATAACTCCTAAAGAAGACCCAAAGAACATCGTAAGTTCAACATGCTCCGGGTATCTACAAGCCAAACCCGTAGAGCATGAGTTAACCATCAACAACATCCACCGAAGGCAGCAATTCAGACGTTGCCAAACTGACCAGGCAAATATCATGCACAACATAACCTCAAAAGACATATAAAAGGAGCCAGAAGGATGAAGTCTTGCACAGAGCAGAAGTGCAGTGTATAGGTAGGTGGTAGAGGATGGCAGCACCACACCATCAAGCCATGATTCTGTTGATCCACACTCTCCAGCCATGCACAACTTTGAAGACTTCACTTGCATTTCAAACATTCTTATTCCACACCTCAGTGTTTCTTAACTTGCTTGATTTCTGTACAAATAATTCTAGTCATTAAGTTGTCTGGCAATCATATTAACAGGAACACAAGGGTTGGAAATCTTGTTGTTATCAAAATTTATATTGTTCCCCAATTTTCATGTAGTCCAAAGACTGCAGACACCCCAGCCATCATATGATGTTTCTCAGGTTTGTTGAATTTTTGAAGGATCAAAGATGCCGATAATGTCGCCGAGAGAGAGAGAGAGAGAGAGAGAGAGAGAGAGAGAGAGAGAGAGAGAGAGAGAGAGAGAGAGGGGGGGGGGGGGGGGGTCACTAGTGCAGTTAAGTTCTATGCAAACGGTTTTTACCCCCTATCACTTACACGGTTTCAAACCATCGCCTTCCTAAGGTGTGCGATAGGGATGGTCCATCACACACGACCCAGAAAAAACGTTTGCTACAGGGCTCGAGGATGCAGACGTTCTGCCAAAAGAAAATGTATGCGAAGACGTAGCCTATCGCACACAAGACCACAGAAAAACACGTGTGCGATAAACATAACGTCCCAAATGTTTTTTACTTAAACATCGTGTGCACTGATACATCTATCGCACGCGTTCGACATTGATACAACGTTTGCGATGCGGTCGACATCAGAGACGATTCCTCAAAAGGGCGCGTGCGGAAAAAGATATGTATCACAAACATTTAATCTACCGCATTGTTAGTGATACGAACAATATCACACACATTAAATAGTTGCAAAATGTGTGCGATGCTCTAGCTATTGCACGCGTTTTCTTTCAGTAAATATACGCGAAGGTGTTTCTAGCACACACGCTCTTCAATAGTCCACCGTGCTCGATGAGCCATCAGCGCACACGTTTAATGGACCCAAACGTGTGTTCTTCGTTAGTGCAACATGTGTGCTATAGATTTCCATCGCACACGGTTCAAGTCTAGAAACTGTTTGTACTATAATTACCTATTGCAAAGCTGTTTTTCCCCCAATAATTATTCCCATGCAATTTATAATTCTCCATAATTTGAATTGGAAAATTCCAAAAATTGAATTATAAATTGTGGCAGTTACATATTTCATATCCATCATACATATCCAATTTACAACGGTTAAACAACCAAGTGGTTAAATCAAAAGCGCAGTACAATATATTCAAGATTTACATAATTTAGTAGCAGATTAACAATGATGAACCACAGTAGTATTAGAGGCGCTAAAGAGAGGGGCAAAAATCATTTGGGTCGTCGGAGAAGGTGAAGAAGTGAAATGCCCATAGTGTGCCCTCCTCCATGCCGAAGGCGCACACAACTTTAGTCCAACCCCTTGTGATGACCGCCCGCCCGTCCTTCACCGCCTTCAAAAAGACTTCTAAATCATTATCATGGTAGTCTAGGTGATATATTTTAATCTTCATTGCGTCCGCACCGATCATGTAGTTTGCAAGGTAATATTTGGAAATCACTGAACAAACATTCAGATATTTATGTCTAATAACTCACTTTTGCCAGAAAAAATTAGGCAACATATTTCTTACCATACTAAAGTTAACTGTTGTCTTGGATAAAGTGTAAACAAAGAGTTTAATTCTCATCACCCGTCTCTTTCTCCTAACAATCTTTCTTAGTTTCTTCACTTGGTGCTGGTTCATGAATATATCATTTCCCCATACGCAAAAAGGGTCGAAGCGTGGATCTGTGCCTCTGGCATATGTGCCTACAAGCAACAATTAAATGTTATAAGCTAAACTGCAATTGCACAATGATGTAATATAAGACATGGGATGCAACTAACCTCGATGGGAAATAACAACATCGCCCATTGTGGCCCTGCGTACGTACATGGAAAGGCATGTTAACTACACATGCTTAATTAACATCCACCAAAAATAACCATCGTAAACAACATCTCCAATGATAGCTTCATTGGTAAGAGTTAACAGTGTAGCAAAGCATACTTGAACATTACGTTGCATAATTGAACATCACATTGCATAATTGAACATCACATTGCATAACTGAAATAAACAAGGCATGTGTTAACTGCAGACATCCAAATATAGCCATTCAAACTGGTATTGATGAAATTGAACTGGACAATTCATACTTAAACATCGCACTGCGCATAACTGAATTAAACACGACAAAGTTAAACATCTCAAGACAAATGTTGTTATAACAGAGAATGGCCCAGTTGTCTTGAAAAAGTAGGGAAAATAGCTAAACGGTTTTGGTGGATGTACTACAACAGGCTTAGAGCAATCAAACATAGCCATTGTAACTGGTATTGGTGAAATTGAACTGGACAGTTCATACTTGAACATCACATTATGATTAGCGACTTACAATGTCGACAAGCGACATTTCCATACAATTATAATAAAATAGATAGGCAATGTCGCCGCTATTCGACGACTTTGCTAAAAGGCTACATCGGCGGCCTTCCGACGAGGGTCTACTCGGAGTCCATGACCAGCACCCTTGCGGCCATTCATTCTGAGTCACCTAACCCGTGGCCACGGTCCCCATTTCCACGTGCGGGGTTGACGGGACGCTCTTTGGACTGTTGGGCCTCGTCCAGTATAACTTTTTGGCGTGCAAGCAAGCGCATGCTATGTGCGCGGTACAACTCCACGCCGATGTCGATCCACTCGTAGGCTACTTCATCAAAGAGCTGCAACTCCATGATTTGACGGCGTTGTAGCTCTACTTCGCCGGGGACGTCATCTCCGCCAAGGTCGCGCTCGAGCCTGGTGACTACAAAGTTGGCATCGATGATGGCACGACCGTCGAGAATGATGTCACAGCCGAAAGGATGTTGTGCAAGTGCGGTGTAGAGGCCCGCTGCCCATTCCTGGTGGGGCATCAGGCTCCCGATGGGCATCGACGGCCCGAGGGGTGGGACCATGCCGCGACGACGTTGCCACTCTGGCGCAGTGGCTGGTCAAATCGGCTTCAAGTGTCCTCTGCATCCTGACTATTGAGTGCCAAACGGCCGCCACAATGCTATTCTCGATGGGCCATGGTGCCTGCACCGGCAAGTCAAGGGGACTAGCCAAACGACAACGGCGCGCTTGCTCTTCGGCCTTCTCTGACCCGTTCTCCTCGTAGAGGAGGTTGGGGGTGTTTCAACGGCCTGGCATGCTTGGAATATGGATGGGGTCGGAGCTGCGCAGTGTCGCTACGGTGCGTTGCTACCTGGGGCTTATAGCTAGCCACTCGCCGGTGGCGGGAAACTGATGGGGGGAAGAGGCGGGAAGCGGTGGCGTGGTTTGCGGGACACATGTATAACTCCATTAATGTCTAGATTGGGGCGTCTGCGGGTTGGTATGGGTTGGTGCACACCATTAATGGTAGGACTGAGGCAGGTGTCTGCGTACGTGCTAGCACATGTCTTGTTCCATCAACCGTCTGCGCTCGTTATCAATATCGCACACCATTCCTTTAATTACAATGTGTGCCCTTTAGAGCACACAATTCCCACCACACAACCGTATGCGGTGTCATGTGGTATCACACAAGAGTTGCCGTACGAACCGTGTGGGTAACTTTCAAATCATCACACACGGGTACTCACATCACACATTGTGTGCGATGCTCCAAGCCATCGCAAACAATTCATTTTTGTAAGGTGTTTGCTAATCAATGCACACAATTCGAACATTTCAACTATGTGCATTACTTCTACATATCACACACGCAGAATTACACCTTATTATGTGCCCCATATCACACATGGTCTGCATCCCAACACCGTGCCCAAAGGATGGGCCGTCGCACACGTTTTGTTTTTTTGGTACACGAGTATATTTTTCTACCGTTTGCGATGCCTGCATCGCACACAGTTTGGTCGAATGGTGTGCGATAGATGTGTTTTCTTAGGCCCAATCTGCAGTAGTGGATGAATAGGCGGCTACCAAATTAAATTCTTTTTGTAGTTGCTTTTAGAGAAACGTGCGGAAATATAAGTTCTCTAGAAATGCAACTACGTGATACAACCCTATATGATGCATTACAACAAGTTAGCAAGCTACACAAGGCAACCCACAAGCAAGTAGAACAATAAATAAAGCTAGAGAAAAGAGATAATTGAAAGTGGTGGAGACGAGGATGTAATCCAAAGTTCACACACTTGGGGTGTGCTAATCTCCGTTGGAGAGAGGGGGACAACGAATGGTCCCACGACCATGAATGTCTCACCTTCATCTCCAAGAATCACAAGCTAGCAACGAAAGCTTAGGTTCTCTTGCAGTAGGGGTAGCTCTTGGGGTGAGTTCCAAACCCTCACGAATGTGCCCGGGGCACTACCACATGACTTGGAAGCTCCCGGGTAACACCAACCATCTAGGATTCCCGACAAACCCAAGAGTAACAACATATGCTAGGATCTCGCGGGGAATCAACAAACTCGAGTTTTGACTGGATGGAAACGTAGATCGGGTGATCCTCTTGCTCTATGTAATATGAAGTGGATTGAGTGGCTAAAGAAGGAGGAATCGAAGTTTCAAACTTTTAGATCAATGGTGTGAGCTGAGTGGAGTTGCCACCTTACAAAGGTGGAAGAAGGTGGCTTATATAGTAAATAGAAATATCTGCCTGTTGGAGCACTGTCCAGCTAAGTCAAACTGTTCGACCGGGTCACACTATCTGACCACTCGGATGTTCCGAGGGACCTCTGAGGCGATGTCCTAGGCACTCCAGTGGCCTCTGGACTGGGTCATACATAGCCTCGGATTATCTAACTGAAATATCCGACCTGGGAAAAATCCTCCAAACAGAGTAGATCAGAAGGACTCTTCTTACATGGGGTGTGGGTATTATTTGCTTTTTCTTGGTTCAATGATTCCACACTAGATCCATGGCATATCCCATCTTTATAGTACGACATACCTACAACTCAAAAACAAGAAATCGGTGGTGAATTTTAACGTCGTCTTCTCTTGTCCTTTTAGCTTGGGAAATCGCCGGCTAACCATATGCTTCATTTCCATAGATATATACACTGAAAGCACGCTCAAAACATTGGTAGACATCTAATCACAATTTCCATTAATAACAAAACCCTCACTAGGGGCGGATGTCCTTTCAATCTCCCCTTTTTGGTGTTTGATGATAATATGATTAGACCAATAATATAATGGATAGTATGATATAATCAACATGGGTTCTAGAGGTTTAGGTTGATCTCACCCTGCATGTGTGCACACATAAGAGAGATTCTTTGTATTTGAATTCAAAGTGCACATATGTAGGATCAATGCTCCCCATAAAACTTCAGAAACAAACAGAGGTGCAAAATAGATAATGGATGCACAAAGTAAGTTCCGATTTTGCAACAACTTGACATATGAGATGTATTACAACAAAAGTAAACATGAAAAGGCATATCCATCTCAAAATGTCCACCAAGATATATGTATGTGTGACATGGCACGAAAGCATAACAACAACATGTAAGAGACTAGAAACAGAAACATGGCATCACATGATAAACAATCCATAACATACCACCAAGTCTCATAAGCATAACATGGATTTAGACACAAATAAGAGTTTCACCACACATAGAGTACTACATAATAATAAAAAGCTTTAGGCATTGTGATGAGCTCGAAAAGATCAAACGAAAGAATGAGAGCTCATCAAACCCATAGGGGACCCGGAGACAACCTAATTAGACCAACTTCTCCCCTTTGGCATCAAAGACACCAAAAAGGAGAAAAGAAGCGATGTTACTCGCCCAATGACGGAGCTCAATCCGGCAGATTTCAGGTAGGGGGTCATGAACTAAGCGTCTAGATGCGATGGTAACAAGGACACGAAGTTCTACCCAGGTTCAGGCTCTCCGAAGAGATAATACCCTACGTCCTGCTTGTGTTTATTTCTTTGGGTTGTGATACGTCTCCGACGTATCTATAATTTTTGATTGTTTCATGCTATTATATTATCATTCTTAGATACTTTATATACAATTTTATATCATTTTTGGGGACTAACCTATTAACTCAGTGCCTAGTGCCACTTGTTGTTTTCTGCTCGTTTTTGGTTTTATAGAAAATCTGTACCAAACGGAGTCCAAACATGACGAAACTTTTTGACGATTTTTTCTGGACATAAGAGACCCTAGAAGCTTTGAGGGAGGACCAGAAGACCTACGACTAGACGGCAAGGCAACAGGGCACGCCCTGATGTCTTGTGGGCCCCTCGTGGCTCCGTCTGACCTAATTCCAGCGCTATAAATTCCCAAATATTCCAAAACCCCCAGGGAGCCACCCAAAACAATTTTTCCGCCGCCGCAAGTCTCTGTTCTTCCGCGATCCCATCTAGAGGCCTTTTTCGGTACTCTGTTGGAGGGTGAATCGATCACGGAGGGCTTCTACATAAACCTTGTTGCTCCTCCGATGATGTGTGAGTAGTCCACCACAGACCTACGGGTCCATAGTGATTAGCTAGATGGCTTTCTCTCTCTTTGATCTTTAATACAATGTTCTCTTCGGAGATAGATCCGATGTAATCTTATTTTGCGGTGTGTTTGTTGGGATCCGATGAATTGTGGGTTTATGATTTGAATATTCATTGAGTAATTGAGTCTTTTCTGAACTTTATTATGTGTGATTGTTATAGCTATGTAATGCTTTTCCGATCTATCTGTTTGGTTTGGCCAACTAGATTGATTTATCTTTAGTGGAAGTGGTGCATAGTAGTAGGTTCAATCTTGCGGTGTCCTCACCCAGTGACAGCTGGGGTAGCGAGGCACGTATTGTATTGTTGGTACTAAGGAGAAAACGATGGGGTTTAATCATATTGCTTGGTTTTATTCTGTCTACATTATGTCATCTTGCTTAAAGCGTTGCTCTGTTTTTCATGAACTTAATACCATAGATGCAGGCAGGAGTCGGTCGATTGGTGGAGTAATAGTAGTAGATGCAGGCAGGAGTCGGTCTACTTTTCACGGACGTAATGCCTATATACATGATCATGCCATGAATATCATCATAACTATGCGCTTTTCTATCAATTGCCCAACAGTAATTTGTCTACCCACCGTATGCTATTTTTATGAGAGAGATGCCTCTAGTGAAAACTATGGCCCCCAGGTCTATTTTAATCATATTACAAAAACAAAAAATATCTTGCTGCAATTTTATTTCTTTTTATTTACTTTGCAATTTATCTATCTACCACTACCAGATTTAATCCTTGCAATTAACGAGTATAAGGGGATTGACGACCCTCCTGCCCGTGTTGGGTGCAAGTATTTGCTCTTGTGTGTGCATGTACTGTTGACGGGTGTTTGCGTGGTTCTCCTATTGGTTTGATAACCTTGGTTCTCTACTAAGGGAAATACTATCCGCTACTATATTGCTTCACCCTTCCTCTTCGGGGAAAATCCCAACGCAGCTCACAAGTAGCAGGTTGGAGGACAAAGTCCAAATGATCTGCCCTGAGATTGTTATGTGTCCTCTACAAGCCCTACCCCCGGTTTATATAGATACCAGGGGGTCTAGGGTTACATCTTAATCAGCTACGTACAAGGAAAAGGAATTGCAGACGATTCCGGTATCTTGGAGTATACAACACGTCTTCGGGAACTTCCTGTTTGTACACCATGGGGACTGATAATCCCCAAGTGCAAGGAATCACGTAGCACTTTCCAAAGATGGAAATGGTAAGTATGGAGTGTCAAACCCACAAGGAGCTAAAGGTAAGATCAATATTCTCTCAAGTCCTATCTGCCACTGATACGACTCTACGTACACCGAGTGTTTGCTTTTATCTAGAAACGAGAAATAAAACAAGGTTGTGGGTATAAAGAAGATAGCTTTGCATGATATCGGAGAACTAAAACATAAAAATAGGTGCTGCCTAAATAAAGTTAGAATATATTACAATATATTAAAAATGGCGAGTGTGGAATAATGATGGTATGGTGTGCGGAATTATCCTAGGCAATTAATAACAGGATCGGTAATCATTGTTGCAATTTTATATGAGGGAGAGGCATGAGCTAACATACTTTCCGTACTTTAATCATATGAACTTAAGATTGGACCTCTAGCAAGCATCCGCAACTACTAGAAATCATTAAGGTAAACCCAACCATAGCATTAAGTATCAAGTCCCCTTTACTCCCATACGCAACAACAACTCCCTTACTCAGGTGTAAGCTTATGTCACTCTAGCCACCCACAATAAGCGAATCATGAATGTATTGCAAAACCCTACAGTGGGAATCCCCCTCGTGTGAGCGGCACGGAAGGCACCATAGGACAACACCAAAATAAAACATACAACTCAAACCAATCAAGATCATCAATCAACCCAAAGGACAAAAGAAATCTACTCAAACATCATAGGATGGCAACACATCATTGGATAATAATATGTGGCATAAAGCACCATGTTCAAGTAGGGGATTACAGCGGGGTGCGGGAGAGTGGACCGCTGAAAAGAGATGAGGGAGGTGATGAAGACGGTGATGTTGATGAAGACGATCACCACGGCAATGGTTCCCGTGACGGCACTCCGGTGCCACTGAGAGAGAGGGGAAGAGAGGCTTCCCCTCCAGCTTGCTCCTCCATGGCCTCCCACCTAGATGGGGAGAGGTTCTCCCTCTGGTCGTTGGCCTCCATGGTGCGCGGAGGGGCGAGAGCCCCTCCGAGATTGGATCTCTCTCTCTATTTTCTTCTGTTTCTGCGCCCCTGTTTCTGGCCGAAAACCGTTTCTTATATTCCCCAAGATCAGTAACTCCGATTGGGCTGAAATTTTGAGGGGATTTTTATCTGGAAATTATTTTCCTTGCGGCGAAAGAAGGGCATCAACCGACCTACGAGGTGCCACAAGGTAACCCGGCGCGGCCAGGGGCGTGCCCTGTTGCCTTGTGGCCACATTGGGCACCGTCTTGCGTTGATTCTTCTTCCCAAAAATCACATATATTCCAAAATAAATCTCCGTAAATTTTTATCGCGTTTGGACTTCGTTTGGTATGGTTTTTCTGCGAAACAAAAAACAAGCAGAAAACATCAACTGGCACTGGGCACTAGGTCAATATGTTAGTCCATGAAAATCATATAAAAGTTATATAAATGTGCACCAAAACCATATAAAATTATTGCTAACATGGCATGAATACTTCATAAATTATAGATACGTTGGAGACGTATCAGCATCCCCAAGCTTAATTTCTGCTCGTCCTCGAGTAGGTAAATAGTAAAAGAAATAATTTATGAAGTGTGAATGCTAGCATAGTGCATAAGTTTGATCAATGATAATTTCAAACACCTTTTCTAGCATCGATATATATCATAAACAGTAGCTCATCTCATGAAGCTTCTCATGATCAAGTAGCAAGCTATTCACATATTTAAAGTATAGACCATAAAATTTCTTGAAAACTAACAAACTATGTTCTCAGTCATCAAACAATTACAATTCATCAAACTATTTTCAGGAAGGGTCTATGTAAGAGCTTTGTTTTAGCAAATTCCACATACTCAACTATCATTTAGTCTTCCATGATTGCTGACACTCAAAACATATTTTTAGAACAAACCGTTTCAGTCAAACACATAGGAAGATAGGGGCTTAATGTTTTGCCTCCCAACTTATTTATCTCAGGGATAATGTCAACAATAATAACTCATGATCACCTATATTCAACTGGATATATGTGCTTGGATCATTCCCTACCACATGATGCTTGCCAAGAGGGAAAAAATAAAACGGAATAGAGAGGAACACTAATGGCTCTTGCATAAAAGTAAATACAGAAAAGTAAAAGATAGGCCCTTCGCAGAGGGAAGCAGAGGTTGTCATGCGCTTTTTATTTTTGGATGTGCAAGCTCTTAATGGAAAGGAACGTCACTTTATATTGCCCCTTGTGATAGCAACCTTTATTATGCAGTCCGTCGCTTTTATTTCTTCACCATCACAAGTTCGTACAAAGCTTATTTTCCATTCCAATAAAAGATCATACATATTTATGAGCAATTTTTATTGCTTTTTTGCACTGATGACAACTTACTTGAAGGATCTTATTCAATCCATAGGTAGATATGGTGGACTCTCATGACAAGAAACTGGGTTTAAGGGTTTTTGGATACACAAGTAGTATCTCTACTTAGTACGAATTTTTGGCTAGCAAAAGATGCTAAGCAAGCACCACATGTTAGAAGATCCATGACAATATAACTTCTATGTGGATATAAACAAATATAACCCATTACGTTGTCTTACTTGTTCAACATCAACTACTTGATTAAGCTTGAAAATAATTAAGGGATTTCTATTTCTGTGCCCCACATTACTTAGTCCCCCTCAGTTTTGCCCAAGCACACTTATTTTGCTCACTTCCCCCCCCCCCACCGCGCCACCCACCCTCACCAATGCCCAAATGGGAGTTTGCCATTGGTCAAGGGAGTTGACTGTTAGCCGGTGCTGTTACTGGCGCGTGGGGCACACCGTGCCAGGTGGCGTTCTCACAATCGGTGGTATGCATGCATGAGTAGTTACATCGCGGTCACATCGGCGTTTTCACACACGGGGAGTACGCACCGCGTGATTTCCCATGCCAGGAGTTGTGTCGCCGGCGTGCCCGGCAGGCGTCTATTAATGCATTTTATAGCCGCGCGGGCCGCACCGTCGTGCACCCACTCCTGTCCCAATCCCCTCCCCTCCCGTCGCCGCCCCATAGCCTCCTCCGCCCTGCGCCTCCACCAAACCCTAGCCACCTCCACCGAACCCTAGCCACCTCCACCAAACCCTAGCCGCCTCCCCCTCCGCAGCCGCAACCATGGTCAGCCACGATGGTGGGAAGGGAAGAGGCCGCCGGGAGCGACATCGCGCGTATGTCATTCCCGGCCTGCCGCTCGCCCTACGGGTCGAGGAGGCGTCACTCCTCGCCCGCTGTGGCATCATGGTGCCGCCGGACACGCGCCTACCGGCCGGATGGCACCTGAGGGCTGGGGGGCTCTCGGTGGAGCCTGTCCCCACCGTTGGCATGCCGGCCATGTCGCGTGCAATACGCGAATTTTGGCAAAGCCTGCCGCCGGAGGAGCGGTCGAAGCAGCGCTACGCGACCAGCGACCCGCGATGGTCGGAGATCCTGGCGGCGGAGAACGCCGCCCGTATCCAATTCTACGACGACCGCCACCCACCGCCGTTGCCTCACAACATCGATGAGAGGTACGCCTTCTGGGAAGGGCGGACCTTCCCCGATGTCATGGTCGCGTGTCGCGTCCAGCTCGGCCTCGACGAGGGCGACCAAGTTTCGCCGCCGCGGGCCACCGCTCGCTCCATGACGCGGGCCACGCCCACATCTGCAGGAGGAGGCGCCGGTGCCAGCAGCAGCCGGGGCCTCCGCGTTCCTAAGCCAGAACCAGCGACGCCGGGGACGAGCTCCACCGAGCCGTTCCTGTGCATCCCAAAGCCCGAGCCGGGGACGAGCTCGCGCGCCCCCCTGGTCGTGCCCAAGCCGGAGCCGGGGACGAGCTCGCGCGGCCCTCTGCTCATGCCCAAGCCCAAGCCCGGGACGAGCCTGTGCGGCCCTCTGCTCGTGCCCAAGCCAGAGCCTGGGACGGGCTATGGCGGCCCCCTGATCCAGCCTAAGCCGAAGCCAGAGCCGCCGCTGCTGGCGGAGTACAGGGTGGTGGCCAGCGAGCCCGGCGACCCTGCAGACATGTCGGGGCTCCTCCAGGCGTTGCGTGAATCGACAAAGGGGCCGCAGTGCCACCCCGATGACCCGATGGACTCGCCGGGGCTGCGACAGGCGGTCGTCGCCTCGGTGGCTGACGTCACCATCAACCTCATCAGCAACGAGGACGAGAAGAAGGAGGAGGGCGATGATGAGAAGGAGGATGACGACGAGGTCTTCTTCGGCGGCGGCAGCG
Organism: Elymus sibiricus; assembly: GCA_039707655.1. Lineage (NCBI taxonomy): Eukaryota > Viridiplantae > Streptophyta > Magnoliopsida > Poales > Poaceae > Elymus > Elymus sibiricus. The sequence goes on from CM077674.1 coordinate 312,073,716, forward strand.
GCTCCGACGTGGACGAAGACGATCACTAGCTTTGTTTAGAGTTCATGTCTGTACAAATGATAAACTTTAAATGAAATTTGTGATGTTTGAATGTCCAATTTGAATGTCAGTAGCTATGCATGTTTGAATGTCCAATTTGTGCCTTCTTTGCTTGTGTGTGACAAGTGGTGAGACAAATTTAATTAAGATGGTAAAATAATTGGGTGTTTTCAATCAATTAGTGCCAAATTTGTGAAGGTTTTTTTTTAAACTTATTGTATTGCAAGTTTAATACTTTTCCCTCAAACTAGTGCACATAAGATGGCTCAATGCAAAGGCATTTGGATTTTTGAGCCTTTTTTCATTTTCTTTGGGTTTTTTTCAAATTGGGGTCAAACTTGCAGTGTTGACCATTCATACAAAATGATTTGTAATTCCTACTTTCCTTGTCCCAAGTTCATCCACCACCAATATTGGAGCATAAAATTATTTTTTGAAATTTTTAGGACCAAACTACGTCAGACTTGTAGTGCAAATTTGGGCCTTTTCTGATAATTCACTGAAACTCAACTAAATGTATGGAATATAGCAATATTACTCTGAAAATGCTGAAACTTGGTCAGTGGCCATCCAATGTGGCCTGCTCTTGATGAAAAATGAAATGGAACAAATTTCAAAATTATTTGAGGCACTTCCTTCACAAAAAAGTCATTTCTAGGGCTTAGAAAATGGAAAAAATATTTTTTATTACAAAATAATTGCAAATTCCTATGCAACATTGTCCACAATGGTAACACCACTAGTTGTGCCAAATTTGGGCATGTTATCATGGATTTCGACATGTATGTGGCCATTTCCATGTGCATATGCCTTGAAATCCACACAAGTCCACACTAGGTAGGCCATTTTGTGAAAGTTTTTTTTCAAACTTGTTGTATTGCAAGTTTAATATTTTTCCCTCAAACTAGTGCACATAAGATGGCTCAATGCAAAGGCATTTGAATTTTTTAGCCTTTTTTCATTTTCTTTGTTTTTTTCAAATTGGGGTCAAACTTGCAGTGTTGACCATTCATACAAAATGGTTTGGAATTCCTACTTTACGTGTCCCAAGTTCATCTACCACCAATATTGAAGCATAAAATGATTTTTTGAAATTTTTAGGACCAAACTACATCACACTTGTAGTGCAAATTTGGGCCTTTTCTGATAATTCACTAAAAACTCAACTAAATGTATGGAATATAGCAATATTACTCTAAAAATGCTGAAACTTGGTCAGTGGCCATCCAATGTGGTCTGCTTTTGATGAAAATGAAATGGAACAAATTTCAAAATTATTTGAGGCACTTCCTTCACAAAAAAAGTCATTTCTAGGGCTCAAAAAATGGAAAAAATATTTTTTATTACAAAATAATTGCAAATTCCTATGCAAAATTGTCCACAATGGTAACACCACTAGTTGTGCCAAATTTGGGCATGTTATCATGGATTTTGACATGTATGTGGTCATTTCCATGTGCATATGCCTTGAAATCCACGCAAGTCCATACTAGATAGGGTCCCTACTAGATAGGCCATTTTGTGAAGGTTTTTTTTTCAAACTTGTTGTATTGCAAGTTTAATATTTTTCCCTCAAACTAGTGCACATAAGATGGCTCAATGCAAAGGCATTTGAATTTTTGAGCCTTTTTTCAATTTCTTTATTTTTTTTAAATTGGGGTCAAACTTACAGTGTTGACCATTCATACAAAATGGTTTGGAATTCCTACTTTCCTCATCCCAAGTTCATCCACCACCAATATTGGAGCATAAAATGATTTTTTGAAATTTTCAGGACCAAACTACGTCACACTTGTAGTGCAAATTTGGGCCTTTTCTGATAATTCACTGAAACTCAACTAAATGTTTGGAATATAGCAATATTACTCTGAAATTGCTGAAACTTGGTTAGTGGCCATCCAATGTGGCCTGCTTTTGATGAAAAATGAAATGGAACAAATTTCAAAATTATTTGAGGCGCTTCATTCACAAAAAAGTCATTTCTAGGGCTCGAAAAATGGAAAATTTATTTTTTATTACAAAATAATTATAAATTCCTATGCAACATTGTCCACAATGGTAACACCACTAGTTGTGCCAAATTTGGGCATGTTATCATGGATTTTGAGCCTTTTTTCAATTTCTTTGTTCTGTTTTCAAAAATTACGTCACACTTGTAGTGCAAATTTGGGCCTCTCCTAATAATTCACTGAAACTCAACTACATGTATTGAATATACCAATATACAGGAGTAAACTAATTTGGTTGACTCAAGTGCATCCGCTACACCAAATGGTTTAATAAGCCACCTTTTTTCACGCATTCTACTCACAAACCACCGCGGACCAGCTGACAGATGGACCCGCCGTTGGTGTCCCACGCGCCAGTAACTACGCCCACCACCAACGACCGCCCAACCGCTGACAAAGGTGTCCCACAAGCCAGTATATGCGCCCACCGTTGACGACCGCGCAGCCACTGACATAGGTGTCCCACAAGCCAGTATACGCGCCCATCGTCGACGACCACACAGCCGCTGACAGAGGTGTCCCACAAGCCAGTATACGCGCCCACCATCGACGACCGCGTAGCCACTGACGGAGGTGTCCCACAAGCCAGTATACAAGCCCACCGACGACGACCACGCAGCCGCTGACAGAAGTGTCCCACAAGCCAGTATATGCGCCCACCATCGACGACCGCGCAACCGCTGACACAGGTGTCCCATAAGTCAGTATATGCGCCCACCTTCGACGACCGCGCAGCCGCTGACAGGGGTGTCCCACAAGTCAGTATATGCGCCCACCTTCGACGAGCGGGCAGCCATTGACAGGGGTGTCCCACGCGTCAGTAACCATGCCCCGTAACGGTCAAAGACTATGACCAGACGACAAACCCCCGTTTGGGCTTTTGTGAGGGTGGGCCGCGCGGTGGAGGGGAAAAGTGAGGACTGCCAAAGAGTGTGGGCAAAACTGAGGAGGACTAAGCGATGAGGGGCACAGAAATAGAAATCCCAATAATTAATGGGGGCTCACAATCATAGAAGATGTCCACGATAGTATATTTATATGTGAAACCTCTCTTCCTTCAATATTCTTTCATGAATTGTTCAAGTGACCAATGCTATGTTTGTCAACTTTCAATAAATTTTACCACTTATACCTCTTATTCGTGAAGTCATTACTCCCCATGGGACAAGCATATGAGACATATATAATTTCAGATTTTTGATATTCAATTCATTCAACAATTCACTCTTAGGATATAAGTGAAGCACAAGAGTGAATGACAAACTACTCCAAAAGATATAAGTGAAGATCAATGAGTAGTCAAACAATTAAGTAGCTATCCAAGTATTTTATTCAAACAGCAAACAAAACAAAAAGACGCTCCAAGCAAAACACATATCATGTGACGAATAAAAATATAGCTCCAAGTGAGGTATACCGATAGATTGAACATGAAAGAGGGGATGCCTTCCGGGGCATCCGCAAGCTTAGACGCTTGAGTCTTATTTGAATATTACCTTGGGGTTCCATGGGCATCCCCAAGCTTAGGTTCTTGCCACTCCTTATTCTCCTTCTATCGTCTTCTCACCCGAAACTTGAAAACTTCAATCACACAAAACTTAACGAAACTCGTGAGATAGGTTAGTATGATAAAAATAAATCATCCACTGAGGTACTGCCAAGACAAGATTCATAATTGTTCTCACATAAGGCCTACTATAATCTATCATTTCTACAATTTATATTGACCAATATAATTCATAGAAACTATAAAACAAGCAAACTATGCGTTGAAAACAGAATCTGTCAAAAACAGAACAGTATGTAATGATATGAACAAACACCGTAATTACGTAACTCCAAAATTCTGAAAAATTTGGACAACGTAGGAAATTTGTATATCAATCATGTGTAAAAATTTCAGAATTTTATCACATCCCAGTGAATTATAGTAATTCCAACACTGGGCGCAAAAGTTTCTGTTTTTGCACTGAATCAATTCAACTAGTATCCACACTATCCCAAAAGCTTTACTTGGCACATTATTGAAACTAGCGGGTTCACCTGCGCATTTGCGCGGCTAGATATTTATTATTTACTATTTTTGTATTTTATACAACCATTTGTTGGCATTAAGTATTTGTTTTTCTGTGTCGTGAAACCAATATATTGTACCCTAAATGTTGATTAGCTGCATGCCACAAAAATTTGGTTCGAAAATTGTGTGCCTTAGATTATATCACGATAATTGCAAAATTGAAATTTAAATATCATATTTTTGGAAGAAAAGCATAGTTATAGTAATGATTTTATACTGTCATGATGTATACATCGAGGGCTACTTCAATGTAGTTACATTGCTTTAATAAATGTACATTGTTTTTTGGCCTATTTGCACTTCTCCAGGCCTCTTTAGCCATGAAGCTATGAGATTCTCATAGAGTGGCATGTCTCATCAGTAACTATTACTATGAAACAATTGTAGTTTGTAGACTTGGGTCACTTGCCTTTCTTCTGTTTGTCTATTTTTTCTGTCTTCAATCGGTACATCAAACCCAGTTTTACGATATTACTTTGTTTGATTCTCCAAACCCCAAGTCCTATGACATTGAAGTAGGTCCGCGGTGATTATGGTTTGGTTACACTTGTATAGCGAGGTGGAGTTCTTCTTATTAAAAAACTTGATTGATTGATATTATACTATGTATCCCATTGCGATATCAATAATTTTATAAAACATATGATTTCATGCGCATATTTTATTGCTCCATTATTTGCAAATGGCCATTACTGAGCAGCAAGCCTTCTAGCCTTTTTGTCTTCGAGTATGTATGTCTGGTAGTCTACAGTTCGACATTGATGCTGCCAACCAGCCACTTCTATAACACCCCGAGCCATGGCAATGATAGATGTTGGGAAACAGTTATATATTGGTGGCCTAGTATTTTACATTTAATCAGTCAACACCGCTATACCTCGCAAAAAGAAAAACCACTCTACTTGACATCTATACCATACTATATCTTAGACACTCACGCAGTTGTGCATAGGTATATTCAGCCCATGACTCATGCCGCTTTCGAAAGTAATTCATGTGCATATGTTTCATTAGTTTTAAATTTTTATCTTCTATGTCGTACAGTTGTTTTGTTTGCTTTTATTGAGTGGCATCGACAACCTGGTTTGTGGGAATATTTGATTCGTAGAGTTTATTATTTAAATTTTAAATCTTGGTATTTTTAATAATTATACCTAAATTTCCATGCGACTCAAATCTGTAACAAATATTTTTTTTCTATATTGCACCAATAAAAAATCAATGAATTTTGAGTGGGACGATACTATAATGCATTTTTTGTCTATACCTATATGCTTAATTTTGCGAGTTAAAGATCGCAATTATTCAAAAAAGTTATATGTAATAGTAAGTACGTGTATGGTTGGAGATTGAACCCATGTCTTCACAGGGACTTCTTTTTTTCCTCGACGGGAGCGAACGTACTTTTTTTACATGACGTACGTGTATGGTTGAAGATTTTTTTTTGAACATAGTACAGACGCAAGCGCTCATACATACGCGCATACACTCACCCCTATGAACGCACACACGCACACCCTACCCCTATGAGCACCTTCGAGAGACTGAGCCGGCATATCATCTTGAGATTTACGAAGTCACCGTAGGCGCTTTGTCGTCGACGGGAACGTCTCCTCTCACTGAAAACGCATCGCCGGAAATCGTGAAATAAATCCAGGAATAATGCGAGCACCAGGACTTGAACCCTGGTGGGCTGGGATTACCACTGTCCCTCTAACCATCCAACCACAGGTTGGTTCGCAGTGTATGGTTGGAGATTGAACCAATACCAGGGACGGCGTACTCTTTTTTGTTGACATGACGTGCTGTTTTTATAGCATACATAGATGCAGCTATAGTGGCCCAGTCTGACGAACTGTGCTAAAGAGAAGTTCAGGCCAGAACTTCTATTGATTTTTTTGGGATACAACTTCTTTTGATTAGCACGTACACCGTGGAGTCCTTTTTTTTGCGGGTGGTGGAGTCCTTCAAATTGATTTACTGCGGTCCACAATGATCATACTGGATCATGTCTCTTAGTTGACATCAACACATCAATTCTAGTCGGAGTCAACCTTCATTTTTTTTGGAAACAGATTCATATCTACACGTGACTTTTTTAGGAAAAGGCATATGAGTTAGACGAACGTGTTGACCTTATTCTTATGTCACGTGTCAAGCCTTTTGCACATTCACCTTATAATATTTGCATGTAACGGTACAACATTTTTTTCCGTGGGGAGCTGCGTTAATCTAGTCCGTTCATATTTCTTAACTTTTGAGCGGTCAATCTCTGTCGTTACTTTTCTATCATTTTAAGTATATAATAGATAGATAGATAAAAGGTACAAAACATGATTACTACAGTAGATTAAACATGTGAGCACACGAAAACAGTAAGGATAAATATTGGGTTGTCTCCGTACAAGAACTTTTCTTTAAAGCTTTTTAGCTAAGCATTGATATTTTAATGATACTCACTTAAAGATAAGAGAATTAAGTAGCATAGGAAGGCATAACAAGTGCAAATTCAAAAATTTCAACACATGGAGAGGGAACTTGGTATTATTGAGAGGATATTCATAATTATGACAAATTTAGTATGAATAGTTATTACTACTTTAAGTACCATCATAATAATTATCATAAGTAGCAACTTTGTTCTCATTGTAATCAATTGAAATTTCTTCCAAAATAGTGGAATCATCACTAGATAAAATTATGACCTCTCCAAATCCACCTTTTTCATTATTCTAATAAGATTCAACAACCTCCAAAATAGTGGGATCATTGCTACATAAAGTTGACACTCTTCCAAACCCACTTTCGATGATAATTTTATTCATACTCTAAAAGATATAAGTGAAGTTCATAGAGCATTCTACAATGAATATAGAGAGACCAATATCTAAGCTCAAAATATATAAGTGAAGCACACGAAACATTCTATAAAGCCATACTCAAAGGATTTAAGTGAAGCACAAAGAGCATTCTATAAAGTCATACTCAAAAGATTTAAGTGAAGCGCATGAAGCATTCTATAAATCAACCAAGAACCATAAGAAATCATACCCAACAAGCATGGTGCATAAAAGAAAATAAAAAAATAAACACAAAAGACACTCCAAGAATTTACGCATATCATGCGAACAAAACAAAAGCCGATACATACCAATAATTGTTGAAGAAGAAAGATGGGATGCCTTCCGGGTCATACCCGAGCTTAGACGCTTGAGTCTCCTTGAATATTTACTTGGGGTGCCTTGGGCATCCCCAAGGTTGAACTATTGCCTCACCTTATTCTTCTCATATCGATACCTCCTCGATTTTCGAACACTTCATCCACACAAAATTTAACCAAACTTTTTATTAGAGGGGTTAGTACATATAACATCAAATCCCATCATGTCCTGCTGTAACATTATTGTATAATTATAATAAAAAATTACCCAATGTATGCTATCACAATTCTATGGCTCCCAAGTCAATGGGGCTCAACAAGATTTCAAACATAAGCAAATAAAAAAACTATAACAGCAATCTGTGGAAACAAGATAGTCTGTAAAGATGCAGATGGTACATATACTTCTGTAACTCAACAAATTCTGAAAAATCAGGACTAAATAAAAAATTTGCATAGCAGTACTGTGTAAAAATTTCAGAATTTTTGCACGTTCCAGTAAAATATGTAAATTCAAATACTACAGCAAAAGTTTCTGTTTTTGCACTGCACACACCAAACAAGCAATTTAAACATCCTAAAGGTAAATCTCGGCACAATATCTTTATAATACAATGGATTTGTACAATGGGATAATTATTTTTGTTGAAAAGTTTCTGTCTCACAAAGTTCAAGGCTAGCCCCCACTTCCACATTGCTCATCTGTCTCACTTTCACTTTTCTTTTTGTAAAAGATTTAAGTTCCCCTCCATATATTTTTTGTTTTTAAACCTTTTTTAAAAGCACACAACAGAATAAAATGACTCTCTAAAACTTCCGGGTTGTCTCCCAGGCAGTGCTTTCTTTAAAGCCATTAAGCTAGGCATAAGAGGCAAGTATTTTTTTTTGCATTTTTTAATTTTTTTTTGTTTTTTCACCCACAACTAAAGAAAGAAAACAAGAAAGCAAAAACAAAAGGAAAAAAATCTACTTAGTGATGAAAGCAAACAAGCATACACGAAAATATTAACCCCACGCTATTGTTCCCCGGCATCGGCACCAGAAAAGAGCTTGATAATCCCCAAGTGCAAGGAATCACCGTAGCACTTTCCAAAGATGGAAGTGGTAAGGATGGAGTGTCGAACCCACAAGGAGCTAAAGGTAAGATCAATATTCTCTCAAGTCCTATCTGCCTCTGATACGACTCTACGTACACCGAGCGTTTGCTTTTATCTAGAAACGAGAAATAAGACTACGTTGTGAGTATAAAGAAGATAGCTTTGCATGATATCGGAGAACTAAAACATAAAAATAGGTGCTGCCTAAATAAAGTTAGAATATATTACAAATGGCGAGTGTGGAATAATTGATAACAGGATCGGTAATCATTGTTGCAATTTTATATGAGGGAGAGGCATGAGCTAACATACTTTCCGTACTTTGATCATATGATCTTATGATTGGACCTCTAGAAAGCATCTGCAACTACTAGAAATTGGTAAACCTAACCATAGCATTAAGTATCAAGTCCCCTTTACTCCCATACGCAACAACCCCCTTACTCGGGTGTAAGCTTCTGTCACTCTAGCCACCCACTATAAGCGAATCATGAACATATTGCAAAACCCTACAGCGGGAATCCCCCTCGTGTACGTGGCATGAAAGGCACCATAGGATAGCACCAAAATAAAACATACAACTCAAACCAATCAAGATCATCAATCAACCCAAAGGGCAAAAGAAATCTACTCAAACATCATAGGATGGCAACACATCATTGGATAATAATATGTGGCATAAAGCACCATGTTCAAGTAAGGGATTACAGCGGGGTGCGGGAGAGTGGACCGCTGAAAAGAGATGAGGGAGGTGATGAAGACGGTGATGTTGATGAAGACGATCACCGCGGCGATGGTTCCCCCGGCGGCACTCCAGCGCCATCGAGGGAGAGGGGAAGAGAGGCTCCCCCTCCGGCTTTCTCCTCCATGGCCTCCCCCCTAGATGGGGAGAGGTTCTCCCTCTGGTCCTTGGCCTCCATGGTGCTCGGAGGGGCGAGAGCCCCTCCAAGATTGGATCTCTCTCTCTCTCTCTCTCTCTCTCTCTCTCTCTGTGTGTGTGTGTGTGTGTGTGTGTGTGTGTGTGTGTGTGTGTGTGTTTTCTTCTTTTTCTGCGTCCCTGTTTCTGGCCGAAACCCATTTCTTATATTCCTGGAGATCCGTAACTCTGATTGAGCTGAAATTTTGAGGGGATTTTTATCTGGAAATTATCTTTCTTGCGGCGAAAGAAGGGCATCAACCGACCTACGAGGTGCCCATAAGGCAACCTGGTGCGGCCAAGGGGGCCGCGCCCTATTTCCTTGTGGCCACCTCGGGCACCGTCTTGCGTTGATTCTTCTTCCCAAAAATCACATATATTCCAAAATAAATCTCCGTAAGTTTTTATCGCGTTTGGACATTGTTTGGTATGGTTTTTCTGCGAAACAAAAAATAAGCAGAAAACAACAACTGGCACTAGGTCAATATGTTAGTCCATGAAAATCATATAAAACTCATATAAATGTGCACCAAAACCATATAAAATTATTGCTAACATGGCATGAATACTTCATAAATTATAGATACGTTGGAGACGTATCAAGGACACATTGTCATGGCCCACTTCTGAACCAACATGGTGGTCCTTGACCAGCCCACCAAGGCGGGAGACGACATGGTGAGACGCCCCCAGTCTGGGACACTGTCAATTGCCCCCTGAACCGGTCTTCAAGTCTAGATGCATCTCGGTCTTTCCGAGGAGATCTTCGTCTTTAGTCATCGGTCTTGAAAACTGGTTCATCCTCCGAAGTCAAATCTTGGTTCATCAGATTAGATCCGAGGTGCTTGAGACAATCTCGGGTTTTGATAAGTGCTACTCACATAGGAGTTCTTGGATTCCCCGAAGAGGAAAGGTGATGTAGCACAGCAGCAGAAAGTATTTCCCTCAGTTAAGAACCAAGGTTTATCAAACCAGTAGTAGGCAGCAAGCTAACAACTTAAGCAGCACCTGCACACAAACAAATAAAATTGATTGCACCCAACAATAGCAAGGAGATTGTCAATCCCCTTGTTCTTGCTAGTTACAAGATCAGAAGCAAATATATAGTGATAGGGAAAATGACAGAAAGTAAACGAGCAAATTGTAGGAGCTTTTGTATTAATGGAGAATAGACCCGGGGGCCATAGGTTCACTAGTGGCATCTCTCTCGGAAGTAGGTAATGACATGGTAGACAAATTACTGTTGGGCAATTGACAAAATAGCGCAAATTATAATTATGATCATTCATGGCATAATCTCACATAGGCATTACGTCCATGATATAGACCGTTAAACTTACTGATGTCTACAACTATTACTACATCCCAATATTGTTATCCAGCATGCATATGAAAGTATTAAGTTCATAAGAAATAGAGTAACGCAATAAGCAAGATGAAATAATGTAGACAGAAAAGAACCTAGCAATAAGATTAATCCCTGTCGTTTTATCCTTTGTAGCAACAATACAATACGTGCCTTCGTCCTTTTTGTCACTGGACAAGATCACCGCAAGATTGAACAAACTACTATGCATCACCTCCTCTGAAAAAGTAATCATCTATCTTGCCCAAACAAGATTCATAGATCGGAAAGCATACATAGCTATAAAATTATGCAGCAAAGAAACTTCAAGAGATTCATACAAATTCAATGAACAATCTGATCATAAATCCACAATTCATCAGATCCCAACAAACACACCGCAAAAGTTTACATCGGATTAATCTTAGAGAAGATCATTGTATTGAAGATCAAAAGAGAGAGAGAGAAAGCCATCTAGCTACTACTATGGACCCGTAGGTCCTAATGGAACTACTCACACAACATCATGGAGGCAGCAAGGTTGATGAAGATGGCCTCCCCAATGGTTTCCCCCTGGCAGAGCACCGAAACAGGGCTCCAGATGGGATCGCTTCAGAACAAAGGCTTGTAGCTGCGATAAAATTCTTTCGGGTTCGCTTCTGAGGGTTTCGGGATATTACGGAATTTATAGGCTTGGAATTAGGTCAAATAGAGCTATAGGGGCCCCACAAGCCTGCATGGCGCGGCCTAGGGGGTGCCGCCTGGGCATGTGGGCCCCACAACCCCCCTCTGATGGCCTCCCGAAGCTTCTGGTGTTTCTTATTTTCCATAAAAAATCCTTGTAATTTTCCTTATGTTTGGAATTTCCTAGATATGGATATTATGCGAAACCAAAAACATGCAAAAAAAGGAACTGACACTAGGCACTAAATTAATAGGTTAGTCCAGTAAAAATAATATTAAATGATATAAAAAGCATACAAAAGTGATACATAATAACATTTAACAATCAAAAATTGTAGATACGTTGGAGACGTATCAGCATCCCCAAGCTTAATTCCTACTCGTCCTCGAGTGGGTAAATGATACACAAAAGATTTTTTTATGGTGAATGCTACCTAACATGTCCTTGATCAATTGATGCAATCATGGTATGTATATTGGGATATGAATGATTCAAGGCAATAGTCTATCAATTTGACATTGAAATAATAATACATGAACATGCAAGCACACAATTATTGACTTTCAAAATAAAAATGCTAAAGAATGTGATCCCTACACACTTAATCACGATAAGCATTGCATGCTCAGTCTTCCTAGCATAGAGATATCAAATCATGAACAACCCCGGTGCCAAACCAAGCAATTAGATCATACTTTTTCTTGCTTCAGCTTTTTCAACTTTCACACAATACTTGAGCGTGAGCCATGGACTAGCACTTTGGATGGCAAAGAGAATAATGATGGGGATTTATAAGAAGACAAAAAATAAGAAAGTCTCACATAAACGAGGCTTCATCGTTAGACAAGAAGAAGTCTTACAATCGATGTTTATGCGAGGAGTAGGGATTGCCATGCAACAGATGCACTAAAGCTAAGTGTATGAAAGCTCTCTATATGAAGCTAAGTGGGTGTGCATCCAACTTGCTTGCTCATGAAGACCTCGAGCATTTTCAGGAAACTCGTCATCGGAACACACAAGCAAAGTTCTAATAATGTAAAAATCCCACTCGCATATGAAAATGAAAATCATGAAGACTCTCTATATGAAATACATGCTGCTACTTTGAAGCACAAGTGTGGTAAGAGGATAGTAGTGTGCCCCCCTCTCTTTTTCTCTCATTTTTTCTTTTCTCTTTTTTTCCATTTTTTGATTGGCCTCATGGACCTCATCCCCTCTTTTTCGACGAATCATAAGTCTCCTACAACTTATATACTCACAGGTAGGGGCACACTCCAATAATGCATGACACTTTATTTTACTTACAACTCAAAACATAAACAATATGATGATTGTATATGAATGCCTCTGGTAGTGTACCAGGATGTGCAATGATCTAGAGTAACATGTATTATAATGATGAACGGTGGCTTTGCCAAAAATATCATGTCAGCTCTATAAGATCATGCAAATAAAAATGACAATGAATGCTCAAGTCAAATGAATAGTAACAATGGAAGTTGCATGATAATATATCACGGAATGGCTATGAAAATGCCATAATAGGTAGGTATGTTGTCTATTTTGAGGAAGATATAATGAGGCTTATGTGTGATAGAGCGTATCATCTCACAGAGTTGGATGCACCTGCGAAGTTTTCACCATGTCTTGAGGTGAGAGTGGGCAATGCATGGTACAGAAGAAGCTAGCAAAATATGGATAGGTGGAAGTGCTTTTAGACCAAAAACTCACATTAATCATAAAGAACTCAAATACTTATTGCAAAAAATTAGTAGCCCTCAAAGAAAAGCATAACTTTCGTGCCACTAGGGAGGAGGTTGGTAGCAGTTAACCATCGCTAGCCCCCGATCCAAACAACACAAAGGATGTCAATCAAAGATAAATAACACTCCGACTTCTTCGCTAATACCAGAGGCTACCACTTTCATGCATAAAGACTCACAAACCTTAACACCAATATTAATACTCAACTATAATCATTTACAAACACACTCATATATTACTACCTCAATTTCACAAAACTATTGCAAGGAATTGAACCTATCATATTCAATGATCTAGAAGTCCATGCAAGTTTTTATTATACCACGGTTGTATACCTATTGTTTTTGGACCAAACATATAATTCATGTAAATTACCACTTTCGATTCAACTCTCAAAAAGATTTAAGTGAAGCAAGAGAGTGCAAATAATTTCTACAAAACATATCACCATGCTCAATCAAGTATAAGTGAAGTACAAGAGCAATTGCCTCAACCCAAATAGATATAAGTGAAGAACAAATGAGCATTCTATAAAGATAAGATGCATGTGTGTCTCTCATAATAGGTGTGATCAGGAAACAATGATTGCAAAGACCAGCACACAAAACCAAAATAAAACAAATGATGCCCCAAGCAAAACTCATATCATGTGAAGAATTAAAATATAGCTCCAACTGATGTTACCGATAATGTTGAAGATGAAAGAGGGGATGCCAACCGGGGCATCCCCAAGCTTAGATGCTTGAGTCTTCCTTAGATATTTCCTTGGGGTTCCTTTGGCATCCCCAAGCTTGAATTCTTGCCGCTCCTTATTCTTCTCATATCTTTGTCTCACCCAAAACTTGAAAAGTTCAATCACACAAAACTTAACGGGACTTCATGAGATAGGTTAGTATAATAAAAATAAACCATTCACTTTGGTACTTTCAAGACAAGATTCATAATTGTTCCCATATAATGTCTACTATATTCTATCATCTCCACAATTTACACCATCAAATATATGCCATGGAAACTTCAAAACAAGCAAACAGAGAAAACTAGACAGAATCTGTCAAAAGGAGAACAATACATAAAGATCTAATTAATCATTATACTTTTGTAACTCCGAAAATTCTAAAATTTATGAAAACATAGACAAATAGTATAGCAGCAGCGTGTAAACATTTCAGCATTTTACCACGTTCCACTACGGAAAGAAAATTCATATACTCGATGCAAAAGTTTCTGTTTCTGCACAGAACCAAATAAACAAGCATCCACATCGCCCTAAAGGTTTAACTTGGCACAAAAACAAAATAAAAGATACAAACACAATTACTACAGTAGCAATAATCATGTTGCCACACTGAAAATAAAATAAAATAAAGTATAACTATTGGGTTGCCTCCCAACAAGCTCTTTCCTTATAGTCATTAAGGTAGGCTTAAGATTTTAGTGATGCTCACATGAAAGACAAGAATTAAAGCACCAAGAGAGCATCATATAGTATGTAACAAGCGCATTTAAGTCAAACCCACTTCCTATGCATAGGCATCTTATGAGTAAACAAATTATTATGGCAAGCAATATTTAGCATATGCAAGGAAGAAGAACGGAACATTGACAAACTTAACATAAAGAGAGGTAATTTAGTAACATGAAGGTTTCTGTAACCATATTTGCCTCTCTCAAAATAATTACATGTTGGATCATAATCGAATTCAACAATATAGCTATCACATAACATATTCGCTTTATGATCCACACGCATGTAGATTTTATAATCTACCAAGATGGTGGGATTAACATCAACTAAAGTCATGACCTCTTCAAACCCACTTTTATCAAAAAAATCATAAGATTGAATGTTCTCCAAAGTAGTGGGATTCTTTTTACCCAAAGTTGACACTCTTCCAAACCCACTTTCAATAGTATTGCACACATTATTATCAATAATAGATTCATCATGAAGCTCAAATAAATTTTCAAGATCACAAGAAGTATCATAATTATCTCCCCAATCATGATCATCGTAGTAAGTAGTAGGCATAACAAAATCATCATCAATAGTGCCTACATACATAGTGTTGGGGATATTCGCTGAGGTTGAGACTCGGCAAGAGCATGACCCGACCCTAAGCCTTAAGACAAAGTGGGTCACCCCATTGACGGGTCAACTTGAAGATAAACGGTGATGGGCTGGAGGCCCAAGGTGAGACCCGGCAGGTGGCCGGCTCTCATTGACCTGACAGGCCGACTCATGTAGAAGGCCCAGGTGGAGAAAGCTTCCTATCTTGGAAGGGAAGATGGATAAGAGTTAGAGTAGGATACAGGTTGACAGTACGATCCGGAATCTTCTGTAAAACCAGGGACTCGACCTATTATATAAAGGGGAGCCCCTGGGACGAAAAGACTAAGTTACAATCTCTCGAAAGCTAGGTTAGCGAATCCGCACCCTTGTAATCGAGATCCACAACAATATCAATCAAGCAGGAGTAGGCTTTTACCTCCACCGTGAGGGAACAAACCTGGGTAAATCCGCATCTCTCGTTTCCGGTCAACCCCGTTCAAGCTTCCACATAGTTGCGATGGCCTCACCATTAAGTCCTTTCACGAGGACATCTGCCGTGACAAAACCACGATAGTTGGCACGCACCGTGGGGCCAGCTCACGGTGGAGTTGAGTTCTTGGCAGGAGCTCTCCCAGGGATTGAGAGGTACGCGATCAGCCAGATGACAAAGAGCCGGCGCGGAAAGTTGTACATCGATGACGTAGGCTGGGGCCCCGAGGCCGACTCAATCGAGTCAGGATACTGGGTCCCCTTCGGCAAGATCCATGTCTTCATCGGCGCAATTGGCGAGTCTGGTCCCGAGCCGGACATCTTCTCCGATAATGTCGAGTCGGCTCGCCGTACCAGACCCGACCCGGTGAGAGCCAGCCGGAGGCATGTTTTCGTAGGTTTCACTCAGGGGGTGGACCTGGTGGATGATTCCATGTCTGGTGACGACACGCTCGTCTACTCTGATGGCGAGTCCTCGGTTGGAGAGACCGAGTCAATCCTTCCACTTCCTGATGGCAAGTTGGGAGGCTACTCAGATGAAGTTTTCCCCAAAACCCCTGAGCCAACTTGTTTTGCCGCAGTCTACATGGCTGGGAACTAGAACCAGCTTCGTGACCCGGCCGATCCTGTGTCAGGTCAGAACCTCAATCCTACCGGTTCAGCGGCTGCCGGCTCTTAGAAGACCGAGGCGCAGGCGCTCTCTGAGACGATGACTACTCTTGGGACTCTTTTGTCGGAGCCTGTAACTGCTGAGAACGCTGAAGCGCGCAACGTAGAGATTACGAAGTGTCGTGAGCAATTGGCCAAGATCCAGGAGGATATCAATGCAGAGAATGCACGCTTGGCGGAAACACAGGCTCGTATCATCAATGAAACAAAGCGCCTGAATGCTGAAGCTCTTCATCTCAGTTTTTGCCAGAACGAGTCTGAGGCAATACACCAGAGGAGACATCAGAGCCGGCTTCCTGTCAGCCTTGAATCAACTCAGTTGTTTGGCACGCCGCATGACTCGTTAGCTCCGGCAAACCCGGGGGCTGGCCTGGCATCTCCGGGCGCAATCCCTATCATACCTCAGTTGACTCGGACCGTGCCTCCTAGCGCAACACCACTGCAGCCGCCGGCTCAGCAGTAGCCTCCGGCTCACCAGCAGTAGCCGGCTCAGCAACAGCAACAGTCACCGGTCCAGTACCCGCCTCGTCGTTTCCAAACGCCAGTTGGACATTGTTCCAATCCAGTCGACAATGTGCTGGCAGCAACTCACAACTTGGCTGCTGATACATCTCCAACGTATCTATAATTTTTGATTGTTCCATGCTATTATAGTATCAATCTTGGATGTTTTATATGCCATTATATATCATTTTTTGGGACTAACCTATTAACCCAGTGCCCAGTGCCAGTTGCTGTTTTCTGCTTGTTTTTGACTTTTTAGAAAATCATTATCAAAAAGTGTTGAAACGAGAAAAAAACTTTGGATTAATTTTTTCTGGACCAGAAGAGACACAGGAAGCATCGGGAGAAGACCAGAAGAGCCACGAGGAGGCGACAAGCCTGGAGGGTGCGCCCCCCAGGCTTGTGGGCCCCTCGTGGAACCTCTTGACCTAATTCCTTCGCTATAAATTCACAAATATTCCCAAACCAACAGAGAGACAGAAGAGAAAACCTTTCCGCCGCTGCAAGCCTTTGTTCTTCCGCGATCCCATCTGGAGGCCTTTTCGGTACTCTGCCGGAGGGGGAATCGATCACGGAGGGCTTCTACATCAACCTTGTTGCCCTTCTGATGATGTGTGAGTAGTTTACCACAGACCTATGGGTCCATAGCTAGTAGCTAGATGGCTTCTTCTCTCTCTTTGATCTTCAATACCATGTTCTCCTCGATGTTCTTGGAGTTCTACCCGATGTAATCTTCTTTTGCAGTGTGTTTGTTGGGATCCGATGAATTGTGAGTTTATGATCAGATTATTCATGAGAAATATTTGAGTCTTCTCTGAACTCTTTTATGCATGATTGTTATAGCTTTGTATTTCTCTCCGATCTATCGATTTGGTTTGGCCTACTAGATTGATTTATCTTGCAATGGGATAGGTGCTTTGTGATGGGTTCAATCTTGCGATGCTCAATCCCAGTGACAGAAGGGGACACGACACGTATTTGTATTGTTGCCATTAAGGATAAAAAGATGGGGTTTAATCATATTGCTTGAGTTTACTTTGTCTACATCATGTCATCTTGCTTAAGGCGTTACTCTGTTCCGTACTTAATACCCTAGATGCATCCTGGATAGCGGTCGATGTGTGGAGTAATAGTAGCAGATGCAGGCAGGAGTCAGTCTACTTGTCTCGGACGTGATGCCTAAATACATGATCATTGCCATGAATCCATCATAATTATTTGCTTTTCTACCAATTGCCCAACAGTAATTTGTTTACCCACCGTATGCTATGTGTTCGAGAGAGAAGCCTCTAGTGAAAACTATGGCCCCAGGTCTACCTTATCATATATTAAAAACCAAAAAATACCTTGCTGCAATTTATTTACTTTTATTTTAATAAGTATTTTAGTTTATCCATTTATCTCTATAAGATTTAATCCTTGCAAATAACCGCTAGGAGGATTGACAACCCTCTTATCTGCGTTGGGTGCAAGTGTTTGCTCTTGTGTGTGCAGGTGCGCTTAACATAATTTTGCTTGGTTCTCCTACTAGATTGATAACCGGGGTTCTTAACTGAGGGAAATACTTATCTCTACTGTACTGCATCATCCTCTCCTCTTTGGGGAAATACCAACGCAGACTACAAGTAGCAGGAAGAATTTCTGGAGCCGTTGCCGGGGAGACATCATCAAAATTACCAAGTACCTTCGCACAAACTATCATCCACTTGCATTTATTTTATTTGCCTTTTATTTGCATTTGCCTCTCATTTTCATCTCCCCCACTTCTAATTTTTTTTACAAAAACACAAAAATATTTTTATATTGCTCGTTTGCTAGTTTGCTTGAAATTATTATCATGTCTGAATTTGAGAAAGTTGTGATTGAAAGTGCTAGTGAGGATAGTGGTAATGAATCTCTTGGGGATAAAGCACACTCTTTTGATCTTAATCATGACCCTCCGGAGACTAACTCCCACACTAATTTTAAAACTAAAGTCTATCATGTGGGAAGTGGTAATATTATTGGGAAAAATATTATTCAGGAGTTGTTTAATTGTGTGGCAGTTATACCAATAATTAATGGATCCATTCTTGATAAAACAAATTGTTATGTGGATGCTATTGCAATGTTTGTGGTTAAATTAGAAAGAATTTTTTTACATATCCACCCCGCCTTACAAAAGATATTTTATGAACTTCCCAACATCCATGATTCTAGGGCTAAGAAAATTGCCACTATAATCCTTATGCATGAATTTGATTACATAATCCGAGAAGCTAGGGATATTTTTTCCTTTTACAAAATTAATTTTGAGCGTCCTCCTATAGAGGAGATTCTTCATGATAAAGATACTATTCGTAGGTTGGAATCTAAATATTATTTTGCTTATGGTAAAAATATTAGAAGGAGAGTTCCATACGCCAAAATAATTAAAACTATGTACCACCATGCTTGTGATAAATTTGAGTGGGTTACTAAAGGAATTGATGAGGGATTTAGTGAAGAATGGTTCGAGGGTACGGCTAGAGATCCTATTGATGATGAGATCCATGTTTTATATGAGGACGTTTATGGTGATGATCCTGAGTTTGAAGTTATGAATGTTAAGGTTACTAGTCAAAGCCCTTTCAATTACCTAAGCTCACCCACTAGAAAAGAAGAGCATGAGAGTAGAGAATTAATGAGAAACGTTTAGGAAGATTTAATCAAAAAGGAATTGGGAATGAAGGATGACAACACTTGAAACTATGCATTATCCCAAGCTAGGGGCATAAAACAATAGCGCTTGTTGGGAGGCAACCCAATGAATAAAATAAATTTTTTATTTTACCTTCTGTTCTTGAGTGTTTACACAATTATAGCCTCTGTTATGATTGTATTTTTATGTTTTAATTAGTGTTTGTGCCAAGTAATGCCTTTGGGATGATTTGGAAGATAGTATGATAGATGTTGTTTGAAAACAGAAACTTTTGCGTCCGGTGCTGGATTTTTTTTTTCTCTGGAGTGTCAGAACCTTATGAATTTTTTACACAGTATTGAGATATGAATTTCCCACGTTGTGCTCATTTTTCAGAATTTTTGGAGTTACAGAAGTATGACGTTAATTCAGATCTTTACAGACTGTTCTGTTTTAGACAGATTCTGTTTTTTGTTGCATAGTTTGCTTATTTTGATGAATCTATGGATCGTATCGGGGGGAATGAGTCATGGAGAAGTTGGAGTACAGTAGTATTATGCCAATATTAAATTTGAATCAATTTACAACAGTACCTAAAGTTTAAGATTTGTTTGTTATACTAACGGATCTCACGAGGTTTCTGTTGAGTTTTGTGTGCTGAAGTTTTCAAGTTTTGGGTGAGACTACGATGGTTAGAGGAATAAGGAGCGGCAAGAGCCTAAGCTTGGGGATGCCCAAGGCACCCCAAGGTAATATTCAAGGAAGACTCAAGCATCTAATCTTGGGGATGCCCCGGAAGGCATCCCCTCTTTCGTCTACAATCTATCGGTAACTCACTTGGAGCTATATTTTTATTCATCACATGATATGTGTTTTACTTGGAGCGTCTTGTGATATAGTTTGTTTGCTTTTTAGTTTGTCACAATCATCTTTGCTGAACACACCTTTTTGAGAGGAACACACATTATTCGTGATTTGTTAGAATACTCTATGTGCTTCACTTATATCTTTTGAGCTAGGCAGTTGCTCTAGTGCTTCACTTATATCTTTTAGAGCACGGCGGTGGTTATATTTTAAAGAAATAGTTGCATTCTCATGCTTCACTTATATATTTTTGAGAGTCTAATGAATAGCAATGGTAATATGCACGGGTTATGAATTTGGTCCTGATATGATAGGTATTCAAGAGGGATATAATAAAAACTTTCATGTAGATCACTGAATATGATAAGTTTGATTCCTTGCAATAGTTTTGCGATATTAAGATGGTAATATGTGGGTGGTATTAGTAGATGATTGTGGTTTAGTAAGAATATTGGTGTTAAGGTTTGTGATTCCCGAAGCATGCACGTATGATCCGTCGTTATGCTAAGAAGTTGGAGCATGATTTATTGTTGATTGTCTACCTTATGAGTGGCGGTCGGGGACGAGCGATGGACCTTGTCCTACAAATCTATCCCTCTAGGGGCTTGCGTAGTAGTACTTTGCTTCGAGGGCTAATAAACTTTCGTAATAAGTATGTGAGTTCTTTATGACTAATGTGAGTCCATGGATTATACGCACTCTCACCCTTCCTCAATTTGCTAGCCTCTTCGGTATAGTGCATTGCCCTTTCTCACATCGAGAGTTGGTGCAAACTTCGCCGGTGCATCCAAACCCCGTGATATGATACGCTCTATCACACATAAGCCTCTTTATATCTCCCTCAAAACAGCCACCAGAGCTACCTATCATGGCATTTCCATAGCCATTCCGAGATATATTACCATGCAACTTCCACCATTCCGTTTTTATGACACACATCGGCATTGTCATATTGCTTTGCATGATCATATAGCTGACATAGTATTTGTGGCTCAGCCACCGTTCATCATTTTTTATACATGTTACGCTAGCATCATTGCACATCCTGGAACACTGCCAGAGCCATTCATATAGAGTCATATTTTTGTTCTAGTATCGAGTTATAATATTGAGTTGTAGGTAAATAAAAGTGTGATGATCATCATTATTAGAGCATTGTCCCAGTGAGTAAAGGATGATGGAGACCATGATTCCCCCACAAGTCGGGATGAGACTCCGGATGAAAAAAAAAGAGGCAAAAAAGAGCCATGAAAAAAATGAGAGAAAAAGAGAGAAGGGGCAATGTTACTATCCTTTTCCACGCTTGTGCTTCAGAGTAGCACCATGTTTTTCATATAGAGAGTCTCCTATTTTGTCACTTTCATATACTAGCGGGAATTTTTCATTATAGAACTTGGCTTGTATATTCCAATGACGGGCTTCCTCAAATGCCCGAGGTCTTCATGAGCAAGCAAGTTGGATGCACACCCACTTAGTTTTCATGTTGAGCTTTCATACACTTATAGTTCTTAGTGCATCCGTTGCATGGCAATCCCTACTCCTCGCATTGACATCAATTGATGGGCATCTCCATAGCCCGTTGATTAGCCTCGTTGATGTGAGACTATCTTCTTATTTTTGACTTCTCTTATTTATCTCTACCACCACACTCTATTCCACCCATAGTGCTATATCCATGGCTTGCGCTCATGTATTGCATGGGAGTTGAAAAAGCTGAAGCGCGTTAAAAAGTATGAACCAATTGCTTGGCTTGTCATCGGGATAGTGCATGATAAATGCTTTGTGTTAAGAAGATGGAGCATGACAGGATTATATGATTTTGTAGGGATAACGTTCTTTAGCATTTTTATTTTGAAAGACATGATTGTTTATTAGTATGCCTGAGTATTGATGTATTTATGTCAAATTATAGACTATTGCTTTGAATCATTCGGATCTTATTATTCATACCGTAAGAGAAAGATTACATGATGAAACATGATAGGTAGCATTCCACATCAAAAATTCTATTTTTATCATTTACCTACTCGAGGGCGAGCAGGAATTAAGCTTGGGGATGCTTGATACATCTCCCAACGTATCTATAATTTTTTATTGTTCCATGCTATTATAGTATCAATCTTGGATGTTTTATATGCAATTATATGCCATTATATATCATTTTTTGGGACTAACCTATTAATAAGTGCCCAGTGCCAGTTGCTGTTTTCTGCTTGTTTTTACCTTTTCAGAAAATCATTATCAAAAAGTGTCCAAACGAGAAAAAAAAACTTTGGATTAATTTTTTTCTGGACCAGAAGAGACCCAGGAAGCTTCGGGAGAAGACTAGAAGAGCCACGAGGAGGTGACAAGCCTGGAGGCCGCGCCCCCTAGGCTTGTGGGCCCCTCGTGGCACCTCTTGACTTAATTCCTTCGCTATAAAATCACAAATATTCCCAAACCAACAGAGAGACAGAAGATAAAACCTTTCCGCTGCCGCAAGCCTCTGTTCTTCCATGATCCCATCTGGAGGCCTTTTCCGGTACTCTGCCAGAGGGGGAATCGATCACGGAGGGCTTCTACATCAACCTTGCTGCCCTTCCGATGATGTGTGAGTAGTTTACCACAGACCTACGGGTCCATAGCTAGTAGCTAGATGACTTCTTCTCTCTCTTTGATCTTCAATACCATGTTCTCCTCGATCTTCTTTTGCGGTGTGTTTGTTGGGATCCGATGAATTGTGAGTTTATGATCAGATTATTCATGAGAAATATTTGAGTCTTCTCCGAACTCTTTTATGCATGATTGTTATAGCTTTGTATTTCTCTCCGATTTATCGATTTGGTTTGGCCTACTAGATTGATTTATCTTGCAATGGGAGAGGTGCTTTGTGATGGGTTCAATCTTGCGGTGCTCAATCCCAGTGACAGAAGGGGACATGACACATATTTGTATTGTTGTCATTAAGGATAAAAAGATGGGGTTTAATCATATTGCTTGAGTTTACTTTGTCTACATCATGTCATCTTGCTTAAGGCGTTACTCTGTTTCATACTTAATACCCTAGATGCATGCTGGATAGCGGTCGATGGGTGGAGTAATGGTAGTAGATGCAGGCAGGAGTCGGTCTACTTGTCTCGGATGTGATGCCTATATACATGATCATTGCCATGAATCCGTCATAATTATTTGCTTTTCTATCAATTTCCCAACAGTAATTTGTTTACCCACCGTATGCTATGTGTTCGAGAGAGAAGCCTCTAGTGAAAACTATGGCCCCTGGTCTACCTCATCATATATTAAAAGCCTAAAAATACCTTGCTACAATTTATTTACTTTTATTTTAATTGGTATTTTAGTTTATCTATTTATCTCTATAAGATTTAATCCTTGCAAATAACCGCTAGGAGGATTGACAACCCTCTTATTTGCGTTGGGTGCAAGTGTTTGCTCTTGTCTGTGCAGGTGCGCTTAACGGAATTTTGCTTGGTTCTCCTACTGGATTGATAACCTTGGTTCTTAACTGAGGGAAATACTTATCTCTACTGTACTGCATCATCCTCTCCTCTTTGGGGAAATACCAACGCAGACTACAAGTAGCAGCTGCGATTCCGATCGATGGAAACAGTCCGACGGAGATCGAAGCCAGGAACGCTATTGAGATGTTGAAAACAGCAGTCACACAGCAGGCAAATTACTCTCATAGTCAACACCGGCTTCATTCTACTCCTCATCAAAGTCGCAGTTGGAGCCGGCATGCAGAGTCGCCAGCAGTGCACAACCCATGAGGGTTCAGCGGTAGTTGCCTCCAAATCAACCACAACCAGTGGTCTCAAACACACAGGCGATCATTGATGCATCTCGTGCTTTACGGGGAATAGAGGCTGGAAACACAGGTGCAGCATACGCTCAGCCTATTGTGCAACCCCCACCCGCCTCAACCCAGCCAGCTATCCGCACCAGTGGCATCATAGGACAGACTATCGTAACTCCATGTCTAGTCCCGGCATTGTGAGATGCACGTATGCCTCCGGACTTCAAAGGTCCTCGCATGGTTCCCAATTATACAGCTGATTTCGAACCAGCCGAGTGGACCGAAAGTTATGAGCTAGCCATGGATATGATGGAAGCCAGCGATGATGTCTGTGCTCGATACTTACCTCTGATGTTGGAGGGTCCAGTGCGCAATTGGTTGAAAAATCTGTCCGCGAACTCAATCAACACCTGGTAAGAGTTGAAGGAGTGCTTCATCAAAAACTTCCAGGGAACCTGCAAGCGTCTAACTACAATTGTTGATCTAGAGCATTGTGTTGAGCGTGATAATGAGTCGGCACATCATTGGTCACGCCGGGTTGCAAAAATTATCCACTCCTCGGATAGCATCATAGCTCAGCAAGTTGTCCTTGTCCTGGAAAGAAACTTTAAATTTCAGCCTTTGGTCCAGAAGCTTGGGCGTCTCAAGAGGAAGGTCAAAGACATGGGTGATCTCATGATTGTTTTAACTCGGTATGCCGAGTCAGATAACACAATGGATCCAACTTCTGATGACGAAAAGTCTGGCAAGGGCAAGAAAAATGGTGGCAAGGGTCATCAGCAGAATAACGGTAATGGGAATAACAACAACAATCAAAAGCGTAAGAATCACGAGGGAGTCACAAAAAAAGCAATATTTTCATCAAGTGTGTCGTCTTCATCACTTGAGTTATAAAGATTATCATGTTTATTCCAATCAAATTTTTCATTCAATGAGCATATTCCAATAGCATTTTCTTTTATAGCCTCTTCATTCATAGGGGGACAAAAAAGATCATTTTCATTAAACCCGTCATCCCCAAGCTTATAGATTTGCATATCATTAGCACAATCGATATTCATGGAATACATATTAACAACATTGCACTCATGCTTATCATTCAAGGAACTCTCATTAATCACTTTATAAAATTCCTCTTTTAACACATCATAACAATTTTCAGATTCATGATTTTCAAAAAAAAACTTCATAAACATAAAGAAGCGCACTCAACTCCATCATTTCTTTCAAAGAGTTTATAGCAATAGCATTTTCATCACTAGCCCTTGGTTTATGAAAATTGGAATTTTTGAGAAGTCCGGCTAGTGGAGAAGGATCCATATCAATATTTTTTTTATTTTTAGCAAGCGAAGATGCAAGAAAATAAAAGGCAGAAGTAACAAGGAAAGAAAATAAAAACAAGGAAAAGATAAAAAGTTTGTGTGCAGGTACTTGATTTGGTAGATGATGTCTCCCCGGCAACGGTGCCAAAAATTCTTCTACTACTCTCGTAGGATTTATTGGATTCCCCAAAGAAGAAGGTGATGTAGCACAACAGCAGGAAATATTTCCCTCAGTTAAGAACCAAGGTTTATCGAACCAGCAGGAGGCACCAAGCCAACAACTTTAGCAGCACTTGAACACAGACAAATAAAATTGCTTGTATGCAACAATAGCAAGGAGGTTCTCAATCCCCTTATTCTTGCTAGTTACAAGATTAAAAGAAAATATGTAGTGATAGGGAAAACGACAAAAAGTAAACGAGCAAATTGTAGGAGCTTTTGTATTAATGGAGAATAGACCTGGGGGCCATAGGTTCACTAGTGGCATCTCGCTCGAAAGCAGGTAACGACATATGGTAGATAAATTACTGTTGGGCAATTGACAAAATAGCGCAAATTATAATTATGGTCATTCATGGCATAATATCACATAGGCATTACGTCCGTGATATGTAGACCGTTAAACTTATTGATGTCTACAACTATTACTCCACCCCAAGACCGCTATCCAGCATGCATCTCAAAGTATTAAGTTCATAAGAAACAGAGTGTTGCAATACGCAAGATGACATAATGTAGACAGAAAAGAACCTAGCAATAAGATTAATCCCTGTGGTTTTATCCTTAGTATCTACAATACAATACGCGCCTTCGTCCTTTTTGTCACTGGAGAAGATCACCGCAAGATTGAACCCACTACTATGCACCACTCCCTCTGAAAAAATAATCATCTATCTTGGCCAAAGAAGAATCATAGATCGGAAAGCATACATAGCTATAAAATTACGCAGCAAAGAAACTTCAAGATATTCATATAAATTCAATGAACAATCTGATCATAAATCCATAATTCATCGGATCCGAACAAACACGCCGCAAAATAAGATTACATCGGATCGATCTTAGAGAAGATCATTGTATTGAACATCAAAAGAGAGAGAGAAAGCCATCCAGCTACTACTATGGACCCATAGGTCCTAATGGAACTACTCACACATCATCATGGAGCCAACAAGATTGATGAAGATGGCGTCCCCAATGGTATCCCCTCTGGCAGAGCACCGGAATAGGGCTCCAGATGGGATCGCTACGGAACAGAGGCTTGCGACAGCGATAAAATTCTTTTGGGTTCGCTTCTGAGGGTTTCAGGATATTACAGAATTTATAGGCTTGGAATTAGGTCAAACGGAGTTGCAGGGGCCCCACAAGCCTACATGGCGCGGTCTAGGGGGTGCGCCGCCTGGGCTTGTGGGCCTCACAATCCTTCTCCGGTGGCCTCCCGAAGCTTCTGGTGTTTCTTATTTTCCATAAAAAATCCTCATAAATTTTCATCGTGTTTGGACTTTCCTAGATATGGATTTTCTGCGAAACCAAAAACATGCAAAATAAACAAGAACTGGCACTGGGCACTAAATTAATAGGTTAGTCCAGAAAAAATAATATAAAAAGCATACAAAAGTGATACATAATAACATTTAACAATCAAAAATTATAGATACGTTGGAGACGTATCAATAAGCATCTCGCCATTTCCGCGTTGCGTTGCATGTCGAAAATTCTCTTGTTTAGTCATTACTTGGCCGCGAAGTGTTCTCTCACTCGGTTTGCGATGGTGGACTAGCCCAGTTTTGATAGTACAGACCGATCCCATCCATAGGCCCACGTGGCTACAAGGTGCTTTAGCCTTGACGGTCAACATAACGTGCGGACGTGGGTCAGGACCCCACCATTTCTCTCCTACTACAAGCCACCTCGACGCCTTGGTGTGGTGGGAGGATCTGCCCCTCATCTCCATCTTTGGGATGAGAAGGATGAGCCCGAGAAGCCGGATCCCGTGGCGCCACATTGGACCTAATATGATTGTGTCATGGATCAAATCGTGGTGATGAAGAAGGACCCTCTGGCTGCGCCTGTCCCCGTCCCATATCCCGCGCAGCGCCATCAATGTGTCGCGCCCGTCCCCGCATTGCCGACCATGGACACGGTCGCCAAAGCGAGCTTCCAGGCAATAGTGGTCCGCAGTGAAGCACTTCCCAACGTCCCCGATTACGCTGCCGCCAGAAAATACCGTCGTTGTCATCGTGGCCACAAGTAATTTAGTTTAGCTGGTTGGCTCAGATCCATTAGTTTTGGTTTTCACGGTGGCCCACGACGGCCATTGGAGCATCTTGTTCCGGCGGGCCTTTGTGCCCAGGGAGGCCGAGGAGTGGGCCAACTAGCTGGCTACTAATGGCTCTATATTTTACGCATTTCTAGAGCTCATTTATTGCATGTTCTCTTTATATATCATGTCCCATTGAACCAAATAGTTGTTCATTATGCATGATTACCAGGTTTTGCACTTATCATTGTGAGCATTGCACATTTCGTGTTTTATTTGGTTTTTATTAGTTTTCTTTGTTTTCTTGTGTCTACAGGTGTTTTGGAGCAACCTAGGACCAAGCACGATGAAAGGACCAAGGATGGGTTTGATACGGAGTTAGCCAGGGGTCCGACTTAGCCATTTCGAAGGTCGGAAAAGGTCATTTTGCCAAAGTGCTCCAAATCAAGATCTAGGACCAGAAATGGATCGGCGTCGTTCATACGAATCCAACGAGCCCAAGAAAGTCAAATTCCGAGTTCGTATGAAGAATTGGTTGCCATTTTACCGAAGGAGGACAGACTGAAAGATGACCTTTCATGCGACTGCGTGCGGTCGTTTCATGTGCACACAGCTCTGAAAGTTGCCCTCCAGACGGGATTCTTCACCAATTTCGTCCCCGTTCGATCCCACGGGATCCTTGGCTCGTAAAGAAGAGATTGGAAGAGGATAAGGCTCATCTTGAGCCCTTGGATGAAGCCCATCAAGGGAGGAGGCTAGGTGGCTCTTTGTATATGTCATCCTCAACCCTAGCCGCCGCCATCTCATATCATTCATCCACATCACATCCAAGTTCATCACCATTGCTGCTCCATCACCACCATAGAGGAAGGGACAAGATCAAGAGGAAGAGGAGGAAGCTCCACCACGCGAGCACTGGCCTTCGGGCCGCTACCCTCTCCACCGCGCCGGCGCCATCATCACCATCACCTTCACCGTGCCGCCACCGCCATCATCATCACCACCATCACCTCCTCCCTTCACCGGCACGATGTCGGCTTGTAACTTGATCCTCTCCTTTATGTTTGAGTAGATGTATTTGTTCTCAAGGATACGGATGAACTCTTTTATGATTAGAATAATTATTACCAAGGGATTCAATATGTTCTTGTTCATGTTCAAGTTAGTATTCTCGCGAGTGTTGAGAGGAGGCCTCACTCACTATAGCCATGACTGGTCGTGGAGGAACTACCGTCGCTGCATAGGGTAGGACGTTGAGGGAATTCGAGGTGACAGTAAAACCTCAATCCCTAGTCTTTGCAAGTTGATAGGGGAGTTCAGGTAAACCCATATTTGGTCGCGTCCACGGGGTAACCCTTAATTATCATGAGTTGTAACCCTATGGGGGAGACTATGATGGTGGCGTGCGTGGCACGAGGTCTACCTCGAGTAGAACGTGTACTGTACCGGGGACTGCCCACTTATGCATATGAAGAGTGGATAGAGGATACGATAGAGAGCGTTTGCTCTGCACTAGATGCGCGGGTCATATTTGTAGTGATGACTTCGGAGTCCTAGAGAATACTTTACTACTCAAGCACCTTCATCACTAACGTAGTATATTTTTATTCCTGTTTTTACCTTCTTGTTCTTAGTATAGTAAACACCCTTTTATTTAGTTTCTCTAGCAACTTATAGAATAGGCTATTTCCAAACTCCGGTTTGGGTGCGTACGTAGCTCGTTAAGTGACAGCGTAGCTACGGGGTTTGTGGTGCCTTCCTATCAGCTCCCTGTGGGTTCGACACTTTACTTATCATGAAAGTGCTACAACAGCCCTTTGCACTTGCAGGTTATCAGCTACCCTCCCCCGGTGCTCGCGGACTATGTGAACACCGTTTCTTGGCGCCTGACCACCTCGGGGATCTTCTCGGTTGGTTCCGCTTACCATGCCTTATGTCGTCGGCCGCTCCTTCCCTAGACCCTTCCACTATGGAAGGTGCCCATGCCTCTCAGGATCAAAGTCCTTGTATGGCAGCTGTTGCAGGAGGATTAAAGTTCTTGTATGGCAGCTGTTGCAGGATCGCCTCCCATCTGGGACGGAGGTGATCAAGTGTCATGGCTCTGGGGATGGAGTGTGCCCCCTTTGTGTTGTTCCGGAGACAAGTACCCACATCTTATTCTCTTGCTAGGCAGCGAGATTTCTTTGGAGCTTTGCTTGTGAGGCTCTGGGCCTGAATGGGAGGCCCTGGACCTGGATGGGTTCCTCCAAACCCGTGCCAACCAGACCGGAAGGAGGGGGCGCCCCTTCTGGCTTGTGTTCGCCGCGTTAGTTGGACCATGTGGACTACGTGTAACAAGATGGTTATTGAGCGGGTGTACCTTAGGCGGGCCTCTGACTCTACCATCAATTCCTTGTTTTCCTGCGACACTGGCACTCTCTTTCTAGGTAGCGGGATTGTGACCGGCTTGGCCACATGATGGAGGCGATGACTACTACCGCACATTGCCTGGCTTCGCCGCAGACCTGCTGAGATACTAGCCACTTGGTGTTCTTTTTTCCGTTTCTTCTTCGTTTTTTATTTGGGCGTGTTTGTGTTGATGCCCCAGCAGACTATTTTTCATTTCTGTTGCGGCACTTGATCTGGTTGTATGGACGTGGTTGCTGCTTTATTTATAAAACGGGGCGAAGCCTAATTCAGAGTAATTTAGTCCAATTAATTTAGTTTTATGACTGTAAAGTCGCATCACAACTATGAATGAAATTGATGCTTCAATGTCTAATGGGTTCTGTTTCAATTTGGTTTAGAGTTGCTCGACTTAATAAAAGGAAGAAAAAAATTTATGGAGTCTGAGACATGTCGACTTTGAGTTTGCGCATCGTCTACCCAACCTTCAAATGTGTACGAAATGCACTTCATATACATGTTGATTGCAGAAATGACAGACTCTGCTGAAGTTGCTCTTACGGGCATTAATCAGGAGCAAGCGCATTTCTATATCATACTTATACCGTTCATACGTACGTAAACATCTCGAGTGTCCCGCAAAAAAAAAAACATCTCGAATGAATAAAACTATCGGTTTTGCTAGAACTCATCTAGATGAGAAATAGTTTGGTCTCATTCACTTTTATAGCCATTGGATGTGACTATAAGATGTGTGTGTGCTGAGGTGGGTTGTAGTACTATTTTGTATATGTTTTTGTTTCAAAGTGAATGAGACCAAACTATTTCTCATCTAGATGAATTCTAGGCACTCCCTAAAACTATTGCAGGCGTGCACGCCCGCGCGGTCGGTCAAGAAAAAAGTGAAGACCAACTGCACCCAGTCAAGGTCTGACCTCACCCTGTGCATTTTAAAACCGAACCGAAAAACCATACCGAAAATAAACCGAACCGAACCAATTTTATGGTTTTTATGGTTTTATGGTTTCGGTATGGTATGAACTTTTCATACCGTTTTGAAGTTTGGTTTTTATGGTATATACCGAAAAACCGAATGGTTAACCGAATAAACCGAAGTACAAAATATATTTATATATCTTGGGGAAACAACCATACATGTAGTCATTTTTGTGTGCAGAAGCCAGATTTCCTGTTAAGTGCATCTGTTTTCCTCTCGACAACGAGGTCCAAAACAGAGTATATTACTATATGAAGTCATATTTCTCTTCACAAGAATGCTAAGCACGTCCATAACCATCAAATTTATGCATGCATATATAGTTCATATAGTTATATACTCCTCGTATAAAAAGATATGTGTTTTGAGTCATAAATTTGTAAATTGTTATATGCCATTTTCAAATTCGCGTCAACTTTGGTTTATACGGTATATACCGAAACCATACCGAAATAATTTGGTATATACCGAAACCGAACCGTATATAAATCTCATACCGTATTTACCGAAGTATTGATACCGTACAAATCGAAAAACCGTATAAACCGAACCATGTAAACCGAATAAACCGAACGCACAGAGTGAGTGTGACCACACAAAGTTAACGACTGGCAGGGGCATCTCTTCACATGAGAGTGGTATAGTAAAAGAAAGAAAAAAAACTCTGTCTGGTACACATATATTAGGTCTGTCCCTGGACCAGCCTACCTAGCTAGCCATGTTTCAACAGGGTACTCCGTATCCGCGAAGATATCAGGGGTGTCGAGTAGTTCAATTCCTTCTTTTACACACGTGAAGGACAACATCAGTCGGAGCCGGCCGGCCGGCCTTTGCATGCGAATAGCAAACGGTGGCACTGCGCTACCAAATCTCACCGAGACGAAATCTGCCCATACGCAGCTGTAAACGATATTCCTGACACGGGCAGTTGTGTTAAAGTCTTGGCGCCAGCTATCGCCTGCAGCTTTCAAATCCAAAAATGATTGCCCATCCTTTGACCCGACGTCGTACTACGTAAGGGCAACTCCAACGCACGATCCCAAACGGACGTCTGTTTTGTCCGGATTTCGTCCGTTTTGGCAAAGAAACGGACACGCCCGTCCGCTTACGGTCGTGCGGCCGTCGGTGCGTCCAACCGGGCCGCCCCATCCCAAATTGTCCTACACGGTCGGCGACCCAAACCCTAGCTTCACCTCGCCGCCGACCACGATGACTAGCAAAATTCACCCAAATATAACCCAAATAGACATGACAAAGTAAATTAAAAACCTTAAATATTTACATAAAACGGCCCAAAGTCCAGTCCAGCGATTTCTTGAACAAACTAAAAACTAAAACGACATAAAAAACTAGAAGCCTGTCGCCGTCGTGGCCACCGTCGCCTTCAGTTGCCGGCATCGGCGTCGGCCTCGTCGCCCGTAAGGTCGATGTAGGGCGGGGGCGTCCACAGGTGGGACGGCGGCCCCTGCCAGGCGGGAGGCGCGACCGGAGGCGGCTGCATTGGAGCCTGCACCACCTCTTCCCATGGCGGGGACGGTGACCAGGCTCCGACGTGCACGGGACCGTCTCCGTCCAGGGCCACCTCTGCCCGACCAGCGCCAGGTTCCACGGCGCGGGCTCCTCCTCCTCCTGCTGCTGCTGCTGCACACCCTCCATGGCCTCCTCCTTCACCACGATGTCAAACTCCGGGATGGCGACGTCGCCGGCCGCGGAGAGCGCTATCATTTGTTCGAGGCCCTGCCACTAAGCCTCATCGTGGTCATGGAGGGAGTCCTCCATGACCCGCCTCACCAGCTCCTCCTCCTCCTCGGCCGTCATCGGAGCGGGCGGTGGCGGGGACGGCGATGGGGATGGCGTCAGGCCGCGGACCAGCCTACGTCCGCGTGGCTGGGGAGGGCCAGCGGCGTGGCAGGCTCGGAGCACGACCGACAAAGAACGACTGCCGGCGCAGATCGTGCTCGTCGCGCAGCCAGGTATCCCACATTGGTGAGTCCGACGCATACCTCCAGTCGTTGACGAGATCCGGCGGCAGGCGGGCGCGGCGGCGGGCGATCTCCTCGCGTCGGGCGCGGCCGCTCACCGGGATCGGTGGGATAGGCACCCGATCGGCGGAGAGATGCCAGTTATTGGGGAGGTGCACGTCGGCCCATGGCAGCGGCGTGCTCATCTCCCAGTAACGCTTGCAAATCTCCGCCTTGACGTACGGCCTCAGGCGACGTCCGGCCGCCGGCAGGGCGATGTGAGATGCGGGTGCCGGAGGTGCAGGTGGTGGAGGGGTGGAGCGGCGACGACGACGGACGGAGGAAGAGCCGGCCTCGTGGTTGTTCCTGCCCTTGCGGCCGGAGATCCAGTGCCATCCCATGGTGGCCGGCGGCGAGGTGGAGCTAGGGTTTGGAGCGTGTCGGGCTTCGAGAATGCACGCCTGGCTGGAGTGGGGAAGTGGAAGTGTGGACTCCCACCGGTCCACGAGTTCCACATAAAGAAGGACGCCGATCGCTCGGCCAGGGTGGCTGGCAGGTGGGTCCGCCCAAGCCTGCGATGTAAATGTGGGCGGTGGGTGTGGGTGGGCGGCTGCCACGCGGGCCCGAGGCGGACGCGGAGCGGGCGCGTGGGCGTCCGTTCGTAGTCCGTGTGGCCGCATTGCCAGCGCAAGTTTGAGCTGAAAATGGGGCAGGCCGAACGCAAAACGGACAAAAAATACGGACGGGATCGCGCGTTGGGCCGTCTCATCTGTCCGTTTTATTCCAAACGGACGTAGGCGGACGTTTTGGGGTAGTGCGTTGGAGTTTCGCTAACTCCTCCCACCACTTGTACCACTCGCTCACCCAGTAGTATACCACTAGCTCCACGCCCCCCACCCAGCTCAGAGATCAGATCGCCTACCGGCGTACCGGTTGATCGCTTTCGCTCCTACATGACCGGAGCGCATGCAATGCAAGGTGTAGATCGGTCCGACGAGCAGGCGGCTGCTGCTGCGGCGTACGTACGTTCTACTACACGGAAACCCAGGCAGCAGAGACAGAAATACGTACTTGCATCGCAGGTTACGTAGTACGTGGGGTGCTGCAGGTGTTACCGGGACGCGTGTTGCAGGCGAGTTGTAGTAGTAGGATGGCATGTGGCGTGCCCGTGGTAGTACCAGGAGCATGCACTGCGCCGCGACCCTGCCCGTGGCTGGCAATTCCTAGTGCAGCGCGGCCAGGCCTTTCCTTCCCGCCTTGGCTTTCCTCTGCTCAGCAGTATCGTGGGAGCAGAGCAGCGCAGCGCAGCGGTTAAAGTGGCGGAGAAGGACCGGCCGCTTTCGCCGGACCCACGGCGCCCCGCCGCTAACGGCCGGCAGCCCCCTGACGCCAACCACAAACCACCGCCGGGTCCCGCCGCCGTGTAACGCACGGGCCATGCGGTGGTGGGTAATTTCGCTGCTGCTCTGCGTCGATCGGCGATTATTCACCGAGAGGCCGCGGCGCGCGCGCGCAAAGATGACCGGCCTGCCCCTACCGGCTACTGCGACAGACTCGGAAAAAGGCTACGCCGCGCTACAGGTCCGGAGGGGTGGGACTGGGATTCGGCGCGGGTGACCAGTGAAGAAAGCCTAGCGCGCTGCAGTTGGGTCTGCAGTCTGCCTGTCGAAGCAGTCAGTACCAGACGGACGGCCTCGCTCCGGAGTTCGCTCGCACGGTGAAGAGTCAGTCTGGCCCGTAATAAAAACCACCAAAAAGTTGTACGGTGAAAAGTTTACTGGCACC
Organism: Elymus sibiricus; assembly: GCA_039707655.1. Classification (NCBI taxonomy): domain Eukaryota; kingdom Viridiplantae; phylum Streptophyta; class Magnoliopsida; order Poales; family Poaceae; genus Elymus; species Elymus sibiricus. The sequence continues at coordinate 312,108,549 of CM077674.1, forward strand.
GGCACGTACGCACTGCACGGATCGGAACCTGGAAAAGGGAGTAGTTATACGGAATGCACCGCCACCTTTTAGTGGGCTCCACCGTACGTACGTAGTACTAGCCCAAGCCCAAATCCGGTTGCACCGGATGCCAAGTGCTGCTGCTGCGGTTTCACCGGCAAGAAACACGAGGAAAAATTGCTCTTTGCTTTTGACACGTACCCCTCGCGCGTCGCAAGCATTTTCTCTCTTGAGACTGCTTTGATAGCTCCGTGCATGTGCCGGGGAAAGGAGCCGGAACTGCGGTGCTCGTGCTCAGGAAGATGGCGCGCACACGTACACGAGGTTGTGGAACTCACGTTCGCCTGTCGGTCCAGCGCCAAAATAATGGCGTGTCGAGTCAGGTAAGGACCTGAAACTTCCATGCTCTCCTGCCCAATCGCAACCTGGCCGGTTTCTGCAGGGAGATCTGGGGCGGCAACGGTGAATGAATAGCCCCAGGGAAATCTTTGACCCGCGGCCACAGGGCAGAGGCCTCGTTTCGGGGACGAGTAAACAAAGGCCACAGGTTCTGCGGTGCCGTACGTAGTTGTCTGGGATTCGATCCATGGAATACGTGCAGGAAAGAGCAGCCGGTGATGGGCATGGCTGCAGGGACTCCATCCTTTTTCTGACTTCTGGTTCTTCTCTATTGCTTCAGTCGTGCCGTAACGTGCTCACGCAGATACGCCTGCTGGGGCCGGGGATTGTATCCTACTGTAGCGTAAGACCTGCAGGGAAAGTGGGGATTTTTTATTTATTCTTTTGCCGGCAGAAAACAAGCAGTCTTGCGAGGGGTTCTTAGATAAATGAGTTTTATATAAAACTAAATTATATTTTTATTTTTTCTAAAAAAATCTTTGTTGTACATTTCGTAGGAATTTTTGTTGCTTCTCAAATCTCTTGGGAAAAAAAATCATTGTAATCATGTACTAGGACTTAATGCGCATGAGATTACAACGACGGTTTTCTTTACTACTACCGTGTTTTTCGAATCCAACGAATCAAAGTGGCTCTCTTGCGTTGCAAATATATTTTCTTAGCTTCTGTTTCGAAACGTGAAATGGTAGGAGCTTGCCAGTTTTTACACTATGAGGAGCTTAGGGGGGAAGTAGTACCATTGTATCCCTTTTTTTTAGGGGCTGTACCATTGTATTCCTTTTTTTGTGGTTTAGGGGCCCATGCCATGGCAATAGACTTCCACCGGCCCGCCACCAGCCCGCTTAGTGCAACCGCTAGGCGCGAATGCTATATCACGCTTATAGCCAGTATACCATCCTTCTCACCTCAAGGGCGCGCGCACATATGGGACGGCCCTTTTAGCGCGGCTCGTTCCTATCGCTGTTTGTTGTACTTCGCTCGTGTCGCTGTTCGCTCTGCCCTGGTTTTGTTTCACTTTTATCGTTTTTTCTTTTTTTATCGGTTTTCTTCATTTCTTTCATGATTTTCATTGGCTTTTTTTTTCGTTTTTCTTTGTTTCTTTCTCATTCTCTCACCATTTTTTTTGCTTTTCTTTCTTTCTTCATTTTTCTTTGTTTTCTTATTTCTTTCTTGGTTTTCATCAATTTTATTTGCTTTTCCATGTTTCTTTCCCGGTTTACTGTTTTCATTTTTTTTGCATTGGTTTTCTTCGGTTTTCATTATTATTATTTTCTTCTATTTTTATCTTTTGGTTTTTACTGGGTTTCTTCTTTTTCTTTGCTTCTTGGTCGATTTTCATCGGTTTCTTTAATGTTCAACACATGTCAACTTTTTCTTCTGTACACATTCAACATTTTTCGTATACAAAATAAACATATTTTACATACATGTTTAAATTTTTTGAAATACATGATTATCATTTTTTGAAAAAATACATTTTTATGTCTACTTTTTTATATACACATTGTACATTCTTGGTATATATCTAATGCATTTTTCAATATATGTTTATCATTTTTCAAATACAAGATTAAAAAAATTTGAATACATGGTCATCATTTTTCAATACACTGTGAACATTTCTTTAATGGTAATAAAAAAAAATTCACACACAATGTACATTTTTCATATAAATCAAAAACATTTTCATATGCATGTTTCAAAAAATTCAAATACATAATTAATTTTTTTAAGATATATGTTCTTTTATGTCTACTTTTATTTAAAGTACGCTGTACATTTTTTGTATACACCAGGAACATTTTTTATACAGGTTTTAACATTTTTTTAGATACATGATCAACAATTTTTCGTACACATTGTATTTTTTGTATAGATTTTCGATACATGACAACTATTTTTTATACACATTTAACAATTTTCAAATGCTTGATTAACATTTTTCAAATACTTGATTCATTTTTCAAATGCTTGATTAATATATTTTTTTAAATACATGATCAACTTTTTTCATACACATTGTATATTTTTTGTATACATTTTTCGTATACATGAGAAACATTTGTTCTGTAGACGTTTAACATTTTTCAAATGCTTGGTTATTTTTTTTTAAATATTTTATGTAAAGTGTTTTTTGTAACATATGTATTTAGAATATTTGAAAGTATAAACAAAAATAAATAAATAAAGTATGTAAAAAGTAAAACAAAAAACATGGAAAAAGAGGAAAAATGAGGCAGTGGCCTCCCCGCTCACTGGGCCGGCCCATCATGGTGCTCGCTTCACGCGTGGTTGCCTTACGTCTCGCTATAAGCCAGACATAGGCGCGCCCACCGCTAGGATAGTACTCGCCCACTACGGGCGCTCCTGGCAAGCCGGCCCATTAGAGCATCTTCAACAGGTGATGTATCTTGGGCACACAAAAGGTAGTTTTACATCACCAAAAAGTGCATTATATATGACCTCAAACATTTTTGCACCAACAGATGATGTAAAACAGGGCACCATTTTGCTTCAACAGGTGATGTATATTGGGCACGAAAACATCGAAACATTGCAAATTCGATTAAACATGCAAATGTAAAACATAGTTTCGATACAAACTGCAACATAGTTCCGATCCAAACTTAAACATAGTCCCGACATAGATACTTCGACTACAAACTAAAATGGAAAGTACTCAAAGGTTGTCCTAGTCGATGTCGGAGCCGTCGTCCTCGTTCTTCTTGCCCGAACTGACCACGACCACCATCGAGGGGCCAGCCTCGTCCTCCTCCTCCTTCTTCTTCTCCTCCTTCACCTCCTTCTTCGTCGTGTTGTTCAATGACGCCCAAAATTTGTACTCCACCTGCATGAGGTGCGGATTTTCCACCGTAAACCTCGCCATCGCAGCCTCACCCCACTAACAAACCTCGCATTGATCGAGAACGATCTGTGTCTCCCTCCTCGCCGCGATGGTCGTCATCTTGGTCGAAAGACCGATGAACTTTGCATCGTCCTGATTGTCGATCTCCGAAAAGTTCAAGGCGCTAACATAACTTGTCGAAGGCGCGGGCGGTGATCTTCGGCTCGTCCCTCGTGCCGAGCCAGTAGCGCACACCTTCGTGCAAGATCTAGGCTGAGAAACGTCCGGACTCACGCTGACGGACGCCATGGAAGCCGGTCGAGCTCCTCGGGTCGCAACATGACAGCATGGCGTTGGCGGCCGAAACGACGGCACCGGCGGGTGGAGAGAGGAGGGGGGTGGGGTGATGGATCTACGCCCGCGACGGTGGACGGCGGCGGATTCGGTGGTTGCAGTGGCGCGGGCGGGTGTTGAGCATCTACGAGAATGACTACGGGCGGGTGGAATCGGTTGTTGGGGAACGTTGCATGGGAAACAAAAATTTTCCTACGCACACACAAGATCTATCCATGGTGATGAGCATCTACGAGAGGGAGAGTGAATCTACATACCCTTGTAGATCGCTAAGCGGAAGCGTTAAGAAACGTGGTTGATGTAGTCGAACGTCTCCGCGATCCAAATCGCAAGTCGTCCCTCGATCCGATCACGAACTAGTGCCGAACGGACGGCACCTCCGCGTTCAACACACGTACAGCTTGATGACGCCTTCACCTCCTCGATCCAGCGAGCGATGGTGAAGTAGTAGATGAGTTCCGGCAGGACGATGGCGTGGTGATGGTGGTGAGGAACAATCTCTGCAGGGCTTCGCCAAGCACTACGGAGATTATGACGGGAGAACTAGAGGGTTAGGGTTGTCGACACACGGCTTGGGAAATCTTAATGTGTTCCGTGTGCTAGCCCTTCCCCTCTATTTATATGTTGAGCCTTGGGGTCTAAACTTGGAGTAAAAGCCTCCTCCAGGTCGGTTTTGCCCGCACAAGGTCGGTTTGCCCCGCAGGGAAAGAGTCCAACTCGGATTCCAGCAGTATCGCGCACAAGCGGTAGTACCGCTCACGAGCGGTAGTACCGCTTCACAACGGTAGTACCGCTTACGCGGTAGTACTGCCTTACCAACGGTAGTACCGCTTAAGGCAGCAGCAAAACTTCCTTTTGCACTTTCCAATACCTCGTGGGCTTTACCCCTTTGGCCTATATAAAGTGTTGCTGCACCCGAACACTTCGGTAAACATCCGGAACCTCTTCCGGTGAATTCCGGAACCCTTCCGGAGATCAAAACACTATTATCACATATATTAATCTTTACCTCCGGACTCTTCCGGAGACCCTCGTCATGTCCGGGATCTTATCCGGGACTCCGAACAACCTTCGGTCACCAACACAATAACTCAACTATACTAATCGTCACCAAACGTTAAGTGTGTAGACCCTGCGGGTTCGAGAACTATGTAGACATGACCGAGACACCTCTACGATCAATAACCAATAGCGGGACCTGGATGCCCATATTGGCTCCTACATATTCTACGAAGATCTTTATCAGTCGAACCTCTATGTCAAGGATTCAGTTAATCCCGTATGCTGTTCCCTTTGTTATTCGGTATGTTACTTGCCCGGGATTCGATCGTCGGCATCTCTATACCTAGTTCAATCTCGTTACTGGCAAGTCTCTTTACTCGTTCCGTAATACAAGATCTCGTGGCTAACACTTTAGTCACATTGCTTGCAAGGCTCATTGTGATGTTGTATTACCGAGTGGGCCCTGAGATACCTCTCCGTCACACGGAGTAACAAATCCCAGTCTTGATCCATGCCAACCCAACAGACACCCTTGGAGATACCTGTAGAGCACCTTTATAGTCACCCAGTTACGTTGCGACGTTTGATACACACAAGGTACTCCTCCGATGTCAGGGAGTTGCATGATCTCATGGTCATAGGAACAGATACTTGACATGCAGAAAACAATAGCAATAAACTGACACGATCATATGCTACGTTTGTAGTTTGGGTCTTGTCCATCACATCATTCTCCTAATGATGTGATCCCGTTATCAAATGACATCTCATGTCTATGGCTAGGAAACCTTAACCATCTTTGATCAACGAGCTAGTTAACTAGAGGCTTACTAGGGACACAGTGTTGTCTATGTACCCACACATGTATTTGAGTTTCCAATCAATACAATTATAGCATGGATAATAAACGATTATCATGAACAAGGAAATATAATAATAACTAATTTATTATTGCCTCTAGGGCATATTTCCAACAGTCTCCCACTTGCACTAGAGTCAATAATCTAGTTCACATCACTATGTGATTTACATTGTAATGAATCGAACACCCATGCAATTCTGGTGTTGTTCATGTTTAGCCCTTGGAAGAGGTTTAGTCATCGAATCTACAACATTCAGATCCGTGTGTACTTTGCAAATATTTATGTCGTCCTCCTTGATGTAATCGCGGATGGAATTGAAACGTCGCTTTATGTGTCTGGTCCTCTTGTGAAATCTTGGTTCCTTGGCTAGAGCAATGGCACCAGTATTATCACAAAACAGAGTCATTGGGTTAAGCGCACTAGGCACTACTCCAAGATCTGTCATGAACTCCTTCATCCAGACACCTTCCTTCGCCGCCTCCGAGGCAGCGATGTACTCCGCTTCGCATGTAGAATCAGCTACCACGCTTTGCTTGGAACTGCACCAGCTAACCGCTCCCCCATTAAGAATAAATACTTATCCGGTTTGTGACTTAGAGTCATCCGGATCAGTGTCAAAGCTTGCATCGACGTAACCCTTTACGACGAGCTCTTGATCACCTCCATAAACGAGAAACATGTCCTTAGTCCTTTTCAGGTACTTCAGGATATTCTTGACCGCCGTCCAGTGTTCCATTCCTGGATCACTTTGAAACCTTCCGACCATACTTATGGCAAGGCTGACATCGGGTCTTGTGCACAGCATTGCATACATGATAGAGCCTATGGCTGAAGCATAGGGGATGACACTCATCTTTTCTCTATCTTTTGCAGTCACTGGGCATTGAGTCTTACTCAACTTCACACCTTGCAATACAGGCAAGAACCCCTTCTTGGACTGATCCATTTTGAACTTCTTCAAAACTTTGTCAAGGTATGTGCTTTGTGAAAGTCCTATTAAGCGTCTCGATCTATCTCTATAGATCTTGATGCCTAATATGAAAGCAGCTTCTCCTAGGTCCTTCATTGAAAAATTCTTGTTCAAATATCCCTTCACGCTTTCCAACATTTCTATATTGTTTCCAATCAGTAATATGTCATCGACATATAATATTAGAAACGCTATAGAGCTCCCACTCACTTTCTTGTAAATACAAGCTTCTCCGTAAACTTGTATAAACTCGAACGCTTTGATCACCTCATCAAAGCGAAGATTCCAACTCCGAGATGCTTGCACCAGAACATAAATGGATCGCTGGAGTTTGCAAACTTTGTCAGCATTCTCTGGATCAACAAAACCTTCTGGTTGCATCATATACAACTCTTCCTTAAGGAAACCGTTAAGGAACGCTGTTTTGACATCCATCTGCCAAATTTCATAATCGAAAAAGGCAGCTATTGCTAACATGATTCTGACGGATTTAAGCATCGCTACGGGTGAGAAGGTCTCATCGTAGTCAACTCCTTGAACTTGTGAAAAACCCTTTGCCACAAGTCGAGCTTTATAGACGGTGACATTACCGTCCGCGTCCGTCTTCCTCTTAAAGATCCATTTGTTCTGAATGGCCTTACGCCGTTTAGGTAATACTTCCAAAGTCCATACTTTGTTTTCATACATGGATCCCATCTCGGATTTCATGGCCTCTAACCACTTCTCGGAATCCGGGCCTATCATCGCTTCTCCATAGCTCGTAGGTTCATCGTTGTCCAACAACATGACCTCTAAGACAGGGTTGCCGTACCACTCAGGAGCAGTACGCGTCCTTGTCGACCTACGAGGTTCGATAGCAACTTGATCCAAAGCTTCATGATCATCATCATTAACTTCCTCTTCAGCTGATGTAGGCTCTACAGAAACATCTTTCTACGCTGCGCTACTTTCAGGTTGACGTAAAGGTTCAACAACCTCATCAAGTTCTATCTTCCTCCCACTCAATTCTTTCGAGAGAAACTCTTTCTCAAGAAATGTTCCGTTTTTAGCGACAAACACTTTGCCTTCGGATCTGAGGTAGAAGGTATACCCAACTGTCTCTTTTGGGTATCCTATGAAGACGCATTTCTCCGCTTTGGGTTCCAGCTTTTCAGGCTGAAGCTTTTTGACATAAGCATCACATCCCCAAACTTTAAGAAACGACAGCTTTGGCTTCTTGCCAAACCAAAGTTCATAAGGCGTCGTCTCAACGGATTTCGATGGTGCCCTATTTAAAGTGAATGCAGCTGTCTCTAATGCATAACCCCAAAACGATAGTGGCAAATCGGCAAGAGACATCATAGATCGCACCATATCCAATAAGGTTCGATTACGACGTTCGGACACACCATTACGCTGTGGTGTTCCAGGCGGTGTCAATTGTGAAACAATTCCACACTGTCTTAAGTGACTGCCAAACTCATAACTCAGATATTCTCCTCCTCGATCAGATCGTAGGAATTTAATCTTCTTGTTACGATGATTCTCAACATCACTCTGAAATTGTTTGAACTTTTCAAACGTTTCAGACTTGTGTTTCATTAAGTAAATATACCCATATCTACTTAAGTCATCAGTGAAGGTGAGAAAGTAACGATAACCACAGCGCGCCTCAATACTCATCGGACCGCACACATCAGTATGTATGATTTCCAATAAGTCACTTGCCCGTTCCATTGTTCCAGAGAACGGCGTTTTAGTCATCTTGCCCATGAGGCATGGCTCACATGTGTCAAGTGATTCAAAATCAAGTGACTCTAAAAGTCCATCAGCATGGAGCTTCCTCATGCGTTTTACGCCAATATGACCTAAACGGCAGTGCCACAAGAAAGTGGTATTATCATTATCAATTCTACATCTTTTGGCATCAATGTTATGAACATGTGTATCATTACTATCGAGATTCAATAAGAATAAACCCCTCACATTGGGTGCATGACCATAAAAGATATTACTCATAAAAATAGAACAACCATTATTCTCTGATTTAAATGAGTAACCGTCTCGCAATAAACAAGATCCAGATATAATGTTCATGCTTAACGCAGGCACTAAATAACAATTATTCAGGTTCATCACTAATCCCGATGGTAATCGAAGAGCGAGCGTGCCGACGGCGATCACATCAACCTTGGAACCATTTCCCATGTGCATCGTCACTTCGTCCTTTGCCAGCCTCCGTCTATTCCGCAGTTCCTGTTTTGAGTTGCAAATATGAGCAATTGCACCGGTATCAAATACCCAGGCACTACAACGAGAGTTGGTAAGGTACACATCAATAACATGTATATCATATATACCTTGTTTGTTGTTGGCCGCCTTCTTGTCAGCCAAATACTTGGGGCAGTTCCGCTTCCAGTGTCCAGTTCCCTTGCAATGAAAGCACACAATTTCTGGTTTGGGTCCAGCCTTGGGTTTCTTCACGAGAGGAGCAACTGCTTTGCCACTCTTCTTGGAGTTACCCTTCTTACCCTTGCCATTTTTCTTGAAACTAGTGGTTTTATTGACCATCAACACTTGATGCTCCTTCTGAATTTCAGACTCAGCGGCTTTCAGCATCGCAAACAGCTCGGCGACTAACTTGTTCATCCCGTGCATGTTATAGTTCAACACGAAGCTCTTGTAGCTAGGTGGCAATGATTGAAGAACTCTGTCAGTGATAGCCTCTGGCGGAAGGGGCATCCCCAATTCAGCCAGACGGGTGGAGTACCCAGACATTCTGGGTACGTGATCACTGATAGACCCGTTCTCCTCCATCTTGCAAGCATAGAACTTATCGGAGATCTCATATCTCTCGATCCGGGCATTCTTCTGAAAGATAAACTTCAACTCCTGGAACATCTCATATGCTCCTTGACGTTCAAAACGTCTTTGAAGTCCCGGTTCTAAGCCATACAATATTGCATATTGAACTATTGAGTAATCTTCAGAACGAGCCTGCCAGGCATTCACAACGTCTAGAGACTCAACTGGAGCGGGTGGATCACCAAGCGGTGCATCAAGGACATAAGCCTTCTGGGAAGCCGTAAGGATAATCCTTAGATTACGGGCCCAGTCCACAAAGTTCCTTCCATCATCTTTCAACTTAGCTTTCTCTAGGAACGCATTAAAATTCAGGGGTGCTACAGCGCGAGCCATGATCTACAACATAAATATAGCAAAGACAACTTAGACTATTGTTCTAGATAATGAGTTTAGTTAATCATATTACTTAAAAACTCCCACTCAAATTGACATCCCTCCGGTCATTCGAGTGTAACATGATCCAAATCCACCAACTCAAGTCCGATCATCACGTGAGTTGAGGTGGTTTCAATGGTGAACATCTTCATGTTGATCATATCTACTATATGACTCATGTTCGACCTTTCGGTCTCTTGTGTTCCGAGGCCATGTCTGTACATGCTAGGCTCGTCAAGTTTAACCCGAGTGTTCCGCACGTGCAACACTGGCTTGCACCCGTTGTATGTGAACGTAGAGTCTATCACACCCGATCATCACGTGGTGTCTCGAAACGATGAACTTTCGCAACGGTGCACACTCGGGGAGAACACAATTTTATCTTGAAATTTAAGTGAGGGATCACCTTATAATGCTACCGTCGTCCTAAGCAAAATAAGATGCATAAAAGGATTAACATCACATGCAAATCATAAGTGACATGATATGGCCATGAACTTGTGCTTTTGATCTCCATCTCCAAAGCACCGGCATGATCTCCATCGTCACCGGCATGACACCATGATCTCCATCATCTTGATCTCCATCAACGTGTCGCCATGAGGTTGTCGCGCCGACTGTTGCTTCCACGACTATAGCTAACTCATAGCGATAAAGTAAAGCAAAAACGGCGAAAATAATTAAAGACAACTCTATGGCTCCTGCCAGTTGCCGTACTCATCGACATGCAAGTCGTGATATTCTATACAACACATGATCATCTCATACATCACATATATCTCATCATGTAATTGGCCATATCACATCACAACATACCCTGCAAAAACAAGTTAGACGTCCTCTAATTGTTGTTACAAGTTTTACGTGGCTGCTACGGGTTTGCAAGAACCGTTCTTACCTACGCAAAACCACAACGTGGTGTAGTGATTGCTTTTTGATCTTCTAAAAGAACCCTCTTCATTGAAATTGATTCAACTAAAGTGAGAGAGACAGACACCCGCTAGCCATCTTTATGCAACGAAGTTACATGTCAGTTGAAGGAACCTGTCTCGCGTAAGCGTACGCGTAATGTCGGTCCGGGCTGCTTCATCTCACAATACCGCCGAATCAAGTATCAACTAGTAACGGCAAGAAATATGTATACACCCACGCCCACAACTCGTTTGTGTTCTACTCGAGATCTCATCTACGCATAGACCTAGCTCAGATGCCACTATTGGGGAACGTTGCATGGGAAACAAAATTTATCCTACGCACACACAAGATCTATCCATGGTGATGAGCATCTACGAGAGGGAGAGTGAATCTACATACCCTTGTAGATCGCTAAGCGGAAGCGTTAAGAAACGCGGTTGATGTAGTCGAACGTCTCCGCGATCCAAATCGCAAGTCGTCCCTCGATCCGATCACGAACTAGTGCCGAGCGGACGGCACCTCCGCGTTCAACACACGTACGGCTTGATGACGCCTTCACCTCCTCGATCCAGCGAGCGATGGTGAAGTAGTAGATGAGTTCCGGCAGCACGACGGCGTGGTGATGGTGGTGAGGAACAATCTCTGCAGGGCTTCGCCAAGCACTACGGAGATTATGACGGGAGAACTAGAGGGTTAGGGTTGCCGACACACGGCTTGGGAAATCTTAATGTGTTCCGTGTGCTAGCCCTTCCCCTCTATTTATATGTTGAGCCTTGGGGTCTAAACTTGGAGTAAAAGCCTCCTCCAGGTCGGTTTTGCCCGCGCAAGGTCGGTTTGGCCCGCAGGGAAAGAGTCCAACTCGGATTCCAGCAGTATCGCGCACAAGCGGTAGTACCGCTCACGAGCGGTAGTACCGCTTCACAGCGGTAGTACCGCTTACGCGGTAGTACTGCCTTACCAACGGTAGTACCGCTTAAGGCAGCAGCAAAACTTCCTTTTGCACTTTCCAATACCTCGTGGGCTTTACCCCTTTGGCCTATATAAAGTGTTGCTGCACCCGAACACTTCGGTAAACATCCGGAACCTCTTCCGGTGAATTCCGGAACCCTTCCGGAGATCAAAACACTATTATCACATATATTAATCTTTACCTCCGGACTCTTCCGGAGACCCTCGTCATGTCCGGGATCTTATCCGGGACTCCGAACAACCTTCGGTCACCAACACAATAACTCAACTATACTAATCGTCACCAAACGTTAAGTGTGTAGACCCTGCGGGTTCGAGAACTATGTAGACATGACCGAGACACCTCTACGATCAATAACCAATAGCGGGACCTGGATGCCCATATTGGCTCCTACATATTCTACGAAGATCTTTATCAGTCGAACCTCTATGTCAAGGATTCAGTTAATCCCGTATGCTGTTCCCTTTGTTATTCGGTATGTTACTTGCCCGGGATTCGATCGTCGGCATCTCTATACCTAGTTCAATCTCGTTACTGGCAAGTCTCTTTACTCGTTCCGTAATACAAGATCTCGTGGCTAACACTTTAGTCACATTGCTTGCAAGGCTCATTGTGATGTTGTATTACCGAGTGGGCCCTGAGATACCTCTCCGTCACACGGAGTAACAAATCCCAGTCTTGATCCATGCCAACCCAACAGACACCCTTGGAGATACCTGTAGAGCACCTTTATAGTCACCCAGTTACGTTGCGACGTTTGATACACACAAGGTACTCCTCCGATGTCAGGGAGTTGCATGATCTCATGGTCATAGGAACAGATACTTGACATGCAGAAAACAATAGCAATAAACTGACACGATCATATGCTACGTTCGTAGTTTGGGTCTTGTCCATCACATCATTCTCCTAATGATGTGATCCCGTTATCAAATGACATCTCATGTCTATGGCTAGGAAACCTTAACCATCTTTGATCAACGAGCTAGTTAACTAGAGGCTTACTAGGGACACAGTGTTGTCTATGTACCCACACATGTATTTGAGTTTCCAATCAATACAATTATAGCATGGATAATAAACGATTATCATGAACAAGGAAATATAATAATAACTAATTTATTATTGCCTCTAGGGCATATTTCCAACATCGGTGGCAGCGGCGGCGGACTCAGTGGACTGGAGAGAGGCGAAGAGGGGTGGAGATAAGCAGGGTAGGCAGGGAGGGGGCGGATCTGCGGCCGCGGTGGAGCGGTCAGATTTGGCGACGGTGCGCGGGGGTGGGGGCGGTGCGGAAGTTTCATGCGCGTGGATGGGGAGCGGCTCTGTGCACGACACGCGGGTTTCGACCGTTTTTACGTTTGGGTAGCCGACTGCATGATGCAAATATACATCACTTAAGGGTGATTTTTTAGACAGCCCTATAATGGGACCATAGAATTATATATTTACATCACCTGTTGGAGCTCATTTTTTGGGCACGGTGATGTATAAAATGGTTTTTACATCAAGTGATGTATTTTACATCACTTGTTGGAGATGCTCTTAGCGGTAGCGAAGCGTGAGTTCAAGCATGGTTTTATGAAGCTTTCAGAACATTCCATCTGGTTTTTCCCTCTCTTTTTTCTGTTACTCCAAAGGAGTCTGGGTTGTGGAGCGTTAGGACTACCAGAAAGTGGGTCGATCACTGTCATGGGCCCCAAATAAAGGAGCAGTCATCGCAATGATGGAGGAACATGCAAGGTCTTCCAAAGACATAATGTCACTAATTTAGCCAGGTTGATTTAGACATCATGTCGAAATCCCTTCCCACCCCACCCCATAGAACTCGACGAGTTACTCCGTAACTCGACGAGCCCCTCCTTATAATCTACATTTTTACTATATCTCAATATAATCATATATAAGAAAAGTCAGGCTATAACCCGCATACCTAGGTAACACTTCCGCGTTGTGTTCATGTGATGACCTAAAGCAACTTCTCACTACCAAGCAAACCACGTGCGACTATTATAATGCTAGAAGGTACTCGACGAAGGGGACCTCAAGTCGTCGGATTAAGTCAATGTCATTGACCTCAACTTCATCCACATAAATCGTGACCTCGTCTATGTCATTGATTTCAACGTCAACTTGAGCAACAAGATGGGAGTGGCACAATAAACTTCACATCACCCTCGAATCTCGAACCACGATACCCGAGGAGCAAATACCATCCCTCTAATCCAACATGTGGCCAAAGAGATGAGGGCGGTGATGTCTTTACACACTTATATGTTTATAGACTTTTTTGGGCCACCAAGCGCAGAGGTTTGTAGGACATCAACAACTTTCCTCAACTGGATGACCTAAGACCTATAATTCCATGGGAGACAAAGTATGAAAGTATTCCACTAACAAGCAACCCTGCAATCAAGATACAAGCAGTCCCTTGTGTACCCAACACATTTAAGGCAGTTGTCAGTTGCTTAGGTGCATTAGTTCGGCAAAGAGATTGATAATTTGGATGATAGATTGATAGTTTGGATGGTGGAAATATTTTTGTATTTTCATAATAAATAGAAACAACAAAGTAACAAGTTGCAAAAGTGAGTAAAACAGAGTTTCATTCCTTGGAAACAAGGCCTGGGTTTCATAGGTTCACTAGTGGCAACTCTCAACATCATTAACTTGATAAACATATTAATAATCCTTAAATGCAAAGGATTGTCGTAGCACTTTCCAATGATGGAGGTGGTAAGTATGGAGTCTCGAACCTCAAGGAGCTAAAGGTAGGATTGGTATTCTCTCAGGTCCTATTTGCCACTGATACAACCCTACGTACACCGAACATTTGCTTTATCTAGAAACAAGAAATAAATCTATGTTGCGGGTATAAAAGGATATGTTTACTAGATACAAAAAAGGTAAAAATAAAAGTTACGGCATATGCATAGTCCTATCAACATACTACTAACCCTAAGGTGTGATCCACGCACACGCTCATATGATGGGCACCAAAAGACAGTAACATAACCACATGCATCTCAAACCAATCATAGAAATTCACCAATTAACCCATAGTACAAAAATAATCTACTCACACACAATAGCGATGACACAAATCACTGGATAATAATTCATAGCATCATGAAACATGTTCAAGTAGGGGATTACAGCGGGTTGTGGGAGAGTGGACCGCTGAATAGAGAGAGGAGAAGGTAATGGAGATGTCAGTGAAGAGGGCGAAGTTGTTGGAGACGATCGCCTCGATAGTGGTTCCCCCGGCGGCACTCCGGCGCCATCGTGAGAGAGGAGAGAGAGACCCCCTCCTCCTTCTTCTTCCATGGCCTCTCCCCTAGATGGGGAGACGTTTCCCCCTGATCCTTGGCCTCCATGGCTCCCGGAGGGGCAAGATCCTCTCCGAGATTGGATCTCTTATCTCTCTGTTTCTCTATTTTGAAACTGTTTCTGAGGCCGAGCACCGTTACTTAAATATCTGGAGATCCGTAACTCCGATCGGGCTAAAATTTTAAGGGGATTTTTTTCCCATAAATTATCTTTCTTGCGGCGAAAGAAGAGCCCCAACCGACCTCCGTGGCACCCACATGGGTGGCCCAACGGGCAGGGCCCTGGCCGCATCGGGAGGTCATGTGGATCCCTTATGCACAACCTTACGATGATTCCTTTGTCCAAAAATCTGTATTTTCTATAAAAAAATCACAAAAAATTTCAACTCGTTCTGGATCCGTGAATTTTTTACCTATATTTCTAAAAGCACTAGAAAATAGGAACTGGCCTTTGGCACTGGATTAATAGGTTAGTCCAAATAAATATTGTGCCAAAAACATAAATAATGATGTAAATATAGCATGAATGCTTTAAAAATTATAGATACGTTGGAGACGTATCAGCATCCCCAAGCTTAATCCCTACTCTTCCTCGAGTAGGTTGATGTTAAAAAGAACAATTTTTGAAGTGTGAATGATACTCCCCCCGTTCCTAAATATAAGACCTTTTGGAGATTACACTATGGACTACATACGGATCACATACGGAGAAAAATGACTGAATCTACACTCTAAAATATGTCTATATACATCCGTATGTAGTCCATAGTGTAATCTCTAAAAGGTTTTATATTTAGGAACGGAGGGAGTAGAATAGAACAAACCTTTGATCACATAGGCAATGATAATTCTAATAAGAAGTAGCATCATTGTTTTAAATTCAACATATCATAAAGTGATAATGAAGTATCTCGCAAATCTTTCAAGACTATATTGCAAACATAAAGTAACCAATGAAGTAAAGATGACGACTAGGTACCCCAGTTTGAAGATAACCATCATACTTATACAATGCTTAACAAATTACTATTATAAGAATGCATATAAAGCTAAGAGTGATCCCCATCCTCAATATGTGGTGCCGCAAAAAAAAGATGGAATTGACTCGACATAGAAGTAAATAGATAGGCCCTTCGCAGAGGGAAGCTGAGATTAACATGTACCAGAGCTAATTTGGTTAAAACATAGATAAATTTATTTTGAGAGGTGTAATTTCATTATCTTCCATGATAAAAACATTAAGAGCGGTTCCCATGCATTAGCACTCCTCCTCCACCATAACTAACACAAACCATGGCTAGCCGAATCCACTAGTGCCTGCCAGTTTTCAACTTTTCTGGAGGAGTGCCTTTTTTCAAATAACATTTGATTGGGACTGGCATCCCTATACCAGCTCTCTCATAAATTAAAGAAGTAGATTTCATGCTCATTGGGAGTAAAACACATTTAGCATAGAAGATAATGACTCCCTGCCACTCCATCTGGTGTACGGGCACAAAAAACAGATGACTTTTTTGAAGGTTTAGAGGTGACACATGCAAATTTACTTGGAATGGCAGTGAAGTACCATGTATAGGTAGGTAATGGTGGACACTTTGTGGCATAAACTTGTTTCAATGATTTTGGATGCACAAGCAGTATTTTTGCTTAATATATGAAAAGGCTAGCAAAAGACTGGGAGCAACCACTTTACCAAACACAAAAACCACAATCATGCATTCTCTAATAGTAACATTACTGAGAAAATACAATCCTGATGATAACCTACAAACCTGAATACCACCAAGGTTGAATTGGTATTTATCAAACATGTGCCAAGCCAATCATCCATCGTTCACTGGGAGATACTTACCACCACAACATAATAGGTTTAACTTAATGCAACTAATGATCATTGACATAATAATATAACTCCCTTACTTGATTAAAGATATGCACTATCATAGTTTTATTTCTATTGATAAATTGAGGGAGAATGCATATTTAGTTCTCAATATACACATAGTAAATGAAGCACATGGCATTCAATTCATTCATAAATTTTACTCTAAACATATAAGTGAAGCACAAGAGTAAATGATCATATAAGGGAATCTCCAAGATAGTGGGATCAACACTAATGACTAAATTTGACCTCTTCCAACCCACTTTTAAGAATTGTATGATCCACATGATCAATTGTGTCACCCTTGGAAATAGTGGGGTCAATAATATGTAAAGTTGACCTCTTCAAACCCACTTTCAATGATAATTTCATCCACCTCTAAAGGATATACGTTAAGCACAAATAGCATTCTATAAATCAACCAAGGACCATAAGAAATCATCCCCGACCAGCATGGTGTATATTTATTGAAAGGAAAAAAGAAAAATGACACGCCAAGGATTTGCGCATATCATATGAACAAATAAAATCTCAGGACCAACCGAGACATACCGATAGTTGTTGAAAAGGGATGAAGGGGATGCCAGGGCATCCCCAAGTTTGGACCTTGAGACCTCTTCATATGATTTCTTGGGGGTGCCTTAGGCATCTCCAAGCTTGAGCTCTTGCGTCTCTCCAACTTTCTCTCATATTGTTGTCTCCCCGGGGTCTTAAAAACTTCATCCACACAAAACTTTGCAAAACTTATTAGAGGGGTCAATACACATAAACATAAATCACCCATCATGTACTGTCAAGAAAAGATGCATAATTATTTTCAAATATTAGCTACTGTACACTTTCATTTCCACTAGTTATAGCCCCAATATAAGCCATGAATACTCAAGTATAAGCAGATAACAAAAATATAACAGCAATCTGTCAAAACCAGAACAGTCTGTGGTAATCTAATTAATATGCAAACTTCTGTAACTCCAAAAATTCTGAACAATTAGGACATAACAAATAATTTGTATGAGAGTATTGCGTAAAAAAATTCATAAATTTACCATGTTCTAGTAAAAGATGATAATTCTAATACTACAGAAAAAGTTTATGTTTCTGCACAACACATATTAAACTTGCAATTAAAACATCCTAAAGGCGAACCTTGACACTTTATTTTATGGTACAATGGTTTATACAAGGGGATAATTATTTTTATTACAAATTTTCTATGATTCAAGGTTCACAAAGTTTCCATGGGCATGAACAAAGTTCAAGGCTAGCCCCCACTTCAACGATGCTCGTCTTTCTCACTTTCACTTTTCTTTTAAAAAATGTTTTAGGTTCCCAACTTTATTTTTTTATTTTTGAAAATTTTATTAGCACACAAAATAATAGAAATGATTCTCTAAAACTTCCGGGTTGTCTCCGAGTCAGGGTTTTCTTTAAAGCCATTAAGCTAGGCATAAAGGTGCAAGTACGTCTATTTTTTGGTGTTTCGTGTTTCCTATCCACAACTTAATATAGAAAAAAACTAAGAAAATAAAATAAATTCTATTTAGTTATAAAAGGAAATAAGCGCACACGAGAATATTCACCCTGCGCTATTGCTCCCAGGCAACGGCGCCAGAAAAGAGCTTGATAATCCCCAAGTGCAAGGAATTGTCATAGCACTTTCCAATAATGGAGGTGGTAAGTATGGAGTGTCGAACCCACAAGGAGATAATGGTAGGAATGCTATTCTCTCAGGTCCTATCTGCCATTGATATGACCCTACATACACTGAATATTTGCTTTATCTAGAAACAAGAAATAAATTTATGTTGCGGGTATAAAAGGATAGGTTTCCTACATACTTAAGAACGTAAAAAAAAGTTAGGTGTTGCCTAAGTAAAAGTACAATATAATACAAATAGCGAGTGTGGAAAAACGGTGGTAGGATGTGTAAAATTGTCCCTACACAATTAGCTAAGTTACTAAAATGATTATCATCATTGCACTTTTATATGTGGGAGAGGCCTTTGCTAACATATTATCTGTAGTTGGAATTGTATGTACTTATGATTGGAACTATTATCAAGCATCCGCAAATACTAACACATTCATTAAGGTAAACCCAACCATAGCATTAAGATATATTGGTCCCCTTTCAATCCCATATGCATCAATTTCTACACTCAGCCTCGGTACTTATGTAACTTTGGACGACCTATGCATAGTCCTATCAACATACTAGAAACCCTAAGGTGTGATCCACACGTGCGCTCATATGATGGGAACCAAAGGACAGTAACATAACCACATGTAACTCAAACAAGTTATAGCAATTCACCAATTAACCCATAGGACAAAAATAATCTACTCAGGCACAATAGCGATGACATAAATCATTGGATAATAATTCATAGCATCAAGAAACCTTGTTCAAGTAGGGGATTACAGTGGGTTGCGTGAAAGTGGGCCGTTGAATAGAGAGGGGGTAAGGTGATGGAGATGTTGGTCAAGATGGTGAAATTGTTGGAGACGATCGTCACGATGGTGGTTCCCACGACGGCACTCCGGCGCCACCGGGAGAGAGGGGAGAGAGACCCTCCTCCTTCTTCTTCCATGGCCTATATCCTAGATGGGGAGAGGTTTACCCTCTGGTCCTTGGTCTCCATGGATCCTGAAGGGGTGAGAGCCCCTCTGAGATTAGATATCTTCTCTCTCTGTTTCTCTGTTTTGGAACTATTTTTTAGGCCAAGCACCGTTTCTTAAATATCCAGAGACCCGTAACTCCGATCGGGCTGAAATTTTAAGCAGATTTTTCTCTCTCCATAAATTAGCTTTCTTGCGGCAAAAGAAGAGCCCAAACCGACCTTCATCACCCCCACGCGGGTGGCCCACACAGGCAGGGCCCTGGCCGCGTTGGGAGGCTGTGTGGAGCCCTCGAGCACCGCCTTACGACGATTCCTTCACCCAAAAATTAGATATTTTCCATCAAAAAATCACAAAAAATTTCAACTCGTTCCGGCTCCGTGAATTTTTGACCTATATTTCCAAAAACACTAGAAAATAGGAACTGGCCTTTGGCACTTGATTAATAGGTTAGTCCAAATAAATATTGAGCTAAAAACATAAATAAATTGTGTAAATATAGTATGAATACTTTCAAAAATTATAGATACGTTGGAGACGATCACATACACAAAATAACTTTCAATGCTTGGAAACAAATGTAGGATGAGATCTTGTAGGTTTTGAAATCACACTCCAATGTTACCTCGGGTAACCCCCAAAATTACACTAAATAATCACCTTATGGTCTTTGTATTTCTAATCTTAATCCATAAAGTCATCCCAACGTCACCTCGGATGTCTTCATAAATTATACTAGACTTGCATCATATAATCTCATGATTCCCAAAAGTTTAATAAACAACATGAATAAGATTCAATCCAACACAAAGAAACTCATAATAGGAGATACACCATATAGTTCAATTCCATTACAAATACTTGATACGTCTCCAACGAATCTATAATTTTTTATTGTTTCATGCCATTATATTATCAATCTTGTATGCTTTATATGCCATTTTATATCATTTTGGGAACTAACCTATTAATTCAGTGCCTAGTGCCAGTTCCTGTTTTCTGCCTATTTCTTTGTTTCGCAGAAAAACCATACCAAACGAAGTCCAAACACGATGAAACTTTACGGTGATTTTTTTGGACCAGAAGAGACCCTAGAAGCTTCTGGGGGAGGCCATAATACCCGCAGGTGGGCCACAAGCTCAAGGGGCGCACCCCCGGGGGGCGCGCCACCTGAGCTTGTGGGCCCCATAGGCCTCCATTTGACCTAATTCCAGCGCAATAAATTCCCCAAATTCTAGAAACCCCCAGAGCGAGACCCGAAACAATTTTATCGCCGCCGCAAGCCTCTGTTCTTCCGCGATCCCATCTGGAGGCCTCCGCCGGTACTCTTCCTGAGGGGGAATCAATCACGGAGGCCATCTTCATCAACCTTGCTACCTCCATGATGATGTGTGAGTAGTTCCCAGAGGAACTACGGGTCCATACGAGTAGCTAGATCTCTCTCTCTCTCTCTCTCTCTCTCTCTCTCTCTCTCTCTCTTTGATCTTCAATACAATGATCTCTTCGGAGATCTATTCGATGTTAATTTTTGCGGTGTGTTTATTGGGATCCGATGAATTGTAGGTTTATGATCAGATTATTCATTGAAAGTATTTGAGTCTATTCTAATATTTATTATGTGTGATTTTATAGCCTTGTATTTCTCTTCGATCTATTTATCTTCTTTGTCCAATTAGCTCAATTTATATTCAGTGGGAGAGGTGCTTGGTAGTAGGTTCAATCTTGCGGTGCCCTTACTCTGTGATAGGAGGAGTTGCAAGGCACGTATTTGTATTGTTGCTACTAAGAGTAAAACGATGGGGTTCAATCATACTAATTGGTTTAATCTTGTCTACATTATGTCATCATGCTCCAAACATTACTCTATTTGTTATGAACTTAATACCTTAATATGCATGTTGGATAGCGGTTGAGGGGTGGAGTAATAGCAGTAGATGTAGATGGATTTTCGGTCTACTTGCCTCGGACGTAATGCCTATGTATTGATCATGCCATGAATATCATCATAACTATGCGCTATTCTATCAATTGCCCAACAGTAATTTGTCTACCCATTGTACTATGCTCATGAGAGAGATGCCTCTAGTGAATGCTATGGCCCCTGGGTCCATTCACTTTATATTTAATAAAACATTAAAAATACTTGATGCAATTTCATTACTTTTATTTTCCTTTTTATTTATCTATCTACCACTATCAGATTTAATCTTTGCAATTAACGAGTACAAGGGGATTGACAACCTCTTGCCCACATTGGGTGCAAGTATTTGCTTTGTATGTGTGCAGGTACTGCTTTCAGTGTTTGTCGGCCCAGTGGGAACCGAGGTACCACGGCCCGTCTGCCTCTGGCCTAGGAGGCGGCGCTCGCGGGCCGGCCTAGGCAAGGTGGCCCTGGCGTCGTCGCCCAGGAGGGCTCGCCTCGCGAGGGGACAGCCTCGCGAGGCCCCTCACCGCCCGGCCTAGCCCTGGTGAGGCCGGCAAGCCCCAGATCGCCTCGTGAGGGGATCCCTCGGGAGGCCGCTTTGCGGGGCGTGGCGCACGGCGCCAGCCGCGGGGCGGCCGGCCCGTCACATGGGTGACGCCCCGACGTCAGGGCGAGGAGAACAGGATACAACTCAGACAGGTTTCCGTTCTGATGATAAGGGAGCAGCGGCATCTGCCTTCCCCCGAAAAGCAAGCCCCAAGACATTTCCTCTTTGGTGATAGAAGATCAGGACGGATCAGCGCGCCAGGATGGAGGTCATCGCCATGCCCACCTGCGCGTCACGGGGAGCTACTTTAACAGGCGGAGACCGCCTTTAGTCAGGATAAGCCTGCGCCCCTGTCCCCCTTTGAATTGCCGCCCTGTGGCTACCCTTTTCCGCTCATATTTTTGGGGAAGAGGACCAAGGCACTACAAAAGGGGCAGGGCTGCTTCCATGTAAGGGGATCGACTCATTTTTCTCCCCCACACCTCTTGTACCTTGGGCACAAGCTCTCCACCACAGAGCAATCCAACACAAGCGGGAGTAGGGTATTACACCGCACAGTGGCCTGAACCTGGGTAGCTCGCGCGTCCCCTTCGTGTCCGGTGAGAGCCAGCAAGTCCGTCGTGTCCCCGCCATAGTTGCCGTCGTGTCGTAGGCTACCAAGCAAAGTCCCCCAGAGTTCGAATCCTAAGTTCTTGGAGAAGTTTCTTGGACGCAGATCCTAGACTCCGACATTTGGCGCACCAGGTAGGGGGACTTGCCGTATTCGTGCCTTCGACCTCGACATCGGCACCGACATGGACGACGCCGCCGTGCGCCGCGAGCGCGCTGCACGTCGAGCCACCGCTGCCGGGCCTGTTGGGGAGCAGGCGTCCTCCTCCATCCACCCGTCGGTGAGTGGGTGGGACCGCGGCCTCTCCTCCACCGCGTCTTCGCTCGCAGGGAGCGGCCCCCTCCAAGGACGGCCGCGACGCCTGGCTCGAGTGCATCACCGAGCTCGTCTTCGCCGCCAGCGGAGGCCAGGCGCCCCCTCGCCCCATGTCCTCTTCACCACGTCGCGCTGAGCGACCTGGGCGCGCCGCTCCCCGTCTTCTTCCTCCTCCGGGCCGCGGCCCGTCCGTGCTGAGCGGCACCGGCGGCCGCCACCCAACCAAGGCCGTCGCCACCAGCGGGGGTTCCCAGGGGCCCCGAGGGGTGGCCTGCATCCTGGGAGGGGCCCAGGCCCCTCTGTCCAGCCGCCACCTCAAGAGCTTCATGCGCGAGGTGAGCGCGGCCCTTCAGGCGCCCGAGCCCGCCGGCCGCCTCAAGTGGTCCGAGTCCCCCGTCTCCTTCGACGCCAGCGACCATCCCATGTCCGCCAGGGCTACGGGGGCTGTCCCTCTGCTGTGCACTCCGACTATCGGCGGTGTGGCCATCACCAAGACGCTCATCGACAACAGCGCTGGCCTCAACGTGCTCTCTGTGGAGACTTTCGAGATGCTCCGGGCGCCAGGTGGGCGCCTGGTGCCCACGAGGCCCTTCTCGGGCGTCATCGGCGGCTCCACTGCCCCCCTGGGGCAGGTGCGCCTTCCTGTCACCTTCGGCACCCACGAGAACTACCGTACGGAGCTCGTCGTCTTCGATGTCGATCGCATTGGTCTGCCCTACAATGCCATCTTGGGCTACCCGGCGCTCTCCAAGTTCATGGCCGCAACACACCACGCCTACGGCCTCGTCAAGATGCCTGGCAGCAGCGGCACCCTCACAATCCGTTGCGATGTCAAGGACGCGTTGCGCGCCCTCACGCGCGCCCACAAGGCGGCGGCCGCCGCATCCCAGGCCGAGGAGGACGCCCCTGAGCTTGCCGAGCCAGCGCCCGCGAAGAAGAAGCTGCTGTTCTCCCAGGAGCAGGCCGAGACCAAGAAAGCGTCGTTGGATGGGAGTGGCATGGGCCCCTTCCTCACCATCGGCAGTGGCCTTTCCCCTGAACAAGAAGGTGCCCTCATCGACTTCCTTCGGGCGAATGCTGATATGTTCGCTTGGACGGCCTCTGACATGCCCGGCGTGCCAAGGGAGGTGATCGAGCACCACTTGGCGGTGTGCCCCAACGCACGCCCCGTCAAGCAGAAAGTACGGCGCCAGGTGCCCGAGAAGCAGGACTTCGTCATCAGGGAGGTCGAGAAGCTCCAAGACGCCGGAATCATCCGCGAAGTGCTCCACCCGGAGTGGATCGCCAACCCCGTTGTCGTCGCCAAGCCGCACGGTGGCAAGCGCATGTGCGTCGACTTCACCAACCTCAACAAGGCCTGCCCCAAGGACCACTTCCCGCTACCCAGGATTGACCAAATAGTAGACTCCACCGCCGGGTGCGATCTGCTCTGCTTCCTGGACGCCTTCTCGGGCTATCATCAGATCAAGATGGCAAAGGAGGATGAGGAGAAAACCGCCTTCATCACCCCCTGCGGAGTGTTCTGCTACGTGTGCATGCCCTTTGGCCTGAAGAGCGCGGGGGCTACCTTCCAGAGGTTGATGCGCATCCGCCTAGGGTGCCAAATGGGGAGAAACGTGGAGGCATACGTCGATGACATCATCATCAAAATGCGCGAGGCGCGCACCCTCATCGAGGACCTGAAGGAAACCTTCGCCAACCTGTGCAAGGTCAACCTCAAGCTCAACCCCGCCAAGTGTGTCTTCGGTGTCCCTTTCGTCAAGCTCCTGGGTTTTCTGGTCTCCCATCGCGGCATCGAGGCCAACCCTGAGAAGATTAAGGCTATCGAGGAGATGCGGCCGCCCCGCAACCTCAAGGAGATGCAGCGCCTGGCGGGATGCATGGCCTCGCTCGGTCGTTTCATATGCATGTTCAGCGAGCGGGCTCTGCCTTTCTTCAAGCTAATGAAGAGGTCTGGCCCCTTCAAGTGGACCCCTGAGGCCAATGCTGCCTTCAAGGATCTCAAAAGGTACCTCACCAGCCCTCCTGTCATGGTCGCCCCGCGCCCACGCGAGCGCCTGCTATTATACTTGGCGGCCACTCCCCAAACGGCCAGTGCGGCCCTTGTGGCAGAGCGGGAGGAGCGAGTCTGCGTCAGGAAGAAACCTACCGAGCCTGTGCCTGCGGGTGCCGTGGAGACATCGCTGGAGCCCCTCAAGGCCCTGCCGGCGCCTGCCGAGGGCCCCCTCCAGAGGCCCCCACGCCCCCTCAGGAGGCCTCTAGAGCTCAGCCTCCGAAGGCCCCCGTGGCGCCGTCTCCGGAGGCCCCCGCGGCGCAGCAGCCTGAGCCCCTCGGCGAGCACGACATGGATACCACGGTCACGCGCCTTGTCGAGCACCCCATCTACTTCGTTAGTACGGTGCTGCGAGACGCGCGTGAACGGTACCCCATGCAACAGAAGCTCCTCCTGGCACTCCTCATGCCTCCAGGAAGCTACGCCACTACTTCCAGGATCACCCAGTCAGAGTGATCTCCTCCTACCCGCTGGAGCAAGTCCTGTGGAGCCCAAATGCCACCAGCCGCGTCGCCAAGTGGAGCATCGAGCTGCAGCCTTTCGAGCTGGAGTTCCTCACCACCAGGACCATCAAGGGAGCGGCCTTGGCAGACTTCACAGCAGAATGGACGGACACGCGTCAGGATGAGCCACAGGAGGAGTCGTCCCTGCCCGAGGAGGCTACCTCCGGAGGCTGGAGCATGCACTTCGACGGGGCCTTCGCGCGCCAGAGCGGGGGGACGGGGGTGGTGCTCACTACACCCACAGGCGACAAGCTTTACTACGCAGTGCAGCTCTGCTTCGGGCGCACCGACAAGGTCTCCAACAACATCGCCGAGTATGAGGGACTCATTGCCGGGCTCAAGGCCGCCATCACGCTTGGAGTCAGGCGCATCATCATCAAGGGTGACTCACAGCTCCTCATCAACTTCTCCAACAAGAAGTAAAAGCCGAAGGATGAGCACATGGCAGCCTACCTAGAGGAGGTGCGCAAGCACGAGAAGCGCTTCATGGGCATGGAGCTACATCACGTCCCTCGCGGCGACAACAGTGAGGCGGACGAAATCGCCAAGCGCGCTTCTCGCCGCGAGCCCCAGAACCCCGGTGTCTTCAAGGAACGGCTCCTGAAGCCTTCAGCGGTGCCCCCGATCGCCAGCATCCCGGCGCTTCACGAAGAGATCCCTCCCGCACCACCCATGGGCGCACCAGACCGCGGACCAGCTTCGGGTGCTTGCCTGCTGCTGGCGCTCGAGCCGTAGCCTGAAAGCTGGACCGCGGAGATCAAGGCCTATCTGGAGGGCGGCATCCTCCCGGAGATCGACGCGGAAGCGGAGCGTGTGGTCCGCCAAACCGTGCTCTACCACTTGAGGGAGGGTGACCTGTACTGCCACCGCCCAAACGGAGTCGCGCTGTGGTGCATCTCGAAGGAGCAAGGGCGCGAGCTGCTTGCCGACATCCATGGAGGCGACTGCGGCCACCATTCGTCTTCATGCACCCTCGCAGGTAAGGCATTCCGCAACGGTTTCTACTGGCCCACAACGCTCGAAGATGCCGCGGAGCTGGTCCAGGCATGCGAGGCCTGCCAGTTACATGCCAAGCAGATCCACCAGCCGGCACAAGGGCTCCAAACCATCCCCCTCTCGTGGCCCTTCGCGGTCTGGGGGCCGGATATCCTCGGGCCCTTCCCTCGCGCGGCTGGCAGCTACCGCTACCTCTACGTCGCCATCGACAAGTTCACCAAGTGGGCGGAGGTGGAGCCTGTCCAGACCATTCCGGCAGGATCAGCGGTCAAGTTCATCAAGGGCCTGGTTTGCCGCTTTGGCATCCCCAACCGCATCATCACGGACAACGGCACGCAGTTCACCAGCGGCCAGTTCAAGACCTACTGCGCCACCATCGGCACGCAGATCTGCTTCGCCTCCGTGGCACACCCTCGAAGCAACGGCCAGGCCGAGCGCGCCAACGCTGAGGTCCTCAAGGGCCTCAAGACTAGGAGCTTCAAGAAGCAGCTTGCGGCATGCGGCAAGGGCTGGCTGGAGGAGCTCCCTTCAGTGCTATGGTCCATCCGCACCACGGCGACCAAGCCCACCGGCGAGACGCCTTTCTTCCTTGTCTACGGGGTAGAAGCGGTTCTCCCAGGCGAGGTCAAGCACCGGTCCTCGCGGGTCTTGGCTTTCGATGAGTCTCGTCAAGACGGCCTGCGGGAGGATGACCTACTTTTCCTCAAAGGGGCGCGCCGCCAGGCCGCCCTTCGCGCGGCAAGGTACCAGCAGGCGTTGCGTCGCTATCACAGCCGCAACATACGCCCCCGCACCCTCGAGGCGGGCGACCTCGTCCTGCACCGGATCCTCTCCAGAGAGGGACTCCACAAACTCTCACCCATGTGGGAGGGCCCTTTCAGGGTCACGCACATCTCCCGGCCCGGCGCGGCACGGATCGAAACGGAGGAGGGTGTTCCGGTACAAAACACATGGAACATCCAACATCTCTGCAAGTTCTATCCGTGACCCCACGGATACGAACGAAATGGAGCTGTACACGCTCCGGAGCTCCCTCTACCGGCGCTGCCGTTGGCATGCGGGAGCTACCTCCCACTCTCGTGGAAGCCCCATGCTCCGCGCTGGCGGATACCCCATGCTCCGCGCTGGCGGACGCCCCATGCTCCACACTGGCGGCCTACTTACTTGAGGGGCCTACGGCCGTCACATCCTTAGGCTGACCCGTGTCGAACACGGCAGCACATATCTTTTCTATTGTGTAATGAATCTATTTCATGCATCAGTAAAGCCTACTTCCTAATAACCGGTGTCCTTGCAGCTGAGTTTGCCTCAGGAAGCGCGCTCGTGATCTCCTCCCGTGTATCTCACACGAGCGGGGGCTGGGCACGGTGCCTGTGCTCGGGTTAGTCCCAGCAGCGCTGCAAAACCCAAGTGACTGAGCTCTGGCTCGCGGGCCGGCTCCCATGCACGTCACCTCACCAGGTCCTTGGTGCTCTTACCTCCTCGTGTAACACCCGCAGGTGGCCTCGCGAGCGCGCCCCGTTACATTACTTGCAAAAACTTGGAAATTCCCCTGGTGCAGGATCTCAGGGGCCTCAGGAGCCCCCCTCGGGAGGCCTCGCGGCTGGTGCCCTGCGGGCAGAAGGCTTCATGAGGGACCAGGCCTCGCGCGTTGCGGCCTGCGAAGGGCTCGCTCCAAGCCGCGCACCTCAAAAAGAGCTAAGTCTAAGCACCCCTCGGGTTTGTCCCTCTCGTTTCTCTCTCGTGGCGTCCTGATTTCCTTGGCATGAGCTGCCTGCGCGTCAAGGGGGGGGACCCTGAGCATCGCGTCTCGGGGGCTCCTACTAGCCCTAAGAGCCCTACACCCTCTGGCCTTGCCGAGCACACGCTCTAGGCATACCAGCGATGGTGTAGCCCGCCTGAGGGGCTGGGTCCCAACGACACAGGGCACGAGGGCAATGTAAAAGGGAAATAGAGGCCTCGGGAGGAAAACGAAAGCACGCGGATCATTAAGTATTTGACAACAAAAGTGCCATACAAACGTTTCACACCCCCGGGGGGCTACATCAATCTAGTGCAGAAAACAAAAAGAAAGAAGCCTAGGCTTGGCGTCGCCGTCCTCAAGGCTCCAGCACGGGCATCGCGCGCACCTAGTCGGAGTCTTCCCCCTCGCTCTTGACACGGAGAGAGTTGTCGTCGCTTCCGCCCCCGTCGGAGGAGGTGCCGCCGTCGTCGCTGTCGTCCTCGCTGGAGGAGCCGCTGTAGCTGCCATCCTCGCTCTCCGCGCAGCACTCCAGGCGGCAGCTGGAGGCCCCGAAGATCTTCAGGAAGAGGGTGGCGGCTTCGTCATACTTGAAGTGGAGGAGGTGCCCCCGCTTCAGCCGCGGGCGAGGGCAAATGACTTCCACCCCTGCTTCAAGAACATGAAGCCGGAAGGGGTGAACTCTGCCGCCACCCAAGAGGGGCCGTTGCAGCAGCCGTCCGCCTGCAGCCATAGGCCCAGAGGCACGCGCTCCTCCATTGCCCTCGCGAAGGGGTCCGGGAGACGAAGCCAGGTGCAGGGCGATCGGTGCATGTCCACGATGAACTCGTGGGCTGCCTCCGTCGAGTGGCTCCCTACCGGAGGAGGAAGAGCGGCTGAACCGCCGCGGCCGCCTCGGCCACGGCCGCCACGCCCTCCGCACCCGCGAGCAGCACCCCTCCCATGACCACAGGTCGCGTCCGTTCCGCGGGTACTGGGGCCCACCTCTGCGGTGGCGGCCGTGGAGCGCGGCCGGCCCCGGAGAGGAACCCTCGTCGTAGCCGAACCACAAGCCCGGCCTCTACCCCTCGCCGCCGCCGGCTTCGGCGGCTCTATCTCCTCCATCGTCCTCTTCCCTTTCTCGGCCGCGGAAAGCTTCCTTTTTGGGGCCATGGCCATGGCGGCGGCGGGCGGAGAGAGTGGAAGTTGGAAGAGAAGGGGGGAGCCGAGAAGTTGGTCGCAAGGCAGGCTGGGGACGGGGCGAGGAAGCAATGAAATGCCCACGCCCCGCGCGGGCAGGCTTTATTGCCGAGACGGCGGTTATCGAGGCGTCGCAAGAAGTGGAGGCGCCATGCCCGCAAAGGCCGCCACGCGTCACCCCTGGGCCCGGCGGCTCTATGGGCGCCGCGGGTCCAGGGGCTACTGTCGGCCCAGTGGGAACCAGGTACCACGGCCCGTCTGCCTCTGCCCCAGGAGGCGGCGCTCGCGGGCCGGCCCAGGCAAGGTGGCCCTGGCGTCGTCGCCCAGGAGGGGTCGCCTCGCGAGGGGACATCCTTGCGAGGCCCCTCACCGCCCGGCCTAGCCCTGGTGAGGCCGGCAAGCCCCAGATCGCCTCACGAGGGGATCCCTCAGGAGGCCGCTTTGCGGGGCGTGGCGCACGGCGCCAGCCACGAGGCGGCCGACCCGTCACATGGGTGACGCCCCGACGTCAGGGCGAGGATAGCAGGATACAACTCAGACAGGTTTCCGTTCTGATGATAAGGGAGCAGCGGCATCTGCCTTCCCCCGAAAAGCAAGCCCCAAGACATTTCCTCTTTAGTGATAGAAGATCAGGACGGATCAGCGCGCCAGGATGGAGGTCATCGCCAAGCCCACCTGCGCGTCACGGGGAGCTACTTTAACAGGCGGAGACCGCCTTTAGTCAGGATAAGCCTGCGCCCCTGTCCCCCTTTGAATTGCCGCCCTGTGGCTACCCTTTCCCGCTCATATTTTTGGGGAAGAGGACCAAGGCACTACAAAAGGGGCAGGGCTGCTTCCATGTAAGGGGATCGACTTATTTTTCTCCCCCACACCTCTTGTACCTCGGGCACAAGCTCTCCACCACAGAGCAATCCAACACAAGAAGGAGTAGGGTATTACACCGCACGTTGGCCCGAACCTGGGTAGCTCGCGCGTCCCCTTCGTGTCCGGTGAGAGCCAGCGAGTCTGTCGTGTCCCCGCCGTAGTTGCCGTCGTGTCGTAGGCTGCCAAGCAAAGTCCCCCAGAGTTCGAATCCTAAGTTCTTGGAGAACTTTCTTGGACGTAGATCCTAGACTCCGACAGTGTTCGTGTGGTGTCTCCTACTGGTTCGATAAACCTTGGTTTTAGCCGAGGGAAATACTATCTGCTACTATACTACATCACCCTTCCTCTTCGGGGAAATCCCAACGCCTATCACAAGTAGCAGAAGAATTTCTGGCGCCGTTGCCGGGGAGACTTCACCAAACACCTACAGGTTCCTTCACACACATTTATCATTTACTTTTTATACTTTCTTTTGCAATTTGCCTTTTTATTTGCCTTCTCTTTTTCATCTCCCTCCACTTCTCTAAAAAAATACCAAAAATATCTTGTGTGCTATCTTTGCTTGAATCGCCATTATGTCTGCTCAGGAAAATACTAAGTTGTGCGATTTCTTGAATACTAATAATAATGATTTTATTAGTAAACCAATTGCTCCTCCCGCCACAAGTGCGGAGTCGTATGGCATAAAATCTACATTATTAAATCTTGTTATGAAAGAACAATTTACTGGAAATCCTAATGAAGATGTTGCATCCCATCTTAATACTTTCGTTGAATTATGTACTGATATGCAAAAAATGAAATATGTGGATAATGATATTGTGAAATTGAAATTATTTCCTTTCTCGCTTAGAGATCGAGCTAAAGCATGGTTTTCATCTTTACCTAAAAATAGTATTGATTCATGGAATGTAAAGATGCCTTTATAGCTAAATATTTTCCTCCCGCTAAGATAATATCTCTTAGAAATAAAATTATGAATTTTAAACAACATGAGCAAGAACATGTTGCTCAATCTTGGGAGAGAATGAAATTAATGATTAAAATTTGTCCCACACATGGATTAAGTTTATGGATGATAGTACAATTTTTTTATGCGGGACTAAACTTTGTTTCGAGAAACCTTGTAGACTCAGTTGCAGGTGGTACATTTATGGGAATCACACTTGGAGAGGCCATGAAGCTTCTCGACAACATGACGGCAAACTACTCCCACTGGCACACCGAACGAGCTCCAACTGGTAAGAAGGTAAATTGTGTTGAGGAAGTATTTACCTTGAGTGAGAAAATTGATGCTATCATGAATATGCTTGCTAGTAAATATGCTCAAATTAATCCAAATGATATTCCATTGTCCACTTTGATTAAACAAAATAATGATGCTATTGATGTGAATTTTATCTCGAGGAATAATTCCAATAGTAATGCTTATACAGGGAATTTCAACAATCCTAGACCATATCCCGGTAATCCCTCTAATTATAATGTCTCTCATGATAGTTCCCATGATAAAAGGTTGCTTGAGATTGAAAAAACTACCAAGAATTTTAGGCACTCTCAATATGAACAAAATGATTTTTTTCTAAGGAGGTTAAGGAACACTCTTCTATGCTTAAAATGATTAGTAAACAACTTGATGATGTTAGTCGAGAATTAGCTAACCTCCAATTACAACTTGCTCAAACTGAAAATATGATAGGAAAAATATCCGATAAACAAACTAAGTTAGTGAATAAAATGGCCGCTAAACTGGAGTAACATTTTCTGGCTAATAAAGATGAGGACATTAAAACTATAGGAGTCTCCACTATACCTTTATTTAGTAATATAAAACTTGATGATAAAGGGACTGGAGATGAGTCAACTTTAATTAAAAGGCGTCCTGATAATTCGGTGGGTGATGATCATAGTGCTAAAAATAATAAAAGTGAGTTTGAAGAGGTTAAAACTTTAGATAGTGATGTGTCCACTACTTTGGATTACAAGTACTTTAATTTTGATAGTTGTTCTTTAATTGAGTGTATTTCTTTGTTGCAATCTATGATCAATTCACCTAATGCTTACGAACAAAACAAAGCTTTTACTAAACACATTGTAGAAGCTCTTATTAAAGCTCATGAAGAGAAACTTGAACTAGAAGTTTCTATACCAAGAAAATTACATGATGAATGGGAACCAACAATTAAAGTTAAGATTAAAGATTATGAATGTATAGATTTGTGTGACCTAGGAGCTTGTGTTTCTACTATACCAAAATCTTTATGTGAAGTTCTAGGTCTCACTAATATGGGTGAATGTTCCCTAAACTTGCATTTAGCGGATTCTACAATTAAAAAATCATTGGGTAGAATTAATGATGTGCTCATACTTGCTAATGGGAATTATGTACCTGTGAATTTATTGTGCTTGATATTGAATGTAATCCGTCTTGTCCCATAATACTCCGTAGACCGTTTTTAAGAACCATAGGCTCAATAATTAACATGAAAGAAGGAAACTACGATTGCAATTTCCATTAAATAAAGAAATGGAACACTTACCAAGAAAGAGCTTTAGAACTCCATATGAATCTATTATGGGAGCCACCTATAGTATTTCTTTGAAAGACGGTAACACTTGAAACTATGTATTATGCCTAGCCAGCGGCATTAAATAATAGCGCTTGTTGGGAGGAAACCCAGTAATTATCTTTTCGCTTTCCTTTTATTTTGTTGAGTCAACACTATTATTGCTACTGTAATGATTATGTTTGTATATTTTCTTTTGAGTTTTGTGCCAAGTAAAGCCTTTGGGATGATTTGGATGATAGTTGATTTGATTCTGTGCAGAAACAGAAACTTTTGATCTCAGTATTTGATTTTACATTATGTACTAGAACATGATAAAATTCTGAATTTTTTACACAATATTGGGTTACAAATTTTTTATGTTTAACTAACTTTTCGGAGTTTTTGGAGTTATAGAAGTATAGATAAAATTATGTCATTACGTACTGTTCTGTTTATACAGATTCTGTTTTTATTGCATAGTCTGCTTGTTTTGATGATTCTATGGATTATATCGGGGGGTATAAGTCATGGAGAAGTTAGAATATAGTAGGTATTATGCAAGAACAATAATGAATCTATTTATAACAGTACCTAAAGTGGATGATTATTTTATTATACTAACAGATCTCACGAGGTTTTCTTGAGTTTTGTGTGCTGAAGTTTTCAAGTTTTGGGTGAGATGACGATGGATGAAAGAATAAGGAGCGGCAAGACCCTAAGCTTGGGGATGCCCAAGTCACCCCAAGGTAATATTCAAGGAATATCCAAGCATCTAAGCTTGGGGATGCCCCGGAAGACATCCCCTCTTTCGCATCCAATCTATCGGTAATATTACTCGGAGCTATATTTAGATTCTTCACATGCTATGTGTTTTGCTTGGAGCGTCGTGTATTATAGTTTTATTTTGTTTGCTTGTTTCGAGAATCATTGTTTGCTGATCACACCAATTATGAGAGACACACATTCATCACAATTTATTAGAATGCTCATTATGCTTCACTTATATCTTTTGAATTAAGGCAATTTGCTCATGTGCTACACTTATATCGTTAGAGCACGGTGATACTTATATTTTATAGAACTCATTTCCACTCTCATGCTTCACTTATATCTTTTTGAGAGTTGAATAGGTAGTGGTAATTTGCATGAGTTATATGTTTAGTCTAAAAATGATAGGTATACAAGAGTGGTATAATAAAAACTTTCATGTAGATAGCTGAATACGATGTGTATGATCACGATATTGAAGTTATAATATGGAAGTTTACTAGTTGATAAACATTAGTTAGTAAAAATATCGGTGTTAAGGTTTGTGATTTCTACCTCATTAAGTTGTCGGTCATGCCATGATGAGGAAATTGGAGTGTACTACATCCCTGATTGATATCCTTTGTGTTGTTCGGATCGGGGGCGCGTGATGGTTAACTCCTACCAAACTCCTCCCTAGGGGCATGCGGGTAGTACTTTGCTTCGAGGGCTGATACGACTCCGTCGTATCTATAATTTTTGATTGTTTCATGCCAATATTCTACAACTTTCACATACTTTTGGATGGACGAACATATTGATCCAATGCCTAGTGCCAATTCCTGTTTGTTGCATGTTTTTTGTTTTGCAGAAAATCCATATCAAACGAAGTCCAAACACGATAAAATTTTACGAAGATTTTTTTGGAATATATGTGAATTTTGAGAAAAAGAATCAACGCGAGACGATGCTCAAGGGGCCCACAAGCTCATAGGTCGCGCCTGGCAGGCTTGTGGCTACCCCATAAGTCAGTTGGAGGTGTCCTTCGGCCGCAAGAAAGCTAATATCCGGATAACAATCATGTTAAAATTTCAGCCAATCGGAGTTACGGATCTCCGGGAATATAAGAAACGGTGAAGGGCCAAAAAATAGGAACGCGAAACAGAAGAGAAACAGGGAGAGAGATCCAATCTCGGAGGGGCTCCTGCCCTCCGGGAGCCATGGCGGCTAAGGACCAGAGGGGAAACCCTCCTCCCATCTAGGGGGGGCAAGCAAGAAGAAGAAGAAGGAGGAGGGGGGCTCTCCCCCCTCTCTTCCGGTGGCACTGGAGTGCCGCCAGGGGAACCATCGTGACGGCGATCTACACCAACAACTTTGTGGCCATCATCACAAACTCTCTCCCCCTCTATACAGCAGTGTAACACCTCTTCTCCCCGCTATAATCTCTACTTGAACATGGTGCTTAATGCTATATATTATTATCCAATGATGTGTGGCAATCCTATGATGTTTGAGTAGATTTCTTTTGTCCTACTGGTTAATTGTGGTATGGTGTGATTGATATAAGTTGTATGTTAAATTGGTGCTGTCCTATGGTGCCCTCCGTGTCGCGCAAGTGTGTAGGATTACCGCTGTAGGCTTTTGCAATACGTTCATGATTCGCTTATTGTGGGTGGCGAGAGTGACAGAAGATTATACCCGAGTAAGGGGGTTGTTGCGTATGGGAGTAAAGGGGACTTGTTACTTAATGCTATGGTTGGGTTTTACCTTCATGGTCTTTAGTAGTTGCGGATGCTTGCTAGAGTTCCAATCATAAGTGCATATGATCCAAGTACGAAAAGTATGTTAGTGTATGCCTCTCCCTCATTGCATATGATAAGTATCTATCGTGTTATATTCAATTGCCTATGGACAATCTTTCTCATCGTTCTACAAAAGCTTTCTACTAAACAACTAACTTTTATTATCTCGCAAAGTAATCCTAGTTTTTATTCCCACTAAGTACTTCTAGTTTTATTCTTGCAAACTTATCCTACTACACTTACAAAGTAGTTTTATTCTTGTTCTAGGTAAAGCGAATGTTAAGAGTGCGTAGAGTTGTATCGGTGGTCGATAGAACTTGAGAGAATATTAATTCTACCTTTAGCTCCTCATTGGGTTCGACACTCTTACTTATCGAAAAAGGCTACAATTGACCCCCTATACTTGTGGGTTATCAAGACCTTTTTCTGGCGTCGTTACCGGGGAGCAATAGCGTGGGGTTGATATTCTCGTGTGTGCTTATTGGCTTTATCACTAAGTAGTTTTTATTTTTTGTTATAAGTTGTTCTTTATCTTTAGTTATGGATATGGAACACGAAATACAAAAAAAAAGTTGTACTTGCTACTCATGGAGATGGGGAACCTCCTAAAACCCTCGACGTTGATTATGTGGAAAACATTAAATACTATTTTGATAATCCTGATAAATCTCCATTCAACTTGATAATGGGAGATACTTTGGATCAACGGGAATACTTTAGGGATTATCGCTTGTCTCAAAAAGGGAAACACTTATGGGATCAAATTAAAATGTTGCGTTGGTGTGCTTGGAATATGTGCTCTATGTATTGTTATACTTGTTGCTCTAAGATGAAGGCTCCACACCTTCCCTTTCAATGTTAATTTAATGATAATGAAACATTGGCTTCTTATGCTAATGGAGTATACGATTACTATGATGTGGAACAAATAGAAGAATTTGTTGCTTTTAAGGGTGCTTATGAAATTGAATCTTTGTTTGAAAAGTATGAAGATTGTGATGATGCTCTTTACAGATCTGAAAATTATGCTATACTTAAATATTGCTATGAGAATTATGAATATAATGCCCATATTAATGAATTTATTGAGAAATTTCCGCTGCCCTGGAGAAGAAATTGATGAAACTGTGAGCTCATTAGATGAAAAAGATGAGGAGGAGAGCGAAGAACAAAAGGAGGAAGAGCGGATTAGCTACCCGTGCCCACCTTCTAATGAGAGTAACTCTTCAACTCATACATTGTTTAATTTCCCTTCATGCTTACCGAAGGATGAATGCTATGATAATTGCTATGATCCCTTGGATTTGTTTGAAATATCCCTTTTTGATGAACATGATGCTTGCTATGCTTGTGGCCATGATGCCAATATTAATGATGCTTATGGAGATGAACTTGCTATAGTTCCTTATGTTAAAAATGAAATTGTTGCTATTGCACCCACACATGATAGTCCTATTATCTTTTTGAATTCTCCCAACTACACTATATCGGAGAAGTTTGCTCTTATTAAGGATTATATTGATGGGTTGCGTTCTACCACTACACATGATAATTTTGATGAATATAATATGCATGTGCTTGCTGCTCCTAATTGCAATTATTATGAGAGAGGAACCAAATCTCCACCTCTCTATGTTTCTAATACGATAAAATTGCAAGAAACTGTTTATACTATGCATTGGCCTTTACTTGATGTGCGTGAATTGTTCTATTATGACATGCCGATGCATAGGAAGAGAGTTAGACTCCATTCTATGATATATGTTGCTTTGTGCTCATTACTAAACTACAAATCATTTTTAATTAAAATTGCTTTGATATACCTTGGGATCCGGGTGGATCGATTACATGAGCACTTTATGCCCAGCTTAATGGCTTTCAAGAAAGCGCTGCCTGGGAGACAACCCGAAAGTTTTAGAGAGTCCTTTTATTCTGTTGTGTGCTTTCAAAATATTTAAAAACAAAAAAATATAGAGGGGAACCTAAAACTTTTCAAAAAGAAAAGTGAACATGAGAAAGACGAACACCGTTGAAGTGGGGGTCTTTGAACTTTGTTCATGCCCATGGAAACTTTGTGAATCTTGATTACAGAAAAAAAAATAACAAAAATAATTATCCCGTTGTATAAATCCATTGTATTATAAAAATAATGTGCCAAGATTTACCTTTAGGTGTTTAAATTGCTTGTTTCATGTGTGCTGTGCAAAAACAGAAACTTTTGCTGTAGTGTTTGAATTTATATATTTTACTGGAACGGGCAAAAATTCTGAAATTTTTTACACAGTACTTATATACAAATTCTTTATTATGTACTAATTTTTCAGAATTTTTGGAGTTACATAAGTATATGTTTCATCTGCATGTTTACAGACTGTCCTGTTTTCACAAATTGATGTTATAGTTTCTTTATTTGCTTATGTTTGAAATCTTGTTGAGCCCCATTGACTTGGGAGCCATAGAATTGTGATAGAATACAGTGGGTAATGTTTGATTATAATTATACAATAATGTTACAGTAGGACATGATGGGATTTGATGTTATATGTACTAACCCCTCTAACAAAAAAGGTTCGGTTATGTTTTGTGTGGATGAACTGTTCGAAGATCGAGGAGGTATCGATATGAGAAGAATAAGGAGAGGCAAGAGTTCAATCTTGGGGATGCCCAAGGCACCCCAAGTAAATATTCAAGGAGAATCAAGCGTCTAAGCTTGGGGATGCCCCGGAAGGCATCCCATCTTTCTTCTTCGACAATTATCAATATTTTTTGGTTTTTGTTTTGTTCACATGATATGCGTAAATTCATGGAGTGTCATGTGCTTTTTATTTTTCCTTTAGTAATGCACCATGCTGGTATGGGATAGTCCTTGGTTGATTTATAGAATGCTCTTTGCACTTCACTTATATCTTTTGAGTATGGCTTTATAGAATGCTTCATGTGCTTCACTTATATCATTTGAAGTTTGGATGCTCGTTTCTCTACATTTAGAAAACCGTTATTTGTAGAATGCTATTTTGCTTCACTTATATTTGTTAGAGCTTATCTGAGTCTTTTGTAGAAAGAATTAAACTCTCATGCTTCACTTATATCTATTTAGAGAGTTAACATGAATTGGTCATTCACATGGTTAGTCATAAAATCCTACATAAAACTTGTAGATCACTGAATATGATATGATTGATTCCTTGCAATAGTTTTGCGATATTGAGGTGGTAATATTGGGGCATGATAGTAAAAGAATTAAAGTTGAGTATTAATGATGGTGTTAAGGGAAGTAAGTCTTTACGCAAGTAAATCCTCACGCATGTGAGGTGGTGGCTGCAGACATTAGCAGTGAGGTCAGAGCATATTTTATCATTGATTGATCCTTTGTGTTGTTCGAATCGGGGGCGCGCGATGGTTAACTCCTCCCAACCTCCCCCCTAGGGGCATGCGAGTAATACTTTGCTTTGAGGGCTTTGAAATTTTCACAATAAGTATATGAGTTCTTTATGACTAATGTGGGTTGCTACTTGTGAGCTGCGTTGGTAATTCCCTGAAGAGGAAGGGAGATGCAGTACAGTAGAGATAAGTATTTCCCTCAGTTATGAAACCAAGGTTATCAATCCAATAGGAGAATCATGCAACACCTCATTAACAGTACCTGCACACAGAACAACAAATCCTTGCACCCAACACAAACAAGGGGTTGTCAATCCCTCGGCGGTTAATTGCAAGATTAAATTGTATGGTGATAGATAGATAGATTGAACTAAAATATAAAATAAAATAAATAAAGTAAAAGTGCAGCAAGGTATTTTTAGGATTTTTAATATATTATAGAAGTAGACCCGGGGGCCATAGTTTTCACTAGAGGCTTCTCTCATGAAAATAGCATACGGTGGATGAACAAATTGCTGTTGGGCAATTGATAGAAAAGCAAATAATCATGACGATATCCAAGGCAATGATCATGTATATAGGCATCACATCTGAGACAAGTAGACCGACTCCTGCCTGCATCTACTACTATTACTCCACACATCGACCGCTATCCAGCATGCATCTAGTGTATTAAGTCCATAAAGAACGGAGTAACGCCTTAAGCAAGATGACATGATGTAGACAAAGTAAACTCACGCATGAATAAACCCCATCTTTTTACCCTTAATAGCAACAATACATACGTGTCATGTCCCTTTCTGTCACTGGGATTGAGCACTACAAGTTCGAACCCATTACAAAGCACCTCTCCCATTGCAAGATAAATCAATCTAGTTGGACAAACCAAATCAATAGATCAGAGAGAAATACGAAGCTATAATAATCATGCATAAAAGAGTTCAGAGAAAACTCAAATAATATTCATGGATAATCTGATCATAAACTCATAATTCATCGGATCCCAACAAACACACCGCAAAAAGTGATTACATCGGATAGAACTCCAAGAACATCGAGGAGAACATTGTATTGAAGATCAAAAAGAGAGAAGAAGCCATCTAGCTACTAACTGTGGACCCGAAGGTCTGTGGTAAACTACTCACGCATCATCGGAAGGGCAGCAAGGTTGATGTAGAGCCCCTCCATGATCGATTCCCCCTCCGGTGGAGTACCGGAAAAGGCCTCCAGATGGGATCTCTCAAGAACAAAAACTTGCGGCGGCGGAAAAAGTATTTCGTGGACTCCTTTGTTGGTTTCCCGATTTTAGAGAATTTATAGAGGTGTAATTAGATCTAACGGAGCTATGTGGGCCCCACGAGCCACCAGGGCATGCCCCCCCTGGGGCGCGCCGTGGTGCCTCGTGGGCCACTGCTTCATCTTCTCGTCCCCTCCCGAAGCTTCCAGTGTTTGTTATGTCCAGAAAAAAATCTCCAAAAAGTTTCGTGGCATTTGGACTTCGTTTGGTACTGATATTCTGGAAAACCAAAAACAGGCAAAAAACAACAACTGGCACTGGGCACTAAGTTAATAGGTTAGTCCCAAAAAATGATATATAATTGTTGTAAATGTATATAAAAACATCCAAGATTGATACTATAATAGCATGGAATAATAAAAAATTATAGATACGTTGGAGACGTATCAAGCATCCCCAAGCTTAATTCCTGCTCGTCGTTGAGTAGGTAAATTATAAAAACAGATTTTTTGATGTGGAATGCTACCTATCATATTCATCATATACTATTTTCTTTGTGGCATGGACATTTGGACTTGAATGATTCAAAGCAATAGTCTATAGTTTGACATGAAGATATAAATACTCAAGCATACTAACAAGCAACCATGTCTTTCAAAATATCAACGCTAAAGAAAGTTATCCCTAGCCCATTATGCTCAATCATTGATCCATTCATGAAACACACTCAATATTAGCTACACACAATGCACAAGTATGACAATATTGCTCTCTAGTTGGTGCTTTATAAGAGAAGATGGAGACTCAAAATAAAAATGAAAATTGCATAAAAGTAAATAGATAGGCCCTTCGCAAAGGGAAGCAGAGATTTGCAAATGTGCCAGAGCTCAAAGCTTAAATTAGAGAGATAAAAATATTTTGAGAGGCATGCTTTTCTTGTCAACGAAAACAACCGAGAATTCCCAATATCTTCCATGCTAGACACATCATAGGCGGTTCCCAAACATAAAATAAAGTTTATTTCCTTTCCACCATTCTTTCACAATCCATGGCTAGCCGTATCCATGGGTGCCCTCCATACCAACACTTTCCAAGGAATGTTGTTGTTATTAATTTTTGATTCATTGTGGGACTGGGCATCCCTATTACCAGCCACTCTCTCGTGCAATGACAAGTGAATAAACACTCATCGTGGGAATAACACACCTAGCATGGAAAATATTGGCCACCCCCTGCCGCTTCATGAGCGGTACAGGCACACAAAACGGAAAATTATTTTGAAAAATTAGAGTTGGCACATGCAAATTTACTTGGAACGGCATGGAAATACCGCATATAGGTAGATATGGTGGACTCGTTTGGCACAACTTGGGTTTAAGGAGTTTGGATGCACAAGCAGTATTCCCGCTTAGTACAAATGAAGGCTAGCAAATAGATTGAGAAGCGACCAACCAAAAAGCGAAAACGGTCATAAACATGCATTGAACATAACTAACACCGAATAATGCACCATAAGTAGGATATAATTTATTTGCATAACTATTGACTTAATGTGCATGCATAGGGAATCACAAACCTTAACACTAATATTCTTACTAAATCACAATTACTCACTAACATGACTCACATATTATCATCTCCATATCACAAAACTATTGCAAGGAATCACACTTATCATATCCAATGATCTATATGAAAGTTTTTATTATATCCCTCTTGAATATTCATCACTTTGGGACCAAATTCATATCTTGTGCAAATTACCATTATTATTATCAACTCTCAAAAAGATATAAGTGAAGCATGAGACTGCAAATATTTCTTCAAAATTTTAGTCTTATCAACTCTCAAAATAATATAAGTGAGGCATGAGAGTTTAAATATTTTTTCAAAATATAGCCACCGCCGTGCTAAAAAAGATTTAATTGAAGCACTAGAGCAACTGCCTAGCTCAAAAAATTTAAGTGAAGCACATAGAGTATTCTAACAAATTATGATAAACATGTGGCTCTCTCAAATTGGTGTGGCCAGCAAAGATTATTGTGACAAACTAAAAGGAAAACAAAGCAAAGACTCATATAATACACGACGCTCCAAGCAAAACACATATCATGTGACGAATAAAAATATAGCTCCAAGTAAAATTACCGATGGTTGGTAGAAGAAAGAGGGGATGCCTTCCGGGGCATCCCCAAGCTTAGACACTTGAGTCTTCCTTGAATATTACCTTGCGGTGCCTTGGGCATCCCCAAGCTTAGGCTCTTGCCACTCCTTATTCCTTCATCCATCGTGATCTCACCCAAAGCTGGAAAACTTCAATCACACAAAACTCAACAAAACCTTCGTGAGATCCGTTAGTATAACAAAATAAATCACTACTTTAAGTACTGTTGCAAACCCATTCATATTTTATTTTTGCATTATACCTACTGTATTCTAACTTCTCCATGGCTTATACCCAACGATACAATCCATAGTTTCATCAAAACAAGCAAGCAATGCATCAAAAACAGAATCTGTCAAAAACAAAACAGTCTGCAGAGATCTATTTAAAAGCCATACTTATGTAACTCCAAAACTTCTGAAAAATTAGGACAATGTGGGCAATTCATATACCAATACTGTGTAAAAATTTCAGATTTTTCTGATGCTCCAGTACAGAACTAAAATTCCAGCACTGGACGCAAAACTTTCTATTTTCCAAACAGCATCAATTATACTATGTCCCAAATCATCCCAAAGGCATTACTTGGCACAAACACTAATTAAAACAAAAAGACTCAATCATAACAGTAGCATAATTTTGCAAACACAAAAGAACAGAAACAAAAAGGTAAAAATTTATTTTATTCATTGGGTTGCCTCCCAACAAACGCTATTGTTTTATGCCCCTAGCTAGGCATAATGCATAGTTTCAAGTATTGTCATCTTTCTTCTTCTTATCCAAAGATGTACTTTGGTCAAAGGGTTTTTCAAAGGTAATATGAAACACATCGTACATAGAAATTTTAGCATGAGCAAGTTGTCCATCTGTAAATCCCTCTTGATTACCGGCTACAATCCAAGAATATTGTCTATTAACACTATTAAAAACTTGTTGGATTATATTCAAAGGAGGAACTTCCTTTTTAATATTCTCATCAAAGATGTGGTCATTGCGGAACAAATACCTTAACAAGTAATCATTATTATAAAGGATCTCATCTATTA
This sequence comes from Elymus sibiricus, assembly GCA_039707655.1. Lineage (NCBI taxonomy): Eukaryota > Viridiplantae > Streptophyta > Magnoliopsida > Poales > Poaceae > Elymus > Elymus sibiricus. The sequence continues at coordinate 312,151,580 of CM077674.1, forward strand.
CCGGTTTTTCATGGTTCATGCCATAGAAATCAAAAATCTCCCTAGCTTCTCGCACTATGTGATCAAATTCACTCATGAGAACAAGGGTAGCTATTTTCTTAGCTCTAGGATCCTTTATAACCGGTAACTCATAAAACAATCTTTGCAAAGTAGGATGGGTGCGAATAAATCTTCTTTCAAGTTTAAGAACAAGTGCGGAAATAGCATCGGCATAATTCTTAGTTTCTTTAAGTATAGGAGCATCATCAAAAGCCAAGGTCCCAATGCAATTAAAGAATTCTTGGATGACACTTATTCCTATAACATTCCCATGTCCCAACACAAAAATTTTAGCATCAAGATTGGTAGAAGTTCCCATTTTAGGAGATCTACCATCATCAGTTTCTGCCATGCCAAAATCACTCATGATAACAATCTTCAAGCAAGCGAATAAGAAAACACGCAAATAGGCAAACGGAATATATTTTTGTATTTTTGAAAAAACTTTTTAGAAGTGGGGGAGATGAAAATGAGAGGCAAAGGCAAATAAAATAAATGCAAGGAGATGTAAGTTTTATGCGTAGGTACTTGGTAGATGTTGATGATGTCTCCCCGGCAACGGCGCCAGAAATTCTTCCTGCTACTTGTGAGCTGCGTTGGTAATTCCCTGAAGAGGAAGGGAGATGCAGTACAGTAGAGATAAGTATTTCCCTCAGTTATGAAACCAAGGTTATCAATCCAGTAGGAGAATCATGCAACACCTCGTTAACAGTACCTGCACACAAAACAACAAATCCTTGCACCCAACGCAAACAAGGGGTTGTCAATCCCTTGGCGGTTAATTGCAAGATTAAATTGTATGGTGATAGATAGATAGATTGAACTAAAATAAATAAAATAAAAGTGCAGCAAGGTATTTTTAGGATTTTTAATATATGATAGAAGTAGACCCGGGGGCCATAGTTTTCACTAGAGGCTTCTCTCATGAAAATAGCATACGGTGGATGAACAAATTACTGTTGGGCAATTGATAGAAAAACAAATAATCATGACAATATCCAAGGCAATGATCATGTATATAGGCATCACGTCCGAGCCAAGTAGACCGACTCCTGCCTGCATCTACTACTATTACTCCACACATCGACCGCTATCCAGCATGCATCTAGTGTATTAAGTCCATAAAGAACGGAGTAACGCCTTAAGCAAGATGACATGATGTAGACAAAGTAAACTCACGCATGAATAAACCCCATCTTTTTACTCTTAGTAGCAATGATACATACGTGTCATGTCCCTTTCTGTCACTGGGATTGAGCACCGCAAGATCGAACCCATTACAAAGCACCTCTCCCATTGCAAGATAAATCAATCTAGTTCGCCAAACCAAATCAATAGATCGGAGAGAAATACGAAGCTATAATAATCATGCATAAAAGAGTTCAGAGAAAACTCAAATAATATTCATGGATAATCTGATCATAAACTCACAATTCATCGGATCCCAACAAACACACAGCAAAAAGTGATTACTTCGGATAGAACTCCAAGAACATCGAGGAGAACATTGTATTGAAGAACAAAAAGAGAGAAGAAGCCATCTAGCTACTAACTATGGACCCGAAGGTCTGTGGTAAACTACTCACGCATCATTGGAAGGGCAGCAAGGTTGATGTAGAGCCCCTCCGTGATCGATTCCCCCTCTGGCAGAGTACCGGAAAAGGCCTCCAGATGGGATCTCTCGAGAACAGAAACTTGCGGCGGGGAAAAAGTATTTCGTGGACTCATCTGTTGGTTTCCCGATTTTAGAGAATTTATAGAGGTGGAATTAGGTCAAACGGAGCTGTGTGGGCCCCACGAGCCACCAGGGCGCCCCCCCTGGGGCGCGCCGTGGTGTCTCGTGGGCCACTGCTTCATCTTCTCATCCCCTCCCGAAGCTTCCAGTGTTTGTTATGTCCAGAAAAAAATCTTCAAAAATTTTCGTGGCATTTGGACTTCGTTTGGTACTGATATACTGGAAAACCAAAAACAGGCAAAAAAACAGTAACTGGAAGTGGGCACTAAGTTAATAGGTTAGTCCCAAAAAATGATATATAATTGCTGTAAATGTATATAAAAACATTCAAGATTGATACTATAATAGCATGGAACAATCAAAAATTATAGATACGTTGGAGACGTATCATGGGTTCATGGAATATACGCACTCTCACCCTTCCGCATATTACTTGCCTCTTCGGTACCGTGCATTGCTTTTTCTCACCTCGAGAGTCGGTGCAAACTTCGCCGGTGCATCCAAACCCCGTGATATGATACGCTCTATCACACAAAAGCCTCCTTATATCTTCCTCAAAACAGCCACCATACCTACCTATCATGGCATTTCCATAGCCATTTCGAGATATATTACCATGCAACTTCCATCATCATCATATACATGACTTGAACATTCATTGTCATATTGCTTTGCATGATCGTAAGATAGCTAGCATAATATTTTCATGGCTTGTCCGTTTTTTGATATCTTTGCTACGCTAGATCATTGCACATCCCTGTACACTGCCAGAGGCATTCATATAGAGTCACATTCTTTCAGTTTATCGGGTTGTAAGTAAATAAAAGGGTGTTGCATTCTAGAGTGTTGCCCCTACCTGCGAGGATATAAAAAATGAAAAAGAAGAGGCCAAAAAGAGCCCACCAAAAAAAGAAAAAAAAAGAAAAAAAATGAGAGAAAAAGAGAGAGGGGGCACACTACTATCCTTTTACCACACTTGTTGTCGGGGGGATGACCCACGGGTAGTCCCAAGACGGCAAGCTAGGCCGGCCGCCCGCCTGCCCAGGCCGGCTGCTCCAACCTGCTCCAGTGGTCGGCTGCTCCCGCCGGCCGGCTGCCTGGAGTCAACTACGACGTCCCATTGGACACGCGTGGATGAGACGGCTGTACCGTGCAGCAGTGCACTGTTGATGAATAGTTGAGCACTATGAGCACGTCGCGCGTCGTCATCCACAGTGCATGTTAGGCCATGTGGGTCACCCCTTGTCCCCTGGTCACCAGATTATAAGGTGCCCAGGAGCCTCACTCGACGGCATGCTCCTGGCCACCCAACCCCGCACCCTGCATGCTGATGACTGCCCGGCATCGCTCTCTCCAGCCTCGCCGCGCTCCCCCTACTGCCCAACAACTCCGACCAAAAAAAACCCCGAGCCCAGCCTCCCCGCCCGCCGTGGCCGCCGCCGCATCGACGCTGGAATCCCTCCTGGCGCCGCTCCTGCGGGCGCTGATGTTCACAGGCGCTCCACTCCACCCAGCTCCCTTCTCCCCTGCGCACGGCCACCACGGCGCGCCTCCTCCTCTGCTAGCTGGCTCGGTCCCCCGCTCGACATAGCCGTGGTCCTTGGGCATGCGCCGCCGCTCGCCTTTGCCGCGCACCTCGTCCCCCTCGTCGCGCACATCACCACTTGCCTTCGCACGCGTAGCCACCTCGCTCTCAATCCCCTCCTGTTCCCGCCCACGCGCTGCCGCTGGCCGCGCCGCCGCGTCGCTCTGCCCCCGGGCGCCGCTTCATCCCCGCGCGCGGTTCCGCCCGCACTCAGCCTCCCGCGCCTGGCCCTCCTTCTAGCGCCACACCTCGACCCCCTGTGCTGCACGTCATCGCCTTCTCACCTCACTCAGGCAGGCCGACACCTGCAGGAGCCCACGACCCCGCGGCGCCGTGCCGTGCTCGCCGCCGTCCCTCCTACTCGCTCGGCCACGGCGGCTCCCTCCTCCGACGCCTCCCCTCGTCTTTGCCCGCCCTCCACTCTGGCCGTCCCTCGAGCTCGCGCTCGTTCCTGAGCCCCCTCGCCGCTGCCGGACCCCATCGACCTTGCTCCACCGGCCGCGTCGCCTGGGTCTCCGCCGCGCTTGGCCCGCGATCGCCTTCCTCGCTGGCCTCTCCAAGAGGGCCTCCGACACCCAGTGGGTGCCCCGGCCACCTACTCGCGCGCGCACCTCCACGGCCATCCCCGCGCCCGGCCGCGTGCCCCGAACACCTCCGCCCGCACCCGGTCACCCGCGTCGCTGCGCCGCTCCACCCCCGCGCAGCGCGGCTCCGCCCGCGCCCGGCCACCCGCGTCGCCGCGCCGCCTTGCTCTGCCCCCGCGCCGCCGCAGCCGCGCCCCGCCTGCCGGCTCGCCGCTCCAGCCGGAACTCGCATGCCCGCGCCGCCTCTGGCCAGCTGCCGCTCGACCCGACTGCTGCCCCGCGACCGGCCTCCCTGGCTCCGGCTGCCACGCCCCTCGCCGTGCGCGCCCCGCTCGACCCGGCTGCCGCTTCGCGGCCGGCTCCCTACCGCTCCAGCCGCCTGCTTTGGCTGGCTGCCCGAGAAAAAGAAAGGAGGGGCCGGTTGGAAGAAAAGAAAGGAGGGGCCGGCTGGAAGAAAAGAAGGAAAGAAAAAAGAGAAGAGAAAAAGAAAAAAGTGAAGAAGAAAAGAAAAAGAAGGCCGGCTGGTCTGCGTGCCCGCTTCGCCGCCTGGCCAGCTGGGGGCCGGTCCGGCTGCTCCGTTCTGTTGCCTGGCCGGTTTGGGCTGTCCGGTTGGGGCGCCTCTTGACCGCTCGGAGGCTCGAGCCGTCTGCCAGACGCCACCTCCACCCCGTCTTCGCGAAAATCAATGTGAGCTTCCGTCGGCGTGTGTTTGCACTGCGCACAAAAACGGATGTCCTCGAGCGACCCTCTGGGGCTATCCCCGCATTTTCTAGAGTCTTTGTTGTTCGGCCCAGCACCAGTTAACCCTGGCTCGGAGGCTGGCCGGCTGGCCCGAAACGTTCTTTACCACAAACGGCTTAGTAGTGTGTACGGTACCGAAGGCCCACTCTTCATCTCGGCTACAGACCGCACCCCGGCTGTCCGGCTAAAGAGAGCAAAAGCTGGAGGTCACCACACATGAAAAACGTCCGGGGAGAAAATGGTTTGGGCGAACCGGCCATTTCCTTTGTAAATGTCTGCTCGGTTGAACTTGCTCCCCAGAGTTCGAGTACTGTACGCTCCATTCTGCAGCCCACTCTTCGCATCAGCTACAGACCGCGACCCGGTTGTCCGGCTAGCAAGAGCAAAATCCAAAGAGCGGTGGGGACAGGAAAATGACTAAGGGGGGGCTCGGACGAAATCGAGTCGGCATCCCTCTACATAAAACTTGCAAAAACCAAAAATATGATATATCTGCACTGACTAACTGTGTCTTTTGCATGATCATTTTCGGGGGAAATCGGCCGAGACCCTCGACGCCACCATCTGCTACAACAACAACGAAGACCCTCCGCCCGGCTCTTTGAGTCGCCCGGAGGCTACACCCAGTGGGTGCGCTGGTGCGCCCCTACTGGAAAAAGCCGCGCCGGCTGCAGCCCGCAACCGGCTGTCATCGACAACCTCTGCTACCACGACAGCGAAGACCCTCCGCCCGACTCTTCGAGTCGCCCGGAGGCTCAGAAGCTACACCCAGTGGGTGCGCTGGTGCGCCCCCACTGGAAAGAGCCACGCCGGCTGCAGCCCGCGGCCGGCTGTCATCGACAACCTCTGCTACAACACCAGCGATGACCCTCCGCCCGACTCCTCGAGTCGCCCGGAGGCTCGGAGGCTACTGTTGAGGGGATGACCCCCGGGTAGTCCCAAGACAGCGATCCGATCCAACCGCCCGCCTTCCCCGGTCGGCTGTTCCAACCTGCTCCAGCGGCCGGCTGCTCCCGTCGGCCAGCTGCCCGGAGTCAACTACGACGTCCCATCAGACACGCGCGGACGAGATGGCTGTACCCTGCAGCAGTGCACTGTTAACGAATAGTAGAGCACTATGTGCACGTCGCGCGTCGTCATCCACAGTGCATGTTAGGCCATGTGGGCCACCCCTTGTCCCTTGGGCACCAGATTATAAGGTGCCCAGGGAGCCTCACTCGACGGCATGCTCATGGGTGCTCGGCCTCGTCCCTCTCATCCTATCACTCGTATCCTGGGAGGTCGACCTATAAGACCTCCCAGGAGCCCCTCGGGCAGGCCTCCGGCCAGAGAGGGGGAATTAGTGCACACACACACCCACGTATGAGGCAGAGGGAGAGCTAGCTCCTTCTTCCTCCTCCACCCAAAACAGCTCCAGGAGCACCATTGTAGCCCTTGTGCTTATCATACTACATTCGGCAGGACTAGGGGTGTTACCTCCCTCGGAGGGCCCCGAACCTGGGTACGTCTTGTGTCCCGCACTCGCGCCTACCGATCTCGCCTCCGGAACCCACCAGCGTCCTCATGCTGCCTCCCACTTTTAGCCATCCCATGGCATCTGCCGTGATTTCCCCACAACACTTGTGCTTCAAAGTAGCACCATGTTCTTCATATAGAGAGTCTCCATGAGTCGTCACTTTCATATACTAGTGGGAATTTTTACATTAAAGAACTTGGCTTGTATATTCCGATGATGGGCTTCCTCAAATGCCCGAGGTCTTCATGAGCAAGCAAGTTGGATGCACACCCACTTAGTTTCCATAGTGAGCTTTCATACACTTATAGCGCTAGTGCATCTATTGCATGGCAATCCCTACTCCTCACATTGATATCGATTGATAGGCCTCTCCATTGCCTATCGATCCGCCGAGTTGATGCGAGCCTTTCTTCCTTTTTGACTTCCCTTATTGATCTCTACCAGGCTCATGTATTGAGTGAAGTTGAACATGCTGAAGCGCGTGAAAAAGTATGATACAATTTCTTGGTTTGGCATCGGGGTACTCTTGATTTGATATATCTATGCAGGGAAGAACGAGCGTGTCATGTTTACCACAACTAAGTGTATAGAGGTTGTTTCTGTTAGCTCCATTATTATGAAAGGCAATGATGAATTACATGCATGTTTTGTATTATTGTTTCAATATCAAATCGATAGACTATTGCCTTGAATCACTCGTATCCTAATATTCATGCCATGATTAGATTACATGATCAAGATTATGCTAGGTGCATTCCAGATCAAAAATTATCTTTTTATCATTTACCTACTCGAGGATGAGCAGGAATTAAGCTTGGGGATGCTGATACGTCTCCGTCATATCTATAATTTTTGATTGTTTCATGCCAATATTCTACAACTTTCACATACTTTTGGCAACAATTTATATGATTTTCTTGGACTAACATATTGATCCAGTGCCCGGTGCCAGTTCCTGTTTGTTGCATGTTTTTTGTTTTACAGAAAATCCATATCAAACGAAGTCCAAACGCGATAAAATTTTACGGAGATTTTTTTTGGAATATATGTGATTTTTGGGAAAAAGAATCAACGCGATACGATGCTCGAGTGGCCCACAAGCTCATAGGGCGCGCCTGGCAGGCTTGTGACTACCCCATAAGTCGGTTGGAGGTGTCCTTCGGCCGCAAGAAAGCTAATATCTGGATAAAAATCTTGTTAAAATTTCAGCCCAATTGGAGTAACGGATCTCCAGGAATATAAGAAATGGTGAAGGGCCAGAAAACAGGAACGTGAAACAGAAGAGAAACAGGGAGAGAGATCCAATCTCGGAGGGGCTCCTGCCCTCCGGGAGCCATGGCGGCTAAGGACCAAAAGGGAAACCCTCCTCCCATCTAGGGGAGGGGGGCCAAGCAAGAAGAAGAAGGAGGGGGCTCTCTCCCCCTCTCTTCCGGTCGCACCGGAGTGCCGTTGGGGGAACCATCGTGACGGCGATCTACACCAACAACTTCGCCGCCATCATCACCAACTCTCTTCCCCTCTATGCAGCGGTGTAACACCTTTTCTCCCCGCTGTAATCTCTACTTGAACATGGTGCTTAATGCTATATATTATTATCCAATGTTGTGTGGCAATCCTATGATGTTTGAGTAGATTTCTTTTGTCCTACGGGTTAATTGTGGTATGGTGTGATTGATATAAGTTGTATGTTAAATTGGTGTTGTCCTATGGTGCCCTCCGTGTCGCACAAGCGTGTGGGATTACTGCTATAGGGTTTTGCAATAGGTTCATGATTCGCTTATAGTGGGTGGCGAGAGTGACAGAAGCTTATACCCTGAGTAAGGGTGTTGTTGCGTATGGGAGTAAAGGGGACTTGTTACTTAATGCTATGGTTGGGTTTTACCTTAATGATCTTTAGTAGTTGCGGATGCTTTCTAGAGTTCCAATCATAACACTACAAAAAAAAGACACATCCCTGACATTATGGCCCGAACAAAAACTTTTTCTGTCATGGTTGTGACACTTCTATGACAATAATTGTGACAAAAACACGTATCATCATAGATGTGGTGGGCTCCTACTTCTATGACAAAAAAAATATGACAGAAAATGGGCTTTTCATCCTAGGCGGGCCGGAGACGCACACGCATGACATTCTTTGGGCCGTCCATGATGTAAAAAATCGTGGTAGAAGTGAGGGCGAGGAAATTTTTGGGGAGTTCCCGGTTACGGTGGGTGGTCGGGGCCGAGCGATGCAGTGTGGTTAGCGCGTTTCTCTCGTACGCGCGTGTGTGTGCGATGCGTTCGCTAACTGAACCCGAGCGAGGCATTAGCTTACTGAACCCGAGAGATATCACTAGCTACCTACTGAAGCCGATCGATCCATTCGCTGCTAACTGAACCCGAGCGATTCCTTCGCTGCTAACTGAACCCGAGCGATTCCTTTGCTGCTAACTGAAGCCGGTCGAGCCCCCCGTACGTGCGAGACGTAGCCGGTGCTGGGTTGCCTCTCGATGAACAGTGCCCGTTGCTGCCGCGTGTGCGATACGTAGCTAGAACGAGTCGAGACGCATGCATCGATCGAGCCCCTTGCGCGAGACGTGGTGAGTTGACCTAGCCGGTTGGTTGGCTGTGGATGAACAGTTTCCTGTTGCTGCCACCCGCTCGTACGCCCCACCCCAGCCGGTGAGTTGGCTGTGGATGAACAGTACCCTGGCCGTGTGAAGGTGGTTGGCGCTGGATGAACAGGACCTCGAGGAGGCCAGCCGGTTGAGGGTGGAAGAACAGGACCCCGTGGAGGCTGGATGAACAGTAGCCGGTGGAGGCTGGAGGAAGTCGACGGTGGATGAACAGTAGCTGGTGGAGTCTGGAGGGAGGTCGACCGTGGATGAACAGTAGCCCCGTGGAGTCCCGTTTTGCGGTACGCCACACCCCTCCTGATGAACAGGACACCCATTTCGACCGTAGGCACTTGGGGAGAAGTTCGTTTCCCCCATTTTGCGGTACGCCAGAGCCCTCCCGATCAACAGGACCCCGTTTCGACCATAGGCTCTCGATTAGAAGTCCGTTTCCTCCGTTTTGCGGTACGCCAGACCCCCAGCCAATGAACATGACCCCGTTTCGACCGTAGGCGGTCGAACAGAAGGCCGTTTCCTTCATTTTGCGGTACGCCAGACCCCGAGTCGATGAACAGGACCCTGTTTCGGCTGTTCCGTCCAAGCCGGTTGGTCCCGATGAACAAGACGCGTTCCAACCCAGTCGCTTGGCTCCCGATGAACACGACGTTGTTTCCTCTGTTCTGACCCTGCCGGTTGGCTGCCGATGATCAGGAGGCCATTGCCGCCGTTTGTTGCCTCTCTCCATGTACACGAACCCTGGCCGTACGTATGCGCGAGTACGCGTTCGAGACCCCGCCCATATATGTACGTCCGTGACCGTATTATTTGCTGTGTGGCTATACGTACATGTACACGATTTAGACAGGGCTGCCTAAACTGCTACGTCGGGGGCTCTACTACGACACGTGCCGCCCCTTACACGCCCACGGTTCATCGTTGCAGAGAGACCGATCGACCAGTATGTACATACATGTTCGCGACCAGACAGACAACGCTACGTACGCTTCGACCGGGTGGGTCCCAGCTGTCAGGGAGGATAAGGAGGCACTTCCTTACGTGCGAAGATATAGCTGCTGGGTCCCAGCTGTCAGGGGGGAGGAATCATTTTTTTGCGCGTAATAAGGAGGCATTTCCTTGCGTGCGAAGATGTAGCTGGTGGGTCCAGCTGTCAGCCTCACCGCGTACAGTCCTCTTCCGATGGCTGTCGTTCATTGACCACGTTGACCACGCCGTGCCAAGAGCACCAAGGCGGTGGACGACGGCGAGTCCTGGAAGGGAACTACGCGGAGTCGGGGAAGACGCGGCAGTGGATGCCCACGCGGAGGGGAGTACGGGGGTTAACTGGTTCGGCTGCGGTGTGAGGCTGACATCGCCGGAGAATAACAGGGGATGTGGGTGAGTAGGGGAAGGCCTGGCCAACGGTGGGAGTAGGGTGGGGTGGTGAGGCCTGCGCGGCCGCATAGAAGGCCACGGGAGGCAGGAGCAGGCAGTCCCGCCGGAGCTGGTTTGGGCGGCTGGAGCAAGAAGATTAGAGATTGAAGAAGCAGCACGGCCGGTGGATTAACATCCAACGGTCGCTGCTGCTAGAATCGTTTGTTGACTAAGTTGACAAAGCCCTGTGTACGCGTCAACTTAGTAGGCCCACAAGTCAGCCTCCAAATATGGTGGGGCCCAGTTGTCATGGGGAGGAATCGTTTTTTTTTGCGTAATAAGGAGGCAGTTCCTTCCGTGCGAAGACATAGCTGGTGGGTCCCAGCTGTCAGGGGGAGGAATCATTTTTTCGCGTAATAAGGAGGCACTTGCTTGCGTGCGGCCATGGACCATGTGGGTCCCTACTGTCAGCCTCTCCACGTACATCCCTCTTCCGATGGCTGTCGTTTGTTGACCACGCTGACCACACCGCGCCGAGAGCACAAACGCGGTGGACGACGGCGAGGCCCAGGAAGGGAACGACCTAGAGCTGGCAAAGCCACAACAGTGTATGCCCACGATGAGGGGAGTACGAGGGTTGACTGGTTTGGCTGTGGTGTGAGGCCTGTGTTGTCGGTGAATAATAGGAGGTGTGGGTGAGTAGAGGGATGGCCTGGCCAGCGGTGGGAGTAGGAGGGGCGGTGAGGCCTGTGCGGCAGCACAGCCGGCCACGGGAGGCGGGAGCAGGCAGTCCCGCCGGCGCTGGTTTGGGCGGCTGGAGCAAGAAGATCAGAGATTGAAGAAGCAGCACGGCCGTTGGATGTTATCCAACGGTCACTGCCGCTAGAATCTAAGTTCACAAAGCCCTGCGTACGCATGAACATAGTAGGCTCACAAGTCTGCCTCCAAATCTCTGGCAAACAGCATACAACCCATTTGCCATTATTTTTAATAATTTACAGCCCATTTGCTAATTCTTATGGATTTTTTCGAAGCCCATATTCTTTTTGCTAGCATTACAGCCCATATTCTGGCCACGGTTAAAAAATTCAACCAAATTTTACATATTTCGGTGGGGTCCGAACTGTTTTTAATCCCAAAAGTTCGAGTCCGATTCAAACTAATTTGAAAAATAAATATATATTAATTTAAAATCGAATGGAATTTTCCCGCAAAAAAATCAATGAAATTTAAAATCTGAAAATCATAAAAAAAAAATGTAATTTGAAACTAATTGCCGGTTTGCTGTATTGTTTTTAAAATTTACAGCCCATTTTTGGGCAAGCCCCAAATACATCCCTTCTCGTCTTGAAAGATTTGCAGCCCAGCAGGGATGGTTTAAGCAAGTAGGCCTCGGTTGGGTATTCTGCAAAAAAAGTAGAAGTGGGCTAGCCATTTTCAGAAGAAAAAAAACAACTAGGTTGGTCATGTGGTAAACAGAAAATAAAAGCCTGGGCTAGACGGGGTACAACCCCCGCACAGCCCAGTTGATACCCTGCTCCGTCCGTCTCAAAAACAGAAAACAACTGGGCGAGCTGCTGGGTCCCTGCTATCTGCTGGTCGTTGTGCAATTCTCTCGTTTATTGACTATACGTTGACAATGGGGTGGGACCCAGATGTTAGGAAACCATTAGGAGGAAGCATTTATTTTGGCTTGTAACAAGGAGGCACTTGCTTGCGTACTGCCATGACCCTGGTGGGTCCCTACTGTCATTCTCTCCATGTACAATCATCTCCTGATTCCTCTCGGTTGTTGACCATGTTGACAAGGCCAGAGGGCGGCGCCGCGGCGAGCGAACCAAGGCGGAGAACGACGGCGATGCCTCGGACGGGAACGAACAGGAGCCGGGGAAGATGCAATAGTGTAGTCACAGGCGGAGGGGAGTACGAGGGTTGACTGGTTCGAGTGCGGGGTGGGGCTGACTTCGCCGGAGAATAACAGGAGGTGTGTCGGGTAGATGGATGGCCTGGCCAGAGTTTTAGGGTGCGATGGGGCGGCGATGTGTGCACGGCAGCGCAGCCACCCGTGGGAGGCGGGAGCAGGCGGTCCCGCCGGCGCTGGTTTGGTTTTGGCGGCTGGGGGAAGAAGAGACTGAAGAAACACGACAGACGTTGGATGTCAATCCAACGGTCAACGTTGGCAGAATCGTTTGTTGACTAAGCCGACACCACATTGCATACGTTTTTTGCAAGAAAATAAAAACTGGGCTCATTCACCAGATAACATTCCCGAAACTGCCACCGTTTGATCTTGGACGTCACAACTAAAACTGCCAAGAAAATGCGTTTGTTTGCCATCCTCCTCCCAGGGAACGTTTGCCAGATAACATTCCCGAAAATCAAAGACTTGAGAAGGCGTATAGAACAAGCTAGTCTGGCAGTAAAGAGACGTTCCTGACTGTTATAAAAAGAGAGACATGCTGCTGTAACTGGTTCGAATCCAAACCTAGACTATATATAGTGTTATACTACTCTGCAAGTAATGAAACTGACATATCCAACGTTCGCTTCTCCTCTTCTCTAGTTACTCTGCCTAGCTTCAGAAGCTCCGGCTGCAGCAACCATGTCCGCTGGCTCGTCCACCTGCTCTTCAGCAGGGAATCGAGCCAACAACCAGATGTGCGCAAAGTTGCCACCCATACCACCGCCTGTGTCGTGCGTATGACCATCTATGGGGCTATCTAGCCCCTTTGCGGTTCGTCTAGGGGAATGCGCAAGCACAAAGAGCAGAATCAACAGCAAACGCAAAGGATTTTACCCAGGTTCGGGCCACCATGAGGTGTAAAACCCAACTCCTGCTTTGTATATTGGATGCGTTTGGACTCAAGTACAAGGAGTGCTTCTTGCCGACAAGGTGCAGGAAGAGCAGCTACGCATGCGAAATGAGCCAAGTGTCGACCCTCGTAAAGGTTGCCCTGGCCCTCCTTTTATAGCTTAAGGGGTAACCACAGTGGCAAAACAGTCTTTACAAGTTGATTAGATAGCAAACAGTTCTATCATACCTAACTCTACCGGATTAGGACAAATGCATTTATTGCGCCGTTAGGTGTCATGTGGAGGAGGAGCCCCGGCAAGGTTTCTGCACCGCTCACCCAGCTTCCTCTTATTATCTTGACACGCCTCCTGGACGGGTGTCATTAAAGCTAATTCTCCTTCCAGCAGGCTGACACGTGCCCCGACAAGCCTCACCAAACCGCCTCTGTGCTCGACACCTCACCAATTAGCGACTAGCTGCTCGATGAGGTGGAGCGCAGACGGGCCAGCGAGGGCTTGCCGGCACGGAGCTTGCCGGGCCTTCACCTTGCCGGCTTGAGCCTTGCCGGCAAGTACCATCTTCATCCCTAGCATCAGCTAGGGGTTTCTTGATGTCTTGTCTTGATCTTCTTCCTAGTGTCTTTGTAACTAGGCCTTGAATCTTGATCTTGGCGTTGGTCTTCCCTCCCAGCAAGTCCTGGCCATCGAGGCTGCTACCACTGCCTGTGCATAAGTCAAGGTATAAAATACCCATGTTTTATACACCGACAGGAGCCCCCGGGCCTGGGCCACACGCGCGTCCGAAGTGTTGTTGGGCTAGGCCCAAACAATGCACAGACACTTGGTAGGAAATTACCGCCGTAAAATCCTGTGATGATGATTTTCTGTCGCACGCCCACGTCGCGCATTAAATGCGAGTCGCAGGAGTGGTGGACTGGAGGGACGGTTTGTGGTAGTGCGCCTGCAAAAGCGCTGCCACGTTCGACAGTAAAGAGCCAGCCCCCTCGCGCCTTCCCCATAAAAAGGTAACTGCGAGGAGGCGCTGCTCATTCACATCGCCCCCCGCTGCATCTTCTTCCTCCTCTCGCTCAAGCAGATCTCGCCATTGCCGACGGCACCAACTCGCGCCTCTTCCACCTCGAATCCTCCCTCTCGAGCCTTCATGGCGCCCAAGAAGGCTGATACGGAGGGAAAGAAGCCCGCCAAGCCTGTTGATCCCAAGGCAGAGAAGCGGAAGGCGGACTTGGAACAGCGGCGGAGGGAGAACGTGGTTTTCTCGCCGCCGGCTCTGGACAGCAACATCTTGATAGTGAGGTATGCGTACATGTGGGGAAAGGATACCAAGGACCACAAGGCCCAAGTGGTGCTTCCCGCCGGTGGCAAGACCCCGTCAGATGCATACCCATTTTTCTGCGCATATTTTTATTGCGGTCTGGTTCCTCCATTTTCGGATTTCTTTGCTGAGCTGATGTACACTTTTGGATTCCGACTGCTGGATTTCACCCCAAATGCATTGACTTGCATGGCAGTCTTCGCCCACATGTGTGAAAATTTTGTCGGAGTCGTCCCCAATGTCGACCTCTTCCGCCACTTCTTCATTCCTCGCATCGAAGGTGATGCACTTTCCGGCAGCGTGACTTGGATTCCCCGGGCCAAGGCTAAGGGACTGTACCTTGTCGGGCTGCTGCGCCTGAAATGGGAGGAATGGCGGGCGGAGTGGTGCTGGATTAAGGAGAAGGATTTCCCCAACTTCTGCTTGCCGCGCACGGAGAAGATCGACCGCGGCAAGAATTGGAGTGATTTTGGCGCCAGCGACAAGAAGCTTGGCCCAGCACTGAACCGGATTGCTCACCTCAAGTCTGCCGGGCTGACTATTGAGATGGTGGGAGCCGATTTCCTCCGGCGATGCCTTGCGCCACTACAGAAGAGGCAAAGGTACACTTGGGAGTACAAGAACGCCGGGGATATCATGCAGATATACCCAGGGCTGGCCAATAATTTGACGGTCATGCAACACATCAGTCTCTGCCACCAGCTCTTCAGGACCTCCGGCAAGTTTCATTTGCTGGACCAAGTTGTACCTCTGCACATTAACTTCGCCAAGGATTCCATCTTGGCAATGATGCCGGCATGCAACGCCCAAGGAGTTGAAGCTGACTGGGAGCTGCCCTCACTTGAAGATGAGATGACTTGGGCTTCCAATCTGATGAAGAAGGCCACTCAAGAAGAGAAGGACCTCATCCAGGCCACCAGGGATGAAGAGTTGGCGTTCATCGCCCACAGGGCTGAAGAAGTTTTGAAGACCGACAAGGTTGGCGGTTCCCGGGCCATGGAAACTGAGGAGGAGGAAGAGACCCCCGATGAAGAGGTTGCCGAAGAGCACCAGGAGGAGCCTGCCGGGGAAGATGTTGCCGGTGAAGCCGAAGAAGGAGAGGATCTTCAAGGCCCGAAGAAGAAAGCGCGCGTTCTTCGGAAGGTGTCTAGCCAGGAGGCAGTGCGGCCCTCTTCGTCAGGGACTAGCCCTTCTGTGAAGAAGACGACCACCAGAACTGGCCAGTAGCAAGAAGTGCGCCGGCAATCGACACGGCGTCCTCGAGCTCAACGTCCACAACCCAGCAAGAAGTTGCTGGTGAAGTTGGGTCTTCTCAACAGGCATCTTCACCTCCACCGGCTATCAAGAGAGCCAGGGAGTCGCCTCTGCCAGCGAGATACGACCTTTCCATTCTCAGCGAGTTTGAAGATGAAGAGTAAGCATAATCAATTTATCTTTATCAAATCTTGATCTTTGTCTTGACTGTCATTTGACTTGACTTCCTTTGTCTTCGCGGGGATACAGAACCACTCGTGCACAGGGCAAAGTGAATGAGAGGTGCAACAGAGCACGAACCCACGGCAAGCGCTGGGCAGGGGGCCACATCTACTGATACCGTTGTCGTCAGCCCCCAGCCCAGCCCCCTGCGTGAGGTCGTGGTGTAGTTCCCGCTCGCAGGCGCTGGCACTGAAGTTCCTCTTCTTGAGCTCAACAAGGAGATAGGAGGAGGCTGCCAAGAAGAAGAACGCCACGAGGCGGATCCTGCTGTGGCTCCTCCATCAACCATCGTCCCGGAGAACGTTTCTCCGACAAGGGCCTCCGCTGATGAGCCCGCCCGCACCGAAATTGTCTTGGCAAGCAAGGCTGCCAGAGACCGTGTGGTGGCAACCGAAGTTGCCGGGGAAGGAAACACCCTTCCTCAACGAACACCAATAGGTAATCCACTTGTCCTTTAAGCACTTGTCCAAATTTTTGTTTTCTTGACCTTGACTTGTAATCTGAATCACTTTTTGCTCTTGGTTTTGTTCCATCTTGCAGATCCAACTTCTCCTGAAGAAGGGGAAATCCTTGCAGATGTGGCAGAAATTGCTAAGAGCGTTATCGATGAAGCCGCCAAGATCTCTGCTGGAGAGGCCGACAAATCCGCTGCTGAGGAGGCAGGGGAAGTTACTGGAGAGCAGAGAAGGTCTCCCGACAACACATCCGTTCCCCCTCAAGCAAACACAGAAATGGTGGTGGTTGCCGCTGACAAGCTAGACCTTGCTGCTCAACCAACCGTGCCAATCACTCAAGCCTTGACAGATGTCCTGACGCTCACTGCTCCCCAGCAGGAATCTGAAGCCCCCAGTTCATCAGGCACTAGAGAGCTAAACTTTGATGAGGAGATTGCTCGTATCCTTGCCTCCATCCCCCAAAGTACCCTCGAAACTAACAACGCTACCAATAGCATAGCAGATCTCGCCTTCCTAGAAACCATGGCTGCTGGTCTTAGGGATGTGCAAGAATGCTATGGTAAGCGATGGGACAAGCTTCAAGTAGAACACACAGCTCTGGAGGTGGTCGAAGAAAAACTAAAGAAGAAGGCGGAGGATATCTGCACTTGGTACAATAGTCAATCCCACAATCTAAGGAGGCAAGAGGAGAAGCTTGCCGCCGCTTAGGAGAAGGCGACAACTTTGGACGGCAAGCTGGCAGAGCGCGAAGCGCAGCTCAACGCCCGCGAAAAGAATCTTGCCGCGCAAGAAGAGGCCCTTGCCACCAAACTTCGCTGCAAGGATGAAGAAATCGAAAAGCTACTTGAGCAAAGGACCCAAGAGCCGGAGAAGAACCACAAGGAATCTATCGAAATTCAAGCTCAAGAGAGTGCCGCCAAGCTCAAGGAAGCTACAGATAATGCTGCTACTGCTGCCACCGCCAAGGCAGAATTGGAGACCCAGGTGAGCAAGCTGAAGGAAGATCTTGCCACCAATGGTAGGGAGATCGAAGTTCTTAAAGGTGAAGTGCAGAAGGCAGCTCTTACCCTAGGGGAGCTGCAGACGCAGCTCGCATCCAAGAATCAAGATCTCGATACCACTGGCAAGGCAATGGAGGACCTGAAATCCAAGCTTATCACCCTGGAAAAAGATCTTGAGGCCACCAAGGAAAGGGAGGTAATCTTGATGGAGAAGCTTGACGCAGAAGAGACCTCCCGGGAAGACGCCGAGAACAAATTTCCTGAGCTGCGAGAAGTGCTCTCCCTCTGGATGAATAGGCTTGTCAACATTGCTGAGCGCATAACTTCCCCACTTTCCATCATGGACATGAGGAGCTAGAGCTTCACTGTCAACGACAAGGAGACCGCCAGCGCCAGACTGACCAAGTTCTTCGAGGGCCTCATAGACGCCTTGAAAACTTATCATGAGGACAGGTCTGCTTCATTTGCCGATGAGTCCCGCAAGTTTGGCCGCTGCGTCCTCTACAAGGTGCTCGTCAAGATCGCCTATTGGAATCCAGACGTTGATCTCTCCGGGATATTCAGGCGCCTTCCGGAGAACACTGATATCACATCCATCGACAAGTTCGTCGCCCCACTAGACGACAAGATACTTCTTGTTCCCCGGCATGAAGGCGACCTCCAGAACTAACCTTGTCGCTTCATTTGCCTCCAGTGCTACCATGTAAAGATACATTTAATCTTAAGTTAGATATGCACTGCACTTGATATGTAATGCAACTTAAGCTGTTCTGAAATGAATGTATGCTATTTTCCTTGTCTTATTCTGCCTTTGCATGAATTATACACCCTACGCTTGCCAGATGCTTGCCGGTGCGCACACTCTTGCCAAGAGCGCTTGAGGACGGGTCCTTAGCAGCCTGCTGGAAGTGCCACTGCCGGCAAGTTTTACTCTTGACGGTTCCAACGCAGCTGCTCAAGTTATTGAGTGGACTCGAAACAAAATGAGAGCGTGATCGATCACGGCAAGGTTCCTTAGCGTGCAGGTTTCTCATACAAAGACATAAATTATTCAAGGAAGATTGCAAATACAACAAAGAAATTATTTCGAAGTTTTTCAACTTAGCTTCTTTTCTTTGTCGTGCTTCTTGTTACAAAACGATCACTTGAACGTCATTTGGTGGTATCCAACACCACATCACCCCCCGGGAAACTTGCATGCGAGGGAACCTTCTATCCTTTTGAGAAAAAAGAAAGAAGAGAAAGAAGTGGATGGATGCCTTGACGGCTCATTAATCATTTCATACAAGGCAAAGTATAACACAACATCACATGTAATCATACATAAGCAAAAATGTATTTAACAAAGAGTTGCGAAACATGTAGTTTTATTCACTTATGCACAGGATCTGCGCCTGGCTTTGTACATAGGGTTACATGTCCGCCGACAAGGCTTGTACAAAAGGGGTTGCCGGGGGTCCCGGCAACTGCGCCTTATGGATAGAACTTTCGAAGATGCTCAATATTCCATGAGTTTTGCACCGGGGTGCCATCTTCGGTCTCCAGACGGACTGCGCTAGGTCTGGTGACTCACACTACCCGATAAGGGCCTTCCCACTTTGGCGTCAACTTGTTGGATCCCTTGGCGGATTGAACGCTCCGAAGAGCAAGGTCGCCTTCCTCAAGGCTTCGAGCATGGACCTTGCGGCTATGATAGTGACGCAAAGCTTGCTGGTAGCATGCAGCGCACACAGTAGCTCGAAGACGATCTTCCTCAAGGAGCGTAGCATCATCTTGCCACAGCTGCTCTTGCGTTGCTTAATTGTAAGCAAGCACTCGAGGTGACCCGTATGTGAGTTCCGTGGGGAGCACCACCTCTGCACCATAGACTAGGGAGAAGGGTGTTTGGCCGGTAGCTCGATTTGGCGTCGTCCTGAGTGACCAAAGAACTGCCGGCAACTCATCAATCCAGCGCCTCCCGCACTTGTGCAGCTTGTCAAAAGTTCTCATTTTGAGGCCTTGCAGCACTTCAGCATTCACCCTTTCCGCTTGGCCATTGCTTCTCGGGTGAGCAACGGATGCAAAGCAAATCTTGCTTCCAAGGTCTTGGATGTATTGCTTGAAGGCGTGGCTCATGAATTGTGTGCCATTGTCTGTGATGATTCTGTTAGGAACACCAAAACGGCAAACTAACCCTTTAAAGAACTTGACGGTTGACTGTGCTGTCACCTTCCTCACTGGCTCTACTTCTGGCCACTTTGTGAACTTGTTGATTGCAACGTACCAGAACTCAATGCCCCCGGTAGCACGGGGGAAAGGGCCCAAGCTATCGAGCCCCCAGACCGAGAAGAGCCAGGAGAGTGGAATTGTGTCGGGACCCCGATCCTAAGGCACACTGATCTAGCATAAGACACATCATATCACTTTGCGGCCTCACGCATGGTAACCCACGGCTTCCGCCTTTACCTTGGTCGAGACCGTTTGTGTATTTTGGCTCACGTATATGATTGTGATGCTAGCATCCATATGACAGAGAACCCGGGTCGACATGACTAGTCATAAACCAAGGTGGCACAGACGTACAGGGACAGACATAGGTAACCCAGCAATGCACGTGTCGGTCATCAGCGTGTGTAACCGGGCTATAGCAAGCTATCAGGACTCCGCTAACACCGCGTGACATTTCCCTGTAGGGACAGACACATGAGCAAAGAAGGATACATGTCTGTCAATCCATGTGTTCCAAAGCAGTAGCGAACTACCAGGCTCAGTGGAAGCACTAGGAGGCATTTCCCTGTAGGAAAGGCTACCAAAGGCAGATAACTAGGTGTCGAATCCCACACATACCAATGCATTTCAAACATACACATAATATGCACGATATGTGTAGATACAACATGGCATCACAACATAACTCTACGACTCAAAGTATTTATTTAGGAGGCTCTGAAGAGCCATACATAACATGATATTACAAACATGGGTCTCATGACCCAACACACAAGTCATACAAGCAACGGAAGCATAAACATGTCTGAGTACAGACAACTACAAAATAAAAAGGCTGGGAAGCCTGACTATCTACAAGAACCTCCATAGGAACCAGACCTCTGTCTGGGATTCCTAGGCTACGCGGTCAACATCGAACACGTCGTTGAAACCACCAGTGAGACTAGCGTCTCCTCTGCAAAAAAACATAAATAAGCAACCATGGGTACAAAGGTACTCAGCAAGACTTACATCAGAACTATCTACTTATGCATCAGTATCAATGAAGGGGGTTGTGGGGTTTAACTGCAACAAGCCAGCTTTGACTCTGTGGCTATCCTATACTATGACTACCAGTAATTTCTTTGAGGTGAGAAAGCGCACACGAGTCCACATATTCACCATATCAATACTCCACTATGGATCCTCTCCCGTCTCCCTACGAGAAGGCCATCCATAGCACTCACACTTATCTTGCGCATTTTAGAGTATCCACTTCAAGTTATCTATGAACCATATAAGTCTCCAAGTAGTCCATATCCGAGGACGCGGCTATTCGAATAGATCATTTTACCCTGCAGGGGTGTACTTCTTCACACACGCTCTCACCACTTACCACCATATACACGTCATGTATCTCGGCAACCTTCAAGTGGAAGCCTGGCGAGGGTGTCGGCCACAACCTGACTAACCACGCAAGACTCTAGTCCAGGTTTATCGCCTATCTGAGGCTGAACCCGCAAGGGAAGTCCGGCCGAAGTTTCCATTACGACCCCAAACGATGTGTGCAGGGTTCCCAAGTCCACCTCGATGGATGGTACTATGCTTGGTACACCGTGCCACGGTGCCTAGTCTGTCCCAAGCCCACTTGTACCGGGTGCCACTTGGTAGACTACTAACACGACCTACAAACACCGGAAACTAGTTGCAACTCCTGGACAGAGATCAAGGCGATTAATAAGTCGAGAGGGTCAATTAAGTATCCCAATGTGTGGTAGTATCTGGTCTTGGGTAACATACACAGAGCTCAGTTCTTAAGGACGGTCTCAATGAGACAACCCACCATGTACTCCTACATGGCCTCTCATCGCTACCTTTACCAAATCGTGTTCACACACTTAGCTCTCAAACAGTAGGACATGAACACAACCATTCCAATTCATCGCCCAGATGGATCAGACCCGACACGACTCTAAGCATAGCTAGCATAACAAGCAAGCATGGATGAGTAGTCACAACATGGCTCAAACAGTTCCTACTCAGGCTGATAGGTTTCAACTATTTACTGTGGCAAAGACAGGTCATGCAGAGGAATGGGTTCAACTACCGCAACATGTAACAGTTGAATCGTTGTTGTCCTAATGCAGTAAAAGAGAGCAAGAGCGAGAGAGTGGGATTGTATCAGAATGCTCAAGGGGGTTTGCTTGCCTGGCACTTCTGAACATAGTATAGCTATTAGTTCTTCATCGGTGTCATTGTCTTCTACCGAGAAGGAACAAACATCGGCAAACACAAAAAGGAACAACAATCAATGCAATGCACAACCAAGTGAAATGGCATGACATGTTAAGGTACTTAATTGACCTAGTGCAATGGTTAGTGAGATTAATTGAAGTGGAATTCAAATATATATCAAATTCCAACTCCAAAACTAATTACCAAAATTGACCTAATCATGATTTGTCCTAAACAGTGGTGGTAACTTGTTCAAACATGCATGAACATGGCATAAACAGATTCTTCATATTTTTCTAATAATTTTTCATATATAAATTATTTCATTTGGAGTTACGGTTGAATTTCTAAAGTTTTAAACATTTTCTGGAATTTTCAGATTTATTTCTAAATAAGAAAATCCAGTTACTTGCGTTATGACGTTAGCACTGCATCAGCATGACGACAGTAGTCAACAGAGGTCATTCCAGGTCAAACCTGACCTGTGGGTCCCACTGGTTAGTGACCCATCCAGTTAACAAAGTCTTTAGGGTTAAAACTAATCCTAATCTGGAAATAATCAGGGGATGGCCCCACATGTCAGTGACTTGCCCCACATGTCAGTGATTTAGTGGTTTAACTAAACTTAATTAGCAACTAAACTGAATCAGTAGGGCCCTGGGCCCACCTGCCAGTGACCCAGAGGAGGTCAAACCCCGGTCAAAAAGGTCAACCCCAACGGCGTTTAATCACCGGCAAGTCCAGGGACGGCAGAGCGGCTCGGGAATTGCCCACGGGCGACCAAATCGACGGCGGTTTGGCCCTACATGGAGCTGGTGCACGCACGCGTCGACTGGTGTGAGTAGTTCGTGCTGGGAGCGACCAAAACAGCGGCGGCGGCGATAGGTGCGGCGGCCGGAGTTCGGCCATCGAAGGATTTGTCGCTACGGGGCACGGCATCGAGAACCAGCTGGTGAGTTCATCCCCTGGGAGCAGCGCGAGCACGAGGACGTGCTCATATGTGAGCTAAGGCGTCTGTAGCCGCGGTGGCGCCATGGCCGGCGGCGGTGGTTCCTCGGGTTCGACGGGAACCACAGATAGAAGACGGGATCGACGTTGGGGTTAGAGGGGAAAAGCTCCGGAGCTCATGGTGCTTCTTATGGAGGGCTTGGCGGCTTGAGGGAGGCTCTGGATTCGACGGAGCGGCGGTGGCGATCTCCGGTGCCCGAGGTTGAAGACGAGGGCGAAGGAAGCTTCACAGGGCGTCTGGGCTCGCGTGGCTCGGTGGAGAGGAATAAGTGGTCGAGGCGGAGCTCCTGGGCACGTTGGGTGAGCGTGAGGAGCACGGTGGCCGCGCGGACAGCAAGGGGCGGCGATGGTGGTGCTTGGGTTCGGGTGAGAGGGCAAGGGAGAGCGAGGGGTAGGCGAGCAGAGGAGGTGGGCGCAATCTGGACGCAAGGGCAGCTTATCCCCTCGTCCAGGCATCGACAGAAGCAGGAGGTGTCGCGCGGGGCGTGCACGCACGTTGGCCACGCGCCCAGCCTACTGGCGCGAGGAGGAAGACGACAGGAGCTGCGGTGGTGGGTTGGGATGTCTGCTGGGCCGTCAGGTGGGCTGCACAGGTATTCCTCTCTCCCTTTCCTATTTTCTATTTCTGTTTTTGTTTTCTAATTTGCAGGTGTGTTTTGAATTTGGTTTTGAAACCAACTCAATTTTGTTGCTTCTGGAAAATATTGGGGGATCTAAATGGATTATTCCAGATCCCCAAAAAAAATTTCAGAATTACTGGAGCTATGAAATTATGTATAGCATTTAATAGCTCCAACTCAAATACTTGTTGAGTTAATTAAAAGCCCATTTATGCCATGGAAAAATGTGCATCATCCCTAGATTAGGTTTTCACCTTTTCCCTAAATCATGAACATTTTTAAGGGCATTTTGGGTCCATTGAAAATATTTTATTTTGACCCTAGTTGAATTCCATTTGGTGCTAGGGTTTGAACATCCCCATTTCAACTTTAATTGAAATTTGAACATGATGCATGGATGTAGATGCAACTATTTACAATCAATATTCTAGGGTTGTGACAAATTGTTTGAAGGGCTTGTGCTGGCTGATGGATATTGTTCGAATGGAACTGGCATGCTTCACACTTGGTTACTAGCTCAGTTGCATCCTGGAGAGCAGTAGGCCAATAGAAGCCTTGCCGGAAAGCTTTGCCGACAAGAGCCCTCGACCCTATGTGAGAATCACATATGCATCCATGTATCTCCGCCAACAGCTTCAGTCCATCTTCCTGGCAAATGCACTTCAATTTCACCCCATTTGGCCTTTTTCTGTGCAGAATGCTGTCAACAAACTGATACATACTTGACTGTCGGGCTACTTTTTCGGCTTCTTCTTGATCACCGGGAAATTCTCCTGTTTGAAGGAAACGGAAGATTTGCTGTGCCCATGCCGGAACCTGTGGCTTGATGACAAGGACTAAAGGCATCTCTTTGGCTGCGGGAGCGCTTGCCTCGACGGCAAGAACCTGAGGTTCTTCGCAAGGCTGCTGCTCGCCGGCAGACATGTTGTTACCGGCAACTTCCTTGCCGGCGGCTTCTGGAAGCTCTACCGGGAAGTACTTGCCAGTGTTCAATTTTCTTCTTTTGTTCACCTGCATTGATGGCGTGACAAATGGCCGAGTCAAATGGAGCACAAAAGTTCCTGGTTCCACAGGCAACTTTTGAGCAGCACACTTTGATAGATGATCGGCGATGCTGTTTTCCGCACGAGGGACGTGCTCTGTTTGCAATCCGTCAAAGTGTTCTTCCAATTTCCTCACTTCTTCCATGTATGCCTCCATCAACGGGCTCTGATAATCCTTGTTAACTTGCTTGACAACAAGCTGCGAGTCTCCACGGACGATCAACTTTCTGATTCCAAGGTCTATTGCGATCCTGAGATCGGTAAGGAGCCCTTCGTACTCAACAGTGTTGTTTGTAGCCTTCTCCCTGGGAAAGTGCATCTGAACCACATACTTGAGGTGCTCTCCAATGGGTGCGACAAGCAGCACTCCGGCACCGGCGCCTTGCAGTGAGAAGGCACTGTCAAAGTACATGATCTATTCTTTGGCCACTTCTTTGCCGGGGAGAACTGTTTCTTGAATTTCTTCGTCAGGTGTTGGTGTCCACTCAGCAATGAACTCCGCCAAGGCTCTGCTTTGAATAGTTGAAGTACTTTCAAACTTAAGTGCAAAACTGGACAGCTCCAACGACCATTCCACTATTCTGCTGGTTGCATCTGGATTCCTCAAAATACGCTGCAACGGGAAACGGGTGACGACAGTAATTTCATGTGCTTGGAAGTAATGGCGCAACTGTCTTGAGGCCATGAGAAGGCCGAAAAACAGCTTCTGCACGCCGGAGTATCTTGACCTAGCCCCCTGTAAAAGGGAACTAACAAAATACACAGGGCGTTGCACCATCTTCTTCTTCGGCACCACTTGTTGATTTGCTCCATTTGCTTGCACTGATTCTGATTTGTCGGCACCAGACTCTGCCGGAAAAGATTTTGGTTTGTCGCTTGACGGCCTTGCTACCGCTGCTTCCTCATTATCTGCTTCTCTCTCCGCCACTAATGCAACACTGACCACTTGATTTGTTGCCGCCAAATATAGCAGCAATGGCTCCTGTGGTTTAGGCGCAACTAGAGTTGGCGGAGAGGAGAGGTACCTCTTCAAATCTTGCAGCGCGGCCTCCACTTCCAGAGTCCATTTCATTGGACCCGCCTTTTTCAAGATTTTGAAAAACGGCAAGGCGCGCTCGGCAGATTTGGAGATGAACCTGCTTAAAGCAGCAATACAGCCAGCAAGACGTCGCACATCCTTGACGCGCTTTGGTGCTTCAATTTGCTCAATAGCTTTGATCTTGTCGAGATTGGCTTCGATTCCACGCTGAGACACAAAGAACCCGAGAAGTTTGCCGGATGGAACGCCAAATACACACTTCTCGGGGTTGAGCTTTAAGTTTATTCTGCGCAAGTTCGCAAATGTTTCTTCTAAGTCTTGAATGAGGGTTGACTTGTCCTTGGTTTTGACCACTATGTCATCCATATATGCTTCCACATTCTTGTGCAACTGAGGCTCAAAACCAATCTGGAATGCCCTTGCAAATGTTGAACCAGCACTTTTTAGTCCGAAAGGCATACGCACGAAGCAGTATGTGCCACATGGAGTAATAAATGCGGTCTTTTCCTCATCCTCCTTGGCCATGAAGATCTGATGGTAACCAGAGTATGCGTCAAGAAAGGAGAGTAAATCACAGCCGGCAGTAGAGTCAACAATTTGATCAATACGCGACAAAGGGAAAGGATCCTTTCGACATGCTTTGTTGATATCCGTGTAGTCAATACAAAGTCTCCACTTTTCGTTTGCTTTCCGTACCACAACTGGATTTGTCAACCATGTCGGATGTAGTATACCTCTAACTAAACCAGCTGCTTCTAACTTCTTTATTTCCTCAGCGATAAACTATTGCCATTCCAAAGCTTGCTTCCTGACCTTCTGCTTGACAGACCGAGCGTTGGGACAGATGGCGAGGTGGTGATCAATTATCTCCCTGGGAACATCGGGGATGTCAGATGGTTGCCATGCAAACACATCGACATTCGCCCGCAGGAAGGCAATGAGCGCGCTTTCCTATTTGCTGTCAAGAGCGGAACTGACAGTGAAGGTACCGCCAGTGCCGTCCTCCTTTGCCGGCACCTTCTTGGTTGCTGGTGGAGTAGCTTTGGACTTTTTGGTGGTAGAGCTCTCCGGCACATCCTCAACAGGTGCGCAGCACTCCGAAGAGGTGCGCTTCCCGAAAGACTTGTCAGAGGTCTTGCCGCTCTTCTTGCTTCTCTTTTTGTTGGCGGGAGCGGGCGCCTTAGTGGCGGATGCTGCAACCGCTTCTCTATAAAGCTTGTCGATGCAAATCACTTCATCTTTCTTGTCGGAGTTGATAGTGATGACTCCCATCGGCCCTGGCATCTTGAGAGTATTGTAGGCATAATGAGACACTGCCATGAACTTTGCCAAAGCTGGGCGACCAAGAATTCCATTGTAAGGCAGAGGAATCTTAACCACGTCAAACACAATTTTCTTGGTTCGGTAATTCAATTCCCCGCCAAATGACACCGGCAGAGTGATCTTTCCTTTGGATTGGCTCCTTCCCGGATTGACCCCCTGAAACGTGCCCGTTTGCTGGAGATCTTCATCAGGAATTTGTAACCTCTTGATGACTTCTGGTGAAATCAAATTCAGGCTGGCTCCATCGTCAACCAACATTTTCGTGACTTGGAGGTTGCGTATTGTTGGTGAAACCAACAATGGCAAGCACCCGACTGCAGTTGTGCGATCAGGGTGATCCTCCACATCGAAAATGATGGGCGTGTGGGACCATTTGAGTGGCTTCTGAGCACCCATTGCCGGTTCTGCTGCATTAACCTCACGAGCCCACTGCTTGAGTTGGCGGTGAGAGGAGTGCAAAGATGCACCCCCGTCAATGCACATGACTTCGGTTGCTTTCTGGAATTCTCGTTCGCTGGACTCGTCTTTGTCCTCATCATCATCATCTTCTTTCTTGTCTCAACCTCGAGCAGGTTTCTCCTTCTGCTGCTTAGCCTTTCCGCGGCGTCCTCCTCGGCCACCACGACCGCTCTTGCCAGATCTGCCAGCACCATCTTGGCCTTTCTCCTTGTCGAGCTTTTCATGCTCAACTTTCTGCTTCTCAGCAAGTTGCTCGACTTGCTGACACTCTTGGAGATCATGACCTATTGTGCGGTGAATCTTGCAGTATGGCCCATCGGACTTGCCGGTCTTCTCGCCCGCCGCGGCTTCCTGGCAATCAGCGCATGCAGCAGCTTCTTTGCCGGAGCTCTCAGTCTTAGCTTTCTTGGCGGCGTTGGAGTTGCCGGAGCCCTCAACGGCCATAACTGTCTTGCCCTTGCGCTTTCTGTTGCGCTTCCAGCCCTTTTTCTTTGGGGTGGCGGCGTCGTCATCGTCTGAGTCAACCTCAGCGCCAGCGTCCTCCCCGGGGAGCCTTCTCCCTTCCTCAGCCCGTGCACATTTATCCGCCAAAGTATACAACTCGTTGACGGTTTTTGGCAGTCTGATATTCAAATTTTGCCGCATCTTCCGATTGCGCACATTCGTGTGAAAGGCAGCAATCACAGCTGCGGGGTGCACATCAGGAATGTTACGGTGGACACGGCTGAACCTCTGAATATATTTTCGCAGGGACTCACCATCTCTCTGCGGGATCACTTGCAAGTCACTGGGCTGACCAGGAGCCTTGTGGCCTCCGGTAAAGGCACCAATGAATTCGTTGCATAGATCTGACCATGAAGAAATGGAATCCTCTGGCAAATTCATCAACCAAGATCTCACATTGGGTTTCAGCGCCAATGGGAAATAGTTGGCGAGAATCTTTTCATCTCTTTCTCTGGCAGCTTCCACAGCGATCGTGTAAATACCCAAGAATTCTGCCGGGTTAAGCTTGCTGTCATATTTCTCAAGCAACTCTGGCTTGAAGGCCCGGGTGGACGGCCAGCGGACTTGCTGCATCTCACGAGTGAAGGCCGGGCATCCAACCTCGTAAGGTAGATACCCGCCAACCCTGGGCGCAGGCTCATCAACGACTGGACCGTTGCGCACGTCGGATTGACGGCGCGCCTCCTGGCACCGTTTGATGCTGGTGCGAGCATCTTCTGCTCGCCTATCTTGCAGCACTCGGCGCTGATCTTTCCGCGCTCGCGGATCCAAAGAAGCCATCGACATCTCGTCGGGCTCAGCGGACCGGTGAGTTTGTCGCGGCTGCCGATGTTGTTGCTGTGGGGGTGACTGCACCGTTTGCGCCGCTCCTCTGGCACGGCTATCGGTTGGTGCCGTCACTAGACGCCGTGAAGGTCCCACCTACTGCGAGCTGTTGGCTTTGGCAAACCCGATGAGGCTCTGGATGGCTGCTCTCCACTCATCCATCTTGTCAGCAGTCGGAGGGAAGTTTAGCAGCATCTGTGCTCGTGCCATGGCCTCTGCTACCGTAGCTGGCATGGTTGGGAGCGAAGAACGAGATGTCGCTCGACTCCTGGCAGAACCAGCAGGAGTGCCACCATGATCTTGCTGCTGTGGCTCATGTCCAGCAGTGGGCTGACGCGGTGGAGGTGGTGCCTGAAGATCTTGTGGCTGATCAACAGGTGTCTTGCCATGTGGACGTCATCGTCCGGAACCGCCAGCGTCGTTCGGATTCGCGTCGCACCCATCTTGCGATGGTCATGGTGTGCATCCTGAAGCGGTATCTTTAGATACCACAGCGGCTGGGTCTTGGCTCGTGCCGGTCCGGATGGTATTGCTCCGGTGGCTTCATTCGCCGGTGCGTCGAGGAGGCGGGAGTTGGCCATCTGCGCCACCTGCACTGTTGTGGCTTCGATCGTCGGACTGACGAGGAAGCTGCTGGTCATTGTTGTGTGCTCCGCCTGCGCCACCGGTGCTGGCTACGCCACCTGCCCCGGTGACTCCTTCCGCACCGCATGCGCCAACGGGATCATCTCCACCGCCTGTGTGTGCCTGCGACGGAAGCTTGGACGTCGATGGAGCCACTGCGGACGCACCCTTCTTCTTAGGCGCCATCAAAGATGATGGAGATGAAAGTGACACGCAAATTGTTCATTCAGGTTCACGCAAGCGATCCCCCTACCTGGCGTGCCAAAGATGTCATGCATACGACCATCTATGGGGCCATCTAGCCCCTTTGCGGTTAGGCTAGGGGAATGCGCAAGCACAAAGAGCAGAATCAACAGCAAATGCAAAGGATTTTACCCAGGTTTGGGCCACCGTGAGGTGTAAAACCCTACTCCTGCTTTGTATATTGGATGTCTTTGGGCTCAAGTACAAGGAGCGCTTCTTGCCGGCAAGGTGCAGGAAGAGCAGCTACGCAAGCGAAATGAGCCAAGTGTCGACCCTCGTAAAGGTTTGCCCTGGCCCTCCTTTTATAGCTTAAGGGGTAACCACAGTGGCAAAATAGTCTTTACAAGTTGATTAGATAGCAAACAGTGCAATCATACCTAACTCTGCCTGATTAGGACAAATGCATTTATTGCGCCGTTAGGTGTCACGTGGAGGAGGAGCCCCGGCAAGGTTTCTGCACCGCTCGCCCATCTACCTCTTATTATCTTGACACGCCTCCTGGACGGGTGTCATTAAAGCTAATTCTCCTTTGAAAGCACAGGTTATCTCCCAGAGGGGGGGTGAATGGGAGATTATTAGGAATTCGTCAAACTCTGATGAATTTGACGAAGATCAGAGTGAAGAAATAGAAATGCAAGGAAAACTAAGTCATCACAGAATCAGAGTACATGCGAATAGGATACATAAGGGTGAAGAACATGCAATCATGCAATCATACACGCATGAAGAATATGAACTGAGGAAATAAAAGATAGCATGATCAAATACTTCGGTTCAAATTCGTCAGAGGATAGATCACAAATTCTTCAGCAGCGGAATAAAGTAAGGGAGGGTGAGGAATTTGAAACCAGGTTGGCTCAGTGAAGACAATGGAATTTGGTAGACTAGTTCCAGTTGCTGTATCAACTGTACGTCTGGTTGAGTCGGCTGAGTCGCAACTCAGAGAACACTTAGTCCTCACTGTATTCCTCTTGAGCTAAGATCACTTAGACCTTGCCCAATCACTCGTGGTAAGTCTTCAAGGTAGACTTCTGAAACCTTCACAGACTTGTTCACCGGCACGCCACAATTACTCTTGGGTGCTCAGAACATGACGCCTAACCGTCTAGAGGAATGACAATCCTCAAAGGTAACAAGCGTCAGATCACACAGATCAATCTCTTCAGTGATGCTCAATCACTTAGGCTTTGGTTGGGTTTTCCTCACTTGGGTTCACTCAAAGTAGTCAGAGGATGGGTTGCTCTCAAATGACAAGTGTCAAGTTCTCTCGGAGCAGCCAACCAACAAGTGGTTGTGGGGGGCAGCTATTTATAGCCAGGGGGCAACCCAACATGAATTGTCATAAATGCCCTTCACTGATTCGACCGTTGTCAGGATAAGGATCCACTCGACAGCTGGCACGCGGCGCAGCAACGGTCTGAAAATTGAACTCTCAATTTCGTCAGGGCACTCAATTTCCTCACGGTAGGCAGATCGCACTGGTGAACTCCTAACTCCTCAGCCTGACCAAATTCGTTAGCGACCAGATGAACTTCGTCACTGTCGCTAGCAAATGCGTCAGCTGTACTGGAGATTTCCAAAGGCTTCACTCAAAGCGGCTTATGTGTGTATAGGTTTGAGAAGGTTTGAGCATCACTTTGGAAATGTGAAATATGTTTCACCTAGATCCCCTTTAACAGTACGGTTTTTCCTATGACTCAAATAAGAAGAAAAGAAACTACGAAAACCAAAGTCTTCAAGCTTCAAAGTCTTCACATCACTTTCTTCAAAGGCCGTACCAATTTCATCACCAAATTTTTCACTTGAAGAAATCTATTTTTAGGGGTCGTCTTCCATGTGTTAAACCAAATCTTCAGGGACTCTGTCTCCTGTGTATACTCACAAACACATTAGTTCCTCAACCTATTTGTCTTCAATACTCCAAAACCACTAAGGGGGCACTTGATGCACTTACAATCTCCCCCTTTTTGGTGATTGATGACAAATTGGTTAGGCTTTCAATGGGAGTAAAAATAATTGAAGTGTAAGTACAGAGTTTGAAGAAATTGATTACAAGATATTGAGGAACTCCCCCTGAAGATGTGCATATGAGGAATTTGCTTTGGATTGCAAATGCACAAGGCAGTTTGAAATTCTGGAGATCCCCCCCCATATCTTGGAATCCAATCATGCATGATCATAAGATATTTGACGAATATGAATGCATGATGAGAATTGGTGTCTGACGAAATTGTGCATGCATGAGCAGATATAATTAATGATCAAAGCACGCATAACAAATGTAGCAAAAGAGTCAGACGACCAACAGTTATTTAAGTTACAACTCATCAAAGAGCAAATCCAATAAAGTTCAAGAATTGCAACTTAAGCAAAAACAGCCCATATAATGACCCGCTTGAAGACTAACTCACACTTCTCCCCCTTAGTCATCAAATGACCAAAAGGAGACAAAGGTGAGGACTAACACCCCTGAAGAAAATCATCGAGGAGAAGTCGAGGGAGCGCCAGCGTTGTTGGGGTCGCGAGATGCAGATGGACCAGCCGCAGTGTCTTCAACTGCTTCATTTTTGTCAGTTTGGCGCGATGAAGACTCTGAACTTGGCATAAGAGGAGGAACCTTAGTGTTCTTGAACTTCTTCCTTGGCGGTTCTGCCCAGTCAAAGTTCATTTGGAAATCCATATCCGCATGTTCTTCATCTGTTTTGAGGTGTGAGAGGATGGCCCATGATCTGTCAAAAATCTCGTGAAGACAATAGCGGTTTTTGCGGACGGTGGTATGCGTCACAGTCATGTTGGCTTGAATAGCAGCAAACTGACACTTAACCCATCGGTGATTCTTGTCAACTTTCTGGTGCAAGCTTATGAGCAACTCACGGTCCGTCATGATACGTGGTGCTTCAGGTGAAGAAGTTGGTCTTGAAGCTTTAGCTGCAGTGTCCTGGCTAGCAGATTCATCAGCATTCGAGCTTGAGATAGGTTGACGAAACTGTCCATCCAAGGGACAAATTCCTTCATCAATAACCATCTTGCCCTTGCCAGGAACAGTGGACAAAGTGCTCGGAAGAACTTCAACTACAGGCATATAGCTTAAGTGATTTTGACCATCAGCCTTGTAGTGAATTGCAGACTGGGATCTGATGAATCTCATGATCCATGGAGCATACGGCTTCAAGTCAAACGGAGACTGTGCCACTGTGACCAAAGTCCTCAGGAAGAAATCATGAATGTTGATGGGAGTACCATGAATGATGTGGAATAGCAGATACTTCATAATTCCCACAACTTTTTCAGTATTGGAGTTGTGACCTTTAATGGGACTAAGGGTTTTGGACAGAATGCGATAGATCGTTCTTGGCACATACAACAATTCCTTCACTAGGAAGGTTGTCCTTGGAGCTTCTCCTTCAGCCATAGGCTTCATAAGCACTTGCATCATGTGGTTGGGCAGCTTAGTTTCTTCATAAATTCTCTTTGCTTCTTCATGGGGTGGTTCGACTGGGAGAGCTCGAAGAAGTTCTTCAATTGGTGCTTTGTAGTGAGTGTCTTCACTCATCCAGTCCAGAGCCCATGTTGCAATGTCGTCAGCGTCTCGAGAGAAATGCACTGTGGCGTAGAATTGAAGAATGAGTTCTTCATTCCAATCGCAGACGTCAGAGCAGAAGCTGAGTAATCAAGCATCGTGAAGAACAGCCAGAACTGGCCGAAAGCACGGTAATGACTCCATATCCATGTGAGGAATATGGTGATGCGGGAATACTTTGTTCTTGTCGAATAAGAGTGAGGCATAAAAATTCATCTGAGTTCTTGTCTAGAAGCGCAGGCGCCTAATCTTGGCTGAGTCATATGGGGACTCACCAATGAAGAAGTTCTTCTCTTCAAAGAATTTGGCATTATCAAACTGAGGCCGCCTGAGGACTCTGCCAATCTTTGGCATCACAGGTACTGGTTGAAGGTTGTGCATCTTTTTATGTACATCAAACACTGGTCGTGGGGACCCAGTGGAATCATTCGGATCGGTTACGGCAAGTGATTTGGCAATTTCCTCAGCAATGGCAGTTGGAACTGTATCAGTATCTGCTGAAGGAATTGAGTCATCGCGCTGAGGGGATGTATTGACGACATCAACCATTGGCTCATCATGAGCAATTTCATCATCTGCTATAGCTGGAATTTCTTCCGGAATGCTTTGGAGTGATGGTTGTCTTTCCTCAGAGCCCGTGTGAATTTCTTCAGTGACAGCGGGTGACAGCGGCACTTGCGTCAGAGGTGTGGTGAGGGGCAAATTTGGATGGTAAGCTTCCCAAAATTCGTCAATGATTGGAGGGGTAGTTGCACCGTCAATATCCACATCCTCTTCAGTTTCTTCACTACTTCCAGATGAAGCAGTGGCATTTTCTTCAGGCACCGAAACCTGTGAGGGCTTCCGAGACAGGACTTGGTGAAGCGAAGCATCTTCTTCGACTTCTATTTCTTCATCCACTTGCTCTGTGGTAGCAGCAGAGTGGGTTTCGGCATCATCTTCATCAGCCTGTGGGATTACATAATCCACCCCATACGGAACAATCTGACGATCATCATTCGAACGAGAAGGGGGTGCTGATGAAATAGGTGTAGCATCAATTGGAACATCTGAAGACAATAGAGTCGTCTTCATTTTCTTCACTGTTGAAGTGATGGTAGGAGGGGCTGAAGCTTTTCTCTTTTTCGCTTCCTTCTCAGCAGCCTTGGTCTTCTTCACTTCTGATGCAGAAGGAAGGGTGATAGTCTTCACAGATGAAGTCATTGGTGGTACTGCTGCTGAGGAACTTGATGGTTCAGTTGCTTCAGGAACGACTGATGTAGTCGCCCTGGCTGTTTCTTCAGGCACAACATCGTCAGTTGCCCTGTCTTGCATTTGCGGAGATAAAGGCACAGTCTCATAGGCCTGAGCTGTTGGTGGTGCTGAAGAACTTGAGGGTTTCACTGTACCAAACTTGGCTGCCTCACGCTGGTTGTGGTCTTCTACAACCTTTTTGGTTGCAGTGATGAATCTGTCATGCACACCAAAGCAGTGACTTGACCGTTGCTCAAATTCTTCAGACAGCTGTTGAATCTCAGACTGTAAAGTCACAAGCTGCTGAGGAGATATAGAGAGCATGTTCTTCCACAGCTCCTTCTCTTTCTGCAGTTGTTGTTTTCTCACCAGCTTGGCTTGAGCAATTTTGTGTTTCTCATTCAAAATGAAAGCAGATAATACATGACTTGGGCCAGGAGGTAGATTCAATTCATCAAGAGGCGTATCTGGCTTGGTTCACCAGATGTCAATAAAGTCCAGGAGCTTCTTGGAGTCCAACATCATTGGAACTGAAGAATTTTTAGCAATAGCAGCTTGCTCTTGCTTCCTTCTGAGGAACTCCGCGAGCTCATCTTTGTCAGCCAGCCCTTGTTCGTCAACATGAGGCACGACGGCCTTGCTCTTGGGACTTGGCCTAGTTCCACGTCCAGCAGTTACCTTTTGCTTCAGCTTGGGCATAGAAGATGGTTTCCCACTAGCTGAGGCACTTGATGCAGCAAGTGAGGCTATTGGAAAGCCCTCGGTGCGCTGGCAAGATGCGAGCACGACCGGTGTTGAAGCTCTTGCTGCTGCCATTGATGAACTTGAAATAGGAGGAGGCACTGAAGATTTTGAGATCTTGGGTGCTGAAGCTTTTGGAGCTGACGGCTGGGCCACTGAGGGCTTTGGGACAGTCGGCTTGGGCTTGTTGGCAGGCTTCTTTTGCATAGCCTTCTTCGGAGCACTTGCACTGCCACTGGCATCTGCTTCAGCTGAGGCCTTTGTGGCCCGGTTGAATTCTTCAACCGCCTTTTTGGCCTGTTTCTGCAATTTAGCTTGTTGTTTTGCCCATTCTTTGGGGAATTCTTCACCCCTTCTGATGCTTGTTGGATGAGCAGTTTGTCCAGGAGCCAACGATGGTCTTTTGCATGGAGGCTTCACTGCGAAGTCCTTCATGTATTTGGAAGTGACAAAATTATAATCTCTCCACTGATAGGTCCAGTATCTCTTTATCTTTTGCATGCGCGTTTTGCGCTGCTCCTTGGTTTCCTTTCCATGAGTTTCTTCATCCGGAGTGCAGTATCCTTCATACAGATCATCTGGAATCTTGAAAGCTGTATGTTCCTCTTTCCTCTTGCCTCCCTTCTGAGGTTTTCTGCCATCAGCCATTTTCTTCAGCTGAGGTTTTTGAACTCATGAGGACTCTGAAGATGTTTGAAGGTTTTCCTCAAGCAATGCTGCAAATGAATTAATTTGATGAGAACTTAGTGATTCGTCGGCAGACATTGTACCTGTGAATAGAGTATAGTTGCGAGGAAATTGGGAAGAGTCACATGCGTTCTCAGAGATTTTTCAAAATAAACCAGTTGAAGAAATTGACCCTTATCGTCTTGACGCAATTCACTAAGTGTTCTTGACATAGGTTCCAGAGTTGTACAGATTGATGCAATTGCACAATTGAGGAATCTAGTTGTTAAGTATAACTTAGATGAAAGTACTCAAGACTGGCCAGAAGGAAGTGCTGAAGAATTGGAAGAGTAGCAAAAACAGCACTTGAAGATTTTGTGGCAGTGAAAAGATCAAACTCGGTGGTAAAAATAAATTTTAATTACCCCAAGGATGAACTCGAGGAACTGGACGACGAGTCGAAGGAAATCGTCAGTTCAGATATTCTGTGCCCTAACTTGGCGACGAAAGACGTCTACGGCGGCGGTGGAGGTGAAGAAATCCACAGCCGGCGCAAGTACGACGATGAAGAAGTCGAGGCAGTGAAGCTCTTCCTCTCCAGTGACGATGAGTTCCAGCGGCGGCGCTAAGGTTTGAGAGCGACAGGGGCGTGAGAGTGAAATGAGTTAGGGTTGACGAGGTCAAGCCTTTATATAGGCGCGGTAAAAACTAAGAGGTCCGAAGATTTTGGATGGATAAGCCCCTGGCGTTTCGCATCTGAGTGACACATGTCACACATGCATTTTCACCTTTATCCATGCGTGTGAAGCGTGGGATGAAGTTACTGTGGCAACCGCCAAAAATTGATTAGAATATTTTGAAAATGTGTTCGCAATTTCTTCAGCTGTCAAGGACACAGTGAAGACTTTGAACAGTGTCAAGTAGAACGCACATGAAGAATTTGTGAACAGAGTGGGTTGAGCTTAGCATAGAGGGGAGCGGGTCCGATCACATCCACATAGATGACAAAAAACACTGTTTGAAGAAATAGCTATATGTGGATGCTGTTGAGGACATGAAAAACTCACATATATATATATAAACAACAAGCGGTGAAGAAAAACCTCAATGACGAATTTGAAAAGTTTGACAAAATTGCAAATGACGAAAAACTCAAATTTGAAGAATATCATAAAAGAGGTGGTGGCGTTACCCACCGTATAAGAACTATGATGATTTCAGACACTGCGTACAATTGTCGTAGGGTTCTGAGAATCAGGTTCTTCATTAATTTCTTCACACTTAGAGGGTTAGTCTTCATTGATTGAAGAAAAACGTTACTTCGTGTGTCGTGCATCGAAGTCATCAAGAATGCATAAGCGTTAGGATGTGTGTCCTTTTCAAAGGACATTCGAAGATTCTAAGATGTTTAGCTCACACCACAACATGCAAAACCTTCTCTCATCCAAGGGCTTAGTGAAGATATCTGCAAGCTGGTCTTCTGTCTTCACGTGGTCGATGACGATGTCTCCCTTCAGCACATGATCACGAAGAAAATGGTGACGAATCTCAATATGCTTCGTCCTTGAGTGTTGCACTGGGTTGTGGACGATCTTGATGGCGCTCTTATTGTCGCAGTAGAGTGGCACTTTCTACACGTTGACGCCATAGTCCTTGAGGGTTTGCTTCATCCATAGTAACTGAGAGCAGCAGGCGCCAGCAGCAATGTACTCAGCCTCGACAGTGGAAAGTGAGACGCAGTTCTGCTTCTTCGAGGACCAACATACAAGAGATCTTCCGAGGAAATGACATGTTCCTGATGTTGACTTGCGATCCACACGATTACCAGCATAATCAGAATCGGAATATCCAACAAGATCAAGTGATGAGCCCTTGGGATACCATAATCCAAGCGTTGGAGTGTGAGCTAAATATCGAAGAATTCGTTTCACAGCCTGGTGGTGTGATTCCTTCGGTGACGCTTGAAAGCGGACACACATGCAAACACTAAGCATAATATCTGGCCTTGATGCACATAGGTAGAGCAGCGAACCAATGATGGAGCGATATACCTTCTGATCGAAATCTTTACCATTTTCGTCAGTGTTAAGTTGGCCATTTGTTGGCATTGGTATCTTGAGGCCTTTGCAATCTTGCATTCTGAATTTCTTCACGCAGTCTCTGAGATATTTCTCCTGAGATATGAAGATGCCATTGAGTTGTTGACGAATTTGAAGCCCGAGGAAGAATTTCAACTCCCCCATCATAGACATCTGATATTCTTCTTGCATCATATGAGCAAATTCGTCACTGTATTTCTTGTTAGTGCAACCAAAGATAATATCATCAACATATATTTGCCATATGAATAGTTCACCATCATAGGATTTAGTAAAAAGAGTAGGGTCAAGTGAACCGGGCTTGAACCCATTTTTCTTTAGGAATTCCTTCAGTGTATCATACCAAGCCCTAGGGGCCTGCTTGAGGCCATAGAGAGCCTTGTTGAGTCTGAAGACTTTGTCAGGATGCTTTGGATCCTCAAAACCTGGTGGTTGAGCAACATATACTTCTTCCTCAAGTTTACCATTGAGGAATGCACTTTTCACATCCATTTGATATAAGAGGATATCATGATGGTTAGCATATGCAAGCAATATACGAATGGCTTCAAGCCTAGCAACAGGTGCAAATGTTTCATCGAAATCAATACCCTCAACTTGTGTGTAGCCTTGAACTACAAGACGGGCCTTATTCCTCACCACTTGGCCATTTTTGTCTTGTTTGTTGCGGTAGATCCACTTAGTGCCGATGACATTGTGCTTGCGTGGATCAGGACGCTTAACAAGCTCCCACACATTGTTGAGCTCGAATTGACGCAATTCATCTTGCATTGCTTGAATCCATTCAGGTTCCAGAAAGGCTTCATCAACTTTGGTGGGCTCTGAAATAGAGACAAATGCGTAATGCCCACAAAAGTTAGCTAAATGTGAAGCTCTTGAGCGAGTGAGGGGACCAGGTGCATTGATGTTGTCGAGGATCTTCTCAATCTGCACTTCATTTGCCACTCGTGGATGTGCTGGACGAGGGCCTTGTTGTTATTATTGCCGTGCAGAATCCTCAGCATCATTTTCATCAGGATGTTCATTTTCTTCACGACGAGGAACAACCACTACTTCATCAGGAGCTATTTCTTCACTGGGCACAATTTCACCAGTGCCCATCAGCTTGATAGATTCCTCAGGAGGCATTTCATCTAGCACAGGAGGCAGGTGCTCTCTTTGTGAGCCATTAGATTCATCGAATAACACATCTACAGTTTCAACAACCTTGTGGTGGAAGGAGTTGAAGACTCTGTAGGTGTGCGAGTCCTTTCCGTAACCAAGCATAAAACCTTCATGTGCTTTCAGTGCAAATTTGGAACTGTGATGAGGATCTCTAATCCAACATTTAGCACCGAAGACTTTGAAATAACTCACATTGGGTTTCTTGTTAGTGAGGAGCTCATATGAGGTCTTCTTTAGGAATTTGTGAAGATATACCCGGTTGATGATGTGGCATGCAGTGTCAATTGCTTCAGGCCAGAAGTGACGAGGTGTCTTGTATTCATCAAGCATAGTACGCGCCATCTCGATGAGGGTTCTGTTCTTGCGCTCCACAACTCCATTCTGCTGAGGCGTGTAGGGAGCAGAGAGCTCATGAGTGATACCAAGTTCATCAAGATAGTCGTCGATGCCAGTGTTCTTGAACTCAGTGCCATTGTCACTCCTGATGTGCTTGATCTTGAGACCATAATTCGTCATGGCCCGATCGGAGAATCGTCTGAAGACATTCTGAACTTCAGTCTTGTAGGTAATGATGTGCACCTAGGTGTAGCGAGAGTAGTCATCAACAATGACGAATCCGTAGAGAGATGCTGCATTGGTTAGTGTGGCATAATGTGTAGGACCAAACAAATCCATATGAAGTAATTCAAAGGGACGAGTAGTGGTCATGATTGTCTTCGCCAGGTGCTTGGATCTGGTCATCTTTCCAGACTCACAGGCACCACAGAGGTGATCCTTGACGAATTTGACACCCTCGATGCCAATGATATGCTTCTTCTTGACGGGAGTGCTCAAATTCCTCATTCTAGCATGTCCAAGTCGTCGATGCCATAGCCAGCATTCCGAAGCTTTTGCCATTAGACATGTTGCAGGCTGAGGACCTGTGGAGAAATCTACAATGTACAAGTCACCTTTCCTAAAGCCTTCGAAGACTTTGGATTTGTCAGATTCCAACAGCACAATGCATCTATATTTGCCAAATATGACAATCATATCAAGATCATAAAGCATTGAGACAGACATGGGGTTGTATCCAAGGGACTCGACAAGCATCACCTTTTCCATGTGTCGACCCTTTGAGATAGCAAACTTACCTAGACCCAATACCTTGCTTTTTTCCTTTGTCAGCGTATGTGATATGCTTCAGATGAGACGGTGTAAGGGGGGTGATGACCCACAAGTATAGGGGATCAATCGTAGTCCTTTCGATAAGTAAGAGTGTCGAACCCAACGAGGAGTAGAAGGAAATGACAAGCGGTTTTCAGCAAGGTGTTTTCTGCAAGCACTGAAATTATTGGTAATGAGTAGTTTGATAGCAAGATAATTTGTAACAAGTGACAAGTAGCAATAGTAACAAAGAGTGCAGCAAGGTTGCCCAATCCTTTTTATAGCAAATGACAAGCCGGAACGATCTCTTATAGTAAGTAAGGCGTTCTCGAGGACACATGGGAATTTCATCTAGTCACTTTCATCATGTTTGTTTGATTCGCGTTCGCTACTTTGATAATTTGATATGTGGGTGGACCGGTGCTTGGGTGCTGTTCTTACTTGAACAAGTCTCCCACTTATGATTACCCCCTCTCGCAAGCATCCGCAACTATGAAAGAAGAATTAAGATAACTCTAACCATAGCATTAAACATATGGATCCAAATCAGCCCCTTACGGAATAGCGCATAAACTAGGGTTTAAGCTTCTGTCACTCTAGCAACCCATCATCTAATTACTACTCCACAATGCATTCCCTTAGGCCCAAAGATGGTGAAGTGTCATGTAGTCGACGTTCACACGACACCACTAAGGGAATCAACAACATACATATCATCAAAATATCGAACGAATACCAAATTCACATGATTACTTATGACAAGACTTCTCCCATGTCCTCAAGAACAAAAGTAACTACTCACAAATCATATTCATGTCCAAGATCAGAGAGGTGTTGAATAGCAGAATAGATCTGAACATATAATCTTCCACCAAATAAACCAACTAGCATCAACTACAAGATGTAATCAACACTACTAGCAACCCACAGGTACCAATCTGAGGTTTTGAGACAAAGATTGAATACAAGAGATGAACTAGGGTTTGAGATGAGATGGTGCTGGTGAAGATGTTGATGAAGATTAGTCCTCCCACGATGAGAGGATCGTTGGTGATGTCGATGGCGACGATTTCCCCCTCCCGGAGGGAAGTATCCCCGGCAGAATCTCTCCGCCGGAGAGCAAAAGTGCTCCTGCCCAAGTTCCGCCTCGAGACGGCGATGCACCATCCCGAAAGTCTTCTCTATATTTTTTCTAAGGCAAATGGGCTTATATACCAGAAAATGGGGGCCAGAGGCTGGCCAGGGGCCCCACGAGGTACGAGGGTGCGCCTGGGGGGGGGGTGGCGTGCCCTGGTACCTCGTGGGCACCTGGGTGGCCCCCTCTGTTACTTCTTGCTTCCAGTATTTTTTTATTTATTCCAATATAAATCTCCGTAAAATTTCAGCTCATTTGGAGATGTGCAAAATATGTATCTCTGGCATAGCTTTTTCAGGTCCAGAATTCCAGCTGCCGGCAATCTCCCTCCTTGTGTGAATCTTGCATATTAAGAGAGAAAAGGGATTAGAATTGCTCCACAAAGTCTTATATTGATTAAAAACACTATAAATAACAGTAGTAAAACATGATGCTAAATGGACGTATCAACTCCCCCAAGCTTAGACCTCGCTTGTCCTCAAGCGAAAGACGATATCGATAAGCATGTCTATATGTTTAGAGAGAGACGTGTCGATAAAAACAAAATACGGACATAGTAGCATCATGATCATTATTATAACAACAATATTTATTATCATAAAACTTCTCATGAGGAAGTAACAATTCATCACAACAATGGAGTATAAGGCATAAACTTTCTTGAAAACAAACAAACTATGTTCTCAGTCAACAATGCAATTGCAATTCATCATATTTTCAGGAAGGGTCTCATGTAGGAGCTATTTAGCAAGTCCACATACTCAACCATCATTTAGTCTTCTATGATTGCTAACGCTCACGACATATATATGGAGCAAAAAGTTTCAGCCAGACATATAGAAAGATAGGGGCTTGTGATTCCGCCTCCCAACTTATTCACCTCACGGGTGATGTCAACAATAATAACTCATGATCACTCATATCCAACTGGATATATATGCCTAGATCTTTCCCCACCACATGATGCTTACAAAAGAGAAAAAGAAAACGAAAATAGAGGAGAACACTATTAACTCTTGCATAAAAATAAGTACATAAAAGTAAAGGATAGGCCCTTCGCAGAGGGAAGCAGAGGTTGTCATGCGCTTTTTGTTGTTCGATGCAAGAGCTCTTAATGCAAAGGAACGTCACTTTATATTGCCCCTTGTGATAGCAACCTTTATTATGCAGTCTATCGCTTTTATTTCTTTACCATCACAAGTTCGTACAAAGCTTATTTCCCTTGCAATAAAAGTTCAAACTTATTTAGAGGCAATTTTTATTGCTTTTTGCACCGATGACAACTTACTTGAAGGATCTTATTCAATCCATAGGTAGGTATAGTGGACTCTCATGACATGAAACTGGGTTTAAGGGTTTTGGATGCACAAGTAGTACCTCTACTTGGTGCGGATTTTTGGCTAGCAAAGATATTGGGCAAGCACCACATGTTGGAGGATCTATAACAATATAACTTCTATGTGAATATGAACAAACATAATTCATTACGTTGTCTTCCTTGTCCAACGTCAACAATTTGACATAAAATACTTAATGGGGGCTCACAATCATAAAAAAATGTCCAAGATAGTATATTTGCATGTGAATCTTCTCTTCCCTTATTAACTTTTTCATGAATTGCATCATTGACTAATGCTATGTTTGTTAACTTCCAA
This sequence comes from Elymus sibiricus, assembly GCA_039707655.1. NCBI lineage: Eukaryota > Viridiplantae > Streptophyta > Magnoliopsida > Poales > Poaceae > Elymus > Elymus sibiricus. The sequence goes on from CM077674.1 coordinate 312,194,335, forward strand.
TAAATTTTACCACTTATACTTTTCTTTATGTAATGTCATAACTTTCCATAAGATTAGCATATGATCTTTTTCATTATTTTCATTGCTAGAATTGGAATATGAAGGTAAAGAAGCAAAAACTCAAACTACTCTTTATTATATAACTCTCAACTCGATTACATAGGTAGATAGATTACGAAGCTAACACTCGAAAATAGATCATACTAAACTTTTATTCAACTAGATCACGAAATAACTAAGGATCGAACTAAAAATAGGTAAAGATAATAAAAGTGATGGTGATACGATACCGGGGCACCTCCCCCAAGCTTGGCACAAGCCAAGGGGAGTGCCCATACCCATGTGCTCAAGTCTCCTTCTTCGGTGATGGTGGTGATGATGAAGTGGCGAGCTTGTCCTTCAGCTCTAGTAGATACATCAATCTACGGTTGATGCTCCGAAGAGCGATGTTTTGCTCTTCCAACAAAATAACTTCACGAGTGAAAGATGTATTCTGAACAGAAACTATTTCAAAGACTCTTAGGGCTTCAATTACGGATGGGGAGAGATGATCATATAAAGGTTGAAGGATATCTCCCTTCTCTGCGGTCTCCTCCATGGGGATGGCTTGCCCTCCTTCCGGAGCCTGGGCTCCTACAACTTCCTAGACCTTCTCCTCCTTGCCATTGTCTTCTTCCCCCGACGACAACTCGTAGTAAACCTCGCTGTAGGGGCGTTTTCCCGGCGATGGTTGCACAATGCGGTGCTTGGCATGGAGCTTTTGGGGAGCCATGGCGATCTAGATCTGTCAGAAAAATAGCATGAAACGAGAACAGAGGAGATTTCTCCGATACGGTAGTCAAAACGTACGGGAGTATATATAAAGATTTTTTATCTTGCAAAACAAGTAATCCAGAAGAAAACGGAGTCGGGAAGGCTCATGTGGGACCCACGAGCCACCAGGTGGGTCCCCTCGGTTGTTTCTTATTTTTGTATTTTTTCTAATATTCCAAAACTGACAGAAAGTATTTTTATGGAATTTTTGGAGTCGGTTTACTTACCGTATCACATACCTCTTCCTTTTCAGGGTTCTGGAGTGTTCCGGAAGGTCTCTCTTATGTATTCCTCTGGTGTAATTGTTTCAATAATATTAGTTTCAACATTAATGATAGTACCTGAAATATAGTGCTTAATTCTTTGCCAGTTCACCACTCTCGGATTAGTGCCTTCGGAGTTGTTTATTTTGATGGCTCCGGAGCGATAAACTTCTTCGATGATATACGGTCCTTCCCATTTAGAGAGAAGTTTTCCTACAAAGAATCTCAAACGAGAATTGTACAATAGAACTTGCTCACCCACTTTAAATTCCTGTTTTTGAATTCTTCTATCATGCCATCTTTTAACTTTTTCTTTAAACAATTTGGCATTTTCATAAGCTTGGGCTCTCCATTCATCTAATGAGCTAATATCAAATAACCTCTTTTCACCGGCAAGTTTAAAATCATAATTTAGTTCTTTAATTGCCCAACATGCTTTATGTTCTAACTCAAGAGGTAAATGACATGCTTTTCCATAAACCATTTTATAAGGAGACATACCCATAGGATTTTTATAAGCAGTTCTATAAGCCCATAATGCATCATCAAGTTTCTTAGACCAATTCTTTCTAGATCTATTAACGGTTTTCTGCAAAATTAATTTTATTTCTCTATTGCTCAATTCCACTTGACCACTAGTTTGAGGATGATAGGGAGATGCAATTCTATGGTTGACATCATATTTAGCAAGCAATTTACGGAATGCACCATGAATAAAATGTGAACCACCATTAGTCATTAAATATCTAGGGACTCTGAATCTTGGGAAAATAACTTCTTTAAGCATTTTAATAGAAGTGTTATGATCAGCACTACTAGTTGGAATAGCTCCTACCCACTTAGTAACGTAATCAACAACAACTAAAATATGAGTATATCCATTGGATTTAGGGAAAGGTCCCATATAATCAAATCCCCAAACATCAAATGGTTTAGCAGCAAGTGAATAATTCATAGGCATTTCCTGATGTCTACCAACATTACCAATTCTTTGACATTCATCACAAGATAGGACAAACTTACGAGCATCCTTGAAAAGAGTAGGCCAATAAAAACCAGATTGTAATACCTTGTGTGCAGTTCTGTCTCCCGCATGGTGTCCTCCGTAAGCTTCGGAATGACACTTTCGTAGGATTTGTTCCTGTTCATGCTCAGGTATACAACGTCTAATAATACCATCTACTCCTTCTTTATAAAGATGCGGGTCATCCCAGAAGTAATGTCTTAAATCAAAGAAGAACTTTTTCTTTTGTTGGTATGTGAAACTAGGTGGTATGTATTTAGCAACAATGTAATTAGCATAGTCTGCATACCAAGGAGTATTACGAGAAGCCTTTATGATAGCTAATTGTTCATCAGGAAAATCATCATTAATAGGAAGTGGGTCATCAAGAACATTTTCCATTCTAGATAAATTATCTGCTACGGGATTCTCAGCTCCCTTTCTATCAATAATATGCAAGTCAAATTCTTGTAGCAATAAAACCCACCTAATGAGTCTAGGTTTAGCATCTTTCTTTTCCATAAGATATTTAATAGCAGCATGCATCGGTGTGAACAGTTACTTTAGAATCAACTATGTAAGATCTGAATTTATCACATGCAAACACAACTGCTAGAAATTCTTTTTCAGTAGTAGCATAATTTCTTTGGGCACTGTCTAGAGTTTTACTAGCATAATGGATAACGTTTAATTTCTTATCAACTCTTTGTCCTAGAATAGCACCAACAACACAGTCACTAGCATCACACATAATTTCAAAAGGCAAGTTCCAATCAGGTGGTTGGACAATAGGTGCAGTGGTTAAGGCTTTCTTAAGTGTTTCAAAGGCTTCTAGACAATCATCATAAAAAACAAATGGAACATCTTTTTGCAAAAGATTGGTAAGAGGCCTAGAAATTTTAGAGAAGTCTTTAATAAATCTCCTATAGAAACCAGCATGACCAAGGAAACTTCTTATACCTTTAATATCTTTAGGACATGGCATTTTCTCAATAGCATCAACCTTAGCTTTATCAACTTCGATACCTCTTTCAAAAAAATTATGCCCCAAGACAATGCCTTCATTCACCATAAAGTGGCACTTCTCCCAATTCAAGACAAGATTAGTTTCTTCACATCTCTGCAAAACTCGATCAAGGTTGCTTAAGCAATCATCAAAAGAAGTTTCGTAAACGGAAAAATCATCCATGAACACCTCAACAATCTTTTCACAAAAGTCAGAGAATATAGCAGTCATACATCTTTGAAAGGTAGTAGGTGCATTACATAAACCAAAAGGCATACGTCTATAAGCATAAGTTCCAAAAGGACAAGTAAAGGTGGTTTTCTCTTGGTCGGGTTGTGATACAGGTATTTGAGAAAAACCAGAATAACCATCTAGGAAACAAAAGTGTGTATGCTTAGACAATCTTTCTAACATTTGATCAATAAAAGGTAAGGGGTAATGATCTTTTCTAGTAGCTTTGTTTAATTTTCTAAAATCAATTACAATCCTATAACCAGTTACAATTCTTTGTGGAATGAGTTCATTTTTATCATTAGGAACAACAGTAATACCTCCTTTCTTAGGAACACAGTGAACGGGACTTACCCATCTACTATCAGCTATGGGATAGATTATACCTGCTTCCAGAAGTTTTAATATTTTGGTTCTTACCTCCTCTTTCATCTTAGGATTTAATCAGCATTGGTGGTCGACAACTGGTTTAGCATCAGGCTCCATATTAATTTTGTGCTGACATAGAGTGGGACTAATGCCCTTAAGATCAACAAGAGTATATCCAATAGCAGCTCGGTGCTTCCTTATGGTTTTTAGTAATCTCTTTTCTTCATGCACTGAAAGGTTAGCACTAATAATAACAGGATATATCTTCTTTTCATCAAGATAAGCATATTTCAATGTATCAGGCAATTGCTTCAATTCAAACACAGGATCACCTTTAGGTGGAGGAGGGCCTCCAAGAGTTTCAACAGTCAAATTGTGTTTAAGGATAGGTGGTTGATCCAAGAACATCTTATCTATTTCATTTCTTTCATTCATATGCATATCGTTTTCATGGTCTAGCAAATATTGTTCTAACGGATCAGTAGGAGGTACGGCAATAGAAGCAAGACCAATAATTTCATCTACGAAACTTGGAGAAATTAAATTCATGAGATATATCACCAAACTTGACTCGAACCTTTTCTTTAACACAATCAATTTCAGCATTAACGGTATTCAAGAAGGGTCTACCAAATATAATGGGACAAAAATTATCTTGTTGTGAGCCAAGTACTAAGAAATCAGTAGGGTATTTGATTTTGCCACATAAGACTTCAACATCTCTAACAATCCCAAGTGGTGTAATAGTATCTCTATTCGCTAGCTTAATAGTAACATCAATATCTTCAATCTCAACAGGTGCAATATCATGCATTACTTCTTGATATAGAGAAAATGACATAGCACTCACACTAGCACCCATATCACATAAACCATGATAGCAATGATATCCAATCTAAACAGAAATAACAGGCATGCCAACTACGGGCTTGTTCTTGTCTAACTTATCTAGTTCATTTCTAACAGGTTTAGCAATTCTAGCAGCTTCCTCACAAAAGTAAATAACATGCCCATCTATATTATCGACTAAAAGATCTTTAACCATAACAACATCAGGTTCAACTTTAATTTGTTCAGAGGGTCTAGGTGCTCTAATATTACTTTTGTTAACCACAGTTGAAGCTTTAGCATGTTCCTTAATCCTGACAGGGAAAGGTGGTTTCTTAATATAAGCAGTAGGCACAACTGGATCAACATAAACAATTGTTTCTTCTTTAACACTAACAGGTTCCTCATTCTTTTCTTTAACAGGGGGTGATATTTAAACCACTTCTCCTTAGGGAGATCAACATGAGTAGCAAATGATTCACAAAAGGAAGCTACTATCTCAGAGTCAAGTCCATATTTAGTGCTAAACTTATGAAAAGCATCGGTGGCCATAAAAGATTTAACACAATCAAACTCAAGTATTATACCTGACACATTACCTTTGTCGAGTTCCCAATCTTCAGAGTTGTGTTTAATTCTTTCCAGAAGATCCCATCTGAATTCAATAGTTTTCTTCATAAAGGAGCCAGTCGAAGAAGAATCGAGCGTAGTTTGGTTATCATGAGAAAGCCGAGCATAAAAATTATGTAAGATAATTTCTTTTGAGAGCTCATGATTAGGGCATGTGTACATCATGTACTTTAGCCTCCCCCAAGCTTGAGCGATGCTTTCTCCCTCACGAGGCCAAAAATTATATATATAATTCCGATCACGATGAACCAAATGCATAGGATAAAATTTCTGATGGAATTCCAGTTTCAATCGGTTCCAGTCCCATGTATCAGTATCATCACATAGCCTGTACCACATTAATGCCTTTCCCTCCAAAGATAAAGGGCATACTTTCTTCTTAACTCCATCTCCGGATAAACCTGCAAGCTTAAACAATCCACAAATTTCATCCACATAGATCAAGTGCATATCAGGATGTACCGTTCCATCTCCTGCATAACGATTAGCTAGCAGTTTCTCTATCATGCCCGGAGGAATCTCATAATAAATATTTTCAGTAGGTGCAGTAGGTTGAGGAGCAACTATTTGTGTTTCCGGTCGAGGTGAAGATACCCCGAACAAACCCCTCAAAGGATTACTTTCCATAGTGACAAGTGACAGTAAATTTCAGCACGTAATATAAATGTTTCCTTACCAAATTCCGCTCACCAAAGGCGCTTCACTCCCCGGCAACGGCGCCAGAAAAGAGTCTTGATGACCCACAAGTATAGGGGATCAATCGTAGTCCTTTCGATAAGTAAGAGTGTCGAACCCAACGAGGAGCAGAAGGAAATGACAAGTGGTTTTCAGCAAGGTGTTTTCTGCAAGCACTGAAATTATCGGTAACGAGTAGTTTGATAGCAAGATAATTTGTAACAAGTGACAAGTAGCAATAGTAACAAAGAGTGCAGCAAGGTGTCCCAATCCTTTTTATAGCAAAGGACAAGCCGGAACGATCTCTTATACTAAGTAAGGCGTTCTCGAGGACACATGGGAATTTCATCTAGTCACTTTCATCATGTTTGTTTGATTCGCGTTCGCTACTTTGATAATTTGATATGTGGGTGGACCGGTGCTTGGGTGCTGTTCTTACTTGAACAAGCCTCCCACTTATGATTACCCCCTCTCGCAAGCATCCGCAACTACGAAAGAAGAATTAAGATAACTCTAACCATAGCATTAAACATATGGATCCAAATCAGCCCCTTACGGAATAGCGCATAAACTAGGGTTTAAGCTCCTGTCACTCTAGCAACCCATCATCTAATTACTACTCCACAATGCATTCCCTTAGTCCCAAAGATGGTGAAGTGTCATGTAGTCGACGTTCACACGACATCACTAAGGGAATCAACAACATACATATCATCAAAATATCGAACGAATACCAAATTCACATGATTACTTATGACAAGACTTCTCCTATGTACTCAAGAACAAAAGTAACTACTCACAAATCATATTCATGTCCAAGATCAGAGAGGTGTTTAATAGCATAATAGATCTGAACATATAATCTTACACCAAATAAACCAACTAGCATCAACTACAAGATGTAATCAACACTACTAGCAACCCACAGGTACCAATCTGAGGTTTTGAGACAAAGATTGAATACAAGAGATGAACTAGGGTTTGAGATGAGATGGTGCTGGTGAAGATGTTGATGAAGATTAGTCCTCCCACGATGAGAGGATCGCTGGTGATGTCGATGGCGATGATTTCCCCCTCCCGGAGGGAAGTATCCCCGGCAGAATCTCTTCGCCGGAGAGCAAAAATGCTCCTACCCAAGTTCCGCCTCGAGACGGCGGCGCACCATCCTGAAAGTCTTATCTATATTTTTTCTAGGGAAAATGGGCTTATATACCAGAAAATGGGGGCCAGAGGCTGGCCAGGGGCCCCGCGAGGTACCAGGGCGCGCCTGGGGGGGGAGTGGCGCGCCCTGGTGCCTCGTGGGCACCTGAGTGCCCCCCTCTGGTACTTCTTGCTTCCAGTATTTTTTATTTATTCCAAAATAAATCTCCGTAAAATTTCAGCTCATTTGGAGATGTGCAGAATAGGTATCTCTGACATAGCTTTTTCAGGTCCAGAATTCCAGCCACCGGCAATCTCCCTCCTTGTGTGAATCTTGCATATTAAGAGAGAAAAGGCATTAGAATTGCTCTACAAAGTGTTATATTGATTAAAAACACTATAAATAACAGTAGTAAAACATGATGCAAAATGGACGTATCAGGGAGCAATAGTGAGGAGATTCCTATCTCCAGTCATATGATTCGTGCAGCCACTGTCCAAGACCCATTCAGTGGCTGAAGGTGTATCATCCTGTAGAAGCATTAGTCTGACTTACAGGTTCATATACTTCAAAGTGAAGAATATGATAATGATCAATTTCGCCAGACAATTTCATCAATGAATAATATCTAGCAGCATAAGGGACGTGTGAAATGAAGCATTCATTTCATCGTGATTAGCTTGCATCCCAATAGGCATTTTGTCAGGTCTTCATCAAATTCATCAGACATTTAGTTGTCTGAAGACCTGACCCTGCAGAAGAGATTAGTTCTTCTTCTTAACCACCCACATCTGAATGGGTGGCTGAGAAGCAATGTGGCGAAGTGCATTAATGGAGAACTTAGGCATTGAAGAATATGCATTTCTCTTCATAGGAGGGTTATAGTAATTGAATGAATAAGCAGAGAATTTCCTCGAAGATTTGTGAACGTAGTGGTTCGAAGAATAATGCTCATATTCATCAAATCACTGTCTGTTTCCTTGCGAAACAGAGGCATTAGTGCGACCATAAGTGGGTCTGCGTCCATTTGACGACTTTGATCCCTGTGAAGAATTTGCCCTGGGAAGTTTCTTCTTCATCGGTGGTGTCATGATGACATTCACCTGAAGATTTTCCAGTCGGCTTTTATGAACCCAGATTTTCTTCACAGGTGGACCGTTCCTGCAGTTAGTACCAATGAATCTGGCAAAGACCTCACCATTCTGATTCTTGAACATTTTATAGTTGGAGTCAAACGACTCATCTGAAGAATACGAAGAATCACAAGTATAGCCAGATAAAGTGGATGGGTCTACTAGAGGTCCCTTTGCAGCAACCCATGAGGTTTTGGGATACTGCTCAGGCTTCCAATACGAACCATCAGCATTGAGCTTTCTCTCAAAGGCAATACCCTCTTTCCTAGGGTTCCTGTGAAGAATTTGCTTTTTGAGCACGTCACACAGGGTTTGATGCCCTTTGAGGCTTTTGTACATGCCAGTGACATACAATTCCTTCAGCCCTGCATTTTCATCAGTTTTCCCGGTGGCTTCCTCAAGTGAGGGGTTAGAGGCCACCGTAGCAGTTGAAGCAATTGCAAGAACAGAAGTATTTGAACATTCAGTTGAAGAATTAGCATTATCACGTTCAATACATCTTAGGCATGGTGCAACAAATTCTTCCTGAGCGGTACTGATCTGTTGAGCGAGGAGTGAGTCGTTTTCTTTTTGAAGATCATCATGAGACGCTCTCAACCTCTTGAGATCTTGCTTCCTTTGAAGAAACTCATAGGACAGCTTCTCGTGTTCAGCTGAGAGGGACACATGACGACTTTCGAGTTTGTCATATTGAGACTTAAGCCTTCGGAGATCCTCAGACAAGGCTTGACTATGATCCATTTCCTCGTCCAACAGGTCATTGCTTTTGTCTAGCAATTTTTGAATCTTTTCCATGCCATGTTGTTGCTCAGTTGCAATTTTAGTAAGTTTCTTATAGCTTGGTTTAGATTCACATTCAGAGTCATCATCACTGGAAGTTTTAAAGTAAGCTTCTCATGAGGTTACCTTTGCACCTTGAGCCATGAAGCAATAGATGGGAGTGTAGTCATCAGCACAGTCATCATTGTTGGTGGAGATACCATTATCCTCGGTGTTGAAGATGGACTTGCTGACGTACTCAGTAGTGAGTGCAAGGCTTGCCACACCAGTGTCTGACTCCTCCTCAGATTCCTCAGCTTGCTGATCATCAGATTGTTCTTCAGAATCCATTTCCTTCCCAAGGAATGCACAAGCTTTACTAGAACTAGATTTCTTGTGAGATGAGCACTTTGATGAAGACTTTGAGGACTTCTTCTTTTTCCCATCAGACTCATCATCATCCCTGCTCTTCTTCTTCTTCTTCTTCAGCCAAAGAGGGCAGTCGGCGATGTAGTGGCCTGGCTTCTTGCATTTGTGACAGGTTCTTTTGTTGTAGTCTCGAGTAGACACTTCTCCAGTGTTCTTCGAATCATACTTTGAAGATTTTACAAATCGGTTCTTCTTGGAAAACTTCTGGAACTTCTTCACTAGCATAGCTAGTTCTCTGCCAATTTCCTCAGCATCGTCAGAACTGCTCTCATATTCCTCTTCTTCTTCAGATGAAGAAATAGCCTTGGCTTTTGCTTTAGCCTTCAAAGCGCGAGGACGACCATAACTGGGTCCATACATATCTCTCTTCTCTGCTTGCTGAAATTCATGTGTGTTGAGCCTCTCAAGAATGTCAGCAGGATCCAGTGACTTGTAATCAGGGCGCTCTTGTATCATCAGTGCCAAAGTGTCGAAGGAACTGTCCAGAGACCTTAGCAATTTCTTCACCACCTCATGATCGGTGATGTCATCAGCACCAAGAGCTTGAAGCTCATTGGAGATATCAGTGAGTTGGACGAAGGTTTGCTGTACATTTTCGTTGTTGAGTCTTTTGAAGCGATTGAAGAGATTGCGCAGAACATCAACTCGGGAGTCACGTTGAGTAGAAACCCCCTCATTCACTTTTGAAAGCCGGTCCCAGATAAGCTTCGAGGTTTCCAGTGCACTCACTCTGCCATACTATCCTTTATTGAGGTGACCACAAATGATGTTCTTCGCTTGAGAGTCCAGTTGCTTGAATCGCTTCACGTCAGCAGCATTGATACTTGGAGAAATGGTGGGGACACCGTTCTCGACGACGAACCAAAGATCGTTGTCAATAGCCTCAAGATGCATTCGCATCTTGTTCTTCCAGTAGGGATAGTCTGTGCCATCGAAGATGGGGCACGCAGCGGAGACCGTGATCACACCAGCAGTCGGCATAACTAAAACTCCAGGTGATTAAAACAAAATCACACTGAACAAGCGAGTACCTTGCTCTGATATCAATTGAAAGCGCAGGTTACCTCCCAGAGGGGGGGTGAATGGGAGATTATTAGAAATTCGTCAAACTCTGATGAATTTGACGAAGATCAGAGTGAAGGAATAGAAACGCAAGGGAAACTAAGTCATCACAGAATCAGAGTACATGTGAACAGGATACATAAGGGTGAAGAACATGCAATCATGCAATCATACACGCATGAAGAATATGAACTGAGGAAATAAAAGATAGCATGATCAAATACTTCAGTTCAAATTCGTTAGAGGATAGATCACAAATTCTTCAGCAGCGGAATAAAGTAAGGGAGGGTGAGGAATTTGAAACCAGGTTGGCTCGGTGAAGACAATGGAATTTGGTAGACCGGTTCCAGTTGCTGTATCAACTGTACGTCTGGTTGAGGCGGCTGAGTCGCAACTCAGAGAACACTTAGTCCTCACCGTATTCCTCTTGAGCTAAGATCACTTAGACCTCGCCCAATCACTCGTGGTAAGTCTTCAAGGTAGACTTCCGAAACCTTCACAGACTTGTTCACCGGCATGCCACAATTACTCTTGGGTGCTCAGAACATGACGCCTAACCGTCTGGAGGAATGACAGTCCTCAAAGGTAACAAGCGTCGGATCACACAGATCAATCTCTTCGGTGATGCTCAATCACTTAGGCTCTGGTTGGGTTTTCCTCACTTGGGTTCACTCAAAGTCGTCAGAGGATGGGTTGCTCTCAAATGACAAGTGTCAAGTTCTCTCGGAGCAGCCAACCAACAAGTGGTTGTGGGGGGCGGCTATTTATAGCCAGGGGGCAACCCGAGATGAATTGTCATAAATGCCCTTCACTGATTCGACCGTTGTCAGGATAAGGATCCACTCGACAGCTGGCACACATCGCAGCAATGGTCTAAAAATTGAACTCTCAATTTCGTCAGGGCACTCAATTTCCTCACGGTAGGCAGATCGCACTGGCGAACTCCTAACTCCTCAACCTGACGAAATTCGTCAGCGACCAGATGAACTTCGTCACTATCGCTAGCAAATGCGTCAGCTGTACTGGAGATTTCCAAAGGCTTCACTCGAAGCGGCTTATGTGTGTATAGGTTTGAGAAGGTTTGAGCATCACTTTGGAAATGTGAAATATGTTTCACCTAGACCCCCTTTAACAGTACGGTTTTTCCTATGACTCAAATAAGAAGAAAAGAAACTATGAAAACCAAAGTCTTCAAGCTTCAAAGTCTTCACATCACTTTCTTCAAAGGCCGTACCAATTTCATCACCAAATTCTTCACTTGAAGAAATCTATTTTTAGGGGTCGTCTTCCATGTGTTAAACCAAATATTCAGGGACACTGTCTCCTGTGTATACTCACAAACACATTAGTTCCTCAACCTATTTGTCTTCAATACTCCAAAACCACTAAGGGGGCACTTGATGCACTTACATCCTTCCAGCAGGCTGACACGTGCCCCGACAAGCCTCACCAAACCGCCTCTGTGCTCGACACCTCACTGATTAGCGACTAGCTGCTCGATGAGGTGGAGCGCAGACAGGCCAACGAGGGCTTACCGGCACGGAGCTTGCCGGGCCTTCACCCTGCCGGCTTGAGCCTTGCCGGCAAGTACCATCTTCATCCCTAGCATCAGCTAGGGATTTCTTGATGTCTTGTCTTGATCTTCTTCCTAGTGTCTTTGTAACTAGGCCTTGAATCTTGATCTTGGCGTTGGTCTTCCCTCCCGGCAAGTCCTGGCCATCGAGGCTGCTACCACTGCCTGTGCGTAAGTCAGGGTATAAAATACTCATGTTTTATACACTGACAGCCTGTGGGTCTCATCACACCCCCGCCGGCACACTCACCGCAGCGGGTTGCTCATCGCACCCCGCTGCCGTTGGTGTGGTGCCACTGCTGCAAATCACGCAGACTCATCCGTCGCATCTCAACTACAACCCTGAACCCTGGCCGAGTCTTCTACGAATGCCCAAATCATGGGCTAATATGGTCAAGTTGTTCGCCTACTTTCAATTGCTGAATTTTATTTTTTAAGAGTTTGGTTGATGATCTTCGAATTTGATTCATGCAGAAAAGGGAGGATTCCTGTGATTTGTATTTCTGGCAAGTTGCAGATGTGGGGGAATGGAACTACGCGGATTATTTGGTTAGCCGATGAATCCCAATACCAGCAGGCTGGGGTGTTGGACAAGTAACTGAAGGAACGGCAGAACAGGAAGATGCAGAGCAGAAGGTTAAAGACGATGCAGTTCATCAGATCATGGCCAAGCAACAGCTGGTGAACAACCCTGGCATCAATGAGGAGATGAAAGAGCTTGTGAAGATAATGGGCAAGATTGTTGTGCTCCATAGGATGATTGTCTCTTTATTTGCAGTGTATGTAGCACTCGTGATGTATTCAATGGCTCTGACATGCGCACTTTCCTGAAACTAGTAATGAATGAAACCTATTTAGTAGGCCGGGCGTCTAGTGTTGTGAACATCTAATGATTTCTATATTAACGGGAATTGGGGGGCATCCCCTTTTGCTAATAACTAAATAGATAAGCAGAGGACTTGTCGGGTCAGCTATGTTCCCATTGCAAGACGTTCAGCAAATTGCAATCCAACAACAAACTGCCATCAAATACACTTGCGGTTGTACAATCATGAAATACAAGTTTCACAGCAAAATATGAGTACTACTAAATAACAATGTCATCATGTTTCAGTCGTCATACAATCACCAAACACAAATCAGCATACATAATAAGTGATGTTCTCACTAAACAACTACTTCATCAGGTTTCAGTTGTCATAGCAAACACAATTTAACATAGTAGATAATAAGTCGTCTTCTCACAGGCAAATACGACAAAAGCAATCTAATCATCATCCGCAGCAACAACGTCAACATCTTCACCATGTGTGTCAGTCTGAATCGTAATTCCCCTTAGTGTCATCTTCTTCTTCAACATCAATGTCCTCGAACGTTGGCTTCTTATTGATCAACTCATCTACTTCCACAGCCTAACAGGCAATCTTTTCTCCAGCCTTATTGATGTGATGGTCTGCAAACATATCATAAACATCTGTGGAATCCTCTACATCAGCAGCAGTGTAAGCATCATCTTGTTGTGCAACTTCATTAAACGAATTCCTCTGCTCAAACTTTTGCAATATTCTCCAGTCTTGGCTACGTGCATATGTCTCTTCCAAGAAAAATATGTGTTGCTTGATTTGCCAAAATATAAGGCTCGTCGGTGTGGTACGCCGCCTTGACATTGATGGATTTGAAATAATCATCAGCTTTGGGTTTTGAGGTCCTGGTAAACTAGTTATACCAACGACAGCAAAACGGAACCACGCATCGATGAACCTCGAAACTGGAGATATACTGCAACTGAACAATGTCTGTTATGTTAGCATACATTTCAGTTGTCACTTTCTTGTGCGTATCCGTGCTCATGACGGCACTGTTTTGTGTCTTCCTGCCTTCGTCGCGTGCAAGGGTGTTGTAGCGCACATCTCCAACAACGCAAGATGCATAATGTCTTACCCGAGTATCAGGACCCATTGCTAGTGCGTAAAGGGTATCACTAACTGCCTGCCCCTCCTCCCGCATCTTCTTAACCTATGGTTAGAAAATAGACAAGCTGATCATCTTATGTACTCTATATATTAAAAAAACTGACAGTGCAATTCAAAAGCTTACACGGCTCTTCAACCATTTCGCAAATCCTTCCCTAACCCGTTTGTCAATGTTTCTTGGATTTTGCGCCAATAACTCCTCTTCCTACACGCTGCAGAACATAGTGATCGCGTCAAACATCTAAATATATAAGAATGTGCTACAAGTTTAGTTGATTACGATGTATAAGTTGCAGTACTTAGCACTTACTCGATATAAGGTAGAATCTCAGGACAGTTATTCAACACATACCAAACCATTTTGTCCAAATCTTTAGGTTTGTCATCTTGTCGACTCTTCCCTGTTACTCAAACAGCAGGATCAAAAACATTGACCTTAGGATTTTTTTCGCCCACCTTTTTGCTAGGTTGATCAGCTGTTTCAATGTATCTTGAGCAGAATGTCAACGCTTCTGTAGCAATGTAGGCCTCTACAATGGAACCCTCGGGTCTAGCTCTGTTCCTAACATAGCCCTTGAAAGTTCCTAGCCGCCTTTCAATAGGGTACATCCATCCATACTGTACTGGACCTCTAAGTAGTGCCTCATCAGGTAGATGAACAGCCAAATGCACCATCACATCAAAGAAGGCTGGAGGATATATATTCTCAAGGTCGCATAGGATAGTTGGTATCCTCTCTTTAAGATGCTTCACAGCATCTATCCTGATATTTCTACTGCAGAGTTCCCTGAAGAATTGTCCCAACTCTGCAACTGCTCTGTATAAGTCAGGGCGGCCCAATCCTCTAAGGAGAACATGTAAAACCCTTTGAAGTAGGACATGGCAGTCATGAGTTTTCAACCCTTGTACCTTGGTTCCATCTGCACTGATTCTCCTTTCAGGGTTGGAAGCAAATCCATGTGGGAATCTCACACGTGACACGATCTTGCAGAATTCTTTTCTCTTTTGCTTGTCCAAGACGTACACAGCTGGTGCCATATCCTGTGATTCACAAGAGCTATCCACCTACAAATCAGATCTAATATCTAGGTGTGTCAAATCAATCCTAGATTTTAAGGTATCTTTTGTCTTGCCTTCAATATTAAGAAGTGTGCCGATAATGCTGTCACATATATTTTTCTCGATGTGCATCACATCAAGATTATGCCTCAGATCCAAATCTTTCCAATACTCTATAGGAGATATGCCCTAGAGGCAGTAATAACAGTTATTTTGTATCTCCAAGTTTGTAATGAATATTTATGTTCCATGCTATAACTGCAATGATTCTCGAGTCTACAATATCCATGAGGCTCGGAGGGAAACTCATGTGCACGCGTGGAATAATAAACGGTAAAATGTATTAGTAGTCATGCCTCTAAGACTGGCTCAAGTATTGCATGATGATCCTGTTTTCCTGATCATGGGCATGACTATGCCGGCAATTTTGAGGGCACAATGTTAGAAGAACACTTGTGTTGAATCGACCCGAATTGATGTTATGCTATGAGATACATTCGTCACAATTTAATGGTTAATAACACAGAGATAGTTAATGTTTGCATAATTCCTTAGACCTTGAGAGTATTGAGTTCCTTCGTACTTGCTTCGTGAACTTTGGGGTTTGTTAAACGTCATCCGTAACTGGGTGGCTTTTACGACGGCTTACGGGTTCACGGAAAACTATGACAAGGAGCAAGATAGCTCAAGATTGGGATTTGCTCCTCCGACAATGGAGAGATATTCTCGGGCCCTCTCGGTGTTACGGTATCCATCATCGTCTGGCCAAACACAATGTGATTTGATCACAGGGATGCCGAAACACGGAAACGAGAAAAGAGAACAAAACCGGTAACGAGGTAACTGGCATAGTGGACAAGTTGTTGATCCATTGGGACGCAGATAAATCTCACCTCGGGTGTTTGTAATATATCGTAAAGCAAAAGGAATAGCACACGGCAACTGGAGGTTCACTCGAATAATTATTCGTGTGGGTATAGGGGTCAGTATGGGTGTCCACGGCTCCAATGTTGATCATTGATCGGAAAGTGTTCCGGTCATGTCTATACTTCACCGAACCTATAGGGTCACACGCTTAAGGGTCATCTATCTACTGAATACTAGATAGGGAGTCTGAGAGAAAGTCACCGGAAAAGTTTCGCAGACAACGGAAACGTTCCGGAGAGAACACCGGAATAGTTTCGGTAAAACTGAAAAGTTGTTTCGGAGTATACCATTAAGTCAAATTGGTTTCGTCACATGCCTGGAAATTCTTGGAGGGTGCCAAAATTGTTCTGGAAACTTCTGGGATTTTTCCGGGATAAAAACCGGAAATGTTCCGGAGCTGCCGGAACCGCTTTGGTTGCTTTTCGCAGATGAAAATCACTAATCCGGAATTGTTTCAGAACACGTCCAAAATCATTTTAGTGGGTACTGGAATTATTCTAAGACCCACAGAAATACTTTTGGATTTAACGGTCGCGGAAAAATGTTTCTATGAATAGTGAAAATCACTTTATGGTTACTTTTTTGGAAAGCCACCTTTTAGGGCTTTTCCCAAAAGGCTTCTAGAAGGACTTAGGGACCAAGGAACCCCCTTTGGGGGGGCCCCCATGAGGGTGGCCAGCCAAGGGTGGAGCTCCTCCATGGAGCTCCACATGCCATCCTTTTATGCCCTTTATGCCCTTTATGTGTGACATAAAGTGTGGGTGTTTTGGTATTTTAATGTGCCAACCCTACCCCTTGGTTTCCCTATAAATAGAGGTGGAGAGGAGCTCTCCACACTCACTCCAACTCTCATACACATGACATGCATTATCTGGCTTTCTCTCTCCCTCCCACGAAATAGTTTCGTAGAGCCGAAAGGCTGTCTGGGTTCCAGCAGGAACTAGTTCTGGACGGCGAAGCCCTGCCGGATAGCTGACACCGTATGTGTGCAACCCCGTAGAGAGGTCATAGGTTCAATCTTTTGCTCGAGGGGCTGTTCGAGGGTCCTCCCGAAGGGCTGTCCGAGTTACCGTTCGAGCTTCGAGGGTCCTCCCGAAGGGCTGTCCGTGACATCGTCCGGGGGACTGTCCGACCGCCTCCCGAAGGGCTGTCCGACGAGGGAGTACATCCTTGCGTTTGGGAGGTTGTAAATCCTAGCTGCGGGGATCTGCACCGACGATCTACATTGACTCTACTTCCGCTGCGCTACGAGTCGGTAATGATCAGATCAAACCTTGTATGCAGTCTCCATAGTGGTCCTGGGCGTGCTCGCTGTACCGAAATTTTTTGTTTTCTGTCGCGTTCCCCTATAGTGGCATCAAGAGCCTTGCTATGCGTAGATGCAGGTTGCGATCTAGAATACATAGAGATGTATGGGTATTGCATAATATAATTTTGTAGTAGATGAGATCTATTGCTGAAAATTATTTATGTGGGTAGCAGATGAACCCGATGTTCTTGTTGCTTCCCTAGAATTTGCGTATTTCTGATCTTGAAACGGCATGGTGGAATTTCACAAAGTTCTGGCAATCCGCGATCCTGATTTATTAATGAAGTGCTATCAGTTCTTTGGGTTCCACCATAGTTGAGAGAAAGATGAAATTTCGAAGACGAAAGGGCAATGCAGATATGATCTGCACGGGGGTCATGCGTATGACTAAGTTTAGTATGGGGCTCGAGATATTATCTCGTGTTTCATACACCTCGTGAAGTTAATTTAGCGACTTGAATAATCATACTTGATGATAAACGTTGGTAGCTGCGGTTTAAGTCAAAACCTTAGAAGCCACGTAAAATAAATTTTTGCATAAACCGATTAGAGGCGTCTAACTTGGTTTTGCAGGATGTGCATGTGATGTGGTATAGCAGCTCTCATAATAATTCGATTATGTATGAGATGACTATATGATGTAACAAAAAAAACCACATATATTTTTATAAATATATAAAAAGTGTGTTTACAAGGTCTGGCTTGAGCTAAGCATGACCAACAAGAGAACAAAAGAAGAAAAGGAAAAAAAACTAAAAGGAAAAGGGAAAGAAAAGAAAGAACACTAAAAAAGAAAGAGCACTGTCAAAAAAAGAAGGACCTAATCTAAATAACAAGAGCATCTAGCCAAGAGGTGAAAGCTTCTGCATGCTTCTGTTTTATCCTATATCTCAACCATTGCAGCTCCTGCATGAAAGTATCTTTCCATCTGTTAATTGAAGGCTGGATGTTCTGGAAGATGTGATTATTCCTAGTTATCCAAATGGCCCATGCAGCAAGGATAATGATCTCCATGTTAAAAGGCACTTGTAATTTCAATCTCAAATCCATGAAAGCTTCCATGACAGAGAGATTCTGCTGTCTTGTAGGGCAGATCAAATCCCAGCATTGCTCAGCAAAGGGACAGGTCCAGAAAAGATGTTGAACAGTTTCTTCTTGTGGACAGTTAGTCATAGCACAGTTGTAGGTATCCAGAGGAAAGGTTTTCCTTCACAGAAGATTCCTAGTGTTGAGCCTATCTTGAAGCAGCCTCCAGAAGAACACTTTGTGCTTTGGTTGACAGGAACATTTCCATAACCAGTTGAAGTGAGGTGCCACAACTTTGGTTTCAATGAGAATGTTGTATGCTTTTGCCGAGGAGAATTTCTCATTGCCCCATATATAGCTCCAGGTGTCAATACACTCCCTATAATCAGAGCTTCTTAGTTCCTCACAGATCACCTCCAACTGTTCAAATTCTGCAGATGCTTGGATTGACAGAGGCAAGTTAAATAGGTCCTCCAGGTACTCCATTTGTAGCACCCTTTCCATCGAAAGCCATTGATCTTTGACAAAGGAGAATAACCTTGGGTATGTAAATTGCAAATAGCCATTCCCCCATAAGTCCAGCCAGAAGTAAACGCTTTTTCCATCACCTATATTGCATCTTGCCATTGCTTTGAACTCATCGATAAGGCCAACGTTGGATTTCCACCAGAAGGACCCCTCAATTCTTTGACCAGGCAGCTTACCATTGGAATAGTATGCTTCCAATATTAGGTTGACCCAAGGAATGTTTGCTCTGTTATAAAATTTATGCAGATTCTTTAGTAACAAAGCTTTGTTCTGAGCAAAGATGTTCAAAATGCCCAATCCTCCTTGATTCTTTGGTCTGCATACAGTGGACCATGCAACCATGGCAGGTCTATGATCATCTAAATCGGCCCTCTCCATAAGCAGTGTCTGAGGTGCTTATTGATCTGATTCTTGATGGTGATGGGAATATCCAGGCAGCTCATAAAAAAGATGATCAATGAAGTTAGCACTGATTTAACCAGAACTAATCTCCCAGCCATAGTCATGAAGTTGCTCAAACCAGCTAGTCTCTTTGCCACTCTATTCACCAGGGGCAAACACTGCTCAACAGATGGTTTAGTTAATACCAAAGGGAGTCCCAAGTAATTAAGTGGAAAGGAGCCCCTTGACAGTTGAAAGTGTGTATTAAAATCTCCACTTTGTCCTCAGGAATATTGATGGGAATTAAATGTGATTTGAGGTAGTTCACTTTGAGGCCAGTTGCAGTAGCAAAAGAATTCAGTAGAGCTTTTAAACAAAGCAGTTGCTTAGAGTCTGCCTGCATGATCAGAAGAGTGTCGTCTGCACATTGTACAATAGGAAAATCTGGGCAGGATGATACTTCTAATGGTGGCAGAATAAGACCCAGGTTCATGGCTTTATTTAAAATAGATTGAAGCATATCAGCAGCCAATACAAAAAGTAGTGGGGATAGAGGATCACCCTGTTTGACCTCCCTTTTGCAATAGAACTTTTTCCCAGGCACTCCATTTAACATAATTGATGATGATGCAGCATTGAACAACATAGAGACCTAGCCAATCCATTTCTGTCCAAAACCTTTTGCTTTCAAAATGTCAAGAATTGCTTGATGTTCAATGGTGTCAAAGGCTTTCTCAAAATCTAACTTGAGCACGACCACTTCCTCATTTGATTTCTGGCATTGATGCAGATACTCAAAGGCCCATCCTAAGCAATCATGTATTGATCTCTCCTTTAAAAAACCATACTGGTTAATGTGTACCATTTGAAGAATGACTTTTTGCAGGCTATTTGCCAGAATCTTGGTTATAATTTTCAAGGAGCAATTTAACAAGGAAATGGGCCTGAATTCATTAGGACAGACAGGTGTTGCCACTTTTGGAACAAGAGTGATAAAGGAAGTGTTGATGCTTTCCAGAGAAACAGTACCATTATAAAATTCCTGGATCAACCTGAGCATGTCATCTTTAATAATATCCCAACATTCTTTGAAAAATTAATTGTTGAACCCATCTGGGACTGGAGATTTGTCATTAGGAAGTTCCTTAATGACTCCATAGATTTCTTCTTCTGAAAATGGTTCCTCTAGTTTCTCGAACACAGCAGGATCAATGTTATTATCCAATAAGTCCTATATATCAAAATTCATAAAGGTTTCCTCTGATGTGCCCATCCTTTTCTTGAAAGCATCCAGAAGTATAGCTGCCTTACCAGCATGGTTAGATATTTCCACATGGTCTTGGTTTTGAAGGAAGGCAATGTGATTATGCCTCATATTGATTGAAGCTTTTGCATGAATTTTTTTGTGTTCTCATCACCAAATTTAACACCCTTGATTTTTCCTCTTTGTTTCCAATATATTTTTTGATTTCTCAAAAAAATCATCAAGTGTTCCTTTAAAATAACCCTACAGTTCCATTCAAAATCTCCCAAATCTCTAAATTCCTCAAAGAGATCCAACATGAAGATGACCTCATTTACCAGGGCAATTTGTGCCTTTAAACAGGAAAGGCTTTTGGCCCAAATTTTAATGGCTCTTCTCAGGTTTTTGAATTTTGCATTGATGCTTTTTGCAGCAACCATCTGTCCCACAGGAATACTACATGCTGCTGCAACAATTTGCTTGAAAGAGGAATGCTTGAGTCAATAGTTTTCAAATCTGAACACCTTTGATTTGGGAATATGTGTACCAATCTTAATCATGCGAGGCAAGTGATCTGACATAGGTTTGGAAAAAGGCAGTACAGTGGTCTGAGGAAAAGTAGTCAACCAGAAAGTTGAAGTGAAGAACCAATCCAGTTAAACTAAGAGCGGGCTTTCTTGCATGCTACTCCAGCTGAATTTTCTACCATGAAGAGGGAGTTCAAGTAACCCTAGCTTGCTAATGGCCTAATTAAACAAGAGCATTTCATTAACATCTCCCCCTGGTCTATTTCTATCAAAAGGCGCTCTTATGAAATTAAAGTCTCCCATGAGAATCCAGTCAGCATCCAGTGGCATGTGAATGTTAGAGAACCAGGTAATGAAATCAATCTTGTCTTGGTGATTGCAAGGGCCATAAACATTTGTAAGAATCCAGGATTGATTGAACATCAGGCTGGTGAACTGGATAGAGATAGAATATCTATTCTGAAAAATGACTTCACCATCAAAAAGGGCCCCATTCCATGCAACAAGCAGACCTCCTGAAGTACCCTCAGAAGGTAGAAACACAAATTTGTTTATTCTGTTTGGGCAAAAATTTCAATTTACTAACATGACCTGCGTGTCATGATTCGGCATGATGGCTGGAGCCATATGATTGTCACTTTAATGACCTGCGTGTCAACCTTAAGTAATGCACTTATTTTATTAGCTATAGAGATAGCAATATTATCTGGTGCATCGACAAGGTGGTGGCAATCTTCGCGAAGGTGAATACCGACGCTAGTGCCGAAGACGAAGAAAATAAAGACTTCTCCGTCAGAAAGGCTATACCATATCATGCTATTTTGAATTGCCTGAGATGTTTATCCCTCTTGATGCACCCTTTTGATTGCGCGGTAGTCGCTTTTTATTAAGGTGATCTCTCACTAAAAATATCAAGTAGTTAGTGTTCTCCCAAGTGTAGCACCGTCACAGCATCTTTCCTTTCGGGGTGCGCCATGATCTACATGGGTACGAACGATTGTACGGGTGTAAGGCGGGTGAGGTCAGACCTCGCAGCAAGATCACTTGGTTGTCTTGACGTTCATGGCAGGATCGTCCTGAGCTCGGAGCACACGCATCGAAAGATGAACAAGAGTCACATGGAGATGTGATCGGCAAGTTTGCCTGCCAATTGAAGTTCGTGCCATCAATGTTCATCTCGAACAATGACGTTGAATTGCAATTTGGGTCTTGAATCACTCATAATCAATTTTGAGAGATATTGATTTGAGTGGGAGCGCACTTTAGAATAAAATTGTTTATTCACTAGTACAAATTAATTATGAACAAAGTCTAAGTGAATCTTGTGTTTACTGTTGTAGATCAAATGGCTCGCATCACCGCGTTCAACTTAGGCCCGATGTTAGAGAAAGAGAAGTTAGCTGCGACTGGAAACAACTATGCGAACTGGGTCCGTAACCTGAGGATTGTCCTCAGGAGTGCTAAGAGGATGTATGTGCTTGAAACTCCTCTTCCAACTAAACCGGCGGCAACTGCCCCGGAAGATGA
The DNA here is from genome assembly GCA_039707655.1 of Elymus sibiricus. Taxonomy (NCBI): domain Eukaryota; kingdom Viridiplantae; phylum Streptophyta; class Magnoliopsida; order Poales; family Poaceae; genus Elymus; species Elymus sibiricus. The sequence continues at coordinate 312,216,750 of CM077674.1, forward strand.
ACAAAATGTCTGGGCCACTAAGGATGATGATTACAACTTAGTGCAGTGCCTCATGCTAGCTTGCATGAGTCCAGAGCTTCAAAAACGTTTTGAATTCCATAATGCCCATGATATGATCCGGGAATTGGATGCTCTGTACAAGGAAACCACACGGTCTGAACGGTTTGATATCATGAAGGCCGTGATGGATTGCAAGATGGCTGAGGGCAGTTCATTTGGCGAACACGTGGTCAAAACGATTGGCTACACTGAAAGGCTTAAAACCCTGGAATTTCCAATTCCACCAGCCCATATGATGGACATGTTGCTTTCTTCACTCCCCCCGTCTTACGACGGTTTTATCATGAACTACAACATGAGTGGGATGGAGAAGACACCAAATGAGGTGCTCGCCATGCTGAAAACTGCGGAAGGAGGACTGCAGAAAAATCGCAAGCAAGTGTTGCTTGTGAATAAAACCGCCAGTTTCAAAAAGAAAGGCAAGTCCAAGAAGGGCAAGGGGGCCGGTAAGACCGGCTCCCAAAGCAACTCTAAGGGCGGAGCCAAGAATGAAACTGAGTGCTTCTACTGCAAGGGCACAGGACACTGGAAGAGAAACTGCAAGAAGTATCTGGAAGATAAGAAGTCCGGGAAAACCGGAAAAGGTATAATTGTTATACAGGTTAATGTCATTGACGTTTTGCTTGCTAGCGAAAATTCTAAGTCTTGGGTATTTGATACCGGATCAGTTGCTCACATTTGCAACTCGATACAGGGGCTTCAGAAGGTGCGCAAGCTAGCAAAGAATGAAGTCATGATGCGCATCGGGAACGGTGTTGGGATCGCCGCTCAAGCCATCGGCATTATGCCTCTACGTCTCCCTTCAGGATTTACCTTAGAACTAAGTAACTGTTATTTTGTTCCGGCATTGTGTAGAAACATTATCTCTGGATCATGTTTAGTACACGATGGGTAGTCTTACAAGTCTGAGAACAATGGTTGTTCACTTTATTGTAAGGATATGTTTTATGGATTTGCACCCATTGTTGGGGGCCTTTTCATACTAAATCTTGAATGTGGAAATGATGTCTTTAACGTGAATGCTAAACGCCTTAAGAAGGCTGATACCACCACCACTTACTTGTGGCACTGTCGGCTTGGCCACATCGGAAAGAAACGCATGCAAAGACTCCAGTCAGATGGAGTTTTACCGTCCTATGATTTTGAATCATTTGACACATGTGAAGCTTGTCTGATGGGGAAAATGACCAAGACTCCGTTCACAGGTCATCCTGAACGGGTGGGTGAATTATTGGAAATAATACATAGTGATGTATGTGGTTCGATGAGCACAACCACACGGGGTGGGTATTTCTACTTCGTGACTTTTACGTATGATTTGAGTCGGTATGGCTATATCTACTTGATGAAGCATAAGTCGGAAACCTTTGAAAAGTTCAAAGAATTTTAGAATGAGGTAGAAAATCATCGTAACAAAAGGATTAAGTTTGTGCGATCAGATCGCAGGGGCGAATATCTTAGTCATGAGTTTAGCCAACATCTGAGTGACTGTGGAATCATTTCACAGCTTACGCCTCCCGGAACTCCACAGTGAAATGGAGTGTCGGAAAGACGTAACCAAACCCTGTTAGACATGGTAAGGTCGATGATGTCTCTTACAGATCTATCGATATCTTTTTGGGGTCACGCACTACGCACTGCTGCTTATACATTAAACAGAGCACCGTCTAAGTGTGTTGAGACGACGCCATTTGAATTATGGTATGGGAAGAAACCCAATGTGTCGCATCTCAAAGTTTGGGGTTGTGAAGCTTACGTAAAACGTTTACAGCCTAGCAAACTCGATCCCAAAGTAGATAAATGCTACTTTGTAGGTTATCCCAATGAGACCATTGGGTATTCTTCTATCTTCCCTCCGAGCACAAAGTGTTTGTCGCTAGAAGCGGAGTCTTTCTCGAGAAAGAGTTTCTCGCTAAAGAAGTAAGTGGGAGGATAGTACAACTTAATGTGATTAGTGAATCTTCGGCAACCGTTGATATGGCTAAGGAACCGGAAGAAATTCCGCAAATTATCCCTACAACCGAGCCGGAAGTTGTCGCATGTGATGCGGAAACTTTAGACAATGTTGTAACTGAACCACGCAGATCAGGTAGGGCTATCCAGCCACCAGAGTGGTTTCATAACAAAATCTTCATTCTTGAAGACGATGAACCTGTGCACTACAAGGAAGCGATGGTGGGGCCCAGCTCAAGGGAATGGCACAAGGCCATGAAATCCGAAATGGAATCCATGTATGAAAATCAAGTTTGGAACTTGGTTGAACTTCCAAATGGCGTAAAACCCATTGGTTGTAAGTGGATTTTCAAAAGAAAGACAGACGCAGATGGTAACATTTCTATCCATAAAGCTAGACTTGTCGCGAAAGGGTTCACGCAAGTTCTAGGAGTGGACTACGACGAGACTTTCTCGCCCGTAGCTATGCTTAAGTCTGTTCGGATATTACTAGCAATTGCTGCTTACTTCGATTATGAAATATGGCAGATGGACATCAAAACGGCTTTCCTAAATGGAAATCTCAAAGAAGATGTATACATGATACATCCCGAAGGTTTTGTCGTTCATGAGGATGCTGGAAAGGTATGCAAACTTCAGAAGGCCATTTATGGTCTGAAGCAAGCATCAAGGAGCTGGAACATTCATTTTGATGAAGTAGTCAAAGAGTTTGGCTTCATCAGGAATGACGAAGAATCTTGTGTTTACAAGAAGTTTAGTGGGAGTGCAAAAGCATTTCTAATCTTGTATGTGGATGACATATTGTTGATTGGAAATAACGTGAATTTTCTTAGCGAAATAAAAGACTCATTGAAGAAGAGTTTTTCAATGAAAGACTTAGGCGAAGCGGCATATGTATTGGGCATCAGAATCTATAGAGATAGATCAAAACGCCTGATAGCGCTTAGCCAAAGCACGTACATTGACAAGGTGTTGAAAGGTTCAACATGGACAACTCCAAGAAAGGCCTACTCCCCATGTCACCTGGCACAGTGCTTTGCAAGAATCAGTGTCCTCGGACTCTCGATGAGCGAGTACAAATGAATGATGTTCCATATGCTTCGGCAGTTGGTTCTATTACATATGCCATGCTATGTACAAGACCGGATGTTTCCTATGCGCTAAGTGTTAGCAGCCGGTACCAAAGTGATCCAGGACTGGAACACTGGGCCGCAGTCAAAAGTATTCTTAAGTACCTCAGAAGGACCAAGGATTTACTCCTTGTGTACGGAGGTGATGAAGAGCTCATTGTAAGTGGTTACACTGATGCGGGCTTCATGATTGACCCAGATGACCTCAAATCTCAATCAGGCTATGTTTTCATATTGAACGGTGGCGCAGTTGATTGGAAAAGTTCCAAACAAAAGACTGTGGTGGATTCTACGACGGAGGCGGAATATGTTGCAGCTTCAGAAGCCTCCAAGGAGGCGGTCTGGATCAAGCAATTTCTTGAAGACCTTGGTGTGGTTCCAAGTGCGCTGGACCCGATGGAGATCTATTGTGATAATAGTGGCGTCGTGGCTCAGGCTAGGGAGCCATCTTCGCACCATAAGACAAGACATATTGAACACAAATATAAACTCATTTGACATCATGTCGAAGCGGGTTTAGTGAAAGTACGCAAAGTTCACATGGATCTGAACGTGTCAGGCCCGATGACAAAGCCTCTACCACGAGCAAAGCATGAGCAGCACTGGATAGCCATTGGTGTTAGGGAAGCCATGTAACTGGATTATGACTCTAGTGCAAGTGGGAGTCTGTAGGAGATATGCCCTAGAGGTAGTACTAACAGTTATTTTGTATCTCCAAGTTTGTAATGAATGTTTATGTTCCATGCTATAACTGCAATGATTCTCGAGTCTACAATATCCACAAGGCTCGGAGGGAAACTCATGTGCACGTGTGGTATAATAAACGGTAAATGTATTCCTAGTCATGCCTCTAAGACTGGCTCAAGTATTGCATGATGATCCTGTTTTCCTGATCATGGGCATGACTATGCCGGCAATTTTGAGGGCACAATGTTAGAAGAACACTTGTGTTGAATTGACCCGAATTGATGTTATGCTATGAGATACATTCGTCACAAGTTAATGGTTAATAACACAGAGATAGTTAATGTTTGCATAATTCCTTAGACCATGAGAGTATCTAGTTCCTTCGTACTTGCTTCATGAACTTTGGGGTTTGTTAAACGTCATCCGTAACTGGGTGGCTATTATGCGGCTTACGGGTTCACGGAAAAGTATGACAAGGAACGAGATAGCTCAAGATTGGGATTTGCTCCTCCGACGATGGAGAGATATTCTCGGGCCCTCTCGGTGTTACGGTATCCATCATCGTCTGGCCAGACACAATGTGATTTGATCACAGGGATGCCGAAACACGGAAACGAGAAAAGAGAACAAAACCGGTAACGAGGTAACTGGCATAGTGGACAAGTTGTTGATCCATGGGGATGCAAATAAATCTCACCTCGGGTGTTTGTAATATATCATGAAGCAAAAGGAATAGCACACGGCAACTGGAGGTTCACTCAAATAATTATTCGTGTGGGTATAGGGGTCAATATGGGTGTCCACGGCTCCGATGTTGATCATTGATCGGAAAGTGTTCCGGTCATGTCTATACTTCACCGAACCTACAGGGTCACACGCTTAAGGGTCATCTATCTGCAGAATACTAGACAGGGAGTCTGAGAGAAAGTCACCGGAAAAGTTTCGGAGACAACGGAAACGTTCCGGAGAGAACACCGGAATAGTTTCGGTAAAACTGAAAAGTTGTTTCAGAGTATGCCATTAAGTCAAATTGGTTTCGGCACACACCTGGAAATTCTTGGAGGGTGCCAGAATTGTTCTGGAAACTTCTGGGATTTTTTCGGGATAAAAACCGGAAATGTTCCGGAGTTGCCGGAACCGCTTTGGTTGCTTTTCGCAGATGAAAATCACTAATCCGGAATTGTTTCGGAACATGTCCAAAATCATTTTAGTGGGTACTGGAATTATTCTAAGACCCACAGAAATATTTTCGGATCTAACGATCGCGGAATTTTTTTTCCGTGAATAGTGAAAATCACTTTATGGTTACTTTTTTGGAAAGCCACCTTTTAGGGCTTTTCCCAAAAGGCTTCTAGAAGGACTTAGGGACCAAGTAACCCCCTTTGGGGGGCCCCATGAGGGTGGCCGGCCAAGGGTGGAGGTCCTCCATGGAGCTCCACATGCCATCCTTTTATGCCCTTTATGTGTGACATAAAGTGTGGGTGTTTTGGTATTTTAATGTGCCAACCCTACCCCTTGGTTTTCCTATAAATAGAGGTGGAGAGGAGCTCTCCACACTCACTCCAACTCTCATACACATGCCATGCATTATCTGGCTTTCTCTCTCCCTCCCACGAAATAGTTTCGTAGAGCCGAAAGGCTGTCTGGGTTCCGGCAGGAACTAGTTCTGGACGGCGAAGCCCTGCCGGATAGCTGACACCGTATGTGTGCAACCCCGTAGAGAGGTCGTAGGTTCAATCTTTTGCCCGAGGGGCTGTTCGAGGGTCCTCCCGAAGGGCTCTCCGAGTTACTGTTCGAGCTTCGAGGGTCCTCCCGAAGGGCTGTCCGTGACATCGTCCGGGGGACTGTCCGACCGCCTCCCGAAGGGCTGTCCGACGAGGGAGTACATCCTCGCGGTTGGGAGGTTGTAAATCCTAGCTGCGGGGATCTGCACCGACGATCTACATCGACTCTACTTCTGCTGCGCTACGAGTCGGTATTGATCAGATCAAACCTTGTGAAAGCACATTTGCTCCCTTGGTGGTTTTGGTAATTCATAACAACATATATCTCATTGAACTAATGTCCATTCAAGATTAAGATTTCAGGATGTTCAATGATTGGCATGCCATGGACTAGAGATGTGGACCCCTCAAAATGCTAAGGACAAGGATTGGCAAAAGATCAAGACTCTATATTTTTGGTTTAGTGATCCAAGATCACATTGAGTCCCTAGGAAAGCCAATACTATTAAAAGGGGATGATGTGTTGCTTAATTGTCATTTTGCTCAAGTGCTTCGTGACAGTACTCCTAAACCCTCAACCACTCTCTCTAACCAAATATGTCCAAAACCTACATTCCAACTCGGCCCCACCGAAATTCTCTATCCGGCCCCACCGAGTTCATCCAAGACTTAGCCACTGCCAAAACCCTAACAAATCGGATCCACCGAAATGGATCTCGGTCTCACCGAGATGGCCTTGCCAACTCTCTGTAATCGTTTGCACTTACTTCGGTCTCATCGGGTTTTGCAAATCGGTCTCACCGAGATGACTTGCCAACTCTCTGTTGCCTTATTGCTTCACTTCGGTCTTACCGAGTTCATGCAATCGGTGCCACCGAGATGAGGTTTGCCCTAGCCATTGCACTTCGGTCCATCCGAGTTGTTCGTATCGGTCCCACCGAGATTCCTAAAGTTCATATCTTTTACACAGTTCGGTGCTACCGAGATTATCGTTTCGGTGCCACCGAGTTGGGTCAAAAGTGTGTAACGGTTGGATTTTGTGTGGAGGCTATATATACCCCTCCACCACCTCCTTCTCAGAGAGGAGAGCCATCAGAACGTGCCTACACTTCCACCATACATTTTCTGAGAGAGAACCACCTACTCATGTGTTGAGATCAAGTTATTCCACTCCTACCATTTGAACCTTGATCTCTAGCCTTTCCCAAGTTGCTTTCCACTCAAATCCCTCTTCCACCATAGCCAAATCTGTGAGGAGTTGTTTGAGTGCTGGGAAGACTATCATTTGAAGCACAAGAGCAAGGAGTTCATCAACAACACACCGTCTATTACCTTTTGGAGAGTGGTGTCTCCTAGATTGGTTAGGTGTCACTTGGGAGCCTCCAACATGATGTGGAGTTGAACCAAGGAGTTTGTAAGGGCAAGGAGATCGCCTACTTCGTGAAGATCTACCCCGAGTGAGGCTAGTCCTTCGTGGACGTAATCCATGGTGGAATAGACAAGGTTGCTTCTTCGTGGACCCTTTGTGGGTGGAGCCCTCCATGGACTCGCGCAACCGTTACCCTTCGTGGGTTGAAGTCTCCATCAACGTGGACGTACGATAGCACCACCTATCGGAACCACGCCAAAAACCACCGTGTCTTCATTGCGTTTGAAATCTCCGATCCCCTCCTTTACTTACATATGCAATTGTTTACTTTTCGCTGCTATACTCTTAGAATTGCATGTGTAGGGTGATGCTTGACCTGTACTATTGCTAAAATCTGCCCACAACTAAAATTGAGAAAAGGTTAGGTTTTATTTGGTCAAGTAGTCTAATCACCCCCCTCTAGACATACTTTCGATCCTACAAGTGGTATCAGAGCATTGGTCTCCGTAAGCCTTGATTTCCATTGCTTTGGTGATCATAGCCTTGGTTTCACAACCTAGGAGAGTATGGCGTCTAGTGAGGGTAACTATCACCGTAGAGGTCCATATTTTGATGGTACAAACTTTGCTAGTTGGAAACATAAGATGAAAATGCATATTCTTGGTCATAACCCCGCCGTTTGGGCTGTTGTTCGTGTTGGCTTGCAAGGTGACTTCTTTGAGGTTGGCAAGGAACCAGATCGTGAAGCAACCCCGGAAGAATTGAAGATGTTGCAATACAATGCTCAAGCTTGTGACATTCTATTCAACGGTTTATGTCCCGAAGAATTCAAAAAAATTAGCCGCCTCGAGAATGCAAAGGAAATTTGGGATACTTTGGTTGATATGCATGAGGGTACCGAGTCCGTCAAGGAATCTAAGTTGGATGTGCTTCAAAGTCAACTTGACAAGTTCAAGATGAAGGATGGTGAAGGAGTCGCTGAGATGTACTCTAGGCTTGCTCTCATCACAAATGAGATTGCCGGCTTAGGAAGTGAAGAGATGACCGACAAATTCATCATCAAGAAGATACTTAGAGCTTTGGATGGAAAATATGATACCGTCTGCACATTGATCCAAATGATGCCAAATTACAAAGATCTCAAGCCCACGGAAGTCATTGGAAGGATTGTTGCTCATGAAATGTCACTCAAGGACAAAGAAGAGCTGCACAACAAATCAAGTGGTGCTTACAAAGCCTCAACCGATGCTCCAACAACTCCAAGTGACAAGCTAGTATCCAATGAAGAGATTAGCCTAATGGTGAAAAGATTCAACAAGTTCTACAAGAACAAAGGGAAAGAAAGAAGCTCTAGCTCAAGACATTATGAGAGAAGATCATCAAGTCATGACCGTAATTGTTACAATTGTGAGAAGCCCGGACACTACTCCAATGAGTGTACGGCTCCCTACAAGAAAAGAGACGAATCACCAAGAGGGAGACATAGAAGAGATGAATCACCTCATAAGAAGAGAAGGAGTAGAGATGATCATTATGAACGAAGACAGTCGCGATGAAGCAAGGATTCGGACAGGAAGGACAAGTCATCCAAGAGCTACACAAGAAGAAGACATCAAGCTCATGTTGGTGAATGGGTTTCCGGCTCCGACTCCGACAACCACTCCGAAAGAAGTTATCACTCCAACTCCGACTATAGTCAAGATGAAGGTGTTGCCGGACTTGCACTTGTGTCATCCAACTCCTATGATCTATTTGACTCACCAAATGAAGGAATTGGAAGATGCTTCATGGCAAAAGGCCCCAAGGTATCACACCCCGAGTATCTTGATTTCAATAGTGATGAAGATGATTTGCTTGGTGATGATGATTTACTTGTTCACAAGGATAGTAATGTGAGCTATAATGAAAATGCTAGTAATCATGATAGTCAAGAGAAAATGAGTGACAACGCTATGAAGGAGATTGAGCGTCTAACTAAAGAACTAAATGCTCTTAAGTTAGCTCATGAAACAACTCAAGAGGATCATAGAGAACTTCTAAGAACTCATGAGAAGCTACGCTTCGAGAAGCTAAATTTAGAGCAAGAGCATGAGTTTCTTAAAGCTATCAATGACGATCTTCGAAAGAAGAGTTCTTCATATCTTGCCAAACGTTTACTCTTGTCTACCTTTATGCCACAAGTTAAACCTAAGCAAACTAGCAACAAGGGTAAAAATGGTTCTACCTCTAGTAGTAACAATAAAAATGCTAAATCCAATGTTGTTGCTTCTAGTAGTTCTATTGATTCCACTAATGATTCTCTTAGCCAAGTTACACTTGAGCAAGAAAATGTGCTATTGAAAGGAATTATAGAAAAAGGTGTCTACAAGAGTCTTGCCGGGAGTAAGAAATTTGAGGAAATTGTACGCAAGCAAGGAAGGCACCGGAAGAACCAAGGTGTTGGTTTTGAACAAAAGTTCAATGCCAATGGAGTTGAGTGGGAAGAAGATCAATACCCCAAGATGAAGTTTGTTCCTCAACAAGAGAAGTATGATCCTACTTCCTTCAAGGGAACACAAGCTCAAGAAGATCTTCCACCACAAGACCACAAGCTAAAAGGCAAGGAGAAGCTTCAAGAAGAGATTGATTCATTTGAAGAAGCTCCTCAAGCCATGGTCAAGTGGGTTCCCAAGACTTCATCAAGTTCTACTTCATCAAGTGCTACTACAACTCCAAGGATTCCCATCAAGTTGATGTGGGTCCAAAAGAAGAAGAACTAGAGAGTTCTTGAGGGTGACTCCGCCAACAAACTTCACTCATATTCTTTATGGCAAGGACTCGTGCAACCAACTTCCACATTTTGCACTAGTTCATGGAGTCACAAACCCTCTTGTTGGTAAGGCAAGGGACAAGGTACTCAATGCATTCATGGACATCATCATATGTGTATTTCACTCTATGTCTATGGATATCCTTGTATGTTCCTTGTGTGGGACTAACCCATGTAGGTATTGAAAGCACAAAACTCTAAAGGATTGCTCCCAACTCTTGATGATCTACATCAACATTGAGCATCCACATCTTCAACATCTACATGAAGTCATCATCGACAAAACCCAAGGTTAGTTCATCCCTCTTAGGGGGGATATCACATCTAGGGGGAGCTTTGCTCTAAACAATTGAGCTAAAGCAACTCTAATGGTGTGAACACATCAATGCTTTATGAAAAAGTGGCAACCCCACTTGTGCTTAAACGATGAGTATGACCTATGATCAAATGTTCTCATTTGGCTCCTAAGTCAATATACTCATATATAGATGACCTAGTCATCGCCATTGCTTGATAGATGCTAGAATTGGTTGTGCATGTTTGACACATATTTCATTTGCTATCTTATTGTATGAGCATGTTGGTTTTCATGTTTTCATCATTCGAGGACATCCATTTGTTGTTTTGATTGTCTTGGTTTTTCTGGCCAAGTGGATGTACAAGAATGCCTAAGTACCTTCTCTAGCTATCTATGCTTTCTTGTCTCAAATTCTATTCTTGCTACATCACAAAAATTGAACAAGTCATTTTCGGACCCTCCGGGTGAGGAGCACTCGGAGCCACCGATCTGAAACGGCTGAACCTTCAAAACCTTCTATCTGATTTCGGCCGAACCAATTCACTCAAACTCGGTCCAACCGAAATCACTTAGATTGATCTAGGTTTTCCATCTCGGTGCAACCGAGTTGAACCACTTCGGAGCCACCGATGTGCTGACCTGCGTGCAGTTACACATATCGGTGCCACCGAGTTGTCCAACTCGGCGCCACCGACAGCGTACGGGTATATATATCGCGTGGACCGAACGGTTGAAATTTCTCGACCTCACTCGTTCCCTCTCCCTGTTGCTGCCATCGCCCTTCGTCTTCAGACTTCGCCGTCGTCTCCAGCGCGCTCTCGCCGCCGGATTCCGCCGCCGTCAACGGCAATCTGCCCCGCCGTTGCCTCCGTAGAGGATCTCCAACGAGTTAGGGTGAGATTCGATCCCTCTCGTGCTCCCATTTCCGATTCAATGCACGATTGGACTGCCTGAATTCATGCCACGGATTGAGAACTCATGTTATACTACAAACTCCGTAGATTAGATGCGAGTAAAAATTTTAGGTTTAAGTTTCCGCCGAATGCATCTCGGACCGACCGATTCGAAATTTTCGGTCCTACCGATTTGGCCTCTGGCCATAGCACTAGTACATCTCGGTGCCACCGAGTTGTATGTATCAGTGAGACCGAAAGTAAATCTCAGTGAAACCCTAGCAACTCGGAGTCATCGAACCCCATCTCGGTCTGACCGAAGTGGTGTGTAAGGTTTCTATAATGTGCTTCGGTATCACCGAGATGATCAACTCGGTCCATCCGAAATGCATCCTGTGAAAACTTGAAACTAAGAGTTGAACTCAAATTTTATGAAAAATCTCTGCTTTTTGTGATGACTCATCTACTCTGCCCATACCTATCTATTCACAGGGTCAGCTCAGCAAGATGTTAGACAGCAGTGACAGTCAGAACAGATCTGAACAGCAGACAGAAATGAGTGAAGGGTCAAGCCCTGCAGAAAGTTTCTATGAGGGAGAGAGGAGCTCTCCAGATCTTCCTAAAGCTGCAACCAGAACAAGGAAGAAGAAAACCTCAGACAGTGAGGATGAAGATTTTGTTGCAAGTGAAGCTGCAACTAAGAAAAAGAGAATAGTGCTTGCTAAGGAGTACAGCACCAAACCATCAACTGTCAAAGAGAGGACTGCTGTGAGGAAAGTGCCAAAGCAGACTATGCAATTCACTCTTGAAGAGCCTAGTGACACAGAACCAGCTGCAGGTGGCAAGAAGAAGAGAGTAAGGAAGACTACTGCCCGTGTGATTGGCAGACCCTCCATGATGATTGATGAGGAGGAAGAGGACGAGGAGCCAGCAGCCACTGCACCTCCAGCCAAGTCTCAAAAACTTTTGTCTGATGCAATCAAGACTACTGCCCCCAAGTCCAAGCCTAAGATGTCAGCACCAAAGAGATCAACCAGGAACATATCAGCTGCTGAAAAGAACAAGGCCCCAGTGCCTGAGTCAAATGTTGATGAAGAGCCACTAGTGCTCAGAAAATTGAAGCCAAAGATACCAGACCATGACAATGCACACCCAGTTGCGGAGAACATGATGCTAAGGAAGGATAAAGGACTGCGTCAGTGGAGGAAATCTGATCCTTATGTTGCAAGGAGGAAGATAGCATGTGATTATTGCTTTCACACTCATGAACAACAAGATTTTTATGAGACAATGTTGCTTGATAAGAAGCCCATAGTTAGTGACATGAAATGGGTGGATTGGGAATACATTGATGAGAATGAAGATTATTTTCCCCATGTTCATGAGAGCTTCAGGATTGCAGGTGTTGATGACTTTGTTGGAAAGAAGTTGACCAAGTGGAATGACGAAATGGTCATGCAATTCTACTCAACAACACACTTCTATCCAGATGGCCGCATTATATGGATGACTGAGGGTATAAGATACCAGTCTACCATCTCTGAGTGGGCAAGTCTTCTTGGTGCTCCCAAGGAAGAGGATGATGACATAGATATCTATGCCAAGCTCAAGATGGATCACAACTCCATGAAGAACATGTATACTGCAATTCCAGAGAAAGACCTTGAGACTCACAAACTTGGATCAGTGAAGCATCTGCTCCCAGGATTAGCCACAACGAACACCATCTTGCGGTACACTCTGCTGCCCAAGTCAGGAGATGAAAAAATGATTTGTGGCCACTCCATCAACTTGCTGCATTTATTTGACACACCTCAGAAATTCAAGGTGATGAGCCTGATAGTAGAGACTATCAAGAGGACTACAGCAGATCAGAAGAGATCGTGCGGATATGCTCCACATATTCAGATATTGATCAATTCCCAGGTTGGAACCAGCACATACCTTCTTGATCGAGAGCACTTGCCACTCCGTCCAGAGTTTCAGGACAATGTGATAGTGATGGATCCTTCGCATCCCACTTTAGCACAAGCCCAAGAGAAGATCCGCAAAGCCAAAGAAGCAAAAGCAGCTCAGGAGGCATCAGCTCCAAATGCTCCAATTGCCAATCTCAAGACACCCAAGGACCAAATGACATATCTGCTTGAAGCCACTCTGAGGATTGAGCAAAGTTTGGCCAACCTCACCCAGACCCAGGCTAGTTTTGAGCGGATTATTGAGACTAAATTTCATGATCTAGATGTCAAGGTGACATAGATACAGACCACAGTGGAGCAGCTGTAGAATGATGTAGATGCTGTCAAGACAGCCCCATCAGATGACAGTGGAGATGACAGACCAACCACAGAGCATTTTCAGACAGTGCCAAGAGCAGCCAGGTCTGCTGCAATACCAGTTGTGGATCCACGGACCACAGTATCTACACCAGCTGCTACTGCCATAGTGCCACCTAAGGTCTCCACTCCACCAGCCCCACAGACATCTGCAGAAGCCTTCGCGGATGCTCTTATCTCAACGCCATCTACGCACACCGGAGCTGCCAGCAGGAGATCGCCTTCAGGAGCTTCGGAGGACCGTGCTTAGAGTGCCGATTAGTCCTATACCTCTTCGATCTTTTTGGTACTTGTTGCCAAAGGGGGAGAATTTGTATAGATCATAGGCTTCGACAGAGAGTGTTCTGTTTTGATTTGCTCGAGTTCTTTTGCTACTTATTTGCTTGTTGGTACTTTGTTATGTCTGTGCTTGCTACAGTGCTTGTGAGATACTATGTTGATTGATCATACTATGCATCTTGTGATGATCTATGCTTATCTTTATCATTATCCTGTATGATCATTCACTTATGATGGTGATGCGTGCTTTCTATTCCAATCATATCATTTTGCGCGCTCCACCAAGTTGTATGTGACATGGAAGAGTGACCCATAAGCCTAATCGATTGTGCATTTGCATTCAAACGCAAATTTTTAATAATGCACAAATTTAGGGGGAGCTCTTGCTTATCACATACTTCTCAAAGCGACAATGTATTTCATTCATTTAATCATTTGTCGAAACTTTGATCTATATGTTGTCATCAATTACCAAAAAGGGGGAGATTGAAAGCACATTTGCTCCCTTGGTGGTTTTGGTAATTCATAACAACATATATCTCATTGAACTAATGTCCATTCAAGATTAAGATTTCAGGATGTTCAATGATTGGCATGGCATGGACTAGAGATGTGGACCCCTCAAAATGCTAAGGACAAGGATTGGCAAAAGATCAAGACTCTACATTTTTGGTTTAGTGATCCAAGATCACATTGAGTCCATAGGAAAGCCAATACTATTAAAAGGGGATGAGGTGTTACTTAATGGTCTTTTTGCTCAAGTGCTTAGTGACAGTACTCCTAAACCCTCAACCACTCTCTCTAACCAAATATGTCCAAAACCTACATTCCAACTCGGCCCCACCGAAATTCTCTATCCGGCCCCATCGAGTTCATCCAAGACTTAGCCACTGCCAAAACCCTAACAAATCGGATCCACCGAAATGGATCTCGGTCTCACCGAGATGGCCTTGCCAACTCTCTGTAATCGTTTGCACTTACTTCGGTCTCACCGGGTTTTGCAAATCGGTCTCACCGAGATGGCTTGCCAACTCTTTGTTGCCTTATTGCTTCACTTTGGTCTTACCGAGTTGATGCAATCGGTGCCACCGAGATGAGGTTTGCCCTAGCCATTGCACTTCGGTCCATCCGAGTTGTTCGTATCGGTCCCACGGAGATTCCTAAAGTTCATATCTTTTACACAATTCGGTGCTACCGAGATTATCGTTTCGGTGCCACCAAGTTGGGTCAAAAGTGTGTAGCAGTTGGATTTTGTGTGGAGGCTATATATACCCCTCCACCACCTCCTTCTCAGAGAGGAGAGCCATCAGAACGTGCCTACACTTCCACCATACATTTTCTGAGAGAGAACCACCTACTCATGTGTTGAGATCAAGCTATTCCACTCCTACCATTTGAACCTTGATCTCTAGCCTTTCCCAAGTTGCTTTCCACTCAAATCCCTCTTCCACCCTAGCCAAATCTGTGAGGAGTTGTTTGAGTGCTGGGAAGACTATCATTTGAAGCACAAGAGCAAGGAGTTCATCAACAACACACCGTCTATTACCTTTTGGAGAGTGGTGTCTCCTAGATTGGTTATGTGGCACTTGGGAGCCTCAAACATGATGTGGAGTTGAACCAAGGAGTTTGTAAGGGCAAGGAGATCGCCTACTTCGTGAAGATCTACCCCGAGTGAGGCTAGTCCTTCGTGGACGTAAGCCATGGTGGAATAGACAAGGTTGCTTCTTCGTGGACCCTTCGTGGGTGGAGCCCTCCGTGGACTCGCGCAGCCGTTACCCTTCGTGGGTTGAAGTCTCCATCAACGTGGACATACGATAGCACCACCTATCGGAACCACGCCAAAAACCACCGTGTCTTCATTGCATTTGAAA
The DNA here is from genome assembly GCA_039707655.1 of Elymus sibiricus. Taxonomy (NCBI): domain Eukaryota; kingdom Viridiplantae; phylum Streptophyta; class Magnoliopsida; order Poales; family Poaceae; genus Elymus; species Elymus sibiricus. Next base: position 312,232,156 of record CM077674.1, read on the forward strand.
TCTCTGATCCCCTCCTTTACTTACATATGCAATTGTTTACTTTCCGCTGCTATACTCTTAGAATTGCATGTGTAGGGTGATGCTTGACATGTACTATTCCTTAAATCTGCCCACAACTAAAATTGGGAAAAGGTTAGGTTTTATTTGGTCAAGTAGTCTAATCACCCCCCCCCTCTAGACATACTTTTGATCCTACACCTTGTATGCAGTCTCCATAGTGGTCCTGGGCGTGCTCGCTGTACCAATTTTTTTTGTTTTCTGTCGCGTTCCCCTACATACTCCAAGTCCCATAAAGTGGACCTGCGGGTAAACAATTATCTCTCTTTTTCCTTGCCACTCTTCCTTTTCCCGCTACCATTATCTGGATGGTTTCCTGGTGTAATATGCCTGACCTTCTCTAATTCCTCCTGCAACTCATCGCTGGTGAGCCTCTCTGGTGCATCACAGTTTTCATGAATTGCATTGAACACAGGTTTTCAGTATTTTCAAAGATGCAACTTGTCCTTGTCAAGGAAACGGCGGTGTCCAATGTAATAGACCTTGCTAAGTATTGGGTATGACAACGGATTCTTGTCACAGCGAACACATGCATTGTAACTATGTGTCGTTCACCCTGACATAGTGCCCAAAGCCGGATAATCATGGATGCACCAAATTATAACAGCATGCAGAATGAAATCAGCTGGTGGGCTGCTATATAGGTCTCGAGTGAGAACACCCCTCCATAGCTTTTGAAGTTCCTCCACAACAGGCTCCATGAATAAATCAAAATCCTTTCCTGGACTTTTTGGACCTGGGATGAGCAAGGCCATGATGTAGTTTGATTCTTTGGTGCAGACATTTGGCGACATGTTGTAAGGGATAACAAGCACTGGCCACATGCTATATGTTGCGCTCTGGTGGCCAAATGTGTTGAATCCATCTGTAGCTAAGCCAAGTCTAATGTTTCTCGGCTCAGCAGCAAACTCTTTGTGTTTTAGATTGAAGTTTGTCCAGTCACTACCATGAGATGGATGGCTCATTACATTCAGATCTCTGTGCTCCTGGTTCCTAGAATGCCACAGTACATCCTCTCTTGTTTGAGCATCATGAAACAACCTCTGCAATCTTGGTATAATTGGAAAATGTCTCAGAACCTTATGAGGAATCCTCTTCACAGCATCGCCATCTTTCCATCTTGATGATTTGCATTTTGGGCATTCACTTAAGTTAGCATAATCCTTCCAGAACAGAACACAATTATTCTCGCAAACATGGATCATATCATATCATATCATATCCAATTCCAACCGCACGGAAGAAATTCTTCATTTTATTGTAGGTGTGTGGCAGCTCCGACACAGTAGGGTAACAATCGCGGAAAGTAGCCATCATCGCATCGAATGATTTGTTGGTCATCCACTGAGATGTCTTCACCTGAAGAAAGCTGACCATAGCTGAGAATACTGACAGCTTACAACCTGCGGTGACTGCCACGTTGCATTGCTCCAACATGCGGGCCCACCGTTTTTCTTGTAGAGGTGCAAGTTCTCGAAATGCGTGAGCATTTCGTAGCATTGTTTCAATCTTGGTCAAAATCACTGGCCCCGCCGCCACATCCTCCTCCTCCTCCTCTTCCACCTGAGCATCAGGCAGATCAAGATGGTGATCTGCTGCTTCCACATAGTCAGTGACATTGACGTTCACAGCTTCACCATGATGAACCCACCTAGTATATGTGACTGACATCCCATACAAGTGTAGATGATTTTGCATAGTTGACTGAGGTCTTGAAACTGAATTCATACAACTGCTACACGGGCAGCGCACATCTGCTTTCGGACCACCATGCTCAGCTCTGATAAAGTTCATGAAGTTTTGAACCCCCTCGACATATGCAGGGAAGAATCATCGAGCAGAAGTTATCCAAGTCCTATCCATCTGTCAGACATACAAATTAGTTCTTCTACTAGATATTACAGGAAAAACATATATGTTTCATTATAAAGTCCAGAAAAAATACCTAGGTCGATGTCTAAAGCTATGGCAAGATATTTGGACAAGCAGATCTAAGTAACAAAATATATGTAAAGCTAATTCAGCAAACAGATTGACTGCTAAATTACGGCAGGCTATTTCAGCAATCAATGAGGCCGAGCACACAGCCATCGAAGGCCATCTCAGCAACAAAGATTGAGTGTAAAACGGTGTCGAGCTATTTCACCTAACAGATTGGCTACTAGACAATGGCAATCTACTTCACAATACATACATGGTCCTAAAATATGGCAGGATATTTTAGCAACTAATTAGGCGTGGCATGCCATCTCAACAAAGCAGATTGAGTGCAGAACAGGGCATGGTAGCTTTTTAAGTAGAGCATATTGAGTGTAAACTATTTTGGCAAGCAGTGAGATTAATAGCATCTATCAGCTAACATCCAGTGCTACTCCGACATGCATAGGGTCTCAGTCTAGAATGTGCATACCGTGGGAGAAGCTGACCGCCGTGCGTCTCCAAAAGAACGTCGCCAGCGGTGGCGGCGCGGCTGGAGGACGACAATTTATGAGAGCATAATGTGGGATCGAGAGGATCGCCGTGCGTCCCCTCAAAGAACCGTGGCACCGACGTATCGGCGCGGCGGGGAGGGCTAGTCTGGCGGAGCAAATGGAGTGGAGGGGGCAGGGGAGGGGGTTTGGGGAATATTATTGGCTAGTTGTCCGAAGGGGAGTTGAATTTGGGATTTGGGGGGAATTTTCGCGCGGTGGGCGGGGGAGTTTGGCGAATGGTCGGTTTCTCCAATTGCGGTCCCTTGTGTCAGTGAAGAGGCAAGCCGAAGCGCGTTCCCTTTGGGTGAGCGGTGTGCAGGACCGACCGTGTGAGGGGTGCAATGCGACCGCGACAGGCATGCTGTAACTGTACCGCCTTTTCCTTTTGAACTTGTAGAGCGTAACACTTAGTTTTGGTACTTCGCGCGATCCATCGATACAAATCCCGACAAAAACGGCGCGGGCGGGTCTTTTCCCGCGTGATATGCTGGGAGTTTGGCTTAGTTGGTTTGACAGACACAGCGAGAGAAAGACTTGAAATGCGTGAATGTGTAGTGGACGTACTTTTGGAGGGCCTAAGAGAAATTGTGTGTGTAAACCCTCTGTATTTATTAACTTCGCATATTAGCTTTGTCTCGGGTCAAACTTTCTAAACTTTGACCAAGTTTATACATACAAAAACAATGACAACCACAATACCAAGTAAATACGATTAGAATCATTATTCAATATATTTTCATACAATATATATTTTTATTGTGAAAGTTCATATAACCGGACGAGATTCATGCAAACACGGCAGATTTTCATTACATTTAAAACTTTTAGGACAAAAAAAAGAAAAGAAACCCGAGCCTAAACCTATCCTATGGCGACGGCGTACGTCCACTTTCCTTTGTATTCCGCATCGGCGACCACGTCCTCCATCTGCCATCTCCATGAACGGTGACAGGGTTCAAGACCCGTGAAGTACAGGTGCGGTCTCCGGCGAGGAAGAGTAGAACACGGGAGACGGACCGGCCCAGTTGGGACACCATGCCCTGCCGCCTCCCATGCCCTACTCATCCTCGGAGGAGTCCGCGACCTCGGCGGTGCCGGTGGACGTGAGGTCGATGATGGACGTGGACGGTCCGTCGCTGTTCACGTGCCATATGCGCCCCCGAACGTTGGACGGCGGCGCGTAGAACGCGCGGCTGGCGGAGGTCTTGTCCTCGGCCGCCGGTGCGGCCGGCGCTTGTGCGGCCGCGTCCGCGTCCAGCTACGTCAGCATTGCGTTGCGAGCGGTGGGTTGAGCAAGGGCGGCGACCTCGAGCTTCATCTCCGAAGACAAGCTCTCCCACAGAGCGTTCCCGCCCGCGGTCATGGTGGATATGGTGCCAGGGAGGAGGATGTGCTCTGGTGTGGAGTTTAGCTGGGTGTTGCCGCCTTTAAGTAGCGCATACCGGTGAGGCCAAGCGTTCAGGTGTGTCAATGAGTCGCCGGATTTTGTACCTCGGGCGGCGAGCCTGCTTAATGGCGGCATGCGGACGGACCGCATGAATGCGGGCAGCTAGCGCCCGGGGGGGAACGCACGCGGGCGAGGGGCGAGGGTTTTTTTGGGCCAGGGTAGTCAGCTCTGCGGGCGTGGCAACGTCGCAGATGCCCTTTGATCACATGCGATCCCACATGTCAGTGACAAAGCAAGACGACCCGTGTTCCCTTGGGTCAGAAGAGTATGCCGGACCGACCGTCTGGGGGTGCGACGTGAACGCGACAGGGGTGCTGTCAGTGCACCGTCTTTTCATTTTGAACTTGTAAACCATAACATTTGTAGAGCGTAAGACCGAAAGCATATAGTATGAAGTTGGCACCTCACCTGTATCCAGCCTAGTAGCCCACGTGTACAATAGTTATTCATACTAGCATATGTACCAGTATAATTAGTGTACCGCCCTTTCCTTTTCAACTCGTGAAGCGTAACGCTTGATTAAGTAGCCGGACAATGTGTGTTGCCTGTCTTTGTATGTATTTGAGGTGTGTTGATTGAGGTGTCCGGCTGATTGAAGGAATAATTGAGGTGGGCCCGCTAGGTGCTCGCATTTAGGTGTCCAACTTACCATGTTCCGGCTGTAGTAACTATACTATGTAAGTTGCTTGGAAAAATAGTTACCTAGGTCAGTTTTGTGAGCCGTCCACTACGTGTCGCTCCCCATCTTAGTAGTGACAAACCCCTTCGGTTCATGACCTGACACACCTTGACGAGATCGATAGATGTGGAGAGATTGAGCGTGTGTCGTGCAAATCAAGGTTTTGGTGTGTGTCTATGATAGAAATGATCGTGTGAGGTGGAGAGCGGGGGGTGTTTCTGTGTACGCTAGTCGGTCATGTACCATCTAGCTGTAGATCAATTGAAATAGGACTAGGGTGGGTCCGGAGATCAATCGATCGACCGATGTACATAGGGGTGTAGAGAAAGATGAATGTATGCTTAAAAAAATATAGATGAAAGGCTTGGTTACAATTAATGCATGGTAGAGTGACCTAGGCGTGTGTCGAAGAGCGACCTGATGAGCGAGATACAATCCCGATACCTCAAGAGGTCGATCATGTGTGACATGCACAAAGAGGAAGAGAGGTGCTATGCGTGTGTGTGTGCGAGAGAGAGAGAGAGAGAGAGAGAGAGAGATCGAGTGGGTGTGCAATACAGAGAGAGCGTGCGTCAAAGAAAAAAAACATGACAACACTCTATGTTGGGTGTGTGAGACACATTATGCATAAGAAGACACTTGGTACTTGAATCCAACCTAAAAAAAGTTTCAAATATTAGAATTCAACCTAAAGTGGATTCAAATACTTGAACCGGTGATCATAGCATTTGCAAATCATATGTAAAGGGCATTCAATCTTCGTTTCGCTTTTCAACTTACAATATACCATGTACAAGCACGTACATAAATTTGTATTCAAACAGAAAATGGTTTCCAATTTGTATTCAAACACGTGAATGTTTGTTCTCGCGCATGCTCTTGCTACTAGGATTTCACCACGTCTAGCCAGTCCAATAGCAGTAGGAGTACTAGTACTAGTAGTACTACCTTTGTTTTTCGTGCCAAATTTTGACCATAATTTCAACTCAAATTTTTTTAATGCATGTCATCAAAAATTATATCATTCGATTCATATTTGAACATAGTTTCCAATGATATTATTTTCGGTGACATGCATTAATATTATTTTAGTTAAATCTAAGGTCAAAATTTGACATAAAATACGAAGGGGACCAATAAACCAGGACGGAGGCATCTGCACTAGAGTATGGAGTGCTTATTAACACATGGCCCACCTCACACTCTCAACAAATTTCTTGGAATCCGTACTACAATCTCTCCCTCCTCGTCTCTCTCTTCTAGTGTGTGTTTTTTACATCAGTCGTCTCTCTCTTCTAAATTCAGCCGACGCGGGCGGGGGAGGGGGAGATGGAGGGGGAAAGTTTGCCTACCGTCGGTTTGCTCTCAACTGCGGTCCCGCAAGCGAGCGAAAACGCAAGACGAAGCGCATTCCATTCGGTGAGCGATGTGCCGGACCGACCGTGTCGGGGTGCAACGCGAACGCGACAAGTGTGATGTACACCGTCAGTTCCTTTTGAACTTGCATACTTCTTTTTTTTGGAATGGCTAACGCGCGCGCGCATCAGAGCGCACGATTTCCGACCGGCTGGGCATGTCCTAATTAAGTAAGTTCATCAGGGTGTATTATTCCATCCTGATTTTCACTTGGGTGGGGCCAGCCCTTTCCTTAATTATCAATAATACACCCTGATGAACTTACTTAATTAGGACAAGCGCAGCCGGTCGGAAATCGTGCGCTCCGACGCGCGCGCGCGTATCAATAAAAATTGTGAAGATAACACTTGGTTCTTTGCCTTCGCGCGATACATCGATGGAAATCCCGATTATAATGACGCAGAATTTTCTACTAAATCCCGTAAAAAGGCGTCCTTTTCGCCCCTCCGGCCGCAATCATCACGCTAATCAAAAATCAGCTCAATCCAGCTATCCATTCTTCCACAGCAATTTTCCTAAGTTTCTGTCCAGATTCTAGCTCTGTGAAGGAAGTACCATCTAGGATAATCCAAATGAGCTGAAATTTTTCCACTATCTCCATATCTCCAACTCATCACCCTACACCAAAATTCAGCTCATTTCATCAAGCCAGATGAGTGCAGCTTCAAAGTCAAGTTTCTAGACCAAATTTGGCATTGTAAAAGAAGTGCACTCAAACTTGGTCCAATTTGCTTCAAATTTCTCCAGAAGGTGCTCCTTCTTATCTCATGTCCCTGTGACAATTTGGCCAGCTAATTGGCACACCTGTCTGACCAAAACCTCCTGCCCAAGTTTCTATCCAGAAACTATTCTGGATCACCTCGGTCAATCTAGAGCCGCCCTAGTCCATCCATGGTCACATCCCATCCATTTGATCAATGACTACCGCTTTGGACAAGGTGTGACAGGCAGACGCGGGCCAGAACGTGCCATTGCCGTGGTGACCACGCCATGGACAAGGCCAAATGCGCGCTCTGCGCACTGACGGCATCTGGTCGCGTCGGCCAGGCCAGCTCAGGCCGCCGCAACTTGTCCTCTGGTGTCGACGTCGTCGCCACCGTCCGCATGCCTCTCTCCCGTAGCTTTCCCCCTTCGTTTGCGCCCTTGCCGGACGACGACAAGCGCCGCCGTACTGGCCCATACGTGCACGTGGTCGTCCTTTTCCCCGCTGACTCCTTCCTCTCACCGCATCGCAATAGTTGCAGTCAGGTCGGCAACGCGGGCCGGCCGAGCCGTCCCCTCCGCACGCGGTCCAGCTCACCGCCGCGTCCGCCACGTCGCCACGGCCATCCTTATCGGCTCGCCGCCGTTCGGCTATAAATAGCCCTGCCCGAGCCCCGCTCAGCACCACAACCTCCTTCCTTCTCCCTCTGATCGACTCCAGTGCCCTCGTTCAGCCGAACCCATCACCGGAGCGCGGCAATTTAGCCGGAGTTCACCCCGGCCTCCGCCACCAATCCCTACCCCCAGCTCTTCCCCGCCCCAGCTGAGCCCTCCACCGGACTCCTCACTCGTCGTAGACCCTGACCATGCCCTTTCCCAGCCTCGTCGGCCACTCTAGTCCCTCCATTGCCACAGCCCCACCACCTCGGCCATGGCGCGGCGCCGCGCAGCCAGCCGCCCCCTCCACTCCAGCTACCCATCTCTAGATGCGGTAGTCGCCGGCGACCGCGCCTGACCCGTCGCCTGCCCTTGGAGATTGCCGAAGCATCGGGTTCAATCGGAGCCGAAGCTCCCAGCCGCGCCGTCGGGGAGGAGGAGGGGAGGAGGAAGAAGAGAAGGAGGGAGGAGAGAGAGAAGCCTGACCGGTGGGGCCCGGACCCACCCGTCAGTGAGATAGGAGGCGCCACGTCAGTTAAGTGGAAACGGCTTCTGTGGAAGTCGCCTCCCCGTGCTAAAACGCATTTTCCCAAATACGCCATCTGTTTTCAGCCGCCGGCGCTGAAACCCTTAAATTGTGAACGTTCGTCGGCTAAGGGCAAAAATGAACAGTTTCTGTTTATTTTCTGCCTAAACAACGAACGGCCACAACTTTTCGCTCGTAACTCCGATTGAGGTAAATCCAATGCCCACGTCTTCAGTTCATCGAGCCCATTCCGATGGTATCATTTTCATAATGTTTCCATACTGTGAAAATGACCATTTTGCCCTTGCCCTTCAATCAGCCCCTCCGAGAGAGAATCCTTTCCGGCAAATTTTCCGTGAGGTGATTGCACTTCTTTCCGGAGTATTCCTTCACCCCCAGGCAAGCCGACCATCTGATATGTGCCCTAAAGCATTGCTCTATGTTATTCTTGCGTGTTTAATTAATGAATATGCCTGTGTTAGAAACAATTAAACTCCTACTAGGTTGAACTTGCTATTTACCTTACTTGCTAGTACTCATCATAATATCGCACTAGTGACTCGTAGGTGACAATATGAAGATAGGTTGTTATGTTTTCATCATGCATTACTTTTGTTAATGCAATGATTAAGAATGTGACTTAATAATGAGAACCTCCTCCGTCGGCTGGATCGAGTCATAGTGCCACCGAACCGAGCTCATCAAGTGCAACCACACTTGCCTGGATGGGGAGGCCCTGACTTGGTCTGTTATCTTTCCTCTGATTGGTACCACCAAAGAGGGGGGATTATGCGTGCGTGCTACCCTGGCCCGGTAGGCGGCGGTAATCCTGTGAGCCCAGTTAAGTTATATGGTACCAGGTCCCCGTTTGGGACAGTTTTGTTTGGCCATGACGGTGGCAGGTGTCAGGAGTGACACAGGGGCCACCCAGGACTTGACCCTGGGAGGGTATGATTGTCGGTGGGGCCGTAAGAGTACCGGGCAATAGACAAGTTTTGTTGGAGCAGCACCGGTCCACCCGAATGGGAGCACGAGGCCAGGAGCTCCATAGTGTGGGTAAAGTGCGCAACCTCTGCAGAGTGTAAATCTATTCGAATAGCCGCGTCCTCGGTCATGGGACACAGTTTGTACTAGGTCACACTATTTGGTCTGTGTTGAGTCTGGAGGAACAAACTACATAAATGTTATTGCTAAGACTAAACCAGAGAATGGTAAGGTTTATCAGACTTGCAGTACCGATGCATGGACATCGGATGATGTCAGGAATATGAGATGTTAGCCATGGGATGGCTAAGAAAGAAAAGGTCGGATGACCGAAAGGTTTGGATTGGATTTGGATCGGATTTGGATTGGATCATGAGAATATTCGGAGTATGGATTATTTACTGGATATGCTGTATCTTCGTCATACTACAATTACTTTGATAGTTAACATGCTAGATAATCCTGTTATGATATGATATTGCTAGATAATTCTGCTAAGACATGATAGCTAATATTGTTAAGATAATGAATGCATGCTTGAATGCCATGGATTGCTTTGCTTGGTGTATATGTTGGTTTGGTTTGCTTGCGAGTACATTCAAAAGTACTCAGTGGCCTTCAATGTGGCCAGGTTCACCAAAGGATCCGACGTCCACTAGCGAGAAGCCGGAGTGTTCGCGGGCTAGAAGAGTAACCCAGTCAGATCCCTGTGGATTGGAGCCGCACCAAGACCATGCTGCCTTAGATAGAGCTTTTCCGCTGCCATCACCCTTGTAAAATCTCATGCAAGACTTATGTACCCATTAATAGAAATGCCTGTGTTCATGATACTTGTTGTAAAGGCACATGCCAGTGTGATTTTCTGGGCTGGCATGTGCGGTGACCGTCTGGCTACAGTGGTATTCAGGCGGGGCGCCACAACTTGGTTTTGCTGTTTCGTGCGATCCATCGATACAAACCCGATTAAACAGGCGAGGCCGGGTCTTTTCCCGCACGGTGGGCAGGGTAGTTTGGCATAGTCGGTTTGACAGAGAGACTGAGAGAAAGATGTGAAATTCTTGAATGTGTAGTGGGCCCTTTTTTTGTGTCATGTGTGTGTGTAGTCAGACCTTTCAGATCACTAGATGATACTAGCCATACATTTCAACGCAATTTTAATGTATGCAACATGAATAATTGAAGTAACAATATGAGATCTAAAACTTAAAATACATATGATTTATTGTGTTAGAGTATAGTAGTATTGTATTGCATAGTTGTTAGATATAACATGCGAGAACGTGTAGGGACGTACTTTTGGAGGGTCTACAGAGAGAAATTCGGCATGCAGTGGATTCAAATATTTGTATTCGTCAACATAGCATTTGTAACTCATATCTAGAGTTTATACGGTAGACGTGAATGCTTGTTCGCTCTTATGAAACCAGTACAACAATATTGGGGTGGCGTGCACCAATTTAGGCGTGGGAGGTTGGCCTAGTCGGCTCCACGGAGAGAGAGAGAGAAGAGATAAATACACTGACGGTCACTGTATATGGAGCGAAAGCATAACACAGTCACCGGACTTCAGAATACGCTCATTAGGTTCACTATATACGTTTTACGGTGATTATATGGTCACTCGCTCACCGTTCAGCATCGTATTGCACTCTGTTGACCGGCCAAATAGTCTACGTGGCACTATGTTGACTGGTTAAATTTGCCACGTTCCTTGTGGATCCCACCTGTTAGTTGGCAAAGGAAGGAGATAAGATAAACATAAATTTACGCAGGCGCGACAAGACTCGAACCCTTGCGCGTGAACCACCTGGCTGTGTATGTGTGTGTCAGGGCCTAATGTGTGTGCATGCACGTGTAGGTTGAGCACTTGAGCGTGAGCGTGTGTGTTGGTCGTGTGGTGAGTGCATGCATGCGTGCGTGCATGTGTGCGTGTGTGTGCATGCATGCGTGCGTGTGTGCGTGTGAGTGTTGCATGCATGTAGTTCGTGTGCATGCGTGCGTGTGTGTATAATCACCACACTAGATCCTGTGTATTAAAAGAACTAGTCAACCAGCACAACATACCAATACAAGGCCACCTTGTCCGCGCCACTTCGAATCTCTTCTACTAGTGATACCCACCGTGCAATATTTCATTTTCGTTTGTTTACATTCTTATACCCGCTGACAGGTGGGCCCTATGGTAGTGAGATAATGAGCGCTGATGATGCAACACTAGATGCACCACGTGGACTGTTTAACTGGTCAACTAATCGTGTCTTCAACAAATACAGAGCTCTACGGTGAGCCTGTGACTGTATAACAACCACAAAACGTATATGGTGACCGTAGTGAGTGTATTGTGAAGTCCAGTGATCGTATCATGCATTCGCTTCAAATACAGTGATCGTCGGTGTATATCTCGTGCGAGAGAGATGGAACATGCGTGAATGTGACGGGGCATACTTTTAGAGGGCCTAGAGATAGTTTGTGTGCGTACGTGAAAGAGGCGTAGAAAGGGGGCGATGGGGAGAGAGAGAGATGCTCTTTGTTTCTTTTTATTATGACTAACTTCATAGTATAAAAATATAAACATTCACAATGCGGAATAAATATCATTGGATGCACCATGCAATTAACTTTTGTACTCCATATAACTTTGCAATATTGTATAGATGTAGATTTTATAAAATAAATTTTGGCCACACTTTGCGTAGTTCTAATTCAAAAGGAATTTTGTATGCGAAGAAAACATGAACAGAGGGCTTTTTAGATCAATGGAGCACATGATAAGATGCAACATGTGTGAATGTGTAGTTTACGTATTTGGCAGGGCCTGGAGAGGGTATGTGTATGTATTTGAGAGAGGCGCGGATAGAGGGGGTGTGTGTGCGATGAGAGAGAGATAGCACGAGAAATGAGAGAGGTCTAGAGAGATAGAGACGAATACGATATGTCTTGACGAGAGATGGTCTTGAGTGTGTGTATGCAAGGGAGAAGTGGAGAGAGACATGAGCAGAAATAGTGTGTGGGGTGTGTGTGTCTGGTATGCATGTGTGGGTGTGACAAGATATTGAGACCTAGGGGTAGGGGGGTGTGAGGTCTGGTGGGCCGAGGTGAGGCCCCCGGTCGGTTCCATCCTGCGCCACATTGGTCCGCCCGTGACACATTATACGAAGATCCCTAGAGGACTAGTCACACAAGACAAAGAAACCAGAGCCGCGAAGGACTTTGTGTCCACTGACAAAGCCGGCTAGGAATTGTAACCCTAGGCCCCAGGTATGTTTATACAAGCCCGGGGCCTAGTTTGTCGATAGCATAGACAGAATCCCTTGGTATTCACGTAGTGTACTCTGTACACACCCTAGTCACAAATATACATGACCGGGGGTAGGGTATTTCCTGGATCGCAAGGGCCCGAACTAAGGTAAATCCTTGTCTCTTATTACCATGCATCCAACCTAGCTGTAAGGGATATCCTACTGAATGCTCTGCTGGAATCATGTTCGTCAACTAGTAAGAGACGTGGAGATCGACAATGCGTGCAAGATAGGCCTAAGCGTCCGGGAGACACGTAGGCAGGTATATGTATAGAGAAAAGGGTCGATGTAGATCGTGCGTGCCTATGCGTGTGAAAGAGTTCTTGTGACAGAGACTAGTGAAAGGAGTCGTAGATAGTTGTGAGATAGAGGGAGGGAGGGTGATATATATAGACAGCGTGTGTGCGAGAGACACCTCAGGAGAGAGTGTGAGGGTGTGCGAGGGAGAAGGCCGATGGATATACAACGTGTGCGTGTATGTGTGAGAGAGAAAGATAACACGTGTGTGAGGAGGGTACGCGTAAAAGACTGATGTACACATCAATTTAAAATATAAAATTGTATCCAAATATTTGGATGGGATCATGATATTTGTGATTCGCGTATGGAACAATCATTGGTGTATCAAACATCCATATTCTGTCGAATTTGAGCATGTGTATGGTATTATTCGACATAATTGATCCATAGAGTCAGTAATTTGAAATCCAGGCAATGCACGGCTTTAGCAATTCAAATATAAATGTGATTATATTTTATGTTGTGTGTGTAAAGCACATTATACATACAAAAGATACATAGTGAACATTCTAAAAAGCTAGCTAGGAACTAGCATACGTTTGAAATCAATGTAAGGTGGTTTCAAATATTTGAATTCAACATGAAGTGCATTCAATTATTTGAATTCGAGATCATGGCATTTGTAAATCATACCTAAATTAAGGGTGCATCAATCTTTGCTTTGCTTTTGTACATAATAACATATAGTCGTGTACAAAATACATTCAAATTTACCACCTCCATTCCAAAATAATAGTAGTTATAGGATTTTCAAGAGTCAAAATTTCAAAAGAAGCGCATAATTTAATGAGGTTTTCAATCATACAAGGTCAAATTTAACGAGGTCTATTAAGGTCAATCCTAATAGTTCAAGAGTATTGTAAACGTGAATGCTTCTCGTTCAAAATTTTGAACGAAATGCTAAAAGAGCCTCTCCTCGCCCGAAACCGCGCGAGACCAATGTTTGGTAGAAGGAAATTACCGTCCTAACTCTGACCCGTGAAGCCTATCGGCCCGACGTCCAGAAGTCTAAACCGGGGTAGGTTTGTAACTTCACCGAGACGCCACACAACCGCCTCCGAAAAACATTCATATACCGCGGGCGCCTAAACGCTGATGCGCTCGGCCGAAATCACTCCCGCCCACTATTTTGGACACGTGAGATTACCGTCCTACCCCCGACCCATAGCATGTCCGAAATTTTCGATGGGGGCAAAGTTTGTAACTTTCCCCAAATTTCAAACAAGCGCGTCCTGGAAACATGGTTCCCCCTTAGCTTCCCCCCTCCCCCGTCCGATTCCCCATTCATACTTCGTGGGCGCCAAAACTCCCTCTCCACCAGCCGCGAAACCCCAGCCTCCTCCGTCCGCCACCCCATCGCACCGATCCACCACCACCCTCCATCACGCCGGAGCTGATACCCCGAAGTCGTCGTCCACCGCAACCTCAACCGCAGCGCCCTCCAGGACTTAGCAGTTGAAGCCGAGGCAGAGCTGCCTCCACGACGCGGACGTGCGTCGTACCCGAGCCACTTCAACCCCTCCATCCTGCGCCTCACCGCTGCTGCTCCAAGGTCGCAACCATCCACCGCACCAGAGCTGTTCCCGCTACGCCGTCGTTCGCCGCCTCGGATCTGCTTCTCCGCCGCCGACAGAGGGCCACCGCACCACACTCAACAACTTGGCCATGGGTGCGTCCAAGGCTCCACCATCCTCCACAACATCTGATTTCCAGTGAACCACAAGAAGATCGTCGAATAATCATAAGGAGGACACAGCATGGCAAGCAGATATTGGTACTCCTCTTCCCTTATTCTTGCAAATCTTACATGTCTTCTCGCACGGTATTCATCCCACGAAGGAAACTAGTTGACCACTTCTTACTGCACATTCTTCCTGATACTAGATGTTCCAAGTAACTCGCGATGCACAAGGTTTCCCCTCATTTACTATTTCACTTTAGCTAGAGGTCCGTTGCCTGCCTGGATTTCAATTCAGTGTCAGTTGATTCCCAATTAAAGGAAGCACCACCCGCGGAGGCGCGCGGAGCACCTAGTCCGCCTGTTCGCTGGGGAATCAGTGCCTCAGTGTCTATCTTAGAGGTGTGTGTGGCGCAGGAGCTGCTGGCGCCCAATCTGGAGGTTCGCCGGGCTTAAAGGGATGGCCAGGGGGGGCTGCCAAGCACGGCGGTGGGATGAGGTCGAGGGGAGGGCGGGGCGGCGGAGGCAGGGGTCTGGGTCGCTGGTCGCTGGTGATTCGAGGAAGATCATCAACAGTGACTGGCGGGAGGTAGATGAAGGCCATCTACCCGTTCCTTGTAGATCAGACGGTGCAAAAAAAATCGACTGACCTATTTGTTTTTAGTCGATTGTTATTTTCATAGGATCACATGTGGTGGTTTGCTGGAGGATTACCTGCACTTCCCAGCCATCCCTTTGCTCATGTTTCAAAAGCCTAGAATCTAATTTCGTGTGCCATGCATGTTGTAGAGCTATCATATGTCTACCGACATTTGTTTTTGACCCACCAGCTATCTGATACTTTTACACTGCACTACTTGTGCAATAACTACACCCATACTCTCTCACTATTGTTTTATTACACATGGGTATTTCGGAATCTCAACCACAGTATTCTAAAAAGAAAACACAGCTGTTGCTCCAGTCTGCATCGAGGATTGGAAAGGCGCGGTTTGACGCTCTAAAGAAGAGTGTAGTGTCATTCGATGAAGACTGACAACGTAGCTCTATAGTTGATGACCCCATTCGCCATACACCAGCATCGCATGTGCTTGCTTTAACTTCATGGTGTCATATGTGGTTGCATGTTGCATATGGTGTCTACCTTGTATATTGCTTCTAAATTGGTTAAATTGCTTCTGCTTAGCCATATATTGTGAATATGACATGCCTTCCTGTTTATGGTACATACTGCATATGTCTATTAACCATGTTCTTACATCAAACTAATGTTCTTGTGTATCCCTCATCAATCACTTATGATGAGACAGTCAGACAGGTGGGTTAGTGTGAGACGCGCTACTCTTTTAAAGAGTGCAGTGTCATCCTCCCCACATGATTCTCAACAAACAGCAAGGCTAGATGAAGATAGTCAACGTAGCTCTGTAGTTGGTGACCGCATTTCCCCTACACCACCATCGCAGGTGCTTGCTCTAACTTGGTAGTGTGATATGTGGTTGCATGTTGCATATGGTGTCTAGCTTGTAATTCTTCTAATTTGGTTAAATTGCATCTACTATTCTACTTAGTTTACACATTATACCTATTAATGTGACATGCCTTCCTGTTTTTGGTACATAATACATCTGTCTATTAACCATGTCCTTACATAAAACTACTGTTCTTGTGTATCCCGTATCAATCACTTATGACGAGACACCTTTAGTATATGCCGCTTGATATTTGTTGCAACTTGCATATGATTTATAGCATGCACCGCGTCTAATTTGTTGAAACGCCATTTATTATGAGATGCTTTTAACTTGGCAGAGTCATATTGGTTGCATCTTTCATGTGGTGTCTACCATGCATTGCTTCTAATTTGTTGAAATGGCTTCTACTTAGTTTACACAAATAGGTGTGAATATACCATGCCATCCTGTTTTTCATACATATTCCATCCTCGTATCATGTGTTTGCCTTACATCCAAGTAGTGTTCGTCAGTATCATGCATGAATGAGTTCTGAAGAGTGATTTTTATTCCTTTTTCTTGTCGTTTGACTTGACAATGCAAAATCAATAAAGCGGAAGGAAATTAGCAAGGCAGTGGATGATGGTGCTCCTTCCGACCAACTGAAATGGAGGGTCTCTATAGATTCTACTCCGCCATCCTCCAAACAAGATTTGCAAGACAACACATGCATAGACAGTCAAGGTAGTTGTGTTGATGATGAGCACATCTCCCCTACCCAACCATCACAGGTGCTCGCTGTAACTTGGCATTGTTATATGTGGTTGCATGTTACGTATGATGTCTAGCTTGTATTTGCTTCTAATTTTGTTGAATTGCATCTGCTTAGTTTACACATTATACTTGTGAATAAGACACGTGTTCCTGTTTCTAGAACATACAATATATGTCTATCACGCCATGTTCTTACATCAAAGTACTACTGTTGTGTAACCTGCAACAATCACTTATCATAAGCCACATTTAACTTGGGAGTGTGATATAGGTTGCATCTTGCATTGTTTTCTAGCTTGTACTGCTTCTAATTTGTTGAAATGGCACTTATGACGAGACAGTTTTAACTCGGTAGAGTGACATTCGTTGCATCTTTCATACGGTGTCTAGCTTTCATTGCTTGTAATTTGTTGAAATGCCTGCTGCTTAGTTTACACATCATAGGTGTGAATATGCAATGCTGTCCTTTTTTCTTACATATTCAATCCTCCTATCATGCGGTCGCCTTACATGAAAGTATTGTTCGTCAGCATCATGCATCAATGAGTTCTGAAAAGCGAATTTTATTCATTTTTCTTGTGGGTTTGACTTGACAAGGCAAAAAAAATAAGAGAGAGGAAGAAAAAAAGTAAGGCAGGGGCTGATGGCGGTCATCTGGCACCACCAGTAAGGAGGCGCTGTAGAGATTCTGCTACTACTGCTAGTGCAGTAGAAGTTCCAAGTAAATATGATGTGCCCAACAACCCTACTCCAGCATCCCAGGTGCTTTCTCTAGCTTGGCAGTGTGATATTTGCTTGCATGTTGCATATGGTGTCTAGCTTGTATTGCTTCTAATTTGATTAAATTGCATCTACTTAGTTTACACATTATACATGTTAACATGGCATGTCTTCCTTTTTTTTGCATATACTACATCTGTCTATTACATGTTCTAACATCAAAGTACTGTTCGTGTCTATCCTGCATCAATTACTTATGACGAAACACCTTTAACTTGGTAGTGTGATATTGTTTGGATCTTGCATATGATTTATTGCTTGTACTGCTTGACATTTGTTTAAATGCCACTTATGATGAGACACTATTAACTTGGCAGAGTGATATTTGTAACATCTTTCATATGGCGTCTAGTTTCCATTGCATTGCTTCTAATTTATTAAAATGCCTTCTGCTCAGTTTACGCATCATAGGTCTGATTATCTCATGCCGTCCTGTTTTTCGTACATATTACATCCTCCTATCATGCGGTTGTCTAACATCAAAGTTCAGTTCGTTTGAATCACACATCAATTAGTTCTGAAGAACTAAATTTTTATTCCTTTTTTCATGGGTTTGACTTGACATGGAAAAAAGAGAGGAAAGTACACAGAATGGTAGGGGATGGTGTTACTACTCGGGAGGCACGAAAACGGAAGCGGAACAGCTCTGCAGATTCTGCTAGTACTGATAGTGCAAGAGAAGGTCGAAGTCCACTGGATAAATGTACAAACACAGTATCCCCTGCTACACCACCTACAAAATGTACCAAAGACAAACGAACCAAACAAGCCACGACAGCCCTAGTGGTTGCAGCACCTTCCTCCATAGTACCAACATGTGTAGGACTTACTCGTTCGTCAACTCTGCTAGCGGCAAGTTCCCAAGCTCCTTTGCCACCTGACACTACTTCTGAAGCACTCTTGGCACAAGAGGACTTGGTAAGATCAGATGAACCTTGTGAGCTTCAACACCAAGATGGTAGTTGATCGAGTCAAGTTACAGTTGCATGCTTCTTTATATGTAGTCTCACAGTTTGATGTACACTAACACTTCCCATGTTCGTTGTTGAACTAGCACCTAGGCGCAAGAGAAACAGACATCAGGGATAATGCTCGACAGGTTAACTAAATCTAAAGGAGGAAGAATGGAGATACATTTTGAGTCAGGTTTAAAAAGGCCACGTGATTCT
This sequence comes from Elymus sibiricus, assembly GCA_039707655.1. Taxonomy (NCBI): domain Eukaryota; kingdom Viridiplantae; phylum Streptophyta; class Magnoliopsida; order Poales; family Poaceae; genus Elymus; species Elymus sibiricus. The sequence goes on from CM077674.1 coordinate 312,250,546, forward strand.
ATAGAGTCAGCCAAGTTAGTATCAGAGGCAGCTGTTGCTGTTAGGTGTCATGCACGTATCCTCCCAACATGGATTCAGTACAGGAATGATAAAGACGAAATCCAATTTAACACCTTCCTCGACCATTTATCTGTAAGTATGGTTACTTATGGAACTTAGTAATATCGTCATGCTCTGTCCCATACTTTCTAGGTTGCTGGTAATGAGACTCCTATAATTTTGAACAGATGAGGTTCAAGTTGGATCAGCAAGATGATGCAACCAGACAAGCATGCACTCATGTTTTCAAGTCTGCTCTGCGACAATATAGGTATAATCTGAGGAAAACTCACTTTGAAGGCAAGGCTAACAATGAACTTGCCCAAACATCTCTAGTGGAAAATATAACGGATGAAGACTGGACAGCCCTTGTTAAACACTGGTCTGATCCAAAGTATCAAGTATGTTATATAGATGTGATCAGATCACATGTTGAACTCCTATTTACGCATGTCCCTCACAAATCTATCTTCTTCTAGGTGAACTGTTCAAAGAACAAGGCCAACCATACGAAAGTGAAATTCCAACAGACGACAGGATCTTGTAGCTATATTGCACACTGCGAGGCTCTGGTAACTAGCTGCTGTTTCACTCTTTTGGCTGTGCCATACTATTAGATCTATATTGACTTGTTCCAAATGCAGAGGAAAGCCCGCAAGGACCAAAAAGAACCTGAACCAAATGCGGTGGAAATCTTCAAGGACTGTCACACCAGCAAGACGAAGGGCATGACTACACCAGTCAAAGCCACTATAGTAAGTCCTTAATCCTCAGGCCCTTTGAACTACTGGTTACTCTGACTTGTGGTGCATTGAACTGCATGGTTTGCAGTCAATGTCTATTAGTCTTTTCAATTTTATACACAGTTGTCTGAACGTATCATTGCACTTTACAAGGTTTAAAAGAGAGGAACGATGTTCCTTTGCTCTTGATCTGTAATCTAGTTTCGTGCTGCACACAATGTTACAATTGCCTGTTTGTCTGATCTTAGTAGTTTTGTGATATGAATGATGTCATACTATGCTCACCATATTATAAACTTTGTCTCTTTATCTTAGCTGTTAATACAATGTGAAGAAATAGACAATACATTAGCCATGGTATATGGTCATATGTTTGGAACCTGGTTTTATTATGTACTTTGCAGTAAAATACAACTAATATTTTACATGGGTTCACCAAAATAAGTTCTGTATATAAACCAAAGCTATTCTATTTGGTTTTGCTGCCTCATTAATAGCTTCTGTTCTGGTACTACTAATGTACAAACTCAACTTTTCAGCAAGCTATGGAACAAATGGTGGAACCGCAGCAACCTCCTGAAGGTGATGAGGCAACCATAACCACAATGTCACCTCTTGCTGCAGTGGGTCAGTATCTCTCCACTAACAGTGCCAAAAGCACCTTCCTGCGTAATACTGCGTTGGTTGTTAAGGCAACCTTGTCCAAACTGCCTCATGAACAAGATCTGCAAGCTCGACAGAATGATATATCTGCGCTCCAGACACAAGTCCAATCCCTAACAGAGACCCTTTATGAAACAAGAACAGCCATTGTTCGATGTCGTCAAGATATGCATGGTTTTGAAACCAGACTATCAGACATTTGCTATGTTGTTCAGGAGCCTAGGAGAAATGACAGCGAAGTTTATGGTGCTCCATCAGACACTACAGCATAAAAACGTACTAGTCAGGTCAAATCATCCGAGCTTCTGAACTTCTGATGGTGCATTTACTTTTATGCCAACCCTCCTTTTGTTATATGGCTGTAATTTGTTTTGTTGTGTTACAAAATTTGTTCTTAACAGGCAGCGACCGGCTGAAGAAAACAGCAAGTGATTTTTGTATAGTGTAGGGTGTTCCCTATATTTGCACGGGTGGCGAACTTTGATGCCCAGTGGATGTAATGTGTGCAATCGCCGTAATAGCCTAGCGTTAGTTGCTTGCTTATATATTTCCTCGTAGTCATCTTTTTCTTCGGTTTGTTAGTGGCGGCAATAACCATGGGCCACATACGGCCCGTGGTAACCATGGGCCTGCTACCTGCTGTAGTGCCCAAGGGCCATCTACGGGTCGTAGGATCCGTGGGCCAAAAGCGGACCGCATTATGGGCCGTAAACGGGCCATCGTGGGAATGGTCCGTTTAAGGGCCCGTAGCATAATGGGCCGTTAACAGGCCGAAAGTCATCACAGGCTTAATTCTATCGACAGTCATAACGGGGTCGTTAATGGGCCGGAATACATGACGGGCTGAAAATGGCCCAATGGGTTAACGGACCACAAACGGGCCGATTATAACCACGGGCTGAATCTGGCTCATTAGCATAATAGGCCAGTAACGGACCGTAAGTAATCGAGGGCCGGAAATGAGCCCAAGATTTTATGGGCCCTTAGAAGGCCGAAAGAAAACACGGGCTGGAAACGGCCCAGCTGAATCATGGGCCTTTAATGGGCTCAAAGCCGTTTACTTTTCATGATGGGCCAGAATCACCACGGGCCGTCAATGGGCCTAGAGAAACAAAAGGCCTAATATGGGCCGAAAGACGTCACGGGCCATAGATGGGCTGAAAGTGACAACGGGCTGGAATCATAAGGCACGGCCCACATGGCGCTATTGGGCCGAATTTTGAAAGGCCATAACGGGCCGTGAGTACCCGGGCCGTAAATGGGCTGTATGCAAACAGGCCATTAACAGGCTTTCCTTGGGCCGGCCCGCTTACTTTTGACCAAGTCAAACGGGCCGACCTTTTTAACGTAAATGGGCCACTATTGGGTCGTGCCACGTGTCGACGTATCATAGGTGTCTCGCGTCCAATGAATGGATGACATCTGTCCCAACGCCGAGCTGACACGTGGTTCCGTCGGCGAATGAGAAATTTACACGTGGAAAATTGTCATTGGTCAGGGCTGCTAACGGGTTATCGGATCCAAACCGGAACCCGATAGCTTAACGGTGACCCGTTACGGTGAATGCCACGTGTCATTTACCCTTGACGAAAACACTTCCATGACGCGACATTTATCGTCATGGAAGTGGACACTTCCGTGATGATAATTTCAGTATTGTCATGGAACACTTCTACGACAGCACATGTATGACTATCTTGATTCTGTCATAAAATTGTCACGGATGTACATGCATGACAGAAAACTTGACCTACTTTGACAAAGACGTATCATCACGGAAGTGTTTTTTTAGTGTAAGTGCATATGATCCAAGTACGGAAAGTATGTTAGCGTATGCATGTCCCTCATTGCATATGATAAGTATCTATCGTGTTATATTCAATTGCCTATGGACAATATTTCTCATTGTTCTACAAAAGATTTCTACTAAACAACTAACTTTTATTATCTCGCAAAGTAATCCTAGTTTTGATTCCCACTAAGTACTTCTAGTTTTATTCTTGCAAACTTATCCTCCTACACCTACAAAGTAGTTTTATTCTTGTTCTAGGTAAAGCGAACGTTAAGTGTGCGTAGAGTTGTATCGATGGTCGATAGAACTTGAGAGAATATTAAGTCTACCTTTAGCTCCTCGTTGGGTTTGACACTCTTACTTATCGAAAAAGGCTACAATTGATCCCCTATACTTGTGGGTTATCAAGGGCTAATAAACTTTCATAATAAGTATTTGAGTTCTTTATGACTAATGTGAGTTTGTTGACTATAAGCACTCCTACCAATCCATATTTTGCTAGCCTCTTCGATACCGTGCATTGCCCGTTCTTCTTTTTTGAACCTTGAAAATAGCAGGAGAGTCTCCTACTGTTATTTACTACTCGAAATAAAGGAACTGTATAGGATATTTAATAGGCCGTGGGGCAAGTAAAAAGAAAGCAACTATAATCTACAGAGATAGGTTTGGGATGAAGCTATCAAGAAAAGAGACCAATTCAGGTTTAACTCTGAATTTGAGAATCTCCAAGTCAGCTTTGAGTGCTCTTTTCCAATCATGCAGGGATGCAACAATCTTGTCGAAGTATCATCTGTTCCTAAGTTTCCAAATGTTCCAGGTGGCCAGGACTTTGATTTCATCGAACAAAGGGTGGGGACATGAAGACTTCACTGCATCAAACATCTCCTGAAGCTCCAAGGTGGTATCTGATACGTCTCCGACATATCTATAACTTTTGACTGTTTCATGCTATTATATTATCAATCTTTATGCTCTACATGCAATTTTATATCATTTTTGGGAACTAACCTATTAACCTAGTGCATAGCGCCAGTTGTTGTTTTCTGCATGTTTTTAGTTTTACAGAAACTCCCTACCAAACGAAGTCCAAACGCGACAAAACTTTTTGATGATTTTTTTCTGGACCAGGAGGGACCCTAGAAGCTTCGGGGAGGACCAAAAGCCAGACAAGTGGACGGAAAGGCATCAGGGCGTGCCCAGGGGGGTAGGCGCGCCCTGATGTCTTATGGGCCCCTCATGGCTCTATCTGACCTAATTCCAGCGCTATAAGTTCCCAAATATTCCAAAAACCCCAGAGCGAGACCCGAAACAATTATTCCGCCGCCGCAAGCCTCTGTTCTTCCGCGATCCCATCTGGAGGCCTCTGCCGGTACTCTGCCGGAGGGGGAATCGATCACGGAGGGCCTCTTCATCAACCTTGCTGCCTCTCCGATGATGTGTGAGTAGTTCCCCACAGGCCCTAAGGGTCCATAGCAGTAGCTAGATGGCTCTCTCTCTCTCTCTCTCTCTATTTGATCTTCAATACAATGTTCTCTTCGGAGATCGATTCGATGTAATCTTTTGCGATGCGTTTGTTCGGATCTGATGAATTGTGGGTTTATGATCAAATTGTTCATTGAAAGTAATTGAGTTATTTCTGAACTTTATTATGTGTGATTGTTATAGCTATGTAATGCTTTCCTATCTATGAGTTTACTTTGGCCAAGTTGATGAGTAGATCTTCAGTGGAAGTGGTGCATAGTAGTAGGTTCAATCTTGCGGTGTCCTCACCTCATGACAGAAGGGGTGGCGAGGCACGTATTTGTATTGTTGCTACTAAGGGTAAAACAACGGGGTTTAATCATATTGATTGGTTTTATTATGTCTACATTATGTCATCATGCTTTAAGCATTACTCTGTTTGTTATGAACTTAATACCTTAAGATGCATGCAGGATAGCGATTGAGGAGTGGAGTTATAGTAGTAGATGTAGGTGGATGTCGGTCTACTTGTCACAGACATAATGCAAGTTGGATAGGGGTTCATCATCCATCCAAATATCTTTCCAAAGAAGAATTGTGTCGCCAGATCTATGAATGCAAGTTGTAATCCCTCTGTATATGTCCACCAACAAGAACACATCTCGCCACCAAAACGAGCCACACACATTCATCGCCTGTGAAGGGCTTGTGGTATATGATACATCCAATTTGCCTCATGATTTCCTACTGTTATTTATAATGTATTTGATCATTATTTAACTTTATGATGCAACACTTATGCCTTTTCTCTCTTAATTTGCAAGATTTATATGAAGAGGGAGAATACCGGCAGCTGGAATTCTGGACCTGGAATAGCTACAACAGAGATACCTATCTTACAGAGCTCCAATTGACTTGAAATTTCACGAAGATTTTTTTATTGAATATATAAAAAATACTGGAGAAAAGAGATACTGGAGCGGACCCACCAGTTGCCCACAAGGCAACAGGGCGTGCCCAGGGGTGATGCCTTGTAGGGCCCCTGGCTGGCCTCTAGCCCCCTTCTTTTGCTATATAAGGTCATTTGCCCTAAAAATTAAAGAGAAGACTTTCGGGACGAAGCGCCGCCGTCTCGAGGCGGAACCTGGGCAGGAGCTATTTTGCTCTCCAGCGGAGCGATTCCGCCGGGGATACTTCCCTCCGAGAGGGGGAAATCGAAGCCATCGACATCACCAACGATCCTCTCATCATGGGAGGACCAATCTTCACCAGCACCATCTCATCTCAAACCCTAGTTCATCTCTTGTATTCAATCTTTGTCTCAAAACCTCAGGTTGGTACATGTGGGTTGCTAGTAGTGTTGATTACATCTTGTAGTTGATGCTAGTTGGTTTATTTGGTGGAAGATTATATGTTCAGATCCTTAATGCTATTCAATACCCCTGTGATCCTGAACATGACTATGATTTGTGAGTAGTTACTTTTGTTCTTGAGGACATGGGAGAAGTCTTGTCATAAGTAATCATGTGAATTTGGCATTCGTTCGATATTTTGATGATATGTATGTTGTTACTTCCTTTAGTGGTGTCATGTGAACGTCGACTACATGACACTTCACCATCTTCGGGCCTAAGTGAAGGCATTGTGGAGTAGTAATTAGATGATGGGTTGCTAGAGTGACAGAAGCTTAAACCCTAGTTTATGCGCTATTCTGTAAGGGGCTGATTTGGATCCATATATTTCATGCTATGGTTAGATTTATCCTAATTCTTCTTTCGTAGTGACGGATGCTTGTGAGAGGGGGTAATCATAAGTGGGAGGCTTGTTCAAGTAAGAACAGCACCCAAGCACCGGTCCACCCACATATCAAATTATCAAAGTAGCGAACACGAATCAAACAAACATGATGAAAGTGACTAGATGAAATTCCCATGTGTCCTCGAGAACGCTTTGCTTATAATACGATTTTGTTCCGGCTTGTCCTTTGCTATAAAAAGGATTGGGCCACCTTGCTGCACCTTTGTTACCTTTATTACTTGTTACTTGTTATGAATTGCCTTACTATCAAACTATCTGTTACCGATAATTTCAGTGCTTGTAGAGAATACCTTGCTGAAAACCGCTTGTCATTTCCTTCTGCTCCTCGTTGGGTTCGACACTCTTACTTATCGAAAGGACTACGATTGATCCCCTATACTTGTGGGTCATCAAGACTCTTTTCTGGCGCTATTGCCGGGGAGTGAAGCACCTTTGGTGAGTGGAATTTTGTAAGGAAACATTTATATTACGTGCTGAAATTTACTGTCACTTGTCACTATGGAAATTAATCCTTTGAGGGGCTTGTTCGGGGTATCTTCACCTCGACCGGAAGCATTGAGAGTTGCTCCTCAACCTACTGAACCTACTAAAAATATTTATTATGAAATTCCTTCGGGTATGATAGAGAAACTGCTAGCTAATCCTTATGCAGGAGATGGAACGGTGCATCCTGATGTGCACTTGATATATGTGGATGAAATTTGTGGATTGTTTAAGCTTGCAGGTTTATCCGGAGATGGAGTTAAGAAGAAGGTATTCCCTTTATCTTTGGAGTGAAAGGCATTGACATGGTATAGGCTATGTGATGATACTGAAACATGGGATTGGAACCGGTTGAAGCTGGAATTTCACCAGAAATTTTATCCTATGCATTTGGTTCATCGTGATTGGAATTATATATATAATTTTTGGCCTCGTGAAGGAGAAAGTATCACTCAAGCTCGGGGGAGGCTTAAGTATATGTTGCACACATGCCCCAATCATGAGCTCTCCAGAGAAATAATTATTCAAAACTTTTATGCTCGGCTTTCTCATAATGATCAATCCATGCTCGATACTTCTTCTGCCGGTTCCTTTATGAAGAGAACTATTGAATTCAGATGGGATCTTTTGGAAAGAATTAAATGTAACTCTGAAGATTGGGAAATCAACAAAGGTAAAGTGTCAGGTATAAATCTTGAGTTTGATTGTGTTAAATCTTTTATGGAAACTGATGTTTTTCATAAGTTTAGTACTAAATATGGACTTGACTCTGAGATAGTAGCTACCTTTTGTGAATCTTTTGCTGCTCATGTTGATCTCCCTAAGGAGAAATGGTTTAAATATCATCCACCCATTGAATTAAATGAAGAACCTGTTAGTGTTAAAGAAGAAACAATTGTTTACAATGTTGATTCAGTTGTGCCTACTGCTTATATTGAGAAACCTCCTTTCCCTGTTAGGATTAAGGAACATGCTAAAACTTCAACCGTGGTCAACAAATGTAATATAAGAACACCTAGACATTCTGATCAAATTAAAGTCTAACCTAATATTGCAATGGTTAAAGATCTTTTGGTTGATGATATTGATGGGAATGTTATATACTTTTGTGATGAGGCTGCTAGAATTGGTAAACCTGTTAGAAATGAACGAGATATGTTAGACAAGAACAAGCCCGTAGTTGGCATGCCTGTTGTTTCTGTTAAGATTAGAGATCATTGCTATCATGGTTTGTGTGATATGGGAGCTAGTGTGAGTGCTATTCCGTTTTCTTTATATCAAGAAGTAATGCATGATATTGCACCTGTTGAGATTGAAGATATTGATGTTACTATTAAGCTTGTGAACAGAGATACTATTACACCACTTGGGATTGTTAGAGATGTTGAAGTCTTGTGTGGTAAAATCAAATACCCTACTGATTTCTTAGTACTTGGTTCACAACAAGATAATTTTTGTCCCATTATATTTGGCAGACCCTTCTTGAATACCGTTAATGCTAAAATTGATTGTGTTAAAGAGAAAGTTAGAGTTAAGTTTGGTGATATATCTCATGAATTTAATTTCTCTAAGTTTCGTAGACAACTTCATGATAAAGAATTACCCAATAAAGATGAAATTATAGGTCTTGCTTCTATTGCCGTGCCTCCTACTGATCCTTTAGAAGTATATTTGCTAGACCATGAAAATGATATGCATATGAATGAAAGAAATGAAATAGATGAGTTGTTCTTCAAGCAAGCACCTATCCTTAAACATAATTTGCCTGTTGAAACTTTGGGAGACCCTCTTCCACCGAAGAGTGATACTGTGTTTGAATTAAAGCAATTACCCGATACGCTTAAATATGCTTATCTTGATGAAAAGAAGATATATCCTGTCATTATTAGTGCTAACCTTTCAGAGCATGAAGAAAAGAGATTACTTAAAACTCTGAAGAAACATCGTGTTGCTATTGGATATACTCTCGATGATCTTAAGGGCATTAGTCCCACTCTATGTCGGCATAAAATTCATATGGAGCCAGACGCTAAACCCATTGTTGATCATCAAAGAAGGTTGAATCCTAAAATGAAGGATGTGGTAAGAACTGAAATATTAAAGCTTCTTGAGGCAGGTATAACTTATCCCATAGCTGATAGTAGATGGGTAAGTCTGGTTCATTGCGTTCCTAAGAAAGGAGGTATTACCGTTGTTCCTAATGATAAAAATGAACTTATTCCACAAAGAATTGTAACCGGTTATAGGATGGTAATTGATTTCAGGAAATTAAATAAATCTACTAGGAAAGATCATTACCCCTTGCCTTTTATTGATCAAATGTTAGAAAGATTATTTAAGCACACACACTTTTGCTTCCTAGATGGTTATTCTGGTTTCTCTCAAATACCTGTATCACCAGAAGATCAAGAGAAAACCACATTTACTTGTCCTTTTGGAACTTATGCTTACCGTCGTATGCCTTTTGGTTTATGTAATGCACGTGCTACCTTTCAAAGATGTATGACTGCTATATTCTCTAACTTTTCTGAAAAGATTGTTGAGGTTTTCATGGATGATTTTTCCGTTTACGGAACTTATTTTGATGATTGCTTGAGCAACCTTGATCGAGTTTTGCAGAGGTGTGAAGAAACTAATCTTGTCTTGAATTGGGAGAAGTGCCACTTTATGGTGAATGAAGGTATAGTCCTTAAGCATAAAATTTCTGAAAGAGGTATTGAAGTTGATAAAGCTAAAGTGGATGCAATTGAGAAAATGCCATGCCCTAAAGATATCAAAGGTATAAGAAGTTTCCTCGGTCATGCTGATTTCTATAGAAGGTTTATAAAAGACTTCTCTAAAATTTCTAGGCCTCTTACTAATCTTTTGCAAAAAGATGTCCCATTTGTTTTTTATGATGATTGTGTAGAAGCCTTTGAAATACTTAAGAAAGCCTTAATTTTTGCACCTATTGTTCAACCACCTGATTGGAACCTACCCTTTGAAATTATGTGTGATGCTAGTGATTATTTTGTTGGTGCTGTTCTAGGCCAAAGAGTTGATAAGAAATTGAATGTTATTCATTATGCTAGTAAAACTGTAGACAGTGCTCAAAGAAATTATGCTACTACTGAGAAAGAATTTTTAGCAGTTGTGTTTGCATGTGATAAATTCAGATCTTACATTGTTGATTCTAAAGTAACTATTCACACCGATCATGCTGCTATTAAATACCTTATGAAAAAGAAAGATGATAAACCTAGACTTATTAGGTGGGTTCTGTTGCTACAAGAGTTTGATTTGCATATTATTGATAGAAAGGGAGCTGAGAATCCCGTAGCTGATAATTTGTCTAGAATGGAAAATATTCTTGATGACCCACTTCCTATTAATGATGATTTCCCTGATGAACAATTAGCTGTGATAAATGCTTCTCGTAACACTCCTTGGTATGCAAACTATGCTAATTACATTGTTGCTAAATATATACCACCTAGTTTCACATACCAACAAAAGAAAAAGTTCTTCTTTGATTTAAGGCATTACTTTTGGGATGACCCACATTTATATAAGGAAGGAGTAGATGGTATTATTATATGTTGTGTACCTGAGCATGAACAGGAACAAATCCTACGGAAGTGTCACTCCGAGGCATATGGAGGACACCATGCGGGAGACAGAACTGCACATAAGGTATTACAATCTGGTTTTTATTGGCCTACTCTCTTCAAAGATGCACGTAAGTTTGTCCTTTCTTGTGATGAATGTCAAAGAATTGGTAATATTGGTAGACGTCAGGAAATGCCTATGAATTATTCACTTGTTATTGAACCATTTGATGTTTGGGGTTTTGATTATATGGGACCTTTTCCTAAATCCAATGGGTATACTCATATTTTAGTTGTTGTTGATTACGTTACTAAGTGGGTAGAAGCTATTCCAACTAGTAGTGTTGATCATAACACTTCTATTAAAATGCTTAAAGAAGTTATATTTCCGAGGTTTGGAGTCCCTAGATATTTGATGACTGATGGTGGATCACAGTTTATTCATGGTGCTTTCCGTAAATTGCTTGCTAAATATGATGTTAATCATAGAATTGCATCTCCTTATCATCCTCAGTCTAGTAGTCAAGTTGAATTACTTAATAGAGAAATAAAATTAATTTTGCAAAAGACCGTTAATAGATCTAGAAAGAATTGGTCTAAGAAACTTGATGATGCACTTTGGGCTTACAGAACTGCTTATAAAAATCCTATGGGTATGTCTCCATATAAAATGGTCTATGGAAAAGCATGTCATTTACCTCTTGAACTAGAACATAAAGCATATTGGGCAATTAAAGAACTTAACTATGATTTTAAACTTGCCGGTGAAAAGAGGTTATTTGATATTAGCTCTCTAGATGAATGGAGAACCCAAGCTTATGAAAATGCCAAGTTGTTTAAAGAAAAAGTTAAAAGATGGCATGATTAGAGAATTCAAAAATGGGAATTCAAAGTAGGTGATCATGTTCTATTATATAATTCTCGTTTAAGATTTTTTGCAGGAAAACTTCTCTCTAAATGGGAAGGACCATATATCATCGAAGAAATTTATCGCTCCGGAGCCATCAAAATAAACAACTCCGAAGGCAATAATCCGAGAGTGGTTAATGGGCAAAGAATTAAACATTATATCTCAGGTACGCCCATTAATGTTGAAACTAATATTATTCAAACAATGACACCGGAGTAACACATCAAAGAGTCCTACCGGAACGCTCCAGAACCCTGAAAAGGGGTAGGAATGTGATACGATAAGTAAAACGACTCCAAAAATTCCATAAAAATTATTTCTGTCCATTTTGGAATATTAGAAAAAATACAAAAATAAGAAACAGCCAAGGGGACCCACGAGTCACTCACAAGGCAACATGGCACGTCGTGATGCCTTGTGGGCCCCTCGTGTGCCCTCCCGACTCCGTTTTCCTCTCGTATGCTTGTTTTGCAAGATAAAAATTCTTTATATACTCCCGGGTGTTTTGACCACTGCATCGCAAGTTTTCCCTCTGTTCTTGTTTTGGGCTGTTTTTCTGACAGATCTAGATCACCATGGCGTCTCCAAGCTCGTCCAAGGACAAGTTCTACGAGAAGGTCATCAACCCGTACCTACCGGAGGTGATGAAGCACCCTCAAGCCATCGAGATGCGTGAGGGGGTGCTCCACATCTGAGACGTTCAAGGACCTAAGAAGACCAGGAGCGAGAAGGCCAGGCTGGAAGCAGTGGAATAGGAGATCTTCAAGTGCCAAGGGATGGTGGAGCGCGGACTTAGTGCTAACCACTCCATGATCACGGAGTTCATCCGTGAGCACAAGGTGGACGGCAAGAATATTGGGGACGTCATCTTCAAGCTCAATGACCGGATTGATTATCTTCAAGCCCAAATCTATGATCTACAAAATCAAAAATTTGAGTATGAGGCCAAGTTCAAAGGTATGAGTTTAGCTACAAATTTCAGGACTCCGGAAACACGTTCGTCCTTTTATGATGGAGAACCTATGCCTTGGAAGACGGAGGACAAGCCTATCACTTCATCACCACCATCACCGAAGGAGACTTGAGTACATGGTTCTGGGCACCACCCTTGGCTTGTGCTAAGCTTGGGGGAGGTGCCCCGGTATCGTATCACCATCACTTTTATCATCATTATCTATCTTAGTTCGATCCTTAGTTATTTCGTGATTTAGAAGAATAAAGTTTTAGTATGATCTAGTTTCGAGTGCTTGCTTTGTGGTCTATCTATCTATGTAATCGTGTGTGAAAGTTATATAATAAAGAGTAGTTTGAGTTGAGTGTTTTGCTTTTGTTGATCCAATCTTGGAAATAAAATAAAGAGAATAAAAAGTAAGATCATATGCTAATCCCATGGGGAGTGGTGACTTCACATAAAAGAAGTATAATTGATAAAACTTGTTGGAAGTTGACAAACATAGCATTGGTCATTGTTGCAATTCATGAAAAAGTAATAAAGGAAGAGAGGTCTCACATATAAATATACTATCTTGGACATCTTTTATGATTGTGAGCCCCCATTAAATATTCTATGTCAATTAGTCGACGTTGGACAAGGAAGACAACGTAATGAGTTATGTTTGCTTATATTCACATAAAAGTTATATTGTTTTGGATCCTCTAACATGTGGTGCTTGCCCCCTATCTTTTGCTAGCCAAAAATTCTGTACTAAGTAGAGATACTACTTGTGCATCCAAAAACCCTTAAACCCAGTTTCATGTCATGAGAGTCCACTATATCTACCTATGGATTGAATAAGATCCTTCAAGTAAGTTGTCATCGGTGCAAAAGCAATAAAAATTGCTCCTAAATATGTATGAACTTTTATTGTAAGGGAAAATAAGCTTTGTACGATCTTGTGATGGTGGAGAAATAAAAGCGACAGACTGCATAATAAAGGTCGCTATCACAAGGGGCAATATAAAGTGATGTCCCTTTACATTAAGAGTTAGCACATCCAAAAAACAAAAAGCGCATGACAACCTCTGCTTCCCTCTGCGAAGGGCCTATCTCTTACTTTTATGTATTTACTTTCATGCAAGAGTCAATAGTATTCTCCTCTATTCCGTTTTTATTTTCTCTCTTGGCAAGCATCATGTGGTGGGAATAGATCCAGGCATATATATCCAGTTGGATGTAGGTGATCATGAGTTATTATTGTTGACATTACCCTTGAGGTTGGGAGGCGAAATTATAAGCCCCTATCTTTCTATGTGTCTGGCTAAAACTTTTGCTCCATAAGTATGCCGTGAGTGTCAGCAATCATAGAAGACTAAATGATAGTTGAGTATGTGAACTTGCTAAACAAGCTCTTACATAGACTCTTTCTGATAATATGATGAATTGCAATTGCTTCAGTGACTGAGATCATGGTTTGTTAGTTTTCAATACGGTTTATGGTTCATACTTTGACTTGTGAATGAATTGTCACTTTTTCATGAGAAGTTTTATGATGATGTATTACTGTCATAATAATAAAGATCATGATGCCTTCATGTCCGTATTCTATTTTTATCGACACCTCTCTCTCTAAACATGTGCTCATGATTATCGATTTTGGCTTTCGCTTGAGGACAAGTGTGGTCTAAGCTTGGGGGAGTTGATACGTCCAATTTGCATCATAATTTCCTACTGTTATTTATAATGTATTTGATCATTATTTCACTTTATGATACAACTCTTATGCCTTTTCTCTCTTAATTTGCAAGATTTATATGAAGAGAGAGAATACCGACAGCTGGAATTCTGGACCTGGAATAGCTACAGCAGAGATACCTATCTTACAGAGCTCCAATTGACTTGAAATTTCACGAAGATTTTTTATTGAATATATAAAAGATACTAGAGAAAAGAGATACTGGAGGGGACCCACCAGTTGCCCACAAGGCAACAGGGCGCCCCCCTGGGCACGCCCTGATGCCTTGTGGGGCCCCTGGCTGGCCTCTAGCCCCCTTCTTTTGCTATATAAGGTCATTTGCCCTAAAAATTAAAGAGAAGACTTTCGGGACGAAGCGCCGCCGTCTCGAGGCGGAACCTGGGCAGGAGCTATTTTGCTCTCCAGCGGAGCGATTCCGCCGGGGATACTTCCCTCCGAGAGGGGGAAATCGAAGCCATCGACATCACCAACGATCCTCTCATCATGGGAGGACCAATCTTCATCAACATCTTCACCAGCACCATCTCATCTCAAACCCTAGTTCATCTCTTGTATTCAATCTTTGTCTCAAAACCTCAGATTGGTACCTGTGGGTTGCTAGTAGTGTTGATTACATCTTGTAGTTGATGCTAGTTGGTTTATTTGGTGGAAGATTATATGTTCAAATCCTTAATGCTATTCAATACCCCTCTGATCTTGAACATGAATATGATTTGTGAGTAGTTACTTTTGTTCTTGAGGACATGGGAGAAGTCTTGTCATAAGTAATCATGTGAATTTGGCATTCGTTCGATATTTTGATGATATGTATGTTGTTGCTTCCTTTAGTGGTGTCGTGTGAACGTCGACTACATGACACTTCACCATCTTTGGGCCCAAGGGAAGGCATTGTGGAGTAGTAATTAGATGATGGGTTGCTAGAGTGACAGAAGCTTAAACCCTAGTTTATGCACTATTCCGTAAGGGGCTGATTTGGATCCATATGTTTCATGCTATGGTTAGATTTATCCTAATTCTTCTTTCGTAGTTGCGGATGCTTGCGAGAGGAGGTAATCATAAGTGGGAGGCTTGTTCAAGTAAGAACAACACCCAAGCACCGGTCCACCCACGTATCAAATTATCAAAGTAGCGAACGCGAATCAAACAAACATGATGAAAGTGACTAGATGAAATTCCCATATGTCCTCGAGAACGCTTTGCTTGTTATACGAGTTCGTTCCGGCTTGTCCTTTGCTATAAAAAGGATTGGGCCACCTTGCTGCACCTTTGTTACCGTTATTAATTGTTACTTGTTACGAATTGCCTTACTATCAAACTATCTGTTACCGATAATTTCAGTGCTTGCAGAGAATACCTTGCTGAAAACGGCTTGTCATTTCCTTCTACTCCTCGTTGGATTCGACACTCTTACTTATCTAAAGGACTACGATTGATCCCCTATACTTGTGGGTCATCAGTATAGTATTTTTTCGACAACAACATTACCCACGGCATACCTAATTTGTGCATAAACTTATGGATGAACTTCAACAACAAAGCCTGATTCTGTACTTTTAAGTTAATGATGCCCAATCCTCCTTTATTTTTGGGGGACAAACAAGATCCCACGCGGCCAACAAGTGTGTTCGCACATCTCGATCAAGCACTTTCCTCTAGAGGCAATGTCGTTCGGCCCGATCAAAGAGGTCAAACATTTTGTCTGGTAATTTGAGCATACCCAGTGCAAATGACAGCAAGGACAACAAAGCTGAATTGATATACATGACATGCTGCTACTTGTGAGCTGCGTTGGGATTTTCCCCGAAGAGGAAGGGTGAAGCAATATAATAGAGATAAGTATTTCCCTCAGTGAGAACCAAGGTTATCGAACCAATAGGAGAATCATGCAAAGCCTCATGAACAGCACCTGCACACACAAGAGCAAATACCTGCACCCAACGCGGGCAAGAGGGTTGTCAATCCCCTTGAACTCGTTACTTGCAAGGATTGAATCTTGTATAGGCAAAAGTATAAATTGCAAAAAAGAAGTAAATAAAGTGCAACAAGGTATTTTTAGGTTTTTTTCAATATGTTTAAATAGACTCGGGGGCCATAGTTTTCACTAGAGGCTTCTCTCTCGAACACATAGCATACAGTAGGTAGACAAATTACTGTTGGGCAATTGATAGAAAAGCGCATAGTTATGACGTTATTCACGGCAATGATCATGTATATAGGCATCACGTCCGAGACAAGTAGACCGACTCCTGCCTGCATCTACTACTATTACTCCACCAATCGACCGCTATCCAGCATGCATCTATGGTATTAAGTTCATGACAAACAGAGTAACACTTTAAGCAAGATGACATGATGTAGACAAAGTAAACTCAATCAATATGAATAAACCCCATCGTTTTATCCTTAATGGCAACAATACAAATACGTGTCTTGTCCCCTACTTTGTCACTGGTATATAGAGCACCGCAAGATTGAACCCATTACAAAGCACCTCTCCCACTGAAGATAAATCAATCTAGTTGGCCAAACCAAACGGATAGATCGGAGAGAAATACAAAGCTATAACAATCATGCATAATAAAGTTCAAAAAAGACTCAATTACTTTCAATGAGTAATCTGATCATAAACCCACAATTCATCGGATCCCAACAAACACACCGCAAAAGAAGATTACATCGGATAGAACTCCAAAGAGATCGAGGAGAACATCGTATTGAAGATCAAGGAGAGAGAAGAAGCCATCTAGCTACTAGCTATGGACCCGTAGGTCTGTGGTGAGCTACTCACACATCATCGGAAGGGCAGCAAGGTTGATGTAGAAGCCCTCCATGATCGATTCCCCCTCCGGCAGATTACCGAAAAAGGCCTCTAGATGGGATCGCAGAAGAACAAAGGCTTGCGGCGGTGAAAAAGTTATATCGTCTTGCTTTCTGTTGGTTTGGGAATATATGTGAATTTATAGGCTTGGAATTAGGTCAAACAGAACTGTGTGGGGCCCACAAGCTCAGGGGGCGCGCCTACCCCCCATGGGGTGCACCCCTCGAGCTTGTGAATCTCATGTATCTCGTCTGGTCTCCTCCCGAAGCTTCTAGGGTCCCTTCTGGTCCAGAAAAAAATAATCTAAAGATTTTTTCCCGTTTGGACTTTATTTGATATTGATTTTCTGAAAAGCCAAAAAACAAGCAAAAAACAGGAACTGACACTAGGCACTGAGTTAATAGGTTAGTCCCAAAAAATGATATAAAATAGCATATAATTGCATATAAAGCATCCAAGATTGATAATATAATAGCATGAAATAATCAAAAATTATAGATACGTTGGAGACGTATCACACGCTGACCATATGTAAGCCAAATTCCAGTACCTGTCAACCGCCTTTCGACACTGTGTACCAACAACAAAAGATCCTTGACTGTTGGCCGGGTGGTCCCAAGCGGCATCCCAAGGTACGTGAATGGCATTGTGCCTACCTGGCATCCCAAGGTGGCCACCAAGTCAGACGTTTTTTGGGCCGATAGGTTTATGGGTATAAGCTGAGACTTGGCGTAATTGATCTTGAGGCCTGTGGCTTGAGCATATGACTCAAGAATTTCCTTTATTCTCGGCAGTTGATCATGTTTGGCGGGCAGAACAAGAATTGTGTCGTCCGCGTATTGGATGATGGGAAAGTCTCCAGAAGCTGGTTGATCGATGGGCAGATCAAGAAGTCCTTCTCGGCAGGCTTTGTTGATCAGGGACTGAAGTAGGTCAGCCACGAGCGCCAAGAGAAGCGGCGACAAGGGATCACCCTACTGCACATCTTTTTTACACTTGAATTTAGTGTCGGGGATCCCATTGAGCAGGACCGAAGATGTTCCAGATTCCATGATTTTCTCTATCTAGATCACCCATCTTTCGTCGAACCCCTTTGTTTTTAGCATATCAATAATGAATTTATGTTCCATGGTATCGAATGCCTTCTCGAAATCTAATTTTAAGATGACAATTTCCTTACCAGAAGATTTACACTAATATAGGTATTTGAAGGCCCACCCAAGATAGTCTTGGATCGTGCGTGACTTGATGAAGCCATACTTGTTTTGATGAACAAGTTTTAGAATCCACTGTTGCAATCTTTCTGCTGGAATTTTAGTCAAAACTTTGAGAACACAATTCAAAAGAGAGATCGGCCGAAAGTCATTGACACGTTCTGGAGTCAACTTCTTCGGAATGAGTGTAATGAGCGAGGTGTCTAGACATTGAAGATTTATTCTGCCCTCCCAGAAATCCTGACACAATTTATTAAAATTCGGAGAGATGATGTTCCAACACACCTTAAAAAATTGCCCAGTGAAACCGTCGGGTCCATGTGCTCGATTAGATGGTATTATTTTAATAACTCTGTCAATTTCCTGCTTGGTGATGGCGCTGAGAGTGCCTCTAGTCCAGAGACAGATTGGATCACATCCTGTAGCTTAAAGTCATACACTGTTTCCATTGATACACCCATTCTACCTTTGAAGCAGGCAAGAAAAGCAGTAGCTTTTTCGTCATGATTTTCAATTGTTCTGCCATCCTCTAGGGTCAGAATAGGAATTGCGTTGCATCTGTGCCTTTCTGAAGCTTTTGCATGAAGAAATTTTGTATTTTCCTCTCCTTGGACAACCCATCTATAGGTACATCTTTTCTTCCAGTACGCATTTTTGGTACACCAACAATCTGAGTGTGTGATGTTTCAGAATTGTTCTCAAACTTGTTTCAGGTACAGTGAGCTGGCAGAGTTCCTCTAGTTCATCCAACTTCAGAAGGTGCTTGTTACAATTCTCAATCAGCAAACTGAGCTTGGAAATCTGTTTGCTCCATTTTTTAGAGCATATCTCAGACATTTGAGCTTTGCGGAAATGCAAGTCGCAGAGGTTGAAGCTTTGATGGGCGCTGACCATGATGTTTGCTGTCTCAAGAAATCCCGAGTGGGATAGCCAAAAAGATTCAAACCTAAATAGTTTACTCCGGGGTATTGCAGTTTGAACTGATAGCAGGCATGGCACATGATCAGATACTGGTTTTGATAAAGGCTTAACCATGGTGCTAGGGAAAATTAAGATCCATTCAACCGAAGAAAAAAACCAGTCTAGTTGCCCTAAGAGCGGTTGTTCCTGCATGTTGCTCCACGTGTACCGATGCCCTTTGATTGGAAATTCAAAAAGAGTCAAACCACTAATGATTTCATTAAACTTGAAGATACCATCTATGTTCCCACCAGGCAAGTTTCTATTTTCGAGTGATCGCATGAAGTTAAAATCACCCATGAAAAGCCACAGATCACCAATATTAATCTGAAGATTCTCCAACCATTGTGTAAATAGAACGCGCTCAGGCCCATCACACGGCCCATATATGTTTGACAGTAGCCAATTCTGATTGGATTGTACTGAAGTGAATTTGAGCGTAAGTGCAAAGGTTTCACGATGCACAACAGAAGCAGAAAAGTGACTACTACACCAGATGATGATTAAACCTCCAGAGGCACCCTATGAGGGTATGTACTCAAATTTGTCAAATCTTCTGGGACAACACTTACGAATAAAAGAATTGTCAAAAGACTCTTTTTTCGTTTCTTGCAGACACACTATTTGATAGCCAGCTTCATCAATTTTGTTTCGGAGTGCAAGACATTTAACATCAGAATTCATACCCCTGATATTCCAGCATAAAATGTTCCACAGTACGTTCGACATTATAGCAAAATAAAGGTTCTGAATAAACGCTCAAAGTGCAGACAACACAGTTCAACTTAGACACTTAGTGGCCACCTGTCTCTGACAAAATCTTGGCCTTCATGAGCTCTTCTGTGGGTACACCACACTCCTTGACGCCTATCTGCTGAATTTCTACTATTGTCATTGGACGCGGAATCTGGTTGCTAGTGCTGCCAGCAGTGTTCACAGACGGGAGACGTTTAACAGCAGGGAGAACACTGGGAATTTTGCGAGGTTTGACACAAGACTTCTTAGCTAGATTATCAGCCATCGATGGTGGTTTGAATCCCTGGTACCTTGTTGCCCGTTCGCTATGACGGACATTAGTGATAACAAGTGGGAGATCCACATGTCGCCTTTTACAAGAGGCAGCAGTGTTAGTTAACATAATGTTCACCTTATCAGTTTCCATGTTCAGAGCCCCAAAGAAGTCTTGAGTTGTGTTCGAGCTGTCCATGTAACTTGAGTTTGCCTCCTGGTGTATCAGACTCATGGTCATTGCTTCCATGTGAGTGGTGAGGACCTGCCAGACTTCATTAGAACATATAATAGAGCATGTGCCAGGAGCAAATGGGCTAAAAGGAAACAAGCTGAAGCATGCCACGCCCACCAGCTCCCTGAGAGTGCTTTGAAATGCATTCAGAAAGGCCTCGGTTGTTTCAGCAGAAGACTGTTTGTCATGCCACTTCAGTCTTGGAGTGTAAACAATGCACTAAAACATTAAAAGGAAATCTAGCAGGTTCTGTTCAAGAGGTACTTCCATCTGCATCTGAAGACCACCTGCGGGCACAAAAACGTACTGATCAGTTGGTCCGCCAGAGACAATTGCTTCAGCCGCTTGTTCAACTTGTTCCACATGTTCATTCCAGACCCTGAGACCATCATCCATCATGTTATCGGGCAATTGCACGCCGACTCAAGGAAAGGGGTTGCGATGTGACATGACTGGGAGGAGGCGTATCGTCAGGGGGGGGTTTGCATAATTTTTTTGGTTGTTCCCTGGAACTTTGTTGTAAATGCGCGGCTAGGCTATCATTCAGTTTGGGCTCTTCCTTTTTTTTCTGAGATAACCTGCCTATCCCTCGCAGCTGGATTACTGATATGCCGAACTTTTTTGATTCGCCAAATAGCTTTCTGTTTCGGCTCAACCATCCTGATCTTATCCGATTTTTTCCACCAAATTTCCCGGGGCTGAAATTTCAGAATTGTAGTTATTTGTGTCTTCCTTTTGATTTGCCATGTACTACCCATTTTCTGCTATATGCAACTTCCATATTGTTGTTGACTGATACGTCTCCGTCGTATCTACTTTCCAAGCACTTTTGCTCTTGTTTTGGACTCTAATTTGCATGATTTGAATGAAACTAACCCGGACTAACGTTGTTTTCAGCAAAACTACCATGGTGTTGTTTTTGTGCAAAAATAAAAGGTCTCAGAATCGGGCGAAACTTTGCGGAGATTTTTTATTGAATAAATAAAAAATACTGAAACAAAGATCCACTGGAGGGGGGCCGCCAGTTGCTCACAAGGCAACAGGGCGCGCCTACCCCCCAAGGCGTGCCCTGATGCCTTGTGGGTCCCACAGGCAACCGTCTGACCTAATTACAAGCCTATAAATTTCATTTCTCCAAGAAAAAAATAAGAGAAGAAGTTTCATCACGTTTTACGATACGGGGCCGCCGCCACCTCCTGTTCTTCCTCGGGAGGGCTGATACGTCTCCAACGTATCTATAATTTTTGATTGTTCCATGCTGTTATATTATCAATCTTGGATGTTTTTATATACATTTACAACAATTATATATCATTTTTTGGGACTAACCTATTAACTTAGTGCCCAGTGCCAGTTGTTGTTTTCTGCCTGTTTTTGGTTTTATAGAAAATCAATATCAAACGAAGTCCAAATGCCACGAAACTTTTTGGAGATTTTTTTTGGACATAACAAACACTAGAAGCTTCGGGAGGAGGCCAGAAGACCCAGGAGGTGGCCATGAGCCACCAGGGCGCGCCTGGGGGGGGCAGGCGCGCCCTGGTGCCTCGTGGGCCCACCTCTGACCCTTTTGACCTAATTCCACCACTATAAATTCCCAAAAATCGGGAAACCATAAAAGGAGTCCACGAAATACTTTTTCCGCCGCCGCAAGTTTCTGCTCTCGAGAGATCCCATCTGGAGGCCTTTTCCGGCACTCCGTAGGAGGGGGAATCGATCACGGAGGGGC
This sequence comes from Elymus sibiricus, assembly GCA_039707655.1. Classification (NCBI taxonomy): domain Eukaryota; kingdom Viridiplantae; phylum Streptophyta; class Magnoliopsida; order Poales; family Poaceae; genus Elymus; species Elymus sibiricus. Next base: position 312,272,696 of record CM077674.1, read on the forward strand.
TCTACATCAACCTTGCTGCCCTTCCGATGATGCGTGAGTAGTTTACCACAGACCTTCGGGTCCATAGTTAGTAGCTAGATGGCTTCTTCTCTCATTTTGATCTTCAATACAATGTTCTCCTCGATGTTCTTGGAGTTCTATCCGATGTAATCACTTTTTGCGGTGTGTTTGTTGGGATCCGATGAATTATGAGTTTATGATCAGATTGTCCATCAATATTATTTGAGTCTTCTCTGATCTCTTTTATTCATGATTATTATAGCTTCGTATTTCTTCTCCGATCTATTGATTTGGTTTGGCCAACTAGATTGATTTATCTTGCCATGGGAAGAGGTGCTTTGTAATGGGTTCGATCTTGCGGTGCTCAATCCCAGTGACAGAAAGGGACATGACACATATGCATCGTTGCTATTAAGGGTAAAAAGATGGGGTTTATTCATGCATGAGTTTACTTTGTTTACATCATGTCATCTTGCTTAAGGCGTTACTCCGTTCTTTATGGACTTAATACACTAGATGCATGCTGGATAGCGATCGATGTGTGGAGTAATAGTAGTAGATGCAGGCAGGAGTTGGTCTACTTGTCTTGGACGTGATGCCTATATACATGATCATTGCCTTGGATATCGTCATGATTATTTGCTTTTCTATCAATTGCCCAACAGTAATTTGTCTACCCACCGTATGCTATTTTCTTGAGAGAAGCCTCTAGTGAAAACTATGGCCCCCGGGTCTATCTAAATCATATATTAAAAACCCTAAAAATACTTGCTGCACTTTTTCTTTATTTATTTTATTTTGTATTTTTGTTTCAATCTATCTATCTATCACATACAATTTAATCTTGCAACTTACCGCCGAGGGATTGACAACCCCTCGTTTGCGTTGGGTGCAAGGATTTGTTGTTTGTGTGCAGGTACTGCTAACGAGGTGTTGCGTGATTCTCCTACTGGATTGATAACCTTGGTTTCATAACTGAGGGAAATACTTACCTCTACTGTGCTGCATCATCCCTTCCTCTTCGGGGAAAATACCAACGCAAGCTACAAGTAGCAAGGGCTATTCTGGAGTCCATTCGAGGCTCCGGAGAGGGGGAATCGTCGCCGTCGTCATCATCATCAACCATCCTCCATCGACAATTTCATGATGCTCACCACCGGGAGTGAGTAATTCCTTCGTAGGCTTGCTGGACGGTGATGGAGTTGGATGAGATTTATCATGTAATCGAGTCAATTTGTTAGGGCTTGGTCCCTAGTATCCACTATGTTCTGAGATTGATGTTGTTATGACTTTGCTATGCTTAATGCTTGTCACTAGGGCCTGAGTGCCATGATTTCAGATCTGAACCCTCTATGTTTTCATGAATATATTTGAGTTCTTGATCCTATCTGCTAGTTGTATGCACTTGTTATTGTTCTGAACCGTAGACCCCAAAGTGACAATAATTGGGATACTCTCTAGGGATGACTGTAATTCGAGGAGTTCATGTATTCACCATGTGTTAATGCTTTGTTCCGGTTCTCTATTAAAAGGAGGCCTTAATATCCCTTAGGTTTTCTTATGGACCCCGCTGCCACGGGAGGGTATGACAAAAGATGTCATGCAAGTTCTTACTATAAGCACGTATGACTATATACGGAATAGATGCCTACATTGAATTGATGAATTGGAGCTATTGTGTATCGCTCTAGGTTGTGACTGTTACATGATGAATGTTATCCAACACAAATATCCATCGCTGATCCAATGCCTATGCTTTGCTAAGTTACTACTATTGCCGCTGCTGTTACAATCACTACAAACTGCTACTGTTACTGTTACTGCTACTATCAAACCATCATACTACTGTGCTACTAAACACTTTGCTGTAGAGATATTATTTTCCAGGTGTGGTTGAATTGACAACTCAACTGCTAAGGCTCATAAATATTCTTTGGCTCCCCTTGTGTCGAATCAATAAAATTTAGGTTATACTGCCCTCAAAGACTGTCGCGATCCCCTATACTTGTGGGTTATCATTGACACATACGGCCCAGATGGCCCAATAATCCACATATATGACATCTCAACCCAATAGTACATTTCTCATGTAGATGGCCTTCCGTTAAGCATTTAGTGCAGAAAAAGTCCCATCCTCGATACGATCATGCATATGGCACGTGTAACCCCAGTCAGCACAACATGCATAGACTGAACCCGTGCATTGCGAAGAGGCATGTCTGATTTGAAAACAAGATTCACACCTGCATAATTTACCATAAATGAAATCTTTTGTAGGAATCGACCTTAACGAGAGCATGGCCCTAATTTCCCGGTCTGAATAACCTGCTTGCCATGCATCCAGAATGCTATATAGCGAGTCCTCTGGAATATTCTGCCAGTAATTATGCTAAAAATTTGAACCTTCGAGATAGAACACAGAATCCCCAATTTTTTGCACAGATATCGGATCAGAGAAACTTCCAAATTTCAAGAGATCTGTGGCTGCATCCTGAGGAGCACAAGTTGATAAGCACGTGTTCTAGTTAACTGAATTCTGCATCATGCTCGTGGAGCACACATGATCAGAATTATCCAATTGAAGAATTGACTTAGATCTCAATAGAACATCAAATTTTGCAATCTCATTCTCACTGGAACGATCCTTACGAGCACTATCATGGAGAAAACCCAGTGAGCTTTTGACTGCCATTGGCAACCTAGCCGTAATCTCAGAGATCTCATCATCCAAATGCCAATTTAAATCATTTAGAGAGTAATCCACAGTGCTCTTGAAAAGACTGAAATGGCAAACAAAATCGGGCCAAATGCAATCTCTGAGAGAGTAAATGAAATGGCCAACACGATTGGAAGCGACCAAGAACCGGAAGAATCTTTTAGCAAGTTGGCACACCCGAAATTCTGCAGCAATACCACCAATGAAACATTGCAGAGCCACTCCAACTGATTCAACTGGGAGAGGGAAGGAGGCAGAGGAGAAGGATGCAACCAAGAAAAATTCCTTGGAACCCGTCGAAGTAGAAAATGGACCGTAGATCCAAAACGCCAACGAACCTGATCGGCCACTTTGAGGCCAGGGCGAAATCCTAGTGCGAGAGGCTCGCCATAGGAATCCTAGTCATCTAGAGATCACCATGGCTGGTTGGTGGAGAGGTGGGAGAGTGGGTGGGAGCACCATGGGTGGGTGGGAGCACCATCGCATTGCCCGTTCTCACCTCGAGACTTGGTGCAAACTTCGCCGGTGCATCCAAATCCCGTGATATGAGACGCTCTATCACAAATAAGCCTTATTATATCCTTCCTCAGAACAGCCACCACACCTACCTATCATGGCATTTCCATAGCCATTTCGAGATATATTGTCTTGCAACTTCCATCATTACTATTCACATGACTTGATCATTCATTGTCATTTTGCTTTGCATGATCATATAGAGCTCACATGATATTTGTGGCACAACCACTGTTCATCATTGTTTTACATGTTACGCTAGATCATTGCACATCCTGGTACACTGCCAAAGGCAATCATATGTACTCATATCATTCAATTTATCGAATTGTAAGTAAATAGAAGTGTGATGATCAGAACTTTTTCATGTTTTTAAAAAATATTCAGAATTTCAAAAAATGTTTACAATTTCCCAAAAAATCATTTAGAAAAAGTGTTCAAAATTTCAAAAATTGTTCACAATTTTCTAGAAATGTTTGAAAATTCAAAATTGTTTGGAATTACGAAATTTTCACTTCTTTAGAAAATAAAAAATGTTTGAACTTTTCAAGAGATGTTCGCATTTTCAAAAGATCTAGCGTTTTATTAAATATGTTTACAAAATTAAAAAATGTTCACTCTTTTTCTAAAAAAGCATTCACATATTTTTGAAAGTCGAGCTACAATAAATCACGGTAAACGTTGCTACAGTAATGCGGGATCTCCTATTTGACGCGTTTTTTGGCAAATAGTTTTGCGACGCATACACGGAGCCCCAACTGTCCATTGGTGGCCCGCCCTGTAGCAAGTGCGCATGCTCGCCCACCTGGTACTCGAGTGACTTCGCTAGGAATTGAATTCCAGACCTCTGGCTGGTGAAGGACAATTGCTAACCAGTGGAGGTGACAAGCATTAGTCACCAGAGAGGTCCGCGCAAGGTTAAGAACTGACTGCAGCGCTAGATCTAGAGCAAAAAATTCTGAACATTTGTTGGAAATTGTGAATAGGTTTTTAACAGGTGAACAATGTTTGAAAATCTGAACATTTTTTGAACAATGAGAATAAATTTTGAAAATTTCAAACAATTTTGAAAAACACAAACAATTTTTGCAAAAATAGAAGAATTTTTGAAAATTTAGAAGATGTTTTTAACAACATGAGCAAATTTAGAAATTTGGAACTTAGAAAAAACTCAAACAACTCCGAACATTTTTCAAAATTGTAATAATATTTAAAATTCAGAACAAATTTTGAACATGTTATGAAAACACGAAAAAAAAAGTTCCTGACATTTTTTTTGAAAAATGCAACACATTTTTGAAATCTGAACAATCTTTTAAGATTATGAACATTTTTTAAAAATTGTGAATTTGGAGAAAAATAAAATAAAATAGAAAAAAATCCAACAAAAAGTTGTTCACGAACCTTTTAGAAGGTTCCCAAAACTGATAGAAAACCTTTCATGAAAAACCTAGGCTATGCTCCTTAATGGGTCAGCCCACTCCGTCGTCGGCTAATGGAAAATGTGATAGCAATCGTCAAAAATTGCAACCGCAGCACGAGCAAAGGACATGGCCTCTTGCATCGTACTAACCACATCAATATTATCCGATTTGATAACCAACCTGTTGCAACCAACAGTCTGTGCTAAATTCAGTCCAAATCTAGGGCCATAGCTTCAGCCATGAAAACATCCGAGCATAATTCAATCTTTTCGTTTGCTGCTGCGACGAAGTTACCTTTGTCGTCTCTAATGAGTGCACCAACTGCCCCTTAAAGTGAATCGGGGTCAAAAGCTGCATCAACATTGAGTTTGACATGTCCCTTCATTGGTATAGACCAACCATGACGTTTTATCTTTGCCTTCGGTGATTTTGCAGTGAGGAAGTTTGCTGCTAGGGTCTGAACTAACATGGCTTGGCGAAATCACCTGCTCTCCATGGACCAGCTTTCTTCTTTCCCACCACAGGTACCAGGTTGTCGTCACCACTATCTCCTTGAATCTTGTCTAACCAAGAACATCGACCTCATTACCAGGAACATTTAGGAGATACTCCATCACTGCCTCACGTGCATGATCAATTGCACATGCCTTCCTGATAGAATCACCAACCCCCCAAAAGTGCCAAACTTCTTTTGCTTTGGGGCATTCGAACGGGGGAGAGGTTTAACAGTTTCAACACACATGTTACATGTGGGACATTGTGGTGGTATCTTACGTGCCGATTAGCCAAGGTAAACTGGCAAGGTAAAGCACCATGCATGGTCTTCCAAAGGAAAATCTTAACTTATGCTAGACAAAACAAATTCCAAACAGTGTCCCAAATAACATTGGTATTGGATCCTCCCAGTTCATTGTCTCCTATCAATCCGAGCCCCTATTGACATTCCCACTCCACATGATAAGCACTTCTTACAGTAAACATACCAGTTTTAGTAAAGCTCCACGAAACAAAGTATGACATTCCATAAGAAGATAACATGATAGAGAGAATATGATCAGTATCAACTTTCCAGAAAGTTTGTCTAATAAATTGTTCATCCCAAGAACAAGAAATAGGGTCAATAAGATCGACCACTTTCGTTAACAGTTGGTCACCACGCCTTGTGATAACTTTTCTCGTAGGTGATTGTTGGATCCAAGGATCAATTCAAATATCAATACTTTGTCCATCTCCAACTCGCCAAATGTCTCCTGCCATGATGCTTCGCCAAGTATACGTTGATCCCTCCTTAATGGTAGCATCAAGTAGGTCACCACACAATATTTTTCTCTCAGAGTAGTACTCCCTCCATCCCCAAATACATGGTGTATAAATCCAGACAAAAAGTCAATTCTTTCTGAGTTTGACCAAATATATAGAAGAAAATATCAATAACTACAGTATTGAATAAATAGATTAAGAAAATATATCTAATGGTGGATATATTGATATTGATTTTATATTGTGTATCTTAGTATTTTTATATTTATACTTGGTCAAACTTAAAAAGCATCGACTTTTTGTAGTTAGCATCATCACCCAACCAAAAATGCAAGATCGCATCAGTGATTCCTTTGCAAGTTTTTTTATGAATTTTAAAGACGAACATCGCATAAGTTGGTATAGATTGGTCCACTCGGGCTTGGTGTGTTGTGTTGTGCACGTTGCCTATTGCTACTCTTCCGGTCTTTAGCGGTATTTTCCTTCGGTCTTTCTCTAGTTATTAAGTTTTTTTCATATAAAATTTTCGAACCAAAAATGTATTTTAAAATGTTTATATATTTTTAAAAACTTTTTATATGATTTAAGAAGTGTTCCCATATTTCATAAAAATCTTAGTGAAATTCTTAAAAAAGTTCACTAATTTTTTAAAATCATGTAATATAAAAAATACTCCTTAAAAATGTTTTTGTATTTTTAAAAAATGTTAACCCTTTATAAAAATATTTCATAAATTAAAAAAGTGAAGTTTAGCAAAACATTCAAGATGTTTTTAAAAGTGTTCAAGTATTTTGGAAAAAACTCCATGTAAGATGGTAGGTTGAGTATGTAATTCACATTGCTAACCTAATTATTCATGTCATTAGTCCACACTAGAAGAATGCTCGTGCGTTGCCACATAATAACTAAAAATTTACAGACACACAAATTAGTATTCTAACTCCGAAGTATGCATCAGGCAGTTTCATACGCGATTTCCCTTCTTCATATAACGACAAATGCGGATTCTCAACACATTACACTATTTAGAAATGTGTTACATAATTTTTCTAAAAAGCAAGTTGGACACCTGTCGTTTAAATACAATTTGGCATCTGCCAACAAAATTGTAAAGGGCTCATTTAATTTGGGACATTTTTGGAGGATTCCCACGGGATTTCCATCCATGAGATTTCCCCCTATATTTAGCGTTTGTTTCATAGGAATTAAGGTATTAAGTTCCTTAGGATTAGGTCCGTGTTGATCTGATTCCTTTGAATTCGTAGAACTAAGTGAGACTCTACAACGACCTCCAAGGATTATAATGGGCAGAGCATCCTAATTATCTACCTTTTCCATTCCTCCAATTTAAACGACAATCCTACATCTACGAAACAGGCTACGAAAACTTACGTAAGCTTCCTAACTAAACCTCTCCCTCCTGATTTCCACGGGGTGGGCCCCTTCCTCCCCTATCCCTCCAATCCCAGATCTCCACGTTTTCTTTCACGTAAAACCTGTAAGTAATCATACATAGGTCTAGCATTACTCAATTTAATGCTAAGTAATGCTAGCATTACTCAATTTCTTTCTGCTCTGAGCACCGTGTTCACGCCCTCTTGCCTTCGTGTCATGGGTTGTACCCTCTCTTGTACTCCCTCCGTTTTGATTTACTCTGCATATTAGATTTGACTGAAGTCAAACTTCGTAAAGTTTGACCAAGTTTATAGAAAACAATATAAACTTTTACCATAATAAATCTATATGATGTGACAGTACATTCAATAATGAATGTAATGGTATTGATTTCTTGTTGTATATGTTAATAATATTTTTGTCTATAAACTTTGTCAAACTTTACAAAACTTGACTTTGACCAAAGCTAATACGCGGAGTAAATAAAAACGGAGGGAGTATTAATTCTCTTTCTTCTATCAATGAAATGATGCGCAAGCTTTGCGTATTCGCAAAAAATACATTACTCAATTTAATTAGTGTGCTGCTAGGCGCCTCGGCCGGCTGACAAGTATACCATTTAAAATCATATGAATCTCATCGCAAATAAAATAAAATCATATGAACTGAATTGACCCCTAATAAACAAGCAAAGACGCAAAAAACAAGCAAAGACGCGCAGCCGCAGGATCTTGGTCCTCTAATCTTCCGCAGCTCCGAGCCGTCGAGGCCGTCGGCCTCGAGATTGGCTCCCCACCGTTACATCCCCTAGAACGTTCCAACACACCCTCTCAATTCTCACACCTCCTCAACGGCTCAGATCTTTCACCACACTTGCAACTCATTTTCTCCGTCCACGTGTACCTGCCACAGAACGGGGCCTCCGAGGCACGGACTGCCAGGCTCCTCCAGCCTGGCACGCATCACGAGGGCGTCGTCCACCAAGCAAAACTCCCACATCACCACATCGCCTCCAGCAAATCCCTCATTTATTAATAAAACGAGCGTTATTTTATTTTTCTTATTTTATTACTCCTGATGCAGTGGTAGTGCCAGTAACCGCTGCAGGTGGTACGTAGTAAAAGATCCAGCAAATATCCGATGGTTTCAGAGCGCCAGTGCGGCGGCGCCCTGTCAAGCGCGAGATAAAATCCGCCCTCCGCGATCCCCCCCACTCTGCGTTTTCCTCTCTCGATTTGTCCAAATCTTTTGTTCTCCTTCTCCACCAGCGATTAGTTTGTTGTTTCCGGCATCTCTCCGCACTAAGCCGCCTCCCCCCTCGCTCGCGTCGTTTCCTTCCCCAATTCCGCCGCCCCTCCCCGATATTTATTTCCTGCCTCGGTATCCATTTCGGTTGATAGATTTTTCCAGCTTTTGCTACCTCGTCGTTGCTCGTAATATCCGCGCCGGGATATTTCTTCTTTTGCTTTCTTGGCCGCGCGTCCAGCCCTCGGAGGCCTTCGGATCTTTCGATCGCGGCGAGCAGGCGGCTCAAGGTACCTTCTTGTTTTCCGATTCTGGCAGCGGCAGAAGGAGTTCTGCTGGGCGATGGAATGACTGCGTGGCTGGGATCTAACCGTTTGATTCTTTTTTCTTGTTTGGGATGCTCTGTCTTGTCCCCTCTTTCAGATAGTTCGTGAATAGGAAGGCTGATAGGTAGGTTAGGGTTTTGGGAGTTGTTTTTGTCTTCGCTCCCCTCGTGTAGATGATGAAATCCGGGGAGGAAGTTAGTCAGGGTCAGCAAATTGACGGTTTAGTGGAGGAGAAAGCTTCTGGAGAATCGGGGGATGTTCGGAAGATCGAGAGGAGCCCGTCTATCAATCTGAATTCCTTGCCTGCAATAGCCCCTGCCTCAACGGAGATTGGTGATTTGCACGGTGCAGTGGAGTCAGAGGCCAACGACGCAAGCACTCAGAAGGGAGATGAATCCACTGGCACTGATCACAAGAAGGTCCCGAAGAATGAGGAAGTTGATGAAGGTGAAGTTCAGGCCTGTGCAGATGTGAAGAACGACTCGGTTGACCCTTGGAACAGCGAGAACCATGCCGGGGAGAAGGATGCTTTGGTAACTGTGCCAGAAAATGAGGGGTGTGTGGATGGTGGCGAGGATTATAAGGGACTTCAAGTTCTCAGCATTGTCAAAAAGGATGAGTCTGAGGAAATTGTTGATTCCATTAATCCTGTAACGGTTGCGGGGTATAGAGAGGAGAAGGGCACCGCCGGTTCTACCTCTGCAATTACTGCGGTGCGTGCACCTGGCTCCCGGTCATCTTGTTTCCATGGTGTGACCAGGTAAGCTTGGTTTTGTGTCCTATAATTGGTATTTGATCAGTGAAAACAAAACAATGTGTTTCACTATATTAACTAAACAAATCATAGATGGAGCTGCTTACCAAACTTCATCAATTGTGCAGGCATAGGTGGAGTGGGAAATATGAAGCTCATTTGTGGGACAGTACTTGCAGAGTAGAAGGGCGGAGAAGGAAAGGAAAGCAAGGTATGCCTCTCTTATTTGGAGCTATCTAAGGGGCAGTTATATACATTGTATCTCTGTGCCACGACCTTTTCATGAAGGACTCAATCGTGATAGTTGGCGGTTTATGCTTATAGCCTCGTTGTCGGCGGTCCATTGTAGAGTGTGGCTAGGTCTAGGGCAGCATGCACGCAAGAGAGGGCCACAGCCCACGCGTAGGCATAGAAACACTAGAGATAAATAGGTAGATAACTCTTACTTTCCCCATTGATGGAGACCTTGCTATATGGAGTACAAAGAAAATTAATGATGTACAATTCGGCTGGCTAATAGTTAAACAAATACTAGGACAGATTAGGACGTATAGTTTCATTAGCTCCGGAGGTATCATAAATACTCCCTCCGGTCCTCAATAGTTTGTGTTTATTTATTTTTCCTTTTTCCCCTAATTACTCTGCGTATTAGGCATCCATGGCCAAACTTTCCATCTATGCCTCTGGCCTTCCGTTCCCATCCCTTGATTAGCGCCTCGCTTCCCGTACCTTCTTTTCTTCCCGAGGGACAACGGCCAATCAAGAGGCTGCAGTTATGACTGCGCTTGAAAATCGCCCATGGAGAGCATGCTTGTTGCGGGGTAAAAACGTCCAGCTTTTTGCATCGCTAGCTCTCCTTGGTATCCGGGCTTTGAGTTATGCGCAAACAAAAGAGGACCGGAGGGAGTACTACTACCTCCGTCTCAAAATATAAGACGTTTTTGTAGGCTAGTTTAACCTACAAAAGCGTCTTATATTTTGAGACGGAGGGAGTAGGGCAATATATAGTTCAAAGGGAAAAATAATGGAAGATTGTGTCTCACGTGTTTATTTTTTATGTTAAAGAAAATGCCAGTTCACTGGCGGTTTCTCTGTGACGTTATCTTTTTATCCGTAGTTTCTGTGTCAGCAAGGTAGCACTGTGTTGTTTCTGCATGTCACAACATTTTCTATTTGTCCAAGTTTATCATTTGTATCATCATGCCTTTTTACGTCATCTGATTCACTACGCTTGGTAGTTAGTAGTGCTGACGTTACATTCTTGGGCTGCATTAATGCTATCCTTTACTTAACCAATCTCCAGCAAAAGAGTGTCTCGTGCAACGTCGAACTCCACTTTTAATTATTTCCCTCAATAGAAATAGACAAAGAGACATAGCTTTGAAAGGAATTGTATTCATGCATAGGTTTTCTTGTTTTGGTTTAAGTGAAGACTATATTTGGCTTGCATTTAGTGGGGTGTGAGATCCTATCACACTGCGCCATGCAGAGGCACCTATTCAATTTGATTATCTCTTATTCGACATGAGGATAGATATATTATGCATTATGCCTTTTTTTAGAATCAGGAACTTATATTGATAAGTTAGCAAGGTTACATTCCTGCTGAGTACATGGTGCTACGAAAGCTGAGGCCTGGAACGCCTAGACACAAACCGGACTAGAATGCGAAGAAAATTTAGCAGTCAGATGTGCTGCCAAGTTGGCTTCTCGCTTTACAAAGATAATATCAAAATCACTAAACACCATAGTGAGCTCCTGAATTTGCATGAGGACAGGAAGAATCATGGCCTGTTTGTCAACCTGGACTTCCATAAGTTTACGAGAAGAATTTGCATTATGCATTATGGCTTTAGGAGTGCTTATCTGCTAACATATAATTCTGGAGTTTTGTGTCCCATAAGGCCATACTTTTAAAACTCAAACCGAACAATTAGCCGTTTAAGTGACCAGTTCACTGATTTACTGGTTGAAGATCAGTTTAATGGTTGAACCATTGGGTATAAGAAATTTATTTAGCATCTTTTTTTAGTTAGTAAACAATTACTAAAAATGTAAGGTAGTAATAGTTGTAACAAGATAATATACAAACTATCTTGCCTCTTACATCCTGTCCAGGAGTGTAGGTAGGTTGGCAGTGTGTCTCCTTTTTGACCATGAGGTGGGGGGTTTGATACCAACTTCGTGAACTAACTAAAATTAATTCAGCTATTTTTCTCTTTATATGATCCACTCTTGTGATGTTAACTGGTTCTGGCACTACCGTACTACCCTGTCCCTCCTGTTTTGGCTCTTAAATCTATGCCTTGGACGTTATCTCTTAGCACACATCACGTACTAGCTTTTCTTGAATTGTTTCAAAATTAGGCAGAACATTTGATTGTCATGAGTTTTAACGTATATCATGTTAACCTTTTCTTGTAGCTTTGTTATTTCCTGTTTCTATAATATGTACTGTTATATTAGATATATATTCTGATTGGTTACTGATGGTTTCTTTCAATGGTGTTCCAATATGGCGGTGCTTCAGTTTATTTAGGTAAGCATTATTTATTTCAGTCCTGACATTACGTCTTTTGTTATTCTCAAGGAAAAAAAGCGCTAGGCATTAATTGTGCGTTTTGCCGCCGCCTAGCGCCTATCTCGCCTAAGCGCACGCCTAGCATGATTAAGCGCTAGGCATTCTGTTGTGGCCTAGTGCCTAAGGATCTGTGCTTAGGATCTGATTGTTTTCTCTCTCCAAATTTTCTACCACGCAGGAAGTTATGATACTGAGCAAAAAGCTGCCAGGGCATATGATGTTGCAGCTCTTAAATTCTTTGGACTAAATACAAAACTGAACTTCTCGGTAAGTCTTCCTTTCTTGTTTTTGCTTCCACCGATATAGTTATGGACAAGTGGATCTCACGAGTCAATACTATTCCAGATTTCGGAATATGAGAAGGAACTGGCGGACATACAAGACATGTCTCCAGAGGAATGTGTGACATACTTGAGAAGGTATATCAAGGGTATATTAATTCAGACTCTTCAGATCAGTGTTCCTGTGAGATAATGACTTTTATAACGAGTCGATTTGTCCTGCAGGAGGAGTAGCTGCTTCTCAAGAGGGGCGTCTATTTACAGAGGAGTTACAAGGTGGCCTTTCCTTTTCATTTTGTTCAGCTTGTTCAAAAAGCTAGCTTTTCTTCTCCAAAACTCACATGTAAACCATGTCCCTACGACAGGAGGCAGAAAGATGGTCGATGGCAGGCACGCATAGGACTGATTGCTGGAACTAGAGACATTTACCTTGGGACTTTCAGTACGATGCATTCTGGCCCCCTTCAACTCTCATCAATACCCATTTTTTATAACTGAAAGACAGCACCCCATTTCAATTTCCTGATGTTTTGTTTTCGTGGTTGAACTAGAAACCGAGGAAGAAGCTGCAGAAGCTTATGACATTGCTGCCATTGAGATACGCGGCAAAAACGCGGTGACCAACTTTGACCGAAGCAACTACATGGACAGGGGCATGCATTGTATAGAAGGCGCAGGGTTGAAGCTGCTTGCAACCAAGCCAGAATAGATTTGGACCTGAATTGGTATCGTATATTGAACAGATTTTCGGCCGGCCGTATTTTGGGGCCTAGTGGTACATACAGATAGAAGAACTGGTCGCAGCCTGTCACTATTTGCTGCTGTATGATTCTACAGATTATATACAGTTCTTTCAGAGAGAATTTCAGTCATTTAGTAAGCTTTGTGTCCTGAACAAGATTTTGACCATGTATTACTGTTATAGTGTTTGTAGGCTAGGGTTGAACTGGAAGTTGTCGCTTCCTTTCGATGGAGAACATGTTTACTTTTAGAGTTTTGATGCTTGGTTTAATGAAATATTCAAGTGTATATTCCAATGACATAGCTTCTTAAATCCATTTGCATTCATTTTTGAATTCATTTGCTGGTGCCGCTACACATGCTGCTTGGAGAAATATTCTGATGCCAGAATGCTGTCGATGCATACACAAATTTCAGTCATCCCAAAAACATTCAAGACATGAACATATTAGACATGGTCCAGACTCAATACAACCATCCAAAGCCAGAACCTATTTACAACATTTCATAATTGTTCAGCTACGTAATATCAAATCTAGATATGATCCTCTAGAATTCTCCCCTCAACTTAGTCTGATCAATTCCTAATTAAAGGCACTGGAGGAGAAATCATGCAAAATGCAAGACTAAATATAGTATAAGCTATAAAAAGAACTAGCGGCACATCAGGTGAACATACATTGTGTCACCTGATGCCTGAACAGAAGAGCTTTCCAGAATCAGTAATTCGGGTGGAAGAATGGATTCACATCCCTAGCTTCCAGTTCTCGTTCAGCCCTGGCTCTCCTTTCCACCTCTACCTCCTCCAAAATAGAGCGCCTCGCATTTGTAGTTTTAAACTGCAAGTGAAAAATTATAGTAGTGCCAAGATTAATCCACATGAATATATTGTATTGTTGGATTGAACAAAGATGCTAAACGCAAAATTGAACACATCTCCGGTGTGAACAAGAACAGCGTTAACTGTAAAAGAAAAGAAACTAAGTTGGTGCACTTATTTCCACTTTCTTATTCTATAAAATACTGCATCCGTTCCTGAATTCATGACACTTCGACTAAAATACATGTAGAAACTGCTGCATTACCTCCCTTTATCAGGTCACTTCTACCTTTGGCAGTTGTATTCTCTACACCATACTAATAAATGGTTATTGGAAATAGACAAAAGGAGGGGTATGCAAGGGAAAACTTTGTAGAAGTTATGTCACAATGGAACATGTATTTTATGAACAAATTTTGAATGTTCACTATACGCAGGAACGGACAGAGTACATTTCATAAGCAAAGGGATAGAACACTTGCTGCAAGTTTAGTGTTAAATGTTGAGCTTAACAAGCCAACTTACTAGGGCGAGTGGACCTATATTCTAAACCCACCACAAACCTATAAAACATTGAACCTACCAACGGTCATTTTCTGTAAAGAGTAGCTTACGGTATTGACAAAAACAATCTATTGTTTAGATGTGACATAAGTCATTTTGATAGTCATTCTATGATCCAAATCTGAAGGTTCGTAGGATAACCATGTATATCATCTAACATGCAGTATAGAATCCTCAACACTTAATACTAAAATTCTGTAAATCATGCATTAAAATAGTCAACTGTAATCGCTCAGGAAGTATCACTGGTGACGCTTCTCACTGCACAAAGAACTGCTGGCCACTTGCCACCATATTCACAAACAAGTACTGTAAAATTTACATAAGATAGACCATACCTTGTTAACGAGAGTCTCAAATGCTTTTGATCCATTTTGTTCAATGTATTTCTGTGCAGCTGAAATTACATCGTCAGGTTTATCTGAACCTTCCTTTTTTGGAATATACCAGATGTTTACAACTTGCTGGTTCACAATCATTGGCCGCACAAAATGCTCATAAACATGCGCAGCACCGTTAAAGTAGGGCAAGACCAACCAGCAATTGAAAAACAGTTTTCCATAAGACCAGAAAGGGAGCCTGCAAAGCGCAAACATTAGTCTGTAGTAACTAGTAAGCATATTCATCCATCTCATGATGTACTTAACATAAATCTATCCCCAGCCATGAGGATAGTAGCAAATCACAAATTATACTACCAAAGCAGAGAAGGCACGGGGCAAAGAAATTTATTTAAAGAAATCGCAGGTCACAAATAAGGTTCCACAGGTGATCATTACAGTAAGACACACGCTCTACTAATCCCACTATATCAGACAGTATCATAGTAACAAGACGTACTGAAGGATTTACGAAAAAGAAAAGTCCAGTGAGATAGGGAACTGCCTTTTACCATTCAATTACTGCAGCAAAAGTGAGCTCAAACAGAGTGATAAACGAGTACAGCACCCAGTAAGTGAGCCATTGCTGATCATCTATAGGAGATTTTGTTTCTATTGCTCGAACAGACGCATACCTGCAAACGTGTCAATCAGAGTCTTAAATAAAAAAGGAAAAAAGAAACAATTGTGGCCAAATGGAAGGACAAGGATAAGTCTGAATCTGCTTGACGAGAAGACATTTACTTACAGAGGATAAGCGAGTGAAACTATGGGCCTGCAAGAAAAAAAAAACACCTCAGTACTAATACAGGATGAGAACTGTCCTAAAATCCACAAGTTGACTGCATTAGCTGCTTCCCCAACTTACAGCACCCAAGTAACTAGTAAGTGCAACTTAACTAATGGAAATAACGCTAACTGCAGCTAAAATGTTCTTGCATTTGCTAATCATAATCTAGCCATATTCTGTAGATGGCATATATGACATAGCCATGTCACGAATGTCCCATATAAATATAAGATGTGTTATCTTGATTATTATGGTAGTATAATGCGGGGATATCCCAGTCTTACGGAATATCGTCAGAGGGCACTGGTAGGTTATGCAAAAGATGTAAAATCATAAACTCTAAACAGCAAGCCCCACTGGTAAAATGCTAGGTAATTTTTTTGTCGAAGGCACTAACTGTATGTGGGGTTTTCACTGTATGTTGATCCTTATGTGGAACCATACACGATGACATCTCTTCCCAAAGAAGCTGAGCAACGAATCTACATAATCTAGGCTGGAAGACAGGTCACATATGATGAAGTCCTAAGCCAGAAGATTACTTCATTACATCGATGTTCTGTAGGTCCTTTCAGAGCTTCGTTGGCAGCCCTGACAAATCAGTCCTCTGAATTCTATTGGTATGTCGTAATGTCTGACGAACCAAAAACCCTGAACCCTGCCATGAATTTATTTGCCCGAATCCAACCATCTATGATAAATTTCCCCACTATAAACTCCAACAATCGAGGTTCCTACCACAAAACCACTGAAGATTTGGAGATTTAGAGCGAGGCTGTGAGCGACACTACAGTCCGCGGCCCAGAAACCAACCATGGCCACGACTCCCGCACGCTCTCCCTCAGCCAGCCATCACGAGTTCACGACACAGCGCACAAAACGACCACCCCGAGCGAGACAGCGCCACCAGGCACGCCATTGCTACCAAGAACACGAAGCTAATCCGTCGAACGAGATGAACAGGGAGCAGATCAGAAGGGAGAGAAGCGGTACCCGGCGAGGACATCCAGGTTGCTGACCAGCACCTTGAGGAAAGATCCGGACCCCATTTGCCCAGCAATCCGCTCTCCCGAAACTGCGAATATGAGGAGATGAAGCGGCAGTAAATCGCAGGGGATCGCTGATTTATTTCCGCCGCCCGGTTTGGTTTGGTTAGGAAGGAGGCCACCAACCTTTTCTCGCGTTCCTCTGGTTTCTTCACCCTTCCTTCCGCCGACCCACGCTTTCTTGTTGCTTTGTGCGTTTTTTGCTTCGTGGACCTGACCACCGTGCTTCCGGTGAGCAGCGGGCGGGACGCGTGGACCCAGATCTCGTTGCGCGTCCGCGGGGAATTGTTTTTTCTTCTGCTAAATCACGCGCTAGACTTGGGTCGGGCCCGTGTGAGCCCACAACACAAGAGAAATCGCCTATTGCGAGACGGCGCAATTCCGAAATTACTGCTCCCTCCGTGCCCGATATATCCATTTCAGCGTCAACCAATTAATATGGGACAGTCATGTCAAAAAAATAAATTAATATGGGACAGAAGAAGTACTAGTTAAGAGATAACCTTTACAAATGTCACTCTCACTTTCTCTGCTGACAAGTGACGTATTGCAGGTGTGATCCTTGTTGCAACCTGGAGTTTTGTGATTTTTTCCGTACTACCATGCTTTCTTGTTGCTTTGTGTGTTTCTTTGCTTCATGGACTTGATGCCCGTGCTTCCGGTGAGCAGCGGGCAGGACGTGTGGGACCAGATCTCATTGCACTTTCATGGGATTATTTTTTTCGGAGAAGGGGTTGCATGTGCTAGAGTTGGCTCCAGCCTGTGGAGATTTCTTGTGATAGGAGTCCATACAGATCAAAGAGCCAGGGACACTCGCTCACTGTTGAGGGAGCGGGTGCGTCTCGCGGAAGATCCTAGTCCGCGCACAAGTCGGGGGATAACGAGCAACCACGTACCCCCACTACCCCACGCGTGTGCTTTGGACTGGCCCATTGTGGGGCAGGACGCTTATGTTTTTTTCTTTCCTTTATTTATTTATTTTTCTTTTCAGTTTTTTTTTGCTTCTTAAAAAAATGTTTGGGATTTAATAAATAGTTTTGCACTACAAAGTAATTTTCCAAATTTGACAAAAAAGTTCTCACATTAAATCCTTGCCATTTCAAAACAAATGTTTCACAATTCTAAAAATGTTCATGATTTCAACAAATGTTCGTGAGTTCATAATATTTTATTTGCAAATTAAAAAATGTTCATGATTTCAAAAAATGTCCGTGAATTTGTAAGAAATGTTCACGCTTTCAAAAATGCTCACAATTTTGTAAAAAATGTTCATGATTTAAAAAAAATGTTCATGACTTCAAATAAAATGTTCATGAATTCAAAACATGTTCATGATTTCAAGATATATTCATGATTCAGAATAAGTTCACGAATTTGAAAGATATTCGCAAAATGAAAAGAAAAGTGAATAAATAAAATGAAAAAGAAAATAAAAAAATAAAAACAAAATTGAGAAAGGAGAAAAAGACAAGGGAGAAAAAAAAGGAGAAAACATGAAAAGGAAACATAAAAAAGGAAAACCACTTCTGGGAAGGATCTAGAACCTTCCCAAAACCAGAATACTGGGAAGGGGCTAATTGGGCCGACCCAACTATACGTAGCGGCAAGCTCCGATGGTACAATTGGTTGGTTATCCGCTGACCTGCGCGGTAAATAGGAGCCGCGGGAGACCAACTAATCAAGGAGTACTCCATGGGGAGCCCCCGCATGGGTCACTTGGGGTGGGCTGGGTGCGCGCCACTTGGCGCGCTCTCAGTCGTCGCCATGTGTCGTGCTCTGGGCGCTCCCTCCGGATATTTTTTTTCTAATTTTTCTGTACGCCTTTTCAGCTTTTAGATAAAAAAATTGCTTTTTTCGGCTTTTTGGTTTTCTCACGGTTTTTCTTAGGTTTTGGACAAAAACAAATTACAAGAAAAAACACGTTTTCTTTTTTGTTCCGCGAGAGGCACGGTCATGCCTCTCGGAAAGGAAAAAACGCGTTTTTTTTCATGTCATGAGAGGCACGAATTTGCTTCCGCGAGAGGCACTGTCGTACCTCTCGGAAAGAAAAAAAATGCATTTTTTTTTGTTCCGCGAGAGAGAGAGAAAAACGCGTTTTTTTCGTTTCACGAGAGGCACGGTCGTGCCTCTCGAAAAGGGAAAAAACAGGTTTTCTTCTTTTTCGTTTCGCGAGAGGCACGGATTTACTTCTCATGAAGGCACGAATTTGCTTCCGCGAGAGGCACGAAAGAAAAAAACACGTTTTCTTTTTTTTCTTTTCGTTTTGCGAGAGGCACGGATTCACTTCTCGTGGAGGCACGGATTTGCTTCCGCGAGAGGCACGGGCGTGCCTCTCGGAATGGAGAAAAAACGCGTTTTCTTTTTCTTTTTCGTTCCGCGAACGGATTTACTTCTCGTGGAGGCACGGATTTGCTTCCGCGAGAGGCACGGCCGTGCCTCTCGGGAAGGGAAAAAAAGTTCTCCCGGTTCGGTTTTTTCGTGAAAAAAAAGTGTTCGAAACCTATCAACATGGGATCTAGTTTTGAAGATCTCGACGCGAGGGATCCAACGGTGAAAACGGTTCGAGATTTGGACGCTCGATTTAAGAGATAAAACGTTTTAAATAAACGAATCTACGAAAAAAGAGAAAACTCACAGGTTGCAACAAGGTGGGAGTGATCTTTGAAAAGATTACTCCTTGATTAGTGATTTTGGAGCCGCGGCGTCTCGTGCGCAACGAGACACAACCTCGTCTCACCTCAACATTGCCACTAATGGGCCGACCTAAGTTGCTACATGTAGGTTAGTTTATCTTTTCTCTGTTATTTTATTTGTTCGTTCTTTTTATTTTTCTCATATTTTCAAAAATATTTCAAAACTTCAATTTAATTGAAATTCTAATAATAACCGTGAATTTGAATTTTTTTAACACAATGTAAAAAACTTTAGCCTAATTATAGAAAAATTCTGATAGCATTAAAAAAAGTTTGAGATTTTTATAAAATATTCACTTGTTTTAAAAGCTTGAAATTTTAAAAAAATAGTTATACAATATGGAAAATATTCATTTAATTCATAAAAATGTATGGTACATTTAAAAAAATGTTCACACGCTTCGAAAACATGTTCATGAATATTTTTTTTTTAAATTGTACAATGTAAAAAAATGTTGTGCAGTACAAAATATATTTCATATGATTCAAAAAATTGTTCAACCGTGTATTTGAAATTTTTTAACAAGGATTTGAAAAATATATTCAAACACATGTATTTGAAAGAAAATTAATATCTTAAATGTTAAACATGTATAAAAATATTGCTGATGTATACAAAATAATGTGCAATGTGTATGAAAAATAGTGAAAATGTATTAGAAAATAGAACCCGATAAACAAAAAGAAAACCGACGAAGAAATACATAAAACCGAAACCCAAAAGAAAACAGTTGAAAACTGACACAGAATACCGTTGAAAATCGACATAGAAAACCAAAAATAATAAAAGATTTTTTTTAATGAAAAGCAGTAAGAACACATAAAACAAAAAAAAAACATAAGAAAACCGAGGAAAACCAACACAGAAAACGCACATGAAAAAAAGAAGAAAAAACAGCGCCTAAAACGCACTTCCGCAGGACCCTGAATTGGGCTGGCCCATAGCGCGCTGGCCTATTGCGAGACGGAGTACCCGCCGCCGTACTGCTGATACGGCTGTCCTAATTTCATCATTCCATGGGCTTGAAGAATACTGGCGACTGGATAAAAAGTCTCACATTTTTCCAAGAAAACAGTCTGAGCTAAATTACCCCTAAAAATGTCCCAATCTCCTCACCAGATATAGGTTAATTCTGCAAATGGATTTCGCACTAAAAAGGTGCATATGACGGAGTAGTAGTTGCGCTGTCACATGCGTACGGAAAATGCTTGCCTAAAGCTTCTGATTTGGTGACCCAGCAGGTTGACCCTTAGTACCACCGACGACGAGCGGGCGGACGGGCGGCCAGTTTCCCCCAGGCCATCAAACTGGAAAGAGGGAGATTTGCTAGATCATCCACCAACAGCGACCGGCCGCCTTTCGCCGCCCTGGCTAGCATCATTCATCCGGTTCGTTCGGGCTGGGCGCGCAGGAGGGAGGGAGGAACAGGCCGGACGTATCGGACCCCGAGGCGGGCGGGCGGGCGGGCGGATCGAGGAGGTAGGCAGACGTGGATGGGTGGGAGGCCGAATCCCCAGGCGGGGGCGGCTGGATAGAATGATGCATGCATGCATGCGCGCGCCGCACCGCACAGGGCTGCCGGTCCGCCCATCCCGGAACTCCTCGCCAGATCCCGCCGATGACTCGCAGGCGGCGCGGTCGGCCGTCCCGTCGCTGTTGCTCGCCATGACGCGGCCATCTCCTCCTCCGCCTCCTCTCCACCTGGATCGACCGCGACGTCCCCTCCTCTCTCGTCTCGTCTCGTGTACGGTGTACCCGGCAGGTATCTCGACCGATGTGATTGGCATATGCAGGTGGCGCCCGATCGTGACCGCCTGGCCATGGTTGGTACTTGGTACGGGTGTATTTAATTGCAAAGTGCCTAGTGGGTCCGGATCGATCGACCGATCGTCTCTGTCCGTCGAGCCTCCTCCCCACCTTTCGCCTGACTTCCCTCCGTAGCTGCAAGTACGTGGTACGTACCTAAGATAAGTGTCGGCCCCATTCTCCTCACGTATGGTTTTTTTTTTTTTTGAACACAGTACAGACGCAAGCGCTCATACATACGCGCATACATTCACCTCTATGAACGCACACACGCACACCCTACCCCTATGAGCACCTTCGAGAGACTGAGCCGGCATATCATCTTGAGATTTACGAAGTCACCGTAGGCGCCTCGTCGTCGACGGGAACGTCTCCTCCCACTAAAAGCGCATCGCCGGAAATCCTGAAATAAATCCAGGAATAATGCGAGCACTAGGACTTGAACCCTGGTGGGCTAGGGATACCACTGTCCCTCTAACCATCTACGGTTTTTTGTTGTTCTTGTTGTGAAGAGCCGATCGACATGGACGACCCATGTACCACAGACCACACACATGCGCGAGGTACTACACGGCATACATTAGTATATCACACATGCGCGAGGTACTACACGGCATACATTAATATATCCCACTCCAATAGTAACCCACGTCACTCGCCAACACATCTTTAACTAACAACTACTTCCTCCGTTTTTAAATATAAGTCTTTATAAAGATTTCATTGTTGATCACATACGGACATGGGCGGAGCCAGCATACTGGCATTGGGTTCAGCTGAACCCAATGAATTTTTCTGACCGCGTATAGTATGCACATAAATACTTGCTTTGACCCCAATAAAAAATACGGTCTGACCCCATCAAATTTAGAATCGCTCAATGCAAAGTCCAAAGGCCACAAGGGAATTGCCACCGTGACAAGCCTCTTTGTGGATTCCTGCTCGTTTTCTTTCTGCATCGAGGTTCATGTTCGTTGCTTCGATCCCTTATTCATATTCTCCTGTATGTGTACGCGGCAGCCGTATGACCTTTCGCCATTCTTGTTCACTTCCTCGACTCTACGATCTGGTCTCTTCTATTCGCCATCAATTAGCCACCACTCTACACACCAGCGACGAGATGACAACGAGGTCTCGACGGCGGCAAGCCGACTATTATAGTTCAAATTCAAGGTATTGAGATTGCATCATCAGTCATCACAACTCCTTTCTGTTGCACATGCCCTACTTTGCTAATTGCTTATTCCATGTAATTTGATTGACCTAGCCTATTGAACGGAGTTTCTTAAAGGGAGGTCGACCACCAAATCCAGATAATGATGCGGGCACTTCAAGGCCGCCCGCTAGACATAGACAAAGTGCATCAAATAGCGTGGTTGCAAGCGGTCTTTAAAGCCAGAGGAATTAAATTAGATGTGTTGCCTTACGGCTAATCGGAAGTGAATTTTAGAGCATGCATGATGATATTAGACAAAGATATTTAATCAGGGGACCTTACAGACTTCAGGTCCATTCGCGATGTTTTATGAAAATTTAATCCAGAACGGTTTGATCAATAAGCATATTACTTTTTCTTTGGTCTATCACCTTCTAAAGCTATTGCTAGCTGCCACAACATCATTGAAGACATGCTTTACAGTTATGAATGTTGTCAAGAAAAAGTTGTGTACCAAAATGGGTAATCAGTTCTTGAGTGATTCTTTAATTTTCTATGGGGAGAAAACTATATTCTCTACCATTGGTATTAATGTTTTGTTTGATCTTTTTAAAATTATGGAAAATCGAAATGGGGCACTCTAAAATGCGAGTGACTTAACATGCTTCTTTTGCTTGAGTTGATGGTATTTATTTTAAACTTGCCATTCGATTCAATGTTTTCAGGAAGACGAGTGATTCTATTCAACAGGTATGTACAACACTCTTCAGTTTTTTTACTGTAACACAATATGTGATAAGTGATATCATAATTGTATTGTTATGTTAGCTTTGACTCCTATGCCCTTGTTCTAAGAGTGTAAAATTAGGCTACACGTAATCAATTTGTATCAGATTCTCACAAGTCAGTGAGTGAACCCAATGGCTAAAATTTCTGGCTCCGCCCCTGCATACGGATGTATATAGATGCCATTTAGAGTGTAGATTCACTCATTTTGCTTCGTATGTAGTTTATAAATGAAATCTCTACAAAGACTAATATTTAAGAACGGAGGGAGT
Organism: Elymus sibiricus; assembly: GCA_039707655.1. NCBI lineage: Eukaryota > Viridiplantae > Streptophyta > Magnoliopsida > Poales > Poaceae > Elymus > Elymus sibiricus. The sequence goes on from CM077674.1 coordinate 312,296,249, forward strand.
AGCAAGGACAGGGCGTGCATGCATGCATGCTCGATGAATCCTCGCCCGCGCGGCACAAAACACTCGTCTTTCGCTTTCCTCGCCCATCATCGTGTTTCCAAGGCTGGCTGGCCCCGCGCGGCAATCATGCCGCTTTTGTTCACCCGCGCGACGTGCGTACTACCGGCATGGCGACCTGGAATGGATCGTCTTTTCTTCCCGCCTTGATCCCTGCCGCCTGCTTCACCCACGTCACCACCCCCCCTCCCTGATGCATGGACTTGAGCATGATGGATACATGCCCATGAGCCCATCTCCACTGAATACTTCACATGATAGCTGCATTAGTACGCTACTAAGTGTTGCTCCAACTACAGCTTTAAATTGTGTAGGTGATCATGGATGCATATGTAACCTTCATATAATGCCATCATACTATGAGCACTTATCTGCTAAATTGGACGCATTGTCAGGTAAAAGGTCAGGTCCACTCATTGTTCCAGCTGTATTAGACAGAGGCTGCTTGTTTTCCTTTTCTTAAAAAGTGGATTAAGGACAGTGATGACCTGGGGTTAATGATTCTTTTTCATGGAAAGGGGACCTTTAACTTAAGTCACATCATCTTTGCAATTTAAAAATCAAATTGACCGTCCACTAGGCTCTCGTACCGGCTTAATCAGTTTCTCTTTAATGATTCTAGTTAAGTGGCTATCAAATTGCTGATAAAAAAATGTGAATATTTGAGGGAAACAGATCATGCTAGCTTATATTTTCCCAAGAAACAACTTTGGTCATTTGACTTCTTTATTTGAAAGATAACTTTGATTTATTGACTTTGGTTGTTGAAGGCGACTGCAGTGGTTGTGAAAGTAGGAAAGAAAACTGGTACTATCTCGGACTATGTATAATAACTATTTCTACATGAATATTTGATTGTTGTCGAGTGTTATGGCTCTCGCTACGACATGACATTTGGGTGTCATTTTTTCATAATATAATTTGGTTGTGTGCATTCTTGATGTCATGTCCTGGGTATCTCTTTCCGTCGTGTTAATGCAAAGTCTAGGACTGCTGGTATCCGTCAATACACTGTTCGTTCTTTGCTAGCTAAAGGGAAAACCTAAAATATTTAGCTAGCATCTAGTATCTGCAACGTGATCAGTTAGAAGAGGGGGCAAGATACGTTTCTGCTCTGAGGGGGCAAGATTCTTCTCTGCTGGTTGTGCGCAAGTGCATACGTAATGCCAGGCCAAGTAGCCAACACCATCTTATCTTATGCTACAAATAGGTCCTGATTAATATTCTCCAGATAGTTTAAGAGCCTAAATGCACATAGTATCAACACTAACCGTCAGAGCAGTGAGGACCATTGAAATCTAATTTTAAATCATTAGAGTCTTCTAATCTCATTACAATGGCCCCTAGAGGAAGACAAAACCTGCCTAGGAATGTTAGCTCGTCGGACATGAATTAGCTAGAGCCTACCACTGGAGCTAAACTAATCCCTAATCCCTACATATATGATTCCCTGATATCCCTACCTGTTCGGCCCCACCGCACTTTTTCTTCAGTATTCAATCTGCATAAGGACGCACAATAATTCTTCGCAATACGGCGGCACTCATCAGGACATGGACGTGCCCAAGCTCGCTGCAAGCAGTTCTCACGACAGTGCAGTAACAACTGTTAGAATCAACCCCCGTGCCATAGTCTTGTCGAAGCCGTATAAGCCCTCAGGCCCGCACCACATGTTTTCACGCCCCAGAAGTCGGTCACCATCAACATCACGCTCCTATGTCGTCGTCGCTGAAATCACTGCCGTCTTCTGTCCAACCGATATCCTTGTCGATCCATCAGACTGTCCAGCCTGACGTAGCCGAATTATCCGACTGCAACCATGCTACCCCGCGCCCTATTGACTTCAAGCTCCCTTGTGCGCACCGTCTTGAATCAACCCCCGCGCCATAGTCTTGTCGAAGCCGCACAAGCCCTCAAACCCACATCACTCAACCCCCACTGCAGAGAACCACCGATCATCACCGACCGATGCCGAGTATCACGTTTCCATCAGACCACTGGTACCCAGTCCGATCCACGTGTCTCTCGCTATCCTGCTGAAATAGGCTTCGACTCTCCGTTAACTTACGCCGTAGCCCCTCCATCAGCTCAGAGTGAAGTCTTCCGCCGGACTCCAGCTCCACCTTCAACATGACTCCATGTAGCTGCGCCATGCTACCCCGCGCCCTATTGACTTCACCGTCACCCTGTGTCACCCTGAATCAAATTCACAGTTGTCTTACCCTTTTCCCGGATAGTCTCTGGCATGTCCAACAGCTCTAGCACTCCGCCTCCTTCTGTACTCGTCATCCGCATTTTTCCATGTGCATGGAACACCACAAAATATACGGCCATGTACTCTCTCAGCTTTGACATTAAGACTTTCCACCACTTTCGCAGATTCTCCATGGTCAACTCCCGTCGATCAACTAGCACCGATAGACCCAGTCACCAACTTGAATCTAGTACTCGCCAACACTGCTTCAGCACCCCTGCACACTTTGTCTGACCACATGTCTCACCATTAGTGCCTTGGTCTGTCGCTGTGTCCCGTGCTTACCGCACGCCTCGCCGCTATCACCGCGCGCGAGCCTCTGCTGTCCTGGTCGAGTCTCCCAAGGTCGCGAACCCACATCACTCAACCCCCACTGCAGAGAACCACCGATCATCACACGAGCACGACACCGAGATTTGTTAACGAGGTTCACCGATATGGCTACATCCTCGGGGCGTGACTATGGGCGCTCCTCCCCATGATACCGCTACAATACCGCACCCGGTCGCCCTGGACACCGGCACATGCCGCCGGTTTCCGCTGCGTTCCTGTGCTATTATGTTGGCATAGGTTACATCGTGTGTCTACCCTCTCATTATATAAGAGGCTTAGGATACAAGTGTCCTACTTGGACACGACTCCATATCCAGTCCATACACCGTACGACTCCAAGTCCAACTGTAACCTACCTTATACAATAATATTCGACACAATTATAACAACAACCGCTTGTGAAACAATTCGGAAGGCAAGTCGAAATGATGGGTGGATCAGCGGCGTTCAGGAGTGCAGAATTCTGCGATGACGAACGACACCGTCGACATATCATCCGTCCATCAGACGGAAATCATGGCCCGGCCGATCTCGAGGCGCGGAAAGGAGATCGAGGGGCGCGACAGGCGAGGATGAAAGTTGAGCTAGGCGCAAAACCTTTCTGAAATAGGACTACAGTCTACAGGGGGGAAGGGGAGCAAAAGAAATGGCATGCATGCCTGCAGCAAAAAAAAGCAGGCCACAACACGCATCGCGCGCGCGCGCGCGCAGGGAACACTATTACACTGCACTATGCACAGAATCCGATCACACGTATAAAAGCTGCCGTTTTGAGGCCGGGGAGGAGTAGTGCATGAAAGTGATGGAAAGAGTGGAGCTGGAGGCCTCCGGCTAGGCGAGGTGGCCATCCATGTCCATGCATGGCCGCGGCAGAGATTCCTTCGGTTCTCCTGTGACGAAAGAATGGACGAGCTAGCCGAATATTCATTTCTGAGCCCAGCCTCATCTACACCCGGTGAAAAAAAAATTCAAAAAAAAATAGCGATGTATGTATGCGAGCTAGCGATGGAGAAAAGCGGGACTTGGATCGATGCGATGAAGGTGGTACTTTACACTCATGATCCCTATGAGTTCACTGTGGTTTTGGCGCTCCTCGGCAAGCACGCACACGCCATGACACTAGCCATCTTTTCGAAAGAAGAATGCGCGCAGACCTGACAAAAGCGAGGTCAAAATGAGAGCTCTCTCCAAAAGCGATCTCTCCTCGACTCATCAGCGACTTAAACTACTATTCTAAGTAGATGCTTGCTGAAATGTATGTATCTAATTATTTCCAAGCGAAACGCCGTGATGATGTATACATGCACCAGGAAATGCTCTTTTGCTCGCCACCTACTTAATCATGGACATGCGTAGACAAGATGATCTATGGTTATATATGTAGTAGAGTTTTCCTGTCAATCTCCTTTGACAAGTTAACCTTCTGCCTTTGAGGTGCACTAGCTAGCCAGCCAGTGTGGAAAAGTCACGCACAGTACTACGACTAAACAACTTGCATTGGCACACACGTACAGTAGGGTTTTTGAACTTTGAAATTGATAATTGGAGAATAATAACTGTTGTATGTTGTATTGATTGGAGCCTCGAAGGGCTGTTTATATAGATTACAAAACTTGGACTTCAAGACTAATAGAGATAGATTACAATTCCAAACCTTGCCGGATATACTATCCGTAACCGACCTATACTCTAATATCCCCCCGCAGTCTCAGCATCAGGAGTAACGATGTTGAGACTGGAGCGTATGTCGGTGAAAGATGCAGTCGGAAGTCCTTTGGTGAAAATGTCAGCAAATTGAGCACTGATAGGTACATGAAGAACGCGGACCTCGCCAAGAGCCACCTTCTCTCGAACGAAGTGTATGTCAATCTCAATATGCTTGGTGCGACGATGCTGAACTGGATTGGAAGCCATGTATACTGCAGAGATGTTATCACAATAAACGATGGTGGCACGATCCAGTGGGCGATGAAGTTCCACGAGAAGCTGACGCAGCCACACCGCTTCAGCCACAGCATGAGCAACCGACCTATACTCAGCCTCAGCAGAAGACCTGGAAACTGTTGCCTGCCTTTTAGAACACCAAGAAACAAGATTATCACCCAAATAAACACAAAATCCGGATGTGGACCGTCGAGTATCTGGACAACCTGCCCATTCTGCATCAGAATAAACTGTCAAGCTTGTTGGAGAAGAAGAATTGATGAGAAGACCATGATCAAGAGTTCCTTTTAAATAGCGAAGAATGCGGTGGACGTGAGCAAGATGAGGAGCACGAGGATCATGCATAAAAAGACAGGCTTGCTGAACGGAGTATGAAATGTCGAGCCTAGTGAGAGTGGCATATTGTAGGGCACCGGTGATGCTACGATACAAAGTGGGGTCAGAAACAGGATCACCATCAGCCGACAATTTGGCACCAATGTCGGCCGGGGTACGAGTGGGTTGACAATCAGACATACCAGAACGAGAAAGCAAGTCTAAAAGATAGGAGCGTTGAGAGAGAAAAAGGGTAGACTTGGTGCGAGAAACAGTAATGCCAAGAAAATGATGAAGAGGACCAAGATCAGTCATGGAAAATTCATTACTAAGAGAAGAGATTATATGTTGAAGAAAAGAGTCAGAGCTAGCCGTAAGAACTATATCATCAATATAAAGCAAAAGATAGGCAGTGTGGGAAGAGGAGCGAAAAATAAATAAGGAAGAATCAGATTTGGAGGGTATGAAACCTACTGTTTGAATGAAGGCAGCAAAACGTTGAAACCATGCACGAGGAGCTTGTTTAAGACCATAAAGAGATTTGTTAAGAAGGCAAACAGAGTTGGGAGAAGAGGGATTCTCAAAACCAGATGGTTGCTGACAATAAACTGTTTCATTAAGAGTGCCGTGAAGAAAAGCATTTTTAACGTCTAGCTGATGAATGGGCCAAGAGGAGGAAACGGCAAGACTAAGAACAACGCGAATAGTGCTTGGTTTAACAACATGAGAAAAGGTTTCATCAAAATCAATGCCATGTTGCTGAGAGAAACCACGACACACCCATCTGGCTTTGTAACGAGCAAGGGTGCCATCAGAATGAAATTTATGCCGAAAAACCCATTTTCCAGAAACAACATTAACACCAGGAGGTTTAGGAACAAGAGTCCATGTGTTATTTTGCTGAAGAGCGTTAAATTCATCGCGCATAGCTGAGAGCCAAAGAGGATCAAGAAGAGCTCGTTTGTAAGAAGAGGGAATAGGAGAAAGGGTTGCCGGGGTTGGGGTGCCTGTGAGGTTGAGGCGTTTGGTGGGTTGAAGGAATCCTCGTTTACCGCGGGTGCACATGATGTGATCATTAGTAGGTGGTGGAATGGGTACAGCGTTGGGTGGGAGGGGTGGTTGGGAGCCTGGCGGGGCTGGGCTTGCCGGGGACGGGCTTGCCGGGCTTGCCGGACTTGCCGGGGTCGGGCTTGCCGGACTTGCCGGGCTTGCCGGGCTTGCCGGACTTGCCGGGGTCGGGCTTGCCGGGCTTGCCGGACTTGCCGGACTTGCCGGGCTTACCGGGCTTGCCGGACTTGCCGGGGCCGGGCTTGCCGGGTCCGGACCTGCCGGGACTGCCGGGCTTGCCAGGCTTGCCGGCCTTGCTGCGGGAGAGAGAGAGGCCGCGGCAGGGTTGGTGGTGGTAGGGATCGATGCGGGGTTAGTGACAGAATAAGGAAAAGTGTGTTCATCGAATGTGACGTGGCGAGAGACAAGCACGCGACCAGAAGATGGATCGAAACAGCGATATCCTTTGTGATCGTCAGAAAGACCAAGATGAATGCAAGGTAGTGAACGTGGTTCGAGTTTGTTGGAGGCGGTAGAGGCGGTGTTCGGGAAACAAAGACAGCCAAAAACACGGAAAAAAGAATAATCGGGATGGGAGAGAAAAAGAGATTGAAAAGGCGAATAAAGAGGACATGTCTTAGTTGGTCGAATATTTAGAAGTAGTGTGGCAGTGCGAAGGGCTTCGGCCCAAAAACGAGAGGGCAGAGAAACTTGTAGTAGCAAGGTGCGAAGAATATCATTAATGGAGCGAAGAGAACGTTCAGCTTTACCGTTTTGAGGTGAGGTATAAGGACAGGAAAAACGAAGAAGAATACTTTGAGAGAGAAAGAAGTTGCGGTTTTGAGTGTTGTCAAATTCGCGACCATTATCACATTGAATAAATCTAATTGGCAAGCCAAAGTGTGTAAGAACATATTGTCGAAAGTTGAGAAAGATGGCATGTACTTCAGATTTAGCACGGAGAGGAAAAGTCCAAATATAATGAGAATAGTCATCCAAAATCACAAGATAATATTTGTAACCAGAGACACTAGGGACGGGAGAGGTCCATAAATCACAGTGAATTAATTCAAAAGGAAAAGTACTAAGGGTAGTAGAGGTTCCAAAAGGTAATCTAACATGTTTGCCGCATTGACAGGCAGTACAAAGAGAGGGATTATGAGGAACACTAGAACTAGGAATACAAAATTCTTGAAGCAAAGATGACAAGGTGTTTTTATTGGGGTGTCCTAGACGACGATGCCACAAATCAACTGATGCAAGCATGGCCCGGGGAGTGGATGTAGGTGTGCCATGAAATGGATAGAGATCGCCCGTGCTATTGTACCGAGCGAGTTCCTTCCCCGTTGCCAGATCCTTCACAGACAAACCAAAAGGGTCAAAAGCCAAAATTACTCGATTGTCAATACAAAATTGGCGAACTGAAATAAGATTTTTGATGAGGGAAGGAGCAACAAGAATATTGCGGAGAAGAAAATTGGCGAAAGAGGAAGAGATATAAGAATGACCAGTGCAAGAAACAGGTATGGTGGAACCATCACCAATGGTGATCGTAGAAAAAGCAGAAGGTAAGCAAGCTGACAGCAAATTCATATTTGAAGACATATGCGAGGATGCACCAGAATCGAAAATCCAATCCGTACCTGCGTTATTGAGAGTAAAGTTGTTCATGGCGTTGATGAAGGCGGCTTGATCCCAGGCCGGCTGCTGTGGAGGAGCAGAGGGGCCAGGAGCGTGCATGGGAGCGTAGGGCAGGGTCGGCGACTGGTAGTATGCTGCCGGGGCCGGCAAGGTGTAGTAGGGTGGCGGTAGTCCTGGCACGCTGGGAGGTGGCGTAGGAGTGGCGGTGTAGACATGCGCCGGCGGCTTGGGCCCAAGGAGTCCAGGAGAGCCGGTGGCCGGGAGGAGACCAGGGCTCCACGTGCCTGTGTAAGCAGGCGGGGCGCCGTACGGCGAAGGGGCCGACCAGGGCATCGGCCAAGCTTGAACAAGGCCGGTCCAGGAATCGTGCTGAGGAGACCATGTCGAAGGAGCTGGTGGCGATGGAGCGGCCGATGGCGGAGCTGGTGCGGTGCCGGCGGGGCGAGGAGCAGGGGGCCGGTAGATCGGATTCTTGCCCCGGTAGTTAGGGCTCGGGCGCCAGCCTGGCGGTGGTGAAGGAGCTGCTGGCCTTGCCGGGGCTGCCGGGCTTGCTGGGTTTGCCGGGCTTGCCGGGCCTGCCGGCTGCCACAGGCTTGCCGGCGGCATCGCGGGAGGAGGAGCGGGTGCAGCAGATTGGCGCGGCAGCCCAGGCGCGGCAGCGTGAAACACCTGCGGGGCCGTTGAGCCTTGCGAGCTTGGTTCTTCTCTTCTTGCTGGAGGAGGGAGCGGACCTCCTTGAAGGTAGGGTAGGGCTTGAGCATGGGTATGAAGGACTGCTGCTTGTCGAACTGCTCGCCGAGGCCGACGAGGAGGGCGTTGATGAGGGCGCGGTCGTCGACGTGATCACCGAGTTCACGGAGTTCGTCGCCGATGGCCTTGATCCTCTGGCAGAAGACGGTGACCGGAGCATCTCCCTGGACGGTCGTACGGAGCTCGGTGTGGAGGGCGTTGATGCGCGCGTCGGAGTTGTCCTGGAACAGCTGCTGAAGGGAGGCCCAAAGCTCGGCGGCGGATGCATCGTCGGAGGAGACCAGATTGAAGAGCTCCGTGGAGATGCGGGTGTAAATCCACTGGATGATGGCGAGATCGTCTTTCACCCAGCGGGGATCGGCGGGCTGCGGAGGGTAGGACGGGTCGATGTGGTGGCGGAGGCCGCAGCGGCCGAGGTGGATGTTGAAGAGGTGGCGCCAATGGTAGTAGTTGTGGGCGCCAAGATCGAGAGAGATCGGGATGAAGGGGGAGACGTCGGCGATGGTGTCGGCTAGGGAAAGCATTGATAGTTGAAGAGGAGCTAGTTGGGTGGTTGTACAGGAGGTAGGGGCACCGGCGGCACGGAACTCGGCTATGGAGAAGAGGGGCCGAGTCGGCCGCGGCGGCGGCGTTGGCGGCGATGCCATGCCAGGTGCGGAAAAACCTAGGCGTCTGATACCATGATAATTGGAGAATAATAACCGTTGTATGTTGTATTGATTGGGGCCTCGAAGGGCTGTTTATATAGATTACAAAACTTGGACTCCAAAACTAATAGAGATAGATTACAATTCCAAACCTTGCCGCATATACTATCCATAACCGACCTATATATACTCTAATAGAAATTATTGCCTGCAATTAATTTGCCTTTTGCGTGCTATGCATCTGTGAGCCTGCCGTGGCATCTCTTCTCTCTCCTTCTGACACACAGAGATGGACATTAGCACATTTGTGTCATCTGTCACGTCCACCTCTTGATCACGACGTGTGTCAGCGCGTGTCCGTCCTTGTCTGTGTGTACGTGAGAGAAAGTGTGTTTGTAACATGGCTAATAGCAAAGCAACAGAGTCGACATGCCAATTAGGCTGTTCATCACAAGTGTGTGTGTACGTTGGCGTTCAAGTCTGATCGACGAGAGCGAGCAACGTCCTCCAAACAGGACAGGAGCACATGTGTCTAGGGGCCGGCCAGGCTGCATGCTGCTCCTGCATGCTACTAATCACCACCGGTGCCACTCAATGCACCCAATCAACTCAACATGTGACGGCTCCGATATTGCGCAGAGAACAACCGACAGGGCCAGCACGGTATTGGCTTCATCCTTCACCCATCTTTTTTCCTCCTGAACCCGGCAGCTGGACTGTGCTGACATGACCGCATGCACTCTGTACAGCTCAGCATGCTACCGGTCACTGACGTGTGGGGCCAACATTCTAACATAGCCAACTCACGTGAAGATCCACTTGTCAGGGGCCAAACGGAACTATGAATGTTTTTTTGAAATCCCGTTACAAGCTAAAAATAAGCGCGACATGTCCATATGGGGCTACAGCTAATCATGTCTGACAGCACTGACTCGTGTGCCCGAAACGTTAACACGAGCCGCTTACGCATAACCCCACCCGTCAGTAAATCAGAAAGGCTTTACCGGTGTCCAAAAGAAACCCTAAGGTACAAATAAGCGCGACAAAGTCATATGTGTCTCCAGCTCATCTGTCAGCGACCAACCATGAAAATAACTATTAAATCTTGCCCGTTGGATCGTCCCAACGGGCACATGTGAAACTCCATTCATATATTTACTGACCCCTTGAGAATTAAAATCACCATAAACCAAGTTGAACAATCTTCGCAAAAAAGGAAACCCCGCCTTGAACAAAGAAGAAACATATTTATGTGGTCGGTGGTATTGAGGCATGGGCGGCCATCTTTGTGGCGCCCTAACTCACTCTTGTAAATAATTAATATATAGGCGCGCAGATCTTCTGTGCATTTTGAAAAAATAAAAACAAAAATTAAAAAAACATGTAAAACCTCACCGTTGTGCATGTAACCCCACAATATGAGATATCATCGGAAAACCGCCTGAACAGAAGCGCGGAAAAGCCCACGGTCGCAAATTTCAGTCCCGATCACCGAAAAAACCCACGGACGGTCAGTCAGAAGGGAAAAGACCCACCCGTCACAAGCACGAGCAGCCATGCATCGGGCGATAGCGCCAACGGCCAACCAGCTACATAACGTAGGCTGTCCGCCAACGGCGGAGCTATGTGCATCATTGGGGTGGCCGTGGCCCCCCCCACCCTTGAGATAATCACTGAAGAAAATAATATTTTTGGGTCTTAAATACAAGAAAGTGTAGTAATTAGCCCCCCCAAGCATTCATGTTTTCACATTAGCCCCCCCCCCCCCCCCCTGCCATCCTCGTCTAGCTCCGCCACTGCTGTCCGCCCCAGTTGCAGCAGCCAGGGCTAGCGAGAACCATGGATATGGAAAGGGCAGGCGCAGGGGCAGGCCACATGCCATTAAAACCAGCACGTACGCAGAAACATCGACCGAGAAGGGCAACCCTGGAGCGCAGCGCTGGACCATATCGCATTCGCACCACTCCACACGCGCGCACCCTGCCCACTGCCCCTCCTTTATATGGATGGACGGATTGAGATTGGCGCGCGCGAGAGGGCGGCCTCCGTTCTGTATCGCCTCGCCTCGAGAGATCGCTCTGTAGCGGCAGCTGTGTTCCGCTGTACTGCTCGTCTCGACCCGTCCCCGTGGCCAGGCGCGCGTATATGCGGTGGCATCCGTATGCATGGCATGGGCACGGGCACCGGCACGGTTGGTGGCGCGACCGGACCGGGCGTGGCGCGCGCGCGTGTGGGGAATCATTGACGACGGCTTCGTCGATAAATAAATACGGCGGGTCGGTTGGTCTGGTCGCCTCACCAGCGGTGGACTAGAGTCCGCGCCAGCGTGAGGCCGGTCGTCGCTTGCCAACCGCGCGCTAGCGACCGACCCCTGCAGTGCTCTCTCTCTCTCTCTCTCCCTTTCTCTTTCTCCCGTGCCTGGCTCTGGCTGTGGGTGGTCCTCACCGTCGATCGGTTGCTAGCTTGGCTTCCCTGCAGATTGTTTGCCCATCACATGACAAAAACCTACGCGCGCAGCTGGCCAGCCTCGTCGTCTCCATCTCATGCTACTACCTTTTTTTTTTCTGTTCTTTTCTACGTAGTCCTACTGGCAGATCACGGTTGACTGACGACCCACGCTATAGTCGCACGGAGAGTACTACGGGGGTGTGGCTTAACCATATCCCCCTTGTATTGAGGATTTGGTGCTCTTAATTGTAACTCTTTGAATTTTGAATAAACTCCATTTACCCCGCAAAAAAAGGAAGATTGATGACGCACACTAATTCTCCCCAAATGCACTCTCCAGTTGTGTACGTATAGTACTTCCTACAGCTGGATTTATTGGCTCATCTCATATTTTGTCAAATTTTGATCATATATTCGACTCGACCAGCAAAATATAAGTTGTATGCCACACGCATTACTATATTATTGTTGGATTCGTATTCGAAAGAAAATTTTCAATGATACTATTTTTGTGGTACAAAATCTATGTTTTGCTAGTTAAAAATAAGGTAAAAGTTTGAAGAAAAAATGTGAGGGGGACTAATAAACCCAAACAGAGTAAGTACCAATTGAAACAGTTTATTTTTGGAGGATCGCGCATAATCATAGGTAAAAGTTTGACAAAAATACAAAGTGGACTAATAAACCCGGACAGAGTAAGTACCCGTCAAAGCAATTTAATTTTGGTGGATCACGCATGATCATAAGTTGGATACCATGGGAGAAAGCAAAAAGGACTACGGCGGATCAATAACCCTAGCTAGCTACATGGTTGATCAAGAAAGAACAAATCGATTAAGGAGCACAAGCATGCAAAATGGAATCCATGACCATGCATGGTGTAAAATAACTTGAAAGCTAGAACTAACAAAGCTTGTTGGGAAGCAAAAAAAATGAACCATCGATCGGTCACGGCAGGTGACGAATGCCATGCCTGATAAAAATCTCTTCCGCTCGCATTTGATCAAACCCTAATGCTAAAAGAACAAAAATAAACAATCTCTCCGCTGCTGCTGCGCTGCCGATGGATGATGCGTTTCCCTCCTCTTCTCTCCAATGGCACACCTCGCTCTTCCACTCACAAGCACAAACGTAAGTATATGATGATCTAAGTGCCATGGGATCGCAGCCGAGTGTAATCCTTGCGAGTTGTCTAATGTCTAGGAGTAGAGGAAGGAAACCACAAAAGGAAAAAAGAAATCAAAGACAAAGAACAGATCAAAGGCACACCAGAGACCAATGCATGCGATCGATGCGATCCTCGGAGACCCTCCCGGCCGGCCTACGACTCGCTGGTGCTCATGCTCTCATGCCGCTCGCCGCCGCTGCCACCACCTCCGTGTTGCTGCTGGCTAGACGATCCTCCTCCACCGCCGCCTCCTTGGCCCGCCGCTGCGTCCGCCGCCTGTGTCCGGTACGCGTTCAGCGCGGCGAGGATCCCCATCTGTCCCTCGCCTCCGCCTCCGCCACCACCGCTGCCTCCCACTGGGCCGAGCCCCAGCTGCTGCCCGGGTAGCAGCGCCATCGGTGCAGGGAAGTTCATGAAATGTAGCCCGCTCGGCACGCTCCCACGATACACGGCAGCCGCGGCGCCGGCGCTGCCCATCTGCGGGAAAGTCCAGATCGACTCACCACTTCCTCCTCCACCGCCGCCGTTGCCACCGCCGGAAGGCGCCCCGCCGCCCTGCGTGTTGTTGCTTGGCACCATCCAGACGGTGCCCGGCATTTGGCTCTGCGTGTACCCCGCCATCTGTTGCTGGTACTGTTGTTGCTGTTGCTGCTGATGCTGTTGCTGATGCTGTTGTTGTTGCTGCTGCATTTCTTGCTCCCATCGCCGCTTCCTCGAAAGGTCGGCGGCTGCGGCAGCGGCAGCGGCTGACGGCGAGGGCTGCACGTCCAGACCGACACTGCCCGAGTGGAAGTTGAGCAACAGCGGCGACGGCGTCGACGACGAGGAGGCGGGGCCTTCGGGCGGGTACCCGAGGCCGACAACCCGGTCCCACGCGTCGGCGCGGGAGCCGAACCTTACGCCGGGGCTCGGCAAGGCCCCGCGGAGGTGCGCCGGGATGGAGAGCGAGGAGCCGGATGAGCGGAGGGAGATGTTGAGGGAGGTGAAGTTGGCCGGGATAGTGCCGGTGCCGGTGGCCGCGATCACCGCTGGCTCCGCCTGCTGCAGCAGCCACTCGATGGTCTCGCCGTCCGTCTTGTGCCCCAGCTCCCGGGTCAGCTGGAACACCCTCGCCGCGCACAGCGCTGGCATCCGGATGCGCCGTCCCCGGCCCTCCACCTTGGTATGCCGGTCCTTGGTCGACGTCCGCTTGGGCACCGCCTTCCGCACCTGCATCTCCCCTCCGGCGGCACCGCCAGCGGCTGCTCCATTCCCGCCGCCCGCCGAGGTGCCCCCCGCAGCCGAGCTGGAGCACGGTTGCTCCTCCTTCTTCTCGAGGAGCTGCAAGGGGAAGTTGGGCCTCCGGCCGCCTCCGGCGTCTCCGGCGATGTCCATGGTCAATTAGGCCATGTTATATACACACACAGCTATATCTGCGTGTATATGCTTTGGCCGGGTAAATGGGTGGTTGTTTGCAGGAGAGGGGAACGGATTTGATGTCGCCGACCGCTTCTTGTGGGTTTAGCTCGAGATTGGTTAGGTGTGATGGAGACGACGGTAGAGAGAGAGAGAGAGTCCAAGAGCTAAGCTATGAGGTAAAGATTATAGGTTGGAAGGAATCCTTCCTCATATGATATGGTGAGAGAGAGAGAGAGAGGGTTGTGTGCGTGTGGGAGATCACACAAACTATTTTATGGCGTTTTGGTAAGGTTCATCTCTGATCTGGGAGAAGGGAGAAGCATGAGCAGATGGCCCTAGCTAGAAGCTAGGCGAAGGAGAGAGAGAGAGACAGAGGGGGCGAGGAAGAAGATGGTGTACTTTGTAGGGCTTGGAGGAGAGAGATGGATGAATTAAATGGTTTCTTGATGTATAGAGAGAGAGAGAGGCTTTTGAATGAGAGAGAGACTGTAGTAGTGTACATGGAGAGGGAGACGGGTAGCGAGCGAGGGGAGGAGGATAAGGCGGAGCAGAATTATTAGGTTCACCTCGCCAGCAGCCATGGCATGGCTCCCTCTCTCCCTCTGCTAGCTAGCTAATCCCATGCACAGTGCGGATCAGTACTGTGGCAGAACGTAACGTGATATGTTCTCCCGATGCTAACCAACAAATATCCCATTTAATCAGGAGCAACACCACAACACTATTGCTCCTTCCCTCTCTCTAGAAGCGCTCACTGTACGTGCCACGGATTAACTCGAACCCAAGGCCTACTAGTTAGCTAAGCTACGTGGTGTGATGGAAAGCAATGGTTCCTTTGTGTGGATTGGCTACTTTTGAGAGAAAGAACCCTATCTGTTTTTTTTTTCTATCTCTTCTTCGACCTTTTGCTGTTTGAAATGCGTTTCTTTTTCCTCTGCCCTCTGCCTATGCTGCTCTCGCTTTCTTTATTTGTTTTTCTAAAAGGAAAAATCTTTAGACTGTGGCGAGGCAGTCACTTGGCGCAGACTCCACGTGCGCTGTTCTTTATCATTCATTCAATCCCCGGCCCGAAGACTGCCACTGCCCACTGCTCTCTGCAAGTCAAAAATACACAAGGAAAAATGTACGCTAGCGAAGGGGATTCTTTTTTCTTTTTTTCTGGTCATCAAAGGCTTTTTGTTTCCAACTAGCCTCGATGCATGTACCTCTGTTTTCTGGAGTTTTTAGTTAATTATTTATTTATGCATGTTTCAGTTTCTTGTTTTATACTACTATCTTTCAGGTCGTAGCACTCAAAGCATGTATAGTAGCTATTTTTGATAAAGGGAAAATTACTCATGCAGGACAGGAGCATAACCTATATCTGGGTTGATGCATCCTTCAATATTTTTTGTACTTTTAAAATAAAGATTATATCAGTGAATTATGAGAAGAGCAGCAAAGAAACAGGTGATAAAGTAGGGCCAGCTCAACCAGTAATCATTCCATCGCCTTTCCTATTAGGCTTTGCCCCCTCCTTTGCTTGCCAGCCTTAGTTAGAATCCGTGGTGCCCTAATTTCTTGTGCTATGGACCTGGTGCATACGAGTATCCAACATAGACTCTTCTTCCACCCGTATACTTGGAATGGGAGTACTGTGAATGGCAAAGATAAAGGGACTCATTGTCTTTACACTCTGCAGAAGCTTTGGCTCTGAGTTTCGTGTAACTGTGTATAGAATCTGGATCCCAAAAGAACAATTAACTAAGGCCTCCCTTGGTTTGGAGGAATTTTGTAGGAATATCATAGGATAGGATTTCTATAGGAAAAATTCCTTTGGAGCCCTTTGGTTTGTAGGAATGAAATCCTATTCCTATGGAGGAATTCTTCCTATCCTTCACATTTCATAGGAAAATAAACATTAACCTAGACTCAATGGAAAAAATCCTATGATATGAAGCAAAGGACATCTCCTTTCCTATTCCTATTCATAGGATTTGAGATACATGTCATCTCATTCCTATGACTTTCCTATTCCTATGATTTTTCTACCCTATGAACCAAAGGAACCTAAGCTTTCATGATCGGCGTTGTGGCAGGTTGTAGAATAAACACCATTTCAATACTACTGTGGAGTTCAAAATATAGCTGGTGGTGAGTCAAAATATAGCTCGTTTCTATATTTAAACGAGAACCAACCAACCTCTACCGCAAAAAAAAAAAAAAAAGAGAACCAACCAACCTGTTGTTACCAGTGAACGCCCCCGCAAAAAAAAAGTTACCAGTGAACGCATATAATAAGTGGACTAGCTATATGGGTGTCACTACTAATTAACCGTGTATTTTTATCTATCTTTTCCTTGTTGACTGGGGAGGATTCAGGCATCTCTCTGATCAAGCTCCAGCAAAAGTATGCCATTTGATTAATGCAATGGAATTACCACTTGCACAATATTTTTTCCAAGAGCATTTCCAAAACCCCATCTTTTTCCTCCGACCATTCTCTGGGGTGGACCTAATTCATCTCTCTGACCTCCCTACTGTCAACTATGCATGTTTGCAACAGCAATATAATATCACAAGATGGATGATGGATGCATAGCAGAGATGTAGCCATTGGTTGATAGAAATTCACCAGCCTCTCTGCATTGACCAGGTCCTCCCTCCCTCACCCTCCCTCCTTTTTCTAGCCCACTTTGAATCATCAAAAACTT
The DNA here is from genome assembly GCA_039707655.1 of Elymus sibiricus. Lineage (NCBI taxonomy): Eukaryota > Viridiplantae > Streptophyta > Magnoliopsida > Poales > Poaceae > Elymus > Elymus sibiricus. The sequence continues at coordinate 312,312,944 of CM077674.1, forward strand.
CCAAATATGTCCAGCTGCCTATTCTGTTATGACCAGCCCGTACCAGCTAGTACGAAATCGTTCCCCAGAAATTCCCTCTCTCTCTCTGTTTACCTTTGTTGACGGTTCTTCCCTCTGTGTGTTTCGCTGTGCTGTGGTTGTGTGCATCCTCCGTACAAAGTACAAAAAAAATACCCGCCTAGGTGTGGCCATTAGCTGAATATTCCGGTAATGAAGATATATAAAAAATCACAAGCACCACCTCCAAGAACCCCCAAGAAAAACCTCCAAGAAACCCCATTGCATTGACCCCTTCTGGAAGGAGATATTTATTTGGTCGAGGTGGATTTGACTAATTCACAAGACATCCTTATGCAACAAGCAGTCATATTTCTGCTGTGATGCACACGAGCTGATGCGGTTTCTCTCTCCTCTGCTATATTTTCAGTGCACGCCCACCACACACTATTATTGCTCGATTCAGCTGTTAGAAGCGCGTAACACGGAGGCCACAAAAAACATTTATTACCGACCACAGGCGTTTCCCGCCGTCTAATCCGCGCGCGGGGCCCGCGTCACAGCGGGTGGGAGTGGCTTTCAAGGCGGTGACCATCAGCTACAGAAGCATCGCTGGTAATCAAACAGTATTAGATTAGTGTGTAATAGGAGCTAGCTAACATGGATGAATGATCATCAAAAGCAAAAGATTGATGGTGTTTGTTACAGGTGAGACAGACAGCAACGCTCCAAGTACTCCGCCTTTTCCTTTTTTATTTTCTTTCACTCTCGTCTTTTTCAGCCACACAAACCTTTTGCGTACACACTGCATGGTGCAGAGGCAGAGCTATGTGATGCTAGTACTATACTCCTCTCTTGCGATGCTGCGCAGCAAAAGCCAGCAGCATTGCATTTGCACGCACGTAAAATATCTGCTGCTGCAGACGTCGCCTTTTGATTATTAGGAGTCGACCGAATCCCATCAGTTGGTAGACATAGCATGCACTACTCAGCCTTTGTTTTTTTCTTCTTCTGTTGTTTAAAGCTGGGGTGGGGTGGCATTGGCACCAGTTGTTAAAGGCCTAAAGGGTTGAATTTGGGATCACTATGTGAAGAAAAAGGGTGGAAAAAGAGGCATGCAATCCATTTCCCAGCTTTCTGAGATCTACTATATATATTAGCAGCACTGTGCAATGGATAACAGTGTGTGTTATTAGGTATAGACAGCTCAGGTGACTTGGGTCAAGCCCTCTCTTTCAGCTGGAAAAGGACGTGAAAACCATATGCAAAATGGCCAAGCTGCACTAGGGGGAGCAGGGACCTGAAATTGTGGGTTAGTGGAGGATCTTTGACATGATGCATAATGTGTAAGATAACGAAATAGGGCCTCGGGGCAAGCCCGGAAAGGCAGCTTTGATATGCATTCCACTCTCTCTTGTAAGTAGATATGTATAGCTCGATTGCAGAGCAAACGGATCAGCAATATATCGGAACCTGTGAGTTGTTTTCTAGCTGGTAGTAGTTTCTGTTGTGCTGCTTTAACTTTTTCGTGAAATGGAGAGGTAAGAAAAAGTATCATGCATGTGAAAATGACATGGAGACCGGTTGGTCGATCGCTAGCAGAAACTGGAGTTTTCTCCTGGGATCAACCAACTCAGAGGAGAAGTCAGTGAGTGATCACTAGCAGGCAAGAGTATTATACCCTACCAGATATGTGGTTTTAGGATGGCCTTGACTGGTCTAGACCACTAAAATAGAATCAATTTCCGTAGGAAAATAAGTGTATGGTACAGTACTGATTAATAATTAACAGGAGGGTGTTAACAAGTGTGCAAGCTATAAAAAGAAATGTTCGTTGTGTGTGACGAAGGGGAATAAATTAAAGTTTGAGCATCTTATGACAAATGATTGAGAAGCCAACTAAACAAATGATGAAGTTTGTTCAGAATATTTGCCTATCCTAATCACTGCATATTATGACATGCATAAGGCATTGTGGCAGCTGGGTAGCAAGTCCTGGCACGGGAGCAGAGACCATAGATAATCTTATCGAATCCATTTAAAAATGCGAAAGCAGGGCTGCAAATGGTGGCCTGTTAATGATTATGGTTTGTGAAGGGAAGGGTATACATTTGTCTAATTAATACTATATAATCATCCTCGAATTGTAATGATCATTACTGTGTCGCTGGCTTAAACAATTGCATGGCTTTCTGTGTTCCACTGGACATATTAATTTGAACTCCTGCAAACTTTTTGAGCCGAGCTTGCATTAACTGCGGAATTGCCATCTAGATTTATTTTAGATTTTCATTTGGTGATTTGAATTCATTTACATTTTCAAAGCAATACAACATATGAAGCGTGTGAAAAAATGATGCATAAAAGGAGAATATTTTTTGGATTGAAATTAACGGAATGTCATTTTCCAACAAAAATGTGAAACATGAACTACATAAATTTGCTCCATGCATCCAACACATAAACTGTCTATAACCAGACAAAGCTAATACGATGTTTTTCTTAAGCATATCTTTTTTTAATTATTAGTTCTATCTTCTGAGTGGACCAAGGCATCAATCTTAACTATAAGCCGACTCGAGTTACCGAGTGACCTCCACTCCTCGACTTGAGCTTTCACTTATGCTTTTCTCTTGTTTTTTGACTGATACACATGATTTGTTGAGGTAGGCTGCATGGAGGGTGACGATCCCATGCCCCCGGTTGTAGCTACAGAGGACAAAAGAGGCTCAACGACAGTAGGGCGTACCAAGCCCACAACTCGACATCCATCCACAATCTGGAGCGCATCACCACCTTGGGGGACAAGACAAAGACTACTCTCAAAATTAGGATAGGGGTCGTCTACATATGGAACGTATTAACCGACCATGGTTAGCTGCCAAACATAGCTTAGGACAAGTTCTAGACTGACTCGGGACTTGCAACCTTGCCTTGTCCACCAATATAAGGCCCGACAGGGACCCCCCGATAGACACCTTATTCTAGCAGACATCTGAGGCTTCAACCCCTAGACAATCTTGCGATCAACCCCCTTGTAAACACAAAACCCTAGTTCTCATACGAGGCTAGATCATCGACAAAGACAAGCAGAAAGTAGGGTATTACCTCGATCTGAGGGCCTGAACCTGAGTAAATCTCTCCTCATGTGCACCGTCCGGATCCATGACGCGTTCACTATCCTCGGATGGGTATTGTCAGGAAATTACCACGATAGTTGGTGCGCTAGGTAGGGGTTGCATGTCAGAAACATGGTGCGGATTCCTTCCAATCTATTCCAGGTTGGGCTTCTTCAGGGCTAGAGGCCCAACCTTGGTTCCTTAGCTTCGCAGTTGACGCAATTGGACATATCTTCCCTGCCACCACTCTGACTGAAGGTTACGCCTTCTCGGTAGACCTCGCCAACAAGCTTGGAGCCATGCAGATCTGTAACGAGGCTTTCGGTCACACCACAGAATCTGCATTCAGGCAAACTATGGGTTCTTCTAACTTCGGCTATGTGCCTATTTCACAGCTAATAGCCGTCGTCGACTCCATCTTACCTCTGTTCGACTATGCATTAGATGAGGAAGAGGAGGATGTTGCAAGCTGCGGCACCACATAGACTCCTGACCCCTAGGGAGTTTTTATGCTTGGCGGGCACCGTGCGGCAGCAACGGGGTACTATGCAAATCAAAAGGCAACTGACTAGGAGGGGGGGGCTATCGTGTGGCAGCAACGGGGCACTGTACACACCGAGAGGGCTCCTCACAACTGGCTGCCTAACGCGCGCAAGGTGATGGCAATATGCCCTAGAGGCAATAATAAAGTTGTTATTATTTTATATTTCCTTGTTCATGATAAAGGTTTATTATTCATGCTAGAATTGTATTGACCGGAAACTTAAATACATGTGTGAATACATAAACAAATACCGTGTCCCTAGTGAGCCTCTACTAGACTAGCTCGTTGATCAAAGATGGTTAAGGTTTCCTAACCATAGACATGAGTTGTCATTTGATAACGGGATCACGTCATTAGGAGAATGATGTGATGGATAAGACCCATCTGTTAGCTTAGCATATGATCGTTCTGTTTATTGCTACTGCTTTCTTGAATGTCAAATATATGTTCCTCAGACCATAAGATCATGCAACTCCCGGATACCGGAGGAATACCTTGTGTGCTATCAAACGTCACAACGTAACTGGGTGATCATAAAGATGCTCTACAGGTATCTCCGAAGGTGTCTGTTGAGTTGGCATGGATCGAGACTGGGATTTGTCACTCCGTGTTTCGGAGAGGTATCTCTGGGCCCTCTCGGTAATGCACATCATAAGAAGCTTGCAAGCAAAGTGACTAAGGAGTTAGTTACGGGATGATGTATTACGGAACGAGTAAAGAGACTTGCCGGTAACGAGATTGAACTAGGTATGGAGATACCGACGATCGAATCTTGGGCAAGTAACATACCGACGAACAAAGGGAATTACGTATGTTGTCATTGCGGTTCGACCGATAAGATCTTCGTGGAATATGTAGGAACCAATATGGGCATCCAGGTTCCGCTATTGATTATTGACCGGAGAGGCGTCTCGGTCATGTCTACATCATTCCCGAACCCGTAGGGTCCGCACGCTTAACGTTCGTTGACGATATAGTGTTATATGAGTTATGTGAATTGGTAACCGAATGTTGTTCGGAGTCCCGGATGAGATCCCGGACATCACGAGGAGTCTCGGAATGGTCGAGAGGTAAAGATTTATATATGGGAAGTCATATTTTGGGTTCCGGAAAAAGGTGCAGTTTTTTTCGGTATTGTACCGGGAAGCTTCCAGAAGGTTCCAGAGGATTCCGGAGGGGTCTGGAAGTCCACAAGTGGGTCCACCACGTCCCAAGGGCTGGCATGGGCTAAGGGGAGGCACCCTGGCCTTATTGGGCCAGGCGCACCAAGTCCTCAAAAGCCCACGCAGCTAGGGAAGGAAAAAAGGAGAGTCCTAGTAGGAATAGGATTGGACTTTGGAGTCCAAGTCCACGTGTGTACTATTCACGCGGTACTGTTCACGTGGCACTATTCCTTCTACTCCAAGCCCCTACACATATATAAATAGAGGAGAGGGGGCGCCCCAAACAAGCCACAACATTGTCTTAGCCGTGTGCGGCGCTCCCCTCCACAGTTCCGTCCCTCGGTCATATTTTCGCAGTACTTGGGAGAAGCCCTGCGGAGATAGCATCACCATCACCGTCACCACGCCGTCGTGCTGCCGGAACTCATCCACTACCTCGCCGTCTTGCTGGATCAAGAAGTCGAGGACGTCACCGAGCTGAACGTGTGCTGAACGCGGAGGTGCCGTACGTTCGGTACTCGGTCGGTTGGATCGTGAAGTTGTTCGACGACATCAACCGCGTTGTTCTAACGCTTCCGCTTACGGTCTACGAGGGTACGTAGACACACTCCCCCTCTCATAGCTATGCATCTCCATGGATAGATCTTGCGTGTGCGTAGAAATTTTTTTGTTTTCCATGCAACGTTCCCCAATAGTGGCATCATGAGCCAGGTCTATGCGTAGATGATATGCACGAGTAGAACACAAAGAGTTGTGGGCGGTGATCGTTATACTGCTTACCACCAACGTCTTATTTTGATTCGGCGGTATTGTAAGATGAAGCGGCCCGGACCAACCTTACATGTCCATGTACATGAGACCGGTTCCACCGACAGACATGCAACTTGTTTTGCATAAAGGTGGCTGGTGGGTGTCTGTTTCTCCTACTTTAGTTGAATCAAATTTGACTGCGGCCGGTCCTTGTTGAAGGTTAAAACAACAAACTTGATAAATCACCGTTGGGGTTTTGTGCCGTAGGTAAGAACGGTTCTTGCTAGAAGCCCGTAGCAGCCACGTAAAACTTGCAACAACAAAGTAGAGGACGTCTAACTTGTTTTTGCAGGGTATGCTATGATGTGATATGGTCAAGACATGATGTGATATACGTTATTGTATGAGATGATCATGTTTTGTAATTTATCGGCAACCGGCAGGAGCCTTATGGTTGTCTCTTTATTGTATGAAATGCAAGCGCCATGTAATTGCTTTACTTTATCGCTATGCGTTAGCAATAGTTGAAGAAGCAATAGTTGGCGAGACGACCACGACGCAACGATGGAGATCAAGGTGTCGAGCCGGTGATGATGGAGATCATGACGATGCTTTGGAGATGGAGATCAAAAGCACAAGATGATGATGACCATATCATGTCACATATTTTGATTGCATGTGATGTTTATCCTTTATGCATCTTATTTTGCTTAGAACGACGGTAGCATTATAAGATGATCCCTTCACTAAATTTCAAGATAAAAGTGTTCTCCCCGAGTATGCACTGTTGCTAAAGTTCGTCGTTTCAAAGCACCTCGTGATGATCGGGTGTGATAGATTCTACGTTCACATACAACGGGTGTAAGCCAGTTTTACACAAGCAGAATACTTGGGTTAAACTTGACGAGCCTAGCATGTACAGACATGGTCTCGGAACACTGGAGACCGAAAGGTCGAACATGAGTCATATAGTAGATATGATCAACATGGAGATGTTCACCATTGATGACTATCCCATCTCACGTGATGATCGGACATGGGCTAGTTGATTTGGATCATGTATCACTTAGTTAACTTGAGGGATGTTAATTTAAGTGGGAGTTCATTAGTAATTTGATTAATTGAACTTAATTTATCATGAACTTAGTCCTGATAGTCTTTGCAAATTATGTTGTAGATCAATAGCTCGCGTTGTAGCTCCCCTGTTTTTGATACGTTCCTAGAGAAAGCTTAGTTGAAATATGATGGTAGCAATTACACGGACTGGGTCCGTAACTTGAGGATTATCCTCATTGCTGCACAGAAGGATTATGTCCTTGATGCACCGCTAGGTGATGGACCTGCTGCAGGAGCTGCTGCAGACGTTGTGAACGCCTGGCAGGCTCGATCTGATGACTACTCGATAGTTCAGTGTGCCATGCTCTACGGCTTAGAACCGGGACTACAAAAGCATTTTGAACGCCATGGAGCATATGAGATGTTCCAGGAGCTAAAATTGATATTTCAAGCTAATGCCCGGGTTGAGAGATATGAAGTCTCCAACAAGTTCTTCAGCTGTAAGATGGAGGAGAACAGTTTTGTCAGTGAACACATACTCAGAATGTCTGGATACCACAACCACTTGACTCAGCTAGGAATTGATCTTCCAGTTGAGAGTGTTATTGACAGAGTTCTTCAGTCACTGCCACCAAGCTATAAAGGCTTCGTGATGAACTATAATATGCAAGGGATGGAGAAGACAATTCCCGAGCTCTTCGCGATGCTGAAATCGGCGGAGGTAGAAATCAAGAAGGAGCATCAAGTGTTGATGGTTAACAAGACCACTAGTTTCAAGAAAAAGGGCAAGGGAAAGAAGGGGAACTTCAAGAAGAATGGCAAGCAAGCTGTCGCTCCCACGAATAAACCCAAAGTTGGACCCAAGCCTGAAACTGAGTGCTTCTACTGCAAAGGAACTGGTCACTGGAAGCGGAACTGCCCCAAGTATTTGGCGGATAAGAAGGATGGCAAAGTGAACAAAGGTATATTTGATATACATGTTATTGATATGTACCTCACTAGTGCTCGTAGCAGCGTCTGGGTATTTGATACCGATTCAGTTGCTAATATTAGTAACTTGAAGCAGGAGCTGCAGAGTAACGGAGACTAGCTGAGGGCGAGGTGACGATATGTGTTGGAAGTGTCTCCAAGATTGATATGATCAATATCGACACGCTCGTAATACCTTCGGGATTAGTATTAAACCTAAATAATGGTTATTTGGTGCTTGCGTTGAGCATAAAACATTATATCTGGATATTGTTTATTGCAAGACGGTTATTCATTTAAGTCAGAGAATAATGGTTATTCTGTTTATATGAATAATATCCCTCGTGATCATGCACCCTTGTGAATGGTTTATTCTTGTTGAATCTTGATCGTAGTGATACACATATTCATAATATTGATGCCAAAAGATGCAAAGTTGATAATGATAGTGCAACATACTTGTGGCACTGCCGTTTAGGTCATATTGGTGTAAAGCGCATGAAGAAACTCCATGCTGATGGACTTTTGGAATCTCTTGATTATGAATCATTTGATACTTGCGAACCATGCCTCATGGGCAAGATGACTAAAACTCCGTTCTCCGGAACAATGGAGCGAGCTACTGATTTGTTGGAAATAATACATACCGATGTATGCGGTCCGATGAATGTTGAAGCACGCGGCGGGTATCGTTATTTTCTAACCTTCACAGATGATTTGAGTAGGTATGGGTATATCTACTTGATGAAACACAAGTCTGAAACATTTGAAAAGTTCAAAGAATTTCAGAGTGAAGTAGAGAATCATCGTAACAAGAAAATAAAGTTTCTACGATCCGATCGCGGAGGCGAATATTTGAGTTACGAGTTTGGCCTTCATTTAAGAAAATGTGGAATTGTTTCACAACTCACGCCACCTGGAACACCACAGTGTAATGGTGTGTCTGAACGTCGTAACCGTACTTTATTGGATATGGTGCGTTCTATGATGTCTCTTACCGATTTGCCACTATAGTTTTGGGGTTATGCATTAGAGACAGCTGCATTCACGTTAAATAGGGCACCGTCTAAATCCGTTGAGACGACACCGTATGAACTGTGGTTTGGCAAGAAGCCTAAGCTGTCGTTTTTTAAAGTTTGGGGGTGCGATGCTTATGTGAAAAAGCTTCAACCTGATAAGCTCGAACCCAAAGCGGAGAAGTGCGTCTTCATAGGATACCCTAAAGAAACAATTGGGTACACCTTCTACCACAGATCCGAAGGCAAGGTATTTTTTGCCAAGAATGGGTCCTTTCTAGAGAAGGAGTTTCTCTCGAAAGAAGTGAGTGGGAGGAAAGTAGAACTTGATGAGGTAATTGTACCTTCTCTCGAATTGGAAAGTAGCTCATCAGAGAAAACCATTCCCGTGATGCCTACACCAATAAGAGAGGAAGATAATGGTGATGATCATGAAACTTCAGATCAAGTTACTACTGAACCTCGTAGGTCGACCAGAGTACGTTCCGCACCAGAGTGGTACGGTAATCCTGTTCTGGAAGTCATGTTGTTAGACAACGGCGAACCTACGAACTATGAAGAAGCTATGATGAGCCCAGATTCCGACAAATGGCTTGAGGCCATGAAATCTGAGATAGGATCCATGTATGAGAACAAAGTGTGGACTTTGGTGGACTTGCCCGATGATCGGAAAGCCATTGAGAATAAATGGATTTTTAAGAGAAAGACGGATGCTGATGGTAATATCACTGTCTACAAAGCTCGACTTGTCGCGAAAGGTTTTCGACAAGTTCAAGGGGTTGACTACGATGAGACTTTCTCACCCGTAGCGATGCTTAAGTCTGTCCGAATCATGTTAGCAATTGCCGCATTTTATGATTATGAAATCTGGCAAATGGATGTCAAAACTGCATTCCTTAATGGTTTTCTCAAAGAAGAGTTGTATATGATGCAACCAGAAGGTTTTGTCGATCCTAAGGGTGCTAACAAAGTGTGCAAGCTCCAGCGATCCATCTATGGATTGGTGCAAGCATCTTGGAGTTGGAATATACGCTTTGATGAGGTGATCAAAGCATATGGTTTTGTACAGACTTACGGTGAAGCCTGTATTTACAAGAAAGTGAGTGGGAGCTCTGTAGCATTTCTAATATTATATGTGGATGACATATTGTTGATTGGAAATGATATAGAATTTCTGGATGGCATAAAAGGATACTTGAATGAAAGACCTCGGTGAAGCTGCTTATATATTGGGCATCAAGATCTATAGAGATAGATCAAGACGCTTGATAAGACTTTCAATGAGTACATACCTTGACAAGATTTTGACGGAGTTCAAAATGGATCAGTCAAAGAAGGAGTTCTTGCCTGTATTGTAAGGTGTAAAGTTGAGTAAGACTCAAAGCTCGACCACGGCAGAAGATAGAGAGAGAATGAAAGTCATTCCCTATGCCTCAGCCATAGGTTCTATAATGTATGCCATGTTGTGTACCACACCTAATGTGTGCCTTGCCACGTGTCTGGCAAAGGGGGTACAAGAGTGATCCAGGAGTGGATCACTGGACAGCGGTCAAAATTATCCTTAGTAACTAAAGGACTAAGGAAATGTTTCTCGATTATGGAGGTGATAAAGAGTTCGTCGTAAAGAGTTACGTCGATGCAAGCTTTGACACCAATCTGGATATCTCTGAGTAGCAAACCGGATACGTATAATGGAGCAGTCATTTGGAATAGCTCCAAGTAAAGCGTGATAGCAGCATCTACAGTATGACATAAGGATTTGCAAAGTACACATGGGTCTGAATATTGCAGACCCATTGACTAAAATTCTCTCTCACGAGCAAAACATGATCACACCTTAGAACTCTTTGAGTGTTAATCACATGGTGATGTGAACTAGATTATTGACTCTAGTGAACTCTTGGGTGTTAATCACATGGCGATGTGAACTAGATTATTGACTCTAGTGCAAGTGGGAGACTGATGGAAATATGCCCTAGAGGCAATAATAAAGTTGTTATTATTTTATATTTCCTTGTTCATGATAAAGGTTTATTATTCATGCTAGAATTGTATTGACCGGAAACTTAAATACATGTGTGAATACATAAACAAATACCGTGTCCCTAGTGAGCCTCTACTAGACTAGCTCGTTGATCAAAGATGGTTAAGGTTTCCTAACCATAGACATGAGTTGTCATTTGATAACGGGATCACATCATTAGGAGAATGATGTGATGGACAAGACCCATCTGTTAGCTTAGCATATGATCGTTCTGTTTATTGCTACTGTTTTCTTGAATGTCAAATATATGTTCCTCAGACCATGAGATCATGCAACTCCCGGATACCGGAGGAATACCTTGTGTGCTATCAAACGTCACAACGTAACTGGGTGATCATAAAGATGCTCTACAGGTATCTCCGAAGGTGTCTGTTGAGTTGGCATGGATCGAGACTGGGATTTGTCACTTCGTGTTTCGGAGAGGTATCTCTGGGCCCTCTCGGTAATGCACATCATAAGAAGCTTGCAAGCAAAGTGACTAAGGAGTTAGTTACGGGATGATGTATTACGGAACGAGTAAAGAGACTTTCCGGTAACGAGATTGAACTAGGTATGGAGATACCGACGATCAAATCTCGGGCAAGTAACATACCGACGGACAAAGGGAATTACATATGTTGTCATTGCGGTTCGACCGATAAGATCTTCCTGGAATATGTAGGAACCAATATGGGCATCCAGGTTCCGCTATTGATTATTGACCGGAGAGGCATCTCGGTCATGTCTACATCATTCCCGAACCCGTAGGGTCCGCACGCTTAACGTTCGTTGACGATATAGTGTTATATGAGTTATGTGAATTGGTAACCGAATGTTGTTCGGAGTCCCGGATGAGATCCCGGACGTCACGAGGAGTCTCGGAATGGTCAAGAGGTAAAGATTTATATATGGGAAGTCATATTTTGGGTTCCGGAAAAAGGTGCAATTTTTTTCGGTATTGTACCGGGAAGCTTCCAGAAGGTTCCGGAGGATTCTGGAGGGGTCCGGAAGTCCACAAGTGGGTCCACGACGTCCCAAGGGCTGGCATGGGCTAAGGGGAGGCGCCCTGGCCTTATTGGGCCAGGCGCACTAAGTCCTCAAAAGCCCACGCAGCTAGGGAAGGAAAAAAGGAGAGTCCTAGTAGGAATAGGATTGGACTTTGGAGTCCAAGTCCACATGTGTACTATTCACATGGTACTGTTCACGTGGCACTATTCCTTCTACTCCAAGCCCCTACACATATATAAATAGAGGAGAGGGGGCGCCCCAAACAAGCCACAACATTGTCTTAGCCGTGTGCGGCGCTCCCCTCCACAGTTCCGTCCCTCGGTCATATTTTCGCAGTACTTGGGCGAAGCCCTGCGGAGATAGCATCACCATCACCGTCACCACGCCATCGTGCTGCTGGAACTCATCCACTACCTCGCCATCTTGCTGGATCAAGAAGTCAAGGACGTCACCGAGCTGAACGTGTGCTGAACGCGGAGGTGCCGTACGTTCGGTACTCGGTCGGTTGGATCGTGAAGTTGTTCGACGACATCAACCGCGTTGTTCTAACGCTTCCGCTTACGGTCTACGAGGGTACGTAGACACACTCCCCCTCTCGTAGCTATGCATCTCCATGGATAGATCTTGCGTGTGCGTAGAATTTTTTTGTTTTCCATGCAACGTTCCCCAACACAAGGGGCGTAACAACGGGGGCTCCTTGCGCACACGAACTGGGACTCCAACTACGCGCGCACGATGCAATGCAACAAGGTCTCATACTCGCGCATACGGCTTCGCGCACCATCGCCAAGTACGCATCATCGCTATAGCGAGCGGGAGTCTTGCATCGATCTACAAGTCTCCAACTCGATAGATCAGTGCCGCGCGTATGGGGCCTCCAACACTATCGTGCATGCGGGATCGCAATGACTCGCGCATGGCTTCGCCAACTATCATGCAACACCGCCAAGTACGCAACATGACATAGCTAGTCTCGCATGGATCGATCGATCAGGTTCTCTGTAATGCAAAGTATCTAACTTGAGTAGTAGCTCGCGCATGCGACGAGGGCCTCCAACTGCTAGCAGCTACCGCGCACGAGCATCAATCAATCAGAGGCCTCCAAACTACCGCACACGAGAATCGATTGAGCCTCGCATCGATTGCTCGGGTTCAGTAATGCGAAATCTCACACACGTACGAGATCACGCACGATCACGCAAACTACCCAACAATCTCGCTTGGGCCGACCAAACACCATATATTGAGCGAGGTGGAAATCACCCAAGAAATCACCAAAAATTCTCGCCCTCACTTCTACCACAATTTTTTACGTTATGAAAGGCTGAAAGAATGCCATTAAAGTGGTATATGGCCAGGATGAAAATTTCATTTTCTGTCATAATTATTTGTCAAAAAACTATATGGCCAACACATCCATGACAATACGTGTTTTCGTCAGTATTTTTTTTATGGAAGTTTCACTTTCATGGCAAAAAAATATATTTTTTCGAGACAAAATGTCAAGGATGTGTCCTTTTCTTGTAGTGGATGTTGCGGCCCCAACGTAGATGACATTACAGAAACTCTACCCGTGCTGACAAAACCTGAAAGAGCGTTTAATAGACCATAGGGGTGAATGAGAGAATTTTATCAAACTCTTTGAAGGAAGCTAATTCTTTGAAGTAACAAAAACTTAGCAGTATAAAGAAATACTTGCATAAAGGAAACTAAGCTAAGTGTGCATTCAATGTAGAGACAAAGTCATCGAAACAGAGGAAAACATGCAAACAAAGTAGCAGTACTAGTAAACTAGATCAAAAACATGCAGACAAACTTAAGTACAACTAGGCTGAAGACGAAGCAAAACAGAGCATACACAGCGGAACAAGAAAGTCTTCAGAGAGTGGAGGAGACAAATGATACGTCTCGACGTATGTATAATTTTTTATCGTTTCATGCTATATATTATCATTCTTGTATGCTTTATATGTCATTTTATATTATTTTTATGGACTAACCTATTAACTTAGTGCCCAGTGGCAGTTCCTATTTTCTGCATGTTTTTTGTTTCGCAGAAAAACCATACCAAACGAGGTCCAAACACGATGAACTTTATGGTGATTTTTTCTGTAACATAAGAGACCCTAGAAGCTTCGGGGAGAGACTCTAAGATGCACGAGGGATCCACAAGCTCACATGGCGCGCCCAGGGGGGTAGGCGCGCCGTGTGAACTTGTGGGGTCCACGTGGCTCCGTTTAACCTAATTCCTGGCCTATAAATTGCACAATATTCTAAAACCCCCAGAGCGAGACCCGAAACAATTTTATTGCCGCCGCAAGCCGCTTTTCTTTCGCGGTCCCATCTGGAGGCCTTTTCTGGTACTCTGCTGGAGGGGGAAACCATTGGGGAGGTAATCTTCATGGACCTTGTTGCCTCCATGATGATGTGTGAGTAGTTCCTTCAGGACCTACGGGTCCATAGTAGTATCTAGATGGCTTTTCTCTCTCTCTCTGCTCGGTTGGAAATGGTTTTAATATTGCCATGTGGCATGATAATTGGAATCCCCTCTCTTGCGACCAGATTTTCTTGCCTATTCTCCTACGTTCTGAATGAAGATTGTTCGGTCGTTGAATTTTTTGACTCCCAAAATCTTGGCAATCTATTTTCTATTCCCCTCAGTCCAGAGGCCATGGCTGAATATCAAGAAGTTGCTTCACTCAAGCCCAATACCCTTTCTGCTGATCGGAGCTTGGACTCTTGGTCCTTTGTGTGGGGAACTAATTACTCGGCCAAGCAGTTTTATGTGCACTGTCACAGAGAGATCTCAGCGCCTGCCCCTTTTAAATGGATTTGTGAATCGAATCTTCACATGAAATTAAAAGTTTTCATGTGGTTTCTTCTGGCTGATAGGCTTAACACACGTAACATGCTCAAGAGACGTCATTATAATATTGGGAATATGTTCAATTGTGTGCTCTGCAACTCTGGGATGGAAGAAACCATTATTAGTCACCTCATTTTTTATTGTCCCTTCAGTATGGGCTGCTGGGCCAAAGTTGGTATTCTTTGGGATCCGGTTCTTCCAAGGATTGAAGCTATCCAATCTGCCAAGATAACTTTCACGGGAGAGTTTTTCATTGAGATTGTTGGTATTGTGGCTTGGAACATATGGAAGGAACGTCACAACTATATTTTCAGGCACATTACTCCAACATTCAGAGCTTGGCAGGAGAGAACTAAGGCAGATTTACTCTGGCTTAAATATAGACTGGGGGATTATATCACTCTCCTTGTTGTATCTTTGTGATCCTTTCTTCTAGTTCCTTGGTCCTTTGACATTTTACCACTTATCTTTTATCTTCTGGTAGAACTTTTACTTCTCTTTGAGGGACCCCCTCACCAATTGTAAATATGTAATGCTAAACTCTTTATTAATATAGCACGATAGGAGCCTCTCCTACTGTTTTCAGCTCAAAAAAATCTCCTCTGAGATCTATTCGATGTAATTCTCGCGGTGTGTTTGTTGGGATCCGATGAATTGTGGGTTTATGATGAGATTATTCATTGATATTATTTGAATCTCTTGAGATTTATTTGTTCCATAATTTTATAGCTATGTATGCTTTCCGATCTATAAGTCTTCTTTGGCCAATTGGATGAGTAGATCTTCAGAGAGAGTGGTGCATAGTAGTGGGTTCAATCTTGTGGTTAGCCTTACTTTGTGACAAGAGGGGCCGAGGCACATGTTGTATTGTTGCTACTAAGGATAAAACGACGGGGTTTGAACATATTGCTTGGTCCTACTTTGTCTACATTATGTCATCTTGTTTAATGCGTTACTCTGTTTATCATGAACTTAATACCTTGAGATGTATTGTTGGATAGCAGTCTTGGGGTGGAGTAATAGTAGTAGACGTCAATAAGTTTATCGGTCTACTTGTCACGAACGTAATGCCTATGTATTGATTATGCCATGAAGAATCACAATCATAACTATGCGCAATTCTGTCAACTGCCCAACAGTAATTAGTTGACCCACTGATTTTATTTTTATGAGAGAGATGCCTCTAGTGAAACAATGGCCCCCGGGTCCATTTTCCATTATTACTAAAAAATATACAATTGCTCGCTGTTTTTATTTACTTTATTTTATTTTGTTTGATCACCTATCACTATCAGATTTAATCCTTGCAACCGGCGAGAACAAGGGGATTGACAACCCCCTTGCCTTAGTTGGGTTCAAGCATTTCTTTGCGTGTGTGCAAGTGCTATTCACGTTGTCTGTGTGCCGTCTCCTTCTGGTTCGATAAACCTTGGTTCTTAACTGAGGGAAATACTATCTGTTACTATACTACTTCACTCTTCCTCTTTAGGGAAGCCCAACAACTCTATAGAGAGTAGCAACAAAGTCTTCATAGCACATAAATACTAAATATGAAGGGTGAAGAAATGAAACCAGTAGCTCGGAGAAGCCACATGACTTGTTTAACTAGTTCAATTTGTCATGACAAATTTACGTTTGGTCGAAGAGCTGAGATTTAACTCAGAAGACCAAGTCTTCACCTTATTCTCCTTGAGCTATCATCTAGGCCTTGCCCAATCACTCGTGGTAAGTCTTGAAGGTAGACTTCCGAAACCTTCACATACTCGTTCTTCGGCTTTCCACAATGATTCCTGGAAGCTTTGAATTGACGCCTAACCATCTGAAAGATCACAGTCTTCAAGAGTAATAAGTCTCGGTTCTCTCAGAACAGATTCTTCAGTGATGCTCAATCACTTTTGCTCTAGGTATTTGGGGTTTTCCTCACTAGGATTCTCTCAAATGCTTCAGAAGGATGATTTTCTCTAAACAAAACCTGTCGCAAGTTAACTCGGAGCAGCTGACCAACTAATGATGGATGAGGTGGCTATTTATAGCCAGGGTCGCAACCCGAGGTCCTGATATAACTATTGGACGGGACTAGCCCGCCAACAAGTTGTTGCCAGCTCAACATTGGTCAAAATTTGATCTCTTCAAATTCTTCGAGGTTGGAGAGTCACACTAATGGTTTCCTGACTCTTCAGTGAGAACATTGACTACATCATCGTATAGAACATCGTCTCTGACCTTGAAGAAATTGAACTGCACTGCAAGAGATTTCCGGAGTCTTCACTCAAAGAAAGAGGTTTGGGTTGAGCATCAATTCAGAAATACTGTCTTTGTATCACTATAATCCCTCTTAGCAGTACGGTGTTCCCTATGACTAAAATAAGAAGAAAAAGAACTATCAAAAGACTAAGTCTTTGCGTACCAGTTCTTCCGCTAATTCTTCATGAGGGCGCATCAAAATCTTCAATGTTTTCATACATTTTTAGGGGCCGTCTACAATGGTTAAACCAAATCTTCAGGGACTTTCACCTGTATATACCCACAAACACATTAGTCTCTCAATCATTTTTGTGGTCAATACTCCAAAAACCACAAAGGGGGCACTAGATGCACTTACGAAACCCATGTCGTGGCTGAAGCAACAATGATGTTGCTGAAGCACCGCCAACACCATGGTTGCAGCACTACACGTCACCATTGAAGCAGAGTCGCCCCACCGTCGACCCATCGTCTCATCTGTGTGGATCCGGACCCTCGAGCGTGGGAAGCCAGAACAACAGCACCCCCGGGATTTGGATCCCCTATGAAATGGGGAGCACGAGGAGCAACATCTCCCATGACTGCCTACAACACCGTCGCCATCAACGGAAAACAGCCGTCGCCCCCCGTAGTCGTGGTGCCCGTCGCAAGCAGGGCAGCAGTCGTCACCTCCTCGCAGCAGCGCATGCGCGGGCTCCCGCCACCGGGTGGGAGAGAGCGGGAGGGAAGGGCGGACGGGCCGGGCACCCAGCTTGCCAAAGGGAGGCACTTTGGAGAGAGAAGAGAGAGAGCGTGGAGGAGATCCAGCGGAGAGTAACAAAGCGCAAGGGATAGAAATCGTCAATGAGATAAGAACGAAAATGCAAAAACGGTGCGCTAGCTCACATGACACGTGTCGTGCGCTCGATAGGGCGGATGGGTGAGAGAAAATCAGTTGGTTGACGCAGAGCGTCTCCGATATTTTTATGAGGTTAACCTCAATGATACTTTCCTTTGAATTATATGCAAACTAAACCATAGCATAGTAAAAGTTTCTATAGTTTCAATTTCTACAATCCAAACAAGCTCTATAAAAAATTTCAACCGAATGGCTCTCTCCTACCCAACGCGGAGATCAAGCGGCCTTGATAGATTTCTATTTCATGCCAAGGGATTATCAAACGTGAGCGCTAGAATAGTATGGAGCACATGCAGAACGCCTCTGACTGGGGCGTGGCAGCAGGGCCGGCCCCCGTGGAGGGGGGGGAGGGGGCAGGGGGCGGCCGCCCCGGGCCCCCAAAATCCAGGGCCCCCCCGAGGTATGTACGTAGGCTATAGGCCTATGGCCCATATTAAGCAGACGCGCGCCAGGGAGCAGCAGCCCGATCTCCCGATCCCAGTGATTGATAGCGAGCGAAAGAGCAATCAACGGTATTTCCTTTCACGTAAAAAATAGCGAATTAGCGATCAATCAGCGGCCTGGACGATTCCCTTCCTGTTTTGTTCGACTCTTCCATCACGCAGAATCACGCAACGCCCAGGTCCCAGCCCTAGCTGCTGGCCGCCGACGCCACCGTACATGTACGCACGCACTCCCGCCTCGCCGCCCCCGGTAATTTCCTTCCTAATCTGTATATGTTCGCCACTGATTTCAATTCAGGGGTCCCCTTTGGCATTTGCTCAATCACTACTGGAATCAGGGAATTTGCCGTCAGCCAGTTCTTTGCCGTCTGCTAGCGGACGGCAAAGAAGGTCTTTGCCGTCCGCTTTCAAAAAACAGACGGCAAAGAACTGGCTGATGGCAAAGATACAGTTTGCCGTCTGCCATTTCTTTGCCGTCGGCCAGCAGACGGCAAAGGGCCCAAAGGCAGACGGCAAAGAGACCAGCTGGGCCTCACTGAGGCGTGGAGCTGGCTAGGTCAAATGGACGGCCTGGATGCCGTCCGCCAAATCTTTGCCATCCGCTTTCTTGTCTTTGCCGTCCGCTAGCGGACGGCAAAGAATTTGCCTAACTAACGGCCGTGCCCCCCCGGGCCCCATCCCCTCTTTGCCGTCTGCTAGCGGACGACAAAGAAGTCCGCTAGCAGACGGCAAAGAGGTTTGCCTAACTAACGGCCGTGCACCCCCCGGCCCCACCCCCTCTCTCTCTGTTCCTCTCTCTCTCCCCCCACGACCTCACCCGCCGCCGCTCCTCCCCCGACGATCTCACCCGCCGCCGCCCCTCCCCCGACGACCTCATCCGCCGCCCCTCCACTGACGACCTCACCCGCCGCCCCTCCCCCGACGACCTCACCCGCCGCCCCGCTCCCCGGCCCATGCGCCCTCCCCTCCCTCGACGACCTCGGAGCCGCGGCGCCTCCCCGCGACGCCCCACCGCCAGAGCAGGCCGCGGCGCAGCCCCCCTCCCCGCGGCCTTCCTCCCCCTGCGCCGGCCCTCCTCCACCACCGCGCCGGCCCTCGTCCACCGGCCCTCAAGGTGAGTTTTCTTTCTTTTTTTCTCTGTTTTTTACTGTTTAGGTTTAGGTTAATTAGTGTTTGGTTTAGGTTAGTGCTAGCTAGGTTTAGGTTTAGATAATTAGAAGAAGAAGAAGAAATATGAAAAAAATAAGAAGAAAAGAAGAATAAGTAGAAGAAGAGGAAAAAGGAAAATAAGAAGAAGAAGAGGAACAAGAAGAAGAAGAAGAAGAAGAAGAAGAAGAGGAGGAGGAGGAGAAGAAGAAGAAGAAGAACAAGAAGAAGAAGAAGAAGAAGAAGAAGAAGAAGAGGAGAAGAGGAGAAGAAGAAGAGGAAAAAGGAAAAGAAGGAAGAAGAAGAGGAGGAGGAGGAGGAGGATAGGGAAGAGAGGGCGAGGTGGTTGGCGTCGACGAAAGCCTAAATGACGGGTTGACCGGAAGAGATGGCGTGCTGACCCGTCGACCGTGCGTCGCCATAGCTGAGGGCGCCCGGGGACGAGCGGGTTAGGGGGTTCCTCGGCGTCGATGGAACCCTAAATGATGGCTATTTAGGTTAGGGGGTGCCTCGGCGTCGATGGAACAATAAATGGCAGCTGTTTAGGTTAGCGGGTGCCTCGGTGTCGACGAAAAAACCCTAAATGATAACTCTTTAGGTTTGGGGTTGTTGCGGGGAACGAGCTGTGCGAATCGTTTTTTTACAACTTGGCGGTGGCATCCTGTTGTAAATATTTAGTTAGGTTGACGGAAAAAACAATAATGCTATGTTACTCATCTTTGGATTTAAATGTGCAGTTGTTTCGTCGCTGCGAGGGTCTGGTGTTTGACGAGCTCCGCCCCTGCGTTCGTGGGTGAGCACAAATGACATCTCATCCTCCCCCCTTCATTATTTGCTCTGTTCCGGTCTTCGTGCCGATGAAACTTGCTAGCTACGTATGCGTGACCACTATGCGTCTCCCGTTCGAAAGGGTTACATCTATAAATATGCATGCATTTGCATATTTATTACCATGATTCATTCGAATTGTCCAACGTTATCCATGGACAGCCCGAGTATGTGTAGATTGGGTTCGTTTTCCCATATGCTCTGCTCCGGATCCGATGCAGAATTTCGTCAGTGCCTCCCTGTTGTTCTCCGGGTACACATCCTCTCTGCTTATTGTCGAGACGTGTATCAGGAGAACAGCGGGGAGGTGCTGCCGAAATTTTGCGTCGGATCCGGAGCAGAGCATGGGAAAACGAACCCAATCTACACATACTTGGGTGGGATTAGGACCTATCTTTACCTATTAGCGTCTAGGTTGCATGGACGTAATAAAACTGACAAACTCCATTAACTGATGAATATGGTTTGCTGAATTATGTATATATTTCTTGTGTGTCCAGTAGCTAGGCAAGATGAGTGATCGTGCGTGGATGTACACCGGTCACACTAGTCAGAAAGACATGACCGATGAATGGTTAACAAAAACCAAGGGGTTTGTGAGAGCAGCATTTGCAAATGGCCAGAGAAAAACCTGGTGCCCCTGTGTCCGGTGCGACAAGTATCATAAGAGGACAGAGCTTGAAATGAGTAAACACCTGCAGAAGTGGGGTTTTACGCCTGCTTATACGGTCTGGACATTTCATGGTGAGTCTGCCCAACGTGCCAGAGCTGAGGTGGGCCGTCGTCGCACCGACGGGCATGGTACCGGGATCGAAGACATGGTGGAAGACTTTGATGATGCTCGGGATTCGGACGATGAGATGGAGGAATCTGCAAAGGCCTTCAATGATATGTTGGAGTCTTGAAAACGTCCTCTCCACGAGCACACTGAGCTTTGTCAGCTGGATGCCATCGCACAAGTAATGGCTCTGAAGGCTCAATTCAACTTGGGCAGAGAATGCTACGACGCGATCATGACACTATTTGGACGCTTTCTACCCAAAGGCCATGTAATGCCTGCAAACCTGTACCAGTCGGACAAAATCCTCCGTGTACTTAAGATGCCCTATGAGAAGATAGATGCCTGTGAGAATGGATGTGCCTTATTTAGGCTTGAGTATGCGGACTTGAACTATTGTCCCATTTGCAAGTCTTCCAGGTATGTTGTGGTAGACAACGGTATGGGTGAGAAGAGTCAGACAAAAATCCCAGTTAATGTTCTTCGGTATATGCCAATCATACCAAGACTTCAACGTCTTTTCATGGTCGAAGAGACGGCCAGACAGATGACATGGCACAAATTGGGCAAAAGAACCGAACTAGATGCAGATGGGAATCAGATGTTGGTACACACATCGGACGCTTTTGCGTGGAAGCACTTCGATGCAATACATCATGATAAAGCGGCAGATCCAAGGCATCCTCGTATCGCCATCAGCACGGATGGGTTCAATGTGTTTGGTATGATGGCAGCCCAATACAGTTGTTGGCCTGTATTTGTCATTCCACTCAATCTCCCCCCCGGACAGATTATGCAAAGAAAGAACATTTTCCTGACGTTGATAATTCTGGGGCCCAACTATCCGGGGAAGAGTATGAATGTGTACATGCAGCCGCTTAAGGATGAATTGCAAGAAGCTTGGGATAATGGGATCAAGACATACGACGCCGCTACAAAAAAAACTTCCTAATGCATGTGTGGTACATGTACTCGATGCATGACTTGCCGACGTATGCGCTATTCGTTGGCTGGTGTGTGCATGGAAGGTTCCCGTGCCCCACACGCAAGGCAGCTCTTGAGTTTCGTTGGCTGGATGCGAGTCGCAAGTATTCTTGCTTCGACTTGCATAGACAGTTCCTGGATCCTCGCCATAAGTTCAGAAAAGACAAGAAGAAATTCATCAAAGGTAGAGTTGTCAAAAACTCTGCACCACCTGCGTTGACAGGCCAACAGACCCTAGATCAGTTAAACGCTCTTGAGCCGGATCCAGAGCGTCCAGGGTATTTCAAGGGGTATAATTCGGAACACGCCTGGACTCACAAGACATGCTTGTGGGATCTGCCTTACTTCACAGACCTCCTTTGCCCACACAACATCGACGTGATGCACACTGAAAAGAATGTCGCCGAGGCCCTCTTTGGTACATTGTTCGGCATAGAGGGGAAGTCAAAGGATAATCCTAAGGCTAGAGTCGATCAGGAGGCTCTATATGATAGACCGTTACAAAACATGCGACAACCGAAAGGAAAGCAGAACTGGACGAAGCCAAAGGCATGGTTCAATCTTGGAAGGCCAGATATGAGGGAAATTATCCTGTGGGTGAAAAAGGAGTTGATGTTCCCCGATGGGTATGCAACGAATCTAAAGAGGGGAGCGAGTCTTGAAAAATTGAAAATATTTGGTCTCAAGAGTCATGATTGGCACATATGGCTTGAGCGGGTAATGCCGGTGATGTTGCGTGGCTTTATCCCTGAGGATGAATGGCTAGTACTAGCAGAGCTGAGCTATTTCTTCCGTGTTCTTTGTGCGAAAGAACTATCGCCTAGCTTGCTAGATGAAATGGAAGAGTTGGCGCCGGAGTTGATCTGCAAGTTAGAGAAGATCTTCCCACCGGGCTTCTTTAATCCAATGCAGCATTTGATTTTGCATCTCCCCACTGAGGCACGATTGGGGGGGCCCGTGTAGAATCGTTGGTGCTAGGCAACTGAGAGGATGCAGAAGACGCTTCGAGCAAAATGTAAAAATAAACGTAGAATTGAAGCATCGATGGCCGAGGCATTCATTACTAAGGAGGCGGCAAACTTCGTGACAGCACACTACGAAGCCAAAAATCGTCATTTGCATAATCCGAAGCCTCGGTACAATGCTGGCGACCCTAAAAAGGGTGGATCCAACCCCAGCCTATTCAAAGGGAAGCTCGCACCAGCCGGTGCTTCCAATTCCTTATCGTTGGATGTCGAAGAAGGGCGGACCATTTCGTTGTATATCTTCAACAACCTAACAGAAGTGCGGCCGTACATCGAGTAAGTTCTCGGTACATTGTTTCGCAACCTCTAATTCCTTTGAACTGCTCTTATTCCCGGATATTTGATACAGTCGATACGTTGCCAAATTATCGTATGGAGCGGTGATCCAAAAGGATTCCGTCGAAGAGTATGAGCTTCTGGCAAAGCATGGAGGCGGCTATCCCGGTTTCATCTCTTGGTTCAAACAAACGGTAATTTCCATTAGACCATTTCATTTCTTCGTCTAAATTGCGGTTAATGCAACAATCCTTTCGTATTAAACTTGTAGGCTAATTCAGAGTCTATGGACGCCGAATTGAGACAAGTCGCTAATGGTTTTGACTATAAGGTCCGTTCATTTGACAAATACGACATCAACGGGTATCGCTTTCGTACCTATGGCAAAGAGCTATCTATGGCCGACCGAAAGTCTACAAATTGTTGTGTCTCTGCTATCGGCGAAGGAGATACCGAGTATTATGGAAGAGTTGAAGCAATTTATGAACTTCTATTCTATGGTGCAAACCCACCGAACGTCGTAGTCTTCAAATGTTTTTGGTTCCAGCCGAAGGAGACTAGAAGGACTCATGAACATATAGGGCTAGTCGAAATCAAACAAAGCACCCATTTGGATGTTCCCGATGTCTATATTACAGCTCAACAGGCAACCCAAGTTTTCTATCTACCGTGGGATGTCGTTTATGAAGTGCCGCCACATGTTAGACCACCTCCCCCCAATGAAGAGGATTATGAACCTCACATTAACCCAGACACATATGAAGGAGAATTCTTCCAAGAAACACGTCTTTCCAAAAAACGTTTCAAGAACCGCTCTACTTCACCCCAGAACATTGAAGTAGACAGCGACAGTGAATCCGACTTCACCCCTGAGCCGGAACAAGAAGAGCCGGAACAAGAAGAGGTTACTGCTGAGGATGACCTGTCAATGCTTGACCGATTACGTAAAGGAGGCCTTCCACATGTTGATGCATTTATTGATGATGATGATGAGCATGTCATTACTGATAGTGATGATGATGATGCATTTATTGACCCCGGAGCATATATAGACGATGAAGATTAATATTAGTTCATGTCAGGTATTCAATTATTATTATGTACATATATATTATTAATTAGTTCATGTTAGGTATTCCATTTTTATTATGTTCATGATGATGATACACTTAAATTATATACATATTATTATTCATGTTAGGTATTCAATTTTTTTTTATGTTGTACTAATTTCGTTTACTCTTTGTCATTGCAGGTGTTGACAGATGGTGGGCGCGGGTCCAGAGCGCTCCGAGGCTCCTTCCTCGGCGCGTGGTGGGAGGGGTGCTTCCATTCCACCCCAGCACCTCCGGAGAGCGCTGCATCTCAGTATGCAAACACCACCGGCGGGCGCTTCTTCTTCGGCCGAGAGAGGTCGGGGGAAGAAGAGGGGTACTAGAGGTGGCCGTGGCGGCGGGAGAGGTAGGAAGGCCGCTACGCCTTCCTCGCCGCCACCCCCAGCTGATTCACCCGACCACAGGACTGCTCCGTCTGAGGTGGACCCGTCTCGGACTCCGGTCCACGAGCCTCGGGCCGACGAGCCTCGGGTCGCCGAGCCTTCGCCCCACGAGACTCCGGTCCACGAGCCTCGGGCCGCCGAGCCTTCGCGCCACGAGACTCCGGTCCCAGAGGCTTCGTCCCACGAGACTCCGGAGCAGAGCACGGATCAGGCTACGTCGCAGTCGACCCAATGGGGACTGGCCGCCGGAGGCGAGTGGCCATGCTGATGGTGGCGAGGATCGCTTTTCGGATGATAGCTATAGCGAGGGCGAGCTGGTTGAGGGGGGCAACGTCTACCAGCGTGGTGGTACAAAGCTCCCGCCCGTGCCGGCAAACCGCGAGCAGAGGTGGTTGATTGCGCCTAATGGGGAGAAGTAAGTGCATTTACTCTTTTTTAACCTTTTGCCTTCACGTTTCTTCAAAATCTAATGCGTTGGCCTTGCCATACTGCAGGGGTTGGATACACGGCCCTGGCATCCGCAAGCCCAACTTCGTCCTTGGTGTGCTTTGCTGGCAGAACTTCCCGGGGTGGGTCACGTTGCCCGGTGAGGGTCAGGTTCGACAGCTCGGACTGAGCTGGGAGCTGTACTTGGCTGCCCCGGCCCCGCCGCAGGAGAGGATCGACGGTGTCTTGTGCCGCACGAGGGCCGAGATGGTGATCCAGACGTTTTGGGTAATTTCTCCTTTACAGAATTAAAAATCAACAGTACCGAGTTATTGTACTAATCAGTGTTGTCTTGTTTGATTGCAGACCTTCTACAGGTGTCTTGAGGGAGAGGAGGAGGCCACGGCTATGGTTATCGAAGCCGAGTGTAGGCGCCTACTTCAGAACTTACGGCACGAGGCTCGGGTGCAGGCTGTTCGAGACTACTACGCCTCGACTGGTATTAAGAAGTCCAAGACAAAATGCCGCGGCAAGTTTCTGAGTAAGGAGAAGTACATGAAGGTAAATACCTATTCTTAAGGCCTTGTACTTAGTTTCCTTGATTTGATTCGTAGGCGTAGCGCTGAAATTTCTCTTGACTAACTTAGGTGCCCCCGAGATGGTGTGCGGATAGGATGGACTGTTGGGAGGCGTTGGTGGATGAGTGGTGCTCTCCCCAATGGCTAGCCGTCCACAACAATGCCAAGGAGCGGCATGCCAAAATGGTTGGTGTGCCACACCATCAAGGGAGCGCCAACCTATATGAGTTCGGGAATAACTGGGTATGTGGTTTGCTTCATGATTCATGCAATTTCATTCTTCATGCTAGCTTGAGCCCTTAACTAATACTTTGTTCCTCTCTTTTAGGCGCGACACAACAAGACGGAGGTGCCAGAGGTGTTCGACCTCTATGCCATGGCCCATACTGCAAAGTACAAGAAGGCCAAGGCATTCTCTGAGTCTGACCTTGATTATCCAGAGAGCTTCACCAACATCTCCTCCCACAACAAGCTCATGAGGTACAGAGACGAGGGGAAGGCCAGGAAAGGGGAGGACTTTAACCCGAGCCGGCAACCTCTTGATCCAGAGCTGGTGATGATATCTGGTGGTGGGAGGCCCCATGGCTCGATAGCCATTGGGGATGGACTGATACGTTGTCCTAGCACTCTCCCGGAGATCAAGAAGCGCCGGACGAGCTCCGATCCTGAGATAAGGCCTCGTCCACGGCCAATGGAGCTCCAAATCGAGGTTAGTTATACGGACTCAGATACCTTTCCTCCATTACATTGTGTGTGCGGCCGTCGATGATTACAATGCTAACGAGGAGTGGTGTTGCAGGCTGCTCTTGAGAAAGAGAGAGCGAAGACCCAGGAGCTTCTGGCAGAGGCAAAGAGGCAGGCGGCGGAGAGGGAGTTGGAGGAGAGGACTGCTACGCTGTTGGAGGAGGAGAGGAACCGGAACGACGCGTCTCACCGGGCCTTATACGAGCTCTTCGTGGTAAGTAGCTTCTGCATATTAGCCAAATCATGCACGTAATGTTCGTTTCATTACTAACTAATATGACTGACTCGTGAAAACCAAATGTGCAGACCATGTGCCAGAGCAACGGTCAGGCCCCTCCGCCGATGCCAGTCATTGCTCCGGCGGGCACGGTGAGTTTCATTTGAATGGTCATTAGTTACTAGTCTTCACATTTGAGTTGCATCATGCTAACGAGACATTGCAAATGATCTTTGGTGCAGCGTAACTCCCGACAAGCATCGACCGATCCTTCTGCGTCTGCCACTGTCGCGACCGGTCCTTCACCTCCGTGATGACGGTACGTTTTCCCTAGTGTTTTGCTTAACAAATGCATACTTAGCTTAAGAAATGACCTATTTAGCTCCAAAATGTCATATAGTTAGCTTATTTTCCTCGAAAATGACATAATAACCTTACTTAGCTCCAAAATGACCTATTTTACCTAGGCTAGCTCAATAATGACCTACACTTAGCATTTTTTTCTCCAAAATGACTTAATATGCTTAGTTAGCTCAAAAATGGCATAACTACCTAGGCTAGCTCAAAAATGACCTATACTTAGCTTAGCTAGTTCATTTATGACATAATTAGCTTACTTAGGTCAAAAATGGCATAATAACCTTGGTTTAGCTCCAAATGTCATATACTTAGCTTATTTTCCTCGAAAATGACATAATAACCTTACTTAGCTCTAAAATGACCTATTTTACCTAGGTTAGCTCTAAAATGACCTATACTTAGCTTAGCTAGTTCATTTATGACATAATTAGCTTACTTAGGTAAAAAATGGCATAATAACCTTGGTTTAGCTCCAAAATGTCATATACTTAGCTTATTTTCCTCGAAAATGACATAATAACCTTACTTAGCTCCAAAATGACCTATTTTACCTAGGATAGCTCTAAAATGACCTATACTTAGCATTTTTTCCTCCAAAATGACTTAATATGCTTAGTTAGCTAAAAAATGGCATAACTACCTAAGATAGCTGAATAATGACCTATACTTAGCTTAGCTAGTTCATTTATGACATAATTAGCTTACTTAGGTACAAAATGGCATAATAACCTTGGTTTAGCTCCAAAATGACCTATTTACCCAGGTTAGCTCTAAAATGACCTACACTTAGCATTTTTTCCTCCAAAATGACTTAATATGCTTAGTTAGCTCAAAAATGGCATAATTACCTAGGTTAGCTCAATAATGACCTATACTTAGCTTATTTAGTTCATTTATGACATACTTAGCATACTTAGGTCAAAAATGGCATAATAACCTTGGTTACCTCCAAAATGTCATATACTTAGCTTATTTTCCTCGAAAATGACATAATAACCTTACTTAGCTCCAAAATGACCTATTTACCTAGGTTAGCTCTAAAATGACACAAGTAAGCAATAAGAAGAAGAAAAAGAAGAGGAGAAAAAGAAAGAGAAGAAAAATTCTTCTTCTTCTTCTTCTTCTTCTTCTTCTTTTTCTTCTTCTTCTTCTTCTTCTTCTAGTCTTCTTCTTCTTCTTCTTCTTCTTCTTCTTCTTCTAGTCTTCTTCTTCTAACTTTCTTCTTTCCCATTTTGCAGATTTGCTTCAGATCACGGAAGCTTGCGTTGATGGAGTCTACTCTTCTCCTTGTCCTTCCTTTTTGTTTTGATTTTGTAGGATGAACAATGTGAAACTTGCTACCTATATATGTATGTATGGATGAAACCATTGTATATGGACTTTTTGCTTAATTGTTGGATATGTTGGCTATATATATGTTGGATATGGACTTTTGATTTGGTATATATATGTGTAGGATGATCATATCCATATGGCAGGGATATGTATGCTTGTTGAAAGTATTTTCAAATGAATATATATATATATCTGTGAAATTGATTGAATTTAAGAAAAAACAGAATTAACAGGGGCAATACAGGCACTTTGCCGTCTGCCAGCAGACGGCAAAGAGCTTTGCCGTCTGCCAGCGGACGGCAAAACTGCCACGTGGCAGCTACCTGTGCAACCTGGGGGGCACCTGGGCTGGCCTATTTGGGCACTTTGCCGTCTGCCAGCAGACGGCAAAGGCTGGTGTGCTTTGCCGTCTGCTGGCAGACGACAAAGGGCATGCATTGGCCCCAGCTGACGCTTGACGTCAGCTGAGGTCAGCTGGCAGACGGCAAAGAACTTTGCGCCTTTGCCGTCTGCTGGCAGACGACAAAGTACGCCGTTAGCCACCTAACGGGCCTAACCCTATCCCTCTGCCGTCCAAGGCATTTGCCGTCTGCTTGCTTAGTATGGCTGACGGCAAACTTCTTTGCCGTCCGATTTATTTAAGCAGACGGCAAAGCAGCCCTCTGCCGTAGTTCATTCAACCGGACGTGGGGCCGTCTGCTGGCTGATGGCAAAGGGCTTTGCCGTCCGCCAGACATTCCTTTGCCGTCTGTCATGGCAGACGGCAAAGTGCCTGATTCCTGTAGTGAATTGTTCTCTTCTCAATCCTCTGCAGACTGTAGGCGCTGTGCAGCCCCTGTGTATTGTATTGCATACGCACATGCACTGAAGTTTGACCATCACTCCATCAGGTATTGAGGTATATTCATATAATATTGATACAAAAAATTCCTTTGATGCATAGCCGGCACTGTTCAATAATTGATAGAACAATTTTTTTGTTTTCAACATTGTGTGTGAGTTATTATGACGTCCTCCAGTAAGAGGAATTATCCATCGGGTAGCAACAAAAGGAAAAAGAAGAATAAGAAGTGGAGAAATTTATACACACGCAACGCGGAGGTATTCACAAATTTCTCAAGCCGACTAATATTGGTGCTTCCACTACTTCGACAAACCCATATGATGCGTTGGCAATAGTTGCCATAGTGGAAGAGCAACAGACTAATGAGAATTCGGACTCTGATCAGCAAGAAGAAAATATCAACACCAACACCGGCAATAACGATGTAAGTGGCTCTAAGAATGTAGGTAATTCGTCGGATGCACATGCCCAATCTGCTAGTGTTGATGAACAACCAGTTTATACCGCCGATATATATGATCCAAGAAATTGGGATAATCTTGATAATAAAGCAAGAGATGTCTTAGTTGAGAAAGGGCCTATGAGAGAGGGAAAAAATGGAATACAAGGTAGATGATGCAGGAAGACATTTTTCGTATGCTCATTATCATAGAAAATTAAGTAATGGAGAGGAACATGATAGAAAATGGCTAGTTTATTCAAAAGATGTCAATAAAGTTTTTTGCTTTTGTTGTAAGATCTTCAAGTCTAGCACCAACAGGAGTCAGAGTTCCTTAGCACATGATGGATTAGGACATTGGAGGCATATTAGTGAGAAACTTAAAGAACATGAAAATAGCATCGAGCATATTAATAACATGAACAAGTGGAATGAATTGAGGGTTAGACTACGGAAAGAGGAAACTATTGACAAGGAATTGCAACATCAAATAACAAAGGAGAAAGAACGTGTCAGGCAAGTTCTGTTAAGAATAATAGCCGTTGTGAAATATCTTGGTAAACACAACTTGGCTTTTCGCGGAAATAGTGAGCAGCTTTACAAGGATGATAATGGTAATTTCTTAGCTTGCATTGAGATGATTGCAGAATTTGATATGGTAATGCAAGATCACCTTAGACGTATTGAGAACAAAGAAATCCATTGTCATTATCTCAGTCATAAAATACAGAATGAGTTGATATCTCTTTTGGCTTCTGACATCACATGTTCTATCATAAAGGTTGTTAAAGAGGCCAAGTATTTTTTCTGTTATCCTAGATTGTACCCCTGAAGTTTGTCATCAAGAACAAAGGACTTTTTTAGTTCGATGTGTTAATCTGTCTGATGGCAAAATAAAAATTGAGGAGTACTTTCTGGGGTTCTTGAAAGTGGATGACACTTCTGGCTTAGGGATTTTTAAAGTACTGCTTGAATCTATTGAGTCTTTTAGCCTAAATATTAAAGATATAAGGGGTCAAGGATATGACAATGGTTCTAATATGAAAGGAAAATACCGAGGGGTACAATCTAGGTTACTTGATATGAATCCAAGAGCATTATATATGCCATGTGCTTGTCATAGTCTCAATCTTACTCTTTGTGATATGGCAAAATCATGTGAGAAAGCTGTTTCATTTTTTGGAATTGTTCAACGCATATATATATTATTTGCTGGCTCTACAAAAAGGTGGAATGTTTTGCTTAAACATGTTCCTAGTTTGACTGTGAAATCATTGTCCAATACTCGTTGGGAGAGCAGAATCAAAAGTGTTACAGCAATAAGATATCAAGCCACTGAGTTAAGGTCAGCTTTGTCTGAGTTTCGTCATGCTTCTGACACTGGTCCTAAAGATAAAAGTGATGCAAAAAAATTATTTGATGCGCTTGGTCGCTTTGAGCTTCTAGTTGGTATGATTATCTGGCATGATATTCTATTTGCTGTAAATAAAGTTAGCAAGATGTAGCAGTCGTCAACCATGTGCATTGACTCCGTGATACGTCTCCAACGTATCTATAATTTTTTATTGTTCCATGCAATTATATTATCAATCTTGGATGTTTTTATATACATTTACAGCAATTATATATCATTTTTTTGGGACTAACCTATTAACTTAGTGCCCAGTGCCAGTTGTTGATTTTTTTTGCCTGTTTTTGGTTTTTCAGAATATCAGTACCAAACGAAGTCCAAATGCCACGAAACTTTTTGGAGATTTTTTTTCTGGACATAACAAGTACTGGAAGCTTTGGGAGAGGGCCAGAAGATGAAGCAGTGGCCCACGAGGCACCAGGGTGCGCCCCAGGGGGGGGCGCCTTGGTGGCTTGTGGGGCCCACACAGCTCCCTTTGACCTAATTCCACCACTATAAATTCTCTAAAAATAGGAAACCAACAGGGGAGTCCACGAAATACTTTTTCCGCCGCCGCAAGTTTCTATTCTCGAGAGATCCCATCTGAAGGATTTTTCCGGTACTCCGTCGGAGTGGGAATCGATCACGGAGGGGCTCTCCATCAACCTTGCTGCCCTTCCGATGATGCGTGAGTAGTTTACCACAGACCTTCGGGACCATAGTTAGTAGATAGATGACTTCTTCTCTCTTTTTAATCTTCAATACAATGTTCTCCTCGATGTTCTTGGAGTTCTATCCGATGTAATCACTTTTTGCGGTGTGTTTGTTGGGATCCGATGAATTGTGAGTTTATGATCAGCTTATCCATGAATATTATTTGAGTTTTCTCTTAACTCTTTTATGCATGATTATTATAGCTTCGTATTTCTCTCCAATCTATTGATTTGGTTTGGCTAACTAGATTGATTTATCTTGCAATGGGAGAAGTGCTTTGTAATGGGTTCGATCTTGCGGTGCTCAATCCTAGTGACAGAAAGGGACATGACACGTATATATCGTTGCTATTAAGGGTAAAAAGATGGGGTTTATTCATGCATGAGTTTACTTTGTCTACATCATGTCATCTTGCTTAAGGCGTTACTCCGTTCTTTATGGACTTAATACACTAGATGCATGCTGGATAGCGGTCGATGTGTGGAGTAATAGTAGTAGATGCAGGCAGGAGTCGGTCTACTTGTCTCGGACGTGATACCTATATACATGATCATTGCCTTGGATATCGTCATGATTATTTGCTTTTCTATCAATTGCCCAACAGTAATTTGTTTACCCACCGTATGCTATTTTCTTGAGAGAAGCCTCTAGTGAAAACTATGGCCCCCGGGTCTATCTAAATCATATATTAAAAACCCTAAAAATACCTTGTTGCACTTTTACTTTATTTATTTTATTTTGTATTTTTGTTCAATCTATCTATCTATCACATACAATTTAATCTTGCAATTAACCGCCGAGGGATTGACAACCCCTTGTTTGCGTTGGGTGCAAGGATTTGTTGTTTTGTGTGCAGGTGCTGCTAACGAGGTGTTGCGTGATTCTCCTACTGGATTGATAACCTTGGTTTCATAACTGAGGGAAATACTTATCTCTACTGTACTGCATCTCCCTTCCTCTTCAGGGAATTACCAACGCAGCTCACAAGTAGCAGGAAGAATTTCTGGCGCCGTTGCCGGGGAGACATCATCAACATCTATCAAGTACCTACGCATAAACTTTCATCTCCTTGCATTTATTTTATTTGCCTTTGCCTCTCGATTTCATCTCCCCCACTTCTAAAAAGTTTTTACAAAAGTACAAAAATATTTTCCGTTTGCTTTTTTCTTGTTTGCTTGATTGCTTGCTTGCTTTACCATTATGGCTAGTTCTACGCCCGATATGCCTTTCCCTCCGTACTTAGGAGACGATCCATGAATTTTAAACTTTAAATATTTGAGTGATGAATCTTTAAAAGAAGCATGTGATAGATTATTAAAAATACAAGTAAGTGCTAGGCCTCAGTTTCACATTAAATTTTTCCTTAAAAGTTTTTATGTTGGTCTACCCCTTGCTCATAGACGTGTCTTGGATTCTATATTTGAAAATGATTTTCTTGGGAGTGACGCCTTTGACACCTACGAAAAGATGGAAAGCTTATTTGGACAACCAAAAGTTGAAACTATTGAACCTATTACTCTAGAATGCTTTTGTCAAACTGAGCAAATAAAGGAAATAAAGGCTAGTATGGATTCTAACTTTCGAGGAATATTTAATCTTGCCTCTAAAATAAATAGCAATGTGGTGTCACAAAATAGGAGGGTTGATGCTTTAGATCAAAAGATATCTCTTTGTGTTTTAAAGAAATAAAAACCCTTTGCACTAAACTTGATCATTTAGTGCACATTAATGATAATGGCAAAGAGAGTGAAATAGGAGTTGCAAGGGTTAAAACCATAGATGACAATACTTGAAATTATGCATTATGCCTAGCTAGGGGCATAAAACAATAGCGCTTGTTGGGAGGCAACCCAATGAATAAAATAAATTTTTACTTTTTGTTTTTGTTATTGTGTGTTTTCACATTTATGCTACTGTTATGATTGTGTTTTAATTAGTGTTTGTGCCAAGTAAAGCCTTTGGGATGATTTGGAAGATAGTATAATTGATGTTGTTTGGAAAACAGAAAGTTTTGCGTCCAGTGCTGGAATTTTGGTTCTGTACTGAAGCGTCAGAAAAATATGAAATTTTTACAAAGTATTGGTATATGAATTGCCCACGTTTTCCTAATTTTTCAGAATTTTTGGAGTTACATAAGTATAGCTTTTAAATAGATCTCTACAGACTGTTCTGTTTTTGATGCACTGCTTGCTTGTTTTGATGAAACTATGGATTGTATCGGGGGGTATAAGCCATGGAGAAGTTAGAATACAGTAGGTATAATGGAAAAATAAAATATGAATGGGTTTGCAATAGTACTTAAAGTAGTGATTTGTTTTGTTATACTAACGGATCTCACGAAGGTTTTGTTGAGTTTTGTGTGATTGAAGTTTTCAAGTTTTGGGTGAGATCACGATGGATGAAGGAATAAGTAGTGGCAAGAGCCTAAGCTTGGGGATGCCCGAGGCACCCCAAGGTAATATTGAAGGAAGACTCAAGCGTCTAAGCCTGGGGATGCCCCGGAAGGCATCCCCTCTTTCTTCTACCAACCATCGGTAATTTTACTTGGAGCTATATTTTTATTCGTCACATGATATGTGTTTTGCTTGGAGCGTCGTGTATTATATGAGTCTTTGCTTTGTTTGCTTTTTAGTTTGTCACAATCATCCTTGCTGGACACACCTATTTGAGAGAGCCATGCGTTCATCATGATTTGTTAGAATACTCTATGAGGTTCACTTAAATTTTTTGAGCTAGGCAGTTGCTCTAGTGCTTCACTTAAATCTTTTTGAGCACGGTGGTGGTAATATTTTGAAGAAATATTTAAACTCTCATGCTTCACTTATATTATTTTGAGAGTTGATAATATTAAAATTTTGAAGAAATATTTGCACTCTCATACTTCACTTATATCTTTTTGAGAGTGGATAATAGTAATGGTAATTTGCACAAGATATGAATTTGGTCCCAAAGTGATGAATATTCAAGAGGGATATAATAAAAACTTTCATATAGATCATTGGATATGATAAGTGTGATTCCTTGCAATAGTTTTGCTATATAGAGATGATGATATGTGAATCATGTTAGTGAGTAATTGTGATTTATTAAGAATATTAGTGTTAAGGTTTGTGATTCCCTATGCATGCACATTAAGTCAATAGTTATGTAACGAAATTATATCCTACTTATGGTGCATTATTCGGTGTTAACTATGTTCAATGCTTGTTTATGACTGTTTTCGCTTTTTGGTTGGTTGCTTCTCAATCTATTTATTAGCCTTCATTTGTACTAAGGGAAAATACTGCTTGTGCATCCAAACTCCTTAAACCCAAGTTGTGCCAAATGAGTCCACCATATCTACCTATATGCGGTATTTCAATGCCGTTCCAAGTAAATTTGCATGTGCCAACTCTAATTTTCAAAGTAATTTTTCGTTTTGTGTGCCCGTACCGCTCATGAAGCGGCAGGGGGTGGCCAATATTTTCCATGCTAGGTGTGTTATTCTCACGATGAGTGCCTATTCACTTGTCATTGCACGAGAGAGTGGCTGGTAATAGGGATGCCCAGTCCCACAATGAATCAAAAATTAATAACAACAAAATTCCTTGGAAAGTGTTGGTATGGAGGGCACCCGTGGATACGGCTAGCCTTGGATTGTGAAAGAATGGTGGAAAGGAAATAAACTTTACTTTCTGTTTTGGAACCGCCTATGATGTGTCTAGCATGAAAGATATTGGGAATTCTCAGTCTTTTTCGTTGACAGGAAAAGCATGCCTCTCAAAATAATTTTATCTCTCTAATTTAAGCTTTGAGCTCTGGCACATTTGCAAATCTCTGCTTCCCTCATCGAAGGACCTATCTATTTACTTTTATGCAATTTTTATTTTTATTTGAGTCTCCATCTTCTCTTATAAAGCACCAACTAGAGAGCACTATTGTCATACTTCTGCATTATGTGTAGCTAATATTGAGTGTGTCTCATGAATGGATCAATGATTGAGCATAATGGGCTTGGGATAACTTTCTTTAGCGTTGATATTTTGACAAACATGGTTGCTTGTTAGTATGCTTGAGTATTTATATCTTCATGTCAAACTATAGACTGTTGCTTTGAATCATTCAAGTCCAAATGTCCATGCTACAAAGAAAACAATATATGATGAATATGATAGGTAGCATTCCACATCAAAAATTCTGTTTTTATCATTTACCTACTCGAGGACGAGCAGGAATTAAGCTTAGGGATGCTGATACGTCTCCAACGTATCTATAATTTTTGATTGTTCCATGCTATTATATTATCAATCTTGGATGTTTTTATATACATTTACAGCAATTATATATCATTTTCTGGGACTAACCTATTAACTTAGTGCCCAGTGCCAGTTGCTGGTTTTTTGCCTGTTTTTGGTTTTCCAAAATATCAGTACCAAACGAAGTCTAAATGCCACGAAACTTTTTGGAGATTTTTTTTCTGGACATAACAATTACTGGAAGCTTCGGGAGAGGGCCAGAAGATGAAGCAGTGGCCCACGAGGCACCAGGGCGCACCCCAGGGGGGGCGCCCTGGTGGCTTGTGGGGCCCACATAGCTCCGTTTGACCTAATTCCACCACTATAAATTCTCTAAAATCGGGAAACCAACAGGGGAGTCCACGAAATACTTTTTCCGCCGCCGCAAGTTTCTGTTCTCGAGAGATCCCATCTGGAGGCCTTTTCTGGTACTCCGCCGGATTGGGAATCGATCACGGAGGGGCTCTCCATCAACCTTGCTGCCCTTTCGATGATGCGTGAGTAGTTTACCACAGACCTTCGGGTGCATAGTTAGTAGCTAGATGTCTTCTTCTCTCTTTTTGATCTTAAATACAATGTTCTCCTCGATGTTCTTTCCGATGTAATCACTTTTTGCGGTTTGTTTGTTGGGATCCGATGAATTGTGAGTTTATGATCAGGTTACCCATGAATATTATTTGAGTTTTCTCTGAACTCTTTTATGCATGATTATTATAGCTTCGTATTTCTCTCCGGTCTATTGATTTGGTTTGGCCAACTAGATTGATTTATCTTGCAATGGGAGTGGTGCTTTGTAATGGGTTCGATCTTGTAGTGCTCAATCCTAGTGACAGAAAGGGACATGACACATATGTATCATTGCTATTAAGGGTAAAAAGATGGGGTTTATTCATGCGTGAGTTTACTTTGTCTACATCATGTCATCTTGCTTAAGGCGTTACTCCGTTCTTTATGGACTTAATACACTAGATGCATGCTGGATAGCGGTCGGTGTGTGGAGTAATAGTAGTAGATGCAGGAAGGAGTCGGTCTACTTGTCTCCGACGTGATGCCTATATACATGATCATTGCCTTGGATATCGTCATGATTATTTGCTTTTCTATCAATCGCCCAACAGTAATTTGTTTACCCACCGTATGCTATTTTCTTGAGAGAAGCCTCTAGTGAAAACTATGGCCCCCGGGTCTATCTAAATCATATATTAAAAACCCTAAAAATACCTTGCTGCACTTTTACTTTATTTATTTTATTTTGTATTTTTGTTCAATCTATCTATCTATCACATACAATTTAATCTTGCAATTAACCACCGAGGGATTGACAACCCCTTGTTTGCGTTGGGTGCAAGGATTTGTTGTTTTGTGTGCAGGTGCTGCTAACGAGGTGTTGCGTGATTCTCCTACTGGATTGATAACCTTGGTTTCATATCTGAGGGAAATACTTATCTCTACTGTACTGCATCTCCCTTCCTCTTCAGGGAATTACCAACGCAGCTCACAAGTAGCACTCCGCTTTGAAGCAAATAAAAGGTATAACACAATATTTGGAGAAGTATAGAGATGAGTGATACATCTCCAACGTATCTATAATTTATGAAGTATTCATGCCATGTTTATTATAGTTTTGTATGATTTTGGTGCACTTTTATATGGCTTTTATATGATTTTTATGGACTAACATATTGACCTAGTGCCCAGTGCCAGTTGCTGTTTTCTGCTTGTTTTTGGTTTTCCAGAAAATCCATATCAAATGAAGTCCAAATGTTGCGAAACTTTTTGACGATTTTTTCTGGAAGGAAACAGACCCATGAAGTTTTAGGGTAGTAGCAGAAGACCCACAGGGGCCCCACAAGCCACCTGGGCGCGCCCTGGTGCCTTGTGGGCCCCCTGTGGCCCCTCATTGTGTGATTCCAACGCCAAAAAATCCTATATATTCAGAAACCTCCAGAAATAACCCTAGAACTTCGACTCCACCGCCGCAAGCCTCTGTACCTCCACGATCTCATCTACAACCCTTTTTCGGCACCCTGTCGGAGAGGGAAATCATCACCGGAGGCCATCTTCATCCTCCCGGCGGTCTCCATGATGAGGAGGGAGTAGTTCATCCTCGGGCTGAGGGTATGTACCAGTAGCTATGTGTTTGATCTCTCTCTCTCGTATTCTTGAATTGGCAAGATCTTGATGTACCGCGAGCTTTGTTAATATAGTTGGATCATATGGTGTTTTCCCCTCTCTATCTTGTTGTGATGAATTGAGTTTTTACCTTTGAGGTTTCACTATTATCGGATTGAATACTTTTATGGATTTGAGAACACGTGATGTATGTCTTGCATATGAATACCCGTGGTGATAATGGGGTATTATATTGATTCACTTGATGTATGTTTTGGCACTCAACTCGCGGATTCCCGGGGTGACATTGGGGTAATCTATGCATAGGGGTTGATGCACGTTTTCGTCCTACTTTCTCCGGTAGAAATCTTGGGGCACTCTTTGAAGTTCTTTGTGTTGGATTGAATATTATGAATCTGGAATTGTTTGATGCATATCGTATGATCAACTCATGGATACTTGTGGTGACATTGGAGTATCTAGGTGACATTAGAGTTGGTTGATGTGTATCATATGGTCTTATTTTAGTATGAACTCTAGGGCTGTTTGTGACACTTATAGGAATAGCTCAATAGATTGATCGGACAAGATAACTTTGAGGTGGTTTCGTACCCTACAAACAATTTCATCTTATGTTCTCCGCTTGATAAGAACTTTGGAGTGATTCTTTATCGCACGTTGAGGGATTGTTATATGATTCAACTATGTTAGCACTGTTGAGCGATTGCACTAGTGAAAGTATGAACCCTAGGCCTTGTTTCTAAGCATTGCAATACCGTTTGTGCTCCGTTTTATCACTTGCTACCTTGCTATTTTTATATTTTCAGATTACAAAAACTTATATCTACTATCCATACTACACTTGTATCACCGAACTAGTGCACCTATACAATTTACCATTGTATTGGGTGTGTTGGGGACACAAGAGATATCTTGTATTTGATTGCAGGATTGTTTGAGAGAGACCATCTTCATCCTACGCCTCCCACAGATTGATAAACCTTAGGTCATCCACTTGTGGGAAATTTGCTACTGTCCTACAAAACTCTGCACTTGGAGGCCCAACAACGTCTACAAGAATAAAAGTTGCATAGTAGGCATCAAGCTCTTTTCTGGCGCCGTTGCCGGGGAGGTGAGTGCTTGAAGGTATATCTTTAGATCTTGCAATTGAATCTTTTAGTTTCTTGTTTATCACTAGTTTGGCTTACAAAATAAAACTGAAAAAATGGAATTGAGGTTGCCTCATATTATTCGTCTTTATAATGTCTTTCTTGAAAATAATGGAGCGGAAAATTGTGCTCAATTGATAGAAGAAGAATTCAATAAAATGTTTGGCATAAAATCTTTGAATGATGAGCATGATTGCAATGTTGTTAGTATGTGACGCCCCTGCTCGACCGTGCACTAATCATACACGCAAACGTGCACGATCGAGATCAGAGACTCACGGGAAGATATCACAACACAACTCTAGACACAAAATTTAACATAAATCTTCATATTACAAACCAGGGGCCACGAGGACCCGAATACATAGGTCATACAAACAAATATTATCTGGGTACAGACATAGTTAGTCAAGTTTGCCTTAAGAAGGATAGCATAACAGCGACACTGATTGAAAAGGCGAAGGCCTCCTGCCTAGGGCCTCCGAACTACTCCTGGTCGGCGAGCTCAACGTAGTAGTAGGTGCCTCCGGGGATCTCCTACTCCTGGACTCCGTCGTCTGATTGCAGCAACCGTGTAGGGGAAACAAGAGGTAGCAAAGCAACCGTGAGTACTCATCCAAAGTACTCGCAATACTTACATCAGAACTATACTAAGTATGCATCGGTATCAAAGGAATGGGGCTATATCTTTGGACTAAACTACAGAAATGCCGGAATAGAGGGGGGAAGGCCTAGCCTATCGAAGACTAGCATCTTGAAGCAATCTTGCAGCATCAGAAGAGAATAGAACTCAGCAGTATATAATAATAAGTATATATTAGCAATACCCTGAGATCCTTCCTCGACTACCCTGCGAGAAAGTGATCCCAAGAGCAGTAGTAGCAGTTTAACATTGTAACGGTATCCATTCATAGTTGTAGTAGATAAGAATACAACTCTGAGCGTCCTGTTACCGTGGACACAGCTATTCGAATAGATTGCTTCCCTGCAGGGGTGCACTAATGTTACCCAACATGCTCAATTACATCTGGCCGGACACACTTGCTGGGTAATGCCCGGCCTCGGGTAATCAACACGTCGTAGACTAACCTAGACTCTCTAGAGAGGTCAACACGCCGGTCTAAATCCTAAGTGCGAAGGGGTCTTGGGCCCATCGCCCTCTGCA
This sequence comes from Elymus sibiricus, assembly GCA_039707655.1. Taxonomy (NCBI): domain Eukaryota; kingdom Viridiplantae; phylum Streptophyta; class Magnoliopsida; order Poales; family Poaceae; genus Elymus; species Elymus sibiricus. Next base: position 312,353,342 of record CM077674.1, read on the forward strand.
CTCCTGCACATTGCGTGGCTGGTCGGGGCCCATGCGCGACACTGTATACACAAGTGACGTAACCAGCCCACCCCAACGGTCAGCCCGCATCTCTGAACTGTGACATCTGGATCGCTTTCGGAAGGAACGTACGATGTAGAGGGCCCCATTAAACCATTATCCCGCGTGGTGGTAGTGCGTATAGGCACATAGCCAACTCAGATCAAATACCCAAATCCGTTAGGCGTGTTTAGTAACTCGCAGAGACGAACAGGATTCCTGTCGCTCCGACTTGGTAGTCCACGGACTACGACCAAGGACCAGGCCCACCTCTCTCCTAGATGGTCACCGCCTGCCCTGTCGTTCCGCCACAAGATCACTCGCGGGTACCCTTGGGTTCAACCCGTCTTGTTTCATTATCTCGCGGGCACTCTTGGAGCCGGCCCGACTTTAACAGTTTAAAGTATTGCAATAATGTAACATTTCCGTGATCATCACCCAGAGTGATCACGGCCCGATAACAAGCCTGGCAAACGGACAAGGGTGAAGGGCCAGCTGATGAAACCTAGCATACCTAACTAAGCATTATAGGATAGCAGGTAAGGTATCAATAGCAGGCGACGAAAAACAGGCTATGCATCAGAATAGGAGCTATCAGAGCAACAACAGAAGCAATTTCTAATGCAAGCAATAGAGAGAAAGAGTAGGCGATATCTGGATGATCAAGGGGGTTTTGCTTACCTGGAAGCTCTACTGAAGGGGTCTGGTCGTCGACGACGTAGTCGTACTCTGCAGTGTCGTTGGCAGTCTCGGGGTCTATCGGGAGAGAAGGAGGGGGAAGAAACAATAAATACACGGCAACAAATGCAATAGAGATGCATGACATGTCAACATGCTGTGCTAGGGTTGTTCTAATGCAGTACTAAGTATGTTACTCGGAGCGGGAAAACATCTGAGAATATTTTCCCAGCTCCGAACGCTATTCATTTAGCGGTTTTGATAGCAAATGTTCAACGTTCGGTATGTTAGAGGCATGTGACAGGTATGTGGAGGGCATATTCGGATTCGTCATATTTTTTTGATCGTTTTTCATATATAAATTATTTTCATCCGAGTTACGGTTTATTTTATATGATTTTTCAAAGTTTTATTGAATTTCTGGAATTGTTTTAATTATTAAATTCGAATTATCCAAAACAGTGCCCCGTGACGTCAGCATGATGTCAGGGTGACGTCATCGGTCAACTCCAACTGGTCCAGGTCAAACCTGACCACTGGGTCCCACTTGTCATACACAGTAGCTAATCTAGTGGTTAAATTAAACTAAACAAAGATTAATTAGGGATGGGCCCCACATGTCAGTGTCTAACTAATTAACAAATTAATTAGCATTTTATTTATTTATAAAAAACGTTTATACATTGCGGGGCCCGCATGTCAGTGACTGTGCGAGCCCAGTCAGCACAGTTGACTGGGTCTAGACCCACCGGGCCCACCTATCATCGACACAGGGTAGGCCACGTGGCAGCCACGTCAGCTCTGGCGATCGGAGTGACGCCAGAGACCTAAATGCGCGGCGGCGCGCTCGGGTATTCGCCGAAAAACGGCTACAGAGGCTCAAATCGGGCGCGGCTAGGCTCGTTCGGCTGCGGGCGGACTCGCGCATCCAATGGCAGCGGTTGCGGGGGCTGAAGTGGCTGGAGTTGGCACTAGCGACGACGGCAGGCGGTGGCGACGTTCGGGCGGAGGTGGAGCAGCGGCAGCGGTGTGCAAACGGGCAAACGACAGGGGCCATTGTGTCCTACTCGTCCATGCGAAGATGATGGACCGGCCAGAGTGACCAACAGATCACCGGAACTTGGCCGGCGATGAGCTAGCGCGGCGGCGGGCTCGGCCATGACGAGGGATCTCGTTAGAGCGCTCATTTGACCGCGAGAAGAGAGGGGTAAGGGAGAGGTGCTCACTGGGCTCCTATAGTTGAGTTAAACGGGCTCGGGGGAGGCGCGAGGTGGCCGGATCGACGACGAACGGTGGCGGCGATTAGAGGAAGAAGAGGAAGCTGGCGGCAGCGTGGTTGCTTCTCCAGACGGGCGAGTGCCAGCAGTCGACGTAGAGGAGCACGGCGCGGTTTCTTGGCACGGTGGCGAGGCGATACGGCGGCGGTGGCTACGTGGACGAGCAGCGAACGGCGATGGCTGCATCGGCCTTGGAGGGGGAGGAAGCGAGCGAGCGAGGGGAGAGGGGAAAAGATCCTGGTCTCGTCCCCGATGGCCACGGCAACATTCTTATCCCCCCAGGGTCCTGTAGCGACGCGGGGAGGCGAGTGGGCGCGGCTGCGACGGCGACCGTGGCTCGGCTGTGCGCGCGTAAGCGAGCAGCGGGAGGAGGAAGGAAAGGCCAAGCACGGTGGGCTGGGCCTGCACTGTGCACTCGAAGCCCAAGTGCACAGTAGGCTCATCCACTTTTCTTTTTTTCTTTTTTCTGTTTTCTGTTTTTGTTTCTGTTTTGTAATACTTTTAGCACTAATTCACTTTTGTAAAATATGACTCTTGTCCAATTAAATACTAGGTAATATTTACCACTGCCAGAAAAAGGTTTCGAGGCAAAAATGATTTCATTTGATTTTTGATTAAATGAAATTGGATTAAATGCTACTGTTTTGGTACTGTTTTTGGATGTTAGAGTCATCTAGGGAATTTAGGTGATGTTGTTTTCCTGAACATTATTTATAATGGAATATTTCCAAAATTATGAACTATTTAGTTTTCAAATTTGAACAACTTTTATTTTTACTTCATATTTGAATTTTCAATCTGAGTTTGAATTTGCAATGAGATATGACTCAAATGATGATCAAGACTTGTTAATCATGGTGACTTGGCATTATCAAAAGGGCGATCACTGTAGCTTAATACATGGGGATGTTACAATTCTCCTCCTCTAAAAGAAATTCTCGTCCCGAGAATTAAGAGGTAGGCTGAAAGAGAGCGGGGTACTCTTCACAAAGATGATCCTCGCGTTCCAAGTGGCTTCATCTTCAGAATGATTCGACCACTGAACTTTAAGGAACTTGATTGCCTTCTGACGGGTTCGACGTTCAGCTTGATCAAGAATACGGATCGGATACTCTTGATAAGAAAGATCCTCTTGCAGCTCAAGCATTTCATGATCCACTGCTCGGATAGGATCCTTGAAACAGCGACGGAGTTGCGACACATGAAAAACATCATGAACTTGAGAAAGGTTCGGCGGCAATTTCAGCTGATATGCCACTTCTCCACGTCTTGCGAGAATACGGAACAGGCCAATGTAGCGAGGAGCTAACTTGCCCTTGATTCCAAATCGATGAGTGCCCTTCATCGGAGTGACGCAAAGGTAAGCTTGTTCGCCAGGTTGATAAACCATTACCTGGTGTTTTCGGTCATAATTGCTCTTCTCACGAGACTGAGCAGTTTTCAAATGTTCACGGACAATGCGGACTTGTTCTTCAGCTTGTTGGATAATGTCCAGACCGAAGAGTGACCATTCCCTAGTTTCTGACCAATTCAGAGGAGTTCGGCACTTACGTCCATATAAAACTTCATAGGGTGCCATCTTCAAACTAGCCGGATAGCTATTGTTGTATGAGAATTCAGCATATGGGAGAGATTCATCCCATTTCTTACCGAATGAGATGACACAAGCTCGAAGCATATCTTCAAGCACTTGATTGACTCGTTCAACTTGTCCCTGGGACTGGGGGTGAAAAGCGGTGCTGAAGGACAGATGGGTTCCCATAGCTTCTTGGAAACTGTTCCAAAATCTTGAGGTAAAGAGGCCGCCACGGTCTAAACTGATCTCCAACGGAACACCATGGAGTGACACAATTCTAGAAACATACAAGTCTGCTAACTGGCTAGCAGTGATTGTCTCCTTGACTGGCAGAAAGTGAGCAACCTTTGAGAACCGGTCATTGACGACAAAAATAGCATCATGACCCTTCTGTGATCTAGGAAATCCAGTAATGAAATCCATTTCAACTTTGTCCCATTTCCATTCAGGAATAGCAAGGGGTTGCAGAGTTCCAGCAGGTCTTTGATGTTCTGCTTTGATGCGACGGCAAACGTCACACTCAGCAACATAGCGAGCAATGTCTCGCTTCATACCAGGCCACCAGTAGTGCTGTCGAATGTCTTGGTACATCTTGGTACTATCGGGATGAATAGACAAAGGTGTGTCATGTGCTTCTTTCATGACATCCGAGCGAGAGTCCAGATTGTGCTTTCTGGGGACCACTAGGCGGCCTTTGAAGAACAAGACAACATCATCATCAACAGTGTAGAACGAAGAATTTCCCTTGGAGAGGTAGTTCTTAATCTTCTCGACTTCAGAGTCATATTTCTGCCTTATCTTGATGTTGCGCTCGAGGTCTGGTTCAACAACTAGGGTATTGAGATAACCCTGAGGCACAATGTGAAGGTTCAACTTGCGAAGTTCTTCATAGAGAAGGGGTTGTGCTTGCTGAACCATGAGGTTGTTGCAATAAGACTTGCGACTCAAAGCATCAGCCATTACATTAGCCTTGCCAGGGGTATAGGAAATATCCATGTCATAGTCAGCTATTGTCTCGAGCCACCTTTGTTGACGGAGGTTCAAATCTGGTTGGGTATACAGATACTTCACACTTTGGTGGTCCGTGTAAATCTCGCAACGATTACCGAGAAGGTAATGTTGCCACAGCTTCAGAGCATAGATAACTGCTGCTAACTCGAGATCATGTGTTGGATACTTATCTTCGTGAGGACGCAACTGACGAGAGCCATAAGCAATCACCTTGCGCTCCTGCATCAGGACACCGCCTAATCCTTGACGAGACGCATCACAGTAGAACACAAAGTCCTTGCGAGTATCTGGGGGTGCTAGCACTGGGGCAGAGGTCAATTTGTCTTTAAGTGTCTGAAAACTTTCTTGGCACTTTTCCGTCCACTCAAACTTCTTGCCTTTGTGGAGCAAATCAGTCAGTGGCTTAGCAATTTTGGAGAAGTTCTCGACGAGGCGGCGGCAATAGCTGGCGAGACCGAGAAAACTTCTGACCTGCTTGACAGTTTGCGGTGGAGTCCAGTCAAGAATAGCCTGAACTCGTTCTGGGTTAACAACAATGCCATCTTTGGAAATCACATGACCTAGATAGGTCACCTCAGATAACCAGAATTCACATTTGGAAAATTTGGCATATAGCTGGTGTTCTTGGAGTTTCTCCAATACAAGCCGGAGATGTTCGGCGTGTTCTTCTTCATTCTTGGAATATACAAGGATATCATCCAAATAAACCGCGATGAATTTGTCGAGGTAGTCCATAAAGATATACTTCATCAATCGAGAGAAGGTTGCTGGAGCATTAGTTAATCCGAAGGACATGACGGTGTACTCGTATGATCCATAACGGGTAACGAAGGCGGTCTTCAGAATATCCTCTTTACGAACTCGGATCTGATGGTAAGCCAACCTTAAGTCGAGTTTAGAGAATATAGAGGATCCAGCAAGTTGATCATGAAGATCGTTGATCCGGGGAAGTGGATATTTGTTCTGGATTGTTGCTTGGTTAATAGGCCGATAGTGCTGGACCAATTTGTTCGTTCCATCCTTCTTCTTAACAAAGAGAGAAGGTGCTCCCCAAGCAGAGGAACTTGGACGAATGAAGCCTTTACGAAGTGATTTGTCGATCTCCTCCTTAAGTTCAAGGAGTTCATGCAGCGGCATCTTATAGGGACGTTTAGCAATAGGAGTGGTGCCTGGTTTCAAGTCGATGACGAATTCAACAGCTCTAACAGGGGGTATTCCTGGAAGTTCTTCTAGAAAGATGTCCGGAAAATCGTGAACAACTGGAACGTTCTCAATTCCCTCAAGAGGTGAAGTGTTCAAAGCATTCAGAGCATATATCTGAGCTTTGGCATTCCAGATAGCCCGGGCGGTGTAGTTCACTATCTCGTCGGAGGGGTGAAGGAGTTGGACGACTTTGGTGGCACAATTGATCGAAGCAATGTGAGCTTTCAACCAATCCATTCCCAGAATGAGGTCTATCGTGGAAGATTTCAAGATGATGGGTGAAACAAGGAATTCAAATCCTTCGATTTCAACAGTGACATTGTGTGCCATCGTGGAGGTTTGACATTGGCCTCCAGGGGTGCGGACAACTATTGGTAGGTTCATCTTTCCAAATGCAATGTCATGTGATAATGCAAATGCTTCTGACATGAATGAATGCGATGGTCCTGAATCAAATAAAACAGAAGAGGGTACTGAGTTAACGAGAAGGGTACCCATCACAGTATCAGGTTGATCCTGAACTTCTTCAATATTGACGTGGTAAGCCTGTCCACGACCATAAGCAGAAGACCTGGTATTATAGTTGCGGGTCTGGTTGTAACCACGGCCAGTAGGAGGAAGTGCCAATTGATTCTGATTCTGGCGGCAGTCTTTGGCACGGTGACCTGGGCGGTGATACTTGAAACACAGACCATCTTCAGGACGAAGAGCAGTAGCATTTGGTGGAGCAGCTTGAGCTCTCGGCTGCCTCGGTGGTGGAGGAGGCAGACGAGGTGCCGCATAGGAAGGCCTTAGTGCCGGAGCAGCTGGACGATACATGCTGCGGGGAATCCAGATTCGACGCCTTTGTGCTGTGCTCGAAGATGAACCCATGTCACAGTGGCGCTTGAGTGATTCCTTATGTTCCATCTGAGCGGTCTCAACCTGGATAGCCTTGTTCACCAGGGTGGCGAAGTCGGTGAAGTCATGAACAACAAGTGCAAGCTTGAGGTCTGGGTGGAGTCCATCACGGAATTTCTCCTGTCTGTGAGCATCAGTGGCAATGTCTTCTTCAGCATAGCGGGATAGGTTAAGGAATTCCCGCTGATAAGCTTGGACAGTCTTACTGCCCTAAGTGAGGTTGCGAAACTATCTTTTCTTCCGGTCCATGATTCCCTGAGGAATGTAACGGGCACGGAAAGCAGTCTGAAACTCGATCCGGGTAATGATTGTCCCAGTGGCTAGTGAACACCTGTGGGTGTCCCACCATTGAGCTGCGGGACCCTTCAAGAAGTAGGACGCGAAGGTGACAAGGTTGGCAGGAGCGACATTGGCAGATTCCATCTCGAAGGCGATGTCGCAAAGCCAGTCATCAGCATCCAGTGGCTGTTCAGAGTTGCGGAAAATAGTAGGGCTGAGACGCAGAAACTCCTGCAGAGTTATTGGGGTAGGTTGCTGCTTCTGAGCATTCTGGTTCTGGTTTGGAAACTGAGCCATGATTCCAACCATGAACTGGCGGTTCAACTCAAACTGTTGCATCATGGCTGCCATATAGTCTGGCGGTGGTGGATCGTTGGCACCACGGCCATGACCACGAACACTAGCACATGGCCTAACCATCCTGCTAAAATTCAATTGGGGGTAGTTTAGTAAAAGCAACCGCAAGTGTTTAGAGACAAGCATGATGTAACACGACAATGAACAAGTAGTGCAATAGATTCATAACAGCAGTCATTTAGGACATACAGATCCATACACAGAGTCGGTTACACGCGGACATCATAAGTTCGGAAAATTAAATAGCTAGACATACTAGGCGGCGCGCAGGCACGCGGTGAGGAATACAACAACGGGACATAGCAAACGCTACATCAACGTCGGGGCAAACAACTCGACAGCAAAAGCCCGGGCAGTACGATCCAGAGCCTGAGTGCACTGAATCAAAACCTGCGGGTCGTATCGACGTCGCTCGTAAGGGGCACAGACAGCTGTGTAGTATCCGGTATCATCTCCAGCAGGGGCATACGGTATGTATCGGAACTCGGAGTCATCCAAGTGACTATGCTCTCCACGAAGACGTGCGACAGCAGAATGGGCAGCGTCATGGACTGCCATATCAATCGTCACGCCGATACCGTGAAAAGTGTGCAACTTAGTGACGGAGTCATCCCGCTGATCAAAGATACGAACATCAGCATGGTACTGCTCCTGATTGAACTCGCGGAAATCCTCATAAACCATGTACTCGGGGTACCAGCGATAGCCCAATCTGGTCAGGAGGGCGATCATGATAGCTGGAAAACCAGGCGCATCACGAGCCCAAGTCCGAAGTACAAGCTGCATCGCAGGGCGCGGCGGAAACAAGCGATCCATCTGAAAGAGAGGAAATTTCAAGATTGTCAAATGACAGTGAGTGAATTCTTGCATCGTGTATTCAAGGAAGTAATTTGCAGATAATCAAAGCTCCGGGTGGACGTGATCACGAGAACCTAGAGTCAGAGTTAGTAAAATTTTAACCCAAATAGAAGAGAGATCAGAGTCCCAGAGTAATGAAGAGGAATAAAAGATCCTAATACCACCCATTGGCGATGTGGGCCCGTAAGCCACACAACAATGTTAGTAAAACAGTTTTTTTTAAAAGACTAGACTCAACTTCGACCAAGGATTCGGAAGGGGGCTTCCTACAGACAGTCGGCTCTGATACCAGCTTGTGATGCCCCTGCTCGACCGTGCACTAATCATACACGCAAACGTGCACGATCGAGATCAGAGACTCACGGGAAGATGTCACAACACAACTCTAGACACAAAATTTAACATAAATCTTCATATTACAAACAAGGGGTCACGAGGACCCGAATACATAGGTCATACAAACAAATATTATCTAGGTACAGACATAGTTAGTCAAGTTTGCCTTAAGAAGGCTAGCATAACAGCGACACTGATCGAAAAGGCGAAGGCCTCCTGCCTAGGGCCTCCGAACTACTCCTGGTCGGCGGGCTCAACGTAGTAGTAGGTGCCTCCAGGGATCTCCTGCTCCTGGTGTCGGTACCAAAACCGGCAGATCTCGGGCAGGAGATCCAAACTGGGGGTCTAGGAATCAATTGGTAACAGGGAACGTAGAGATGGCGATTTACCCAGGTTCGGGCCCTCGAAGAGGTAATACCCTACGTCCTGCTAGATTATATTGATGTGATTGTATGAAGGTTACAGAGTTGATCTACCTCGAGATCGGATGGGCTAAACCCTAGGCAATGGATATGATGATCCTCTACAGACTAAACCCTCTGGTTTATATAGACACCAGAGGGTCCTAGGGTTACATATAGTCGGTTACCATCAGGGGATAAACATGCCGGCCACGCCAATTATTCCTTGGAGGAGACGCTAAGTCTTCGGAGGTTTCCTTCTGATACACGGGGTCGCCCACAATCCGGCCTTCCATCGACGAGTAGAGAGCGGCCCACCAACCCGGCCTACGAGAGATAGGCCGGCAGCCTGAGTAACCCCTAGTCCAGGAGACCCTCAGTAGCCCCCGAACTAGTCTTCGAAGCCGAGGTAGGTGCCGAACATCAGCGGCTTTGTAGACCAGTTCCCATTCTTCTGTGACACCTGTAACAGGCCTGTATCACTCCGAACTGTCTTCTCAAGCATTGCCCGGTCGTATATGCGCTGAACTATACCTCGGTAACGAAGTATACTAATAACTTAGCCCCGAAGGCTAGTTGCTTTGGTGTGAATAGTGTCCTCATCTGACAACTTTTACTGAAGGGTCACACCTTGCCACGACCGCGAGTTGGTTTATGAAAGACTCGATTCGCGGTTCGAGGCAGTTTTTATTGGCACGTCCCATCGATATGGAGATCATGTCCTGTTTTCAAGGGATATGATCAATAATCCGCCTCACCCCACGCGCGCATAATGGCACGGCTACATGGGGAAACGGCGAGGACTGCGGCGCAGTAAAGGGACCGTGGGTTTTACATCCCATAAAAGGGGCACAACCTTCGTTCCTTTCGTACGCTCTCATTTCCCCCCTTCGCCATTGCCTTCCCCATCTTTTGAGCTCCAGCGTCTAGATCCGCTCTCCCTTCCAAGAACCTTTCCAGCCGCCCGTTCGATCTAGCAATGGCGGGCTCCGGGTCCAAAGGCAAGTGGGAGGCGTCCATCGTCACCGAAAGCGCCATCATGGAGTTGAAGGGCGCGGGATATCTCCCCGCCAACGTCGCCCACCGTGCTCCAGAGGCCGGCCAGGTCGTCCCCACGCCGCGGCAGGGCGAGAGGGTGGTGTTCATCCCCCACTTCCTCCGAGGTTTGGGCTTTCCCCTTCACCCCTTCGTCAGGGGTCTCATGTTCTTCTATGGGCTTGACTTCCACGATCTCGCGTCGAACTCCTTCCTCCACATCTCGGTCTTCATCATCATTTGTGAGGCTTTTCTCCGGGTCCGGCCACACTTCGGCCTGTGGCTGAAGATCTTCAACGTCAAGCCGAAGATCGTCGACGGTCAGCAGGCGGACTGCGGGGGCGTGATGGTCAGCAAGCTTCCCCAAGTCGAGTGGCCAAAGGGCACCTTCATCGAGACCGTCAAGGTTTGGCAGAGGGAATGGTTCTACATCACCGAGCCGAGGAGCGCGGACTGGGGGGCGACTCCGGCCTTCCGATCCGGCTCCCCTACGAGGCTGGTCTCATGGACCAAGAAGGGCCTCGACTGGGGGCCAAATAAGGAGGTGGTGCTGCTGCAGAGCCAGATCACCAAAATGATAGAGAAGGGCGTCGAGCTGGCCAACGTGATCCAGATCATGCTCGGCCGCCGAATCCTTCCTTCCCAGGACAGGGCTTCCCCCATGTGGGCCTACAAGGCCGAAGACCCGGCCACCATGCGCAACTTCTTCCGCACCTCCCACGCTCAACTATGGAAGGTGCTGTTCAAGCCGCAGAAGGAGTGGCCGGCCATAGAGGTGGACATCGGCCTCGACGCCGCAAACCCCCCACGGGAGGTATGACTAGTACTGTTCTTATATCCGAACTATTTCCTTTTGATAAGGTATTTAGCTTTTTTACTTCTCATCCGCAGAGCTGGCTGAAGAAGGCCGAACGGATCGACAGTCCGGCACCGCTGCCAGAGGGACCCAAGACCCCCCTACTGACGGCCATGTTGGCCGTGGAGCCGTATGAGGCGCCGGAGAGGAAGAAGAAGAGAAAGGACCAGAAGTGGGAGGCCAGAGAGGGCCTTCGCTCCCGAGGACCCCCAGGAGCTAGATTCGGGGACACCAATGCTCCCTCCGCGCAAGAGGAGGAGAAGGAGCAGGGAGAGGACGGGGAGGAAGACGATTCCTCCCGAACAGGGAAGAGGGCGGCGTCCGAGGACGCCGAGGAGGTGCCGCCTCAACCCGCTCCCAAAAGATCACGCAAGGCCAAAGTAGCCTTGTTCGGCGATAGCTCGGCTTCTGCCGAGGACTCTGAGGCCTCCGAAGAGGTTCCTCGGAGGATCCCCATGGCCAAGCCACAGGCTCAAAGGTACGCGTTCTAGTAACCGCTTGACCATCCTTAGCCGAACTGGGTTTGATATTGATCACGTTTTCGTTTGTAATTTTGTAGCCCGCAGCCAGATCTCCCCACCGACCGAGTCTCGGAGGGGGATTCTCCATCGGCGGTGCTAGCGGAGAGCGGGACCGAATCCCGCGCCTCGCCTCCTGTAATCATCGAGGAGGCCGAGGAGGTCCTGTCGAGGAGGACCCCTCCCGTGCCGTACACAGGGGGAGGAGGCGACACTATCATGGCCGAGGTGAACACCTCGATCGCCAAAGACCAGGAGGGGAGGGCCCCTCTAGTGAACGAAGAGGAGGAGCCCAGACAAGTCGAGCTCTCTCCGAGGACAATTCCGGGGACGTCAAGGCGTCCAAAGTCCGGCGCCCCGGATTTCGAGAGGAAAGAAGCCGAAGCGCCCCCGCCACCCCCGCCCGCCCCAGAGCAGGCGTCGACCGGGTGGCCAGACGAGATGGAGGATGCTCTAACCAGCTCCTCTATCGCCAAAGAGCACCGTGCCCTTATGGGCGCGGTGTTGCAAAGTCTTCGGTCCGTGGATAACGGACTGAAGGAGGCCTTTAGTGGCCTTCTTACTGGCTTCAAGGTGAGCGAAGTAATGCTTTTCCCTTAGAAAAATTCTTTTGTGTAAATGTATAGCCTCATACATAGTAGCCCCCGAGACACTGACTGGCTTGAGCAAAGCCCGTCAGAGGATCGAAAATCAATATCCCGGATACTAACGTGCGTAGAATTATGCACATGCGTCATCTTCGGCCGCAGCCGCCAACGCCGAAGAGTTGGCCGAGCTGAATCGGAAGCTGAAGAGCTCCGAGGACGACCTGAGCCTGGTGAACAAGAGGTTCGACGAGGCGCAAGGTAAGTCCGAGCTGTAATGTTGAATACAGCCGTTGTTTGGTAAGCAGGGTTCGAAGTATCCTAACGGATTTAACTGATGATACGACAGCTGCCTCCGCCGAGGTGGAAAACCTCAAGGCCGCACTAAAGACGGGTCAGCTGGAAGCGGCGGAGCCGAGGTCGGCGGCCGAGAAAGCGGCCGCCGAACTGGCTATGGAGCGAACCACGAGCCAGAAGCACGTGGCCAGGGTGCTGGAAGTGCAGCAAGAGCTCAGGGATGCCGTCACAAAGTGTGAGGCCCTCGAGCAGAAGAATAAGGAGCAGGCCGCCGAGCTGGCCTCGTTGGCGGCGGTGGCCAAGGAAGCGCGGACAGAGGCGCGCGGCTACCAAGAGGAACTCCGCCAAGTCAGGCTCATTGTGGACGGTAAGCCGTACTTCCTGCAAAGTATCTTTGGAGGTAACAGGTTCGCGTTGCTCACGCGAGTATGGCGTTCCCCAGGTGCCTTTGTGGACCTCCCGAAGAGTGTGGCGGACGTGGCCAGGTTCTTTGTCGCTCAGGAGGGTCGGGCCGAGCAGAGGCTGTTCTGGGCGCAATTTCAGGCGCCCGAACACCCTCCCCTCCTGAATAATCAGATGAAGCAGCTGATGAAGCTGCATCGGATGGCGGAGCCCGTGATGAAGGATCTCTGCATCAAGTTGTGGCCTTCAGAGCCGCTGCCGAGCAGCTATTTTGGGTTGGTGCAGAGGCTGTACGACGCCGTGCCCCGAATTGACGCGTTGAAGCGCTCCGCGTGCGTTGAAGGAGCCCGGATGGCCTTCGGCAAGACGATGGTGCACTGGCCGAAGATCAAGCCAACCGAGATGGCCACCGGACCTCCACCCCCTGGAAAGGAGCATAGGCACCCCGAGCAATATTTTCCCATCGTGATGAATGGTGCTCGGGCAATAGAAGCCCAGTGCTCGAAAGATGTAATTTATGAGTAGATAAGTTATCCGAGGAGTGTAAAACCTTTGGCTTTACTTGGAATGCACTGTGTTGGCTGTATATAATGTCTGCTATATTAATTTTGACTCCCGTGTGGCCATTTCTTAACTGAAAGTTACCAGTCGACGGCTTCAGCCCCCAGTGCAGATACTGCCTGGGGTGTTTCCTCGTTACATCTTAACCCTTAGCCGACGTCTCGTTGCCCGGAGGCGGTTGTATGTACGGAAAACAAGGCAATCAGACTATGCGGTTTTAGTGCTTTCACTTAGCCATAGGAGCTTGACTGTGGGGGCTGGTGACTAGCCCCCAGTGTTGGTGATATTCGGACGAGCCGCGGTTGACACCATCATCACACGGTTTCTGTAACAGAGAACCCTTCGTTTAACTCAGATTAATCTCCAACGATTTTTGATTTGACACGAGTCATCGGATGGCCGACCAGTTCTTGCTTATTGTGACAGTCAGTTTTCGGCTTTTTCCACTGAGGTACTTGACTAGGCTAGCTAGAAGTACAATCGCAGTGGTTCTCTCTTTACCCTCTTAGCCGAATAGTGCGGAACGTAAGAGGGTAAACACAGGATCCGGGCAACCCAACTATTGACCAAAGACGCAATTCGGAACTGATTCATATAGTGCAATATCCATGACGCCGAGCACATAAAATAAAAGTAGGTGCCGGGACAAAGTTTGAGGCAAGATTTATGTTCGAGCCCCCGGTCTATTAGCCGGTAAAAAAAACGATGTATCGTAATAGTTTACTTCGGCCTAAAAAAGCGGAAAGGAATATGTAAACGCGAATGACTGCACAAGTACCAGAGAAAAATTGGTCTTTATTTCCTTTGGATATGTGACGTCCAACCGTACAATCCAGATTGCCGAAGTAACTTTTATAGATACTTTTGAAGAAATAAATACATTAGAGTAAAGGTTGACACAGGGCCTTCATGAGTGGTTTGACGTCCCTACTACGCCCTGCTGCACGTCTGCGCCTTTGCTCTTTAAGAAGCTTCCGTGTGAGCGGAACTGTCGACCGTATGTTCGGCGGAGGTAGTAAAGTTTGGCAGACGAGCCCTTGGGGAAGGGTTTTGAGAAGTCGCCCTGGTATATCAGTTTGACGCTCATCAGGCCCTAGATGGTGCCTGTGGTCGATGTTGATTGGAAGACATCTGTTGGCCATTGCTCGGTCGAACCGAGCTTTCGGCCTTTGTTTCATGTGTCCCCACAGCTTCCCATGGAATTTTGAGCGCGAAATTGTGTACTCGAGGTACGTATTTTGCGACTAGGTGGGCCGTGCTGTGGGGCGCGTACCCCTATTTGGGGTGAGCATGGGAGTGCTCCGGGACCGAGGCTGCAGCTCGGGTGCGCTTGCGTGCGTCCGGTGTCTTGGCAGCAGACTGGGCTTGGGACGCCTCTTCAGCGGCTTGGACTTCAGCGGCTAGAGCGGCCGTGTGTTCCTCTGTTCGGAGCGAGCGCTCGGTATTGCCGTTGATGGTAATAACGCCCTTTGGTCCTAGCATCTTGAGCTTCTGGTATGCATAGTGCGGGACGGCGTTGAAGCGGGCGAACGCGGTCCGGCCGAGGAGTGCGTGGTAACCGCTGCGGAAGGGGACAATATCGAAGATCAAGTCCTCGCTGCGGAAGTTATCGGGTGAGCCGAAGACTACTTCCAATGTCACAGATCCTGAGCAGCGTGCCTCGACTCCTGGGATTACACCTTTGAAGGTGGTGTTGCTGGGTTTGATCCTTGATGGGTCGATCCCCATTTTCTTCACTGTATCCGAGTAGAGCAGGTTGAGGCTGCTACCTCCATCCATAAGGACTCTGGTGAGGTGAAATCCATCCACGATGGGATCGAGCACCAGAGCCGCTGCTCCTCCATGGCGTATATTGGTCGGATGGTCTCGACGGTCGAAAGTGATCGGGCAAGCCGACCACGGGCTGAATTTCGGGGCTACCGGCTCTAAGGCGTAGACATCCCGAAGTGCGCGTTTCCGCTCCTTCTTTGGTATATGCGTGACATAAATCATGTTCACGGTTTTGACGTCTGGAGGGAACTGCTTTTGTCCTCCGTTGTTCGGCCCGCGAGGTTCGTCGTCATCCACCCTGCGGGGGCCCTTGCCCTATTCTTCGGCTGTGACTTTGCCGGCCTGTTTAATTACCCAACAGTTACGGTTGGTGTGGTTAGCGGGCTTGTCTGGGGTGCCGTGAATCTGGCAGGGCCTATCCAATATTCTATCCAGTGCAGACGGGTCGTCCCGGTTACCTTTAGAGGGTTTTTTCCGTGGTCCCGATTTTGAGCCGCTGAATCCGGCGTTTACTGCAGCGTCATCGGCTTCACCGCCGTTGTTTGAGTGCCAGCGCTTATTGTTCCTATTGCGCCGGGGTTTCCCGTTTCCGTCCCGGACCTCTGAAGTTCCGGGGTCTTCGGGGTGGTTGCTTCGACGAGCTAACCAGCTATCCTCACCCACGCAAAAGCGGGTCATTAAGGAGGTAAGGGCCGACATTGTTCTCGGCTTGTCCTGGCCGAGTTGGCGGGCGAGCCACTCATCCCGGATACTATGTTTGAATGCCGCAATTGCTTCGGCATCCGGACAGTCGACGATCTGGTTCTTCTTGGTCAAGAACCGGTTCCAGAATTGCCGGGCTGACTCCCCGGGCTGCTGAATGACATGGCTCAGGTCATCGGCGTCCGGTGGCCGAACGTAAGTGCCTTGAAAGTTAGCTCGGAATGCATCCTCGAGCTCTTCCCAGCTCCGGATGGAGTTTTCGGGTAGGCTGTTCAGCCAATGCCTTGCTGATCCCTTGAGTTTCAATGGTAGGTACTTAATAGCATGGAGATCATCTCCTCGGGCCATATGAATGTGGAGGAGAAAATCCTCAATCCACACGGCCGTGTCGGTTGTCCCATCGTAGGATTCTATATTGATGGGTTTGAACCCTTCGGGGAACTGATGCTGTATCACCTCATCAGTGAAACACATTGGGTGTGCGGCGCCCCTGGCCCGGGCCACATCGCGCCGGAGATCGGTTATCATCCGGGTACGGTGCTGCTCCCGAGCTCTGTCGTTTCTATCGTGCCAGGCTTGGTATCCGTCCCGTCCGGCGGGTGCGTATCCTGTGGATCCATAGATGGATCTCGACTGGATCCCTCGGGCGTTCAGGTCGTGACGCAGATCGTATTGGTCATCCGGTTGAACCGGGTCTTTGCCTGCTCGACAAGGGGGCGCGGGTGGGTATTCGGCTTCTCCGGCCGCCCTGTCCCGTCCTCGAGGGGGCACGGGTGGGAGTTCGGCTTCTCCGGCCACCCTATCCCGTCCTCGAGGGGGCACGGGTGGGTATTCGGCTTCTCCGGCCGCCCTGTCCCGTCCTTGAGGGGGTGCGGGTGGGAGTTCGGTTTCCACAGCCGGCCTATCTCGTCCTCGAGGAGGCGGTCGGGCTGGTTTGCGTAAGTTCGTCTGGGAGGCATGGGCTCGAAGGCCTCATCCTCAAATTCTGGGAGTAGGCGCCGCCGTGGGTAACTCTTGTATTGGCCCTGACGTTGATTGTCAAGGCCTTCTTGAGCAGCTAAGACCATCGTCCATCTGTCGTTGAGCGTATCCTGTTCGGCTTTTAGCTGTTGTTGTTTCCTCTTCAAGCTTCGGGCAGTGGCGATGAGTTGCCGCTTGAATTTCTCTTGCTCCTGGGGATCCTCTGGGACGATAAAGTCTTCGGGTCCGAGGCTATCTTCCTCTTCGGACGAAGGGAGGTAATTGCTGTCCTTGGAATCCTCGAGGTCCTTGGGGTCACCCTGGTCCTCGTGCCCTTCAGGGGCGTCGGGGCGCTGCTCGGGCGTGTTGTCACCGAGCTCCCCCAAGTTGTCTGGACTCTCGTTATCTCCGGTGCCGTTCGTGTCTGTGTGATTTTCCTTGCCCTTTCCCCGCCCTCTGGCTTGCCGTCGTCGGCGTCTGGGCGGTTCTTTGGCGGGATCGTCGCCGTCCTGTTTGGTTGTGTCACCGTCCTTCTTGGGGGTGTCGACCATGTAAACGACATAGGTGGAGGTGACGGTCCACTTTCCGGTATTGGAAGTGGCAAGGGAGGGAGCCGTGTAGGGTGGGACGTCGATGTCCTCGTCCATGTCGTCATCCTCCTCGAAGGCGTAGTCCAGCATGTCGGTTAAATCTTCGACAGTGCCTACCAAGTGGGTGGTGGGTGGGACGCAAAATTCCCCGCGGCTGGCTTCCTGTCCAACCTGCTCCTGGTCCGAGGACGGGCCATCCGCGATAGTCATATTCTGGATCCGATCAAACATCTCGTTTAAAAACGAGAGGTCAACCGGATTCATGTTCGGGCATCCGTCGGAGTCGAGCTCCGCCGCGCCGATACTGTGAATGTGTTCGGCCAAGGGTGACCCTCGGTTTTCCGGCGTTGGGGTTGGATCCGAGCTCAAGGCCGGATCCGAACGAAGACCCGACCCGGGGATAGGGACGGGGAGGGAATTGAGGTCAAGGCCTCGGGATTGGTAGGCTCCTCGGGTGAAGCCAAGAACCCAGTAAAGATCAGATCGCCTCGAGCATCGGCGACGTACTCAAGGCCGCCGAACCTGATTTCCTGCTCACGGGCGAAGCTGCCGACCTGATCAAGGTGACCGGTCGGGTCGGCGTGCAACACAATGTTGCCGAACGCGAAGAGCTGTCCGGGGACGAAGACGTCCCCGCTGCGGATTCCATCGCTCATGAGAAGGCGAGCCATTGATCCTTGGTGACCCACGGCGGAACTCTCAATGAAAGCACCAATGTCGGTACCAAAACCGGCAGATATCGGGTAGGGGATCCGAACTGGGGGTCTAGGAATCAATGGGTAACAGGGAACGTAGAGACGGCGATTTACCCAGGTTAGGGCCCTCTCGAAGAGGTAATACCCTACGTCCAGCTAGATTATATTGATGTGATTGTATGAAGGTTACAGAGTTGATCTACCTAGAGATCGGATGGGCTAAGCCCTAGGCAATGGATATGATGATCCTCTACGGACTAAACCCTCTGGTTTATATAGACACCAGAGGGTCCTAGGGTTACATATAGTCGGTTACCATCAGGGGATAAACATGCCGGCCACGCCAATTATTCCTTGGAGGATACACCAAGTCTTCGGAGGTTTCCTTCTGATACATGGGGTCGCCCACAATTCGGCTTTCCATCGACGAGTAGAGAGCGGCCCACCAGCCCGGCCTACGAGAGATAGGCCGGCAGCCTGAGTACCCCCTAGTCCAGGACACCCTCACCTAGACTCCGTCGTGTGATTGCAGCAACCGGGTAGGGGAAAAAAGAGGTAGCAAAGCAACCGTGAGTACTCATCCAAAGTACTCGCAAGACTTACATCAGAACTATACTAAGTATGCATCGGTATCAAAGGAATGGGGCTATATCTTTGGACTAAACTGCAGAAATGCTGGAACAGAGGGGGGAAGGCCTAGCCAATCGAAGACTAGCATCTTGAAGCAATCTTGCAGCATCAGAAGAGAATAGAACTCAGCAGTATATAATAATAAGTATATATTAGCAATGCCCTGAGATCCTTCCTCGACTACCCTGCGAGAAAGTTATCCCAAGAGCAGTAGTAGCAGTTTAACATTGTAACGGTATCCATTCATAGTTGCAGTAGATCAGGATACAACTCCGAGCGTCCTGTTACCATGGACACGGCTATTCGAATGGATTACTTCCCTGCAGGGGTGCACAACTGTTACCCAACACGCTCGATTACATCTGGCCGGACACACTTGCTGGGTAATGCCCGGCCTCGGGTAATCGACACGCCGTAGACCAACCTAGACTCTCCAGAGAGGTCAACACACCGGTCTAAATCCTAAGTGCGAAGGGGTCTTGGGCCCATCGCCCTCTGCACTCCTGCACGTTGCGTGGCTGGTCGGGGCCCAGGCGCGACACTGTATACACAATTGACATAACCAGCCCACCCCAACGGTCAGCCCGCATCTCTGAACTGTGACATCTGGATCGCTTTCGGAAGGAACGTACGACGTAGAGGGCCCCATTAAACCATTATCACGCGTGGTGGTAGTGCGTATAGGCACGTAGCCAACTCAGATCAAATACCCAAATCCGTTAGGCGTGTTTAGTAACTCGCAGAGACGAATAGAATTCCTGTCGCTCCGACTTGGTAATCCACGGACTACGACCAAGGACCAGCCCACCTCTCTCCTAGATGGTCTCCGCCTGTCCTGTCGTTCCGCCACAAGATCACTCGCGGGTACCCTTGGGTTCAACCCGTCTTGTTTCATTATCTCGCGTGCACTCTTGGAGCCGGCCCGACTTTAACAGTTTAAAGTATTGCAGTAATGTAACATTTCCGTGATCATCACCCAGAGTGATCACGGCCCGATAACAAGCCTGGCAAACGGACAAGGGTGAAGGGCCAGCTGATGAAACCTAGCATACCTAACTAAGCATCATAGGATAGCAGGTAAGGTATCAATAGCAGGCGACAAAAAACAGGCTATGCATCAGAATAGGAGCTATCGGAGCAACAACAGAAGCAATTTCTAATGCAAGCAATAGAGAGAAAGAGTAGGCGATATCTGGATGATCAAGGGGGTTTTGCTTGCCTGGAAGCTCTGCTGAAGGGGTCTGGTCGTCGACGACGTAGTCGTACTCTGCAGTGTCGTCGGCAGTCTCGGGGTCTATCGGGAGAGAAGGAGGGGGAAGAAACAATAAATACACGGCAACAAATGCAACAGAGATGCATGACATGTCAACATGCTGTGCTAGGGGTGTTCTAATGCAGTACTAAGTATGTTACTCGGAGCGGGAAAACATCCGAGAATATTTTCCCAGCTCAGAACACTATTCATTTAGCGGTTTCGGTAGCAAATGTTCAACGTTCGGTATGTTAGAGGCATGTGACATGTATGTGAAGGGCATATTCAGATTCATCATATTTTTCTGATCGTTTTTCATATATAAATTATTTTCATCCGAGTTACGGTTTATTTTATATGATTTTTCAAATTTTATTGAATTTCTAGAATTGTTTTAATTATTAATTTCGAATTATCCAAAACAGTGACCTGTGACATCAGCATGATGTCAGGGTGATGTCATCGGTCAACTCCAGCTGGTCCAGGTCAAACCTGACCACTAGGTCCCACTTGTCATACACAGTAGCTAATCTAGTGGTTAAATTAAACTAAACAGAGATTAATTAGGGATGGGCCCCACATGTCAGTGTCTAACTAATTAACAAATTTAATTAATTAGCATTTTATTTATTTATAAAAATGTTTAAACAGTGCGGGGCCCGCATGTCAGTGACTGTGCAAGCCCAGTCAGCACAGTTGACTGCGTCAACCGAGTCAACTGGACCCACCGGGCCCACCTGTCATCGACACAGGGTAGGCCATGTGGTAGCCACGTCAGCTCCGGCGACCTAAACGCGCAGCGGCGCGCTCGGGTACTCGCCGAAAAATGATTACAGAGGCTCAAATCGGGCGCGGCTAGGCTCGTTCGGCTGCGGGCGGACTCGCGCATCCAACGGCGGCGGTTGCGGGGGCTGAAGTGGCCGGAGTTGGCGCCGGCGACGACGGCAGGCGGTGGCGACGTTCGGGCGGAGGTGGAGCAGCGGCTGCGGTGTGCAAACGGGCAAACGACAGGGGCCATTGTGCCCTACGCGTCCATGCGAAGACGATGGATAGGCCAGAGTGACCAACAGGTCACCGGAACTTGGCCGGCGACAAGCTCGCGTGGCGGCGGGCTCGGCCACGACGAGGGAGCTCGTTAGAGCGCGCGTTTGACCGCGAGAAGAGAGGGTTAAGGGAAAGGTGCTCACTGGGCTCCTGTAGTTGAGCTAAACGGGCTCGGGGGAGGCGCGAGGTGGCCGGATCGACAACGAACGGTGGCGGCGATCCGAGGAAGAAGAGGAAGCTGGCGAAGGCGTTGGTGCTTCTCCGGACGGGCGAGTGCCAGCAGTCGACGTAGAGGAGCACGACGCGGTTTCTTGGCACGGTGACGAGGCGATACGGCGGCGGTGGCTACGTGGACGAGCAGCGAACGGCGATGGCTGCGTCGGCCATGGAGGGGGAGGAAGCGAGCGAGCGAGGGGAGAGGGGGAAAAGATCCTGGCCTCGTCCCCGAGGGCCACGGCAGCGTTCTTATCCCCCCAGGGTTCCTATAGCGACGCAGGGAGGCGAGTGGGCGCGGCTGCGACGGCGACCGTGGCTCGGCTGTGCGCACGCAAGCGAGCGGCGGGAGGAGGAAGGAAAGGCCGAGCACAGTGGGCTGGGCCTGCACTGTGCACTCGAAGCCCAAGTGCACAGTAGGCTGATCCACTTTTCTTTTTTTGATTTTTCTGTTTTCTGTTTTTGTTTCTGTTTTGTAATACTTTTAGCACTAATTAACTTTTGTAAAATATGAGTCTTGTCCAATTAAATACTAGGCAATATTTACCACTGCCAGAAAAAGGTTTGGAGGCAAAATGATTTCATTTGATTTTTGATTAAATGAAATGGGATTAAATGCTACTGTTTTGGTACTGTTTTTGGATGTTAGAGTCATCTAGGGAATTGAGGTGATGTTGTTTTCCTGAACATTATTTATAATGGAATATTTCCAAAATTATGAACTATTTAGTTTTCAAATTTGAACAACTTTCATTTTTACTTCATATTTGAATTTTCAATCTGAGTTGGAATTTGAAATGAGATATGACTCAAATGATGATCAAGACTTGTTAATCATGGTGACTTGGCATTATCAAAAGGGTGATCATTGTAGCTTAATATATGGGGATGTTACATAGTATGAATTCCATGAATATCCAAAATACTAAACATGATTGCACTAGTCATGACAAAAATGTTTCTTATAAGCATGTCAATTTTTGTGGAGTGCATAAAGTTTATGAAGACATGCCTTATAGGGATGATAGATTTTGTAAGAAGCATAAACATGATAGAACCAATTTTTTGCTCAAAGTGATAGATGAATTTGCTACAAAATTATGTTCTCTTTACCCTATTACTTGTGAACTTTGCAATAAAGTTGGTCACCTTAATTTCCAATGCATGCTTTTTCATGATCGAATCGTGTCCAAATATTGCAATAACTTGATCACCCTTGAACTTTATAATGAACTTTGTTTATTTTTGGGGTGTTAGGAATTGTCACATAAAAATAGTTGGTTTGAAGCATTCATATTCATAGACCATGCTGAAACTAATTTGAAAGAAATCTATATGTTTTGTATGCTAAATTGCAATGAGAATGCTTATATTGCCAACTATATAAAAACGGGAAAAAAAATAGAATATAAAAGAAATACTAATGGAAGGGTAAATATTCCCCCTTTCCCTCCTATTTTCTCTCATGATGAAGCAGGTAACGAGGAGGGGCTTCATATCCAACCAATCTCTTCAATAAGAAGCTCGGAAGAATTAAATAAACCCACTCATAATGTGGTAAAGAAAAAGAAAAGAAGAAAAGTAGAGGTAAAGAGGTATCTCTCCCAAATAATGTTGCTCCTATTATTGTTGTACCTCATGAGAATGAATCAAAAATAATTGTGGAAGATGATACACTTGATGATGATTTTGTTATGCCTATTGCTTGTTGTGATGATTATGATTGGGAAGATAATGATACTTCTTATGATCTTGAAAATCTTTATGGCACCAACTTGGAGGAATATGATAATAACTGTTATACTATTGGTGCTATTCATAGTATTGATGATAATAGTCATGATGCTAATGATATGCAAAGGCATAAGCTTGGGGATGCTATGTATGATGAAGATGATATTTTTAGTCCTCCAAGTTTTGATGAGCAAATTTATTATGATGATAGCATGCCTCCTATTTATGATGATTATATTGATGAAAGTGGGTTTGGAAAAGTGTCAACTCTAGGTACTAGTGATCCCACTATTTTGGAGGGTGTTGAATCTTATTACAATATTGATAAAAGTGGATTTGGAGAGGTCATGACTTTATTTAATGATGATTCCACTATTTTGGAAGAGGTTTCAATTGACTATGATAAAAAAGTTGCTATCTATGATGATTATTCTGATGACATGTATGCTATAAGGAATAATGATAACCATGAAACTTGTCATCATGATTTTAATGCTCAAATTGATTATTCCAATCAAATATCACATGATAGTTATTTCATTGAGTTCGCTCCTCCCACTCTTATGAATGAGAAGAAAATTGCTTATGTGGAGAGTAGTAAAATTTCTATGCTTGTGGATCATGAAAGGAATGCTTTATGTGATAGTTATATTGTTGAATTTATTCATGATTCTACTGAAAATTACTATGAGAGAGGAACATATGCTTTTACATATTGCAATAATATCAAGTTTCCTCTCTATGTGTTGAAAGTTTTGAAGTCATGCTTATTTTGCCTTCCTATGCTAGTTGATTCTTGCTCCCATAAACTATTTGATCACAAAATACCTATGCATAGGAAGTGGGTTAGGCTTAAATGTGTTTGCTACATGTGATTCATGATGCTCACTTCGTGTTTCAATTCTTATCTTTTATGCGAGCATCATTGAAATCATCATGCCTAGCTAAAAGGCATTAAAGAAAAGCGCTTGTTGGGAGACAACCCAATATTTATACCTAATGTTTTTGTGTGTCCACAATATCAATCTACTGTAGTAATCATGTTTTATATGTTTTATTTCAATAATGTGCCAAGTAAAGCCTTTGGGATACTGTGGATGCTTGTTGATTTGATTCTGTGCAAAAACAGAAACTTTTGCATCCAGTGCTGGAATTTCTATTCTGTACTGGAGTGTGAGAAAATTCTGAAATTTTTACACAATATTGAGTTACAAATGTTTTACATTTTCCTAATATTTCATAATTTTTGGAGGTACAGAAGTATGCTTTTTAATTCGTCCACTACACACTGTTCTGTTTTTGACAGATTCTGTTTTCGGTGCATAGTTTGCTTGTTTTAGTGTTTCCATAGCTTATATTGAGTAATATAAATTATGGAAATGATAGAATACAGTAGGCACTATGTGATAACAATTATGAATCTTGTCTTGACAGTACCTAAGTGGACGATTTATTTTTATCATACTAACCTATCTCACAAGTTCCGTTAAGTTTTGTGTGATTGAAGTTTTCATGTTTTGGGTGAGATATCGATATGAGGAGAATAAGGAGTGGCAAGACCCTAAGCTTGGGGATTACCAAGGCACTCCAAGGAAATATTCAAGTAAGACCCAAGCAACTAAGCTTGGGGATGCCCCGGAAGGCATCCCCTCTTTCGTCTTCAACATTATCGGTAACCTTACTTGGACCTATATTTTTATTCATCACATGATATGTGTTTTGCTTGGAGCGTCATTTTATTTTAGTTGTATTTGCTTGCTGTTATTTAGAATAATGTTTTGTATCTTTTATTTCAATAAAATGCCAAGTATAGCCTTTACCATGCTCAGTTTGCAAGTTTATGTGTTGCTGTTTTAAAACAGAAAGTTTTCTCTTATGTCCAGAATATTCCTGAATAGTCAGAACATGATAAAAATCTGAAATTTTTACACGGTAAGCATGCATGAGTTCTATGTCACGTGGAATTTTTTTAGAATTTTTTGACTTAGGGAAGTATGAATTCTTATTCCCCCTTTACAGACTGTTCTGTTTAGACAGATTTCGGTTATAGTTGCATTGTTTGCATATGTTGCTTGTTTAATGTTTATATTTGTGGATAGGAGTATTAAATATACAGAGGCATTTAGTATGCAATGTTTAATTATAATTTTAGTGATTTGTTACAGTAGAGAATGATAAGGCTTTGCATTGATTTATACTAACTTATCTCACGAGTTCTTATTGAGTTTTATGTGGATGAAGTTTTTAAGATTTAGAGAAACCGTGATATGAGAGGAATTAAGGAGACACAAGAGCTCAAGCTTGGGGATGCCCAAGGCATCCCAAGTTAATATTTCAAGAAGTCTCAAGCATCTAACCTTGGGGATGCCCTGCTACTTGTGAGCTGCGTTGGTAATTCCCTGAAGAGGAAGGGAGATGCAGTACAGTAGAGATAAGTATTTCCCTCAGTTATGAAACCAAGGTTATCAATCTAGTAGGAGAATCACGCAACACCTCGTTAGCAGCACCTGCACACAAAACAACAAATCCTTGCACCCAACGCAAACAAGGGGTTGTCAATCCCTCGGCGGTAATTGCAAGATTAAATTGTATGTGATAGATAGATAGATAGAAACAAAAATAAAATAAATAAAGAAAAAGTGCAGCAAAAATATTTTTAGGGTTTTAGTATATGATTTAGATAGACCCGGGGCCATAGTTTTCTCTAGAGGCTTCTCTCAAGAAAATAGCATACGGTGGGTAGACAAATTACTGTTGGGCAATTGATAGAAAAGAAAATAATCATGACGATATCCAAGGCAATGATCATGTATATAGGCATCACGTCCGAGACAAGTAGACCGACTCCTGCCTGCATATACTACTATTACTCCACACATCGGCCGCTATCCAGCATGCATCTTGTGTATTAAGTCCATAAAGAACGGAGTAACGCCTTAAGAACGATGACATGATGTAGACCAGATAAACTCACGTATGAATAAACCCCATCTTTTTACCCTTAATAGCAACGATACATACGTGTCATGTCCCTTTCTGTCACTGGGATTGAGCACTGCAAGATCAAACCCATTACAAAGCACCTCTTCCCATGGCAAGATAAATCAATCTAGTTGGCCAAACCAAATCAATAGATCGGAGAAGAAATACGAAGCTATAATAATCATGCATAAAAGAGATCAGAGAAGACTCAAATAATATTCATGGATAATCTGATCATAAACTCACAATTCATCGGATCCCAACAAACACACCGCAAAAAGTGATTACATCGGATAGAACTCCAAGAACATCGAGGAGAACATTGTATTGAAGATCAAAAAGAGAGAAGAAGCCATCTAGCTACTAACTATGGACCCGAAGGTCTATGGTAAACTACTCACGCATCATCGGAAGGGCAGCAAGGTTGATGTAGAGCCTCTCCGTGATCGATTCCCCCTCAGGCGGAGTACCGGAAAAGGCCTCCAGATGGGATCTCTCGAGAACAGAAACTTGCGGCGGCGGAAAAAGTATTTCGTGGACTCCCCTGAGGGTTTGTGATTTTTTGGGAATTTATAGTGGTGGAATTAGGTCAAACGGAGCTCTGTGGGCCCCACGAGGCACCAGGGCGCGCCTGCCCCCCCAGGCGCGCCCTGGTGGCTCGTGGCCACCTCCAGGGTCTTCTGGCCTCCTCCCGAAGCTTCTAGTGTTTATCTTGTCCAAAAAAAAATGTCCAAAAAGTTTCGTGGCATTTGGACTTCGTTTGGTATTGATATTCTGTAAAACAAAAATAGGGCAGATAACAACAACTGGCACTGGGCACTAAGTTAATAGGTTAGTCTCCAAAAATGATATGTAATTCCTGTAAATGCATATAAAAACATCCAAGATTGATAATATAACAGCATGGAACAATCAAAAATTATAGATACGTTGGAGACGTATCAGCATCCCCAAGCTTAATTCCTGCTCGTCCTCGAGTAGGTAAATGATAAAAACAGAATTTTTGATGTGGAATGCTTCCTATCATATTCATCATATATTATTTTCTTTTGTAGCATGGATATTGGACTTGAATGATTCAAAGCAATAGTCTATAATTTGACATGAAGATATAAATACTCAAGCATGCTTACAAGCAATCATGTCTTTCAAAATGTCAACGCTAAAGAAAGTTATCCCTAGCCCATTATGCTCAATCATTGATCCATTCATGAAACACACTCAAATATTAGCTACACACAATGCACAAGTATGACAATAGTGCTCTCCAGTTGGTGCTTTATAAGAGAAGATGGAGACTCAAGAAAATAAAAATTACATAAAAGTAAATAGATAGGCCCTTCGCAGAGGGAAGCAGAGATTTGTCAAATGTGCCAGAGCTCAAAGCTTAAATTAAAGAGATAAAAATATTTTGAGAGGCATGCTTTTCCTGGTAACGAAAACGACCGAGAATTCCCAATATCTTCCATGCTAGGCACATCATAGTCTGTTCCCAAACAGAAAGTAAAGTTTATTTCCTCTCCACCATTCTTTCACAATCCATTGCTAGCCGTATCCACGGGTGCCCTCCATACCATCACTTTCCAAGGAATTTTGTTGTTATTAATTTTTGATTTCATTGTGGGACTGGGCATCCCTATTACCAGCCACTCTCTCGTGCAATGACAAGTGAATAAACACTCATCGTGAGAATAACACACCTAGCATGGAAAATATTGGCCACCCCCTGCCGCTTCATGAGCGGTACGGGCACACAAAACAGAAAAATTATTTTGAACATTAGAGTTGGCACACACAAATTTACTTGGAACGGCATTGAAATACCGCATATAGATAGATATAGTGGACTCATTTGGCACAACTTGGGTTTAAGGAGTTTGGATGCACAAGCAGTATTTCCGCTTTGTACAAATGAAGGATAGCAAAAGATTGAGAAGCAACCAACCAAAAAACGAAAACGGTCATAAACCTGCATTGAACATAACTAAAACCGAATAATGCACCATAAGTAGGATATAATTTCTTTGCATAACTACTGACTTAACGTGCATGCATAGGGAATCACAAACCTTAACACTAATATTCTTACTAAATCACAATTACTCACTAACATGACTCAAATATTATCATTTCCATATCGCAAAACTATTGCAAGGAATCACACTCATCATATCCAATGATCTATATGAATTTTTTTATTATATCCCTCTTGAATATTCATCACTTTGGGACCAAATTCATATCTTGTGCAAATTACCGTTACTTTCATCAACTCTCAAAAAGATATAAGTGAAGCATGAGAGTGCATATATTTCTTCAAAATTTCAATCTTATCAACTCTCACAATAATATAAGTGAAGCATGAGAGTTTATTTCTTAAAAATTTAGCCACCGCCATGCTCAAAAAGATTTAAGTGAAGCACTAGAGCAACTGCCTAGCTAATTTTTTTTTAAGTGAAGCACATAGAGTATTCTAAAAAATTATGATGAACGTGTGGCTCTCTCAAAATAGGTGTGTTCAGCGAGGATGATTGTGACAAACTAAAAATAAAACAAAGCAAAGACTCATATAATACACGACGCTCCAAGCAAAACACATATCATGTGACGAATAAAAATATAGCTCCTAGTAAAATTACCGATGGTTGGTAGAAGAAAGAGGGGATGCCTTCCGGGGCATCCCCAAGCTTAGACGCTTGAGTCTTCCTTGAATATTACCTTGGGGTGCCATGGGCATCCCCAAGCTTAGTCTCTTGCCACTCCTTATTCCTTCATCCATCGTGATCTCACCCAAAACTTGAAAACTTCAATCGCACAAAACTCAACAAAACCTTCATCGGATCCGTTAGTATAACAAAATAAATCACTACTTTTTGCATTATACCTACTGTATTCTAACTTCTCTATGGCTTATACCCCCCGATACAATCCATAGTTTCATCAAAACAAGCAAGCAACACATCATAAACAGAATCTGTCAAAAACAGAACAGTCTGTAGCAATCTATTTAGAAGCATACTTCTGTAACTCCAAAAATTCTGAAAAATTAGGACAAAGTGGGAAATTCATATACCCATACTGTGTAAAAATTTCAGATTTTTCTGAAGCTCCAGTAGAGAACCAAAATTCCAGCACTGGACGCAAAACTTTCTGTTTTCCAAACAGCATCAATTATACTATCTTCCAAATCATCCAAAGGTTTTACTTGGCACAAACACTAATTAAAAACATAAAACACAATCATAACAGTAGCATGAAAGTGAAAACTCACAATAATAGAAACAAATAATAAAAAATTATTTTATTCATATGGTTGCCTCCCAACAAGCGCTATTGTTTTATGCCCCTAGCTAGGCATAATGCATAGTTTCAAGTATTGTCATCTTTCAAGTTGATTCCATAAGTGGCCCTCATAATGGATTCATATGGTGCTTTAATTCTTTTCATAGGGAAATGCTCCATACCCTTTTTAGTGGAAACATAAAGAACAGAGTAACGCCTTAAGAACGATGACATGATGTAGACAAGATAAACTCACGTATGAATAAACCCCATCTTTTTACCCTTAATAGCAACGATACATACGTGTCATGTCCCTTTCTGTCACTGGGATTGAGCACCGCAAGATCGAACCCATTACAAAGCACCTCTTCCCTTGGCAAGATAAATCAATCTAGTTGGCCAAACCAAATCTATAGATCGAAGAAGAAATACGAAGCTATAATAATCATGCATAAAAGAGATCATAGAAGACTCAAATAATATTCATGGATAATCTGATCATAAACTCACAATTCATCGGATCCCAACAAACACACCGCAAAAAGTGATTACTTCGGATAGAACTCCAAGAACATCGAGGAGAACATTGTATTGAAGATCAAAAAGAGAGAAGAAGCCATCTAGCTACTAACTATGGACCCGAAGGTCTGTGGTAAACTACTCACGCATCATCGGAAGGGCAGCAAGGTTGATGTAAAGCCCCTCCGTGATCGATTCCCCCTCCGGCGGAGTACCGGAAAAGGCCTCCAGATGGGATCTCTTGAGAACAGAAACTTGTGGCGGCAGAAAAAGTATTTCGTGGACTCCCCTGAGGGTTTCTGATTTTTTTTGGAATTTATAGTGGTGGAATTAGGTCAAACGAAGCTCTGTGGGCCCCACGAGGCACCAGGGCGCGTCTGCCCCCCCCCCCCAGGCGCGCCTTGGTGGCTCGTGGCCACCTCCAGGGTCTTCTGGCCTCCTCCCGAAGCTTCTGGTGTTTATCTTGTCCAGAAAAAAATCTCCAAAAGATTCTTGCCATTTGGACTTCGTTTGGTATTGATATTCTGTAAAACAAAAACAGGGCAGAAAACAGCAACTGGCACTGGGCACTAAGTTAATAGGTTAGTCTCCAAAAATGATATATAATTGCTGTAAATGCATATAAAAACAGCATGGAACAATAAAAAATTATAGATACGTTGGAGACGTATCATGCCCCGGTAGGCATCCCACCTTTCTTCATCAACAATTATCGGTTAGTCTTGGTTGAGCCTAAGTTTTTACTTCTTCACATGAGATGTGCTATTCTTGGAATGTCATTTTATTTTGTTTTCTTTGCTATTTCAATAAAATACTTAAGATCTGAAAATTTTAAATGAGAGAGAGTCCTCACATGGCTACCTATTTACTTAACTACTCATTTGATCTTCACTTATATCTTTTTGGAGTAGTTTATCATTTACTCTCGTTCTTCACTTATATCCTAAGAGTAAATTGTTGAATGAGTTGAATATCATAAAGTTGAAATTGTATGTGCTTCATATGCTTGTATCATGCCTAGTAGTAGCTTCACATTGGGTTTAGAAAGCAAAATCTATTGAAGTTTGACAATCACAATATTAGTCATACAAGCAATTCATGAATGATTAGTATAAGGAAGAGAAATTTCACATATAAATATATTATCTTGGACATCTTTTATGATTCTAAATACCCATTAATTATTTTCAAACTTGAGCAAATTAGTTGAAGTTGGACAAGGAAGACAACGTAATGAGTTATGTTTGGATATATTTGCATAGAAGTTATATTGTTATGGATCCTCCAACATGTGGTGCTTGCTTAGGATCTTTTGCTAGCCAAAAATTCGTACTAAGTAGAGATACTACTTGTGCTTCCGAAAACCCTTAAACCCAATTTCTTCCCATGAGTGTCCACCATATCTACCTATGGATTGAATAAGATCCTTCAAGTAAGTTGTCATCGGTGCAAAAAGCAATAAAAATTGCTCCTAAAATATGTATGATCTTTTGTTGCAAGGGAAAATAAGCGTTGTACGAACTTGTGATGGTAAAGAAATAAAAGCGACGGACTGCATAATAAAGGTTGCTATCACAAGGGGCAATATAACGTGACGTTACTTTGCATTAAGGGCTTGCACATCCAAAAATAAAAAGCGCATGACAACCTCTACTTCCCTCTCCGAAGGGCATATCTTTTACTTTATGTATTTACTTTCATGCAAGAGTCAATAGTATTACTTCTCATTTCAACCTTAATTATTCCCAAGTTGGCAAGCATCATGTGGTGGGGAAAGATCCAGGCACATATGGCCAGTCAAATATATTTGATCATGAATTATTATTGTTGACAATTATCTCTATGATAAATGAGTTGGGTGGCAAAACATTAAGCCCCTATCTTTCTCTGTGTTCGATGGATGTCATTTGTTCTAAAAATATGCTTTGAGTACTAGCAATCATAGAAGACTATATGATGATTGAGGATGTGGAGCTCTTACTTAGACTTTGTTGAGAATAAGTTGAATTGCAATTGTTTGGTGACTAAGAATATAGGTTGTTAAGTTTCAAGAGAATGCCTTGTTTGATCCATAACATGTGAATTGATTGTTACTTTATCATGATGAGTTTTATGAGAAAGAGTTGTTGTTATGATGCTATGAAAAGTGATTGAAATTATCATTGATCAAACTTATACACTATGCTAGCATTCACACTTCATAAATTATTTCTTTTATCATTTACCTACTCAAGGACGAGCAGGTATTAAGCTTGGGGATGCTGATACGTCTCCAACGTATCTATAATTTATGAAGTATTCATGCCACGTTTATTATAGTTTTGTATGATTTTGGTGCACTTTTATATGGCTTTTATATGATTTTTATGGACTAACATATTGACCTAGTGCCTAGTGACAGTTGCTGTTTTCTGCTTGTTTTTGGTTTTCCAGAAAATACATATCAAATGAAGTCCAAATGCAGCGAAACTTTTTGATGATTCTTTCTGGAAGGAAACAAACCCAGGAAGCTTCGGGGGAGCAGCAGAAGACCCACAGGGCCCCACAAGCCACCTGGGTGCGCCCACCCCCCTAGGCGCGCCCTGGTGCCTCGTGGGCCCCCTGTGGCCCCTCTTTGCGTGATTCCAACGCCAAAAATTTATATATATTTAGAAACCTCCAGAAATAACCCTAGAACTTTGACTCCGTCGCCGCAAGCCTCTGTACCTCCACGATCTCATCTACAGCCCTTTTCCGGCAACCTGCCGGAGGGGGGAAATCATCACCGGAGGCCATCTTCATCATCCCGGCGGTCTCCATGATGAGGAGGGAGTAGTTCACCCTCGGGGCTGAGGGTATGTACCAGTAGCTATGTGTTTGATCTCTCTCTCGTGTTCTTGATTTGGCACGATCTTGATTTACCGCGAGCTTTGTTAATATAGTTGGATCATATGGTGTTTTCCCCCTCTCTATATTGTTGTGATGAATTGAGTTTTTACCTTTGAGGTTTCACTATTATCGGATTGAATACTTTTATGGATTTGAGAACACGTGATGTATGTCTTGCATATGAATACCCATGGTGACAATGGGGTATTATATTGATTCACTTGATGTATGTTTTGGCACTCAACTCGCGGATTCCCGAGGTGACATTGGGGTAATCTATGCATAGGGGTTGATGCACGTTTTCGTTCTACTTTCTCCGGTAGAAATCTTGGGCACTCTTTGAAGTTCTTTGTGTTGGATTGAATATTATGAATCTGAAATTGTTTGATGCATATCGTATAATCAACTCACGGATACTTGTGGTGACATTGGAGTATCTAGGTGACATTAGAGTTGGTTGATGTGTATCATATGGTGTTATTTTAGTACGAACTCTAGGGCTGTTTGTGACACTTAAAGGAATAGCTCAATAGATTGATCGGAAAGGATAACTTTGTGGTGGTTTCGTACCCTACAAAACAATTTCATCTTATGTTCTCCGCTTGATAAGAACTTTGGAGTGATTCTTTATCGCACGTTGAGGGATTGTTATATGATTCAACTATGTTAGCACTGTTGAGAGATTGCACTAGTGAAAGTATGAACCCTAGGCCTTGTTTCTAAGCATTGCAATACCGTTTGTGCTCCGTTTTATCACTTGCTACCTTGCTATTTTTATATTTTCAGATTACAAAAACCTATATCTTCTATCCATACTACACTTGTATTACCATCTCTTCGCCGAATTAGTGCACCTATACAATTTACCATTGTATTGGGTGTGTTGGAAACACAAGAGATTTCTTGTATTTGATTGCAGGGTTGTTTGAGAGAGACCATCTTCATCCTATGCCTCCCATGGATTGATAAACCTTAGGTCATCCACTTGAGGGAAATTTGCTACTGTCCTACAAAACTCTGCACTTGGAGGCCCAACAATGTCTACAAGAATAAAAGTTGCGTAGTAGACATCAATGAGGGGTTTTCTTCAAGTTTCAACATCGCTAAAGGTATTGCAACTAAAATGGGAATAGAGCCATTGTTTCCAGTGAAACATCGTGCTACGAGAAAGAAACAGTTTGACGAACGTGATTGCCAAGAAGAAATTCTAGAAGCTGAGAAGGCTTTCTGAGTTAAATATTTTAATGTTTTGGTTGATATGGCGACCACTTCTTTGAATGATAGATTTAAAGAACTCATGGTGTTTAAAGATATATTCAGATTTTTATTGAGCTCGGGCACCCTGAAGTCATTAAGTGATAATGAACTTGAAGAATGTTGCACAAAATTTGTAGAAACTTTCTCTCTTAATGGTTTATCTGATGTTGAGGTACATGATCTTATTTCTGAATTGAAGATTATGAGATTCACTTTGCCAGATGGCGTACTGTCTGCTATGGAGATTTTCGGGCATGTCAGAGAAGTTGATTGTTATCCTAATATCTCCATTGCCTATCGTATCTTATTTACTATGCCTGTGACGGTCGCATCGGCCGAAAGAAGCTTTTCGAAGTTTAAATTATTGAAGAATTATTTGAGGTCAACAATGACTCAAGAGAGGTTAAATGGCTTGGCTACATGTAGGGGCCGGATTTCCGGGACACAATATCCCCGAAATTAACCCCTCGTGTCATCACCAACCCCAGGATTACTATTTGCTGGTGGACACTTCCTTGATACAGAATTCCAAGCAATTACAAGAATTTGAGTACAAGGCCATAAAGGTCTAATGATACAACAATGATTTCTAACAGCGGATGGCGGAAGCGGGTAGCGGATCTCCATCTCTGGTGGGGCTCCATTCCCACAGGAACAGCTGACCTGTATAACTCCTATCCCGCGTGGCTGCTATCTCCGATTCCTAGGTTGCGGGGTGTGCCTTCGTAGTGCTCTTCACCTAATCGTGATCTGGCCAAGACAATAGCCAGGGACAAGACAGTGAGTACGTTTGAATGTACTCGCAAATATCGTGAACAAAAGATATACCGAATGCAGCAGAGAACATATGATCATGATAAACTAAATTATGTGCATATCCTGACTGATACTAAAGCATGGCATGATAAATAATAATACGATGTGGATGGATAAATATATTATTTTAGTAATTAACCAAGAATATAATATGGAACATCAGGCATTGGACCGCCTGAGGAATTCCAAGAAAAATGCCAAACGGGTGTCTGAAAGCGATGCCTTGAGAGGTCTTGAAAAGAAATGCCAAACGGGTGTATGAAAGCGACGCCTCGAGAGGTCTTTAAAAGAAATGCCAAACGGGTGTCTGAAAGTGATGCCTCGAGAGGTCTTGAAAAGAAATGAGTATCCAGGTGGATTAACCATCCCAAGTGATACTCAGAAAAGAAAATAGAAATGAGTATCCAGGTGGATTAACCATCCCAAGTGATACCATAAAATAAAATAGAAATGAGTATCCAGGTGGATTAACCTTCCCAAGTGATACTCAGAAAAGAAAATAGAAATGAGTATCCAGGTGGATTAACCATCCCAAGTGATACTCAAAAAGAAAATAGATAGAAAAGGATTAGTCCACAATAATATTCATGTTAATAATATTCATACTGGCATAAGTAGTGACAATGGTTATCCTGCAAAAATGAATCATGCTCAATTTTAATTATTTCCTCCGAAGTCCGACACTTGACCAACCCAGACTGTAGTCCTTAACCGCGGACACGGCTATTCGAATAGGTATAACTCTGCAGAGGGTGTACTCTTTACCCACGTGTATAGGATTTCTTTAGGCAACACCGAGACGCTGACTAATTCCCATTACGGTCTTTGGGTTCAAAACACACCTAACCAGCACACACCAGATTAATTCTGCGGATGCCAGGAATCACCCAAAGCATCGTTCAAGAAAAACTCTAAGACGGGGAGACCATCGTCTCGAATAGCATGGGATCACTGTTTATAACGTGCAGATTACAAGGGGTGCCCCCCTCTCGACCCAGCCGGATACACCCATGCCCCCTGATCAGGTGACATGCCTACCAGAGGCCTCTGGTATCTTTCACCATGACCTCTCTGTACGGTGTGTGCAATGAAAGGGGTTAACAACTTACTGAACCGTACCCTACCTGTGGCAGGGACAAGTGGCAGCACGAAACAAGTATGGGGGTTACTGGTGACAAGACTCGATCTACGGTCGACTCAGGAGGTTTATATTTCCTACAGTGATTAGCACAATAAATCTTCTTGGTAGTACCCAATAGGATCACCACCTGGCATGTCCCAGCATGCCCTCACTGATCATTCTCGTCACAACGAGATTTCAGACTCACGGTCACTTTTCTCGTGACTGATTCTCTCCTGCAGATTAGTCCGAACCAACATAGGCATATCTGACATGTGAAAATAACTATACTCACTCATACTTCATGTTTAAATGAAGATAAAATATTATCAAGGAATCATGCATGTATAACTAGCAATATGCAAATTTTTATTTGAAATCAACATATTCATGATTCAATTTTTCTTGCAAACAATCACCATGCATTCACCATATCAAGTGTTCAAGATGCTTGCCTTGAGCATGCAGAAAGATTGGGTGCACTCCAAAACTTTTGAAAAGTTTCTTCCCACCATTTTTCCTATTTTCAAAATATTGCAAATATCACATAATGTGAAAACAGTACAAAAAAGTTGTTTGGAAAAATTTGAAATAAATACTAAAATAAACTAGATGAAAAATGAGGAATATCATAAAAAGAATCAAATGATTTTCCTAGGGAATTTCTAAGCTGAAATAAATGAAGAAATGAACTATTTAATAGATCCAACAGGAACAAAGCTTAGGAAAAATGTTCACCCTAGCTGGATTGATAGAGAATGGTTTAACGGATCCCTGGAAATTGAAATCATCAAATTTGGTTTTGAAATGAATACTGTAGGATTATTTGAAACCTACTGGAAACGAAAAAGAGGAAAAACATCATCCTGATGGGCTGGTTTTGGTGAGCAGAAACGCGCCCTGGGCGCGGTTTAGCCGCATGGCTGCACTGGGCCAGGCCCAGTCGCTCAGCCGCGTGGGAGGGCTGCCGACGTCGAAGGCGTATTCGTGGGAATACACTTTCCAGAGTTGAACACGTACTCCCGAGAATACGTCTCCACTTAACAGCGCGCGCGTGACCTCCAGTCACTGACGGTGGGTCCCGCGGGCCCACCAGTCAGGTTTGACTGGTCCTCTACGCGCCTCCTCTCTCCTTCGACAGCAACAGAGAGTTCGCCGGCGGCGATTGCCGGAGATAGGCGGCACCTCTCGGGGAGCTGAGCACATGTGCGTGCTCAGGGGATCAAGGCGATCCTCTGGGTACCCGTCTCGGTCTCCGGGGTGGACGGAGTCGTCGCCGGCGAGCTCTCCTGAGAAGCTCCGGCGGCGACGAATTGGGGCTTTCTCCCGCGGTTGATCTCGTGCTAAATTGAGCGGTGGAACGGGGCCGTGGGATCAAGAGGAAGCTGTTGGTTAAGAGAATAGAGAGGGGGAAGCTCTGGTGGCGTAGGAATCAACGAGGTGGTGGCGGCGGCCATGGTTGCCGGAGAGGAGGGAGACGACAACCCCGAGCCCTGTGCTTGTTCTGGAGGATGATTGAGTCGATGGTGAAGCGATGTTGATGTGGAATGAGGCTCGGGGTGGTCTGTTATAGGAAGAGGAAGGCGGTTCCGCGGCTCCCGAAGATAAGAACGGCGGGACGGCCATTCATGGAGCCGTTGAGGTAGCTGGCGAGGTCGGCGGGGTCGGTGGAGGCCGGTAAGGGCGGTAGGGGGTCGGTGGGGGAGTGGATGAGCTCTGGCCGTTGGCATTTAAGCGGGGTGCTACTTGTGAGCTGCGTTGGTAATTCCCTGAAGACGAAGGGAGATGCAGTACAGTAGAGATAAGTATTTCCCTCAGTTATGAAACCAAGGTTATCAATCCAGTAGGAGAATCACACAACACCTCGTTAGCAGCACCTGCACACAAAACAACAAATCCTTGCACCCAACGCAATCAAGGGGTTGTCAATCCCTTGGCGGTAAGTTGCAAGATTAAATTGTATGTGATAGATAGATAGATTGAAACAAAAATACAAAAATAAAATAAATAAAGAAAAAGTGCAGTAAGTATTTTTAGGGTTTTAGTATATGATTTATGTAGGGGAACGCGATAGAAAACAAAAAAATTCGGTACAGCGAGCACGCCCAGGATCACTATGGAGACTGCATACAAGGTTTGATCTGATCCGTACCGACTCGAAACGCAGCGGAAGAAGAGTCGGTGTAGATCGTCGGTGCAGATCCCTGCAGCTAGGATTTACAACCTCCCAACCGCAAGGATGTACTCCCACTCCGGACAGCCCTTCGGGAGGCGGTCGGACAGTCCCCCGGACGATGTCGCGGATAGCCCTTCGGGAGGACCCTCGGAACCCGAACAGTAACCCGGACAGCCCTTCGGGAGGACGTCGGAAACTCGAACGGTAACTCGAACAGCCCTTCGGGAGGACACTCTAAAACAGCCCCTCGGGCAAAAGATCTAAACTACAATCTCTCTACGGGGTTGCACACATACGGTGTCAGCTATCCGGCAGGGCTTCGCCATCTAGAACTAGTTCCTGCCTCTATTTATAGGAGGAGCAAGGATGATCTGATTTTGGAGAGCTCTCTCCACCTCTATTTATAGGAGGAGCAAGGGGTAGAGGAAAGACCAAAAGGACCTTCCTAGGATCTTTCCACCACATGCCACATAAGGGTGTGTAGAAAATATCCACCATGAGGTGGAAGGACACCTCAAGGAGGGCCCCCCCATGCCATGGCCGAAATTGTGCAGCCCCCTTGGGGGGCTGCACCTCCTTTTCACACACCAAAAGTGGTTTTCTTCTAGAAGAAAAACCCCATTTGCAAATCAGCCCAAAAAGTGCTTTTCATTATTCACGAAGACATTTTTCTCCGTCCGTTAAAACCCAAATTATTTCTGTGTGCCTAGAATAATTCTAACACCCACCAAAACAATTTTGAACGCATTCCGAAACAATTTCGAAACAATGTTTCTTCAGCGAAAAGCAACCAAAGCGGTTCCGGCTGCTCTGGAACATTTCCGGTTTTTGTCCCGGAAAATTCCCAGAAGTTTCCAGAACACTTCTGGCATCCTCCAAGAATTTACAGGCATGTGCCAGAACCAATTTGACTTAATGGAATACCCTGAAACAACTTTTCAGTTTCACCGGAACTATTCCGTTGTTCTCTCCGGAACGTTTACGTTTCGTCCGAAACTTTTTCGGTGATTTTCTCTCAGACTCCGCGTCTAGTATTCAGCAGATAGATGACCCTTAAGCGTGTGACCCTATAGGTTCGGTGAAGTATAGACATGACCCGGAACTCTTTCCGATCAATGATCAACATCGGAGCCGTGGACACCCATATTGACCCCTATACCCACACGAATGAATATTCGAGTGAACCTCCAGTTGCCGTGTGCTATTCCTGTTGCTTCACGATATATTACAAATACCCGAGGTGAGATTTATGCATCCCCGTGGATCAACAACTTGTCCACTATGCAAGTTACCTCGTTACCGGTTTTGTTCTCTTTACTCGTTTCCGTGTTCCGGCATCCTAGTGATCAAATCACAATGTGTCTGGCCAGAGGATGATGGATACCGTAACACCGAGAGGGCCCGAGAATATCTCTCCATCGTCGGAGGAGCAAATCCCAATCTTGAGCTATCAAGTTACTTGACATACTTTTCCATGAACCCGTAAGCCGCCGTAATAGCCACCCATTTACGGATGACGTTTAACAAACCCCAAAGTTCATGAAGCAAGCATGAAGAAACTTGACACTCTCATGGTCTAAGGGATTATGCAAACATTAACTATCTCTGTGTTATTAACCATTAACTCATGACAAATGTATCTCATAGCATAACATCAATCGGGTCGATTCAACACAAGTGTTC
This sequence comes from Elymus sibiricus, assembly GCA_039707655.1. Taxonomy (NCBI): domain Eukaryota; kingdom Viridiplantae; phylum Streptophyta; class Magnoliopsida; order Poales; family Poaceae; genus Elymus; species Elymus sibiricus. Next base: position 312,392,803 of record CM077674.1, read on the forward strand.
TACTAACATTGTGCCCTCAAAATTGCCGGCATTGACATGCCCATGATCAGGAAAACAGGATCATCATGCAATACTTGAGCCAGTCTTAGAGGCAAGACTAGGAATACATTTTACCGTTTATTATACCACACGTGCACATGAGTTTCCCTCCGAGCCTCGTGGTTATTGCAGACTCGAGAATCATTGCAGTTATAGCATGGAACATAAACATTCATTACAAACTCGGAGATACAAAGTAACTTTTATTACTGCCTCTAGGGCATATCTCCAACAGACTCCCACTTGCACTAGAGTCATAATCTAGTTACATGGCTTCCCTAAGACCAATGGTTGTCCGGTGCTGCTCATGCTTTGCTCGTGGTAGAGGCTTTGTCATCGGGTCTGACACGTTCAGATCCGTGTGAACTTTGCGTACTTTCACTAAACCCGCTTCGACATGATGTCGAATGAGTTTATATTTGCGTTTCAATATGTCTTGTTTTATGGTGCGAACTTGGCTCCCTTGCTTGAGCCACGGCGCCACTATTATCACAATAGATCTCCACCGGGTCCCGAGCACTTGGAACCACACCAAGGTCTTCAAGAAATTGCTTGATCCATACTGCCTCCTTGGAGGCTTCTGAAGCAGCAACATATTCCGCCTCCGTCGTAGAGTCCGCTACAGTCTTTTGTTTGGAACTTTTCCAATCAACTGCGCCGCCATTCAATATGAAAACATAGCCTGATTGACATTTGAAGTCATCTGGGTCAGTCATGAAGCCTGCATCAGTGTAACCATTTACAATGAGCTCTTCATCACCTCCGTACACAAGGAGTAAATCCTTGGTCCTTCTGAGGTACTTAAGAATACCCTTGACTGCGGCCCAGTGTTCCATTCCTGTATCACTTTGGTACCGGCTGCTAACACTTAGCGCATAGGAAACGTCCGGTCTTGTACATAGCATGGCATACATAATAGAACCAACTGCCGAGGCATATGGAACATCATTCATTTGTACTCGCTCATCGAGAGTCCGAGGACACTGATTCTTGCAAAGCACTGTGCCAGGTGACATGGGGAGAAGCCCTTTCTTGGAGTTCTCCATGTTGAACCTTTTCAACACCTTGTCTATGTACGTGCTTTGGCTAAGCGCTATTAGGCGTCTTGATCTATCTCTATAGATCCTGATGCCCAATACATATGCCGCTTCGCCTAAGTCTTTCATTGAAAAACTCTTCTTCAATGAGTCTTTTATTTCGTTAAGAAAATTCACGTCATTTCCAATCAATAATATGTCATCCACATATAAGATTAGAAATGCTTTTGCGCTCCCACTAAACTTCTTGTAAACACAAGATTCTTCGTCATTCCTGATGAAGCCAAACTGTTTGACTACTTCATCAAAACGAATGTTCCAGCTCCTTGACGCTTGCTTCAGACCATAAATGGCTTTCTGAAGCTTGCATACCTTTCCAGCATCCTTATGAACGACAAAACCTTCTGGCTGTATCATGTATACATCCTCTTTGAGGTTTCCATTTAGGAAAGCCGTTTTGACGTCCATCTGCCATATTTCATAATCGAAATAAGCAGCAATTGCTAGTAATATCCGAACAGACCTAAGCATAGCTACGGGTGAGAAAGTCTCGTCGTAGTCCACTCCTGGAACTTGCGTGAACCCTTTCGCGACAAGTCTAGCTTTGTGGATAGTAATGTTACCATCCGCGTCCATCTTTTTCTTGAAAATCCATTTACAACCAATGGGCTTAACGCCTTCTGGAAGTTCTTCCAAGTTCCAAACTTGGTTTTCGTACATGGATTCCATTTCGGATTTCATGGCCTTGTGCCATTCCTTTGAGCTGGGCCCCGCCATCGCTTCCTTGTAGTGCGCAGGTTCATCATCTTCAAGAATGAAGATTTCTTTATGAAACCACTCGGGTGGCTGGATAGCCCTACCTGATCTGCGCGGTTCAGTTACAACATTGTCTGAAGTTTCCGCATCATATGCGACAACTTCCGGCTCGGTTGTAGGGATAATTAGCGGAATTTCTTCCGGTTCCTTAGCCATATCAACGGTCGCCGAAGATTCACTAATCTCATTAAGTTGCACTGTCCTCCCACTTGGTTCTTTAGCGAGAAATTCTTTCTCGAGAAAGTGTCCAACCTTTGCGACAAACACTTTGCCCTCGGTGTGGTTGTAGAAGGAATACCCAACGGTGTTTTTGGGATAACCTACAAAGTAACATTTGTCTTATCTGGGATCGAGTTTGCTTGGCTGCAAACGCTTTACGTATGCCTCACAACCCCAAATTTTAAGATGCGACAAACTGGGTTTCTTCCCATTCCACATCTCATGTGGTGTCGTCTTAACAGACTTAGACGGTGCTTTGTTTAGTGTGTGAGCGGCAGTTTCTAGTGTGTGACCCCAAAAAGATATCGGTAGATCTGTAAGAGACATCATCGACCTAACCATGTCTAACAGGGTTCGGTTACGTCTTTCCGACACTCCGTTTCGCTGTGGAGTTCCGGGAGGCGTAAGCTGTGAAACAATTCCACGGTCACTCAGATGTTGGCCAAACTCATGACTAAGGTATTCACCTCCGCGATCAGACCGCAGAAACTTAATCTTTTTGTCACGATGATTTTCTACCTCATTCTGAAATTCTTTGAACTTTTCAAAGGTTTCCGACTTATGCTTCATTAAGTAGATATAGCCATACCGACTTAAATCATCAGTAAAAGTCACGAAGTAAAAATACCCACCCCGTGCGGCTGTGTTCATTGGACCACATACATCACTATGTATTATTTCCAATAATTCACCCGCCCGTTCAGGATGACCCGTGAACGGCGTCTTGGTCATTTTCCCCATCAAGCAAGCTTCACATGTGTCAAATGATTCAAAATCAAGGGACGGTAAAACTCCATCTTTATGGAGTCTTTGCATGCGTTTCTTTCCGATGTGGCCAAGCCGACAGTGCCACATGAAAGTGGTGGTGGTGTCAGCCTTCTTAAGGCGTTTAGCATTTACGTTAAAGACATCATTTCCACATTCAAGATTTAGAATGAAAAGGCCCCCAACAATGGGTGCAAATCCATAAAACATATCCTTACAATAAAGTGAACAACCATTGTTCTCAGACTTGTACGAATACCCATCGTGTACTAAACATGATCCGGAGATAATGTTTCTACACAACAGTGGAACAAAATAACAGTTATTTAGTTCTAAGATAAATCCCGAAGGGAGACGTAGAGGCATAATGCCGACGGCTTGAGCGGCGATCCCATTGCCGTTCCCGACGCGCATCACGACTTCATTCTTTGCTAGTTTGCGCACCTTCTGAAGTCCCTGTATCGAGTTGCAAATGTGAGCAACCGATCCGGTATCAAATACCCAAGACTTAGAATTTTCGCTAGCAAGCAAAACGTCAATGACATTAACTTGTATAACAATTATACCTTTTCCAGTTTTCCCGGACTTCTTATCTTCCAGATACTTCTTGTAGTTTCTCTTCCAGTGTCCTGTGCCCTTGCAGTAGAAGCACTCGGTTTCATTCTTGGCTCCGCCCTTAGAATTGCTTTGGGAGCCGGTCTTACCGGCGCCCTTGCCCTTCTTTGGCTTGCCTTTCTTTTTGAAACTGGCGGTTTTATTCACAAGCAACACTTGCTTGCGATTTTTCCGTAGTCCTCCTTCCGTAGTTTTTAGCATGGCGAGCACCTCTTCCGGTGTTTTCTCCATCCCACTCATGTTGTAGTTCATGATAAAACCGTCGTAAGACGGGGGGAGTGAAGAAAGCAGCATGTCCATCATATGGTCAGGTGGAAGTGGAAACTCCAGGGTTTTAAGCCTTTCAGCATATCCAATCATTTTGACTACATGCTCGCCAACTAAACTACCCTCAGCCATCTTGCAATCCATCAAGGCCTTCATGACATCAAATCGTTGAGACCTTGCGGTTTCCTTGTACAGGGCATACAAATCCCGGATCATATCGCGGGGTTTATGGAATTCAAAACGCTTTTGAAGTCCTGCACTCACGCAAGCTAGCATGAGGCACTGCACTAAGTTATGATCATCATCCTTAGTGGCCCAGACATTCTGCTCATCTTCTGGGGCATCTGCCGCCGGTTTAGCTGGAAGAGCAGTTTCAAGCACATACATTTTCCTAGCGCTCCTGAGGACAATCCTCAGGTTACGGACCCAGTCCGCATAGTTGTTTCCAGTCGCAGCTAACTTCTCTTTCTCTAACATCGGGCCTAAGTTGAACGCGGTGTTGCGAGCCATTTGATCTACAACGGAAAACACAAGTTTCACTTAGACTTTGTTCATAATGATTTTAGCACTAGTGAATAAACAATTTTATTCTAAAGTGCGCTCCCACTCAAATCAATATCTCTCAAAATTGATTATGAGTGATTGAAGATCCAAATTTCAATTCAACGCCAAGGATGCATCCATCTCAAGTGACGAGAATTTCATTTGGTAGGCCAACTTGCCAATCACATCTCTATGTGACTCTTGTTCATCTTTCGATGCGTGTGTTCCGAGCTCATGACTTTCATGCCTGAACGTCAAGACAACCAAGTGATCTTGCTGCGAGGTCTCAACTCACCCGCCTCACACTTCTCTAATCGTTCGTACCCATGCATCCATGTGATACCCCGAAGAGATAGGTGCCGTGACGGTGCTACACTTGGGAGAACACTAACTACTTGATATTTTTAAGTGAGAGATCACCCTAATAAAAAGCGACTACCGCGCAATCAAAAAGGGTGCATCATAAGGGATAAACATCTCAGGCAATTCATAATAGAATGATATGGTATAGCCCTTTCGGACGGAGAAGTCAAGCATTTCTTCATCTTTGGCATTTGCGTCGGAGTTCACCTTCGCGAAGATTGCCACCACCTTGTCGATGCACCAAATAATATTGCTATCTCTATAGCTAATAAAATAAGTGCATTACATAAGGCTGACACGCAGGTCATTAAAGTGACAATCATATGGCTCCAGCCATCATGCCGAATCATGACACGCAGGTCATGTTAACAAATTTACATCATATAGTCATCTCATACATAATCGAATTAATATGAGCTTTGCTATACCACATCACATCACATGCACATCCTGCAAAACCAAGTTAGATGCCTCTAATCGGTTTATGCAAAATTTTATTTTACGTGGCTTCTAAGGTTTTGACTTAAACCGCAGCTACCAATGTTTTATCATCAAGTATGATAATTCAAAATTGCTAGATTAACATCTCGGGGTGTATGAAACACGAGATAATTAAATCTCGAGCCCCATACTAAAATTCGTTATACGCATGACCCCCGTGCAGATCATATCTGCAATGCCCTTTCATCTGCGAATTTCATCTTTCTTTTGACTATGGCGGAACCCAAAGAACTGATAGCACTTCGTTGATCAATCAGGATCGCGGATTGCCAGAACTTTGTGAAATTCCACCATGCTGTCTCGAGATTGAGCAAACGCAAATTCCAGGGAAGCAACAAGAACATCGGGTAACAGACTTCATCTGCTACTCGCATAAATAATTTTCTGCAATAGATCTTATCTACTCCAAAATTATATTATGCAATACCCATACATCTCCATGTATTCTAGATCGTAACCTGCATCTACGCATAGCACGGCTCATGATGCCACTGTAGGGGAACACGACAGAAAACAAAAATTTTCGGTACTGCGAGCACGCCCAGGATAACTATGGAGACTGCATACAAGGTTTGATTTGATCCGTACTGACTCGAAACGCAGCGGAAGAAGAGTCGGTGTAGATCGTCGGTGCAGATCCCTGCAGCTAGGATTTACAACCTCCCAACCGCAAGGATGTACTCCCACTCCGGACAGCCCTTCGGGAGGCGGTCGGACAGTCCCCCGGACGATGTCGTGGACAGCCCTTCGGGAGGACCCTCGGAACCCGAACAGTAACCTGGACAGCCCTTCGGGAGGACGCCGGAAACTCGAACGGTAACTCGAACAGCCCTTCGGGAGGACACTCGAAAACAGCCCCTCGGGCAAAAGATCGAAACTACAATCTCTCTACGGGGTTGCACACATACGGTGTCAGCTATCCGGCAGGGCTTCGCCGTCCAGAACTACTTCCTGCCGGAACCCAGACAGCCTTTCGGCTCTACGAAACTATTTCGTGGAAGGGAGAGAGAAGCCAGACAAGTCAAATGGCATGTGTATGAGAGCATGGATGATCTGATTTTGGAGAGCTCTCTCCACCTCTATTTATAGGAGGAGCAAGGGGTAGAGGAAAGACCAAAAGGACCTTCCTAGGATCTTTCCACCACATGCCACATAAGGGTGTGTAGAACATATCCACCATGAGGTGGAAGGACACCTCAAGGAGGGCCCCCCCATGCCATGGCCGAAATTGTGCAGCCCCCTTGGGGGGCTCCACCTCCCTTTCACACACCAAAAGTGGTTTTCTTCTAGAAGAAAAACCCCATTTGCAAATCAGTCCAAAAAGTGCTTTTCACTATTCATGAAGACATTTTTCTACGTCCGTTAAAACCCAAATTATTTCTGTGTGCCTAGAATAATTCTAGCACCCACCAAAACAATTTTGAACGCATTCCGAAACAATTTAGGAACAATGTTTCTTCAGCGAAAAGCAACCAAAGCGGTTCCGGCTGCTCCGGAACATTTCCGGTTTTTGTCCCGGAAAATTCCCAGAAGTTTCCAGAACACTTCTGGCATCCTCCAAGAATTTCCAGGCGTGTGCAGAACCAATTTGACTTAATGGAATACCCTGAAACAACTTTTCAGTTTCACCGGAACTATTCCGGTGTTCTCTCCGGAACGTTTCCGTTTCGTCCGAAACTTTTTCGGTGATTTTCTCTCAGACTCCCCGTCTAGTATTCAGCAGATAGATGACCCTTAAGCGTGTGACCCTATAGGTTCGGTGAAGTATAGACATGACCCGGAACTCTTTCCGATCAATGATCAACATCGGAGCCGTGGACACCCATATTGACCCCTATACCCACACGAATGAATATTCGAGTGAACCTCCAGTTGCCGTGTGCTATTCCTGTCGCTTCACGATATATTACAAATACCCGAGGTGAGATTTATGCATCCCCGTGGATCAACAACTTGTCCACTATGCAAGTTACCTCGTTACCGGTTTTGTTCTCTTTACTCGTTTCCGTGTTCCGGCATCCCAGTGATCAAATCACAATGTGTCTGGCCAGACGATGATGGATACCGTAACACCGAGAGGGCCCGAGAATATCTCTCCATCGTCGGAGGAGCAAATCCCAATCTTGAGATATCAAGTTACTTGACATACTTTTCCATGAACCCGTAAGCCGCCGTAATAGCCACCCATTTACGGATGACGTTTAACAAACCCCAAAGTTCATGAAGCAAGCATGAAGAAACTTGACACTCTCATGGTCTAAGGAATTATGCAAACATTAACTATCTCTATGTTATTAACCATTAACTCATGACGAATGTATCTCATAGCATAACATCAATCGGGTCGATTCAACACAAGTGTTCTACTAACATTGTGCCCTCAAAATTGTCGGCATTGACATGCCCATGATCAGGAAAACAGGATCATCATGCAATACTTGAGCCAGTCTTAGAGGCAAGACTAGGAATACATTTTACCGTTTATTATACCACAGGTGCACATGAGTTTCCCTCCGAGCCTCGTGGTTATTGCAGACTCGAGAATCATTGCAGTTATAGCATGGAACATAAACATTCATTACAAACTCGGAGATACAAAGTAACTTTTATTACTGCCTCTAGGGCATATCTCCTACAATTTAGATAGACTCGGGGGCCATAGTTTTCACTAGAGGCTTCTCTCAAGAAAATAGCATACGGTGGGTAAACAAATTACTGTTGGGCAATTGATAGAAAAGCAAATAATCATGACGATATTCAAGGCAATGATCATGTATATAGGCATCACGTCCAATACAAGTAGACCGACTCCTGCCTGCATCTACTACTATTACTCCACACATCGACCGCTATCCAGCATGCATCTAGTGTTTTAAGTCCATAAAGAACGGAGTAACGCCTTAAGAACGATGACATGATGTAGACAAGATAAACTCACGTATGAATAAACCCCATCTTTTTACCCTTAATAGAAATGATACATACGTGTCATGACCCTTTCTGTCACTGGGACTGAGCACCGCAAGATCGAACCCATTACAAAGCACTTCTTCCCATGGCAAGATAAATCAATCTAGTTGGCCAAACCAAATCAATAGATCGGAGAAGAAATACGAAGCTATAATAATCATGCATAAAAGATATCAGAGAAGACTCAAACAATATTCATGGATAATCTGATCATAAACTCACAATTCATCGGATCCCAACAAACACACCGCAAAAAGTGATTACATTGGATAGAACTCCAAGAACCTCGAGGAGAACATTGTATTGAAGATCAAAAAGAGAGAAGAAGCCATCTAGCTACTAACTATGGACCCAAAGGTCTGTGGTAAACTACTCACGCATCATCGGAAGGGTAGCAAGGTTGATGTAGAGCCCCTCCGTGATCGATTCCCCCTCCGACGGAGCACCGGAAAAGGCCTCCAGATGGGATCTCTCGAGAACAGAAACTTGCGGAGGCAGAAAAAGTATTTCGTGGACTCCCCTGAGGGTTTCTTATTTTTTGAGAATTTATAGTGGTGGAATTAGGTCTAACGGAGCTGATGTGGGCCCACGAGGCACCAGGGCACGCCTGCCCCCCTAGGAGCTCACTGGTGGCTCGTGGCCACCTCCTCTGGCGTCTGGTCTTCTCCCGAAGCTTCTAGTGTTGGTATTGTCCAGAAAAAAATCTCCAAAAAGTTACGTGGCATTTGGACTTCGTTTGGTATTGATATTCTGTAAAACAAAAAACAGGCAGAAAACAGCAACTAGCACTGGGCACTAAGTTAATAGGTTAGTCCCAAAAAATAATATATAATTGCTGTAAATGCATATAAAAAACATCCAAGATTGATAATATAACATCATGGAACAATCAAAAATTATAGATACGTTGGAGACGTATCAGCATCCCCAAGCTTAAGTCCTGCTCGTCCTCGAGTAGGTAAATGATAAAAACAGAATTTTTGATGTGGAATGCTGCCTATCATATTCATCACCTATTCTTTTCTTTGTAGCATGGACATTTGGACTTGAATGATTCAAAGCAATAGTCTATAATTTGACATGAAGATATAAATACTCAAGCATGCTAACAACCAACCATGTTTTTCAAAATATCAACGCTAAAGAAAGTTATCCCTAGCCCATTATGCTCAATCATTGATCCATTCATGATACACACTCAAATATTAGCTACACACAATGCACAAGTATGACAATAGTGCTCTCTAGTTGGTGCTTTATAAGAGAAGATGGAGACTCAAGAAAATAAAAATTGCATAAAAGTAAATAGATAGGCCCTTCGCAGAGGGAAGCAGAGATTTGTCAAATGTGCGAGAGCTCAAAGATGAAATTATAGAGATAAAAATATTTTGAGAGGCATGCTTTTCCTGTCAACGAAAACGACCGAGAATTTCCAATATCTTCCATGCTAGACACATCATAGGCGGTTCCCAAACAGAAAGTAAAGTTTATTTCCTTTCCACCATTCTTTCACAATCCATGGCTAGCCGTATCAGCGGGTGCCCTCCATACCATCACTTTCCAAGGAATTTTGTTGTTATTAATTTTTGATTTCATTGTGGGACAGGGCATCCCTATTACCAGCCACTCTCTCCTGCAATGACAAGTGAACAAACACTCATCGTGAGAATAACACACCTAGCATGGAAAATATTGGCCACCCCCTGCCGCTTCATGAGCGGTACGGGCACACAAAACGGAAAATTATTTTGAAAATTAGAGTTGGCACACGCAAATTTACTTGGAACGGCATTGAAATACCGCATATAGGTAGATATAGTGGACTCATTTGGCACAACTTGGGTTTAAGTAGTTTGGATGCACAAGCAGTATTTCCGCTTAGTACAAATGAAGGCTAGCAAAAGATTGAGTAGCAACCAACCAAAAAACGAAAACTATCATAAACATGCATTGAACATAACTAACACCGAATAATGCACCATAAGTAGGATATAATTTCTTTGCATAACTATTGACTTAACGTGCATGCATAGGGAATCACAAACCTTAACACTAATATTCTTACTAAATCACAATTACTCACCAAAATGACTCACATATTATCATTTCCATATCGCAAAACTATTGCAAGGAATCACACTTATCATATCCAATGATCTATATGAAAGTTTTTATTATATCCCTCTTGAATATTCATCACTTTGGGACCAAATTTCATATCTTGTGCAAATTACCATTACTATTATCAACTCTCAAAAAGATATAAGTGAAGCATGAGAGTGCAAATATTTCTTCAAAATTTTAGTCTTATCAACTCAAAAAATAATATAAGTGAAGCATGAGAGTTTATTTCTTCAAAATTTTAATCTTGTCAACTCTCAAAATAATATAAGTGAAGCATGAGAGTTTATTTCTTCAAAATATAGCCACCGCCGTGCTCAAAAATATTTAAGTGAAGCACTAGAGCAACTGCCTAGCTCAAAAAATTTAAGTGAAGCACATAGAGTTTTCTAACAAATTATGATGATCGTGTGGCTCTCTTAAAATAGGTGTGTTCAGCAAGGGTGATTGTGACAAATTAAAAAGCAAACAAAGCAAATAATCATATAATACAAGACACTCCAAGCGAAACACATATCATGTGACGAATAAAAATATAGCTCCAAGTAAAATTACCGATGGTTGGTAGAAGAAAGAGGGGATGCCTTCCGGGGCATCCCCAAGCTTAGACGCTTGAGTCTTCCTTTAATATTACCTTGGGGTGCCTCGGGCATCCCCAAGCTTAGGCTCTTGCCACTCTTTATTCCTTCATCCATCGTGATCTCACCCAAAACTTGAAAACTTCAATCACACAAAACTCAACAAAACCTTCGTGAGATCCGTTAGTATAACAAAATAAATCACTACTTTAAGTACTGTTGCAAACCCATTCATATTTTATTTTTGCATTATACCTACTGTATTCTAACTTCTCCATGGCTTATACCCCCCCGATACAATCCATAGTTTCATCAAAACAAGCAAGTAGTGCATCAAAAACAGAATCTGTCAAAAACAGAACAGTCTATAGCAATCTATTTAAAAGCCATACTTCTCTAACTACAAAAATTCTGAAAAATTAGAAAAACGTGGGAAATTCATATACCAATACTGTGTAAAAACTTCAGATTTTTCTGGCACTCCAGTACAGAACCAAAATTCCTGCACTGGAGTCAAAACTTTCTGTTTTCCAAACAGCATCAATTATACTATCCTCCAAATCATCCCAAAGGTTTTACTTGGCACAAACACTAATTAAAAACACAAAAACACAATCATAACAGTAGCATAAAAGTGAAAACACACAATAACAGAAACAAATAATAAAAATTTATTTTATTCATTGGGTTGCCTCCCAACAAGTGCTATTGTTTTATGTCCCTAGCTAGGCATAATGCATAGTTTCAAGTATTGTCATCTTTGGTTTCCAACTCCTCGATCACACATCCATTTTTTCTAATAGATTTAACATACGTGTTCCTCACCATCACACTTCTAGGCACAAAACCAAGAATTTTACTTTTGTGAATAGGTTCCTTAATTATATCAATAAAATTGGGGTGCACGCTAATCATTTTAAGATCCTCGTTTCCCTTCCTGGAAGTAGCACCATTGGTCTTAGGAACATATATAAACTTGCAATTCTTGCTAGGAGTATTTTTTTCAACAGTTTTAGCGGATGAAAAAGCGGAACCCAAATTATTAAAAATTTCTTCCAACTTATCGATCCTAGCGGGACTTTGTTCCATCCTTTCATTAATTATTGGTTCATTCTATTTTAGCATCTTAAGAGTTATCCCTACTTTTGATCCAAATTGAGTAACATGGTTATGAATCTTTTTATCTAAATTTTCAATATGCTCAACGGTAGGCATTTTATTTTCAATAGCATCTAACCTCTGCATAACATGTTCCAAGGTCAAAGTTGTTTCATTAATAGTAATAGGTGGTGATCCCACTAAATTTCCCATAGCATTAAAAGCATCCGTAGAGGGACACTTCAAGAAATCGCCCCCAGTAATAGTATCAAGCACAAATCAATACCAAGTCATAATGCCCACATAAAAATTGCGAAGAAGGATGGTAGAGGATTGCTTACGAGTTGATCTATTATGAGCATCACAAATCCTATACCAAGCATCTTTTAAATTCGCTCCTCCCCTTTGTTTAAAATTAAGCACTTCATTTTCAGGGGTAATAGTAACGAGCGAAGAACTAGCCATAGCGATAAAATGAGCAAGCAGTCAAGCAAACAAGAAAAAGGCAAACGGAAAATATTTTTGTATTTTTGTGAAAACTTTTTAGATGTGGGGGAGATGAAAACGAGAGGCAAATGCAAATAAAGTAAATAAAGTAAATAAATTAAATGCAAGGAGATGAGAGTTTTATGCATAGGTACTTGATAGATGTTGATGATGTCTCCCCAGCAACGACGCCAGAAATTCTTCCTGCTACTTGTGAGCTGCGTTGGTAATTCCCTGAAGAGGAAGGGAGATGCAGTACAGTAGAGATAAGTATTTCCCTCAGTTATGAAACCAAGGTTATCAATCCAGTAGGAGAATCACACAACACCTTGTTAGCAGCACCTGCACACAAAACAACAAATCCTTGCACCCAACGCAATCAAGGGGTTATCAATCCCTCGGCGGTAAGTTGCAAGATTAAATTGTATGTGATAGATAGATAGAAACAAAAATACAAAAATAAAATAAATAAAGAAAAAGTGCAGCAAGTATTTTTAGGGTTTTAGTATATGATTTAGATAGACCCGGGGGCCATGGTTTTCACTAGAGGCTTCTCTCAAGAAAATAGTATACGGTGGGTAAACAAATTACTGTTGGGCAATTGATAGAAAAGCAAATAATCATGACGATATCAAAGGAAATAATCATGTATATAGGCATCATGTCCAATACAAGTAGACCGACTCCTACCTGCATCTAGTGCTATTACTCCACACATCGACTGCTATCCAGCATGCATCTAGTGTATTAAGTCCATAAAGAACGGAGTAACGCCTTAAGAACGATGACATGATGTAGACAAGATAAACTCACGTATGAATAAACCCCATCTTTTTACCCTTAATAGCAACGATACATACATGTCATGTTGTGACGCCCCTGCTCGACCGTGCACTAATCATACACGCAAATGCACACGATCGAGATCAGAGACTCACGGGAAGATATCACAACACAACTCTAAACACAAATAAAATAATAAAAGCTTATTATTACAAGCCAGGGGCGTCGAGGGCTCGAATACATAAACTTGCGCATACAAGCGTCAGCGAAAGCATTAGATATCTGAGTACAGATATAAAAGTAAAACAGATATGCCCTAACAGGCGGGGCAAAACAACAACACAGATCGAAAAGGCGCAGGCCTCCTGCCTGGGAGCCTCCGAACTACTCCTGGTCGACTTGCTCAACGTAGTAGAAGTGGCCTCCGGGGCTCTCCTGGTAGTAGCAATCTGTGGTGGCGTCTGGCTCCTGGGCTCCATCGTCTGATGTATCATCAATTGGGTATGGGGAAAAGAATAGCAGAGCAACCGTGAGTACTCATCCAAAGTACTCGCAAGACTGACATCAGAACTATGCTAAATATGCATTGGTATCAAATGAAAAGGCTGTATCTGTGGACTATATAGCAGAAATGCCAGAATAGAGAGAAAGGCCTAGCCTATCGAAGACTAGCATCTTCAAGCAATCTTGCAGCGTCAGAAGAGAGTAGATAATAGTAGCATACATGTGGATATACAACAGCAATGCCCTGAGATCCTTTCTCGACTCCCTGCGAGAAAGCGGTCCCGAGAGCATTATTAACAGTTTAATATGAATCATCATCAATTTGTAGTTGTCATAGATCCGGATACAACTCTGAGCGTCCTGTTACCGTGGACACGGCTATTCGAATAGATAACTTCCCTGCAGGGGTGCACTACTGTTACCCAACACGCTCGATTACCTCCGGCCGGACACACTGGCTGGGTAATACCCGGCCTCGGGTGATCGACACGACGCAGTCCTACCTAGGCTCAGCAGAGAGGTCAACACGCCGGTCTAAATCCTAAGTGTGAAGGGGTCTTGGGCCATCGCCCTTTGCACTCCTGCACGTTGCGTGGCTGGTCGGGGTGCAGGCGCGACACTGTATACACAAGTGAAGTACCAGCCCAATCCCGACAATCAGGCCGCATCTCTGAACTGTGACGTCTGAAGAGCTTTCGGCTGATACATACGACGTAGAGGGCCCCATTAAACCATTATCCCATGTGGGGGTAGGGCGTATAGGGCACGACGACCCACTCAGATCAAATACCCAGTCCCGTTAGGCGTATTTAGTAACTCGCAGAGACGATCAGACAACCTGTCGCTCCGACTTGGTAACTCACGGATATCGATCAGGGTGGTCTCCGCCTGCCCTGTTGTTCCGCCACAGTATCACTCGCGGGTGCCCTCCTGGCAAACCCGACTTCATATTTCCCTGCGGGTACCCCTCGGGGTCGACCCGCCTGCGACAAAGGTCAAAGTAACTGTGTGTCCAAAGTATCGAGAAGGAATCCGAGGAATCACCCTCGGTGGATTCCCACTCGAGGAGTTGCACGACGGGAGCTTCTCGGAGGTGATGAAAGAGGAATCACCCTCGGTAACACACATCCGTATAGCTATTCCACAGAGGCATCATCAGAAGTGAGCTAAGAGGTATCACCCTCGGCACTCGATGCCAGCTCTGCAGAGTCGAGCAATTTAGGGGGGGTGTGTGCAGTGAGGTGCTGTTCTCAGCCCGTCGATCATTCGATCGGGGCACAGATACTAAAGCGGAGCAACTACAGCAAGGGAGAGAGGCGACAAATGGTTTACCATCCAACCTATACTAAGCAGTTTAGGATAGCAGGCAGATATCAAATAACAGTAACAAGGACAGGCTATGCATCAGAATAGGATAAAGCAAAGCAGCAACAATTTCTAATGCAAGCAGGAGGGAGAAAGAATAGGAGATATCGGCATGCGTCAAGGGGGGTTGCTTGCCTGGAAGCTCTGCTGAAAAGGAAGGAGGGTCGTCGGGGACGTAGTCAATCACAGGGGCATCGGCAGCAGTGTCACTCTCGGGGTCTATCGGAGAGAAGAGGGGGAAGAAACAATAAATACAAGCAATAAATGCAATCACAGAAGTATGGCATGGCAGCACGCTATTCAAGAGGTGCCCTAACACAGTGCTACACGTGGCAGATGAAGCGGGGAATTAACTGGAACGTTTTCCCGGTTTCGGACGTCTGTCAGACAGATGAACCGAAGGGGATGGTTCCATGTTCAGGTAGTTAGGGACATGTGACAGATGAACGGAGGGCATATTCGGAATCGTCATATTTTTCTGGTCGTTTTTCATATATAAATTATTTTAATCCGAGTTACGGTTTAAAAGATATGATTTTCTAAATATTTATTAAATTCTGGAATTATTTAAGTTATTTAAATCAACATTATCCGAAACAGTGCAGCTGACGTCAGCACGATGTCATCATGACGTCAGGAGTCAACTTTGACTGGTCAAAGTCAACCCTGACATGTGGGTCCCGCCTGTCAGCGTCTAATTAAATTAATTAGGGTTAAATTAGACTAATTACAGATTAATTAGACTAATTAATAATTAGATTAATTAAACAGGATGAATTAAGTTAATTATGTTAATTAATTAGTTAATTAGTTAATATTTATTTATTTATATTAATTTCTTTTATTTCATTTATTAGATTTTCGTTTTTTTTAATTTCGTTTAACAGGGGCGGGCCCCACTGCTCAGTGGCCCACCTGGCCACTGTAGCGGGTCAACGAGGCACGCGCGTGCGCGGGCTCGCAGCCGCGCGGCAGAGGCGATGGCCGCGGCCAGCGGCTGCGCACGGCAGGCGCGTACGGGCAGGCGGCGGCGGAGCCGGTCGGCGGTGGCGGGCGGCGCGCGGCGCGGTGCGGGCAGCGGAGCGGCGCGGGCAAGGCAGGGAGCGGCAGCGGGCGGCGATGCGCGGAGACGAGCGGGCTCGGGCGAGGCCAGCGCGGGGAGGCGAGGCAAACGGCAGCGGCGAGGGGGAAGAGGCGGTTGGCCGTGGTGCGGGCGACGGCGGACGGCGACGACGACGACGGGTTCGGGCGTGCAGCGGCCGCGGGGCGAGCGGCGGTGGATGGCAGAGGGGGAGAAGGAGAAGGGGGTCCTCACCCCGCTGTAGTCGAACGGGGCCGGCGAGGCTCGTGGAAGCCGCTCGGGGAGGAGGCAAGGAGGCGAGGCGACGGCGAGGACGACGTGCGGCGACGACGGACGACGGCGGCGGCGCGGGAGAGAGGAGAGCGAGGGGGGGAAATGGGGATCGGTTAGGGTTCGGGCGTTGGCGAGCGAGGCCTAAGTAGCGGCCGGCTGGGCCGGCCTGGCTAGGCCGAGGCCCAGTAGGGGCCAGGGGGTTTTCTTTTTGTTTTATTTTTCTGTTTTCTCTTTCGTTTTTATTTTAGTTTCTGTTTAGTCAAATGTTTAGCCCTAAATGTAGTTTTGTAAAATAGGAGACCTAGCCCAAAATTAACAGTGCAATTTTATCTACCACCAGAAATTGGTTTGCACAAAATAAGATTTCATTCGTAATTTGGATTAAATAAAAGGGATTATAATGTGCTGTTGGGATACTGTTTTAAGATGATAGAGTCATTTAACTAATTCTATAAATGTTGATTTTATTTTTATAATTATCTTGGGAATATTTGCAATATTATGAACATTTTGGTTTCTAGATTTAAACAACTTTTAATTTTCACTTTATATTTGAATTTCAATTTGAATTGGATTTGAACCAAAGTGGCAATTAGCAAGATTAATAAGATGACATGGCAAGTTAATTAGCTTAATGACAGGGCTAAGATATGGGGATGTTACACATGTCCCTTTCTGTCACTGGGATTGAGCACCGCAAGATCGAACCCATTACAAAGCACTTCTTCCCATGGCAAGATAAATCAATCTAGCTGGCCAAACCAAATCAATAGATTGGAGAAGAAATACGAAGCTATAATAATCATGCATAAAAGAGATCAGAGAAGACTCAAATAATATTCATGGATAAACTGATCATAAACTCACAATTCATCGGATCCCAACAAACACACCGCAAAAAGTGATTACATCGGATAGAGCTCCAAGAGCATCGAGGAGAACATTGTATTGAAGATGAAAAAGAGAGAAGAAGCCATCTAGCTACAAACTATGGACCCGAAGGTCTGTGGTAAACTACTCACGCATCATCGGAAGGGCAGCAAGGTTGATGTAGAGCCCCTCCGTGATCGATTTCCCCTCCGGCGGAGCACCGAAAAAGGCCTCCTGATGGGATCTCTCGAGAACAGAAACTTGTGGTGGCAGAAAAAGTATTTCGTGGACTCCCCTGAGGGTTTCTGATTTTTTGGGAATTTATAGTGGTGGAATTAGGTCAAACATAGCTGATGTGGGCCCACGAGGCACCAGGGCGTGCCTGCCCCCCCCCCCCCAGGCGCGCCCTGGTGGATCGTGGCCACCTCCTCTGGCGTCTGATCTTCTCCCGAAGCTTCTAGTGTTGGAATTGACCAAAAAAAATCTCCCAAAAGTTTCGTGGCATTTGGACTTCGTTTGGTATTGATATTCTGTAAAACAAAAAACAGGCAGAAAACAGCAACTGGCACTGGGCACTAAGTTAATAGGTTAGTCCCAAAAAATGATATATAATTGCTGTAAATGCATATAAAAAACATCCAAGATTGATAATAAAACAACATGGAACAATAAAAAATTATAGATACGTTGGAGACGTATCACGGTGCAGAGACGTGGCGAGGAGGGACTCGTCGGACGACGCTTCGGGTCGTCGTGGACGGCGTTGGCCGGCGCTAGTGGCCAAGTCCTGGTGTCGGCGAGGTGCATGGATGTCTCGCAAAGCTCTCGGGGGTGGCTTGCATGCGGAGCGGCAGCAGGGAGGGCAGCGCGGGGCGGTGCCGATGCCTGCAAACTTGGCGCTCTGGACACGCTCCGTGCATGCACGCTAAGTGCTCGACAGAATGCTAGAGCGTGCTATAGTGATCCTATCAAGCTGATCTTTGGCAGGGTAATGCTCCTGGAGATTCTAGAGATGATGGACATGATGGTTTGGCCATATGAGCAGATCATAGGTGTAGTTCAGAAGGATCTAAGGAAACTACCAAAGCCCACAATATTTTCCAAATTTTTCTATATGGAGGGAAGAATTTTGGAAAACAGAAAACAGAAAAGATCTTAAAATTAATAAAAGACCCATTATAACTCAAAATTTTTATTTCTTGCCAAATTTTACCTAATAAAAATGTGGTTAAATTTTTGGGGTGTTGCAAACTCTACCCCCCCCTTAAGGAAATCTCGTCCTCGAGATTTATTAAGGTGGTTATCAGAATTAAGCCCACCTTTTCGAGGAGATTTTCTGAGCTAATTATCTAAATAACCTAATTAGGCACAGTTGATGTGGGGCTACTGGTAATTGGTGCAACTACAGTGAGGTACTGGTGCTGTGGTTCTACTGTACGACAAATTTGGAAAAAGTATAATTTCTAATTCCAAATTTTGCTTGCCGTACTCCAGTGCACAGTGTTCTCTCCGGCTGACAGGTGGACCCAGGGCCCACTGTCAGTCTCTTCTTCTTCCTCCGGCTCTTCTTTCTCCTCTCTCTCTCTCTCGTGCTCTCTCGCACTTTCTCCTCCTGTGGCGTCTAGCGCGTAGGGTATCTAGGGCCGTACCGTGGTAGTGCGTGGTGTGCTTGTCGCCGGCGCAGCGTGCACTCACCTCGCGGGCCAGCACCCTGTCAGCACTGCTCGCGGATTCACCTCCGAACACCGGCGATCGAGCGATGAGCGGCGCTGGTGGACTTTGCTCACCGTGCACCAAGCTCGAGCTATAAAAACGATCGCGGTTTTTTGTCCTTCTACCTCACACTTCTCCTCACTTCTTCTTCTTCTTCTCCTTCTGGTTGCAGGAGCTCGAGACGAGGCACTAATGGAGGACGTGGTTCCGGAGCTGATCATGATCCTCCTGGCTGGTCTGCTGGCGGCGTTGGTTGGCTTCTCGCTGCTGCTGTGTGCGATGATCCTCGATGATCACCGTGATGCCGCTGCTCGAGTGGTGGCTCTCCGAGGGGGCGGTGATCATGGGGACTAGGCATCAGTGTCGGGTGAGTGAGTGCTAGTGCGTTCTGCAGCAGGCTCCGTAGAAATAAAAAAACCCACGAGTTTTTCTTTGAAAAAAAACATGTGGTGTGGTGAGAGTGATCCAGTGGATGAAGTGGCTGATTGGGCGTTAAGTGTGTGTGTGTGGTTTCTGCACTTAGGGCATGTAGTAGAGTCAGTGTGACTGTAAGCTGGATGCCGTGGCTGTACGCGAATCAGATTTATGCTGGGAAATTTTTTCTGATAATGGCCCTTAAGAAATTTTCTCCCCTAAGTGCGGATGAACTAAATGCAGATCACCAAAATCAAATATTCGTAGACAAACTGCAATCATATTAATGCATTCATGACATATGCCCTAAAATACATCGCAAAGATTGCATCAAGTAAACAGGTGCTAGATACAGTAACAACCATACTTATGACCGTCTATGGTTCGAAGGTAAGATCTACGGGGTCTTGCAGAAGGGTTCCTGGTGCTGGAGCACATTCTTCTTCTTCCGGAGGTAGTGGAGGAAGTAGACGAAGAACATGTCCTTCCTGAGTTAGCGGAGGTGGTCCGCCAATGGCGATCTGGGGATTCAGGATAGCAAGATAATGGAGATAATCCATTAGCTACTGGGTGAAATGCTCCTGGGCCATCACATAGTGAATGAGATTGGCCAGAGCTAGATCTCTTTCTATACGTTCACTATGGAACGTAGCTTCTGCTCCAAAAGCTGCGCGGCTCGGAAAATAGCAGTACTTCCTCTCACTGGCAGCGGGTACCGCAAATCGAAGACGGGTAACTGCCTCATAAGCAGTAGCCTCAATGGCCATGCCTAAGGTTGGCATGGATCTCTCGATGAAGATAATATATGGAGGGCCTTGGTTTAAATCCTCTGGTGGGATGTGCACAACTGCCTAGTATTTTGAGGAACCAGGGGTGATCCTCAATTTGAACAACTCATACTTGGGTGGGTGGCTAGAACCAAGAGTATTGTGGGTAAAATCCCACAGAACTCTAACAAAGCTACCAGGTCTTGCATCTGGAGTTCTCAAGTAGGCTCCGGGGTGAGACATGGAGTAATGGATGGGGAAAAGCAGTGCTCAAGGTTGATGGTTGCTGGTGTAGAGTGGGATACGACCGCTTATAAAGTACCTGGGTTAAGAAACATGAGGCGGCACCAGTACGACTTGTATATTGGCTCCAACATCGGGTTGTCTGAGTCAAAATCTCACACCTCACTCCCCAAAAGGAATGTGACGTATTACTGTGCGTGTCGGTTAGGGAGTTTGGCAGTCACGTCTACAATTTACTCTGCCTCCACACGCCAACAATTTACGCTAGATCACACATACTACCATTAAGACAATGGCACATAAGTAATTTACAAACTTACTACGCCATACGGTTGCTACCTCGAAAATATAGGGAAACCAGGCCACTAAGGCTCAACAACAATTCCGGTGTACTCAGTCCACCTCGTTGACATCTAGCCGGGCGGGTCTTGCAGATGTCGAGGCTTCTCCGTGTACTTCAGTGTCGGAGCTGACCGGGGTCGGATGGGGAGATACATGCCTGGGGTAGCGGTGATGCCCCTCGCGGGGTGTCGTGGTCATAGTCCCGTTGCAGTAGGTCTCCAAGAGACGACGGAGTTCCCCGCGGGAGGCGAAGGCATTGCTCGGGTAGATAATAGGGGCAGATCTTGGGGGCTCAACTGGCCTCCCAAGCAGCAATATCGAGGAGTCGGTGGTGGTTGCAGCTTCACTTCTCACCGGGGGGTCAGGAGAGCGAGCATCATGCGGGTCGCAATCAGATCAAGGGTGACCTGATCGAATAGTGCCTCTTGCGCTCTCAGGTAGCGCACCAGATGCACTAGAGCAGGATCTGTCTCATGGTCTCCGTTGGCGACTTGGGTCGGGCTACCATAGCCTTCATGACTAGGGTAGTAGTGGAAGGGACGGATGTTAACCCTTGGCGACAGATGCCGGAGATTAACTACAGCCTCTCGGGCTGCAAGTTGGATGGCTTGGGGCTCATCGGAGGTCGCCCTCCCGGTGAACCGGTAGGGGCGTTCTGTGGTGGTGCCCCTCCCATAGATGTGCACCGTGGCCCAGAAGTGGTGGATGGCTTCACTCGTGTACTCCTGGTATACAACATATTCTGGGGGCTCTTCTATGCCAAAAGCACGACGAGTGAGATTGGCGAGGATGACTACAAAGTCTCCAAGCTCAGCTGCGGTGGTCTCGTTGCGAACGATGGGACCAGGCATCTTGGTGATTGGATATCGAACTGGAAGTGAGGCTGTGATGTGCTGAGTTGGGGCAAGGTTTTCTTTATAGGCTAACTGAGTCTTCCATCGCACGCTTGTGGATGGGACAACTCAGGTGTCGGCCACAGGCACACGGCCTATGGACAGGCTGATAGGTTGGGCACCGACTGTCAAAAGGTGTCGGCTGGCCACTGTGCAGGCTATCGGATGAGGTGGGCTTGGCTACGGATAGGAAAGGTTTTTGACAGTGTGGAAACCTAGGGATAGTGACCAGGCTAAGATAGGATTAGCCAATGGTCAGCCTGGGCTCTGACACCAAGGCCATAGGGGCCGGATTTCCGGGATACAATATCCCAGAAATTAACCCCTCGTGTTGTCACCAGCCCCAGGATTACTGTTTGCTGGTGGACACTTCCTTGATACAGAATTCCAAGCAATTACACGAATTTGAGTACAAGGCCATAAAGGTCTAATGATACAACAATGATTTCTAACAGCGGATGGCGGAAGCGGGTAGCGGATCTCCATCTCTGGTGGGGCTCCATTCCCACAGGAACAGCTAACCTGGATAACTCCTATCCCGCGTGACTACTATCTCCGATTCCTAGGTTGCGAGGTGTGCCTTCATAGTGCTCTTCACCTAATCGTGATTTGGCCAAGACAATAGCCAGGGACAAGCCAGTGAGTACGTTTGAATGTACTCGTAAACATCATGAACAAAAGATATACCGAATGCAGCAGAGAACATATGATCATGATAAACTAAATTATGTGCATATATTGACTGATATTAAAGCATGGCATGATAAATAATAATACGATGTGGATGGATAAATATATCATTTTAGTAATAAACCAAGAATATAATATGGAACATCGGGCGTTGGACCGCCCGAGGAATTCCAAGAAAAATGCCAAACGGGTGTCTGAAAGCGACGCCTCGAGAGGTCTTGAAAAGAAATGCCAAATGGGTGTCTGAAAGCGACGCCTCGAGAGGTCTTGAAAAGAAATGCCAAACGGATGTCTAAAAGCGACGCCTCGAGAGGTCTTGAAAGGAAATGCCAAATGGGTGTCTGAAAGCGACGCCTTGAGAGGTCTTGAAAAGAAATGCCAAACGGGTGTCTGAAAGCGACGCCTCGAGAGGTCTTGAAAAGAAATGCCAAACGGGTGTCTGAAAGTGACGCCTCGAGAGGTCTTGAAAAGAAATGAGTATCTAGGTGGATTAACCATCCCAAGTGATACTCAGAAAAGAAAATAGAAATGAGTATCCAGGTGGATTAACCATCCCAAGTGATACCAGAAAAGAAAATAGAAATGAGTATCCAGGTGGATTAACCTTCCCAAGTGATACCCAAAAAGAAAATAGAAATGAGTATCCAGGTGGATTAACCATCCAAAGTGATACTCAAAAAGAAAATAGATAGAAAAGGATTAGTCCACAATAATATTCATGTTAACAATAATATTCATACTGGCATCAGTAGTGACAATGGTTATCCTGAAAAAATGAATCATGCTCAATTTTAATTATTTCCTCCGAAGACCGACACTAAGACCGACACTTGACCAACCCAGACTGTAGTCCTTAACCGTGGACACGGCTATTCGAATAGGTATAACTCTGTAGAGGGTGTACTCTTTACCCACGTGTATAGGATTTCTTTAGCCAACACCGAGACGCTGACTAATTCCCATTACGGTCTTTGGGTTGAAAAACACAATTGACCAGCACACACCAGATTAACTCTCCGGATGCCAGGAATCACCCAAAGCATCGTTCTAGAAAAACTCTAAGACGGGGAGACCACCGTCTCGAATAGCATGGGATCACTATTTATAACGCGCGGATTACAAGGGGTGCCCCCCTCTCGGCCCCGCCGGATACACCCATGCCCCCTGACCAGGTGACATGCCTACCAGAGGCCTCTGGTATCTTTCACCATGGCCTCTCTATACGGTGTGTGCAATGAAAGGGGTTAACAACTTACTGAACCGTACCCTACCTGTGGCAGGGACAAGTGGCAGCACGAAACAAGTATGGGGGTTACTGGTGACAAGACTCAATCTACGGTCGACTCAAGAGGTTTATATTTCCTGCAGTGATTAGCACAATAAATCTTCTTCGTAGTACCACCTGGCATGTCCTCACTGATCATTCTCGTCACAACGAGATTTTAGTCTCACGGTCACTTTTCTCGTGACTGATTCTTTCCTGCAGATTAGTCCGAACCAACATAGGCATATGTGACATGTGAAAATAACTATACTCACTCATACTTCATGTTTAAATGAAGATAAAATATTATCAAGGAATCATGCATGCATAACTAGCAATATGCAAATTTTTATTTGAATTCAACATATTCATGATTCAATTTTTCTTGCAAACAATCACCATGCATTCACCATATCAAGTGTTCAATATGCTTGCCTTGAGCATGCAGAAAGATTGGGTGCACTCCAAAAAATTTGAAAAGTTTCTTCCCTCCATTTTTCCTATTTTCAAAATATTGCAAATATCACATAATGTGAAAACAGTAAAAAAAGTTGTTTGGAAAAATTTGAAATCTTTCCCTAATAATAAAGCATGGATTGACTCCGTGGGTTCACCGTCACAATACGCTTCTTCCCGTGAGTTTACGCCTTCAGTTTGAATTTAGAATTACCCACCAATGCCACCCACAAGTTAAAAAACGATTCGGTTTGCAAGTTAAAAAACGATTCGGTTTTTCGGCAGTACGTCTCCTGTCGGCAGCCCGGAACGAGAGAGGCGTAGATGCATCCTCATCCTGGCGACGAGTGCTTCCCCGGTGGGCCGAGCCACGACGACATCGAGGAAGTCGACAAACCGGAGGCACTGCGGCCGGCATCCACCAGGCCGTACTACATGGCGCCGTGGCAGAGGCATGCGCAGCCACTGCCAGCGCCGCTGCCGCCGATGGCGGTCGACGAGCCACGGTACAGGTACGAGCGCATCCCAGGAGAGCAGAGGACGAGGTTCCCGGGGCCAATCGAGGCGCCGTGGATGGGCCCGCGCCCGACCGGCAACGGTGGCTTCAGGACGAACACCACGAGGGTCGAGCGCATCACCACGATCAAGCCAGACGAAGGCGGCGCGCCTTACCAAGTGGCCGCGCCGGTGTCGGGCAACGGGAGCCCGCAGTAGCACCAGCACCATGATCACCAGGGGTCGAGGTCGCAAACGCCGCCAGGACATCCCACTGGACGCCGGGGAGGAGGACTCCGGAAAGGCTCCCCGGACTTCCTCTCGCTGGAGGCAAAGCGCAGGCAGCAGCTGGCCTTCTGTTTCACCCTCTGCTGCATCCTGTTCTGGCTGGCGGTGGTCGTCATCGGCATGGCCGTGCTCACCATGTACCTCGTCTACCGCCCGCAACCGCCGAAGCTCCGGGTGACGGATGCGTCCCTGAACGCCGGGTACGTGGACGAGCTGACTGTCCCCGGCGGCCCGGCCCGCGGCCTCGCGCTCAACGCCGACCTTACCGCGCTTGTCGCCATCATGCAGCCAGTATCGATCAACGATTCGTTCGTCTATCCTGGTTGCGAAAGTTTGATCAGCCCTTCCACGATCGTGCATCCTTAAAATAGTCCCACCTCGCTTCATTAGATCGAATCAGACCAGTTTATATACATGTTGCTTAGGAAATCAACAAGCAACCTTGGAAATCAAACAAGTAGAGGGCAAAAAGAGGGATTGGTGTCCAGATGGCGAGCTCCGGCGGAGGCCGGTGATGCAGCGAGGCGGATGTGCTGCCGCGGCAGCGGGCGAGCAGGGGGCAAATGTCAACGGATGCCAGCGGTTAGAGGAACAAGATGGAGAGGGAGGCCTGTGGGAGAGACAAGTTGAGCAGCGGGGGCGGCTCGACGGACGGAGCAAGATGGAGAGGGAGGCGTGAGGGAGAGAGAAGTCGAGCAGCGGGGGCGGCTTGACGGACGGCAGTGCTAACCAGCCACATGAAGCAGAGCAAAGTGGCGTCGAAGGGATTTTTGCAGCCCCTGGCTAGCGCTCCTTAAAAGGAGCTCTACATGCTGCTGCTGACTCACCTATGGCCGATCCGAACATCACATACATGTATGTCATGGCTGATCTGAAACAGAAAAAATCTGGTTGTCATTCCAATAATGAATCAGGCATATGAGCACGCATCAAATTAGCCTCATCACGTCTCACACGTTGGTAGCTCACCTGAAACGGTGTCCAAAAAAAAGGTTTACCAGAGACGAACCGTTAATTGTATTGGAATTCTTTCTTAAATATTGGTTTGTTCTTAATTTTTCATTTAAATTAACTTTCAAACAGTGATTTCACTTTTTTGACTCATCATTTTGTGTTGTTCGACTGTCTTGGATCGGATTGCTTCTAATTGATCCATTAATAAACATCACCAGCTACAACGCTTTCTCATATGTGAGACCAATTAATTTTAATTTTTTCATTTGTTGGAGATGTACTTTAAGGCTAGAGGGACATCAAGCTTGGAGACAACGACTCTGATGCTTGAAGTGTATGGAGGCTGCCTTTATAGGACCAAAAATGACTACCGTGGATGCTTTTATGAAATTAGGCCATGTTAACATCGTAGCCCTTTTAGTCTCGATTGCCTTTTAAAAGTCCTTATCTCATTTTAGTATATAATTTCAAACTTTTTTTTTATCTCTACCACATCTCTATAGCTATTCTTGAGTCTTGACAACGTGTTCATTTAGTAGGAGGATGCGGCCATGCGGGGATAATAATTTTTCACCCGTTGCAACACACGGGCATATTTGCTAGTAAATACTAAAATAAACTAGATGAAAAATGAGGAATATCAGAAAAATAATCAAATGATTTGGAGTTCATATGATTTTCCTAGGGAATTTTTAAGCTGAAATAAATGAAGAAATGGACTATTTAATAGATCCAACACGAACAAAGCTTAGGAAAAATGTTCACCCTAGCTGGATTAATAGAGAATGGTTTAAGGGATCCCTGGAAATTGAAATCATCAAATTTGGTTTTGAAATGAATACTGTAGGATTATTTGAAACCTATTGGAAAACAAAAAGAGGAAAAGCATCATCCTGATGGGCTGGTTCTGGCGAGCAGAAACGCGCCTTGGGCGCGGTTTAGCCGCATGGCGGCACTGGGCCAGGCCCAGTCGTTCGGCCGCACGGGAGGGCTGCCGACGTCGAAGGCGTATTCGTGGGAATACGCTTTCCAAAGTTGAACACGTACTCCCGACAATACGTCTCCACTTAACAACGCGCGCGTGATCTCCAGTCACTGATGGTGGGTCCCGCGGGCCCACCAGTCAGGTTTGACTGGTCCTCTACGCGCCTCCTCTCTCCTTCGACAGCAACAGAGAGTTCACCGGCGGCGATTGCTGGAGATAGGTGGCACCTCTCGGGGAGCTGAGCACATGTGCGTGCTCAGGGGATCAAGGCGATCCTCTGGGTACCCGTCTTGGTCTCCGGGGTGGACGGAGTCGTCAGCGGCGAGCTCTCCTGAGAAGCTCCGGCGGCGACAAATTGGGGCTTTTGCCCGCGGTTGATCTCGAGCTAAATTGAGCGGTGGAACGGGGCCGTGGGATCAAGAGGAAGCTGTTGGTGAAGAGAATAGAGAGGGGGAAGCTCTGGTGGCGTCGGAATCAACGAGGCGGTGGCGGTGGCTGTGGTTGCCAGAGAGGAGGTAGACGGCATCCCCGAGCCCCGTGCTTGTTCTGGAGGATGATTGAGTTCATGGTGAAGCGATGTTGATGCGGAATGAGGCTCGGGGTGGTCTTTTATAGGAAGAGGAAGGCGGTTCCGCGGCTCCCGAAGATAAGCATGGCGGGACGGCCATTCATGGTGCCGTTGAGGTAGCTGGCGAGTTCGGCGGGGTCGGTGGAGGCCGGTAAGGGCGGTAGGGGGTCGGTGTGGGAGTGGATGAGCTCTGGCCATTGGCATTTAAGCGGGGCAGAGACATGGTGAGGAGGTACTCGTCGGACGACGCTTCGGGTCCGGCGCTAGCGGCCAAGTCCTGGTGTCGGCGAGGTGCGTGGATGTCTCGCGAAGCTCTCGGGGGTGGCTTGCATGCTGAGCGACAGCAGGGAGGGCAGCGCGGGGCGGTGCCGACGCTTGCAAACTTGGCGCTCTGGACATGCTCCGTGCATGCACGCTAAGTGCTCGACAGAATGCTAGAGCGTGCTACAGTGATGCAATGAAGCTGATCTTTGGCAGGGCGATGATCCCGGAGATTCTAGAGATGATGGACATGATGGTTTGGCCATTTGAGCAGATCATAGGTGTAGTTCAGAAGGATCTAAGAAAACTACCAAAGCCCACAATATTTTCCAAAATTTTCTATATGGAGAGAAGAATTTTGGAAAACAGAAAACAAAAAAGATCTTAAAATTAATAAAAGACCCATTATAACTCAAATTTTTTATTTGTTGCCAAATTTTACCTAATAAAAATGTGGTTAAATTTTTGGGGTGTTACACAACATTATGCATCGAGAAGAAATTATTGGATGAGATTGACATCGACCCCATCATAAGTGACTTTGCATCGAGGAATTTTTAAGGTAAGTGTATAAATTATTTGATACGCATACTGATTTTGGATGAATTGAAGTGTTACTGATAATAATTTATATATATGTTATTTTTGAGACAAATTAATATATATATATATATATATATATATATATATATATATATATATATATATATATAGGGAAAATGCATCCTACTACCGGGTGTAATTACACCCATATCTCATATACTACCATGTGGTAGTATATATACTACTTTATCATTTTTAGTATGTTCATATGCTATATCTAAGATACTCCAAAACGAGTTATGTGAAAAAATTGCATGTAAGCCCGTGTTTTTATCATATTTGTGAAATACGTACATATTTGTACGTAAAAAGGAGTATGCTCAAAATATGGTACATACTACCTATAAAATAGTATATATACTACCCAAACATTCTTACATACTACAAACTACACGTACGTACTCTCCAATATAATAGATACTACCTACAACATACGAAACCAAAGTGGGAGTAACTACACCCGGTAGTAGGAAAAATTTGTCCTATATATATATATATATATATATATTCCCCCTCCACCTTCTTCCCCATGCCCACACACCACCCGCCGGGCGCTCGCCGCCATTAGTCCGCCACGCTCCCTCGTGTCACCGCCGCCATCCCACAGCGGCACCCGCACCACCGCGCCCACGCCATCCCTTCCCTGACCCCTCCTTCCCGTGCCATGGCGCCCTCCCCACCTTGCGCCCCCAGCCTAGCCTCAACCGCACCGGATCCGGCGACACTGGACACGGATCCATCGATCCCTCCCAAGATCAGAGCTCTGCTCCCTGTCCCACCCAGCCTTCTCTCCGCCGATAGCAAATAGAAAAAGGGGCGGCGGTGACCTCCCCCCGGCGCTCCGCCCAACCGTCTGCCGCGCGCCGCCCCACACCCGTTAGGCTTCTTCCCCCGCCGGCGCCGCACCTCACCCCCGCCCCCGAGATCCACCTTTTGTCGGGCGCCGTCCCACCTCTCAGTACCCCAGCCTCGCCACCTCCTCCCGGGCGCCATCGGGCACCCGGCCATGCGCCACCCCGGGGAATGACCTCCCCAGCTCCCACGCCTCTGTCCTCGCGCCGCCCCACACGTACCTCCCCTCGCCGCTGCACCGGGGTGGTCAAGGATCACACGTGGATCTCTCTGGCTGGATGACGCGGCCACGCCATCCCCTGCCCTCGTCCTGGCCCCTCCCCTGCGACGGATCCCGATGGATCCATCTCCGCTGCGCCGCCCAGTTGACTACGCCCGGCACTGACTGCTGCATCCTCCTTCGTCGGCGTCAACCACGGGTGTGCAGTTCAGTTCGCCTTCTCGATGTGGTTCGGTCGTCGTGTGCTTCACTCCAGTTCCTCGCGTTGCAGTTTGAGCTGCGGCTATGCAGATCGGTTTATTGAATGATGCAAAGTTCGCTGGTGCTCGCCGCGGAGGTCAACAGGGACCTGATTGCTTAGTATTTCTCTTTTTTGAGGAGTCTTCTATAAATTTCCAGGGTCCTATTGTATATTGCAGTTTGGTTGCAGTCCATGGGCGCGACAGGTGCAGCCTTGGTGATGATGACTGTTCTTGCTGTAAAAAAATTGGATGGAGTTCACTATTCTCGACCGTGCAGTCTAGACTTTAGTCACTCGTAGTTTGAAAAAATTATTGATAAAAAGACGTGCAGTTCAGTAGTCTTGCCTCTGTAGTTTTGATTTCTTGAATATTTTTTAAGAAGACCAAAACAACATGCAGTTCACTGGAAACAACACAGTAGTCCAGACGCACTTACAGAAAAACTGGAAAAGGACAAAAAAAAATCAGCTGCTCACTTAGTTTTTTTTTATGTGGTTCATTTTGATTCATGTTGCTGTTCACTCCATCCCCATATGGGGAAACAAAATGGTGCAGCTCGCTACTCACGTCTACACAGTCTAGAGAATCAAAAATGAAAAAAACTGGCTAGTCAATTCACTATACCTATGAAGTTCAATTATCATAAGAAAAAATGATGCAGTTCATTAGCTTCAGGATGTAGTTCAAAAGTGCATTATAAAAAAGTTAGACAAAATAGATAAAACTTATGTAGTTCACTTCAGTACGTGTTGCGGCCACTAAGAACGATCTGAAGTGCACTAAAAAAGTTATGAAAAGTTCACTTCTGTACTTTTTTAGAAGTGCACTTTCTGTAGTGTCGCGGTTCACTTTAGGTAGTGTCGCGGTTCACTTACTCCCAAAATGTGAAGTGCAGAAAAATTGTTACAGAAACGACAAAAAAAAGTAATGTGGTTCACTTCTCGATAGTGTTGCGGTTCACTTACGCTTGATGTGAAACGCAGTCAACTTTTTCGTGTAAGAAAATTTACGTCTGAGAAAAAGAAATCATGCAGTTTGTTTGCCTGTCTGATGCAGTGCAGTTTTCTGTCTGAAGCAGTGCGGTTTTCTGTCCGATGCAGTTCACTCGTCGATTTTTGTGTCGCGAAAAACAAAGTGTCCGCATTTCGGTAATTTCAAAACTGCTCTTAAACCGTAAGGAATTAGAGAGAGTGTTCTACATGAAAAAGTTACGTCTTGTCGATATCTTTCCAACGGCATATCAATTGAACCATTCCGACCAGCGGTTTGTAAAAATTTCATGAA
Source organism: Elymus sibiricus (assembly GCA_039707655.1). Lineage (NCBI taxonomy): Eukaryota > Viridiplantae > Streptophyta > Magnoliopsida > Poales > Poaceae > Elymus > Elymus sibiricus. Next base: position 312,423,631 of record CM077674.1, read on the forward strand.
AAAACGGCCGCTGCCACTCGTCGTCCACCGCACTATATTCAAAATTAATTTGAAACCATAAGGAATCTCAAAAAATTATCTACATATGAAAGTTGCGCCTCGTCCCTAGCTTTCCAACGGCGTATCACATGCATCGTTTCGACAAATGGTTAAAAAACTGGAGCGAAAACAGTACCAAAAAATTGCAAAAAAATTGAAAAACAGAATTCCGCGATTTAGTAAATTTGAAACTGCTCTTAAACCGTAACGAATTAGAGAAAGTAATATAGATGAAAAAGTTGCGCCTTGATGATATCTTTCCAACGGCGTATCATTTTCTTCATTCCGATGAGCGGTTTAGAAGAAATCGCGAAAATACACTCGTTGCCACTTGTCATGCGCCGCACCGTTTTCAAAATTGCTCTTAAACCGTGATGAATCTTGAAAAAATTTCTACATGGCGAAATTGCGCCTAATCCATAGCTTTGCAACGGTATATTAGACGCCTCATTCCGACAAACGATTTTAAAACTGGAGTGAAAACAGTACCGAAAAAGGCGCGTGCAGTTTTTTCGACGAGAAGTTCACTCGTCTCAGTGCTGCAGTGCGCTAGCTTCAGAAAGTGCAGTGCCCTCGCGTTGTGCGTGCAGTTCGGAAGTGTGGGCAGAATAACTATTCTGCCAATATTGTCAGAATAGACGGGCTGTGTGTATATATATATATATATATATATGTATATGTATATACACGTATTTTTTAGGGGGATATATACGTATATTACAATGACTTGTATACTAAGGGTCCCCAATTTTTAGTTTGCCCCGGGCCCCCGAAATCTCAGGACCGGTCCTGCGTGGCAGCCTCGCTCCAAATCAACGCTCCAAGAACTACTGCTCTATGTAGGCAGAGGACAGAGCCCCCGTAAAAAGAAAGAGGGACAGAGCAAGGTTTTTTTTTTGAGAAAGAGAGACCAGAGGAGATAGGACCGACCACTCACGACCGAGGCGGGTGATTAGGATTGGATGGGCCGCCCGCGCCATGTCGTCCAGACAGTTGGAATCTTGCTGCCTGGATCTCTCGAAATCACTAATTGAGGAATACTCCTTCCAAAGATCACTCCCACCTTCTTAGGTTGCGACAAGTGGTGCACTGCATGCGCGCCACTTATCGCAACTTGTGAGTTTTCCTTTTTTTCGTACATTCGTTTATTCAAAACATTTTATCTCTTAAACCGTGCGTCCAAATCTCAAACCGTTTTCACCATTGGATTCCTCGCGTCGAGATCTTCAAAATTAGATCCCACTAGTCGTCAACCCGTGCTACTGCACGGGGTAGCAATTTTTAATATTTCAAGGGCTACTGTTCACTGAGTTTTTGTAAGTATTGTTTTGTCTAAGGTCTTGTAGCAAATAGAAATAAAAAATATTTATATAAAATATTATAAGCTTTGTTCCGCAACAAAAATTGGTGATACCATACATATAATTATATATATTTAATGGTTCTTAATTTTACCAATTACTAAATAAATATGAGGATGTGTTTTCTTGTTAACATTATTATACATATATTATCTATGATTTTTCTATCTACCGGTTACTATTTGCACGGTTACTCCATGGTTTGACATGCATATGTGTGGTTAACATATTCCACCAAAACATGTTGCAACAACCGTTCTGCAAGGTATGTTTATGCCGGTCACTATCGACCCCCCCCCCCCAACACATCGGTATCTAACTCATTGATGCCCATACCAACCAAGTGGTTATCAGTTCAACATATCGGTGAGCTCCCCGCCTTGATAAGGGTCGCGACTCAGTTCAAGCTTTATCCTTGTACTTTTAAAATGTTTGTAAGATCGTTGAACTTGTTGAGATTTTTTTTTCTAAATTCGTGAAAGTTTTTTTTTCTTTTCAATAATTCCCTATATTTCTAGTTTTCTGGTCGAATCTTTCTTTTACTTGGACTGTAATATTAAAGTAGCCATCCTTATATATTTAAATTCAACACTGAAATTATTGGATGCATACCAATAAGATTTTTAAAAGTTACTTTTTACATATTTTAAAATGAACTGATCCTCCTTACATCCCAAATGAGCCACTGAGGAAAGTGGTGATGCTATTATTCTCCTATTCTTTAGGCGATGAGAGCTAGCTAGCCTGTGTCCTAGCCAATGGTATATAGCTTTATCCGCCCGACGCCTATGTGCATCTCTCCTTTTGGATACAATTAAAAAAATAAGTGATCTTGCATCATTATAATCTTGTGTTCCTTAAATACAAAACTTAAACGGCATGCCCAAACTTCAAAAAAAATATGTGCCTTTCTTATGCGCTTGCACAATTTAGCAATTTTGGTTTTTTAAATATAACCTATGATTTTTTTATTAATATATTTGTGACATAGTTTTTGATTTAACATTATTTAGTTTCCATATTCAGAAAACTATTTGTTGTCTCAAACGAATTTGGGAGTATACATGTATCGGTGATTTTTGGAAGGGATTTGTTTAGTCCATGAGTATATCCCATGTGTTTGTGTGCGTGGAGATTTCTTGGTGAGGAAAAATAATTCACGTACCTAGATGTCGGCACCACACATTAAAATACTGTATGTATATTTTTAGCAAAGCGGACAACATTGGTCTGTGACATTTAGCCGTGATATATTCTTTTTTATCGCTCCATGCATGCAGCTAGTACAGTTCAGGAAAAGAAAACTTCAGTGATTTAGGTGATTTTTTTAGTTTGAATGTTCCTTCTCTTTTTACAACCTGGACGTTTCTTTTCTGTCGTAAAAAAAAAACTGGGCGTTTCTTCTATTGTAACATGTATGGAATCTTGGGCCTTGTACGTGAGGTGGTAGAGTTTCCTAATCTTGTTATTCGAACGTTGTAACATGTATGGACTCTTGGGCCTTCTACGTGAGGTGGTATAATTTTTTCATCTTGTTTAATCCTGGACGCATAATTAAGATCTAATGGTCATTTTTAAGTAGTTTTTGACGATTAACATGGAGGCTCGTATGGTGCTTGCAATTAGTAAATATAAGATCTTGATAGGTTTTGACGAACTTTTCTTTTCACAAAAAAACCGGACGAAAAAAATCGAACTAGAAGCACGTCTTTTTAGGGGCACGACCGTGTCTCTCGCGAAAGCAAAACCGTGCCTCTCGCGGAAGCAAAACCGTGCCTCTCGCGGAAGGAAAAAAAACAGAAAATGAGTTTTTTTTCCGTTTCCGATAGGCACGGCCGTGCCTATCACGAAAGCACAACCGTGCCTCTCACGGAAGCAAAACCGTGCCTCTCACGGAAGGAAAAAAAATACAGAAAACGCGTTTTTTTCCGTTTCTGAGAGGCACGGCCGTGCCTCTCGCGAAAGCACAACCGTGTCTCTTGCGGAAGCAAAACCGTGCCTCTCGCGGAAGGAAAAAATACAGAAAACACGTTTTTTTTCCGTTTCCGAGAGGCACGGCCGTGCCTCTCGCGGAAGAAAAAAAACAGAAAACGCATTTTTTTCGTTTCCGAGTGGCACGGCCCTGCCTCTCGCGAAAGCAAAACCGTGCCTCTGGCAGAAGGAAAAAAAAACAGAAAACACGTTTTTTTCGTTTTCGAGAGGCATGGCCGTACCTCTCGCGAAAGCAAAACTACTATGTAAGCAGGGCGGCACCACTACTCTCGTTAAACAAGTTTTCTATGAATTGTGTTGTACTGTTTGTTTGGAATGATAACTTCAGCCTAATAATCTCCAGATTCATATATCTAATTTTGAAACATCTCAAACATTTTGCGTGTATATATTTTGCTAGCTAGCATGTCTCTCAAGTGGGTTATTACCTTTTAAGACAACACCACTCTGCAGAAAAAGTAAGCAAAGTTATAAAGAATCAGATTGGTGTAAAACCTCAAATAATAAAAACATATATAAGCAATGAATAAAATCTTACGTGGATTGTTCTTTTCTCTTCATAACTTTCTTCGGACGCTCGATCAAATTGCGTTTTCTGGCATTGTTTGACGAAGTTGTGTATTGGAGAAAGAGCGGGTATATAAGTTTTCAGTAAATGGTTTGCACAAAAAATTCCAGCAAAATAGGGTTTTGCCCACTTACGTCTAACATCAAAGCATTGTATAAGGAAGGTGTTCTTTTCTAACTTGTATTTTTTTAATAACCATTTTCCAACCTAACTCAAAATCATCCACAGTGAGCATATGATTTACCAATTTGTGGAAGTCAGCACAGAAGTCATTTTTTAGCGAGTAATACGAACCAAGAGATTCTTTAGCTTTTCAAAGAACATGCCACTTGCACCACCTATGTGTTGTACTTGGCATTACCAATCCAATAGCAATCTCCATGGCTAAACATTGATCTACATAATGAAGTGATGAAGTATTACGTGTGTAAAAAGATCGTAAAATGTATACAAGGATAGAATTGTTAGAAAACTGAAATCAACCTGTCAGTATGGTGACAGGATGCTTGCCACCCATGAGTGCTAGGAACTCAGAGAAAACCCATTGGAAATTCTCTGCTCCTTCATGTCGCATAAAAACACCTCCAAGTATGATACTTTGAAAATTGTTGTTGACACCAACAAACAGACCGAAAGGCATGTCATATATATTTATTCGATAGGTTGTATCAAAAGTAATAAAATCTCCGAAGTATTTATATTATGATCGACTACGACCATTTGTCCAGAGTAAAGTATCAATTCTACTTTGTGAGTCAACCTGAACCCGGTAGGCAAAATCAGGATCTTTAGAACATATATCATAGAAAACATTAAATGTTTTTTCACTTCATCATTACCAAGCTCTTTGTTGATATGACCACTTAAAGTTTTTAAACTGCACTTACTAAAAGGAATGTTTTCCATCCTGCCAAGGAAAGTACCAAGAAACATGTAGACCTTCGATATGTGAACATTGTTTGCTTTCATATTAGTTGTTAGTTGTTGAAGGTATATATCAATATGACGATGGGATTTCCAATGCATCTTTTCAGAATCATTTGTTGATAGTGGATGGTTATCATCAGACCAAAATTCATGGATGTACCATAGATTGTCATTGCGAAGGGTCAATCGAATTATAGAATGGCATTCAGTTCTCATGGATTTGCTATTTTTCCGACGAGGCATGATCCGTCTCCTATGTATCTATATTTTTTGATTGTTACATGCTATTATAGTATCAATCGTGGATGTTTTATATGCAATAATATGCTATTTTATATCATTTTTTGGGACTAACCTATTAACCTAGTGCCCAGTGCCAGTTGATGTTTTCTGCTTGTTTTTGGTTTTTCAGGAAATCAGTACGAAACGAAATCCAAATGCCATGAAACTTTTTGACGTTTTTTTCTGGACAAAAGAGACCCTGGAAGCTTCGGGAGGAGGCTAGAAGCCTCACGAGGAGATGACAAGGCAACAGGGTGCGACCCCGGAGGGGGGGGGGGCGCCCTGATGCCTTGTGGGCCCCTCGTGGCTCCGTTTGACCTAATTCCACTTCTATAAATTCTCAAATATTGGGAAACCAACAGAGAGCCACCTCGAATAACTTTTCCGCCGCTGGAAGCCTTTGTTCTTCCACGATCCCATCTGGAGGCCTTTTCCGGTACTCTGCCGGAGGGGGAATCGATCACGGAGGGCTTCTACATCAACCTTGCTGCCCTTCCGATGATGTGTGAGTAGTTTACCACAGACCTACGGGTCCATAGCTAGTATCTAGATGGCTTCTTCTCTCTCTTTGATCTTCAATACAATGTTCTCCTCGATCTCCTAGGAGTTCTATTCGATGTAATCTTCTTTTGCGGTGTGTTTGTTGGGATCCGATGAATTGTGGGTTTATGATCAGATTATTCATGAGAAATATTTGAGTCTTTTCTGAACTTATTTATGCATGATTGTTATAGCTTTGTATTTCTCTCCGATCTATCCGCTTGGTTTGGCCAACTAGATTGATTTATCTTGCAATGGGAGAGGTGCTTTGTGATGGGTTCAATCTTGCGGTTATCCCAGTGACAGAAAGTGACAAGGCACGTCTTTGTATTTTTGCCATTAAGGATAAAAAGATGGGGTTTAATCATATTGCTTGAGTTTACTTTGTCTACATCATGTCATCTTGCTTAAGGCATTACTCTGTTTTCATTAACTTAATACCCTAGATGCATGCTGGATAGCGGTCGATGGGTGGAGTAATAGTAGTAGATGCAGGCAGGAGTCGGTCTACTTGTCTCAGACGTGATGCCTATATACATGATCATTGCCTTGAATATCGTCGTAACTATGCGCTTTTCTATCAATTGCCCTACAGTAATTTGTTTACCCACCGTATGCTATGCGTTCGAGAGCGAAGCCTCTAGTGAAAACTATGGCCCCTGGGTCTACTTTTATCATATATTAAAATCCAAAAATACCTTGCTACAATTTTATTTTCTTTCTTTTGTTTCGCTATTTACTTTTCTATCTATCACTATCAGAATTAATCCTTGCAAGTAACCGCCAAGGGGATTGACAACCCTCTTGTTTGCGTTGGGTGCAAGTATTTGCTTTTGTGTGTGTAGGTGCTGTTAACGAGGTTCTGTATGGTTCTCCTACTGGATTGATAACCTTGGTTCTTAATTGAGGGAAATACTTAAATCTACTGTACTGCATCATCATCTCCTCTTCGGGGAAATCCCAACGCAGTTCACAAGTAGCAAGGCATACCCTGCAAAGAGATAATTTTAAGCATAGAACGTAACAAAAGACATGGCAAATATATAAGTAATGACTTTAGACATACTCCACATAGGCAGATGAATTCTTGCATTGCATGAATTTCTTAGAATTCTTCCAACTCTTTCCATAACGGATGTCGAATCCCATCTCCCAACTATATAAATTGTAGAAATCATATCCCTCAGTGATAGTATTGAAATATGTTCCACTAGATGGGCACTTAATAGTTTCTATTGTCCCTGTTGAATATGCGTATAATGTTTTTTGTAGAGCACAAAACCGAGAATTGTTTGTTGTGTGAACATGTGGAACAGATTTGTCATGTGACCTGGTGAAGAATTTTAAAAATAGCAATATAGAGGCCAAGATATGTAAACTCAAGACAGTAAATTTGTAGGAAGGTAGAGGATTTACATATAAATTGTCTGTTCATGTTGGCTCGAATCGGCATCATTTTGTTCATTTACTGGCACAGAAGATGACAGGTGCTGATTTGGAATCATCTGAAGCATGTGTATGCACTGATTGAGGTGATTGTGGTGAAGGCATAGAGTGAAACCGAGGAATATCAGGGGAAAGTGGAACATTGGACAGAACATCAAGTTAATCAAATGAGATGTTTTTTTTGAGGAACTACTGCAGGACTTGATCCCATAGCCTTTTCTTTTATTCATAAACATAGACAATATTTACAGATATACATGGCCAGCAAGGAAAGAAAAAGAAGTACAAGAATTACCTTAAGGAGGTAAGTAGGAAATCCATCTAAACAGTTCATCTCTATATCTAGCTTTAACCCTATAGGCAATGAGCGAAATGTCATGGATAAAAGAACACCTCCACCTATTAAAACTAGGTCTTTCATTTCTGAAAATTTTACCATTTCGCACAGTCCAAATATTCCAGCATGCCAAGAATACCACCTCAGTGAAGAAAGGTTTGCCAAAATCCCTCCTAGCTGCCAGTACAACCTCTCTCTGATCTTCACCCTGTGGCCAGTTAATCTGTAGGTAATTCTAGACCCTACAGCAGAATCTGCAATTGAAGAAGAGGTGGTCTCTATCTTTCCTTCCATTCATTGGGCATAACACACATGAAGAAGAATCAGAAACATTATATTCCAGTGCCTTCTTATAAGCATATCTTGTGTGTTAAGTCTGTCCATCACCAGCATCCATGCAAAAAATTTGATTTTCATAGTGCAAGAAGAAGCCCATATCCAATTGAGAAAAGGATTTGATATGATATCCTTATGGACATATGTATAGTAGCTCTTGGTAGTATATTGCTTACCATTCTGCCTTAAAACCCAGTTGTCATACTCATTCTGCTTTAACAGCAAGGAATCAACAAGATGTTTCAAGTTTAACATTTCCTGATGAGCCTGCTGAGATAGTGGCAGGTGAAACATAGATTCCCACTGCTGGCGGTCAATAAAATCCTTAACAGAGGCCATTGTGTCAATGGCATAGGAGAACAGCTCCCAAATCTATGTTGTGGAGGGACAATGGAATTATCTATCTGCCAACTGTCAGCCCAGAACATTACAGTATCTCCCTGATTGACCTGGACACATGTAATTTCTCTAAATTTATCCATCAACTTACAAACATCCCTCCACTAGAAAGAACCACACAGAGTAGTGGCCTGTGGCACTCTTTCATGGTAATATGTGTTCCATATGAGATTAACCCAAGGCACATTCAGTCTGTCAAAGAATTTATGCAGGTGTTTCATGCATAAGGCATCATTCTGAATTCCCAGATTCATAATTCCAAGACCACCTCTATTCTTGGGCCTACACACCAGCCCCCAAGCAGCCAAAGATGGAGCCTGATCATTCCCATTCCTTCTCCATAGACATTGTCTCTGTATCCTTTGCAGCTGTTTTAAAATACTAGGTGGAATTTCCAAACAGCGGAGGAAAAATATTGGCAGTGAAGATAGGGCAGAATTAAGATATTGCAGTCTTCCTCCTTGAGGCAGGAAATAGGAGCTTGTAGATAGTTTTCTTTGCATGTTGACAACCAATTGCATTAGGTCCATAATCCTAGGCCTAGTAATACCCACTGGTACCCCTAAATATGTGAAGGGCAAAGACCCAACAATGCATCCAAATACAGCAGCAAGTCTTGCAATTTCTTCATCATTAACATAGATAGGTAGCATTGAAGACTTATGATAGTTTATATGGAGTGCAGTGGACTGTGAAAACTGCAACAGCATCCTCTTCAGTGCCAACAACTGCTCTTCCTCTGCAGGCAATATGATCAAAGTATCATCTGCATATTGGATAATGGGGTAGTCTGGGTCATGATTTGGAATTGGCAATTTTAAGATTCCTTTCTGTAACAAATCATTGACAGTAGACTGCAAGATGTCAGCAGCTAAAACAAATAATAAAGGGGACAAAGGATCTCCCTGTCTCGCCCCCTTTTTTCAAGCAAAGTGCTTTCCAGGTACTCCATTCAGCAGCAGAGAGGAGGTACCAGTAGAGAGAAACTGCTTAACCCACATTATCCATCTGTCAGGAAAGCCCTTGTGCTTTAGAATTTGTAATATTGCCTCATGTTCTAAAGAGTCAAAAGCTTCTAAAGTCCAATTTGAGAATTAGGATTTTCCTCTTGGACTGATGACATTGGTGCAAGTACTCCAAGGTCCATGCAACACAGTCTTGTATTGTTCTTGATTTAATAAAGCCATACTGATTTTTGTGCACACACCTTAAAATTTCCAGTTGAAATCTATCTGCGGCCATCTTGGAAATAAATTTGAGCCCCATACTAGCCAAAGATATTGGCCTAAAGTCATTTGCAGTTTCAGGCACAGACTTTTATGCACCAAAGTAATGTAGGACCAATTAATATTCTCAAGCCTGGCATTACCTTCATAGAAAGCATGTGCCAAAGCATAGAACTCATTACAAATTATAGGCCAACATTTTTTTTAAACAGACCATTGAACCCATCTAGGCCTGGTGCTTTGCCAATAGGCATTTTCGTTACTGTTTGGTCCATCTCCTCTTTATCAAATGGTTTTACCAGTACATCCAGACCTTCAACTGGCCTGATCAAGGAACCAAGGTCCAAGGTCATGTTAATACCTCTTGCCAGACCCATTCTGTTCTTGAAAGTGGACCAAAAAACTCCTACAATCTATAGATGATCAAAAGTAACAGTCCCATCATCAAGTTTTAAAGATGCCCCTGAATTCCTCCTATACCTTTCAGTAGCCATTGCATGGAAGAATTTAGTATTTTCCTCCCACACTTCGATAGATCTGATAGTGCATCTCTTCCTCCAATACAAGTACTGTAGTTGTAAGAGCTTTTCCAAGTGTAATTTTATTAATTTTCCTGAAATTAAACTCAGGCCTAAAAAGGGCCCTAAGCTCTTCCAACTCATCCAGTAAGAAAATGACCTTGGTGCATTTTTCAATTAACTATTCCATTTTGGATAACCCTAGCTGCCATTTTTTCAAATCCTGCCTCAAGGTCTTTAATTTATGTGCAATAATGGCAGTGATATGTGTCTTCTGAGAAGGTTTCTGCCAAGATCTGGTCACACATTCCATAAACCCTTCCAATTCCACCCTATAATTTTCAAATCTGAATAAATTGCATTTTGGGATGGTGGTATTGATGACCACCACACATGGCACATGATCAGAAGCAGTTCTGGCCCAAAGGAAGAACTTGGGTGGCAGGATATATGGTGGTCCAACTTGGAGTGGTGAAAAACCAGTCAAGTTGTTCAAGCAGGGGGGAGTCCTACATGTTTAACCATGTGTATTGCCTTCCTTTGATGGGTAACTCAACCAGGCCAAGATGTCAAATAATATCATTAAAAATGAAAATGTCAATAGAATCACCACCAGGCAAATTCCTATTAGTGGTAGATGTAATGAAATTAAAATTACCCAACAGAAGCCAGTTATCATCAGGAGAGATTTGAAGATTGTACAACCAAGACACAAAATTATCTCTTGCCTCACCCTGACAAGGGCCATATACAGTTACCAATGTCCATGAATCTACATTGTGCTTGGACGTAAAACGTATGATAATACCAAACTGTTGTATATCAATTAAGGCGCCAGAGAACATAGCTGAATTCCACAAAACCACAATCCCTCCAGATGCCCCCATAGAAGGACTAAAAGAAAAATTATCAAATCTTCTTGGGCAGAAAGACCTGATTGTACGATGATCAATGTGCTGCATTTTAGTCTCCTGTAAGCAAATCACTAAACATTGACTTTCATCAATTTTCTGCCTAACCGCACGCTGCCTAGCATCAGAGTTTAGACCGCGCACGTTCCAACATAGAACACGCCAATTTCTATTGTTACTAGGTCTACTATCCATAGCAACAAGCAAAGTAAGTATCAAATGAGATGTTGGTAGAATTAAGACTGTTGTGCCATCTGAAATAATGTTAACAGAGGTAGTAAATAATAGAAAGAACCGTCATAGAAGCAGAGTACGAAAGGAGGAAAGATATGACACAAATCACACGAAAGTATGTACTCTTCGAATTCTTGTGACAATCTGTTGTAGTCAGCAGTATCGCTAGGATCAGGTTCCCCCTCGTGTTGATCATCTATCGGTTGTGAGCTGATATGAGTATAATTTACACTCTCTTACCATCTGAAACAAGTACGCAAAAATAAGTGAGAAAGAAAGTTAAAATTTTAGAACTATCCAATTTGGTGATCAACATATGTAAAGATGATTGAAATAGAAGTGTGTACCGAGAAAAACGCTGAGACAATGTATTGTATTCGTTAATGACTGAAAGAGGTATATCAGACGAACTTGAACTGGCACGCATACTCATATTAGAGAGCAAAAATAGTTGGTCTAAACCAGAATTTGTATCGCAATCAGCACTCAGTCTAGAATGCATAAGATTTTGAAATTTGTAGTACATGATGACATTAAGAACAAGTTAACCAACATGTATGAAACTTAAATGCAATAAGTTTCAGATAAGTAACTTGAGAATGAAGTAATAAACTATTAATTTGGAAGAAAGAGATTTCAGAATCATCTAGTATGTTGATGGCTGCATTCAGAAGAAACTAAAATATCCATTGGCACGGAATCGATCGAAGGTACAGATTCAGATTCCTGGATTTGTAGATCTGTAAAAGAAGTTCGTTGTGCAAGACAATCATGTTCGCCAGTTGCCAATCTAGAATCGTGTGATGACTGAACCTTACTAACATCGAAATCCTCCGCACATACATGAGATGGTAAACAAGATTTTGCATCAGATGATCTGAGGACCAGAAATGTGCATGGATAAAATGGTAGATAGAGAGATATGAGCAGCTAATGTGAGTAAGTAAGAATAGTAGCAGAATAGAAGGAGTAAGGGCATCTCCAACGGCAACCCGCAAATTTCCTCGCGAATCCATCCGCGGACAAGGTGGGACCAGTCCGTAGACACGGATGTGGGAGGGCGCCATCCAATGCTAGCCGCATACATTTCAAGCACTCTTTCAACAAACCAGATGAAATTCGTGCAAACACGGATGGATGTCATACAAACATGATGGATTTCATATAAACACGACGGATTTTCATTAGATTTCGAACATTTAGAACAAAAAAAAGTCCCGACCTTAAACCTATCCTACACGGCGGCGCCCGGCATCCGATCCCGTGTCGTCCTCCCTCTGCCGTCTTCATGACCACCGGCGATAAGACCCGTGAGGTGAAGGTGCGGTCTCCGGTGAGGAAGAGTAGAACACGGGAGACGGACCGGCCCATATGGGACACCAGGCCCTGCCGCCTCGTGTGCCCTACTCATCCTCGGAGGTGTCCGCGCCTTGTCCGTCGCCGGTGGATGTGAGGTCCACGATGGAAATGGTGGCGCCCGCACCGTCGTTGTCCCACCGGGCCGCCAGATTATTCGTCGGCGGCGCGTAGGAGGCGCAGCTAGCGTTGTTCTCCTCCGTGATCGCCTGGAGCTGCGCATGGGCGGCGGCTGCTTCCTGGCGAGCTGCGGCTTGAGCGCGGAGGGTATCATAGATGACACGCAGCTCCGCGACGAAGCTGGGGTTCACTATGGCCATGGCCGCCACGACCTCCTCGCTCACGCGCTCGCCGTAGATCTGGCCCATCGCCAGCCGGTGCTGCTTCAGGAGGAACAGGTTCCTCCAGGAGGACGACCCCACCACTGTTCCTCATGCGCCTGCTGATACGTCCAATTTGCGTCATGATTTCCTACTGTTATTCATTATGTTTTTCTATCATTATTTCACTTTAAGGTACAATTCTTATGATTTTTCTCTCTTAATTTGCAAGATTTACATGAAGAGGGAGAATGCCGGCAGCTGAAATTCTGGACCTGAAATAGCCACATCAGAGATACCTATTCTACAGAGCTCCAATTGACCTAAAATTTCACGGAGATTTTTTATTGAATATATAAAAAATACTGGAGTAAAGAAATACCAGAGGGGACCCACCAGTTGCCCACACGGCAACAGGGCGCGGCCCCCCTGGGCGCGCCCTGATACCTAGTGGGGCCCACAGCTATCGTCTGGCCCCCTCCTGTTGGAAATATGCCCTAGAGGCAATAATAAATTGGTTATTATTATATTTCCTTGTTCATGATAATCTTTTATTATCCATGCTATAATTGTATTGATTGGAAACTCAAATACATGTGTGGGTACATAGACAACACTGTGTCCCTAGTAAGCCTCTAGTTAACTAGCTCGTTGATCAAAAGATGGTGAAGGTTTCCTAGCCATGGACATGAGATGTCATTTGATAACGGGATCACATCATTAGGAGAATGATGTGATGGACAAGACCCAAACTATAAACGTAGCCTATGATCGTGTCAGTTTATTGCTATTGTTTTCTGCATGTCAAGTATCTGTTCCTATGACCATGAGATCATGCAACTCACTGACACCGGAGGAATACCTTGTGTGTATCAAACGTCGCAACGTTACTGGGTGACTATAAAGATGCTCTATAGGTATCTCCGAGGGTGTCTGTTGGGTTGGCATGAATCAAGACTGGGATTTGTTACTCCGTGTGACGGAGAGGTATCTCAGGGCCCACTCAATAATACAACATCACAATGAGCCTTAAAAGCAATGTGACTAAAGTGTTAGCCACGAGATCTTGTATTACGGACCGAGTAAAGAGACTTGCCGATAACGAGATTGAACTAGGTATAGAGATACCGACGATCGAATCTCGGGCAAGTAACATACCGAAGAACAAAGGGAACAGCATACGGGATTAACTGAATCCTTGACATAGAGGTTCGACCGATATAGATCTTCGTAGAATATGTAGGAACCAATATGGGCATCTAGGTCCCGCTATTGGTTATTGACCGTAGAGGTGTCTCGGTCATGTCTACATAGTTCTCGAACCCGCAGGGTCTACACACTTAACGTTTGGTGACGATTAGTATAGTTGAGTTATTGTGTTGGTGACCGAAGGTTGTTCGGAGTCCCGGATAAAATCCCGGACATGACAAGGATCTCCGGAAGAGTCCAGATTTAAAGATTGATATATGTGATAATAGTGTTTTGATCTCCGGAAGGGTTCCGGAATTCACTGGAAGGGGTTCCGGATGTTTTCCGAAGTGTTCGGGTGCAGCAACACTTTATATGGACCAAAGGGGTAAAGCCCACGAGGTATTGGAAAGTGCAAAAGGAAGTTTTGCTGCTGCCTTAAGCGGTACTACCGCTGGTAAGGCAGTACTACCGCGTAAGCGGTACTACCGCTTGTGTGAAGCGGTACTACCGCTCAAGCGGTACTACCGCTCATGAGCGGTACTACCGCTTGTACGCGGTACTGCTGGAATCCGAGTGGGACTCTTTCCGTGCGGGCAAAACCGACCTTGTGGAGGCTTTCTCTCCAAGTTTAGACCCCAAGGCTCAACATATAAATAGAGGGGCAGGGCTAGCACACGGGATACATCAAGATTTCCCAAGCCATGTGTCGGCAACCCTAACCCTCTAGTTCCTCCCATCACAATCTCCGTAGTGCTTGGCGAAGCCCTGCAGAGATTGTTCCTCACCACCATCACCACGCCGTCGTGCTACCGGAACTCATCCACTACTTCACCATCGCTCGCTGGATCGAGGAGGTGAAGGCGTCATCAAGCCGTACGTGTGTTGAACGCGGAGGTGCCGTCCGTTCGGCGCTAGATCGTGTTTGGATCGAGGGACGACTTGCGATTTGGATCGCAAAGACGTTCGACTACATCAACCGCGTTTCTTAACGCTTCCGCTTAGCGATCTACAAGGGTATGCAGATTCACTCTCCCTCTCGTAGATGCTCATCACCATGGATAGATCTTGCGTGCGCGTAGGAAAATATTTGTTTCCCATGCGACGTTCCCCACCAGTGGCATCTGAGCTAGGTCTATGTGTAGATGAGATCTCGAGTAGAACACAAAGGAGTTTGTGGGCGTTGATATTCAGATTGCTTCCGCCCTTGGTATTTTCTTGTTTCGGCGGTATTGTGGGATGAAGCGGGTCGGACCAACATTACTCGTACGCTTACGAGAGAGCGGTTCCATCAACTGACATGTAACTTCGTTGCATAAAGATGGCTGGCGGGTGTCTGTCTCTCCTACTTTAGTCGGATCGGATTTTACAAAGGCGGTCCTTGAGAAGGTTGAAAAGCATTTTTTGTATCACCGTTGTGGTTTTTGCGTAGGTAAGAATTGTTCTTGCTAGATACCCGTAGCAGCCACGTAAAACTTGCAACAACAATTAGAGGACTTCTAACTTGTTTTTGCAGGGTATGTTGTGATGTGATATGGCCAATTACATGATGAGATATATGTGATGTATGAGATGATCATGTGTTGTATAGAATATCACGACTTGCATGTCGATGAGTACGGCAACTGGCAGGAGCCATAGAGTTGTCTTCAATTATTTTCGCCGTTTTGCTTTACTTTATCGCTATGAGTTAGTAATAGTCGTGGAAGCAACAGTCGGCGCGACAACCTCATGGCGACACTTTGATGGAGATCAAGATGATGGAGATCATGGTGTCATGCCGGTGACGATGGAGATCATGCCGGTGCTTTGGAGATGGAGATCAAAAGCACAAGTTCATGGCCATATCATGTCACTTATGATTTGCATGTGATGTTAATCTTTTTATGCATCTTATTTTGCTTAGGACGACGGTAGCATTATAAGGTGATCCCTCACTTAAATTTCAAGATAAAATTGTGTTCTCCCCGAGTGTGCACCGTTGCGAAAGTTCGTCGTTTCGAGACACCACGTGATGATCGGGTGTGATAGACTCTACGTTCGCATACAACGGGTGCAAGCCAGTGTTGCACGTGCGGAACACTCGGGTTAAACTTGACGAGCCTAGCATGTACAGACATGGCCTTGGAACACAAGAGACCGAAAGGTCGAACATGAGTCATATAGTAGATATGATCAACATGAAGATGTTCACCATTGAAACCACCTCAACTCACGTGATGATCGGACTTGAGTTGGTGGATTTGGATCATGTGACACTCGAATGACCGGAGGGATATCAATTTGAGTGGGAGTTTTTTAAGTAATATGATTAACTAAACTCATTATCTTGAACAATAGTCTAAGTTGTCTTTGCTATATTTATGTTGTAGATCATGGCTCGCGCAGTAGCACCCCTGAATTTTAATGCGTTCCTAGAGAAAGCTAAGTTGAAAGATGATGGAAGTAACTTTGTGGACTCGGCCCGTAATCTAAGGATTATCCTTACGGCTTCCCAGAAGGCTTATGTCCTTGATGCACCGCTTGGTGATCCACCCGCTCCAGTTGAGTCTCTAGACGTTGTGAACACCTGGCAGGCTCGCTCTGATGATTACTCAATAGTTCAATGTGCAATTTTGTATGGCTTAGAACCGGGACTTCAAAGACGTTTTGAACGTCATGGAGCATATGAGATGTTCCAGGAGTTGAGGTTTATCTTTCAGAAGAATGCCCGGATCGAGAGGTATGAGACCTCCGATAAGTTCTATACTTGCAAGATGGAGGAGAACGGGTCTGTTAGTGATCACATACTCAGAATGTCTGGGTACTCCACCCGTCTGGCTGAATTAGGGATGCCCCTTCCGCCAAAGGCTATCACTGACAGAGTTCTTCAATCATTGCCACCGAGCTACAAGAGCTTCGTGTTGAACTATAACATGCACGGGATGAACAAGTCAGTCGCCGAGCTGTTTGCGATGCTGAAAGTCGCTGAGTCTGAAATTCAGAAGGAGCATCAAGTGTTGATGGTCAATAAAACCACAAGTTTCAAGAAAAATGCCAAGGGTAAGAAGGGTAACTCCAAGAAGAGTGGCAAAGCAGTTGCTCCTCCCGTGAAGAAACCCAAGGCTGGACCCAAACCAAAAACTGTGTGCTTTCATTGCAAGGGAACTGGACACTGGAAGCGGAACTGCCCCAAGTATTTGGCTGACAAGAAGGCGGCCAACAGCAAACAAGGTATATATGATATACATGTTATTGATGTGTACCTTACCAACTCTCGTTGTAGTGCCTGGGTATTTGATACCGGTGCGGTTTCTCACATTTGCAACTC
Organism: Elymus sibiricus; assembly: GCA_039707655.1. Lineage (NCBI taxonomy): Eukaryota > Viridiplantae > Streptophyta > Magnoliopsida > Poales > Poaceae > Elymus > Elymus sibiricus. Next base: position 312,440,921 of record CM077674.1, read on the forward strand.
TAAACAGGAACTGCGGAATAGACGGAGGCTGGCAAAGGATGAAGTGACGATGCGCGTGGGAAATGGTTCCAAGGTTGATGTGATCGCCGTCGGCACGCTCGCTCTTCAATTACCATCGGGATTAGTGATGAACCTGAATAATTGTTATTTAGTGCCTGCGTTAAGCATGAACATTATATCTGGATCTTGTTTATTGCGAGACGGTTACTCATTTAAATCAGAGAATAATAGTTGTTCTATTTATATGAGTAATATCTTTTATGGTCATGCACCCGAAGTGAGGGGTTTATTCTTATTGAATCTCGATAGTAATGATACACATATTCATAACATTGATGCCAAAAGTTGTAGAATTGATAATGATAATACCACTTTCTTGTGGCACTGCCGTTTAGGTCATATTGGCGTAAAACGCATGAGGAAGCTCCATGCTGATGGACGTTTGGAGTCACTTGATTTTGAATCACTTAACACATGCGAGCCATGCCTCATGGGCAAGATGACTAAAACGCCGTTCTCTGGAACAATGGAACGGGCAAGTGACTTGTTGGAAATCATACATACTGATGTGTGTGGTCCGATGAGTATTGAGGCGGGCGGTGGTTATCGTTACTTTCTCACCTTCACTGATGACTTAAGTAGATATGGGTATATTTACTTAATGAAACACAAGTCTGAAACGTTTGAAAAGTTCAAACAATTTCAGAGTGAAGTTGAGAATCATCGTAACAAGAAGATTAAATTCCTACGATCTGATCGAGGAGGAGAATATCTGAGTTATGAGTTTGGCAGTCACTTAAGACAATGTGGAATTGTTTCACAACTGACACCGCCTGGAACACCACAGCGTAATGGTGTGTCCGAACGTCGTAATCGAACCTTATTGGATATGGTGCGATCTATGATGTCTCTTGCCGATTTGCCACTGTCGTTTTGGGGTTATGCATTAGAGACAGCTGCATTCACTTTAAATAGGGCACCATCGAAATCCGTTGAGACAACGCCATATGAACTTTGGTTTGGCAAGAAGCCAAAGCTGTCGTTTCTTAAAGTTTGGGGATGTGATGCTTATGTCAAAAAGCTTCAGCCTGAAAAGCTGGAACCCAAAGCGGAGAAATGCTTCTTCATAGGATACCCAAAAGAGACAGTTGGGTATACCTTCTACCTCAGATCCGAAGGCAAAGTGTTTGTCGCTAAAAATGGAACATTTCTTGAGAAAGAGTTTCTCTCGAAAGAATTGAGTGGGAGGAAGATAGAACTTGATGAGGTTGTTGAACCTTTACTTCAACCTGAGAGTAGCGCAGCGCAGAAAGATGTTTCTGTAGAGCCTACATCAGCTGAAGAGGAAGTTGATGATGATCATAAAGCTTCGGATCAAGTTGCTATCGAACCTCGTAGGTCGACAAGGACGCGTACTGCTCCTGAGTGGTACGGCAACCCTGTCTTAGAGGTCATGTTGTTGGACAACGATGAACCTATGAGCTATGGAGAAGCGATGATGGGCCCGGATTCCGAGAAGTGGTTAGAGGCCATGAAATCCGAGATGGGATCCATGTATGAAAACAAAGTGTGGACTTTGGAAGTATTACCTGAAGGGCGTAAGGCCATTCAGAACAAATGGATCTTTAAGAGGAAGACGGACGCGGACGGTAATGTCACCGTCTATAAAGCTCGACTTGTGGCAAAGGGTTTTTCACAAGTTCAAGGAGTTGACTACGATGAGACCTTCTCACCCGTAGCGATGCTTAAGTCCGTCAGAATCATGTTAGCAATAGCTGCCTTTTTCGATTATGAAATTTGGCAGATGGATGTCAAAACAGCGTTCCTTAACGGTTTCCTTAAGGAAGAGTTGTATATGATGCAACCAGAAGGTTTTGTCGATCCAGAGAATGCTGACAAAGTTTGCAAACTCCAGCGATCCATTTATGGACTGGTGCAAGCATCTCGGAGTTGGAATCTTCGCTTTGATGAGGTGATCAAAGCGTTCGAGTTTATACAAGTTTACGGAGAAGCTTGTATTTACAAGAAAGTGAGTGGGAGCTCTATAGAGTTTCTAATATTATATGTGGATGACATATTACTGATTGGAAACAATATAGAAATGTTGGAAAGCGTGAAGGAATATTTGAACAAGAGTTTTTCAATGAAGGACCTAGGAGAAGCTGCTTTCATATTAGGCATCAAGATCTACAGAGATAGATCAAGACGTTTAATAGGACTTTCACAAAGCACATACCTTGATAAGATTTTGAAGAAGTTCAAAATAGATCAGTCCAAGAAGGGGTTCTTGCCTGTTTTGCAAGGTGTGAAGTTGAGTAAGACACAATGCCCAGTGACTGCAGAAGATAGAGAAAAGATGAGTGTCATCCCCTATGCTTCAGTCATAGGCTCTATCATGTATGCAATGCTGTGCACAAGACCCGATGTCAGGCTTGCCATAAGTATGGTCGGAAGGTTTCAAAGTGATCCAGGAATGGAACATTGGACGACGGTCAAGAATATCCTGAAGTACCTGAAAAGGACTAAGGACATGTTTCTCGTTTATGGAGGTGATCAAGAGCTCGTCGTAAAAGGTTACGTCGATGCAAGCTTTGACACTGATCCGGATGACTCTAAGTCGCAAACCGGATAAGTATTTATTCTTAATGGGGGTGCGGTTAGCTGGTGCAGTTCCAAGCAAAGCGTGGTAGCTGATTCTACATGCGAAGCGGAGTACATCGCTGCCTCGGAGGCGGCGAAGGAAGGTGTCTGGATGAAGGAGTTCATGACAAATCTTGGAGTAGTGCCTAGTGCGCTTAACCCAATGACTCTGTTTTGTGATAATACTGGTGCCATTGCTCTAGCCAAGGAACCAAGATTTCACAAGAGGACCAGACACATAAAGCGACGTTTCAATTCCATCCGCGATTACATCAAGGAGGACGACATAAATATTTGCAAAGTACACACGGATCTGAATGTTACAGATCCGATGACTAAACCTCTTCCAAGGGCTAAACATGAACAACACCAGAACTGCATGGGTGTTCGATTCATTACAATGTAAATCACATAGTGATGTGAACTAGATTATTGACTCTAGTGCAAGTGGGAGACTGTTGGAAATATGCCCTAGAGGCAATAATAAATTGGTTATTATTATATTTCCTTGTTCATGATAATCGTTTATTATCCATGCTATAATTGTATTGATTGGAAACTCAAATACATGTGTGGGTACATAGACAACACTGTGTCCCTAGTAAGCCTCTAGTTAACTAGCTCGTTGATCAAAAGATGGTGAAGGTTTCCTAGCCATGGACATGAGATGTCATTTGATAACGGGATCACATCATTAGGAGAATGATGTGATGGACAAGACCCAAACTATAAATGTAGCCTATGATCGTGTCAGTTTATTGCTATTGTTTTCTGCATGTCAAGTATCTGTTCCTATGACCATGAGATCATGCAACTCACTGACACCGGAGGAATACCTTGTGTGTATCAAACGTCGCAACGTTACTGGGTGACTATAAAGATGCTCTACAGGTATCTCCGAGGGTGTCTGTTGGGTTGGCATGAATCAAGACTAGGATTTGTTACTCCGTGTGACGGAGAGGTATCTCAGGGCCCACTCGGTAATACAACATCACAATGAGCCTTGCAAGCAATGTGACTAAAGTGTTAGCCACGAGATCTTGTATTACGGACCGAGTAAAGAGACTTGCCGATAACGAGATTGAACTAGGTATAGAGATACCGACGATCGAATCTCGGGCAAGTAACATACCGAAGAACAAAGGGAACAACATACGGGATTAACTCAATCCTTGACATAGAGGTTCGACCGATATAGATCTTCGTAGAATATGTAGGAACCAATATGGGCATCCAGGTCCCGCTATTGGTTATTGACCGTAGAGGTGTCTCGGTCATGTCTACATAGTTCTCGAACCCGCAGGGTCTACACACTTAACGTTTGGTGACGATTAGTATAGTTGAGTTATTGTGTTGGTGACCGAAGGTTGTTCGGAGTCCCGGATAAAATCCCGGACATGACAAGGATCTCCGGAAGAGTCCGGATGTAAAGATTGATATATGTGATAATAGTGTTTTGATCTCCGGAAGGGTTCCGGAATTCACCGGAAGGGGTTCCGGATGTTTACCGAAGTGTTCGGGTGCAGCAACACTTTATATGGACCAAAGGGGTAAAGCCCACGAGGTATTGGAAAGTGCAAAAGGAAGTTTTGTTGCTGCCTTAAGCGGTACTACCGCTGGTAAGGCAGTACTACCGCGTAAGCGGTACTACCGCTTGTGTGAAGCGGTACTACCGCTCAAGCGGTACTACCGCTTGTACGCGGTAATGCTGGAATCCAAGTGGGACTCTTTCCGTGCGGGCCAAACCGACCTTGTGCGGGCAAAACCGACCTTGTGGAGGCTTTCTCTCCAAGTTTAGACCCCAGGGCTCAACATATAAATAGAGGGGCAGGGCTAGCACACGGGATACATCAAGATTTCCCAAGCCGTGTGCCGGCAACCCTAACCCTCTAGTTCCTCCCGTCACAATCTCCGTAGTGCTTGGCGAAGCCCTGTAGAGATTGTTCCTCACCACCATCACCACGCCGTCGTGCTGCCGGAACTCATCCACTACTTTACCATCGCTCGCTGGATCGAGGAGGTGAAGGCGTCATCAAGCCGTACGTGTGTTGAACGCGGAGGTGCCGTCCGTTCGGCGCTAGATCGTGTTTGGATCGAGGGACAACTTGCGATTTGGATCGCAAATACGTTCGACTACATCAACCTCTTTTCTTAACACTTCCGCTTAGCGATCTACAAGGGTATGTAGATTCACTCTCCCTCTCGTAGATGCTCATCACCATGGATAGATCTTGCGTGTGCGTAGGAAAAATTTTGTTTCCCATGCGACGTTTCCCAACACCTCCTTCTGCTATATGAAGCCATTTGCCCTAGAAAAATCAAGATAAGACTTTCGGGACGAAGCGCCGCCATCTCGAGGCGGAACCTGGGCAGGAGCTATTTTTCTCTCCGGCGGAGCGATTCCGCCGGGGATACTTCCCTCCGGGAGGGGGAAATCGAAGCCATCGACATCACCAACGATCCTCTCATCGTGGGAGGACCAATCATCATCAACATCTTCACCAGCACCATGTCATCTTAAACCCTAGTTCATCTCTTGTATTCAATCTTTGTCTCAAAACCTCAGATTGGTACCTGTGGGTTGCTAGTAGTGTTGGTTACATCTTGTAGTTGATGCTAGTTGGTTTATTTGCTGGAAGATTTTATGTTCAGATCCTTAATGCTATTCAATACCCCTCTAATCTTGAACATGAATATGATTTGTGAGTAGTTACTTTTGTTCTTGAGGACATGGGAGAGTGACAGAAGCTTAAATCCTAGTTTATGCGCTATTCCGTAAGGGGCTGATTTGGATCCATATGTTTCATGCTATGGTTAGAGTTATCTTAATTCTTCTTTCGTAGTTGCGGATGCTTGCGAGAGGGGGTAATCATAAGTGGGAGGCTTGTAAAAGTAAGAACAGCACCCAAGCACCAGTCCACCCACATATCAAATTATCAAAGTAGCGAACGCAAATCAAACAAACATGATGAAAGTGACTAGATGAAATTCCCATGTGTCCTCGATAACGCTTTGCTTATTATACGAGTTCATTCCGGCTTGTCCTTTGCTACAAAAAGGATTGGGCCACCTTGCTGCACTTTTGTTACCGTTACTACTTGTTACTTGTTACGAATTATCTTGCTATCAAAACTATCTGTTACCGCTACTTTCAGTACTTGCAGAGAATACCTTGCTGAAAACCGCTTGTCATTTCCTTCTGCTCCTCGTTGGGTTCGACACTCCTACTTATCGAAAGGACTACGATTGATCCCCTATACTTGTGGGTCATCAAAACTCTTTTCTGGCGCCGTTGCCGGGGAGTGAAGCGCCTTTGGTGAGTGGAATTTGGTAAGGAAACATTTATATTACGTGTTGAAATTTATTGTCACTTGTCACTATGGAAAGTAATCCTTTGAGGGGCTTGTTCGGGGTATCTTCACCTTGACCGGAAGCAATAAGGGTTGCTCCTCAACCTATTGAACCCGCTGAAAATATTTATTATGAAATTCCTTCGGGCATGATAGAGAAACTCCTAGCTAATCCTTATGCAGGAGTTGGAATGGTACATCCTGATATGCACTTGATCTATGTGGATGAAATTTGTGGATTGTTTAAGCTTGCAGGTTTATCCAGAGATGGAGTTAAGAAGAAAGTATTCCCTTTATCATTGGAGGGAAAGGCATTGACATGGTATAGGCTATGTGATGATACTGAAACATGGGACTGGAACCGGCTGAAGCTGGAATTCCACCAGAATTTTATCCTATGCATTTGGTAAATCGTGATCGGAATTATATATATAATTTTTGGCCTCGTGAAGGAGAAAGTATCGCTCAAGCTTGGGGGAGGCTTAAGTATATGCTGCACACATGCCCCAATCATGAGCTCTCAAGAGAAATAATTCTTCAAAATTTTTATGCTCGGCTTTCTCGTAATGATCAATCCATGCTCGATACTTCTTCTGCTAGTTCCTTTATGAAGACTACTATTGAATCCATATGGGATCTTCTTGAAAGAATTAAACGCAATTATGAAGATTGGGAAATCAACAAAGGTAATGAATCAGTTATAAATCTTGAGTTTGATTGTGTGAAATCTTTTATGGAAACTGATGCTTTTCGTAAGTTTAGTATTAAATATGGACTTGACTCTGAGATAGTATCTTCCTTTTGTGAATCCTTTGCTGCTCATGTTGATCTCCCTAAGGGGAAATGGTTTAAATATCATCCACCTATTGAATTGAAAGAAGAACCTATTAGTGTTAAAGAAAAAACAATTGTTTACCATGTTGATCCAGTTGTGCCTACTGCTTATATTGAGAAACCTCCTTTCCCTGTTAGGATTAAGGAACATGCTAAAGCTTCAACTGTGGTTAATAAGAGTAATATTAGAGCACCTAGACCTTCTGAACAAATTAAAGTTGAACCTAGTGTTGCAATGGTTAAAGATCTTTTGGTTGATAATATTGATTGACATGTCATATATTTCTGTGATGAAGCAACTAGAATTACTAAGCCAGACCCTAAAGATAAAAACAAACATGCAGTTGGCATGCCTGTTATTTCTGTCAAAATTGGAGATCATTGCTATCATGGTTTATGTGATATTGGTGCTAGTGTGAGTGCTATTCCGTTTACTCTCTATCAAGAAGTCATGAATGATATTGCACCTGTTGAGATTGAAGATATTGATGTTACTATTAAGCTTGCAAATAGAGATACTATTTCACCGCTTCGGATTGTTAGAGATGTTGAAGTCTTGTGTGGTAAGATCAAATACCCTACTGGTTTGCTTGTTCTTGGATCACCACAAGATGATTTTTGTCCCATTATATTTGGTAGACCCTTCTTGAATACTGTTAATGCTAAGATTGATTGCACTAAATAAATTGTTCGTGTTCATTTTGGTGAGATGTCTCATGAGTTTAATTTCTCTAAGTTTCGTAGACAACCTCATGATAAAGAATTGCCTAGTAAAGATGAAATTATTGGTCTTTACTCTATTGTTGTGCCTCCTACTAATCCATTAGAACAATATTTGCTTGAGCATGAGAATGACATGAATATGAATGAAAGAAATGAAATAGATGAATTATTCTTTAAACAAGCACCTATCCTGAAACATAAGTTGCCTGTTGAAACCTTGGGAGATCCACCTCCACCCAAGGGTTATCCTGTGTTTGAATTGAAGCAATTACCTGATACTCTTAAATATGCTTATCTTGATGAAAAGAAGATATATCCTATTATTAATGCTAACCTTTCAGAGCATGAAGAAAAGAGATTACTTAAAACTCTGAGGAAGCACCGTGCTGCAATTGGATATACTCTTGATGATCTTAAGGGCATTAGTCCCACTTTATGTCAGCATACAATTCATGTGGAGCCAGATGCTAAACCCGTTGTTGACCATCAAAGGAGGTTGAATCCTAGAATGAAAGATGTGGTAAGAAATGAAATATTAAAGCTTCTGGAAGCAGCTATAATTTATCCCATAGCCGATAGTAGATGGGTAAGTCATGTTCATTGTGTTCCTAAACAAGGAGGTATTACCGTTGTTCCTAATGATAAAAATGAATTTATTCCACAAAGAATTGTAACTGGTTATAGGATGGTAATTGATTTCAGGAAATTAAATAAAGCTACTGGAAAAGATCATTACCCCTTGCCTTTTATTGATCAAATGTTAGAAAGATTGTCTAAGCATACACACTTTTGTTTCCTAGATGGTTATTCTGGTTTCTCTCAAATACCTGTATCACCTGAAGATCAGGAGAAAACCACCTTTACTTGTCCTTTTGGAACTTATGATTATCATCGTATGCCTTTTGGTTTATGTAATGCACCTGCTACCTTTCAAAGATGTATGACTGCTACATTCTCTGACTTTTGTGAAAAGATTGTTGAGGTTTTCATGGATGATTTCTCCGTTTATGGAACTTCTTTTGATGATTGCTTAAGCAACCTTGATCGAGTTTTGCAGAGATGTGAAGAAACTAATCTTGTCTTGAATTGGGAGAAGTGCCACTTTATGGTGAATGAAGGTATAGTCCTTGGGCATAAAATTTCTGAAAGAGATATTGAAGTTGATAAAGCTAAAGTTGATGCTATTGAGAAAATGCCATGTCCTAAAGATATCAAAGGTATAAGAAGTTTCCTTGGTCATGCTGGTTTCTATAGAAGGTTTATAAAAGACTTCTCTAAAATTTCTAGACCTCTTACCAATCTCTTGCAAAAAGATGTTCCATTTGTTTTTGATGATGATTGTGTTGAAGCCTTTGAAATACTTAAGAAAGCCTTAATTTCTGCACCTATTGTTCAACCACCTGATTGGAACCTACCCTTTGAAATTATGTTTGATGCTAGTGATTATGCTGTTGGTGCTGTTCTAGGACAAAGAGTTGAAAAGAAATTAAATGTTATCCATTATGCTAGTAAAACTCTCGACAGCGCTCAAAGAAATTATGCCACTACTGAGAAAGAATTTTTAGCAGTTGTGTTTGCATGTGATAAATTTAGATCTTATATTGTTGATTTGAAAGTTACTGTTCACACTGATCATGCTACTATTAAATACCTTATGGAAAAGAAGGATGCTAAGCCTAGACTTATTAGGTGGGTTCTTTTGCTACAAGAATTTAACTTGCATATTATTGATAGAAAGGAAGCTGAGAATCCCGTAGCAGATAATTTGTCTAGAATGGAAAATGTTCTTGATGACCCACTTCCTATTAATGATGATTTCCCTGATGAACAATTAGATGTGATAAATGCTTCTCGTAATACTCCTTAGTATGCAAATTCTGCTAATTACATTGTTGCTAAATACATACCACCTAGCTTTACATATCAACAAAAGAAAAAGTTTTTCTTTGATTTAAGACATTACTTTTGGGATGACCCACATCTATATAAAGGAGTAGATGGTATTATTAGACGTTGTGTACCTGAGCATGAACAGAAACAAATCCTACGTAAGTGTCACTCCGAGGCATATGGAGGACACCATGCGGGAGACCGAACTGCACACAAGGTATTACAATCTGGTTTTTATTGGCCTACTCTTTTCAAGGATGCACGTAAGTTTGTCGTTTCTTGTGATGAATGCCAAAGCATTGGTAATGTTGGTAGACATCAGGAAATGCCTATGAATTATTCACTTGTTATTGAACCATTTGATGTTTGGGGTTTTGATTATATGGGACCTTTTCCTAAATCCAATGGGTATACTCATATTTTAGTTGTTGTTGATTACATTACTAAGTGGGTAGAAGCTATTCCAACTAGTAGTGTTGATCATAACACTTCTATTAAAATGCTTAAAGAAGTTATTTTTCCGAGGTTTGGAGTCCCTAGATATTTAATGACTAATGGTGGTTCACATTTTATTCATGGTGCCTTCTGTAAGTTGCTTGCTAAATATGATGTTAACCATGGAATTGCATCTCCTTATCATCCTCAGTCTAGTGGTCAAGTTGAATTAACTAATAGAGAAATAAAATTGATTTTGCAAAAGACCGTTAATAGATCCAGAAAGAATTGGTCTAAGAAACTTGATGATGCATTATGGGCTTATAGAACTGCATATAAAAATCCTATGGGCATGTCTCCGTATAAAATGGTTTATGGAAAAGTATGTCATTTACCTCTCGAATTAGAACATAAAGCTTATTGGGCAATTAAAGAACTTAATTATGATTTTAAACTTGCCGGTGAGAAGAGGTTATTTGATATTAGCTCTTTAGATGAATGGAGAACCCAAGCCTATGATAATGCTAAGTTGTTTAAAGAAAAAGTTAAAAGATGGCATGCCAAAATAATTCATAAAAAAGGGAATTCAAAGTAGGTGATCATGTTCTATTATAAAATTCTCGCTTAAGATTTTTTGCACGAAAACTTCTCTCTAAATGGGAGGGGCCATATGTCATCGAAGAAGTTTATCGCTCCGGAGCCATCAAAATAAATAACTCCGAAGGCAATAATCTGAGAGTGGTGAATGGGCAAAGAATTAAGCATTATATTTTAGGTACTCCCATTAATGTTGAAACCAATATTATTGAAACAATTACATCGGAAGAGCACATAGAAGAATCCTTCCGGAATGCTCTAGAACCCTGAAAAGGGGTAGGTATGTGATACGGTAAGTAAACCGACTCCAAAAATTCCATAAAATTATTTCTGTCAGTTTTGGAATATTAGAAAAATTACAAAAATAAGAAACAATAGATGGGACCCATGTGTTGTCCACAAGGAAACAGGGCGCGACCCCCCCTGGGGGCGCCGTGATGCCTTGTGGGCCTCACGTGTGCCTTCCCGACTCTGTTTTCTTCCCGTATGCTTGTTTTGCAAGATAAAAATTCTTTATATATACTCCCGTATGTTCTGACTGTCGCATCGCAAGTTTCTCCTCTGTTCTTGTTTTGTGTTGATTCCTGTCAGATTTTCGAGGCCGGGCATCATGTCTTCTTCTTCCTCTAACAACGTGGGAGACAATATTTGGTTGCTACAGATGGAACTCAGGAGAGAGGAGGAGGAGGAGGAGGAGGTCACCATGGAAGAAGATGATGGGGATTCGCTAGAGGTCCACCCTCCGCCTTCCGAGAGGGGTACCCTTGCCGGCATCTCCACAATTCCAAATCCTCATCAAGCCATGAGAAGCTCTACAAGCCATGGGAGTCCAGAGGTACATGAAGGGCTTCCTCCTAGGAGGCCCTTACACAGGTTACATCGGAACAACTTTCATAATTTGGTTCACAATTATGGGGTTGATAATACTCCTCGTATGCACATACCCTCCAATTGGGACATCTCTCGTCCAAGTGAAAGTGATGAGGGAAAGAATGCTTGGGGGCCAGAGAATAAGCATAATATGGCCGAAGTCCAAAAGAATACAGAGATGATACAGCATGTGCTCCGGGAAATTCAGAGCCTAAAGGAGATCCTAATTAATGTCCTGAAGGACAAGGCTACTTCACCATCACCACCATCACCAAAGAAGGAGACTTAAGTACATGGGTATGGGCACTCCCCTTGGCTTGTGCCAAGCTTGGGGGAGGTGCCCCGGTATCGTATCACCATCACTTTTCCATCATCATTATCTATCTTAGTTCGATCCTTAGTTATTTCGTGATTTAGAGGAATAAAGTTTTAGTATAATTTAGTTTCAAGTGCTTGCTTTGTGATCTATCTATCTATGTAATCATGCGTGAAAGTTATATAATAAAGAGTAGTTTGAGTTGAGTATTTTACTTTTGATGATCCAATCTTAGAAATAAAGAAAGAATAAAAATAAGATCATATGCTAATCCCATGCAAAGTGATGACTTCACATAAAAAAGGTATAATTGATAAAACTTGTTGGAAGATGACAAACGTAGCATTGGTCATTGTAGCAATTCATGAAAAAGTAATAAACGAAGAGAGGTCTCACATATAAATACACTATCTTGGACATCTTTTATGATTGTGAGCCCCCATCAAATATTCTATGTCAATTAGTTGACGTTGGACAAGGAAGACAACGTAATGAGTTATGTTTGCTTATATTCACATAGAAGTTATATTGTTTTGGATCCTCTAACATGTGGTGTTTGCCCCCTATCTTTGCTAGCCAAAAATCCGCACTAAGTAGAGATACTACTTGTGCATCCAAAACCTTAAACCCAGTTTCATGCCATGAGAGTCCACCATATCTACCTATGGATTGAATAAGATCCTTCAAGTAAGTTGTCATTGGTGCAAAAGCAATAAAAATTGCTCCTAAATATGTATGAACTTTTATTGTAAGGGAAAATAAGCTTTGTACGATCTTGTGATGGTGGAGCAATAAAAGCGACAGACTGCATAATAAAGGTCGCTATCACAAGGGGCAATATAAGGTGACGTTCCTTTACATTAAGAGCTTGCACATCCAGAAACAAAATGCGCATGACAACCTCTGCTTCCCTTTGCGAAGGGCCTATCTTTTACTTTATGTATTTACTTTCATGCAAGAGTCAATAGTATTCTTCTCTATTCCGTTTTATTTTCTCTTTTGGCAAACATCATGTGGTGGGGATTGATCCATTTCATATATATCCAGTTGAATGTAGGTGATCATGAGTTATTATTGTTGACATTACCCTTGAGGTAAATACATTGGGAGGCAAAATTATAAGCCCCTATCTTTCTATGTGTTCAACTGAAACTTTTGCCCCATAAGTATGACGTGAGTGTCAGCAATCATAGAAGACTAAATGATTGTTGAGTATGTGAACTTGCTAAACAAAGCTCTTACATAGACTCTTCCTGATAATATGATGAATTGCAATTGCTTCAGTGACTGAGATCATAGTTTGTTAGTTTTCAATTTGGTTTATGGTTCATACTTTAACTTGTGGATGAATTGTCACTTTTTCATGAGAAGTTTTATGATGATATATTGCTGTTATAATAAAGATCATGATGCTCCATGTCCGTATTTTATTTTTATCGACGTCTCTTTCTCTAAACATGTGGTCATGATTATCGATTTCGACTTTTCGCTTGAGGGCAAGCGAGGTCTAAGCTTGGGGGAGTTGATACGTCCAATTTGCATCATGATTTCCTACTGTTATTCATTATGTTTTTGATCATCATTTCACTTTATGGTACAATTCTTATGCCTTTTTACTCTTAATTTGCAAGATTTACATGAAGAGGGAGAATGCAGGCAGCTGGAATTCTGGACCTGAAATAGCCACATCAAAGATAGCTATTCTACAGAGCTCCAATTGACCTGAAATTTCACGAAGATTTTTTATTGAATATATAAAAAATACCGGCGAAAAGAAATACCAGAGGGGACCCACCAGTTTCCCACAAGGCAACAGGGCGCGGCCCCCCTGGGCGCGCCCTGATGCCTTGTGGGGCCCACAGCTGGCGTCTGGCCCCTCCTTCTGCTATATGATGCCATTTGCCCTAGAAAAAATCAAGAGAAGACTTTCGGGACGAAGCGCCACTGTCTTGAGTTGGAACGTGAGCAAGAGCTATTTTGCTCTCTGGAGGAGCGATTCCGCCGGGGATACTTCCCTCCGGGAGGGGGAAATCGAAGCCATCGACATCACCAACGATCCTCTCATCGTGGGAGGACCAATCTTCATCAACATCTTCACCAGCACCATCTCATCTTAAACCCTAGTTCATCTCTCGTATTCAATCTTTGTCTCAAAACCTCAGATTGGTACCTGTGGGTTGCTAGTAGTGTTGATTACATCTTGTAGTTGATGCTAGTTGGTTTATTTGGTGGAAGATTATATGTTCAGATCCTTAATGCTATTCAATACCCCTCTGATCTTGAACATGAATATGATTTGTGAGTAGTTACTTTTGTTCTTGAGGACATGGGAGAAGTCTTGTCATAAGTAACCATGTTAATTTGGTATTCGTTCGATATTTTGATGATATGTATGTTGTTGCTTCCTTTAGTGGTGTCGTGTGAACGTCGACTACATGACACTTCACCATCTTTGGGCCTAAGGGAAGGCATTGTGGAGTAGTAATTAGATGATGGGTTGCTAGAGTGATAGAGGCTTAAACCCTAGTTTATGCTCTATTCCGTAAGGGGCTGATTTGGATCCATATGTTTCATGCTATGGTTAGAGTTATCTTAATTCTTCTTTTGTAGTTGTGGATGCTTGCGAGAGGGGGTAATCATAAGTGGAAGGCTTGTTCAAGTAAGAACAACACCCAAGCACTGGTCCACCCACATATCAAATTATCAAAGTAGCGAACGCAAATCAAACAAACATGATGAAAGTGACTAGATGAAATTCCCATGTGTCCTCGAGAATGCTTTGCTTATTATACGAGTTTGTTCCGGGTTGTCCTTTGCTACAAAAAGGATTGGGCCACCTTGCTGCACTTTTGTTACCATTACTACTTGTTACTTGTTACGGATTATCTTGCTATCAAAACTATCTATTACAACTACTTTCAGTACTTGCAGAGAATACCTTGCTGAAAACCGCTTGTCATTTCCTTCTGCTCCTCGTTGGGTTCGACACTCTTACTTATCGAAAGGACTACGATTTATCCCCTATACTTGTGGGTCATCACCTGCTGGAACACCGACAAAGGTGCCAGCGCAGGCCGCACCTCCGCCATGGCGGCGTTATAGTGCGCCTGCGCCTGCTCCATGGTGAAGCCGGCGTGCACGGGAGGCGCGGGAGTCGGGGCGATGTCGTCAGAGCCTGTCTCCATCGTGGGGTCATCCTCATCATCAGAGACCTCGGTCTGCCAGGCGGCGGCGGCATGGGCGGCCATTGCGTGCTTCATTTTCGTTGACAGGCTCTCCCACAGAGCGCTACCACTCGTGGTCATGGTGGATGTGGTGCAAGGGAGAAGTATGTGGAGCGGATGTGTTGTGGTGTGGAGTTGCTGCCTGATACGTCTCCAATGTATCTATATTTTTTGATTGTTCCCTGCTATTATAGTATCAATCTTGGATGTTTTATATACAATTATATATCATTTTTTGGCACTAACCTATTAACCTAGTGCCCAGTGCCAGTTGCTGTTTTCTGCTTGTTTTTGGTTTTTCAGGAAATCAGTGCCAAACGAAGTCCAAATGCCACGAAACTTTTTGATGATTTTTTCTGGACAAAAGAGACCGTGGAAGCTTCTGGAGGATGCCAGAAGCCTCACGAGGAGGCCACAAGGCAACAGGGCACGGCCCCAGGGGGGCGCGCCCTTGTGGGCCCCTCGTGGCTCCTTTTGACCTAATTCCACTTCTATAAATTCTCAAATATTCGGAAACCACCGCCGCAAGCCTCTGTTCTTCCACGATCCCATCTAGAGGCCTTTTCTGGTACTCTGCCAGAGGGGGAATCAATCACGGAGGGCTTCTTCATCAACCTTTCTGCCCTTCCGATGATGTGTGAGTAGTTTACCACAGACCTACCGGGTCCATAGCTAGTAGCTAGATGGCTTCTTCTCTCTCTTTGATCTTCGATACCATGTTCTCCTCGATGTTCTTGGAGTTCTATTCGATGTAATCTTCTTTTGTGGTGTGTTTGTTGGGATCCGATGAATTGTGAGTTTATGATCAGATTATTCGTGAGAAATATTTGAGTCTTCTCGGAACTCTTTTATGCATGATTGTTATAGCTTTGTATTTCTCTTCGATCTATCCGTTTGGTTTGGCCAATTAGATTGATTTATCTTGCAATGGGAGAGGTGCTTTGTGATGGGTTCAATCTTGCGGTGTTCAATCCCAGTGACAGAAAGGGACATGACACATATTTGTATTGTTGCCATTAAGAATAAAAAGATGGGGTTTAATCATATTGCTTGAGTTTACTTTGTCTACATCATGTCATCTTGCTTAAGGCGTTACTCTGTATTATACTTAATACCCTAGATGCATGCTGGATAGTAGTCGATGGGTGGAGTAATAGTAGTAGATGCAGGCAGGAGTCGGTCTACTTGTCTCGGACGTGATGCCTATATACATGATCTTTGCCATGCATCCGTCATAATTATTGTCTTTTCTATCAATTGCCCAACAATAATTTGTTTACCCACCGTAGGCTATGTGTTCGAGAGAGAAGCCTCTAGTAAAAAACTATGGCCCCCGGGTCTATAGGGTAACGCAGCAGAAAACAAAAATTTCCGGAACTGCGAGCACGCCCAGGACCACTATGGAGACTGCTTACAAGGTTTGATCTTTTCGTTACCGACTCATAGCGCAGCGGAAGTAGAGTCGATGACGATCGGCGGTGCAGATCCCCGCAGCTAGGATTTTGCAACCTCCCAACCGTGGGGATGTTCTCCCTCGTCTGCCCCTCGGACAGCCCTCCGGGAGGCAGTCGGACAGTCCCTCGGACGGTGTCACGGTCAGCCCTTCGGGAGGCACTCTCGAACAGCCCCTCGGGAAAAAAGATCGAACCTACGACCTCTCTACGGGGTTGCACACATACGGTGTCATCTATCTGGCAGGGCTTCGCCGTCCAGAACTAGTTCCCATCGAAACCCAGACAGCCTTTCGGCTCTACAAAACTATTTCGCGGGGAGGGAGAGAGAAGCCAGATCATTGCAATGGCATGTGTGTGAGAAAGAGTGAGTGTGGAGAGTGCCTCTCCACCTCTATTTATAGGAAAACCCAAGGGGTAGGGTGGCTCCCAAAATACCAAAATGCCCTTAGATATTTTCACACTATTCATAATAGTGTTTCCACTATTCATGAGATATTTTCTCCCAGTAGTGTTTCGACTATTCATAATAGTGTTTCCATTATTCATGAGATATTTTCTCCCAAAAGTGTTTCCACTAATCATAATAGTGTTTCCACTATTCGTGAGATATTTTCTCCGACCGTTAAATCCAAAAATATTTCTGTAGGTCTTAGAACATTTCCAGTACCCACTAAAATAATTTTGGACGCGTTCCGAAACAATTCCGAATTAGTGATTTTCATCTGCGAAAAGCAACCAAAGCGGTTCCGGCAGCTCCGGAACATTTCCGGGTTTTTTCTCCGGAAAAATCCCAGAAGTTTCCAGAACAATTCTAACACCCTCCAAGAATTTCTAGGCGTGTGCCGAAACCAATTTGACCTAATGGTATACCCTGAAACAACATTTCAGTTTTACCGAAACTATTCCGGTGTTCTCTCTCCGTAACTTTTTCTTTGTCTCCGACACTTTTTCGGTGACTTTCTCTCAGACTCCCTGTCTAGTATTCAGCAGATAGATGACCCTTAAGCATGTGACCCTATAGGTTTGGTGAAGTATAGAGATGACCGGAACACTTTCCGATCAATGATCAACATCGGAGCCGTGGACACCCATATTGACCCCTATACCCACACGAATAAATATTCGTGTGAACCTCTAGTTGCCGTGTGCTATTCCTGTTGCTTCGCGATATGTTGCAAACACCCGAGGTGAGACTTATCGGCATCCCCGTGAATCAACAACTTGTCCACTATGCCAGTTACCTCGTTACCGGTTTTGTTCTCTTTTCTCGTTCCCGTGTTCCGGCATCCCTGTGATCAAATCACAATGTGTCTGGCCAGACAATGGTGGATACCGTAACACCGAGAGGGCCCAGAGATATCTCTCCATCGTTGGAGGAGCAAATCCCAATCTTGAGCTATCAAGTCCCTTGACACACTTTTCCATGAACCCGTAAGCCGCCGTAATAGCCACCCATTTACGGATGACGTTTAACAAACCCCAAAGTTCATGAAGCAAGCATGAAGAAACTCGACACTCTCATGGTCTAAGGAATTATGCAAACGTTAACTTTCTCTGTGTTATTAACCATTAACTTGTGACGAATGTATCTCATAGCATAACATCAATTCGGGTCGATTCAACCACAAGGTTCTACTAACATTGTGCCCTCAAAGTTGCTGGCATAGTCATGCCCATGATCAGGAAAACAGAACCATCATGCAACACTTGAGCTAGTCTTAGAGGCCAGACTAGGAATACATTTTACCGTTTATTATTCCACACGTGCATATGAGTCTTCCACCGAGCCTCGTGGTTATTGTAGACTCGAGAACCATAGCAGTTATAGCACGGAATATAAACTTAATTATGAACATGGGGATAAATAATAACATTTATTATTGCCTCTAGGGCATATCTCCTACAGGGTCTACCTTTATCATATATTAAAATCCGAAAATACCTGATACGTCTCCAACGTATCTATAATTTTTTATTGTTCCATGCTATTATAGTATCAATCTTGGATGTTTTTATATGCAATTATATATCATTTTTTGGGACTAACCTATCAACCTAGTGCCTAGTGCTAGTTGCTGTTTTCTGCTTGCTTTTGATTTTTCAGGAAATCAGTACCAAACGAAGTCCAAATGCCACAAAACTTTTTGGAGATTTTTTTCTCAACAAAAGAGACCCTGGAGACTTGGAGAGGAGGCCAGAAGGTACACGAAGCCTCCACAAGGCAACAGAGCGCGGCCCCAGGGGGTGCGCCCTGATGCCTTGTGGGCCACTCGTGGCTCCGTTTGACCCAATTCCACTTCTATAAATTCTCAAATATTCGGAAACCAACAGAGAGCCACCCCGAATAACTTTTACGCTGCTGAAAGCCTCTGTTCTTCCGCGATCCCATCTGGAGGCCTTTTCCGGTACTCTGCCGGAGGGGGAATCGATCACGGATGTCGGCCCAGTGGGAACCAGGGTACCACGGCCCGTCTGCCTCTGGCCCAGGAGGCGACGCTTGGGCCGGCCCCGGCAAGGTGGCCCTGGCGCCGTTGCCCAGGAGGGAGTCGCCTCGCGAGGAGCTAGCCTCGTGAGGCCCCTCTTTGCCAGGCCAAGCCCTGGTGAGGCCGACAGGCCCCAGATCACCTCGTGAGGCAACCCCTCACGAGGCCGCTTCACGGGGCGTGACGTACGGCGCCGGCTGGCCTCTCACGCGGGTGATGTCTCGATGCCAGGGCAAGGACAGCAGGGTACAGCTCAGACAGGTTCCCATTTTAGTGATAAGGGAGCAGCGGCGTCTGGCCCCCACAAAGCAGGTCCCAAAGGCTTTCCTCTTTGGTGATAGAAGATCCGGACGGATCAGCGCGCCAGGACGGAAGTCATCGCCAAGCTCACCAGCGCGTCACAAGGAGCTGCTTTAACAGGCGGAGACCGCCTTTAGTCAGGATAAGCATGTGCCCCTGCCCCCCTTTGAATTGCCGCCCTGTGGTTACCCTTTCCCGCTCATATTTTCGGGGAAGAGGACCGAGGCACTACAAAAGGGGCAGGGCTGCTTCCATGTAAGGGGATCGACCCATTCTCCCCCACACCTCTTGTACCTCGGGCACAAGCTCTCCATCACAGAGCAATCCAACACAAGCAGGAGTAGGGTATTACACCGCACGGTGACCCGAACCTGGGTAGCACGTGCGTCCCCTTCGTGTCCGGTGAGAGCCGGCGAGTCCGTCGCGTCCCCGCCGTAGTCCTGTCGTAGGTTGCCAAGAAAAGTCCCCCAGAGTTAGAATCCTATGTTCTTGGAGAAGTTTCTTGGACGCAGATCCTAGACTCCGACAACGGAGGGCTTCTACATCAACCTTGCTGCCCTTTCGATGATGTGTGAGTAGTTTACCACAAACCTACGGGTCCATAGCTAGTAGCTAGATGGCTTCTTCTCTCTCTTTGATCTTCAATACCATGTTCTCCTCGATGTTCTTGGAGTTCTATCTGATGTAATCTTCTTTTGCCATGTGTTTGTTGGGATCCGATAAATTGTGAGTTTATGATCAGATTATTCATGATAAATATTTGAGTCTTCTCTGAATTCTTTTATGCATGATTATTATAGCTTTGTATTTCTCTCCGATCTATCAATTTGGTTTGCCCAACTAGATTGGTTTATCTTGCAGTGGGAGAAGACTCAAATATGCTTAAGGTGTTACTCTGTTTCATACTTAATACCCTAGATGAAAGCTGGATAGCGATCGATGGGTGGAGTAATAGTAGTAGGTGCAGGCAGGAGTCGGTTTACTTGTCTCGGACGTGATGCCTATATACATGATCATTGCCATGAATCCATCATAATTATTTGCTTTTCTATCAATTGCCCAACAGTAATTTGTTTACCCACCGTATGCTATGTGTTCGAGAGAGAAGCCTCTAGTGAAAACTATGGCCCCTGGGTCTACTTTTATCATATATTAAAATCAAAAATACCTTGCTGCAATTTATTTACTTTTGTTTTATTTAGTATTTTAGTTTATCTATCTATCACTATCAGAATTAATCCTTGCAAATAACCGCTAAGAGGATTGACAACCCTCTTATTTGCGTTGGGTGCAAGTGTTTGCTTCTGTGTGTGTAGGTGCTGCTAACGGGATTTTGCATGGTTCTCCTACTGGATTGATAACCTTGGTTCTTAACTGAGGGAAATACTTATCTCTACTATACTGCATCATCCTCTCCTCTTCGGAGAAATACCAACGCAGTCTACAAGTAGCAGGAAGAATTTCTGGCGCCGTTGCCACGGAGACATCACCAAAATTTATCAAGTACCTTCGCACAAACTATCATGCACTTGCATTTATTTTATTTGCCTTTTTATTTGCTTTTACCTCTCGTTTTCATCTCGCCCACTTCTAATTTTTTTTTACAAAAACACAAAAACATTTTTATTTGCTTGTTTGTTTGTTTGCTTCACCACTATGGCTAGTTCTTCGCTTGTTACTATTACCCCTGAAAATGAGGTGCTTAATTTTAAACAAAGGGGAGGAGAAAATTTAAAAGATGCTTGGTATAGGATTTGCGATGCTCAAAATAGATCAACTCGTAAGCAATCCACTATCGTTCTTCTTTGAAATTTTTATGTGGGAATTACTACTTGATATAGATTTGTGCTTGACACTATTACCGGAGGGAATTTCTTGATGTGTCCCACTTTGGATGCTTGATACGTCTCCAACGTATCTATACTTTTTGATTGTTCTATGCTGTTATATTATCAATCTTGGATGTTTTTATGATCATTTACAGCAATTATATATCATTTTTGGAGACTAACCTATTAACTTAGTGCCCACTGCCAGTTGCTGTTTTCTGCCCTATTTTTGTTTTACAGAAAATCAATACCAAACGAAGTCCAAATGCCATGAAACTTTTTGGAGATTTTTTATTAGACAAGATAAACACTGGAAGCTTCGGGAGAGGGCCTGAAGACCCAGGAGGTGGCCACGAGCCACCAGGGCGCGCCTACCCCGCAGGCGCGCCCTGGTGCCTCGTGGGCCCCCTTTTGCTCCATTTGACCTAATTCCACCACTATAAATTCAGGAAAAAACAGAAACCCTCAGGGGAGTCCATGAAATACTTTTTCCGCCGCCGCAAGTTTCTGTTCCAGAGACATCCCATCTGGGGTCCTTCTCGGGTAATCTGCCGGAGGGGGAATCGATCACGGAGGGGTTCTACATCAACCTTCCTGCCCTTCCGATGATGCGTGAGTAGTTTACCACAGACCTTCGGGTCCATAGGCAGTAGCTAGATGGCTTCTTCTCTCTTTTTGATCTTCAATACAATGTTCTCCTCGATGTTCTTGGAGTTCTATCCTATGTAATCACTTTTTGCGGTGTGTTTGTTGGCCAACTATATTGATTTATCTTGCCATGGGAAGAGGTGCTTTGTAATGGGTTCGATCTTGCGGTGCTCAATCCCAGTGACAGAATGGGACATGACACGTATGTATCGTTGCTATTAAGGGTAAAAAGATGGGGTTTATTCATACGTGAGTTTTTCTTGTCTACATCATGTCATCGGTCTTAAGGCGTTACTCCGTTCTTTATGGACTTAATACACTAGATGCATGCTGGATAGCGGTCGATGTGTGGAGTAATAGTAGTAGATGCAGGAAGGAGTCGGTCTACTTGTATTGGACGTGATGCCTATATACATGATCATTGCCTTGGATATCGTCATGATTATTTGCTTTTCTATCAATTGCCCAACAGTAATTTGTCTACCCACCGTATGCTATTTTCTTGAGAGAAGCCTCTAGTGAAACCAATGGCCCCCGGGTCTATCTAAATCATATTACTAAAACCCTAAAAATATTGCTGCTATTTTCTTTTATTTATTTTATTTTGTATTTTTGTTTCAATCTATCTATCTATCACATACAATTTAACCTTGCAATTGACCGCCGAGAGATTGACAACCACTCGTTTGCGTTGGGTGCAAGGATTTGTTGTTTGTGTGCAGGTGCTGCTAACGAGGTGTTGCTTGATTCTCCTACTGGTTCGATAACCTTGGTTTCATAACTGAGGGAAATACTTATCTCTACTGTGCTGCATCATCCCTTCCTCTTCGGGGAAATACCAACGCAAGCTACAAGTGGCAGGAAGAATTTCTGGCGCCGTTGCCGGGGAGACATCATCAACATCTATCAAGTACCTTTGCATAAACTCTCATCTCCTTGCATTTATTTTATTTGCCATTTGCCTCTCGTTTTCATCTCCCCCACTTCTAAAACGTTTTTACAAAAATACAAAAATATTTTTCGTTTGCTTTTTCTTGTTTGCTTGCTTGTTATCTTGTTTGCGTAGTCACGATGTCTCAAGAAAATACAAAATTGTGTGATTTTTCCAATACTAATAATAATGATTTTATTAGTACTCTGATTGCTCCTCCCGCCGCTAGTGCGGAGACTTGTGATATTAATGCCGCTTTGCTAAAGCTTGTCATGAAAGATCAATTTTCCAGTAGTCCTAATGAAGATATCGCATCCCATCTTAACACTTTCGTAGAATTGTGCGACATGCAAAAGAAAAAATATGTGGATAATGATATTGTGAAATTAAAATTATTCCCGTTCTCATTGCGGGATCGTGCAAAAATTTGGTTTTCATCTTTACCACGAAATAGTATCGATTCTTGGGATAGGTGTAAAGATGCTTTTATTACTAAGTATTTTCCTCCCGCAAAAATGATTTCTCTTAGAAATCAAATTATGAATTTTAAGCAACTTGATCATGAACAAGTTGCCCTATCTTGGGTGAGGATGAAATTAATGATAAGAAATTGCCCTACTCATGGTTGAAATTTATGGATGATCATACAAAAAATTTATGCGGGATTGAATTTTGTCTCTAGAAATCTTTTAGATTCCGCCGCGGGTGGTACTTTCATGGAAGTTACTTTGGGTGAAGCTACTAAATTGCTTGATAATATTATGGCAAATTATTCACAATGGCATACTGAAAAAACTCCTACTAGTAAAAAGGTGAATTCTATTGAAGAAATTAATACTTTGAGTGATAAAGTTGATGCTCTTATGAAATTGGTTGCTAGCAAAAATACTCCTATTGATCCTAATGATGTGCCATTGTCCACTTTTTTTGAGCAAAATAATGATCCCGTAGATGTGAATTTTGTCTCGCGAAACAATTTCAATAATAATGCTTATAGAGGTAATTTCAACGCTAGACCGTTTCCTGGAAATTCCTCTAATAATTATGGCATTCCTTATGGTAATTATTATAATAATAATAATAGGATTCCCTCTGATCTTGAAAGTAATATTAAAGAATTTATTAATGCTCAAAAAGTTTTCAACACTACGATAGAAGAAAAATTGAGTAAACTTGATGATATGTCTAGGAGCATTGATAGAATTATTCATGATGTGGAAAATCTCAAGACTAAAATTTTGCCACCCAAAATTGATATTAGTGAATCAATTAAAGCTTTACATGTTTCCATGGATGAGAGTAAGAAAAGAACCGCCATGCCAAAGCTAAACGAGAAATTTTTAGAAAAAGCGATTCCTCCCGATTTTTATCGTAGTAATGATGAGGATATTAAAATGATTGGTGTTTCATCTATTGATTCTTTATGTAGCAATATAAAACTTGATTAAAAGGGGACTGAATAAGAGTCAACTTTAGCTAGTGAGCGTCCCCATAATTTGGAGGGTGAAAATCTTGATAAGAAAATTGCTAAAAGTGGGTTTGGTGAGGTAAAAACTTTAAATAGCAATGTGCCCACTCTCTTGGATTACAAAGATTTTAATTATGATAATTGTTCTTTGATTGAGTGCATTTCTTTGTTACAATCCATGTTAAATTCACCCAACTCTTATGAGCAAAACAAGGCTTTTATTAAACACATCGTAGAAGCTATGATGAAAGCGTTAGAAGAAAAGTTAGAACTAGAAGTTTCAATTCCTAGAAAATTATATGATGAATGGGAACCCACCATTAAAGTTAAAATTAAAAATTATGAGTGCAATGCTTTATGTGATTTGGGTGCTAGCGTTTCCACAATTCCAAAATCTCTATGTGATGTGCTAGGTCTCACCAATATAGATGAATGTTCTCTTAATTTGCATCTTGCGGATTCTACTATTAAAAAGCCAATGGGTAGAATTAATGATGTTCTTATTCTTGCAAATAGAAATTATGTGCCCATTGATTTTATTGTTCTTTATATTGAATGCAATTCTGCTTGCCCAATAATACTTGGTAGACCGTTCTTACGAACTATAGGTGCCGTTATTGATATGAAAGAAGGGAATATAAAATTTCAATTTCCATTAAAAAAGGGCATGGAACATTTCCCTAGGAAAAGAATTAAAGCACCATATTAATCAATTATGAGGGCCACTTATGGAATCAACTTGAAAGATGACAATACTTGAAATTATGCATTATGCCTAGCTAGCGGCATAAAACAATAGCGCTTGTTGGGAGGCAACCCAATGAATAAAATAACTTTTTTCTGTTATTGTGTGTTTTCACATTTATTCTATTGGTATGATTGTTTTTTTGTGTTTTTAATTAGTGTTTGTGCCAAGTAAAGCCTTTAGGATGATTTGGAAGATAGTATAATTGATGCTGTTTGGAAAACAGAAAGTTTCGCGTCCAGTGCCCGAATTTTGTTTCTGTACTGGAGCATCAGAAAAGTATGAAATTTTTACACAGTATTATTATATGAATTTCCCACGTTTTACTATTTTTTCAGAATTGTTGGAGTTACATAAGTATGGCTTTTAAATAGATTGCTACAGACTGTTCTGTTTTTGACAGATTCTGTTTTTGATGCACTACTTGCTTGTTTTGATGAATCTATGAATTGTATCGGGGGGTATAAGCCATGGTGAAGTTAGAGTACAGTAGGTATAATGAAAAAATAAAATATGAATGGGTTTGCAACAGTACTTAAAGTAGTGATTTATTTTGTTATACTAACGGATCTCATGAAGGTTTTGTTGAGTTTTGTGTGATTGAAGTTTTCAAGTTTTGGGTGAGATCACGATGGATGAAGGAATAAGGAGTAGCAAAAGCCTAAGCTTGGGGATGCCCGAGGCACCCCAAGGTAATATTCTAGGAAGACTCGAGCGTCTAAGCTTGGGGATGCCTCGGAAGGCATCCCCTCTTTCTTCTACCAACCATCGGTAATTTTACTTGGAGCTATATTTTTATTCGTCACATGATATGTGTTTTGCTTGGAGAATCTTGTATTATATGAGTCTTTGCTTTGTTTGCTTTTTAGTTTGTCACAATCATCCTTTCTGAACACACCTATCTTGAGAGAACCACATGATCATCATCATTTGTTAGAACACTCTATGTGCTTCACTTAAATTTTTTGAGCTAGCCAGTTGCTCTAGTGCTTCACTTAAATCTTTTTGAGCACGGTGGTGGCTATATTTTGAAGAAATAAACTCTCATGCTTCACTTATATTATTTTGAGAGTTGATTGAAATTTTGGAGAAATGAATTCTCATGCTTCACTTATATTATTTTGAGAATTGATAAGATTGAAATTTTGAAGAAATATTTGCACTCTCATGCTTCACTTAAATCTTTTTGAGAGTTGATAATAGTAATGGTAATTTGCACAAGATATGAATTTGGTCCCAAAGTGATGAATATTCAAGAGGGGTATAAATAAAAACTTTCATATAGATCATTGGATATGATGAGTGTGATTCCTTGCAATAGTTTTGCGATATGGAAATGATAATATGTGAGTCATGTTGGTGAGTAATTGTGATTTAGTAAAAATATTAGTGTTAAGGTTTGTGATTCCCTATGCATGCACGTTAAGTTAATAGTTATGCAATGAAATTATATCCTACTTATGGTGCATTATTCGTTGTTAGTTATGTTCAATGCATGTTTATGACTGTTTTCGTTTTTTGGTTGGTTGCTTCTTAATCTTTTGCTAGCCTTCATTTGTACTAAGCGGAAATACTGCTTGTGCATCCAAACTCCTTAAACCCAAGTTGTGCCAAATGAGTCCACTATAGCTACCTATATGCGGTATTTCAATGCCGTTCCAAGTAAATTTGCGTGTGCCAACTGAAATTTTCAAAATAATTTTTCCGTTTTGTGTGCCCATACCGCTCATGAAGCGGCAGGGGGTGGCCATTATTTTCCATGCTAGGTGTGTTATTCTCATGATGAGTGTTTATTCACTTGTCATTGCACGAGAGAGTGGCTGGTAATAGGGATGCCCAGTCCCACAATGAAATCAAAACTAATAACAACAAAATTCCTTGGAAAGTGTTGGTTTGGAGGGCACCCGTGGATACGGCTAGCCATGGATTGTGAAAGAAATGGTGGAAAGGAAATAAACTTTACTTTCTATTTGGAAACCGCCTAAGATGTGTCTAGCATGGAAAATATTAGGAATTCTCGGTCGTTTTCGTTGACAGGAAAAGCATGCCTCTCAAAATATTTTTATCTCTTTAATTTCAGCTTTGAGCTCTGGCACATTAGCAAATCTCGGCTTCCCTCTGCGAAGGGCCTATCTATTTACTTCTATGCAATTTTTATTTTTATTTGAGTCTCCATCTTCTCTTATAAAGCACCAACTAGAGAGCACTATTGCCATACTTGTGCATTGGATGTAGCTAATATTTGAGTGTGTTTCATGAATGGATCAATGATTGAGCATAATGGGCTAGGGATAAGTTTCTTTAGCGTTGATATTTTGAAAGACATGGTTGCTTGTTAGTATGCTTGAGTATTTATATTTTCATGTCAAATTATAGATTATTGCTTTGAATCATTCAAGTCCAATGTCCATGCTACAAAAGAAAACAATATGTGATGAATATGTTAGGCAGCATTCCACATCAAAAATTCTATTTTTATCATTTACCTACTCGAGGACGAGCAAGAATTAAGCTTAGGGATGCTGATACGTCTCCAACGTATCTATAATTTTTTATTGTTCCATGTTGTTATATTATCAATCTTGGATGTTTTTATGATCATTTACAGCAATTATATATCATTTTTGGAGACTAACCTATTAACTTAGTGCCTAGTGCCAGTTGCTGTTTTCTGCCCTGTTTTTGTTTTACAGAAAATCAATACCAAACGAAGTCCAAATGCCACGAAACATTTTGGAGATTTTTTATTGGACAAGATAAACACTAGAAGCTTCGGGAGAGGGCCAGAAGACCCAGGAGGTGGCCACGAGCCACCAGGGCGCGCCTGGTGGCGGGGGGGCAGGCGCACCCTGGTGCCTCGTGGGCCCCCCTTTGCTCTGTTTGACCTAATTCCACCACTATAAATTCAGGAAAAATCAGAAACCCTCAGGGGAGTCCATGAAATACTTTTTCCGCCGCCTCAAGTTTCTGTTCCTGAGACATCCCATCTGGGGTCCTTCTCCGGTAATCTGCCGGAGGGGGAATCGATCACGGAGGGGTTCTACATCAACCTTGCTGCCCTTCCGATGATGCGTGAGTAGTTTACCACAGACCTTCGGGTCCATAGGCAGTAGCTAGATGGCTTCTTCTCTCTTTTTGATCTTCAATACAATGTTCTCCTCGATGTTCTTGGAGTTCTATCCTATGTAATCACTTTTTGCGGTGTGTTTGTTGGGATCCGATGAATTGTGAGTTTATGATCAGATTATCCATGAATATTATTTGATTCTTTGCTGCAATCTTTTATGCATGATTATTATAGCCTCGTATTTCTTCTCCGATCAATTGATTTGGTTTGGCCAACTAGATTGATTTATCTTGCCATGGGAAGAGGTGCTTTGTAATGGGTTCGATCTTGCGGTGCTCAATCCCAGTGACAGAAAGGGACATGACACGTATGTATCGTTGCTATTAAGGGTAAAAAGATGGGGTTTATTCATACGTGAGTTTATCTTGTCTACATCATGTCATCGTTCTTAAGGCGTTACTCCGTTCTTTATGGACTTAATACACTAGATGCATGTTGGATAGCGGTCGATGTGTGGAGTAATAGTAGTACATGCAGGCAGGAGTCGGTCTACTTGTATTGGATGTGATGCCTATATACATGATCATTGCCTTGGATATCGTCATGATTATTTGCTTTTTTATCAATTGCCCAACAGTAATTTGTCTACCCACCGTATGCTATTTTCTTGAGAGAAGCCTCTAGTGAAACCTATGGCCCCCGGGTCTATCTAAATCATATTACTAAAACCCTAAAATTATTGCTGTCATTTTCTTTTATTTATTTTATTTTGTATTTTAGTTTCAATCTATCTATTTTTCACATACAATTTAACCTTGCAATTGACCGCCGAGAGATTGACAACCTCTCGTTTGCGTTGGGTGCAATGATTTTTTGTTTGTGTGCAGGTGCTACTAACGAGGTGTTGCGTGATTCTCCTACTGGTTCGATAACCTTGGTTTCATAACTGAGGGAAATACTTATCTCTACTGTGCTGCATCATCCCTTCCTCTTCGGGGAAATACCAACGCAAGCTACAAGTAGCAATGCTTTCAATGCTATGGAAAATTTAGTGGGTTCACCCCCTATCATTATTAATGAAACGGCATTGACTTTGGATCATGTCATGCAAAGGTTAGAAGCTATTGAAAATAAGATGCCTACTATTCAACAACTTGAGAATTTAGATAAAAAGGTCCATAATCATATTACTCAATTTGGTTCTAAGGTGGAAATTGCTTTGAAAACCTTTAAGGAAAAGGAACCGGTAATTAACGAAAGAATAGAGCAAAGTCCCGCTAGAATCGATATATTAGAGGAAATTATTAATAATTTGGGGGCCGCTTTTTATTCTATTAAAAATATGGATAGGACTCCTCCCATTAAAAATTGCAAGTTTATGTATCTTCCTAAGACTAAGGGTGCCACTTCTAGCAAGGGAAATGAGGATCTTAAAATGATTAGCATGCACCCCAATTTCATTGATATAATAAAGGAACCTATCCATGAAAGCAAAATTCTTGATTTTGTGCCTAGAAGTGTGATGATGAGAAACTCCTATATTAAATATCCGAGAAATAATGGGTGTATAATTGAGGAGTTGGAAACCAAGGATGACAACACTTGAAACTATGCATTATGCCTAGCTAGGGGCATAAAACAATAACGCTTGTTGGGAGGCAACCCAATGAATAAAATAAATATTTGTTTTACTTTCTGTTCTTGTGTGTTTACACAATTATAGCCTCTGTTATGATTGTGTTTTTTATCTTTTAATTAGTGTTTGTGCCAAGTAATGCCTTTGGGATGATTTGGATGATAGTATAATTGATGCTGTTTGGAAAACAAAAAAGTTTTGCGTGCAGTGCTGGAATTTTGGTTCTGTACTGGAGCATCAGAAAAATCAGAAATTTTTACACAGTATTGGTATATGAATTGCTTACGTGTCCTAATTTTTCAGAATTTTTGGAGTTACAGAACTATGGCTTCTAAATAGATCTATAAAGACTGTTCTGTTTTAGACAGATTCTGTTTTTGTTGCATTGTTTGCTTATTTTGATGAATCTATGGATCGTATCGGGGGGTATGAGTCATGGAGAAGTTGGAGTACAGTAGAATTATGCCAATATTAAATATGAATCAATTTACAACAGTACCTAAAGTTTAAGATTTGTTTGTTATACTAACGGATCTCACGAGGTTTCTGTTGAGTATTGTGTGCTGAAGTATTCAAGTTTTGGGTGAGACTACGATGGATAAAGGAATAAGGAGCGGCAAGAGCCTAAGCTTGGGGATGCCCAAGGAATCCCAAGGTAATATTCAAGGAAGACTCAAGCGTCTAAGCTTGGGGATGCCCCGGAAGGCATCCCCTCTTTCGTCTACAATCTATCGGTAACTCACTTGGAGCTATATTTTTATTCATCACATGATATGTGTTTTACTTGGAGCGTCTTGTGATATAGTTTGTTTGCTTTTTAGTCTGTCACAATCATCTTTGCTGAACACACCTTTTTGAGAGGGTCACACATTATTCGAGATTTGTTAGAATACTCTATGTGCTTCACTTATATCTTTTGAGCAAGGCAGTTGCTCTAGTGCTTCACTTATATCTTTTAGAGCACGGCAGTGGTTATATTTTAAAGAAATAGTTGCACTCTCATGCTTCACTTATATTTTTTTGAGAGTCTAATGAATAGCAATGGTAATATGCATGGGTTATGAATTTGGTCCTAATATGATAGGTATTCAAGAGGGATATAATAAAAACTTTCATGTAGATCACTGAATATGATAAGTTTGATTCCTTGCAATAGTTTTGCGATATTAAGATGGTAATATGTGGGAGATGCTAGTAGATAATTGTGGTTTAGTAAGAATATTGGTGTTAAGGTTTGTGATTCCCAAAGCATGCACGTATGATCTGTCGTTATGCTAAGAAATTGGAGCATGATTTATTCTTGATTGTCTTCCTTATGAGTGGCGGTCGGGGACGAGCGATGGTCTTTTCCTACCAATCTATCCCCCTAGGGGCATGCGTAGTAGTACTTTGCTTCGAGGGCTAATATACTTTCGCAATAAGTATGTGAGTTCTTTATGACCAATGTGAGTCCATGGATTATACGCACTCTCACCTTTCCGCAATTTGCTAGCCTCTTCGGTACCGTGCATTGCCCTTTCTCACATTGAGAGTTGGTGCAAACTTCACCGGTGCATGCAAACCCCGTGATATGATACGCTCTATCACACATAAGCCTCCTTATATCTTCCTCAAAATAGCCACCATACCTACCTATCATGGCATTTCCATAGCCATTCCGAGATATATTGCCATGCAACTTCCACCGTTTCGTTTTTATGACACACATCGCCATTGTCATATTGCTTTGCATGATCATATAGCTGACATAGTATTTGTGGCTCAGCCACCGTTCATCATTTTTTATACATGTTACGCTAGTATCATTGTACATGCTGGTACACCGCCAGAGGCATTCATATCGAGTCATATTTTTGTTCTTGTTTCGAGTTGTAATTTTCTTTTGATTTGTAAGTCAATAGAAGTATGATGATCATCATTATTAGAGCATTGTCCAAGTGAGGAAATAAAAAAAAGAGGCCAAAAATAGCCCATGAAAAAAATGAGAGAAAAAGAGAGAAGGGGCAGTGTTACTATCCTTTTCCATACTTGTGCTTCAAAGTAGCACCATGTTTTTAATATAGAGAGTCTCCTGTTTAGTCACTTTCATATACTAGTGGGAATTTTTCATTATAGAACTGGTCTTGTATATTCCGATGATGGGCTTCCTCAAATGCCCGAGGTCTTCATGAGCAAGCAAGTTGGATGCACACCCACTTAGTTTTCATGTTGAGCTTGCATACACTTATAGCTCTTAGTGCATCTGTTGCATGGCAATCCCTACTCCTCGCATTGACATCAATTGATGGGCATCTCCATAGCCCGTTGATTAGCCTCGTCGATGTGAGACTATCTTCTTATTTTTGACTTCCCCTTATTAATCTCTACTACCACACTCTTTTCCACCCATAGTGCTATATCCATGGCTTGCGCTCATGTATTGCGTGGGGGTTGAAAAAGCTGAAGCGCGTTAAAAAGTATGAACCAATTGCTCGGCTTGTCATCGGGGTAGTGCATGATAAATATTTTATGTTAAGAAGATGGAGCATGGCAGGATTATATGATTTTGTAGGGATAACTTTCTTTAGCATTTTTATTTTCAAAGACATGATTGTTTGTTAGTATGCCTGAGTATTGATGTCTTTATGTCAAACTATAGACTATTGCTTTGAATCATTCGGATCTTATTATTCATACCGTAAGAGAGAGATTACATGACGAAACATGTTAGGTAGCATTCCACATCAAAAATTCTGTTTTTATCATTTACCTACTCGAGGACGAGCAGGAATTAAGCTTGGGGATGCTTGATACGTCTCCAACGTATCTATAATTTTTTATTGTTCCATGCTATTATAGTGTCAATCTTGGATGTTTTTATATGCAATTATATACAATTATATATCATTTTTTGGTACTAACCTATTAACCTAGTGCCCAGTGCGAGTTGCTGTTTTCTGCTTGTTTTTGGTTTTTCAGGAAATCAGTACCAAATGAAGTCCAAATGCCACAAAACTTTTTGGAGATTTTTTTTCTGGATAAAAGAGACCCTGGAGACTTGGAGAGGAGGCCAGAAGGTTCACGAAGCCTCCACAAGGGAACAGGGCGCGACCCCAGGTGTCGATACTAAAACCGGCAGATCTCGGGTAGGGGGTCCGAACTATGGATCTTGGAGTCAATGGGTAACTGGGAACGTAGAGACAGCGTTTACCCAGGTTCGGGCCCTCTCGAAGAGGTAAAACCCTACGTCCTACTTGGTTGTATTGATGTGTTGGTATGACAATTACAGAGTTGATCTACCTCGAGATCAGATGAACTAAACCCTAGATGGGTATAGCGATAATGGTTTGGTGTTATGTCATCTATCGACTAGCCTGGCCCCGGCTTATATAATGTACCGGAGGCCTAGGATAACAAGAGTCCTAGTCGGCTACGTCGGTGGAGAGGAGTCCTTGTCTTAATCACCAAGTCTTGTGGAATCTTCCTCGTATATGTCATGGGCTGCCCGAATTGGCCCATTAGTGAACCGCCATGGGGATCCTTGGCCCGACCCACTGTTCGGGAGACGACATGGTGTGTACCCCCTAATCCAGGACACCATTAGTAGCCCCCTGAACCGGTCTTCAAGTTGGGGACGCTTCTCGGTTCTTCCGAATTGTTCTTCGTCTTTGGCTGTCGGTCTTGAAAGCTGGTTCAACAAATCTTCCCATCTCTGATCTTGAGGATTGCCGAGGTGTATCCGAAGAGTTCATACGTCAGGTATCCGAGGAGCCCCATTAAGTTTTCGGCCTTTATCAATGCCTTGTTATTTTTATGCCATACATCGGGTTCGAATTTTTTCCCGTTCAGCAGTGTCCTCTTGCAGCCGAGTTCCAAAGCGGGACTGCATCTGAGGTGTACTTTTGCAGCCGAGCTCCAATGCCGGTCTGCATCCGAGGTGTCATAGATTACCTCGGTCTTGAAAAAATTGAAGGAGTTCAACTAAGCTTAATGTAGGAAACGCTCTCTATGGAGCCAGCCATTCGCATCCGAGCTTTATGTCGGAATGCTTCCGAGGTGGTGCACCACCTCGGCCTTGGGCTGATTTTTTGTGGATTATTTTGGTTGGTGCAATTTATTCTCTGCCGAGATGTATAACCAATAGCCCTCAAGGTGTGTGTCAGCCTGAAATCCGGGATGCACCTGAAGGATAATATAAAACGGCTGACCCCAGTAGCCCCTGAGACTCAGGTCGATTCGCGAAATTGTCCTGAGGATCAAGTCCTTGCTCGGCAGCATACTTTTAAGGACAGAAACGCGGTGTGCATAGTTCCCGAGACTCGGGCTGGATGCGGCCGACCAAGCTGAGGATCGTGATCTCCTCAGAAATTGTTTTGCACTTTTAAATTGACTGCATTGAATCATCAATGCAGTAGCCCCCGAGACTTGGGTTGGGCAACATGGCCGACCCTAGGATCGTATCTCCTCGGGAACTAGTTCAACTGCCATGTACGTTTTGACAACGCCGAGGTGCAACTCGGCAGGAAAGATGCCGAACTACAGGTCGGAAAAGATTTCCCGAGCAAAACCATCACGCAGAACACCTCGATCAAGAGGATGTCCCGCCTCCTGAAAGAAAAACATAAAAATAGGTTAAAGGTGCCATAAGCTCGGAAAACCAAAAAACTTTAGGAAAAACTTTACGTCCGAACTAAATCAATTTTTTTGGTGCCAATCCGAAAATTGGTCTTAAAATTAGTTTGTGCTTCTGTCGTGCTTTAACATGATACATCCGATCTCCAGACTTCAAGTGGCCAGCCTTCGGCTTCAACCTCCTATCCCGAAGGCGAAGTGCTTCTCAGGCCAGTTTAGCGAACTAAACTCGAGCGGCTTTAGAGAGAAACCAGGCTACCCGGCTATTGACCACACACTCACGTCAGAAATAAGGAGTAGTAGAAAAAGACTTTGCAACGACTAAGAAGAAAATTCTTATTATAAAGCCGCACATATAAATTTAAGAGCCCCCAGTTAACCTGGTTAAAGGAAGTTATTTTTAACAAACTAAGTTTTTAACAAACAACGTTTATTTAACATAAACATAATGCTTGGTTGAACCGAGCAAAAATAAAAAATTTAAAAGGAAATTGAGCATGAAAGTGACTTAGCTGGTTAATGTGCTCGGTGTTGATGACTTGATCTGGGCTTGAGGAGGGACGAAGACGCCCAGCGAATTTTAGACAGATCTGACATGGTACGTAGTCCTCAATTTGACCAAGGTCCTAGCCCCCAAGCCCGGGGTGACCGAGCGAGGAGCTCGGCTTGACGAAGTGGCGACGCAGCACGGTCGATATGGCGAGGGAAGCCCCCGGTCCAGCTAACATGACGAAGCTGGTCGGCTGATGACGACGAAGTCCCCGGAATAGGTTGATGAAGAGATGGCGAAGCCCCCGGTCTAGCCGAGGTGACGGAGCAGGTCGGTAAAGTGACGTCGGAGCCGCCATGCCAGCCGAGGTGTCGAAGCAGGTCAGCGTGGTGGTCATCAGCTTGAAGAAGCGATGGCGCGGTGATGCCGACGTAGGTCAGAATTTGTGACGCGGTCAATGCCGACTTGATGAAGTGACCGCGCGCCGATGCTGGCGCGCCCAACCCGGGCAATCCGTAGGGCGGCGATGTGGTTTTGGCGGTTACTTGGCCTTCGCGATGCCGAGCTCTTGGTCGGCTCACCGAGGTGATGATCCGGTGAGGTTGACCTCGGCTCGATGAAGCGACGACCTGTCTAACGCAGGTCGGCAGCCGTGGAGCAACATTGTTGGGCTGGTTTGACACCAACGCGACGGTGAAGATTACCTCAGAAAAGGCTTTAAAATTTGTGGGCACGTGTTTGAGAACAACACAAAAAACCCTAAGAAAAATTCCTCCAAAAAGGATGTCCAATACCCCGTTCATGAAGAAAGATGATCTCGGGTCGGATTCGTTTTCACGCAGAAAACAAATCCGAAAATTGATACACTCATCGGACGTTTGTCGGAGTTTGAACGGTTGGATCGAGCTTAAATTTTGAGGGGTGATCGATATGGGAATTGCACAGCCGATGAACGGTGGGATCTTCCAAACGATGTCCGAGCTGGACGCTGGACTCCGCGCCCTAAACTCGTCTAGATTCCCGTCCAGATTCGACAGGGCTCCGGTAGATCGGAGTTTGCCGGAGATTCCTCCATCGGAACGCGATAAAATTTTACAGGGTTGTTCTAGACTCAATTGCGCACAATTCCACTAAAGCAATCGTCAAGGCGACGCTCGAGGAGGCAGGGACGGCGAACACAAATCCGCTGTCCATAAAAAACTGCTGTCAATCTGCAGATGAGCCATCGACCCTTTGCGATCACACAGCGGAACTCTCAATGAAAGCACCAGTGTCGGTACTAAAACCGGCAGATCTCGGGTAGGGGGTCCGAACTGTGGATGTTGGAGTCAATGGGTAACAGGGAACGTAGAGACAACGTTTACCCAGGTTCGGGCCCTCTCGAAGAGGTAAAACTCTATGTCCTGCTTGGTTGTATTGATGTGTTGGTATGACAATTACAGAGTTGATCTACCTCGAGATCAGATGAACTAAACCCTAGATGGGTCCAGCGATAATGGTTCGGTGTTATGTCATCTATCGACTAGCCTAGCCCCGGCTTATATAATGTATAGGAGGCCTAGGATATCAAGAATCCTAGTCGGCTACGTCGGTGGAGAGGAGTCCTTGTCTTGATCACCAAGTCTTGTGGAATCTTCCTCGTATATGTCATGGGCTGCCCGAAGTGGCCCATTAGTGAACCGCCATGGGGATCCTCGGCCCGACCCACTGGTCGGGAGATGACGTGGTGTGTACCCCCTAGTCCAGGACACCATCACCAGGGAGACGCCCTGATGCCTTGTGGGGCCCTCGTGACTCCGTTTGACCTAATTCCACTTCTATAAATTCTCAAATATTCAGAAACCAACAGAGAGCCACCCCGAATAACTTTTACGCCGCCGCAAGCCTCTGTTCTTCTGCGATCCCATCTGGAGGCCTTTTCCGGTACTCTGCCAGAGGGGGAATCAATCACGGAGGGCTTCTACATCAACCTTGCTACCCTTTGGATGATGTGTGAGTAGTTTACCATAGACCTACGGATCCATAGCTAGTAGCTAGATGGCTTATTCTCTCGCTTTGATCTTCAATACCATGTTCTACTCAATGTTCTTGGAGTTCTATCCAATGTAATCTTCTTTTGTGGTGTGTTTGTTGGGATCCGATGAATTGTGAGTTTATGATCAGATTATTCATGAGAAATATTTGAGTCTTCTCTGAAATCTTTTATGCATGATTATTATAGCTTTGTATTTCTCTCCGATCTATCGGTTTGGTTTGGCCAACAAGATTGATTTATCTTGCAATGGGAGAGGTGCTTTGTGATGGGTTCAATCTTGCGGTGCTCAATCCCAGTGACAGAAAGGGACATGTGTCGGTGCTTTAAGAAATGGGTCCTTAATACCCCTGACTTATGCACAGGCAGTAGTAGCCTTCCCGACGGCAAGGCTTGCTGGAGAATAATTCAAGCCGAGTCCAGAACCAATATAAAGATTCAAGACCCAGCTGCAGAAGCCACTGGGGAGAAGATCAAGACGAAGCATCAAGTTCTACACCAAAGATAACCTTTGCCGGCAAGGCCGAGCCGGCAAGGTGAAGGCCCGGCAAGCTCCGTGCCGGCAAGTTCTCGTTAGCTGTTAGCGCTCCACCTCATCGAGCAGCTAGTGGCTAATCGATGAGGTGTCGTGCCTGCAGGAAGTTAGGTGGGATTTGTCGGGCACGTGTCAACGCACTGGAAGGAGATTTACCTTTAATGACACCCGTCCAGAAGGCGTGTCAAGATAATAGGAGGTAGCTGGGCGAGCGGTGCAGAATCCTTGCCGGGACTCCTCACCTCTCACCATCGCAACGGTGGATCTTCAGAGAGAACAGCAAAGGGAGGAAGACGAAGGAAGAGAGCGATGATGACTGGCAGAATGGAATGGGAAGAGATGGATGAGCAGCGCCTTCCATAGCCCTCTCTTTATGGGGAAGGCGCGGGGGCTGGCTCTTCACTGTTTAAAGTGACTGTGCAATATCAGGCGCAGTACTCCAGCGACTGCCCCTCTTCGCCAATCCCTCGCCTTGCATGTAAAACGCGTGGCAGAAAGAGCAGTAAAAGTGAAGATTATGACAGATATGGCAGTTATTCTCTGCCACGCGTGCCTGTGCATTGTTTTGGGCCTAGCCCAACGACGCTTGGCATGCGCGTGTGGCCTAGGCCCGGGGGCTCCTGTCAGTGCATTAAGAAATGGGTCCTTAATACACCTGACTTATGCACAGGCAGTAGTAGCCTTCCCGACGGCAAGGCTTGCCGGAGAATAAATCAAGCCGAGTCCATAACCAATATCATGATTCAAGACCCAGCTGTAGAAGCCACTGGGAGAAGATCAAGACGAAGCATGAAGTTCTACACCAAAGATAACATTTGCCGGCAACGCCGAGCCGGCAAGGTGAAGGCCCGGCAAGCTCCGTGCCGGCAAGTTCTCGCTAGCTGTTAACGCTCCACGTCATCGAGCAGCTAGTCGCTAATCGATGAGGTGTCGAGCCCGCAGGCAGTTAGGTGGGATTTGTCGGGCACGTGTCAGCACGCAGGAAGGAGATTTGCCTTTAATGACACACGTCCAGAAGGCGTGTCAAGATAATAGGAGGTAGCTGGGCGAGCGGTGCAGAATCCTTGCCTGGGCTCCTCCTCCACATGACACCTAACGGAGCATTTATTGCTTTTGTCCTAATCTGGCAGAGTTAGGTATGATAGCACTATTTGCTATCTAATCAACTTGTAATGACTGTTTTGCCACTGTGGTGACCCCTTGAGCTATAAAAGGAGGGACATAGCAACGTTTACAGGGATCGATCGATCTTTGGCAGAACTTGCATGCGTAGCTGCCTCCCCCGCACCTTGCCGGAGAAGCGCTCCTTGTACTTGTGTTGATACACATCAAATACACTAAAAGCAGGAGTAGGGTTTTACACCTCACGGTGGCCCAAACCTGGGTAAACTCTTTGCGTTTCTGCTGGTTCTGCACTTTGTGCTTGTCGATCTCCCTAGTCGAACCGCAAAGGGGCTAGATGGCCCCATAGATGGTCGTACACGCGACATCTTTGGCGCGCCAGGCAGGGGGATCGCTTGCGCGGACCTGAATCAGCAGATTGCGCGTCAGTTTCATCAGCTTCATCACCCTCTTCCTCATCGTTGATGGCTCCCAAGAAGAAGAGCATCACGATGACAGCTCCCTCGCACGTATCCGCAGGCGGCGCAGCCAACGCGGGCAGTGGGGATACCGCGGTTGGCACGACCAGCGCAGGTGGCGCGGTCGCCATGCCCACCGTGGTCGGAGCAGGAGGTGGAGGCACTGGGGGTGGTCGACTTCCTCGACCCTCTGGCGAGCAAAGCCGTGACGGCGCGGACGGAGCGAATGGACGTCTTCCTCCTCCTCGCCGCGTCGACGAACGGAGCCACCGGAGCAGCAATGCTCGGGCCGGCGCGAGCCAAGATCCCGCCACGGCAACGTCTAAAGATGCTGCATCAGGACAGACGCCACGCCCCTCACACAATGGGCGCGGGGCAACTCCGAGTGGCGTCGACGACTCAGGGCGGCGGCGACCACATGGCAAGACCCCTGTCGATCAGGTTCCGGATCCTCAGGCACCACCTCCGCCACGACAGCCCGCTGCTGAACATGTGCCGCGACAGCAAGATCGCAATGGTGCTCCTGCTGGCTCTGCCAGGAGTAGAGCGACGTTGCGGTCTTCGCTTCCGGCCCTGCCAGCCACAACAGCAGAGGCGATGGCGCGAGCCCAGATGCTGCTGAATTTTCCTCCGGCAGCAGAAAAGATGGATGAGTGGAGAGCCACCATCCAAAGCATGATTGGATTTGCCGAGACGAGTATGTCACAGCAAGCGGAGCCATCTCGGCGTCCGCAAACGGCACCAGTAGCTCCAACTGGTGGCCATGTTGAAGGTGCTACGCCAACGGTGCAGTCACCTCCATGGCAACAAATTCAACAGGAGCAACGCCAGCAACCACGGCAATCCCAGCGAACTGTAGAGCCCGACGAGATGTCGATGGCCACTTCAGATCCACGGGCACGGCAAGATCAGCGGCAAGTGCTGCAAGACAGGCGGGTAGAGGATGCCCGCACCACCATTGAATGGCGCCGGGAGGCGCGCCGTCAATCCGACGCGCACAACGGCCCAGTCGTTGATGAGCCTGCGCCCGAGGTTGGCGGATATCTACCTTACGAGGTTGGATGTCCAGCCTTCACTCGTGAGCTGCGGCAAGTCCCCTGGCCGTCCGTCCGGGCCTTCAAGCCGTAAGTACCAGAAAAGTACGACGGCAAGCTGAACCCGGCAGAGTTTCTGGGCATCTACACGATTGCCGTGCAAGCTGCCGGGGGAAGAGACGAGAAGATTCTCGCCAACTACTTTCTGTTGGTGCTGAAGCCCAACGTGAGATCTTGGCTGATGAACTTGCCGGAGAACTCCATTTCTTCGTGGTCAGGTCTCTGCAATGAGTTTGTTGGTGCCTTTACCGGAGGCCACAAGGCCCCTGGACAGCCCAGCGATCTACAAGTGATCCCTCAAAGAGATGGTGAAAATTTGTGCAAGTACATCCAGAGATTCAACAGCGTGCACCACAATATTCCGGATGTGCACCCTTCAGCCGTGATTGCCGCCTTCCACACGAACATGCACAATCGAAGGATGCGGGAGAAGATGAACGTCAAGCTGCCAAAGACCATCAACGAGCTCTACACATTGGCGGATAAGTGTGCGCGCGCTGAGGAAGGAAGGAGACTTCCCGGGGAGGACGCTGGTGCCGAGGTGGACTCCGAGGACAACGATGCTGCCACCCCGAAGACGAAGGGCCAAAAGCGCAACAGGAAGTGCAAAGGCAAAACTGTGATGGCTGTCGAAGAGTCCGGCAACTCCAACACCGCCAAGAAAGCCAAAACGGAAGACTCCGGCAAGGAGGTTGCTGTATGCGCCGCTTGTCAGGAGGCGGTGGCAAACGAGAAGGCCGGCAAATCTGATGGGCCATACTGCAAGATTCACCGCACCAAGGGCCATGATCTCCAAGAGTGCCGACAAGTCGAGCACCTTGCGGAGAAGAAGAAAGCTGAATATGAAAAACGCGACAAGGAGAAAGGCCAGGATGGTGCTGGCGGGTCTGGCAAGAAAAACCGTGGTGGTCGAGGAGGCCGCCGCGACAAGGCCAAGCCGCCAAAATAGAAGCCTGCTAGAGGCCGCGAAAAGAAAGAGGAAGATGATGGAAGTGAAGAGGAAGAGGACGACGGAGAGTCCAGTGAACAGGAATTCCAGAAGGCAACTGAAGCCATGTGCATTGACGGAGGTGCATCTTTACACTCTTCTCACCGCCAACTCAAGCAGTGGGCACGTGAGGTCAATGCGGTAGAACCGGCAATGGGTGCCCAGAAGCCACTCAAATGGTCACACACGCCTATCATTTTTTATGCCGAGGACCACCCCGATCGCACAACTGCAGTCGGGTGCTTGCCGTTGTTGGTTTCACCAACAATACGCAACCTCCGGGTAACAAAAATGTTAGTTGACGGTGGGGCTGGTGTGAATTTGAATTCTCCAGAAGTAATCAAGAGGCTGCAGATTCCCGAAGAGGAACTTGAGAAAACAGGCACTTTTCAAGGAGTGAACCCGGGAAGGAGCCAGCCCAAAGGGAAAATCACATTGCCGGTAACGTTTGGCGAGGAATTGAACTATAGAATAGAGAAGATTGTGTTTGATGTTGTCAAGATCCCCTTGCCGTATAATGGAATTCTTGGCCGCCCAGCTTTGGCTAAATTTATGGCAGCATCCCACTATGCCTACAACACGTTGAAGATGCCAGGGCCGATGGGTGTCATTTCCATCAATTCTGACAAGAAAGATGCAGTTATTTGCGTCGAAAAACTCTACAGAGATGCGGTTGCAGTAGAGGCCGCCAAGGCACCAACTCCCGCCAAGGAGAAGAAAAGCAAGAAGTCCGGCAAGACCTCTGACAAGAATTCCGGGAAGCGCACCTCTTCGGAGTGCTGCGCACCTGTTGAAGACTTGCCGGAGTGCTCTACCGGCAAAAAATCCAAGGCCACTCCACCAGCAACGAAGAAGGTGTCGGCGAAGGAGGATGGCACTGGCGGTACCTTCACCATCAGTGCCTCACTTGACAGCAAATAGGAAAGCGCGCTCATTGCCTTCCTGCAGGTGAATGTCGATGTGTTTGCATGGCAACCGTCTGACATCCCCGGTGTTCCCAGGGAGGTAATTGAGCACCACCTTGTTGTCTGTCCTCACGCTCGGCCCGTCAAGCAGAAAATCAGGAAGCAGGCTTTGGAGCGGCAACAGTTCATTGCCGAGGAAATCAAGAAACTTGAAGTAGCAGGCTTAGTCAGAGGTGTACTACATCCAACTTGGTTAGCAAATCCAGTTGTAGTGCATAAAGCAAATGGAAAGTGGAGACTTTGTATCGACTACACTGATATTAACAAAGCATGTCCAAAAGATCCTTTCCCCTTGCCGCGCATTGATCAAATTGTAGACTCTACTGCCGGATATGATTTACTCTCATTCCTTGATGCATATTCTGGATACCATCAGATATTCATGGCCAAGGAGGATGAGGAGAAAACTGCATTCATTACTCCATGTGGCACGCACTGCTTTGTGCGTATGCCTTTCGGATTAAAGAGTGCTGGTTCAACATTTGCAAGAGCAGTCCAGATTGGTTTTGAGCCCCAGCTGCACAGGAATGTGGAAGCATATATGGATGATATAGTGGTCAAAACCAAGGACAAATCAACCCTTATCCAAGACTTAGAAGAAACATTTGCAAACTTGCGTAAGATCAATTTGAACCTCAACCCTGAGAAGTGTGTGTTAGGCGTTCCATCCGGCAAACTTCTCGGGTTCTTTGTATCTCAGCGTGGAATCGAAGCAAATCCCGACAAGATCAAAGCAATTGAGCAGATTCAAGCACCAAAGAGCGTCAAGGACGTGCGGCGTCTTGCCGGCTGTGTTGCTGCCTTAAGTAGGTTCATTTCAAAATCTGCTAAGCGCGCCATGCCATTTTTCAAAATTTTGAAAAAGGCAGGTCCAATGAAATGGACTCTAGAAGCGGAGGCCGCGCTGCAGGATTTGAAAAGATAGCTCTCTTCTGCGCTAACGCTAGTTGCGCCTAGACCACAAGAGCCGTTGCTGCTATATTTGGCGGCAACAAATCAAGTGGTCAGTGCTGCATTAGTGGCGCAGAGGGAAGTCGATGACGAGGAAGCAGCAGCGGCAAGCCCGTCCAACGACAAACCGGAATCTTCTCCAGCAAAGTCTGGTGCCGACAAATCAGAAGCAGCGCAAGCAAATGAAGCTGATCAACAAGTGGTGCCAAAGAAGAAGGTGGTGCAGCGGCCAGTATATTTTGTTAGTTCCCTCTTGCAGGGGGCTAGATCAAGATACTCTGGAGTACAGAAGTTGCTTTTCGGTCTTCTTATGGCCTCGAGAAAGCTGCGTCACTACTTCCAAGCACATGAGATCACCGTCGTCACTCGCTTTCCGTTGCAGCGTATTTTGAGGAATCCAGATGCAACTGGTAGGATAGTGGAGTGGGCGTTGGAACTGTCAAGCTTTGCACTCAAGTTTGAAAGTACATCAACTATTCAGAGCAGGGCCTTGGCGGAGTTCATTGCAGAATGGACCCCAACGCAAGACGAGGAAATTCAAGAAACAGCTCTCCCCGGCAAAGAGACAGCCAAAGAATGGATCATGTACTTTGACGGTGCCTTCTCGCTGCAAGGCGCCGGCGCTGGAGTGCTGCTTGTCGCACCCACCGGAGAGCACCTCAAGTATATAACTCAAATGCACTTTCCCAGTGAGAAAGCAACGAACAACACTGCTGAGTATGAAGGACTCCTTGCCGGTCTCAGGACCGCGGTGGATTTAGGAATCAG
The DNA here is from genome assembly GCA_039707655.1 of Elymus sibiricus. Taxonomy (NCBI): domain Eukaryota; kingdom Viridiplantae; phylum Streptophyta; class Magnoliopsida; order Poales; family Poaceae; genus Elymus; species Elymus sibiricus. The sequence continues at coordinate 312,484,375 of CM077674.1, forward strand.
AAAGTTGATCGTCCGTGGTGACTCGCGGCTTGTTGTGAAGCAGGTCAATAAAGATTACCAAAGCCCGTTAATGGAAGCGTACGTGGAAGAAGTGAGGAAATTGGAAGAACACTTTGACGGATTACAAACAGAGCACATTCCTCGTGCGGAAAACAGCATTGCTGATAGTCTGTCAAAGTGTGCCACTCAAAAGCTTCGTGTGGATCTGGGAACTTTTGTGCTCCATTTGAATCAACCATCAGTCACTCCATCAACACAGGCCGGTAAAATAAGAAAATTGAATACCGACAAGTATTTTCCGGCAGATCTCCCAGAAGCCGCCAGCAAGGAAGTTGCCGGGGACAACGACACAACTGTAGGTGAGCAGCGGCTTCACGCAGAGCCTCAGGTTCTTGCCGCTGAGGCAGGCGCTCCCACAGTCCAAGAGATGCCTTTAATCCTTGTCGTCGAGCCGCAGGCTCTGGCATGGGCACAGCAAATAGTTCATTTCCTTCAAACAGGAGTACTTCTCGATGATCAAGAAGAAACTGAGAAAGTAGCCCGTTAGTCAAGTATGTATCAGTTTGTGGATAACATGCTATACAGAAAGAGACCAAACGGTGTGAAATTGAAGTGCATTTGCCGGGAAGATGGACTAAAGGTGTTGGTGGAGATACATGGAGGCATATGTGGCTCCCACATAGGGTCAAGAGCGCTTGTCGGGAAAGCTTTTCGGCAAGGCTTCTATTGGCACACTGCCCTCCAAGATGCAACTGAGCTAGTAACCAAGTGTGAAGCATGCCAGTTCCATTCGAAGAACATACATCAACCAGCTCAAGCTCTTCAAACAATCCCTCTCTCCTGGCCTTTTTCGGTCTGGGGGCTTGATATTTTGGGCCCCTTCCCTCATGCTACCGGGGGCTTTGAGTTCTCGTACGTCTCCATCGACAAGTTCACAAAGTGGCCTGAAGTGGAGCCAGTGAGGAAGGTGACAGCACAGTCAGCCGTCAAGTTTTTCAAAGGATTAGTTTGTCGTTTTGGTGTCCCTAACAGGATCATCACCGACAACGGCACACAATTCACGAGCCGCACCTTCATGCAGTACATCCAAGACCTTGGCAGCAAAATCTGTTTTGCATCTGTTGCTCACCCTAGAAGCAATGGTAAAGCGGAAAGGGCAAATGCTGAAGTGCTGCGAGGCCTCAAGACATGAACTTGTGACAGGCTGCATAAGTGTGGAAGGCGCTGGATTGATGAGTTGCCGGCGGTTCTTTGGTCACTCAGAACAGCACCAAATCGAGCTACCGGCCAAACACCCTTCTCCCTAGTCTAGGGTGCAGAAGCGGTGCTCCCCACGGAACTCATATACGGGTCACCTCGAGTGCTCGCCTATGATGAGGCAGAGCAAGAGCAGCTGCGGCAAGATGACGCAACGCTCCCTGAGGAAGATCGTCTTCGGGCCGCTGTGCGAGCTGCACGCTACGAGCAAGCTTTGCGCTGCTATCACAGCTGCAAAGTGCATGCCCGAAGCCTTGAGGAAGGCGACCTTGTTCTTTGGCATATTCAGTCCACCAAGGGATCAAACAAGTTGACGCCAAAGTGGGAAGGCCCTTATCGGGTGGCGCGAGTCACCAGACCTGGCGCAGTCCATCTGGAGACCAAAGATGGCATTCAAGTGCAGAACTCATGGAATATTGAGCATCTTCGCAAGTTCTACCCATAAGGTGCAGTTGCCGGGCCTCCCGGCAACCCCTTTTGTACAAGCTTTGTGGTCAAGACTTGTAACCCTTTGTACAAAGCCAGGCGCAGACCCTGTGCATAAATAAAGCTAAGTGTTTCGCAACTCTTTGTACATGTTTATTTGTGTATATATGCATGTGATGTTGTGATTACGCTTTGATTTGTATGAAATGACTGATGAATCATCAAGGTTCCCAAACCACTGTTTTCTCTTCTTTCTTTTTCTCAAAGGACAGAAGGATTCCTCACGTGCAAGTTTCCCGGGGGAGTGATGATGGGGATACCATTAAATGACGTTCAAGTTATCATTTTGTGCGACAAGAAAGACAGTGAAAGGAAAAGCTAAGTTGAAAAACTTTGAAACAAATTCCTTATTACATTTGCATTTTTCCTTGAACGATTTTGTCTTTGTATGAAAAACCTGCACGCGAAGGAACCTTGTCGCGATCAGATTACGCTCCTATCTTGCCTCGAGTCCGCTTGGCAAGATTTGCAGCTGCATTATGACCGTCAAGTTACCTTGCCGGAGACGACGCTTCCAGTAGGCTGCTAAGGACCTGTTCCTCAAAGCGCTCACGGCAAGTGTGCACACCGAGAAGTTTCCAAAAAGCGTAGGGGCCACATCATGCAAAAACGGAGACAGACAATGAAAAATAGCACATTTTTAAGCGCAATGGAATCAACATGCATTTCATTCAAACGCGCCGTAAGAGAGATACATCGATTCCGTTACAGGGGCAAAAGGAGCGCCTAGGTGAAGCACGATTCGTTCCCAGAAGGCCAGATGATGGTGCTGCCAGTGCCTAGCCAGAGTCGGAGTCATCATCTTCATTCTTGACGCTTGGAGAGCCGTCATCGTCGTCCTCGGCCTCGCTGGAGGAGCTCGCGTCGCTGCTGCTTTCGCTTTCTACGCAGCACTCCAAGCGCCCGCCGGAAGCTCCGAAGAACTTCACGAAGAGCGTGGAAGAGCCATCAAATCTGAAATGGAGAAGATGCCCTCGTCCTAGCCCACGGGAGCGGGCGAACGACTTCCATCCCCGCCGCAAATATATGAAGCCGTTGGGGGAGATTTCCGTGGCCACCCAGGCAGGGCCGTTGCAGCACCCATCTGCTCACAGCCAGAGGCCTGGGGGCTTGTCGCCTTCCATTGTCTTTGCAAAAGACTTTGGAAGTCGCAACCAGCTGCGTGGCTGATGATGCATCGCCACGACGAACTCGTGCGCCGTTTCCACCGAGTGAGCTTCTGCTGGGGGAGGAAGCGCGGATAATCCGGCGTGGCCGCCTCGGCCCCGGAGCCCACGCCCTCCACGACCATGATTTGTGGCCCTTCCCCCATAGAAGCTGGAGCCGACCTCCGCGGGCATGGCAAGAGCGCTCGCCCGACCTCGTGCAGACGACCACACGGAGGCGGCAGACGCTCGTGATCGGCCTCTACCTCTCACCATCGCAACGGTGGATCTTCAGAGAGAACAGCAAAGGGAGGAAGACGAAGGAAGAGAGCGATGATGACTGGCAGAATGGAATGGGAAGAGATGGATGAGCAGCGCCTTCCATAGCCCTCTCTTTATGGGGAAGGCGCGGGGGCTGGCTCTTCACTGTTTAAAGTGACTGTGCAATATCAGGCGCACTACTCCAGCGACTGCCCCTCTTCGCCAATCCCTCGCCTTGCATGTAAAACGCGTGGCAGAAAGAGCAGTAAATGTGAAGATTATGACAGATATGGCAGTTATTCTCTGCCACGCGTGCCTGTGCATTGTTTTGGGCCTAGCCCAACGACGCTTGGCATGCGCGTGTGGCCTAGGCCCGGGGGCTCCTGTCAGTGCATTAAGAAATGGGTCCTTAATACACCTGACTTATGCACAGGCAGTAGTAGCCTTCCCGATGGCAAGGCTTGCCGGAGAATAAATCAAGCCGAGTCCATAACCAATATCATGATTCAAGACCCAGCTGTAGAAGCCACTGGGAGAAGATCAAGACGAAGCATGAAGTTCTACACCAAAGATAACCTTTGCCGGCAACGCCGAGCCGGCAAGGTGAAGGCCCGGCAAGCTCCGTGTCAAGATAATAGGAGGTAGCTGGGCGAGCGGTGCAGAATCCTTTAATGACACCCGTCCAGAAGGCGTGTCAAGATAATAGGAGGTAGCTGGGCGAGCGGTGCAGAATCCTTGCCTGGGCTCCTCCTCCACATGACACCTAACGGAGCATTTATTGCTTTTGTCCTAAACTGGCAGAGTTAGGTATGATAGCACTGTTTGCTATCTAATCAACCTGTAATGACTGTTTTGCCACAGTGGGGACCCCTTGAGCTATAAAAGGAGGGTCAGGGCAACGTTTACAGGGATCGATCGCTCTTTGGCACAACTTGCATGCGTAGCTGCCTCCCCCGCACCTTGCCGGAGAAGCGCTCCTTGTACTTGTGTTCATACACATCAAATACACTAAAAGCAGGAGTAGGGTTTTACACCTCACGGTGGCCCGAACCTGGGTAAACTCTTTGCGTTTCTGCTGGTTCTGCTCTTTGTGCTCGTCGATCTCCCTAGTCGAACCGCAAATGGGCTAGATGGCCCCATAGATGGTCGTACGCACGACAACATGACACGTATTTTTATTGTTGCATTAAGGATAAAAAGATGGGGTTTAATCATATTTCTTGAGTTTACTTTGTCTACATCATGTCATCTTGCTTAAGGCGTTAGTCTGTTTCATACTTAATACCCTAGATGCATGCTGGATAGCGGTCGATGGGTGGAGTAATAGTAGTAGGTGCAGGCAGGAGTCGGTCTACTTGTCTCGGACGTGAGGCCTATATACATGATCATTGCCATGAATCCTTCATAATGATTTGATTTTCTATCAATTGCCCAACAGTAATTTGTTTACCCACCGTATGCTATGTGTTCGAGAGAGAAGCCACTAGTGAAAACTATGGCCCCGGGTCTACTTTTATCATATATTAAAATCAAAAATACCTTGCTACAATTTATTTAATTTTGTTTTATTTAGTATTTTAGTTTATCTATCTATCACTATCAGAATTAATCCTTGCAAATAACCGCTAAGAGGATTGACAACACTCTTATGTGCGTTGGGTGCAAGTGTTTGCTTTTGTGTGTGCAGGTGCTGCTTATACGTCCAATTTGCATCATGATTTCCTACTAATAATTATTATGTTTTTGATCATTATTTCACTTTATGGTACCATTCTTATGCCTTTTCTCTCTTATTTTGCAAGATTCACATGAAGAGGGAGAATGCCGGCATCTGGAACTCTGGACCTGAAAGGGGTGAAACAGAGATAGCTATTCTGCACAACTCCAAATGACCTGAAAATTTACGGAGAATTATTTTAGAATATATAAAAAATACTGGCGAAAGAATCAACAGAAGGGGGCCCACCAGGAAGCCTCAAGCCTGGGGGCGCGCCCTACCCCAATAGGCGCGCCCCCCTGGCTTGTGGGGCCCCTGGCAGGCCTCTGCCCCCCTCCTTCTGCTATATGAAGCCATTTGCCCTAGAAAAAAAATCAAAGGAAGACTTTCGGGATGAAGCGCCGCCGTCTCGAGGCGGAACCTGGGCAGGAGCTATTTTGCTCTCTGGAGGAGCGATTCCGCCGGGGATACTTCCCTCCGGGAGGGGGAAATCGAAGCCATCGACATCACCAACGATCCTCTCATCGTGGGAGGCCAAATCTTCATCAACATATTCACCAGCACCATCTCATCTCAAACCCTAGTTCATCTCTTGTATTCAATCTTTGTCTCAAAACCTCAGATTGGTACCTGTGGGTTGCTAGTAGTGTTGATTACATCTTGTAGTTGATGCTAGTTGGTTTATTTGGTGGAAGATTATATGTTCAGATCTATAATGCTATTCAATACCCCTTTGATCTTTAACATGAATATGATTTGGGAGTAGTTACTTTTGTTCTTGAGGACATGGGAGAAGTCTTGTCATAAGTAATCATGTGAATTTGGTTTTCGTTCGATATTTTGATGCTATGTATGTTGTGCTTCCTTTATTGCTGTCGTGTGAACGTCGACTACATGACACTTCACCATCCTGGGGCCTAAGGGAAGGCATTGTGGAGTAGTAATTAGATGATGGGTTGCTAGAGTGACAGAAGCTTAAACCCTAGTTTATGCGCTATTCCGTAAGGGGCTGATTTGGATCCATATGTTTCATGCTATGGTTAGAGTTATCTTAATTCTTCTTCCGTAGTTGCGGATGCATGCGAGAGGGGGTAATCATAAGTGGGAGGCTTGTTCAAGTAAGAACAGCACCAAAGCACCGGTCCACCCACATATCGAATTATCAAAGTAGCGAACGCGAATCAAACAAACATGATGAAAGTGACTAGATGAAATTCCCATGTGTCCTCGAGAACGCTTTGCTTACTATAAGAGTTCGTTCTGGCTTGTCCTTTGCTATAAAAAGGATTGAGCCACCTTCCTGCACTTTATTATACTTGGTACTTGTCACTTGTTACAAATTATCTTGCTATCAAACTACTCGTTACCGATAATTTCAGTGCTTGCAGAGAATACCTTGCTGAAAACTTCTTGTCATTTCCTTCTGCTCCTCGTTGTGTTCGACACACTTACTTATTGAAAGGACTACGATTGATCCCCTATACTTGTGGGTCATCAAGACTCTTTTCTGACGCTGTTGCCGGGGAGTGAATCGCCTTTGTGAGTGGAATTTGGTAAGGAAACATTTATATTACGTGCTGAAATTTACTGTCACTTGTCACTATGGAAAGTAATCCTTCGAGGGGCTTGTTCGGGGTATCTTCACCTCGACCGGAAGCATTGAGAGTTGCTCCTCAACCTATTGAACCTACTGAAAATATTTATTATGAAATTCCTTCGGGTATGGTAGAGAAATTGCTAGCTAATCCTTATGCAGGAGATGGAACGGTACATCCTGATATGCACTTGATATATGTGGATGAAATTTGTGGATTGTTTAAGCTTACAGGTCTATCCGGAGATGGAGTTAAGAAGAAAGTATTCCCTTTATCTTTGGAGGGAAAGGCATTGACATGGTATAGGCTATGTGATGATATTGAAACATGGGATTGGAACCGGTTGAAGCTGGAATTTCACCAGAAATTTTATCCTATGCATTTGGTTCATCGTGATCGGAATTATATATATAATTTTTGGCCTTGTGAAGGAGAAAGTATCGCTCAAGCTTGGGGGAGGCTTAAGTATATGTTGCACACATGCCCCAATCATGAGCTCTCAAGAGAAATAATTCTTCAAAACTTTTATGCTCGGCTTTCTCATAATGATCAATCCAGGCTCGATACTTCTTCTGCTGGTTCCTTTATGAAGAGAACTATTGAATTCAGATGGGATCTTCTAGAAAGAATTAAACGTAACTCCGAAGATTGGGAAATCGACAAAGGTAATGAGTCAGGTATAAATCTTGAGTTTGATTGTGTTAAATCTTTTATGGAAACTGATGCTTTTCATAAGTTTAGTACTAAATATGGACTTGACTCTGAGATAGTAGCTACCTTTTGTGAATCTTTTGCTGCTCATGTTGATCTCCCTAAGGATAAATGCTTTAAATATCATCCACCTATTGAATTGAATGATGAACCTGTTAGTGTTAAGGAAGAAACAATTGTTTACCATGTTGATCCAGTTGTGCCTACTGCTTATATTGAGAAACCTCCTTTCCCTATTAGGATTAAGGAACATGCTAAGGCTTCAACTGTGGTTAATAAGAGTAATATTAGAGCACCTAGACCTTCTGAACAAATTAAAGTTGAACCTAATATTGCAATGGTTAAAGATCTTTTGGTTGATAATATTGATGGACATGGCATATATTTCTGTGATGAAGCAACTAGAATTGCTATGCCAGACACTAAAGATAAAAACAAACTTGTAATTGGCATGCCTGTTATTTCTGTTAAAATTGGAGATCATTGCTATCATGGTTTATGTGATATTGGTGCTAGTGTGAGTGCTATTCCGTTTACTCTCTATCAAGAAGTCATGAATGATATTGCACCTGTTGAGATCGAAGATATTGATGTTACTATTAAGCTTGCAAATAGAGATAATATTTCACCACTTGGGATTGTTAGAGATGTTGAAGTCTTGTGTGGTAAGATCAAATACCCTACTGATTTTCTTGTTCTTAGATCACCACAAGATGATTTTTGTCCTATTAGATTTGGTAGACCTTTCTTGAATACAGTTAATGCCAAGATTGATTGCACTAAAGAAACTGTCAGTGTTAATTTTGGTAAGGTGTCTCATGAGTTTAATTTCTCTAAGTTTCATACACAACCTCATGATAAAGAATTACCTAATAGAGATGAAATTATTGGTCTTGCTTCTATTGTTGTACCTCCTACTGATCCTTTAGAACAATATTTGCTAGACCATGAGAATGATATGCATATGAATGAAAGAAATGAAATAGATGAGCTGTTCTTTAAACAAGCACCTATCCTTAAACATAATTTGTCTGTTGAAACCTTGGGAGATCCACTTCCACCCAAGGGTGATCCTGTGTTTCAATTAAAGCAATTACCTGATACACTTAAGTATGCTTATCTTGATGAAAAGAAGATATATCCTGTTATTATTAGTGCTAACCTTTCAAAGCATGAAGAAAAGAGATTACTTAAAACTCTGAAGAAGCATCGGGCTGCTATTGGATATACTTCAGGGTGTGCAAAACCGAACCGAAAACCAAAAACCGAACCAAAAAAAACCAAACCGAACCAAAATTTCAATTTTTTAGGTTACGGTTATGGTTTCAGTTTCCAATTCTATAAACCATTTAGCATTCGGTTTTTATGGTTAAAAACCGAAAACCGTTCGGTTAAACCAAGAAAACCGAAGTTTGTTTCATGTGCGACAATATGAGCGGAAGCCTTCGCCACCCCTTCTTTTATAGCCACCCGCTCACCGCGCTGCTGCTCGATAGGCGAGGTGGTACTAAATTACTGCAGCTCGAAGCAACCAAGTCACATGCGGTGCTTGTTTGGGCTCAAAGCATCCAGCCCATAGTACATCCGCTTCGTCTAGCAATCCACGTGCGGAGCACTACGGCCTTGTTTGTTTCAGCTTTGATCTGACTCGAATCACCTAGGGATTCACTTTAGTGGCAAAGCTGATTCACAATTATATAAGATCATGTTTGTTTCAGCTTTGATTGGATTCGAATCACCTATAGATTCGCTTTAGCGGTAAAGCTGATTCGCAGAATCAGCTTCGCCACTAAAGTACACTTTGAGGTGCTTCAACAAATTGTACTAAAAATGGCCCAAATCTAGATTCAGCTTCACTGGCAAAGCTGATTTGAAATAGCTGTTTGTTTCAGATTCCAGATTCAGTTTCACTGGAAAAGCTGACTTCACTGGTAAAGCTGATTCCAAATAACTGTTTGTTTTAGATTCCAGATTTAGCTTCACTGACAAAGCTGAATCTGGTTCCTGAAGCTCAAACAAACAGGACCTGCGTGTCGTCCCAGGCAGCCGATCGCTCGATTCTAAAAAAAACGCAGCCGATTGCTTTTGTCGGGACTCGGGAGGATCAGCCTGGGTCGTGGCGTCGTGGATGCACATGATTCTCCTCTCATTCCTTTTTCTGCTTCTTCCCTCATGTAATCAATCATATCTGCTGCCATTTGAATATTTGCTTCTTCCTTCCCTCATGTAAGACCAAATCATGTGGACCTAATCTCTCATACCTAATTTCTCAGGTCTGTCATCTAATGACCAAATCTACGTACAGAGTTCTCACCCAAAAAAAATCTAACCTACATACATGAACCGAATCATGTGACCAAAAATTTATTTGTCGTTTACAAGTTCGCGTCAACTTTGGTTATTTTGGTTATTACCGAAACCGAACCGAAATTAAATGGCTATTACCGAAACCGAACTGTATCTATGTATAAAACCGTATAAACCAAAGTATAAAAACCGTATAAACCGAACCGAATGAAACCAAAAAAACTGAATGCACACCCTGAGATATACTCTTGAAGATCTTAAGGGCATTAGTCCCACTTTATGTCAGCATAAAATTCATATGGAGCCATATGCTAAACCCGTTGTTGACCATCAAAGAAGGCTGAATCCTAGAATGAAGGATGTGGTAAGAACTAAAATATTAAAGCTTCTGGAGGCAGGTATAATTTATCCTATAGCTGATAGTAGATGGGTAAGTCTTGTTTACTGTGTTCCTAAGAAAGGAGGTATTACCGTTGTTCCTAATGATAAAAATGAACTTATCCCACAAACAATTGTAACTGGTTATAGGATGGTAATTGATTTCAGGAAATTAAATAAAGCTACTAGGAAAGATCATTATCCCTTGCCTTTTATTGATCAAATGTTAGAAAGATTATCTAAGCATACACACTTTTGCTTCCTAGATGGTTATTCTGGTTTCTCTCTAATACCTGTGTCACAGGAAGATCAAGAGAAAACCACCTTTACTTGTCCTTTTGGAACTTATGCTTATCATCGTATGCCTTTTGTTTATGTAATGCACCTGCTATTTTTCAAAGATGTATGACTGCTATATTCTCTGACTTTTGTGAATAGATTGTTGAGGTTCTCATGGATGATTTCTCCGTTTACGAAACTTCTTTTGATGATTGCTTGAGCAACCTTGATCGAGTTTTGCAGAGATGTGAAGAAACTAATCTTGTCTTGAATTGGGAGAAGTGCCACTTTATGGTGAATGAAGGTATAGTCCTCGGGCATAAAATTTCTAAAAGAGGTATTGATGTTTATAAAGCTAAAGTTGATGCTATTGAGAAAATGCCATGTCCTAAAGATATCAAAGGTATAAGAAGTTTCCTTGGTCATGCTGATTTCTATAGAAGGTTTATAAAAGACTTCTCTAAAATTTCTAGGCCTCTTACTAATCTCTTGCAAAAAGATGTTCCATTTGTTTTTGATGATGATTGTGTAGAAGCCTTTGAGATACTTAAGAAAGCCTTAATTTCTGCACCTATTGTTCAACCACCTGATTGGAACCTACCCTTTGAAATTATGTGTGATGCTAGTGATTATGCTGTAGGTGATGTTCTAGGACAAAGAGTTGAAAAGAAATTAAATGTTATCCATTATGCTAGTAAAACTCTAGACAGTTCTCAAAGAAATTATGCTACTACTGAGAAAGAATTTTTAGCAGTTGTGTTCTCGTGTGATAAATTCATATCTTACATTGTTGATTCCAAAGTTACTATTCATACTGATCATGTTGCTATTAAATATCTTATGGAAAAGAAAGATGCTAAACCTAGACTTATTAGGTGGGTTCTTTTGCTACAAGAATTTGATTTTCATATTATTGATAGAAAGGGAGCTGAGAATCCCGTAGCTGATAACTTGTCTAGAATGGAAAATGTTCTTGATGACCCACCGATACGTCTCCAACGTATCTATAATTTATGAAGTATTCATGCAATGTTTATTATAGTTTTGTATGGTTTTGGTGCACATTTATATGGCTTTTATATGATTTTCGTGGACTAACATATTGACCTAGTGCCCAGTGCCAGTAGTTGTTTTCTGCTTGTTTTTGGTTTTCCAGAAAATCTATATCAAATGAAGTCCAAATGCAGCGAAACTTTTTGACGATTTTTTCTGGAACATAAGAGACACTAGAAGCTTCGGGAGGAGGCCAGAAGACCCAGAGGGGCTCCACGAGCCACCAGGGTGCGCCACCCCCCCAGGCGCGCCCTGGTGCCTCGTGAGCCCCCTGTGGCCCTTCTTCGCGTGATTCCAACGCCAAAAAATCATATATATTCAGAAACACCCGAAAGTTAACCTAGATGAGTTTTTCCGCCGCCGCAAGCCTCTGTACCTCCACGATCTCATCTACAACCCTTTTCCGGCACCCTGCCGGAGGGGGGAATCATCACCGGAGGCCATCTTCATCATCCCGGCGGTCTCCATGACGAGGAGGGAGTAGTTCACCCTCGGGGCTAAGGGTTTGTACCAGTAGCTATGTGTTTTATCTCTCTCGCGCGCGTTCTTGATTTGGCACGATCTTGATGTATCGCGAGCTTTGTTAATATAGTTTGATCATATGGTGTTTCTTCCCTCTCTATCCTTGTTGTGATGAATCGAATCTTTTCCCTTTGAGATTTCGTTATTGTCGGATTGAATATTTCAGATTTGAGAACACTTGATGTATGTCTTGCATATTAATACCCGTGGTGACAATGGGGTATTATATTGATTCACTTGATATATGTTTTGGCACTCAACTCGCGGATTCCCGAGGTGACATTGGGGTAATCTATGCATAGGGGTTGATGCACGTTTTCATTATCTTTTCTCCGATACGAAACTTTGGGGTGCTCCTTGGAGTTCTTTGTGTGGATTGAATATTATGATTATGAAGTTGTTTGATGCATATCGTATAATCAACTCACGGATAGTTGTGGTGACATTGGAGTATCTAGGTGACATTAGGGTTGGTTGATGTGTTTCATATGGTGTTATTTTAGTACGAACTCTAGGGCTATTCGTGACACTTATAGGGATGGCTTAATAGATTGATCGGAAAGGATAACTTTGAGGTGGTTTCGTACCCTACAACAATTTCTATGTTATGTTCTCCGCTAATATGAACTTGGGAGTGATTCTTTATTGCACGTTGAGGGATTGTTATATGCTCCAATTATATTAGCATTGTTGACAGATTGCACTAGCGAAAGTATGAACCCTAGGCCTTGTTTTTAAGCATTGCAATACTGTTTGTACTCACTTTTGTTACTTTCTACCTTGGTGTTTTTATGTTTTCAGATTACAAAAACCTATATCTACTATCCATACTACACTTTTATCACCATCTCTTCGCCGAACTAGTGCACCTATACAATTTACCATTGTATTAGGTGCGTTGGGGGCACAAGAGATTTCTTGTATTTGGTTGCAGGGTTGTTTGAGAGATACCATCTTCAACCTATGCCCCCCATGGATTGATAAACCTTAGGTCATCCACTTGAGGGAAAATTGCTACTGTCCTACAAAACTCTGCGCTTGGAGGCCCAACACGAGTCTACAAGAATAAGTTGTGTAGTAGACATCAAGCTCTTTTCTGGCGCCGTTGCCGGGGAGTTGAGTGCTTGAAGGTATATCTTTAGATCTTGCAGTCGAATCTTTTAGTTTCTTGTTTTATCACTAGTTTGGTTTATAAAAGAAAACTACAAAAAAATATGGAATTGAGGTTGCCTCATATTATTCATCTTTATAATGTCTTTCTTGAAAATGATGGATCGGAAAATTATGCTCAATTGATAGAAGAAGAATTCAATAAAATGTTTGGCATAAAATATTTGAATGATGAGCATGATTGCAATGTTGCTAGTATGAATTCCTTGAATATCCATGACGCCAATGATATGCAAAGCCATAAGCTTGGGGATGCTATGTTTGATGAAGATGATATTTTTAGTCCCCGAAGTTTTGATGAGAAAATTTATTATGATGAAATTATGCCTCCTATTTATGATGATTATATTGATAAAAGTGGATTTAGAGAGGTCATGACTTTATTTAATGATGATTCCACTATTTTGGAAGAGGTTTCAATTGATTATGACAACAAAGTTGCTATCTATGATGATTATTGTGATGACATGTGTGCTATAAAGAATAATGATAACCATGAAATCTGTCATCATGATTTTAATTTTCAATTGAATTATGCCAATCAAGTATCACATGATAGTTATTTCATTGAATTTGCTCCCACTATTATGAATGAGAAGGAGATTGCTTATGTGGAGAGTAATAAAAATTCCATGCTTGTAGGTCATGAAAATAATGCTTTATGTGATAACTATATTGTTGAATTCATTCATGATGCTACTGAAAATTATTATGAGAGAGGATCATATGCTTATATATATTTGAACAACATCAAGTTTCCTCTCTTTGTGTTGAAAGTTTTGAAGCTATACTTGTTTTGCCTTCCTATGCTAGTTGATTATTGCTCCCATAAACTATTTGCTCAAAAAAAACCTATGCATAGGAAGTGGGTTAGGCTTAAATGTGCTAGTCATATGCTTCATGATGCACTCTTTGCGTTTCAATTCTTTACTTTTATGTGAGCATCATTGAAATAATCATGCCTAGCAAAAAAGGCATTAAAGAAAAGCGCTTGTTCGGAGACAACCCAATATTTCTACCTACTTTTTTTGCGTGTCCACGTGATTAATCTACTGTGGTAATCATGTTTTATATGTTTTCCTTGGGATAGTGTGGATGCTTGTTGATTTGATTCTGTGCAAAAACAGAAACTTTTGCGTCCAGTGCTGGAATTTCGATTCTGTACTGGAGGGTGAAAAAATTCTGAAATTTTTACACAGTATTGGGTTACAATTTTTTTACGTTGTCCTAATTTTTCAGAATTTTTGGAGTTACATAAGTATGTTTTTTAAATCTCTTACTACACGATGTTCTGTTTTTGACAGATTCTCTTTTCGATGCATAGTTTGCTTGTTTTAGTGTTTCCATAGCTTATATTGAGTAATATAAATTGTGGAAATGATAGAATACAGTAGTAATTATGTGATAACAATTATGAATCTTGTCTTGACAGCACCTAAGTGGATGATTTATTTTTAACATACTAACCTATCTCACGAAGTTCCGTTAAGTTTTGTGTGATTGAAGTTTTCAAGTTTTGGGTGAGACATCGATATGAGGAGAATAAGGAGCGGCAAGACCCTAAGCTTGGGGATGCCCAAGGCACCCCAAGGTAACATTCAAGTATGACCCAAGCAACTAAGCTTGGGGATGCCCCGGAGGGCATCCCCTCTTTCGTCTTCAACACTATCGGTAACCTCACTCGGAGCTATATTTTTATTCGTCACATAATATGAGTTTTGCTTGGAGCGTCATTTTATTCTGTTGATATTTGCTTGGTGTTATCAACAATCATGTTTTGTATCTTTTAGTTCAATAAAAATCCAAGTACAGCCCTTACCATGCTCAGTTTGCAAGTTTATGTGTTGTTGTTTGAAAATAGAAAGTTTTCTGTTATGTCCAGAATATTCCTGAATAGTCAGAACATGATAAAAATCTGAAATTTTTATACAGTAAGAATTCATGAGTTCTCTATCACGTGGTAATTTTTCAGAATTTTTGCAGTTAGGGAAGTATGAATTCTTATTCACCCTTTACAGACTATTCTGTCTTGGCAGATTGCTGTTATAGTTGCATTGTTTGCATAGGTTTGCTTGTTTAATGTTTCTATTTGAGGATAGGAGTATTAAATATGCAGAGGCATTTAGTATGCAATGTTTAATTATAATTTTTGTGATTTCCTACAGTAGTGAATGTTGAGGTTTTGAGTTGATTTATACCAACTTATCTCACGAGTTCTTGTTGAGTTTTGTGTGGATGAAGTTTTTAAGATTTATAGAAACTGTGATATGAGAGGAATTAAGGAGACACAAATGCTCAAGCTTGGGGATGCCCAAGGCATCCCAATATAATACTTCAAGAAGTCTCAAGCATCTAAGCTTGGGGATTCCCCGGTAGGCATCCCACCTTTCTTCATCAACAATTATCGGTTAGTCTTGGTTGAGCCTAAGTTTTTGCTTCTTCACATGAGATGTGCTATTCTTGGAATGTCATTTTATTTTGTTTTCTTTGCTGTTTGAATAAAATTATCAAGATCTGAAATTTTAAATGAGAGAGAGTCCTCACGTAGCTACTTATTTGCTTAACTACTCATTGATCTTCACTTATACCTTTTGGAGTAGTTTCTCATTTACTCTTGTTCTTCACTTATATCCTATGAGTAAATTGTTGAAATGAATTGAATATCATAAAGTTGAAATTTATATGCTTCATATGCTTGTCCCATGGGGAGTACTGACTTCACATACAAGATGTATAGGTGGTAAAATTTATTGAAAGTTAACAAACATAGCATTGGTCACTTGAACAATTCATGAAAGAATTTTGTAGGAAGAGAAATTTCACATATAAATATACTATCTTGGACATCTTCTATGATTGTGAGCCCCCATTAATTATTTTCAAGCTTGATCAAGTAGTTAACGTTGGAATGAAGACAACGTAATGAGTTATGTTTGTTTACATTCACATAGAAGTTATATTGTCATGGATCCTCTAACATGTGGTGCTTGCTTAGGATCTTTTGCTAGCCAAAAAATCGTACTAAGTAGAGATACTACTTGTGCATCCAAAAACCCTTAAACCCAGTCTCTTTCCATGAGTGTCCACCATATCTACCTATGGATTGAATAAGATCCTTCAAGTAAGTTGTCATCGGTGCAAAAAGAAATAAAAATTTCTCCTAAAATATGCATGATCTTTTATTGCACGGGAAAATAAGCATTGTACGAACTTGTGATGGTAAAGAAATAAAAGCGACGGACTGCATAATAAAGGTTGCTATCACAAGGGGCAATATAACGTGATGTTCCTTTGCATTAAGGGCTTGTGCATTCAACAACAAAAAGCGCATGGCAACCTCTTCTTCCCTCTGCGAAGGGCCTATCTTTTACTTTTCTGTATTTACTTTTATGCAAGAGTCATTAATGTTCATCCCTATTCCGCTCTAGTTATTCCTTAGTTGGCAAGCATTATGTGGTAGGGAAAGATCCAGGCACATATATCCAGTTGAATATAGATGATCATGAGTTATTATTGTTGACATTATCCCTGAGATAAATAAGTTGGGAGGCGAAACATTAAGCCCATATCTTCCTATGTGTTTGACTGAAACGGTTTGTTCGAAAAATATGCTTTGAGTGTCAGCAATCATGGAAGACTAAATGATGGTTGAGTATGTGGAATTTTCTAGATCAAAGCTCTTACATAGACCCTTCCTGAAAATAAGATGAATTGCAATTGTTTGATGACTGAGAACATAGTTTGTTTGTTTCCAAGAAAGTTTATGGCCTATACTTTAAACATGTGAATAGCTTGCTACTTGATCATGAGAAGTTTTATGAAATGAGCTACTGATTATGATATATATTGATGCTAGAAAAAGTGATTGAAATTATCATTGATCAAACTTATGCACTATGCTAGCATTCACACTTCATAAATTATTTCTTTTATCATTTACCTACTCGAGGACGAGCAGGAATTAAGCTTGGGGATGCTGATACGTCTCCAACGTATCTATAATTTATGAAGTATTCATGCCATGTTTATTATAGTTTTGTATGATTTTGGTGCACTTTTATATGTCTTTTATATGATTTTCATGGACTAACATATTGACCAAGTGCCCAGTGCCAGTTGCTGTTTTCTGCTTGTTTTTGGTTTTCCAGAAAATCTATAACAAATGAAGTTCAAATGCAGCGAAACTTTTTGATGATTTTTTCTGGAACATAAGAGACACTAGAAGCTTCGGGAGGAGGCCAGAAGACCCACAGGGACTCCACGAGCCACCAGGGCGCGCCCTGGTGCCTCGTGGGGCCCCTGTGGCCCTTCTTCGCGTGATTCCAACGCCAAAAAATCATATATATTCAGAAACCCCCGAAAGTTAACCTAGATGAGTTTTTACGCGGCCGCAAGCCTCTGTACCTCCACGATCTCATCTACAGCCCTTTTCCGGCACCCTGTCGGAGGGGGGAATCATCACCGTAGGCTATCTTCATCATCCCGGCGGTCTCCATGATGAGGAGGGAGTAGTTCACCCTCGGGGCTGAGGGTTTGTACCAGTAGCTATGTGTTTTATCTCTCTCTCTCACGTTCTTGATTTGGCACGATCTTGATGTATCGTGAGCTTTGTTAATATAGTTGGATCATATGGTGTTTCTTCCCTCTCTATCCTTGTTGTGATGAATTGAACCTTTTCCCTTTGAGATTTCGTTATTGTCGGATTGAATATTTCAGATTTGAGAACACTTGATGTATGTCTTGCATATGAATACCCGTGGTGACAATGGGGTATTATATTGATTCACTTGATATATGTTTTGGCACTCAACTCGCGGATTCCCGAGGTGACATTGGGGTAATCTATGCATAGGGGTTGATGCACGTTTTCATTATATTTTCTCCGATAAGAAACTTTGGGGTGCTCCTTGGAGTTCTTTGTGTGGATTAAATATTATGATTATGAAGTTGTTTGATGCATATCATGTAATCAACTCACGGATACTTATGGTGACATTGGAGTATCTAGGTGACATTAGGGTTGGTTGATGTGTTTCATATGGTGTTATTTTAGTACGAACTCTAGGGTTATTCGTGACACTTGTAGGGATGGCTCAATAGATTGATCGGAAAGGATAACTTTGAGGTGGTTTCGTACCCTACAACAATTTCTATCTTATGTTCTCCGCTAATAGGAACTTGGGAGTGATTCGTTATTGCATGTTGAGGGATTGTTATATGATCCAATTATATTAGCATTGTTGAGAGATTGCACTAACGAAAGTATGAACCCTAGGCCTTGTTTTTAAGCATTGCAATACCGTTTGTACTCACTTTTGTTACTTGCTACCTTGCTGTTTTTATATTTTCAGATTACAAAAACCTATATCTACTATCCATACTACACTTTTATCACCATCTCTTCGCCAAACTAGTGCACCTATACAATTTACCATTGTATTGGGTGTGTTGGGGACACAAGAAATTTCTTGTATTTGGTTGCAGGGTTGTTTGAGAGATACCATCTTCAACCTACGCCTCCCACGGATTGATAAACCTTAGGTCATCCACTTGAGGGAAAATTGCTACTGTCCTACAAAACTCTGCGCTTGGAGGCCCAACACGAGTCTACAAGAATAAGTTGTGTAGTAGACATCACCCACTTCCTATTAATGACGATTTTCCTGATGAACAATTAGCTGTGATAATATCTTCTCGTAATACTCCTTGGTATGCAGACTATGCTAATTACATTGTTGCTAAATATATACCACCTAGTTTCCCATACCAACAAAAGAAAAAGTTTTTCTTTCATTTAAGACATTACTTTTGGGATGACCCACACTTATATAAAGAAGGAGTAGATGGTATTATTAGACATCGTGTACCTGAGCATGAACAGGAACAAAACCTATGTATGTGTCACTCCGAGCCATATGGAGGACACCATGCGGGAGACCGAACTGCACACAAGGTATTACAATCTGGTTTTTATTGGCCTACTCTTTTCAAAGATGCATGTAAGTTTGTCCTTTCTTGTGATGAATGTCAAAGAATTGGTAATGTTGTTAGACGTCAGGAAATGCCTATGAATTATTCACTTGTTATTGAACCATTTGATGTTTGGGGTTTTGATTATATGGGACCTTTTCCTAAATCCAATGGATATACTCATATTTTGGTTGCTGTTGATTATGTTACTAAGTGGGTAGAAGCTATTCCAACTAGTAGTGCTGATCATAACACTTCCATTAAAATGCTTAAAGAAGTTATATTCCTGAGGTTTGGAGTCCCTAGATATTTAATGACTGATGGTGGTTCACATTTTATTCATGGTGCTTTCCGTAAATTGCTTGCTAAATATGATGTTAACCATAGAATTGCATCTCCTTATCATCCTCGGTCTAGTGGTCAAGTTGAATTAACTAATAAAGAAATAAAATTCATTTTGCAAAAGACCGTTAATAGATCCACAAAGAATTGGTCTAAGAAAATTGATGATGCACTATGGGCTTACATAACTGCTTATAAAAATCCTATGGGTATGTCTCCATATAAAATGGTTTATGGAACCTCTTGAGTTAGAACATAAAGCATATTGGGCAATTAAAGAACTTAACTATGATTTTAAACTTGCTGGTGAAAAGAAGTTATTTGATATTAGCTCTCTAGATGAATGGAGAACCCAAGCCTATGAAAATGCCAAGTTGTTTAAAGAAAAAGTTAAAAGATGGCATGATAAGAGAATTCAAAAACGGGAATTCAAAGTAGGTGACCATGTTCTATTATACAATTCTCGTTTAAGATTTTTTGCAGGAAAACTTCTCTCTAAATGGGAAGGCCCATACATCATCGAAGAAGTTTATCGCTCCGGAGCCATTAAAATAAACAACTCTGAAGGCAATAATCCGAGAGTGGTTAATGGGCAAAGAATTAAACATTATATCTTAGGTATGCCCATTAATGTTGAAACTAATATTATTCAAACAATTACAACGGAAGAGCACATAGAGGAAACCTTCCGAAAGGCTCCAGAATCCTGAAAAGGAGTAGGTATGTGGTACGGTAAGTAAGCCGACTCCAAAACTTCCATAAAAGTACTTTCTGTCCGTTTTGGAATATATAAAAAATTAGGAAAATAATAAACAGTCCGAAAAGTGCATGAGGAGGCGACAAGCCTGGGGGGTGCGCCCTACCCCCCAAGGCGCGCCTACCAGGCTTGTGGCTCCCTCGTAGACTTTCCCGACTCTGTTTTTCTTCCATATTACTTGTTTTGCACATGAAAAATTCATTATATATACTCATGGGTGTTTTGACCACCGTATCGCAAGTTTCTCCTCTGTTCTTATTCCGGGCTGTTTTTTTGACAGATCTAGATCACTCTGGCTCCGCGAAAGCTCCGCACCAAGCACCGGATTGTTCAACCTTCGCCCGGCAAACACCCGTTCAGTCAAGTATATTATGAGTGGTCGTCCGGAGAAGAGGATATTGCTATGGAGGAGGAACCGGGGAAGGTCGTAGAAGACCGTGTTCAAGAAGAAGAAGATCAAGCCATGCTCGGAAAGGAAGCACCAGAAAAGGGAGATTCGTGGCAAACTCTTTATGATAATCTTCCCCCATCTGCAATTGATACACTAAAAGTTTTTGAAGCAATTTGTGCTCAGAATACATCGCTTACCCGTGAAGTTATTGTGTTAGAGGAGCAGAATCATGTTCTTCGGAGGATTAATGGAAATTTGGAGTACTTGCTAAAGTTGAAGGACAAGCCCACCACTTCATCACCACCATCACCCAAGAAGGATATTTGAGTACATGGGTATGGGCACCACCCTTGGCTTGTGCCAAGCTTGGGGGAGGTGCCCCGGTATCGTATCACCATCACTTTTTCATCATCATTATCTATCTTAGTACGATCCTTAGTTATTTCGTGATTTAGAAGAATAAAGTTTTAGTATGATTTAGTTTCGAGTGCTTGCTTTGTGATCTATCTATCTATGGAATCATGTGTGAAAGTTATATAATAAAGAGTAGTTTGAGTGGAGTGTTTTGCTTTTGATGATCCAATCTTATAAATAAATAAAGAATAAAAAGTAAGATCATATGCTAATCCCATGGGGAGTGATGACTTCACATAAAATAGGTATAATTGATAAAACTTGTTGGAAGTTGACAAACATAGCATTGGTCATTGTTGCAATTCATGAAAAAATAATGAAGGAAGAGAGGTCTCACATATAAATACACTATCTTGGACATATTTTATGATTGTGAGCCCCCATTAAATATTCTATGACAAATAGTCGACGTTGGACAAGGAAGACAACGTAATGGGTTATGTTTGCTTATATTCACATAGAAGTTATATTGTTTTGGATCATCTAACATGTGGTGCTTGCCCCTATCTATTGCTAGCCAAAATTCTGTACTAAGTAGAGATACTACTTGTGCATCCAAAAACCCTTAAACCCAGTTTCATGCCATGAGAGTCCACTATATCTACCTATGGATTGAATAAGATCCTTCAAGTAAGTTGTTGTAGGATCGAAAGTATGTCTAGAGGGGGGGGGTGATTAGACTACTTGACCAAATAAAACTTAACCTTTTCCCAGATTTTAGTTGTAGGCAGATTTTAGCAATAGTACATGTCAAGCATCACCCTACACATGCAATTCTAAGAGTATAGCAGCGGAATGTAAGCAATTGCATATGTATGTAGAGAGGGGGTAGGAGATTTCAAACGCAATGAAGACACGGCGGTTTTTGGCGTGGTTCCGATAGGTGGTGCTATCGTACGTCCACGTTGATGGAGGCTTCAACCCACGAAGGGTAACGGCTGCGCGAGTCCACGGAGGGCTCCACCCATGAAGGGTCCACGAAAAAGCAACCTTGCCTATTCCACCATGGCTTACGTCCACGAAGGACTAGCCTCACTCGGGGTAGATCTTCACGAAGTAGGCGATCTCCTTGCCCTTACAAACTTCTTGGTTCAACTCCACATCTGGTTGGAGGCTCCCAAGCGACACCTAACCAATCTAGGAGACACCACTCTCCAAAAGGTAATAGACGGTGTGTTGTTGATGAACTCCTTGCTCTTGTGCTTCAAATGATAGTCTTCCCAGCACTCAATCACTCCTCACAGATTTGGCCATGGTGGAAGAAAGATTTGAGTGGAAAGCAACTTGGGAATGGCTAGAGATCAAGGTTCAAATGGTAGGAGTGGAATATCTTGATCTCAACACATGAGTAGGTGGTTCTCTCTCAGAAAATGAATGGAGGAAGTGTAGGCACGTTCTGATGGCTCTCCTTACTGAGAAGGATGGGGTGGAGGGGTATATATAGCCTCCACACAAAATCCAACCATTACACCCTTTTGACCCAACTCGGTGGCACCGAAACGATAATCTCGGTAGCACCGAACTGTGTAAAAGATATGAACTTTAGGAATCTCGGTGGGACCGATACGAACAACTCGGATGGACCGAAGTGCAATGGCTTAGGGCAATCCTCATCTCGGTGGCACCGATTGCATCAACTCGGTAGGACCGAAGTGAAGCAACAAGGCAACAGAGAGTTGGCAAGCCATCTCGGTGAGACCGATTTGCAAACTCGGTGAGACCGAAGTAAATGCAAACGACTACAGAGAGTTGGCAAGGCCATCTCGGTGGGACCGAGATCCATTTCAGTGGATCCGATTTGTTAGGGTTTGGCAGTGGCTAAGTCTTGGATGAACTCGGTGAGGCCGGATTGGAAATTTCGGTGGGGCCGAGTTGGACTTTGGGTTTTGGACATATTTGGGTAGAGTGAGTGGTTGAGGGTTTAGGAATGCTGTCACTAAGCACTTTGAGCAAAAAGACCATTAAGCAACACCTCATCCCCTTTTAATAGTATTGGCTTTCCTATGGACTCAATGTGATCTTGGATCACTAAACCAAAAATGTAGAGTCTTGATCCTTGCCAATTCTTGTCCTTAGCATTTTGAGGGGTCCACATCTCTAGTCCATGCCATGCCAATCATTGAACATCCTGAAATCTTAATCTTGAATGGATATTAGTTCAATGAGATATATGTTGTTATGAATTACCAAAACCAGCAAGGGAGCAAATGTGCTTTCAATCTCCCCCTTTTTGGTAATTGATGACAACATATAGATCAAAGCTTCGACAGATGATTAAGTAAATAAAATACATCGTTGCTTTGAGAAGTATGTGATAAGCAAGAGCTCCCCCTAAATTTGTGCATTATTAAAAATTTGCGTTTGAATGCAAATGCACAATCGATTAGGCTCATGGGTCACTCTTCCATGTCACATACATCTTGGTGGAGCGCGCAAAATGATATGATTGGAATAATAGGCACGCATCACCAACATAAGTAATTGATCATAAAAGATAATAGTAGAGATAAACATGGAATATCACAATAGGCATAATATGATCAATCACCATCGTATCTCACAAGTATAAATGACAGAATATTGTAGGCAAGCACACACATAACAAAGTATCAACGAACGATCAAACAAGTAGCAAACAAGTAGCAAAAGAAACTCTTGAAGCAAATCAAAAACAAGAAACTCTCTCTCTCTCGAAGCCTATGATCTATACAAATCCTCCCCCTTTGGCAACAAGTACCAAAAAGTTCGAATCGTATAGCACTAGTCGGCTCTCTAGGCACGATCCTCCGAAGGCGATCTCCTGCTGGCGGCTCCGGTGTGCGTAGATGGCGTTGAGATGAGAGCGTCCGCGAATGCCTCTGCTGACGACTGCTGGACTGGAGGAGTGGAGACCTGCTGTGGCACTGTGGCTGTTGCGGCTGGTGCAGATACTGTGGTCCGTGGATCCACAACTGGTATCGCAGCTGACCTGGCAGCCCTAGGCACTGACTGAAACTGCTCTGTAGTCGGTCTCTCATCTTCACTGTCATCTGATCTGGCAAGCTTGACAGCATCGACATCTCCTTGCAGCTGTTCCACTGAAGTCTGAATCTCAGTCACTTTGACATCCAAGTCATGAAACTTTGTCTCAATAATCCGCTCAAAACTAGCCTGGGTCTGGGTGAGGTTGGCCAGACTTCGCTCAATCCTCAGAGTGGCTTCAAGCAGATATTGCATTTGGTCTTTTGGTGTCTTGAGATTCGCAATTGGAGCATTTGGAGCTGCTGCTTCCTGAGCTGCTTTAGCTTCTTGTGCTTTGCGGATTTCCTCTTGAGCTTGGGCAGAAGTGGGATGCGAAGGATCCATCACTATAACGTTGTCCTCAAAATCTGGACGGAGTGGCAAATGCTCTTGATCAAGAAGATACGTGCTGGTTCCAACCTTGGAATTGATCAACAACTGAATATGTGGAGCATAACCACACGATCTCTTCTGATCTGCTGCTGTCCTCTTGATAGTCTCGACTATCAGGCTCATCACCTTGAATTTCTGAGGTGTATCGAATAAATGCAGCAAGTTGATGGAGTGGCCACGAATCATCTTATGATCTCCTGACTTGGGTAGCAGAGTGTACCGCAGTATAGTGTTTGAGGTGGCCAGACCTGGTAGCAAATGCTTCACTGATCCAAGCTTGTGAGTCTCAAGATCCTCCTGGGGAATAGCAGTGTACATGTTCTTCATAGAATTGTGATCAAACTTGAGCTTGGCATAAACATCATAATCATCATCTTCTTCCTTGGGTGCACCAAGAAGATTTGCCCACTCAGAAATAGTTGATTGATATCTAATGCCCTCAGTCATCCACACTATGCGACCATCTGGATAGAAATGTGCTGTGGAGTAGAATTGCATGACCATCTCGTCATTCCACTTAGTCAATTTCTTCCCAACAAATTCATCAACACCTGCAATTCTGAAGCTTTCATGCACATGGGGGAAATAATCCTCGTTCTCATCAATGTATTCCCAGTCCACCCATCTCATGTCACTGACTATGGGCTTCTTGTCAAGCAATATTGTCTCATAGAAATCATGTTGCTCACGGGTGTGAAAACGATAATCACAAGCTGTCCTCCTTCTGATAGCATAAGGATCTGACAATCTCCATTGACGCAGTCCTTTGTCCTTTCTCAACATCATGTTCTCAGCTACTGGGTGTGCGTTGTCATGTTTTGGTATCTTGGCTTCAATTTTCTGAGCACTAGAGGCTCTTCATCAACAGTTGATTCAGGCACTGGGGCCTTGTTCTTCCCTGCAGCAGATATGTTTCTGGTTGATCTCTTGGGTGCTGGTGCCTTAGGCTTTGACTTGGGAGGTGCAGCAGTCTTGATAGCATCAGACATGAGCTTCTGTGCTTTTGCAGGGGGTGCATCAGCTGGCTCTTCCTCCTGTTCTTCTTCCTCATCAATCATCATAGTAGGTCTGCCAATCACTCGGGCAAAAGATTTCCTTACTCTTTTCTTCTTGGCACCTGCAACTGCCTCACTAGGCTCTTGCATAGTCTTCTGAGGCACTTTCCTCATAGCAGTTCTTTCCTTGACAGAAGTAGGCTTTGTGCTTTACTCCTTAGCTAGCACTACTCTCTTCTTCTTTTGTGCAGTTTCACTTGCAACAAAGTCATCATCCTCACTATCTGAGGTTTTCTTCTTCCGTGTTCTGCTTGCAGCTTTAGGAAGATCTGGAGAGCTTCTCTCTCCCTCATAGTAACTTTCATTATGGCTTGATCCTTCACTTTTCTCTTCATGCTGCTCTGACCTATTTTGACTATCACTGACATCAGACATTGTGCTGAGCTGACCCTGTGAATAGATAGTTATGGGTAGAGTAGATGAGTCATCACAAAAAGCAGATTGTTTTTCATAAAAATGAGTTCAAACTTTAGTTCTAGGTTTTCACAGAATACAGTTCGGATGGACCGAGCTGGTAATCTCGGTGACACCGAAGCACACTACAGAGACATGGCATGCCATTTCGGTCTGACCGAGATGGGTTTCGGTGGCTCCGAGATGCTAGGGTTGCACTGAGACGTTACTTTCGGTCTTACCGATTCGCACAACTTGGTGGCACCGAGATGTACTTGTGCTATGGCCAGGGCCAAATCGGTGGGACCGAAAATTTCTATTCGGTCGGTCCGAGATGCATTCGGCGGAAACCTAACCCTAAATTTTTTGCTCGAATCTCGTTCAAACGAACTAATCTGGTGGAAAGTGAATTGCATTCGTGGCAAGATTACAGGCTATCTAATCGTGCATTGAATCGGAAAAGGGAAGCACGAAAGGGATCGAAACTCACCCTAACTCGGTGGAGTTCCTCTACGGCGGCAACGGCGGTGGAGATTACCGTTGACGGCGACGGAGTCCTGCGGCGAGGGCGCACAGGCGACGACGGCGACGATCCGGAGACCAAAGGGGCGGCAGCAATGGGGCGCGGGCGCGTAACGTTTGAAGAAATTTTCAACCGCACGAGCCGCTGGATATATATACCCATGTGCTGTCGGTGGCACCGAGTGGAACAAATCGGTAGCACCGAGACGTGCAACTGCTTGCAGTTACAGCAACTCGGTCCGACCGAGTTGGTCTAATCGGTAGCACCGAGATGAAAACCTAGATCAGTCTAAATGCTTTCGGTTCGACCGAGTTTGAGTAGGTTGGTCTGACCGAAATCAATTAGAAGGTTTTGGAGGTTCAGCCCTTTCAGATCGGTGGCTCCTAGTGCTCCTCACCCGGAGGGTCCGAAAATGACTTGTTCAATTTTTGTGATGCAGCAAGAATAGAATTTGAGACAAGAAAGCATAGATAGATAGAGAAGGTTCTTAGGCATTCTTGTACATCAACTTGGCCAGAAAAACCAAGACAATCAAAACAACAAATGGATGTCCTCGAATGATGAAAACATGCAAATCAACATGCTCACACAATAAGATAGCAAATGAAATATGTGTCAAACATGCACAACCAATTCTAGCATCTATCAAGCAATGGCGATGACTAGGTCATCTATATATGAGTATATTGACTTAGGAGCCAAATGAGAACATTTGATCATAGGCCATACTCATCGTTTAAGCACAAGTGGGGTTACCACTTTTACATAAAGCATTAATGTGTTCACACCATTAGAGTTGCTTTAGCTCAATTGTTTAGAGCAAAGCTCCCCCTAGATGTGATATCCCCC
This sequence comes from Elymus sibiricus, assembly GCA_039707655.1. NCBI lineage: Eukaryota > Viridiplantae > Streptophyta > Magnoliopsida > Poales > Poaceae > Elymus > Elymus sibiricus. The sequence goes on from CM077674.1 coordinate 312,511,343, forward strand.
CTAAGAGGGTTGAACTAACCTTGGGTTTTGTCGATGATGACTTCATGTAGATGTTGAAGATGTGGATGCTTAATGTTGATGTAGACCATCAAGAGTTGGGAGCAATCCTTTGGAGTTTTGTGCTTTCAATACCTACATGGGTTAGTCCCACACAAGGAACATACAAGGATATCCATAGACATAGAGTGAAATACACATATGATGATGTCCATGAATGCATTGATTACCTTGTCCCTTGCCTTACCAACAAGAGGGTTTGTGACTCCATGAACTAGTGCAAAATGTGGAAGTTGGTTGCACAAGTCCTTGCAATAAAGAATATGAGTGAAGTTTGTTGGCGGAGTCACCCTCAAGAACTCTCTAGTTCTTCTTCTTTTGGATCCACATCAACTTGATGGGAATCCTTGGAGTTGTAGTGGCACTTGATGAAGTAGAACTTGATGAAGTCTTGGGAACCCACTTGACCATGGCTTGAGGAGCTTCTTCAAATGAATCAATCTCTTCTTGAAGCTTGTCCTTGCCTTTTAGCTTGTGGTCTTGTGGTGGAAGGTCTTCTTGAGCTAGTGTTCCCTTAGGGCCTTTTGCCATGAAGCATCTTCCAATCCCTTCATTTGGTGAGTCGAATAGATCGTAGGAGTTGGATGACACAAGTGCAAGTCCTGCAACACCTTCATCTTGACTATAGTCGGAGTTGGAGTGATAACTTCTCTCGGAGTGGTTGTCGGAGTCGGAGCCGGAAACCCATTCACCAACATGAGCTTGATGTCTTCTTCTTGTGTAGCTCCTTGATGACTTGTCCTTCCTCTCCGAATCCTTGCTTCTTCGAGAGTGTCTTCGTTCATAATAATCATCTCCACTCGTTCTCTCTTTACGAGGTGATTCATCTCTTTTCTTGTAGGGAGCCGTACACTCATTGGAGTAGTGTCCGGGATTTCCACAATTGTAGCAATTACGGTCACGACTTGATGATCTTCTCTCATAATGTCTTGAGCTAGAGCTTCTTTCTTTTCCTTTGTTCTTGTAGAACTTGTTGAACCTTTTCACCATTAGGCTAATCTCTTCATTGGATACTAGCTGGTCACTTGAAGTTGTTGGAGCATCGGTTGAGGCTTTGTAAGCACCACTTGACTTATTGTGCAGCTCCTCTTTGTCTTGAGCGACATTTCATGAGCGACAATCCTTCCAATGACTTCCGTGGGCTTGAGATCTTTGTAATTTGGCATCATTTGGATCAATGTGCAGACGGTATCATATTTTCCATCCAAAGCTCTAAGTATCTTCTTGATGATAAATTTGTCGGTCATCTCTTCACTTCCTAAGCCGGCAATCTCATTTGTGATGAGAGCAAGCCTAGAGTACATCTCTGCGACTCCTTCACCATCCTTCATCTTGAACTTGTCAAGTTGACTTTGAAGCACATCCAACTTAGATTCCTTGACGGACTCAGTACCCTCATGCATATCAACCAAGGTATCCCAAATTTCCTTTGCATTCTCGAGGCGGCTGATTTTGTTGAATTCTTCGGGACATAAACCGTTGAATAGAATGTCACAAGCTTGAGCATTGTATTGCAACATCTTCAATTCTTCCGGGGTTGCCTCACGATCCGGTTCCTTGCCATCCTCAAAGAAGTCACCTTGCAAGACAACACGAACAACAGCCCAAACGGCAGGGTTATGACCAAGAATATGCATTTTCATCTTAGGTTTCCAACTAGCAAAGTTTGTACCATCAAAATATGGACCTCTACGGTGATAGTTACCCTCACTAGACGCCATACTGTCCTAGGTTGTGAAACCAAGGCTATGATCACCAAAGCTATGGAAATCAAGGCTTACGGAGACCAAAGCTCTGATACCACTTGTAGGATCGAAAGTATGTCTAGAGCGGGGGTGATTAGACTACTTGACCAAATAAAAATTAACCTTTTCCCAGATTTTAGTTGTAGGAAGATTTTAGCAATAGTACATGTCAAGCATCACCCTACACATGCAATTCTAAGAGTATAGCAGCGGAATGTAAGCAATTGCATATGTATGTAGAGAGGGGGTAGGAGATTTCAAACGCAATGAAGACACGGCGGTTTTTGGCGTGGTTCCGATAGGTGGTGCTATCGTACGTCCACGTTGATGGAGGCTTCAACCCACGAAGGGTAACGGCTGCGCGAGTCCACGGAGGGCTCCACCCACGAAGGGTCCACGAAGAAGCAACCTTGCCTATTCCACCATGGCTTACGTCCACGAAGGACTAGCCTCACTCGGGGTAGATCTTCACGAAGTAGGCGATCTCCTTGTCCTTACAAACTTCTTGGTTCAACTCCACATCTGGTTGGAGGCTCCCAAGCGACACCTAACCAATCTAGGAGATACCACTCTCCAAAAGGTAATAGACGGTGTGTTGTTGATGAACTCCTTGTTCTTGTGCTTCAAATGATAGTCTTCCCAGCACTCAATCACTCCTCACAGATTTGGCTATGGTGGAAGAAGGATTTGAGTGGAAAGCAACTTGGGAAAGGCTAGAGATCAAGGTTCAAATGGTAGGAGTGGAATATCTTGATCTCAACACATGAGTAGGTGGTTCTCTCTCAGAAAATGAATGGTGGAAGTGTAGGCACGTTCTGATGGCTCTCCTTACTGAGAAGGATGGGGTGGAGGGGTATATATAGCCTCCACACAAAATCCAACCGTTACACACTTTTGACCGAACTCGGTGGCATCGAAACGATAATCTCGGTAGCACCGAACTGTGTAAAAGATATGAACTTTAGGAATCTCGGTGGGACCGATACGAACAACTCGGATGGACCGAAGTGCAATGGCTTAGGGCAATCCCCATCTCGGTGGCACCGATTGCATCAACTCGGTAGGACCGAAGTGAAGCAATAAGGCAACAAAGAGTTGGCAAGCCATCTCGGTGAGACCGATTTGCAAACTCGGTGAGACCGAAGTAAATGCAAACGACTACAGAGAGTTGGCAAGGCCATCTCGGTGGGACCGAGATCCATTTCGGTGGATCCGATTTGTTAGGGTTTGGCAGTGGCTAAGTCTTGGATGAACTCGGTGAGGCCGGATTGGAAATTTCGGTGGGGCCGAGTTGGACTTTGGGTTTTGGACATATTTGGGTAGAGTGAGTGGTTGAGGGTTTAGGAATGTTGTCACTAAGCACTTTGAGCAAAAAGACCATTAAGAAACACCTCATCCCCTTTTAATAGTATTGGCTTTCCTATGGACTCAATGTGATCTTGGATCACTAAACCAAAAATGTAGAGTCTTGATCCTTGCCAATTCTTGTCCTTAGCATTTTGAGGGGTCCACATCTCTAGTCCATGCCATGCCAATCATTGAACATCCTGAAATCTTAATCTTGAATGGATATTAGTTCAATGAGATATATGTTGTTATGAATTACCAAAACCACCAAGGGAGCAAATGTGTTTTCAGTTGTCATTGGTGCAAAGCAATAAAAATTGCTCCTAAACATGTATGAACTTTTATTGTAAGGGAAAATAAGCCTTGTACGATCTTGTGATGGTGGAGTAATAAAAGCGACAGACTGCATAATAAACGTTGCTATCACATGGGGCAATATAAAGTGACGTTCCTTTACATTAATAGCTTGCACATCCAAAAACAAAAAGCGCATGACAACTTCTGCTTCCCTCTGCGAATGTCCTATCTTTTACTTTATGTATTTACTTTCATGCAAGAATCAATAATATTCTCCTCTATTCTGTTTTTATTTTTCTCTCTTGGCAAGCATCATGTGGTGGGGATTGATCCAGGCATATATATCCAGTTGGATGTAGGTGATCATGAGTTATTATTGTTGACATTACCCTTGAGGTAAATACGTTGGGAGGCGAAATTATAAGCCCCTATCTTTCTATGTGTTCGACTGAAACTTTTGCTCCATAAGTATGTCATGAGTGTCAACAATCATAGAAGACTATATGATAGTTGAGTATGTGAACTTGCTAAACAAAGCTCTTACATAGACTCTTTCTGATAATATGATGAATTGCAATTGCTTCAGTGACTGAGATCATAGTTTGTTAGTTTTCAATTTGGTTTATGGTTCATACTTTAACTTGTGGATGAATTGTAACTTTTTCATGAGAAGTTTTATGATGATATATTGCTGTTATAATAAAGATCATGATGCTCCATGTCCGTATTTTATTTTTATCGACGCCTCTCTCTCTAAACATGTGGTCATGATTATCGATTTCGGCTTTCGCTTGAGGACAAGCGAGGTCTAAGCTTGGGGGAGTTGATACGTCCAATTTGCATCATGATTTCCTACTAATAATTATTATGTTTTTGATCATTATTTCACTTTATGGTACCATTCTTATGCCTTTTCTCTCTTATTTTGCAAGATTCACATGAAGAGGGAGAATGACGGCAGCTGGAACTCTGGACCTGAAAGAGGTGAAACAGAGATAGCTATTCTGCACAACTCCAAATGACCTGAAAATTTACGGAGAATTATTTTAGAGTATATAAAAAATACAGGCGAAAGAATCAACAGAAGGGGGCCCACCAGGAAGCCACAAGCCTGGGGGTGCGCCCTACCCCCCTGGGCGCGCCCCCCTGGCTTGTGGGGCCCCTGGCAAACCTCTGGCCCCCTCCTTCTGCTATATGAAGCCATTTTCCCTAGAAAAAATCAGAGGAAGACTTTCGGGACGAAGCGCCGCCGTCTCGAGGCGGAACCTGGGCAGGAGCTATTTTGCTCTCCGGCGGAACGATTCCGCCGGGGATACTTCCCTCCGGGAGGGGGAAATCGAAGCCATCGACATCACCAATGATCCTCTCATCGTGGGAGGACCAATCTTCATCAACATCTTCACCAGCACCATCTCATATCAAACCCTAGTTCATCTCTTGTATTCAATCTTTGTCTCAAAACCTCAAATTGGTACCTGTGGGTTGCTAGTAGTGTTGATTACATCTTGTAGTTGATGCTAGTTGGTTTATTTGGTGGAAGATTATATGTTCAGATCCTTAATGCTATTCAACACCCCTCTGATCTTGAACATGAATATGATTTGTGAGTAGTTACTTTTGTTCTTGAGGACATGGGAGAAGTCTTGTCATAAGTAATCATGTGAATTTGGTATTCGTTCGATATTTTGATGCTATGTATGTTGTGCTTCCTTTAGTGGTGTCGTGTGAACGTCGACTACATGACACTTCACCATCCTAGGGCCTAAGGGAAGGCATTGTGGAGTAGTAATTAGATGATGGGTTGCTAGAGTGACATAAGCTTAAACCCTAGTTTATGCGCTATTCTGTAAGGGGCTGATTTGGATCCATATGTTTCATGCTATGGTTAGAGTTATCTTAATTCTTCTTTCATAGTTGCAGATGCTTGCGAGAGGGGTTAATCATAAGTGGGAGGCTTGTTCAAGTAAGAATAGCACCCAAGCACCGGTCCACCCACATATCAAATTATCAAAGTAGCCAATGCGAATCAAACAAACATGATGAAAGTGACTAGATGAAATTCCCATGTGTCCTCGAGAACGCTTTGCTTAATATAAGAGTCCGTTCCGGCTTGTCCTTTGCTATAAAAAGGATTGGGCCACCTTGCTGCACTTTATTATACTTGGTACTTGTTGCTTGTTATGAATTATCTTACTATCAAAACTATCTGTTACCGCTACTTTCAGTACTTGCAGAGAATACCTTGCTGAAAACCGCTTGTCATTTCCTTCTGCTCCTCGTTGGGTTCGACACTCCTACTTATTGAAAGGGCTGCAATTGATCCCCTATACTTGTGGCTCATCAGCTGCTAACGAGATTTTGCGTGGTTCTCCTACTAGATTGATAACCTTGGTTCTTAACTGCGGGAAATACTTATCTCTACTATACTGCATCATCCTCTCCTCTTCGGGGAAATACCAACGCAGTCTACAAGTAGCAATACCTTGCTGCAATTTATTTACTTTTATTTTATTTTGTAATTTACTTTTTATCTATCACTATCAGAATTAATCCTTGCAAATAACCGCTAAGGGGATTGACAACCCTCTTATTTGCGTTGGGTGCAAGTGTTTGCTTTTGTGTGTGTAGGTGCTGCTAACGAGGTTTTGTGTGGTTCTCCTACTGGATTGATAACCTTGGTTCTTAACTGAGGGAAATACTTATCTCTACTATACTGCATCATCCTCTCCTCTTCAGGGAAATACCAACGCAATCTACAAGTAGCAGGAAGAATTTCTGGCACTGTTGCCGGGGAGACATCACCAAAACTTATCAAGTACCTTCGCATAAACTATCATCCACTTGAATTTATTTTATTGGCCTTTTTATTTGCATTTGCCTCTCGTTTTCATCTCCCCCACTTCTATAACAATTTTACAAAAAAAAACACAAAAATATTTTCGTTTGCTTGTTTGCTAGTTTGCTTGCTTCGTCGCGATGTCTCAAGAAAACATAAAATTGTGTGACTTTTCCAATACTAATAATAATGATTTTATTAGTACCCCAATTGCTCCTCCCGCCACTAGTGCGGAGTCGTGTGACATTAATGCTGCTTTGCTTAATCTTGTTATGAAAGAACAATTTTCTGGTAGTCGTAATGAAGATGTTGCATCCCATCTAAATACTTTCGTTGAACTTTGTGATATGCAAAAGAAGACAGATGTGGATAATGATATTGTTAAATTGAAATTATTTCCGTTCTAATTACGAGATCGGGCTAAAACTTGGTTTTCATCCTTGCCTAGAAATAGCATTGATTCGTGTGATAAGTGTAAGGATGCTTTTATTGCCAAGTATTTTCCTCCCACTAAGATTATCTATTTAAGAAACCAAATTATGAATTTTAAGCAACTTGAACATGAGCATGTTGCACAATCTTGGGAGAGAATGAAACTAATGATAAGAAATTGCCCTAACTCATGGTTTGAGCTTATGGATGATCATACAAAAAAATTATGCGGGACTAAACTTTGTTTCTAGAAATTTGCTAGACTCTGCCGCAGGTGATACTTTTATGGAAATTACATTGGGAGAAGCTACAAAACTCCTTGATAATATTATGACAAATTATTCTCAATGGCACACTGAACGAACTCCAACTAGTAAGAAGGTAAATTCTGTTGAAGAAATTAATACTTTGAGTGATAAGATGGATGCTCTTATGAAATTGGTTGCTAGCAAAAGTGCTCATATTGATCCTAATGATGTATCATTGTCTACTTTGATTGAGCAAAATAATGATGCTATTGATGTGAATTTTGTCTCTAGAAATAATTTCAACAAAAATGCTTATAGGGGTAATTTCAATCCTAGACTGTTTCCCGGAAATTCCTCTAATAATTATGGTAATTCCTATGGTAATTCATGTAATAATAATAGGATACCCTCTGATCTTGAAAGTAATATTAAATAATTTATTAATTCACAAAAGATTTGCAATGCTATGGTAGAATTAAAATTGAATAAAGTTGATGACATGGCTAGGAACATGGATAGAATTGCTCATGATGTGGATACTCTCAAAATTAAAATTTTGCCACCCAAGCATGATATAAATGAGTCTATTAAAGTTATCTATGTCTCCATTAATGAAAGTAAAGAAAGGACCGCTAGGTTGAGAGCTAAGCGGGAATTCTTAGAAAAAGCCATTCCACCCGGTTTCTATCATAGTAATGATGAAAATATTAAAATGATTGGTGTCTCACCTATTGAATCCCTATTTAGTAATATAAAACTTGATGAAAAAGGTACTGAAGATGAGTCAACTTTAGCTAGAAGACGTCCCAATTATTTGGAGGGTGGTGATCTTAATGATAAAAATGACAAAAGTGGGTTTGGAGAGATTAAAACTTTAAATAGTAATGTGCCCACTACTTTGGATTACAAGGAATTTAATTATGATAATTGCTCTTTAGTTGAATGTATTTTCTTGTTGCAATCCATGATTAATTCACCTAATGCCTATGAACAAAATAAAGCTTTCACTAAACATATTGTAGAAGCTATGATAAAAGCTCATGAAGAAAAACTTGAGTTGGAAGTTTCAATTCCTAGAAAATTGCATGATGAATGGGAACCTACTATCAAAGTTAAAATCAAAGATTATGAATGTAATGCTTTGTGTGATCTAGGTGCTAGCGTCTCTACTATACCAAAATCTTTATGTGACGTGCTAGGTCTCACCGATATGGATGCTTGCTCCCTTAATTTACATCTTGCAGATTCCACTATTAAAAAATCATTGGGTAGAATAAATGATGTTCTTATTCTTGTTAATAGGAATTATGTGCCCGTGGATTTTATTGTTCTTGATATTGAATGCAATCCGTCTTGTCCTATAATACTTGGTAGGCCTTTCCTACGAACCATAAGCGCTATTGTTGATATGAAAGAAGGTAATATAAGATTTCAATTTCCATTAAAGAAAGGGATGGAACACTTCCCAAAAAAGAGAATTAAGCCACCATATGAATCCATTATGAGGGCCACCTATGGAATTAATTTGAAGGATGACAACACTTCAAACTATGCATTATGCCTAGCTAGGGGCATAAAACAATAGCGCTTGTTGGGAGGCAACCCAATGAATAAAATAAATTTTTGTTTTACTTTCTATTCTTTTGTGTTTACACAATTTTAGCCTCTGTTATGATTGTGTTTTTATCTTTTAATTAGTGTTTGTTCCAAGTAATGCCTTTGGGATGATTTGTATGATAGTATAATTGATGCTGTTTGAAAACAGAAACTTTTGCATCCAGTTCTGGAATTTTAATTTTTTGCTGGAGCTTCAGAACCTTCTGAATTTTTTACACAATATTGATATATGAATTTCCCATGTTTTCCTAATTTTTCGGAAATTTTGGAGTTACAGAAGTGTGACTTTAATTCAGATCTTTAGAGACTGTTCTGTTTTAGACAGATTTTGTTTTTGTTGCATAGCTTGCTTATTTTGATGAATCTATGGAACTTATCGGGGGGCATGAGTCATGGAGAAGTTGGAGTACAGTAGCATTATGCCAATATTAAATATGAATTAATTTACAACAGTACCTAAAGTTTAAGATTTGTTTGTTATTCTAACGGATCTCACGAGGTTTCTGTTGAGTTTTGTGTGCTGAAGTTTTCAAGTTTTGGGTGAGACTACGATGGATAAAGGAATAAGAAGCGGCAAGAGCCTAAGCTTGGGGATGCCCAAGGCACCCCAAGGTAATATTCAAGTAAGACTCAAACGTCTAAGCTTGGGTATGCCCCGGATGGCATCCCCTCTTTCGTCTACAATCTATCGGTAACTCACTTGGAGCTATATTTTTATTCATCACATGATATGTGTTTTACTTGGAGCGTCTTGTGCTATAGTTTATTTGCTTTTTAGTTTGTCACAATCATCTTTGCTGAACAAACCTTTTTGAGAGGGACACACATTGTTCGTGATTTGTTAGAATACTCTATGTGCTTCACTTATATCTTTTGAGCTAGGTAGTTGCTTTAGTGCTTCACTTATATCTTTTAGAGCACGGCGGTGGTTATATTTTAAAGAAATAGTTGCACTCTCATGATTCACTTATATCTTTTTGAGAGTCTAATTAATAACAATGGTAATATGCACGGGTTATGAATTTGGTCCTAATATGATAGGTATTCAAGAGGGATATAATAAAAACTTTCATGTAGATCACTGAATATGATAAGTTTGATTCCTTGTAATAGTTTTGCGATATTAAGATGGTAATATGTGGGAGGTGCTAGTAGATAATTGTGGTTTAGTAAGAATATTGGTGTTAAGGTTTGTGATTCCCGAAACATACACATATGATCTGTCGTTATGCTAAGAAGTTGGAGCATGATTTATTATTGATTGTCTACCTTATGAGTGGCGGTCGGGGACGAGCGATGGTCTTTTTCTACCAATCTATCCCCCTAGGGGCATGCATAGTAGTACTTTGCTTCGAGGGCTAATAAACTTTCGTAATAAGTATGTGAGTTCTTTATGACTAATGTGAGTCCATGGATTATACGCACTCGCACCTTTCCGCAATTTGCTAGCATCTTCGGTACCGTGCATTGCCCTTTCTCACATTGAGAGTCGGTGCAAACTTCGCCGGTGCATCCAAACCCCGTGATATGATACGCTCTATCACACATAAGCCTACTTATATCTTCCTCAAAATAGCCACCATACCTACCTATCATGGCATTTTCATAGCCATTCCGAGATATATTGCCATGCAACTTCCACCGTTCTGTTTTTATGACACACATCATCATTGTCATATTGCTTTGCATGATCATATAGCTGACATAGTATTTGTGGCTCAGCTACCGTTCATCATTTTTATACATGTTACGCTAGTATCATTGCACATCCTGGTACACAGCCAGAGGCATTCATATAGAGTCATATTTGTTCTAGTTTCGAGTTATAATTTTGAGTTGTAAGTAAATAGAAGTATGATGATCATCATTATTAGAGCATTGTCCGAGTGAGGAAATAATAAATAAAAAAAGAGGCCAAAAAGAGCCCACGAAAAAAAAGAGAGAGAAAAAATGAGAGAAAAAGAGAGAAGGGGTAGTGTTACTATCCTTTTCCATACTTGTGCTTCAAAGTAGAACCATGTTTTTCATATAGAGAGTCTCCTATTTTGTCACTTTCATATACTAGTGGAAATTTTTCAATATAGAACTTGGCTTGTATATTCCGATGATGGGCTTCCTCAAATGTCCGAGGTCTTCATGAGCAAGCAAGTTGGATGCACACCCACTTAGTTTTCATGTTGAGCTTTCATACACTTATAGCTCGTAGTGCATCCGTTGCATGGCAATCCCTACTCCTCGCATTGACATCAATTGATGGGCATCTCCATAGCCCGTTGATTACCCACGTCGATGTGAGACTATCTTCTTCTTTTTGACTTCCCCTTATTAATCTCCACCACCACATTCTATTCCACCCATAGTGCTATATCCATGGCTTGCGCTCATGTATTGCGTGGGGGTTGAAAAAGGTGTAGCGCGTTAAAAAGTATGAACCAATTGCTCGGCTTGTCATCGGGGTAGTCCATGATAAATACTTTGTTTAAGAAGATGGAGCATGACAGGATTATATGATTTTGTAGGGATAACTTTCTTTAGCATTTTTATTTTGAAAGGCATGATTGTTTATTAGTACGCCTGAGTATTGATGTCTTTATATCAAATTATAGACCATTGCTTTGAATCGTTCGGATCTTAATATTCATACCGTAAAAGATAATTAAATGATGAAACATGTTAGCTAGCATTCCACATCAAAAATTCTGTTTTTATCATTAACCTACTCGAGGACGAGCAGGAATTAAGCTTGGGGATGCTTGATACGTCTCCAACGTATCTATAATTTTTTATTGTTCCATGCTATTATAGTATCAATTTTGGATGTTTTATATGCAATTATATATTATTTTTTGGGACTAACCTATTAACCTAGTGCTCACTGCCAGTTGCTGTTTTCTGCTTGTTTTTGGTTTTTCAGAAAATCGGTACCAAACGAAGTCCAAATGCGACAAAAAAAATGACGATTTTTTCTGGACAAAAGATACCCTGGAAGCTTCGGGAGGATGCCAGAAACCTCACGAGAAGGCCACAAGGCAACAGGGCGCGCCCCCTGATGCCTTGTGGGCCCCTCATGGCTTCTTTTGACCTAATTCCACTTCTAGAAATTCTCAAATATTCAGAAACCAACAGAGAGCCAGACGAGAAAACTCTACCACCGCCGCAAGCCTCTGTTCTTCCGCGATCCCATCTGGAGGCCTTTTCTGGTACTCTGCCAGAGGGGGAATCGATCACGAAGGGCTTCTTCATCAACCTTGCTGCCCTTCCGATGATGTGTGAGTAGTTTACCATAGACCTACGGGTCCATAGCTAGTAGCTAGATGACTTCTTCTCTCTCTTTGATCTTTAATACCATGTTCTCCTCGATGTTCTTGGAGTTCTATCCGATGTAATCTTCTTTTGCGGTGTGTTTGTTGGGATCCGGTGAATTGTGAGTTTATGATCAGATTATTCATGAGAAATATGTGAGTCTTCTTTGAACTCTTTTATGCATGATTGTTATAGCTTTGTATTTCTCTCTGATCTATCCGTTTGGTTTAGCCAACTAGATTGATTTATCTTGCAATGGGAGAGGTGCTTTGTGATGGGTTCAATCTTGTGGTGCTCAATCCCAGTGACAGAAAGGGACATGACACGTATTTGTATTGTTGCCATTAAGAATAAAAAGATGGGGTTTAATCATATTGCTTGAGTTTACTTTGTCTACATCATGTTATCTTGCTTAAGGCGTTACTCTATTTTATACTTAATACCCTAGATGCATGCTGGATAGCGGTCGATGGGTGGAGTAATAGTAGTAGATGCAGGCAGGAGTCGGTCTACTTGTCTCGGACGTGATGCCTATATATATGATCATTGTCATGAATCCGTCATAATTATTTGCTTTTCTATCAATTGCCCAACAGTAATTTGTTTACCCACCGTATGCTATGTGTTCGAGAGAGAAGCCTCTAGTGAAAACTATGGCCCCCAGGTCTACCTTTATTATATATTAAAATCCAAAAATACCTTGCTGCAATTTATTTACTTTTATTTTATTTTGCAATTTACTTTTTATCTATAACTATCAGAATTAATCCTTGCAAATAACCGCTAAGGGGATTAACAACCCTCTTATTTGCGTTGGGTGCAAGTGTTTGCTTTTGTGTGTGTAGGCGCTGCTAACGAGGTTTTGTGTGGTTCTCCTACTGGATTGATAAACCTTGATTCTTAACTGAGAGAAATACTTATCTCTACTATACTGCATCATCCTCTCCTCTTCGGGAAAATACCAACGCAGTCTACAAGTAGCACTGCCTTTAAATAGCGGATTCCGATGAGAGCAGGTGCTACTTGTGAGCTGCGTTGGGATTTCCCCGAAGAGGAGGGGATCATGCAGTACAGTAGAGATAAGTATTTCTCTCAGTTATGAAACCAAGCTTATCAATCCAGTAGGAGAATCACGCAACAACTCGTTAGCAGCACCTGCACACAAAATAACAAATCCTCGCACCCAACGCGAACAAGGGGTTGTCAATCCCTTGGCGGTTTATTGCAAGATTAAATTGTATGGTGATAGATAGATAGATAGATCGAACAAAAATACAAAATAAAATAAATAAAGTAAAATTGCAGCAAGGTATTTTTAGGATTTTCAATATATGATAAAGGTAGACCTGGGGGCCATAGTTTTCACTAGAGGCTTCTCTCTTGAAAATAGCATACGATGGGTAAACAAATTACTGTTGGGCAATTGATAGAAAAACAAATAATCGTGACGATATCGAAGGCAATGATCATGTATATAGGCATCACGTCCGAGACAAGTAGACCGAAACGATTCTGCATCTACTACTATTACTCCACACATCGACCGCTATCCAGCATGCATCTAGAGTATTAAGTTCATAAAGAACGGAGTAACGCCTTAAGCAAGATGACATGATGTAGACAAAGTAAACTCACGCATGAATAAACCCCATCTTTTTATCCTTAATAGCAACGATACAATACGTGTCATGTCCCTTTCTGTCACTGGGATTGAGCACCGCAAGATCGAACCCATTACAAAGCACATCTCCCATTGCAAGTTAAATCAATCTAGTTGACCAAACCAAATCAATAGATCAGAGAGAAATACAAAGCTATAACAATCATGCATAAAAGAGTTCAGAGAAAACTCAAATAATATTTATGGATAATCTGATCATAAACTCACAATTCATCGGATCCCAACAAACACACCGCAAAAAATGATTACATCGGATAGAACTCTAAGAACATCGAGGAGAACATTGTATTGAAGATCAAAAAGAGAGAAGAAGCCATCTAGCTACTAACTATGGACCCGAAGGTCTGTGGTAAACTACTCACGCATCATCGGAAGGGCAGTAAGGTTGATGTAGAGCCCCTCCATGATCGAATCCCCCTCCGGCAGAGTGCCGGAAAAGGCCTCCAGATGGGATCTCTCGAGAACAGGAACTTGCGGCGGCGAAGAAAGTATTTCGTGGACTCCTCTGTTGGTTTCCCGATTTTAGAGTATTTATAGAGGTGGAATTAGGTCAAACGGAGAAGAGGTGGGCCCACGAGACACTAGGGCGCGCCACCCCCCCTGGGGCGCGCCCTGGTGGCTCGTGGCCACCTCCTCTGTCTTCTGGCCCTCTCCCGAAGCTTCTAGTGTCTCTTATGTCCAAAAAAATGTCCAAAAAATTTCGTGGCATTTGGACTTCGTTTGGTACTGATATTCTGAAAAACCAAAAACTGGCAAAAAACAGCAACTGGCACTGGACACTAAGTTAATAGGTTAGTCCCAAAAAATGATATATAATTGCTTGTATATGTATATAAAACATCCAAGATTGATACTATAATAGCATGAAACAATCAAAAATTATAGATACGTTGGAGACGTATCAGCAGGCGTCCGGATGCGTCAATGCGCGGCGCCGGAGTGGGTTTCTCGGCCGGCGAGCCTGCTTAATGGTGGCATACGGACGGACGAGGCATTGAACGGGCGTGGTAGATATCCGTCCCGTCCCATCCAGTCACGCGTTTTCGGCATTGAACAAGCGCTGACACCGGAGACGCGTCGCGGGCGGCGCCCTCGACCGGCGCGCCGGTTCAATGGCGGAGGCAGTGAGAGGCCGGGTCCGCCCTGGGCCGTCTTCAATGTGCAGCGGCGCGCTCTACAGCGGCATGAATGCGGGTAGCTAGCGCCGGGCGGGAACGCGAGCGCCGGAGGGAGGAGGGGCTTTGGGTGGGCCAGGGCAATCAGAAGCGGGTGTTTCGCGTGTCCGGACTCCCGCAATGCCCCCCCCCCCCCCCCCACACACACACGTTTATCTCCGGTTTGCGGGAGAAAACGAGTCCGGACCGTCCCGCGGACCGATACAGGACCGTGTTGGATAGCTTCCGCGGTCCGGACAGCGCGGTCCGGGCGGTTGCGGGAGGTTTGCGGGTTGGCATTGGAGATGCCCTAACAGAATAAATTACCTGACGAATTGCAACTTTAATCCATCAAACTCCGCTCGGAAAGATCCCATATTGGCAGTGCACAAAATACCCACAGTAGGTGAAACAACGAAGCAAAGATATTAGATGAATGCGAAGGGAATAGAAAGTATAGGATGAGAGAAGGTGAGACAACACTGGCGATGTAGAAAAGGCAGAACAGTTCGTCCAGATTGAAAATCCAGAGACAAAAGGAAGGAGATGAACAGGAAGCAAAGAACTAAACATATAAGGTCCGCGCGTAGTCAAAGAGAAAATACTGCAACGGTGCGCACGACGTATCTGTACAAGACCGACATGTATACTCGACCGTATTCTGATGTATTCATAGCGTATATGAATTACCAGCGGTTTTTACAAATTTTCCAGTACCAACTAGTGCACGAATCACGGCGTGAGCGGACGTACCTGCTCGGCCACGCAAGTGCGTGCCCCTGCGCATTTCCGATGCTATGTCGTCTACTCTCTCCGTTCCTAAATATAAGTCTTTTTAGAGATTTCAATATAGACTACATACGGAGCAAAATGAATGAATCTACTTTAGAATGCATCTATATACATCCGTATGTAGAGGTCATATATTTAAAAACGGAGGGAGTACGTGTCAACTTGTACTGGGTGGGCTGCCGATGGCTTGCGATAGATAATGGATTAGTTTTTTTGTTGCATGACAAGTCAATCAGATGGTCCCTTCTGCCTCACATGTCACATGGATTGCCTTTCTTTCCAAAATATACGTCGCTACCACTTTTCCTCCCTTTGTCAGATTGTCCAAGAGGCGGAGGTTTTTTTGCTGGGCCGCTCGGGTTTTTATTCCGGACACAATTTGTGTACACCTGCCACATCTCGAGCCGGTCCTCCTTACATGAAAGCGTCCTCCTAGGCCAGCCGCCCATAATATCACCGTAGCACGTCCTGTCGACCACCCCGGCCGGCCAGTTTCTGCGTGTGTCCATGCATGACCCGTCGAGCGATCGGATTGACTCGACCGGGTAGCTCTACAGAACAACAGAAACACGGGGTATATAGTAGGGCCTGGGTACGTAGTAGCGCCATGCACGCATCGACGTCTCAGGGCAGACGAGACGAGGATGAGACCGGTGCAGTGAGCGGTAAAGTGGCCGCTGTAGATTGACGTGGGGCGGGGGGCAGCCCACAGAAGGGCGATAAAGACGTGACGAGAGGGCTGCGTCGCCACGGACGACCACCTCGACATGCCGATGGGATCCCGCGATCGCACGCCGAAAACCTTGGCGCCCCCGCCCTGATCGAGCTTTTCGTTCCGCCGGTGCGCCCTCCCACGACTGCAGGGGGCCGCCGGCCGTTGGTTGCGCCTTTGAGCGCCCCAAGTCGAGCCGATCCCCACACGTAGCGGCCCTAGCGGGGAGGTGCGTGTCTCTGGCCACACGGGCAGGCAGGCGCACGCGCTCCTTGCCCCTCCGCGCCCACCTTCAGTGCGCGGCCCGATCGCTCTGCGTCTCATCCTGCGCGCCCTGCTCCGTGTCCGGCAGCCCTGCCGGGCATTGGGTTTCCATCGGCACACGGCCGCTCAGCCCCTCTGTTGCCGCCGCTCGTGCACGCAAGATTCAACCGGTAGCACAATCTGGTATTTTCGTGTAAAAAGAGTGCTGGTAAACCGAGTTATTTTCCCACTACCGCGCATTCTTAGCCCTGCCGTTGATCTAACCTTTGCGCCATATCCACTAGTAGAAAACAGGGCATTAGTCCCGGTTCCTAAGGGCCTTTAGTCCCGGTTCTGCAACCGAGACTAAGCAATCGGGACTAAAGGCCCCCATTTTTAGTCCCGGTTGTGTTACGAACCGGTACTAAAGGAGCTTCACGTGGCCGCTGTGGGGCGCCCAGGCAGGAGGACCTTTAGTCTCGGTTGGTAACACCGACCGGGACTAAAAGGCAGCCACGCGTCAGCACCTGCCAAGCGCTGGGTTTTTGTTTTTTGTTTTGTTGAAATGAGGGGTTTTGGGTTTTGGAGGGTTTAGGGGTTTCATATTGTGTTTCCCCCTTTTCTTTTTGTGTTTACCATTCAATTCTTTTATATTTAGGGTTTTTGTTTTTATTTTACGTTTTCCATTCAACTCGACGCTAGCTACTATATATAGTAATGAAGGAACCATTACACAAATCGTCATGAATATAGAGAGAAGTGACCTCTCTTTCTCCGTGCTTGGTCGAACAACAAGTTTTCGTATATCTATTCGACGCTACTACGTATAGTACACCTTCATGCATATATACAATGTAATATCTCTTACGATCCCTAATATCTAATTACCAACATTCACTTCCAATTCTCGATGGTATTGTCCGGTTTTAGCTATAATCTCTTGAAGGAAGAATCCCGCCAATTCCTCTTGAATTGCTCGTATGCGAGACTTTGGTAGGAGTTCGTCCCGCTTCCGTTCGATCTAATTTAAAGAAGGGGGTCAATATATATATATATATATATATATATATATATATATATATATATATATATATATATATATATAAATGAAACTCAACACAATTGATGGTAATAAAATAAATTTGTGAATATTGTTTACGTACTTCAAGTTTTTCTAAAAATCTGCCCGTCTCAGAGGTCGTCTGGCGAATGAATTCGCAAACGTAGTATCCACATAAATTATTCTCGGATCCCTGCCTCGAGCACTTTACGAGAATAGAATTGAATCAAAATAATAATCAAGCATGATAGTGGTATTGAAACTAGAATCAAAGAGATGCGCGGACCTAGCTAGTACTACTTACACTGAGTTGTTCAAATCGCAGCTCCTCTCTCCATTCACCCCTAACCTGCTCGGTGAACTCTTTCCAAACCCTGCCCGGCAAAGAAAATGAATAAAGGAGTTATTAATTACTTGATATTAGGAAATGAACGATAGTTGCCGATATAGTGCGATAATGATTGAAATTACCTCTGGAGAATTTTTTCCAGGTCTACCCACATCTCAAGGTCTTTACGTAACGAGTCCATGACAAGTACTTTTCCTGCGTCAAACTGAATGACTAGCAGAATAAAGTGAAACATGCGCACGCATAGCTCATCAATTACACATAATATCGAGTAAGCGAAACAGAATGATGTGTACAAGACAGTGTAACACTCACTGAAAGTTGTAAGGAAATAGTGTTTCCCTTTTGGTTTGTTGTTTAATTAACGCCCTTAGCAAGATCTTCTATGTATCCTTGGCGTTCCATTTTACCGTAGCTTCATGAATAGTATTTGGGTTAATGAACCCAATGTCATAGATTTGTCCTCTTTTGCATTCGAGGATCTTCTTTCTGCATAATATATATAGTGAGGATAATTATACATGCAATGAACGAGCTGAGCTAGATGTCGTGGGTGCAAGCCTGACAGTAGTGTGTAGGGGTACGGATGAGAGGGCAGAGCCTAGCTACGGCGCAGGTGTTACACTCGGATTTACGAGTTCAGGCCCCTCAGCGGTGGAGGTAATAGCCCTACGTCTAGGTGCTCTGGAGCTTGATTGCTTGAGTGTATGTGTTACAATAGATTGCGAACCCTTGGAATGGAGCTGGAGGGCGGCTTATATAGCCTCGCCAACCCTTCCATGAACGCCAGCCATTACCAGGGATTAAGAGGGGTATAAGTGCGCCAGGTAACGGGCGCATTAACTACAATTAACACGGGCGAACGTGCGTCCTGACCGTTGCGCTCCTGGAGTCTCCTGGTCTTCTCTGGCCGAGTGACTTTCGGATGCTCCGAGTTAAACAAGATGGTCGAGTGAACTCTTGCCTTCCGAGTGGTTCGTTGGACTTCGAGTGAATGTTAGCCTGCGGAATTCGGGGTTGTTGATCTGGCCCTGGGGCCCAGTATAAGACGTGTGCTGTCCTAGGGTAGGGTCTATAGGTCATGCCTATTACCCTATCCCTAGTACATGCCCTCGTCATTAGCCCCCGAATCGGTCGAGGTTAGGCGGGTCGAGTCAAGGCGAATTCCTAGGTGAGTCGAGCGCTACGGAGGCGCTCATGTACTCTTACTGGTCGTTAGACGCCTTTGTCTTCGTGCGGCCCCTTGACGGATTCTGGACCATATGTCGTCCGAGTGAGAAGAGTGGTCTCCATCCGAATGTGTAGCTTCCATCCGAGTGAGTAGTTCCTATCCGAGTGAAATGAATAACCAAATGCCGTGTGTCGGAGCGGATCCGAGCGTACACGGCACGTCTTCGGAGTGAGAGCAATCGGGTTGCTGGACTCCGGATTTCGCGGGATTTGAAACCATGCTTGAGCGCGCGCGAACGGTTGCAGCGCAGCGAGCGGGGAAAGTGGGGCGTGACGCCTCGATTTTCGCCCCGCTTTCCGCCACGTACTGCTGGATCTTTGACGGCGCGATTTGAGGAGATCTGCGGGCCCATGATTCAGCGATGTGGATTGGGGAGCGGTGCGGGCGACGATATAAGGGGCGGCCGTGGCGGAGAGGGAGATAAAGACAGATCCCCCTTTCCCCAACTTCCTCAGTCCGCCTGATCTTTTCTCCCGCAACCCACTCCACGCAAATCTTCCTCGGTGCTGGAGAGCTCGGCGACGATGGCGAAGGACAAGACGGCGAAGCTCGAGAAGGCGAAGAAGGCGGCGAAGGGGAGGAAGGCATCGAGCTCGCGAGCTGTGCTCCCGCCCGGGTGGATCCAGGGCGACTGGCTTCCGCCAACCACCACGGCCGACGACATCGGCGGGCTCGTCGTGGACGGGCTGATCCGCGACGGGACGTGGAGGCTGCCGGAAGAGGGGGAGACCGAGCCCGCGCCGCGCCCCGGGGAGCGAGTGCTCCTCACCACGCACGTGGAGCGAGGTTTCTCCATGCCACCCCATCCCTTTTTCTGCGGATTCTTGAATTTCTTCGGTGCTCAGCTCCATCACTTGCCTCCAAATGCCATCATGTATCTTGCTGCATTCATTTCTTTGTGCGAAAATTTCCTGGGTTGTCCGCCGCACTGGGGTTTGTTCAAACATATTTTCACGTGTCGATCTCAATCGGTTAAGAAGGTTGACCCTGACGGAGAGAGTACGCACGTGATTCAGCTGTGCGGTGGCTTGAGCATTCAGATGAGGGGTAAGAGCGCATTTCCATCTATGTCCTTTCCCGACTCGGTGAGGGGTTGGCAGTCGACCTGGTTCTACTGCAACGACCTGCCGTGCTCTGGCTCATCGACTGGCCTTCCTCCTTACACAACCGAGAGGGTTCAGACTCCCCCCTCGCTGACGGTTGATAAAAAGGAGAAGACGGATGTAGGGATCTTGGTGACCGCCATGGTCAGTCTGATTCAGGGTGGATTGACTGGTCTGGACCTTCTGGAGGTCTTCCTCAGTCAGAGAATCCAGCCGCTGCAGGAGCGGGCTCACCCCATGTGGCGCTACACTAGGGCCAACGACTCGACCCGAGTGCATCCTGAAGATGTCGAGGACAAGTCGGTGGAACAGTGGATCAGGTGCATCACTGGTGCGCGCGACAATCCGCGAGGGTCGAGACGGGTCCCGCCCTACGACGCCAATAACTTGCCGTTGGAGGTATGTCATGCATTTCCGAGTGAATCACTTGTGCGCAAATGTTCCGAGTGAAATGAGTAATCTGACTGAACCGACTGTCTCTGATCTTCGTGTCTTGCAGAAGTTCCAGAAGATGTTATCGCCTGTGCCGAATGGAGAACAACTTGTCGGAGGCGCGGAGAGTGAGCATGGCAGCGCCGGGGGCAGCTACGCGGAGGACAGTGAGGAGGAAAGTGAGGACTCGGAAGGGAGCGACGATGTCGAGTCTTCTCTGCCTCCGGAGTTGCGCTCCGAGCACCGCTCCAAGCGAGCTCAAGATCCGAGTGCTGGCCCGGAGAAGGAGGCGGCTCCGAGTGCTAAGTCTTCGAAGCGCACTCGGCCGCCGTCGGCCGAGCCGACCGAGAAGACCGCCAAGCAGCTCAAGGTCACTTCCCCCAAGCCTCGGAAGGCTCTGCCCAGGATTAAGGTCACTGTGCCTGTGGCCTCGATGTAAGTGTCTTTGTCAGCTTTTCTTTTCTGTCTTTGTCATCTTTCGTGATTCTTCTGACTGGGTGAACCTCATGGACCAGTGCTGCGACCTCGACGAGGTCTCCCATGCAGGTCGATGGGGACCGCGCCGAAGCCGAGTCAGTGGACGCGGCCACTTCTCAAAGAGGTAACAATGGCTTCATCTTTACTTCAGCCCGTCATTCGACCGAAATGTCTTCATCCGATTGTAATATGTACTGCGACTGATTGTGCTTATTAAACATAGTGTCTGCAGAGGTCATCCACGTCGGGGACGATGATGAAGAGCTGCCGAGGAAGGACGCCGAGGAGGGGACCGCAGCTCCGACCGCTCCTCAGACTACCACGCGGAAGACGCCACCGAGTGAAGTGCCTCAAGCTCCTCCTGTACCCAGCTTGACCGTGCCTCTGGGGCAGGGTTCTCAGGCTGGAGCTGGCTCTGTTGCGACTCCGTCGACTGCTCTGGCTTCGATTCCGGCTCCTCCCGTCAACATCTTCAGTCTGTACAAGGTGCCAGAGGACCAAACAAGAGCTATCAAGGAGGCGATGATCCAGGCGGAACTGATGTCCCAACGGCTCAAGGAGATGTGCGCAGCTGGTAAGCTGGCGTACAATGCCAGTGCTGCCCTCCAGGAGAACGTTTGAGTAAGTACTCTTGTAAGTCGACCTCCAAGTCATTTTTCTTCAGTAAGAATTCCAGTCGGAAAATATCTGGTACACCCACTGGGTATTTTTTTGGTTTGGCCGTCACTCGGAATGGGCGGACCGTTCCGAGTAGATACCGCTCCAGTGGGGGCACGCTGAGTGCACCCACTGGGTGTAGTCCCCGAGACTGCCGTCGACTGCGGGCAGTCGGCGGGAGTCTTAGAACTTAGACCTTGTTCTGTTTTTTTTGTTTTTTTGTGTGTTTTTGGCCATCACTCGGATCGGGCGGACCGTTCCGAGTGGATACTGTTCCAGTGGGGGCACGCTGAGTGCACCCACTGGGTGTAGTCCCCGAGACTGCCGTCGTCCGCGGGCGGTCGGCGGGAGTCTTAGAACCTTCTGTCTTCTTCTCTTTTTTTGTGTTTTTGGCCATCACTCGGATCGGGCGGACCGTTCTGAGTGGATACCATTCCAGTGGGGGCACGCTGAGTGCACCCATTGGGTGTAGTCCCCGAGACTGCCGTCGGCCGTGGGCGGTCGGCGGGAGTCTTAGAACCTAGGATCTGATGCTGGTCAAGCTTGTTCCTTCCAGGAGTACTGGTCTTTGGGCACTCGAAATATTTCTTGACATTTAATTGTTCTGTTCTCTCTTGTATTTCAGAAAACTTGCGAGCTTGGGACTCAGTATGTGACTCTGGAGAAGGAGACGGCTCAGCTCTGAGTGGATTTGGAGGTGGAGAGGAGGAACACAGCGCGTGTTCAAGCAGAGCTGAGGACCATGGGAGGTAAGCTTCAGTTACTGAGCATTTCGCTTTCATCTCTCTCCGTTCTTTGAACCGAGTGGCCTCACTCGAACAGATGTGCGTAGTGAAAATCATCAACTCCAAGTGCGGCTCAGAACCTCTGTTTCTTTAGAAACTATGAAGCAGGCACTCGAGAGCAAGGACAACGAGCTGGCGGGAGCGCAGCAAGTGGCGAAGGAAAAGACCAAAGCCGCCGAAGAGAAGCTGGCCTCACTCGGGAAGCTTGAGGCAGAGAACACATCACTGAAGAAAGAGGTACTCGAGCTCAAGAAGCAGCAAACCGAGTGGGAAAGCAAGCTCAAGATCCAGGCGGAAGCCTACGAGAAAGAGAAGAAGACTTTGAACGAGAAGGTCGCCCAGCTGATCGAGAAGAAGAATGATTTGGAGAAGTATATTGAGGAGTTCACAGAGGAGATGTACACCGGGCTTGCAGGTAACCCGTAGCACCCGAGTGAATTTTGATTTGTTTCCGAATGAACTTCATGCATGCTGATCTTCATCTTTCCCGTTCTCAGAGTACTGTCGAGACTTCGAGCTGGAGACTGACAGGATCGAGAAGGATCTGGATCCTTCCAGGTCACTCGTCGGAGACAAAGCTGCTCTAGGTGTCCTGCGGGTGGAATCTCGCATCGAAGACGTCCAAGGCTACATCATCCGTCTGCGGGGTGCACTCGGCAGAATCGACAAGGAACTATGGCCCGAAGACACCTTCGACGCCGACCTAGAAGCCATGATGACTCGTCTCAATGACATCCCCAACCGAGTGCAAGCGTGGAAGAAGTCGGCTGCTCGCTGCGGGGCTGACGTGGCGCTCTCCCTGGTCCGAGTGCATTGCAAGGAGGCCAAGGAGGAGAAACTGAAGACTCTCCAAGTTGCCAACACGAAGAAACTTCAGTTCGAGGACTTCATGGAGACATTCATCGAAGCTGCCACTCGGATCGCAGACGGCATCGACTTGGATTCCTTCGTTGAACCAGCCAGCCCTACAGGGGCGTGAAAAAACTTTAAGTCTTATCCATTAACCTCGGTATGCCGAGTGGAATTGTAACCGTTAAACTCTTTCGGGCTTTGGGCCCGCGCGCTCGTATTCGCTTTTGAACTTCTGGAGTTAATCGAATGCTTTCCTTCGAGTCTTTCGTATCTTTGAACTGGGTTTTGACTTAGGCGAAAGCTAGTTCGCAGCTAAGCCCCCGAGTAAGAGGGATGCTCTTTACTCGGAGTAGTGTTTTAGACTTGGGCGAAAGCTGGTTCGCAGCCAAGTTCCCGAGTGAGAGGGTTGCTCTTCACTCGAAATAGTTTTTAACTTAGGCGGAAGTTGGTCCGTAGCCAAGCCCCCCGAGTGATAGGGTTGCTCTTCACTCGAAGTAGTTTTTAAACTTGGGCGAAAGCTGGTTCGCAGCCAAGCTTCCGAGTGAGAGGGTTGCTCTTCACTCGGAGTAGTTTTTAACCTGGGCGGAAGCTGGTCCGCAGCCAAGCCCCCGAGTGAGAGGGTTGCTCTTCACTCGGAGTAGTTTTTAAACTTGGGCGAAAGCTGGTTCTCAGCCAAGCTTCCGAGTGAGAGGGTTGCTCGTCACTCGGAGTAGTTTTTAAACTTGGGCGAAAGCTGGTTCGCAGCCAAGTCCCCGAGTGAGAGGGATGCTCTTCACTCGGAGTAGGTTTTTAACTTGGGCGAAAGCTGGTTCGCAGCCAAGCCCCCGAGTGAGAGGGATGCTCTTCACTCGGAGTAGGTTTTTAACTTGGGCGAAAGCTGGTTCGCAGCCAAGCCCCCGAGTGAGAGGGATACTCTTCACTCGGAGTAGGTTTTTAACTTGGGCGAAAGCTGGTTCGCAGCCAAGCCCCCGAGTGAGAGGGATGCTCTTCACTCGGAGTAGGTTTTTAACTTGGGCGAAAGCTGGTTCGCAGCCAAGCCCCCGAGTGAGAGGGATGCTCTTCACTCGGAGTAGGTTTTTAACTTGGGCGAAAGCTGGTTCGCAGCGAAGCCCCCGAATGAGAGGGATGCTCTTCACTCGGAGTAGGTTTTTAACTTGGGCGAAAGCTGGTTCGCAGCCAAGCCCCCGAGTGAGAGGGATGCTCTTCACTCGGAGTTGGTTTTTAACTTGGGCGAAATCTGGTTCGCAGCCAAGCCCCCGAGTGAGAGGGATGCTCTTCACTCGGAGTAGGTTTTTAACTTGGGCGAAAGCTGGTTCGCAGCCAAGCCCCCGGGTGAGAGGGGTGCTCTTCACTCGGAGTAGGTTTTTAACTTAGGCAAAAACAGGTTTGCAGCTAAGCTGAACGGCGTACACCCACTGGGGGTTGTAAGCCAGAGAATGCGTACTCAATGTGGAAACAGAAAAGTCATGCTTTTATTCATCGAATAACATTCGAGTACTCTTATTACATCTCCTGATCAAGTATAAAATCTTCGCAGCAAATCCGCATTCCAAGCACGGGGCTCGTCTGCTTGCTTCTGAAGGTTGTACAGGCGGTATGCTCCGTTGTGCAGAACCTTTGACACGATAAAAGGGCCTTCCCACGCGGGAGCAAGTTTGTGAGGTCGCTGCTGATCCACTCGGAGCAGCAGATCTCCTTCCTGAAAGGTTCGACTTCGGACGTGCCTGCAGTGAAAACGTCTCAGATCTTGCTAATAAATGGTCGATCGGATCAGGGCTATCTCCCTTTCTTCCTCCAAAAGATCAATGCCGTCTTGCCGTGCTTGCTCTGCTTCAGCTTCGGAATACAGTTCCACTCGGGGTGAATTATGGAGCAAGTCACTTGGTAGGACGGCTTCAGCTCCGTACACCATGAAGAAGGGAGTACGATTGGTAGACCGATTGGGGGTCATCCTCAAGCCCCAAAGAACTGACGGCAACTCAGTGACCCAAGCTCCAGTTGCATGCTCCAGATCGCGCATGAGTCGTGGCTTTAACCCCTGCAGAATCAGTCCGTTTGCTCTCTCAGCTTGTCCATTCGACTGCGGGTGTGCCACAGATGCATAGTCGACTCGGGTGCCTTGCGCAGCACAGAACGCCCTGAACTCTTCGGAATCAAAGTTTGAACCGTTGTCAGTGATGATGTTGTGGGGAACGCCATATCTGAAAACTATCTCCTTCATGAACTTGATCGCTGTACGGGAGTCTAGCTTCTTGATGGGTTTGGCTTCGATCCACTTAGTCAACTTGTCGACTGCAACCAGCAAGTGAGTGAATCCACTCGCCCCTGTCCGGAGGGGTCCTAACATGTCGAGTCCCCAGACTGCGAACGGCCAGACGAGTGGAATTGTCTTCAGAGCAGACGCAGGCTTGTGGGATAAGTTTGCATAGAACTGGCACCCGGCACAGTGTTGGACTATCTCCTGTGCAGCTTCATTGGCACGGCGCCAGAAGAAACTGGCTCGATAAGCTTTAGCCACGATCGTCCGAGAGGACGCGTGGTGTCCACAAGTTCCTGAGTGAATCTCCTCCGGGATCAATCGACCTTCCGCTGGGGAAATGCAGCGCTGAGTCACACCGGTGACGCTCTTTCTGTATAACTGATCACCGACCACTTCAAAGGCTTTGGACCTGCGAACAATCTGGCGGGCCTCAGCTTCATCTTCTGGAAGTTCCTGCCTGAGCAGGTATGCAATGTAAGGCACTGTCCACTCGGGTGTGATTGCTAGGACCTCCATGACCAAATCGATGACTGCCGGAACCTCGACTTCAGTCAGATCAGACGGACTGACCGCTTGCGGGGGCTCTTCCGTGAAGGGATCTTCTTTTACTGTCGGAGAACGCAAATGCTCGAGGCACACATTGCTGGGTATGGATTTCCGAGTGGACCCGATCTTTGCCAGATCGTCTGCCTCTTGATTCTTGGCTCGGGGAACGTGATGCAGCTCCAGGCCTTCAAATTTCTTCTCCAACTTTCTCACCGCATTGCAGTATCCTGTCATAGCAGGGCTTCTGATGTACCACTCTTTCAGCACTTGGTTCACAACTAGATCTGAGTCTCCGTAGACCATCAGGCGCCGGACGCCGAGTGAGATGGCCATACGTAGACCATAAAGGAGCGCCTCATACTCAGCTTCATTGTTGGAGGAATCAAAGTGAATCTACAGAACATATCTGAGACGATCGCCCTTCGGAGATATCAACACCACTCCAGCCCCTGAACCATTCAGCATCTTGGAACCGTCGAAGAACATGGTCCAGTGTTCCGGGTGACTCTGAGTCGGTTGCTGCTGTTCAGTCCACTCGGCTAGGAAATCGGCTAATGCTTGGGACTTGATTGCCTTCTTCGCCTCGAACTTGATGTCCAGGGGTAGGAGCTCGATAGCCCACTTCGCCACTCGACCAGTCGCATCCCGATTGTTCATGATCTCAGACAGTGGGGCATCGCTGACGACTGACACAGTGTGCTCCTGGAAGTAATGGGCTACTTTCTTCGCAGTCAGGTAGATGCCATAGACGAGCTTCTGATAATGAGGATACCTCTGCTTGGAAGGAGTCAGAACTTCAGAGATGTAATAGACTGGGCGCTGAACTTTGTAAGCCTTGCCCTGTTCTTCTCGCTCGACTGTGAGGACAGTGCTGACAACTTGTCCAGTGGCCACAATGTACAAGAGCAACGGCTCGTTGCTGTTCGGAGCGGCAAGCACCGGCTGGGTGGAAAGTAGGGCTTTGAGCTCAACAAACGCTGCTTGTGCTTCAGCAGTCCACTCGAACGAATCAGATTTCTTCATCAATCGGTACAGGGGCAGTGCCTTCTCACCGAGACGGGAGATGAATCGGCTCAGAGCTGCAAGGCAACCCGTGAGCTTCTGTACATCATGAAGACGCTCCGGACGCTTCATTCGTACAATCGCCCCGATCTTCTCGGGATTGGCATCTATCCCTCGTTCGGAAATGAGGAAACTGAGTAGCTTGCCCCCAGGAACTCCGAAAGTGCACTTTGCTGGATTCAGTTTGATGTCGTACTACCGCAGATTCACGAAAGTTTCAGCCAAGTCAGCCAGCAGGTCGGAACCTTTTCTGGACTTGACCACGATATCATCCATGTACGCCTCAATATTCCGACTGATCTGTTTTTGGAAACACTTCTGGATCATGCGCATGAAAGTGGCACCGGCATTCTTGAGGCCGAATGGCATGGTGATATAGCAGAAACACCCGAATGGGGTGATGAAAGCTGTTTTTATTTCGTCCGGCCCATACAGTCGGATCTGGTGGTACCCGAAGTACGCATCCAGAAAAGACAGTCGCTCACAACCCGCAGTGGAATCTATGATTTGATCTATGCGGGGAGCGGGAAATGATCCTTGGGGCAGACCCGATTGATGTGCTTGAAATCGATGCACATTCGGAGAGACTTGTCCTTCTTAGGGACCATGACGACGTTGGCGAGCCACTCAGAGTGGTACACACGGATTCACTCGGCTGCCAGGAGCCGAGCGACTTCTTCGCCCATGGCCTTCCTCTTCTGTGTAGCAGAGCGATGGAGATGCTCCTTCACAGGTTTCGCCTTTGGGTCGACTCGCAAACGGTGCTCAGCCAGCTCCCTGGGTACACCCGGCATGTCGGATGGTTTCCATGCGAAGATGTCCCAGTTCTCACGGAGGAACTGGATGAGCGCTTCTTCCTATTTTCTGTCGAGTGTTGTTGATATGTTGGTGGGAACAGAATTGGGGTCTTCCGGGTGGATGTGCACAGGCTTCGTGTCGCCGGCCGACTGGAATACAAATTCTGCGGCTGGCTTCTTGGAGCGTAGCAGATCACTCGGATCGGCATTTTTCTTGTACTCCTCCAGCTCCACCATAGCCATCTGCTCATCAGCAATCTTTGATCCCTGCTGTAAATACTCTTCCGCGCGCTGTCGACTGCCAGTCACTGTGATCACACCTTTGGGACCCGGCATCTTCAGCTTGAGAAACACATAACATGGGCGGGCCATGAAACATGCATACGCCGGCCGACCGAGGATGGCATGATAGGCGCTGCGGAAGTCGACCACTTCGAAGGTCAGCCTTTCCTTCCGAAAGTTCTTGTCGTCTCCAAAGACCACATCCAAGGCGATCTGCCCGAGTGACTTTGCTTTCTTGCCGGGGATCACTCCGTGGAACTGCATGCTGCTCTCGCTGAGTCGGGACATCGGAATGCCCATCGCTTGCAGAGTGTCAGCGTACAGTATGTTCAGTCTGTTTCCTCCGTCCATGAGGACCTTGCGCAATCGAACGCCTCCCACGACTGGATCCACCACCAGTGCCTGCCGCCCAGGGGTGGCTATGTAGGCTGGGTGGTCCGACTAATCAAAGGTGATCGGAGTCTTCGACCAGTTCAGGAACTTCGTCGTTGCCGGCATGGCCATGTTCACTTCTCGATTGATAACTTTCAATCGGCTCCTGCTCTCTACATCTGCAAAGATCATCAGGGTTGCGTTGACACTGGGAAAAGGCTCATCTTTGTCTCCATCGTCAGCGTCTTCTGGGCTCTTCTCACTCGACGGGCCTTCTCGGAACTGCTGAATCAACAGTCTGCACTGTCGAGTGGTGTGTTTGGGCAATATCAGATTGCCCTCTTCATCCTTTCTGGTGTGGATGTGACACGGTAAATCGAGGACATCTTGGCCCGACTGATCTTTCTTTTTTCTTCGGGACCCATTTTTCCTTAGCCTTCCCCTTGTTCTTGGCTTGACCGGCCAGAGTGGCAGCCTCGGCCTGAGTCGAACCATCAGCCTTGCGCTTCGGCTTCCGATTGAGATTACTGTTCCCGGGGTTGGGCTCACTGGTTTTCCCTTTGCTGTTGCGGAGACGGTCTTCCTCTTCTCCGTTTGCGTACCGAGTGGCAATCTCCATCATTCGGCTCATGGTCAAGGATCCTGACCGACCAAATTTCAGGATGAGCTCCCGATATCTGACTCCTGCCTTGAAGGCACAGACTGCTTGATGCTCCGTGACGTTCTCCACCACATGATGCAAGGTTGTCCACCGCTGGATGTACTCCCTCAACGTTTCATTCGGTTTTTGCACGCAGTGCTGCAACTCAGACAATCCAGCCGGGCATTTGCACGTGCCCTCGAATGTTTTGATGAACACTCGGGCCAAATCTTCCCAGCAGTATATGCTGGCCGGAGTGAGCTGGTTGAGCCAGGCACGGGCGGACCACTCCAGCATCCATGGCAAATGCTTCATAGCCACATAGTCATTTCCTCCACCAATCTGCACAGCCACTCGGTAATCCTCTAACCAAGTCTCTGGCTTGGACTCACCGGTGAACTTGCTTACTCCAGCTGCCAATCTGAAGTTGGGCGGGATGTCAGCGGCCCGGATGGCCCTGCTGAAACACTCGGGTCCGGAGATGAATGCTCCACTTCCACTCGGACGATCTCTGTCCAAGTTCTCTCTCTGAGCTCTACCTCTGTCGACCAGGTTCTGAGCGAGAATGGATCTCGCGTTGAACTGCAGGTCGCGGCAGTCGACCGGCTCTCTCTGGCGATAACCGTCACTGTGACGGGGAGGGCTGGCCCTCCGATCGTTGCCGTAAGGACGCCTGGCGTCGTACGGCCGGGGCGCGTACGAGCCATCCCGCGGAGGGGGCGACTGCATGCGGCGACGATCATCCTGACGCCGCGGAGGCGTATTCCGACTACGACCTTGCCTCGAGTGCTAGTCTCGGTGGCGGTCTTGGTCATTTCACCGCGGAGGCGAGTGTCTGTTTCTCCTTGGAGACACCGGGTTGTGTGCTGACTGGACGGTGTCAGCCCGAATGGATCTGCTGTGTATCCTGTTGCGCGACTGAGATACTACCGAATTCTGCTCTTCAGCCGCCTTGAGCAGGGCCCGGATCTGCCGAAGACCCTCCCCCGCCTCGGATCGGGACGGCTCAATGGAATCTGCTATCCGAGTGGCCGCCGCCAGATTTTGGATGGGAGTGCGGAATACCTGGAAACTCTGTTGCTGGTCATTCGAGAACAACTGCCGCTGCCGCCGACTGGAACTGGGCGAATGCTGCCTACGGGCGCGGTCGTCGAGTGATTTTTGGAGCGCTTCCAGACGATTGCGCTCAGCCAAGTTGGCCTAGCGCGCGGCCTCCAAAGCCCGAGCCTCTGGGGTCGCCCCAACGATGAACGTCTGAAGGGCCTGCTCGGTCCTGCGCTGCAGTTCCTCCCTCTGCTGCCGAGTGAGAGGTCGGGGGATGTACTCGTCGTACTCGTCGTCATGCCGGTCCCTGCCGCCGCCAAGATCGGCGCGCGACGGGTCGCCGTTCTCCGTCCCACCACGGCCGTACCCAGGCGGACTGAGCGGGGAATCGGCCATCAGCACCTCTGCAGCGGGATCGCTGCTCTCGCACTCGGACAAGCTTTCCGAGTGCTCGTGCACAGAGGCGAACAGATCGAAGACAGGTTCATCGGGCTCGATTGCCGCGATCTGCGGGGCCGTAGCCTGAAGGGCCACCGCGTGCTTGATCCACCGCTGAAGCCGAGAGCGTCCGAAGCGCTTGCGATGGCGGCTGGTGGAGAGTGAAGACGTCGACTGATAAGGAGTCGACGGTTGTCGGAGAAGGACGCCGAAGGAACTCGCGCGGAAGTGCGCTGCGCCGCGGACGGGCAACGCCTCGACATCCAGCGGGGCTTCCTGGAGCCACGCCGAATCGTCGGCGATGAAGCTGAGGACGCCGAAACGGATCTCGCCGCCCAAAGTCAGTCCGCCGCCGGAAACCATGATGATGATCGGAAAAATGCAACCATGCCGAAAGTTGATAGACGCCTGCCCCACGGTGGGCGCCAACTGTCGTGGGTGCAAGCCGGACAGTAGTGTGTAGGGGTATGGATGAGAGGGCAGAGCCTAGCTACGGCGCAGGTGTTACACTCGGATTTACGAGTTCAGGCCCCTCAGCGGTGGAGGTAATAGCCCTACGTCTCGGTGCTCTGGAGCTTGATTGCTTGAGTGTATGTGTTACAATAGATTGCGAACCCTTGGAATGGAGCTGGAGGGCGGCTTATATAGCCTCGCCAACCCTTCCATGAACGCCAGCCATTACCATGGATTAAGAGGGGTATAAGTGCGCCAGGTAACGGGCGCATTAACTACAATTAACACGGGCGAACGTGCGTCCTGACTGTTGTGCTCCTGGAGTCTCCTGGTCTTCTCTGGTAGAGTGACTTTCGGATGCTCCGAGTGAAACAAGATGGTCGAGTGAACTCTTGCCTTCCGAGTGGTTCGTTGGACTCCGAGTGAATGTCAGTCTGCGGAATTCGGGGTTGTTGATCTGGCCCTGGGGCCCAGTATAAGACGTGTGGTGTCCTAGGGTAGGGCCTATAGGTCAGGCCTATTACCCTATCCCTAGTACATGCCCTCGTCACTAGAGACTTAATTACAGAAATGATACTTACAAACAATAGCAACTGACGATAGATTTGTCGATGGCGTCTTGATTGTATAACTGAAATAATTCTTCAAATTCAATGAAAATCTCCTCGTCTCCATTGAAGTAATGCTCATCTTTAATTCCCACAATGATATAGTTGCTCTCTTGCTTTGAGGCTTCCAAGTACCAGTCATGCAATCTTCGCATCATCGTTGGTAGATGCGGGAGCTCCTCAGGTCTGACGAGAGGCTTCCCGTGCTCGAATTTAAAGGCTAACTCAGCCATTTCGAACTGTACCTCATCGCCTAAGTAATCACCAAGAGTGAAACCAGGATCAGCGGCCGCTACCCCCGGATCATTAGCGATATCGGTAAACACCTTGAGCGGGGGGCATGATTGGTTTTTCTGTTTGCCGAGCTGGGGAATTGTTTTCCCCCTTGCACTACTGCTACTTCCCGACCGCTGCTGTGGATCTCTATATGACTTTACAATAGAGCGGTCATAGTTTGATAGCAGCGGAGGCGGCGGTGGTTTTGTAAGGTTTACCAGCAAGCGCCTCGCTTTTACCGGATCTATTTTCTCCGTTGGATCTAGACGGGTCGGTGCAAGCTGGCGTTTCACGTCGGCAGCCACGATCTCCTTGGTTTCCTCCTCAGTCATGTCGTATAGTAACTTGGCAGGAGCCTTCTTGACGCTACCTGCTCTGGATTTCTTCGTTGTTGTACTACTAGCCGCCGGAGCGGTGGCGGATCTCTTCCGCCGGTGCTGAGGCGGCGGAGGAGGCGGAGTCAGCTGACGCGGCAGATTCTGCTGAGGGGCCTCCTCCGGTGGAGTCCGCTGACGCGGCGGAGACAGCTGAGGCGACGGAGTGTGCTGACGCGGCAGAGATGGCTGAGGCAGCGGAGACGGCTGAGGCAGCGGAGATAGAGCTGGACTGTGAGGAGTCTGCTGAGGGGCCTCCTCCGGCTGAGTCTGCTGACACGGCGTCCAGTATGGAAGCACGATGTGTTCCTTTCTCCATAGAATGATAGTCCTTATGGCATCTCCCAGATGAGTCTCCCCTTCACCTGTAGGGTACTCAAGCTCCAGCTTCTCAAATCCGTTGGTAACTTCATCCACCCCGACAACAGCATAGCCATCTGGAATCAGAGAGCAATGGTAAGTTCCATCAGGTACACGAGGTAAGGCATAGCCGACCGCCACCTTCAAGGTTATGTTCATGCATTTCGCATGTAGATCACAATGTTCCCTCTCCGTGATATCATCCACGGGGTAGCGATCAGGAGCCGTGATATCATCTATGGGCGGCCGAACGAGCAAAGAGGAAGCCACGCTGCTTTTCCGCTGAGATGGTGGGGTAGCTCCGTGGGAAGTATCGAATGAAGGATCTTCGTGCCGCTGAGATGATGGGCCGGTAGCTCGCTGTTTGTTAAGTGCCTCTATTTGCTTCTCCTGCAGCGCTAATCTTTCTTCTACCTTCTGCAGCCGGTCTGCATCCTCTTTCTTCTTTCTCCCTCGGCTTCTATAAGTGTCTCTGCTATCGGGAAACCCAACCTTCCATGGAACGGAGCATGATGTGCCTCGTGTTCGTCCAGGGTGTTCAGGATTCCCGAGGGCGCGTGACAGCTCGTCCTTCTCTCTGTCGGGATGTAACTTCCCTTCCTGCACGGCCTGGATTGCATGCTGAATGTTTTTGACGGGTGTTGCAAGTTGAGCTTTCGTATAAACACACTTCCCTGTTTCTGGGTGCAAAGTTCCCCCATGCCCGAAGAACCAAGTCCTTGCCCGTTCGGGCCAGTTCAATGTCTCTGGATGGATCCCTTTATCAAGCAGGTCGTTCTCAGCTTTGTCCCACGTAGGCCGGGCAACCTTGTAGCCACCTGAACCCGTAACATGGTGATATTCGTTCTTTGCAGCAGTTTGCTTATTTATCAGTGACCTTTTCTTACCTTTCTCCGATGTCTTGTACGCCACAAATGCAGGCCAGTGATCTTTCATCTTCTCATATTGACCGGTGAATGTTGGAGTCTTCTCTTTCAGGACAAACTTTTCGTGCAATCTTTTCTTCCAGTTCTTGAATTGTTCGGCCATCTTCTTAAGAGCCCACGCCTTGACTTTTCGCTCTACAACATTGCTATTTGGATCCACCTCTGGCGGTAGGCTGAAATTTGTCATGAGCGTATTCCAAAGCTCATCTTTGGATCTATCGTCGACATAAGAAACTCCATCGTCCGCCTTTGGCTTATTCCATTCTTGAATGCTGATCGGGATGCTGTCCCTAACAACAACTCCGCACTGACTTATAAATCGGTCTGCGGTCCGCTTGGGAGCAGTCGGTTTGCCATATGCAGCGACTTCTTCGATCGTGAACCTTTCATTCTCGCCCAACCTTTTCTTCGGGCCTCATCTCTTTATAGAAGTTTGGCTCGATCCGGAGGGCTAAAAGAAGAAAGAAGCATTAATATATATACATACAAATCAATTAATGCATCTAGTCAGCAGAGGCTTAATTAATATACCTCGCCGGACTTTGCAACAGTTAAGGCTCCAACACCGCCGGAGCCGTCATCTTCTCGCTCCATTCGATCACTGGGGCCGTCCATTCCCTCACCGGAGTCGTTCAGAAAATGTGAGGTGATATCATCATCTCCGTCGCGGATTATTTCCTCCAACATGTTCTCTTGTTCTTCGTCTCTGGCGTGTTCCGGATCCATAGTTTCTGCAATCACTTGCAAGTTATTTCATATGCATTTTATACAGTTTTAGTATTCTGGACAGAACAGCAAGTTTATTTATTTTAACATGTATGATGATGGCAAAACATAATCTACAAGAGAAATCGAAACTAATGCATATAAAGAACGTCTCGATCGGAGTTACGGTTCTATCGGAACGAAACGGTGATGACTCTTCACCGGCGATCGTCGGGGACTCCTCCGGCAACCCAAAATATCGAGAAGGAAACGGTGAGGACTCTTCACCGGCGATTGTCGGGGACTCCTCCGGCGATCGTCGGGGACTCCTCCGGCAACCCAAAATATCGTGAAGGAAACGGTGAGGACTCTTCACCGGCGATCGTCGGGGACTCCCCCGGCGATCGTCGGGACTCCTCCGACAACCCAAAATATCGGGAAGGAAACGGTGAGGACTCTTCACCGGCGATCATCGGGGACTCCGCCGGCGATCGTCGGGACTCCTCCGGCAACCCAAAATATCGGAAAGGAAACGGTGAGGACTCTTCACCGGCGATCGTCGGGGACTCCTCCGGCGATCGTCGGGGACTCCTCCGACGATCGTTGTGAAAATTTAAATTGTTTTCGATAACTTGATCAAACTTTCTCCCGCAAAAAAAATTGGATCAAACTTTATAAAAAATTTCTGTCCATTAAGATCACTCCTTCTTCAACATTGATAATGCTCACTGAAAATCTATGAATCTGGGGTATAATTCACTGAGACAAAAATAACAAAAAAGAAAAAAAAAAAGACAGCTAGGCGGGTTCCTGAACGTCCCTGAACTGGAATTGAGCAATGTCTATCAATCTCCATCTACAATGTCTATCAATTAGCACATAGCAGTAGCAAACAGAACCACTCACAAGTAGCACTGAGCAATCACAGTAGCAAATTTTTTTAACAAATCATCTACATACACACAGTAGCATTGAGCATCAATCAAGCAAATCATCTACATTCATCTATCCATCCATTGTTCCATGTACAGAGAAGAACAAGCAAATCATCTACATCCATCGATCAATCCATCCACTCTTCCATGTACCGCGGGCGGCGCCATCGGAGGGGGGGGGATAGGAGGAGGAGGGGTACGGCGGCGGCTCACAGCTAGCCGGGGAGCGAGGGGGGCGGCGAGGCTCAGTGACGCGGCTCGGGGAGGAGGGCGAGGAGGTCCGGGGACGGCGGCCGTCGGCGACGAGGGCGGCGGGGCGACGAGCGGCTA
Organism: Elymus sibiricus; assembly: GCA_039707655.1. Lineage (NCBI taxonomy): Eukaryota > Viridiplantae > Streptophyta > Magnoliopsida > Poales > Poaceae > Elymus > Elymus sibiricus. The sequence continues at coordinate 312,547,161 of CM077674.1, forward strand.
CGGGCGTCGGCGACGGGGGGAGCGATCTCCGGCAGCCTGGCGGCGGCGTGGTGTGGTTCGGCGTCGGGGAAGGAAGATGGAGAAGATTGTGGGAGGAAGATGGCCCGGGCTGTTATATACCTCGAGCTTTAGTCCCGGTTGGTGACTCCGACCGGGACTAAAGGTAGGCCTTTAGTCCCGGTCGGAGCCACCAACCGGGACTAAAGCTAATTTTCGGCAGCCAAAAGGGCGCGAAAGGGTAGGCATTTAGTCCCGGTTGGTGGCTACGACCGGGACTAAAGGTTGGACTTTACTCCCGGTTTGTGCCACCAACCGGGACTAATTCTCGTTCGGCACCGCCCCCGCCAGCGCGTCGCAAGTTTAGTCCCACCTCGCCGAGCGACGGGCGCGCCGACCGGCTTAAATAGTCGCGTCGTGCAGCCGTTCCGAACTCCTCGAAACACAATGCCGCCGCTTGCCCTGTGGTTGACCCAACCGTTGGGCCGTTCGTGTGCCCGATTCACCGCCCGAGTCGCCTGCGGGCTTGATTTGGACGGTTTATTCACTGGTTGAATGGCGGTCCAGCAGCTGCGGTCGGGCTTCTTTTTTTATTTTATTTTTAGTTTTTTTAGTACTTGATGAAAACTCATTCAAATAATCAGTATTAAAAATCAGTGAAGTAAAATAAACAGTATAGAATATCTGTGAACTAAAATAACCTCATTCAGAAAACAGCCTCATTCACATAACATCATAAAAATATGCCATAAGAATATAAGTAATAATTTCGAAAGAGTGCCATTACAAAATCAAAATTGTACGAAGTACCGAGCACGGCACTTTTATTTAGTTGCCAATAATGAAAAATCATCTGTCATTACAATATCAAAATGGTACAAAGTACCGACCACGACACTTTTATTTAGTTGCCAAAAATGAAAAATCATGTGGCATTACAATAAACGTAATATCCAACACCACATCCTCCCATTCATTCCTTCGGCATGATTTTAAGAATCTTTTCCTTCACCGTTTCCATCGTGTTGCACTCTGAAAATAGTATTTCAGCGAGAATGCGTCCCCTTAAAGAATTAATCTCATTCTGGTCAAAGTCATATGTCCACTCATCTCCGTCCCAGTGTTCAACGCATTTGATCGTGAATAGACCACAAGAGACTCTAAAAAAATAACGCAATTCAAGTAATGATGGAGCACACAATTACATATGCATCTGAAACTATATTTGCATTCTGTTTTTGGTTTTAGACCTTTTTAGGATATTTAAGTTTTAGTTTTCTTTTAAACAGATTCAAAAACAGTAGCATACATGCCTAGTTTTCATTTAATTCTTTTTGCTATTAAAGTTTTTAACAAAAAATACTTTATGAAAATTTTAGTTGCATAAATTTTATATAGTTTTAAGTTAATATTATTTTGATCATAACTAGAGTTTTATAAAAGCTTTTTAGTTGATTCTTTTTGCTATTGAGCTCAAACTTGGTACACCTGCTAAAATGGTCTAAATATTTCCATTGATTAACTCCTATGTATAATTAAAATACTAAAAGGATATGAATAATTGAAATTTCATAACTTAATAAATAATTATTCTAAAATCATGTTTCAAATGCCAAAATGCCCTAGCTAGCTCTTACAAAGATTCCCTCCGGTTTGTCCGAAGTGGCACTTTCCAGCTATAAGTCCAGAAACTCACAGTAGAGAGAAAGTGATGGCGGTGAAGCCGGTCACATCCCAGAGTGGGATCTTTTGGGGTATAAGACTATTTCTTCGCGTGTGTCCCTTGCTTATTGTGCCGTAACCATGGATAATCTTCATCATTTAACAGGATGCTTGGGTCAGTCTTCACTGTGAAGGGAGGAATTTCATGAAACTTTTCATAATCTTCTGACATGTCTGTCTTGTCCTCCACTCCCACAATGTTTCTTTTCCCTAGAAGTAATATGTGGCGCTTTGGCTCATCGTATGATGTATTCGCTTCCTTATCTTTTTTTCTCTCGGTTTGGTAGACATGTCCTTCACATAGAAAACCTGCGCCACATCATTGGCTAGGACGATTGGTTCGTCTATGTACCCAAGATTGTTGAGATCCACTGTTGTCATTCCGTACTGCGGGTCTACCTGTACCCCGCCTCCTGTCAGATTGACCCATTTGCACCGAAACAAAGGGACCTTAAAATCACGTCCATAGTCAACTTCCCATATCTCCTCTATGTAACCATAATATGTGTCCTTTGCCCTATTGGTGTTTGCTGCATCAAAGCGGACACCACTGTTTTGGTTGGTGCTCTTTTTATCTTGGTCGATCTTGTAAAATGTATTCCCATTTATCTCGTACCCTTGGAAAGTCAATACAATAGAAGATGGTGTCCTGGCCAACAAGTACAACTCATCTCCAATAGTGGTGTTACCCATGAGATGTGTTTGCAACCAACCGCCGAAAGTCCCCATGTGTTCACGTGTAATCCAGTCGTCAGACTGCTCCGGGTGTTTGGAGCGTAAAATATTCTTGTGTTCATTGATATACGGGGCCACCAAGGTAGAATTTTGTAGAACTGTGTAGTGTGCTTGCGTCCAAGAATGCCCGTCCCTACATATTATTGCTTTCGGTCCTAGCGTGCCTTTTCCACCCAGTCTCCCCTCATGCCGCGATTCAGGAACACCAATCGGCTTAAGGTCAGGAATAAAGTCAACACAAAACTCAATGACCTCCTCTGTTTCGTGGCCCTTGGAGATGCTTCCTTCTGACCTAGCACGGTTATGAACATATTTCTTTAAGACTCCCATGAACCTCTCAAAGGGGAACATATTGTGTAGAAATACAGGACCCAGAATTGCAATCTCGTCGACTAGGTGAACTAGGACGTGCGTCATAATATTGAAGAAGGATGGTGGGAACACCAACTCGAAACTGACAAGACATTGGACCAAATCATTCTGTAACCTTGGTAGGATTTCTGGATCGATTACCTTCTAAGAAATTGCATTGAGGAATGCACATAGCTTCACAATGGCTAATCGAATATTTTCTGGTAGAAGCCCCCTCAATGCAATAGGAAGCAATTGCGTCATAATCATGTGGCAGTCATGAGACTTTAGGTTCTGGAATTTTTTCTCTGCCATATTTATTATTCCCTTTATATTCGACGAGAAGCCAGACGGGACCTTGATACTGAGCAGGCATTCAAAAAATATTTTCTTCTCTGCTTTGGTAAGAGCGTAGCTGGCAGGACCTTGATACTGCTTTGGATGCATGCCGTCTTTTTCGTTCATACGTTGCTGGTCCTCCCGTGCCTCCGGTGTATCTTTTGTGTTCCCATACACGCCCAAGAAGCCTAGCAGGTTCACGCAAAGATTCTTCCTCACGTGCATCACGTCGATTGCAGAGCGGACCTCTAGGACTTTCCAATAGGGTAGGTCCCAAAATATAGATTTCTTCTTCCACATGGGTGCGTGTCCGTCAGCGTCATTCGGAACAGATTGTCCACCAGGACCCTTTCCAAAGATTGCTTTTAAATCCTTGACCATATCAAATATATCATCACCAGTACGGGGGACAGGCTTCTTCCGGTGATCTGCCTCACCTTTGAAATGCTTGCCTTTCTTTCTTAAGGCATGCTTGGTCGGAAGAAATCGACGATGTCCCAGGTACACATTCTTCTTACATTTGTCCAAATATATACTTTCAGTCTCATCTAAACAGTACGTGCATGCGTTGCATCCCTTGTTTGACTGTCCTGAAAGGTTACTAAGAGCAGGCCAATCATTGATGGTTACAAACAGCAACGCTCGTAGGTCAAATTCCTCCTGTTTGTGCTCATCCGACACACGTACACCTTTTATATTCCACAGGTGTAAAAGTTCTTCAACTAATGGCCTTAGGTACACATCAATGTCGTTGCTGGGTTGCTTAGGGCCTTGGATGAGCACTGGCATCATAATGAACTTCCGCTTCATGCACAACCAAGGAGGGAGGTTATAGATACATAGAGTCACAGGCCAGGTGCTATGATTGCTGCTCTGCTCCCCAAAAGGATTAATGCCATCTGCACCTATACCAAACCATAAGTTCCTTGTGTCACCTGCAAACTCCGGCCACTTTCTCTCGATTTTCTCCACTGCGACCCATTAGCGGGTACTCTCAACATCCCGTCTTTCTTACGGTCTTCTTTGTGCCATCGCAACAACTTGGCATGCTCTTTGTTTCTGAACAGACGTTTCAACCGTGGTATTATAGGAGCATACCACATCACCTTCGCAGAAACCCTCTTCCTGGGGCGCACGCCCTCAACATCACCAGGGTCATCTCGTTTGATCTTATACCGCAATGCACCGCATACCGGGCATGCATTCAAATTCTCGTACTCCTCACCGCGGTAGAGGATGCAGTCATTAGGGCATGCATGTATCTTCTGCACCTCTAATCCTAGAGGGCAGAGAACCTTCTTTGCTTCGTACATACTGTCAGGCAATTCGTTATCCTTTGGAAGCTTCTTCTTAATTATTTTCAGTAGCTTCCCAAATCCCTTGTCGGATAAACCATTCTCTGCCTTCCATTGTAGCAATTCCAGTGTGGTACCGAGCTTTGTGTTGCCATCTTCGCAATTTGGGTACAACCATTTTTTGTGATCCTCTAACATGCGATCGAACTTCAACTTCTCCCTTTCACTTTCGCATTCTCTCTGTGCATCAACAATGACCCGGCGAAGATCATCAGCGGGCACATCTGGTGCCTCTTGATCTTCAGCTTCCCCCGTTGCAGTATCACCGTATTCAGGGAACATAGGATAGTTGTCATCATCCTCTTCTTCCTCATTGTCTTCCATCATAACCCCTCTTTCTCCGTGCTTGGTCCAACAATTATAGTGGGGCATGAAACCCTTCTCAAGCAGGTGGAAGTGAAGGGTTTTCGAGGAAGAGTAATCCTTCGTATTCTCACAGACAACACATGGACAGTATATAAAACCATTCTGCTTGTTTGCCTCAGCCAAATCGATAAAATTATGCAGGCCCGTAATGTACTCGGAAGTGCGTCGGTCACCGTACATCCATTGCCGGTTCATCTGCATTATGTAATTAAGTATATCAAAAACCATTACAGAACATCATGAATAGAGAAATGACCAAATTAATACAAGTTCATCATCACATTAAAACCAAAGTACAGTAGTGATCAAATGTTATTACTGCAAAAATAAATACATAAAGTTCATACATAGCTCTCATAAAACAACATACAACTATGTAAAACATTTAAATGCAACAACAAATGCGATCAAAATCGCAACTAAGGTAACAATTGATCCAACAGCATAATGATACCAAGCCTCTTTATCAATGGCATATTTTCTAATCTTTCTAATCTTCAAGCGCATTGCATCCATCTGGATCTTGTGTAGATCGACGACATCGGCAACATGCAACTCCAATTTCATCTTCTCTTCTTCAGTTTTTTTCAATTTTTCTTTCAAATAATTGTTTTCTTTTTCAACTAAATTTAACCTCTCGACAAGAGGGTCGGTTGGAATTTCCGGTTCACATACCTTCTAGATAAAAACATCTAGGTCAAGTTGGTCGGCATAATTGTCATAAACACTAAATGAAACAAATAGTTATAAAAGATAATATACCACATCCGAATCATAGACCGGACGAGAGCCGACGGGGGCGGATACCAAAACCATGGCACTATATAATAACAAACAATAATACAAGTAAGAAAATTATACAAGTAGCTATCTTAATCATACAAGTAAGAATTTGTTCTTTAAAAAAAAGATAAGAACAAGAGGCTCACCACGGTGGTGCCGGCGACGAGATCGGCGCGGGCGATCGACGGCGGTGAGGACGGGGATGGGGACGGGACGGCACCCTACACATGTGCAAACTAAGAAGTTAATTTGAGCTCAAATTGTGCATCTAAATCAAATAAACTCCCACATACACTCCTCCACTAAAACCCACAAACCACTCTACTTCTGGAGCATATGAAATGAGCTAAACTAGCAGTGAGAGATGAAAGGATGAAGTTGCTAACCTTTTAGAACACTTGGATAGTTGGTGCACCACCAAATCTAGACAAATCTTGGGGGAAATGGAGCTTGGAGGTCGAGCTTGGAGGAAGAACAAAGGAAAAAGCTTAAGTGTGGCTCGGGCATTTCATCGAACACCTCATGTGCATAAGAAGTGAGAACAGAGTAGCGCACACACCTCCCACCTTCCACGGCCAAAAAACAGAGGAGAGGGCGGGCAGGGGCGAGGATATATATAGGCATCTTTTTAGCCCCGGTTGGTGTCTAGAACCGGGACTGAAGACTAACCTTTAGTCCCGGTTGGAGACACGAATCGGGACTAAAGGGAGCGAGGCCCTTTAGTCCCGGTTGGTATCTGGAACCGGGACTAAAGGTCCCAGTCGAACCGGGACTGATGCCTGCCGAGACCCGGCCGGCGTCCTAGCCGCTCGAACCGGGACTGATGCTCACATTAGTCCCGGTTCGTAACATGACCGGGACTATTGCTCTGATCTGACCAGAACCAAAGCCCTGTTTTCTATCAGTGATCCAACCCGACACAGTACGTGGCGAAGTCGGAACGGAGTAGTTGGGCGAGTTATGAAGGAACAGTTGGGAGTATTTCGTCGTAGAGACGCGCGCGGTAATCATTCGTCATGAACTCGTGATGCCAACGGCGACCAAACAGGTGCATGTGGTGTTCTATTTCATCTTAACTGCAGATGCATCCACTGATCCACACGAACAGTGCATACATGGTAAGTACGTACCTCTCTCAACTGTTCCGTAATGTCTCTTCTGGTTGTTGTCGTCTGTTCTTCGCCTTTCTACCTTTCTTTTTCTTAATTTTGGGAGGAAGCACTTGTCTGCCATACATTTTTTCCCACTCACTCACATCTTTACATGGCAAGATTATGTGCTCGTAAGCCTTGCAGTAAGTCTCAATGGAGTAACATGGGTGGACCAATGTTTCAGGTGGAATTTTGTCATATCTTGCAGCCGCAACTGCATGACAACAAGGAATCCCAGTAAAATCCCACCTCCTGCAAGTGCATTTGCTCAATGTTATATCCACACTGAACTGCCTATTTTTGTCTTGCACTTCAAAAATGCCTAATCCAGCAGGATCAGCATGACATGTGGCTGTAGCATCAATATGTCTTTGCAACCTTTTTCTCACTTTGGGACAGATGGTACCATGCCACTTCAGCGCCTCCAGTTGCTTACCATAATGTCTACCCATCATTTGTCCTTTAATCATCTGTATCATGGTTAATATGGGGAGTTCTCTTGCATCCAAAATATACCTATTGAACACTTCGCAATTGTTGTTCAATAGGACATCACACTTAGGGAAATCTTTTTGAAATGCCCTTACCCATGTTTTTGGGTCTAACTCCTCTAACCAATCATGAGCTTCCTTACTAAGAACTAGCATTCTGTCCATGTTCTCTCTAAACTGGCCATGAGTAGTACTTCTAGCACATCTCCACAATTGATTCTTTAGTACATCTCCTTTAAAGTTTTTTGTGAAATTCTGCCAGATATGTCTCACGCAATATCTATGCTCTGAATCTTTAAACAGTTCTCTCACCGCCTTAATTAAACCCTGGTTGTCAGCAAAATAATTTAGTGCTAAATAAGTACTAATTACAAAACATATAGTACAATATGAAGAAATGCAACCAAAGCATATATTACAACTACAAGTGACTTACTTTCTGCTTGTCAGACATGACTGTCCAAAGTGAGGTGTCCACAATGCCAAGATCTTCCTTATGAACAGTCAAGAACCATCTCCAAGCTTCTGTGTTTTCAACTTGCACAACAGCAAAGGCCACGGGATAAATGCAGTCATTGGGATCCATTCCTATTGCGGTTAACAAAACTCCACCAAATTGAGTTTTCAAATGACAACCATCTAAGAAAATTACAGGCCTACAAGCTGCAAGGAATCCCCTCTTGCATGCGTCAAAAGAGAAGTAGCACTTCTGGAATTGGCCATCATCGGCAACTTGCAACAAAAAAGTACTACCAGGATTTGACCTCCTTAACTCAGCTGCATAATCCCACAACATGTTGTACTGAGCAATATCATCGCCATAAATAATGTCAAATGCTATTTTCCTTACTCTCCAAAGCTTCTGCCTATGAACCTTCATGTTCCACTCTTCCTGCACCATTGCTGCTAAACCCTTCAAAGAAATCTTCTCATCCGCTCTGACCTTGTCAACATACTTTGCAGCAATGTACCTGGCAGTGAACGCTTTAACACTCCACTTCTTTGTGCATGTGTGCTCATCTTTAAATGTTTTAACCTGAATTCCCTTGGTTCTATTGTCAAATGAAGCATATAAATACCAAGGGCAACCACCATTGCACACAGCTCCAATCCTTGTCTTGTCATTCTTGGGAAATGTTATTTGCAGCCTCTCCTTGCAACTATACTCCCTAATGGCCTGTCTGATCATTGCAATGGATGGGAAAACCTGCCCCACATAGAACTTGGGCTCCTTCAAATCAACTTCAGTGAAATGTTTGAAATTGAACTTAATGTCATCATCATCTGATTCTGGCAGATCAAGACTATCATCCTCGGAGTTTGGATCTTCTGCTAGCTCCTTGCCTGTCCTTGTCCCTTTCTTCTCATCACCGACAGCTTTTGCATCCTCATTGATCAAATCATCGTCACCATCATTGAGGTCATAGTCACTGTCAATTATTTCTGGAATATAATCGGAGTCCTCACTATCATCAGTTTCACTACATAACTCCTCCTCTACCTTTGTTGCCCCACTTCTGCTCCTCCTACTTGTGCCTTCTGCATTGCCCTCACATGCAAACAACATGGAAGCACTGCTATCCCCAACAAGTACAATGCTTTGCTCCTCTGCGGCACTGTCATTTATCTTGCTCTTCATAGGACTGATCACATCAGGTGCATGTGTACATGGATTTGCTAACACATCATCCCATCCTCCTCCACCATAAGCAGCATCATGAACAAGATACATCATCAGGTATTTGTGCCCTTCTCTAACCAGCTTGCTGATTCATTTCGCGTCATTATTACTTGCAATCAACCTGAGCCCATCTTCATTTATTTGCATCCCAGGCAGCAGCAAATACATTTGAATTCTTCCTGCAGTCTCATAACCCATCTTCTCTACTAATCCATACAACATTTCCATACAAGCAACAGTACTATCACAGTAATCATAACAGACCTTGCGACCATTGAGATATGAACGATTGCTACCAGTGCCCATGAAAAATCCACCATGGATGAACTCAATTGTACAGAAATCAGTGCCTCCATCTGTTAAACCAAAAAAAGAAAACCAAATTTCAGCCATTCAACATCAAACCCTAACCATCTGCGCAAACCCTAAGCAAATGCGCACCTAGATCGCCTAAATTGTATCGCAGAACACACCAAAACGATGGAATAGATGAGAATCGACGTAGTAACATGCCCAATGCAGCTGTGTTGGTTGAATCTTACCGTACGTGGGTACGGGAGCACTGCCGTGCCGCTGTACAGGATCGCACGCCGCCATTCACGGCGAGTGACGACGATGTCGTCGCCGCCGTGCGAGCTCCCACCGGTACAAGCGTCTCTCGTCGCCTCGATGTCGCCGATCACCAGTTCACCACCCGCGCGGCCTTACGTCGTCGTCGCCTTGGAGGATGAGATGAACACGAACGGGGCAGCTGGGCTCAAAGTGGACGCACTCAACATCCAGGGGGCGACTGCAAAATTACCAACCGAAGCGGTGCAGCTCGACCAGCCAGCGTGGCGCCCGTCCCGGCCTGGTTCGTAGCTTGATACGTACAGAGGACCGTTTTGGAGCGTATCTGCGTATTCGAGGACCGTAATGGAGCAGTCGACGAGTACCAGGACCATGCTGTTACGTGCCGGATAGTATAGGTACCGTAGTTGTAATTATCTCTGCCTGTGCTTATCAATTCAGAGGCCCCATGTGTCCGGGCTGATATGTTGCGGGATATGATCCTGTGGGTTGCAGGCTTGTAGTTGCGTTGGACACACACACACATGCATCGGGTAGGCTCATCGGCTAGCTAGGAGAAAACAAACTTGGGATTGGCTTTTGAGATGGGGCCCCAGGAATGGCACCCATGGATCAGCTCTTTCTTGATGCTTCAAGCCTATCCTCTGATCCGTGTCTACGTGTTTAGTCCTCGAAATTCAAATGTGTCATGATTATCTCTGTTCTTCTAGGTCCTACTTTACGGAAACTAGGTCATAATTTCCTGCATGTCCTAGTTTACATTTTGGTTTCTCGGCCGGCCTTTTTATGGCTGAGTTTAGTTTTGATCTCCAAATTTCGACGCGGACAGGTTTTAACTCTTAACAAAGTAATGACACAAGAACATCACCATTATCAAGTATAACCAACTCGACTTAGATATAGGGTTTCTTCCTGAATCTCGTTATCGGGTGCTCGAGTAGCACCACCATCAAAGTCACTCATGCGTAGTTGCCATCACTTTTTCTCGATCTCAGTAGCTACATGTAGGGATGAAAACGGAGCGAAAACGGACAAAACACATTTGTTTTCAAAAAAATCGCCGAAAATGAATACGGAAACAGATAGTACCAAAAATGAATACGAAGCGAATACAGCGCGGAGACGGCAACGGAAATAGGTGTTCATGGGAACTTTAAAAAACCTTGAATCATAGGGAAAAACACAACCAAACCAACATATTTAATCAATTGTTAACATGACTACAATGTATGATGATGATTATATCCGAAGATATGCATTTGTGCATATTTTTTCAACTTTGACAACACAAACACATTTGTGGTCATCAGAAGGACAATATCCATGTATAAGCAAAATGCATTGTATCAAGCCATCCCCTTACAAGTAAAACACATTGTAACATGACAAAATAATCTATGAAGGGGAATTTTAGGCTCGGGCTCCATTGTGGTTACAATCAGGGCTAGCTTCCTTGCTTGGTACTAGAAGTTGGGCCACACATGAGCCATTTTGCTCATTGTTTAATTGTGTGATGTTTGATGTTTGATAGTATTCATGGCAATGGAAAGTTCCATTTTCATGTCTATTCCATCGAAAAATGACGTTCCGTTTCGGTTTCCGTTTTCGCATAAAATTTTTGTTTCCATTTTTGTTTTCATATTTTTCTCTCCGTTTTCATTTTCTGCCAGAAAAGCGGAAAGCTTCCACTCCTTTTTCATCCCTGATGTGCGATCGTTGCCGCTGCACAACCATACCATCTGCGTCAAGCCATCGTCCATATATATATATTGCATTTCACCGCCACGGAAAGCATCGAATCTAGAGATGTTGGTAGATGTTGATTCTAATTCTATTTAATCAAAGCATGCAGTACCTATATGACCAAAGATCCACCTCTTGGTTGGGTGCTAGCGTTGTAGGGCAGGACTCTGTTCACTAGGGTTCAAAGTTTAGTGCTCGTGTTTACAAACATGTTGGTGCGTTAAGTAGGAATTTAGTAAGATTTATGGATTTATTGTTGTTCCATACTTGTGATTAGGAGACAAGACTACTTGCGGTATGCGCATGTGTGGACAACTTCTTTGTAATAACAAGAGGTAGTAGACCGGCGACGTGGTGGTGATTTCGTACACACATGAAACCTTATTCTACAAAATGGGATAATAATAATAATAATAATAATAATAATAATAATAATAATAATAATAATAATAATAATAATATGGAGCTAAATACTTGGGATTTTTTTTGCATCTCACAAATGGTCATATTCTTGTGATTTTCACTAGGTGGTACATTCATTGTTATTTTCTCATTTGTTTTGAAACTTCCTAGATGGTAAACTAGAATAGGTTGTCTCCACATCTAGTTGGCAACAAAAACAGGTAGGCACATGTGTTACTCTCCTAGTAGTATAACTAGCGCCGAAGAAGCGTGGCGCACGCCGCGCCTGTGACCGTTTCCGTCTGTATTTTACTGAAATAAGCAAGAAAACAACATGTATTATGCGATGAAATAAAATGAAGAGGAGAACACAAATTCTATCATTACCTCATGATCTATGTAGGCACGTAACCAACATTAAATGATTTAACAAATTAAGCAAACCGGCTGGCCTATTAATATTTTTTCATATGCTGTTCCAGTTTATTCGGGTGTACTGTTCTAGATTACAATTTGGTTACTGTTTCGGTTTATGGTTCGGGTGGGTTAAAGTTTTGGGTTTATTCAGGTGTTGTTCCATTTTCACTGGTTTTACTGTTCCATGTTATTAGGGTTTGTTGTTTCTGTTTATTTGTGGTATTGTTTTGGTTAGCAATTGTTGTTTCGGTTTATTCGAGTGTATTGTTTTGGGTTACTGTTTTGGTATACGGTTCGGGTGGGTTAATGTTTTCGGTTTATTCAGGTGTTGTTCTGTTTCACTGGTTTTTCTGTTCCGGTTTATTTTGGTTATTGTTTCGGTTAGCAATTCTGGGTTTATTCGGATACTGTTCTGATTTTTGTTCGATTAATTGTTAGTGAACTATTCGCTGATGTCGTGGTGTAAAAATGGGCAGTAATCGGTCAAGAACTTATTATTTTCCCTACGAATTACCGTTCATGCAAATATAGTGTTCCGGGCTACTGTTTTGTGCCTCAGCAGCACCATCACCGGAAAGGATCAGGAGACGATTGAGATGGTTCTACGTCGGTACGCCGGTGGAGAGAAATGATGTGTAGAAAAATCTTAAATCTTAACCCTCTATATAAGGACGCGATGGTGGAGTAGGAGGAGAGAAATGATGTGTAAAAAAATCCCACTTCTTTTTTAATAACATGCGTATTTTTTCTCTAGCGGAAGCTAAAAAAAATAAGAGAAAATCAGATTATTCGGGATGCACTGCTCAAACAGGTAACACGGCGCACTGTTCACAGAGCGTACTGTTCACGCATGATACTGTTCACAACCATTTAGTGTTCCTGTGTGCTGCTGTTCGCTACTACTATTCACATCTGGCCATGTGATTGAACAATAGAAGGTAAAAAAAAAGTCGGAAAAACCAGGAAAATGGAAAGCTTCCCGCTTTAGTATAGTAACTTATGTAATCCAAATGCAGTAAAGTGTGCATCACCCGATGCAGAAGCTAGGGGGATACACTCCTTTTTCTAAAGAAAATGCATGTAACGGAAATGCTTCGCTTCTGTTTAAGCTCTCTTCTTCTTAAGCCCTCGCCACATGCTAGACTATTTGCACATACTCTTTCCTCTTCATGATATCTTCCCGTTGACTCGGACAACTCAGTTTCGATCTATACGTTCATCGAGGGAATCAAAAGTGTAGTCAATATTTCGACATCTACGCTTATTTAGTTTCTTCCTTTTTTTTAAAGGAGGAAGACCCCGGCCTCTGCATCTAGACGATGCATGCAGCCACTTTATTAATTATTCACAAAGACCTTACAAAGTAATACATCAGTACGTCTGAAGCCACTATCTTGGCAACATCTGTCGCTACTCTTATCCTTGATGAAGGGGTGTAGATAGTCCGAGCCTAATACCAAACAGATTTCGCATCATATCCTAACATCCAAAACCGGAGGACCCAACCAAGCCACAGTGCCGGGTCTGGGGCCCATACCAATCCCGCGCACTCTCAGAGGCCGCCGCCGGCGTCTTCCACCGATCCATCTTCAGAGTTGTACTGACACATCGACCTTGCCAGGCCTAGCTGCCAGACAACGCCACCATCCTGCGCTCGTCTATCATCACACGCCCACCGTCGAGACCCCGCTGCTCCATGCCACCGAGACCCACCGTTATCGACGTGCTAGATGCCACGCCGCTCCTCCCTCGCGAACACCACCTGCTGCCACTGGTCCCATCCCCTCCGCCTGTAGTTCCTCTAACCGAACACCCGAACGCCCCAGGCGGCGCCTCCAAGAAGGGCACGACACACGCAGTGCCGCCGCCGCCCAATCTGAGTAGATTTTGGGTCTTCACCCGGGCATGGGATCGGGGTGGAGGTCAGGGACCTCGACGGCACCTGCAAGGAGGATAATGGTGACCTTGGTCGTCGCCACCGCCGGGATGAGCGAGTCATCCAGAGTTTCCTCCGGTCCGATGTCACCTCTACCAGCCCTCGCGAACGCACCGAGGCCGACGACCGGGATCGCAAGCCACCAAGTGCAGCGGGAGAGAGCCTGCAGCGGGGAGGAGATCCACCGGCAACTCACTGCCCACGCGGTCAAGACGCCGTTCGTCCACCTCCCGTGAGCGTCGCCAGCCGAGGGCGACGTTGCCATGCCTACCAGGGCCGCCGCCCCAGGTCCAGATTCCTCCGCGATGACTGGAGCGACGAGATCCGCCACCGTGCGGCCCACGCCATCGCCCAAGCCCGCCGCCGCCGGAAGCCGCCACGCTGCCGGAAGACCATCTGGGTGCCCGTGTCGTCCGCGGATCCGGGAGAGGGAGGAGAGGCCCTCCGCCGCCGCCATCGCACGCACGTGCTTTGCCCGGCGCCGACCACCGGCAGCGTCGGAGGGGGAGGTGAGCGATGGGGGAGGACTAGGCGGTGGCGGCTGATCCCTCCCGTGTCGCCCGCGAGGGAGGCGACGCGAGAGGCGAGGACGCAAGAGCGAGCCTTGAGTGGGGTGCTTTATTTGTTGCAGGAGTATTATTAGATTTATTGCTACCTTGTTTGTGTGCATGGTAGCTAGGTTAAGTGCCCACCTAGTTTGGGGGTTGATATATCCACTTAGAGCATCTCTAGCAGACCCCGTATATCGCCGACCCGCAAAACTCGTTTACAGGTCGCGGAAAAACGGATTTGCGGGTTGGCGCGGGCTGTGGCCGAGCAGACCCCGCATAGCGGAACTGTAAAACGGAATATTCAGGAATATTCCGTTTTACAGTTCCGCTATGCGGGGTCTGCTCGGCCGCAGCCCGCACCAACCCGCAAATCAGATGGTTTTTTTTTAATTTTTCCCGAATTCAAATCACACTTGAATTAAATGAAATGACCGAATACAATTCATCTAAATCACAATACAATAATCATCCAAATTACAATAATTATTGAAATCACCGAATACAAATCACACATGAATAATTCTGAATACAAATCACACATGAATAATTATTGAAATCACCGAATACAAATCACACATGAAATCACCAAATGCAAAAATGAAATGTGTTACTGCCCAGCCCTTTGCCAATGGTGCTCAATGAGATCCTCCTGAAGCTGAAAGTGGGTGTTTGCATCTTCAATCTCCCGGTAGGTCTGAAGAAAAGCTCTAATGCGGTTAGGGTCTCTAGCTGGTTTGACACGGCTGCCCACATTGTCGTAGAAGAACTCCAAGTTCATGCCTCTCTCATCTTCGAGAATCATATTGTGTAGAATCACACAGCATGTCATGATGTTTTTCAGGGATCGCTTGTCCCAAAAACGAGCAGGACCACGAACAATGGCAAACCTAGATTGCAAAACCCCGAATGCTCTTTCAATATCTTTTCGGGCTGCCTCTTGTACCCTTGCAAATTCACATTGTTTCTTAGTTTTGGGCTCTTTGATGCTCTTGACAAATGTGCACCAAGAAGGGTAGATACCATCTGCAAGATAGTACCCCTTTGTGTATTCATGCCCATTGATAGTGTAGTTGCAAGCAGGAGCATCACCACTAGCAAGCCTAGCAAACAAATGAGACCGTTGCAACACATTGATATCATTGAGAGTACCCGGCATACCAAAAAAACAATGCCAAATCCATAAATCCTCGGATGCTACGGCCTCTAGCACAAATATTGCATCACGAGACTTGCCACAATACATTCCCTGCCATGCCTTCGGGCAGTTTTTCCAAGCCCAATGCTTCCTAGCATGCCAGGCCAACCTCTTCTCTCACTTGATGCCATCAATTTTTTTGTGTCTTCCTCGTTGGGTGCCCGAAGATATTCAGGACCAAAGACACGGATGACCACTTTGGCAAACCTACGGACTGACTCAATTGCAGTATCTTCACCAATACGAAGGTACTCATTGGCATAGTCAGCCGGAATGCCGTATGCAATTACCCGCATAGCTGCCGAGATTTTTTGATATGCACTAAATCCCTTCAAGCCCGCGGCATTTCTTCTTTGAGTAAAATACCGACAATTGGCCTCGCAAGCTTGCACTATTTTTACAAAGAGGGATCGGCGCATTCGGTACCTTCTCCGGAAGAGGTGCGGCGGATATGTTGGATTGTCCACGAAGTAGTCTTGCATCAACATCTCGTTCCCAAGATGGCGATTGCAAGGAATGCAAAGACGGCCGACGGTAGATCCTCGCCGTCTCTTTCGGTTCTCATCGTCGTGCTCCTTCACGGCGAGGGCCATCACCAACATCTGCTTCCGATGGTTCTCAAGCAGCGTCTCAACATCGGAGTCGTCCGAATCGGACGAATCCTCGAGCAAAAACCTCTCGCGAGGGCTCAATTCCATCTAAAAGCACAAAATACGAACGCCGTATGAACCAACTATGCATATCGCATCCGAAAGCACACGCACAAGTACCCACCGGCGGCTCGGGGCAGTGGCTCTGCGGCGGTCGATCCCGGGGCGGCTCGGCTCCGCGGATCCGCGGCGCCGGTGAAGCGGCTAGGTGGAACCGGGTGAGGGGCGGCCCGGCGGCGTGATTCCGTCCGCAGATATGGCCGGAATCGCCGGCGGCTGACGGGTGGAACCGATGGCGGGCGGCTGCGGAAGGGGGTGGGGAACGCGCGCGGGCTGAAATGTCCCTCCCGCCAACCGCTTCCCCGAGATACAGGGCACCGTCGGGTCGAGGCGGAAACCTGTGTTTTCGCGGGTTGGAGGTGGGATTTTACCGCGCCCCTCAAAAAAAATTACGGGTCCGACACGTTTGCGGGGTCTGATCGGGCGGCTTTTTTCGCACGGACCCGTATTTTGACGGTTATTTTGTGGGTCAGGGCATTATACGGGTCTGCTAGAGATGCTCTTAGATGGAAAAGATTAGCCTGCTAACTACGCTTGACCTGTTCACTGCTAACAACCTTGAGATTTCTCGCAAAAAATAAACTCATGTCGTTATTTCGCATGATTAATTCTTCTTGTGTCCAAACATATAATGATGATTAGCACTATGATATTGTATCACAGATGACAGTGAGATGGACAGGCTACCTTATATTAATCCCAAAAAGGGAGAGAGAAAAAAATTAGAAAATGCAAAAGTAGAAGGAAAAAGGGAAACGAGGGAGGATGATTCTATGTCACGGATCACATAACGCATGCATGCATGCTCCGAGCAGCCGCCTTTATCTCTGACGCGATCAATGTCGTACGGGCGGATCGGACCAGGAGTTCAAGGCCAAGATGCCATTGCGGCTGCAGACTGCGAGCTCGACGTACGTACCAACGCACGCATGCAACGCAGAGACGACGACCCGACCCCAGCGTGTGATGAAAACACCGGCTTGCAACATCAACCTACATTAAAACTCTCAGTTCCGCGTGCGGCCATGCATGCATGGAACGATCTATCGATGCATCTCACGCATGCTGCCACTGATGCGTGCACAGTGTCTTGTACTGCTAGCCACCAACGAAAACGAGTGTGATCCCCTCACCCTCAGTAACACTCATGGATCGGAGGTATATGCATTGTCTACAGTGCACGCAGAACGGTCCGTGCATGTCCCTACGCGCTGAGCACCACTGGCCCCGTCGTCTTTCTCGATCGTACTAGTGCTGGGGCTGGCTGGGAATCGCTTTGCGGAACAGGAGCAACTCCAGTTAGTCCCCCCGAGATCCCCACACGTCTCGAAAGGAGATCGATCGCCACTGTGGAACGATCCACCTTTTTGCCCACGCATCTTCAGTTAATCCCACTGGGTACACGTAGTACACGCACTGGAGCGCTGGCTAGGTAAAAAAATAAATGACCGCCGGCGTGCATATAGGAGATCGAGTGATGCGCTGTACTGCTGCGTGTCAGGTGTGCCTCCGGCACGTACGTCGCTCGTCCGGCGCGGGGAAGGGGGGGAACAGCACCTGCGTCAAAGGACGTACGAGCGTAGACAGATGGATGCGCACTTGAGAGTCTGCTCTGCGGCACGCACCAGGCAGGCACCGGCCTGCACGCCGTGCGTACGTACCCGTGTTCTCGCCCGCAGAGGCTGGCTGACGGCCTGCATTATGCAGGCAAATATTTGATCGTGCGTCTCAGAGGGAGGGAGAGACGCGATGAGAGGCCACTCGAGTGGGTCTCTGGAAAAAGATTAGATTTTGGTTTGGATTTGGCTTTGAATTGAGATCCGAGGGGAGGCAAAACGGGCAGAGCTGGACGATGACATGTCACATGTGCTGCTGTATGTGGCTGCCGCAGCAGCTGCTTGCCAGGCGCCAGCAGGCCCTCTGCTCGTGTACAATACAGCTGGTCCAGTGGGTAATTTTCCTGTTTTGACCCTTTGCGCGTAGTTTAGCTGGATCTGACCCCGGTTCGAAAGCATTTCGGGATCTGACCCTTTTCCTACCCCCAGGGCCCAAGGCGGTAGGGTTGCACAGCCTGCCGCCAGGCATCCAGGCGGTAGGTTAACGGCAGCCTTCGTCAACCAGCTGTTTGCAGGCTGACGTGTCCTAACGGCACTACCGCCGGGGTAGACGGCGGTAGGGTAGCTAAAGCTACCGCCACCCCCCGCGGCGGTAGGGTGTGCCAGGCCTGCTCGGGCCAGCGTTATGTAACAGAAAGCAGGCGTTTATTTGCGGTAGGTTTTCACATCCTACCGCCACCCCCCGCGGCGGTAGGGTGCGCCAGGGTTCTGTAACAGATATTCGACATTTTTTTGCGGTAGGTTTTCACACCTTACCGCCGGGTGCTCTGGCGGTAGGCTGTGAGAACCTACCGCCGCAGTCCCTGGCGGTAGGGTCCTCTCTCACTTATATTTTTAGAAGAACTTGACCATTTGAATTACAAATATGATATATCAAATAGGTTATGAAAATATGATGATCTCACACATTATAGGTAACAAATCGACAACACCAAATAGGTAGGTAGCAAATCGACATATCAAATAAGTTCAACATATCAAATAGGTTCAACATAGTAAATAGGTAGCAATAAGACAACACCGAGTAGTTCAACATGGCAAACAAGTTCTCGTTCACAACTAATTTAACTAAGCGAGTTCAACACGACCATATCACTAGTTTCTCCCCCTTCTTGGCGGCACGCTCCTCGTTTCTCTTCGAACGGGTTTCGTCCGGCTTCTTTGTGCGACGACGGCGCTCTTTCTGAAACGGGGATGAACTCTTCCAATCCTTCTTTGGTTGTTTCCCCCTCTTTTCCTGGGTTGGCTGAGTGGGTGGAGGTCCGTCTTCGTCGTCGTACTCCTCCTCATCACCTCCTTCGTCGTCACCTCCTTCCTCTTCTCCCTCATCCTCTTCTTCCTGATCATCTTCTCCCTCGGCCTCCTCAACAATGCGAGACGACAAGGCGGCATGGCTAGAGGAACCTCCGCCGGCGTGGCTCGATGAAGTGAGGGCACGTGTCGACCCATTAGGAGCATGCACGTCAACCGAGGCAGCGCACCCAAGCATGCCCGCTAGCTTGCGGCAACGGTTAATGATCTTCTGCAATAACAAATATAGAAGAGAATGGCTTGGATCAGGTTTAGGGTTACAAATAAATAAGAACATGGCATGGATCAAATTTGTGGTTGCTCGAACAGAATGCTATGAGGCTCAAAGTTACCTTCATCGCTTCCCTCAGCTTGCCGTCACCCTCCACGGTCCCGGGTCACAACTTAGCGCATTCGAGCCATAAAAAATATTTCTGTTCAGCTCCGAAGCCTGCAAATGTAAGGATCATGAATAAGTTAGCGATAATGACCATGTCAGCATCATCCAACTGCCGGCTCAAAACAATGGAACAAAACTTACCACTCTGTTCATTAGGGGTGCATACTCCCTGAAATCACATTGCATATCTCTAAGGCTTCTCCTGTAGGCTTCATCCTCAGAGTCCTCCTCCTCCTCCAGTGATGCGATGTCCGCGGCCGTCCATTGTGGCCTCAGGCGCAGACAAAACTTGATGCCATCGTCATACCAATTCATGTGGCTCTCGTACACATTCCAGTCAATCCCTGACCTCTCCTCGTCTTTGCGGAACCTCCTCTCGTCCCACATTTTCACGTAAGTCTCGTGCTCTTTTCCCCAGTCCGCTAAGGACTGGCAATGCTGCCTACTCTTCCTGCAGAGGGCATAACAAACAATAAAACATAAAAGACCATAAGAACGTCAAACTGAACAAAAACACGGTAAAAGAGATGGCAGCCCATACCAGTGAAGGTCGAAACCACCGGTGTCGTGGGGGCGTGCCGGTGGTGTGTGTTGCAATACGCCAAATTGTGTGGCCACGCGCTGTGGTAGGTGACATTCGACGGCGTACACGCATATCATTGGGACAATGCACCGGAAGAGAAGGCGGTCCCGATAGCACATCTCATTCAGCTCGAAACCCCAATCTCTATCGTGGTACGGCCACCGGTTAACCTACAGAAAGACTGTTTAGCAACCGTGAAAGTGGCTACATTAAAAAACTAGCTCGCTCGTTGGTATACCCGATAAGATGTCAGGTTGTCCAGCTCGTTGGTGAAGGCCTTGTACAACGCACTGCCTTTGCCTGAGAAGATTTTAACCTTGTCCCAAGAGTACGCGACGGTAGGGTATCGAGCACTGTCGCCATCTTCGCCATACTCCGTCCATGGAGTCCGACTCGGTTTCTCAGGACGACCAACCGGCAACCGCTCCCAACTCCAAATCGAGAGGGCCCAGACACATCCACACATCCCAGATGATTTTTTGGTCCTCTGCGTTGCGTCGTCCAGCTACAAACAACAATTGATGGTCAGATGACACAATTTAAAGCAGCACACACATACGTCCATATACGAATATTGAGATATATCTCTTACCGAACGGTATAGGTACGCGAGGCCGGCAGACCCCCAGTTGTACCCTGCATCCCAGTCGGCCAGGAAGTCGAGATACATCCATAGGGCATTGTCCCCCGAGCAGTCTGGAAACACGACCTCTGTGAGAGGAAACCACAAGTAGGCCCTCGTATACTGCTCCACGGTCCTCGCATTCGCATCTTCCGGGCATACGGCCCGGTGGGTCAGGAGCCAGGGCAGTGGTACACCGGATGTTCGGTTATCCTTCATGGGAGGGCAGCCGCCGATGAGGGTGTTAACCCTGTCCGGCCAGTTCTTCCTCTCCACGCGCCCAATGAGAGCATGGCCCTCGATCGGTAGGGCCGTGATCATGGCGAAGTCCTCGAGGGACACCGTCATCTCACCACATGGGAGATGAAAAGAGTGCGTCTCGGGCCGCCAACGGTCCACCAACGCTGTGAGAGCTGTGTGGACAAGCGTCGGCGGCACACGCTTGAACTGGAGCACGAAACCCAACAGCCCGGCTCTCCTGTAATACGGCTCGTAGCGGCGGTCGTACTGCATCTGAGCGACCTTCGTGTGACCCCTCATACGTAATGGCGGAAGCATCTGTCAATGTGTACACGAAAATAGTTAGTAACTAACTTTTGGAAAGCCAAAATTTTGATGCAAGACGTTGATCATTGTTATTACCACTCCGTTCTCAATGTAACGGGCGCGATGACCGTTATCGAATGCCGGGTCAAGCATCGTGTAATTAGTGCCGACCACCGGACCAAGGGGGACCCTCCTGAAACAACAACATTTAGTTATCAACATATAATCATCAAATGTATCATATTCAACCATTCAACTAACATCAATCATATCATATTCAACAATTGTAAAAAAATACTATAAACATGAACTAGGGTTCATCTTCAAACTAGTTAATCAATCCTTTCAATCCATCATATCACATTAACCAATCATATTCAACCATTCACCTAACATCAATCATATCATATTCAACAATTGTAAAAAAATACTATAAACATTAACTAGGTTCATCTTCAAACTAGTTAATCAATTCTTTTAATCCATTATATCATATTAACCAATCATATTCAACCACATCACCGCATCAATCATATTCAATCATATTCAACCACATCAAACATCAATAAATAATTCAAAAAAAAAATTAACATGAACCCATAGAAACATGAACTAGGATTCATCTACTACATTGAAATAGGGTTCTATCAAATTCAATTATATTCAACCACATCAAACATCAATGAACAATTAAAAAAAATTATGAACATGACTAGGGTACATCAACTAGATGAAATAGGGTTCTATCATATTCAACCACATCAAACATCATATTACTCCTAACTAAAAAAACCTAAAAACAACAAAAATCAAAATCTACTAGATGAAATAGGGTTCATCTTGTGCCAAATAATGCATCGAATCAAAAGATTTTTAACTAAAACGAATTGGAGGGATTGAGAGAGCTTACTTTTCTCGTTTCGGAGCCATCTCGATCCGCAAAAACGGTGGAGAAACGAAGAAGATCGGAGGGGGGTGGAGGGGATGAGAGAGGAGTTCCTCTTTGTTCTTGCGGCGCGAGGGGAGAAGATGGGGGCTGGGGTTTGTGGGTGGGCCCCGCGCCCCGGCCCCCGTAGGTTTATTACTGTTCAGCACCTACCGCCAGGGTCTTTGGCGGTAGGGTTGCATAGCCTGCCGCCGAGTCGCCTGGCGGTAGGGTGGACGGCAGGAGACGGTAGCCGTTTACCAAGGCTGACGTGGATGAGTGGGCTACCGCCGTGGCCTCCGGCGGTAGCCTGTTCTACCCTACCGCCAAAATCCCCGGCGGTAGGAAAAAGGGTCAGATCCCGAAATATTTTCAAACCGGGGTCAAATCCGGCTAAACTACACGATAAGGGTCAAAACACGAAAATTAGCCGGGTCCAGTCAATCACCGGCTCACCGCTCACCACCACGATACGTAGTTTTGCAAAAATGTGTCACGGGCATATTTTTAAAAACCGGACCAACCGAACCGATGAGTATTACGGTTCGCTTGGTTCAGCGTCGATTCGATGGGAAAAACAGTAGAGTACTCCCTCCGTCCCAAAATAAGTGACTCGACTTTGTACTAACGAGTCGCTTATTTTGGGACGGAAGGAGTAGTATTTTGCGTAAACAGACAAAGGTCAAATAGGATGAAATCCTTACATTTCTACACCAAAATAGGCAGCGGTGGTGAGAGTGGATTTTGGGCTGCTGGGTTTCATGGAGCCCAAAATTTTAAACAATTCAAAAATAACAATTTCAAGTTTCACAAAAATCTGGAAAAAAAAACACATGTACATAGGGATGTTGTCTACAAATGTGTAAATTTTAATGATGAAATACGTTGTGAGCTACACAAAACAAAATGATGAATTTTATAGTGAATAATATATGTGCTAAAAATACAAGATTTTTTTATAGATCACATCATAATGTATTTCATCATGAAACTTTCACACTTGTAGAGAACATCTCATGTACATCTGTATTTTTTCAGAATTTTTTGAAACTTTAAATTTTGAGCTTCGATTTTTTAAATTTCGAGCTCGAGCTCCGCAATTTCTGGTGGTGGGTTGGTTATTGGGTCAAAGTTTTGTGTTTCGTCATGTTTACTAGCGACCAGCGTCCGAAAACAATCAGGTTC
Organism: Elymus sibiricus; assembly: GCA_039707655.1. NCBI lineage: Eukaryota > Viridiplantae > Streptophyta > Magnoliopsida > Poales > Poaceae > Elymus > Elymus sibiricus. Next base: position 312,570,823 of record CM077674.1, read on the forward strand.
ATTTGGCTTTCTCCGGTTCGACGGAGGGGATTGTCCACGTGTCTTAACATACTGCCAGGATCACCGGTTCTGATTTTTTTTCCTCGCCCAACCGATGGTCTAGTCTGGTACGTTTAGTGACACGTGGATGGCAACTTCGTGTTTCAATTTAGTTTTTGAAAAGAAATTACCAAGTGTGTCAACTAACTTGCCATCCTTGCGTCGTTTGTCATCGAAAACGTTCAATTTGCCATGTTCACGTACCAAAGGCCAGGTACTTATCATTTCCGTTTTGAAACTATGGCCATGAGAGAAAGAGATGTCACATTGACTGACTACAAGCTCAAGGGTCCCCGACCGGTGGCCCCAATGGAGGTTAACTACCCCCTGCAGCTGTAGGTTTAACTCGCAACATTTACCACATATCTATGGGAGTGGCTAGGGGTAAGTCGCCTGAAAATCCAATTTGGGTCAATCGATTCGTTTCAACCGTCCGATGCAAAACTACCGATCAGGATTCCTTCTTCAACCTCCAGCTCCCCACGTTCTTCTTCTTCCAACCGCCCCACGTACCACCGACCGAACCGCCAGACACCGCCGCCCGCGGCTGCCGGCGCTCCCGCACGAGCCTCGCCGCCTCGCCCTCCCCTCAACCACCGCCTACCCCCGTGCAGCGGCCGCCCCCTGCCATCCCTCTAACCCCGGCGATGACCAGTTATTTTCCGACGACCCTACACCACCCGACACACCCCTAAGATGGATAATGAGGCCGTCTGCCACCCTAAGATAGATACTGGGTCGCTTGCCATCCTAAGATAGACCCAAAGGGTTTCTCCGGCTTGCTCCTTCCTTCCCCCTAGCTGTTCCTTCCTTCACACGAAATTCGACTGACCCAAATTCTAAATTCAGACGACTTAGAAGTAGCTAAAGTGCATATCTATACTACACACATGAAACATATGCACCACCGTGTACTCATAGCTGGCTCTGCTTGGAGCCCTGGACGCACGTCGATCGTCTACACGCGAGACCGGGGCATCGTAGTTTTGGAGCCCTGCACTCTCAACGACTGTAGACTGTAGTGTACCAGTTCCAGATTTCAGGAGACAGCGACTCCCCCGCCCCCCATTGGCCCAGCTCTGCGAGGTCAGTGGGCACGGATGCACACGCAGATAAGTGAGCTCAGATCGGCTCTGCTCCTGGCTGCCAGGCCGCGCCGCATGCATGCGTCCCGCTCACCACATGTTTGCCATTTGCGTGCGTGTGCAGATTATACACAGCTCCAACTACACCAGCTAGCGTTCGAGCCACAAAATATCGCAGTTGTGCGTTCAGCGTTTCCGGCAGACGTTTGACCGGCCGGCGGCGCATGGTCGTGAGCCCCCGGGCTGGACGGGTCGCGCATGCATGCATCTGCTATTTGCTGGTCTGTGTGCATGCAAGGCCCATGCATGTGGTGAGCCCAGTAGTGGTTACAATGACATGCCCAAAACTGTACGCGGCTGCGCGTCAGTACGTGTTTGTAACGAGCCAATTAGCGAATGCAATAGCAAAGCAAGATGGACAGGCTTCCGGCCGGCCGGCCGTGCAATGTGTACAAAGCCGACGCCCAACGATCAGTAGAAAAGTACTCCATCCATACCAAAATATATGACGTTTTTGGACGACCGAGTTACCAGCCCAGGGTAGCTGACGACGCACCGTGCCGAGAGCCTAGGTAGTCAGAACTCAGAAAGACAGCAAAGCTAGCGCACCACGTGTCCGCGTTCTATCGTTCGGTCGAAATATTGCCATGAATAGACTGAGAAAACCAGATTAAGGTTTTCAAGATAACCAGAAAAATGCATAGCGGCTGCTGCTAACTCTCAATAAACTGACCCCTCCTTCAAAACGGTACTAACGGGTAGCTAGTTTTCTATCAAGATAATCACTGCGAGTAAATGTTAAGTGAACGTACGAAAACATATACCTGCTCATATGTATAGCTAGCCTGTGCTTTGATCCGCCGGGCCTGCAACGGAACTACTGCCGCAAACGTGCAATGTTGGGCTAGTTAATGGGGGTGTATGTGGCTGGTACCACTGGCGGAGCTAGAATCAAAGTCCTGGGCGGGCCAAGCTAAAGGCTGTCAAAATTTTCTTGCAAACATTGCCTAGATTTACCCTTAGGCCTACTCTTTTTGCAGCAAAGCTGGGCGGGCCACGGCCTGGTTTTCCTTGCACGTAGCTCCGCCACTCGCTGGTACACACTGATACGGTTGGCAGAGCCGCAGAGCTGCGCGTGTTCAGAGGGCCGGATATCCATACATTATCGTGTGGTCAGAGCTCTGGTAATCTGGCAGTTCAAGTTAATACACATCGATCGCACCACGGCCCTCGCAGCACGTACAGAAACCGTTGCACGAATCAGGTTAAGCTACGACTTGACTTCATCTTCATCTCAGCTGTTACATCCAGAACCATATAAAGCATCATATATTCTACATACGCACCTACGTGCGTACACGATCGAGTTGCATCAAACTTTATTATCTTGGGTATAAAGGGTGTGCATATGCAGCATGCAGTTGCATGAATGTCGACGGGCGCTGGCTAATCTGCTCCTCCTGTGAGCAGCTGTGCGCGGTGTTCTTTACAGACCAGAAGAATAAACCCTTTATTTTTCGAGTGTGAGCCTGTCGATCCTGTGCCCGCGCGTTGCTGCGTTCCATGTGCCCATCGGTCGGTGGGTGCAGCAGCGCACAGGGGCTCTGTGACGGCACAGTGGTGTCGTGTCGGGCGATCGATGCGCGCGTACGTGTGGTCGCATGCATGCGCCGGTGGAGGCTGTCGCGCGGGCGCGCACTGATCGATGAGCGCGCGGATGTGCACCCGAAAAGTGTGCGGTGTGCCTGCATGCATGCACCCGCAGGGATAAGAAACTACTTTCCGTGTCAAGTGCGCGAGTAAGTACGTACCGGTGTAGCTATGCAACTATCTGTGCGTCTATGCTGCAAAGCGGGCTTGTATTTACCACGTGGTTCACACACACGTCTGACGTCTTTGAGGAGCTATGATCTCGATATTATTCAACAACGACCGAGTGTATGTGTATATGTAATGTCTTGCTAAATTGTAAGTGGATTGAGCTTTTCTTATGCCCACGCATACGCGTGTTTACCGGGTAGCATGGTGCCGTAGTAACGGCACGCAGGCAAATATGAACTCTTTCGAAAAATTACCACTAACCGGAGCATGTGCATCTCTACTACTTAGCGTTTTTTTTTCTGTCAGGAAGAACTCTTTGTCAACCGGTTTTCTCCCTCCCATCATATTCCTCCAACGATTTTTTTCATCCAGCAGGTTTTTTTTTCACCATGTCATATTTGACCGCATCTTCCAAAATACGCCGCTCAATCATATTAATTTACTTACCTTTTACAACACTACATGAACTACACCTTAATTAACTTACCTTTTTCAATAACATGAAATTACGCCATTCGATTCCACGGCATATTTCACCGCACCTTCCCGTACGCCGCACAATCATATTAATTTACTTACCATGCTACCAAAATTTTGAGATAAAAAATATTTGACACCCCTAGCAACGCACGGGCACTTTACCTAGTCCACCTAAAAGACCCGGAACAACTGTACCAGCGGTCATTCACTGAGAAGGAAAAAAGAAATTGGTAGGAAGAGATGATCATGCTGAGCCTCGGACTGATTGTCACGGCTCAATGTTGGAAATATGCCCTAGAGGCAATAATAAATTAGTTATTATCATATTTCCCCGTTCATGATAATAGTTTATTATTCATGCTAGAATTGTATTGACCGGAAACTAAATACATGTGTGGATAATAGACAAATACTATGTCCCTAGTATGCCTCTACTAGACTAACTCGTTGATCAAAAGATGGGCAAGGTTTCCTGACCATGGACATGAGTTGTCATTTGATAACGGGATCACATCATTAGGAGAATGATGTGATGGACATGACCCAACCGTTAGCATAGCAAATGATCGTTCAGTTTATTGCTATTGCTTTCACTATGTCAAATACACGTTCCTCTGACCATGAGATCATGCAACTCCCGGATACCGTAGGAATACTTTGGGTGTATCAAACGTCACAACGTTACTGGGTGATTATAAAGGTGCACTACAGGTATCTCCGAAAGTGTTTGTTGAGTTGGCATGGATCGAGATTGGAATTTGTCACTCCGACTATCGGAGAGGTATCTCTGGGCCCTCTCGGTAATACAGCATCACAGAAGCCTTGCAAGCACCGTGACTAAAGAGTTAGTTGCAAGATGATGTATTACGGAACGAGTAAAGAGACTTGCCGGTAACGAGATTGAACTAGGTATTGGATACCGACGATCGAATCTCGGGCAAGTAACATACCGCCAGACAAAGGGAACAACGTATGTTGACATATGAGGTTCACCGATAAAGATCTTCGTGGAATATGTAGGAACCAATATGAGCATCCAGGTTCCGTTGTTGGTTATTGACCGGAGAGTCGTCTCGGTCATGTCTACATCATTCCCGAACCCGTAGGGTCCGCACACTTAAGGTTCGATGACGATTTAGTATTATATGAGTTATGTGATTGGTGGCCGAAGTTTGTTCGGAGTCCCGGATGAGATCACGGACATGACGAGGAGTCTCGAAATGGTCGAGAGGTAAAGATTCATATATTGGAAGGCTATATTCGGACGTCGGAAAGGTTCCGAGTGATTCGGGTATTTTTCGGAGTACCGGGGAGTTACGGGAATTCACCGGGAGAAGTAATGGGCCTTATTGGGCCATACGGGAAAAGGAGAGGCAGGCCACGTGAGGAGGCGCGCGCCCCCCCTTGCCCAAACCGAATTGGACTAGGGGAGGGGGCGCAGCCCCTCTTTCCTTTCCCTCTCCCTTCCCCCTTTCCTACTCCGTATGGGAGGTGGAATCCTACTAGGACTAAGGAGTCCTAGTAGGACTCCCCACACTTGGCGCACCCCTAGGGGGCCGGCCTCCTCCCTCCCTCCTTTATATACGGAGGAGGGGCACCCCTTGGAGACACAACAATTGTCCCATAGCCGTGTGCGGTGCCCCGATCTCCGTTTTCCACCTCGGTCATATTTTCGGAGAGCTTAGGCGAAGCCCTGCCGGAATCACTTCACCGTCACCGTCGCCACGCCGTCGTGCTGACGAAACTCATCTACTTCCTCGACGTCTTGCTGGATCAAGAAGGCGAGGATCGTCATCGAGCTGCACGTGTGTAGAACTCGGAGGTGCCGTACGTTCGGTACTCGATCGGTGGAGCTCGAAGGATTGTTCGACTACATCAACCGCGTTGTGAGACGCTTCCGCTAACGGTCTACGAGGGTACGTAGACACACTCTCCCCTCTCGTAGTGATGCATCTCCATGGATAGATCTTGCGTGAGCGTAGGAAAATTTTGAAATTCATGCTCCGTTCCCCAACAGTGGTATCAGAGCCAGGTCTATGCGTAAATGTGATTTGCACGAGTAGAACACAAGTGAGTTGTGGGCGTGGGTGTATACATATTGCTTGCCGTTACTAGTTCATACTTGATTTGGCGGTATTGTGAGATGAAGCGGCCCGGACCGACATTACGCGTACGCTTACGCGAGACAGGTTTCACCGCTAAGTGCACTCATTGCATAAAGGTGACTGGCGGGTGTCTGTCTCTCTCACTTTAGTTGAATCGGTTTCAATGAAGAGGGTTCTTTTAGAAGATCAAAAAGCAATCACTACACCACGTTGTGGTTTTGCGTAGGTAAGAACGGTTCTTGCAAACCCGTAGCAGCCACGTAAAACTTGCAACAACAAAGTAGAGGACGTCTAACTTGTTTTTGCAGGGTATGCTGGTGATGTGATATGGTCAAGACATGATGTGATATAAGTTGTTGTATGAGATGATCATGTTTTGTAAGTTATCAGGCAACCGGCAGGAGCCTTATGGTTGTCTCTTTATTGTATGCAATGCCAACGCTATGTAATTGCTTCACTTTACCGCTATGAGTTAGCAGTAGTAGTAGTAATAGCAATAATTGGCGAGACGACCACGACGCTATGATGGAGATCAAGGTGTCACGACGCTACGATGGAGATCAAGGTGTCACGACGCTACGATGGAGATCAAGGTGTCAACCCGGTGACGATGGAGATCATGACGGTGCTTTGCTGATGGAGATCAAAAGCACAAGACGATGATGGCCATATCATGTCACATATATTGAATTGCATGTGATGTTAATCCTTTTATGCATCTTATTTTGCTTAGGACGACGGTAGCATTATAAGATGATCCCTTCACTAAATTTCAAGATAAGTGTTCTCCCCTAGTATGCACCGTTGCGAAGGTTCGACGCTTCTAAGCACCACGTGATGATCGGGTGTGATGGATTCTTTCGTTCGCATACAACGGGTGTAAGCCAGTTTTACACACGCAGAATACTTGGGTTAAACTTGACGAGCCTAGCATATGCAGATATGGCCTCGGAACACAAGAGACCGATAGGTCGAACACGAGTCATATAGTAGATATGATCAACATGAAAGATGTTCACCATTGATGAACTGGTCCACCTCACGTGATGATCGGACGTGGATTAGTTTGATGTGGATCATGTTACACTTAGACAACTTGAGGGATGTTAATCTAAGTGGGAGTTCTTAAGTAATTTGATTAATTGAACTTCAATTATCATGAACATAGTCAAAAGTGTCTTAGCAAACTTATGTTGTAGATCGATAAACCACGCTGTAGCTCCCCTGTATTTTAATGCGTTCCTAGAGAAAGTTAAGTTGAAAGTTGATGGAAGCAACTATGCGGACTAGGTCCGTATTCTGAGGATTGTCCTCACTGCTGCACAGAAGGCTTATGTCTTTGATGCACCGCTCGGTGAGCAACCCCTATGGCTTTGTCTGAAGACGTTATGAACATCTGGCAGACAAGAAAAGATGACTACTCGATAGTTCAGTGCGCCATGCTTTGCGGCTTAGAACCGGGGCTCCAAAGATGTTTTGAGCACCATGGAGCATATGAGATGTTCCAAGAGCTGAAAGTTTGTTTTTCAAGCTCACACCCGGGTCGAGAGGTATGACACCTTCGACAAGTTCTATAGCTTCAAGATGGAGGAGAACAGCTTCGTTAGTAAGCATGTGCTCAGAATGTCTGAGTACTTCAAATCACTTAAATCAAGTGGGAGTTAGACTTCCGAATAAAGTGGTGATTGATAGAGTTCTCCAGTCACTATCACTAAGCTACTGGATCTTCGTGATGAACTATAAACATGCAAGGGATAGAAGATCCTTAAGCTATTCGCGATGCTACAATTTGCAGATGTAGAAATCAAAAAAAGGGAGCATCAAGTGTTGATGGTTAATAAGACCACTAGTTTCAAGAAGGGCAAGGGAAAGAAAAGGGAACTTCAAGAAGAACGGTAAAACAGTTGCCGCTCACGCGAAGAAACCCAAGGATGAACCAAACCCGAGACTTAGTGCTCCCATTGCAAAGGGAAATGTCACAAGGAGCGGAATTTCCCCAAAGTAACTGGCAGATAATAAGACTGGCAATGTCAACAAAGATATTTGATATACATGTTATTGATGTGTACCTTACTAGTACTCGTAGGAGCACCTGGGTATTTGATACTTGTTCAGTTGCTTGCAACTTGAAACATGGAGCTTCGGAATAAACGAGGGCTAGCTAAAGAACGAGGTGACGATGTGCATTGGAAGTGTCTCCAAGGTTGATGTGATCACCATCGCCACGCTCTCTCTACCTTCAGGATTAGTGATGAACCTAAATAATTGTTATTTGGTGCTTACGTTAAGCATGAACATTATATCTGATAGTGTTTATTGCAAGACGGTTATTCAATTTTAGAGAATAATTGTTATTCTATTTGGATAATATCATTGATGATCATGCACTTAAAATGAAAGGTTTATTGAATCTTGATCGTAGTAATACATATGTTCATAACACGAATGCCAAAAGATAATGATAGTACCACATATTTGTGGCACTACCGCTTAGGTCATATCAGTGTTAAACACATGAAGAAACTCCATGCAGATGGGTTTTTGGAATCTCTTGATTATGAATCATTTGAGACATGTGAACCGTGCCTTATTGGCAAGATGACTAAAACTCCGTTCTTCGGAACAATGGAGCGAGCAACCAACTTATTGGAAATAATACATACCGATGTATGCGGTCCGATGAGTGTTGAGGCGCGCGGTGGATATCGTTATGTTCTCACGTTCACAGATGATTTGAGTAGATATGACTATGTCTACTTGATGAAGCATAAATCTGAAACATTTGAAAAGTTCAAAGAATTTCAGAGTGAAGTAGAGAACCATCGTAACAAGAAGATAAAGTTCTTACGATCTGATCGTGGAGGAGAATATTTGAGTTACGAGTTTGGCAATCACTTAAGACAATGTGGAATTGTTTCACAGCTCACGCCACCTGGAACACCACAGCGTAATGGTGTGTCCGAACGTCGTAATCGTACTCTATTAGATATGGTGCGTTCTATGATGTCTCTTACCAATTTGCCACTATCATTTTGGGGTTATGCATTAGAGACAGCTGCATTCAAATTAAACAGGGCACTGTCTAAATCCGTTAAGACGACACCGTATGAACTGTGCTTTGGTAAGAAACCTAAGATGTCGTTTCTGAAAGTTTGGGGATGCGATGCTTATGTCAAAAGGCTTCAGCCAGATAAGCTCGAACCCAAAGCGGATAAGTGCGTCTTCATAGGATACCCAAAGGATACCGTTGGGTACACCTTCTACCACAGATCCGAAGGCAAAGTATTCGTTGCTAAGAATGGATCCTTTCTAGAGAAGGAGTTTCTCTCGAAAGAAGTGAGTGGGAGGAAAGTAGAACTTGATGAGGTAATTGTACCTCCTCTGGATAGTAGTACGCCACAGAAAGAAATTTCTGTGACATCGACACAGACCAGAGAAGAAGTTGATGATGATGATCATGAAACTTCGGATCAAGTTATTACTGAACTTCGAAGGTCAACCAGGACACGTTCCGCACCAGAGTGGTACGGAAATCCAGTCTTGGAGGTCATGTTGCTAGACAACGATGAACCTTCGAACTATGAAGAAGCGATGGCAAGCCCGGATTGCGACAAATGGCTTGAGGCCATGAAATCCGAGATTGGATCCATGTATGAGAACAAAGTATGGACTTTGGTAGACTTGCCCGATGAACGGCGAGCTATTGAAAATAAATGGATCTTTAAGAAGAAGACGGACGCTGATGGTAATGTCACCGTCTATAAAGCACGACTTGTTGCTAAAGGTTATCGACAAGTTCAAGGAGTTGACTACGATGAGACTTTCTCACCTGTAGCGATTCTAAAGTCTGTCAGAATTATGTTAGCAATTGCCGCGTTTTATGATTATGAAATCTGGCAAATGGACGTCAAAACGGCATTCCTTAATGGATTCCTTAAGGAAGAATTGTATATGATGCAACCGGAAGGTTTTGTCGATCCTATAGGTGCTAACAAAGTATGCAAGCTCCAGCGATCCATCTATGGACTTGTGCAAGCATCTCGGAGCTGGAATACTCGCTTTGATGAAGTGATCAAAGCGTTTGGGTTTATGCAAGTTTATGGAGAAACTTGTATTTACAACAAAGTGAGTGGGAGCTCTATAACATTTGTAATAAGTATATGTGATTGGAAATGATGTAGAATTTCTGGAAAGCATAAAGAATTAATTGAAAGGAGTTTTTCAATAAAAACCTGTTTTTGAGTTATCCACGGTTTGGGCATCGAGATCTATAGAGATAGATCAAGACACCTGATAAAAGATTTTCACACACCTTGATGAGATTTTGAAGAAGTTCAAAATGGATCAAGTCAAAAGAAATAAGTTCTTGGCTGGTGTGAAGTGGAGTAAGACTTGAAGATCTATGTAAAGGTTGTTTACATGTTAGGCATCAAAATCTATAGAGATAGATTGAGACGCCTCATATGAATTTCACAAAACATATACCTTGACAAGATTTTGAAGAAGTTCAAAATGGATCAGTCAAAGAAGGAGTTCTTGACTGTGGTGAAAGGTGTGAAGTTGAGTAAGACTCAAATCTCGACCACGGCAAAATAAATAGAATGGATGAAGGTTATCCCCTATGCCTCGGCCGTAGGTTCTATAAAGTATGCCAAGCTGTGTGCCTTGCCATGTGTCTGGCAAAAGAGGTACCAAAGTGATCCAGGATTAGATCACTGGACAGCGGTCAAATTATCCTTAAGATGACTAAGGAAGAATTTCTCAGGAATAGAGATGATAAAGAGTTCGTCGTAAGGGGTTACGTCGATGCAAGCTTTAAACACTGATCCGAAAGACTATGAGTCTCAGACCGGATAAGTATAGTGGGGAAATCATTTGGAGTAGCTCCAAACAGAGTGTGGTAGCAGCATCTACATATAACATGGAGATTTGCCAAGAACACACGGATCTGAATATTGCAGACCCGTTGACTAAAACCTCTCTCACAAGCAAAACATGATCAGCTTTAGAACTGATTAAGTGTTAATTACATGGAGATGTAATCTAGATTATTGACTCTAGTGCAAGTGGGAGACTGTTCGAAATATGCCCTAGAGGCAATAATAAATTAGTTATTATCATATTTCCCCGTTCATGATAATAGTTTATTATTCATGCTAGAATTGTATTGACCGGAAACTAAATACATGTGTGGATAATAGACAAATACTATGTCCCTAGTATGCCTCTACTAGACTAGCTCGTTGATCAAAAGATGGTCAAGGTTTCCTGACCATGGACATGAGTTGTCATTTGATAATGGGATCACATCATTAGGAGAATGATGTGATGGACATGACCCAACCGTTAGCATAGCAAATGATCGTTCAGCTTATTGCTATTGCTTTCACTATGTCAAATACACGTTCCTCTGACCATGAGATCATGCAACTCCCGGATACCGTAGGAATACTTTGGGTGTATCAAACGTCACAACGTTACTGGGTGATTATAAAGGTGCACTACAGGTATCTCCGAAAGTGTTTGTTGAGTTGGCATGGATCGAGATTGGGATTTGTCACTCCGACTATCGGAGAGGTATTTCTGGGCCCTCTCGGTAATACAGCATCACAGAAGCCTTGCAAGCACCGTGACTAAAGAGTTAGTTGCAAGATGATGTATTACGGAACGAGTAAAGAGACTTGCCGGTAACGAGATTGAACTAGGTATTGGATACCGACGATCGAATCTCGGGCAAGTAACATACCGCCAGACAAAGGGAACAACGTATGTTGACATATGAGGTTCACCGATAAAGATCTTCGTGGAATATGTAGGAACCAATATGAGCATCCAGGTTCCGCTGTTGGTTATTGACTGGAGAGTCATCTCGGTCATGTCTACATCATTCCCGAACCCGTAGGGTCCGCACACTTAAGGTTCGATGACGATTTAGTATTATATGAGTCATGTGATTGGTGGCCGAAGTTTGTTTGGAGTCCCGGATGAGATCACGGACATGACGAGGAGTCTCGAAATGGTCGAGAGGTAAAGATTCATATATTGGAAGGCTATATTCGGACGTCGGAAAGGTTCCGAGTGATTCGGGTATTTTTCGGAGTACCGGGGAGTTACGGGAATTCACCGGGAGAAGTAATGGGCCTTATTGGGCCATACGGGAAAAGGAGAGGCAGGCCACGTGAGAAGGCGCGCGCCCCCCCTTGCCCAAACCGAATTGGACTAGGGGAGGGGGCGCAGCCCCCTCTTTCCTTTCCCTCTCCCTTCCCCCTTTCCTACTCCGTATGGGAGGTGGAATCCTACTAGGACTAAGGAGTCCTAGTAGGACTCCCCACACTTGGCGCACCCCTAGGGGGCCGGCCTCCTCCCTCCCTCCTTTATATACGGAGGAAGGGCACCCCTTGGAGACACAACAATTGTCCCATAGCCGTGTGCGGTGCCCCGATCTCCGTTTTCCACCTCGGTCATATTTTCGGAGAGCTTAGGCGAAGCCCTGTCGGAATCACTTCACCTGTCACCGTCGCCACGCCGTCGTGCTGACGGAACTCATCTACTTCCTCGACATCTTGCTGGATCAAGAAGGCGAGGATCGTCACCGAGCTGCACGTGTGTAGAACTCGGAGGTGCCGTACGTTCGGTACTCGATCGGTGGAGCTCGAAGGATTGTTCGACTACATCAACCGCGTTGTGAGACGCTTCCGCTAACGGTCTACGAGGGTACGTAGACACACTCTCCCCTCTCGTAGCGATGCATCTCCATGGATAGATCTTGCGTGAGCGTAGGAAAATTTTGAAATTCATGCTCCGTTCCCCAACGCTCAATAGGTCTCGTGGATTTCTAAAAAAACAAGATGGGCCCAAACAAGCGGGAGCTCCTACTAAGGGCATCTACAAGGCTGACCCGCAAATCGCCCGCATCTGTCCGGACCGTGCTGTACGGACTGAGGAAGCCATCCAACACGGACCTGTATCGGTCCGCGGGGCGGTCCGGACGCGTTTTCTCCCGCAAAACAGAGACAAACATGGGGAGGTTTGCGGGAGTCCGAACACCAGACACATAGGACTCCGACACCCCCGGCCCACCCAAAACCCTTCCCGGACCTCGTGCCTCCATCCTCCCCATTTTCTCTCCTTCCTTCTTTCTCTCTTGCCTTCGCCGTCGCTCCACCACCCCGGCCGCCACGCCACATCCCTGCCGGAACTCTACGTCTCCGTCACCTCCAGCGTTCAAGCCGGGCTCCACCCCGCTTCTCCTCCGTCGCCGTTCAACCCCTGTCCTCCGACCGCCCCGCCAGGTACCTTTGAACTACTGCTATACTCACCATGCCCGGCAACTGTTCGATGAAATACCGGAGCTAAAAACAGTTTTCTCTTCTTCTTTCTAGCAATGGATTCCGATTTGAAGTACATATACGAGCACTATGTGATGGGGAACGTTGCATGAAAATCAAAAAAATTCCTACGAACACCCAAGATCTAATCTAGGAGATGCATAGCAACGAGAGGGGAGTGTGTCTACATACCCTTGTAGACTGAAAGCGGAAGCGTATAAAACGTGGTTGATGTAGTTGTACTCTTCGCGATCCAATCACGATCCAACCGATCTAGCGCCGAACGGACGGCACCTCCGAGTTTAGCACACGTGCGGCTCGGTGACGTCTCCTCCTCCTTGATCCAGCAAGCGAAGGGGGAGAAGTAGATGGGATCACAACCAGCACGACGACGTGGTGGTGATGGTGGTGGTGGAGTGCCGACAGGGCTTCGCCAAGCTATACCGGGACGAGGAGGTGGTAGAGAGGGGGAGGGGCTGCGCCAGGAGAGGGGTGCGGCTGCCCTCCCACCTCCGCACTATATATAGGGGCAAGGGAGAGGGGGCGCCGGCCCTAGCCCCTCCTCCAAGGGAGGGGGCGGCGGCCAAGGGGGGTGCCTTGCCCCCCAAGGCAAGTGGGGCGCCCCTCCCCACTAGGGTTTGCCCCCCTCTAGCCGCATGGGCCTGTTGGGGCTGGTGCGCCTGGCCTATGCTGGCCAGAGCGCCCCCCCTACAACCCATGTGGGTCCCCGAGGCAGGTAGACCCCTCCGGTGGACCCCCGGAACCCATTCGGGGCCTGCGGTACATTGCCGACATGCCCCCGAACTTTTCCGGTAGCCAAAATAGGACTTTCCATATATAAATCTTTACCTCCGGACCATTCCGAAACTCCTCGTGACGTCCGAGATCTCATCCGGGACTCCGAACAATATTCGGTGACCAATGTACATATCCCAATACTACTCTAGCGTCAACGAACGTTAAGCGTGCGACCCTACGGGTTCGAGAATCATGTAGACATGACCGAGACACCTCTCCAGTCAATAACCAATAGCGTGACCTAGATGCCCATATTGGTTCCTACATATTCTACGAAGATCTTTATCGGTTGAACCACGATGTCAAGGATTCAATCAATCCCGTATGTAATTCCCTTTGTCCGGCGATATGTTACTTGCCCGAGATTCGATCGTCGGTATCTCCATACCTAGTTCAATCTCGTTACCGGCAAGTCTCTTTACTCTTTCCGTAATACAAGATCCCATGACTAACTCATTAGCCACATTGCTTGCAAGCTCTTTACGATGTTGTATTACCGAGAGGGCCCAGAGATATCTTTCCTGTAGGAGATATGCCCTAGAGGCAATAATAAATGTTATTGATTATCTCCCTGTTCATAATTAGGTTTATGTTCCATGCTATAACTGCTATGGTTCTCGAGTCTGCAATAACCACGAGGCTCGGAGGAAGACTCATATGCACGTGTGGAATAATAAACGGTAAAATGTATTCCTAGTCTGGCCTCTAAGACTAGCTCAAGTGTTGCATGATGGTTTTGTTTTCCTGATCATAGGCATGTCTCTGCCGGCAACTTTGAGGGCACAATGTTAGTAGAACACTTGTGTTGAATTGACCCGATTGATGTTATGCTATGAGATTCATTTGTCATAAGTTAATGGTTAATAACACAGAGAAGTTAATGTTTGCATAATTCCTTAGACCATGAGAGTGTCGAGTTTCTTCATGCTTGCTTCATGAACTTTGGGGTTTGTTAAACGTCATCCGTAAATGGGTGGCTATTACGGCGGCTTACGGGTTCATCGAAAAGTATGTTAAGTAACTTGATAGCTCAAGATTGGGATTTGCTCCTCCGACGATGGAGAGATATCTCTGGACCCTCTCGGTGTTACGGTATCCATCATCGTCTGGCCAGACACAAGTGTGATTTGATCACAGGGATACCGGAACACAGAAACGAGAAAAGAGAACAAAAACCGGCAACGAGGTAACTGGCATTGTGGACAAGTGTTGATCCACGAGGATGCCGATGTTTCTCACCTCGGGTATTTGTAACATATCACGAAGCAACATGAATAGCACACGGCAACTGGAGGTTCACTCGAATATTCATTCGTGTGGGTATAGGGGTCAATATGGGTGTCCATGGCTCCGATGTTGATAATTGATCGGAAAGAGTTCCGGTCATGTCTATACTTCACCGAACCAATAGGTTCACACGCTTAAGGGTCATCTATCTGCTGAATACTAGACGGGGAGTCTGGGAGAAAATCACCGAAAAAGTTTCGGACGAAACGGAAACGTTCCGGAGAGAACACCGGAATAGTTCCGGTGAAACTGAAAAGTTGTTTCAGGCTATTCCATTAAGTCAAATTGGTTCTGGCACACGCCTGGAAATTCTTGGAGGATTCCAGAAGTGTTCTGGAAACTTCTAGGAATTTTCTGGGACAAAAACCGGAAATGTTCCGGAGCAGCCGGAACCGTTTTGGTTGCTTTTCGCTGAAGAAACATTATTCCGAAATTGTTTCGGAATGCATTCAAAATTGTTTTGGTGGGTGCTAGAATTATTCTAGGCACACAAAAATAATTTGGGTTTTAACGGACGCAGAAAAATGTCTTCGTGAATAGTGAAAAACACTTTTTGGGCTGATTTGCAAATGGGGTTTTTCTTCTAGAAGAAAACCACTTTTGGTGTGTGAAAGGGAGGTGGAGCTCCCCAAGGGGGCTGCAAATTTCGTCCATGGCATGGGGAGGCCCTCCTTGAGGTGTCCTTCCACCTCATGGTGGATATCTTCTACACACCCTTATGTGGCATGTGGTGGAAAGATCCTAGGAAGGTCCTTTTGGTCTTTCCTCTACCCCTTGCTCCTCCTATAAATAGAGGTGATGAGAGCTCTCCAAAATCAGCTCATGCTTGCTCTCATACACATGCCATTGACTTGTCTGGCTTCTCTCTCCCTCCCAGCGAAATAGTTTCGTAGAGCCGAAATGCTGTCTGGGTTCCGGTGGGAACTAGTTCTGGACGACGAAGCCCTGCCAGATAGATGACACCGTATGTGTGCAACTCTGTAGAGAGATCGTAGTTTCGGTCTTAGTTCGAGAGTGCCTCCCGAAGGGCTGTCCAAGTGATCGTCTTAGTTTCGAGGGTCCTCCCGAAGGGCTGTCCGAGTGACCGTTCGAGTTTCGAAGGTCCTCCCGAAGGGCTGTCCGCGACACCGTCCGAGGGACTGTCCGACCGCCTCCCGGAGGGCTGTCTGAGGGGCAGATGTGGGAGTACATCCTCGCGGTTGGGAGGTTGTAAATCCTAGCTGCGGGGATCTGCACCGCCGATCGTCATCGACTCTACTTCCGCTGCGCTACGAGTTGGTAACGAAACAGATCAAACCTTGTATGCAGTCTCCATAGTGATCCTGGGCTGGTGCGTAGGTCGGAAATTTTTGTTTTCTGCTGCGTGACCCTATAGTGGCATCAAGAGCCGTGCTATGCGTAGATGCAGGTTGCGATCTAGAATACATAGAGATGTATGGGTATTGCACAATATAATTAGGTAGTAGATGAGTTCTATTACTGAAAATTATTTGTGCGGGTAGCAGATGAAATCTGTTACCCGATGTTCTTGTTGCTTCCCTGGAATTTGCATATTTCTAATCTTGATAACAGTATGGTGGAGTTTCAATGTTCTGGCAATCCGCGATCCTGATTGATCAACGAAGTGCTAACAGTTCATTGAATTCCACCGTAGTTAAAAAGAAAGATGAAATTTCGCAGATGAAAGGGCAATGCAGATATGATCTGCACGGGGGTCACGCGTATGACGAAGTTTAGTATGGGGCTCGAGATTTTATTATCTCGTGTTTCATACACCCCGCAATGTTAATCTAGCGACTTGGATTATCATGCTTGATGATGGACGTTGGTAGCTTCGGTTTGTTTCGAAACCTTAGAAGCCACGTAAAATAAAATTTTGCATGAACCGATTAGAGGCGTCTAACTTGGTTTTGCAGGATGGTTTGCATGTGCATGTGATGTGGTATAGCAGTGCTCATTATAATTTGATTATGTATGAGATGACTATATAATGTAAATTGATTAACATGACCTGCGTGTCATGATTCGGCATGATGGCTGGAGCCATATGATTGTCACTCTAATGACCTGCGTGTCAACCTTCAGTAATGCACTTATTTTATTAGCTATAGAGATAGCAATATTATCTGGTGCATCGACAAGGTGGTGGCAATCTTCGCGAAGGTGAACACCAACGCGAATGCCGAAGACGAGGAAATGAAAGACTTCTCCGTCAGAAAGGGCTATACCATATCATGCTATTATGAATTGCCTGAGATGTTTATCCCTTATGATGCACCCTTCTTGATTGCGCGGTAGTTGCTTTTTATTAGGGTGATCTCTCACAAAAATATCAAGTGGTTAGTGTTCTCCCAAGTGTAGCACCGTCACGGCACCTAACTTCTCGGAGTGTGCCGTGTCACACGGGTACAAACGATTAGGGAAGTGTGAGGCGGGTGAGTTGAGACCTCGCAGCAAGATCACTTGGTTGTCTTGACGTTCAGGCATGACCGTCATGAGCTCGGAACATGCGCATCGAAAGATGAACAAGAATCACATAGAGATGTGATTGGCAAGTTGGCCTACCGGTTGAGATTTTCGTCATCAGTGGTGTTACACCAATGGCGAACAATTGAAATGGGGGTCTTGTATCACTCACAATCAATTATGAGAGATATTGATTTGAGTGGGAGCGCACTGTAGAATTAATTCTTTTAATTCTCAGTGCAATTAATTATGAACACTGTCTAAGTGTTATTTGCATAATAGTTGTAGAATAATGGCTCGCGTTTCCACCTTCCCAATTAAAATTGAATAGCTGTTAAATATCTGGTTAAAACTTTACGGTTGGTAACGTAATGAGAGGATTGTCCTCTAGAGTGCCGAGAAGGACTTGTCCTATCGCATGCTTTCGGTATTCTCCTGCTAATGCTATGGATCATGTGACTCTCGTCTATCGATCCAAAAGCTAGAATTCCGTTTCAGTCAAGTGCAATATGTTTGCTTCCATAAGACCCGAACTTCGAAAGTTTGGATAGTTATGTGATATTCATGGAATCTGAAAATCATTTTCAGAGACAGACAAAGGCTAAAAGATATGAGATATCCAAAGCAATGTTTGTTTGCAAACTATTAGTAAAGGAGTTTACTATGCATTAGACTGATAAGAGAGGGATCCAGAAGAACGCCTGTCATATGATGATGGTGAATAAAACAAACAACTTAAAGAGAAAGGAAGTGTCCGAAGGGTGTTAGTGAAACTTTCACGCCTAGGAAGTCCGAGGCTATCGCCACTCTTAAGTTGGGTGCTTCTTCTGAGAGTAGGAGAAATACTGAAAGTTAAACTGTTAGAAGTATAAAGGCAAAAGGAAAGAAGACTGGAATATCCAGCTCATGTATGAATGTCATACAGGTTTTTGATGTATAGAAGGCTGGTCAAAGATATAGTTCTTGGGAATTATGGTTAAACATGTTAATCACTAATTCTTGGGTATTGTGAGTTAATCACAAAGATACCCGCTCGATTGCATTCTGTTGCAAATCGATGTAAGAACTACTATGGCCTGAAAGACTAGCCAGGAATGAGGTTTAGATACACGCAGGGAACATAGTAAATGTTACTATGCCTTCCATAGGTGTATTCCCTATGTATTTACTTTCATAAATCATTTTAGAGTTTTACACACTCTAGCCCATTGCATAAAGTATCTTGCAAGAAGGTTGTTCATAAGAGAACTTTTAATGTTCGGAGTTATGAATAACAAAAGGGCCATACTTTCATTATGAATGAGAAGTATGTTATGAATATTGATAATAATACATTACCTCTGTATTTACTTTCATAATTCATTTAGAGTTTCATACACTCTAGCCCTTTGCATAAGGTATCTTGCAAGGAGGTTATTCATAAGAGAACTTTTGATGTTCGGTGTTATGAATAACATGAAGGGCCATGCTTCCATCCAGGATGGGATGTATGTTATGAATATTGATGGTAATATGATACATCCATAACACTGATGCTAAATGTCGCAAGACTAAAAGAATACCACATATGTGTGGCACTGCATTTGGTCACATTGGAGAAACCCGCATGGAAAATTCCATTATGATGGATTTTAAAGTCATTTGATTTTGAATTATCTGACACTTGCAACTTTCCTCCGAAAAGTGAAGTGACTGAAATACCGTTCACAGGCCATAAGGAACGAGCAACAAACTTATTGGTGATCATACATTTTGATGTGTGTAGTTCAATAAATGTTGTTGCAAGTAGTGGATTTATCTATCTTTAGAAATGACTCAAGTAGATATATTGATATTTACTTGATGAGACGTAAGTCTGGATCTTTTGAATTCATTCATAAGGTTTTCAAAAATGAAGTAGAAGTTGTTGTAACAAGAAAATTATGTTTCTACAATTCGATTGCAGAAAGGAATATTTGAGTTACAAGTTTAGCGAATGTCTGATGAGTTGTGAAAGGGGTTTCATAACTTGCACCTCCCGGAGCACCACTGCAAGTGGAGAGTCCATGTAGATGTAATCGAACCATTCATGACATGGTAAGATCAAAGATGACATAAATAAATTTGCCATTATCCCTTTTAAAGTGATGCTTTAGAGACTGTGGCTTTTACACTGAAAAGAGCTCCATCGGGTCTGTTGAAATGACGCCATGGTATGGTACGCCCAACCATATTATATCTTTTCTTAACATTTGGAATATGGGCCTTGTGTAAAAGGTTACAAACCTATTCCAAATCAGACAAGTGCTACTTTGTAGGTTATCCCAAGTCATTGGGTATTTCCCCACCACAATACCGAGGCAAATAGATTTTCCACAAAGAACGGTATGCTTTTTTGAAGAAAATGGTTCTTTCAAAAAGGTGAGTGGGAGAACAGTGCAACTCGACGAGATAAACAGTATCATCGTCATCAGATCAAAGGAAAGAGACCTTGGAAGTAATTCCGGAGTTTCCTACTGTGACTGATACGGAAGTCTCTACAATAAAATGTATGGACTTCGGTCGAACTTGCAGCTGAACCACGTAGGCAAAGCTCGTGCAAACCTATTAGGTGCGCAAACGAGATATTGTTGTTAGACAACAGTATACCTACGATTCACAAGGAAGCGTTGATGGGCCCTGACTCCGGAATTGGCTAAATGCCAATACAATCCGAGATAGTTTCCATATAAGTGATTCAAGATTAAGATCTTGATACACCTTTCGGTAGACTTAGAGTCTAACGAATATTTATGGAACTAAAAACTGATACGGATAAAATGTTTTATCCATAAAGCTTGACTTGTTGCAATAACAAGTTCAAGGAGTTGACTACGATGAGATTGTCTCACCGTAGCGATGCTTAAAGTCGGTTCGGGTTGAACTAGCAATTAATACATATTTCAATCATGAGATATGAAACATGGATGACAAAAGGATTTCCATGTGATGGAAATGAAACCTAGGACTTGTATGTGATACAGTCCAAAGTAATTTGTCGATCCAGAGGATGCTAGTAAGTATGCAAACTTCAGAGTTCCAGCGATGGACAGAAGAGAGCAAAGTGGAGTTGGAATCTTCGTTTTTGATGGAATGGTCAAAAGGGTTTTTGACTTCATCAAATGGGTATCGAAGATGCTTGTGATTCAAGAAAGTAAGTGGGAGCATAATAATATTTCTAAAAACCTTGTGTACTTGACACATTGTTAATTGGAAATAAATTTCTTGACACGAATTAGGACTTCATTTGAAAATAGTTTTTCCGATGAAGTGCTTGGGCTAAATAGCCTCAATATTAGGCATGATGATCTATGGAGATAGATTTACCTAATGGGGCTAAGCAATGAATACATATTGACAAGATGCTAAAACTTTTTAGCATTTAAAACGCCAAGGAGTGATTCTTGCCGAAGTCACATGGAAAGAGTTTTTGCAAGACTCGGTGTCCCAAAACACTGATGAGTAAAATACATGATGGAGATTCCACACACTCTTGTGTTTGGATTAATCATGTATTCCATGGTATGTAAAACAACCAGATATGTCCGATACTCCAAAAGTTGTTGCGAGTATGGATACCAAAGTGATCAAAGTACTGATCATAGGACAACAGTGAAAGATGTCATTGAGTACTAGAGTAGTAGTGATGACATGTTTTCTCTCAAGCAGAGATTATGAAGTGCTCGTTGTAAGTAATTACATCGATACAGTCTTCATCAATGCTCCATGCGATTTTCGATTTAAGTTAAGGGTTTTGTGTAATACACAATATGATGGCACGGTAGTTGGAAATTGTTCCAAACAAGATACAGTGGCGAATTCTATAACAAAGGCTAAGTATGTTGACGCTTAAGAAGCGACAAAGAAGTTGTTGAATCATATAGTTCATTCATGAACTTAGTATGGTTCCAAGATGGCTTTGGTCTATGGGACACTATTGCAGATAGTTGCTCCATAGCTCAGTCTGAGGAATCAGGTTTCGACCAATGATTCACACATATGCAAAGCCAAGTCCACACAAAATATGAATTTTGTGAAAGCGTGAAAACGCGAGGATATGCAAAGTTACACACGGAGCTGAAGTCGTCAGATCCGTTGGACATCAGGCAATACCAAATGCGAAGCATTTTTTACACCAGTATGCCATAGGTGTAAAGTGCATTAGCATTGACTAGATTATTGACTCTAGTGCAAGTGGGAGTCTGTAGGAGATATGCCCTAGAGGCAATAATAAATGTTATTGATTATCTCCCTGTTCATAATTAGGTTTATGTTCCATGCTATAACTGCTATGGTTCTCGAGTCTGCAATAACCACGAGGCTCGGAGGAAGACTCATATGCACGTGTGGAATAATAAACGGTAAAATGTATTCCTAGTCTGGCCTCTAAGACTAGCTCAAGTGTTGCATGATGGTTCTGTTTTCCTGATCATAGGCATGTCTATGCCGGCAACTTTGAGGGCACAATGTTAGTAGAACACTTGTGTTGAATCGACCCGATTGATGTTATGCTATGAGATTCATTCGTCATAAGTTAATGGTTAATAACACAGAGAAGTTAATGTTTGCATAATTCCTTAGACCATGAGAGTGTCGAGTTTCTTCATGCTTGCTTCATGAACTTTGGGGTTTGTTAAACGTCATCCGTAAATGGGTGGCTATTACGGCGGCTTACGGGTTCATGGAAAAGTATGTTAAGTAACTTGATAGCTCAAGATTGGGATTTTCTCCTCCGACGACGGAGAGATATCTCTGGGCCCTCTCGGTGTTACGGTATCCATCATCGTCTGGCCAGACACAAGTGTGATTTGATCACAGGGATACCGGAACACAGAAACGAGAAAAGAGAACAAAAACCGGCAACGAGGTAACTGGCATTGTGGACAAGTGTTGATCCACGAGGATGCCGATGTTTCTCACCTCGGGTATTTGTAACATATCGCGAAGCAACAGGAATAGCACACGGCAACTGGAGGTTCACTCGAATATTCATTCGTGTGGGTATAGGGGTCAATATGGGTGTCCACGGCTCCGATGTTGATAATTGATCGGAAAGAGTTCCGGTCATGTCTATACTTCATCGAACCTATAGGGTCACACGCTTAAGGGTCATCTATCTGCTGAATACTCGACGGGGAGTCTGAGAGAAAATCACCGAAAAAGTTTCGGACGAAACGGAAACGTTCCGGAGAGAACACCGGAATAGTTCCGGTGAAACTGAAAAGTTGTTTCAGGGTATTCCATTAAGTCAAATTGGTTCTGGTACACGACTGGAAATTCTTGGAGGATGCCAGAAGTGTTCTGGAAACTTCTGGGAATTTTCCAGGACAAAAACCGGAAATGTTCCGGAGCAGCCGGAACCGTTTTGGTTGCTTTTCGCTGAAGAAACATTATTCCGAAATTGTTTCGGAATGCGTTCAAAATTGTTTTGGTGGGTGCTAGAATTATTCTAGGCACACAGAAATAATTTGGGTTTTAACGGACGCAGAAAAATGTCTTCGTGAATAGTGAAAAGCACTTTTTGGGCTGATTTGCAAATGGGGTTTTTCTTCTAGAAGAAAACCACTTTTGGTGTGTGAAAGGGAGGTGGAGCTCCCCAAGGGGGCTGCAAATTTCGTCCATGGCATGGGGGGGCCCTCCTTGAGGTGTCCTTCCACCTCATGGTGGATATCTTCTACACACCCTTATGTGGCATGTGGTGGAAAGATCCTAGGAAGGTCCTTTTGGTCTTTCCTCTACCCCTTGCTCCTCCTATAAATAGAGGTGGAGAGAGCTCTCCAAAATCAGCTCATGCTTGCTCTCATACACATGCCATTGACTTGTCTGGCTTCTCTCTCCCTCCCAGCGAAATAGTTTCGTAGAGCCGAAAGGCTGTCCGGGTTCCGGTGGGAAGTAGTTCTGGATGGCGAAGCCCTGCCGGATAGATGACACCGTATGTGTGCAACTCTGTAGAGAGATCGTAGTTTCGGTCTTAGTTCGAGAGTGCCTCCCGAAGGGCTGTCCAAGTGATCGTCTTAGTTTCGAGGGTCCTCCTGAAGGGCTGTCCGAGTGACCGTTCGAGTTTTGAAGGTCCTCCCGAAGGGCTGTCCGCGACACCGTCCGAGGGACTGTCCGACCGCCTCCCGGAGGGCTGTCTGAGGGGCAGATGTGGGAGTACATCCTCGCGGGTGGGAGGATCTAAATCCTAGCTGCGGGGATCTGCACCGCCGATCGTCATCGACTCTACTTCCGCTGCGCTACGAGTTGGTAACGAAACAGATCAAACCTTGTATGCAGTCTCCATAGTGATCCTGGGCTGGTGCGTGGGTCGGAAATTTTTGTTTTCTGCTGCGTGACCCTCGGTAATACAGCATCACAGAAGCCTTGCAAGCACCGTGACTAAAGAGTTAGTTGCAAGATGATGTATTACGGATCGAGTAAAGAGACTTGCCGGTAACGAGATTGAACTAGGTATTGGATACCGACGATCGAATCTCGGGCAAGTAACATACCGCCAGACAAAGGGAACAACGTATGTTGACATATGAGGTTCACCGATAAAGATCTTCGTGGAATATGTAGGAACCAATATGAGCATCCAAGTTCCGCTGTTGGTTATTGACCGGAGAGTCGTCTCGGTCATGTCTACATCATTCCCGAACCCGTAGGGTCCGCACACTCAAGGTTCGATGACGATTTAGTATTATATGAGTTATGTGATTGGTGGCCGAAGTTTGTTCGGAATCCCGGATGAGATCACGGACATGACGAGGAGTCTCGAAATGGTCGAGACGTAAAGATTCATATACTGGAAGGCTATAGTCGGACGTCGGAAAGGTTCCGAGTGATTCGGGTATTTTTCGGAGTACCGGGGAGTTACGGGAATTCACCGGGAGAAGTAATGGGCCTTATTGGGCCATACGGGAAAAGGAGAGGCAGGCCACATGAGGAGGCGCGCGCCCCCCCTTGCCCAAACCGAATTGGACTAGGGGAGGGGGCGCAGCCCCCTCTTTCCTTTCCCTCTCCCTTCCCCCTTTCCTACTCCGTATGGGAGGTGGAATCCTACTAGGACTAAGGAGTCCTAGTAGGACTCCCCACACTTGGCGCACCCCTAGGGGGCCGGCCTCCTCCCTCCCTCCTTTATATACGGAGGAGGGGCACCCCTTGGAGACACAACAATTGTCCCATAGCCGTGTGCGGTGCCCCGATCTCCGTTTTCCACCTCGGTCATATTTTCGGAGAGCTTAGGCGAAGCCCTGCCGGAATCACTTCACCGTCACCGTCGCCACGCCGTCGTGCTGACGGAACTCATCTACTTCCTCGACATCTTGCTGGATCAAGAAGGCGAGGATCGTCACCGAGCTGCACGTGTGTAGAACTCGGAGGTGCCGTACGTTCGGTACTCGATCGGTGGAGCTCGAAGGATTGTTCGACTACATCAACCGCGTTGTGAGACGCTTCCGCTAACGGTCTACGAGGGTACGTAGACACACTCTCCCCTCTCGTAGCGATGCATCTCCATGGATAGATCTTGCGTGAGCGTAGGAAAATTTTGAAATTCATGCTCCGTTCCCCAACACTCAATAGGTCTCATGGATTTCTAAAAAAACAAGATGGGCCCAAACAAGCGGGAGCTCCTACTAAGGGCATCTACAAGGCTGACCCGCAAATCGCCCGCATCTGTCCGGACCGTGCTGTACGGACTGAGGAAGCCATCCAACACGGACCTGTATTGGTCCGCGGGGCGCTCCGGACGCGTTTTCTCCCGCAAAACAGAGACAAACATGGGGAGGTTTGCGGGAGTCCGAACACCAGACACATAGGACTCCGACACCCCCGGCCCACCCAAAACCCTTCCCGGACCCCGTGCCTCCATCCTCCCCATTTTCTCTCCTTCCTTCTTTCTCTCTTGCCTTCGCCGTCGCTCCACCACCCCGGCCGCCACGCCACATCCCTGCCGGAACTCTACGTCTCCGTCACCTCCAGCGTTCAAGCCGGGCTCCACCCCGCTTCTCCTCCGTCGCCGTTCAACCCCTGTCCTCCGACCGCCCCGCCAGGTACCTTTGAACTAATGCTACACTCACCATGCCCGGCAACTGTTCGATGAAATACCGGAGCTAAAAACAGTTTTCTCTTCTTCTTTCTAGCAATGGATTCCGATTTGAAGTACATATACGAGCACTATGTGATGGGGAACGTTGCATGAAAATCAAAAAAATTCCTACGAACACCCAAGATCTAATCTAGGAGATGCATAGCAACGAGAGGGGAGTGTGTCTACATACCCTTGTAGACTGAAAGCGGAAGCGTATAAAATGTGGTTGATGTAGTCGTACTCTTCGCGATCCAATCACGATCCAACCGATCTAGCGCCGAACGGACGACACCTCCGAGTTTAGCACACGTGCGGCTCGGTGACGTCTCCTCCTCCTTGATCCAGCAAGCGAAGGGGGAGAAGTAGATGGGATCACAACCAGCACGACGACGTGGTGGTGATGGTGGTGGTGGAGTGCCAACAGGGCTTCGCCAAGCTATACCGGGACGAGGAGGTGGTAGAGAGGGGGAGGGGCTGCGCCAGGAGAGGGGTGCGGCTGCCCTCCCACCTCCGCACTATATATAGGGGCAAGGGAGAGGGGGCGCCGGCCCTAGCCCCTCCTCCAAGGGAGGGGGCGGCGGCCAAGGGGGGTGCCTTGCCCCCCAAGGCAAGTGGGGCGCCCCTCCCCACTAGGGTTTGCCCCCCTCTAGCCGCATGGGCCTGTTGGGGCTGGTGCGCCTGGCCTATGCTGGCCAGAGCGCCCCCTTACAACCCATGTGGGTCCCCGAGGCAGGTAGACCCCTCCGGTGGACCCCCGGAACCCCTTCGGGGCCTCCGGTACATTGCCGACATGCCCCCGAACTTTTCCGGTAGCCAAAATAGGACTTCCCATATATAAATCTTTACCTCCGGACCATTCCGAAACTCCTCGTGACGTCCGAGATCTCATCCGGGACTCCGAACAACATTCGGTCACCAATGTACATATCCCAATACTACTCTAGCGTCAACGAACGTTAAGCGTGCGACCCTACGGGTTCGAGAATCATGTAGACATGACCGAGACACCTCTCCAGTCAATAACCAATAGCGTGACCTGGATGCCCATATTGGTTCCTACATATTCTACAAAGATCTTTATCGGTTGAACCACGATGTCAAGGATTCAATCAATCCCGTATGTAATTCCCTTTGTCCGGCGATATGTTACTTGCCCGAGATTCGATCGTCGGTATCTCCATACCTAGTTCAATCTCGTTACCGGCAAGTCTCTTTACTCGTTCCGTAATACAAGATCCCATGACTAACTCATTAGCCACATTGCTTGCAAGATCTTTACGATGTTGTATTACCGAGAGGGCCCAGAGATATCTCTCCGTCATACGGAGTGACAAATCCCTGTCTCGATCCATGCAACCCAACAGACACCTTCAGAGGTACCTGTAGAGCACCTTTATGATCACCCAGTTACGAAGTGACGTTTGATAGCACACAAAGTATTCCTCCGGTAACCGGGAGTGACATGATCTCATGGTCTAAGGAACAGATACTTGACTTGAAGAAAGTTGTAGCAAATAACTAAACGATCTGATGCTAAGCTTACGGTTGGGTCTTGTCCATCACATCATTCTCCTAATGATGTGATCCCGTTATCAAATGACAACTCATGTCTATGGTTAGGAAACCTTGACCAGCTTTGATCAACGAGCTAGTCTAGTAGAGGCTCACTAGGAACACGGTGTTGTCTATGTATTCACACATGTATTTAAGTTTCCGGTCAATACAATTCTAGCATGAATAATAAACATTTATCATGAACAAGGAAATATGATAATAACCAATTTATTATTGCCTCTAGGGCATATTTCCAACAGTCTCACACTTGCACAAGAATCAATAATCTAGTTACATAGTTATGAATCTCACACCCATGAGTCTTGGTGTTGATCATGTTTTGCTCGTTGAAGAGGTTTAGTCAATGGGTCTGCAACATTCAGATCCGTATGTACTTTGCAAAGTTCTATGTCACCATCCTTAATGTAATTACGAATGGAGTTGAAGCGGCGCTTGATGTGCTTGGTCTTCTTGTGAAACCTGGGCTCCTTGGCAATAGCAATAGCTCCAGTGTTGTCACAAAAGATAGTCATTGGATCCGATGCACTAGGTATTACTCCCAGATCGGATATGAACTCCTTCATCCAGACTCCTTCTTGCGCTGCTTCCGAAGCGGCTATATATTCCGCTTCACATGTAGATCCCGCTACGACGCTTTGCTTGGAACTGCACCAACTGACTGCTCCACCATTCAATATAAATACGTATCCGGTTTGAGACTTAGAGTCATCCGGATCTGTGTCAAAGCTAGCATCGACGTAACCCTTTACAACGAGCTCTTCGTCACCTCCATAAACGAGAAACATGTCCTTAGTCCTCTTCAGGTACTTAAGGATATTCTTGACCGCTGTCCAGTGATCTACTCCTGGATCACTCTGGTACCTCCCTGCCAGACGTATGGTAAGGCACACATCAGGTCTGGTACACAGCATGACATACATTATAGAGCCTATGGCTGAGGCATAGGGGATGACTTTCACCCTTTCTCTTTCTTCTGCCGTGGTCGGGCTTTGAGTCTTACTCAACTTCACACCTTGCAACACAGGCAAGAACCCTTTCTTTGACTGATCCATTTTGAAGTTTTTCAAAATCTTGTCAAGGTATGTACTTTGTGAAAGTCCTATCAAACGTCTCGATCTATCTCTATAGATCTTGATGCCCAATATGTAAGCAGCTTCACCCAGGTCTTTCATTGAAAAACTCTTGTTCAAATAACCCTTTATGCTTTCCGGAAATTCTATATCATTTCCAATCAATAATATGTCATCCACATATAATATTAGAAATGCTACAGAGCTCCCACTCACTTTCTTGTAAATACAAGCTTCTCCGTAAGTTTGTATAAAATCAAAAGCTTTGATCACCTCATCAAAGCATATATTCCAACTTCGAGATGCTTGCACCAGTCCATAGATGGATCGCTGGAGCTTGCATACTTTGTTAGCATCCTTAGGATCGACAAAACCTTCCGGTTGCATCATATACAACTCTTCCTTAAGAAACCCGTTAAGGAACGTTGTTTTGACGTCAATCTGCCAGATCTCATAATCATAAAATGCGGCAATTGATAACATAATTCTAACAGACTTAAGCATCGCTACGGGTGAGAAGGTCTCATCATAATCAACCCCTTGAATTTGTCGGGAACCCTTTGCGACAAGTCGAGCTTTATAGATGGTGACATTACCATCATCGTCTGTCTTCTTCTTAAAGATCCATTTATTCTAAATGGTCTGCCGGTCATCGGGCAAGTCCACCAAAGTCCATACTTTGTTCTCATACATGGATCCTATCTCGGATTTCATGGCCTCAAGCCATTTGTCGGAATCCGGGCTCATCATTGCTTCTTCATAGTTCGTAGGTTCGCCATTGTCTAACAACATGACTTCCAGGACGGGATTACCGTACCACTCTGGTGCGGAATGTACCCTGGTCGACCTAGGAAGTTCAGTAGTAACTTGATACGAAGTTTCATGATCATCATCATTAGCTTCCTCTCCGGCTGGTGTAGACATCACGGGAACTTCTTTCTGTGATGTGCTACTTTCCAATTCGAGAGAAGGTAAAATTTCCTCATCAAGTTCTACTTTCCTCCCACTCACTTCTTTCGAGAGAAACCTCTTCTCTAGAAAGGACCCATTCTTGGCAACAAAGATTTTGCCCTCGGATCTATGATAGAAGGTATACCCAATGGTCTCTTTAGGGTATCCTATGAAGACACACTTCTCCACTTTGGGTTCGAGCTTATCAGGCTAAAGCCTCTTGACATAAGCGTCGCATCCCCAAACTTTAAGAAACGACAGCTTAGGTTTCTTGCCAAACCATAATTCATACGGTGTCGTCTCAACGGATTTAGACGGTGCCCTGTTTAAAGTGAATGCGGCTGTCTCTAATGCATAACCCCAAAATGATAGTGGCAAATCAGTAAGAGACATCATAGAACGCACCATATCCGATAGAGTATGATTACGACGTTCGGACACACCATTACGCTGTGGTGTTCCAGGTGGCGTGAGCTGTGAAACAATTTCACATTGTCTTAAATGCATACCAAACTCGTAACTCAAATATTCACCTTCATGATCAGATCGTAGAAATTTAATTTTCTTATTACGATGATTCTCTACTTCACTCTGAAACTCCTTGAACTTTTCAAATGTTTCAGACTTGTGTTTCATCAAGTAAATATACCCATATCTACTCAAATCATCTGTGAAGGTAAGAAAATAACGATATCCACCGCGTGCTTCAACACTCATCGGACCACATACATCGGTATGTATTATTTCCAACAAGTCACTTGCCTGCTCCATTGTTCCAGAAAACAGGGTTTTAGTCATCTTTCCCATGAGGCATGGTTCACATGTCTCAAATGATTCATAATCAAGAGATTCCAAAAGTCCATCAGCATGGAGTTTCTTCATGCGCTTTACACCAATATGACCTAAGCGGCAGTGCCACAAGTATGTGGTACTACCACGATTAACTTTGCATCTTTTGGCATCGATATTATGAATATGTGTATCACTACGATCGAGATTCAATAGAAATAAACCATTCACCAAGGGTGCATGACCATAAAAGATATTATCCATATAAATAGAACAACCATTATTCTCTGACTTAAATGAATAACAGTCTCGCAATAAAAAAGATCCAAATATAATGTTCATGCTTAACGCAGGCACCAAATAACAATTATTCAGGTTCAAAATTAATCCCGAAGGTAAACGTAGAGGGAGCGTGCCGACGGCGATCACATCAACCTTGGAACCATTTCCGACGCGCATCGTCACCTCGTCCTTAGCTAGT
The DNA here is from genome assembly GCA_039707655.1 of Elymus sibiricus. Classification (NCBI taxonomy): domain Eukaryota; kingdom Viridiplantae; phylum Streptophyta; class Magnoliopsida; order Poales; family Poaceae; genus Elymus; species Elymus sibiricus. The sequence goes on from CM077674.1 coordinate 312,601,190, forward strand.
CTCCGTTTATTCCGCAACTCCTGTTTCGAGTTACAAATATTAGCAACCGAACCAGTATCAAATACCCAGGCGCTACTACGAGCACTAGTAAGGTACACATCAATAACATGTATATCAAATATACCTTTGTTGACGTTGCCAGCCTTCTTATCTGCCAAGTACTTGGGGCAGTTCCGCTTCCAGTGACCATTCCGCTTGCAATAGAAGCACTCAGTCTCAGGTTTGGGTCCAACCTTGGGCTTCTTCACGGGAGCGGCAACTGGCTTGTCGTTCTTCTTGAAGTTTCCTTTCTTTCCCTTGCCTTTCTTCTTGAAACTGGTGGTCTTGTTGACCATCAACACTTGATGTTCTTTCTTGATTTCTACCTCCGCGGCCCTAAGCATCGCGAAGAGGTCAGGTATCGTCTTCTCCATCCCTTGCATATTGTAGTTCATCACAAAGCTTTTATAGCTCGGTGGCAGTGACTGGAGAACTCTGTCAATCGCTACTTCATCCGGAAGATTAACTCCCAACTGATTCAAGCGGTTGAAGTACCCAGACATTTTGAGTACGTGCTCACTAATGGAGCCGTTCTCCTCCATCTTGCAGCTAAAGAACTTGCCGGAGGTGTCATACCTCTCGACCCGGGCGTGAGCCTGAAATACCAATTTCAGCTCTTGGAACATCTCATATGCTTCGTGGTGCTCAAAACGTCTTTGGAGCCCCGGTTCTAAGCCGTAAAGCATGGCGCACTGAACTATTGAGTAGTCATCAGAACATGCCCGCCAGATGTTCATAACATCTGCAGGCGCATCTTGAGGGGGTGCATCACCAAGTGGTGCATCAAGGACATACACTTTCTGTGCAGCAGTGAGGATAATCCTCAGATTATGGACCCAGTCCGCATAGTTGCTACCATCATCTTTCAACTTTTCTTTCTCTAGGAACGCATTAAAATTCAGGGGAGCTACAGCACGAGCCATTGATCGACAACATTAATTTGCAAAGACAATTAGACTAAGTTCATGATAATTGGTTCTTCTAATCAAATTGCTAAAGAACTCCCACTTAAACCAACATCCCTCAAGTTGTCTAAGTGTTTACATGATCCACATCAACTGACCCATGTCTGATCATCACCTGAGATGGGGCAGTCATCAGTGTTGAACATCTCCATGTTGATCATATCTACTATATGATTCATGTTCGACCTTTCGGTCCTCCGTGCTCCGAGGCCATGTCTGTACATGCTAGGCTCGTCAAGTTTAACCCAAGCATTCAGCATGTGTAAAACTGGCTTACACCCGTTGTAAGCGAACTTTCGCAACGGTGCTTCGAAACGACGAAATTTCGCAACGGTGTATACTTAGGGAGAACACTTTTATCTTGATATTAAGTGAAGGGATCATCTTATAATGCTACCGTCGTCCTAAGCAAAATAAGATGCATAAAAAGATAAACATCACATGCAATCAATATGTGACATGATATGGCCATCATCATCTTCGTGCTTTTGATCTCCATCATCACCGGCATGACACCATGATCTCTGTCATCATGTCGTCACGTGGTTGTCTCGCCAACTATTGCTTCTACAACTATTGCTAACGCATAGCGATAAAGTAAAGCAATTGACACGCATGTCATACAATAAATTAAAGACAACCCTATGGCTCCTGCCGGTTGCCGTACTCATCGACATGCAAGTCGTGAACCTATTACAAAACATGATCATCTCATACATCAACATATATCACATCACGTTTTGGCCATATCACATCACACCATGCCCTGCAAAAACAAGTTAGACGTCCTCTACTTTGTTGTTGCAATTTTTATGTGGCTGCTAGGGCAAACTATAAGAACCGTTCTTATCTACGCAAAACCACAACGGTGATATACAAGTTGCCTTTTAACCTTCTACAAGGACCGCCCTTGTCAAATCAGATTCAACTAAAGTGGGAGAGACAGACACCAGCAAAGCCACTTTTATGCAATACAAGTTGCATGTCAGTCAGTGGAACCGGTCTCTTGTGCGAGGACAAGTAAGGTTGGTCGGAGACGCCTCATCCCACAATACCGCCGAATCCAAATAAGACAAAGGAAGTAAGCAATTTGAACATCAACGCCCACAACTTCTTTGTGTTCTACTCGTGCAAATACATCTACGCATAGACCTAGCTCATGATGCCACTGATGGGGAACGTTGCATGAAAATCAAAAAAATTCCTACGAACACCCAAGATCTAATCTAGGAGATGCATAGCAACGAGAGGGGAGTCTGTCTACATACCCTTATAGACCGAAAGCGGAAGCTTATAAAACGCGGTTGATGTAGTCGTACTCTTCGCGATCCAATCACGATTCAACCGATCTAGCGCCTAACGGACGGCACCTCCGAGTTTAGCACACGTGCGGCTCGGTGACGTCTCCTCCTCCTTGATCCAGCAAGCGAAGGGGGGGGAAGTAGATGGGATCACAACCAGCACGACAGCGTGGTGGTGATGGTGGTGGTGGAGTGCTGGCAGGGCTTCGCCAAGCTATACCGGGACGAGGAGGTGGTAGAGAGGGGGAGGGGCTGCGCCAGGAGAGGGGTGCGGCTGCCCTCCCACCTCCCCACTATATATAGGGGCAAGGGAGAGGGGGCGCCCCCTCCTCCAAGGGAAGGGGCGGCGGCCAAGGGGGGTACCTTGCCCCCCAAGGCAAGTGGGGCGCCCCTCCCCACTAGGGTTTGTCCCCCTCTAGCCGCATGGGCCTGTTGGGGCTGGTGCGCTGGCCCATGCTGGCCAGGGCACCCCCCCCCTACAGCCCATGTGGGTCCTCGGGGCAAGTAGTGTTGGAAATAGGCCCTAGAGGCAATAATAAATTGGTTATTATTATATTTCCTTGTTCATGATAATCGTTTATTATCCATGCTATAATTGTATTGATTGGAAACTCAAATACATGTGTGGGTACATAGACAACACTGTGTCCCTAGTAAGCCTCTAGTTAACTAGCTCGTTGATCAAAAGATGGTGAAGGTTTCCTAGCCATGGACATGAGATGTCATTTGATAACGGGATCACATCATTAGGAGAATGATGTGATGGACAAGACCCAAACTATAAACGTAGCCTATGATCGTGTCAGTTTATTGCTATTGTTTTCTGCATGTCAAGTATCTGTTCCTATGACCATGAGATCATGCAACTCACTGACACCGGAGGAATACCTTGTGTGTATCAAACGTCGCAACGTTACTGGGTGACTATAAAGATGCTCTACAGGTATCTCCGAGGGTGTCTGTTGGGTTGGCATGGATCAAGACTGGGATTTGTTACTCCGTGTGACGGAGAGGTATCTCAGGGCCCACTCGGTAATACAACATCACAATGAGCCTTGCAAGCAATGTGACTAAAGTGTTAGCCACGAGATCTTGTATTACGGACCGAGTAAAGAGACTTGCCGATAACGAGATTGAACTAGGTATAGAGATACCGACGATCGAATCTCGGGCAAGTAACATACCTAAGAACAAAGGGAACAGCATACGGGATTAACTGAATCCTTGACATAGAGGTTCGACCGATATAGATCTTCGTAGAATATGTAGGAACCAATATGGGCATTCAGGTCCCGCTATTGGTTATTGACCGTAGAGGTGTCTCGGTCATGTCTACATAGTTCTCGAACCCGCAGGGTCTACACACTTAACGTTTGGTGACGATTAGTATAGTTGAGTTATTGTGTTGGTGACCGAAGTTGTTCGGAGTCCCGGATAAAATCCCGGACATGACGAGGATCTCCGGAAGAGTCCGGAGGTAAAGATTGATATATGTGATAATAGTGTTTTGATCTCCAGAAGGGTTCCGGAATTCACCGGAAGGGGTTCCAGATGTTTACCGAAGTGTTCGGGTGCAGCAACACTTTATATGGACCAAAGGGGTAAAGCCCACGAGGTATTGGAAAGTGAAAAAGGAAGTTTTGCTGCTGCCTTAAGCGGTACTACCGCTGGTAAGGCAGTACTACCGCGTAAGCGGTACTACCGCTCATGAGCGGTACTACCGCTTGTACGCAGTACTGCTGGAATCCGAGTGGGACTCTTTCCGTGCGGGCCAAACCGACCTTGTGCGGGCAAAACCGACCTTGTGGAGGCTTTCTCTCCAAGTTTAGACCCGAGGGCTCAACATATAAATAGAGGGGCAGGGCTAGCACATGGGATACATCAAGATTTCCCAAGCCGTGTGCCGGCAACCCTAACCCTCTAGTTCCTCCCGTCACAATCTCCGTAGTGCTTGGCGAAGCCCTGCAGAGATTGTTCCTCACCACCATCACCACGCCGTCGTGCTGCCGGAACTCATCCACTACTTCACCATCGCTCGCTGGATCGAGGAGGTGAAGGCGTCATCAAGCCGTACGTGTGTTGAACGCGGAGGTGCCGTCCGTTCGGCGCTAGATCGTGTTTGGATCGAGGGACGACTTGCGATTTGGATCGCGAAGACGTTCGACTACATCAACCGCGTTTCTTAACGCTTCCGCTTAGCGATCTACAAGGGTATGTAGATTCACTCTCCCTCTCGTAGATGCTCATCACCATGGATAGATCTTGCGTGTGCGTAGGAAATTTTTTGTTTCCCATGCGACGTTCCCCAACAGTGGCATCTGAGCTAGGTCTATGTGTAGATGAGATGTCGAGTAGAACACAAAGGAGTTTGTGGGCGTTGATATTCAGATTGCTTCCTCCCTTGGTCTTTTCTTGTTTCGGCGGTATTGTGGGATGAAGCGGCTCGGACCAACATTACTCGTACGCTTACGAGAGACCGGTTCCATCAACTGACATGTAACTTCGTTGCATAAAGATGGCTGGCGGGTGTCTGTCTCTCCTACTTTAGTCGGATCGGATTTGACAAAGGCGGTCTTTGAGAAGGTTGAAAAGCATTTTTTGTATCACCGTTGTGGTTTTTGCGTAGGTAAGAATTGTTCTTGCTAGATACCCGTAGCAGCCACGTAAAACTTGCAACAACAATTAGAGGACGTCTAACTTGTTTTTGCAGGGTATGTTGTGATGTGATATGGCCAATTACATGATGAGATATATGTGATGTATGAGATGATCATGTGTTGTATAGAATATCACGACTTGCATGTCGATGAGTACGGCAACTGGCAGGAGCCATAGAGTTGTCTTTAATTATTTTCGCCGTTTTGCTTTACTTTATCGCTATGAGTTAGCAATAGTCGTGGAAGCAACAGTCGGCGCGACAACCTCATGGCGACACGTTGATGGAGATCAAGATGATGGAGATCATGGTGTCATGCCGGTGACGATGGAGATCATGCCGGTGCTTTGGAGATGGAGATCAAAAGCACAAGTTCATGGCCATATCATGTCACTTATGATTTGCATGTGATGTTAATCCTTTTATGCATCTTATTTTGCTTAGGACGACGGTAGCATTATAAGGTGATCCCTCACTTAAATTTCAAGATAAAATTGTGTTCTCCCCGAGTGTGCACCGTTGCGAAAGTTCGTCGTTTCGAGACACCACGTGATGATCGGGTGTGATAGACTCTACGTTCGCATACAACGGGTGCAAGCCAGTGTTGCACGTGCGGAACACTCGGGTTAACCTTGACGAGCCTAGCATGTACAGACATGGCCTTGGAACACAAGAGACCGAAAGGTCGAACATGAGTCATATAGTAGATATGATCAACATGAAGATGTTCACCATTGAAACCACCTCAACTCACGTGATGATCGGACTTGAGTTGGTGGATTTGGATCATGTGACACTCGAATGACCGGAGGGATATCAATTTGAGTGGGAGTTTTTTAAGTAATATGATTAACTAAACTCATTATCTTGAACAATAGTCTAAGTTGTCTTTGCTATATTTATGTTGTAGATCATGGCTCGCGCAGTAGCACCCCTGAATTTTAATGCGTTCCTAGAGAAAGCTAAGTTGAAAGATGATGGAAGTAACTTTGTGGACTGGGCCCGTAATCTAAGGATTATCTTTACGGCTTCCCAGAAGGCTTATGTCCTTGATGCACCGCTTGGTGATCCACCCGCTCCAGTTGAGTCTCTAGACGTTGTGAACGCCTGGCAGGCTCGCTCTGATGATTACTCAATAGTTCAATGTGCAATTTTGTATGGCTTAGAACCGGGACTTCAAAGACGTTTTGAACGTCATGGAGCATATGAGATGTTCCAGGAGTTGAGGTTTATCTTTCAGAAGAATGCCCTGATCGAGAGGTATGAGACCTCCGATAAGTTCTATACTTGCAAGATGGAGGAGAACGGGTCTGTTAGTGATCACATACTCAGAATATCTGGGTACTCCACTCGTCTGGCTGAATTAGGGATGCCCCTTCCGCCAGAGGCTATCACTGACAGAGTTCTTCAATCATTGCCACCTAGCTACAAGAGCTTCATGTTGAACTATAACATGCACGGGATGAACAAGTCAATCGCCGAGCTGTTTGCGATGCTGAAAGTCGCTGAGTCTGAAATTCAGAAGGAGCATCAAGTGTTGATGGTCAATAAAACCACTAGTTTCAAGAAAAATGGCAAGGGTAAGAAGGGTAACTCCAAGAAGAGTGGCAAAGCAATTGCTCCTCCCGTGAAGAAACCCAAGGCTGAACCCAAACCAGAAACTGTGTGCTTTCATTGCAAGGGAACTGGACACTGGAAGCGGAACTGCCCCAAGTATTTGGCTGACAAGAAGGCGGCCAACAACAAACAAGGTATATATGATATACATGTTATTGATGTGTACCTTACCAACTCTCGTTGTAGTGCCTGGGTATTTGATACCGGTGCGGTTGCTCACATTTGCAACTCTAAACAGGAACTGCGGAATAGACGGAGGCTGGCAAAGGATGAAGTGACGATGCGCGTGGGAAATGGTTCCAAGGTTGATGTGATCGCCGTCGGCACGCTCGCTCTTCAATTACCATCGGGATTAGTGATGAACCTGAATAATTGTTATTTAGTGCCTGCGTTAAGCATGAACATTATATCTGGATCTTGTTTATTGCGAGACGGTTACTCATTTAAATCAGAGAATAATGGTTGTTCTATTTATATGAGTAATATCTTTTATGGTAGAATTGATAATGATAATCCCACTTTCTTGTGGCACTGCCGTTTAGGTCATATTGGCGTAAAACGCATGAGGAAGCTCCATGCTGATGGACTTTTGGAGTCACTTGATTTTGAATCACTTAACACATGCGAGCCATGCCTCATGATCAAGATGACTAAAACGCCGTTCTCTGGAACAATGGAACGGGCAAGTGACTTGTTGGAAATCATACATACTGATGTGTGCGGTCCGATGAGTATTGAGGCGAGCGGTGGTTATCGTTACTTTCTCACCTTCACTGATGACTTAAGTAGATATGGGTATATTTACTTAATGAAACACAAGTCTGAAACGTTTGAAAAGTTCAAACAATTCCAGAGTGAAGTTGAGAATCATCGTAACAAGAAGATTAAATTCCTACGATCTGATCGAGGAGGAGAATATCTGAGTTATGAGTTTGGCAGTCACTTAAGACAATGTGGAATTGTTTCAAAACTGACACCGCCTGGAACACCACGGCGTAATGGTGTGTCCGAACATCGTAATCGAACCTTATTGGATATGGTGCGATCTATGATGTCTCTTGCCGATTTGCCACTATCGTTTTGGGGTTATGCATTAGAGACAGCTGCATTCACTTTAAATAGGGCACCATCGAAATCCGTTAAGACAACGCCATATGAACTTTGGTTTGGCAAGAAGCCAAAGCTGTCGTTTCTTAAAGTTTGGGGATGTGATGCTTATGTCAAAAAGCTTCAGCCTGAAAAGATGGAACCCAAAGCGGAGAAATGCGTCTTCATAGGATACCCAAAAGAGACAGTTGGGTATACCTTCTACCCCAGAACCGAAGGCAAAGTGTTTGTCGCTAAAAATGGAACATTTCTTGAGAAAGAGTTTCTCTCGAAAGAATTGAGTGGGAGGAAGATAGAACTTGATGAGGTTGTTGAACCTTTACTTCAACCTGAGAGTAGCGCAGCGCAGAAAGATGTTTCTGTAGAGCCTACATCAGCTGAAGAGGAAGTTGATGATGATCATAAAGCTTCGGATCAAGTTGCTATCGAACCTCATAGGTCGACAAGGACGTGTACTGCTCCTGAGTGGTACGGCAACCCTGTCTTAGAGGTCATGTTGTTGGACAACGATGAACCTACGAGCTATGGAGAAGCAATGATGGGCCCGGATTCCGAGAAGTGGTTAGAGGCCATGAAATCCGAGATGGGATCCATGTATGAAAACAAAGTGTGGACTTTGGAAGTATTACCTGAAGGGCGTAAGGCCATTCAGAACAAATGGATCTTTAAGAGGAAGACGGACGCGGACGGTAATGTCACCGTCTATAAAGCTCGACTTGTGGAAAAGGGTTTTTCACAAGTTCAAGGAGTTGACTATGATGAGACCTTCTCACCCGTAGCGATGCTTAAGTCCGTCAGAATCATGTTAGCAATAGCTGCCTTTTTCGATTATGAAATTTGGCAGATGGATGTCAAAACAGCGTTCCTTAACGGTTTCCTTAAGGAAGAGTTGTATATGATACAACCAGAAGGTTTTGTCGATCCAGAGAATGCTGACAAAGTTTGCAAACTCCAGCGATCCATTTATGGACTAGTGCAAGCATCTCAGAGTTGGAATCTTCGCTTTGATGAGGTGATCAAAGCGTTCGAGTTTATACAAGTTTACGGAGAAGCTTGTATTTACAAGAAAGTGAGTGGGAGCTCTATAGCGTTTCTAATATTATATGTGGATGACATATTAGTGATTGGAAACAATATAGAAATGTTGGAAAGCGTGAAGGAATATTTGAACAAGAGTTTTTCAATGAAGGACCTAGGAGAAGCTGCTTTCATATTAGGCATCAAGATCTATAGAGATAGATCAAGACGTTTAATAGGACTTTCACAAAGCACATACCTTGATAAGATTTTGAAGAAGTTCAAAATGGATCAGTCCAAGAAGGGGTTCTTGCCTATTTTGCAAGGTGTGAAGTTGAGTAAGACTCAATGCCCAGTGACTGCAGAAGATAGAGAAAAGATGAGTGTCATCCCCTATGCTTCAGCCATAGGCTCTATCATGTATGCAATGCTGTGCACAAGACCCGATGTCAGCCTTGCCATAAGTATGGTCGGAAGGTTTCAAAGTGATCCAGGAATGGAACACTGGACGGCGGTTAAGAATATCCTGAAGTACCTGAAAAGGACTAAGGACATGTTTCTCGTTTATGGAGGTGATCAAGAGCTCGTCGTAAAAGGTTACGTCGATGCAAGCTTTGACACTGATCCGGATGACTCTAAGTCGCAAACCGGATACGTATTTATTCTTAATGGGGGTGCGGTTAGCTGGTGCAGTTCCAAGCAAAGCGTGGTAGCTGATTCTACATGCGAAGCGGAGTACATCGCTGCCTCGGAGGCGGCGAAGGAAGGTGTCTGGATGAAGGAGTTCATGACAGATCTTGGAGTAGTGCCTAGTGCGCTTAACCCAATGACTCTGTTTTGTGATAATACTGGTGCCATTTCTCTAGCCAAGGAACCAAGATTTCACAAGAGGACCAGACACATAAAGCGACGTTTCAATTCCATCCGCGATTACATCAAGGAGGACGACATAAATATTTGCAAAGTACACACGGATCTGAATGTTACAGATCCGATGACTAAACCTCTTCCAAGGGCTAAACATGAACAACACCAGAACTGCATGGGTGTTTGATTCATTACAATGTAAATCACATAGTGATGTGAACTAGATTATTGACTCTAGTGCAAGTGGGAGACTGTTGGAAATATGCCCTAGAGGCAATAATAAATTGGTTATTATTATATTTCCTTGTTCATGATAATCGTTTATTATCCATGCTATAATTGTATTGATTGGAAACTCAAATACATGTGTGGGTACATAGACAACACTGTGTCCCTAGTAAGCCTCTAGTTAACTAGCTCGTTGATCAAAAGATGGTGAAGGTTTCCTAGCCATGGACATGAGATGTCATTTGATAACGGGATCACATCATTAGGAGAATGATGTGATGGACAAGACCCAAACTATAAACGTAGCCTATGATCGTGTCAGTTTATTGCTATTGTTTTCTGCATGTCAAGTATCTGTTCCTATGACCATGAGATCATGCAACTCACTGACACCGGAGGAATACCTTGTGTGTATCAAACGTCGCAACGTTACTGGGTGACTATAAAGATGCTCTACAGGTATCTCCGAGGGTGTCTGTTGGGTTGGCATGGATCAAGACTGGGATTTGTTACTCCGTGTGACGGAGAGGTATCTCAGGGCCCACTCGGTAATACAACATCACAATGAGCCTTGCAAGCAATGTGACTAAAGTGTTAGCCACGAGATCTTGTATTACGGACCGAGTAAAGAGACTTGCCGATAACGAGATTGAACTAGGTATAGAGATACCGACGATCGAATCTCGGGCAAGTAACATACCTAAGAACAAAGGGAACAGCATACGGGATTAACTGAATCCTTGACATAGAGGTTCGACCGATATAGATCTTCGTAGAATATGTAGGAACTAATATGGGCATCCAGGTCCCGCTATTGGTTATTGACCATAGAGGTGTCTCGGTCATGTCTACATAGTTCTCGAACCCGCAGGGTCTACACACTTAACGTTTGGTGACGATTAGTATAGTTGAGTTATTGTGTTGGTGACCGAAGGTTGTTCGGAGTCCCGGATAAAATCCCGGACATGACGAGGATCTCTGGAAGAGTCCGGAGGTAAAGATTGATATATGTGATAATAGTGTTTTGATCTCCGGAAGGATTCCGGAATTCACCGGAAGGGGTTCCGGATGTTTACCGAAGTGTTCGGGTGCAGCAACACTTTATATGGACCAAAGGGGTAAAGCCCACGAGGTATTGGAAAGTGCAAAAGGAAGTTTTGCTGCTGCCTTAAGCGGTACTACCGCTGGTAAGGCAGTACTACCGCGTAAGCGGTACTACCGCTTGTGTGAAGCGGTACTACCGCTCAAGCGGTACTACCGCTCATGAGCGGTACTACCGCTTGTACGTAGTATTGCTGGAATCCGAGTGGGACTCTTTCCGTGCGGGCCAAACCGACCTTGTGCGGGCAAAACCGACCTTGTGGAGGCTTTCTCTCCAAGTTTAGACCCCAGGGCTCAACATATAAATAGAGGGGCATGGCTAGCACACGGGATACATCAAGATTTCCCAAGCCATGTGCCGGCAACCCTAACCCTCTAGTTCCTCCCGTCACGATCTCCGTAGTGCTTGGCGAAGCCCTGCAGAGATTGTTCCTCACCACCATCACCACGCCGTCGTGCTGCCGGAACTCATCCACTACTTCACCATCGCTCGCTGGATCGAGGAGGTGCAGGCGTCATCAAGCCGTACGTGTGTTGAACGCGGAGGTGCCGTCCGTTTGGCGCTAGATCTTGTTTGGATCGAGAGACAACTTGCGATTTGGATCGCGAAGACGTTCGACTACATCAACCGCGTTTCTTAACGCTTCCGCTTAGCGATCTACAAGGGTATGTAGATTCACTCTCCCTCTCGTAGATGCTCATCACCATGGATAGATCTTGCGTGTGCGTAGGAAAACTTTTGTTTCCCATGCGACGTTCCCCAACAAGTAGACCCCTCCGGTGGACCCCTGGAACCCCTTCGAGGCCTCCGGTACATTGCCGGCATGATCCCAAACTTTTCCGGTAGCCAAAATAGAACTTCCCATATATAAATCTTTACCTCCGGACCATTCCAAAACTCCTCGTGACGTCCGGGATCTCATCCGGGAGTCCGAACAACATTTGGTCACCAATGTACGTATCCCAATACTACTCTAGCGTCAATGAACGTTAAGCGTGCGACCCTACGGGTTCGAGAATCATGTAGACATGACCGAGACACCTCTCCGGTCAATAACCAATAGCGGGACCTGGATGCTCATATTGGTTCCTACATATTCTACGAAGATCTTTATCGGTTGAACCACAATGTCAAGGATTCAATCAATCCCGTATGTAATTCCCTTTGTCTGGCGATATGTTACTTGCCCGAGATTCGATCGTCGGTATCTCCATACCTAGTTCAATCTCGTTACCGGCAAGTCTCTTTACTCGTTCCATAATACAAGATCCCGTGACTAACTCATTAGCCACATTGCTTGCATGCTCTTTACGATGTTATATTACCGAGAGGGCCCAGAGATATCTCTCCGTCATACGGAGTGACAAATCCCAGTCTCGATCCATGCAACCCAACAGACACCTTCGAAGATACCTGTAGAGCACCTTTATGATCACCCAGTTATGAAGTGATGTTTGATAGCACACAAAGTATTCCTCCGGTAACCGGGAGTGACATGATCTCATGGTCTAAGGAACAGATACTTGACATGAAGAAAGTTGTAGCAAATAACTAAACGATCTGATGCTAAGCTTACGGTTGGGTCTTGTCCATCACATCATTCTCCTAATGATGTGATCCCATTATCAAATGACAACTCATGTCTATGGTTAGGAAACCTTAACCATCTTTGATCAACGAGCTAGTCTAGTAGAGGCTCACTAGGGACACGGTGTTGTCTATGTATTCACACATGTATTTAAGTTTCCGGTCAATACAATTCTAGCATGAATAATAAACATTTATCATGAATAAGAAATATGATAATAACCAATTTATTATAGCCTCTAGGGCATATTTCCAACACTATGTTGAGTCGTCCGATGAGGAGTACTCGGATGAGACGGCGATGATGTAGGCGGTCCTTGAAGAAGCGGAGCGTGCAGAGGAGCATGTTCTCAATTTCAAGGGCTCGACCAGGGGTCATCGAGTGCTCAACCGCAACAGGGCACGCGGCCATTTGACACTGATGGCCGACTACTTTTCCCCGGATGCACTCTTCGCTGACCATTTTCGCCTGCGTTTCCGGATGCGCAAGACTGTCTTCGAACGTTTGTACCATGGCGTCCGGTCCTATGATGACTACTTCGTCTTGAAGAAGGACGCCGTGGCAACGATTGGCTTCTCTGTTTACCAGAAGTGCACGGCCGCACTCCGGATGCTAGCATATGGCATGGCCGCTGATTCGTGGGACGAGTACCTACGGATGTCTGAGAGCACGTGCGGAGATGCCATGGTCAGGTTTGCAACTGCCATGGTCGAGGTGTTCGGACCTCAGTACCTAAAAGAACCAACCGTGGCAGACACCGAGAGGCTCTTGGCAATCTCAGAAGCAAGAGGGTGGCCAGGTTTGCTTGGATCTCTTGACTGCATGCATTGAAAATGGAAGAACTGCCCGAAGGCTTTACAAGGGCAATATCAGGGTCATGTTAAGAAGCCCACCATCATTCTTGAAGCAGTTGCATCACAGGATCTTTGGATTTGGCATGCCCGGGTCTCACAACGACATCATTGTGCTGCAGCGATCACCTTTGTTTGCGAGGCTGGCTGAAGGAAAAGCTCCTCCTTGCATTATCTGGTTGACGGTATCTATCCTCCGTGGGCTACCTTTGTCAGCACCATCTCTAACCCAGTTGGCCAGAAAAAGGCTCACTTTGCCCAAAGACAAGAAGCAGCTAAAAAGGATGTCGAGATGGAATTTGGAGTTCTGCAGGCCCGTTTTGCAGTTGTTCGTGGACCTGCTAAACAATGTGATCCGGAGACCTTGTGGGAGGTGATGACATGTTGTGCGATCATGCACAACATGATCGTCAAGGATGAGGGTGACGATGCTGCCGCAGCTCTAGAATTTAAGAACATGGGTGATCCTATCCAGCTTATAGACCAGAATCTGGCCACATTTGAAGAGTTTATTCAAATGCATCAACAAATTCGGCATCGACCAACTCACGAAGAGCTGAAGGGGGATCTGATTGAGCATCAGTGGGCGGTTAAAGGGGGGAACAATGTTGGGATGTAATATTTGAACTTTTTTTAAATTTGAACTAGTGCTGCATGCGGCTATTTGAACGTCTGCAATCTATGTATGCGGCTATTTGAACATCTGCAATCTATGTATGCGTTTATTTGATCGTGTGGACTTAAAAAAATAAAAGAGGGAGGCCGGATGTATGCGGCTAGCGTTGGATGGCGTCCTCTCGCATCCATGTCCGCGGACTGGTCCCCCTTGTCCGCGAACGGATGCGGGAGAAAATTTGTGGGTCGCCGTTGGAGATGCCCTAAGCTCCTATGTGGCACATTCTCCATCACAGCCAATCCTATATGCTGTCAGCGGGGGCATATAATCGAGGCTTCGCAGAAGCCAACCTCTAGACGGGCCAGCCTTTTTCGCTGTTTATCTTTTTGGTTGTTCCTTTTCTCGTTTCTTTCTCTGTGTGTAGTTATTTGTTTTGATTTTATTTATTTATTTTTCATTTAATTTTGTTATTTTTATTTTTTATTTGTCTCCTTTTCAGATCTTGTTTCATTTTTTTGGTTTTTGTTTTTTAGTTCTTGCACATTTCTTTTTTATATAGGTTTTGCAATATACAGCAATTTTTTTTTAAATATGGTGAAAATTATTTTCAAATACACACTGAAATTTTTAGTATACGATTAATATTTTGTAAATACACACTGAACTTTTTTTCTAATATACTATGAACATTTTAGTTATATACTTTGAACATTTTCTAATATATGATGAACCTTCTTTTAATTATATGATGAACAATTTTTAATATACACTAAACAATTTTTATTATACACTAAACATTTTTTAATATATGGTGAACTTTTTTATATAACACATACTGAACAATTGTCTATTTTTTCATAACTTTTAATAGTTTTCAAAATATCCAGCTCTAAAAAACAGTAGCCATTTTTTGGGGTGAAAAGCCTAAAAAGGACCGAAGGAAAAACAACAGCTCACAGTGCAAAGTGGACAGGCTCATTCGGCTGGCCTTTATCGATGGCACCCTGACCCCTAGTTGATGCACACGGGCGTCAACTAGGAGCTATCATGCGTCATATTTGACCGGTCACTGAGAAGAAAAAAGGAATCGGCAGGCCGCGACGATCATGCTAAGGCTCGGACTGAATGTCACGGCGCAACTGGTCTCGTGGATTTCTGCAAAACCAAGATGGGCCCAAACAGGCGCGTCACGGCGAATCCTATATGCAGCCCGCCGGCGGCATATAATCGAGGCTTCCCTGAAGCCAGCCTCCAAACGGGCCAGCCTTTTTCGCTGTTTATTTTTTTTCGTCTGTTTCTTTTTTCTTTTGTTTGTGTGTGTAGTTTTTTTTGGTTTTATTTTTTATTGTTTTCATTTCATTTTTTATTTTTATTTTAAATTTGTCTCCTTTTTGGATCTTAGTTTTTCTTCTGTTTTTAGTTTTTTAGTTTTTGAACATTTCTTTTTATATAGGTTTTGCAATATATGTAGATTTTTTTAACATATGGTAAGCATTTTTCCAAATAGACTCTTAATTTTTTATGTATACGATGTATAATTTTCAGTACACACTAAACGTTTTTATATATACAATGGAAAATTTTGTTATATAAATTTTGAATATTTTCTACTATATGGTGAAACTTTTTTCATTATGTGAAGAACATTTTTTAATATGCACTAAATTGTTTCTTTATTTGCGAGAGAAATTTCTAATCTATTCATCAATCATGGTAGTACAGAGAACACTAGAGGTAATAAAAATGACAATCAGGTCCATGGACCACCTAATATATGGTGAATTGTTTTCTAATATGTACTGAACTTTTTTATATAACACATACTGAACAACTGTCTAAAATATATTTTTGTACTTTCTAATAGTTTTTCAAATATCCACCTTAAAAAATAGTAGCCATTTTTTGGGGTGAAAACCCTAAAAAGGACCGAAGAAAAGAAAATAAAAAACAGCTCGCAGTGCAAAGTGGGTCGGCTCATTCGGCTTACCTTTATCGAAGGCACCCGTTTTTTAGGGAAGGCCATCATGGCTAGCTTTATTAATAATCAATAGGGATCATCGTCCACCAAACTGGAAACAAGATAAGCCGGGGCCTCATCCATCCAGAAATGAGAACTCTCGTTACAAAAACTAAAGCTAGCTAGCACATGCGCTGCCTGATTACAAGATCTAAAGCAATGTTTAAACTTGACCTTCCCGATAAGTGACGCCGCATCCACGCAATCCGCGAATACCGCTGCGCTGCTTCCCACCATCTGCTTTCACCTGTGCAATATTGTATCACCACGAGGAATCCGATTCCGCTTCCACCCTTGGATATCCCAGCGAGTTTGCAAACATAAGTCCTTCCCTCATTGCCATTGCTTCTGAAGTAACAACATCAGCCGCATGAGGGATGTATTTGCATTGAGTAGCCAAAAAGTTCCCCTTGCTATCTCTTAGAATTGCAGATAATGCTCTAGCCCCTTCATCAGCGTGAAACACTGCATCCACGTTCAGTTTCACAAACTTTGGTTCGGTTTGCACCAAGTATTCACCAGATCATTCTGCTTCTTTGTATTGGCTTCATGATAGTTGGTTGTGATTGCAAGGACAGACATTGGCCATCTTGCTAGGGCCGGGGGTTTACTTTCATGTGTAATTTGGCATGGAATCCACCATAGATACCAAGATCCCACCACAGTAATTTGCTTCACATCTAAATTTGGTTTTAGAGGAGCGGGGTAATCATCAACTAGTAATAGATGTTCCAGAATAACCGAGCCTGGCCGGTCTATCTTTTTAGCCTCTTCAATGATATGTAGAATACCCAACTGACCCCATAATGATAATGCATGAGAGCAATCAAACAACAAGTGCCGCATGTCCTCGGGACCTGGTGGCATATCGGACATGCACTATCAGATCCCACATGTCTATTGGTGAGTATGGATTTTAAAGGAATTATTCCATGCAGGGATCGCCAACAGAAAATGGATACCTTACGTGGAACTTTTAATCTTACTGAGACGATTCCCCTTCGGTCCGGATGCCACGCGATGAAGTCATCAAATGAGTTGTGGCTAAGTGGGATTTGCATAACTCTCCGGATTATTGAAGGCACCCCTAGTTGACGCACACGGGCATCAACTTGGAGCTCTCCTGCGACATAATTGACCAGTCACCGAGAGGAAAAAAGGAATCGACAGGCCGCGATGATCATGCTGAGGCTTGGACTGAACGTCACGGCCCAACAGGTCTCGTGGATTTCTGCAAAAACAAGATGGGCCCAAACAGGCCGAAGCACCTACTATGCTGCTATGTGACGCATTCTGCGTCACAGCGATCCTATATGTTGCCCGTTGGCGGCATATAAACGAAGCTTCGCTGAAGCCAGCCTCCAGACGGGCCAGCCTTTTTCGTTGTTTAATTTTTCGGCTGTTTCTTTTTTCATTTTTTTTCTGTGTGTGTGGTTTTTTTTGTTATTTTTATTTTTTTCATTTTATTTTGTAATTTTTACTTTTTATTTGTCTCCTTTTCAGATCTTCATTTTTCTTATTTTTTTTGTTTTATAGTTTTTGCACTTTTTTTAATATATGGTAAATATTTTTTCAAATACACACTGAATTTTTTTTAGTATACAATGAATATTCTTTGTATACACACTGAATTTTATAAAATAGAATGAACATTTTTGTTATATAAATTGAAAAATTTCTAACTTACGATGAACCTTTATTTAATTATATGATGAACATTTTTAATACACACCAAATATTTTTTAAATATATGGTGAAATTTTTTAAGATATGTACTGAAATTTTTATATAACACGTATGGAACAACTGTCTAAAATAATTTTTCATACTTTTTAATAGTTTTAAAAATATACAGCTCGAAAAACCAGTAGCTGTTTTTTCAAGTGAAAAAACTAAAAAGAACCGAAGAAAAAAAAAACAGCTCGCGGTGGAAAGTGGGTCGGCTCATTCGACATTTGGCTTGCCTTTATCGAAGGCAACCCTAGTTGACGCACACGGGCGTCAACTAGGAGCTCTCCTGCGTCATATTTGACTGCTCACTAGAAGAAGAAAAAAAGAATCGGCAGGCCGCGACAATCTTGCTGAGGCTTAGATTGAACGTCACGACCCAACAGGTCTCATTGATTTCTGCAAAAACAAGATGGGCCCAAACGAGCTCCTACTAAGCTCCTATGTGACGCATTTTGCGTCATGGCCAATCCTATATGTCGAGGCTTCGCTGAAGCCAGCCTCCAGACGGGCCAGCCTTTTTCACAGTTTCTTTTTTTGGCTGTTGCTCTTTTCGGGTTGTTTTTGTAGTTTTTCTTCAGTTTTATTTTTTTTCATTTCATTATCTATTTATACTTTTTATTTGTCTCCTTTCGGATTTTGGTTTTCTTTCTTTTTTTTAGTTTTTGCATATTTTTTATAGGTTTAGCAATATACGATGAATTTTTTTAATATATGGTGAACATTTTTTTTTCAAATACACACTGAATTTTTTAAGTATGCGATGAATATTTTGTAAATACGCACAGAAAGCCAGCCTCCAGACGGGCCATCCTTTTTCACAGTTTATTTTTTTCGGCTGTTGCTCTTTTCGGGTTTCATTTTCTATTTATACTTTTTATTTGTCTCCTTTCGGATCTTGGTTTTTCCTTCTGTTTTTTGTTTAGTTTTTGCATATTTTTTTATAGGTTTAGTAATATACGATGATTTTTTTTAATATATGTTGAACATTTTTTTTTCAAATACACACTGAATTTTTAAAGTATGCGATGAATATTTTGTAAATACGCACAGAACTTTTTTATGTAATATAGAATGAACATTTTTTCTTATAGACGTTGAACATTTTGTAATATATGATGAACCTTTTCTTAATTATATGATGAATATTTTTTAATACACACTAAATATTTTTGCTCAAAAAAACACACACTAAATATATTTTTAATATATGGTGAACTTTTTCTAATATGTACTGAACCTTTTAATATAACCCATACTGAACAATTGTCTAAAATAGATTTTCATACTTTTTAATAGTTCTTAAAGTATCCAGCTCCAAAAAACAGTGGCTGTTTTTTTGGGTGAAAAACCTAAAAAATACCGAAAAAATTTAAAAACAGCTCGCAGTGCAAAGTGGGTTGGCTCATTCAGCTTGCCTTTATCGAACGAGCGTCAACTAGGAGCTCTCTTGCGTCACATAGGCAGCCGTTTGCATCAGGAGCTTCCAGCTGGGCTAGCTAAATACTGCATGAACTATAGCGGTCTCTACACTACCTAAAAAGAATGTAAGGTTCCATGTTTCACTTTTTCTTTCCATCACTCCTTCGTCCAACCTTCCTTGTATGATAATCAATCACCTTAATTTACTTATGTACTGAACCAACTTCATTTAAACTTATTTACCAAACTTCTCATCAAAATATAAGATAAATCATGGGCAGGATTTAATAAACATTTATTGACACAATCGCATTAATATGGGAAGAATATTTATATCCCATTGTAACGTACGAGCATTGTCCTAGTCGAAAAAAAGTTGTAGCGGGTAGCAATCGGGAGGTCCGGAGTTGATGTAGCAATCGTCTTTTTTTGAACATATTTAAAAAATATATTTTCTGGAACATGAACAACTTTTAAAAATTTTGAAATATTTTGGAAACGCGGAACATTTTTTGAATTTTTGTTTTTTTTTAAAAAGGGGAACTTCTTTTGAAATTCTGGAAATAGTTTTTCAAAAAGCGTGAACATTTTTTGAAAATACAAACATTTTTGGATTTGCTTTTGATAAAAGTGAACAAATTTTTGAATTTTGTTCACTTTTTAAAAAAGTGTGAACATAAATTTGAAATTCTGGACTTTTTTCAAAAAAATTGAACAAATTTTGAATATTTGGTCATTTTTTAAGACGACGACAACAACAACGCCTTTAGTCTCAAACAAGTTAGGGTAGATTAGAGCTGAAACCCATAAGATCTCGCAACAACCTTGTGGTTGAGGCACATGGATAGATAACTTTCACGCACCCCTGTCCGTGGCTAGTTATTTGGTGATATTTCAGTCCTTTAGATCTTTTCTTACGGACTCCTCTCATGTCAAGTATGGTCTACCCCGACCTCTCTTGACATTATCAGCCCGCTTAGCCGTCCGCTATGCACTGGAGCTTCTCGAGGCATGCGTTGAATATGCCCAAACCATCTTAGACGATGTTGAACAAGCTTTTCTTCAAGCAGTGCTACCCCAATTTGATCCCGCATATCATCATTCCGGACCCTATCCTTCCTTGTGTGGTCACACATCCATCTTAACATGCATATCTGTGCTACACCTAACTGTTGAACATATCGCGTTTTAGTCAGCCAACTTTGATCATTTTTTAAGAAAGTGGTTTTTTTTTAAAAAAACTGAAACTTTTCTGAAAACGCGAACAAAAAATTGAGATTATGAACATTTTTCGGGAAAAAGGAAGATTTTTTTTAGTTGTGAATTTATGAAAAAGGAAACTATACATAAAACAAAAAGGAAAAAATGTTAAAAAAACTTGGTTGAGGAACCCTCTAGAAGGTTTCAAAAACCTGTAAAAACCGGCTAGGAACCTTCCACAAGGTTCCCAAAATCGGAACTGAAATCTATGTGTACAGCTAAGATGGGCTGGCCCAATTGCTTAATATATCGACCGTGCCTGTGCGATTGGTCGCCAATTTGTCACAACGTGCGACAAATAGGAAAACACAACGCCCAGTAATTACTTAATAGATAGACCACGACTGCGCGATTGGTCGACAATTTGTCATGACATGCGACAAATAGGAAAACGCAACGCCTATTTGTCGCACGTTGTGACAAACTGTCGACAATTCACACAGGCACGATCGACCTATTAAGCAATTGGGCCTCGCATGAGCCGGTCCACCAGTTAGAGCCAGATCTTTCCGGTCGTCCCCTTCGGTCGACCTATTGACCTGTTTTAGCTAAAAAACTGTTGGCCCAGTAAACCTTGACTCGTTGACCGTTGACTTTTCTAAAAAAAATTCACGGATTCAGAAAAAGATACTATATTTGAAAAAAAATCATGGATTTTTAAAAACTATTCACGGAGTTGAACAAAATTCGCGCATTTGAAAAACGTTTATGAATTTGAAGAAGTCCATGGATTTGAACAAAAGTTCGCGAGCATAAAAAATCATGGATTTTGAAAAAAAGAATTTTCAAGAATTTTAAAAAATGTTTGTGGATTTTAAAAAAAATCATGAATATGGAATATTTTTATGAATTTGAAAAAATTCACCGGTTTGAAAAAATCATGATTTTCAAAAAAATTACAAATTTGAAAAAGTTCATAATTTTCAAAAATTTCATGAATTTGAAAAATATTTTTGAAATTTTAAATGGAAAAAAATAAAATGGAAAAGAAAAAGAAAAAACCGATGAAAACCCAAACAAGAAAACCGATGGGAAGAGATAATGGGCCAACAACCCACTTGGATCTAGCAAATGAGAGGTGTGTGGCCTCTATTTGGCCCCCGAGGATTTGGCCAAATAGGCCTCAAAGATTTCTACGAGAACAAGATGGGATATATTTAGACTTCGTGAACAAGCAAAAAAAATCGAAATTATTAGAGCTCGATCCTGGAACCTTAGGTTATTGGCCCTACACGCTTCCGCTGTGCCACTCTGATTTAGTGTCAAAATTTCTCTAAGGCGTTATTTGTCAGTACAACATTAGTCCAATCTATTTTCATTTTGAGATAACTCAACTAATGTATTCTTAACTCTAACTAGATTTCATATCCTTCTATTTCTCAGTGGTGTCACACTCTGGCAATCCTTCTATGACGCTTTACAACTCTGAGCCTAACAAAGTCCACCTGTAAGATATAAAAGGTTATCAGGAGCAACTATCATGAAGATCCCACCATGGTCAAGCTTAACCGAGCCTTCTACAATTCTCTATGGGACAACCTTTTGAAACTACATGATTCATGCCATGTCTACATCGTCATTGGACCACTACCCACTACTTTTCGACAGTATCGATGGGGCTCTTGGTTCGAATTTTTTTGGATACACATGCCAGGTTATAAGAACGTAGAGCTAAACGTATGATAATCCCCAAGTACATGGAATTATGGTAGCATTTTCCAATGTGGATGTGGAAGTATTGAGTGTCGTACCCGTGGGAGGTAAAGGTAGGTTTCCTATTCTTTCAAGTTATGTGTGTCCCTCACGAAACTATCTTTGCACTTTTAATGTTTACTTTACTAAGTAGCAAATTGTCTGATTGGTGTAGGTTGCAGCAGAGTAACAAGAAGCACAGTAACAAGCAACAAATACCCAACAGTTGCCAAGTATAAAGTATTTTTAAAGAGAGCAAGTAGTGTTGGGAAAGCGTAGGCATATGGGTGGATACTGCGTGGACGAAATAAATCATTAAATAGTGCGTTAATATAGTATGACTTCTGGATTATCTCAAACAATGTAGGCATGCATTCCTGAAAATAGAGAGACGTGCTTAAAAAAGAACTTGCCTCTCATCTACAGTCCAACTCTCCTTGCTTTGGGTTCCATAAAGGAAACTAGGGATAATTAAGGTGACCTTGAGGTTCAATCGGAACAATGCATTAACACTCCATGAATACATGAAATCCTCAAATTATAGCCATTCCTTTGATACCCTGGTCTATCACCCTCGGGGTCTCTAGATTAAAACTATAACAAGTGCATATGACTTGCACGTACAATCATGAACAAAAACACACAAAAGACAAACCATGGTTCATATCTGAAATCATATTACTCGGGCCCAAGTAATAAGCATCGAGCACAACAAAGTCATAAAAATAATAATTCGCAAACACTAGAGGTCAATACTACATCAATCTTAATACTATTACATGAATTTTCATTACCCACATCGGATCCACCCCATGTGCTGTCACGCCCAATATGCGGTCCTATCCTCAAGGGACTCGAAAATCCCACTAAGGATAGAAGCGCATATCGGAGACGCTTCGCAAGGTGGATATCGTTACATCATACCATGTACTGAACAGATGAGAATACCAGATAAAGGCTTACACTCGCCACAGCTACAGCAGTAATACATGAATACAACAGTACATAGCAAACATCATACAGAAGAGCAGGATCCGACTACGGATGAAATCAAACGAAAAAGAAGAACGACGTCCACCCTGCTAGCCCAGGCTGCCAACCGGGAACCCATCCTATGATCGATGAAGAAGAAGAAGCGGAAGAAGAACTCCAAAAGCAAACATGCATCGCGCTCACGTCAAATCATCGCTTTACCTGTACCTGCACCTGTTGTTGTAGTAAACTGTGAGCCACGAGGACTCAGCAATCCCATTACCATGGGTATTAAGACTAGCAAAGCTTAATGGGTATGGAATGGATAAGTGGTGAGTTTGCAGCAAGCACTAAGCATTTGTATGGTGGCTAACTTACGAGTACAAGAATAAGAAGAGTAAACTACGCATAACGGTCGCAAACTAATAATGATCAAGAAGTGATCCTGAACACCTACTTACGAGTACAAACATAAGCCCACCGTGTTCACTTCTTGGTTCAAACCTCACAAGAAGAGATGATCACGGTTACGCACGCGGTTGGTGTATTTTAATTAGAATTTAGTGTCAAGTTCTCTACAACCGGAGGTTATAAATTTCAAAGTCGCCACATCACCGCGGGCACGGCTTCGCGAAAGATTTAACCCTGCAGGGGTGCTCCAAGTAGTCCATTATAAATTACCACACGCATCCGATGGAACATCCTCACACCATGATAACACGATGCTTACGATAAGGAATCCCGGTGGACAAGCCACTCGTAAAAGGTAAAACTAAACCAGCAAGACCTCCCGGTGTGTCGACGATCCCGATAGGAGCCGCGTATCTCGTTCTCAGGACACGACCGGATGAGCAGTCCGTACAACTAAAACCAGTGCCTCGAGTTTCCTCGTGGTGGCGCTGCAAGGGGCTCTAGTTTGGACCAACACCATCAGCACTGGCCCACCTGTATTATGTTGAATTAAATAGATCCCCGAGGTGATCAGCCCCTATGCATTAATTAATTAATTTCAGTATTATTATGTTGGCAAATTTTAAAACCAAAGTTGGGCCTTGCTGGAGAAGTTTATCCTAAAACGAATGATCAGGGGGGTTCCCATATGCCCCACATGTGTTAGAAGCGCTCATCAAGGAACATAACACCGGTATTACGGAAACTAGGGCGGCATGAGTGGAACAAAACACCAGGCAAAAGTCCGAGCCTTCCACCCATTACCAAGTATATAGATGCATTAATTAAATAAGAGATATTGTGATATCCCATGATATCCATGTCCCAACATGGAACAACCTGAAACTGCACCTGCAACTAGCAACGCTATAAGAAAGGGGTTGAGCAAAGCGGTAACATAGCCAAACAACGGTTTGCTGGGTAGTGAGGGTTAGAGACTGTATTATGGCATATGGGAGGCTGACAAACAAGTGGTAGGAAGCACGACATAACGATAGCAACGAAACAACTAGCAAGCAAAGATAGTAGTGATATCCAGGGTAATGATCATCTTGCCTGAAATCCAGCTAGGAAGAAGATCGAATCCATGAAGTAGTCGAACAAGCGTAGACGAACGAATCCTCACAACTCCGGAACGAAACCGGACTATCGAGAAGAAGCCCAACCGGAAAGAAGCAAACAACATGGTAAACACACAAGCATAATCATGGCATAATGCACAACCAAGTATGATGCATGTCAAGTTCAAAGATGCATGGCATGGCAAAGTGCGACAATCAAAGACTACACATTAAGTGAAGCTCAATATGCAACGAGTTGCATATTGACGAAACTCCACATTCAATTATTTAGTTCACTCTCGTTTATGTACATGGCAAGATTAAATGTTGTTAAACATGGCAAGAGGTGAGCATGATTAAACTACCTATCTAGGCAATTTAAATGAGGCCAGAAACAACCAAGAACAATTCTGGAAAATCCCCATATGCAAATTCGAATTTGGTACTATTCTGCCCTCAAACACAATTTTAAAGTTGTTAACATGCAAAGCAAGTGCATCATGTTAATCTACACATTTTTCCACCCCATTTACATATAAAGTTTATTTAATTCGGAGCTACGGTTATTTAGTTATGAAATAAATCATTTTAGCATGACAATTAGCAAATTAATGCAAACAGCAAGTTAAGCAATTTTTATCATGGATGAAAGTTGGATATTGTGAAACTACATGAAAATCTGAGCATTTTACATATATGATTCATTTACTCCGATGCATGGTTCATGAGTTATTATATGCATGAGGATGACATACAAGTTGATGCAAATTTTATGAAGATGTTGACATTAAGCATGATATGGAGCATTTGTCGCCATGGCGGCAAAAAGCAGAAATGGTGCCACGGCAACATATCGGTTCCGGTAACTCGATTGAGCTACCGGTGCAAGGAACAAGTGTGCGGAACATGAAGGAGTGACGGGGAGTGATCCCGGTAATCGGGTGTCCCATGTGTCGATGGCATGGAAATGGGAAACGGGCACGAAATAATTCGAACATGGTGCGAACACGAGCATCTCATACAAAACATGCATTCATCCACGGGCAGCGTCTCGGCGGTTATACCTTCGAAGCGTGCGTTTCGAGGTGGATCGAGTTCAACGAGGGAAGTAGACGTTCTCACGACGGCGGTAGTGGAAGTAGTGGTTCACGTTTGGGAAGCGGTCACGATGGCGGTAGTTGAACTTGGCGATCCGAGGGAGTACTTGCGGTCTCGGTCTTGGCATTGTACATGGCAAATGTAGTGGTACTATGCGTCGGTCGTCGTGGTACTTGGGGTCTTCGAACTTGCCGGTCTTGACGAATCGGAGGGTGTCGGGGTACGACCATCTATGGGGCCATGCAGCCCCTTTGTGGTTCGGCGGGGAGGATTGGCATGCACAAAGAGCATGAACAATGGAACGCGAGGGATTTTACCCAGGTTCGGGCCGCTGAGAAGCGTAAAACCCTACTCTTGCTTTTGGTGTATTAGTGGTGTGGAAGCACAGTACAAGGAGCGCTTCTC
Source organism: Elymus sibiricus (assembly GCA_039707655.1). Classification (NCBI taxonomy): domain Eukaryota; kingdom Viridiplantae; phylum Streptophyta; class Magnoliopsida; order Poales; family Poaceae; genus Elymus; species Elymus sibiricus. The sequence continues at coordinate 312,627,249 of CM077674.1, forward strand.
CCAGCAAGGTGCGGAGAGAGCAGCTACGCGAGAGGTGCTTGTGTTAGAAAAGGGGTCCGAATCCTCTAAACTGTTGCCTTGGCCATCCTTTTATAGTCCAAGGGGTTACCACAGTGGCAAAACAGTAATTACAGCATGACTAGATAGTGAACAGTGCTATCATACCTAACTCTGCCAGTTTAGGACAAAGGCATTAAATGCAGCACTTAGGTGTCGCGTGGAGAGGCAGTCCCGGCAAGGTTTCTGCACCGCTTGCCTAGCTACCTCGTATTATCTTGACACGCCTCCTGGACGGGTGTCATTAGAGGCAAATCTTGTCCCAGCGAGCTGACACGTGCCCGACAAGCCTCACCAACCAACCTGCGCGGTCGACACCTCACGCATCAGCGAACACCTGTGGGGCGAGGTGGAGCGATGGAGGGCTGGCATAAGCTTGCCGGCATGGAGCTTGCCGGGTCTTCACCTTGCCGATTTATGCTTGCCGGCAAGGAGTGTCTTCACCTTTGGTACTGGTTGAGTGCCGAGCCTTGAGCTTCTCTCTGGTAGCTCCTTCGGCTGGACTTGGAGTCTTGGCCTTGGCAGTTCCTGGCAAGGCCTTGGCCGGCAAGGAGGCTGCTACTGTCTGTGCATAAGTCAGGGTATAAAATACCCATGTTTTATACACCGACAGGAGCCCCCGGGCCTGGGCCATACGCGCGTCCGAAGCGTCATTGGGCTAGGCCCAAGTAATGCACAGACACGCGGGAAACTGTTGTTACAATTTTGGTCATGACGGCCTCCATTCTCTGAGATCTTCTTTGCTTCCTCACTAATCTGGACTTGGGTGCGTCCTCGGCCGTCTTCCGGCAACTCCTGCCGTTGGGCTAGTCGTGAACCGGCGCGTGGCTACGCGTGGCAAGGGGTAACTGCCATATCTGTCTTTACTCCTCCTTTTTCTGCGCCCCTCCATCACGCGCGTCTGCATACATGCAAGGCAGTGGATTTGGCGAAGAGGGGCGGTCGTTGGAGTGGTGCGCCTATCAATGGGCGCAGAATGCGGGATTGGCGAACTTGGACGGTCGCCCAAGGACGGTGAAGAGCCAGCCCCCGCATCCTCCCTATAAAGAGGGGGCTGCGGGATGCGATGCTCATCCACTTCCTTCGCCCCATCCTTCCGGCGACTGCTCATGAATGCAGGGCGCAGGATTGGGGAGTTTGGGCGGCCGCCCAAGGACGGTGAAGAGCCAGCCCCCGCATCCTCCCTATAAAGAGGGGGCTGCGGGATGCGATGCCCATCCACTTCCTTCGCCCCATCCTTCCGGCGACTGCTACCCTCGCCTCCTTCCTCTTCCTCCCGCTTCCGTGGGCACCATGGTGAGGGGGAAAGGCCGGGCTCGTGGGCCTGCCACCGCCACGCGGGCTTCTCTTCGGGATCGTGCTGGCGCTTCTGCTGCGGTCGCGGAGGCCGGCCCCAGCGCTCGGCGTGGAACCGCGGGCCGTGGTTGTGGAAGACGCGTCGCCCGGGGACGAGGTGGCCATGGCGGTGCGCTCGTTACTCCGCCTCCGGTCAACCAGTCCTTGGCAGAAGGCCACACGGAGGACACGGCGCGCGAGTTCGTCGTGGAGCTGCGCGACCGGCCACGGAGCCGGCTGTGGCTTCCTCGCCCTTTCGCCAGGGAGATGGAGGGCGTCGATTCGCACGGCTTGTGGCTGCGTGTTGACGGCTGCTGCAATGGCTCGGTCCGGGTGGCTATCGAAGCTTCCGCCAACGGCATCTTGTACTTCACGCGAGGGTGGAAGTCCTTCGTCCGTGCTCACTGCCTGGGGCAGGGGCATCTCCTCCACTTCAGGCTGGACGGGGCCGACACGCTCGTCGTGAAGTTCTTCGGGGCTTCAGGCGCTCGTCTGGAGTGCTGCGCGGAAAGCTTGAGCGATTCCGACACCGCTTCCTCCAGCGAGACTGAGGACGATGACGATGACGGTGATGACGACGGCGGCGCTCCAGGCATGAAGGTCGAGGACGACGGCTCCGACTCCTTCGTCTCGTATTGATCGCCGGTAGCACCATCATCTGGCTCTCCGGGAGCGATCCGCCTAGGCGCCCCTTTTGCCCTTGTATTGCACTTGAGATAAACCCTGGCAAAGGGCCGATGAACATGTAATCGAGTACTTTCTTAATGAACATCGGGTGTTTGCCGGGTTTAAATAAGCGTGCATCGTTTTCCCTTGTTTCATTTGTCTTTGCATGATCGTGTTCCCTACGCTTGTTGGAAGCTTGCCGGTGCGCACACTTGCCGCGAGCGCTTTGAGGAACGGGTCCTTAGCTGCCTGCTGGAAGTGCCGCTGCCAGCAAGGCGACTTGCCGGGACAGGACGCAGCTGCTAGGCTTGCCGAACGGACTCGAGGCAAGCTAGAGCGCAGACCGATCGCGACAAGGTTCCTCTCGCGTGCAGGTTTCTCATACAAAGTGCAAAATCATTCAAGGGAGAACGCGAATGTAACTAAGGAAATTTTTTAAAATCTTCCAACTTAGCTTTTCTCTGCGTCGTTTTTCTTGTTGCATGAAATGATCACTTGAACGTCATTTAGAAATGGTACCCATCTCCACCCCCCCCGGGAAACTTGCGCGCGAGGGATTCCCTTGTCCTTTTAAGAAAAAAGGCAGAAGAGAATAGAGAGTTTTGGGAACCTTGACGGCTCGTTAGCTATCTCATACAAACCAAAGTGTACATCACAACATCATATGCATCGATACGTAAATGAACATGTCTGAGGAGTCGCGAAGCACTTAGCTTTATTATGCACAGGTTCTGCGCCTGGCTTTGTACGAAGGGTTACATGTCTTGCCGACAAGGCTTGTACAAAAGGGGTTACCGGGAGATGTCCCGGCAACTGCGCCTCACGGGTAGAACTTGCGAAGATGCTCAATATTCCATGAGTTTTGCACTGGGGTGCCATCTTCGGTCTCCAGCCGGACTGCGCCAGGCCTGGTGACTCGTACTACCCAGTAAGGGCCTTCCCACTTAGGCGTCAACTTGTTTGATCCTTTGGCGGACTGGGCGCGCCGAAGAACAAGGTCGCCTTCCTCAAGGCTCCGGGCGCGCACTTTGCGGCTATGGTAGCGGCGCAAGGCTTGCTGGTAGCGTGCAGCTCGCACAGCCGCCCGAAGACGATCTTCTTCAAGGAGCAACGCGTCGGCTTGCCGCAGTTGCCCTTGCTCAGCTTCATCATAAGCGAGTACTCGAGGTGACCCGTATTTGAGTTCCGTGGGAAGCACCGCCTCTGCACCATAGATTAGGGAGAAGGGTGTCTGGTTGGTAGCTTGATTTGGTGTCGTCCTGACTGACCAAAGAACCGCCGGCAACTCATCAACCCAGCGCTTTCCGCACTTGCGCAGCTTGTCAAAAGTTCTTGTCTTGAGACCACGCAGCACTTCAGCATTCATTCTTTCTGCTTGGCCGTTGCTTCTCGGGTGAGCGACAGACGCAAAACAGATTTTGCTACCAAGGTCTTGAATGTACTGCATGAAGGTACGGCTCGTGAATTGCGTGCCGTTGTCGGTGATGATCCTGTTAGGAACGCCGAAACGGCAAACTAATCCTTTGAAGAACTTGACGGCTGATTGCGCTGTCACCTTCCTCACTGGCTCCACTTCTGGCCACTTCGTGAACTTGTCGACAGCGACGTACAAGTACTCGAAGCCCTCGACAGCGTGGGGGAAAGGGCCCAAGATATCGAGCCCCCAGACCGAAAAGGGCCAGGAGAGAGAGAGATCGTTTGGAGAGCTTGAGCTGGTTGATGTACATTCTTTGAATGGAACTGGCACGCTTCACACTTGGTTACTAGCTCAGTCGCATCTTGGAGGGCGGTGGGCCAATAGAAGCCTTGCCGGAAAGCTTTGCCGGCAAGTGCCCTTGATCCTATGTGAGAGCCACATATGCCTCCATGTATCTCCGCCAACAGTTCTAGCCCGTCTTCCCGGCAGATACACTTCAATTTCACACCGTTTGGTCATTTTCTGTATAGGATGCTATCCACAAACTGATACATACTTGACTGGCGGGCTACTTTCTCAGCTTCCTCTTGCTCATCGGGAAGTTCTCCTGTTTGAAGGAAACGGACTATCTACTGTGCCCATGCCGGAGCCTGTGGCTCGACGACAAGGGCCAAAGGCTTCTCTTCGGCCATGGGAGCGCTTGCTTCCGCGGCAAGAACTTGTGGTCCCGCGCTAAGCCGCTGCTCACCACCAGCTGTGTCGTTGTTCCCGGCAGCGTCGTTGCCAGTGGCTTCTGGGAGCTCCGCCGTAAAGTACTTGCCGGTACTCAACTTTCTTCTCTTACTGGCCTGCGTGGATGGAGTAACTGTGGGTTGATTCAAATGGAGCACAAAGGATCCCGGTTCCACGGGAAGCTTTCGTGCGGCACACTTTGACAGGCTATCAGCAATGCTGTTTTCCGCACGAGGGACGTGTTCTGTTAGCAGCCCGTCAAAGTGTTCCTCCAATTTCCTCACTTCTTCCACATATGCTCTCATCAATGGGCTTTGGTAATCCTTATTCACTTGCTTCACAAGAAGCTGCGAGTCACCGCGGATGATCAATTTCTTGATTCCAAGGTCCACTGCGATCCAAAGACCGGCAAGGAGCCCTTCGTACTCAGCAGTGTTGTTTGTAGCTTGCTCCCTGGGAAAGTGCATTTGGACCACGTACTTGAGGTGCTCCCCGGTGGGTGCGACAAGCAGCACTCCGGCACCAGCGCCTTGCAGCGAAAAGGCACCATCGAAGTACATAACCCATTCTTTCGCTGTTTCCTTGCTGGGGAGAGCCGTTTCTTGAATCTCTTCGTCTTGCGTTGGTGTCCATTCAGCAATGAATTCTGCCAAGGCTCTGCTCTGGATTGTTGAAGTGCTTTCAAACTTGAGTGCAAAGCTTGATAACTCCAACGCCCACTCCACTACCCTGTCGGTTGCCTCTGGATTTCTCAAGATGCGTTGCAGCGGGAAGCGAGTGACAACGGTGATCTCGTGCGCTTGGAAGTAGTGACGCAACTTCCTTGAGGCCATAAGGAGGCCGAAAAGCAACTTCTGCACTCCAGAGTATCTCGATCTAGCCCCCTGCAGGAGGGAACTAACGAAATACACCGGTCACTGCACCGTTTTCTTCTTCGGCACCACCTGTTGATCAGCTCCATCTACTTGCGCTGTATCTGCCTTGTCGGTGTCAGGCCTTGCCGGTGAAGATTCCGGCTTGTCGCCGGATGGGCTTGCCTCGGTTGCTCCTTCATCATTGATTTCCCTCTGTGCCACTAATGCAACACTGGCCACTTGATTCGTTGCCGCTATGTATAGCAACAACGGCTCTTGTGGTCTAGGCGCAACTAGTGTTGGCGTAGAGGAGAGGTATCCCTTCAAGTCTTGCAGCACGGCCTCCGCTTCCGGAGTCAATTTCATTGGACCTGCCTTTTTCAAAATTTTGAAGAACGGCAAGGCGCACTCGGCAGATTTTGAAACGAACCTACTCAAAGCAGCAACACAACTGGTAAGACGCCGCACATCCTTGACGCTTTTCGGTGCTTGAATCTGCTCAATTGCCTTGATCTTGTCGGGATTTGCTTCAATTCCCCGCTGAGATACAAAGAATCCGAGAAGCTTGCCGGATGGGACACCAAACGCACACTTCTCAGGGTTGAGCTTCAGGTTAATCTTGCGCAGGTTTGCAAATGTCTCTTCCAAGTCTTGAATGAGGGTTGATTTGTCCTTGGTTTTGACCACTATATCATCCATGTAGGCTTCTATATTCCTGTGCAGCTGGGGCTCAAAACCAATCTGGACTGCTCTTGCAAACGTGGAACCGGCACTCTTTAATCCGAAAGGCATACGCACGAGGCAGTACGTGCCACATGGAGTAATGAATGCGGTTTTCTCCTCGTCCTCCTTGGCCATGAATATCTGATGGTATCCGGAATATGCATCAAGGAAGGAGAGCAGATCGCAGCCAGAGGTGGAGTCCACAATTTGATCGATGCGCGGCAAAGGGAAAGGATCTTTTGGGCAAGCTTTGTTGATATCAGTGTAGTCTATACAAAGTCTCCACTTCCCGTTTGCCTTGCGCACCACCACTGGATTCGCCAACCACGTGGGATGTAACACTCCTCTGACCAGGCCTGCTGCTTTGAGTTTCTTGATTTCTTCGGCAATGAACTGCTGTCGCTCCAAAGCTTGCTTCCGGACTTTCTGTTTGACGGGCCGAGCGTGGGGACAAACGGCAAGATGGTCCTCAATTACCTCCCTGGGAACGCCGGGGATGTCAGACGGTCGCCACGCGAACACATCGACATTCGCCCGCAGGAAGGCAACGAGCGCGCTTTCCTATTTGCTGTCAAGAGTGGCGCTGATGGTGAAGGTATCGTCAGCGCCGTCCTCCCTCGCCGGCACCTTCTTGGTTGCCGGTGCAGTGGCTTTGGATCTCTTACCGCCAGAGCATTCCGGAAAGTCTTCAACGGGTGCGCAGCACTCCGAAGAGGTGCGCTTCCCGGAATCCTTGCTAGAGGTCTTGCCGGAGTTCTTCTTTTCCTTCTTCTTGGCGGGAGCTGGCGCCTTGGCCGCCTCTACTGCAACCGCGTCCCTGTACATCTTGTCGACGCAAATGACTGCATCTTTCTTGTCGGAGTTGATGGAAATGACACCCATCGGCCCTGGCATCTTCAGTGATTTATAAGCGTAGTGAGACGCCGCCATGAATTTTGCCAAGGCTGGGCGGCCAAGAATTCCATTATACGGCAGGGGGTCTTGACGACGTCAAACACAATCTTTTCCGTTCTGTAATTTAGTTCCCCGCCAAACGTCACCGGCAACGTGATCTTTCCCTTGGGCTGGCTTCTTCCCGGGTTTACTCCCTGAAACGTGCCCGTTTTCTCGAGTTCCTCATCGAGGATCTGCAGCCTCTTGATAACTTCCGGAGAGATCAGGTTCAGGCCGGCCCCACCGTCAACTAGCATCTTTGTTACCTGGAGGTTGCGAATTGTTGGCGAGACCAACAATGGCAAGCACCCGACCGCGGTTATGCAATCAGGGTGGTCCTCAGCATCAAAGATGATAGGCGTGTGCGACCATTTGAGTGGTTTTTGAGAGCCCATTGCCGGCTCTGCCGCGTTAACTTCACGAGCCCACCGCTTAAGTTGGCGGTGGGATGAGTGCAAAGATGCGCCTCCGTCAACGCACATGGCGTCAGTCGCCTTCTGGAATTCTTGCTCGCTGGTCCCATCGTCATCCTCTTCTTCTTCACTTCCATCATCCCCCTCTTTCTTTTCACGGCCCCTAGCAGGCTTCTCCTTCTGCTGCTTGGCCTTGCCGCGGCGGCCCCCTCAACCACCGAGGCCTTTCTTGCCGGGCCCATCAGCACCAACTTGACCCTTTCCTTTGTCGCGCTTCTCGTATTCAGCCTTCTGCTTCTCGGCAAGGTGCTCGACTTGTCAGCACTCTTGGAGATCATGGCCCTTGGTGCGGTGGATCTTGCAGTATGGCCCATCGGGTCTGCCGGCCTTCTCATTTGCCGCCGCCTCCCGACAAGCGGCGCATGCAGCTGCCTCCTTGCCGGGACTCTCTGTTTTGGCTTTCTTGGCGGGCTCAGAGTTGCCGAAACCTTCGACGGCCATCACAGTTTTTCCCTTGCGCTTCCTGTTGCGCTTTCGGCCCTTCTTCCCTGGGGTGGCAGCATCATCGTCCTCCCCGGGAAGCCTTCTCCCTTCCTCGGCACGCGCACACTTATCCGCCATCGTGTAGAGCTCGTTGACGGTTTTGGGCAATTTGACGTTCAGTTTCTCCCGCATCCTCCGATTGCGTATATTCGTGTGAAAGGCGGCAATCACGGCTGCGGGGTGCACGTCCGGGATGTTGCGGTGCACACGGCTGAATCTCTGGATGTACTTGCGCAGGGTTTCACCGTCTCTTTGTGGGATCACCTGCAGGTCACTGGGCTGTCCAGGAGTCTTGTGGCCTCCGGTAAAGGCACCAACGAACTCGTTGCAGAGGTCTGACCACGAAGAGATGGAGTTCTCCGGCAAGTTCATCAGCCAAGACCTCACGTTGGGTTTCAGTGCCAACGGAAAGTAGTTGGCGAGGATTTTCTCATCTCTTCCTCCGGCAGCTTGTACGGCAATCGTATAGATGCCCAGAAACTCTGCCGGGTTTAGCTTGCCGTCGTATTTTTCCGACACTTCTGGCTTGAAGGCTCGAATGGACGGCCATCGGACTTGCCGCAGCTCATGAGTGAAGGCAGGACACCCAACCTCGTAAGGTAGGTATCCGCCGACCCCTAGCGCAGGCTCATCGGCGACGGGGCCGTTACGCGCGTCGGATTGATGCCGTGCCTCGCGGCGCCGTTCGATGGTGGTGCGGGCGTCCTCAGCTCGCCTGTCTTGCAGTACTTGTCGCTGATCTCGCCGCGCTCGTGGATCCGAAGACGCGATCAACATCTCGTCGGGCCCAAAAGATTGCTGGGCTTGTCGCGGCTGTTGGCGTTGTTGCTGTTGCCGTGGCGGAGACTGCACCGTTAGTGTAGTTCCGTCAGTGTGGCCACCAGCTGGAGATGTCGGCGCCGGTCGCGGACGCCGTGAAGGCTCCGCTTGCTGTGATTTACTGGCTTCGGCAAATCCAATCAAGCTCTGGATGGTGGCTCTCCACTCGTCCATCTTCTCTGCTGCCGGAGGGAAGTTCAGTAACATCTAAGCCCGCGCCATTGGTTCTGCCGCTGTGGCTGGCATGGCTGGAAGCGAAGAGTGCGACATCGCTCTACTCCTGGCAGAGCCAGTAGGGGCGCCATCGCGGCTCTGCTGCTGCGGCACATGATCAGCAGCGGGTCGCCGTGGCGGGGGCGGTGCCTGAGGACCTGGGGCTTGGTCCACGGGCGTCTTGCCGTGAGGTCGCCGCTGCCCAGAGTCGTTGGCGCCGCTCGGGGTCGTACCGCGCCCGTCGTGTGAGGGGCGCGGCGTTCGTCCTGAAGCGGCATCCTTGGACGTCGCCGCAGCGGGGTCTCGGCTCGCGCCATCCCGGGCATTGCCGCTCCAGTGGCTGCATTCGTCGTCGCGGCGGGGAGGAGGCGGAGAAAGGGGTCCGACTGCTCCGCCTGCGCTGTCGTGGCCTCGTTCGCCAGAGGAACGAGCAGGTCGACCGGCTCCGTGGTGCCCGTCCCTTGTGCCGGTCGCGGTGGGCGTAATGACCGCACCGCCCGCGCTGGTCGTGCCGACCGCAGTGCCCGCGCCGTCCGCGGACGCGTGCGAGGTGGCCGTCATCGTGATGCCCTTCTTCTTGGGCGCCATCGATAACGAGGAGGACGGTGATGAAGTTGATGATGCAGATGAAGAAGACGCGCAGTCCGTTGATCAAGGTTCGCACAAACGCCTCTCCGCCCCTACCTGGCGCGCCAAAGATGTCGGGGTACGACCATCTATGGGGCCATGCAGCCCCTTTGTGGTTCGGCGGGGAGGATCGGCGCGCACAAAGAGCATGAACAATGGAACGCGAGGGATTTTACCCAGGTTCGGGCCGCTGAGAAGCGTAAAACCCTACTCCTGCTTTTGGTGTATTAGTGGTGTGGAAGCACAGTACAAGGAGCGCTTCTCCCAGCAAGGTGCGGAGAGAGCAGCTACGTGAGAGGTGCTTGTGTTAGAAAAGGGGTCCGAATCCTCTAAACTGTTGCCTTGGCCCTCCTTTTATAGTCCAAGGGGTTACCACAGTGGCAAAACAGTAATTACAGCATGACTAGATAGTGAACAGTGCTATCATACCTAACCCTGCCAGTTTAGGACAAAGGCATTAAATGCAGCGCTTAGGTGTCGCGTGGAGAGGCAGTCCCGGCAAGGTTTCTGAACCGCTTGCCCAGCTACCTCGTATTATCTTGACACGCCTCCTGGACGGGTGTCATTAGAGGCAAATCTTGTCCCAGCGAGCTGACACGTGCCCGATAAGCCTCACCAACCAACCTGCGCGGTCGACACCTCACGCATCAGCGAACACCTATGTGGTGAGGTGGAGCGCTGGAGGGCTGGCATAAGCTTGCCGACATGGAGCTTGCCGGGTCTTCACCTTGCCGGTTTATGCTTGCCGGCAAGGAGTGTCTTCACCTTTGGTACAGGTTGAATGCCGAGCCTTGAGCTTCTCTCTGGTAGCTCCTTCGGCTGGACTTGGAGTCTTAGCCTTGGCAGTTCCTGGCAAGGCCTTGCCCGGCAAGGAGGCTGCTACTGTCTGTGCATAAGTCAGGGTATAAAATACCCATGTTTTATACACCGACAGAGGGGTACTTGGCCATGGATAAACAACACTGTACACGTCCGAGGCAGATGATCTTGATGTTCAGAGGGTCTTCCAAAGGCGTCGTGGTACTTGGCGTCCATGTGGTCCGATGGTCTTGGGTCGGTGGTGGGTGTGGTGCCCGACGGGGCACAACAGCAGGCAGTGGAGGCCTCGGGAGCAGAGGATGGACAGTCTGCGAGCTCGGCCAGCGGCCTGAGGAGGCGTAGGTGACGCATCGCGGAGGTGCAGCACGGCAGCTGTGTGAGGAGATGCAGGGGTCTGCCCGACGGCTAGCAACAGAGGCCAAAGGGCATGGACGGGACGCGCAGCAAAACAACGCACAGCGACGGACGAGGGCCAACAGCAAGCAATGGCAGTAGGGGAGGCGCTACAGGGAGGAGCTTGGCCATGGCAAGGAGGCGGCACTGCTCGGGGTCATGGTGCAGGGAGTTGCAGGAGGTCGGAGGCGGCGCGGAGGGAGGAGAAGGACGGCAGGGACAGGTAGGGCGGCGCGAGCTCCGGCTGCTGGACTGGTCGCCGGCGAGCCGGCCGGTCGTGAGGAGGCGGGGAAGCACTGGAGTCCCGACGGCGCAAGGGCTCCAGGGAGCTGCGGAAATCCGTGGCGGCTGGAGGCGGAAGTTGAGGAGGAAGGAGGCCAAGGCGGCGGCGCTCCTGATGCTACTGTGGTCGAGGCCGATCGGTGGAGGTGCAGCAGACGACGTGGGCGGGTCGAGGGAGGCGCAGGCGGAGGAGGCTGGGGGAGCTGCGGCTGGCTAGGGCGCCGGAGCACAACGGCGGCGAGGTGCGGTCGCGGCAGCGGGGTGGCCAGGGGCGCGGGGTGCGAGGCTCTTGCTTCTCTCTGTGTGGCGGCGACAAGGAGGAGGACGAGGGGATCGAGAGGAAGAGAGAGGCTGAGAGGATCGGGCTAGGGTTATAGGGATTTGGTGGGCTGCGGGGCTGGTGGCTTCGGCTGCAACAGGTAAGGGGGCTCTGCCCAGTTTCTTCCCTTCTCTGTTTTTCTTTTATATATAAGAAATTGACAAAAATAAAGAGAAAAGAAACAGGGGCTAGGATAAGAATATGGAGGATATAAAAATTATCCCTGAGTTCCTGGATTTCTGAGCTATTTGAATAAAATGCTTTGGCAAATTTTAGAGACTACAAATTTATGCAAGTTTGAAAATAACTCAAACCTGAATAAATCCTTAGCCCAACCAAAACACTTCCAAAAGACTTGAAAACTGGAGGAGGTGGTATTGGCATGGTCCAAGAAGTTTAGGAAAATAGTGAGCATTAATCTGAAATAGAAAATGCCACTAGAGCAACAATTGAAAGAAAGAAAGAATATGGAGAAGTCCTTGTTGGGATTGAAAACTTGGTGAGAACAAGTTTGAAGAGCTTGGGCATGGGAATTTAATTGCAAGTTTGTTATGGTGAATTCCAAACTAATGGAATATTTATTATAGCTCCCTACATATTGGGAGGATATGTTTTAAAGAGAAATCACCATGTGAATTTCCCTCAATTTAAATAGATCAAAAGATCTATGCAATTTATTTAGTTGAGTTTTTAAATGGGTTGCAAAATTTAATGGCATGATGACATGATGCAATGCAAAAATAAAATAGCGCAGACAATATAATAATACTAATGCAAAGAATCGGTCTCGGGCTGTTACATGTGCCTACATGAAATTACTCACACATGGAGGAGAGGAGCATGATGGTGATGATGAACGGGGTGTTGGTAGCCATGGTGATGATAAAAGTGATGATGGAGGTGTTGTTGGAGACGCTGGTGGTGATGGCGGTTCCCTCGGCGACGTTCCGGCACCACCGGAAGAGAGGGGGAGAGAACCTTTTCGAAGTAAGAGTATCTATCCCACAGGGAGCACATGAATTGAACTTTGTCCCTTATAGAGATTTATGGGAATGTACCAGCAAGTTAGTTGTAGATTATGAAGGCCGAAGGTTGTACTAATTTTGAGTAGAGTGCAAACAAAAGTAAATAGCCTAACATAAGTAAAAGAGCACAACGAGGTGAATAAAGAGATGAAACGAACAAGAGGATTAAATCGTTCTCAGGGAGTTCAGAATTCCTATTGGTAGTGTCTAATGTAGCATATGCGATTGCATAGTTCCAAGTAGCATACTAGAGCCACTCTTGATGTTTGTAATTGGGCGGATCCGGGTACAGTATACATTCTACTCGATGTAGACTATTGCACGCACACCACTAACGTAGTTTCCCCACCCCGGTTCTCACTATGGTAATTAAGGGTTTTCCCGTGGACGCGGCCACACTAAGGGTTCTCCGTTATTCCCTTATCAATTGTAAAGGCAAGGTGAAGAGGATTTTACTGTCACCTCAAATTACCTCAACATCCTAACCTTTTACAATGATAGTAATATGCTTCGTGGCCATACAGGGCAGAAATACTGAGTGGGGCCCCTTCACAACATTCACGAAGACTATGAAATCAAACATTACTCCTATAAAGGATGCTAGAGTACCTGCCTCATGGGCGCCTTCGCGGGCGAGAGTGCCCTCTGCACCGTCAGTTTCTAGGTGGCGTGTGCCGGGGGCCTCTGTTTGTTATGAACTTAATACCTCGAGATGCATGCTGGATAGCGGTCGAGGGGTGGAGTAATAGTAGTAGATTTAGTAAGATTAACAGTCTACTTGTCTCGGACGTAATGCCTATATATTGATCATGCCATGAATAACATCATAACTATGCGCTTTTCTATCAATTGCCCAGCAGTAATTTTATCCATCGTTGCTATGCTCATGAGAGAGATGCCTCTAGTGAAAGCTATGGCCCCCGGGTCCATTCACTTCATATTACTAAAACCCTAAATTCCTTGCTACAATTTTATTATCTTTTATTTTGTTTTATATTTATCTATCTATCACTATCAGAATTAATCCTTGCAATTAACGAGTACAAGGGGATTGCCAACCCTCTTGCCCGCGTTGGGTGCAAGTATTTGTTTTGTGTGTGTGCAGGTACTGTTGATGTTCATTTGCATGAGTCTCCTACTGGTTTGATAAACCTTGGTTCTTAACCGAGGGAAATACTATCTGCTACTATACTACATCACCCTTCCTCTTCGGGGCAATCCCAACGCCTATCGCAAGTAGTAGAAGAATTTTTGGCGCCGTTGCCGGGGAGCCTTCATCAAACAAACACAGGTTCCTTCACTCACATTTACCATTTACTTGTTCTACTTTTTATTTGCCTTCTCTTTTTCATCTCCCTCTACTTCTCTAAAAAATCAAAAATACCAAACATACCTTGTGTGCTATCTTGCTTGAATCGCCATTATGTCTACTCAAGAGAATACTAAGTTGTGCGATTTCTCGAATAGTAATAACAATGATTTTATAAGTACACCAATTGCTCCTCCCGCCACTAGTGCGGAGTCATATGATATAAAAGCTGCTTTATTAAATCTTATCATGAAAGATCAATTTGCTGGAAATCCTAATGAAGATGATGCATCCCATCTTAATATTTTCGTTGAATTATGTGATATATAAAAAATGAAAGATGTGGATAATGATATTGTGAAATTGAAATTATTTCCATTCTCGCTTAGAGATCGTGCTAAGGCTTGGTTTTCATCTTTACCTAAAAATAGTATTGATTCATGGAACAAGTGTAAAGATGCTTTCATTGCCAAGTATTTTCCTCCCGCTAAGATAATATCTCTTAGAAATCAAATCATGAATTTTAAACAACATGAGCAAGAACATGTTGCACAATCTTGGGAGAGAATGAATCTGATGATTAAAAGTTGTACCACACATGGATTAAGTTTATGGATGATAGTACAAATTTTTATGCAGGTGGCACATTTATGGGAATCACACTTGGGGAGGCCATAAAGCTTCTCGATAACAGGACGACAAACTATTCCCAATGGCACACCGAAAGAGCTCCAACTGGTAAGAAGGTAAATTCTGTTGAAGACGTCTCTACCTTGAGTGATAAGATTGATGCTATTATGAATATGCTTGCTAGTAAAAATGCTCAAGTTGATCCAAATGATATTCCATTGTCTACTTTGATTGAGCAAAACAATGATGACATTGATGTGAACTTTATTGCAAGAAATAGTTTCAATAGTAATGCTTATAGAGGGAATTTCAACAATCCTAGACCGTATACCGGTAATCCCTCTATTAATTATGGTAATTCCTATGGTAATTCATATAACAATAATAATAGGATACCTACTGAACTTGATAAGAACATCAAAGAATTTATTAGTTCTCAAATCACTTTCAATGCTATGATCGAAGAAAAATTAAGCAAAGTTGATGATATGTCTAGAAACATGGATAGACTTGTGCGTGATGTGGATAATCTTAAAAATAAAACTTTGCCACATAAAAAAGGATGAAATATCTGAATATTTTAAAGCTATTCAAGTCACCATGGATGAAAGTAGAAAAAGAACGGAAAGGATGAGAGCTAGACACGAAGTTCTAGAAAAGGCGCTCGCACCCGGTTTTTATAATAGTAAAGATGAAGATATTAAAATGATTGGTGTGACACCTATTGAATCTTTATTTAGTAATATAAAACTTGATGATAAAAGGACTGGAGATGAATCAACTTTAATTAAGAGGCATCCCAATTGTTCGGAGGGTGATGATCATAGTGCTAAAAATAATAAAAGCGGGTTTGAAGAGGTTAAAACTTTAGATAGTGATGTGCCCACTACATTGGATTACAAGGACTTTGATTTTTATAGTTTCTCTTTGATTGAATGTATTTCCTTGTTGCAATCCATGATCAATTCACCTAATGCTTATGAACAAAACAAAGTTTTTACTAATTACATCGTAGAAGCACTTATTAAAGCTCATGAAGAGAAGCTTGAACTAGAAGTGTCTATACCAAGGAAATTACATGATGAATGGGAACCAACAATTAAACTTAAGATTAAAGATTATGAATGTAATGATTTGTGTGACCTAGGAGCTAGTGTCTCCACTATTCCAAAATCTTTATGTGATGTTCTAGGTCTCACCGATATGGATGAATGTTCCCTCAACTTGCATTTAGCAGATTCAAGAATTAAGAAACCATTGGGTAGAATTAATGATGTCCTCATACTTGCTAATAGAAATTATTTACCCATGGATTTCATTGTGCTTGATATTGAATGTAATCTGTCTTGTCCTATAATACTTGGTAGACCTTTTCTACGAACCATAGGTGCAATTATTGATATGAAAGAAGGAAATATACGGTTCCATTTTCCATTAAAGAAAGGGATGGAACACTTTCCAAGGAAGAGAATTAAATCACCATATGAATCAATTATGAGAGCCACCTATTACTTTTAAAGATGATAACACTTGAAACTATGCATTATGCCTAGCTAGGGGCATTAAACAATAGCGCTTGTTGGGAGGCAACCCAATAGTTATCTTATTGCTTTATTTAATTTTCTTGAGTCAACATGGTTCTTGCTATTGTAATGATTATGTTTGTATCTTTTCTTTTGAGTTTTGAGTAAAGCCTTTGGGATGATTTAGATGATAGTAAGTTTGATCTTGTGCAGAAACAGAAAGTTTTGCGTCCAGTGCTGGAACGTCAGAAAAATCTGAAATTTTTACACAGTATTGGGTTCCAATTTTTTTACGTTTTACTAATTTTAATAATTTTTGGAGTTAAATAAGTATGGATAAATATTCTGTCATTACGTATTGTTCTATTTTAGACATATTCTGTTTTTATTGCATAGTGTGCTTATTTTAATGATGCTATGGATTATATTGGGGGGTATAAGTCATGGAGAAGTTAGAATACAATAAGTATTATGCAAGGGCAATTATGAATCTATTTATAACAGTATCTAATGTGGATGATTGATTTATTATACTAACGGATCTCATGAAGTTTCTGTTGAGTTTTGTGTGCTGAAGTTTTCAAGTTTTGGGTGAAATCACGATGGATGAAGGAATAAGGAGCGGCAAGACCCTAAGGTTGGGGATGCCCAAGGCACCCCAACGTAATATTCAAGGAAGACCCAAGCGTCTAAGCTTGGGGATGCCCCGGAAGGCATCCCCTCTTTCGTCTCCAATCTATCGGTAATATTACTCGGAGCTATATTTTTATTCATAAGAGTCTGCTGGAGAGAACCACCTTGACTCGACTCGGCCCTCGTGTCGCTCTCGCGAGAGCGACTCGAGCGGCGTCCAAAACCTAGCCATCGCCGCCCTTCCCTTCCCCTCCTTCTCCCTCGCCGCCACCGATGGCTGTCGTCGGGCGAATCCCGGGCGGTGGTAGGCGGCGGCGGGGCAACTCCTCGTATCCAACTGCGGCCGGTAGCGGCTGCCTCTTGCCTAGGTCGCTGGCTCGTCCTCTCCATGCTCCTCGACGACGGCGGCGCTAGATTTTGCGACAACAGATCCCCCCTTCGCTGGTTCCTAGTCATCGGTGGCGCGTCTCCTGGTGGTCACGGCCCCTCCCGGTGTAGGGGCGCCGGGCGTGAGCGGCGGCGATGACCTCTTGGCCCTTGCTGGGTCGGGTTCTCTACCGGCTCGAGTTACCCTTGGCTGGACCGGCCTTCGCCGGATCTAGGCCGCGTCGTGCCCTGGAGGTGGAGGAACGCCGGATCCGGCTGGGCAAGGGGTTGCCATGGCCCTTTTCATGATGTCCGGCAAGATCCACACCGTGGGTTCAAGTTTGAGGCCGGTCGGTCAATGTTGCGCCTCTCGGTGGCGTTGATGTCCGTACTACTTGTAGTCTGCGTTGATATTTCCAGGAAGAGGAGAGGATGATGCATTACAGTAGAGATACGTATTTCCCTCAGTTAAGAACCAAGGTTATCAATCCAGTAGGAGAACCAAGCAAAATTCCGTTAAGCGCACCTGCACACACAAGAGCAAACACTTGCACCCAATGCAAATAAGAGGGTTGTCAATCCTCTTAGCGGTTATTTGCAAGGATTAAATCTTATCGAGGTAAATAGATAAACTAAACTACTAATTAAAATAAAAGTAAATAAATTGCAGCAAGGTATTTTTAGGTTTTTTATATAATAAAGATAGACCCGGGAACCATAGTTTTCACTAGAGGCTTCTCTCTTGAGCACATAAACATACGGTGGGTAAACAAATTACTGTTGGGCAATTGATAGAAAAGCAAATAATTATGACGGATTCATGGCAATGATCATGTATATAGGCATCACGTCCGAGACAAGTAGACTGACTCCTGCCTGCATCTACTACTATTACTCCACCCATCGACCGCTATCCAGCATGCATCTAGGGTATTAAGTATGAAACAGAGTAACGCCTTAAGCAAGATGACATGATGTAGAGAAGCAAATTCAAGCAATATGAATAAACCCCATTTTTTATCCTTATTGGCAACATTACAAATACGTGTCATGTCCCTTTCTGCCACTGGGATTGAGCACCGCAAGATTGAACCCATCACAAAGCACCTCTCCCATTGCAAGATAAATCAATCTAGTAGGCCAAACTAAACCGATAGATCGGAGAGAAATACAAAACTATAACAATCATGCATAAAAGAGTTTAGAGAAGACTCAAATATTTCTCATGAATAATCTGATCATAAACTCACAATTCATCGGATCCCAACAAACACACCGCAAAAGAAGATTACATCGGATAGAACTCCAGGAACATCGAGGAGAACATTGTATTGAAGATCAAAGAGAGAGAAGAATCCATCTAGCTACCAGCTATGGACCCGTAGGTCTATGGTAAACTACTCACACATCATTGGAAGGGCAGCAAGGTTGATGTAGAAGCCCTCCGTGATCGATTCCCCCTCCGGCAGAGTACCGGAAAAGGCCTCCAGATGGGATCACGGAAGAACAGAGGCTTGCGGTGGCGGAAAGGTTTTTTTTTCTGGCTCTCTGGGGTTTCCCAATATTTGTGAATTTATAGAAGTGGAATTAGGTCAAACGGAGTCACGTGGGCCCCACAAGGTAGCACCGCGTGCCCCCCTGGGGCGCGCCCTAGTGCCTTGTGAAGCCTCCGTGAGGCTTCTGGCCTCCTCCCGAAGCTTCCCAGGTTTCTTTTGTCCAGAAAAAAATCTCCAAAAAGTTTCGTGGCATTTGGACTTCATTTGGTACTGTTTCTTTGAAAAGCCAAAAACAAGCAGAAAACAGCAACTGGCACTTGGCACTGGGTTAATAGGTTAGTCCCAAAAAATGATATATAATTCCATATAAAAACATCCAAGATTGATACTATAATAGCATGGAACAATAAAAAATTATAGATACGTTGGAGACGTATCAGTCCGTTGCCCTGCTGTAAGGTGGTTGGGATGCGCGATGGAGGCCGGAAGCCGAGGAGGCGGCCCTGGGTGTGCGTGTCGCAGCGCCATCTCTTCGGTGGGCGGCAGCTGCAGGTGCTACAGCCGGCTCTCTTGGTCTGTGTGGGTGGCAAGGGGCAGGTGAATGGAGGTTGGGGCGTCCTGACAGCCATCAATCAGGAGTCTTTTGGAGGAGTCCAGCTACCGATTATGCCATTTTGTCCTCTCCGCCAGCTCTGTCCAGTGGCGTGCCTGTGCTCGCTTCCCCGACTGGTGGTTGGAGATTGGTGTTGGGGTTCTTGGGACCGGGGGTAACCCTTGGCCAGCGATGGTGGCCACAATGAAGACGGTGCTGCAAGCGTCGGATCCCTTCTTGGAGGCTGCGTTGAGGTTCCCTTCCCCACCCATCACCCCTGCTCAATTAGGTGAAAACCTTGGTCCTGTTTTTGGGCAACGGCGGTGCTATGGCATCGTTCCCCTCCTTGGAGGCGTCGTCCATGGACCGTGGGGTTGGGATTGCTGACATGACCGTTTCGGTGGCGGTGCTCGGCGACTCTTTTGTCTAGATCGACTATGCACTATTCCATCTCCAGCGAGCTCTGCTTTCGTGGTGTTCGTCCTCTCTTGTGACCCTGAATGCCGGAGGGTCGTCGCCTTCGAGCCTAGGCGAGAGGGGATAGGGTTCCCCTCTGCGGCTTCAGCGGTACACTAGGATTGACGTGAGATTGGCTTCCCAGCAAGCCCGGACCTTTTCTTGCTTCAGTCGTTCTCCTTTGCTGTGTCTCCTCTGTTCATGACTTCATTCGTCAGTTTGCGTCTCCTATGTGGCGGTTCCATGGACGCCCACGAGTCTTGTGTGGATCTCTTCTTGTGTGATGGGCGGTTCTTTTGTCCCTTTCCTAGGCATCCTAGTTGCCTATTGCTCATTCGGGTTCTAGGGTGAACCTCTGACCATGTCGACTGTGCGGCATCCTTCGAGCCAGGACGAGAGAACATGGGCCCTCTTCGGTGGCAGAAACGGATTGCTTGAAGCTCAGGTGTCCTCTTGGCGAGGGCGGGGTCTCGTCCCTAGCACGATGGTGTGTCCCCAAGCTTCATGTGGCTTCTCTGGTGGTGCTACAAGGGTGGCGTTGGCCTTGGTGTTACAAGTTGCGTTTCTTAGCTTCATGTGTTGTGCTTGTTTAGCCGAGTCCTGTATTCTATTTGTTAGCACCTTGTATCTACCATTTTTTTTCATGTAAGCTCTTGGTTTCGATGTAATTCCTGGCCGGTTGATGGCTTTGTTAATTCAGAGCCGGGCTCTCCTTGAGCCTTCATTCTAAGAAAATATATATTTTTATTCATCACATGATATGTGTTTTGCTTGGAGTGTCGTGTGCTATAGTTTTATTTTGTTGCTTGTTTGCCACGATCATTGTTTGTTGGACACACCTATTATGAGATACACACATTCATCACGATTTGTTAGAATGCTCTTTATGCTTCACTTATATCTTTTGAGTTAAGGCAATTTGCTCTCATGCTTCACTTATACCTTTTTGAGAGTTAAATAGGTAGTGGTAATTTGCACTAGCTATATGTTTAGTCTAAAAATGATAGGTATACAAGAGTGGTATAATAAAAAATTTCATGTAGATCACTGAATGAGAAGCGCATGATCAACGGTATTGAAGTTATAATAGGGAAGCTTACCAGTTAATAAACATTAGTTAGTAAGAATATCGGTGTTAAGGTTTGTGATTCACTATTTCATTAAAGTGTCAGTATTGGCATAGCGAGGAAATTTGATCGCACTGTATCCCTGATTGATATCCTTTGTGTTGTTCGGGCCGGGGGCACGCGATGGTTAACTCCTACCAACCTCCTCCCTAGGGGCATGCGAGTAGTACTTTGCTTCGAGGGCTAATAGGCTTCACAATAAGTATTTGAGTTCTTTATGACTAATGTGATTTTATGGATTATAAACACTTCCACCTATCCATATTTTGCTAGCCTCTTCGGTACCGTGCATTGCCCGTTCTCACCTCGAGACTTGGTGCAAACTTTGCCGGTGCATCCAAATCCCGTGATATGACACACTCTATCACACATAAGCCTTATTATATCCTTCCTCAAAATAGCCACCATACCTACCTATCATGGCATTTCCATAGCCATTCCGAGATATATTGCCATGCAACTTCCACCGTCACTATTCACATGACTTGAGTATTCATTGTCATTTTTGCTTTGCATGATCATAGAGCTGACATAGTATTTGTGGCGCAGCCACCGTTCATCATTGTTATACATGTTACGCTAGATCATTACACATCCTGGTACAATGCCAGAGGCATTCATGTGTAGTCATATCATTCAGTTTTATCGAGTTGTAAGTAAATAGAAGTGTGATGATCATCATTATTAGAGCATTGTCCCAGTGAGGAAAAGAATGATGGAGACTAATGAGTCGTTGAAAAAGTGGGGATGAGGTTCATGATATTGTTCTAAAAAAGAGAGAGAAAAAAGAGAAGGGGCAATGTTACTATCCTTTACCACACTTGTGCTTCAAAGTAGCACCATGTTCTTCATATAGAGAGTCTCCATGATTTGTCACTTTCATATACTAGTGGGATTTTTTACATTATAGAACTTGACTTGCATATTCCGATGACGGGCTTCCTCAAATGCCCGAGGTCTTCATGAGCAAGTGAGTTGGATGCACACCCACTTAGTTTCAGTAGTGAGCCTTCATACACTTATAGCTCTAGTGCATCCGATGCATGGCAATCCCTACTCCTCGCATTAATATCGATTGTAAGACCTCTCAATTTCCTAACGATCAGCCGCGTTGACGCGAGACTTTCTCCATTTTTTTCTTCTCTTATAAACCCCCATCATCATTCTCTTTGCCACCCAAAGTGCTAAGTCCATGGCTCATGCTCAGGTATTGAGTGGAGTTGAAAATGCTGAAGCGAGAAAAAGTATGATACAATTGCTTGGTTTGACAATGGGGTGTTCATGATTTATACTTTGTGCAAGGAAGACCGAGTTATGCCATGCTTACATGATTAAATGAGTAGGAATAACGTTCTTTAGCATTGTTATTTTGAAAATTAATGATTATTTTCTAGTATTCTTTTATATTATTGTTTTGATATATATAAGTCATCGTTTCTCAATATTCATACCCAAAAGATTACATGATTAATACATCTTAGGTAGCATTCAACATCAAAAATTCTATTTTTATCATTCACCTACTCGAGGACGAGCAGGAATTAAGCTTGGGGATGCTGATACGTCTCGAACGTATCTATAATTTTTTATTGTTCCATGCTATTATATTATCTTGTATGCTTTATATGCAATTTTATATCATTTTTGGAACTAACCTATTAACTCAGTGCCCAGTGCCAGTTTCTGTTTTTTGCCTATTTCTTTGTTTCGCAGAAAAACCATACCAAACGAAGTCCAAACACGATGAAACTTTACGGTGATTTTTTCTTGACCAGGAGAGACCCTAGAAGGTTCGACGGGAGGCAAGAAGATATACGAGAGAGCCACAAGCTCACATGGCGCACCCCCAAGGGGGCGCCACCTAAGCTTGTGGGCCCCTCGTAGCTCTGTTTGACCTAATTCCAAGCCTATAAATTCCCATAAATCCAGAAACCACCAGAGCGAGACCCAAAACAATTTTATCACCACCACAAGCCTATGTTCTTTCGTGATCCCATCTGGAGGCGTCCGTCGGTACTCTGCCGGAGGGGGAATCAATCATGGAGGCCATCTTCATCAACCTTGCTACCTCCATGATGATGTGTGAGTAGTTCCCATAGGACCTAGGAGTCCATAGCAGTAGGCTCTATATCTCTTTTTGATCTTCAATACAATGTTCTCTTCGGAGATCGATTCGATGTAATTCTTTTGCGGTGTGTATGTTGGGATCCGATGAATTGTGGGTTTATGATCAGATTATTCATTGAAAGTAATTAAGTCTTTTCTGAACTTTATTATGTGTGATTTTATAGTCTTGTATTTCTCTCCAATCTATCCATCTTCTTTGGCCAAGTAGATTGATTTATCTTCAATGGGGGAGGTGCTTGCTGGTAGGTTCAATTTTGCGGTGTCCTCACTCTGTGACAGGAGGAGTAGCGAGGCACATATTTGTGTTGTTGCTACTAAGGGTAAAATGTTGGGGTTTAATCATATTGATTGATTTTACTTTGTCTACATTATGTCATCATGCTCCAAGCATTACTCTGTTTGTTATGAACTTAATACCTCGAGATGGATGCTGGATAGCAGTCGAGGGGTGGAGTAATAGTAGTAGATTTAGTAAGATTAACGGTCTACTTTTCTTGGACATAATGCGTATATATTGATCATGCCATGAATAACGTCATAACTATGCGCTTTTCTATCATTGCCCAATAGTAATTTTATCCACCGTTGCTATGCTCATGAGAGAGATGCCTCTAGTGAAAGCTATGGCCCCCGGGTCCATTCACTTCATATTACTAAAACCCTAAATTCCTTGCTGCAATTTTATTATCTATTTTTTATATTTATCTATCTATCACTACCAAAATTAATCCTTGCAATTAATGAGTACAAGGGGATTGACAACCCTCTTGCCCGCGTGGGTGCAAGTATTTGTTTTTTGTGTGTGCATGTACCGTTGATGTTCGTTTGCGTGAGTCTCCTACTGGTTCGATAAACCTTGGTTCTTAACTAAGGAAATACTATCTGCTACTATACAACATCACCCTTCCTCTTCGGGGAAATCCCAACGCATATCACAAGTAGCATTCATCTGCCAAAGGTCATGATGCCTTCTCTACATTTGAAAACTGCGTAGGGTATAACTACTTGCCCATCATATCCTTTTGTACACTGGTATGGACGAAACGATGGTTGTCCAATCGGCAGCCCATCATATCCTTTTGTGTGGTATCGTGTCATGGTCGACCTAGTGATGAGTGATATTTTTGTGCTCATCACACTGTTGTTTAAACCGGATAATCCTGGAATTTCCAAGAAAATCACTCGGATATTGCCACTAATGATTAATGAATGCAAGAGTACGCGAAATCCTTTGTTTAATGTGTTTTTGCAGGAAAAGAGCCTAAACATGGAAGGGAATCATCACATGAGAGGAAACACGAAGTTTGGTGGAAGAGGCAAGTCAATAGGACAAAATCCAGGTGCAACAGAGCACAGAGATGGCACTTGGTATGACCGCACCCGGTCATACCAGATGCCGTCAAAACACCACGAGGAGATCCACCTGATCAGGAGTTATAAAAGGGGTGATACGTCTCCAACGTATCTATAATTTTTGATTGTTTCATGCTATTATATTATCAATCTTGTATGCTTTATATGCAATTTTATATCATTTTTGGGAACTAACCTATTAACCTAGTGCCCAGTATCAGCTTTTGTTTTTGCCTATTTTATTATTTCACAGAAAAACCATACCAAACAAAGTCCAAAAACGATGAAACTTTACGGTGATTTTTTTTGGACCAGAAGAGACCCTTGGAGCATTGGGAGGAGGCTAGAAGCTCTACGAGAGAGCCACAAGCTCACACTGCGCGCCCCCAGGGAGGGCGCGCCACCTCAGCTTGTGGGCCCCTCGTAGGTCCAATTGACCTAATTCCAAGCCTATAAATTCCCAAATATTCCAAAAACCCCAGGGCGAGATCTGAAACAATTATTCCGCTGCCGCAAGCCTCTGTTCTTCCGTGATCCCATATGGAGGCCTCCGTCGGTACTCTGCCGGAGGGGGAATCGATCACGGAGGGGTTCTTCATCAACCTTGCCGCCCTTCCGATGATGTGTGAGTAGTTCCCACAGGACCTATGGTTCCATAGCTAGTAGCTAGATGGCTTTCTCTCTCTCTCTCTTTGATCTTCAATATAATGTTCTCTTTGGAGATCGATCCGATGTAATCTTGTTTTGCGGTGTGTTTGTTGGGATCCAATGAATTGTGGGTTTATGATCAGATTATTCATTGAAAGTAATTGAGTCTTTTCTGAACTTTATTATGTGTGATTGTTATAGCTTTGTATTTCTCTCTGATCTATCCATTTGGTTTGGCCAACTAGATTGATTTATCATCAGTGGGAGAGGTGCTTTGTGGTAGGTTCAATCTTGTTGTGTCCTCACCTCGTGACAGAAGGGGCAGCGAGGCACGTATTTGTATTGTTGCTACTAAGGGTAAAATGACAGGGTTCAATCATATTGCTTGATTTTATTCTGTCTACATTATGCCATCGTGCTCCAAGCATTACTCTGTTTGTTATGAACCTTAAGATGCATGCTGGATAGCGGTCGAGGGGTGGAGTAATAGTAGTAGATGCAAAATCGTTTTGGTCTACTTTGTCACGGACGTAATGCCTATGTACTGATCATGCCATGAATATCGTCATAACTATGCGCTTTTCTATCAATTGCCCAACAGTAATTTGTTTAGCCACCGTATGCTATGCTTATGAGAGAGATGCCTCTAGTGAAAACTATGCCCCCCGGGTCCATCCAAATCATATTACTAAAACCCTAATTTACTTGTTGCAATTTATTTATTTTTATTTCTGTTTGCAATTTACAAACCTATCACTATCAAAATTAATCCTTGCAATTAACGAGTACAAGGGGATTGACAACCCTCTTGCCCGCGTTGGGTGCAAGTATTTGCTCTTGTGTGTGCACATACTGTCGACCTTTGTCTGTGTGAATCTCCTATTTGTTCGATAACCTTGGTTCTCTACCGAGGGAAATACTTATCCGCTACTATATTGCTTCACCCTTCCTCGGGGAAAATCCCAACGTAGCTCACAAGTAGCAAGGGGCGATGCCAAATTCCAAACATAGAGAGCACCATTCGCGAAACAGAGCACCAGAACCATCTTCAAACCCTAGCTACCACCATTTCCCATCTAATCTCCATATCTGCCGCCACCAGCATCACCGCAGAAATCCCTCTCCAAGTTAGTCATTCTTGTAATCGGTGTATCACATCGGCAGCTATTGTAAGACATATTATCAATCAATCATTCATCTTTGTGTCATCTTCAATGAGTTCATCTTGCGATCTGATCTCCATGTGTGAGTAATTCGGCAATGGGTTGAGGCACCACCTTGCAACCAAATGTATTTGTATAACGGATCATTGATAGGACTTTATATGTTTGATGTTATTTATGTGTCTGATTGCAACAGAGTTGTCTCATGTCTTCTTCTCGTTCTATGGCCCTGAAGGTACCCAGGATCCCATAGATCGATCAAGGAGAAGGTAAAGAGCGAGGAGAAAGCGGAACGCTATCTCAAATAGTAGTGAGATAAGGGGTTAGTATGATAGTGGAAAGCAATTCCTTGGGGACGAATGAGGTGTAGTCATTAAACGCCCAATGCTTTTGTCTGGATATTTTTTCTTAATAACCGAGGTAGCCTGCAAGTGTTATACAATAGTAGTAACAGATAGTTTGATAGCAAGATAATTCATAGGAAGTAACAAATAACCAAAATAATAAAGTGCAGCAAGGTGGCCCAATCCTTATATTGCAAAGGACACGCCGGAAGTACTTCTTATCATAAGCAAAGCATTCTCGAGGACACATGGGAATCTCATCTAGTCGCGTTCATCATGTTTAGTTGATTCGCGTTCACTACTTTGATAAGTTATTATGTGGGTGGACCGGTGCTAAGGTGCTGTTCTTACTTGAACAAACAACCCACTTATGATTACCCCCTCTCGCAAGCATCCGCAACTACGAAAGAAGAGTTAAGATAAATCTAACCATAGCATGAAACATACAGATCCAAATCAGCCCCTTACGGAATAGCGCATAAAGTAGGGTTTAAGCTTCTATCACTCTTGCAACCCATCATCTACTTACTAATTCCACAATGCCTTCCCCTAGGCCCAAGCATGGTAATGTGTCGTGTAGTCGACGTTCACACGACAGCACTAGAGGAAGAACAACATACACGTCATCAAAATATTGAACGAATACCAACTTCACATGATTACTTATAACAAGACTTCTCCCATGTCCTCAAGAACAAACGGAACTACTCACAAATCATATTCATGTTCATGATCAAAGGAGAATAATATATGATTTAAAATTTGAACATATGATCTTCCACCAAATAAACCAACTAGCATCAACTACAAGATGTGATCAACACTACTAGCAACCCACAGGTACCAATCTGAGGTTTTGAGACAAAGATTGAATACAAGAGATGAACTAGGGTTTGAGATGAGATGGTGCTGGTGAATATGTTGATGGAGATGAGCCCTCCCACGATGAGAGGAACATTGGTGATGACGATGGCTTCGATTTCCACCTCCCAGAGGGAAGTATCCCCGGCGGAATCGCTCTGCCGGAGAGCAAAAGTGCTCTTGCCCAGGTTCCGCCTCGAGACGGCGGCGCTTCGTCCCGAAAGTCTTCTTCTATTTTTTTTCTAGGGAAAATGGCCTCATATAGCAGAAGATGGGCACCGGAGTGCATCTGTGGGCCCCACAAGGCACTAGGGCGCGCCTAGGGGAGTAGGGCGCGCCCCCTGCCTTGTGGGCCCATGGTGGCTCTTCTCCGGTACTTCTTTCTTCCAATATTTTATATATATTCCAAAATAATTCTTCGTAAAATTTCAGGTCATTTGGAGCTTCGAAGAATAGCTATCTCTGTTGTAGCTCTTTTAGGTCTAGAATTACAGCGACCGGCAATTTCCCTCTTCATGTGTATCTTGCATATTAAGAGAGAAAAGGCATTAGAATTTCATCATAAAGTGAAACATTGACCTAAAACATTATAAATAACAGTAGGAAAATTTGATGCAAAATGGACGTATCAACTTCCCCAAGCTTAGACTTTGCTTGTCCTCAAGCGAATGCCGAGCTCGATAATCATGACCACATGTTTATAGAGAGAGGTGTCGATAAAACAAAATACGGACATGGTAGCATCATGATCATTATTATAACAACAATTATTCATCATAAAACTTCTCATAATCAAGTAACAATTCATCCACAAGCTAAAGTATAAACAATAAACTTTCTTGGAAACTAACAAACTATGTTCTCAGTCATTGAAGCAATTACAATTCATCATGTTTCCAGTAAGGGTCTATGTAAGAGCTTTCGACTTAGCAAATTCCACATACTCAACTATCATATAGTCTTCTATGATTGTTGACACTCAAAGCATATTTTTAGAACAAACATTTCAATCAGACACATAGGAAGATGGGGGTTTAATGTTTCACCTCCCAACTCATTTATCTCAGGGATAATGTCAACAATAATAACTCATGATCACCTATATTCAACTGGATATATGTGCCTGGATCATTCCCTACCACATGATGCTTGCCAAGTGAAGAATAATTGAAGTCGGAATAGGAATAAATACTACTGACTCTTGCATAAAAGACTAAACATTACAAGATAGGCCCTTCACAGAGGGAAGCAGGGGTTGTCATGCGCTTTTTATTTGGATGTGCAAACTCTTAATTCAAAGGAACGTCACTTTATATTGCCCCTTATGATAGCAACCTTTATTATGCAGTCTGTCGCTTTTATTGCGTTACCATCACAAGATCGTACAAAGCTTATTTTCCCTTACAATAAAAGTCATACATATTTAGGAGCAATTTTTATTGCTTTGCACCGATGACAACTTACTTGAAGGATCTTATTCAATCCATATATAGGTAGATATGGTGGACCCTCATGACAAGAAACTGGGTTTAAGGTTTTTTTGAAGCACAAGTAGTATCTCTATTAAGTACAAAATTTTGGCTAGCAAAAGATTATGAGCAAGCACCACATGTTAGAGGATCCATGACAATATAACTTCTATGTGAATATAAGCAAACATAACCCATTACGTTGTCTTCCTTGTTCAACAACAACTATTTGGTCAAGATTGAAAATAATTAATGGGGGCTCACAATCATAGAAGATGTCCAAGATAGTATATTTATATGTGAAATCTCTATTCCTTCGTTATTCTTTCATGAATTGCATCAATGACCGATGCTATGTTTGTTAATTTTCAATAAGTTTTATCAATTATACTTCTTATATGTGAAGTCATTACTCCCCATGGGATTAGCATATGAACTTTTATTATTATTGCTAAGGTTGAAACAAGAAAGTAAAGCAGAGATACTCAAACTACTCTTTATTATATAACTCTCACACACGATTACATAGATAGAATGATCACGAAACAAGCACACGAAAACTACTTCATGCTAATACTTTATTATTCTAAATCATGAAATAACTAAGGATCGAACTAAGATAGATAATGATGATAAAAGTGATGGTGATACGATACCGGGGCACCTCCCCCAAGCTTGGAACAAGCCAAGGGTGGTGTCCATACCCGTGTACTCAAGTGTCTTTATTCGGTGATGGTGGTGATGAAGTGGTGGGTTTATCCTCCCTATTCCATGGCATGGCTTCCCCAACAATGAGAGGAGGACGGGTCTCCAACATCCTAAAATCTGCAGCCAAACTCATCTTTTCAAACCTGGTTTCATACTCACAATTTTTGTTCTGCAGGTCATCGATGTATGCGAGGAGGTCCCCAATCCTGTCATTGAGATAACACATGGCTTCCCAGATCTTGTCGCTATCCCACTTCTGCTCGCGGATGAAGTCTTGGATCATGGAGTGGTTAGCATCCAAACCACGCTCCACCATCCGCTGGCACTTGAAGATCTCCTGTTCCACTGCTTCAAGCCTGGCCTTCTCGTCCCCCTCCTTCTTTGGTCCTTGAACGTCCCGGATGTGGAGCACCCCCTCACGAAGCTCCATGGTTTGAGGGTGCTTCATCACCTCTGGAAGGTAGGTGTTGATGAACTTCTCGAGATACTGAGTAGCATTGGAGGATGACACATGCTGGGTCACCGTGGGCCGGAAAGGAGATCCGGCCCAAGGGAAGGGGAACCGACTTGTACAGAGGCATGAACATCAAGAGAAGCCGCTTTGCTTGGGAAGCACGCGATACTTGGTGTACGACTCCTAATTTGAATAGAACCCGGATTGTGTTTTAAAACCTGGAACCCGGCCAGTATATAAGGAGGGTCCCCGGGTTCTCCAAGGGACAGACAAGTTAGAATCTCTCGAAAGCTAGGTAGCGAAACAACACCCTTGTAATCAAGATCATTATCATCAATAGCAATCAAGCGGGAGTAGGCTTTTACCTCCATCGCGAGGGGCTGAACCTGGGTAAACTCATGCCTCTCGTTTCCGATCAACCCCATCCAAGTTTTCACCTAGCAGCAATGGCCTCATGACTTATTTCTCCTTTGAGGACACCTGCCGTGACAAAACCACGACAACCGCCGCTCAGGAAAAACTTTGAACCCGAGGTGTGGCGTAAAAATAACAAGACATCAATAAACGCCGAGAACTTAAAGGGGCTCCTCTGATGCCCGACATGTGAACTCTTCGGATACACCTCGGTGATCCTCGAGATCGGAGATGGAAAAATTTGTTGAACCAGTTTTCAAGACCGGCGACAGAAGACGAAAAACAGTTCAGAAGAACCGAGGAGAGTTCCCAACTTGAAGACCGGTTCAGGGGCTACTGATGAAGTCTTGTACTAGGGGGTACTCACCACGTCGTCTCTCGACCAGGTGGGTCGGGCCGAGGACCCCTCATGGTGGTTTACTAATGGGCCACTCCGGGCAGCCCATGACATATACAAGGAAGTTTCCACAAGACTTGGCGCACAAGACAAGGACTCCTCTAAATCCTAGGCCCCCCGTACATTATATACGCCGAGGCCGGGCTAGTTGGTAGACCATATTCTAGATCATTAGAATCATACACAACAATCTCATGGTAGATACCTGTACTCTGTACCACACCTCATATCAATAAAATCAAAAGCAGGATGTTGGGTATTATCTCTTCGAGAGAGCCCGAACCTGGGTAAAACCCATGTGTCCATTGTTACCATCGTTCCAAGACGCCTAGCTTAGGACCCCTACCTCAAGATATGCCGGATTTAACACCGACACCTGGTATGACACCCAAAAACCGAGCGGAATCACCCGAATCACGGTTGTTGGGGCGATACAAGCGCCGGTTCAACCGCCTAGAAGTGACCTCCGATGGTCGCTAAGTCCTTGGCAGTACAACCGCCCTAGATCTCGGTTGTATCGGTATATAAACTATACACCGGAACAACCCGGCAGCAACCGCCGGCTACCGCACACCATAACCGAGGGAAATCACCCCTCAGGCGGTGGTTGGGCCGGTGCAAGGTCCGGTAGTACCGCCCGCAAGCAGGCCGATACAACCGCCTTAGCCCGCTGTACAACCGCCTTGGCAGTGGCAGCGCGACCACTCCACAAGGGAGCGGTACAACCACTGGCACCTGCGGTACAACCGCTATGGGTAAGTTTCTCTACATAGGTTAGATATATAAGAGGCTCTCTCCTCGAAATGGAAAGCTATATGGTGGGTGTAATATGAGTTTGTGTACGTGTTTCATTCCACCATACCTTTCGATGCGGACCCCTCTTAATAGTACAGATTTCCTACGACCAAAGAAATAAAACGCGTCGGAAATGCCGTCTTCGCTCTTTTCCATCCGGAGGGGTGCCCAACTGTCTTGTGCCATATAAAGTATACCTGAGTAGCGTAGCCACACAGTTAGTCCGCAAATTGCATTGTCATCAACACCAAAACACTTAAGGCAGGAAATGCCCTTTCACTAGTGTTTACACCCCTAAAGGTTGTTAAAGGGGCGGTTGTTAAACTGGAATTTAATTAATTGTCAAAGTCTTTGTCGTAGTGCATGTCCTCTTGTGGATTCAATAACTAAGGGTCACTCCTTGGGGGAAAGTCGGGGAACCTTTTTGCTATCCAAACAAGATCTTAAAGGGCATCAACCACCTTTTCTGGCGCCGTTGTTGGGGAGGCATCGTCTCACTAGTCACTGCGTTAGAGTTATTATTAAAGTTTTTATTTTAGTTTTCGATTCAACTTTTGTTCTTATCTTTAATTGTTTTTCTAGTTGTGTTATGACCGAAAACCCAAAAATATATCATGGCACAAAACCTTGGAGACTTTGATGCCCAAATGAGAACTTTATGTCTGCACCAATCACACTACATGAGGTTACTTTCGAGCAACCTGAAATTATGCCCCACTTGGTCACAATAGTTCAACATGACCAATTAGGAGGTACCGTCTTAGAGGACGACGGCATGCACATGCACAATTTTACTGAGTTGTGCCATATGACCGGAGCCCCCCTGCCCCGTCAACCGGGGATGGTGCAGGGAGGATGTCATCGCCCATGCTTGGCCCTAGAGGGGCCGAGCTACCAGCGCGCGGACGGGAGGTGGAGGCAGCTTTAGGCAGTTCCTCCATCCTACCCGACCACCGTGCCATACTTGGCACGGCCTTCACACAATTCGATTCGGCTTTGCAAAAGGTTTTGAGGTAAGCGTATTTTAAATAGCTTTATTTATCTGTTATTATTATGGCTTGAATGATACATTAGGCATAGCCAGTAGCCCTCAAGGAGGATGTCAAAACATCGCCCAGAGACTTTAAATTCACATGCTTTAGGATCATGTACTAGAATTTATTCTTTAAAAGAGCAGTTACAGTAGCCCCCGAGCCTTAAGTTAGTTTACCAAAACTGGCTTGAGGGTTGATGCAATTTGATGTTTTCTTAATAATGAATGCAAATATGCAGTAGCCCCCGAGACTCTTGTTGGCTTGAAAGAGCCGACGAGAGGATCGATTCTATGTTTAGAGTCTTACCTGCTTGTGCGTTTGCACAGGCCTCAACTTCTTCCTCTGCCCCCAACTTAGCAGAGTTGGAGGAATTGAATCGCAAACTATTTATTTGACTGCCGAGCAGTTCTATTATTAATTTTAGTGCACTTTTGGATATTGACAGCGGCAGAGAAGGACTTAGCCATCCTAAGGTCCGAGCTAAAAGGCTCAAACAGAAGCCGAGCAGCAGAAGGTTGCGGTGCTGCAAAGCGCAAAAGAACTTGCCGAGGAACAGATGACTCGGCAAGCTGCTTAAGCTCGGATTGCTGAGGTTGAGGAGGATCTGAAGAGCGCATTCACTGAATGTGAAGCTTTGAAGGCCTTAAAGGAGAAGGACGCTGCAGAGCTCAAAAAGCTCATGGCGGATCGTCAAGAATCCGTCTCCCAAGCTAAGGCTGCGAAGGAGGAACTTCGGCAGGCTACCGATATAGCCGCCGATAAGCCATACTTACTACAGTGCATCTTCAGCTGTCAAGCATTCCTTGAGCTGACGCAAAACTGGCGTTTATCAGGTGCATTCTTGAATCTCCCACGGAGTGTGGAGGAGGCATGCCAATACTTCGATGGGCGTGAAGATGTAGCCGTCCAGAAGTCCTTCTGGATGCAATTCCAGGAGCCGACACGACCTAAACTCCTTGGTGACCAACTGAAGTAGTTGGCCGATCTACACTGAATAGCCAAGCCCGCCATGGAGGATCTGTGCATTGCTCTATGGCCAAGCGACCCCCTGCCGACCAGCTTCTTTGGATTGGTACATCGCCTCCAAGGGGCTGTAGCTCAAGTCGAGCTGTGGAAGCGGTAGGCATGCCTAGAAGGTGCTCGGGAAGCATTTGCGGCTGTCCAGACATGGTATCCGTAGCTTAATCTTGAGCCCACAGCGCTGTCCAGAGGGGAAGAATCGAGAGGCCATGAGTACTATGAGGGTGTTATGCCAGCTGCGCGGGTGTCCGAGAGGAAGTGCACGAAGGAGAGGATTCTAGAAAATCTCGACTGATCATGCTTGTATTCTTCCTCAGATATGCCAAGATGTATTTATGTAACAAAGACAAGTTTTTTTTTGAAATGGGAAGTGCCTTTCCTTCATCTGCTTTATGCTTATTTTGACTCACCGTGACTTTTTGAAGTTGTAGTTGTCCAGTCGTTGCCTTCTGCCCCTTAGTAGATGCTACTTAGGGTGTTTCCTCCCGATTTGCAACCCTTAGCCGACATCTTGGTGCCCGGAGGCGGTTGTATCGGCAAAATCAAGGCAATCAGACATTCAGGCTAAAATGTACACTTAGTCTTAGGAGCATTTGTTCCCCCGGTATATGTCGAATCCTCAGATTGTCCAAGGCCGAACCACCCACACTTTGGCTTGTTCAAAAAAAGACGAAGCCCTTCATTTTACACGGATAGCCACCATCGGCTATATATAGTTTAACACTGCCTACGGTTCGTCAACCAATTTACGCGTGTTGTGAGAGTTAGCTTTCGGCTTTCTCCATTTGAGGTACTTGACCGGTTAAACCAGAAGTAGCAATCGTAGTGGTGCTCCCTTTACCCCTTAGCTGAACAAAGCGGGAACGTAAGGGGTAAGCACATGAGCCGGGCAATCCAGCTATTGACCAAAGACACAACTCAAAATTGATGCATATATATGTGAAGTATCGAGGATGTGGGGCCGAGGACTTTCTAGAGTACCTCAGCATTTGAGTGAGTGCGGCTCGATTTACAGGCCCCCATCAAGGTTGTTGATGCATTAGAGGCATCTATTGTTTGTATCACGAGAGTTATGTTCAGATTTTGAATGAAAGGAGAAAGAGGATGCACCATGAGTGTATTCGTGACCCAACCAGTCGGGTTTTCTCTTTATTCATTAAAAGGATCAAACCTAACAATCCAAACTGTACATAACTTTAAAAGATACATAATTTAAGAGAAAAGATATCGGAGGAGGGTAATGCGCCGAGTTCCGATCGACTGGTTTGACATCCTTCACTGACCTGTTGGCGCGCATCCTCTGTGCTGTCGATCAGCTATTCCTCGTCTAGTCCGAGGAAGGTCATCTCCGCCTACAATGTAACCTTTTGGTGCTTGAAGGCACTCGAACGGCGATCGCTTTAAAGGGCGAAAATTAGCGGAGGTTTATTGAGATCAGCTTAAAGCTGTTAGCCAGCCCCCGGTCCAGCCGCCTATGCTTTAGGGCAGGACGCGGATTGATTGCCAGGGGTATTGACACATTGGTTTATCCGAACAGTGCTTCATTGTTTATGCTCCAACACCACCCATGGAATGTTCAAAGCGAAGTTGTGCACCGGAGGAACATAGACCTCGGTCAGGTAAGGTGGGGGGTGGAGTGCATGTCCCTATTTAGGGCCACCAACAGATTGCCCCGAGGAGAAGTTTATGCTTCTTGAATACTTTATGTGGCCCTGTCCGCTTGACGCAGCTCGAGTTCTTGAGGCTTCCACAGCGGCTTGTACCTCGGCAACGTAGGCTGCGGTCTGCTCCTCTATTTGAAGGGAGTGTTTCATATTCCCATTTACTGTGATGATGTCGTTCGGCCCTGGCATCTTAAGCTTTAAATAATCATAATGGGGGACCGCGTGAAATCGAGCAAAGGCAGTTCGCCTGAGGAGTGCATGATAACCACTTCGAAAGGGCACTATATCGAAGATTAACTCCTCACTGCGAAAGTTATCGGGTGTGCCGAAGACAACATCTAAGGTCATGCTTCCCGAGCATTGTGCCTCAATTCCCGGTATAATACCTTTAAAGGTAGTACTGCTGGGCTTGATTCTTGCCGGATCGATATGCATTTTCTCAATTGTATCTACGTAGATCAAGTTGAGGCTGCTACCACTGTCCATAAGGACTCGGGTCAGGCGGAAACCATCCACTATGGGATCGAGTACCAGCGCCGCTGTGCCTCCATGACGGTTGCTTGTCGAATGGTCTCTTCGGCCGAAGATGATTAGAATTTCCGACCATGGATTATAAGTCGGCGATGTTGGCTCTACGACGTATACCTCTCGAAGCGCCCATTTCCTCCCCTTCTTGGTGACGTGAGTAGCATATATCATGTTCATGTCCTTGACCTCGGGAGGGAATTGTTTCTGGCCCCATTATTCGGCCCGAGCTGGTTACCGTCCTCATTACGAGGTTGGCTCCCGCCATGATTCTCGGTTGCTATCTTGCCGGCTTGCTTGATCACCCAGCAATTCTGGTTAGAATGAGTAGCATCTGGGATGTCATGGATAGCACATGGCTTGTCCAGTATTTTGTCCAACGCTGACGGGCCATGCATCTCTGTTCCCTTGAAAGGGCTTCTACTTGTTGCCACTACGTTGGTTGCTGAATCCGGCATTAACTGTCCCACTGGTACAGCGAGCTGCTATACAAACGGTTTTTAACCCCTTTCCGCGACAGAGTTTTAAACCGTCGCCATGCCTGTGTGTGCGATAGGGGGGTCCTTCCCACACGACCCAGAAACCGTCGGGGATAGGTCCTCCAGTCGCACACGCTGGGCAAAATGAGCTCGTGTGCGATCGGGCGAGCCATCGCATACAATTATATAGGCCCAATCGTTTCCGTTCGTATGTACATCCCACACAGTGAATCCCAGACAAATGTTTCCGTTTGTATGTACATCCCACACAGTGAATCCCAGCCAAACGTTTCCGTTCGTATGCACATCCCACACAGTGAATCCCAGACAAACGTTTCCGTTCATATCTACATCACACACAGTTTTCTGTATAGCCTCGTCTGTGATAGGTGTAACGATCACACACGCTTTGCCTCTGTAAACCATTTGTGTTATTCAAGTATATCACACACGCTTTTGCTGCTAGAACCGTTTGTAAATTTCCATGACCCATTTAGCAGGTTTATTAGTTTACTATTAATAATTCCAGTATTAAGCAAAATCACATTTCATATCAAACAGATGTTTGCCAATTTCATATCAGGCACATAAATATATTATAACATCACAGTACGATAGGTACGTGAAAACAGCACAGTACAACATATAGCTAGTTCACCTTCATAAGCACAATATTAGAACAATATATTCATTTCCCTAATCGACTGATGCATGATCAGCCAAATTAGTCTTCTCCACCTCAGCTTTGAGTTCAGTAAGAACCTGTTTTGCACTGACCAACTGGGAAAGTGCCTCCTCCTTCGCAAACACCATCTTAGCAAAGTCTAATTTAAAATATATGAGCTCATTCTCCATCTTCCACTTTTTTCCAGTACCTTGAAATATTCTTCAGCGTTGACAACATTTTCTCTAAGCCTATCTCCATTCTCTTCCTCAAACATGCTCCAGAGCTTTGCTAGGCACATCTTCAAAGACAGTGGCCACTCTTGATCAACCCACTCCAGGTAAGAACACTTCCGTTCATCCTATAATATTTAAAACTAAATCAGTTACAATTGTAGGGAAAATGGGTTTCTAGCAACATAGAAAATCACCACATACATATTTTGAAAAACTGCAGAAACACGTTTATTATGACATATCTTCTCAAAAAGTTCAATGTGCAAATGAATTAATTTCTACTGAGACAACAACCAAATTCAGGAACATCACAAGCTATAATTAAGTTCTTAGTCAGGTACTATAATAACAGATTGACCATTTTATGAGGGAGCTAAATATAACTGCAACAGCACAGCGACAGTGTTTCAATGCCATCAAATTAATACTAACAGGTATGTACATGCACAAATTTAATAACATAGAACTAATACCAATAAAGGCCCTATACTGTGTAGGCCAAAACCGGTGTCAAATCAACTGTTGCTACATTTGGCACCGGTATCCTGCACTGCCGAGTCGTTGCCAGAAGAAAAATTCAAGGAACCGGAGCACCTAGTTGCTCCAATGCCCAGTTCCTTCCTGCCATAAAGTATTAGTATTTTATTGCTTGGCTGCTCGGATGTGTGGAGCAAAGTTGGGTGCACAAACTGCTGAAGCGGTGCCAAATAATTTTCTCAGGGCACCGCTGATGAGATGGCAACATTTTTAGATACTAGGTAGAAACTTTGACAGTGTCTTAGTCACATCCATATTAACATAGCACAGTGACAGTGTCTGAATCACATCTAACAAATGATTTGTAATAACAAAAGTGGGGCTAACCTTCTCTGCACATGCCAGAAAGTTCCTCCCACTGTCCACAGATGCAAAAGCAACTAACTTCATGCATGGAAATTGATGGTGACAACGAGCAGGCAGATCTTCAGCTACCCCACTCCATTCCTTTCAAGTGATGGTCCTAGGGAGCTACAAGAGGAACAAATGGCTCAAATCGGTCTCCGGTTTAAAATCCTTTATTACAAATCAGAACCCTAAGCCTAGGGGGGGTGAGAGAGAGGAGAGAGGCATACCCGGCTGGTGACATACTCGTCGGAGGAGGAGGAACCGCTGGAGAGGTCAAAGAAGACCATGGCGTCCGTGGCGGTCGGATGCGAGACGATGAGAGCAAGGAAAGCAAGTGAGGAAGCAACTATAGCTTGGGAAGGAAGGAAGGAGTAATCAGGGGAAATGTGGCTCGTGGTCGGGGAGAAAAGGGGGTGGGAAGGGGGGAAGAGTTAGATATTTTGGCGGTAGGCAAAAAAATTCGAAAGGTGGGGGAGGGGGGGGGGGGAACTTGGCGCGCAGTGTCATCAGACACCTTTCACTTTGAACAAATGTGTGCATCGCA
Source organism: Elymus sibiricus (assembly GCA_039707655.1). Taxonomy (NCBI): domain Eukaryota; kingdom Viridiplantae; phylum Streptophyta; class Magnoliopsida; order Poales; family Poaceae; genus Elymus; species Elymus sibiricus. The sequence continues at coordinate 312,665,335 of CM077674.1, forward strand.
AATGATTCTTCTGCTTTACGCGCATGCAATGAGTTTGAGCACTCAAATTTTGGTGGAAATTTCCCTGGGTACAGTGCTCATCCACGTCATTGCATATTTAACATCACTTGCTAATTTGGGGGGGGGGGGGGGTACACAAAAGAGCCTACAGCACACGGACCACACTTACTGAATCGAGCAATTTTAGTAATTAAATAGAGCCAGTTGACCTAAACATTGCTCTAACAAAAAACCAGTGTTATAAACAAAGGCTAAGTACGCATAATTTAAACAAAGCCGCCGATGAGCCGCCACCCTATGCCTCGCCGGTGTAAGATGAGATGTCGATGACTTGTCCTGGCGACATGCCGCCGCTGGTGGACTCCTCGTCCCCCAGGCTGAAGTCGACCATGTCGTCGTCCTCGTCCTCATCCTCGGTGCCGCCCTCAAGTTTGTAGTACTCATAGTAGTGGCGGCGCCAGAGCTCGCATTGGTACTCCACCGCCGATTCCTCGACGGACAGGTGGGTCTCTACCTCCTCCTTAGCCACGCGCAACTCCTCCTGCTGGCGCTCCTCCATCTCTGCCGCCTCCTGCATCTCCAGCTCCCGCTTGGCGATCTCATGATGAAGCAGGGGCTCCATGGCCTCCGCTGCCGCATCGTCGAAAAGCATCTCCGCCGCCTTTTCGGACGTGGGGTGCATGCTGGATTCCGAGGAGGCCTGGAATATCTTGGCGTGGGCATCCTCGACCTGGGTGTGGATGGCCTCGACCCGGGCCAGGGCGACCTCCGCGGCACGGACGGCTGCTCGAGTGCTCTCGGCGTTTGCAGCCGCCATCGTAGCAGCTGCAGCCACAGACGCCCTCTCGGCAGATGGGGCCGCGCTCTCGGCGGAGGAGGAGTCGCTCGGTGAGGACTCGGCGACCGTACGGGCCCTCACGAAGCGTCTCCATGGCGTCATTCTTTGCAAGAAGGGGATGGGAAATGGGTATCGGGGTCTTGAGGATTCGGGGGTGAACAGCGCTTGAGCAGACGAATCCGGCGAAGCTTATGGAGGAAGACATAAAAAGACCCGCGAATTTTCATCGCAAACAGTTCTTATAACCAAGTGTGTGCGATGTAGTCCATTTTTTAATTACCCGCGGCAGACTAATTTGGAGTACACTGGCAACGGATGGTGATGGAAATTGTTTGAATTTTTTGTACCATTAACATGCACTGATACAACTATCATGTTAAAATTTGGAATTTTTCAGGGTTCATCTGACCTTTTTAAGACATTAAGTGAGTTCCTAGCCATATAATGGCCGTAATTCAAATTTGAACTGCATGTACATGCAACGGCAAACCATCATGGGTTGGAAAATCATATTTGTGTCCTTGTGTGCGAGTTAATGCCCTGTGCAGTAAATTGGAAGGAATTTTCAAACATATTGGTGTCACGGCTTGCACACAAACAGTGAGAACCATGGCTTTTAAATTCCAAAAAAAATAAAAAATGATCAAAAATACATGAAACCTTGCTTGATGTCATGAAATGGTACCAAGATGCAGTGGTAAAAGAATTGGCCAATTTGACGAAAGTTTTGACACAGACCTCTCACAAATCGGAGCATCTCACGAGAAGACACGTGGTTCCAAGAGGGAACAATGCATATTTGATGACGAACTGGCGCTCGCTTCCTCGTATGACCCTGATTTTTTTTTCTACCATTAACATGCACTAATGCAACGATCATGTTAAAATTTTGAAATTTTCGATGTTGATTTGACCTTTTTAAGACATTAAGTGAGTTTCTAGCCATATAATGGCCGTAATTCAAATCTGTACTGCATGTACATGCAACGGCAAACCATCATGTGTTGGAAAATCACATCTGTTTCCTTGTGTGCGAGTTAATGCCCTGTGTAGTAAATTGGAAGGAATTTTCAAATATATTGGTGTTGCGGCTTGGACACAAACAGTGAGAACCATGGTTTTTAAATTCCAAAAAATTCAAAAATGATCAAAAATACATGAAACCTTGCTTGATGTCATGAAATGGTACCGAGATGCAGTGGTAAAAGAATTGGCCAATTTGATGAAAGTTTTGACACAGACCTCTCACAAATCGGAGCATCTCATGAGAAGACACGTGGTTCCAAGAGGGAACAATGGATGTTTGATGACGAACCGGCACTCGCTTCCTCGTATGACCCTAATTTTTTTTCTACCTTCCTCGTATGACCCTAATTTTTTTTTCTACCATTAACATGCACTAATGCAATGGTCATGTTAAATTTTTGAAATTTTCGGTGTTGATTTGACCTTTTTAAGACATTAAGTGAGTTTCTAGCCATATAATGGCCGTAATTCAAATTTAAACTGCATGTACATGCAACGACAAACCATCATGTGTTGGAAAATCATATTTGTGTCCTTGTGTGCGAGTTAATGCCCTGTGAAGTAAATTGGAAGGAATTTTCAAACATATTGGTGTCACGGCTTGGACACAAACAGTGAGAACCATGGCTTTTAAATTCCAAAAAATTCAAAAATACATGAAACCTTGCTTGATGTCATGAAATGGTACCGAGATGCGGTGGTAAAAGAATTGGCCAATTTGACAAAAGTTTTGACATGGACCTCTCACAAATTGGAACATCTCATGAGAAGACACGTGGTTCCGAGAGGGAACAATGCATGTTTGATGACGAACCGGCGCTCGCTTCCTCGTATGACCCTGAATTTTTTTCTACCGTTAACATGCACTAATGCAACGGTCATGTTAAATTTTTGAATTTTTCGGTTTTGATTTGACCTTTTTAAGACATTAAGTGAGTTTCTAGCCATATAATGGTCGTAATTCAAATTTGAACTGCATGTACAAGCAACGGCAAACCATCATGTGTTGGAAAATCATATTTGTGTCCTTGTGTGCGAGTTAATGCCCTGTGCAGTAAATTGGAAGGAATTTTCAAACATATTGGTGTCAAGGCTTGGACACAAACAATGAGAACCATGGCTTTTAAATTCCAAAAAATTCAAAAATGATCAGAAATACATGAAACCTTGCTTGATGTCATGAAATGGCACCAAGATGCTGTTGTAAAAGAATTGGCCACTTTGATGAAAGGTTTGGCACACACCTCTCACAAATCGGAGCATCTCACGAGAAGACTCGTGGTTCCGAGAGGGAAGAATGTGCATGTTTGATGATGAACCGACAGTGGCTTCCTCTTATGGCTTGGCATTTTTTTTCTACCGTTAACATCCACAAATACAACTTTCATGTTAAAATTTGGAAATTATCAGGGGTTATTTGACATTTTTAAGACATTAAGTGAGTTTCTACCCTTTAATGGCCGTAATTCAAATTTGAACTACATGTACATGCAACAGAATATCATCATGGGTTGGAAAAATCATTTTTGTAATACATTTTCCAACAATATCATGGTAACACGAAATAAGCATTCATGCAAAACATTTGGAAAGAATATGTAAATATCTGGCAAGACAACTGGGCCCCCCATGATTGGCACTCTGTTTCGCGCCGCGAGGTTTGGAAGGTGAGTGGCGCGGGTTATTAATCAGATGTTGTTCAGTCTTGGGAACCGCCAGGAATTTATTTCACACACAGATTTTGATGCGGGAATCGTGTGTAATTCAAGCTATAGTACTCGTAAATTCCGGCCACCGGCGCTTCTACTGCTCCCGTTGATCTAGATTCCGGACGCCAATAAATACTACCCCGCCCACGTCGTCCCGCCTGCATTCTCATCTACATTCTCTCCTCGCTCGCCCCCTCTCTCTCACAAAACTCTGCCATGGCGCCAACGATCTGCCCACCCGTCAAGGAGGAGGCACCGCCCCGCGAGGACATCCAGGCACAGAGCAGTGACGAGGAGGACCCCTACGCGCCACCAGACGAGGTTGCGCCGGAACCCCCAACTTTGGAGTGGTTTTGAGGCCAGTACAATCTTTGTCTGTGGAAAGCGCTGCTGCCGGCTAAGAAAGCCAGGCAAGTGGCGTTCAAGAAGGACTTGGCGGAGGAGCTTGCCAGGGACCAGGCGGCCTGTGAAGCCCGTGAGGTTGCCTGGGAAAAGGAGAAGCTAGAACTTTGGCGACGGGCGCGTCGACGTGCGGACGAGGTGTACGAAGATGGCCGGTACTTCACCAGGAAGACCAAAGGCGCTAGGTGCCTCATCGCTGCGTGGAGGTGGGCAGATAAGCTCCAGCGTGCTACCGACGAGGATCTTCGGTGGGCGCCCAACAAAATGGCAAGATCGTTCGCGCGCGTCTGCCAGCAAGAGGCAGATCGACACGTCAAGCGCCGCGAGGCGGAGAAAGCGGAGAACTCCCTCCGCGCCGGGAAGCCGTCGCGCACCAGGGAGCTGCTAGCGAGGGGCTGCCAGAATACCAGCTGCATAAGGAGCGATTATTAGTTTTAGTATTGTTCATTTTCAATTTTATGCATTGTACTTAGTAGTTAAGTATGGGATCCCAGTTAAGTATCATCACATATTGTTCGTTTTCGTACTAATTACTATCTAGATGTTTACCATCCAGATGTACAACATGGAAAACATACACATTGAAACAGAACAATATATTAGAACGGAAAACAGAGTACACACATTGAAGCAGAGCAATAAACAGAGCAATATTATGATTGTTGGGAATACATAGCGATCAACGTCGAAACGAGTCAACAAAATAAAACGCGTCCATGACCACCACCCCTGCCTACGGTAGCTCTTGCCTCCGCCTGAACTTGTGCAGGCGTTCGTCCAAGTGGTTGACACGCTCGTGGTACATCTGGAGCGCGATCTTGACCTCCAAGTTAGCTATTTCGTCGGAGATCACCAGCTCGAGGATGCGACGGCCATGTTCCTCTACTGCGCCTATGTGGACTCCTGGGCCAAGGAGGCGCTTGAGCCTAGCGACCAGCGCGTTGGCATCGAGAGGGCCACGGACAAGGTGAATGGCGCGACCCATGCGAACGGCGCGGCCGGCGTCCGGTGCAAGCAAGGCGCGGCCGGCCTCTGGTGCTAGTACAGCGCAGACGGCCTCTGCCCACTCCTGGCGAGGAATGGGGCTACTGATGGGCCGTGTAGCCAGCTGCAATGCCCTGTCGACAGTAGGCAAGCGCCGATGGAATCGCTCTTGCTGTGCGGGGCGCCGCGCCTCTCGCTCTGAAGCGGTCCATCGGTCTCGCTGTGCGGCGAGCCGCAGCCTATCGGCGTGGACGCGCCTGTCTTGTGCTGCGGGGCACCACCGATCATGTTGTGCGTCAAGCTGCAGCCTCTCGATGCTGCGTTGCCTTTCTTGATTCATGGCGCTGAAGCGCCGTCCGCCAAGGGTCTGCTCAACCCTGGCGATGACGCGCAGCACGGCGTCATCCATCGCGTTGCCGGGGACGCCCTTGGCCTCGACGGGCCGTGGCACCTGCTCGTTTACCTCGTTGAGGAGGTTGATGGCAGAGGCGGCACTTCGGTGGGTTGGCATGCTTGCAAAAGGTAGCTAGAGGGGCCATAGGTTGTGCTTGTGCCTCGGTGTGTCGCGCGCCACCTAGGCTTATGCGCAATCGCTGGATGGCGGCGGGAAACCGATGGGGAAATGGCGGGAAATGGTGGCGTGTTCATAAAACACCATCAATTAATGGAAACTTAGCATAGAAGGAAGCGCGAGCTAGCACGACGCGCGCGCGCACATTGCTTACCCATGGGTGTGATCCATATATCTCGTGTGCCCTACAGAGCACACTATTCACACAAAATAATATTGTTCTGTACACAGAGAGCGTAGATGTTATGCAGACTGAGCAAATCACATAACACACGGATAAAACTACGGAACCCATCGGTGATGATTTCATCAATCGCTGACAATTGTTTACCAGCAAGCGTTTGCCCACAACGCACATGAGTTATTAGCAGGAATCATCTGTGTTGTTATCGGTCTTCCCACACATTTCGGATTACTGACCTGTTTGCCGCGTATCACACACATCTTGTTAAGTTGAACCATTTCTGTTGTGTTGGCTATTCGCAAACAGTTCATCCGAGTGAACCGCATGTCGTATATCGCACACACCTTGATCTGCCTGAACGTTTCTGTTGTGTTGGGTAATCACAAACAGTTCATCCGAGTGAACTATATGCCATGTATCGCACACACCACGAACTGGCTGACCGTGTTTGTTGTTCTGGCTTATCGCAAACAGTTCGTATGGATCAACTGTATGCCACGTATCGCACACGCGTCTCTAATCTGAATCATTTTTTATGTCTCCACCATCGCAAACAGTTCGTCTTATTGGCGACGGTATTTTTAAGACACCGTTTGCGATTCATGCATCGCACACAGTTTGGTCCCGGGGTCTCTGATTCATGTGTCGCGTTAGCGGTCGCCTACAGTAGTGTCCCCTCCTCGGCATCACTGTTGTTCCTTCTATTGCGGTTCTTACTATTTCCATCGCGCACCTCGGAGGTGCCTGGGTCGCCATTGTGGTTGCTTCTACGAGCCAGCCAGCTGTCCTCACCTACGCAAAATCGAGTCATTAAGTGTGTGAGGGCGGTCATCCACTACAAGAAATATGCTATCTTGTGACCCTCCATATTGGTCACTGAATGGTCGTTGTTTTTCATTTATGACCTTCTTGTGACAAAAAAATAGTTGGTCAAAAGCTGAGCGTCGTAAATGAAACTTAACGACCTTTATTGTGAATGGTCGTAGACGGTTACGACCAAAATAAAAGGTCGTAGACTCTACGACCAATTATTTTGGTCACTAGCAACCTTCCCACACCACGTCAGATCCGACGTGGCAAGCTGACGTGGCAAAATTATGACCAAATGAATTGGTCGTAGGTTAGAATCAGCCCGGTCCAGTTCATCTGTCTATATGGGCTGAGCCCAATAATTCAGCCCATTAAATATATTATTTTCCTGTTAATTTTGGTTAGCTACATGGGCCTGGCCCAAGAATTCGGCCTTTTATTTTCTAGGGCGTGGCCCTTTTGCCACTACAGGAATCAGAGAATTTGCCATCAGTCCACTCTTTGCCGTCTGCTAGCGGACTGCACAGATGGTCTTTACCGTCTGCTTCCATAAAGCAGACGACAAAGAAAGGCCTCATGGCAAAGATGGTTTTTGCCGTCAGTCCATTCTTTGCCGTCAGCTAGCGGACGGAAAGAGCCTAAAAAGCGGACGGCAAAGGCAGGCGGACGGCAACTAGCAAAATCGCAGACGGCAAAGAGCCCATCTGGACCCCACTGGAGCGCGGCGCTGGTTAGGTCAAACGGACGGCCTAGATACCGTCCGCTAGTGGACGGCAAAGAGCAGCAGACGGCAAAGATCATCAAAAAGAAGACGGCAAAGAAAAATTTCACTAACATTTGTAACGGCCGCCGCGCGCGCCCCTCTCTCTCTCTCTCGCCGCGACCCTCTCTCTCTCTCGCCACGCCCCTCCACTCCCCTCTCTCTATCTCTCTCTCTCTCTCACCGCCGCGCCCGTCGCCGCCGACGACCCACCGCCCCGCCGCGCCCGTCGCCGCCGCCGACCCACCGCCCCACCGCGCCCGTCGCCGCCGACGCCCCGCCGCCCCACCACGCCCTGGTGCAGATCCACTGCCCTGCCGCCCCACCGTCCGTGGCCACCACCCTGCCGCCCCGCCGCTCCACTCTGCCACCGCCGCCCCGCCGGCACACCGTCCGCGGCTCCGCCGCCCCCGACGCCACTCACCCTCGACGCCCCCCTCCGATGAGTCCTCCCCTTATTCTCTGTTTTTTTTTCTTTTTTTTTCATTTAATTGCTATTGTTAGTGCTAAATTACTCATATTTAGTTAGGTTAGTGCTAGGTTAGGTTAGAAAAGAACTAGGAGAAGAAGATTTTAGGTTAGTCATATTTTAGGTTAGTCAAAATTAGAAGAAGAAGAAGAAGAAGATGAAAAAAAAAGAAGAAAAGAAGAATAAGTAGAAGAAGAGGAAAAAGGAAAAGAAGAAGAAGAAGAAGAAGAAGAAGAAGAAGAAGAAGAGGAGGAGGAGAAGAAAAGGAGGAGAAGAAAAGAAGAAGAAGAAGAAGAAGAAGAAGAAGAAGAAGAAGAAGAAGAAGAAGAAGAAGAAGAAGAAGAAGAAGAAAAAGAGGAGAAGAGGAGAAGAAGAAGAGGAGAAGAAGAGGAAAAAGGAAAAGAAGGAAGAAGAAGAAGAAGAGGAGGCGAAGAAAAGAAGAAGAAGAAGAAGAAGAAGAAGAAGAAGAAGAAGAAGAAGAAGAAGAAGAAGAGGAGAAGAAGAAGAGGAGAAGAAGAGGAAAAACAGGAGAAGAGGAGAAGAAGAAGAAGAAAAAGAGGAAAAACAGGAGAAGAGGAGAAGAAGAAGAAGAAAAAGAGGAGAAGAAGAAGAGGAGAAGAAAAGAAGAAGAAGAAGAAGAAGAAGAAGAAAAGGAAGAAGAAGAAGAAATAGATATGTTTTATATAGAGAGATTTTTTTATCGGGATTGAATATTCGTGTTGATCGGGTGGATTTAAATGTGCAGTTGTTTTGTCACTGCAAGGGTCTAGTGTTCGACGACCTCCCCGTGCGTTCGACAAGCTCCCGTGCGTTCGTGGGTGAGCACAAATGACATCTCCTCCTCCCCCCTTCATTTGCTCTGTTTCGGTCTTCGTGCCGATGATACTTGCTAGCTATAGGTAGATTCAATCATTAGTATGCGTGACCAGTATGCGTCTCCCATTTGAAAGGGTTACAGTTATAAATATACATGCATTTGCATATTTATAACTGTGATTCTTTCGAATTGTCCAACGTTATCCATGGACAGCCCGAGTATGTGTAGATTGGGTTCGTTTTCCCATGCTCTGCTCCGGATCTGATGCAGAATTTCGTTAGTGCCTCTCTGTTGTTCTCCGGGTACACATCCTCTCTGTTTATTGCCGAGACGTGTATCAGGAGAACAGCGGGGAGGTGCTGCCAAAATTTTGCGTCAGATCTGGAGCAGAGCATGGGAAAACAAACCCAATCTACACATACTCGGGTGGGATTAGGACCTATCTTTACCTATTAGCGTGTAGGTTGCATGGACGTAATAAAATTGACAAACTTGATTAACTGATGAATATATATGCTGAATTATATATATATATTTCTTGTGTGTTTAGTAGGTAGGCAAGATGAGTGATCGTGCGTGGATGTACACCGGTCACACTAGTCAGAAAGACACGACCAATGAATGGTTAACAAAAACCAAGGGGTTTGTGAAAGCCGCATTTGCAAATGGCCAGAGAAAAACCTGGTGCCCCTGTGTTAGGTGCGACAACTTTTCACAGAGGACAGAGGGTGAAATGGGTAAACACCTGCAGAAGTGGGGTTTTACGCCTGATTATACGGTGTGGACATTTCATGGTGAGTCTGCCCAACGTAACAGAGCTGAGGTGGTTCGTCGTCGCACCGACGAGCATGGTACCGGGATCGAAGACATGGTGCAAGACTTTGATGATGCTCGGGATTCGGACGATGAGATGGAGGAATCTGCAAAGGCCTTCAATGAAATGTTGGAGTCTTCAAAACGTCCTCTCCACGAGCACACTGAGCTTTGTCAGCTGGATGCCATCGCACAAGTAATGGCTCTGAAGGCTCAATTCAACTTGGGCAGAGAATGCTACGACACGATGATGACATTATTTGGACGCTTTCTACCCAAAGGCCATGTAATGCCTGCAAACCTGTACCAGTCGGACAAAATCCTCCGTGTACTTAAGATGCCCTATGAGAAGATAGATGCCTGTGAGAAAGGATGTGCCTTATTTAGGATTAAGTATGCAGGCTTGAACTATTGTCCCATTTGCAAGTCTTCCAGGTATGTTGTGGTAGACAACGGTATGGGTGAGAAGAGGCAGACCAAAATACCCGTTAATGTTCTTCGGTATCTGCCAATCGTACCAAGACTTCAACGTCTTTTCATGGTCGAAGAGATGGCCAGATAGATGACATGGCACAAATTGGGCAAAAGAACCCAACTAGATGCAGATGGGAATCAGATGTTGGTACACACATCGGATGCTTTTGCGTGGAAGCACTTCGATGCATTACATAAGGATAAAGCGGCAGATCCAAGGCATCCTTGAGTCTGCATCGGCACGGATGGGTTCAATCCGTTTGGCATGATGGCAACCCAATACAGTTGTTGGCCTGTATTTGTCATTCCACTCAATCTCCCCCCCGGACAGATTATGCAAAGAAAGAACATTTTCCTGACGTTGATAATTCCTGGGCCCAACTATCTAGGGAAGAATATGAATGTGTACATGCAGCCGCTTAAGGATGAATTGCAAGAAGCTTGGGATAATGGGTTCAAGACATACGACGTCGCTAGAAAACAAAAATTCACAATGCATGTCTGGTACATGTACTCGATGCATGACTTGCCGGCGTATGCGCTATTCGTTGGCTGGTGTGTGCATGGAAGGTTCCCGTGCCCCACATGCAAGGCAGCTCTTCAGTTTCGTTGGCTGGAGGCGGGTCGCAAGTATTCTTGCTTCGACTTGCATAGACCGTTCCTGGATCCTCGCCATAAGTTCAGAAAAGACAAGAAGAACTTCATCAAAGGTAGAGTTGTCAAAAACTCTGCACCACCTGCGTTGACAGGCCAACAGAACCTGGATCAGTTAAATGCTCTCGAGCTTGATCCAGAGCGTCCAGGGTATTTCAAGGGGTATAATTCGGAACACGCCTGGACTCACAAGACATGCTTGTGGGATCTGCCTTACTTCAAAGACCTCCTTCTTCCACACAACATCGACGTGATGCACACTGAAAAGAATATCGGCGAGGCCCTTTTTGGTACATTGTTCGACATAGAGGGGAAGTTAAAGGATAATCCTAAGGCTAGAGTCGATCAGCAGAATCTATGTGATAGACCGTTACAAAACATGCGACAACCGAAAGGAAAGAAGAACTAGTCGAAGCCAAAGGCCTGGTTCAATCTTGGAAGGGGAGCTATGAGGGAAATTATCTTGTGGGTGAAAATGCAGTTGATGTCCCCCGATGGGTATGCAGCGAATCTAAAGAGGGGAGCGAGTCTTGAAAAATTGAAAATATTTGGTCTCAAGAGTCATGATTGGCACATATGGCTTGAGCGGGTAATGCCGGTGATGTTGCGTGGCTTTATCCCTGAGGATGAATGGCTAGTACTGGCAGAGCTAAGCTATTTCTTCCGTGTTCTTTGTGCGAAAGAACTATCGCCTGGCGTGCTAGATGACATGGAAAAGTTGGCGCCGGAGTTGCTCTGCAAGTTAGAGAAGATCTTTCCACCGGGCTTTTTTAATCCAATGCAGCATTTGATTTTACATCTCCCGACCGAGGCAAGATTGGGGGGGGGCCCGTGCAAAATCGTTGGTGCTATGCAACTGAGAAGATGTAGAAGACGCTTCGAGCAAAATGTAAAAATAAACGTAGAATTGAAGCATCGATGGCCGAGGCATTCATTACTTAGGAGGCGGCAAACTTCGTGACAACACACTACGAAGCCAAAAATTGTCATTTGCATAATCCGATGCCTCGGTATAATGCTGGCGACCCTTAAAAAGGTGGATCCAACCTCAGCCTATTCAAAGGGAAGCTCGCACCAGCCGGTGCTTCGAAACCAATACCGTTGGATGTCGAAGAACGGCAGACCATTTCGTTGTATATCTTCAACAACCCAACAGAAGTGCGGTCGTACATCAAGTAAGTTCTCGGTACATTGTTTCGCAACTTCTAATTCCTTTGAACTACTCTTATTCCCAGATATTTGATACAGTCGATACGTCGCCAAATTCTCGGATGGACCGGCGTCCACAACAATGCCAAGGATCGGCATGCCCAAATGGTTGGTGTGCCACACCATCAAGGCAGCGCCAACTTATTTCAGTACGGGCGGAACTGGGTATGTGGTTTGCTTCATGATTCATGCAATTCATTCTTCATGCTAGCTTGAGCCCTTTACTAATACTTTGTTACTATCTTTTAGGCGCAACACAATAAGATGGAGGTGCCAGAGGTGTACGACCTCTATGCCATGGCCCATACTGCCTCGTACAAGAAGGCCAAGGCATTCTCTGAGTCTGACCTCGATCATCCAGAAAAGTTCACCAACATCTCCTCCCACCACAAGCTCGTGATGTACAACAAGGAGGCGAAGGCGAGGAAAGGGGAGGACTATAACCCGAGCCAGAATCCTATTGATCCAGAGCTGGTGATGATAGCTGGTCGCGGGAGGCCCCATGGCTCGATAGCCATTGGAGATGGACTGATACGTTGTCCTCTCACTCTCCCGTAGATCAAGGCGCGCCAAACGAGCTCCTCTCCTGAGATAAGGACTCGTCCACGGCCAGTCAATCTTGCCATCGAGGTTAGTTATACGGACTCAGATATCTTTCCTCCATTAGATTGTGTGTGCGGCCATCGATGATTACAATGCTAACGAGGAGTAGTGTTGCAGGCTGCTCTTCAGAAAGAGAGAGCGACAACCCAGGCGCTTCTGGAGGAGAGGGACCGGGTGGCGGTGGAGAAGGAACTACTTTTGGAGGAGAAGACGGCTAGGTTGTTGGAGGAGGAGAGGGCACGGAATGAGGCGGCTCACCGGGCCATGTACGAGCTCCTCGTGGTAAGTTTCTTCTGCATATTAGCCAAATCATGCACGTAATGTTCATTTCATTACTAACTAATATGACTAACTCGTCAAAACCAAATGTGCAGTCTTTGTGCGAGAAGACCGGTCAGACCCTTCCGCCGATGCCAGTCATTACTCCGGTGGGAATGGTGAGATTCATTTGAATGGTCATTAGTTACTAGTCTTAACATTTGAGTGTCATCATGCTAACGAGACATTGCAAATGATCTTTGGTGCAGCATAACTCCCGAGCCGCATCGCACAACCCTTCTAAAGGTCAACCTTCTCCAGGTGAAACCGGCCCGAGAAACCCCGGTGCTAGACCTCCGTGATGACGACGACGGTAAGTTTTCTCTAGTGTTTTGCTTAACAAATGCATACTTAGCTTCGTATATGCTAGTTAGCCCTAATATGCCACATACTTAGCTTATTTTCCCCAAAAAGACATACTTAGCTAGTTATCCTCCAAAATGACATAATTAGCTTATTTAGTTCATTTATGACATAATTAGCTTAGTTAGGTCAAAAATGGCATAATAACCTTGGTTAGCACATAAATGTCATATACTTAGCTTATTTTCCTCCAAAATGACATAATAAGCTAAGTTAGCTCAATAATGACCTATACTTACCTAAGTTAGCTCAATAATGACCTATACTTAGCTTCGTTTCCTCCAAAATGACATAATAAGCTTAGTTAGCTCAAAAATGGCATAATTACCTAGGTTAGCTCAGTAATGACCTATACTTACCTTATTTTCCTCCAAAATGACATAATAAGCTTAGTTAGCTCCAAAATGACATAATTACCTAAGTTAGCTCAATAATGACCTATACTTAACTTCTTTTCCTCCAAAATGACATAATAAGCTTAGTTAGCTCAAAAATGGCATAATTATCTAAGTTAGCTCAATAATGACCTATACTTACCTTATTTTCCTCCAAAATGACATATTAAGCTTAGTTAGCTCCAAAATGGCATAATTACCTATGTTAGCTCAATAATGACCTATACTTACCTTCTTTTCCTCCAAAATGTCATAATAAGCTTAGTTAGCTCAAAAATGGCATAATTACCTAAGTTAGCACAAAAATGACATATACTTACCTTATTTTCCGCCAAATTGATATAATAAGCTTAGTTAGCTCAAAAATGGCATAATTACCTAAGTTAGCTCAATAATGACCTATACTTACCTTATTTTCCTCCAAAATGACATAATATGCTTAGTTAGCTCTAAAATGGCATAATTACCTAAGTTAGCTCTAAAATGACCCAAATAAGGAATAAGAAGAAGAAAAACAAGGAAGAGGAGAAAAAGAAAGAATAGAAGAAGAAAGAGAAGAAAAAGAAAGAATTAAAGAAGAAGAATGAGAAGGAAAAGGATAAAAAGATAGAAGAGAGAAGAAGAAGAAAATATATTCTTATTCTTCCTTTTTCTCTTCTTTCTTTTTCTCCATCTTCTACTCCTTCTTATTATTTTTATTCTTATTCTTCTTCTTCTTCTTTCTTTCTTCTTATTATTTTTCTTCTCTTTCTTCTTCTTCTTCTTCTTCTTCTTATTCTTCTAGTCTTCTTCTTCTTCTTCTTCTTCTTCTTCTTCTAACTTTCTTATTCCCATTTTGCAGATTTGATTCACTTCTTGGAAGCTGGCATTGATGGACTGCTAGTGTTTAGTTTTTGTTTTGATTTGTATTGATGAACAATGTGAAACTATGTATGTATATATGGATGAACAGTGTGAAACTATGTATGTATTGGTTCTTTTAATAGCCTATGTGTTCTCTTGTTCAATATTTCACGATGATGTTGGATAGTACATACTATTTGTTGGAATACATGGCCTATGCTTCAGCTTGAAACTATATATATCATATATGTGTTGTGAAAATGCAGGGAAATAACAGAAAACAGATAAAAAAGTGGTAATACAGGCACTTTGCCGTCTGCCAGCGGACGGCAAATCCCTTTGCCGTCGGTAGGCTGACGGCAAAGGTGCCACGTGGCAGCAACCTATGCAACCTGGGAGCAACATGCCTGACCCATTTGGTCATTCTGCCGTCAGCTGGCAGACGGCAAAGACGGCAGACGGCAAAAACCACACTGGCAGACGGCAAAGACAAAGCAGGACTGACGTGCAGCCACAGGCCTACTGACATCACTCGGCAGACGGCAAAGGCAAGTGTTTGTTTGCCGTCCGCAGGCAGACGGCAAAGTCTGCTGTTAGCCACCTGACGGGGCTAACAGCTACACTTTGCCGTCCAGGACCTTTGCCGTCAGCTGTGCCAGGAAGGCGGACGGTAAAAGTCTTTGCCGTCCGTGGCGCTTCTGCAGACGGCAAAGACGCTGATTACCGTGACTTTCATTGTTGAAAGTTGTGCCGTCAGCCAGCAGACGGCAAAGATGTTTGCCATTCGTGGTCTGGTGCTTTGCCGTCTGCTATGGTAGATGGCAAAGGATTCGGGGGTGAACAACGCTTGAGCAGACGAATCCAGCGAAGCTTATGGAGGAAGACATAAAAAGACCCGCGAATTTTCATCGCAAATGGTTCTTATAACCAACTGTGTGCGATGTAGTCCATTTTTTAATTACCTGCGGCAGACTAATTTGGAGTACACTAGCAACGGATGGTGATGGAATTTTTTTGAATAATTTTGTACCGTTAACATGCACTGATACAACTATCATGTGAAAATTTGGAATTTTTCAGGGTTCATCTGACCTTTTTAAGACATTAACTGAGTTCCTAGCCATGTAATGGCCGTAATTCAAATTTGAACTGCATGTACATGCAACGGCAAACCATCGTGGGTTGGAAAATCATATTTGTGTCCTTGTGTGCGAGTTAATGCCCTGTGCAGTAAATTGGAAGGAATTTTCAAACATATTGGTGTCACGGCTTGCACACAAACAGTGAGATCCATGACTTTTAAATTCCAAAAAAAATAAAAAATGATCAAAAATACATGTAACCTTGCTTGATGTCATGAAATGGTACCAAGATGCAGTGGTAAAAGAATTGGCCAATTTGACGAAAGTTTTGACACAAACCTCTCACAAATCGGAGCATCTCACGAGAAGAAGCGTGGTTCCGAGAGGGAACAATGCATGTTTGATGACGAACTGGCGCTCGCTTCCTCGTATGACCCTGATTTTTTTTTCTACCATTAACATGCACTAATGCAACGGTCATGTTAAATTTTTGAAATTTTCGATGTTGCCAGCGGACGGCAAATCCCTTTGCCGTCGGTAGGCTGACGGCAAAGGTGCCACGTGGCAGCAACCTGTGCAACCTGGGAGCACCATGCCTGACCCATTTGGTCATTCTGCCGTCAGCTGGCAGACGGCAGACGGCAAAGACCACACTGGCAGACGGCAAAGACAAAGCAGGACTGACGTGCAGCCACAGGCCTGCTAACATCACTCGGCAGACGGCAAGGCAAGTGTTTGTTTGCCGTCCACAGGCAGACGGCAAAGTCTGCCGTTAGCCACCTGACGGGGCTAACAGCTACACTTTGCCGTCCAGGACCTTTGCCGTCAGCTGTGCCAGGAAGGCGGATGGTAAAAGTCTTTGCCGTCCGTGGCGCTTCTGCAGACGGCAAAGACGCTGATTACCGTGACTTTCAGTGCTGAAAGTTGTGCCGTCAGCCAGCAGACGGCAAAGATATTTGTCGTTCGTGGTCTGGTGCTTTGCCGTCTGCTAAGGATTCGGGGGTGAATAGCGCTTGAGCAGACGAATCCGGCAAAGCTTATGGAGGAAGACATAAAAAGACCCGCGAATTTTCATCGCAAACGGTTCTTATAACCAACTGTGTGCGATGTAGTCCATTTTTTAATTACCTGTGGCAGACTAATTTGGAGTACAGTGGCAATGGATGGTGATGGAAATTGTTCGAATAATTTTTAACCGTTAACATGCACTGATACAACTATCATGTTAAAATTTGGATTTTTTCAGGGTTCATCTGACCTTTTTAAGACATTAAGTGAGTTCCTAGCCATATAATGGCCGTAATTCAAATTTGAACTGCATGTACATGCAACGGCAAACCATCATGGGTTGGAAAATCATATTTGTGTCCTTGTGTGCGAGTTAATGCCCTGTGCAGTAAATTGGAAGGAATTTTCAAACATATTGGTGTCACGGCTTGCACACAAACAGTGAGAACCATGGCTTTTAAATTCCAAAAAAAATAAAAAATGATCAAAAATACATGAAACCTTGCTTGATGTCATGAAATGGTACCAAGATGCAGTGGTAAAAGAATTGGCCAATTTGACGAAAGTTTTGACACAGACCTCTCACAAATCGGAGCATCTCACGAGAAGACACGTGGTTCCAAGAGGGAACAATGCATATTTGATGACGAACTGGCGCTCGCTTCCTCGTATGACCCTGATTTTTTTTCTACCATTAACATGCACTAATGCAACGATCATGTTAAAATTTTGAAATTTTCGATGTTGATTTGACCTTTTTAAGACATTAAGTGAGTTTCTATCCATATAATGGCCGTAATTCAAATTTGAACTGCATGTACATGCAACGGCAAACCATCATGTGTTGGACAATCATATATGTGTCCTTGTGTGTGAGTTAATGCCCTGTGTAGTAAATTGGAAGTAATTTTCAAACATATTGGTGTCACGGCTTGGACACAAACAGTGAGAACCATGGCTTTTAAATTCCAAAAAATTCAAAAATGATCAAAAATACATGAAACCTTGCTTGATGTCATGAAATGGTACCGAGATGCAGTGGTAAAAGAATTGGCCAATTTGATGAAAGTTTTGACATAGACCTCTCACAAATCAGAGCATCTCACGAGAAGACACGTGGTTCCAAGAGGGAACAATGCATGTTTGATGACGAACCGGCACTCGCTTCCTCGTATGACCCTAAATTTTTTTTCTACCTTCCTCGTATGACCCTAATTTTTTTTTCTACCATTAACATGCAGTAATGCAATGGTCATGTTAAATTTTTGAATTTTTCGGTGTTGATTTGACCTTTTTAAGACATTAAGTGAGTTTCTAGCCATATAATGGCCATAATTCAAATTTGAACTGCATGTACATGCAACGGCAAACCATCATGTGTTGGAAAATCATATTTGTGTCCTTGTGAGCAAGTTAATACCCTGTGCAGTAAATTGGAAGGAATTTTCAAACATATTGTTGTCGCGGCTTGGACACAAACAGTGAGAACCATGGCTTTTAAATTCCAAAAAATTCAAAAATACATGAAACCTTGCTTGATGTCATGAAATGGTACCGAGATGCAGTGGTAAAAGAATTGGCCAATTTGACAAAAGTTTTGACATGGACCTCTCACTAATCGGAGCATCTCATGAGAAGACACGTGGTTACGAGAGGGAACAATGCATGTTTGATGACGAACCGGCGCTCGCTTCCTCGTATGACCCTGAATTTTTGAATTTTTCGGTGTTGATTTGACCTTTTTAAGACATTAAGTGAGTTTCTAGCCATATAATGGTCGTAATTCAAATTTGAACTACATGTACAAGCAACGGCAAACCATCATGTGTTGGAAAATCATATTTGTGTCCTTGTGAGCAAGTTAATACCCTGTGCAGTAAATTGGAAGGAATTTTCAAACATATTGGTGTCAAGGCTTGGACACAAACAGTGAGAACCATGGCTTTTAAATTCCAAAAAATTCAAAAATGATCAGAAATACATGAAACCTTGCTTGATGTCATGAAATGGCACCAAGATGCTATTGTAAAAAAATTGGCCACTTTGACGAAAGTTTTGGCACACACCTCTCACAAATCGGAACATCTCACGAGAAGACTCGTGGTTCCGAGAGGGAAGAATATGCATGTTTGATGATGAACCGACAGTGGCTTCCTCTTATGGCTTGGCATTTTTTTCTACTGTGAACATCCACAAATACAACTTTCATGTTAAAATTTGGAAATTTTTAGGGGTTATTTGACATTTTTAAGACATTAAGTGAGTTTCTAACCATTTAATGATCGTAATTCAAATTTGAACTACATGTACATGCAACAGAATATCATCATGGTTTGGAAAAATCATTTTTGTAATACATTTTCCAACAATATCATGGTAACACGAAATAAGCATTCATGCAAAACATTTGGAAAGAATATGTAAATATCTGGCAAGACAACTGGGCCCCCCATGATTGGCACTCTGTTTCACGCCGTGAGGTTTGGAAGGTGAGTGGCGCGGGTTATTAATCAGACGCGGTTCAGTCTTGGGAACCGCCAGGAATTTATTTCACACACAGATTTTGATGCGGGAATCGTGTGTAATTCAAGCTATAGTACTCATAATTTCCGGCCACCGGCGCTTCTACTGCTCCCGTTGCTCTAGATTCCGGCCGCCAATAAATACTACCCCGCCCACGTCGTCCCGCCTACATTCTCATCTACATTCTCTCCTCGCTCGCCCCCCTCTCTCTCACAAAACTCTGCCATGGCGCCAATGATCTGCCCACCTGTCAAGGAGGAGGCACCGCCCCGCGAGGACATCCAGGCACAGAGCAGCGATGAGGAGGACCCCTACGCGCCACCAGACGAGGTTGCGCCGGAACCCCCAACTTTGGAGTGGTTTTGGGGCCAGTACAATCTTTGTATGTGGAAAGCGCTGCCGCCGGCTGAGAAAGCCAGGCAAGTGGCGTTCAAGAAGGAGTTGGCGGAGGAGCGCGCCAGGGACCAGGCGGCCTGTGAATCCCGTGAGGCTGCCTGGGAAAAGGAGAAGCTAGAGCTTTGGCGGCGGGCGCGTCGACGTGCGGACGAGGTGTACGAAGACGGCCGGTACTTCGCCAGGAAGACCAAAGGCGCTAGGCGCCTCATCGCTGCGTGGAGGTGGGTAGATAAGCTCCAGCGTGCTACCGACGAGGATCTCCGGTGGGCTCCCAACAAAATGGCAAGATCGTTCGCGTGCGTCTGCCAGCAAGAGGTAGATCGACACGTCAAGCGCTGGGAGGCGGAGAAAGCGGAGAACTCCCTCCGCGCCGGGAAGCCGTCGCGCACCAGGGAGCTGCTAGCCAGGGGTTGCCGGAATACTAGCTGCATAAGGTGGGATTATTAGTTTTAGTATTGTTCGTTTTCAATTTTATGCATTGTACTTAGTAGTTAAGTATGGGATCCCAGTTAAGTATCATCACATATTGTTCGTTTTCGTACTAATTACTATCTAGCTGTTTACCATCCACATGTACAAAATGGAAAACATACACATTAAAACAGAACAGTATATAAGAACAGAAAACAGAGTACACACATTGAAATAGAGCAATATTATGATTGTTGGGAATACATAGCGATCAATGTCGAAACGACTCAACAAAATAAAATGCGTCCATGACCACCACCCCTGCCTACGGTAGCTCTTGCCTCTGCCTGAACTCGTGCAGGCGTTTGTCCAAGTGGTTGGCATGCTCATGGTACATCTGGAGCGCGATCTTGACCTCCAAGTTGGCTATTTCATCGGAGATCACCAACTCGAGGATGCGACGGCCATGTTGCTCTACTGCGCCTATGTGGACACCTAGGCCAAGGAGGCGCTTGAGCCTAGCGACCAGCGCGTTGGCATCGAGAGGGCCGCGGACAAGGTGAATGGCGCGACCCATGCAAACGGCGCGGCCGGCGTCCGGTGCAAGCATGACACGGCCGGCCTTTGGTGCTAGTACGGCACAGACGGCCTCTGCCCACTCCTGGCGAGGAATGGGGCTACTGATGGGCCGTGTAGCCAGCTGCAATGCCCAGTTTACAGTAGGCAAGTGCCGCTGGAATCGCTTTTGCTGTGCGGCGCGCCGCGCCTCTCGCTCTGCGGCGGTCCATCGGTCTCGCTGTGTGGCGAGTCGCATCCTATCGGCGCGAACGCGCCTGTCTTGCCTTGCGGGGCACCACCGATCATGCTGTGCGTCGAGCTGCAGCCTCTCAACGCTGCGTTACCTTTCTTGATTCGTGGCGCTGAAGCGCCGTCCGCCAAGGGTCTGCTCAACCATGGCGATCACACGCTGCACGACGTCGTCCATCGCGTTGCCGGGGACGCCCTTGGCCTCGACGGGCCGTGGCGCCTGCTCGTTTACCTCGTTGAGGAGGTTGATGGCAGAGGCGGCGCTTCGGTGGGTTGGCATGCTTGCAAAAGGTAGCTAGAGGGGCCATAGGCTGCGCTTGTGCCTCGGTGTGTCGCGCGCCACCTAGGCTTATGCGCAATCGCTGGGTGGCGGCGGGAAACCGATGGGGAAATGGCGGGAAATGGTGGCGTGTTCATAAAACACCATCAATTAATGGAAACTTAGCATAGAAGGAAGCGCGAGCTAGCACGACACGCGTGCACATTGCTTGCCCACGGGTGTGATCCATATATCTCGTGTGCCCAACAGAGCACACTATTCACACAAAATAATATTGTTCAGTACACAGAGAGCGTAGATGTTATGCAGACTGAGCAAATCACATCGCACACGGATAAAACTACGAAACCCGTCGGTGATGATTTCAGCAATCGCTAGCAATTGTTTACCAGCAAGCGTTTGCCCACAACGCACATGAGTTATTAGTAGGAATCGTCTGTGTTGTTATCGGTCTTCCCACACATTTCGGATTACTGACCTGTTTGCCGCGTATCACACACATCTTGTTAAGTTGAACCATTTCTGTTGTGTTGGGTAATCGCAAACAGTTCATCCGAGTGAACCGCATGTCGTATATCGCACACACCTTGATCTGCCTGAACGTTTCTGTTGTGTTGGGTAATCACAAATAGTTCATCCGAGTGAACTATATGCCATGTATCGCACACACCACGAACTGGCTGACCGTGTTTGTTGTTCTCGCTTATCGCAAACAGTTCGTATGGATCAACTGTATGCCATGTATCGCACACGCGTCTCTAATCTGAATCATTTTTTATGTCTCCGCCATCGCAAACAGTTCGTCTTATTGGCGACGGTATTTTTAAGACACCGTTTGCGATTCATGCATCGCACATAGTTTGCTCGCGGGGTCTCTAATTCATGTGTCGCGTTAGCGGTCGCCTGCAGTAGTGTCCCCTCCTCGGCATCAATGTTGTTCCTTCTATTGCGGTGCTTACTATTTTTGTTGCGCTGAGGTTTACCATTTCCATCGCGCACCTCGGAGGTGCCTGGGTCGCCATTGTGGTTGCTTCTACGAGTCAGCCAGCTGTCCTCACCTACGCAAAATCGAGTTATTAAGTGTGTGAGGGCGGTCATCCACTACAAGAAATATGCTATCTTCTGACCCTCCATATTGGTCCCTGAATGGTCGTTGTTTTTCATTTATGACCTTCTTGTGACCAAAAACAGTTGGTCAAAAGCTGAGCGTCGTAAATGAAACTTAACGACCTTTATTGTGAATGGTCGTAGATGGTTACGACCAAAATAACAGGTCGTAGACTCTACGACCAATTATTTTGGTCACTAGCAACCTTCCCACACCACGTCAGATCCGACGTGGCAAGCTGACGTGGCAAAATTATGACCAAATGAATTGGTCGTAGGTTAGAATCAGCCCGGTCCAGTTCATCTGTCTATATGGGCCGAGCCCAATAATTCAGCCCATTAAATATATCATTTTCCTGTTAATTTTGGTTAGCTACATGGGCCTGGCCCAAGAATTTGGCCTTTTATTTTCTAGGGCGTGGCCCTTTTGCGGTCCATTTAATTAATCCTTTTTGTTGTAGTTTTTCATAAATGCACAATATTCCAGTCCACTATTGTTTGGTCCGTGGCCTTTCGGGAGCCCAAATGTTATTTGGTCCAGTAGAACATTTCGTCTTGTTCATTCACAGATTTCCATTCTACCCATTTCAACATCAAACAATCAATAATTCTCTCAATTAAATGATTAAATCCTGAAATCATTCAATCAAATATTCACAAGAACACATACACGTCTGCACATCCAACGAGTGTACATACAATCAAAAACAGATACACAAGCACCAAAACATGGTGGAGACATCAACTAAAACTGTGGTGCGCATCTCCAGGCTTCTTCTAATCTTCTGTTACAGCAGCAGCAGCCTCAATGAACTTACATCCCGATCTACATAAACTATTAGTGAAATAGTGGAAGTTAAATGCTTGCCAATAAAAAATATTCATTAAAGAGACTAAAATTTATACATACATGCCCAAATGCCTCAGTTCAGTAAACACTAAGCATGTCATAGCAAAAATTCCAATGACTTGACTGCAACATGTTAACCTGATGCTGTTCTACTGCACATTCAAGCTCATGTTAGGCACCAACAATACTAACCTACAGGTACCAGCATGGTACATTGGTACAAGTGCAGGTCACGCAATGAACGTCACTGTAACACATTCACATGAAGAAAAATACTATTTTACTACCACGACCATCCATTCAACTAACAGGATCTAACAATACTAGTAAGCGCACACAGACTAACATCACGAGGCAGGAGAGAATAAAGTGAACCGGGACCTGAATACCTGATGATGATAGTGTCGACAATGATCTGATTGGGTTAGCGTCGCTGAGGAGGTGGATGATCTACACACATTTTTCATCAAAAGTAACACCTGCATGATTAAAAAAACTAAGTATTGTTCTTAAAGCACAAGAACATTAAGAAACCTAGAAACAAAACCTTAAGCTAACACTAGAGGAGCAAGCATACTAAGTTGTTTATGCTGTAACTAACAGACCTAGTACAAGAAAGAACAAAGTGAAACAGAACTAGTACAAGAAAGAAACAAAGTGAAACACCATTGATTGATTTGATGGCAAAACAAGTTAAGCTACTTAGCTAGTAGGTGACCATTGTGCAAATATGATATGATGTGGATGAATTACAAATAAACAAAGTTGAACTTGGTAGCCTCATGCATACAGGAAGGACCTCATCAGGAAGCAATGCAAAATTATACAAGATGAAGCTAGCTGGTGCAAGAAGAAACTAGCTGGAGTAGTGGTGGATGAAACCAAACTACAAACCCATTTCAGACCTCCAACACCACTGTTTTATGGTTTCACAACCAACTGGAAACTTTGCAGAGCAAAGCAAAACAAAATTACAAACTCAGGCTGACAGTAAAAGAATTATGAAGTAGAGCAAAACAACAGTGTTCCCATCAAGTAATAGGCCTGAAGAAAGAAAGAACCAACTGGGTCGGCTACTTATTTATTCAGAGTTGAGAGTTGAAGAATCATCAGAACTAAAGATACTGCTCAGCCAACTAAATAACGCATGATTCAGTCACATAGTATAATTCTGACTATAATATAACCAGAGAACTAAAGATACTACGTACTTAGAACTCAACTAACAAGTGGGAATGATCCGATTCTATGCAAAAAATATGATTTTATTTGTTTATATTACTAAAACAAAAGTGTATCAGGTCAGATCAAGAATACTAATATTAACACAGACATATCTTCCTTTATGTGAACAAGTCTACTTCCTTCATTAATTAGTAGTAATCGCTCCATGCTAATCAACCATGTGTGTGTGTGCTTGACTATGCTCTGGAGATTACACGCATAGAGGAGTAGAATCCTAAACACAATAGCATCAAACAACAGTAGGCACTCAAAACATTTACCATACACAAGCATCACTTAAACCATAGCATGTGCATATATAATTTGTGTCACATTGGGGGGTTCAGAATGTACTCAATATATTCTAATAAGACAGAAATGCACACACATGGATTCGCAATTAGACGATGCCTCTCTCTCGCTCATTTGCAAGAAATGTTCTATCCCTCTCTCTACTGATGATCATCAACACAATTCTGTAGAGTTGTAAACTGATTTTTCAGAGAATAGACAGTCAATTGGCGTGCTAATTGGACCTAGTTTAAAGAAATAAAAAGGATTGGCAGTAGAGGGAGAGGGAGATGGAGGTGGAGATGGACGTGCTACCTCCTGCTGCGGTGGTGCGTCATGGTGGTCATGCTTGAGCTCCTCCTCCTGATGCTACTCACTAACCTGCAGGACAAACAAGACCATGGGTGAGCTGCAGCAAAGGCAGAGATAGGAAGTGAAGGTAAGGAGACGAACCTGGAAGAAGAGAGGTGCTCCGTCCTCCTCCGTCCTGCTCCTCCTCCTCCGTTCACACCATGGATCTGTAGCAAAGGAAATCACAGGAAATAATAGGTGAGGTGGGGAGAAGAGGGTGGGGCGAACAAGGAGGAGAGGGACCAACCTGGGCCACGCCGGTGCCGGATCCGACGTCCGCTGGCCTCAACGTTGCCGGATGTGGCGGATCCCGGCCAAGTAAGGGGTGGCGGCTGAAACCCTAGCTAGCCACGGGGGTTGGTGGACGGCTTGAGCGCCGATTCTGGCCGGAGGGGAAGGAGGCGCGGACCTAGAGGAGCTTGGGGGCGTGCTGCGCGCCGCCGGAGCTCGTCGGAACTGGCCGATGTGGGTGGTGGGTGGCGGCGAGGGAGAGAGGTTCGTGGGGGAGAGGGAGAGGTCGTGAGACAGAGAGGGTGAGGGAGAGAGCGAGCGAGGGGTTGGGTGGGATCTTTTTTCCATTTTCTTTTTTTTCTTCTTTTCTGTAGATAGATGGATGGATGGATGTGGGATGGAGAGATGTATAGATGGATGGATGGATGGGCGCCATGTCATCGATCCGTGTCACAACTAATTCCACCAATCAGAATAAAGCACATGCAATTGTGTTTTTCCTTTTGTTTTTCTTCTACTTTTTCACATGAAAAATTCAAAAAAAATGATCTCTTATTGTGCACAAGGGTGCATATTGGAATGGCAAACAATGTTTTTAAAGGGAGTTTTCATTTTCTTTCCAAAAAAAATTCATTTTCCATTTTTTGAGGGGCCAAAATGGATTTTTTGTGAAGAACCTAGCAAATATTTGTTGTAAAATTGCACCAAATCAATTTTATAAAATATTAGGCCATATTTAATGTACAATTGACCAAATGGTTGGGTGTCAAAAGCTTTTGATCCACCTCTCATGAAAAAGACAAATTTCCGTCGATTCAGTAGGAAGCGGGTCAAATTTGAACTACAGCTGCCTCATAGTTTGCTCTTTACTTTTTCCAAAAATCATTTCTAGGTACATAGGTATCTATTTAATAAGAGATACTCCAAAAGTTTTGCAAAATTCAACCCCTAGCTACAAACGGTCAAGCCCGCCGTTTTGACTGCATTTTGAAACGGGCATAAGAAATTCAAAAAAAATCAAAAAAATTGAAAACCTTCGCATTTTGTCATTATATGTGACCTAGTTTCCTGGAAAAAATAACAAACTTGGGCTACGGCAAATGTCTTAAAAAAGTGTTCTCAGAAACGAGCTATCATGTATGAAGATCCATGGCTTTCAAGGCAAATGGCCAATGTTATGGCAACATTCATGGCATAGTTTGTTCAAATGATATCATATTTTGCACAAGGGTGCATATTGGAATGACAAACAATGGTTTCAAAGGGAGTTTTCATTTTCTTTGCACGAAAAATTCATTTTCTATTTTTTGAGGGGCCAAAATGAGTTTTTTTTGTGAAGAACCTAGCAAATATTTGTTGCAAAATTGCACCAAATCAATTTTCTAAAATATTAGGCCATATTTAATATACAATTGACCAAATGGTTGGGTGTCAAAAGCTTTTGATCCACCTCTCGTGAAAAAGACAAATTTCCGTCTAATCACCGGGAAGCGGGTCAAATTTGAACTACAGCTGCCTCATAGTTTGCTCTTTATCTTTTCCAAAAATCTTTTCTAGGTACATAAGTATCTATTTAATAAGAGATACTCCAAAAGTTTTGCAAAATTCAACCCCTAGCTACAAACAGTCATGCCCGCCATTTTGACCGCATTTTGAAACGGGCATAAGAAATTCAAAAAAAATCAAAAAATTGAAAACCTTTGCATTGTGTCATTATATCTGACCTAGTTTCCAAGAAAAATAACAAACTTGGGCTATGGCAAATGTCTTGAAAAAGTGTTCTCAGAAACGAGCTATCATGTATCAAGATCCATGGCTTTCATGGCAAATGACCAATGTTATGGCAACATTCATGGCATAGTTTGTTCAAATGATTTCATATTTTGCACAAGTTTGCATCTTGGAATGAAAAACAATGTTTCCTAAGGAAGTTTTCATTTTCTTTGCACGGAAATTTCATTTTCCATTTTTTGAGTGCCCAAAATGAGTTTTTTCGTGAAAAACCTAGTAAATATTTGTTGCAAAATTTGACCAAATCAATTTTATAAAATATTAGGCCATATTTAATGTACAATTGACCAAATGGTTGGCTGTCAAAATCTTTTGATCAACCTCTCATTAAAAAGACAAATTTTCGCCTAATCAGTAGCAAGCGGGTCAAATTTGAACTACAGCTGCCTCGTAGTTTGCTCTTTATTTTTTCCAAAAATCATTTCTAGGTACATAAGTATCTATTTAATCATAGATACTCCAAAAGTTTTGCAAAATTCAACCCCTAGCTACAAACGGTCATGCCCACCGTTTTGACCGCATTTTGAAACGAGCATAAGAAATTCAAAAAAATCAAAAAAAGTGAAAACCTTCGCATTGTGTAATTATATGTGACCTAGTTTCCAGGAAAAATAACAAACTTGGTCTACGGCAAATGTCTTAAAAAAGTGTTCTCAGAAACGAGCTATCATGTATGAAGATCCATGGCTTTCAAGGCAAATGGCCAATGTTATGACAACATTCATGGCATAGTTTGTTCAAATGATATCATATTGTGCACAAGGGGGCATATTGGAATGTCAAACAATGTTTTCAAAGGGAGTTTTCATTTTCTTTGCACAAAAAATTCATTTTCCATTTTTCGAGGGGCCAAAATGAGTTTTTTTGTGAAGAACCTAGCAAATATTTGTTGCAAAATTGCACCAAATCAATTTTATAAAATATTATTCCATATTTAATGTACAATTGACCAAATGGTTGGGTGTCAAAAGCTTTTAATCCACCTCTCGTGAAAAAGACAAATTTCTGTCGATTCAGGAGGAAGCAGGTCAAATTTGAACTACAGCTGCCTCATAGTTTGCTTTTTATTTTTTCCAAAAATCATTTCTTGGTACATAAGTATCTATTTAATTAGAGATGCTCCAAAAGTTTTGCAAAATTCAACACCTAGCTACAAACGGTCATGCCCGCCGTTTTGACCGCATTTTTAAACGGGCATAAGAAATTCAAAAAAAAATCATTTCTAGCTAAATTAAAAATGGAAAATGTCGTGGGAACGTGTCTGACAGTAGATGGTAGGGGTACGAAAGGAGAGGGCAGAGTCCTAGCTACGGCGAGGGTGTACACACAGATGTATGAGTTCAGGCCTCACTCGGAAGTGATAACAGCCCTACGTCTCAGGTGCTCCGGGGAGCTTACTCTGTCGAGTGATACGTGTGTTGTGTTTACAAAGGATTGCGAACCATTGTGCCAGTGGGGAGGGGTGGCTTATATAGAGTGCGCTGCCCCTCATAAACGTCTGGCATCTAAGGGATTGATTGTGGGGAGTAAAGGGGAACGTTACTGGTAACGTATACAATAAATGCCAGTTAAGGCGGCGAGCGTAATGCCTGCCCGTTGGCCTCCCTGGGGAGACTCCCGGTCTTCTGCAGTCGAGTGATTGGCGACCGCTCCGAGTGAGAGTTTACTGTCGAGTGGAGGGGGGGTATTCCGAGTGACTCATACGCCATGGCTAGTTCAGTCGGAATCTCTCTCGTAGTCTTGTAGTCCTCCAATGTGGTGTCCTTAGGTGGGGTATGTAGGACGGGCCTAGCACCCTACCCTAAGTACATATCCTCGTCATTAGCCCCCGAATGGATCAGGGCTCGAGTGGAGAAGGTGCAGTGCAGGTTCCGTCGAACTCAGCGTTCTGAATGAGCTTCGAGATCTTTCCGATACCTGTGACGACTGGGCCTTCCAACGTCTGCCTTGATCTATTCAGCTTGTCATTTCTTCCGAGTGAATTTAGATGCAGGTTCGAGTCCGAATGGTCAATAGGATCTTCAGATGTGACAGGACGCTCTGTCCGGCCTGGATTTCGCGGGATTCAAAATTTTGGGGAACGCGCGCCGAGCAGGGATGACGCGACCGATGGGGAAGCGGCTCCTTGATTCTCGCGCCACCTTTATCGCCACATATCGCGGCTCCTCCGTTAATGGGATACACGGGGATTTGGCGGGCCCACGAGTCAGTGACTCGGGTCGTCGGACATAAAAAACGAGAGGGGAGGGGAATTTGCGACAGTGCGCTCATTTTCCCCTCGTCTCCTCCATTTCTTCTGCTCCGCCGCCGCGCTGCTCAGATCGAATCCGCTCGCCGCTGCGACAATGGCGCCCAAGAAGACGACGAAGGGGAAGAAGCCCTCGAGCGCCTGGGCCGCAGCGCCACCCGGATGGATGTAGGGCGATTTCCTGCCGTCAACCGTGACGGCGTTGGACGTGGAGAAGCTCGTCGCTGACGGCCTGGTTGCGGCCGGGTCGTGGAGGTTGCCGGGGACGGAAACGGAGCCGGAGCCGCGCGAGGGCGAGCGGGTCCTCCTGACCACCCATTTGGAGAGAGGTTTTGCTCTGCCCCCGCATCCCTTCTTCCGCGGTTTTCTGAATTTCTTCGGGGCTCAGTTGCATCATTTTCCTCCCAACGCAATTGCGTATCTCGCTGTGTTCATGACGATGTGTGAGTGTTTCTTGGGTTGTCCCGCCCACTGGGGTCTGTTCAAGCACATCTTTACCATCCGTTCTCAGTCGGTAAAGAAGGTCCACGCTAGTGATAATAGGACCAACGTCATCCAGCTATGCGGGGGTTTGGGTCTTCAGAAGAGGATGGGGAGTGCATTCCCAGCGCTCACCCTTCCGAAGTCGGTGCGGGGCTGGCAGTCGACCTGGTTCTACTGCCACGACGTCGCGTCCCCAAACATGTCGACCGGCCTTCCTCCCTTCACGCTGGATCGACCCACTGCGCCCCCATCTCTGACCGTGGTCGAGGAAGAGAAGGCTAATGTGGGGATCTTGATGAACAGTGTTGTGAATCTGATTCGTGATGGAGTGACCGGCTTGCATCTGTTGGAGGTGTTCCTGGGTCGACGGATCCAGCCGCTCCAGGCGCGGGACCATCCGATGTGGCATTACTCAGGAGTCGACGATACCACTCGTACCCACCCGGAAGATGTCTCAGAGGAAACCATCACGCTATGGCTGCGCGGCATCACTGGTGCGCGAGACAACCCCCGGGGTTCCAAAAGAGTATCGCCTTTCTCAGCTGCGAACCCACCGAATGTGGTGAGTCATGTCATTGTCGATTGCTTTTGTATCTTGTTGAGTGAATATATCTTCAGCTGACTGACTTGAATCTTTGCAGGAGCTCACGAACATGTATTCACCCGTGCCGAATGGCGGTCAGGACCTTGAAGGAGCGGGGAGCGAGAGCGACAGCGACAGCATCAGCTACGCCGAGGACAGCAAAGGCAACGGTGACGATTCGTCGGGGAGCGATGAAGTTGAAGTCGTGTCTCCTCCGCGTACTGAAGGGCGTTCCAAGCAGCGTCACGACCCAACACTCGACCGGGGTCGGGCCGGGGGGTCGACCACCAGGAGATCCAAGCGCAGTCGGACATCGACGCCAGAGCCGATTGAAAAGGTTGCCAAGCAGCCCAAGGTCACCACCACCAAGCCCCGGAAGGCTCTCCCCAGAATCAAGGTTGATGTGCCGATTGCTTCAACGTAAGTATCCTTGCTCTTCGCTTAACTTGTTGCTGAACTTCATATTTTTGCTGACCGAGTGGATCTTGATCGTCAGGGCCGCTACCTCGGTGACATCGCCGGGGCGAGGAGAGGAAAGCGTGGAGAAGGACACGCCGGACGCAGCTACTTCTCGCCAAGGTATGGCATATTGTCATTTGACATTCTTCTCAAACCATTCGACAGTCATGTGATATGTCGACTGGTGACATGCAGAGCCAATGGATACCGACCCCACAGCCCCGTCTCCGACTGAACCGATTACAGCACCGACCCAGATGGCCGTGGAGCTCGCCAGTCCGCCACAAGCGCCTGTCTCCCAAGCGCCAGCCTCGCAAGCGCCAGTCCTTCCGACTACATCGCCGCTCCCTTCACAGACCATCTTCTCTCTGCACCGTGTTCCAGAAGACCAGACTGGAGCTGCTAAGGAGGCGATGATGCAGGCCGAACATATGATGCAGCGTACGAAGGAGGCGTACGAGGCCAGCAAGCTGGCTTACGACGCTAGCTCAGCGCTTCGGGCGAACGTCCAAGTAAGTGCACTTGTAAGTGCGCTTTTTGATTGTGTCGCTTTCCGTCTACCATGACTTGACTTCTGCACCCACTGGGAGTTTTCTGTCTGTCGACTGGTAATCGCTTGTCACGCACTCGGCTAGGGCTGACCTGGTCGAGTGGACAATCTTTTTTTTTGTTCGGCCGTCACTCGGATCGGGCGGACCGTTCCGAGTGGATACCGTCCCGGTGGGGGCACGCCGAGTGCACCCACTGGGTGTAGTCCCCGAGACTGCCGTCGACTGCGGGCAGTCGGCGGGAGTCTTAGAACTTTTGCCTTGTTTTTTTTAATGTTCTCCGTCACCCGGATCGGGCGGACCGTTCCGAGTGGATACCGTTCCGGTGGGGGCACGCTGAGTGCACCCACTGGGTGTAGTCCCCGAGACTGCCGTCGACTGCGGGCAGTCGGCGGGAGTCTTAGAACTTGGACTCGAAGCCCATATTTCTGTCCACTGAATTGTTTTTGTCGTTGATCTCAGAAGGCCTGTGAGCTCGGTACTCGATACGCTGACTTGGAGAAGGAGAAGACTCAGCTTCAGCTCGACTTGGAACTGACGAGGAGAGACCTGGAGCGTGCGCAAGCTGATCTGAAGGCTTCAGGAGGTAAACTTTGTTGATCGAGTACTTCATTATTTGTTTCTTCTATCTTTGAACCGAGTGACTCCACTCGAGCAGACGTGCGTGCTGAAAACCGTCGACTCCGAGCGCGACTCAACAATGCTATTTCTTTAGACATCATGAAGAAGGCGCTGGAGGACAAAGACAGATCACTCGCCGATGCTCAGAAGACGGCGAGGGAGAAGACTGAAGCTGCCGAGAAGAAGCTCACCGCGGCCAGCAAGCTTGAGGAAGAGAACACGAAGTTGAAGCAGGAGCGAGCTGACTGGAGCAAAAGGCTTGACCATGCAACCAAGGGAGCAAAGGGCTTGGAGACCTATCTGGGGGATTACGCCCAGAAGATGTATGTTTTGCTTGAAGGTAATTTTCTCCAGTCGAGTGAATTCCGTTAATCCCAACTTCATCCAGTCGAGTGAATTCCGTTGATTTTCAGGGAACAGTATCATGACTAATTCTTTCCATCTTCTTCATGTAGAATTCTGCAAGGACATCGAGAAGGAGACCGAGGTGGTCGAGCCCAATCTGGACCCTTCCAAGTCACCTGTCGGAGATGTTGTGGCTATGAACATGTTCCGGCTTGAAGCTCGAGTCGCAGGCGTCCGGGAGTACGTCGCTCGACTGCGAGGTGCAATGGAGAAGGTCGACAAGGAGCTGTGGCTGGAAGACTCACTTCAGGCCGACCTCGAGTCAATGATGACTCGGCTTGACGAGCTCCCTGGTCGAGTGCAGGCATGGAAGAAATCTGCTGCACGCTGTGGAGCTGACATATCGCTCTCACTCGTCAGGGTCCATTGCAAGGAGGTCAAGGAGGACAAACTGAAAGCACTTCAGGTGGCCAACACAAAGAAGCTCCAGTTCCAGGACTTCATGGAGACCTTCATCGAAGCGGCCACTCGGATCGCTGACGGGATCGACCTGGACACCTTCGTCGAGCCTGCAAGTCCCACTGGAGCTTGAAAAAACTTTGCTGGTGATCAAAAACTTTAATTTGCCTCGGTATGCCGAGTGGTGGTGTATCGTTAAAACTTCTTTCGGGTCTTGGGCCCGAGTACTTTCGTCATTTGCATGGGCAACTTTTATCCATGCTGAATACTCTGGATTAATCTGAATTTGTTTTTCAGTCCTTTGCTTGATTTCCTCTCGAGTAGATCAGGTCTTGTCGAGTGGTTTCTGGTCCAGTGGGGGCACGCGGAGTGCACCCACTGGGTGTAGTCCCCGAGACTGCTGTCGAGTGGAGGCGACATCGGCAGGGGTCTTAAATTTGTTTGATTGATTTTGGACTTAGGCGAGAACTGACTCGCAGCTAAGCCCCCCGAGTGAGAGGACCGCTCGTCATTCGGGAGTGAGTATCAGAACTTAGGCGAAGACTGGTTCGCAGATAGCCTCCGAGTGAGAGGATTGCTCGTCACTCGGAGTAGTTTATAACTTAGGTGATGCGGAATCACGGCTAAGCCCCCGAGTGTGAGGATCGCTCATCACTCGGAGTAGTTTATAACTTAGGTGATGCGGAATCACGGCTAAGCCCCCGAGTGTGAGGATCGCTCATCACTCGGAGTAGCGTTTTAACTTGGGCGAAGCGGATTCGCAACCAAGCCCCCGAGTGAGAGGATCGCTCATCACTCGGAGTTGCGTTTTAACTTGGACGAAGCGGATTCGCAGCCAAGCTCCCGAGTGAGAGGATCTCTCGTCACTCGGAGTATGTTTTTAACTTGGGCGAAGCGGATTCGCAGCCAAGCCCCCGAGTGAGAGGATCGCTCATCACTCGGAGTAACGGTTTAACTTGGGCGAAGCGGATTCGCAGCCAAGCCCCCGAGTGAGAGGATCGCTCGTCACTCGGAGTACGATTTAACTTGGGCGAAGCGGATTCGCAGCCAAGCCCCCGAGTGAGAGGATCGCTCGTCACTCGGAGTAGCGTTTTAACTTGGGCGAAGCGGATTCGCAGCCAAGCTCTCGAGTGAATGCGATGATATTCACCCGACAAGGTTCTGAACTTAGGCGACACGGAGTCGCAGCTAAGCCCCCGAATGTGAGGATCGCTCATCACTCGGAGTAGATTTAAACTTAGGCGATGCGGAACCGCGGCTAAGCTTTCGAGTGATGTTATTCACTCGACGAGGTTCTGAACTTAGGCGACACGGAGTCACAGCTAAGCCCCCGAGTGTGAGGATCACTCATCACTCGGAGTAGATTTAAACTTAGGCGATGCGGAACCGCGGCTAAGCTTTCGAGTGATGTTATTCACTCGACGAGGTTCTGAACTTAGGCGACACGGAGTCGCAGCTAAGCCCCCGAATGTGAGGATCGCTCATCACTCGGAGTAGATTTAAACTTAGGCGATGCGGAACCGCGGCTAAGCTTTCGAGTGATGTTATTCACTCGACGAGGTTCTGAACTTAGGCGACACGGAGTCGCAGCTAAGCCCCCGAGTGTGAGGATCGCTCATCACTCGGAGTAGATTTAAACTTAGGCGATGCGGAACCGCGGCTAAGCTTTCGAGTGATGTTATTCACTCCACGAGGTTCTGAACTTAGGCGACACGGAGTCGCAGCTAAGCCCCCGAGTGAGAGGATCGCCCATCACTCGGAGTAGATTTAAACTTAGGCGATGCGGAATCGCGGCTAAGCCCCCCGAGTGGAAAATCGCTCGCACTCGGAGTATTCTTGAACTCAGAATTGTGCGATCGGAATCGACAAAAGACTGCAGGAGTCATATCCTTGATAATCAAAACAGTTTACTCTTATTACATCAGACAGATCAACCTTCAGGTGTAGAACCGACGAAGCAGATCCGCGTTCCAGGCCCGTGGCTCGTCAGTGTTCTTCTTGAGATTGAAGAGGTGGTAGGCTCCATTGTTCAGCACCTTGGTGACGACGAAAGGGCCTTCCCACGCGGGGGCTAGCTTGTGAGGCCGCTGCTGATCCACTCGGAGCACGAGGTCACCTTCGTGGAAGGTCCGACTCCTGACGTGCCTTGCATGGAAGCGACGTAGATCTTGCTGGTATGTAGTCGACCGGATCAAAGCCATTTCCCGCTCTTCTTCAAGGAGATCCACAGCATCCTGGCGTGCTTGCTCAGCTTCAACCTCCGAGTAAAGGTCCACCCGAGGAGAATTGTGAAGAACATCGCTCGGCAGGACAGCTTCAGCCCCATACACCATGAAGAAAGGAGTGCGATCAGTTGACCGATTTGGAGTTGTCCTCAAGCCCCATAGAACAGACGGTAATTCTGTAACCCAAGCTCCAGCTGCGTGATCGAGTTCGCGCATGAGTCGAGGCTTCAACCCTTGAAGGATAAGGCCATTTGCTCGCTCGGCCTGACCGTTTGACTGGGGGTGCGCAACGGATGCGTAATCCACCCGAGTGCCTTGAGAGGAGCAAAAGGCTCTGAACTCTTCCGAATCAAAATTAGAACCATTGTCCGTGATGATACTATGGGGAACTCCGTATCTGAATATTATTTCCCTCATGAATTTGATGGTTGTGCGAGAATTCAGCTTCCTGATAGGCTTGGCCTCAATCCATTTAGTGAACTTGTCGACTGCTACCAGAAGGTGCGTGAAACCACTCTGGCCCGTGCGGAGAGGTCCGATCATATCCAATCCCCATACAGCGAACGGCCAGACGAGTGGGATGGTCTTCAAGGCAGACGCAGGCTTGTGTGACAAGTTTGCATAGAATTGGCATCCTTCACAGTGCAGCACAATATCCTTAGCCATCTCATTGGCGCGCGGCCAGAAGAAACCAGCTCGGTAGGCCTTGGCAACAATCGTCCGAGAGGACGCATGATGGCCGCAAGTTCCCGAGTGAATTTCCTCCAGAATCAGTCGACCTTCTTCGGGAGAAATGCATCGCTGAGCCACGCCGGTTACGCTCTCTCTGTAGAGCTGCCCATTCATAACAGTGAAAGCTTTGGATCTGCGGACAATCTGTCGAGCTTCAACTTCGTCTTCTGGAAGTTCTCGCCTGAGGATGTACACGATGTAGGGCACCGTCCAATAGGGAGTTATCACCAGAATCTCACTGACCAGATCTATGACTGCTGGGACATCAACTTCAGTCGGATTGGAGGCGCTTATAGGCTGCGGGGGCTCTTCGGTGAGGGGGTCCTCTTGTACCGAAGGAGAGTGCAAATGCTCCAGGAACACATTGCTGGGCACAGGCTTCCGAGTGGAACCGATTTTTGCCAGTTCGTCAGCTGCCTGATTCTTCACTCGGGGAACGTGATGGAGTTCCAAACCCTCAAACTTCTTCTCAAGCTTTCTTACTGCATTGCAATATCCGGTCATGGCGGGGTTTCTGACATCCCACTCCTTCATCACTTGATTGACCACCAAATCCGAGTCGCCATATACCATCAGGCGACGGACGCCGAGCGAGATGGCCATACGCAACCCGTAAAGGAGTGCTTCGTACTCAGCTTCATTATTGGAGGAATCAAAGTGAATCTGGAGGACATAGCTGAGTTTATCGCCCTTGGGAGACACCAATACCACACCAGCACCAGAACCGTTCAGCATCTTCGAGCCGTCAAAGAACATGGCCCAGTGTTCCGAGTGGATCCGGACTGGCTGCTGCTGTTCTATCCACTCGGACATGAAGTCAGCAAGTGCTTGAGATTTAATGGCTTTCTTCGCTTCAAACTTGATATCAAAATAAAGAAGTTCAATGGCCCATTTGGCCACTCGACCAGTCGCGTCTCGATTGTTGAGGATTTCATTCAAAGGCGCATCACTGACGACTGAGACTGAGTGATCTTGAAAATAGTGCGCCACTTTCTTCGCTGATAGATATATACCATAGACAAGCTTCTGGTAATGTGCGTACCTTTGCTTAGAAGGAGTCAACACTTCAGAGATGTAATAAACTGGGCGCTGGACTTTGTAGGCCTTGCCCTCTTCTTCTCGCTCGACAGTAAGAACTATACTGACGACCTGATTGGTGGCTGCAATGTACAGGAGCAGGGGTTCTTTGCTGTGTGGAGCGGCAAGCACCGGCTGGGTGGAGAGCAGGGCTTTGAGCTGGACAAACGCTGCTTCTGCCTCTGAATTCCACTCGAACGTATCGGATTTCTTCATCAATCGGTACAAAGGGAGTGCCTTCTCTCCGAGACGAGAAATGAATCTGCTCAGCGCTGCCAGGCAACCAGTAAGCTTCTGGACATCGTGAATACGCTCGGGACGTTTCATTCGGACAATGGCACCGATCTTCTCAGGGTTGATGTCGATTCCTCGTTCGGAAACAAGATAACCGAGTAACTTTCCACCCGGAACTCCAAAAGTACACTTGGTTGGATTCAGCTTGAGGTCATATCTTCTTAAGTTGGCGAATGTTTCCGCCAAGTCAGTCAGCAGGTCGGAACCTTTGCGAGACTTGACTACGATATCATCCATGTAGGCCTCGACATTCCGACTGATCTGATCGAGGAGACACTTCCGAATCATGCGCATGAAAGTAGCGCCAGCATTCTTCAGACCAA
Source organism: Elymus sibiricus (assembly GCA_039707655.1). NCBI lineage: Eukaryota > Viridiplantae > Streptophyta > Magnoliopsida > Poales > Poaceae > Elymus > Elymus sibiricus. The sequence goes on from CM077674.1 coordinate 312,702,326, forward strand.
AAGGCATGGTGATGTAACAGAAACACCCGAAAGGGGTGATGAAGGCCGTTTTTATTTCATCTGGACCAAACAGACGGATCTGATGGTAGCCAGAATATGCATCGAGAAAAGACAAACGCTCGCACCCCGCAGTCGAGTCCACAATCTGGTCGATGCGGAGGAGCGGGAAATGATCTTTCGGGCAGGCCCGATTGATATGCTTGAAGTCTATACACATTCGGAGCGACTTGTCCTTCTTGGGGACCATGACGACATTCGCAAGCCACTCGGAGTGATAGACCTCGCGAATGAACTTGGCCTCCAAGAGTCGAGCCACCTCCTCGCTGATTGCCTTCCGCTTCTCTGTTGCCGACCGGCGCAAGTGTTCTTTTACAGGCTTGGCCTTCGGATCAACTCTCAGACGGTGCTCAGCCAGTCCCCTGGGTACACCAGGCATGTCAGCGGGCTTCCATGCAAAGATGTCCCAGTTCTCACGGAGGAACTGGATGAGCTCGGCTTCCTATTTGCTGTCGAGTGTGGTTGAGATGTTGGTCGGAGCAGCAGTAGGATCTGTCGGGTGAATGTGCACTTGCTTCAAGTCTCCTGCCGACTGAAAAGCTGACTCGGTGGTGGGCTTCTTGGAACGCAACAGATCAGCGGGATCAGCAGTCTTCTTGTACTCTTCTAACTCGACTACAACCATCTGCATGTCGGCGATCTTGGAACCCTGTTGGAGGCACTCCTCAGCCCTGTGTCGATTGCCTGTGACTGTGATCACACCCTTGGGCCCAGGCATCTTCAGCTTGAGATACACGTAACACGGGCGGGCCATGAAACGTGCATACGCTGGACGGCCAAGGATGGCATGATATGCACTCTTGAAGTCTACAACCTCAAATGTCAGCTTCTCTTTGCGAAAGTTCTTGTCAGTGCCGAACACCACATCCAGCGCAATTTGTCCGAGTGACTTGGCCTTCTTCCCAGGGATGACCCCGTGGAATTGCATATTGCTTTCGCTGAGCCTGGACATCGGAATGCCCATCCCTTTGAGGGTATCAGCGTACAGAATATTCAGGCCACTTCCTCCATCCATGAGAACTTTGCGGAGCCGAGTGCCTCCTACCACCGGATCCACCACTAGCGCCTGTCGACCTGGGGTAGGGACATGAGCGGGATGGTCCGACTGATCGAAGGTGATAGCTGTCTGGGACCACTTGAGGTACTCGGGGGTAGCTGGAGCAGCCATGTTGACCTCCCTGTTGATGACTTTCAATCGACTCTTGCTTTCTACATCGGCAAAAATCACCAATGTGGCATTGATCTCAGGAAAGTCTTCTTTATCTTCGTCCTCTTCTTTCTCAGGATCTTTGTCACTCGACTGCTCTCCTTTGAACCCTTGGATCAGCAATCGGCACTGTCGAGTGGTATGCTTTGACAAGATCAAGTTGCCTTCTTCATCCTTCCATGAGTGAATGGGACATGGCATATCCAGGACATCTGTCGACTGGTTCTTGGACTTCTTCTAAACAAACTGCCCCTTTGGCTTCACTTTCCCTTTCGCCGCCAGAGCGGCTACTTCTGCCTGGACAGAGCCGTCAGCTTTACGCTTTTGCTTCCGACTGGAATTTCCGCCGCCGGGATTACTGTCGACTGCTTTACCCTTGCCACTGCGGAGGCGATCCTCCTCCTCGCCGTTGGCGTATCGGGTGGCAATCTCCATCATCTTGCTCAGGGACATATCTTCTGTCCGACCAAACTTCAAGTAGAGCTCTCTGTATCTGACTCCGGCCTTGAAGGCGCAAACAGCCTGGTGCTCGGAAACACCTTCCACCCTGTGATGAAGAGTGGTCCACCGCTGAATGTAATCCCTCAAGGTCTCATTTGGCTTCTGGACACAGTGTTGCAACTCGAGCAAACCGGCAGGGCGCTTGCAGGTGCCTTCGAAGGTCTTGACAAACACTCGGGCAAGATCCTCCCAGCAATAGATGCTAGAAGGAGCCAACTGATTAAGCCACGCCCGGGCCGGACCATCTAACATCAGGGGCAGATGCTTCATAGCCACATTGTCGTTGCCTCCGCCGATCTGAACAGCCACTCGGTAATCGTCTAGCCATGTTTCCGGCTTCGACTCGCCAGTGAATTTGCTAATCCCAGCCGCCAACCTGAAGTTGGGGGGGATCTCAGCAGATCGGATGGCTCTGCTGAAACACTCTGGACCAGAAAAAGCTGTACCACCGCCACTCGGAAAATCTCTGTCATAGCCACCTCTGTTGTATCTGCCTCTATCGACCCGGTTCTGAACGAGAACGGATCTCGCGTCAAACCCAGGGTCCCGCTCATCACCGTACGGGCGCCTGTCATCATAGTGCCGGGCCACGTATGGACCACTCCGCGGAGGAGTAGGCACCCGACGGTGGTCATCACGGTGATGTCGAGGAGCAAACTGATCTCGCCTCTGATCTCTGTACTGATCGTCGCGGTAATCTCTGCCTCTGCGACGCTGAGGTGACCCTAGACTGTGGGCCGATTGGACTGTGTCTGCTCTAACTGATTTGCTGTGAATCCTGTTGCGCGACTGAGAGACAGCGGAGTTCTGCTGTCGAGCCGCCCCAAGCAGGGTTCGGATCTGCTCGAGTCCTCTGCCGGCCTCTGAATCGGACGGCTGTATAGAATCTGCAATCCTAGCCGCCGCTGCAACATTCTGGATCGGAGTATGGTATACCTGACGATTGTCGTCGACTGGAGGGAACAACTGACGCTCGCGGCGCTGTCGAGTGCGCTCGTCGAGTGACCTCTGCATCTCCTCGAGGCGCGTGCACTCTGTCAAGGTGGCGAGACGCGCAGCCTCCAGAGCCTGGGCTTCTGAAGTCGTGCCGACGATGGGGGTTTGGTGGACCTCCTCATCCCTGCGCTGCTGATCATTCGACGGGCCGCCACGCTCGCGGCCGCCATGGCCATAGCCGGGTGGGCTCTGATGAGAACCCGCCATGAAAACTTCTGCTGCAGGATCGCAGCTCTCACACTCGGAAGGGAGTTCGGATGAATCTGATGCCGAGTCGAACGCGCCGTGAAGTGGCTCGGCGGGCTCTATAGCCGCGATCTGCGGAGTCGACGCCTGGCGCGCCGCCGCATGCCTCACCCATCGCTGGAGCCGCGAACGACCGGATCGCTTGCGGCGATGAACAGCGGGGAGAGTGGACGACGCTGGAGCCGACATGTACGGGGTCGACGGCTGACGCAGGAGAACGCCGCATGAACTCGCGCTGAAGTGCGTCGCCCCGCGGACGGGGAGAGCCTCAACGTCGAGAGGGGCTTCCTGGAGCCATGCGGAGTCGTCGGCGATGAAGGTGAACGCACCGAGACGGATCTCGCAGCCCAGGATCAAACCGCCGTCGGGAGACATGGTGAAGATGAAAAACCGCAACCTCGCCGGAAGTCGCTTAGACGCCTGCCCCACGGTGGGCGCCAACTGTTGTGGGAACGTGTCTGACAGTAGATGGTAGGGGTATGAAAGGAGAGGGCAGAGTCCTAGCTACGGCGAGGGTGTACACACAGATGTATGAGTTCAGGCCTCACTCGGAAGTGATAACAGCCCTACGTCTCAGGTGCTCCGGGGAGCTTACTCTGTCGAGTGATACGTGTGTTGTGTTTACAAAGGATTGCGAACCATTGTGCCAGTGGGGAGGGGTGGCTTATATAGAGTGCGCTGCCCCTCATAAACGTCTGGCATCTAAGGGATTGATTGTGGGGAGTAAAGGGGAACGTTACTGGTAACGTATACAATAAATGCCAGTTAAGGCGGCGAGCGTAATGCCTGCCCGTTGGCCTCCCTGGGGAGACTCCCGGTCTTCTGCAGTCGAGTGATTGGCGACCGCTCCGAGTGAGAGTTTACTGTCGAGTGGAGGGGGGGTATTCCGAGTGACTCATACACCATGGCTAGTTCAGTCGGAATCTCTCTCGTAGTCTTGTAGTCCTCCAATGTGGTGTCCTTAGGTGGGGTATGTAGGACGGGCCTAGCACCCTACCCTAAGTACATATCCTCGTCAGAAAACATTTGCATTGTGTAATTTTATGTGATCTTGTTTATAGGAAAAATAACAAACTTGGAAACGATGAACATTTCTTGAACCGATGAACATTTCTTGAAATTCACGATCATTGTTTTCTGAACATTTTAAGAAAAAATCATGAAGACTTTCTGAATTCGCAAATTTTTGTTCAAACTGACGAACATTATTTCAATACGCGAACATTTTCTCAAAACGATGAACATTTTTTTAATCCACTGTCATTTGTTTTAGGATTTTTTTTCCAAAAATTATATATTTTTTGAAATTTGAAACTTTTTTGAAATCCTGAATTATTTTAAAGAAGAAAATAAATGAGAATAGAAAAATTATATAGCACACATTTCCCACCTAAAAACACCTTTTAATAGGCTATGGGCCGTTGGCCCACTCGGCCGACCGCATTGTTAAAGAAAAAAGAAGATGGGAGAAGGGGAGGCCTCGCATAACCTAGTCCCAAGCCCAGTAAGCACACGCAGCTTCAAAAGAAAAAAGTGCGGTTTACTTTCACACATCAGATGGTGGAGTGGTGGTTAGAGCACTTCAGTGCTGGAAGGCACGGCGTGGGTTCGAGTCGCCCCGAGCGCGTCATTTCTTTTTCCAGTTTTCGAGTCCACTAATCAGGTCGGGTGGCAGGTCCCACGTGTCAGAGCTTGCTGGTGGGTCCCACCTGTCATTGGATAGACAGTGTAGTTGGACTTCATGGTTAACAGTTCAATGTGTAGGTCCCACCAGTCAGTGGTAGATTCAAACCTAGTGCTATCCAGATATATAAAAGGAAATTGACACATGGACATGACACATAAGCGAAACTGTCGAGGTGGCAGATACATGGACATGACACATAGGCAAAACTACTAAGGTGGAGATCCAATTATTCCGAGGCAATACAAATACGCAAATATGACCATTTAAATTGGTCGTAACGGGGTAAAAATAGGGGAAGTAAATCAGCTTTGTCTGCTTACGACCATTTTGTGTAAGGAAATTATGACCTTTCTGACTAAAATGGTCGTTATATTTTCGGATTTGGACCCTCCCAAATAGCTTACGACCAATTGGTTCGAAATGGTCATAGATTTATGACTATTTCTTCCGGGGTCACTATCAGAAGGTCACAAGTTAGCATATTTCTTGTAGTGATTGACCGAGGCTTTTCCTGTCCAAGCTCTCTAGCAAGCCATTTATCACGGATGTTGTGCTTAAAGGCAGCTATCGCTTCCGCGTCCAGATAATCGACTATTTGGTTTAACCGATTCCATAATTTTCTAGCTGATTCCCCTAGTTCTTGCACAATATGACTGAGGTCATCGGCGTCCGGGGGTCGAACGTAAGTGCCCTGGAAGTTTGCTCGAAAAGTGTCCTCGAGGTCCTCCCAATTCCCAATAGAGTTCTCGGGCAAGCTATTAAGCCAATGTTGAGTCAATCCTTTGAGCTTTAGGTGTAGGTATTTGATGGCGTGAAGATCATCGCCTCGGGCCATGTGGATATGCATGAGGAAGTCCTCAATCCGTGCGGGGTCTGTAGTTCCATCGTATTGCTCGATGTTGATGGGTTTAAACCCTTCTGGGAACTGGTGCTGCATCACTTTGTCTATAAAGCACATAGGGCAAGCGGCTCCTCGGACCCGAGCTGTGGCATGAAGGATGTCAGATTCCATCATGGTTCGATCACGTGTATAATCACGTGTGCTGCCATTCTTGGCTAACCAAGCCAGATATCCCGCCTATTCAATAGGATGCACTCCCTAGATCTATAGATGGATGATGACTCTATATTTTACGCATTTTTAGAGCTCATTTGTTGCATGTTCTCTTTATATATCATGTCCCATTGAACCAAATAGTTATCCATTATGCATGTTTACCGGTATTTACACTTTTCATTGTGAGCATTGCACATTTACTATTTTATTTGGTTTTTATTAGTTTCTTTGTTTTCTTATGTCTACAGGTGTTTTGGAGTAACCTAGGACCAAGCACGATGAAAGGACCAAGGATGGGATTGATACGGAGTCAGCCAGGGGTCAGACTTAGCCATTTCAAAGGTCAGAAAAAAAATCATTTTTCCAAAGTGCTACAAATCAAGATCTAAGACCAGAAATACATCGGCTTCGACCATACGAATCCAACGCGCCCAAGAACTTCAAATTCAGAGTTCGTATGAAGAAATGGTGGTCGTTTTACCGGAGAAGAAAAGCACAAAAAGACAGTACGAAAGACAACGTTTCAAACGACCGCACGCGGTCGTTTCGGCGGTCGTTTGACGTGCAGCCAACTTCGAAAGTTGCCCTTCCAGACGGGATTCTTCACCGATTTCGTCCCCGTTTGATCCCACAAGATCCTTGGCACGTAAATAAGAGATTGGGAGAGGATAAGGCTCATTGTGAGCCCTTGGATGAAGCCCATCAAGAGAGGAGGCTAGGGAGGCTCCATATAAGTCACCCTCAACCATAGCCGAAGCCATTCACCACACCATTCACCAAGAACACATCCATCTCATCTCCATTGCTGCTCCACACCAGAGAAGGAAGGGCCAAAGCCAAGGGAAGAAGGAGGAGGCTCCACCACCATGAGCACCGGCCTCCAGGCCGGTGCCCTCGCGCCGGCGCCGCCACCACCGGTGGCGCCCCCATATCCATCACCACCGGCGCGGCCACCATCTTCATCACCATCACCATCACCACCGCGCCACCGCCATCACCACCATGCCTTCTCCCTTCACCGGCTCGATGCCGGCTTGTAACTTGTCCCTAACCTTCATGAGTTTGATTGAGTAGTTGTACTTATTCTTGAGGATATGGTTGAACCTTATATGATATTTGGTGCGATCCAATATGACATGTTCATGATTCGAGTTAGTAGCCTTCGTGAATGTTGAGAGGAGCACTCACTCACATTTGTGCCTTGTGCCGTGAAGTATGTTACAGTCCTTGTGATGGTTGGGGATATTGGGGTAATTTGAGGTGACAGTAAAAGCCTCGGTTCCTCGGCTTTGCAAAGGATTGGGGAATTACGGAGAACCCTTAGAGAGGCTGCGTCCACGGGGCAACCCTTAATTGTCATGAGTTGTAACCCTATGGGGGAGACTATGACAGTGGCGTGCGTGGCATGAAGTCTACCTAGAGTAGAACGTGTACTGTACCCGGCTCCGCCCACTTATGCATTTGAATAGTTACTAGAGGATACGATAGTTCATATGTGGTAGTGATTCCGGACCCCTCGAGGACGTTTACTACTCAAGCGTCTTCCTTACTAACTTAGTGTCATTTAATTCCTATTTTTATTCCGCTTGTTAGTAGTTTAGTTAAATCCCTTTTTATCTCGTTTTCCTAGCAACAATAGAATAGGCTATGTCCAAACTCTGGTTTGGGTGCATCCGTGGCTACGTGAAAGTGGCATCGTAGTTGTGGGGTTTGTGGTGCCTTCATATTCGCTCCCTGTGGGTTCGACACTCTACTTATCACAACGAAAGTGCTACAACAGCCCTGTGCACTTGCAGGTCATCAATGGACCGGGATGGGACGGCTGGTATTGGCGGAAGTGGATCCTTGCCGTGACGGCGAGGTATTTCGGGAGGATTGGGATATCCACCTGCTGGCCTACCTCGGCCCTGAGGAGGGCGGTTGAGATTCCCGGCCCAGTCACGTTCCGACAGTATGTTATTGTCCACCTCCTCGTCGAATTCTGGGAGCAGGCGTCTCTGTGGGTGGGACTGGTTGTTTTTTTGCGAGTTTCTGCTTGGTCTTGAGGACCTCTACCCATTTATCGTTGAGCTCGTCCAGGTCGGACTTGATCTTTTGGCTCTTCTGCTTGATGCTTTTAGCCATGCTAATTAGACGTCGGCGGAAAGCCTAAAGCCGAGGATCCGCCAGGGGCTCCTCGGGAACGTCAAATTCATCGGGTCTGAGGCTTATGTCTTCCTCGGACTCTGGATAGTAATTATCGTCTTCGGGTCATCGTCATCCCCGTTTGTCATGGTGTCATTGATGTTTCTAGTGCCAGCGTTATCGCCTGCGTTCTGGTCCTCGACACCACTTGGAGTAACGCCATTGTCCGTGGCGTCATTCTCGGTGGCATCATGACTGGCATCTCCATTGCCCGTGTTTTTACCACGACGTTTTCTATGTTTGCGTTTGGGGGGCTCTTTATCTCCTTCATCATCCTTGGGAGTATCTACCATGTAGACATCGTGGGTGGAAGTAGCCACCCAATTGCCGGTATAGCCGGTAACTAGGGGTGATGCAGTGTATGACATGCCGTTGACATCTTCATCCATGTCGACGGCCTCCTCGGAGGCGTAGTCCGATACGTCGGTTAAGTCTTCGATTGTAGCGACTAGGTGGGAGGAGGGTGGGCTTGAAATTCTGATCTCCCCAGGTTTTTCCTAGATCCGATAGTAGACTGAAGTCCGACCGTCCAAGATTGAAAGGTTTTGAATCCGATCTAACACCTCATTCAGAAGTGTGATATCGGCCTTGCCCATCTCCTGACAGTGGGCAGGACCTAATTGGAGTTTGACCAAGGATTCGCGTGATGCAGCCTCGGGAGCTTTGATGATCGGCTCTGAGATTTGATTCAAAGGGGTTGTGTTTGGGTCCGCGCTCAAGGCTAGATCCGAAGTAATTACTCTTGGATCCGAGCTCAAGGCCAGATCCGAAGTGATCGTGTTTGGATCCGCGGTCAAGGCCAGATTCGAAGAAACTATGCTCGAATCTGGGCTCAAAGCAAGATCCGAAGCATGGGTGCCTCCGAGGTCTTGCTCCGAGATTGAATCTGGTGCCAGGACGGCGATGTTGGCAGTATCCTCGGACTGGTCTAACACCCAGCGTGAGAAAGTAAGTTCTCCATGGATATCCGTGGTGTACTCTAGATTGCCGAACCTGGTGGTCTGGCCTGGAGGAAAGTTCTCGACCTGGCCGAGGCGACCTGTCGAATTGGCGTGCAACACGATGCTTGTTGGGGATATTTCGCAGTGTGGAGACCCGGCCGGAAGATGACCCGACCATAGAGCCATGAGGCTCAGTGGGTTATCTTACTACTGGACCTTGAAGATTCGTAGTGGGCCGGCTTGAGAGAGACCCAGTGCAAAGGTCGGCTCAACATGTGGGCTGGCTCGTGAAGAAAGGATCAGACAAGAAGATTACCTTGGAGAACAAGATGACTAGAGTAAGAGTAGGATACGGGTTAATACTATGACCTGGACTCTCATGTAAACCTAGGGCTCAACCTGTTATATAAAGGAGAGCGCCTAGGGTAGAAAGACTAAGTTGCAATCTCCCGAGAGCTAGGTTAGTGAATCCACATCCTTGTAATCAAGATCCAAAGCAATAATAATTAAGCAGGACATAGGCTTTTACCTCCATCCTGAGGGGCCGAACCTGGGTAAACTCATGTCTCTCGCATTCCGATCAACCCTGTTAAGCTTCCACCTTCGTGCGATGGCCTCATCACTAAGTCCTTTCACGAGGGCATCTGTCGTGACAAAACCACGACAGTTGGCGCCCACCGTGGGGCCTACGCACGGTGGAGTTGAGTTCTTGGCGGGAGCTCCGGCAGGGATCGAGGGATACGCCATCGGTCAGATGACCAAGAGTCGCCGTGGCAAGCTCTACATCGATGGCTCAGGCTGGGGCCCCGAGGCCGACTCGATTGAGTACGGGTACCAGGTCCCCTTTGGCAAGATCCATGTCTTCATCGACGTTATCGGCGGACCAGCTACCGGGTTGGATGTCATCCTCGACACCGAGTCAGCCCGCCGCGCCAGTCCCCGCTGATACGTCTCCAACGTATCTATAATTTATGAAGTATTCATGCCATCTTTATTATAGTTTTGTATGATTTTGGTGCACTTTTATATGGATTTTATATGATTTTCGTGGACTAACATATCGACCTAGTGCCCAGTGCCAGTTGCTGTTTTCTGCTTGTTTTTGGTTTTCCTGAAAATCCATATCAAACGAAGTCCAAATGCAGCGAAACTTTTTGGCAATTTTTCTGGAAGGAAACAGACCCAGAAAGCTTCGGAGGAGCAGCAGAAGAGCCACAGGGGCCCCACGAGCCACCTAGGCGCGCCCTGGTGCCTCGTGGGCCCCTTGTGGCACCTCTTTGCGTGATTCCAACGCTGAAAAATCCTATATATTCAGAAACCCCCAAAAGTTAACCTAGATGAGTTTTTACGCCGCCGCAAGCCTCTGTACCTCCATGATCTCATCTACAGCCCTTTTCTGGAACCCTACCGAAGGGGGGAAATCATCACCGGAGGCCATCTTCATCATCCCGGCGGTCTCCATGACGAGGAGGGAGTAGTTCATCCTCGGGGCTGAGGGTTTGCACCAGTAGCTATGTGTTTTATCTCTCTCTCTTGCATTCTTGATTTGGCACAATCTTGATGTACCGTGAGCTTTGTTAATATAGTTGGATCATATGGTATTTCTCCCTCTCTATCTTGTTGTGATGAATTGAGTTTTTACCTTTGAGGTTTCACTATTATCGGATTGAATACTTTTATGGATTTGAGAACACTTGATGTATGTCTTGCATATGAATACCTGTGGTGACAATGGGGTATTATATTGATTCACTTGATGTATGTTTTGGCACTCAAATCACGGATTCCCAAGGTGACATTGGTATAATCTATGCATAGGGGTTGATGCACGTTTTTGTCCTACTTTCTCCGGTAGAAATCTTGGGGCACTCTTTGAAGTTTTTTGTGTGGATTCAATATTATGATCTGAAGTTGTTTGATGCATATCGAATAATCAACTCACGGATACTTGTGGTGACATTGGAGTATCTAGGTGACATTAGAGTTGGTTGATGTGTATCATATGGTGTTATTTTAGTACGAACTCTAGGGCTGTTCATGACACTCATAGGGATGGCTCAATAGATTGATCGGAAAAGATAACTTTGAGGTGGTTTCGTACCCTCCAACAATTTCTATCTTATGTTCTCCGCTAATAGGAACTTTGGAGTGATTCTTTATTGCACGTTTAGGGATTGTTATATGATCCAATTATGTTAGCATTGTTGAGAGATTGCACTAGTGAAAGTATGAACCCTAGGCCTTGTTTCTAAGCATTGCAATACCATTTGTCCTCCATTTTATCACTTGCTACCTTGCTGTTTTTTTATTTTCAGATTACAAAAACCTCTATCTACTATCCATACTACACTTGTATCACCATCTCTTCGCCGAACTAGTGCACCTATACAATTTACCATTGTATTGGGTGTGTTGGGGACACAAGAGATTTCTTGTATTTGGTTGCAGGGTTGTTTGAGAGAGACCATCTTCATCCTACGCCTCCCACGGATTGATAAACCTTAGGTCATCCACTTGAGGGAAAATTGCTACTGTCCTACAAAACTCTGCGCTTGGAGGCCCAACACGAGTCTACAAGAATAAGTTGTGTAGTAGACATCAAGCTCTTTTCTGGCGCCGTTGCCGGGGAGGTGAGTGCTTGAAGGTATATCTTTAGATCTTGCAATTGAATCTTTTAGTTTCTTGTTTATCACTAGTTTGGTTTTATAAAAAGAAAACTACAAAAAATGGAATTGAGGTTGCCTCATATTATTCGTCTTTATAATGTCTTTCTTGAAAATGATGGATCGGAAAATTGTGCTCAATTGATAGAAGAAGAATTCAATAAAATGTTTGGCATAAAATCTTTGAATCATGAGCATGATTGCAATGTTGTTAGAATGAATTCTATGAATATCCAAAATACTAATGATGATTGCACTAGTCATGACAAAAATGTTTCTTATAAGCATGTCAATTTTTGTGGAGTGCATAAAGTTTGTGAAGACATGCCTTATAGGGATGATAGATTTTGTAAGAAGCATAAACATGATAGAACCAATTTTTTGCTCAAAGTGATAAATGAATTTTCTACAAAATTATGTTCTCTTCAGCCTATTACTTGTGAACTTTGCAATAAAGTTGGTCACCTTAATTTCCAATGCATACTCTTTCATGATCGAATCATGGCTAAATATTGTAATGACTTGACCGCCCTTGAACTATATAATGAGCTTCATCTATTTTTGGGGTGTTAAGAATTGACACATAAAAATAGTTGGTTTGAAGTATTCATTCTCACAGACAACATTGAAACTAATCTAAAGGAAATCTATACGTTTTGTATGGTAAATTGCAATGAGAATGCTTATATTGCCAACTATAGAAAGACGGGAAAACCAATAGAATATAAGAGGAACACTAATGAAAGGGTAAAGATTTCCACTTTCCCTCCTATTGTCTCTCATGATGAAATAGGTGACGGGGAGGAGCTTCCTATTCAACCAATCTCATCAATAAGAAGCTCGGAAAAATTGATTAAACCCACACATGATGTGGTGAAGAAGAAGAAAAGAAGAAAGAGTAGAGGTAAAAAGGTATCCCTCCCAAATAATGTTGTGTAACACCCCTATGTAAATGAGCAACAGTGATCCCACATGATTATGTTAATTCTCTGAGATTTGCAATGTTAATCATGTTGGAATAATATCTCATTTCAAATTCCTCTTTGAATTCAAATTCAAATTATGAGTGGATTTTGAAGTTGCTCAAAAATTACTGGAAAATAGTTCATGTTGTTGTAAAAATTCCAAAACAATTTATTGTTAAGAAAAATAGCATCACCTATTTTCCTAAATTGAGCTAGAGCATTAAAATAGTGCAAAAATAGCACTTTAAATGCATTTCCATTTTTTGAAAAATTCAAATGGAATCCAAAATTGCCCAAACCTTTTAGTGTCAGAGCAGAATAATGCAATGTATTATGGTGGACCAATTTCACATTTTAAAAAAATGCATAGGGCAGCTCATTTTCTTTTTCTAAATCACTGTAAAAAGAAAAACAGAAGAAGAAATAGAAAATGCTAAAGCGGTACTGTGCTACTGGGCTTAAGTCAAACAGTGCTCGGGCCCAGCCGAGCCGGACCCCTTCTCCCTCCTCTCTTCTCTCTCCCGCGCGTGTCAGCCGCGCCATGGCCGCCGCTCGTCGCTCCAGCCTTTCCTCGACACCGCGGCACTACAGCGCTCGGGGAGGATAAGGCCGAAGCCGTTCCTCCCACCTGGACACCCTGCGCCACTCTCCCCCCTCTCTCTCCCACTCGCTCGAGCTCTCTCCCTCTCTCCCGTATGCGCTCGTCGCCGCACGTCGCCGTTCCCGCGGCCACCGTCACCGTTGGACCTCGCTGCCATGTCCTAGCTGCCTGCCATCGTCGACTACGTCGTCTATGCTGACGAGCGCGAGCTCGTCGCCGCCGCCGAGCTCGTCGCCGTCGTTGTAGTCGTCGTCAAGCCCGTTTGAGCTCGTATTCGAGCTCTACGCAGCCGTAGGACCCCGACGCACTAGCCCATGCGCCTCGCCGTGCCCTCATACGCCAGATCCGAGCTCGCCCGAAATGCTCCGTTGCAGACCTCGTTGCCGGCGACGTTTCTGACCGACTCCGGCGACGCCGCGACCACCACTAGATACGCCGCTCGCCGCTCGTTCGTTAGGGCCAAGCCGCGTGCCAAACGGCCGCGCGTAGCCGATTTCCGGCGAGCGCCCGAGCGCTCCGCCGTGAATTTGGTCGCCAGCGGCTTGCCGCCGGCCGCCGCCTCGCTGGCAGCCACGTGGGCCCCTTTGGGCCACTGACCAGTGGGCCCAGGGGCCCCAGTTGACCTGTTGACTGAGTCAACTGTGTTGACGTGTCAGCACAGTGACGCTGACGTGTGGGCTCCGCGATTAATTAAACTAATTAGTTTTTATAATTAACCTAATTACTAATTAGCCACTGACAGTAGGCCCCACCTGCTAATTACCCGAATTAGATTAAATTATCCCCTAATTAGTGTTGAGCCACTGACCAGTGGGGCCCAGCTATCAGGTTTGACCTGAACAGCTGCGGTTGACCTACTGATGTCATGCATATGTCATGCTGACATCTCCTTGCACTATTCTGGATAATACGATTTATTTAATTAAAATAATTCCAGGATTTTCAGAAAACTTTTTAAATCTTTGAAAATTCATAGAAATTCAACCGTAGCTCAGATCGAAAAACTTTCTACATGAAAGTTGATCAGAAAAATGAGACGAATCTGAATACGTGGTCAAAATGCTTGACCATCACTCCTAAATACCTGAACATGGAACTTTCCCCTCCGGTTTAGTATACCGAAATCAGCCCAAGCACCGGGAAAATATCCCAGATATTTTCCCGTTTCGTCTGCGACATGCAGCCATGCATTAGGTCATCACTAACTCTACATACTGCCATGCCATGCATCTGTGTTGCATTTGTCTGTCTTTATTTATTGTTTCTTCCCCCTCTTCTTCTCCGATAGCCCCCGAGACCGACGCAGGTCAGGAGACCGACGACACCACTGACGACCCCTCCTTTGCCGCAGAGCTTCTAGTCAAGCAACCCCCCCCCCCTTGACGCATGCCTATATCACCTATTCTTTCTCCCTCCTGCTTGCATTAGAATTTGCTACTGCTATTGTTTTATCCTATTCTGATGCATAGCCTGTTTCTTGTAACCTCCGTTGATACTCTACCTAATATCCTAAATGCTTAGTGTAGAATGGTAGTAAACCATTTGTGGCCCCTCTTCCTTGCTCTAGTTACCCCGCTTTAGTACATGTGCCCCGATCGAGGTGATCGTCGGGCTGAGACCAGCACATCACCACACACACCCCTAAGTTGCTCGACTCTGCAGAGCTAACATCGAGTGACGAGGGTGATATCTGTTATCTCACTTCCGATGATGCCTCTGTAATACTGCTACTCGGATGTGGGTTAACGAGGGTGATTCCTCTTTCTCCACCTCCGATAAAGCTCTTGTCATGCAACCCCGCAAGTGTGAATACCATCGAGGGTGATTCCTCCGGATTCACTTTGACGGGATCATTGAGAGGGAATCCTACGAGGGTGATTCCTCGGATTCCTTCTTATTGATATGGACACACGGATACTGTGACTTTGCTACTGATACTGGATAAAGACGGGTCGGCCCCGAGGGGTACCCGCGAGAGATGTGGATACGGGTTGACCATGAGGGTACCCGAGAGATGAATACATGGCACGGCCGGGCATTCTTAGGCCTTGTCGTAAGTCCACGAGATGGGGCGACGGGGTCACAGGATCATGAGTCTCTGCTCGTTTCCGCGCGCTCCAAACGCATTAATGGGTTAGGATATGTAATCTGAGTAGGCCTCTGGCCTTTTCGCGCTAACCAGCACGTGGGAATAATATGGGTACTCAGCGTCGTATGTATCAGCTGAAGCTCTTCAGACGTCAGCAGTTGAGCGGCGCGCGCCGGCTTGGTCTGGTAAAGCCTGCGCTTGTATTAAGGGGGCTAGGACTGCTCACCGGCCGCGTTCGCAACGCGCAGGAGTGCTAAGGGTGATGGGCCCAAGACCCCTGAGTGCTTAGGATGTAGACCGGCGTGCTGGCCTCTCTGTTGAGCTTAGGTAGGGCTACGACGTGTCGATCAGCCGAGGCCGGGCATGGACCGAGAAAGTGTGCCCGGCCAGAGTTAATCGAGCGTGTTGGGTAAGATGGTGCACCCCTGCAGGGAAGTATATCTATTCGAATAGCCGTGTCCACGGTAACAGGACGCTCGGAAAATATCCCGATCTACTACAACTAGAACTGGATTAATTTGTGGCTCCGGGATAGCTTTCTCGCAGGGAGTCGAGGAAGGATCTCTGGGCATTGTTTCTACTTGCTACTACTACTATATATATGTACTAATCTGCACTCTTCTAATGCTGCAAGACCGCTGAAGATGCTAGTCTTCGATAGGCTAGGTCTCTCTCTCTCTATTCTGGCATTGCTGCAATTTAGTCCACATATACAGCCTTCCTTTGAAAAAGTTGCATAATTAGACTAGTTCTGATGTAAGTCTTGCTGAGTAATTTGGATGAGTACTCACGGTTGCTTTACTTCCCTTTTGCCCATACCCGGTTGATGCGACCAGATGACGGAGCCCAGGAGCCTGCTGAGTCAGCTGCCCCATTCGACGACCACTACTACTACTACCCCTCCGGATACTACTACTACGAGGAGCCCTCCGATGACCAGGAGTAGATAGGAGGCACCCAGGCAGGAGGCCTGCGCCTTTTCGATCCAGTGTTTTGTTTTGCCCCGCCTTGACAAGGCCTATCTGTTTAACTTTATGTCTGTACTCAGATATCTAATGCTTCCGCTGATGCTTGTATGACATCGAGCTTATGTATTCGAGCGCTCGAGGCCCTGACTTGTAATATAAAGCTTGTATGACTTTTATTTATGTTTAGAGTTGTGTTGTGATATCTTCCAGTGAGTCCTTAGGCTTGATCGTGTGCATTTGCGTGTATGATTAGTGCACGATTAAGTCGGGGGCGTCACATGCATGTTGCTCCTATTATTGTTGTGCCTCATGAGAGTAAATCAAAAATAATTGTGGAAGATGATATACTTGATGATGATATTGCTTCTTTATCTTATGGTACAATGTCCGAAGGAACTATTGAGGATGATTTTATTATGCCTATTACTCATTATGATGATTATGATTGGGAAAATAATGATACTTCTTATAATCTTGAAAATCTTTTTGGCACAAGCCACAAGCTTGGGGATGCTATGTTTGATGAGAATGACATGTTTGAGAATTTATTTGCTGCAATTAATGTTTGTCCCAAGCTTGGGGATGCTATGCTGAATGAAGATGATCTTTTTAGTCCCCCTACTTTGAATGATCAAATTTGTTGTGATGATTGCATGCCTCCTATTTATGATGATTGCAATATTTATGAAAGTGGGTTTGGAAGAGTGTCAACTCTAGATAATAATTATCCCACTATTTTGAAGGGTGTTCAATCTTATTTTAATAATGATAAATGTGGATTTGGAGAGGTCATGACTTTATTTAATGTTGAATCCACTACTTTGGAAGAGGTTTCAATTGATTATGATGAGAACAAAATTGCTACTTATGATGATTATTATGATGATACTTATGTTATGAAAAAGAGTGATGATTATTATTATAATACTTGTCATAATTATGAATACCCTTTTCCTGAACATTACTCTTTTAATGTGGAAACAATTTTTAGTATTCAAGTATCATATGATACTCCCACTATTATGAATGAGAACAAATTTGCTTATGTGGAGAGTAATAAAAATTCTATGCTTGTGGATCATGAAAAGAATGCTTTATGTGATAGCTATATTGTTGAATTCATTCATGATGCCACTGAAAATTATTATGAGAGAGGATCATATGCTTGTAGGTGTTGCAATAATATCAAGTTTCCTCTCTATGTGTTGAAAGTTTTGAAGTCATGCTTGTTTTGCCTTCCCATGCTAGTTGATTCTTGCTCCCACAAATTGTTTGCTCACAAAATCCCTATGCATAGGAAGCGGGTTAGGCTTAAATGTGCTAGTTATATGCTTCATGATGCTCTCTTTGTGTTTCAATTCTTTACTTTTATGCGAGCATCATTGAAATCATCATGCCTAGCTAAAAGGCATTAAAGAAAAGCGCTTGTTGGGAGACAACCCAATATTTCTACCTACTGTTTTTGTGTCTTCACATGATTAAGATACTGTAGTAATCATGTTTTATATGTTTTCTTTCAATAATGTGCCAAGTAAAGCCATTTGGATAGTGTGGATACTTGTTGATTCGATTCTGTGCAAAAACAGAAACTTTTGCGTCCAGTGCTGGAATTTCTATTCTGTACTGGAGCATGAGAAAATTATGAAATTTTTACACAGTATTGGGTTACAAATTGTTTACGTTTTCCTAATTTTTCAGAATATTTGGAGGTACAAAAGTATATTTTTTAAATCGCTCAGTACATGCTGTTCTATTTTTGACAGATTCTGTTTTCGGTGCATAGTTTGCTTGTTTTAGTGTTTCCATAGCTTATATTATGAGATATAAATTGTGGAAATGATAGAATACAGTAGGAATTATGTGATAAAATTATTAATCTTGTATTTACAGTACCTAAGTGGATGATTTATTTTTATCATACTAACCTATCTCACAAGTTCCGTTAAGTTTTGTGTGATTGAAGTTTTCAAGTTTTGGGTGAGATATCGATATAAGGAGAATAAGGAGTGGCAAGACCCTAAGATTGGGGATTACCAAGGCACCCCAAGGTAATATTCAAGGAATACCCAAGCAACTAAGCTTGGGGATGCCCCGGAAGGCATCCCCTCTTTCGTCTTCAACACTATCGGTAACCTCACTTGGAGCTATATTTATATTTGTCACATGATATGTGTTTTTCTTGGAGTGTCATTTTATTTTGTTGATATTTGCTTAATGTTATCAATAATCATGTTTTGTATCTTTTAGTTCAATAAAATTACAATTATAGCCTTTACCATGCTCATTTTGCAAGTTCATGTGTTGCTGTTTGAAAACAGAAAGTTTTCTGTTATGTCCAGAATATTCCTGAATAGTCAGAACATGATAAAAATCTGAAATTTTTACAAAGTAAGAATGCGTGAGTTCTATGTCACGTGGTAATTTTTCAGAATTTTTAGAGTTAGGAAAGTATGAATTCTTATTCCCCCTTTACAGACTGTTCTGTTTTGGCAGATTTCGGTTATAGTTGCATTGTTTGCATATGTTGCTTGTTTAATGTTTCTATTTGTGGATAGGAGTATTAAATATGCAGATGCATTTAGTATGCAATGTTTAAATATAATTTTAGTGATTTGTTATAGTAGATAATGTTAAGGTTTTGAGTTGATTTATACTAACTTATCTCACGAGTTCTTGTTGAGTTTTGTGTGAATGAAGTTTTTAAGATTTAGGAGAAACCGTGATATGAGAGGAATTAAGGAGACACAAGAGCTCAAGCTTGGGGATGCCCAAGGCATCCCAAATTAATATTTCAAGAAGTCTGAAGCATCTAAGCTTGGGGATGCCCCGGTAGGCATCCCACCTTTCTTCATCAACAATTATCGGTCAGTTTTGGTAGAGCCTAAGTTTTTGCTTCTTCACATGAGATGTGCTATTCTTGGAATGCCATTTTATTTTGTTTTCTTTGTTGTTTGAATAAAATACTTAAGATCTGAAATTTTTAAATGAGAGAGAGTCCTCACATAGCTACCTATTTACTTAACTACTCATTGATCTTCACTTATATCTTTTGGAGTAGTTTGTCATTTACTCTCGTTCTTCACTTATATACCAAGAGTAAATTGTTGAATGAATTGAATGTCATAAATTTGAAATTATATATGATTCATATGCTTGTCCCATGGGGAGTAGTGACTTCACATACAAGAAGTATAAGTGGTAAAATTTATTGAAAGTTAACAAACATAGCATTGGTCACTTGAACAATTCATGAAAGAATTTTGAAGGAAGAGAAATTTGACATATAAATATACTATCTTGGACATCTTCTATGATTGTGAGCCCCCATTAATTATTTTCAAGCTTGATCAAGTAGTTGACGTTGGACAAGGAAGACAACGTAATGAGTTATGTTTATTTATATTCACATAGAAGTTATATTGCCATGGATCCTCTAACATGTGGTGCTTGCTTAGGATCTTTTGCTAGCCAAAAATTCGTACTAAGTAGAAATACTACTTGTGCATCCAAAAACCCTTAAACCCAGCTTCTTGCCACGAAATTCCACCATATCTACCTATGGATTGAATAAGATCTTTCAAGTAAGCTGTCATCGATGCAAAAAGCAATAAAAATTGCTGCTTAAATATGTATGATCTTTTATTGCAAGGGAAAATAAGCGTTGTACGAACTTGTGATGGTAAAGAAATAAAAGCGACGGACTACATAATAAAGGTTGCTATCACAAGGGGCAATATAACGTGACGTTTCTTTGCATTAAGGGCTTGACATCCAAAAATAAAAAGCGCATGACAACCTCTGCTTCCCTCTGCGCTTGGAGGCCCAACACGAGTCTACAAGAATAAGTTGTGTAGTAGACATCACCCGCCAGGCAAGACCCGGCCCGCCAAGAGCCGGCCGGACGCATGCCTTTGTGGGTTTCACCCAAGGGGTGGCCTTGTCAGAGAATTCCCTATCTGGAGACAAAACGCTCGTTCAATCTGATGGTGAGTCCTCGATGGGAGAAACTAAGTCGATCCGTCCGCTGTATGATGGGAGGCTTGGAGGATACACTAATGAAGTTTTTCCTGAGGCCCTCGAGCCGCCCCGATTTGCTGCGATCTACATGGCAGGGAGACAAGGTCCCCTCCGCGACCCAGCCGATCCAGCGGCAGGGCAGAACCTCACTATTGCCGGCTAAGGAGGAGCCGACACAGCCGCCGCCGGCTCTCAGAGAACCGGGGCACAGGCCCTCACCAAGATGATGGCTAATCTTGGAGCTCTGTTGGCTGAGCCGGTGACTGCGGAGAACGCCACGGAATGTAACACGGAAATTACAAAGTGTCGCGAGCAGTTATCCAAGATCCAGGAGGATATCAACATAGAGAAAACCCGCATGGCGGAAACACAGGCTCGGCTCGTCGAGCAAACAAAGCGCTTGGAAGAGGAGGCCCTCTATCTCAGCTGCCATCAGAGCGAGTCAGAGGTTGTTCACCAGAAGAGGCACCAAAGCCGGCTTCCGGCTCAGATCGAGCCAACCCAGCTGTTTTCCACGCCACGTGACCGCTCGCTCCGGTAAACCCGGGGCTGGTGTGGTGTCCCCAAATGGGCCTTCGTTACAGTAGCCAGCTCACCAACGATCGTCGGCTCAGCAGCAGCCGCCAGTTCAGTCGCCACCACAGGTCCAGCAGCAATAGCAGTTGCCGCCTCGCCGTTTCCAGACCCCAATTGGACATTACTCCAACCCAGTGGATAATGTATTGGCAGCAACTCATAACCTAGCAGCAATTCCGATTGAAGGAAACAACCCTATCCAGATTGAGGCTAGGAATGCCATTGAGATGCTACAGACGGCAGTAACTTAGCAGGCAAATTACTCTCATAGTCAGCATCAGCTGCACTCTAACCCCCATCCGAGCCGCAGCAGGAGCCGACGTCCCAAGTCGCCAGCAGTGTCTAGTAGTGCACAGCGCAGAAGGGCTACGAAACCGCTCTTAAATCAGCAACAACCTGAAATCCCAAATGCACAGGCCATTGTGGATGTTGCTCGGGCTTTGCGAGAGTTAGAAGAGGGAAACACAGGCACTGCATACAATTAGCCCATTGTGCAAACCCCACCTGCCGCAACCTAGACATCGGCTCGCACAGGTGGTCTATCAAGTCGTATAATTGGAGCTCCCTGTTTAGTCCCGACATTGCGAGATGCGCGTATGCCTCCGAATTTCAAGGGTCCTCGCAAAGTTCCTAATTATACAGCTGATTTGGAGCCGACTGAGTGGATAGAGAGCTATGAGTTAGCAATGGATCTGATGGAAGCCAGTGATGCTGTTTGTGCGCGTTATCTGCCTCTCATGTTGGAAGGTCCAGCACGTACTTGGTTGAAAAACTTGCCTGTAAATTCCATTAACACATGGCAGGAGTTGAAGGAGCGCTTCATCAAAAACTTCCAAGGGACTTGCAAGCGTCCGACCACAATTGTTGATCTCGAGCACTGTGTTCAGTGCGAAGATGAGTCAGCACATCATTGGTCTCGCCGGGTTGCAGAGGTTATACACTCTTTCAATAGCATCACATCCCAGCAGGCGGTACTTGTCCTGGAACGAAATTGCAAGTTTCAGCCTTTAGTGCAGAAGTTGGGACGGCTCAAGCGGAAGGTCCATGACATGGGCGATTGATACGTCCAATTTGCATCATGATTACCTACTATTATTTAAAATGTATTTGATCATTATTTCACTTTATGGTGCAACTCTTATGCCTTTTCTCTCTTAATTTGCAAGATTTATATGAAGAGGGAGAATACCGGCAGCTAGAATTCTGGACCTGAAATAGCTAGAGCAGAGATACCTATCCTACAGAGCTCCAATTGAATCAAAATTTCACGAAGATTTTTTTATTGAATATATAAAAAATACTGGAGAAAAGAGATACCGGAGGGGACCCACCAGTTGCCCACAAGGCAACAGGACGCGACCCCCCTGGGCGCGCCCTGATGCCTTGTGGGGCCCCTAGCTGGCCTCTGGCCCCCTCCTTCTGCTATATAAGGTCTTTTGCCCTAAAAAATTTATAGAGAAGACTTTTGGGACAAAGCGCCGCCATCTCGAAGCAGAACCTGGGCAGGAGCTATTTTGCTCTCTGGCGGAGCGATTCCTCCGGGGATACTTCCCTCCGGGAGGGGGAAATCGAAACCATCAACATCACCAACGATCCTCTCATCATGGGAGGACCAATCTTCATCAACAACTTCACCAGCACCATCTCATCTCAAACCCTCTTGTATTCAATCTTTGGCTCAAAACCTCAGATTGGTACCTGTGGGTTGCTAATAGTGTTGATTATATCTTGTAGTTGATGCTAGTTGGTTTATTTGGTGGAAGATTATATGTTCAGATCCTTAATGATATTCAATACCCCTCTGATCTTGAACATGAATATGATTTGTGAGTAGTTACTTTTGTTCTTGAGGACATGGGAGAAGTCTTGTCATAAGTAATCATGTGAATTTGGTATTCGTTCGATATTTTGATGATATGTATGTTGTTACTTCCTTTAGTGGTGTCGTGTGAACGTCGACTACATGACATTTCACCATATTTGGGCCTAAGGGAAGGCATTGTGGAGTAGTAATTATATGATGGATTGCTAGAGTGACAGAAGCTTAAACCCTAGTTTATGCGCTATTCCGTAAGGGGCTGATTTGGATCCATATGTTTCATGCTATGGTTAGATTTATCTTATCTTCTTTCGTAGTTGCGGATGATTGCGAGAGGGGGTAATCATAAGTGGGAGGCTTGTTCAAGTAAGAACAGCACCCAAGCACCGGTCCACCCACATATCAAATTATCAAAGTAGCGAACGTGAATCAAACAAACATGATGAAAGTGACTAGATGAAATTCCCATGTGTCCTCAAGAACGCTTTGCTTATTATAAGAGATCGTTCCGGCTTGTCCTTTGCTGTAAAAAGGATTGCCGCCTTGCTGCACTTTATCATACTTGTTACTTGTTACAAATTATCTTGCTACCAAAACTATCTGGTACCTACAATTTCAGTGCTTGCAGAGAATACCTTGCTGAAAACCGCTTATCATTTCCTTCTGCTCCTCGTTGGGTTCGACACTCTTACTTATCGAAAGGACTACGATTGATCCCCTATACTTGTGGGTCATCAAGACTCTTTTCTGGCGCCGTTGCCGGGGAGTGAAGCGCCTTTGGTGAGTGGAATTTGGTAAGGAAACATTTATATTACGTGCTGAAATTTACTGTCACTTATCACTATGGAAAGTAATCCTTTGAGGGGCTTGTTCGGGGTATCTTCACCTCGACCGGAAGCATTGAGAGTTGCCCCTCAACCTACTGAATCTACTGAAAATATTTATTATGAAATTCCTTCAGGTATGATAGACAAACTGCTAGCTAATCCTTATGCAGGAGATGGAACGGTGCATCCTGATGTGCACTTGATATATGTGGATGAAATTTATGGATTGTTTAAGCTTGCAGGTTTATCCGAAGATGGAGGTAAGAAGAAAGTGTTCCCTTTATCTTTGGGGGGAAAGGCATTGACATGGTATAGGCTATGTGATGATACTGAAACATGGGATTGGAACCGGTTGAAGCCGGAATTTCACTAGAAATTTTATCCTATGCATTTGGTTCATCATGATCGGAATTATATATATAATTTTTGCCCTCGTGAAGGAGAAAGTATCGCTCAAGCTTGGGGGAGGCTTAAGTATATGTTGCATACATGCCCCAATCTTGAGCTCTCAAGAGAAATAATTATTCAAAACTTTTATGCTCGGCTTTCTCATAATGATCAATCCATGCTTGATACTTCTTCTGCTGGTTCCTTTATGAAGAGAACTATTGAATTCGGATGGGATCTTTTGGAAAGAATTAAACGTAACTCTGAAGATTGGATAATCGACAAAGGTAAAGTGTCAGGTATAAATCTTTTGTTTGATTGTGTTAAATCTTTTATGGAAACTGATGCTTTTCATCAGTTTAGTACTAAATATGGACTTGACTCTGAGATAGTAGCTACCTTTTGTGAATCTTTTGCTGCCCATGTTGATCTCCCTAAGGAAAAATGGTTTAAATATCATCCACCCATTGAACTAAATTTAGAACCTGTTAGTGTTAAAGGAGAAACAATTGTTTACAATGTTGATCCAGTTGTGCCCACTGCTTATATTGAAAAACCTCCTTTCCCTGTTAGGATTAAGGAACATGCTAAAGCTTCAACTGTGGTTAACGAAAGTAATATAAGAACACCTAGACCTTCTGAACAAATTAAAGTTAAACCTAATATTGCAATGGTTAATGATCTTTTGGTTGATGATATTGATGTGCATGTTATATATTTCTGTGATGAGGCTGCTAGAATTGCTAAACCTGTTAGAAATGAACGAGATATGTTAGACAAGAACAAGCCCGTGGTTGGCATGCTTCTTGTTTCTGTTATGATTGGAGATCATTGCTATCATGGTTTATGTGATATGGGTGCTAGTGTGTAACATCCCAAAATTCTAAATTTTGGAATGTTATATTAATTAAATAAATATGATTGAATGTTTGATTGTTTGTTTGACTGATTGACTGAAAATGAGTGAAATTTGAAACTTCTTGAAAGTTTAATGAGAGGGAATGAAATGACTTTCCCAGAATTTTCACTTTGCATTTTTGAACTCAGTGAATTTAAATTCATTTCAATACAAAACCCTGGAGTGAGGATGACATGACTTCTTCCATTTAAATGAAGAGGGTTTTGAAAGAATTTGAATTCCATTTGAAAATATTTCAAATTCAAAGACTTTATGCAAATCAATGATTTTCATGAGAGAGGATAATAGGACTTCTTCAAATTATATGAAATATGAGTTGGAATTTTAAAAGAAAGGATTTGAAAGTGGTTTGAAATTCAAACTCAAAGCCAATTTAGAGTTATTTGGTTTTTATTCAATTTATTTTTCTCCAAAAAGAAAATAAATGGAAAATAGGGTAACATGATTACCTTCAACAGAAAAATGGAGAAAAGTAAATTTGAAGTTATTTTGATATTTTAAAATAATTTTATTTGAATTTTCATTGCAACAATAGCACTAATTGCATTATTTGAATTTGTGTGTATTTTATTTGACTTTGAAAAATAGTTCATGTTTTAGGATTTATTTTTCTGAAAATTTTGATATATAATATGTCTATATTATATTTTACTTTTATTTTATTTTTGTCACTATTTGTTTCTGTTTTATTTATTTTTTGGAAATAAAATCGTTTGAACAGTGCCAGGCCGAAGCCCAGCACTGCTCCCGCTCTCTCTCTCACCCGAGGCCCACGAGCCAGCAGGCCCAGCAGCGCGCACTCGGGACCGAATCCTTTCGGATCGGTCACCGATCCTCTTCCCCTCTCCCTTCTCTCGCTGACGCGCGGGCCCCGCCCCTTTCTTCTAACCCTCGCCCACGCAAGACCGCCCCAGTGCGCGTCCGTCGCGCCGCCGAATCCCGAGTCTTCAGGGATTCGATCCTCAGCCTTTCCCCTTGCGCAAGATCATGTCCTATAAATACCCATCCCTCCCCTCGTTCAATCCCTTTGAAAACCTATTCACGAAACCACACATATTGTCCGCCGTCGCCGTTTGGTTCTCTGCCACCGAAGCTTCGGCCGTCGACGATTCCGACGCCGGTGAGCACTCCCGTGAGCCCCTCCTCTGTACTTCGGAGTAGTCCACTGTTTCGCATCGTTTTGACATGGCCATGTTCCTTTTCTTCCACCGCAGCCTCGAGTTCGAGCTCACCCAACCCCGCCGGAGCACCGGAACACCCGAACCTCTGCGAGTTCCGTCCACTCACCACCGACCTCCCCGAGCTCCAACGCCACCGCCACCGTAACCCCCTCTCCCTTCCGCGTCCGAGAGACCCCTCCGCCGACCCCGCCGACGACCGGAGCGCCGACGCCGCCGACGTCCGAGCCGCCTTGCCGTCGACCACCTCTCTGTAAGCACCGGCAAGCGCCCCGTTAGATCGCGTATAAACGGCCGAGATTAGATCTTGTTTGTTTTTATTTTTCTTCTGAAATGGTATGCTCTAGTTTTCGGCCGTCCGTCGTATAAGCTAAGCAACTAACACCCCGTAGCCGTCCGATCTAGATCTGACCGTCAGGGTAGATTTGTTTTTTTTTCTTTTTTTTTCTTTTTTTAATCCTCGAACCGTTTTCTGTTATTTAGCGGCCACCCGCCTGTTCGCGTTGTTCGGTCGCCGCTCCCGTCCACTCATAGCACGCCACGTGGCCACTGTCCGATCCGTAGTTTTTTCTTATTTTCTTTTCTGTTTTATTTCCAGATTAGTTTCTGTTTTAGATATTCAATATCTTTTTGTGTGTTTAACCAAATTGAATGATTCTTTTTTGCATTGGATTCATAATTTCATGGAGTTTCTGATGGTACACTTGGATTTCAGCTTTGAGTATTTTAAATTTGAATTTGCATGAATTTTGCTCGAATCACTAGATTGGCTATAATTTGAGCTAGGAGTATTATTTTTGGGCGATTCTGTTTTGCTACTGGTTCTTTGTGACCCTGTATATCAGTAGGATTAACTTGGTGAATTTTAGGATTATTTAAAATTAGGGTTTATTAGAAACAGTATTGTTTTGCATGTATGATTGTTTTAGCTATTAAATAGTTGTTTTAAGTTATTTTAAATTAATTCTTTTTGTCGCTTTTGACAAAATTGAATTATGTCTCTGTTGGTTAACAGTAGGTATAATTTTAGAATTTATTTTTATGGTTTAGATACTGTTTTGTTTTATTGTTGATTATCTATTTAGTTATAGTTAATAGAATAGTTTTATTATTACAAATTAATTCTTTTGCCACTTCAAGTTATTTTATTTTTGTTTCTGTTAATTAGGAGTAAATTAGTCTTTATAGTTTTTTAGTATTGATTAGTACTGTTTTAACGTATGATTGGTTGTTATAACTGTTTTAGTGTTAATTATATAGCTACAATAGTTGTTAAATTAGTTCTTTTTATTTTTTAATAATTTAGTAAAATACTTTCTGTTGTTTTATAAAAATTGTATTTTCTTCGCTGTAGAAAAGTTATTTAGAGTAATTTAGTGCTGTTTTGAGAGCTATTGGTTGTTATTGTGTGAGTTGGTTTCCCTTGTTTTCTTTGAAGTTTGCTTTGGATTTTTGTTTGGATTTCATTATTATTTTCTTTATTGCTTTTGATTGTTCTTTTGATTGATAGTATTGATTGCTAGAGTTGTTTGCTTATGGGGATGCACTGTTTGACTATATAGATTTTCATCGGAGGGACGAATAGATCTACAAGTCATTTTCTGAGAGCGATAGTAACTTCATCAAGTAATACCAGGCAAGTTCACATTGACCATTTTTACATAACTATGCTTTTATTTCATTTAGTGTCACCTTTCATCTTTCCTCCAGTAGTGATATTAAATCTTGTAGTTGAGTAGAATGCATGAGGTAGGAACCCATCTCCCTGTTACCAAGCCCGGGACGTTGTTTAGTTTTAAAGCTACGCTATAGTAGACGGGGTTGGTATGAGTGCCCGGGAGTGGTGTGAGAAGGTGGACTCTACGTCAATGACGACAACTTCATGATGGCATCTGCAAGGACTACATCTTCAAGGCCTCAAGATTTCGAGACTCGAGACAAGATTTTAATACACACTACTGGGTGAAGGATGGATTTGATGGGCACCCTGGAGTAACCAGTGGATGGCCGGGATGCATGGAGAAGCGCCATGACATCTTGCGGAAAGCTTCACCCAGACTCAAAGAGACGGAAGAATACTTCATGCCCGGAAGCTTACCTGTGCAACTGCAAGTCATTATGGGCTCTGGCTTGGTTGACCTTAGTTGTGAATCTGGCTGGGACGGTGCTAGCAGATGTAGAACTACGGTAGGATTGGATGAGCACCGGACAATGGTCAGAGGAACTCTTTGGAAGACCATGTTTCGGTCGTCTTGTTCTCAAACACCCTGAAGTGCGAGAACGTAAAAAGAGGGATCGAATCTTGTGGGTAAAGTGCACAACACTCTGCAGAGTTAAAACCTAATCGATTAGCCGTGTCCCCGGTTACGGACAATTTGAGCCTCTGGACTTGGATCTATCTCTGAACTCTCAACACCGGACTGAAAACTAATTGTGGGCAACTTATATTGATTTGGGCTATGAGACATCGGTTGGCGGAACCATGTCATAGTAGATAACTCCATAGTGAAAATTCCTGATTTATTCCTTTGTTGTAGGGAAAATAAAATCAGCTTTTATGCAAACAAAACTCAGACACAGAGCCACAATGCCATATTGCATATAGAGTAGTTTTATCATCTGTTTTTCTTATGGTGATCTTGCCGGTACATTCAATGTACTGACCTACACGGCTACAATGTATTATGTTGCAGGAATTCTACGACGAGTAAGAGTTACATTATAGGGTTACGGTCCACACTCAACCTGCCGATGGCGTTGATGGGGCTCCACACCCGATTGACTGTTTCCGCTGAGACTTATGAGGTATATATCAGTTTTACGTATTTATACATGTGATTGCACTTTGATATATACATTGATGTACTGTGTGTGCCAGCATATCGATCCAGGGATGGCACAGATACACAGAGGCTTGACCGTTTGAGGTCGGGTCTCTACAGAGATGGTATCAGAGCACATGTTGACTGTAGGACGTGACCCTAGAAAATGGCTTAGAAATAGGAAGACCTCAATAGGAATAACTTTATACTACTCTCGTAACCTCTGCATTCTTTTACTGAACTTACCTCATTTCAACTTATAGATGGATAGCTACATCCTGAATGAAAGAGGACACTACGAGGATGTTCTTGGTGGCCCATTCCTTGTGGAACTAGTCAGACTGCTGAAGCTGCCGATACCCGAGATCAAGGCCACTAAGAGGACAACTGGATCATGGGGCATCAAGACGCAGGTGTTTGGACGCAAGGAGCACCCCAAGACTGGAGACATCAGCTTTGGAACGTTAAATCGTGACTGTGATATGGGCATAAACACTGCCGTCCATGATGCTATTGCACGATTGTGCTACCGTCATCGTGTTGCTATAAGCTCTCACTACTTTGGAAAAATCGGATGGCAGAAGGAAGATGGAGCCACTATTTCCCTGACCAATGAGCAGAAGATGAAGTTTGCACCACTGTTGGTGTATAATCAGGAGCTGGAGCAATACGTCAAGAATCTACAGATGGACCTCCTGGAAGCACTATTTGACCAGGAAGCCCTGCGTGAAGAGCTCAAAATTCAGAAGACGAAGGTAGCTAAGCTGGAGGAGGAGAACCTTGAGATCCAGAAGAATCGTCAGGAGCTGAAGAATAGCAGGACCATGGCTCATGCCAAAGATGTTGAGATTCAGAAGCTCAAGGAACAACTCCAGGAAATACAAGGACGTCACAAGAAACTCCGTGTCGATAGAGATAATCTGGCAGAAGAACTGGAGAACATCAAGCCTACCCAGGAGAAGCCCACTGGAGACAAGGATACACTAGCTTAGTATTAGTAGTCCCACCATGAGAGAATTAAAGATGAACGTTTTTGCGATTTAAAGTATTCGACCATACCAACTTATGTGGGTGGCGATACTATAGGATTGATTGAATGCATGAGTACTTGATTGATACTATGTTTTGTGTTTATTGAATGGTTGGATGTATTATATCTTCATATACGGTATTCGTAGGTTTGCATTTATTTCAACCTTGAGAGACGTAAGTTACGGAAGAATAACAGAGGCCTTCATATGGGAGAAGCGTCAGGAATTGGAAACTCCCAAGCATTGAAGACCTGAAGAAATAAAGACTTCGTATCGAAACCGTAGTAAAACGAGACATTTACAAACGGAAGAACTTTGAGTTGGGATTTGTTGCTGATGATTGTGTTAGTATCTCTCTTCCTCTCTATTCTCATCCCAATACCCTCTTACCCAATAGATGATGAATGAAGATGGACTTGTATTCTCTGGACCGATGACACAGCCGGAGACAGAGCTATGGATTCAGAACATGGAGAATCATCTCGGAAAAAAATTGGTTGCAAGGAAGTATGAGGTTCAATACGTTCTTCGGTACTTTACAGAAAGTGCCACAACCTGGTGGAAAATGCATCAAGCCATACAAGGATGTAATGGAGCAAAAACTTGGGAGGAATTCAAGAAGACTCTGCTAAGATCCCGTCTCATCCGAAAGCATTATGATAACCCGATGAAGAAACCTTGTGCCTGCAAGATATGCGGAGAAATAGGACACACCCAGGAAGAACACAAGGATGGATGCCCTCATTGTGAAGAAAATCACCCAGCTGAGGAATGCCCGACTGGGCAGGTGACATGTTTCTTGTGTGAAGGAACTACGCATTTCCCGGCTCAATGCCAAATGTACCCCAAGGTACAAGAAGTCATCAAGCAGTAGGAGGAAGCCATGGAGGAGGGTGTTAAAGATACAGATGAAGAAGGCCTAATCAGATTTTACTCCAATGCCTGCTATTCATGTGGAGAAGAAGGACATTTTTCACAGTATTGCACGAAGAAGGGAACTGAGTATCTTGGTGAGTTCCCGACAGCAGAAGTGGAGTATGACCCACAGGAAATAGAGGATCTGATTGGTACAAAGAAGACCAAGAAGAGGAAACAAAGACCTCCCCAGAACAGCCCAATTTCTACAGAAAAGGACCTGGGCCATATTATATGTTTCAAGTGCAAGAAGTCAGGTCACTATTTCGATAGATGACCAGGAAAGAAGCTAAAAATCGAAGGAGCCTACATAATCACAAAGAAGCCCCGAGACATGTCAGAAGTCATTTGTTTTAGCTGCAAGGAAGCAGGACATTTTGCAAGGGAATGTTCAGATCAGAAGAAAGCTGGAGCTGAGTAGTTGAGATTTTTTATATTGGTAATAAGTGTAATAGGAAGCAATTTTATTTTCATAAGAATGTGGAGTTGAGTTATGTAATGGAGGTCTCAGAGATTGTAATGATTCATGAATCAATAAAGTTAATGTGTCATGATTTCATATGTTGAATTGTATGAGTTGTTACTCTATGAACCAAGATTTTGACCATTTTCGAGGATATGAGAAATGTGGTCTATGGACGAATTTGTGCAATATATTTTAAGGGTAGCAATACCCTATGTAAACACTAGACCGATGGAAAGGAAAATGTTGGAGTTGGAGTTTTATTTTCGTTATGATGGTTACCCCAAGAATATGAAGGAATGACGTGTTATTGGAGTTAAAGATGATGTAATGTTGGAATATGAAATGATGAGTTAAATCGGTACCAGTGCTAAAGTGGGACCCTACCCCAGGCACAGGAGTTGATATGGATCAAACACTACCTTGTTGAAGGAAGAATTTGGAAGAAGCTGTGTTTTGATCAGCAAACGTTTATTAGGAGGTTACATAAAACCCGAGAGTTGTGAAGAAAACGATAGATGCTGTGTTCAGCTTGCAGAATTAATGGATTTATCCGAACTCAGTTCGTCGACAAGAGAAACTTCTGCAATGCTTGTGAGGATGCCCAAGTGTTAGAATACGTGATTCACTGTCTGCGTATGTCGTAATGGTTCAAGTACAGGATGGATTGGCCCCCATACCGGAGACTTTTATCATGGACTATCATATGTTGATGGAAAATCAGAGAGCCTTAAAACCCTAGAAGAGTGTCGACACGACAAACCAAAAACCTTAGAAGGGCAGGACGATGAAAATCTTGTACAGGCAACCGTTGCCAATCGTAGGATATACTGTGAGATTCAACCCAGACCCATTTACTGCAGGAAAATCACAAACAGTTGACCACGATGAGAATTCCGATGGTAGTTAGTATTTACGACAGACCTGTCTGATAAGAAGACCCCGTCTCGGAAGAACCTCACCAAGATGTAAGGACACAAAAAGTGAGGAAAAGGTTATGCCCCTACCGGAAGAGCCTTAGTGTTGGAGTTATCTCGAAGGTGTGAGTAGACCGACACCGTCAACCCAAAGGATGGAGTAAATGAGTTTTAATGGACCCATGACTTGGATTTTAAGTGTGGTAGCACCCCTGACTTTTCCGATCAATGGATTTGCTGGAAGACCCCCCCCCCCAACCCTAACCCTTTCTTGCTAGCCTCTCCGAATCTCGAGGACGAGATTCATTTTAAGTGTGGTAGATTTGTAACATCCCAAAATTCTAAATTTTGGAATGTTATATTAATTAAATAAATAGGACTGAATGTTTGATTGTTTGTTTGACTGAAAATGAGTGAAATTTGAAACTTCTTGAAAGTTTAATGAGAGGGAATGAAATGACTTTCCCAGAATTTTCACTTTGCATTTTTGAACTCAGTGAATTTAAATTCATTTCAATACAAAACCCTAGAGTGAAGATGACATGACTTCTTCCATTTAAATGAAGAGGGTTTTGAAAGAATTTGAATTCCATTTGAAAATATTTCAAATTCAAAGACTTTATGCAACTCAATGATTTTCATGAGAGAGGATAATAGGACTTCTTCAAATTATATGAAATATGAGTTGGAAGTTTAAAAGAAAGGATTTGAAAGTGGTTTGAAATTCAAACTCAAACCCAATTTGGAGTTATTTGGTTTTTATTCAATTTATTTTTCTCCAGAAAGAAAATAAATGGAAAATAGGGTAACATGATTACCTTCAACAAAAAAATGGAGAAAAGTAAATTTGAAGTTATTTTGATATTTTAAAATAATTTTATTTGAATTTTCATTGCAACAGTAGCACTGTTTGCATTATTTGAATTTGTGTGTATTTTATTTGACTTTGAAAAATAGTTCATGTTTTAGGATTTATTTTTCTGAAAATTTTGATATATAATATGTCTATATTATATTTTACTTTTATTTTATTTTTGTCACTATTTGTTTCTGTTTTATTTATTTTTTGAAAATAAAATCGTTTGATTAGTGCCAGGCCGAAGCCCAGCACTGCTCCCGCTCTCTCTCTCACCCGAGGCACACGAGCCAGCAGGCCCAGCAGCGCGCACTCGGGACCGAATCCTTTCGGATCGGTCACCGATCCTCTTCCCCTCTCCCTTCTCTCGCTGACGCGCGGGCCCCGCCCCTTTCTTCTACCCCTCGCCCACGCAAGACTGCCCCAGTGCGCGTCCGTCGCGCCGCCGAATCCCGAGTCTTCAGGGATTCGATCCTCAGCCTTTCCCCTTGCGCAAGATCATGTCCTATAAATACCCATCCCTCCCCTCGTTCAATCCCTTTGAAAACCTATTCATGAAACCACACATATCGTCCGCCGTCGCCGTTTGGTTCTCTGCCACCGAAGCTTCGGCCGTCGACGATTCCAACGCCGGTGAGCACTCCCGTGAGCCCCTCCTCTGTACTTCAGAGTAGTCCATTGTTTCGCATCGTTTTGACATGGCCATGATCCTTTTCTTCCACCGCAGCCTCGAGTTCGAGCTCACCCAACCCCGCCAGAGCACCGGAACGCCCGAGCCTCTGCGAGCTCCGTCCACTCACCACCGACCTCCCCGAGCTCCAACGCCACCGCCACCGTAAACCCCTCTCCCTTTCGCGTCCGAGGGACCCCTCCGCCGACCCCGCCGACGACCGGAGCGCCGCCGCCGCCGACGTCCGAGCCGCCTCGCCGTCGACCACCTCTCTGTAAGCACCGGCAAGCGCCCCGTTAGATCACGTATAAACGGCCGAGATTAGATCTTGTTTGTTTTTATTTTTCTTCCGAAACGGTATGCTCTAGTGTTCGGCCGTCCATCGTATAAGCTAAGCAACGAACACCCCGTAGCCGTCCGATCTAGATCTGACCGTCAGGGTAGATTTGTTTTGTTTTCTTTTTTTAATCCTCGAACCGTTTTCTGTTATTTAGCGGCCACCCGCCTGTTCGCGTCGTTCGGTCGCCGCTCCCATCCACTCATAGCACGCCACGTGGCCACTATCCGATCCGTAGTTTTTTCTTATTTTCTTTTCTGTTTTATTTCCAGATTAGTTTCTGTTTTAGATATTCAATATCTTTTTGTGTGTTTAACCAAATTGAATGATTCTTTTTGCATTGGATTCATAATTTCATGGAGTTTCTGATGGTACACTTGGATTTCAGCTTTGAGTATTTTAAATTTGAATTTGCATGAATTTTGCTTGAATCACTAGATTGGCTATAATTTGAGGTAGGACTATTATTTTTGGGCGATTCCTTTTGCTACTGGTTCGTTGTGACCCTGTATATTAGTAGGATTAACTTGGTGAATTTTAGGATTATTTAAAATTAGGGTTTATTAGAAACAGTATTGTTTTGCATGTATGATTGTTTTAGCTATTAAATTGTTGTTTTAAGTTATTTTAAATTAATTCTTTTTGTCCCTTTTGACAAAATTGAATTGTGTCTCTGTTGGTTAACAGTAGGTATAATTTTAGAATTTATTTTTATGGTTTAGATACTGTTTTGTTTTATTGTTGATTATCTATTTAGTTATAGTTAATAGAATAGTTTTATTATTACAAAGTAATTCTTTTGCCTCTTCAAGTTATTTTATTTTTGTTTCTGTTAATTAGGAGTAAATTAGTCTTTATAGTTATTTAGTATTGATTAGTACTGTTTTATCGTATGCTTGGTTGTTATAACTGTTTTAGTGTTAATTATATAGCTACAATAGTTGTTAAATTAGTTCTTTTTATTAGTTAATAATTTAGTAAAATACTTTCTGTTGTTTTATTAAAATTGTATTTTCTTCGCTGTAGAAAAGTTATTTAGAGTAATTTAGTGCTGTTTTGAGAGCTATTGGTTGTTATTGTGTGAGTTGGTTTCCCTTGTTTTCTTTGAAGTTTTCTTTGGATTTTTGTTTGGATTTCTTGGATTTCATTATTATTTTCTTTATTGCTTTTGATTGTTCTTTTGATTGATAGTATTGATTGCTAGAGTTGTTTGCTTATGGGGATGCACTGTTTGACTATATAGATTTTCATCGGAGGGACGAATAGATCTACAAGTCATTTTCTGAGAGCGATAGTAACTTCATCAAGTAATACCAGGCAAGTTCACTTTGACCATTTTTACATACCTATGCTTTTATTGCATTTAGTGTCACCTTTCATCTTTCCTCTAGTAGTGATATTAAATCTTGTAGTTGAGTAGAATGCATGAGGTAGGAACCCATCTCCCT
Source organism: Elymus sibiricus (assembly GCA_039707655.1). Lineage (NCBI taxonomy): Eukaryota > Viridiplantae > Streptophyta > Magnoliopsida > Poales > Poaceae > Elymus > Elymus sibiricus. Next base: position 312,737,670 of record CM077674.1, read on the forward strand.
GTTACCAAGCCCGGGACGTTGTTTAGTTTTAAAGCTATGCTATAGTAGACGGGGTTGGTATGAGTGCCCGGGAGTGGTGTGAGAAGGTGGACTCTACGTCAATGACGACAACTTCATGATGGCATCTGCAAGGACTACATCTTCAAGGCCTCAAGATTTCGAGACTCGAGACAAGATTTTAATACACACTACTGGGTGAAGGATGGATTTGATGGGCACCCTGGAGTAACCAGTGGATGGCCGGGATGCATGGAGAAGCGCCATGACATCTTGCGGAAAGCTTCACCCAGACTCAAAGAGACGGAAGAATACTTCATGCCCGGAAGCTTACCTGTGCAACCGCAAGTCATTGTGGGCTCTGGCTTGGTTGACCTTAGTTGTGAATCTGGCTGGGACGGTGCTAGCAGATGTAGAACTACGGTAGGATTGGATGAGCACCGGACAGTGGTCAGAGGAACTCTTTGGAAGACCATGTTTCGGTCGTCTTGTTCTCAAACACCCTGAAGTGCGAGAACGTAAAACGAGGGATCGAATCTTGTGGGTAAAGTGCACAACACTCTGCAGAGTTAAAACCTAATCGATTAGCCGTGTCCCCGGTTACGGACAATTTGAGCCTCTGGACTTGGATCTATCTCTGAACTCTCAACACCGGACTGATAACTAATTGTGGGCAACTTATATTGATTTGGGCTATGAGACATCGGTTGGCGGAACCATGTCATAGTAGATAACTCCGTAGTGAAAATTCCTGATTTATTCCTTTGTTGTAGGGAAAATAAAATCAGCTTTTATGCAAACAAAACTCAGACATAGAGCCACAATGCCATATTGCATATAGAATAGTTTTATCATCTGTTTTTCTTATGGTGATCTTGCCGGTACATTCAATGTACTGACCTACACGGCTGCAACGTATTATGTTGCAGGAATTCTATGATGAGTAAGAGTTACATTATAGGGTTACGGTCCACACTCAACCTGCCGATGGCGTTGATGGGGCTCCACACCTGATTGACTGTTTCCACTGAGACTTATGAGGTATATATCAGTTTTACGTATTTATACATGTGATTGCACTTTGATATATACATTGATGTACTGTGTGTGCCAGCATACCGATCCAGGGATGGCACAGATACACAGAGGCTTGACCGTTTGAGGTCGGGTCGCTACATAGTGTGAGTGCTATTCCGTTCTCTTTATATCAAGAAGTAATGCATGATATTGCACCTGTTGAGATAGAAGATATTGATGTTACTATTAAGCTTGCGAATTGAGATACTATTACACCACTTGGGATTGTTAGAGATGTTGAAGTCTTGTGTGGTAAAATCAAATACCCTACTGATTTCTTAGTACTTGGTTCACAACAAGATAATTTCTATCCCATTATATTTGGTAGACCTTTCTTGAATACCGTTAATGCTGAAATTGATTGTGTGATAGAAAAGGTTCGAGTTAAGTTTGGTGATATATCTCATGAATTTAATTTCTCTAAGTTTCGTAGACAACTTCATGATAAAGAATTACCCAATAAAGATGAAATTATAGGTCTTGCTTCTATTGATGTGCCTCCTACTGATCCTTTAGAACAATTTTTGCTAAACCATGAAAATGATATGCATATGAATGAAATAAATGAGTTGTTCTTTAAGCAAGCACCTATCCTTAAACATAATTTTCCTGTTAAAACTTTAGGAGATCCTCCTCCACCGAAGGGTGATCCTGTGTTAGAATTAAAGCAATTACCCGATACGCTTAAATATGCTTATCTTGATGAAAAGAAGATATATCTTGTTATTATTAGTGCTAACCTTTCAGAGCATGAAGAAAAGAGATTACTTAAAACTCTGAAGAAGCACCGTGCTGCTATTGGATATACTCTCGATGATCTTAAGGGCATTAGTCCCACTTTATGTCAGCATAAAATTCATATGGATCCAGACGCTAAACCCGTTGTTGATCATCAAAGAAGGCTGAATCCTAAAATGAAGGATGTGGTAAGAACTAAAATATTAAAGCTTCTGGAGGCAGGTATAATTTATCCCATAGCTGATAGCAGATGGGTAAGTCCTGTTCATTGTGTCCCTAAGAAAGGAGGTATTACTGTTGTTCCTAATGATAAAAATGAACTTATACCACAAAGAATTATAACTGGTTATATGATGGTAATTGATTTCAGAAAATTAAATAAAGCTACTAGGAAAGATCATTACCCCTTGCCTTTTATTGATCAAATGTTAGAAAGATTATCTAAGCATACACACTTTTGCTTCCTAGATGGTTATTTTGGTTTTTCTCAAATACCAGTTTCACCTGAAGATCAAGAGAAAACCACCTTTACATGTCCTTTTGGAACTTATGCTTATCGTCGTATGCCTTTTGGTTTATGTAATGCACCTGCTACCTTTCAAAGATGTATGACTGCTATATTCTTTGACTTTTGTGAAAAAATGTTTGAGGTTTTCATGGATGATTTTTCCGTTTACGAAACTTCTTTTGATGATTGCTTGAGCAACCTTGATCGAGTTTTGCAGAGATGTGAAGAAACTAATCTTGTCTTAAACTAGGAGAAGTGCCACTTTATGGTGAATGAAGGTATAGTCCTTGGGCATAAAATTTCTGAAAGAGGTATTGAAGTTGATAAAGCTAAAGTGGATGTTATTGAGAAAATGCCATGTCCTAAAGATATCAAAGGTATAAGAAGTTTCCTCGGTCATGCTGGTTTCTATAGAAGGTTTATAAAAGACTTCTCTAAATTTCTATGCCTCTTACTAATCTCTTGCAAAAAGATGTGCCATTTGTTTTTGATGATTATTGTGTAGAAGCCTTTGAAATACTTAAGAAAGACTTAATTTCTGCACCTATTGTTCAACCACCTGATTGGAACCAACCCTTTGAAATTATGTGTGATGCTAGTGATTATGCTGTTGGTGTTGTTCTAGGACAAAGAGTTGATAAGAAATTGAATGTTATTCATTATGCTAGTAAAACTCTAGACAGTGCTCAAAGAAATTATGCTACTACTGAAAAAGAATTTTTAGCAGTTGTGTTTGCATGTGATAAATTCAGATCTTACATTGTTGATTCCAAAGTTACTATTCATACTAATCATGATGCTATTAAATATCTTATGGAAAAGAAAGATGCTAAACCTAGACTTATTAGGTGGGTTCTGTTGCTACAAGAGTTTGATTTGCATATAATTGATAGAAAGGGAGCTGAGAACCCCGTAGCTGATAATTTGTCTAGAATGGAGAATGTTCTTGATGACCCACTTCCTATTAATGATGATTTCCCTGATGAACAACTAGCTGTGATAATTGCTTCTCATAATACTCCTTGGTATGCAGACTATGCTAATTACATTGTTGCTAAATATATACCACCTAGTTTCACATACTAACAAAAGAAAAAGTTCTTCTTTGATTTAAGACATTACTTTTGGGATGACCCACATTTATATAAAGAAGGAGTAGATGGTATTATTAGACGTTGTGTACCTGAGCATGAACAGGAACAAATCGTACGGAAGTGTCACTCCGAGGCATATGGAGGACACCATGCAGGAGACAGAACTGCACATAAGGTATTACAATCTGGTTTTTATTGGCCTACTCTTTTCAAAGATGCATGTACGTTTGTCCTCTCTTGTGATATGTGAAAGAATTGGTAATGTTGGTAGACGTCAGGAAATGCCTATGAACTATTCACTTGTTATTGAACTATTTGATGTTTGGGGTTTTGATTATATGGGATTGTTTCCTAAATCCAACGGGTATACTCATATTTTAGTTGATGTTGACTATGTTACTAAGTGGGTAGAAGCTATTCCAACTAGTAGTGCTGATCATAACACTTCTATTAAAATGCTTAAAGAGGTTATATTTCTAAGGTTCAGAGTCCCTAGATATTTAATGACTGATGGTCGTTCACATTTATGTAGGAGATATGCCCTAGAGGCAATAATAAATGTTATTATTTATCTCCATGTTCTTGATTAAGTTTATGTTCCATGCTATAACTGCTATGGTTCTAGAGTCTGCAATAACCACGAGGCTCGAAGGAAGACTCATATGCACGTGTGGAATAATAAACGGTAAAATGTATTCCTAGTCTGGCCTCTAAGACTAGCTCAAGTGTTGCATGATGGTTCTGTTTTCCTGATCATGGGCATGACTATGCCGGCAACTTTGAGGGCACATTGTTAGAAGAACACTTGTGTTGAATCGACCCGAATTGATGTTATGCTATGAGATACATTCGTCACAAGTTAATGGTTAATAACACAGAGAAAGTTAACGTTTGCATAATTCCTTAGACCATGAGAGTATCGAGTTTCTTCATGCTTGCTTCATGAACTTTGGAGTTTGTTAAACGTCATCCGTAAATGGGTGGCTATTACGGCGGCTTACGGGTTCATGGAAAAGTATGTCAAGGGACTTGATAGCTCAAGATTGGGATTTGCTCCTCCGACGATGGAGAGATATCTCTGGGCCCTCTCGGTGTTACGGTATCCATCATCGTCTGGCCAGACACTTTGTGATTTGATCACGGGAATGCCGGAACACGGGAACGAGAAAAGGGAACAAAACCAGTAACGAGATAACTGGCATTGTGGACAAGTGTTGATCCATGGGGATGCCGATAATTCTCACCTCGGGTGTTTGTAACATATCGCGAAGCAACAGGAATAGCACACGACAACTGGAGGTTCACTCGAATATTTATTCGTGTGGGTATAGGGATCAATATGGGTGTCCACGGTTCCGCTATTGATCATTGATCGGAAAGTGTTCCGGTCATGTCTATACTTCACCGAACCTATAGGGTCACACGCTTAAGGGTCATCTATCTGCTGAATACTAGACAGGGAGTCTGAGAGAAAGTCGCCGGAAATGTTTCGGAGACAACGGAAGAGTTCCGGAGAGAGAACACCACAATAGTTTTGGTAAAACCGAAAAGTTGTTTCAGAGTATACCATTAAGTCAAAATGGTTTTGGCACACGCCTGGAAATTCTTGGAGGGTGCCCGAATTGTTCTGGGAACTTCTGGGATTTTTCCGGAGAAAAAAACCAGAAATGTTCCGGAGCTGCCAGATTCGCTTTGGTAGCTTTTCGCTGATGAAAATCATTGATCCGAAATTGTTTTGGAATGCGTCCAGAATTGTTTTAGTGGGTACTGGAAATGTTCTGGACCTACAGAAATATTTTCGGATTTAACGGACGCAAAAAAATGTCTTCATGAATAGTGAAAAGCACTTTTTGGGCTGGTTTTGGTGGGGTTTCCTTCTAGAAGGTATTCCCTATTTTTGGAGAGAATATAAGGTGGATGGAAAGGTGGTGGGGCCCCCAAGGGGGCAGCCAATTTCGTCCATGGCATGGGGGCCCCCCATGGGGCTTCCTTCCACCATTGGGTGGATAAGATCAACCCATCCTTATGTGGCATGGTGAAATATCCAAGCCCCTTTTGGCCTTTTTCACCCATGGCCTCGACCCCTTGCTCCTCCTATAAATAGAGGTGGAGAGGGGTCTCCAAAATCAGAAATCTCTCTCACATACAAATGCCATGCATGATCTGGCTTTCTCTCTCCCTCCCAGCGAAATAGTTTCGTAGAGCCGAAAGGCTGTCTGGGTTCCGGTGGGAACTAGTTCTGGATGGCGAAGCCCTGCCGGATAGATGACACCGTATGTGTGCAACCCCGTAGAGAGGCCGTAGGTTCGATCTTTTTGCCCGAGGGGTTGTTCGAGAGTGCCTCCCGAAGGGCTATCCGAGTGACCGTCCGAGTTTTGAGGGTCCTCCCGAAGGGCTGTCCGTGACACCGTTCGAGGGACTGTCCGACCGCCTCCCGGAGGGCTGTCCGTGGGGTAGACGAGGGAGTACATCCTCACAGTTGGGAGGTTGTAAATCCTAGCTGCGGGGATCTGCACCGACGATCTACATCAACTCTACTTCCGCTGCGCTACGAGTCGGTAACGATCGGATCGAAACCTTGTATGCAGTCCATAGTGGTCCTGGGCTGGTGCGTAGGTCGGAATTTTTTTGTTTTCTGCTGCGTTCCCCTACATTTTATTCATGGTGCTTTCCGTAAGTTGCTTGCTAAATATGATGTTAACCATAGAATTGCATCTCCTTATCATCCTCAGTCTAGTGGTCAAGTGGAATTAATTAATAGAGAAATAAAATTAATTTTGCAAAAGACCATTAATAGATCCAGAAAGAATTGGTCTAAGAAACTTGATGATGCATTATGGGCTTACAGAACTGCTTATAAAAATCCTATGGGTATGTCTCCATATAAAACAGTCTATGGAAAAGCATGTCATTTACCTCTTGAGTCAGAACATAATGCATATTGGGCAATTAAAGAACTTAACTATGATTTCAAACTTGCTGGTGAAAAGAGGTTATTTGATATTAGCTCTCTAGATGAATGGAGAACACAAGCTTATGAAAATGCCAAGTTGTTTAAAGAAAAGGTTAAAAGGTAGCATGATAAGAGAATTCAAAAACGGGAATTCAAAGTAGGTGATCATGTTTTATTATACAATTCTCATTTAAGATTTTTTGCAGGAAAACTTCTCTCTAAATGGGAAGGATCGTATATCGTTGAAGAAGTTTATCGCTCTGGAGCCATCAAAATAAACAATTCTGAAGGCAATAATCCGAGGGTGGTTAATGGGCAAAGAATTAAGTGATACATCTGCAATGTATCTATAATTTTTAATTGTTCCATGCTATTATAGTATCAATCTTGGATGTTTTATATACATTAACAAGCAATTATATATAATTTTTTGGGACTAACCTATTAACTTAGTGCCCAGTGCCAGTTGCTGTTTTTTGCCTGTTTTTGGTTTTCCAGAATATCAGTACCAAACGAAGTCCAAATGCCAAAAAACTTTTTGGAGATTTTTTTCTGGACATAAGAGACACTAGAAGCTTCGGGAGAAGGCCAGAAGAGAGACGAGGTGGCCACGAGCCACCAGGGCGTGCCCCAGGAGGGTGGCGTGCCCTGGTGCCTCGTGGGCCCACCTCTACTCTGTTTGACCTAATTCCACCTCTATAAATTCTCTAAAATCGGGAAACCAACAGAGGAGTCCATGAAATACTTTTTTCGCCGCCGCAAGCTTCTATTCTCGAGAGATCCCATCTGGAGGCCTTTTCCGGCACTCTGCCGGAGGGGGAATCGATCACGGAGGGGCTCTACATCAACCTTGCTATCCTTCCGATGATGCGTGAGTAGTTTACCACAGACCTTCAGGTCCATAGTTAGTAGCTAGATGGCTTCTTCTCTCTTTTTGATCTTCAATACAATGTTCTCCTCGATGTTCTTGGAGTTCTATCCGATGTAATCACTTTTTGCGGTGTGTTTGTTGGGATCCGATGAATTGTGAGTTTATGATCAGATTATCCATGAATATTATTTGAGTTTTCTCTGAACTCTTTTATGCATGATTGTTATAGCTTCGTATTTCTCTCGAATCTATTGATTTGGTTTGGCCAATTAGATTGATTTATCTTGCAATGGGAGAGGTGCTTTGTAATGGGTTCGATCTTGCGGTGCTCAATCCCAGTGACAGAAAGGGACATGACACGTATGTATCATTGCTATTAAGGGTAAAAAGATGGGGTTTATTCATGCGTGAGTTTACTTTGTCTACATCATGTCATCTTGCTTAAGGCGTTACTCCATTCTTCATGAACTTAATACACTAGATGCATTCTAGATAGCGGTCGATGTGTGGAGTAATAGTAGTAGATGCAGGCAGGAGTCGGTCTACTTGTCTCGGACGTGATGCCTATATACATGATCACTGCCTTGGATATCTTCATGATTATTTGCTTTTCTGTCAATTGTCCAACAGTAATTTGTTCACCCACCGTATGCTATTTTCAAGAGAGAAGTCTCTAGTGAAAACTATGGCCCCCGGGTCTACCTTAATTATATATTGAAAATCCTAAAAATACCTTGCTGCAATTTTACTTTATTTATCTTATTTTGTTTTTTTGTTTGATCTATCTATCTATCACCATACAATTTAATTTTGCAATTAACCGCCAAGGGATTGACAACCCCTTGTTCACGTTGGGTGCGAGGATTTTTTGTTTTGTGTGCAGGTACTGCTAACGAGTTGTTACGTGATTCTCCTACTGTATTGATAACCTTGGTTTCATAATTGAGGGAAATACTTATCTCTATTGTACTGCATCATCCCCTCCTCTTCGGGGAAATCCCAACGCAGCTCACAAGTAGCAGGAAGAATTTCTGGCGCCGTTGCCGGGGAGACATCATCAACATCTATCAAGTACCTACGCATAAACCTTCATCTCCTTGCATTTATTTTATTTGCCTTTGCCTCTCGTTTACATCTCCCCCACTTCTAAAAAAGTTTTTACAAAAATACAAAAATATTTTCCTTTTGCCTTTTTCTTATTTGCTAGATTGCTTGGTTGCCTTACCATTGTGGCTAGTTCTTCGCTCATTACTATTACCCCTGAAAATGAAGTACTTAATTTTAAACAAAGGGGAGGAGAGAATTTAAAAGATGCTTGGTATAGGATTTGGGACGCTCATAATAGATCAACTCGTAAGCAATCCACCACCATCCTTCTTCGCAATTTTTATGTGGGCATTACTACTTGGTATAGATTTGTACTTGATACTATTACCGGAGGGAATTTCATGATGTGTCCCTCTATGAATGCTTTCAATGCTATGGGAAATTTAGTGGGATCGCCACCTATCACTATTAATGAAACGATCTTAACCTTGGAACATGTTATGCAAAGGTTAGATGCTATTGAAAATAAAATGCCTACTGTAGAGCATATTGAAAATTTAGATAAAAAGATTCATAACCATGTTACTCTGTTTGGATCAAAGGTAGGGATTACTCTTAAGATGCTAAAAGAGAAAGAACCGATAATTAATGAAAGGATGGAACAAAGTTCCGCTAGGATTGATAAGTTGGAAGAAATTATTAATAATTTGGGTTCCACTTTATCTTACGCTAAAACTATTGAAAAGCCTACTCATAGCAAGAATTGCAAGTTTATATATGTTCCTAAAGACAAGGGTGCTACATCCGGCATCCGCAGCGAAGATCTTAAAATGATTAGTGTTCACCCCAATTTTGTTGAATTGATAAAGAAACCCACTTATGAGAATAAATTCCTTAACTTTGTTCCTAGGGGCGTGATCATTAAAAATATGCATGCTATAACTCCTAGGAAATATGGATGTGTGATTGTGGAATTGGAAATCAAGGATGACAATACTTGAAAACTATGCATTATGACTAGGTTGGGGCATAAAACAATAGCGCTTGTTGGGAGGCAACCCAATGAATAAAATACTTTTTTTGCTTTTTATTTCTGTTCTTGTGTGTTTACACAATTATGCTACTGTTATGATTGTGTTTTTATGTTTTAATTAGTGTTTGTTCCAAGTAAAGCCTTTGGGATGATTTGGAAGATAGTATAATTGATGCTGTTTGGAAAACAGAAAGTTTTGCATCCAGTGCTAGAATTTTAATTCTGTAATGGAGCATCAGAAAAATCTTAAATTTTTACACAGTATTGGTATCTGAATTTCCCACGTATTTATAATTTTTCAGAATTTTTGGAGTTACAGAAGTATAGCTTTTAAATGGATCTTTACAGACTGTTCTGTTTTAGACAGATTCTGTTTTTGTTGCATAGTTTGCTTATTTTGATGAATCTATGGATCGTATCGGGGGGTATGAGTCATGGAGAAGTTGGATTATAGTATCATTATGTCAATATTAAATATGAATCAATTTACAATAGTACTTAAAGTTAAATATTTATTTGTTATACTAACGGATCTCACGAAGGTTTTGTTGAGTTTTGTGTGATTGAAGTTTTCAAGTTTTGGGTGAGATCACGATAGATGAAGGAATAAGGAGTGGCAAGAGCCTAAGCTTGGGGATGCCCACGGCACTCCAAGGTAATATTCAAGGAAGACTCAAGCGTCTAAGCTTGGGGATGCCCCGGAAGGCATCCCCTCTTTCTTCTACCAACTATCGGTAATTTTACTTGGAGCTATATTTTTATTCATCGCATGATATGTGTTTTACTTGGAGCGTAGTGTATTATATGAGTCTTTGCTTTGTTTGATTTTTAGTTTGTCACAATCATCTTTGCTGGACACACCTATTTGAGAGAGCCACACGTTTATCATGATTTGTTAGAATACTCTATGTGCTTCACTTAAATCTTTTGAGCTAGGCAGTTGCTCTAGTGCTTCACTTAAATCTTTTTCAGCACGGCGGTGGCTATATTTTAAAGAAATATTTGAACTCTCATGATTCACTTATATTATTTTGAGAGTTGATAAGATTAAAATTTTCAAGAAATATTTGAATTCTCGTGCTTCACTTATATTATTTTGAGAGTTGATAAGATTAAATTTTTAAGAAATATTTGCACTCTCATGGTTCACTTATATCTTTTTGAGAGTTGATCATAGTAATGGTAATTTGCACAAGATATGAATTTGGTACCAAAGTGATGAATATTCAAGAGGAATATAATAAAAACATTCATGAAATATCATTGGATATGATAAGTTTGATTTCTTCCAATAGTTTTGTGATATGAAGATGATAATATGTGAGTCATGTTAGTGAGTAATTGTGATTTAGTAAGAATATTGGTGTTAAGGCTTGTGATTCCCTATGCATGCACATAAAGTCAATAGTTATGCAATGAAATTATATCCTACTTATGGTGCATTATTCGGTGTTAGTTATGTTCAATGCATGTTTATGACCGTTTTCGCTTTTTGGTTGGTCGCTTCTCAGTCTATTTGCTAGCCTTCATTTGTACTAAGCGGGAATACTGCTTGTGCATCCAACTCCTTAAACCCAAGTTGTGCCAAATGAGTCCACCATACCTACCTATATGCGGTATTTCCATGCTGTTCCAAGTAAATTTGCATGTGCCAACTCTAATTTTTCAAAATAATTTTCCGTTTTGTGTGCCCGTACCGCTCATGAAGCGGCAGGGGGTGGCCAATATTTTCCATGCTAGGTGTGTTATTCTCATGATGAGTGTTTATTCACTTGTCATTGCACGAGAGAGTGGCAGGTAATAGGGATGCCCAGTCCCGAAATGAAAATAATAATAATATGATGATAATAATAAATTCCTTGGAAAGTGTTGGTATGGAGGGCACCCATGGATACGGCTAGCCATGGATTGTGAATGAATGGTGGAAAGGAAATAAACTTTATTTTCTGTTTGGAAAACCGCCTATAATGTGTCTAGCATGGAAGATATTGGTAATTCTCGGTCGTTTTCGTTGACAGGAAAAGCATGCCTCTCAAAATAATCTTATCTCTCTAATTTAAGCTTTGAGCTCTGGCACAATTGCAAATCTCTGCTTCCCTCTGCGAAGGGCCTATCTATTTACTTTTATGCAATTTTTATTTTTATTTTGAGTCTCCATCTTCTCTTGTCATACTTGTGCATTGTGTGTAGCTAATATTGAGTGTGTTTCATGAATGGATCAATGATTGAGCATAATGGGCTAGGGATAACTTTCTTTAGCGATGATATTTTGAAAGACATGGTTGCTTGTTAGTATGCTTGAGTATTTATGTCTTCATGTCAAACTATAGACTATTGCTTTGAATCATTCAAGTCCAAATGTCCATGCTACAAAGAAAAGAATATATGATGAATATGATAAGTAGCATTCCATATCAAAAATTCTGTTTTTATCATTTACCTATGATAACCCACAAGTATAGGGGATCGCAACAGTTTTCGAGGGTAGAGTATTCAACCCAAATTTATTGATTCGACACAAGGGGAGCCAAAGAATATTTGCAAGTATTAGAAATTGAGTTGTCAATTCAACCACACCTGGAGACTAAATATCTGCAGCAGAGTGATCAGTAGCAAAGTAGTGTGATAGTTTGATAGCAATAGCAATAATAGTAACAGTAATAGTAGCAGCAATAGTAGTAGCAATTGTGATAGTAGTAGCAACAGTAGTAACTTAGCAAGGAACAATATGTGAAAAACTCGTAGGCATTGGATCGGTGATTATGTTGGATAACATTCATCATGTAACAGTCATAACCTAGGGCAACACAGAACTAGCTCCAATTCATCAATGTAATGTAGGCATGTATTCCGTCTATAGTCATACGTGCTTGCGATAAGAACTTGCATGACATCTTTTGTCCTACCCTCCCATGGCAGCGGGGTCCATAAGGAAACTAAGGGATATTAAGGCCTCCTTTTAATAGAGAACCGAAACAAAGCATTAACACATAGTGAATACATGAACTCCTCAAACTATGGCAATCACCAGAAAGAATCCCAATTATTGTCACCTTGGGGTATGCGGATCATAACACATAGCAGGTGCATATAACTTGCAAGATCGGATCAAGAACACAAATATATTCATGAAAACATAAAGGGTTCAGATCTGAAATCATGGCACTCGGGCCCTAGTGACAAGCATTAAGCATAGCAAAGTCATAGCAACATCAATCTCAGAACATAGTGGATACTAGGGATTAAGCCCTAACAAAACTAACTCGATTACATGATAAATCTCATCCAACCCATCACCGTCCAGCAAGCCTACGAAGGAATTACTCACTCCCGGTGGTGAGCATCATGAAATTGGTGATGAAAGATGGTTGATGATGATGATGCCGGAAGATCCCCCTCTCCGGAGCCCCGAACGGACTCCAGATCTGGCCTCCCGATGAAGAACAGGAGGTGGTGGTGGCTTCGTATTGTGAAACGCAATAAAACTTTCTCTCTTATTTTTTTCTCTGGAATTGTGAATTTATAGGCCTGAGATTAGGGTCAGCGGAGCCACGTGGGCCCCACAAGCCACCAGGGCGTGCCAGGGGGTGGCGCGCCCTGGTGCCTCGTGGGCAGCAGGTGGCCCCCCTCCAGTAGGTTTTGGCTCCAGTATTTTTTATTTATTCCATAAAAAATCTCCAAAAGTTTCATCCAATTCCAAGAACTTTTATTTCTGCACAAAAAAACAACACCATGGTAGTTCTGCTGAAAACAGCGTCAGTCCGGATTAGTTTCATTCAAATCATGCAAATTAGAGTCCAAAACAAGAGCAAAAGTGTTTGGAAAAGTAGATACGACGGAGACGTATCAACTCCCCCAAGCTTAACTCATTGCTTGTCCTCAAGCAATTCAGTTGACAAACTGAAAGTGATAAAGAAAAACTTTTACGAACTCTTTTGTACTTGTATCTATATATATGCTTAAATAGTACCCAAGTTTTCAGCAAAGATCATGAACTAACCATGCAAATGATAACTCTTAGAAGATATATTCACTCATATCAATGGCATAATCAACTAGCGAGCAATAATAAGATATCTCAAATGCCAACACTTTGTCAAAACGATCATGATATAATATGACAACATGGTATCTTGCTAGCCCTTTCTGAGACCGCAAAACATAAATGCAGAGCACCTCCAAAGCTCAAGTAGTGACTAAGCATTGTAATTCATGGTAGAAGAGATCCAGTCATGATGCACACAACATTAACTATACACAATGCATGAGAATGACAATAGTGCTCTCAGGTCTGGTGCTTATTTGAGAAGGTGATGACTCAACAATAAAAGTAAAATAACATAAAAGTAAATAGATAGGCCCTGCGCAGAGGGAAGCATGGATTTGCAGAGGTGCCAGAGCTCGAAGCTTAAATCAGAGATAAATACAAGGAGGTATGCCTTTCCTGTCAACGTCACGACCGAGAGTTTTCAATATCTTCCTCTTCCATGCTAAACACATTAGCGGCGGTTCCCAAGCGATAAAGTAAAGTTTACTCCCCCTCCACCAACAAACACAAGCCATGGCTAGCCGAATCCTCGGGTGCCCTCCATACCAACAACTTTCCGGGGGAGTTTGTTTCATTATTTTGCAGTTTTAATAATGGGATTGGGCATCCCGATTACCAGCCCCTCTCGTGCAAGGACAAGTGAATAAACACTCATCATGAGAATAACCTGCTTAGCATGGAAGATACTAACCGCCCCCTGTCGCTCCATGAGCGGTACGGGCACACAAAACAGATGTTCATTTGAATATTTAGAGGTGGCACATGCAAATTTACTTAGAACGGCAGAGTAATACCGCATATAGGTAGATATAGTGGACTCCTTTGGAATAACTTTGGTTTAAGGGTTTTGATGCACAAACAGTATTCCCTCTTAGTACAGGCGAAGGCTAGCAAAAAGGTTGAGAAGCGACCAGCTAGAGAGCGAAAACGGTCATAATCATGCATTATGAATAATCAACATTGAATACTAGCATGAGTAGGATATAAGCACCATGAACATAAATATCGTGGAGGCTATGTTGGTTTTGAATCAACTACATGCGTGAACATGTGCCAAGTCAAGCCACTGGAAACATTCAGAGGAGGATACCATATCATCATACCACATCACAAAAGTTTTAATGCATGTTGACACCCAAGATAAATCATTATCCGCTCCTAGCTACTTAAGCATGGCATGAGCAACTATAATCTCTAATTGTCATCATAAACATGTTTAATCATAATATGCTGAATCATGGATACTGAGTTAAACATATTTACAAAAACAAAAACAAGTTGAGTTCATACCCTATTTTGCTTGCCACAGTCACTTCATCAAATTATCGTCATTATTACCTTTCACTTGCACGGCCGAATGATATGAAAATAAAAATAGTGCAAGTGTGCCGTGGACTAAGCTGGAATCTGCAAGCATTTTATTCAAAGGAGAAGACAAGGTAATATGGGCTCTTTGTTAGATCAACAATAATGCATATGAGAGCCACTCAACATTTTCATCATGGTCTTCTCCTTACAATGACTCAACAAAAGAAAAGAATTTCAGAGAAACACACTAAAATATTTTTGGAGTTTTTAGTTTTTTTCTTTTTTTTCTTGAAGGATGCAAATTAAGGAAGACAAAACAAAAACGAGAAAAACTATTTACACGGGAAAGCTCCCAACAAGCAAAAGAAGAAATGGGAAATCTTTTTGGGTTTTCTTTTTAATACTACAACTAATTAAGCTAGAAAGAAAAACTAAAAAGAAACGAGAAATGTTTTTGTATTTTCTCAAAGTTTTTAAAACACACAAGAAGAAAGCGAGAAAATAAAACTAACATGGATTATACAATGAAAACGTATGAACACCGACAACTGAAACGAAATGTGTGGACATGAATGTAATGTCGGTGAGAGATACGTACTCCCCCAAGCTTAGGCTTTTGCCTAGCTTGGTCATCGCCATCCTTGGTCTGGGTAATAATCAAAGTGGTAGCTCGTAGAGGCATTCTGAGCCGCCTCCTCGGCCAGACGGGCAGCCTCGACCGCCGCCTTGTACTCGTGCACCCGCTCTCCAATAGAAAGTATCTCTGTTTGTTCTGAAAATCAAAGAGGGCAGGAGCAGGCAAAGCAACATACACAGATCGATATTTATTAAAAACTAAGTTATATTCATATCCCTGTGCGTCGCGTTTTAAAAACTTATGTTCTCGCATTGTTTCGAAATTCAGATATTTATCAGGTAAGAGGGGATCATTGAAATTGGGCGAGACCCCTAACTTTGCAGCTATGCGGGAGGCATAAATTCCTCCATACAAATCACCATTACCCGCGTTACGCTACAGTCTACGTGCAACAATAGCCCCAAGATTATAATACTTGCTGCCAGTCAAAGCTGTATGAATAAGGCTCAGATCAGGGGCACAAAGCGCACTGCAGTCTTGCTTACCAACAATGCATTTACCATTAAAAAGTGCAAAATACCGAATAGCAGGAAAGTGAATGCTAATTATTCTGGCCTGTGTAACTCCCCTATCCTCACCGTTGCAAAGGCTATTAATAAAAGGCTCATAATCAGATTTTGGTGGTTCATCTAAAGAACCCCAATAAGGAATTTTGCATGCATCACAAAACTCTTCTAGAGACATAGCATAAGATCTGTCATAGAGGTGAAATAAAACTCTAGAAGTGCGCGGATGATATTCAAAGTTCTGAGTGAATGAATGAGTGAGGTAGTAATGCTGTGGTGGCTTATCTGCGACGAAGGTGGAGAGCTCGGTGTTGTGAATATATTGGTCAAATTCTTCCTTGATGCCTGCACCCAACATGAACTCGTTGCATGGCCATCTACATGATTTTGCTTCGACACCTCGCACCGAGCTTGCCCTTGGTTCAACGTATGATTGGCGTGCGGGGCTTTCGCTAGATGATGCCTCGGCGGACCTCCTCCTCGAAGAACTCCTCCGGAAGATATTCATTTTCCTAAGAACAAATTTCTGAAAAATTTTGGGCCACAAAATGAAATCAATAAAACTTCACAAAATTGATAGCAACTACTCATATGGATGTCTAGAGGCTATATCAAGCATTCAAACTACTTGGAACTCAAAGAATTCAACATGCAAGCTCATTTTCAGTAGCACCAAGAGCAACTAATTATGCAAAATGTAATCCACTAGAGCAAAAACTAATTGGAGCAATGGAGGAGTCACATACCAAGTAGCAATCTCCCAAAACAGTTTCAGAAACGGAGCTCCGAGCAAAGAGATCGAAAATCTCAGGTTTGAGAGCAAGAACACGAGAGAGAGAGAGAGAGCTACCAGGAATTTTTGCTAGAGGTAAGAGACGAAGTGGGCTGAAGGGATAAGTGAGGGGGTCCCTGTGGGGCACACAAGCCACCAGGGCGCGCTAGGGGGGGTGGTGCGCCCTGGTGCCTTGTGGGCACCTGGGGCATCCCCCTGGTATGTTTT
Organism: Elymus sibiricus; assembly: GCA_039707655.1. Classification (NCBI taxonomy): domain Eukaryota; kingdom Viridiplantae; phylum Streptophyta; class Magnoliopsida; order Poales; family Poaceae; genus Elymus; species Elymus sibiricus. The sequence goes on from CM077674.1 coordinate 312,754,487, forward strand.
TAGTGCCAAAAATTCTTAAATATTCTATAAAAATTCATGTCAAAATTTTATTGCATTCTGAGCACTTTTATTTTTGGGCCATTTTTTATTGCACGGATAATTCAGAAAACAGGATAATCATGGCATTTAATTGCTTTTAACCAAAAATAACAGAAAACAAAAGGTGGGTACAGAAAGTTGTGCTTACTAAATTCATCAACCACATGCCTCTCAAAAAGAATCCATTAATAAGGTTGATCAAGTTTTATTAACAAACTATTTCTGAGTGACATGAAACCGAAGAATTTTCGTATAACACTAAGTTACCTCAACGGGGATATGCATTTCCCCAATAATAAGAGTTTCATATTTCTTTTTAACAGTAGGAAGAGGGAGTTGAAAACTTCCAATAGTAATTGTCGGGGTCTTTTCAATAACATGAATACCATTTACTTGGAATTGTTTCTTCGGAAAGTGCACCGTATGTTCATTACCATTGATATGAAAAGTGACCTTGCTTTTGTTGCAATCAATAACAGCCCCTGCAGTATTCAAAAAGGGTCTACCAAGGATAATCGACATGTTGTCGTCCTCGGGCATATCAAGTAGAACAAAGTCTGTTAGGATAGTAACATTTGCAACTACAACAAGCACATCCTCACAAACACCGATAGGTATGGCAGTTGATTTGTCAGCCATTTGCAATGATATTTCAGTGGGAGTGAGTTTATTCAAATCAAGTCTTTTATATAAAGAGAAAGGCATAACACTAACACCGGCTCCTAAATCACACAAAGCAGTTTTGACATAATTTCTTTTAATGGAGCATGGTATAGTTGGTATTCCTGGATCTCCTAGTTTCTTAGGTACTCCGTCCTTAAAAGAATAATTTGCAAGCATGGTAGAAATTTCAGCTTCAGGTATTTTTCTTTTATTTGTGACAATGTCTTTCATATATTTAGCATAAGGGGCCATCTTTAAAATATCACTCAAACGAGTACGCAAAAAGACTGGCCTAAGCATTTCAGCGAAGCGTTCAAATTCTTCATCATCCTTTTTCTTAGATGGCTTAGGAGGAAAGGGCATGGGTTTTTGAACCCATGGTTCTCTTTCTTTACCATGTTTTCTAGCAACGAAGTCTCTTTTATCATAACGTTTATTTTTAGAAGGTGGGTTATCAAGATCAACAACAGGTTCTATTTCAACATCATTATCAAGTTCTTTGTCATTATCTGGTCGGGTATCCACATGGGCATCGTCATTATTATTATCATCAGGTAAATGTTCATTACCAGATTGTGTTTCAGCATCGAAAATAGAAACATCATTACTATCCTCCAAGGGTTTTTCTACCTTGGGTTCACTAGAAGTATGCAAAGTCCTATCATTTTTCTTTTTCTTTTTCTTTTTAGATGGACTAGGTACATCAACATTAGTTCTTTGAGAGTCTTGTTCGATTCTTTTAGGGTAACCTTCAGGATAAAGTGGCTCCTGAGTCATTCTACCTCCTCTAGTCATTAGTCTAACAGCATGATCATTCATATTGTTATTCATTTCGTTGAGCAATTCGCTTTGAGATTTAGCAACTTGTTCTAATTGGGTTTGAACCATAGATGCATGTTTACCTACACCTTTGACATCATTAGCAATTCTAAACAACAAGTCACTCAAGCGATCAATCATGTAGGCATTTCGTTTCAATTGTTTCATAACATTTGCATTGAAATGATCTTGCTTAATAATATAATTGTCAAATTCATACAAGCATTGACTAGGAGGTTTGTTATAAGGGATATCACCTTCATCAAATTTTATAAAATAATTTACCTCTACTACCTGTGGCGCTATGTCAAGACCATGTATTTCTTCAATAGGTGATAAATTCTTAACATCTTCAGCTTTAATACCTTTTTCCTTCATACATTTCTTTGCTTCTTGCATATCTTCAGGACTGAGAAATAAAATACCCCTCTTCTTCGGAGTGGGTTTAGGCGGTGGTTCAGGAAGTGTCCAATCATTATCATTCTTCAATATAGTATTCAATAGCTCCTCAACTTGTTCAATAGTTAGTTCCCTGAAAACACAACCAGCACAACTATCTAGGTAGTCCCTAGAAGCATCGGTTAGTCCATTATAGAAGATATCAAGTATTTCATTTTTCTTAAGAGGATGATCAGGCAAAGCATTAAGTAATTGGAGAAGCCTCCCCCAAGCTTGAGGGAGATTTCTCTTCTTTAATTTGCACAAAGTTAAATATTTCCTGTAAAGCAACTTGTTTCTTATGAGCAGGAAAATATTTTTCAGAGAAGTAATAAATCATATCCTGGGGACTACACACACATCTAGGAGCAAGAGTATTATAGCATTCCTTAGCATCACCCTTTAATGAGAAAGGAAACAACTTAAGAATATAGTAATAGCGAATTTTTTCCTCATGAGCGAATAGGGTGGCTATATCATTTAATTTAGTAAGATGTGCCACAACGGTTTCAGTTTCATAGCCATGGAAAGGATCAGATTCAACCAAAGTAATTAACTCAGGATCGACAGAGAATTCATAATCCTTATCAGTAACAAATATGGGAGAAGTAGCAAACTTAGGATCATATTTCATTCTCTCCCTCATAGATTTTTCTTTCATTTCAGCAAGCAATTTTATAACCTCATCTCTATCCTTACAAGCAAGAATGGCTCTAGCCATCTCCCTATCAAAGCAATGTTCATCAGGTGATTCAACTTTAGTAGGAGGGCTAGGCATAATAGGTGAATCAAAATTCTCAAGAGTTTCAACATTTTTAGCATTCTCAATTTCATCAGTTTCAGTAGTCTCAAATTCTTTAGCTTTAGCAATTTGTTCATTAAGAAATTCACCAAGTGGCACAACATTATCAAGCATAGTACTAGCATCATCATAAGTATCATTCATAGCAGAAGCAGTATCATCAATAACTTGCGACATATCAGAATTAATAGCAGGTGGTGGTGTTGCAAGTTTACTCAAAACAGAAGGTGAATCAAGTGCAGAGCTAGATGGTAGTTCCTTACCTCCCCTCATCTTAAAGGGAACGATATTGGTCTTAGCGTCTTTCAGATTCTTCATAGTGATCAACAGATATAAATCCCAGTTGACTCAGCAAATAGAGCCATGCTCCCCGGCAACGGCGCCAGAAAAAGCTCTTGATAACCCACAAGTATAGGGGATCGCAACAGTTTTAGAGGGTAGAGTATTCAACCCAAATTTATTGATTCGACACAAGGGGAGCCAAAGAATATTTGCAAGTATTAGCAGTTGAGTTGTCAATTCAACCACACCTGGAGACTAAATATCTACAGCAGAGTGATCAGTAGCACAGTAGTGTGATAGTTTGATAGCAATAGCAATAATAGTAACAGTAACAGTAACAGTAACAACAATAGTAGTAGCAATTGTGACAGTAGTAGCAACAGTAGTAACTTAGCAAGGAACAATATGTGAAAAACTCGTAGGCATTGGATCGGTGATTATGTTGGATAACATTCATCATGTAACAGTCATAACCTAGGGCGACACAGAACTAGCTCCAATTCATCAATGTAATGTAGGCATGTATTCCGTCTATAGTCATACGTGCTTACGATAAGAACTTGCATGACATCTTTTGTCCTACCCTCCCGTGGCAGCGGGGTCCATAAGGAAACTAAGGGATATTAAGGCCTCCTTTTAATAGAGAACCGGAACAAAGCATTAACACATAGTGAATACATGAAATCCTCAAACTATGGCAATCACCGGAAAGAATCCCAATTATTGTCACCTTGGGGTATGCGGAACATAACACATAGCAGGTGCATATAACTTGCAAGATTGGATCAAGAACACAAATACATTCATGAAAACATAAAGGTTTCAGATCTGAAATCATGGCACTCGGGCCCTAGTGACAAGCATTAAGCATAGCAAAGTCATAGCAACATCAATCTCAGAACATAGTGGATACTAGGGATCAATCCCTAACAAAACTAACTCGATTACATGATAAATCTCATCCAACCCATCACCGTCCAGCAAGCCTACGAAGGAATTACTCACTCCCGACGGTGAGCATCATGAAATTGGTGATGAAAGATGGTTGATGATGATGATGCCGGAAGATCCCCCTCTCCGGAGCCCTGAACGGACTCCAGTTCTGGCCTCCCGATGAAGAACAGGAGGTGGCGGCGGCTCCGTATCGTGAAACACAATAAAACTTTCTCTCTTATTTTTTTTCTCTGGAATTGTGAATTTATAGGCCTGAGATTAGGGTCATGCAAATTAGAGTCCAAAACAAGAGCAAAAGTGTTTGGAAAAGTAGATACGACAGAGACGTATCAACCTACTCGAGGACGAGCAGGAATTAAGCTTGGGGGTGCTTGATACGTCTCCAACGTATCTATAATTTTTGATTGTTCCATGCTATTATAGTTTCAATCTTGGATGTTTTTATATACATTTAAAAGAAATTATATATCATTTTTTGGGACTAACCTATTAACTTAGTGCCCTGTGCCAGTTCTGTTTTTTGCGTGTTTTTGGTTTTCCAGAATATCAGTACCAAACGAAGTCCAAATGCCACGAAACTTTTTGGAGATTTTTTTTCTGGACATAAGAGACACTAGAAGCTTCGGGAGAGGGCCAAAAGACAGAGGAGGTGGCCACGTGCCACCAGGGCACGCCCCAGGGGGGTGGCGCACCCTGGTGCCTCGTGGGCCCACCTCTACTCCGTTTGACCTAATTCCACCTCTATAAATTCTCTAAAATCGGGAAACTAATAGAGGAGTCCATGGAATACTTTTCTCGCTGCCGCAAGCTTCTGTTCTCGAGAGATCCCATTTGGAGGCCTTTTCCGGCACTCTGCCGGAGGGGGAATCGATCACGGAGGGACTCTACATCAACCTTGTTGTCCTTCCGATGATGCGTGAGTAGTTTACCACAGTCCTTCGGGTCCATAGTTAGTAGCTAGATGGCTTCTTCTCTCCTTTTGATCTTCAATACAATGTTCTCCTCGATGTTCTTGGAGTTCTATCCGATGTAATCACTTTTTGCGGTGTGTTTGTTGGGATCCGATGAATTGTGAGTTTATGATCAGATTATCCATTAATATTATTTGAGTTTCCTCTGAACTCTTTTATGCATGATTGTTATAGCTTCATATTTCTCTCCGATCTATTGATTTGGTTTGGCCAACTAGAATTATTTATCTTGCAATGGGAGAGGTGCTTTGTAATGGGTTCGATCTTGCGGTGCTCAATCCCAGTGACAGAAAGGGACATGACACGTATGTATCGTTGCTATTAAGGGTAAAAAGATGGGGTTTATTCATGTGTGAGTTTACTTTGTCTACATCATGTTATCTTTCTTAAGGCGTTACTCCGTTCTTCATGAACTTAATACACTAGATGCATGCTGGATAGTGGTCGATGTGTGGAGTAATAGTAGTAGATGCAGACAGGAGTTGGTCTACTTGTCTCGCACATGATGCCTATATACATGACCATTGCCTTGGATATCGTCATGATTATTTGCTTTTCTATCAATTGCCCAACAGTAATTTGTTCACCCATCGTATGCTATTTTCAAGAGAGAAGCCTCTAGTGAAAACTATGGCCCCCGGGTCTACCTTAATTATATATTGAAAATCCTAAAAATACCTTGCTGCAATTTTACTTTATTTATCTTATTTTGTATTTTTTTGATCTATCTATCTATCACCATACAATTTAATCTTGGAATTAACCGCCAAGGGATTGACAACCCCTTGTTCGCGTTGGGTGCAAGGATTTGTTGTTTTGTGTGCAGGTACTGCTAACGAGTTGTTGCGTGATTCTCCTACTGGATTGATAACCCTGGTTTCATAACTGAGGGAAATACTTATCTCTACTGTACTGCATCATCCCCTCCTCTTCGGGGAAATCCCAACGCAGCTCACAGGTAGCATTACACATTATATCTCAGGTACCCCTATTAATGCTGAAACGAATATTATTCAGACAATGATACCGGAGGAACACATCAAAGAGTCCTACCAAAACGCTCCAGCATCACAAGTTTCTCCTCTGTTCTTGTTTCGTGCTATTTTCTGTCAGACTCTCGAGGACAAGTGCCATGTCATCTCAGGATTCGGATGGGGAAAGCTATGTCTCTCATCTTATTACAAACCCTAGAGTCTATGGGGACACTGACCCCTACGGTTGGACAACTGATGAAGAGGAAGATGCTGATTTGATTGAAAAGCAAGGTCGTTCCAGTGAGGAGGACGAGGATCGCCCATTGCCTCAACCAGGAGATATGCACATTGAATTCAAGAGGTTCAGCTTACCTAACACGGTGAAGGTTCCTAAAGTTCAATTCACTCCTTTTCGTCATGTGCAGGAAGGTTCGGATATACTACGTCGCAAAATCTGGGATCTCGAAAGAGAGAATGACAAATTAAAAGAAGAAATTCATGTTCTTAAGTGGGAGGCAAAGGACAAGCCTACCTCTTCATCGCCACCATCACCGAAGAAGGAGACTTGAGTACATGGGTATGGGCACCACCCTTGGCTTGTGCCAAGCTTGGGGGAGGTGCCCCGGTATCGTATCACCATCACTTTTATCATCATTATCTATCTTAGTTCGATCATTAGTTATTTCGTGATTTAGAAGAATAAAGTTTTAGTATGATCTAGTTTCGAGTGCTTGCTTTGTGGTCTATCTATCTATGTAATCATGTGTGGAAGTTATATAATAAACAGTAGTTTGAGTGGAGTGTTTTGCTTTTGTTGATCCAACCTTGGAAATAAAATAAAGAGAATAAAAAGTAAGATCATATGCTAATCCCATGGGGAGCGATGACTTCACATAAAAGATGTATAATTGATAAAACTTGTTGGAAGTTGACAAACATAGTATTGATCATCGTTACAATTCATGAAAAAGTAATAAAGGAAGAGAGGTCTCACATATAAATATACTATCTTGGACATCTTTTATGATTGTGAGCCCCCATTAGATATTCTATGATAATTAGTCGACGTTGGACAAGGAAGACAACGTAATGAGTTATGTTTGCTTATATTCACATAGAAGTTAAACTATTTTGGATCCTCTAACATGTGGTGCTTGCCCCCTACCTTTTGCTAGCCAAAATTCTATACTAAGTAGAGATACTACTTGTGCATCCAAAAACCCTTAAACCCAGTTTCATGTCATGAGAGTCCACTATATCTACCTATGGATTGAATAAGATCCTTCAAGTAAGTTGTCATCGGTGCAAAAGAAATAAAAATTGCTCCTAAATATGTATGAACTTTTATTGCAAGGGAAAATAAGCTTTGTACGATCTTGTGATGGTGGAGAAATAAAAGCGACAGACTGCATAATTAAGGTCGCTATCAGAAGGGGCAATATAAAGTGACGTTCCTTTGCATTAAGAGTTTGCACATCCAAAAACAAAAAGCGCATGACAACCTCTGCTTCCCTCTGCGAAGGGCCAATATTTTACTTTATGTATTTAGTTTTATGCAAGAGTCAATAGTGTTCTCCTCTATTCCATTTTTATTTTCTCTCTTGGCAAGCATCATGTGGTGGGGATTGATCCAGGCATATATATCCAGTTGGATGTAGGTGATCATGAGTTATTATTGTTGACATTACCCTCGAGGTAAATACGTTGGGAGGTGAAATTATAAGCCCCTATCTTTCTATGTGTCTGACTGAAAGTTTTGCTCCATAAGTATGTCGTGAGTGTCAGCAATCATAGAAGACTAAATGATAGTTGAGTATGTGAACTTGCTAAACAAAGCTCTTACATAGACTCTTTCTGACCATATGATGAATTGCAATTGCTTCAGTGACTGAGATCACAGTTTGTTAGTTTTCAATACGGTTTATGGTTCATACTTTAACTTGTGAATGAATTGTTACTTTTTCATGAGAAGTTTTATGATGGTATATTAAAGATCATGATGCCTTCATGTCCGTATTTTAGTTTTATCGACACCTCTCTCTCTAAACATGTGGGCATGATTATCGATTTCGGCTTTCGCTTGAGGACAAGCGAGATCTAAGCTTGGGGGAGTTGATACGTCCAATTTGCATCATGATTACCTACTGTTATTTATAATGTATTTGATCATTATTTCACTTTATGATGCAACTCTTATGCCTTTTCTCTCTTAATTTGCAAGATTTATATGAAGAGGGAGAATACCGGCAGCTGGAATTCTGGACCTGAAATAGCTACAGCAGAGATACCTATCCTACAGAGCTCCAATTAACTTGAAATTTCATGGAGATTTTTTTATTGAATATATAAAAAATACTGGAGAAAAGAGATACTGGAGGGGACCCACCAGTTGCCCACAAGGCAACAGGGCGCGCCCCCCTGGGCACGCCCTGATGCCTTGTGGGGCCCCTGGCTGGCCTCTGGCCCCCTCCTTCTGCTATATCAGGTCTTTTGCCCTAAAAAAATTATAGAGAAGACTTTCGGGACGAAGCGCCGCCGTCTCGAGGCGGAACCTGGGCAGGAGCTATTTTGCTCTCCGGCGGAGTGATTCCGCCGGGGATACTTCCCTCCGGGAGGGGGAAATCGAAGCCATCGACATCACCAACGATCATCTCATCGTGGGAGGACCAATCTTCATCAACATCTTCCCCATCACCATCTCATCTCAAACCCTAGTTCATCTCTTGTATTCAATCTTTGTCTCAAAACCTCAGATTGGTACCTGCTACGTGTAGTCTGTGTTGGTATTTCCCCGAAGAGGTGAGGATGATGCAGTACAGTAGAGATAAGTATTTCCCACAGTTAAGAACCAAGGTTATCAATCCAGTAGGAGAACCAAGAAAAATTCCGTTAAGCGCACCTACACACACAAGAGCAAACACTTGCACCCAACGCAAATAAGAGGGTTGTCAATCCTCTTAGCGGTTATTTGCAAGGATTAAGTCTTATCGAGGTAAATAGAGAAACTAAAATACTAATTAAAATAAAAGTAAATAAATTGCAGCAAGGTATTTTTAGGTTTTTTATATGATAAAGATAGACCCGGGGACCATAGTTTTCACTAGAGGCTTCTCTCTTGAGCACATAAACATACGGTGGGTAAACAAATTACTGTTGGGCAATTGATAGAAAAGCAAATAATTATGACAGATTCATGGCAATGATCATGTATATAGGCATCACGTCCGAGACAAGTAGCCCGACTCCTGCCTGCATCTACTACTATTACTCCACCCATCGACCGCTGTCCAGCATGCATCTAGGGTATTAAGTATGAAACAGAGTAATGCCTTAAGCAAGATGACATGATGTAGAGAAGCAAATTCAAGCAATATGAATAAACCCCATCTTTTTATCCTTAATGGCAACAATACAAATACGTGTCATGTCCCTTTCTGTCATTGGGATTGAACACCGCAAGATTGAACCCATCACAAAGCACCTCTCCCATTGCAAGATAAATCAATCTAGTAGGCCAAACTAAACCGATAGATCGGAGAGAAATACAAAGCTATAACTATAATGCATAAAAGAGTTTAGAGAAGACTCAAATATTTCTCATGAATAATCTGATCATAAACTCACAATTCATCGGATCCCAACAAACACACCGCAAAAGAAGATTACATCGGATAGAACTCCAAGAACATCGAGGAGAACATTGTATTGAAGATCAAAGAGCTAGAAGAAGCCATCTAGCTACTAGCTATGGACCCATAGGTCTATGGTAAACTACTCACACATCATTGGAAGGGTAACAAGGTTGATGTAGAAGCCCTCCGGCAGAGTACCGGAAAAGGCCTCCAGATGGGATCGCGGAAGAACAAAGGCTTGCGGCGGTGGAATGGTTTTTTCTTCTGGCTCTCTGGGGGTTTCCCAATATTTGTGAATTTATAGAGGTGGAATTAGGTCAAACGGAGTCATGTGGGCCCCACATGGCAGCACGGCGCGCCTCCCCTGGGGCGCGCCCTAGTGCCTTGTGAAGCCTCCGTGAGGCTTCTGGCCTCCTCCCGAAGCTTCCCAGGTTTCTTTTGTCCAGAAAAAAATCTCCAAAAAGTTTCGTGGCATTTGGACTTCATTTGGTACTGTTTCTCTGAAAAGCCAAAAACAAGCAGAAAACAGCAACTGGCACTGGGCACTAGGTTAATAGGTTAGTCCCAAAAAATGATATATAATTGCATATAAAAACATCCAAGATTGATACTATAATAGCATGGAACAATCAAAAATTATAGATACATTGAAGACATATCAAGCACCCCCAATCTTAATTCCTGCTCGTCCTCGAGTAGGTAAATGATAAAAACAGAATTTTTGATGTGGAATGCTACCTATCATGTTTCATCATGTAATCTCTCTTACGGTATGAATAATAAGATCCAAATGATTCAAAGCAATAGTCTATAGTTTGATATAAAGACATCAATACTTGGGCATACTAATAAACAATCATGTCTTTCAAAATAAAAATGCTAAAGAATGTTATCCCTACAAAATCATATAATCATGTCATGCTCCATCTTCTTCACACAAAGTATTTATCATGAACGACCCCGGTTTTAGCCAAGAAATTGGTTCATACATTTTAACGCGCTTCAGCTTTTTCAACCCCCACGCAATACATGAGTGCAAGCCATGGATATAGAACTATGGGTGGAATAGAGTGTGGTGGTAGAGATCAATAAGGGGAAGTCAAAAATAAGAAGATAGTCTCACATCAACGAGGCTAATCAATGGGCTATGGAGATGCCCATCAATTGATGTCAATGCGAGGAGTAGGGATTGCCATGCAATGGATGCACTAAGAGCTATAAGTGTATGAAAGCTCAACATGAAAACTAAGTGGGTGTGCATCCAACTTGCTTGCTCATGAAGACCTCGGGCATTTGAGGAAGCCCATCATCGGAATATACAAGCCAAGTTCTATAATGAAAAATTCCCACTAGTATATGAAAGTGACAAAATAGGAGACTCTCTATATGAAAAACATGGTGCTACTCTGAAGAACAAGTGTGGAAAAGGATAGTAACATTGCCCCTTCTCTCTTTTTCTCTCATATATGTCAGCTATATGATCATGCAAAGCAATATGACAATGATGATTTATGTCATAAAAATGGAACGGTGGAAGTTGCATGGCAATATATCTCGGAATGGCTATGGAAATGCCATGATAGGTAGGTATGGTGGCTGTTTTGAGGAAGATATAAGGAGGCTTATGTGTGATAGAGAGTATCATATCACGGGGTTTGGATGCACCGGCGAAGTTTGCACCAACTCTCGATGTGAGAAAGGGTGCACGGTACCGAAGAGGCTAGCAAATTGCGGAAGAGTGAGAGTGCGTATAATCCATGGACTCACATTAGTCATAAAGAACTCACATACTTATTGCGAAAGTTTATTAGCCCTCGAAGCAAAGTACTACTACGCATGCCCCTAGGGGGGAGGTTGGTAGGAGTTAACCATCGTGCGCCCCCGACCGCCACACAAAGGGAGACAATCAATAATAAATCATGCTCCAACTTCTTAGCATAACGACAGATCATACGTGCATGCTTCGGGAATCACAAAACTTAACACAATTATTCTTACTAAACCACAATTATCTACTAATACCTCCCACATATTACCATCTTAATATCGCAAAACTATTGCAAGGAATCGAATTTATCATATTCAGTGATCTACATGAAAGTTTTTATTATATCCCTCTTGAATACCTATCATATCAGGACCAAATTCATAACCCGTGCATATTACCATTGCTATCATCAGACTCTCAAAAAGATATAAGTGAAGCATGAGAGTGCAACTATTTCTTTAAAATATCATCACCGCCGTGCTCTAAAAGATATAAGTGAAGCACTAGAGCAACTGCCTAGCTCAAAAGATATAAGTGAAGCACATAGAGTATTCTAACAAATCATGAATAATGTGTGTCCCTCTCAAAAAGGTGTGTTCAGCAAAGATGATTGTGACAAACTAAAAAGCAAACAAAATAAAACAAACTATTTCACAAGACGCTCCAAGTAAAACACATATCATGTGATGAATAAAAATATAGCTCCAAGTGAGTTACCGATAGATTGTAGACGAAAGAGGGGATGCCTTCCGGGGCATCCCCAAGTTTAGAAACTTGAGTCTTTCTTGAATATTACCTTGGGGTGCCTTGGGCATCCCCAAGCTTAGGCTCTTGCTGCTGCTTATTCCTTCATCCATCGTAGTCTCACCCAAAACTTGAAAACTTCAGCACACAAAACTCAAGAGGAACCTCGTGAGATCCGTTAGTATAACAAACAAATCTTTAACTTTAGGTACTGTAGTAAAAATATTCATATTTAATATTGGCATAATGCTACTGTACTCAGACTTCTCCATGACTCATACCCCCCGATACGATCCATAGATTCATCAAAATAAGCAAACTATGCAACAAAAACAGAATCTGTCTAAAACAGAACAGTCTGTAAAGATATATTTAAAAGCCATATTCTGTAACTCCAAAAATTCTGAAAAAATAGGAAAACGTGGGTAATTCATATACCAATACTGTGTAAAAATTTCAGATTTTTCTGATGCTCCAGTACAGAACTAAAATTCCAGCACTGGACACAAATCTTTCTGTTTTCCAAACAGCATCAATTATACTATCTTCCAAATCATCCCAAAGGCATTACTTGGCACAAACACTAATTAAAACATAAAAACACAATCATAACAGAAGCTATAATCATGCAAACACTCAAGAACTTATTTTATTCATTGGGTTGTCTCCCAACAAGCTCTTTCTTTATAGCCATTAAGATAGGCTTTAGATTTCAATGATGCTCTCATGAAAGATAATAATTGAAACACAAAGAGAGCATCATGTAGCATGTGAAAAACACACTTAAGTCTAACATACTTCCTATGCATAGGCATTTTATAGGAAAACAAATTATCAAGACAAGCAATATCTAGCATATGCAAATAGGAAGAATGAAGCATTAAAAATTTCAACACAAAGAGAGGTAATTTAGTGACATGAAAATTTTCATAACCATATTTTCCTCTCTCATAATAATTACATGTAGGATCATAATCAAATTCAACAATATAGCTATCATATACAATTTTATCTTCATGATCCACATGCATAAAAGTTTTATAATCTTCCATGATAGTGGGATTAACATCAACTAAAGTCATGACCTCTCCAAACCCACTTTTATCAAAAATTTCATAAGATTGATAATTCTCCAAAGTAGTGGGATAATTATTACCTAAAGTTGACGCTCTTCCAAGCCCACTTTTAATAGTGTTGCAAACATTATGATCAATAACCTATTCATCCTGAGGCTTAAATAAATTTTCAAGATCATAAGAAGCATCATCACCCCAATCATGATCATTGCAATAAGTAGTGCACATAACAAAATTTTCATCCCCAAGCTTGTAGCTTTGCACATCATTAGAACAATTGACATTAATAGAATTTATAATAACATCATTGCAATCATGCTTTTTATTCAAGGTGCTATCAAGTATGGGTGCTATAGCAATAATTTCATTTTTAACATAAGGAACTATAGCAAGTTCATCTCTATAAGCATTATTAATATTGGCATCATGGCCATAAGAATAGCAAGCATCACATTCATCAAGAGGGGATATTTCAATCGAATCAACGGAATCACAATTGTCTATTGATTCATGCATATCATTATTCTCTTCCAAAGCAGCAAACATTCTCCCAATGAATTCACTAACATAGGCATTAGGAGCATAGTTTTCATAGCAATATTTAAGTATGTCAAAAAATTTAGATTTGTAGAGAGTAATATCATACTTTTCAATTAAAGAAGCAACTTCATAAGCACCCTTAAAAGCAATAAATTCTTCAATTTGTTCGATATCATAGTAACTATAAACACCCTTGGCATAAGAAGATAAGATTTCATTATCATTAAACTCACATAGGTAGGGAAGGTGTTTTTTAGGGTTCTTAGAGCAACAAGTAAAATCATAAATTTCAAATAGATTCCAAGCATAGCATAGCAAACAATTTATTTGATTCCATAAGAGTCTCCCTTTTTGAGACAAACGGTGACGCACAAAATGAGCATGCTCATCTAATGATTTCCCTCAACTAAACTAGTTGGGGTTTCGGCACGAGCACAAATGGATCGAAGATGATCCAAGTATAAAACCTTAAGGTGATCCATAGTATCTTAAATTTTTGTTTTACTTTCTGTTTTGAGTGTTTGACATGAAGGCAATAAAAGCAAGCAAGCAAACAAACAAGCAAATATTTTTTTTTCGTGTTTTTGTAAAAAAAAAATTAGAAGTGGGGGAGATGAAAATGAGAGGAAATGAAAATAAAATGCAAATAAGGTAAATGCAAGTGAATGATAATTTGTGTGAAGGTACTTGGTAATTTTGATGATGTCTCCCCGGCAACGACGCCAGAAATTCTTCCTGCTACTTGTAGTCTGCATTGGTATTTCCCCGAAGAGGAGAGGATGATGCAGTACAGTAGAGATAGTATTTCCCTTAGTTAAGAATCAAGGTTATCAATCAGTAGGAGAACCAAGCAAAATTCTGTTAAGCGCACCTGCACACACAAGAGCAAACACTTGCGCCCAACGCAAAAAAGAGGGTTGTCAATCCTCTTAGCGGTTATTTGCAAGGATTAAGTCTTATCGAGGTAAATAGATAAACTAAAATACTAATTAAAATAAAAGTAAATAAATTGCAGCATGGTATTTTTAGGTTTTTTATATGATAAAGATAGACCCAGGGACCATAGTTTTCACTAGAGGCTTCTCTCTTGAGCACATAAACATACGGTGGGTAAACAAATTACTGTTGGGCAATTGATAGAAAAGAAAATAATTATGACGGATTCATGGCAATGATCATGTATATAGGCATCACATTTGAGACAAGTAGACCAACTCCTGCCTGCATCTACTACTATTACTCCACCCATCGACCGCTATCCAGCATGCATCTAGGGTATTGTGGCACCCCGGCTCAGAGAGACCGGAACACCCCGTATTCCAGCCCAGAGATCAAGTCTTCTGGAATACGGCACTGCTTGGCATAGAACAAATCAGCTCTTTATTACAAATATTACGGGTACAAGGGTTCTGAAGGCACGAAGGTTACAGGGGGCACGGCGACACTTCGCTTGCTCAGATAGCTCTATGCTAGCAGCGGAACAACTCGTAGCGGAATAACTTCTAGCAGCGGAACAACGACGACGGTGATGAACTCCAGGGGGCACGGCGACACTTCGCTTGCTCAGATAGCTCTATGCTAGCAGCGGAACAACTCGTAGCGGAATAACTTCTAGCAGCGGAACAACGACGACGGTGATGAACTCCACTCCGCAGGGACTCTGGCTGGGACGTATCCTAGAGCGCAACCTCGGGGTCCTCGACAAACAAGCAATCACGGCATCACCTGCAATCTGGCATGACACGCCAGGTGAGTACTTTGAATGTACTCGCAAGCTCACAGCAACCAAAGCAATCAAGGCATACAACAGCATGGCATTTACAGATTAATTACCATAGATGAACATGATACTACTAGAACATCATGAGCATGGCAACAACATGAGCATGGCATGTACATATAATTCATGATATGAACAGGATGATTCTAGCACCAGCATGAGAGGGGAATCGACGTTTAAGGTCCCTTGGACCAACTTACTCTTGCCGGAGGTTATCTCATAACCACAAACTTACCATCGTGATCATCACATGACCACACGGAGCTTGATCTCTACCTGTGATCATCGCATGACCACATAAAGATCAACCAACTTCTTTTCTCATCGAACCGAGGTTGTTATTATTCAGATTATTATTACTGTTGACCCATAGTGTGACCTACTACGAACTGTGTCCATGACCGAGGACGCGGCTATCGATAGATTATACACTCTGCAGAGGTTAGTACACTGTACCCACACCACGGAACTCATGGCCTCGTGCTCCCATTCGGGTGGACCAACGACATTCCGACAAAACCAGTCTATTGCATGACACTCTCCCGGCCACTCCGACACACTCCCTTTTGGGCTATGTCCTGGGTGACCCCGATGTCAACATGTGACATCTGCCACCTCTGTGGCTGCCACCGTCGTGGCAAACAAAAACATCGTCCCAAACGGGGACCTTGGTACCATCAAAACTCGGGTCCTCAAGGCTATGGTAGCCTACCTGATCAGGGTAGCGCGCACCCATAACATTCCCTCGTAGGAGGCACCGGCGAGAGGCATGACAATAGACCGCATTAGGGCCTCCCATAAGGCAAATGTGGCTGCACTGGTTAGCTCGATTCGATGGCACCATGACTCAGCCAACAGATTTGTTCAAGTTCGATTAATGTCAGGTTCAACTTGAATGGTGATGAGCTGAGTCACAGTAAAATAATATGATGAAATAACAATGCAGATGAGCATGATAACAGTGTAACCATGGATGGGCAACATAATCATTTAACATCATAATGATAAATCATATATGCTACGGGATGCAAATGAGCATGGCATAGCGATGATCATAACTATCACAAGTATTTTCATATCAAACCGTAACTACTCAAGTGAGCATAGCATTATCACTAGCATCGAAAATAATTACAAGAATAAAACATGATAAGAATATCCTTAGCAATTAATCATATCACTTACTAGATGAAAATGAACATGGCATAAGCATAGACATGGATTCACAAAGCATATACATAGCATTCACAAAATAATTAAATGAGCAAACAATTATTAAATATTCAAGTGGAAACCATGGCTACTGCAATGCCATCATGCAAGTGGCTGTTGTGGCTTGCCTGGGAATGAAGAATTCACCGGGGAGAAGTGCGGAGCACTCGCGGAAAAATCGCCGGAAAAGATTCCCTCTCGGAGGGGGCTGAATAAGGGCAGGGGCAAAATGGTCATTTTCAGAATGTTACAACATAGTGAAAATGATACCATCGGAACGGGCTCGACGAACTCAGATCGTGGGCTTTGGATTCACCTGATTCGGAGTCACGGGTGAAAAGTTACGGCCGTTCGTTCGATAGGCAGAAAATTAAATAAAAATATTCATTTCTGCTGCTAACGGACGAACGTCCGCAAATTAGAGGTTTCGGCCGGGCTGACAAAGAGAAAGCGCACTTTCAGAAATACGTCTCCGCAGTAATGAAAGCGTATTCCTAACAGACAACGCAGGAGAGTACGCTTTCAGTTAAACGAAGACGTACTGGTCGAAGTACGCTTTCACTTAAAATACCGCGGGCCCGGGGTCAACCGTTTTATCTCGCCGATAGGTGGGGCCGAGAGGTGGTGGGGCCCGCTGGACTGGTCAACGCCTTCTTCTTCCTCCCACGCGGCGCGCGCCTGGCCGAGGCAGAAGCTGGCCCCGACGACGACCGCCGGCGCTACAGGCCACCGTTCGAGGCGTGCGGCACACCGCCGAGCTTAGGGGATCGAGCCGCTCCCGCCTGGACTGATCACGCTGGTCGGGGAGGTCGGAGACGAGCAGGAGGCCGGCCGCGGCGGAGGATGGTTTCGGCCGGAGTTGGGGAGCTCGTTGTGGTGGCGGGGAGCAGAGGCCGAGGTTATGGAGGTGTTAGCCGTGCTCTAGTGGTGCTACTGGTGGTGGCTAGGAGGGGAGGGGAGCTCGGCATTGAGCGAATTTAGGGCGAGGCCGACGGCTGCGATGGCGGCCATGCGAGGCGAGGAGGAGCTCTCGAGCTCGGAGGAGAGGTCGGGGAGGGCTAGTGGAGGGAGGGGAGGCTGTTGGTGCGGTCGGGAGGACTCGGGGGTGGCTTAAATAGCCAAGGCGTTGATGCCATCCACGGATGACGACGGAAGCTCGCGGTTGATGCTCTCTGGCACGACCGCGTGCACAAGCGCACGCGCGGAGGGGGAGAGGGGTCTAGGGGAGGTGTATTCGGTGCAAAGCTATCGCGGGGAGGAAGAGGACAACGGCAAACCGACGACGGCCGCGGGCACGCGCTGCGGCATGGTTCACCGGAGAGGAAAGAGGAGAGGGGGAGGGGTCCAGAGAGGACACGTGGATGCAGGAGAGCGAGAGCAATGCTGTGGACATGGTGCGGTGGCGATACGACATGGTTTGGACGGCGGCAGAGGGCCCCGATTGCCCAGAGCACACTTTCGGCGTGCCAGACCGCGTGGTCACCGCATGCACAGGCACACGCGGTGCACTCTGGCCAATCAAACGATGTCTAGCGTGTTGTCTCTCTTAAGTGGGTCCTACCTGAGGTGATAGATCGAAGAAAGGCACTGTGGGTGGATGGGAGAGGTCGACTGAACTTTGCTGTTGCAAACTTAAGCAGGAAGTAGTGATCAACTTAGAGGGCATAAGAACTAAGCAAGATGTCACAGAGTCTTAGAGCAGGAAGGACTACCATCCTGTGAATTTTGAGGTCATTAGGACAAGTATTTAACCTAGTTGCTTTGCAACTGCAAAAAGTAGGCCAGAATCTAGATCAGAAAATAGCACTCACATAGGGTGTTCGATTGAGCTGAAAATTGGTGGAGAATTATCATTTGTGAATATGGAGATACCATAAAAAAATTATCCCATTTGGATAAGTAGAAATGGTACTTCCTTCACAATGCTCCTCACAGGACAGAAACTTGGGGAAATTTTTCAGAGAAAATGGCTTGGCAAAATAATGTGATTTTTGGCATGCTCACATTATTTATTGATATTTAGGTCCTAGATTAATTTCAGAATTTGTGAAGCAATATAAAATATAGTTGCTTCACAAACTGAAATTCTGACCAGAAACCAAGATTTGAAGGTGTGCTCACATAGATTGTTGGATAGAGATGAAATTTTGTGGAGAGTCATTATTTGATCATATAAATGACCTCCAAAAATTTCAACTCATTTGGATAAGTCTATCTAGTACTTCCTTCACAAAGCTTCTCTCTGGACAGAAACTTTGGAAATTTGCTGAGGAAGATTTACTAGGCAAATGAATCTGAATTTTGGCATGTGACAATAATTTGCATATTATAGAGTGCCCAAAAATTTTGAGGGCAATCAAGAAAATATAAATAGCACTTCCTTCACAAAGTGCCTTGCTGGACAGAATAGGAAAATGAATATTCCTGAATTATTTTTGAACTAGGCAAGGATGGATTTTGACATATTTGTGGAAGATATGATCCAAAGAATTTATGAGAATTTTGTGGGAATTTTTGGAAAGACAGAAATATAGGTTGCTTCACAACCTAGGGCAAACAGGGTTATTCCTTTAATAGAAAAGGGAATATTCCCAATAAATAAACATTGGAGTTGGGCTAAGATGGAAATGACATGGCCTTGGGATAGATTTGAGAATGACAAGCCACTAGGAAGTGGCAGGAGAGAAGATTTTCCCAGGTTTCAAGACCACATAGCCACGGAAAAAGAAACTCCAAATAAAAATTCAAAGAAATCCAAAAGAAAAAGAAAGGGCCAAAAAACGGGGTGTTACAGGTATTAAGTATGAAACAGAGTAATGCCTTAAGCAAGATGACATGATGTAGAAAAGCAAATACAAGCAATATGAATAAACCCCATATTTTTATCCTTAATGGCAACAATACAAATACGTGTCATGTCCCATTCTTTCACTGGGATTGAGCACCGCAAGATTGAACCCATCACAAAGCACCTCTCCCATTGCAAGATAAATCAATCTAGTAGGCCAAACTAAACCGATAGATCGGAGAGAAATACAAAGCTATAACAATCATGCATAAAAGAGTTCAGAGAAGACTCAAATATTTCTCATGAATAATCTGATCATAAACTCACAATTCATCGGATAGAACTCCAAGAACATCGAGGAGAACATTGTATTGAAGATCAAAGATTCATCGGATAGAACTCCAAGATCATCGGAAGGGCAGCAAGGTTGATGTAGAAGCCCTCCGTGATCGATTCCCCCTCCGACAGAGTACCGAAAAAGGCCTCCAGATGGGATCATGGAAGAACAGAGGCTTGCGGCGGCGGAAAGGTTTTTTCTTCTGGCTCTTTGGGGGTTTCCCAATATTTGTGAATTTATAGAAGTGGAATTAGGTCAAACGGAGTCACGTGGGCCCCAGAAGGCAGCACGGCGCGCTCCCCTGGGCGCGCCCTAGTGCCTTGTGAAGCGTCCGTGAGGCTTCTGTCCTCCTCCTGAAGCTTCCCAGATTTCTTTTGTCCAAAAAAAATCTCCAAAAAGTTTCGTGGCATTTGGACTTCATTTGGTACAGTTTCTCTTAAAAGGCAAAAACAAGTAGAAAACAGCAACTGGCACTGGGCACTGGGTTAATAGGTTAGTCCCAAAAAATGATATATAATTGCATATAAAAACATCCAAGATTGATACTATAATAGCATGGAACAATAAAAAATTATAGATACGTTGGAGACGTATCAGTACCTGTGGGTTGCTAGTAGTGTTGATTACATCTTGTAGTTGATGCTAGTTGGTTTATTTGGTGGAAGATTATATGTTCAGATCCTTAATGTTATTCAATACCCCTCTGATCTTGAACATGAATATGATTTGTGATTAGTTACTTTTGTTCTTGAGGACATGGGAGATGTCTTGTCATAAGTAATCATGTGAATTTGGTATTCGTTCGATATTTTGATGATATGTATGTTGTTACTTCCTTTAGTGGTGTTGTGTGAACGTCGACTACATGACACTTCACCATCTTTGGGCCTAAGGGAAGGCATTGTGGAGTAGTAATTAGATGATGGGTTGCTAGAGTGACAGAAGCTTAAACCCTAGTTTATGCGCTATTCCGTAAGGGGCTGATTTGGATCTATATGTTTCATGCTATGGTTAGATTTATCTTAATTCTTCTTTTGTAGTTGTGGATGCTTGCGAGAGGGGGTAATCATAAGTGGGAGGCTTGTTCAAGTAAGAACAACACCCAAGCACCGGTCCACCCACATATCAAATTATCAAAGTAGCGAACACGAATCAAACAAACATGATGAAAGTGACTAGATGAAATTCCCATGTGTCCTCAAGAACGCTTTGCTTATTATAAGAGATCATTTCGGCGTGTCCTTTGCTATAAAAAGGATTGGGCTGCCTTGCTGCACTTTATCATACTTGTTACTTGTTACTTGTTACGAATTATCTTGCTACCGAAACTTGTAAGTGCATCAAGTGCCCCCTTAGTGGTTTTGGAGTATTGAAGACAAATAGGTTGAGGAACTAATGTGTTTGTGAGTATACACAGGAGACAGAGTCCCTGAAGACTTGGTTTAACACATGGAAGACGACCCTTAAAAATAGATTTCTTCAAGTGAAGAATTTGATGATGAAATTGGTACGGCCTTTGAAAAAATTGATGTGAAGACTTTGAAGCTTGAAGACTTTGGTTTTCGTAGTTTCTTTTCTTCTTATTTGAGTCATAGGAAAAACCGTACTGTTAAAGGGGGTCTAGGTGAAACATATTTCACATTTCCAAAGTGATGCTCATAACTTCTCAAACCTATACACACAAGCCGCTTCGAGTGAAGCCTTTGGAAATCTCCAGTACAGCTGATGCATTTGCTAGCGACAGTGACAAAGTTCATCTGGTCGCTGACGAATTTGGTCAGGCTGAGGAGTTAGGAATTCGCCAGTGCGAGCTGCCTACCGTGAGGAAATTGAGTGCCCTGACGAAATTGAGAGTACAATTTTCCGACCATTGCTGCACCGCATGCCAGCTGTCGAGTGGATCCTTATCATGACAACGGTCGAATCGGACAAGGGCATTTATGACATTTTGTTGGTTGGCTGCTCCGAGAGAACTTGACACCTGTCATTTGAGAGCAACCCATCATCTGACAACTTTGTGAAAAACCCAAGTGAGGAAAAACCCAACCAGAGCCTAAGTGATTGAGCATCACTGAAGAGATTGATCTGTGTGATCCGACGCTTGTTACCTTTGAGGACTGTCATTCCTCCAGACGGTTAGGCGTCATGTTCTGAGCACCCAAGAGTAATTGTGGCGTGCCGGTGAACAAGTCTGTGAAGGTTTTGGAAGTCTACCTTGAAGACTTACCACGAGTGATTGGGCGAGGTCTAAGTGACCTTAGCTCAAGAGGAATACGGTGAGGACTAAGTGTTCTCTGAGTTGCGACTCAGCCGCCTCAACCAGACGTACAGTTGATGCAGCAACTGGAACTGGTCTACCAAATTCCATTGTCTTCACCGAGCCAACCTGGTTTCAAATTCCTCACCCTCCCTTACTTTATTTCCGCTGCTGAAGAATTTGTGATCTATCCTCTGATGAATTTGAACTGAAGTATTTGATCATGCCATCGTTTATTTCCTCAGTTCATATTCTTCATGTGTGTATGATTGCATGTTCTTCACCCTTATATATTCCGTTTGCATATACTCTGATTCTGTGATGACTTAGTTTCCCTCGTGTTTCTATTTCTTCACTCTGATCTTCATCAAATTAATCAGAGTTTGATGAATTTCTAATAATCTCCCATTCACCCCCCCTGGGAGATAACTTGTGCT
Source organism: Elymus sibiricus (assembly GCA_039707655.1). Classification (NCBI taxonomy): domain Eukaryota; kingdom Viridiplantae; phylum Streptophyta; class Magnoliopsida; order Poales; family Poaceae; genus Elymus; species Elymus sibiricus. The sequence goes on from CM077674.1 coordinate 312,777,000, forward strand.
TTCAAAACTATCTGTTACCTACAATTTCAGTGCTTGCAGCGAATACGTTGCTGAAAATCGCTTATCCTTTCCTTTTGCTCCTCGTTGGGTTCGACACTCTTACTTATCGAAAGGACTACGATTGATCCCCTATACTTGTGGGTCATCAACGATCTCATGGATGTTTTAACTCGGTATGCCGAGTCAGATAGCACAAAGGATCCAATGTCTGATGACGAGAAGTCAGGCAAAGGTAAGAAAAACAGTGGCAAGGGTCACCAGTAGAACAACGGCAATGGGTAGGCCAATAACAACAATAAGCGCAAGAATTATGAGGGAGGCTCTGATCTGGTGGCAAACACCAATACTGGCAGTAAAAACTAGCGCCAGAACAATGGTTCCAGGAAGCCTTTCTCTGGTAATCGCCCTCGTAGCTTTGAGGAGGCTCTCAAGGGTCCGTGTCCAAAACACAGTTTCGATGGTAAGCCGTCTACCCATTCCTGGGAAAACTGTTACATTTTGCAAGAGTTCTCCAAACGGATATTTCAGAATCATCACAATGGAGGCGGCACTGGTGGAGACCCTGGTAATCCTGGACCCGGCAACCAGGGAGCCGGCTTTCAGGGAGCCGGCTCACAGGGGCACTTCGCAGGCCCCGGGTTCCAAGGGAACAGTGGCCAGAATTCCGGGTTTCAGGGGGCTGGCAATGGCAGAGGCAACTACCAACGGAATAACCATGGAAATTAGAATCAGGGAGGTCAATCTAGATTTCAGAGCAATCCTAAGCAGCTAAATAGTGGTCAGTACCACGTCTTCACCAGTACTTGCAAACGCAGACTTATTATAGGGAATATCACTTTCATTGAATCTACGGAGAGAATTTACCTCCACTACCTGTGTCGGGATGTCGAGCCCATGTATTTCTTCAATAGGTGGTAAATTCTTGACATCTTCAGATTTAATACCCTTTTCTTTCATAGATTTCTTAGCTTCTTGCATATCTTCTGGAATGAGTTATAGAATACCTTTCTTCTTCGGAGTTTTCTTAGGTGGTGGTTTAGGAAGTGTCCAATCATTGGCATTTCTCAATATATTATACAATAGTTCTTCAGCCTGTCCAACAGTTCGTTCCCTGAAAACAGAACTAGCACAACTACCTAGGTAGTCCCTAGAAGCATCGGTTAGTCCATTATAAAAGATATCAAGTATTTCGTTCTTCTTAAGAGGATGATCAGGCAAAGCATTAAGTAGTTGGAGAAGCCTCCCCCAAACTTGAGGGAGATTATCTTCTTCAATTTGCACAAAGTTAAATATTTCCTATAAGGCAGCTTGTTTCTTACGAGCAGGAAAATATTTTTAAGAGAAGTAATATATCATATCCTGGGGACTACGCACACAACCAGGAGCAAGAGTATTAAACCATTTCTTAGCATCACCCTTTAATTGAGAAAGGAAACAACTTAAGAATGTAGTAATAGCTTATTTTTTCCTCATGAGCAAATAGGGTGGCTATATCATTTAATTTAGTAAGGTGTGCCACAATAGTTTCAGATTCATAACCATGAAAAGGATCAGATTCAACCAAAGTAATAAACTCAGGATCGACAGAGAATTCATAATCCCTATCAGTAACAAATATAGGAGAGGTAGCAAACTTAGGATCATATTTCATTCTCTCCCTCATAGATTTTTCTTTCAACTTAGCAAGCAATTTTCTAACATCATCTCTATCATTACAAGCAAGAAATTCTCTAGCTATTTCTCCATCCAGGACATAACCATCAGGTATCTTAGGCATTTCAATTCTAGTAGAACTAGTAATAATAGGTGAATCATAATTTTCAGGTGTTTCAACATTTCCAGTTTCTTTAGCTTTAGCAATTTGTTCATCAAAAAATTCACCTAGTTTCACAATATTATCAAGCATAGTACTAGCATCATCATAAGTATCATTCATAGCAGAAGTTGTATCATCAATAATTGCGACATATCAGAATGAATAACAGGTGGTGGTGTCGCAAGCCTACTCAAAACAGAAGGTGTATCAAGTGCAAAGTGTGATGGCAGTTCCTTACCTCCTCTAGTCATAGAGGGGACGATCTTGGTCTTAGCGTCTTTCAGATTCTTCATAGTGATCAACAAATATAAATCCCAAGTGACTCAACAAATAGAGCTATGCTCCCCGGCAACGGTGCCAGAAAAAGGTCTTGATAACCCACAAGTATAGGGGATCGCAACAGTTTTCGAGGGTAGTATTTAACCCAAATTTATTGATTCGACACAAGGGGAGCCAAAGAATATTTGCGAGTATTAGCAGTTGAGTTGTCAATTCAACCACACCTGGAGAACAAATATCTTTAGCAAAGTATTTAGTAGCACAGTAGTATGATAGTTTGATAGCAGTAGTAGCAGTAACAATAGTAACAGTAACAGTGACAGAAGCAGTTTTGTAGTGATTGTAACAGCATCAGCAACAAAAGTAACTTAGCAAAGATCAATATGCGAAAAGCGTAGGCATTGGATCAGTGATGGATAATTATGTTGGATGACATTCATCATATAACAGTCACAACCTAGGGTGATACACAATAGCTCCAATTCATCAATGTAATGTAGGCATGTATTCCGTATATAGTCATATGTGTTTATAATAAGAACTTGCATGACATCTTTTGTCCTACCCTCCCGTGGCAGCGGGGTCCATAAGGAAATCTAAGAGATATTAAGGCCTCCTTTTAATAGAGAACCAGAACAAAGCATTTGCACTTAGTGAGTACATGAACTCCTCAAACTACGGTAATCACCGGAAAGAATCCCAATTATTGTCACCTTGGGGTATGCGGATCATAACACGTAAGAGGTGCATATAACTTGCAGGATAGGATCAAGAACACAAATATATTCATGAAAACATAAAGGGTTCAGATCTGAAATCATGGCACTCGGGCCCTAGTGACAAGCATTAAACATAGCAACATCAATCTCAGAACATAGTGGATACTAGGGATCAAGCCCTAACAAAACTAACTCGATTACATGATAAATCTCGTCCAACCCATCACCGTCCAGCAAGACTAAGAAGAAATTACTCACGCCTGGTGGTGAGCATCATGAAATTGGTGATGGAGGAGGGTTGATGATGACGACGGCGTCGAATCCCCCTCTCCGGAGCCCCGAACGGACTCCAGATCAGCCCTCCCGATGAAGAAAAGGAGGTCGAGGCGGCTCCGTATCATAAAATGTGATGAAACTTCTTCTCTGATTTTTTTCTGGATGAATAGGTACTTATAGCGTTGGAGTTAGGGTTGCCGGAGCTGTCAGGGGCCCACAAGCCTGGTAGGCGCGCCCTGGGGGGTGGGCGCGCCCCCTGGGCTTGTGGCGCCTGGGTGCCCCCCTCTGGTAATTCTCTTCGCCAGTATTTTTTATATATTCTGAAATAATTCTTCATAAATTTTCAGGTCCATCCGAGAACTTTTATTTCTGCACAAAAATAACAACATGGCAATTCTGCTGAAAACAGCGTCAGCCCGGGTTAGTTCTATTCAAATCATGCAAATTAGAGTCCAAAACCAGAGCAAAAGTATTTGGAAAAGTAGATACGTTTGGGACGTATCACATGCTAGGTGTACCGAGAGAACTCGCTGAGCACTCCCTTAATGTGGATCCTAAGTTTAAACATGTTCGCCAGTATCTCCGTCGTTTTAATGAGGAGGGGCGGAAGGCTATTGGTGAAGAAGTAGCTCGGCTCCTAGATGTCGCGTTCATTGTTGAAGTTTTTCATCTAGAGTGGTTGGCTAACCCAGTGCTTGTTCTGAAGAAAAATGGGACTTGGCGGATGTGTGTTGATTACACGGACTTGAATAAAGCTTGTCCCAGTGATCCCTTTGCTCTACCCCGTATTGACCAGATCATTGATGCTACGGCTGGCTGTGAGTGTTTATGCTTTCTGGATACTTATACCGGTTATCATCAGATCAAGATGAGAGAGGAGGACCGGGAAAAGACAGCCTTTATCACACCTTGTCGGTACCAAAACCGGCAGATCTCGGGTAGGGGATCCGGACTGTGGGTCTAGGAATCAATGGGTAACATGGAACATAGAGACGGCGATTTACCTAGGTTTGGGCCCTCTCGAAGAGGTAATACCCTACGTCCTGCTAGATTATATTGATGTGATTGTATGAAGGTTACAGAGTTGATCTACCTCGAGATCGACTGGGCTAAACCCTAGGCAATGGATATGATGATCCTCTACGGACTAAACCCTCTGGTTTATATAGACACTAGAGGGTCCTAGGGTTACATATAGTCGGTTACCACCAGGGGATAAACATGCCGGCCACGCCAATTATTCCTTGGAGGAGACGCCAAGTCTTCGGAGGTTTCCTTCTGATACACGGGGTCACCCACAATCCGGCCTTCCATCGACGAGTAGAGAGCGGCCCACCAGCCCGGCCTACGAGAGATAGGCCGGCAGCCCGAGTACCCCCTAGTCTGGGACACCCTCAGTAGCCCCCGAACTAGCCTCCAATGCCGAGGTTGACAGACTTCGGCAGCTTCATGCTTCGCAGGTCTTCGGATTGGGTGGCGAGTTCCTCCCTTCCTTCTGTGATATCAATGGCCGGCCTGCATCTCCTCTGAGTCGAGTCATTATGTGTTGCCTAGCCGCACACACCCCGAAATTTACTTCGGTCGCCATGGGGTATCGATAACTAAGCCTCGAAGGCCAGTCACCTCGGTATGAACAGTACCCCCATCTGACAACTTTTTACCGAAGGGTCACAATGCGCCACGACCAAGAGTTGTTTTATGAAAAACTCGATTCGCGGTTCGAGGCGGTTTTTTCATTGGCACGTCCCATCGATATGGAGATCGTGCCCTGGTTTTAAGGGATATGATCAATAATCTGCCCCGCCCCATGCGCGCATGATGGCACGATTACATGGGGAAATGGCGAGGACTGCGGCGCAGTAAAGCGGCCGTGGGTTTTACAGCCTATAAAAGGGGAACGGTCTCCATTTCCTTCGCACGCTCCCTTTCTGCCTTCGCCATTGCCTTCCCCATTCTTCGAGCTCCAGCGCCTAGATCCACTTTCCTATCCAAGAACCTTCCCGGCCGCCAGTTTCAATCCAGCAATGGTGGGCTCCGGGTCCAAAGGCAAGTGGGAGGCATCCGTCGTCACTGAGAGCGCCATCTTGGAGCTGAAGGACGCGGACTATCTCCCTGCCAATGTTGCCCACCGCGCCCCAGAGGCCGGCCAGGTCATTCCCACACCACGGCAGGGCGAGAGGGTGGTATTCCTGCCCCACTTCATCCGAGGCCTGGGTTTTCCCCTCCATCCCTTCGCCGAACTCCTTCCTCCACATCTCGGCCTTCAAGGCCTTTCTTCGGATCCGGCCACACTTCGGCCTGTGGCTGAAGATCTTCAACTTCAAGCCAAAGATCGTCGATGGCCAGCAGGCGGACTGTGGGGGTGCTATGGTCAGCAAGCTCCCCCGAATGGAGTGGCCAGAGGGCACCTTCATCGAGACCGTCAAGGTCTGGTAGAAGGAATGGTTCTACATCACCGAGCCAACGAGCACGGATTGGGGGGCGATTCCGGCCTTCCGATCCGGACCCCCTACGAGGCTGGTCTCATGGACAAAGAAGGGCCTCGACTGGGGGGTGAACAAGGAGGTGGCGCAGCTGCAGAGCCGGATCGCCAAGATGATAGAGCAGGGCGTCGAACTGCCCAACGTGATCCAGATCATGCTCGGCCACCGAATCCTCCCATGCTAGGACAGGGCCTCCCCCATGTGGGCCTACAAGTTCGAAGACCCGGCCACCGTGCGCAACTTCTTCCGCACCTCCCACGCTCAGCTGTGGAGGGCGCTGTTCAAGCCGCAGAAGGACTGGCCGTCCGAGGAGGAAGACATCGGACTCGACGCCGCAAATCCCCCACGGGAGGTATGAATAATTTTGTACTTATAACCGAACTGTTCCCTTTTGATAAGGTACTTAGCCTTTTCACTCCCCGTCCGCAGAACTGGCTGAAGAAGGCCGAGCGGATCAACAGTCCAGCACCGCTGCCAGAGGGGCCCAGGACACCCCTACTGGCGGCCATGTTGGCCGTGGAGCCATACGAGGCGCCGGAGAGGAAGGAGAAGAAGAAGGACCAGAAGAAGGAGGCCAGAGAGGGCCTCCGTCCCCGAGGACCCCGGGACACTAGATCCGGGGACACCCATGCTCCCTCCGCACAAGAGGAGGAGAAGGAGCAGGGAGGAGAAGGGGAGGAAGATGATTCCTCCCGAACAGGGAAAAGGGCGGCGTCCGAAGACGTCGAGGAGGAGCTGCCTCAACCCGCCCCCAAAAGACCGTGCAAGGCCAAGGTGGCCTTGTCCGGCGATAGCTCGGCTTCTGCCAAGGGCTCCTAGGCCTCCGAAGAGGTTCCTCGGAGGATCCCCAGGGCCAAGCCGCGGGCTCAAAGGTACGCGTTCTGACATCCATTCGAGTGTCATCGGCCGGACTAGATTTGGCATTGATCGCCTCTTCACATCTAACATCGCAGCCCGATGCGCGACCTCCCCACCAACCGAGTCTCGGAGGGGGACTCTCCACCGGCTGCGCTGGCGGAGAGTGGGACCGAACCACACGCCTCGCCTCCCCCAATCGTCGAGGAGGCCAAGGAGGTCCTATCAAGGAGGACCCCTCCCGTGCCGCACACAGGGGGAGGGGGCGACACCATCATGGCCGAGGCAAATACTTCGGCCGCCGAAGACCAGGAGGGGAGGACCCCTCCGGCAGACGAAGAGGAGGAGCCCTGACGATCCGAGCTCTCTCCGAGGGCGGCTCCGGAGTCGTCCAGGCGGCCAGAGCCGGACACTCCGGTCTTCGAGAGGGAAGAAGCCTGTGACACCCTGGTTTTCGCTCCTTGTTTTTTTCCTTCTCGGGATTTGACTCCCGTCTTTTTTTCGGAGTTATCGGATTTTCTCTCGCTCTTGGGTATATGAAGATGGTCACTTAGCCTTGCCTTCCCTATCTGACCAGAGATTCTCTCCAGACCAACCTTGCCACCCCAGATTCTTTCTCAGGATTTTGCCCCCGAAACCTACTCTCCGGTCTACCAGAAGGGAAACCCTAATCCTTCCGTTACAAAGGAACCCTAATTTCCTTTGATCTGCTGCCTCCCAAACTTTTCCCAGAGACTCTCCCTTATCTATAAACCCTGGATATGTAAAAATATTGCCAAGCCATTTGCAATATTTTTCGTTTAAAATTAATTCCTTTTTCTGCCAGTTAAAGGAATTAAATCCAGGAAAATATCTATCCATCTCCAAAGTTCATGAAAACTTGTGGAGATATTCTTTGTGATCATATTGAGCTCCCATAAAAATATTGGCAATAATTAAATAGGGGAAATTGCATTTTCCTATTTTATGCCAATATTGCATTTTGGGTACTTTCCAAAGGAACTACCATTTTGGTAGCCAGGAAAAATCCCAAATAATTTGTGGAGCTTCTCCTATCCATATATTCACCATTTCCGTCAAGATCCCAAGTTCACAGATCAAATTTTGAGAGCATCATCCAGTTCTTGTTTCTGGATCAATTTTGAGGTTGTGAAGCAACTATATTTTATATTGCTTCAAAAATCTTGAATTAATCCAGGACCTCAAATTCCATATATGATGTGATTATGCAAAAATTAACATCATTTCATCTAGCCAATTTATCCCAAAAATTCCATCTAGTTTCTGTCCAGATTCAAGCTCTGTGAAGGAAGTACCACTTTGGCATTTCCAAATGAGCTGAAAATTTTCCAGTATCTCTATACATCCAAATAACTCCCCTCCACCAAAATTCAGCTCATTTCACCACGCCAGATGAGTGCAGCTTCAAGATTCAGTTTCTGCGCCAGATTTGACATTTCAAAGGAAGTGTATGCAAAACTTGTCCAAATACCTTCAAATTTTGCCAGCATCTAGTCCTTCCTACCTTATCTCACCCTGACAAGGATCCAACTCCTCTCCCTCATCCATTTCTCCAGAAATGTCCACCCAAGTTTGCTATTGCAATCTTGTTCTGCAAGTATCTCTCACCTCAGAGCCACCCAGCTAGTTCCAGTTACTTCTTCTATCCATTTTAGCAGTGAGGGACGAGTGGGACAAGGTCTGGGCGGCAGCCACGCACCAGAACAAGACATGCCAGTGGTGAGCACGGGCATAGTAGGCAGTAGTGGCGCTCTGCGCGCCCATCTCGTCGGACCGGCCAACTCGAGTTGCCACGGCATGTCCGGGCATGCCGACCTGACTCCCCATTGTCCTCACACCCCTCTCTAGTCATTTCCCCCTTCGTTTTCTTCCTCCTCACGTCACGACGAGCGCCGCTGCGACACTGCTCGCCCGTGACCGTCGTCGTCTTCTCCCTAGCTTCCTTCCCAAGACTTCTCGAGCGCTCACGAGGCCTCGGCCCTCACCGCGAAGCCACTCGACGCTGCTACCCTCCAGCCACGTCCTCCCTGGAGCTCCAGTGAGCTGATAAGGCTGCCTCGGCCATGTCTATCGCCTCGGCCAGCCGGGCTATAAATAGCCCATGCCCGGCCTCCCTCGAGCTCGCCCCGCTCCTCTCTCCCTCCCTGGAACCCCTCCTAAGTCCCAGCTCGAGCGGCCGCATCCCCTGGTGCCCGTAACACCGGCGAGTTCCGCCACGGTCGCTGCCCGTCCCTACCTAAATCCGCTATGCCCCGAGCCCCTCCTCTCCTCCTAATGCCACTAGCCGATCACCGCTACCCCACCGGAGCCCTCCCGCGTCTCAGTCGACCTCTGGAGGGGCCAGGTCCTCGGTCCCAATCTCGCCGTCGCCGATGTCCACCGCAACCGACGCCCGACCTGCTCCAGTGCTCCCCGGCGACCGTGTCACCCAGGGATGGATGCGGCTGAGTCCCCTGAGCACGCCGGTAGGCCGATCGCCGCGGGAGGTGGTCGGGATCGCCGACAATCGCCGTCGGGGTCCTCTGCTTCCCCGGCCAGGCGCGTGCTGTGGAAGGAGAAGGACCTACAGACGGGCCCCGCGCGTCAGCGTCCCAGCCGGCCCGCTGACGTGGGTGAGTCAAAACGCACTCTGCCTAGTACGCGACCGCTTGGCTGAAGACGTACTCTGGCAGAGTTCGCCTTCTGCGTCGCCCGCGGTGCAGTTGGGCCTGGCCCAGGTGAACAGCAGCAGTGGCAGCAGTTCCAGCCCGAGTCGGCCCAGTGCAACAGTGCACTTTAATTTTTTCCGGCCGAATTCCAGTCAGGGTCTTGTTTGTAAATATTTTCTTTACAGATAGGTCCCTGGCAGTCAAACCCTCATATCTTTTTACCCGCAACTCCGAATCAGGTGATTCCAAAGCCCACTTCTTCAGCTCGTCGAGCCCGTTCCGATGACATCACTTCCACCATGTTTACACTTTCTGAAATGACCATTTTGCCCTTGCCCTTCTATTCAGCCCCTCCGAGAGAGAACCTTTCTGGCGAATTTTTCCGCGAGGTGATCGCACTTTTCCCGGAGAATTCCTCGACCCCCAGGCAAGCCGACCATCTGATATATGCCCTAAAGCATTGCTCTGTGTTATTCTTGCGTGTTTCATTAATGAATATGCCTGTGTTAGGATTAATTAAACTCCTGCTAGTTTGAATTGGCTATTTACATTACCTGCTAATGCTCAATATGTTATTGCACTAGTGACTCATATGTAACAATATGGAGATAGGTTGTTATGTTTCCATCGTGCATTATTGTGGTTATCGCAATGATTAAGAAATGTGACTTAATAATGACAACCTCCTCCGTCGGCTGGATCGAGTCATAGTGCCACCTATTCGGACTTATCCGTGTAGCCACATTTGCCGGTATGGGACGGCCTTGACTTGGTCTAACCTTGTGCTCTTTTACCGGTACCACCAAAGAGGGAAGGTTATGCGTACGCGCTACCCTGGCCCGGTAGGCGGCGATAACCTTGTGAGCCCAGTTGAGTTATTTGCCGGCGTCCCCGTTTGGGACAGTTTTGTTTGGCCACGACGGTGGCAGGTGTCACGGGGTGACACAGGGGCCACCCAGGACATGACCCTGGGAGGGTATGATTGTCGGTGGTACGGTAGAGGAGTGACGGGTTAGGCAAGTTTCGTTGGAGCAGCACCGGTCCACCCGAATGGGAGTACGAGGCCAGGAGCTCCATGGTGTGGGTAAAGTGCGCAACCTCTGCAGAGTGTAAATCTATTCGAATAGCCGCGTCCTCGGTCATGGACAGTTCGTATAGGCCCCTATTTGGTCTGTGTCGAGTCTGGAGGAACAAACTATATAATGTTATTGCTAAGACTAAACCAGAGAATGGTAAGGTTTGTCAGGCTTGCAGTGCAGATACATGGACATCAGTTGATGTCTAAGGTTTGAATGCTAGCCATGAGATGGCTATGAGATGAGTGGTCGGGTGACCGCAAAGTTTGGATCAGACTTGAATCATGAGAATACTCAGAGTATGAATTATTTAATTGATATGCTTTACCTTACTGTATTTACTCCAATAGTTAGTATGATAGATAATCCTGCTATGACATAATAATTAATGCTGCTAGATGACTAATCTTGCTAGACAATCCTGCCGTAGCATGATGGTTAATACTGTTAAGATAATAAATGAATGCTTGAATGCCATGGATTGCATTGCTTGGTGTATATGTTGGTTTGGTTTGCTTACGAGTACATTCAAAAGTACTCAGCGGCCTTCAACGTGGCCAGGTTCACCTAAGGATTCGACGTCCGCTAGCGAGGAGCCGGAGTGTTCGCGGGCTAGAAGAGTAACCCAGTCAGATCCCTGTGGATTGGAGCCGCACCAAGACCTTGCTGCCTTAGATAGAGCTTCTCCGCTGCCATCACCCCTGTAATATCCCATGTAAGACTTATATATCCATTAATAGAATAGCTTGTGTTCATGATACTTGTTGTAAAAGCGCATGCCAGAGTGATTTTCCTGGGCTGGTATGTGCGGCGACCGTCTGACTACAGTGGTATTCAGACGGGGCGCCACAAAGCCGAAGTGCATCCGCCACCCCCGCCCGCCCCAACGCGGGCATCGACTGGGTGGACGGACAAGATGGAGGATGCTTTAACCAGCTCCTCTATCGCTGAGGAGCACCGTGCCCTTATGGGCGCGGTGTTGCAAAGTCTTCGGTCCGTGGATAATGGACTGAAGGAGGCCTTTAATGGCCTTCTCACAGGCTTCAAGGTGAGCCAAGTAATGTTTTCCCTCAAAGAATTTCTTTTGTATAAATGTATAGCCTCATACACAGTAGCCCCCAAGACTCTGGCTGGCTGGATCAAGGCCGGTCAGAGGATCAAAAATCAATATCTCGGATACTAATGTGCGTAGAGTGATGCGCAGGCGTCGTCTTCGGCAGCGGCTGCCAACGTCGAGGAGTTGGCCGAGCTGAATCGGAAGCTCAAAAACTCCGAGGACGACCTCAGCCTGGTGAACAAGAGGTTCGACGAGGCGCAAGGCAAGTCCGGACTGCAGTATTTACGTACGGCCGTTGCATTTTTGTTAAGTAAGGTTTAAATTAGCCTAAACGGAATCAACTAGTATGACAACAACTGCCGCCGTGGAGGTCGACAACCTCAAGGCCGCGCTGAGGAAGGCTCAGCTAGAGGCGCCGGAGCAGAGGTCGGTAGCCGAACAAGCGGCTGCCGAACTGACTTCGGTGAAAACCGCTAGTCAGAAGCACGAAGCCAGAGTGGCGGAAGTGCAACAAGAGCTCGTTGATGCCGTCACAAAGTGTGAGGCTCTCGAGCAGAAGAATAAAGAGCAGGCCGCCGAGCTAACCTCATTGGGGTCGGTGGCCAAGGAAGCGCGGACAGAGGCGCGCGGCTACCAAGAAGAACTCCGCCAAGTGAAGCTCATTACGGATGGTGAGCCATATTTGCTGCAATGTGTCTTTGGTGGTAACAGGTTCGCCTTGCTCATGCGGGTGTGGCGTTCCGTAGGCGCCTTTGCGGACCTCCCGAAGAGTGCGGCTGATGCGGCAAGGTTCTTCGCCGCCCAGGAGGGTCGGGACGAGCAGAGGTTATTTTGGGCGCAATTTCAAGCGCCCGAACACCCTCCCCTCCTCAACAACCAAATGAAGCAGCTGATGGAGCTGCATCGGATGGCGGAGCCGATTATGAAGGACATGTGCATCAAGCTATGGCCGTCGGAGCCGCTGCCGAGCAGCTACTTCGGTCTGGTGCAGAGGCTGTACGACGCCACTTCCCGGATCGACGCCTGGAAGAGCTCCACATGCATTGAGGGGGCTCGGATGGCCTTCGGCAAAACAATGGTACATTGGCCGAAGATAAAGCCAGCCAAGATGGCCACCGGACCTCCGCCGCCAGGGAAGGAGCATAGGCGCCCTGAGCAATACTTTCCCATCGTGATGGATGGTGCTCGGGCAGTAGAGGCCCAGTGCTCAAAAGATGTAATTTATGAGTATACTTAGTTTCCTTGTAACCAAGGAGTTAAAACTTTTGTTTTATTGTAATGCAAGTTGTTTGGCTATGAATAGAGTGCCTGATTATGTTAATTTTGACTCCTGTGCGGCCGTTTGTAAACTAAAAGTTACCAGTCATCCGCTTCAGCCCCCTTGCAGATAATGCATGGGGTGTTTTCTCGTAATACTTGAATACTTAGCCGACGTCTCGGTTCCCGGAGGCGGTTGTATGTACGGAAAACCAGGCAATTAGACTATGCGGTTTTAGTGCTTTCACTTAGCCAGAGGAGCTTGACTGTGGGGGCTGGTGACGAGCCCCCAGTGTTTGTGATATTCGGACAAGCCGTGGTTGATACCATCATCACATGGTTTCTGTAACAAAGAACCCTTCGTTTAACACGGACTAACCTCCAACGATTTTAGTTTGACATGAGTCATCGGATCACCGACCAGTTCTCGCTTATTGGGACAGTCAGTTTTCGGCTTTCTCCACTGAGGTACTTAATCAGGCTAGCTAGAAGTACAATTGCAGTAGTTCTCCCTTTACCCTCTTAGCCGAACAGTGCGGAACGTAAGAGGGTAAACACAGGAGCCGGGCAACCCAACTATTGACAAAGACGCAATTCGGAACTAATTCATATAGTGCAATATCCGCGACGCCGAGCACATAAAATAAGTGCCGTGATAAAGTTTGAGGCAAGGTCTATGTTCGAGCCCCCGATCTATTAACCGGTTACCAAAAAAGGGACGTATCGCAATAGTTTACTTCGGCCTAAAAAAGCGGAAAGGAATATGCAGCGCGAATGACTACACTATTACCAGAGAAGAATTGGTCTTTTATTTCCTTTGAATATATGACGTCCAACCGTATAGTCCGGATTGCCGAAGTAACTTTGATAGATACTTTTGAAGAAATAAATACATTAGAGTAAAAGTTGACACAGGGCCTTCATGAGTGGTTTGACGTCCCTACTACGCCCCGCTGCACGTCTGCGCCTTTACTCTTGAAGAAGCTTCCGTGTGAGCGGAGCTGTCAGCCGTATGTTCGGCAGAAGTAGTAATGTTCGGCAGACGAGCCCTTGGGGAAGGGTTTTGAGAAGTCACCGTGGTGCATCAGTTTGAGGCTGATCAGGCCCTAGATGGTGCCCGTTGTCGATGTTGATTCGAAGACATCTGTCAGCCATTGCTTGGTCGAATCGAGCTCTCGGTCTTTGTTTCATGTATCCCCACAACTGCCCATGGAATTTTGAGCGCGAAATTGTGCACTCGAGGTACATATTTTGCGACTAGGAGGGCCGTGCTGTGGGGCGCGTACCCCTATTTGGAGTGAGCATGAGAGTGCTCCGGGACCAAGGCTGTAGCTCGGGAGCGCTTGCGTGCGTCCAGTGTCTTGGCAGTAGACTGGGCTTGCGATGCCTCTTCGGCGGCTTGGACTTCGGCGGCTAGGGCCGCCGTGTGTTCCTCTGTTCGGAGCGAGCGCTCGGTGTTACCGTTAATGGTAATAACGCCCTTTGGTCCTGGCATTTTGAGCTTCAAGTATGTATAGTGCGGGACGGCATTGAAGCGGGCGAACGCAGTCCGGCCGAGGAGTGCATGGTAACCGCTGCGGAAGGGGACAATATCGAAGATCAAGTCTTCTCTGCGGAAGTTATCGGGCGAGCCGAAGACAACTTCCAATGTCACGGATCCCGAGCAGCGTGCCTCGACACCTGGGATTACACCTTTAAAGGTGGTGTTGCTGGGTTTGATTCTTGATGGGTCGATCCCCATTTTCTTCACTGTATCTGAGTAGAGCAGGTTGAGGCTACTACCTCCGTCCATAAGGACTCTGGTGAGGTGAAATCCGTCCACGATGGGGTCGAGCGGAAGTTATCGGGCGAGCCGTTCCTCCATGGCGTATACTAGTCGGATGGTCTCGACGGTCGAAAGTGATCGGGCAAGCCAACCACGGGTTGAATTTCGGGGCTACCGGCTCTAAGGCGTAGACATCCCGAAGTGCGCGTTTCCGCTCCTTCTTTGGTATATGCGTGACATAGATCATGTTCACGGTTTTGACCTCTGGAGGGAACTGCTTTTGGCCTCCGTTGTTCGGCCCGCGAGGTTCGTCGTCATCCTCGCTGCGGGGCCCTTGCCCTGTTCTTCGGCTGTGACTTTGCCGGCCTGTTTAATTACCCAACAGTTACGGTTGGTGTGGTTAGCTGGCTTGTCAGGGGTGCTGTGAATCTGGCAGGGCCTATCCAATATTCTATCCAGCGCAGACGGGCCATCCCGGTTCCCTTTAGAGGGTTTTTTCCACGGTCCCGATTTCGAGCCGCTGAATCCGGCGTTTACTGCTGCATCATCGGCTTCACCGCCGTTGTTTGAGTGCCGGCGCTTATTGTTCCTATTGCGCCGGGGTTTCCCGTTCCCGTCCCGGGCCTCTGAAGTGCCGGGGTCTTCGGGGTGGTTGCTTCGACGAGCCAACTAGCTATCCTCACCCACGCAAAAGCGGGTCATTAGGGAGGTAAGGGCCGACATTGTTTTCGGCTTGTCCTGGCCGAGCTGGCGGGCGAGCCACTTGTCCCGAATACTGTGTTTGAATGCCGCGATCGCTTCGGCATCCGGACAGTCGACGATCTGGTTCTTCTTGGTCAAGAACAGGTTCCAGAATTGCCGGGCTGACTCCCCGGGCTGCTGAATGACATGGCTCGGGTCATCGGCGTCCGGTTGCCGAATGTAGGTGCCTTGAAAGTTAGCTCGGAATGCATCCTCGAGCTCTTCCCAGCTCCCGATGGAGTTTTCGGGTAGGCTATTCAGCCAATGCCTTGCTGGTCCCTTGAGTTTCAATGGTAAGTACTTAATAGCATGGAGATCATCTCCTCGGGCCATATGAATGTGGAGGAGAAAATCCTCAATCCACACGGCCGGTTCGGTTGTCCCATCATAGTATTCTATATTGACGGGTTTGAACCCCTCGGGGAACTGATGCTGCATCACCTCATCAGTGAAACACATTGGGTGTGCGGCGCCCTTGGCCCGGGCCACATCGCGCCGGAGATCGGTTATCATCCAGGTACGGTGCTGCTCCCGAGCTCTGTCGTTTCTATCGCGCCAGGCTTGGTATCCGTCCCATCCGGCGGGTGCGTATCTTGTGGATCCATAGATGGATCTCGACTGGATCCCTCGTGCGTTCAGGTCGTGACGCAGATCGTATTGGTCGTCCGGTTGAACCGGGTTTTTGCCTGCTCGGCGAGGGGGCGCGGGTGGGTATTCGGCTTCTCCGGCTGCCCTATCCCGTCCTCGAGGGGGCGCGGGTGGGAGTTCGGCTTCCCCGGCCGCCCTATCCCGTCCTCGAGGGGGTGCGGGTGGGTATTCGGCTTCTCTAGCCACCCAGTCCCGTCCTCGAGGGGGTGCGGGTGGGAGTTCGGTTTCCACAGCCGGCCTATCTCATCCTCGAGGGGGGCGGTCGGGCTGGTTTGCGTAAGTTCGTCTGGGAGGCATGGGCTCGAAGGCCTCATCCTCAAATTCTGGGAGTAGGCGCCACCGTGGGTAACTCTTGTATTGGCCCTGACGTTGATCGTCATGGCCTTCTTCGGCAGCTAAGACCATCGTCCATCTGTCGTTGAGCGTATCCAATTCGGCTTTTAGCTGTTGTTGTTTCCTCTTCAAGCTTCGGGCAGTGGCGATGAGTTGCCGCTTGAATTTCTCTTGCTCCAGGGGATCGTCTGGGACGATAAAGTCTTCGGGTCCGAGGCTATCTTCCTCTTCAGACGGAGGGAGGTAATTGCTGTCCTCGGAATCATCGAGGTCCTCGGGGTCACCCTGGTCCTCGTGCCCTTCAGGGGCGTTGGGGCGCTGCTCGGGCGTGTTATCGCCGAGCTCCCCCAAGTTGCCCGGAGTCTCATTATCTCCGGTGCCGTTCGTGTCTATGTGATTTTCCTTGCCCTTTCCCCGCCCTCTGGCTCGCCATCGTCGGCGTCTTGGCGTTTCTTCGGCGGGATCGTCACCGTCATTTTTGGTTGTGTCACCGTCCTTCATGGGGGTGTCGACCATGTAAACGTCATGGGTGGAGGTGGCGGTCCACTTTCCGGTATTGGAAGTGGCAAGGGAGGGAGCCGTGTAGGGCGGGACGTCGATATCCTCATCCATGTCTTCAGCCTCCTCGGAGGCGTAGTCCAGCATGTCGGTTAAATCTTCGACAGTGGCTACCAAGTGGTTGGTGGGTGGGACGAAAAATTTCCCGCGGCTGGCCTCCTGTCCGACCTGCTCCGGGTTCGAGGACGGGCCATCCGCGACATTCATCCTCTGGATCTGATCTAACATCTCGCTTAAAAACGAGAGGTCAGCCGGATTCTCGTTCGGGCATCCGTCGGAGTTGAGCTCCGGCGTGCCAATACTATGAATGTGTCCGGCCAAGGGTGACCCTTGGTTTTCTGGCGCTGGGGTTGAATCTGAACTCAGGGCCAGATCCGAACTGAGGCCTGGCCCGGGGATAGGGATGGGGAGGGAATCCGAGGTCAAGGCCTCGAGATTGGTAGGCTCCCCGGGTAAAGCCAAGAACCCAGTAAGGACCAGATCGCCCCGAGCATCGGCGACGTACTCAAGGCCGCCGAACCTGATTTCCTGCTCAGGTGCGAAGCTGCCGACCTGGTCAAGGTGACCAGTCGGGTCGGCGTGCAGCACAATGCTGCCGAACACGAAGACCTGTCCGGGGACGAAGATGTCCCCGCTGCAGATGAGAAGGCGAGCCATTGATCCTTGGTGACCCACGGCGGAACTCTCAATGAAAGCACCAATGTCGGTACCAAAACCGGCAGATCTCGGGTAGGGGATCCGAACTGTGGGTCTAGGAATCAATGGGTAACAGGGAACGTAGAGACGGCGATTTACCCAGGTTTGGGCCCTCTCGAAGAGGTAATCCCCTACGCCCTGCTAGATTATATTGATGTGATTGTATGAAGGTTACAGAGTTGATCTACCTCGAGATCGACTGGGCTAAACCCTAGGCAATGGATATGATGATCCTCTACGGACTAAACCCTCTGGTTTATATAGACACCAGAGGGTCCTAGAGTTACATATAGTCGGTTACCACCAGGGGATAAACATGCCGGCCACGCCAATTATTCCTTGGAGGAGACGCCAAGTCTTCGGAGGTTTCCTTCTGATACACGGGGTCGCCCACAATCCGGCCTTCCATCGACGAGTAGAGAGCGGCCCACCAGTCTGGCCTACAAGAGATAGGCCGGCAGCCCGAGTACCCCCTAGTCCGGGACACCCTCACACCTTTTGGTGCTATCTGCTATACGTCCATGCCGTTTGGTCTGAAGTGTGCGCAGGCGACTTATCAACGCTGTGTCCAAAATTGTTTCCACAAGCAGATTGGGCGTAATGTTCATGCATATGTTGATGACATCGTGGTCAAATCTCAGAAGAAGGAAACCTTGTTGGATGATCTCAAGGAGACGTTTGACAACCTCCGAGTTTACCAGATGAAGCTCAACCCAGAGAAGTGTGTCTTCGGTGTTCCTGTAGGGAAGTTACCGGGCTTTCTAGTTTCTAAGCGTGGAATTGAGGCCAACCCAGAAAAAATCAAAGCCATCATGACCTTGGCCAAGCCGGTCAATCTTAACGCTGTCCAGAAGCTCGCGGGGCGGGTCGCGGCGTTGAGCCGGTTCATCAGCCGGCTTGGGGAGAAGGCCATTCCGCTTTACCAGTTGCTCCAAAAGTCAGACAATTTTGTTTGGAGTGATGCTACAGACCAAGCCTTTGAGGCCCTCAAGAAGCAGTTGTCTAAGCTGCCTATCCTTGCTGCCCCTCAGGAGAAGGAGCCAATGATGTTATATATCGCAGCCAACAGCAAAGCCCTCAGTGTTGCAGTTGTTGTGCAGCGCAAGGAAGAAGGCAAAGAGTACCCAGTTTAGCGCCATGTGTATTATATCAGTGAAGTTTTAACAGAGTCCAAGCAGCGGTATCCGCATTGGCAAAAGCGGTATCCGCATATGTGTGTTCATGGCAAGACGCAAACTGAAACATTACTTCCATGAGGACCCAATTACAGTGGTCAGTTCAGCACCTCTTGGAGACATAATTCAGAACAGGGAGGCTACTGGCCGGGTTGCAAAGTGGGCTATTGAGCTTGGCCCACATCATCTCAAATATATGCCATGGACTGCTATTAAATCTCAAGCTTTGGTGGATTTCATGAATGACTGGACTGAGTTGCAGGCTCCGGAGGAGAAGCCGGATACCACATATTGGTCTATTCACTTTGACGGTTCCAGGCAATTGGAAGACTCGGGGGCTAGAGTTGTGATAACTTCCCCACGAGGTGATAAGTTTTGTTATGTTTTGAGGCTTATGTTTTCCTGTACTAACAATGCAGCTGAATATGAGGCTTTGCTTCATGGACTCCGTATGGCTAAGGAGATGAACTTAAGCCGAGTCAGATGCCTGGGCGACTCAGATTTGGTGGCTCGGCAGGTTTCTGGAACTTGGGATTCCAAGGATCCCCTCATGGCGGCTTATAGATGCGAAGTAACAAACATTGCTGGGCACTTCAAGGGATATCAAGTCGATCATATTGATCGCCGGCTGAACGAGGCAGCAGATGCATTGTCTCGTTTGGGATCTCAGCGGAAGCCTGTTCCACCCAGCGTTTTCGTTGATGTTCTGCACAATCCATCAGTCAAGTTACCAACAGTGGAGGACCTTGCTATTCCTGATCCGGAGGCGGCATTGGTGTCCGCTGTTCATGCTATACCAGATTGGACAATACCTTACTTGGCTTATTTAAGCCATGGTGAGCTCCCAGCATAGGAAATCATCGCTCGACAGATTATCAGGCGGTCCAAGTCTATGATCATAGTCAATGGCGAATTACACAGATGAAGTGTCACAGGCATTTTTCAACGTTGTGTTTCTCTGGAGGAGGGTCGTGCAATTCTCAATGAAATCCATTCTGGTGATTGCGGTCATCATCCCGGCTCAAGATCCTTAGTCGCGAAAGCTTTCCGACACGGTTTTTACTGGCTTACCGCTCACGCAGATGCAGAGGATATTGTCCACAAGTGTGATGGTTATCAGAAATTTGCTCGTCAAGCACACGTGCCGGCTCAAGAGTTGAGGATGATTCCAATAACTTGGCCCTTTGCAGTCTGGGGGCTTGATATGGTCGGACCTTTCAAGAGATCCAAGAGTAAAGATACTCACTTATTGGTTGAAGTTGACAAATTCACCAAATGGGTTGAAGCAGAGCCAATCAACCGTTGTGACGTTGCAATGGCTGTCAAATTCCTCAAAAAGCTGATCTACCATTTTGGCTATCCACATAACATCATTACGAACAATGGCACCAATCTCTCCAAAGGAGTCATGAAGCAGTTCTGTCAGCAGGAACACATCAGACCGGACTTAACATCTGTTGCACATCCTCAGTCCAATAGTCAGGCGGAAAGAGCTAATCAGGAGCTGCTACGAGGAATAAAACCAAGGCTCATGGTGCCTCTACAACGTACCCCTGGTTGCTGGGAAGAGGAATTACCTGCAGTACTTTGGAGCATACGGAGTACTCCCAACAGGTCGATAGGCTATACGTTGTTTTCCTGGTCTATGGTGTAGAGGCTATACTTCCAAGTGATATTCGTCATGATTCTCCCCGAATCACAGCTTATGTGGAGGCTGATAATGAACAAGCTCACCAAGACGCTCTTGATGCTCTGGAAGAGGAACGTGAACTTGCCGCGTCTAGATCCGCAATTTATCAACAAGACCTACGTCATTATCACAGCCGTAGAGTTCGAAGCCGTACCTTTTAGGAAGGTGACTTAGTGCTCCATCTGATACAAGACCAGACAGGCATGCATAAGCTTTCGCCTCCTTGGGAAGGACCCTTCGCCATCAGCAAGAATCTCAACAACGGGTCATATTACCTTGTTGACAAACGTGAAGCAAATAAGTCACATACCTCTAAGGAGGAGGGCAGCCGACCCTGGAATATTGCACATCTCCGGCCATACTATACCTAAGTCACAGACTTGGTAGTATCTTTGTACATACCTTTATCATGTATATAAATATTATGATCAATGAGATAAAGCCGGCATCTCTGTATAAGAGAGTTTGTTGTTTCGCCTCAAAATTGTGTGTTGAGTCTTTATTCTTTGATCATTGGTTACTTGGGGGCTTCCATCGAGTTCAGCTATTAACATCCCTCTTAACCTGGCAAAATGCCACAATTTACTTGGTTAAACCTTCCTGTTAGCAAGATGCTACTCCGAAAAGGTGACCCAGTGTACGCCTGAAGAGTCAATCACAGAGGTGACCCTGAACTCATCAAAGTTAAAACATTGGTTAAGTCACGTGAGAGCCGGCTTTCAGAAAGTTAGGACAAACCAAAAGAGGCAAAAAAATCCTGCTTCATGAAAGCAAATCATACTCGAGCATCGAAAGCCAGTCTTTATGTCATGCCTTGAAAGCCGACTTTCCTCTTTTTTATGTACCTGCATTGTTTTTCCACTTTGCATGCATACATTCATACATTGCATACTTTTTGAAACTAAGTTTTTCTTATTTATCAAGCCGGGAGCATGATTTGCCGGGTTGCCCTAAAGTTAAGACTTTAGTTATACGATTAGCACCACTCGTGTTTGAGTTAAGTCACCAGCATAGCTGAGTCTCAATTATGGGTCCAGGTATTATCAATGACATATCATATACAGCAATCAGTATCGCCGGATTGGCTCCAGAAGCTGGGTTGTTTTTCATACACTTCAAACACAAGTTTGATATTTGGTTTTTTCGGCAAGACAAGATTGTCATAAACTTGCAAATATCAAAGGTTTTGCAAAATACAGCAATGAGTGCATGATGGCACTAGCACCATCAAAAGAAGTTTCATACCAACTATTGCAAGCCACATCAGGGCCACAATCAAATCAAGTGTTTTCCACTACTTTCGATTCAAAAGTTTTATGTCTATGAGCCAGCAAAGCAATATGGCGGGTCGACGCTCCTGGTGTGGGATGCCGGGTCAAGTCTGCACCGGTGCTTCTTGATCATCAGGCGCTGTCTCTTCTGCCTCTGCGGTCTGGGGGTCGTCCTCCAGCCACTGGATGGATCACAAAGCTTCAAAAATGAGTCGGCCGTTATCACAGATGAAGGGTCGACATCAGGAGCGAAAGTTTGCTTACGAGGACATGTCAGATCAATAGGCTGCGGGTTCGGCAGCTCAATGTGTTCATTGGCTTCAGAATAGCCGGCTTGATACTTGGTGAGATCTATCTCCTCCGTCAGTGCTGTTGCAGCAACCCGGGTTTCTTTCACACACCGCAGAAAATCCTTCTTGGTAAAAGGCGTGTCATCGGTGTTGAATTCAGGATATCCACCTACTATTTGAGCCGGATCCAACTCTGGTGCATACGCCTTGGCACGTGCAAGGGCAGTAAGAGCTCCGTGGCGACAAGCCGCCTTCTTCAGTTCTTGAAACCATTGAGGCACTACAGACAACTCTTTAAGCATATCCATGATCTGTCGGGGCAGTTCCTTGGTGTTTTTTACTGCCATAATGCAGCGTGAGCCGCCTATGTACAGCTGCTCCAGAAAAGTATAAACGACCTTCAGCTTCATTAGAGGACGTTCCACAAGGTTATGATTCCTTCGGCCTGCAAATACAGAACAGTAAGTATCAGAAACCCGGCTCAACACATTAAGCCAGTACATTTGGAGACTTGCAAACCTTTCGGCTTACCAAAGATGGCATTGCACATGGTGGTGATATGGCCCTTTAAGGTGGTTAATTCTTGAGTCATAGGCTCAAGTTTCGCTTCGGCCTCTTCGGCACGTTTGGTCAGGCTGGCCTTCTCCTCTTCAAATGCCGCCTCAGCTTTACTTAGGGTCTCTGTCATGGTGAGCAAGGACTTGTGAAAATCAGAAGATAGGCGTTCAGCTTTTTCCCAAAGTTTCTTCTCTTTTTTCACTTCCTTTTGGAAGCCGGCCGCCTGTGACTCGGCTTGATTCAGCATGTCCTGCATGACAGTTCTACCAAGTTACAGGATATACATAATAAGTTCCAAGCCGCCTTGGTGGTCGACCCGACACTTGGGGGCTACATCTATCAAGCTCTGTTTTAAAACATAACAAGTCCCATGAAGATGCAGGCATTCAACATGGCACTTGGGGGCTAATGTGTAGTCATTTCATCAGTACATGCAGAGACCCGACCCATCATATGATGTTGAGCCAGCTCTTGGGGGCTACCAATTGTTCAATTACATGAATGTTGATTTACAGAAGTCCATGGTCATCATTACATAATGACCCGGCCCTTGGGGGCTGCATGTGTATATATAAAGACAGGTGGCAGGATTTACCTCATATTTCCGCTTGAGAGAAGTCACCATCACAATTTCAGTATCCCGGCTCTCAGACAACCGGGTCAAGACAGTTTGATGCAGCTAGTTGACGTCTTGATCTTCAAATGAGTGAAAATTAAGAGCCGCCTTCCCCTTATTTTTAATTGGTGACTCAGCCTTGGCGGGGATTTTTGCCAGGGCGGTGGAAGTTTCTGGTAAAGGGTTCTGGTTCTCACCAGTCGCCACTACCTCGTCCCGAGCCTTCTCAATGGGCTGCTCTTCTATCATTTCCTCCTCTTGATCAACAAGGCTAGGAGAAGAGCGAGCGGGGCTCATTGATGTGTCCTGTCGCGGAGGGTCTTCAGGGATGACCGGGTCATCTGGGATTTGCTACTTGTGAGCTACGTTGGTAATTCCCTGAAGAGGAAGGGAGATGCAGTACAGTAGAGATAAGTATTTCCCTCAGTTATGAAACCATGGTTATCAATCCAGTAGGAGAATCACGCAACACCTTGTTAGCAGCACCTGCACACAAAACAACAAATCCTTGCACCCAACGCAAATAAGGGGTTGTCAATCCCTCAGCGGTAATTGCAAGATTAAATTGTATGTGATAGATAGATAGATTGAAACAAAAATACAAAATAAAATAAATAAAAGAAAAGTACAGCAAGATATTTTTAGGGTTTTTAATATATGATTTAGATAGACCCGGGGGCCATAGTTTTCACTAGAGGCTTCTCTCGAGAAAATTGCATATGGTGGGTAAAAAAATTACTGTTGGGCAATTGATAGAAAAACAAATAATCATGACGATATCCAAGGCAATGATCATGTATACAGGCATCACATATGAGACAAGTAGACCGACTGACTCTTGCCTGCATCTACTACTATTACTCCACACATTGACCGCTATCCAACATGCATCTAGTGTATTAAGTCCATAAAGAACAGAGTAATGCTTTAAGCAAGATGGCATGATGTAGACAAAGTGAACTCACGCATGAATAAACCCCATCTTTTTACCCTTAATAGCAATGATACATACATGTCATGTCTCTTTCTGTCACTGGGATTGAGCACCGCAAGATCGAACCCATTACAAAGCACCTCTTCCCATGGCAAGATAAATCAATCAAGTTGGCCAAACCAAATCAATAGATCGGAGAAGAAATACGAAGCTATAATAATCATGCATAAAAGAGATCAGAGAAGACTCAAATAATATTCATGGATAATCTGATCATAAAATCACAATTCATCGGATCCCAACAAGCACACCGCAAAAAGTGATTACATCGGATAGAACTCCAAGAACATCGAGGAGAACATTGTATTGAAGATCAAAAATAGAGAAGAAGCCATCTAGCTACTAACTATGGACCCGAAGGTCTGTGGTAAACTACACACGCATCATCGGAACGGCAGCAAAGTTGATGCAGAGCCCCTCTGTGATCGATTCCCCCTCCGGCGGAGTACCGAAAAAGGCCTCCAGATGGGATCTCTCGAGAACAGAAGCTTGCGGCGGCGGAAAAAGTATTTCATGGACTCCTCTGTAGGTTTCCCGATTTTTGGGAATTTATAGTGGTGGAATTAGGTCAAAAGGGGCAGAGGTGGGCCCACGAGGCTCCAGGGCGCGCCTGCCCCCCCCCCCCCAGGCGCGCCCTGGTGGCTCATGGCCACCCCTTGGGGCTTCTGGCCTTCTCCCGAAGCTTCTAGTGTTGGTTATGTCCAGAAAAAAATCTCCAAAAAGTTTCATGGCATTTGGACTTCGTTTGGTATTGATATTCTGTAAAACCAAAAACAGGCAAAAAACAGCAACTGGCACTGGGCACTAAGTTAATAGGTTAGTCCCAAAAAATGATATATAATTGCTGTAAATGTATATAAAAACATCCAAGATTGATAATATAACAGCATGGAACAATCAAAAATTATAGATACGTTAGAGACGTATCGGCATCCCCAAGCTTAATTCCTGCTCGTCCTCGAGTAGGTAAATGATAAAAACAAATTTTTTGATGTGGAATGCTGCCTATCATATTCACCATATTCTTTTCTTTTATAGCATGGACATTTGGACTTGAATGATTCAAAGCAATAGTCTATAATTTGACATGAAGATATAAATACTCAAGCATGCTAACAAGTAACCATGTCTTTCAAAATATCAATGCTAAAGAAAGTTATCCCTAGCCCATTATGCTCAATCATTGATCCATTCATGAAACACACTCAAATATTAGCTACACACAATGCACAAGTATGACAATAGTGCTCTCTAGTTGGTGCTTTATAAGAGAAGATGGAGACTCAAAATAAAATAAAAATTGCATAAAAGTAAATAGATAGGCCCTTCGCAGAGGGAAGCAGAGATTTGCTAATGTGCCAGAGCTCAAAGCTTAAATTAGAGAGATGAAAATATTTTGAGAGGCATGCTTTTCTTGCCAACGAAAACGACCGAGAATTCCCAATATCTTCCATGCTAGACACATCATAGGCGGTTCCCAAATAGAAAGTAAAGTTTATTTCCTTTCCACCATTCTTTCACAATCCATGGCTAGCCGTATCCACGGGTGCCCTCCATACCATAACTTTCCAAGGAATTTTGTTGTTATTAATTTTTGATTTCATTGTGGGACTGGGCATCCCTATTACCAACCATTCTCTCGTGCAATGAAAAGTGAATAAACACTCATCGTGAGAATAACACACCTAGCATGGAAAATATTGGCCACCCCCTGCCGCTTCATGAACGGTACAGGCACACAAAACGGAAAAAATATTTTGAAAATTAGAGTTGGCACACGCAAATTTACTTGGAACGGCATGGAAATACCGCTTATAGGTAGATATGGTGGACTCATTTGGCACAACTTGGGTTTAAGGAGTTTGGAAGCACAAGCAGTATTTCCGCTTAGTACAAATGAAGGCTAGCAAATAGATTGAGAAGCAACCAACCAAAAAGCGAAAACGGTCATAAACGTGCATTGAACATAACTAACACCGAATAATGCACCATAAGTAGGATATAATTTCTTTGCATAACTGTTGACTTAAAGTGCATGCATTGGGAATCACAAACCTTAACACTAATATTCTTACTAAATCACAATTACTCACTAACATGACTCAGATATTATCATCTCCATATCACAAAACTATTGCAAGGAATCACATTTATCATATCCAATGATCTATATGAAAGTTTTTATTATATCCGTCTTGAATATTCATCACTTTGGGACCAAATTCATATCTTGTGCAAATTACCATTACTATTATCAACTCTCAAAAAGATATAAGTGAAGCATGAGAGTGCAAATATTTCTTCAAATTTTTTATCTTATCAACTCTCAAAATAATATAAGTGAAGCATGAGAGTTTATTTCTTCAAAATTTTAATCTTATGAACTCTCAAAATAATATAAGTGAAGCATGAGAGTTTATTTCTTCAAAATATAGCCACCGCCGTGCTCAAAAAGATTTAAGTGAAGCACTAGAGCAACTGCCTAGCTCAAAAAATTTAAGTGAAGCACATAGAGTATTCTAACAAATTATGATGAACGTGTGGCTCTCTCAAATTAGTGTGTCCAGCAAAGATGATTGTGACAAACTAAAAAGCAAACAAATCAAAGACTCATATAATACACGACGCTCCAAGCAAAACATATATCATGTGACGAATAAAAATATAGCTCCAAGTAAAATTACCGATGGTTGGTAGAAGAAAGAGTGGATGCCTTCCGGGGCATCCCCAAGCTTAGACGCTTGAGTCTTCCTTGAATATTACCTTGGGGTGCCTCGGGCATCCCCAAGCTTAGGCTCTTGCCACTCCTTATTCCTTCAACCATCGTGATCTCACCCAAAACTTGAAAACTTCAATCACACAAAACTCAACAAAACCTTCGTGAGATCCGTTAGTATAACAAAATAAATCACTACTTTAAGTACTGTTGCAAACCCATTCATATTTTATTTTTGCATTATACCTACTGTATTCTAACTTCTCCATGGCTTATACCCCCCGATACAATCCATAGTTTCATCAAAACAAACAAGTAGTGCATCAAAAACAGAATCTGTCAAAAATAGAACAGTCTGTAGCAATCTATTTAAAAGCTATACTTCTGTAACTCCAAAAATTCTTAAAAATTAGGACAACGTGGGAAATTCATATACAGATACTGTGTAAAAATTTCAGATTTTTCTCACGCTCCAGTACAGAACCAAAACTCTAGCACTGGACGCAAAACTTTTTGTTTTCCAAATAGCATCAATTATACTATCTTCCAAATCATCCCAAAGGCATTACTTGGCACAAACACTAATTAAAAACACAAAAACACAATCATAATAGTAGCATAAATGTGAGAACACACAATAACAGAAACAAAAGATAAAAATTTATTTTATTCATTGGGTTGCCTCCCAAGAAGCTCTTTCTTTATAGCCATTAAGATAGGCTTTGAGATTTCAATGATGCTCACATGAACGATAAGAATTGAAGCACAAAGAGAGCATCATAATATATGTGACAAACACATTTAAGTCTAACATACTTCCTATGCATAGGCATTTTATATGCAAACAAATTATCAAGACGAGAAATATGTAGCATATGCAAAGGAGAGGAATAAAACATTGACAATCTCAACATAACGAGAGGTAATATAGTAACATGAAAATTTCTACAACCATATTTTCCACTCTCATAATAATTACATGTAGGATCATAATCAAATTCAACAATATAGCTATCATATAAAATTTTCTCGCCATGATCCACATGCATAAAATTCTTATAGTGTAACACCCCCAGTGTCATGCTACAGTGACGTCACACTAATGATGCCAAGTCATCATCATTAAACCCTAAGAAATGCAATTAAGAAATAATTCAACTCAAATTCAAAATTCAAATGCAAGTCAAATTACTATTTGTTCAATTAACTAAACAAAAATGTTCATAATATTGCAAAAAATCCCAAAGCAATTATCAAATTAAAATCAACATTATTAAAATTCCCAATTTGACCCTAGCAACTAAAACAATACCCCAAAACAGCCCCATTGATCCAATTTCAATTATGCAAAATCCAAACGGAATGATTTTGCGCCCAAACTTTTTGTGGCAGTGAGGTATCATGCACACTAATTATTGAGCTCAGCTGCACATTTTACAAATGTATTTTGATGCTAAAAGAAAATGGAAAACAGCAGAGAAAATAAGAAACAGAAAAAGGTTAAAGAAAAAGGAGAAAACTCCCTGCGCACTTGGGCCAACCGCGGCAACAGTGCGGCCCGGCCCGCCAACCACAGCCTTTCGTCCTCCTCCCGCTACAGAGGAAGGCCGAGGCACCATGGCCGCGCGGCGCTCGGCTCCGCGCACTGCTGCGCGCGGGGTGGATAAGACCACCCCCTGCCGGTCTGTCCCTCTCCCCGAAACCCTAGCCCCCTTAGATAGCCTCTCCTCACCTCGCCCCCTTCTCCTTCCCTCTCGGCCGAACGTAGCCGTCGACGCCGCTGTTCGTCCACGCGGCCACCGGCCACCGTTCGCCGCGCCGTCGTGTCTAGGAGGTGCGCCGGCCTCGACTACTTCTCCTGCACCACCGCATCGTGCACGAGGAACCGCATCGACGCCGCCCGCATCGTCTCCCCCAACTTCGGTCGCCGGAGATCGCCGCCTCCACGCCGTCATCTCCAAGCCTCCCCGAGCCCATTGCCGCTCCCTACGGCTCCGCTGTGAGCTCCGCTCCTCTCCTCTTCCTTCCGCTGCTCCCCTAGCTGCCGCTGCGGGCACCCACCGTAGCCGCGCTCTGGCCGCCGCCATTGCCACCATTGCCACGCTCCCAAGCCATCGAGCTCCTGGAGCGCCGTAGGTCCCGCCTAGCCGCGTAGAACGCTCGAAAGCGAGCTGCAGCCGCGATTCCGATCACACCCGAAAACCACCGCCGCCAAACCTCGACGCCGGCGACGTTTCCGGCCTCCCCGGCGCAAGCGAGTGGCACC
The DNA here is from genome assembly GCA_039707655.1 of Elymus sibiricus. Taxonomy (NCBI): domain Eukaryota; kingdom Viridiplantae; phylum Streptophyta; class Magnoliopsida; order Poales; family Poaceae; genus Elymus; species Elymus sibiricus. Next base: position 312,805,804 of record CM077674.1, read on the forward strand.
ACGCGACGCGGCTCGATCTCCTCTTTCGAACGCGCGGTCGCGCGCCCGAAACAGAGCACCGTACATGTTTTCCGGCGACCTCCCGTGCCGCGCCGCCGTCCATTGGGTTGCCGGCGTTCAGCCGCCGGCGCGCTGACATGGACGCGTGGCCCCCACACACCTGTGCCGCTGACTGTGGGCCCGTGGGGCCAGTTGACTGGGTTGACCCAGTCAACTCTGCTGACTGGGCAGCCCGTGTCACTGACACGCGAGCCCCACACTGTTAAAACGGTTTTATAATTAATAAAAATACTAATTAATCTGTTAGTTTAATCTGTCACTGACATATAGGTCCCACCAACTAATTAACTTAATTAGATAAGTTAAACCTCTGTTTAAATAAAACAGTCACTGACCAGTGGGACCCACTGGTCAGGTTTGACTCTGGTCAGCCGGGTTTGACCGCTGACGCCAAGCTGACGTCACTCGCTACTGTTTTGGATAATTCGAATTAAATAATTTTAGAAATTCCAGAAAATGATTAAAACTTTAAAAATCATATAAATTAAACCGTAACTCGGATGAAAATAATTTATATATGAAAAATGATCAGAAAAATATGAAGAATCCGAATAACCTACCCACATACCTGCCACACCTCTCTAACATACTGAACATGAAACTTTTTTCCCGTAATCGATAGATGAATAGTGCATGACCTTAATAAAATAAATCCAAATAAATTAATAAATTATCTAAAACAATTAGATAGGCATTATATCACCTCTGCATATCATTTAGGCATGTCATGCATCGCTGTTGCATTGTTGCCATGAATTTATTGTTTCTTCCCCCTCCTTCTCTCCCGATAGACGCCGAGACCATCGCCGACGCAGCTGAGTACGACTACGCTCCAGACGAGCAGCCTTCTGACGACCAGCCCCTTTCAGCAGAGCTTCCAGGCAAGCAAAACCCCCTTGATCATCCAGATATCGCCTATTCTTTCCCTCTTATTCTTGCATTAGAATTACCTCTATTACTGTTCTGATAGTTCCTATTCTGATGCATAGCCTGGTTTTGTAACCTATTGTTGATACTTTACCTGTTATCCTATATGCTTAGTATAGGCTGGTTAGTGATACATCAATGGCCCCACACCCTTGTCCTTGTTGCCACGCTTTCCACCGGTGACTCGATTAGTATGATCGACGGTCAGAGACCAACACATCACCGCACATTCCCCCTAAGTTGTTCGACTCCGCAGAGCTACCACCGAGTGCCGAGGGTGTGTCACGCCCAAGATGCAATCCTATCCTTATTTTGGCACGAGGGCCTCGACAGGGATAGAAGCGCATCTCGTCGTGTTGCAAGAATGGATATCATTACAAGTACATGTACAGAAGAGGTGAGTATATGGAATTGGCTTACACTCGCCACAAGCTACATCAACATCACATCAATACAACAACAAATACAAACATCATACAGAAGAGCAGGGTCCGACTACGGACGAAAACAAACGATAAAATGACATCCATCCTTGCTATCCCAGGCTGCCGCCTGGAACCCATCCTAGATCGATGAAGAAGAAGAAGAAGAACTCCAAATCAAACAAAGCATCGCGCTCAGGTCATATCATCGCATTACCTGTACCTGCAACTGTTGTTGTAGTAATCTGTGAGCCACAGGGACTCAGCAATCTCATTTCCAAGGGTATCAAGACTATTAAAGCTTAATGGGTGAGGTAAGGTTAAGTGGTGAGGCTGCAGCAAGCACTAAGCATTTATTTGGGTGGCTAACTTATGAGTACAAGAATAAAGGGGGATGATTGTCGAATAAACGGACGTGAACTAGTAATGATCTCTAAGAGATCCTGAACACCTACTTACGTCAAACATAACCCCACCGTGTTCTCTCTCGGATAAGGACTCACGAGAAGAGATAGTCACGGTTACGCACACAATTGGTGTATTTTTTTTGAGTTTACTTCAAGTTTGCTATGACCGGGTGTTAAACAAAGTTTCCAAGTTTGCCACATAACCGCGGGCACGGCTTTCCGAAAGATTTAACCCTGCAGGGGTGCTCCTACTCATCCATCACAAACTAACCACACGCAGCGAGAATAACCTCGACCACGAACCTCGTGATCTTCCTAGGCAATTCCACTGGAAAACCGCAACCTCGAAATAGCCCAAAGTATCGGAATTCCTCGCACAAGACGTTCGAGAAAGGTAAAACAAGTCCAGCAAGACCGCCCGACGTGTCGACGAACCCGATAGGAGCCGCGTATCTCGTTCTCAGGACACGACAGATAAGCGAAGCGTACGGTGGCCTGATAGACATCTCCCGAGTTGCCCCGGGTTGGCCCCGCACGGTGCTCTAGTTTGGACCAACACTCATGAGGAGCACTGGCCCGGGTTGTTGATTAAAGATCCTCGGGTTAATTACTCCCTATGCAGGTTTATTAGTTATTAGGCAAATGTAGTACCAATGTTGGGCCTTGCCAGACAAGTTTTATCCTAAAACGAAAATCAAGGGGGTCCCCATAACAACCCCGAGCATGTTAGGAGCGCTCATTTATGGAACATAACACCGGTACACAAGTAACTAGGGCGGCAAGAGTGGAACAAAACACCGAGCAAAAGGCCAAGCCTTCCACCCTTTACCAAGTATATATGTGCATTAAATTAAATAGCAATAATATTGTGATATAACAAAAGGATATCCATGTTGCACATGGAAAGAGCTTGCACCTGCAACTAGCAACGCTATAAGAAGGGCTGAGCAAGCGGTAACATAGCCAAACAATGTTTGCTGGGACGTGGAGGGGTTAGAGGCTTTTCATGGCAATTTGGGAGGCTTGACATACAAATGGTAGGTAGCGAGACAACGATAGAAACGAGACATCTAGCATGGCAATGATAGTAATGGTATCCAGCGAAATGATCATCTTGCCTGAGATCCCGCTCGGAAGAAGAACGAATCCATGAAGAAGACGAGCCAACGTAGACGAACGAATCCTCACACTCCGAAGCGGTTTCGGAACTCTATCGAGAAGAAGCAATCGGAAACAACAATCAACACACGAGAACACCACAACAAATGCATGACATGATGCGCAACAAATATGATGCATGTCCGGTTTAAATATGCAAGGCATGGCAACCACAACAATCAAATACTACACATTAAGTGAAGCTCAATATGCAACGAGTTGCATATTGACGAAACTCCACATTTGAATATTTAGTTCACTCTCGTTTAGGTACACAACAATATTAAATGTTGTTAAACATGGCAAGAGGTGAAGCATAAGTAAACTACACACCTAGGCATATTAAATGAGGCCGGAAACAACATATAGCATTTCCGAAACGACCCCATATGTTAATTTCGAAATTGGTCCAGATCTGAATTAATCAGGTTTTATATTTGTTAAACAGCAAAATAAAGTGAACCATGCAATTCTACACGTCATTCTAGTCGATTTGCATATATAGAACATTTGAAACGGAGGTACGGTTTAAAAGATATGACATTCACAAGATGCACATGACATGAATGCAAAATGCATGCAAACACCCACCACAAACATGTTAAATCATAGATGCAGCAAGATATTATGAAACTACATGAAATTCTAAGCAAGTTTCATATGCAACAAGTTCAAAATGGAGCTACGGTTCAACCACAACATACCAACACAAGTTTTATTACAAATCTGTCCAAAACAGCAACATAGCATATTGCACGCATGAAAACAACAAGCTACAGGATTCTAAAATGCACAAACTAAACATGGGGCAGTAGCATAAGACACACACTTCATTTCATCTTCACATATCATACTCAAAATAGTTATGGAACACATGGTAGGAAGCTCACAACATGGCAACAAAATATAGCAGATTAGGACTTAGTGAAAATAACAGGTTTTGCATAGCAGATTTCACGGAGGCATATTGACAGCAGTAAAACTATATGCTACAGGGCATATAATGGCATGAAAATTAACAGCATGGTAGTAGACATGATGCACTACAAATCATTACATTAGGGCAACATCAAATTATGCTCAGATTCATGGCAACCATCAACACAACATGGCATATTGAAGAAAACAGATTCTCAGACTTAGTAAAAAATTAGAGTGGGCATGTGCAGCAGTTTTAACAGATTGACATATTGAGCAACAGAAATAATTATGATGCAAAACCTATTTATGCAAACTAATGGCACAACATGAAAGAGCATAACATGCTTAACAAAAGACTCCTTGGTGGCATCACCAAAAGACTCCTAGAACACTAGCAAATCACATCGCAACACAGCAACAAAATAACAGATTTCCAGACTTAGAAATATTTTGGACCCTCAAAACATCAGATTTTTATAGCATGATGGCAACAAGGAAACAACACCTAAACATGCATTTCTATGACAACCAAAAATACCAGGGCCTAGCACACATGTTCAAGGGCATATCTCATGTTCAAAATTATTTCATATCATGCATGGATTAAATCACACGAAATAGACAAAAGGGCATCATGGCAAAAATAACATGCACAAGAACTTCCTCCAATGACAAAACTAAATGCACAGTTAAATTCTATGGATTTTTTTCTACCCCGAAAACACATATAATATGCATAGGTTCATGTAGGGAAATATGTCACAATTAATTATGCAAGTTTATGGCCTAATCCCCTTTGGCAATTATAAATTGCAAGTTAAATGCAACTATTGCAATGGACAAGTTTGACATGTATGAAAATGTGATGCCGATAACATGAACATTTTTAATATATAATTGGATGAATTCCCGATGCACGTTAAATAAATATGACAATGCAAAATGATGGCATTTATGCAACATGATGCAAAACAGCAACTTGGGTATTTTGACATGGATGAAAATGGCATGTAATTAATCTACGCATTTTTTAAGCATTTTTCATATATAAAACAATTTAATACGGTGCACGGTTATTTATTTATTAGCATTTCAAAAACATGCGTTTTCTGCAAATAAAAAAAACATTATGGGCCGGATCTACTAGGCGCATGATAGCAAAACAGCGCATAGGGCAATCGGTTGGATTCGGGTGCTCACCAGGCCTCATGGGCCGGTCGGTGGGGAGGCGGTGCTGGGCCGGCGCGCACTGGAGGAGAGGCTGGCCCAGCGAGCGCTCGGTCAACGGGGGCGCCGCGCGCGTCGTGCTCCTCGCTCGACCCCGAGCAGGGGGCGGCGATGGCAAAGTGCGCCGGCGACGGGGCGTCTCAGGCTCCAACGGGGCTGGGAACGAGGTGGCGACGACGGGCTTCGTCGGATCTGGCGGACCCCGGCGACGAGGTGGGTGGCGCGACCTCCACGGCGGCGGGGCAAGCTGCGGCAGAGGCGGGCAGCACCTGCGGCCGGGATGGAGAAGCTCCGGCGAGGGGAGGGCGGATCTGGCCTCCGGCGGCCGGATCCGGTCCGGGCCGGCGTTCAACGGCGGCGGGCGGCGTCTTGGGGGCGCCGGCGAAGGGCTACCCGATGGCGCGGCTCGGGGGGGCTCGACCATGGCGGCTGCGGGCTGCGGTGGAGCTCGGGGCTCTATGGTCGCCCGGACATGTCCGGATTGGCCGCGGACATGTCCGGTAGGTGGGATTTGGGTGATTTTCAGCCTCTAGATCGCGATCCGAGGGCCGAAAATGGGCAGATGGTTGGGGCTGCGGGGTCTGGAGGAGGAGGGCTAGCGGGTGGGTTTTCTAGGGGTGTGGCTGCAATTTGGCAAGGGGGAAACCCTAGAGAGTGAGGGGCTCTCTCTCCATGGGGTTTTAAATACGGAAGGCTCTACGGTTGGGGTTGGACCTCGTCCGTCCGATCGCGATCCGATGACCACGAACGGAGGGGGGCTAAGTTGGGCCAGTGGGCTGTGGAGAAGTGGTTGGGCCAAGAAGAGAGGGAGGTTGCGGCCCGTGACATGATTTTTAAATACCGAAAGCGTCCGATAATAAACCGATGCCGCGGGCACGTGCGTGTGTGGCTGGTCTCGAAACGGTCGACGACACGAACGGAGCGAACCGGCAACTACGAACGGATGCAAGTTTTCGAAAACGAGTGACGAAGCTATGCAGATGATGCGAATGATGCGATGATAAATGCGACAACCACTCGAACCACACGACGACAATGGAAAAGAAAGGGGAATCTTCTGGAGCGTCGGTTCCGGGCTGTTACAGGGTGATACCTCTTATCTCACTTCCGATGATGCCTCTGTAGAATAGCTATCCGGTTGTGGGTTACCGAGGGTGATTCCTCTTTCATCACCTCCGATAAAGCTTCCGTCGTAGAACTCCTCTTGTGTGAATCCATCGAGGGTGATTCCTCCGGGTTCACCTTGACCGATACGTCGAGTGGGAATCCATCAAGGGTGATTCCTCGGATTCCTTCTCGATACTTTGGACACACGGGTACTTTGACTTTACTACTGTCATTTGATAAAGATGGGTCAGCTCCAAGAGGACCGGCGAGCCGTGTGTTACCAAGTCGGAGCGACAGGAATCCTGTTCGTCTCTGCGAGCTACTAAATACGCCTAACGGATTTGGGTATTTGATATGAGTAGGTCGTTGGCCTTATACACACTACCACCACGTGGGATAATGGTTATGGGACCCTCTACGTCATATGTATCAGCCGAAAGCTCTTCAAACGTCACAGCTCAGAGATGCGGGCTGATTGTTGGGGTGGGCTGGTTACGTCACTTGTGTATACAGTGTCGCGCCTAGGCCCCGACCACCCTCGCAACGTGCAGGAGTGCAGAGGGCGATGGCCGAAGACCCCTTTGCACTTAGGATTTAGACCGGCGTGTTGACCTCTCTGCTGAGCCTGGGTAGGACTGCGTCATGTCGATTACCCAAGGCCGGGCATTACCCAGCAAGTGTGTCCGGCCAGATGTGATCGAGCGTGTTGGGTAACAGTAGTGCACCCCTGCAGGGAAGTTATCTATTCGAATAGCCGTGTCCACGGTAACAGGACGCTCGGAGTTGTATCCTGATCCACTACAACTACAAACTGATGATGATTCAATAATAAGCTGTTAATATTGCTCTCGGGATCGCTTTCTCGCAGGGAGTCGAGAAAGCATCTCAGGGCGTTGCTATTATATAACCACTATTACATACTACTGTGTTCTACTCTCTTCTGATGCTGCAAGATTGCTTCAAGATGCTAGTCTTCGATAGACTAGGCTTCTCCCCCTCTGTTCCAGCATTTCTGCAGTTCAGTCCAAAGATATAGCCCCATTCCTTTGATACAGATGCATACTTAGTATAGTTCTGATGTCAGTCTTGCGAGTACTCATAGTTGCTTTGCTATCTTTTTCCCCATACCCGGTTGCTGCGATCAGACGATGGAGTCCCGGAGCCAGACACCACCGCAGGAGACTACTACCAGGAGAGTCCCGGAGGCACGTACTACTGGGTTGAGCCAGCCGACCAGGAGTAGATTCGGAGGCTCCCAGGCAGGAGGCCTGCGCCTTTTTGATTAGTGTCGTTGTTATACTAGCATTCTTAAGGCAAACTTGACTAACTATGTCTGTACCCAGATATTATTTGTGTGTATGACTTATGTATTCGGGTCCTCGCGACTCTTGGTTTGTAATATGAAGATTTATGTTTAAATTTGAGTTTAGAGTTGTGTTGTGATATCTTCCCGTGAGTCTCTGATCTCGAGCGTGCACGTTTGCGTGTATGATTTGTGCACGGTCGAGCAGGAGCGTCACAAGTTGGTATCAGAGCCGACTGCCTGTAGGAAGCCCCCCTTCCAATTCCTTGGCCAGAGTTGAGTCTAGTCTTTCAAAAAAACTATTTTACTAACATGGCTGTGTGGCTTACGGGCCCACGTCACCAATGGGTGGTATTAGGATCTTTTATTCCGCACCTGTACTCCGGGATTCTACTCTCTCTTCTTTTCGGGTTGAAAATTTTGCTAACTCTGACATTAGGTTCACGTGCTCACATCCACCCGGAGAGCTGGATTGTCTGCAATTGTTCCTTTCCATTGGTTTGTTTAATCTGATCATCACCTTTTCTTTTCCATTGGTCCGTTTAACCTTTCTTGTAATCTAGCTTTTATCTGAGCAGTGATAATTTCCTGCTTAAGCTAACACCCCCAAATGATTATCCTCTGACGTGCCTTACTATCATGGCTGTGCAAGATGTCACCGCCCTTCCTACTCTTAACCCACACTAACCACAGTTCCACAGGATCGAAACCTGACTCTCCTGTACATCCTTGATCCCGAAGATACCCCTTACCCCACCTCTTAAATCTCGGGACGAGATTTCTTGTAGTGGGGGAGATTTGTAACACCCCCAGTGTCATGCTACAGTGACCTCACACTAATGATGCCAAGTCATCATCATTAAACCCTAAGAAATGCAATTAAGAAATAATTCACTCAAATTCAAAATTCAAATGCAAGTCAAATTATTATTTCTTCAATTAACTAAACAAAAATGTTCATAATATTGCAAAAAATTCCAAAGCAATTATCAAATTAAAATCAACATTATTAAAATTCCCAATTTGACCCTAGCAACTAAAACAGTATCCCAAAACAGCCCCATTGATCCAAGTTCAATTATGCAAAATCCAAATGGAATGATTTTGCGCCCAAACTTTTTGTGGCAGTGAGGTATAATGCACACTAATTATTGAGCTCAGCTGCACATTTTACAAATGTATTTTGATGCAAAAAGAAAATGCAAAACAGTAGAGAAAATAAGAAACAGAAAAAGGTTAAAGAAAAAGGAGAAAACTCCCTGTGCACTTGGCCCAGCCGCGGCAACAGTGCGGCCCGGCCCGCCAGCCACAGCCTTTCGTCCTCCTCCCGCTACAGGGGAAGGCCGAGGCGCCATGGCCGCGCGGTGGATAAGACCACCCCCTGTCGCTCTCTCCCTCTCCCCGAAACCCTAGCCCCCTCAAATCGCCTCTCCTCACCTCGCCCCCTTCTCCTTCCCTCTCGGCCGAACGCAGCCGTCGACGCCGTTGTTCATCCATGCGGCCACCGGCCACCGTTCGTCGTGCCGTCGTGTCCAGGAGGTGCGCCGGCCTTGACTACTTCTCCTGCACCACCGCATCATGCACGAGGAGCCGCATCGATGCCGCCCGCATTGTCTCCCCCAACTTCGGTCGCCGGAGATCGCCGCCTCCACGCCGTCATCTCCAAGCCTCCCCGAGCCCATTGCCGCTCCCTACGGCTTGGCTGTGAGCTCTGCTCCTCTCCTCTTCCTTCCGCTGCTCCCCTAGCTGCCGCTGCAGGCACCCACCGTAGCCGCGCTCTGGCCGCCACCATTGCAGCGCTCCCGAGCCCGCTCGGCTCAAGCTAGTGGCGTCATCGAGCTCCTGGAGCGCCGTAGGTTCCGCCAAGCCGCGTAGAACGCTCGAAAGCGAGCTGCAGCCGCGATTCCGATCACACCCGAAAACCACAGCCGCCAAACCTCGACAACGGCAACGTTTCCGGCCTCCCTGGCGCAAGCCAGTGGCACCACGCGACGCGGCTCAATCTCCTCTTTCGAATGCGCGGTCGCGCGCCCCAAACGGAGCACCGTACGCATTTTCTGGCGGCCTCCCGTGCCGCGCCGCCGTCCATTGGGTCGCCGGCGTTCAGCCGCCGGCGCACTGACGTGGACGCGTGGCCCCCACACCCCTGTGCCGCTAACTGTGGGCCCGTGGGGCCAGTTGACTGGGTTGACCAAGTCAACTCTGCTGACTGGGCAACCCGTGTCACTGACACGCGGGCCCCACACTGTTAAAACGGTTTTATAAAAATACTAATTAATCTGTTAATTAACTCTGTTAGTTTAATCTGTCACTGACATATAGGTCCCACCAACTAATTAACTTAATTAGATAAGTTAAACCTCTGTTTAAATAAAACAGTCACTGACCAGTGGGACCCACTGGTCAGGTTTGACTCTGGTCAGCCGGGTTTGACCGCTGACGCCAAGTTGACGTCACTGGCTACTGTTTTGGATAATTCGAATTAAATAATTTCAGAAATTCCAGAAAATGATTAAAACTTTAAAAAATCATATAAATTAAACCGTAACTCGGATGAAAATAATTTATATATGAAAAATGATCAGAAAAATATGAAGAATCCGAATAACCTACCCACATACCTGCTACACCCCTCTAACATACTGAACATGGAACTTTTTGCCCGTAATCGATAGATGAATAGTGCATGACCTTAATAAAATAAATCCAAATAAATTCCTAAATTATCTAAAACAATTAGATAGGCATTATATCACCTCTGCATATCATTTAGGCATGTCATGCATCACTGTTGCATTGTTGCTGTGAATTTATTGTTTCTTCCCCTCCTTCTCTCCCGATAGACGCCGAGACCGCCGCCGACGCAGCTGAGTACGGTTACGCTCCAGACGAGCAGCCTTCTGACGACCAGCCCCTTTCAGCAAAGCTTCCAGGCAAGCAAAACCCCCTTGATCATCCAGATATCGCCTATTCTTTCCCTCTTATTCTTGCATTAGAATTGCCCCTATTACTGTTCTGATAGTTCCTATTCTGATGCATAGCCTGGTTTTGTAACCTGTTGTTGATACTTTACCTGTTATCCTATATGCTTAGTATAGGCTGGTTAGTGATACATCAATGGCCCCACACCCTTGTCCTTGTTGCCACGCTTTCCTCCAGTGACTCGATCAGTATGATCGACGGTCAGAGACCAACACATCACCGCACATTCCCCCTAAGTTGTTCGACTCCGCAGAGCTACCACCGAGTGCCGAGGGTGATACCTCTTATCTCACTTCCGATGATGCCTCTGTAGAATAGCTATCCGGTTGTGGGTTACCGAGGGTGATTCCTCTTTCATCACCTCTGATAAAGCTTCCGTCGTGCAACTCCTCTTGTGTGAATCCATCGAGGGTGATTCCTCCGGGTTCACCTTGACCGATACGTCGAGTGGGAATCCATCAAGGGTGATTCCTCGGATTCCTTCTCGATACTTTGGACACACGGGTACTTTGACTTTACTACTGTCATTTGATAAAGACGGGTCGGCTCCAAGAGCACCCGCGAGCCGTGTGTTACCAAGTCAGAGCGACAGGAATCCTGTTCGTCTCTGCGAGCTACTAAATACGCCTAACGGATTTGGGTATTTGATATGAGTAGGTCGTCGGCCTTATACGCACTACCACCACGTGGGATAATGGTTATGGGACCCTCTACGTCGTATGTATCAGCCGAAAGCTCTTCAGACGTCATAGCTCAGAGATGCGGGCTAATTGTTGGGGTGGGCTGCTTACATCACTTGTGTATACAGTGTCGCGCCTGGGCCCCGACCACCCTCGCAACGTGCAGGAGTGCAGAGGGCGATGGCCCAAGACCCCTTTGCACTTAGGATTTAGACCGGCATGTTGACCTTTCTGCTGAGCCTAGGTAGGACTGCGTCGTGTCGATTACCCGAGGCCGGGCATTACCCAGCAAGTGTGTCTGGCCAGATGTGATCGAGCGTGTTGGGTAACAGTAGTGCACCCCTGCAGGGAAGTTATCTATTCGAATAGCCGTGTCCATGGTAACAGGACGCTCGGAGTTGTATCCTGATCCACTACAACTACAAATAACCACTATTACAGGATGATTCAATAATAAACTGTTAATATTGCTCTCGGGATCGCTTTCTCGCAGGGAGTCGAGAAAGCATCCCAGGGCGTTGCTATTATATAACCACTATTACATACTACTGTTTTCTACTCTCTTCTGATGCTGCAAGATTGCTTCAAGATGCTAGTCTTCGGTAGTCTAGGCTTCTCCCCCTCTGTTCCAGCATTTCTGCAGTTCAGTCCAAAGATATAGCCCCATTCCTTTGATACCGATGCATACTTAGTATAGTTCTGATGTCAGTCTTGCGAGTACTTTGGATGAGTACTCACAGTTGCTTTGCTATCTTTTTCCCCATACCCGGTTGCTGCGATCAGATGATGGAGTCCCGGAGCCAGACACCACCGCAGGAGACTACTCCTAGGAGAGTCCCGGAGGCACGTACTACTGGGTTGAGCCAGCCGACCAGGAGTAGATTCGGAGGCTCCCAGGCAGGAGGCCTGCGCCTTTTCGATCAGTGTCGTTGTTATGCTAGCCTTCTTAAGGCAAACTTGACTAACTATGTCTGTACCCAGATATTATTTGTGTGTATGACTTATGTATTCGGGTCCTCGCGACTCCTGGTTTGTAATATGAAGATTTATGTTTAAATTTGAGTTTAGAGTTGTGTTGTGTTATCTTCCCGTGAGTCTCTGATCTCGAGCGTGCACGTTTGCGTGTATGATTAGTGCACGGTCGAGCAGGGGCGTCACATATAGTCTTCCAAAATCGTGGGATTAACATCAACGAAAGTCATGACCTCTCCAAACCCACTTTCAATATTATTGCAAACATTATGATCAATAGCATATTCATCATGAGGCATAAATAAATTTTCAAGATCATAAGAAGCATTATCACCCGAATCATGATCATTGCAATAAGTAGTGGATATAACAAAATTATCATCCCCAAGCTCGTAGTTTTGCATATTATTAGCACAATTGACATTAATAGAATTTATAATAACATTATTGCAATCATGCTTTTGATTGAAGGAGCTATCATGAATCACTTTATAAATTTCTTCATTCAGCACTTCATCACAATTTTCAGATTCATAATTTTCAAGCAAAACTTCATAGAGGAAATCAAGTGCACTCAACTCACTAGCAATTGGTTCATCAAAATTGGGTCTTTTGAAAAGATTAGCAAGTGGATGAGGATCAATATCAATAGATTTTTAGCAAGCGAAGATGCAAGCAAATAGAAGGCACATGGCAACACAAGCAAAGATAGCAAACAAGCAAAAGGGCAAACAGAAAAAAATATTTGTATTTTTGTAAAAACTTTTTTTAGAAGTGGGGGAGATGAAAATGAGAGGCAAAGGAAAATAATATAAATGCAAGGAGATGTAAGTTTTATGCGTAGGTACTTGATAGATGTTGATGATGTCTTCCCGGCAACGGCGCCAGAAATTCTTCCTGCTACTTGTGAGCTGCGTTGGTAATTCCCTGAAGAGGAAGGGAGATGCAGTACAGTAGAGATAAGTATTTCCCTCAGTTATGAAACCAAGGTTATCAATCCAGTAGGAGAATCACGCAACACCTCATTAGCAGCACCTGCACACAAAATAACAAATCCTTGCACCCAACGCAAACAAGGGGTTGTCAATACCTCGGCGGTAATTGCAAGATTAAATTGTATGTGATAGATAGATAGATTGAAACAAAAATACAAAATAAAATAAATAAAAGCAAAGTGCAGCAAGATATTTTTAGGGTTTTAATATATGATTTAGATAGACCAGGGGGGCATAGTTTTCACTAGAGGCTTCTCTCGAGAAAATAGCATACAGTGGGTTTACAGAAGTCCCTGGTCATCATTACATAATGACCCGGCCCTTGGGGCTGCATGTGTATATATAAAGACAGGTGGCAGGATTTACCTCATATTTCCGCTTGAGAGAAGTCACCATCGCAATTTCAGTATCCCGACTCTCAGACAGCCGGGTCAAGACAGTTTGATGCAGCAAGTTGACGTCTTGATCTTCAAATGAGTGAAAATTAAGAGCGGCCTTCCCCTTATTTTTAATTGGTGACTCAGCCTTGGCGGGGATTTCTGCCAGGGCAGTGGAAGTTTCTGGTAAAGGGTTCTGGTTCTCACCAGTCGCCACTACCTCGTCCTGAGCCTTCTCAATAGGCTGCTCTTCTGTCATATCCTCCTCTTGATCAGCAACGGGAGGAGAAGAGCGAGTGGGGCTCATTGTTGTGTCCTGTCGCGGCGGGTCTTCAGGGATGACCGGGTCATTTGGGATCTGCTACTTGTGAGCTGCATTTTTAATTCCCTGAAGAGGAAGGGAGATGCAGTACAGTAGAGATAAGTATTTCCCTTAGTTATGAAACCAAGGTTATCAATCCAGTAGGAGAATCACGCAACACCTCGTTAGCAGCACCTGCACACAAAACAACAAATCATTGCACCCAACGCAAACAAGGGGTTGTCAATCCCTCGGCGGTAATTGCAAGATTAAATTGTGTGTGATAGATAGATAGATTGAAACAAAAATACAAAATAAAATAAATAAAACAAAAGTGCAGCAAGATATTTTTATGGTTTTTAATATATGATTTAGATAGACCCGGGGCCCATAGTTTTCACTAGAGGCTTCTCTCGAGAAAATAGCATACGGTGGGTAAACAAATTACTGTTGGGCAATTGATAGAAAAGCAAATAATCATGACGATATCCAAGGCAATGATCATGTATATAGGCATCACGTCCGAGACAAGTAGACCGACTCCTGCCTGCATCTACTACTATTACTCCACACATCGACCGCTATCCAGCATGCATCTAGTGTATTAAGTCCATAAAGAACGGAGTAACTCCTTAAGCAAGATGACATGATGTAGACAAAGTAAACTCACGCATGAATAAACCCCATCTTTTTACCCTTAATAGCAATGATACATACGTGTCATGTCCCTTTCTGTCACTGGGATTGAGCACCGCAAGATCGAACCCATTACAAAGCACCTCTTCCCATGGCAAGATAAATCAATCTAGTTGGCCAAACCAAATCAATAGATCGGAGAAGAAATACGAAGCTATAATAATCATGCATAAAAGAGATCAGAGAAGACTCAAATAATATTCATGGATAATCTGATCATAAACTCACAATTCATCGGATCCCAACAAACACACCGCAAAAAGTGATTACATCGGATAGAACTCCAAGAACATCGAGGAGAACATTGTATTGAAGATCAAAAAGAGAGAAGAAGCCATCTAGCTACTAACTATGGACCCGAAGGTTTGTGGTAAACTACTCACGCATCATCGAAAGGGCAGCAAGGTTGATGTAGAGCCCCTCCATGATCGATTCCCCCTCCGGCGGAGTACCGGAAAAGGCCTCCAGATGGGATCTCTCGAGAACAGAAGCTTGCGACGGCGAAAAAAGTATTTCGTGGACTTCTCTGTAGATTTCCCGATTTTTGGGAATTTATAGTGGTGGAATTAGGTCAAAAGGGGCAGAGGTGGGCCCACGAGGCACCAGTGCGCGCCTGCCCCCCAGGCACGCCCTGGTGACTCGTGGCCACCTCCTGGGGCTTCTGGCCTTCTCCCGAAGCTTCTAGTGTTGGTTATGTCCAGAAAAAAAATCTCCAAAAAGTTTCGTGGCATTTGGACTTCATTTGGTATTGATATTGTGTAAAACCAAAAACAGGCAGAAAACAGCAACTGGCACTGGGCACTAAGTTAATAGGTTAGTCCCAAAAAATGATATATAATTGATGTAAATGTATATAAAAACATCCAAGATTGATAATATAACAGCATGGAACAATCAAAAATTATAGATACGTTGGAGACGTATCAGGATCTCCGGGTTATCAGCAGGCGCCTTCTGAGAAAGGCCCTTGTTTCCAACTAGGGGGTCGGAAGACCCAGCTGCGGTCTTCTTCTTGATGGCCTTAGCACTGCAAAAAGGAAAAGACTGTTTGGTCAATACATAAAACAAGTATAAATTTGAAAGACAAGTAGTCAATTTTTACCCGTGGTTGATGTTAAAAGCCGGTGCTTGAGAGGCGCTGGACTCATCTGAAGAAGGGGAGGTCAGATAGGTCGAGTCATTCAGTGGTAATGGCTCTTTGAAATGACCGGCTTGAGGGAGAGAAGGAGTGGGGCTGTGAGGGACTTCGGTCCGAGCCCTTCGTGTAGGTGGCTTGTTTTTTAACCCGCTGCTTAGTTCTCCCTCGCAGATCCGGGTCTTCCGCTTCGAAGTGCCAGTATGCTGAGTTTTTTTCAAAAGAAAGCATGGGTCTAAGTGAGCGTCTGGATGCAAGAACGGGACTTTGCGGACTGCAACCCGGAATTTCTTTTGAACAAGTATTGTTGAGTTAGAATCTGATGAGATTAGGGTTACCTCTGGCTCGCCGGCTTGACTGGTTTCAGCTTGTTCCTGCGGAGAGTCGGCATCAGCAAGTTGGTTAAAGAGAAGGCCAAGGGAGTCAAGTTCTACCTCATGCTCTTCTTCATCTTCTGGCTCTTCTCCGTTGTCTTCTTGAGGAGGAGTGGGAACTTGAGGCTCAATTTTCCACCAGTCAGCATGTTCCTGCACAATGACGGATTAGTAAGTTTACAACAAAGGCAAGGCAGTGTAAGCAAATGTGGCACCCCGGCTCAGAGGACCGGTTTACCCTGTGTTCCCAACCCAGAGATCATGTCTTCTGGGAACACACAACAACTTGGAACAGAACATAACTGATCTTTATTGATATTATACAGGTACAAGCTTGGATATTACATAGGATGGTGAGGCCAGAAGCACTACTCGTGCTATGACAGTATCTACATTATTTATGAAACATCTCAAGGGCCTCTATACTAGTGGAAAACACTACGGCGTAGGTGAACATTGGGTGGGACACTCCATCCCATAGGAACACTGCTGGGACACGACCTAGTTAGCGTAGCACCAACCGTCGGGATCTCCATCCTCGGCTTCTCCTGCATCTGGCATGATACGCCAGGTGAGTACTTGGAATGTACTCGCAAGCTCACAGCAACCAAAACAGTGCAGCAAACAATAGCATGGCAATGAATATGTTCAATGCTTTGAGATGCTCACTTACTGTTACCAACTTACTCTCTTCCGGGTTCACACCCTTATTCCCGGAGCAGTCGTGACCCATCGGTCACTTCTGAGCATGAGACAAGTTCTTCCATCATTATTATTACTGTTGACCATACAGTGTGACCTAGTGCAGACTATGTCCATTACCGTGGACGCGGCTATTCGAATAGATTCTTACACTCTGCAGAGGTTGCGCACTTTACCAACACCATGGACATTCGTCCAACGAAACTTTTCTAACCCGTGACTCCTCTATCGTACCACCGACAATCATCCCCCATCCGAGTCATGCCCTGGGTGGCCCCTGTGTCACTCTTGACACCTGCCACCATCGTGGCCAACAAAACTGTCCCAAACAAGGACACCGGCAAATAACTTAACTTGGGCTCACAAGGTTATCATCGTCTACCTGATCAGGGTAGCACGCATACATAACCTTCCCTCTTTGGTGGTACTGGTAAAAGAGCACGCGGTCAGACCAAGTCAAGGCCATCCCATTCCGGCAGATGTGGCTGCACGGGTAAGTCCGGGTTGATGGCACTTGATCAACCATCAAAGTGACATTCAACATGTAAAGTTCGTGTCATATTAGCTATGTTAAACAAATGAACTAACATGGCAAGGTTCATGCAAGATATCAAACAATATGGAATATGCCATATTTAAATTGAATTAAATGCAAAATAATTTATCATAAAGCCAATACTATTGTAATGCCTTATGCAATGGATGATGTGGCTTGCCTTGCTCAAATGAGTTGGTGGCAAACTCCTGGTCTTCAACACCAAAGTAATTTCCCTCTAAAAATATTTTTAAATGGCAAAAGAAAATGTCACATAAAGCATTTCTAGTTGCCAAAAATTCTGTGCATATTGGAAAAATACCAAATTTGGCCAGAAAATAGAGGGGCTCAATACAAAACTGTTGCGAAAAGAATAAATTGATTTGGACTTGTGGTTTAAAAGAAATGATTGGTCAAAGTCTGGTCAAAATTCTGGATTAAAAATGAATTAAACAAAAAACAGAAAAAACCTCCAGCGGCCACGTCGAAGGTGTAAAGTGGAAAGGCGTTTCCACTTATACCGCTTCGGGCGCGGGCCTGAGCCACTGACAGGTGGGATCCGACTGTCATATTTAAAAGAGAGGGAAAGAGGAATAGGGTACCGCGGCTCTCCAGCAATGGTCGCCGACGATACAGACGACGACGAGGTTGGGAGATGGCAGGAGTGGATCGAGCGCTCGAAGATGAGGCCGCACGTACCCGTGGCTCGACGGGAGGTGGCTGGATGGCGTCGCCCCCTTCCTCTCCGGCGGCGGCTGACTTTGGGTGTCGTCGAAGACGGCGATTCTGGGCTCAGGGGTGTGGTCGGGTGAGGCTGGGGCGGAGCAGGGCTACCGGGTGGCGAAGCTTGCTCGGCGGCAGAACTCCGGCGAGATGCGAGGCCAGAGTTCCTCCCGGTCTTGGCTCGACGAGCTGGGGCTCGATAGGTAGTGGATGGAGTGCGGTGAAGAGCTGAGACGGGCTGGGCATCGCTATTTATAGGCAGGAAGAGGTACTGGAGCCGAGCGGCACCGCGGACACGTCGTCGAAGCAAGGACGGCGAGGTGGCTATCGCGGGGCGGGGCGAGGTGACAAAGGAGGCCAGTGGAGTTAATGCTCGAAGTGGCCGCACGCGAGGAAGACTCCAGCCAGCTCAGCCATCGTACTGCCACTGAGCCGCCCGTGGCGCACGGTGGCCGTATCCGGTGAGCTCGTTGCCGGCGAAGGGGAAGAGTCTAGAGGGAGTACGTGGACGGTGGAGAGGTCGTCGGCGCTCAGAGACAACGTACAGCGACGTGGGTGTCTCGCTCTGACGAGACCCGAGCCGGTCGGCGCACAGAGCGCGCGTTTGGCAGCGCTGGCCTCGTGGTCACCGCGTGCACAGGCGCACGTGGCATGAGCTGGCCTGCCAAACCGTGTCTGATACGTCGACCCTTGGTCCTGTAGTCTTCCTGTGCCACTGGTTCGACCAGATACACTCTGAGCTGAAGGGTAGCATCAACAATAGTTTCTGGTCAGAAACTTGGGAGAGTTCCAGAGCAAAGATGAGTTGTGCTCCAAGCCAAATGAGTTGCCTGGGGTGTTCTGGGTAGGAAGGAGTACATGCTAGAGAAAGTTGAGCAACTATTGCAAAGTTTTGAACATGGTTCATGTGTAAACCATATTCTGGTCCAGAAACTTGGTGAGGAAGATGCACTCACATGGATGCTCTCCTGAAGCTGAAATTTGGTATTGGAAGGTTATTTGGTAATGACAATATACCATAAAAATTTCAGATCAAATGGGTACTCCTAGATGGTACTTCCTTCACAAAGGTTTGAAATGTCCAGAAGCTTGTCAGACTAATATTGCTGAAAAATTACACTGGACTAGGAGATATTTTTGGATATTGTGGAAAGATATGACTCCTAGTATCCCAGGGATTTATTTGGGAATTTTCTGAGTCATGGAAATATATGTTGCTTCACAAAGGCCAATTCTGTCCAGAAAGTAAAAGGAATTTTCTGGGCAAAATTTTGTACTGGACAATGAAATATTTTTGGAGATTGTGGGAGTAGATGATCTCAAGAAGATGTGGTATTAATCTGGGAATTTTCTGACCAGCCAAACTATAGGTTGCTTCACAACCCACAGTGAAAATAGACATTTCCAAAGGGATAAATGAATTATTTTGGGAAGAATAAAATTAGGGTTTGGCCCAGAGGGTGTGAGACAAGATATTGGCAAAGTATTGAGGGTGTTGGATCACTTAGGAAGAAAATTGAGGAATCCCTCAAGTCCAAACGAATAAACCAGTTTTTGAAAATCAATCAAAAAGGCAAATAAACCCAGAAAATATTTGAAAATAAAAAGTTGCCAAAACCAGGGTGACACAAACCTACCCCTCTTAGGATGAATCTCGTCCTCGAGATTCTGTTGCTCAGGGAACAAATACGGATATGCTGATCTCAGAAAATCTTCTCTTTCCCAAGTAGCCTCTTCTTCGGTATGGTGATCCCACAGTACCTTGTAAAACCTGATCACCTTACTCCTGGTGGTTCTTTCCATCTCATCCAAAATTCTGACAGGCTTTTCCTCATAGGTCAGATCCTTGGTTAATTCTAGTTCACTCATGTCTGCCTGTTTGATCGGAGGTGCAATGCACTTTCTCAGCCGTGATATGTGAAAAACATCATGAACCTCGGACAGTTCCGACGGTAGCTCCAGTTGGTAGGCTACCGTGCCTCTTCTAGCAATCACCGGAAAGGGACCACTATATCTAGGCGCAAGTTTTCCTCGAGTGTGAAACCTCTTTACCCCTTTCAAGGGTGTTACTCGGAGGTGAGCATACTCTCCGGGCTCAAAAGTTACTTCCCGGTGTTTGGGGTCATAGTAGCTCTTTTGACGGGACTTGGCTGCTCGAAGACGCTCTTGAATTTCCTTAACCTGCTTCTCAGCCTTGAGCATCAAATCCGTGCCAAAGATATGGCTGTCTCCTGTCTGTGACCAGTTTAAGGGGGTACGGCATTTACGCCCATACAGTGCTTCAAATGGTGACATCTTGAGACTTGCCTGATAACTGTTGTGGTAGGAAAATTCCGCAAAGGGTAGATTGTCCTCCCACTTTGGTCCATAGGTGAGGGCACAAGACCGAAGCATATCTTCCAATATTTGGTTCACTCATTCGGTCTGCCCGTCCTTCTGTGGGTGATATGCCGTGCTATGCTTTAACACGGTTCCCAGAGCTTGGTGTAAACGTAGCCAGAATGCTGACATGAACAAGGATCCTCTATCTGACGTGATGGACTTGGCTACTCCATGAAGGCTGACAATCCGGGACATATAGAGCTGTGCAAGCTGGTCAGCCCTGAAGGTGGTTTTTACTGGAATAAAGTGGGGCACTTTGGTGAGTATATCCACGATAACCCAGATGGCATCGTGACCTCTCGTTGACTTGGGTAGCCCAACAATAAAGTCCATGCATATGTCATCCCATTTCCACTGGGGAACTTGTAAGGGCTGTAACAGTCCAGCTGGTTTCTGGTGCTCGGCCTTAACCTTATTGCATATATCACAACATGCAACGTAGTAGGCGATGTCTTTTCGCATTCCTGGCCACCAAAAAGTTTCCTTTAGGTCCTGGTACATTTTTGTTCCTCCCGGGTGAATGGAATACGCGGATTCATGTGCCTCTCGTAATATTTCCTGTCTCAGGTTTTCTTGATCAGGCACACATATTCGGTTGTCAAACCATACTATTTCCTGATCGTCAATACGGAAGGACCTGGCCTTCCCTTGCTGTATGTTCTCCTTGATCTTTTGTATGCCCTTGTCTATTTTCTGAGCTTCCTTAATTTCTTCCATAAGTGTTGGAGTGATTTCCAACATATCCAGGCTAATTGGGCCACAAAGTACCAAGTTGAGCTTGGCAAACTCTTCTTGTAATCTCGGATGGATACCTTCCATTATTGTATTCACAGTGCCTGGTTTCCTACTGAGGGCATCTGCGACCACATTGGCTTTTCCCGGATGGTAATTGATCCCAAGGTCATAGTCCTTGACCAGTTCAAGCCATCTTCTCTGCCTGAGATTAAGATCGGGTTGTGTGAAAATATACTTGAGACTCCTGTGGTCTGTGTATATTTCACATCGTTGCCCAATGAGATAATGCCTCCAAATCTTTAGGGCATGAACCATGGCTGCCAATTCTAAATCATGAGTGGGGTAATTCTCTTCATGGGGTCGTAGTTGTCTGGATGCATATGCTACAACCCTTCCTTCTTGCATTAGTACGCAGCCAATTCCATGCCTGGAAGCATCACAGTATATGTCAAAGCTCTTGTGGATATCCGGAAGGACTAAGACAGGGGTCATAGTTAGCCTCGTCTTTAACTCCATAAAGCTGCTATCAAATTCCTCCGTCCAGACAAACTTGTGATTCTTCTTCAACAATTCTGTCAGTGGCTTGGCTATCTTGGAGAAACCTTCAATGAAACGACGGTAGTAGCCTGCCAATCCCAGAAAACTGCGGACTTCTGTTACCATGGCTGGTGTCTTCCAGTTTAATACAGCAGTCACCTTGCTGGGGTCGACGGCCACACCTTGTTCTAACAAAATGTGCCCCAGAAATCCCACTTCTCTTAGCCAAAATTCACACTTGCTGAACTTGGCATATAAGCAATGGGTCCTTAATCTCTCCAGGATAGCACGGAGGTGTTGTTTGTGTTCTTCTTCATCTTTGGAGTATATAAGGATATCATCGATGAACACTACTACAAACTTGTCCAGGAAGTCCATGAAGACTTTGTTCATCATGCTCATGAAGTAAGCTGGAGCATTGGTCAGCCGAAACGACATGACCGTAAATTCATACAGACCATATCGAGTGGTGAAAGCTGTCTTGGGGATATCGTCTTTCCCGATTTTTAGTTGGTGATATCCCATTCGGAGGTCAATTTTCGAAAATACCCGGGCTCCGCTCAACTGGTCGAACAAGTCATCAATGCGAGGGAGCGGGTACTTGTTTTTAATAGTGACCTCATTCAGCGGGCGATAGTCCACGCACATCCGTAGACTGCCATCCTTCTTCTTGACAAATAGTACGGGTGATCCCCATGGTGAAATGCTTGGGTGAATGTACCCCTTCTGTAGCAATTCATCCAGCTGTTTCTTCAGTTCCACCAGCTCTGTGGATGGCATACGGTAGTACTTCTTGTATATTGGAGCGGTTCCGGGAATAACATCGATAGCAAATTCCAGTTCCCGGTCGGGTGGCATTCCTGGTAATTCCTCAGGGAACACGTCTGGAAATTCACTGACTACCGGAATCAAATTCATATCTGTAACGGTGGTCTTGAATGCCATTTCTTTCTTTGACATCATTCTGCTAGCGGTAAACTGAACTGTTTGGCCCGCCGGGTTAACCAATGTTACTGTCCTGGTGGTGCAGTTGATGTAGACTTGATGCGGAGTCAACCAGTCCATCCCCAATATTATGTCCAATCCAGGGGATTCAATGGCGACAAGGGTGGCTGGGAACTTAACTCCGTGTATCAAGATTTCCAGGTCCTTATATATGACATTTGTTCTGAGCTTGGAGCCAGGGGATTGTACCACCATGATTTTGTCCAAAAGAGAAGGGGAAAATTTGTGTATGGTGGCAAAACTCCACGAAATAAACAAATGGGAAGCCCCGGAATCAAATAAGATTACTGCAGGTATGTTGTTAATAGAGAACATACCGAGGACCACATCTGGTGCTTCGCGGGCTTCCTCAGCGGAGATATGATGGACCTGGCCGCGACAGAAGTTCTGGTTGGGGCGGCGTCCAATATTGTTGACTTGTGGCTTGAAGTCGGACTGTGGCTTCCCGACCCTTGTGGGACATTGCTTGGAATAATGCCCGCCTTGACCACAAGTGAAACAAGTGTTGTTGCGTCGGCAGTCTTCCAGTACTGGATGCTTGCCATAGGTCTTGTCCTGGTTACCAGGCTTGTTGTTATTATTACCATTGTTCCAGGTAGGCTTGTACTCAGGCAGAACCGGTTGCCAGATGCGTGGCTTCTGCACAAACTGCTCGCGGCTGTCCTTTTTGGGTTCAAACTTACGCTTGCGATCATCATATCCAGACTTATGCTCCCGTTCAGCTATGAATGCTTTGTTTACCAGATTCTGAAAATCCGGAAAGTCCAACATATAGAGCTGACAACGGAGGGCATGATTGAGTCCTCCTAGGAATCGATCTATCTTTCTTTCTTCTGTGGATACATCATGGGTGGAGTACCGTGCCAAGTTATTGAATTTGTTCAGATACTCACCGACTGACATGTTTCCTTGAGAAAGAGCAAGGAATTCCCTCTGCTTCACCTTCATAATGCCGGTGGGAATGTGGTACTTTCGGAATACCTCCTTAAATTTTTCCAAGGAAATGTTTTCCTCAGGAGGCCACATCATTTTTTGCATTGTCCCACCAGATGGCCGCCGGACCTTCCAAGTAGTGAGTAACAAAAGGAACCTTGTCTAACTCATCACAGCGAACTATTTCCAGCTTCTTTTCCATGGTCCTCAGCCAGTCATCAGCTTCAATTGGATCAACAGCTTGGCCAAAACTGGGTGGCTTGGTACGTTGAAAATCAGACAGCTTGGAATGTGTCCCATTGTTGTGATTCTGTCCTACCATGGTTTGCATACTCTTCAGAAACTCCATGAGATCCTGATTTCTTTTCTCCTCAAACATTCTCATAATCTGATCAGTGGTCGATGCTTGCGGTGGTGGAGGTGGTAAATCTTCTGGGGGTTGTCCTGCTTGTCTGGCGGATCGACGAACCGGAGTTCCATCGCCGCCTTGGTTACTACACCTCTTCATCCTATATCCGTTCCCATTACAAAATACCAAATCGATGAGGAACATCCATAAGGAAAATATAATGATGGGACACCAAGAAAACAGAATTTTAGAGAAAAACAAAAAGAGCATAATTATACAAGGCAACCAAACATCATACATAGGAACCTAGTAGAGGGTAGCATGGCTAGTACTGCTCATACGGCAGTTGACATATGCAAAGATGCTATGATGCGTACACATGCTGAAACTCAGGCATCCACTCTAGTAGCGCGGGTGCCATGGACACTGGCAGACTGAAGACTCCTCGTCATCTGACTCTGCCTCTTAATCGGAGCTGATGATGTGGATCACGTCCTCCGGATCAAAGGAAACACGGCGACGCTGACGGGAAGGTTCTCCCTCTGAGGAAGAAGAAGCACGACGCCTCAGCATCGAAGCAGCTAGAGTGGCTAACAGCGAGGCCCACTCAGCTGGGGTCTCATGTCGGATACCAGACGAAGTGCCTGGCTGTCTGAGTGAGCTAGAAGGAGTCTCAGGCATGCGTGGAGGTGGAACAGGCGGTGTATACATAGGTGAACATGCAGGAGGAGGAGGAGACTGTGCTGCAGTAGCAGCTGCAAGTGCCTCTTGGGCACAGGACAGCTCCTCAGCCAAGGAGATGATCATACGATAACTGGCGTTCAGATAACGGGATAAAACACCAGTCGCACGATCACTCGCTGGATCAACAGGCGCAAAAAGGACTCGCCCTGTCGTAGGCGACAGGGTGGGATAGTGAAAGAAACCTGGGTATGTCTGCATCTCGACCTTGTGGAAGCGCAAGTCAGTAAGAGCCTCCATAGCAGCAAACTGAATCGCCAGATCGGGAGTAGAAGCAGTTCCGCCCTTGGAAGAGCGGGAGTAGCTGCCGATCTCTGAACTCGCAGTAAGGAAGGCCTCAGCGTGATACTCGTATACTGATCCTGCAAGCTGCTCTCGGAACACCTGGTATACTGGGTCTTCGCCATTGGGATAAAGCCGAAGCCAGACGCTGCGAAGTAGTACCGGAAAAGTGAACGGTGCCGGCTCATGGTTGTAGTGGTACAGAACTGGTGCCATCTACACTCATCAGACCAGCGGTTAGTAAAACAAATGAATCGAGATGCATACTATGCAACAAACAAATGCAGCAAGCGAGGCACACTCCAAGACTCTAGACTAATCGAGATTCTAGCACGGGGTTAACTAGGGTGTCCCACAGTCGGCACGGCTTTGATACCAAGCGTTGTGGCCCCCCCAGCTCAGAGGACCGGTTTACCCTGTGTTCCCAACCCAGAGATCATGTCTTCTGGGAACACACAACAACTTGGAACAGAACATAACTGATCTTTATTGATATTATACAGGTACAAGCTTGGATATTACATAGGATGGTGAGGCCAGAAGCACTACTCATGCTATGACAGTATCTACATTATTTATGAAACATCTCAAGGGCCTCTATACTAGTGGAAAACACTATGGCGTAGTTGAACATTGGGTGGGACACTCCATCCCATAGGGACACTGCTGGGACACGACCTAGTTAGCGTAGCACCAACCGTCGGGATCTCCATCCTCGGCTTCTCCTGCATCTGGCATGATACGCCAGGTGAGTACTTGGAATGTAGTCGCAAGCTCACAGCAACCAAAATAGTGCAGCAAACAACAGCATGGCAATGAATATGTTCAATGCTCTGAGATGCTCACTTACTGTTACCAACTTACTCTCTTACGGGTTCACACCCTGACTCCCGGAGCACTCGTGACCCATCGGTCACTTCTGAGCATGAAACAAGTTCTTCCATCATTATTATTACTGTTGACCATACAGTGTGACCTAGTGCAGACTATGTCCATTACCGTGGACGCGGCTATTCGAATAGATTCTTACACTCTGCAGAGGTTGCGCACTTTACCCACACCATGGATATTCGTCCAACGAAACTTGTCTAACCTATGACTCCTCTATCGTACCACCGACAATCATCCCCCGTCCGAGTCATGCCCTGGGTGGCCCGTGTGTCACTCCTAACACCTGCCACCATCGTGGCCAACTAAACTGTCCCAAACAGGGACACCGGCAAATAACTTAACTTGGGCTCACAAGGTTATCGCCGTCTACCTGATCAAGGCAGCACGCACGCATAACCTTCCCTCTTTGGTGGTACCGGTAAAAGAGCACGCAGTCAGACCAAGTCAAGGCCGTCCCATTCCGGCAGATGTGGCTGCACGGGTAAGTCTGGGTCGGTGGCACTTGATCAACCATCAAAGTGACATTCAACAAGTAAAGTTCTTGTCATATTAGCTATGTTAAACAAATGAACTAACATGGCAAGGTTCGTGCAAGATATCAAACAATATGGAATATGGCATATTTAAATTGAATTAAATGCAAAATAATTTATCATAAAGCCAATGCTATTGTAATGCCTTATGCAATGGATGATGTGGCTTGCCTTGCTCAAATGAGTTGGTAGCAAACTCTTGGTCTTCAACACCAAAGTAATTTCCCTCTGAAAATATTTTTAAATGGCAAAAGAAAATGTCACATAAAGAATTTCTAGTTGCCAAAACTTCTGTGCATATTGGAAAAATACCAAATTTGGCCAGAAAATAGAGGGGCTCAATACAAAACGGTTGCAAAAAGAATCAATTGATTTGGACTTGTGGTTTAAAAGAAATGGTTGGTCAAAGTCTGGTCAAAATTATGGATTAAAAATGAATTAAACAGAAAACAGAAAAAACCTCCAGCGGCCACGTCGAAGGCGTAAAGTGGAAAGACGTTTCCACTTATACCGCTTTGGGCGCGGGCCTGAGCTGCTGACAGGTGGGACCCGACTACCATATTTAAAAGAGAGGGAAAGAGGAACAGGGTACCGCGGCTCTCCGGCGATGGTCGCCGGCGAGGTCGGGAGATGGCGGGAGTGGATCGAGCGCTCGGAAACGAGGCCGCACGTACCCGTGGCTCGACGGGAGGTGGCCAGACGGCGTCGCCCCCTTCCTCTCCGGCGGCGGCTGACTTCGGGTGTCGTCGAAGACGGCGATTCCAGCAGCACCTAGGTCGAGAAAGAGGTCAGGGAGGACCAAGGAAGTGCATTGGGCTCAGGGGTGTGGTCGGGTGAGGCTGGGGCGGAGCGGGGCTAGTGGGTGGTGAAGCTTGCTCGGCGGCAGAACTCCGGCGAGATGTGAGGCCAGAGGGACTCCCGGCCTTGGCTCGGCGAGCTGGGGCTCGATAGGAGGTGGATGGAGTGCGGTGAAGAGCTGAGACGGGCTGGGCATCGCTATTTATAGGTGGGGAGAGGTGCTGGAGCCGAGCGGCGCGGCGGACACGTTGCCGGAGCAAGGACGGCGAGGTGGCTATCGCAGGGCAGGGCGAGGTGATGGAGGAGGCCGCAGTGCAGTTAATGCTCGAAGTGGCCGCACGGGAGGAAGACTCCATACAGCTCAGCCATCGTACTGCCACTGTGCCGCCTGTGGCGCACAGTGGCCGTATCCGGCGAGCTCGCTGCCAGTGAGGAGGAAGAGTCCAGAGGGAGTACGTGGACGGTGGAGAGGTCATCGGCGCTCGGAGACAACGTACGGCGACGCGGGTGTCTCGCTCCGACGAGACCCGAGCCGGTCGGCGCTTAGAGCGCGCGTTTGGCAGCGCTGGCCTCATGGTCACCGCGTGCACAGGCGCACGCGGCGCGAGCTGGCCTACCAAACCGTGTCTGATACGTCGACCCTCGGTCCCATGGTCTCCCTGTGCCACTAGTTCGACCAGATACACTCTGAGCTGAAGGGTAGCATCAACAACAGTTTCTGGTCAGAAACTTGGGAGAGTTCCAGAGCAAAGATGAGTTGTGCTCCAAGCCAAATGAGTTGTCTCGGGTGTTCTGGGTAGGAAGGAGTACATGTTAGAGAAAGATGAGCAACTATTGCAAAGTTTTGAACATGGTTCATGTGTAAACCATATTCTGGTCCAGAAACTTGGTGAGGAATATGCACTCACATGGATACTCTCCTGAAGCTGAAATTTGGTATTGGAAGGTTATTTGGTAATGACAATATACCATAAAATTTTCAGATCAAATGGGTACTCCTAGATGGTACTTCCTTCACAAAAGTTTGAAATGTCCAGAAGCTTGTCAGACTAATATTGCTGAAAAATTGCACTAGACTAGGAGATATTTTTGGATATTGTGGAAAGATATGACTCCTAGTATCCCAGGGATTTATTTGGGAATTTTCTGAGTCATGGAAATATATGTTGCTTCACAAAGGCCAATTCTATCCACAAAGTAAAAAGGAATTTTCTGGGCAAATTTTTGTACTGGACAATGAAATATTTTTGGAGATTGTGGGAGTAGATGATCTCAAGAAGATGTGGTATTAATTTGGGAATTTTCTGACCAGCCAAACTATAGGTTGTTCACAACCCACAGTGAAAATAGACATTTCCAAAGGGATAAATGAATTATTTTGGGAAGAATAAAATTAGGGTTTGGCCCAGAGGGTGTGAGACAAGATATTGGCAAAGTATTTAGGGTGTTGGATCACTTAGAAAGAAAATTGAGGAATCCCTCAAGTCCAAACCAATAAACCAGTTTTTGAAAATCAATCAAAAAGGCAAATAAACCCAGAAAATATTTGAAAAGAAAAAGTTGCCAAAACCAGGGTGTCACAGCAAAGTGAGGGGAAACAGGAAAGGCGGCTTACTTCGGGTGCCGGGTCGCCCAAGAAAAAGGGAGCTAGCCCCACAAGCTCAATCGCATCCTTTGTTTCACCAAGGAGTTTCTTGGCAAATTTGATAATGTCATTCTGTTGGAGGTTAACCCGGCTAAACTGTAATGAGTCTTCGGGCTCGCCTGAATATGTATGCCTGAGCCGGCTTCTTAGGCTGAGAGGTTGAATCCGCCAGCTCACCCAGGTCCGGGTTAAGTCAACACCAGTGAGGCCATGGGCGATCAAGGCATTGATTTTGGAGTATAAGGGCTGCAGAGCTTCCCTTTCAGCCCTGGAGGAGAAACCCGGGAAGGTGATGGAAGCGTCAAGCCGGTCAGCCCTGTAACCCGAAAGCTGATGCTGCTGCTCTGGGGAGGTGTCCTTGTAATAAAACCAAGATCTGTGCCATCCTTTAGGATGGCTTGCTGGCTTCGCTTCTGGAAAAGCTGAGTTTTTCCTCCTTTGAATAGTGACCCCACCAAGTTCTATGCTGGGTCCACCTTTATGCTCTATTTGATGATTAAGGTAGAAGAATTCCTGGAATAGGCTGATGGATGGCTCAATCTGCAGATAAACCTCGCAGAATACTTGAAACTGACTCAAATTGTGGATGCAGTTGGGACCCAAGTCCTGAGGCCTGAAAGCAAAGAAGTGAAGTACGTCCCGGATGAATTTGGAACCCGGGGGACGGAAACCTCTGTCCAAATGGTCACCAAATATAACGATCTCATTTTGAGCCGGCTGAGGATGGATTTCTTCCTCAGGGGCTCGCCATTCAATCTCCTCCTGGGTTGGGAGTAACCCGGAATCTACCAAACTCTGCAATCTGAGCTCTGACATGTTGGACTTGGCCCAGTTGACAATCTTGTTGGTTTTTGGAGCCATGGGTTCAGCTACAAAGAAAATGGACAGTTAGTATGAGTCGGCAGAGTTCAGAAGTTTGTCGTGTTACCATGAAGACAATGGCAAGCCGGTATAAATGCCGGGTCAAGATAACTAAGGCAATCAGAAGATTCAATCGTGTATAAGTCATAAGGCTAAAAATAGTTGATGCACAGATTGAGAAATCATTCGGATCTAAAAAATAGCTAGAAAAAGAAATGAAAACCTAGGTCTGTTTCTGCGAATGGGGGTGAAGCCGCAATGAGGTTCATTCGAAGTAATATGAAGGATCTATAAGGTGATCAAAATATTGCGGAATAGTTTTATGACCTAACAAACGAGGATTCATGAATATCT
This sequence comes from Elymus sibiricus, assembly GCA_039707655.1. Lineage (NCBI taxonomy): Eukaryota > Viridiplantae > Streptophyta > Magnoliopsida > Poales > Poaceae > Elymus > Elymus sibiricus. The sequence continues at coordinate 312,835,854 of CM077674.1, forward strand.
CAGATCTACAAGCTGTTGTTCATGAAGAACACCGAAGAACGCCGACAAACTAACAAGAACTATGGCAAACCAAGCAATGGGGATGGATGAGGTACTTACAGATCCGCATAAAAGGAGATTTGAAGGTGTTGAAATCACGAGCGCGGCCATGGCGTTTCCGACGAGTCCCGATGACGATGCTACAGTTGATGTTGTTGTTGCCTTCAGGACGGCGAGCTCGAATTGGCACGGCGGCATCGGGAGTGGGAGGAAGAAGAAGAGTGAAGAAGCAGAAGAGGTAAAAGATGAGCCCCAGGGGCTGCCAGCCTATTTATAGGAAGGGTAAAACCGAAGCGGCGGGGTGGAACCCCGAGGTGGCACAGTAATTTTGGGCTAAGGGGGCGCCTCAATTTTCGCGCCTGACGGGACAACACAATCTGATTCAAAGATGCGTTATGATGTCATGCCCGGATTTTGCGGGAGTGGACTGTGATGTCATATAGAAAGGCAGTGAGAAAGTGCTAAGTCTGAGGAAAGTGAATGACCCAGCAAAAATGATTGACCCGGGAAATATATTTGAAGACAAAGGATGGAAATGGGAAGGATGCAGAAAATGCCGACTCGGGAAACAGATTCGGAGATTAAAATTCTTCACAATTACTTCGTTTACTGTGATTTTCAGGATGGAGTTTAACTTGGATAAATCCAAGTCAAACTGAGGGCTAATGTTGGAGATATTTCCCAGTGTGGAGACCTGGCAGGAAGATGATCCGGCCATAGAGCCATGAGGCTCAGTGGGTTATCTCACTGCTGGGCCTTGAAGATTCGTAGTGGGCCGTCTTGAGAGAGACCCGGCACAAAGGCCGGATCAACATGTGGGCTGGCTCATGAAGAAAGGATTAGACAAGAAGATTACCTTGGAGAACAAGATGACTAGAGTAAGAGTAGGATACGGGTTAATACTACGACCTGGACTCTCATGTAAACCTAGAGCTCAACCTGTTATATAAAGGAGAGCGCCTAGGGTAGAAAGACTAAGTTGCAATCTCCCGAGAGCTAGGTTAGCGAATCCGCATCCTTTTAATCGAGATCCAAAGCAATAATAATCAAGCAGGACGTAGGCTTTTACCTCCATCGTGAGGGGGCGAACCTGGGTAAACTCGTGTCTCTAGCGTTCCGATCAACCCCGTTAAGCTTCCACCTTCGTGCGATGGCCTCATCACTAAGTCCTTTCACGAGGGCATCTGCCGTGACAAAACCACGACAGTGCTACCGAAGGCAAAAAGCTGGCCGGGGACCAAGGTATTCCTACAGTCGATGCCATCGTTGATCTGAAAGCGAGCCATCGAGCCTTTGTGACCACACAACGGGACCTGCATGAGCCACCAATGTCGGTGCTATACGGATCCTGGGTAGGGGGTCCCGAGCTGGTGATCTTGGCACGATGGTAACAGGAAGTAAAAGGGACACAATATTTACCCAGGTTCGGGCCCTCTCGAAGAGGTAAAACCCTACGTCCTGCTCTTGTTATATTGATTGTGGATGGGGTACAAAGTATGGGGTGATCTACCTCAAGATCGTATGTGTGAGTTCTAACCTCTAAACCTTGAAATTGTGTCTCTACAGACTAAACCCCTCGGCTTATATAGGCACCGGGGGTATCTAGGGTTTACACATGGTCGGTTACAATCTAGGGATAAACATGCCGATCATTTGAATGTGCCTTGAAGTATACACCAAGTCTTCGGAGGATTCCATCTTGATTACGCCGAGGGCTAGGGCATGCGTGACCCATTCTTCAGTTGTTGGCGGGTCTTCGGCCCGGCCCATGAATGGCAGGCCGACGTGGTGTGCACCCTCTAATCCAGAACACCGTCAACCCATGCTTGGGCAGAGATCACCTACGGCTCCTCAACCAGATCTAGTGTCATGGGAAAGGGCATGTTCACAGGATTTAAATCGTCGAGATCAATGTCTTGACGGGAGATTGGAGCCTCAATCTTCTCCGATGTTTCGGTTAAGCCGAAGTGAATTTGCTCTGACATGGAAATTGCGCCGATGCTGATCTGATCATCGGACGGTGACGCCATCGAGCCGCTTTGACTACATAGAGGGACCTGCATGGGCCACCAATGACGGAGTTGAATCCGGCAGATCTCGGGTAGGGGGTCCTGAGATGGTAGCCTTGGCACGATGGTAACAAGACAGAGAGGGGACACGATGCTTACCCATGTTTAGGTCCTCTCGAAGAGGTAAAACCCTATGTCCTGCTTCATTTGTATTGATTGTGGATGGGGTACAGAGTACAGGTTGATTTACCTCGAGATCGTATGTGAATCTATATGCCTCTACGGACTACGCCCCTCAGCATATATAGATGTCGGGGGTACCTAGGGTTACACACATGTTGGTTACATCTGGAGAAAATCATGTCGAAGGTTGCATTCGTGCCTTGGAGTATGTGCCAAGTCTTCAGAAGATTCCATCTTGAGTAATTCATGGGGCCTGACGAATGTGGCCCGCCGGTTGGTTGTTTGGGGGTCCTCGGCATGTCTGGGAGCCGACATGATTAGCACCCCTCCCCCTATCCAGGACACCATCACATGTGACTGCAGACATAGCGAAAGACATGCATCTTCTTACACAATTTGCTAATATACCTTGTGCTTATCCTTAGTGATAGAAACAAATCTCATTAGGGTTTGTGCACATCAAGCTTAACCCTAACACAAACAATTCAACCATCGCCCCATCGAGTGTTCATCATGTCGCTTCCACTGTGCCAAGCCAGGGACTCAATTACCGACTCCTTTATATAGAGCGGAGGGAGATCGGCGATTTGCATCCATACCGCCCACCTATCCAATGTGACATCATCGGGTCCTGAGTAGCCATCATACGGTTCAATTAGCACTTGATACGTCCCAAACGTATCTACTTTTCCAAACAGTTTTGCTCTTGTTTTGGACTTTAATTTGCATGATTTGAATGAAACTAACCCAGACTGACACTGTTTTCAGCAGAACTACCATGGTGTTGTTTTTGTGCAGAAATGAAAGTTCTCGAATTGAGCTGAAAATTTACGAAGAATTATTTCAGAATATATAAAAAATATTGGCGAAGAGATCTACTGGAGGGGGGCCACCCAGGAGACACAAGCTCAGGGGGCGCGCCTACCCCCAAGGGCGCGCCCCTCGAGCTTGTGGGTCTCACAGACCTCTGTTTGCCCTAATTCCAACACTATAAGTACCGTCTCATTGAGAAAAAATTAGAGAAAAAGTTTCATCGCGTTTTACGATACGGAGCCGCCGCCACCTCCTGTTCTTCATCGGGAGGGCTGATCTGGAGTCCGTTCGGGGGTCCGGAGAGGGAGATTTGTCGCCGTCGTCATCATCAACCTTTCTCCATCAACAATTTCATGATGCTTGATGACCCACAAGTATAGGGGATCAATTGTAGTCCTTTCGATAAGTAAGAGTGTCGAACCCAACGAGGAGCAGAAGGAAATGATAAGTGGTTTTCTGCAAGGTGTTTTCTACAAGCACTGAAAGTGGCAATAACTGATAGTTTTGTAGCAAGATAATTCATAACGAGTAGCAAGTAACAATAGTGCAGCAAGGTGGCCCAATCCTTTTTATAGCAAAGTACAAGTGCTACTTGTGAGCTGCGTTGGTAATTCCCTGAGGAAGGGAGATGCAGTACAGTAGAGATAAGTATTTCCCTCAGTTATGAAACCAAGGTTATCAATCCAGTAGGAGAATCACGCAACACCTCGTTAGCAGCACCAGCACACAAAACAACAAATCCTTGCACCCAACGCAATCAAGGGGTTGTCAATCCCTCGGCGGTAAGTTGCAAGATTAAATTGTATGTGATAGATAGATAGATTGAAACAAAAATAAAAAAATAAAATAAATAAAGAAAAACTGCAGCAAGTATTTTTAGGGTTTTAGTATATGATTTAGATAGACCTGGGGGCCATAGTTTTCACTAGAGGCTTCTCTCTAGAAAATAGCATACGGTGGGTAAACAAATTACTGTTGGGCAATTGATAGAAAAGCAAATAATCATGACGATATCCAAGGCAATGATCATGTATATAGGCATCACGTCCGAGACAAGTAGACCGACTCCTGCCTGCATCTACTACTATTACTCCACACATCGACCACTATCCAGCATGCATCTAATGTATTAAGTCCATAAAGAACGGAGTAACGCCTTAAGAACGATGACATGATGTAGACAAGATAAACTCACGTATGAATAAACCCCATTTTTTACCCTTAATAGCAACGATACATACGTGTCATGTCCCTTTCTGTCACTGGGATTGAGCACTGCAAGATCGAACCCATTACAAAGCACCTCTTCCCATGGCAAGATAAATCAATCTAGTTGGCCAAACCAAATCAATAGATCGGAGAAGAAATACGAAGCTATAATAATCATGCATAAAAGAGATCAGAGAAGACTCAAATAATATTCATGGATAATCTGATCATAAACTCACAATTCATCGGATCCCAACAAACACACCGCAAAAAGTGATTACATCGGATAGAACTCCAAGAACATCGAGGAGAACATTGTATTGAAGATCAAAAAGAGAGAAGAAGCCATCTAGCTACTAACTATGACCCGAAGGTCTGTGGTAAACTACTCACGCATCATCGGAAGGGCAGCAAGGTTGATGTAGAGCCCCTCCGTGATTGATTCCCCCTCCGATGGAGTACCAGAAAAGGCCTCCAGATGGGATCTCTTGAGAACAGAAACTTGCGGCGGCGGAAAAATTATTTCGTGGACTCCCCTGGTGGTTTCCTGATTTTTGGGAATTTATAGTGGTGGAATTATGTCAAACGGAGCTGAGGTGGGCCCACGAGGCACCAGGGCGCGCCTGCCCCCCCAGGCGCGCCCTGGTGGCTCGTGGCCACCTCCTCTAGCGTCTGATCTTCTCCCGAAGCTTTTAGTGTTGGTATTGTCCAGAAAAAAATCTCCAAAAAGTTTCATGGAATTTGGAGTTCGTTTGGTATTGATATTCTGTAAACCAAAAAATAGACAGAAAACAGCAACTGGCACTAGGCACTAAGTTAATAGGTTAGTCCCAAAAAATGATATATAATTGCTGTAAATGTATATAAAAACATCCAAGATTGATAATATAACAGCATGGAACAATCAAAAATTATAGATACGTTGGAGACGTATCAGCATCCCCAAGCTTAATTCCTGCTTATCCTCGAGTAGGTAAATGATAAAAATAGAATTTTTGATGTGGAATGCTGCCTATCATATTCATCATATATTCTTTTCTTTTGTAGCATGGACATTGGACTTGAATGATTCAAAGCAATAGTCTATAATTTGACATGAAGATATAAATACTCAAGCATACTAACAAGCAACCATGCCTTTCAAAATATCAACGCTAAAGAAAATTATCCCTAGCCCATTATGCTCAATCATTGATCCATTCATGAAACACACTCAAATATTAGCTACATCCAATGCATAAGTATGACAATAGTGCTCTCTAGTTGGTGCTTTTATAAGAGAAGATGGAGACACAAAATAAAAATAAAAATTGCATAAAAGTAAATAGATAGGATCTTCGCAGAGGGAAGCAGAGATTTGCTAATGTGCCAGAGCTCAAAGCTTAAATTAGAGAGATAAAATATTTTGAGAGGCATGCTTTTCATGTCAATGAAAACGATGAAGAATTCCCAATATCTTCCATCCTAGACACATCATAGGCGGTTCCCAAACAGAAAGTAAATTTTATTTCCTTTCCACCATTCATTCACAATCCATGGCTAGCCGTATCCACGGGTGCCCTCCATACCATCACTTTCCAAGGAATTTTGTTGTTATTAATTTTGATTTCATTGTGGGACTGGGCATCCCTATTACCAGCCACTCTCTCGTGCAATGACAAGTGAATAAACACTCATCGTGAGAATAACACACCTAGCATGGAAAATATTGGCCACCCCCTGCCGCTTCATGAGCGGTACGGGCACACAAAACGGAAAATTATTTTGAAAATTAGAGTTGGCACACGCAAATTTACTTGGAACGGCATTGAAATACCGCATATAGGTAGATATGGTGGACTCATTTGGCACAACTTGGGTTTAAGGAGTTTGGATGCACAAGCAGTATTTCCGCTTAGTACAAATGAAGGCTAGCAAATAGATTGAGAAGCAACCAACCGAAAAACGAAAACGGTCATAAACATGCATTGAACATAACTAACACCGAATAATGCACCATAAGTAGGATATAATTTCTTTGCATAACTAGTGACTTAATGTGGATGCATAGGGAATCACAAACCTTAACACTAATATTCTTACTAAATCACAATTACTCACTAACATGACTCACATATCATCATTTCCATATCGCAAAACTATTGCAAGGAATCACACTTATCATATCCAATGATCTATATGAAAGTTTTTATTATATCCCTCTTGAATATTCATCACTTTCGGACCAAATTCATATCTTGTGCAAATTACCGTTACTTTTATCAACTCTCAAAAAGATTTAAGTGAAGCATGACAGTGCAAATATTTCTTCAAAATTTTAATCTTATCAACTCTCAAAATAATATAGGTGAAGCATGAGAGTTAATTTCTTCAAAATTTTAATCTTGTCAAGTCTCAAAATAATATAAGTGAAGCATGAGAGTTCATTTCTTCAAAATATAGCCACCACCGTGCTCAAAAAGATTTAAGTGAAGCACTAGAGCAACTGCCTAGCTCAAAAAAATTAAGTGAAGCACATAGAGTATTCTAACAAATTATGATGAACGTGCGGCTCTCTCAAAATAGGTGTGTTCAGCAAGGATGATTGTGACAAACTAAAAGGCAAACAAAGCAAATACTCATATAATACAAGACTCTCCAAGTAAAACACACATCATGTGACGAATAAAAATATAGCTCCAAGTAAAATTACCGATGGTTGGTAGAAGAAAGAGGGGATGCCTTCCGGGGCATCCCCAAGCTTAGACGCTTGAGTCTTCCTTGAATATTACCTTGGGGTGCCATGGGCATCCCCAAGCTTAGGCTCTTGCCACTCCTTATTCCTTCATCCATCGTGATCTCACCCAAAACTTGAAAACTTCAATCACACAAAACTCAACAAAACCTTTGTGAGATCCGTTAGTATAACAAAATAAATCACTACTTTAAGTACTGTTGCAAACCCATTCATATTTTATTTTTGCATTATACCTACTGTATTCTAACTTGTCCATGGCTTATACCCCCCGATACAATCCATAGTTTCATCAAAACAAGCAAGTAGTGCATCAAAAACAGAATCTGTCAAAAACAGAACAGTCTGTAGCAATCTATTTAAAAGCCATAGTTCTGTAACTCCAAAAATTCTGAAAAATTAAGAAAACGTTGGCAATTCATATACAAATACTGTGTAAAAATTTCAGATTTGTATGATGCTCCAGTACAAAACCAAAATTCCAGCACTGAATGCAAAACTTTCTGTTTTCCAAACAGCATCAATTATACTATCTTCCAAATCATCCTAAAGGCTTTACTTGGCACAAACACTAATTAAAAACATAAAAACTCAATCATAACAGTAGCATAAAAGTGAAAACACACAATAACAGAAACAAATAATAAAAATTTATTTTATTCATTGGGTTGCCTCCCAACAAGCGCTATTGTTTTATGCCCCTAGCTAGGCATAATGCATAGTTTCAATTATTATCATCTTTAGTTTTCAACTCCTCAATCACACATCCATTTTTTATAATAGATTTAATATAGGTGTTTCTCATCATCACACTTCTAGGCACCAAATCAAGAATTTTACTTTTGTGAATAGGTTCCTTAATTATATCAATGAAATCGGGGTGCACGCTAATCATTTTAAGATCCTCATTTCCCTTACTAGAAGTAGCACCATTGGTTTTAGGAACATATATGAACTTGCAATTATTATTGGGAGGAGTTCTATCAATATTCTTAATGGAGGAAAAATCCGACCCCAAATTATTAATGATTTCTTCTATCTTATCGATTCTAGCGGGGCTTTGTTCTATTCTTTCATTAACTACCGGTTCTTTTTTCCTTTAAGGTTTTCAATGCGATTCCTACCTTAGAACTAAATTGAGTGATATGATTATGAATTTTTTTATCTAAATTCTCAATATGTTCAATAGTCGGCATTTTACTTTCAATAGCTTCTAACCTTTGCATAACATGTTCCAAAGTCAAAATTGTTTCATTAACAGTGATAGGTGGCGATCCCACTAAATTTCCCATAGCATTGAAAGCATCCATAGAGGGACACATCAAAAAATTCCCTCCGGTAATAGTATCAAGTACGAATCTATACCAAGTAGTAATACCCACATAAAAATTGCGAAGAAGGATAGTGGTAGATTGTTTACGGGTTGATCTATTATGAGCATCACAAATCCTATACCAAGCATCTTTTAAATTCTCTCCTCCCCTTTGTTTAAAATTAAGTACTTCATTTTCAGGGGTAATAGTAATGAGCGAAGAACTAGCCATAATGATAAAACGAGCAAGCAATCAAGCAAACAAGAAAAAGGTAAACGAAAAATATTTTTGTAATTTTGTAAAAAAAAATTAGAAGTGGGGGAGATAAAAACGAGAGGCAAATACAAATAAAGTAAATGCAAGGAGATGAGAATTTTATGCGTAGGTACTTAATAGATCTTGATGATGTCTCCCCGGTAACGGCGCCAGAAATTCTTCCTGCTACTTGTGAGCTGCGTTGGTAATTCCTTGAAGAGGAAGGGAGATGCAGTACAGTAGAGATAAGTATTTCCCTCAGTTATGAAACCAAGGTTATCAATCCAGTAGGAGAATCACGCAACACCTCGTTAGCAGCACCTGCACACAAAACAACAAATCCTTGCACCCAACGCAATCAAGGGGTTGTCAATCCCTCGGCGGTAAGTTGCAAGATTAAATTGTATGTGATAGATAGATAGATTGAAACAAAAATACAAAAATAAAATAAATAAAGAAAAAGTGTGGCAAGTATTTTTAGGGTTTTAGTATATGATTTAGATAGACCCGGGGGGGCATAGTTCTCACTAGAGGCTTCTCTCAAGAAAATAGCATACGGTGGGTAAACAAATTACTGTTGGGCAATTGATAGAAAAGCAAATAATCATGACGATATCCAAGGCAATGATCATGTATATAGGCATCACGTCCGAGACAAGTAGACCGACTCCTGCCTGCATCTACTACTATTACTCCACACATCGACCGCTATCCAGCATGCATCTAGTGTATTAAGTCCATAAAGAACGGAGTAACGCCTTAAGAACGATGACATGATGTTGACAAGATAAACTCACATATGAATAAACCCAATCTTTTTACCCTTAATAGCATCGATACATACGTGTCATGTCCCTTTCTGTCACTGGGATTGAGCACCGCAAGATCGAACACATTACAAAGCACCTCTTCCCATGGCAAGATAAATCAATCTAGTTGGCCAAACCAAATCAATAGATCGGAGAAGAAATACTAAGCTATAATAATCATGCATAAAAGAGATCAGAGAAGACTCAAATAATATTCATGGATAATCTGATCATAAACTCACAATTCATCGGATCCCAACAAACACACTGCAAAAAGTGATTACATCGGATAGAACTCCAAGAACAACGAGGAGAACATTGTATTGAATATCAAAAAGAGAGAATAAGCCATCTAGCTACTAACTATGGACCCGAAGGTCTGTGGTAAACTACTCACGCATCATCGGAAGGGCAACAAGGTTGATGTAGAGCCCCTCTGTGATCGATTCCCCCTCTGGTGGAGTACCGGAAAAGGCCTCCAGATGGGATCTCTCGAGAACAGAAACTTGGGGCGGTGGAAAAAATATTTCATGGACTCCCCTAGTGGTTTCCCGATTTTTCGGAATTTATAGTGGTGGACTTAGGTCAAATGGAGCTGAGGTGGGCCCACGAGGCACCAGGGCGCGCCTGCCCCCCCCCCCCAGGCGCGCCCTGGTGGCTCGTGGCCACCTCCTCTGGCGTCTGGTCTTCTCCCAAAGCTTCTAGTGTTGGTATTGTCTAGAAAAAAATCTCCAAAAAGTTTTGTGGCATTTGGACTTCGTTTGGTATTGATATTCTGTAAAACAAAAAACAGGCAGAAAACAGCAACTGGCACTGGGCACTAAGTTAATAGGTTAGTCCCAAAAAATGATATATAATTGCTGTAAATGTATATAAAAATATCCAAGATTTATAATATAACAGCATGGAACAATAAAAAATTATAGATACGTTGGAGACGTATCAACAAGCCAGAATGTCTCTTATATAAAAGCAAAGCGTTCTCGAGGACACATGGGAATTACCGTCTAGTTACTTTCATCATGTTTAGTTGATTCGCGTTCGCTACTTTGATAATTTGTTATGTGGGTGGACCGGTGTTAGGGTGTTGTTCTTACTTGAACAAGCAACCCTCTTATGATTACCCCCTCTCACAAGCATCCGCAACTACGAAAGAAGAATTAAGATAAATCTAACCATTGCATGAAACATATGGATCCAAAACAGCCCCTTACGGAATAAAGAATAAACTAGGGTTTAAGCTTCTGTCACTCTAGCAACCCATCATCTACTTATTACTCCACAATGCCTTCCCTTGGGCCCAAGTATGGTGAAGTGTCATGTAGACGACGTTCACATGACACCACTAAAGGAAGCAACAACATACATATTATCAAAATATCGAACGAATACCGAATTCACATGATTACTTATAACAAGACTTCTCCCATGTCCTCAAGAACAAACGTAACTACTCACAAATCATGTTCATGTTCAAGATCAGAGGGGTATTGAATATCATTAAGGATCTGAACATATAGTCTTCCACCAAATAAACCAACTAGCATCAACTACAAGATGTAATCAACACTACTAGCAACCCACAGGTACCAATCTGAGGTTTTGAGACAAAGATTGAATACAAGAGATGAACTAGGGTTTGAGATGAGATGGTGCTGGTGAAGATGTTGATGAAGATTGGTCCTCCCACGATGAGAGTATCGTTGGTGATGTCAATGGCTTCGATTTCCCCCTCTCGGAGCGAAGTATCCCTGGCGGAATCGCTCCGCCGGAGGGCAAAAGTGTTTGTGCCCAAGTTCCGCCTCGGGACGGCGCCGCTTCCTCCCGAAAGTCCTCTCCTTAATTTTTTTTAGGGAAAATGGCTTCATATAGCAGAAGGAGGGGGCCAGAGGCCAGCTGTGGGCCCCACAAGGCAACCTGGCGCGCCCCAGGGGGACGCGCCCTGTTGCCTTGAGGGCAACTGGTGGGTCCCCTCTGCTCTTTCTTTTCTCCAATATTTTTTATATATTCAATAAAAAATCCTCATGAAATTTTAGGTCATTTGGAACTCTGTAGAATAGGTATCTCTGTTGTAGGTATTTCAGGTCTAGAATTCCAGCTACCGGTATTCTCCCTCTTCATATAAATCTTGCAAATTAAGAGAGAAATGGCATAAGAATTGCATCATGAAGTGAAATAATGACCAAATACACTATAAATAACAGTAGAAAATCATGATGCAAATTGGACGTATCAACTCCCCCAAGCTTAGACCTCGCTTGTCCTCAAGCGAAAGCCGAAATCGATAATCATGACCACATGTTTAGAGAGAGAGGTGTCGATAAAAAAACAAAATACGGACATGAAAGCATCATGATTAAATTCATAGCAGTGATATATTATGATAGTACTTCTCATGAACAAGTAATAATGTGTTACAACATCGAAGTACAAAGCATAAACTTTCTTGAAAACTAGCAAACTATGTTCTTAGTCAATGAAACAATCACAATTCATCATATTTTCAAGAAGAGTCTATGTAAGAGCTTTTTGTTTAGCAAGTCCACATACTCAACTATCATTTAGTCTTCTATGATTGCTAACACTCACGGCATATTTATGGGGCGAAAGCTTCAGTCAGACACAAAGGAAGATGGGGGTTTTATAGTTTCACCTCCAAACCAATTCACCTCAAGGGTGAAGTCAACAATAATAACTCATGATTACATACATCCAACTGGATATATATGCCTAGATCTTTCCCCACCACATGATGCTTGCAAAGAGAAAAATAAATAAAAAAGGAACAAAGAGGGACACTATTGACTCTTGCATAAAAGTAAATACAGAAAGGTAAAAGATAGGCCCTTCACTGAGGGAAGCAGAGGTTGTCATGCGCTTTTTATTTTTGGGTGTGCAAACTCTTAATGCAAAGGAACATCACTTTATATTGCCCCTTGTGATAGCAACCTTTATTATGCAGCATGTCGCTTTTATTCCTTCACCATCACAAGTTCGTACAAAGCTTATTTTCCCTTACAATAAAAGTTCATACATATTTATGAGCAATTTTTATTGCTTTGTGCACCGATGACAACTTACTTGAAGCATCTTATTCAATCCATAGGTAGATATAGTGGACTCTCATGACATGAAACTGGGTTCAAGGGTTTTGGATGCACAAGTAGTATCTCTACTTAGTGCGGAATTTTGGCTAGCAAAAGATAGTGAGCAAGCACCACATGTTAGAGGATCCATGACAATATAACTTCTATGTGAATGTAAACAAACATAACTCATTACGTTGTCTTCCTTGTCCAACGTCAACTCTTTGTCATAGAATATTTAATGGGGGCTCACAATCATAAAAGATGTCCAAGATAGTATATTCATATGTGAATCCTCTCCTCCTTTATTATTATTTTCATGAATTGCACCAATGACCAATGCTATGTTTGTTAACTTCCAATAAATGTTATCAACTATACTTTTCTTATGTAAAGTCATCACTTTCCCATGGGATTAGCATATGATCTTTTTCATTCTTTCATTGCTAAGATTGAAACATAAAAGTAAATAAGCAAAACTCAAACTACTCTTTATTGTATAACTCTCAAACATGATTACATAGATAGATAGATCACGAAACAAGCACTCAAAGCTAGATCATACTAAAACTTTATTCTTCTAGATCACAAAATAACTAAGGATCAAACTAAAATAGATAATGATGATAAAAAGGTGATGATGATATGATACTGGGGCACCTCCCCCAAGCTTGGAACAAGCCAAGGGTGGTGCCCATACCCGTGTACTCAAGTGTCTTTCTTCGGTGATGGTGATGATGAAGTGATGGGCTTGTCCTTCGTCTTCCACGGCATAGGTTCTCCATCATAAAAGGATGAACGTGTTTCCGGAGTCCTGAAATTTGCAGCTAAACTCATACCTTTAAACTTGGCTTCATACTCAAAATTCTGGTTTTGTAAGTCATAAATTTGGGCCTGAAGATGATCAATCCGGTCATTGAGCTTGAAGATAATATTCCCAATATCCTTGTTGTCCACTTTGTGTTCACGAATGAATTTTACGATCATGGAGTGGTTGGCATTGAGTCCATGCTCCACCATCCCCTGGCACTTGAAGATCTCCTGCACCACTGCTTCAAGCCAGGCCTTCTCGCCTCCGGTCCTCTTAGGTCCTTGAACATCCTGGATGTGGAGCACTCCCTCACGCATCTCAATGGCTTGAGGGTGCTTCATCACCTCCGATAGGTAAGGGTTGATGACCTTCTCGTAGAACCTGTCCTTAGACGAACTTGGGAGCGCCATGGTGATCTAGATCTGTCAGAAAAACAGCCCGAAACAAGAACAGAGGAGAAACTTGTGATACGGTGGTCAAAACATACGGGAGTATATATATGAGGAATTTGTATCTTGCAAAACAAGCATACGGGAGGAAAACGGAGTCGGGAAGGCACACGAGGGGCCCACAAGGCAACCCGGCGCGCCCCAGGAGGGGGGGTCGCGCCCTGTTGCCTTGTGACCTCCTCGTGGGTCCCCTCGGCTGTTTCTTATTTTTGTATTTTTTTTCTAATATTCCAAAATAGACATAAATATTTTTTATGGAATTTTTGGAGTCGGTTTACTTACCGTATCACATACCTACCCCTTTTCAGGGTTCTGGAGCATCCCGGAAGGACTCTTTTATGTGTTCCTCAAGCATCATTGTTTGAATAATATTAGTTTCAACATTAATGGGCGTACCTGAGATATAATGTTTAATTCTTTGCCCATTAACCACTCTCAGATTAGTGCCTTCGGAGTTGTTGATTTTGATAGCTCCGGAGCGATAAACTTCTTCGATGACGTATGGCCCTTCCCATTTAGAGAGAAGTTTTCCTGCAAAAAATCGAAAATGAGAGTTGTACAATAGAACATGCTCACCCACTTTGAATTCCCATTTTTGAATTCTTTTATCATGCCATCTCTTGACTTTTTCTTTAAACAACTTGGCATTTTCATAGGCTTGGGTTCTCCATTCATCCAGAGAGCTAATATCAAACAACGTCTTTTCACCGGCAAGTTTGAAATCATAATCAAGTTCTTTAATTGCCCAATAAGCTTTATGTTCTTGTTCAAGAGGTAAATGACATGCTTTCCCATAGACCATTTTATATGGAGACATACCCATAGAATTTTTATAAGCAGTTCTGTAAGCCCACAATGGATCATCAAGTTTCTTAGACCAATTTTCCTGGATCTATTAACGGCCTTTTGCAAAATTAACTTTATTTCTCTATTACTCAATTCAACCTGACCACTAGACTGAGGATTATAAGGTGATGCAATTCTATGGTTAACATCATATTTAGCAAGAAGTTTACGGAAAGCACCATGAATAAAATGTGAACCACCATCAGTCATCTAATATCTAGGGACTCCAAACCTTGGAAAGATAACTTCTTTAAGCATTTTAATAGAGGTGTTGTGATCAGCACTACTAGTTGGAATAGCTTCTACCCACTTAGTAACATAATCAGCAGCAGCCAGAATATGAGTATATCCATTAGATTTAGGAAAAGGTCCCATATAATCAAAACCCCAAACATCAAATGGTTCAATAACAAGTGAATAATTCATAGGCATTTCCTGACGTCTACCAATATTACCAATTCTTTAACATGCATCACAAGATAGGACAAACTTACGTGCATCTTTGAAAAGAGTAGGCCAATAAAAACCAGACTATAATACCTTATGTGCAGTTCGGTCTCCCGCATGGTGTCTGCTACTTGTAAACTGCGTTGGGATTTCCCCGAAGAGGAGAGGATGATGGAGTATAGTAGAGATAAGTATTTCCCTCAGTTAAGAACCAAGGTTATCAATCCAGTAGGAGAACCACACAGAACCTCGTTAGCAGCACCTACACACACAAAAGCAAACACTTACACCCAACGCAAATAAGAGGGTTGTTAATCCCCTTAGCGGTTATTTGCAAGGATTAATTCTGATAGTGATAGATAGAAAACTAAATTGCAAAATAAAATAAAAGTAAATAAATTGCAGCAAGGTATTTTTGGATTTTAATATATGATAAAAGTAGACCCGGGGGCCATAGTTTTCACTAGAGGCTTCTCTCTCGCACACATAGCATACGGTGGGTAAACAAATTACTGTTGGGCAATTGATAGAAAAGTGCATAGTTATGACGGATTCATGACAATGATCATGTACATAGGCATCACGCCCGAGACAAGTAGACCGACTCCTGCCTGCATATACTACTATTACTCCACCCATCGACCGCTATCCAGCATGCATCTAGGGTATTAAGTATAAAACAGAGTAACGCCTTAAGCATGATGACATGATGTAGACAAAGTAAACTCAAGCAATATGATTAAACCCCATCTTTTTATTTTTAATTGCAACAATACAAATACGTGTCATGTCCCTTTCTGTCACTGGGATTGAGCACCGCAAGATTGAACCCATCACAAAGCACCTCTCCCATTGCAAGATAAATCAATCTAGTTGGCCAAACCAAATGGATAGATCGGAGAGAAATACAAAGCTATAACAATCATGCATCAAAGAGTTCAGAAAAGACTCAAATATTTCTCATGAATAATCTGATCATAAACCCACAATTCATCGGATCCCAACATACACACCGCAAAAGAAGATTACATCGGATAGAACTCTAAGAACATCGAGGAGAACATGGTATTGAAGATCAAAGAGAGAGAAGAAGCCATCTAGCTACTAGCTATGGACTCGTAGGTCTGTGGTAAACTACTCACACATCATCGGAAGGGCAGCAAGGTTGATGAAGAAGCCCTCCGTGATCGATTCCCCCTCCGGTAGAGTACCGAAAAAGGCCTCCAGATGGGATCATGGAAGAACAGAGGCTTGCGGCGGCGGAAAGGTTTTCTCTTCTGTCTTTTTGGTATATAGGGAATATTTTGGAATTTATAGCGCTGGAATTAGGTCAAGAGGTGCCACGATGGGCCCACAAGCCTAGGGGGCGCCTACCCCCCTAGGTGCGCCCTCCGGGCTTGTCGCTCCCTCGTGACTCTTCTGGTCTTCTCCCGAAGCTTCTAGGGTCTCTTCTGGTCCAGAAAAAATTAATCCAAAGTTTTTTCTTCGTTTGGACTCCATTTGATAAAGATTTTCCGAAAAGGCAAAAACAGGCAAAAAAACAGCAACTGGCACTGGGCACTAGGTTAATAGGTTAGTCCCAAAAAATCATATATAATTGTATATAATTGCATATAAAACATCCAAGATTAATACTATAATAGCATGGAACAATCAAAAATTATAGATACGTTGGAGACGTATCAAGCATCCCCAAGCTTAATTCATGCTCGTCCTCGAGTAGGTAAATGATAAAAACAGAATTTTTGATGTGGAATGCTACCTAACATGTTTCATCATGTAATTCTCTTTTACGGTATGAATATTAAGATCTGAATGATTCAAAGCAATAGTCTATAATTTGATATAAAGACATCAATACTCAGGCATACTGACAAACAATCATGTCTTTCAAAATAAAAATGCTAAAGAAAGTTATCCCTACAAAATCATATAATCCTGTCATGCTCCATCTTCTTAACATAAAGTATTTATCATGCACAACCCCGGTTTTAGCCAAGCAATTGGTTCAGCTTTTTCAACCCCCACGCAATACATGAGCGCAAGCCATGGATATAGCACTATGGGTGGAATAGAATGTGGTGGTAGAGATTAATAAGGGGAAGTCAAAAAGGAGAAGATGGTCTCACATCAACGAGGTTAATCAACGGGCTATGGAGATGCCCATCAATTGATGTCAATGCGAGGAGTAGGGATTGCCATGCAACGGATGCACTAAGAGCTATAAGTGTATGAAAGCTCAACATGAAAAACTAAGTGGGTGTGCATCCAACTTGCTTGCTCATGAAGACCTCAGGCATTTGAGGAAGCCCATCATCGGAATATACAAGCCAAGTTCTATAACGAAAATTCCCACTAGTATATGAAAGTGACAAAATAGGAGACTCTCTATATGAAAAACATGGTGCTACTTTGAATCACAAGTATGGAAAAGCATAGTAACACTGCCCCCTCTCTCTTTTTCTCTCATTTTATTTTTTTTTATTTTTTTTCTTTTTTCCCCTTTTTCCGTGGGATCTTTTTGGCCTCTCTTTTTTTCCTTTTTTTTCTTTTCCTCACTGGGACAATGCTCTAACAATAATGATCATCATACTTCTATTTACTGGCAACTCAAAATTACAACTCGATACTAAAACAAATATGACTCTATATGAATGCCTCTGGCAATGTACCAGGATGTGCAATGATACTAGCGTAACATGTATGAAAAATGATGAACGGTGGCTGAGCCACAAATACAATGTCAGCTATATGATCATGCAAAGCAATATGACAATGATGATGTGTGTCATAAAAAAGAACGGTGGAAGTTGCATGGCAATATATCTCGGAATGGCTATGGAAATGCCATAATAGGTAGGTATGGTGGCTGTTTCGAGGAAGATATAAGGAGTCTTATGTGTGATAGAGCGTATCATATCACGGGGTTTGGATGCATCGGCGAAGTTTGCACCGACTCTCGATGTGAGAAAGGGCAATGCACGGTACCGAAGCGACTAGCAAATTGCGGAAAGGTGAGAGTGCGTATAATCCATGGACTCACATTAGTCATAAAGAACTCACATACTTATTGCAAAAGTTTATTAGCCCTCGAAGCAAAGTACTACTACGCATGCCCATAGGGGGGAGGTTGGTAGGAGTTAACCATCGCACGCCCCCGACCTACACGCAAAGAAAGGCAATCAATAATAAATCATGCTCCAACTTCTTAGCATAACGACAGATCATACGTGCATGCTTCGGGAATCTAACACCAATATTCTTACTAAACCAAAATTATCTACTAGCACCTCCCACATATTACCATCTTAATATCGCAAAACTATTGCAAGGAATCAAACTTATCATATTCAGTGATCTACATGAAAGTTTTTATTATATCCCTCTTGAATACCAATCATATTAGGACGAAATTCATAACCCGTGCATATAACCATTGCTATTTATTAGACTCTCAAAAATATATAAGTGAAGCATGAGAGTGCAACTATTTCTTTAAAATATAACCACCGCCGTGCTCTAAAAGATATAAGTGAAGCACTAGAGCAACTGCCTAGCTCAAAAGATATAAGTGAAGCACATAGAGTATTCAAACAAATCACGAATAATGTGTGTCCCTCTCAAAAAGGTGTGTTCAGCAAAGATGATTGTGGCAAACTAAAAAGCAAACAAACTATAGCACAAGACGCTCCAAGTAAAACACATATCATGTGATGAATAAAAATATAGCTCCAAGTGAGTTACCGACAGATTGTAGACGAAAGAGGGGATGCCATCCGGGGCATCCCCAAGCTTAGACACTTGAGTCTTCCTTCAATATTACCTTGGGGTGCCTTGGGCATCCACAAGCTTAGGCTCTTGCCTCTCCTTATTCCTTTATCCATCGTAGTCTCACCCGAAACTTGAAAACTTCAGCACACAAAACTCAACAGAAACCTCGTGAGATCCGTTAGTATAACAAACAAATCTTAAACTTTAGGTACTGTTGTAAATTGATTCATATTTAATATTGGCATAATTATACTTTACTCCAACTTCCCCATGGCTCATACCCCCCGATACGATCCATAGATTCATCAAAATAAGCAAACTATGCAACAAAAACAGAATCTGTCTAAAACAGAACAGTCTGTAAATATCTGAATTAAAGTCATACTTCTGTAACTCCCAAAATTCTGAAAAATTAGGACAACATGAACAATTCATATGTCAATAATTTGTAAAAAATTCAGAGGGTTCTGACTCTCCAGCAAAAAATCAAAATTCAATCACTGGATGCAAAAGTTTCTGTTTTCAAACAGCATCAATTATACTATCATCCAAATCATCCCAAAGGCATTACTTGGCACAAACACTAATTAAAAAATAAAAACACAATCATAACAGAGGCTAAAATTGTGTAAACAAAAAAATAGAAATAAAAAGATTAATGCGGTGTCTGCCAACAAGCTCTTTCTTTACAGCCATTAAGATAGGCTTGAGATTTCAATGAAAGCATCATAAAACATGTGACAAACACATTTAAGTCTAACCCTCTTCCAATGCAAAGGCATTTTATAGGAAAACAAATTATCAAGAGAACCAATTTCTAGCATATGCAAATAGGGAGAATGGAGCATTAATAATTTTAGCACAAAGAGCGGTAATTTAGTGACATGAAAGTTTCTACAACCATATTTTCCTCTCTCATAATAATTACATGTAGGATCATAATCAAATTCAAAAATTTAGCTATCATATTAAATTTTATCATCATGATCCACATGCATAAAGTTTTATAATCTTCCAAGATAGTGGGATTAACATCAACTAAAGTCATGACCTCTCCAAACCCACTTTTATCAAAAAATTCATAAGATTGAACACTCTCCAAATATGTGGGATTATTTTCCTAAAGTTGACACTCTTCCAAACCCACTTTCAATATTATTGTAAATATTATTATCAATAACATATTCATCATGAGGCTTAAATAAATTTTCAAGATCATAAGAAGCATTATCACCCCAATCATGATCATTGCAATAAGTAGTGGACATGACAAAATTATCATCCCCAAGCTTGTAGCTTTGCGTATCATTAGCACAATTGACACTAATAGAATTTATAATAACATTATTGCAACCATGCTTTTTATTCAAGGAGCTATCAAGTGTGGGTGAACTAGCAATGATTTCATTTTTAACATAAGGAACTATAGCAAGTTCATCTCCATAAGCATAATTAATATTGGCATCCTGGCCACAAGCATAGCAAGCATCAAATTCATCAAAAAGGGATATTTCAAGCGGATCAACAGGATCACAATTATATATACATTCATGGATATCATTATTCTCTTCCAAAGCAACAGACATTCTCCTAAAGAATTCACTAACATAGGTATTGGAAGCATAGTTTTCATCGCAATATTTAAGTATGGCAAAATTTTCAGATTTGTTGAGAGTAATATCATACTTTTCAATCAAAGAAGCAATTTCATGGGCACCCTTAAAAGCAACAAATTCTTCAATTTGTTCAATATCATAGTAGTTATAAACACCCTTGGCATAAGAAGACAATATTTCATTATCATTAAACTCACATAGGTAGGGAAGGTGTTTTTTAGGGTTCTCAGAGTAACAAGTAACATCATATATTTTGCATAGATTCCAAGCATAGCATAGCAAATAATTTATTTGATTCCATAAGCGTCTCCCTTTTTGAGACAACCGGTGACACACAAAATGATCATGCTCGTCTAATGATTTTCCCTCAACTAAACTAGTTGGCGTTTCAGCATGAGCACAAATGGATCGAAGATGATCCAAGTAGAAAACTTTAAGTGGATCCATAGTGATCTTAAATTTTTTGCTTTAATTTTCTGTTTTTGTGTGTTGACATGAAGGCAATAAAAGCAAGCAAGCAAATTAGCAAAGAAGCAAATAAAAATATTTTTGTGTTTTTGTAAAATTGTTTTAGAAGTGAGGGAGGTGAAAACGAGAGACAAATGCAAATAAAAGGCAAATGAAAATAAGAGCAAGTAGATGATAGTTTGTGCGAAGGTACTTGATAGGTTTTGATGATGTCTCCCCATTAACGGCGCCAGAAATTCTTCCTGCTACTTGTAAACTGCGTTGGGATTTCCCCGAAGAGGAGAGGATGATGCAGTATAGTAGAGATAAGTATTTCCCTCAGTTAAGAACCAAGGTTATCAATCCAGTAGGAGAACCACAAAGAACCTTGTTAGCAGCACCTACACACACAAAAGCAAACACTTGCACCCAACGCAAATAAGAGGGTTGTCAATCCCCTTAGCGGTTATTTGCAAGGATTAATTCTGATAGTGATAGATAGAAAAATAAATTGCAAAATAAAATAAAAGTAAATAAATTGCAGCAAGGTATTTTTGGATTTTAATATATGACAAAATTAGACCCGGGGGGCATAGTTTTCACTAGAGGCTTCTCTCTCGAACACATAGCATACGGTGGGTAAACAAATTACTGTTGGGCAATTGATAGAAAAGCGCATAGTTATGACGGATTCATGGCAATGATCATGTATATAGGCATCACGTCCAAGACAAGTAGACTGACTCCTGCCTGCATCTACTACTATTACTCCACCCATCGACCGCTATCCAGCATGCATCTAGGGTATTAAGTATAAAATAGAGTAACGCCTTAAGCAAGATGACATGATGTAGACAAAGTAAACTCAAGCAATATGATTAAACCCCATCTTTTTATCCTTAATGGCAATAATACAAATACGTGTCATGTCCCTTTCTGTCACTGGGATTGAGCATCGCAAGATTGAACCCATCACAAAGCACCTCTCCCATTGCAAGATAAATCAATCTAGTTGGCCAAACCAAATGGATAGATCAGAGAGAAATACAAAGCTATAACAATCATGCATAAAAGAGTTCAGAAAAGACTCAAATATTTCTCATGAATAATCTAATCATAAACCCACAATCATCGGATCCCAACAAACACACCGCAAAAGAAGATTACATCGGATAGAACTCTAAGAACATCGAGGAGAACATGGTATTGAAGATCAAAGAGAAAGAAGAAGCCATGTAGCTACTAGCTATGGACCCGTAGGTCTGTGGTAAACTACTCACACATCATTGAAAGGGCAGCAAGGTTGATGAAGAAGCCCTCCGTGACCGATTCCCCCCTCCGGCAGACTAACGGAAAAGGCCTCCAGATGGGATCACGGAAGAACAGAGGCTTGCGGCGGCGGAAAGGTTTTCTCTTGTGTCTTTTTGGTATACGGGGAATATTTTGGAATTTATAGCGCTGGAATTAGGCCAAGAGGTGAAACAAGGGGCCCACAAGCCTGGGGGCACGCCTACCCCCTTGGGCGCGCCCTCCGGGCTTGTTGTTCCATCATGACTCTTCCGGTCTTCTCCCGAAGCTTCTAGGGACCCTTCTGGTCCAGAAAAAATTAATCCAAAGTTTTTTCTTCGTTTGGACTCCGTTTGATAATGATTTTCTGAAAGTCAAAAACAGGCAAAAAAACAGCAACTGGCACTGGGCATTAGGTTAATAGGTTAGTCCCAAAAAATGATATATAATTGCATATAAAACATCCAAGGTTGATACTATAATAGAATGGAACAATCAAAAATTATAGATACGTTGGAGACGTATCAGTGTCCTCCATACGCCTCGGAGTGACACTTCTTGTTCATGCTCAGGTACACAATGTCTAAGAACACCATCTACTCCTTCTTTATATAAATGTGGGTCATCCCAAAAGTAATGTCTTAAATCAAAGAAGAACTTTTTTCTTTTGTTGGTATGTAAAACTAGGGGGGATATATTTAGCAACAATGTAATTAGCATAGTCTGCATACCAAGGACTATTGCGAGAAGCATTGTTAGCACTCATTTTTGGCAGGAGGCGATTCAAGGCTGATGACCCGCCCCAGGAGGTGACCCGGTGTGGTGATGACTCGGCTAGCGACGGCTCAAAGATCACTGCTGGAGAGGCGCCAATGTGGAAGAGATACAGCCGCCCAGAGAGGTCGGTTATCGGCTCAACAGCTCAGTAACCCGGTGACAGCAATCAGCTCAAGGTCAGAGCCGGCTCGTCATGGATTCGGCTCCACAGTACCGGCGACTCTGACAAAGACGATGAGCCGCCGCTAGCATATTGAGCCGGCGTCGTTCGAGGGCTGTTGATCATGTTATGTCCCAGTTCACAGGGTTGTCAAAGGCTGGCAAGATCGAGACCCGGCAAGGCGGCTAATCAGCAAAGCGGCAGATTACGAAGCAAAGTGAACTGACGTCAACACAGAAGAGCAACGGGCGACTCAGGGAGCCAAGAGCAACGGGCGACTCAGGAAGCCAAGAGCAAAGGGCGGCTCAAAAAGCCGGGTCTATAAGCCGGCTCTATGGCTCAGGAGAAGGAAAGCTGACTGCGAGAAGCTAAGGATGGACTCAGAAGAACAAGGCCGGCCCATGCTTTCGGCGACTCACACTGTAAGCCGGCCCAACAGAGAGTCCGAGCCCAAGACGGCCCTGGCGGGTGACTTACCTAGTTAAGGCTAGAAACCGACTCTGATTGTAACTTGTAATCCGTGTAGGAGTCTCTTACTTGCACGGGAAGTCCAGCCGCCTCATATATATGTGAGAGGTGATGGCCGATTGAATCAAACACACAATCGACATATCAATACAATCTACTTTTTACCCCTTAACCCTTGTTCATGCTTCCGTTATTCGGCGACTTCGCGTAAGTTCATCGGATATCGACAACCGAGCTGGGGGCGAGCGAATCGACCCGGTTCAGCCAATCGTCGCCGGCTTCCTCCGACGGGGTCCCTCCCGAGGAACTAGGGCGTCTGGTCTCAAAAGCGCCGGCTTACTGTCTTGCGTATCGCGCTGTGACCCGGCTTCCCGCGGGGCGAGTTGCGGTGCATCACCCCCGGCTCTGCGGGTACACGTTGGCGTGTTCGTGTGTGAACAAGCATTTACCACAGCTAATTGCTCATCAGGAAAATTATCATTAATAGGCAGTGGGTCATCAAGAACATTTTCCATCCTAGACAGATTATCAGCTACTGGATTTTCAGCTCCTTTTCTATCAACAATATGCAAAACAAATTCTTGTAGTAAGAGAACCCACCTAATAAGTCTAGGTTTAGCATCTTTATTTGCCATAAGATATGTAATAGCAGCATGATCATTGTGAACAGTTACTTTAGAATCAACAATATAAGATCTGAACTTAACACATGCAAACACAACTGCTAAAAACTCTTTCTCAGTAGTAGCATAATTTCTTTGAGCACTGTCCAGAGTTTTACTAGCATGATGAATAACATTTAATTTCTTATCAACTCTTTGTCCTAGAACAGCACCAACAACATAATCACTAGCATCACACATAATTTCAAAGGGCAAGTTCCAATCAGGTGGTTGAACAATAGGTGCAGATATTAAGGCTTTCTTAAGTATTTCAAAGGCTTCTACGCAATCATCATCAAAAACAAATGGAACATCTTTTTGCAAGAGATTAGTAAGAGGCCTAGAAATTTTAGAGAAGTCTTTTATGAACCTTCTATAAAAACCAGCATGACCTAGGAAACTTCTTATACCTTTGATATCTTTAGGACATGGCATTTTCTCAATTGCATGAACTTTAGCTTTGTCAACTTCAATACCTCTTTCAGAAATTTTATGCCAAAGGACTATACCTTCGTTTACCATAAAGTGGCACTTCTCCCAATTCAAGACAAGATTAGTTTCTTCACATCTCTGCAAAACTCGATCAAGGTTGCTTAAGCAATCATCGAAAGAAGTTCCGTAAATGGAAAAATCATCCATGAATACCTCAACAATCTTTTCACAAAAATCAGAGAATATAGCAGTCATACATCTTTGAAAGGTAGCAGGTGCATTGCATAAACCAAAAGGCATACGTCTATAAGCATAAGTTCCAAAAGGACAAGTAAAAGTGGTTTTCTCTTGATCTTCTTTTGATACAGTTATTTGAGAGAAACCAGAATATCCATCTAGGAAGCAAAAGTGTGTATGTTTAGATAATCTTTCTAACATTTGATCAATAAAAGGCAAGGGGTAATGATCTTTCCTAGTAGATTTATTTAATTTCCTGAAATCAATTACCATCCTATAACCAGTTACAATTCTTTGTGGGATAAGTTCATTTTTATCATTAGGAACAACGGTAATGCCTCCTTTCTTAGGGACACAATGAACAGGACTTACCCATCTACTATCAGCTATAGGATAAATTATACCTGCCTCCAAAAGCTTTAATATTTCAGTTCTTACCACATCCTTCATTTTGTGATTTAGACGTCGTTGATGATCAACAACTGGTTTAGCATCTGGCTCCATATTAATCTTGTGCTGACATAGAGTGGGACTAATGCCCTTAAGATCATCTAGAGTATATCCAATAGCCGCACGATGCTTCCTCAGAGTTTTAAGTAATCTCTTTTCTTCATGCTCTGAAAGGTTAGCACTGATAATAACAGGATATATCTTCTTTTCATCCAAGTAAGCATATATAAGTGTATCAGGTAATTTCTTTAATTCAAACACAGGATCACTTTTAGGTGGAAGAGGATCTCCCAAAGTTTGAACAGGCAAATTATGTTTAAGAATAGGTGCTTTTTTAAAGAATATCTCATCTATTTCATTTGTTTCATTCATATGCATATCATTTTCATGGTCTAACAAGTACTGTTCTAAAGGATCAATAGGAGGCACAACAATAGAAGCAAGACCAATAATTTCATCTTTATTTGGTAATTCTTTATCATGAGGTTGTCTGCGAAACTTAGAGAAATTAAATTCATGAGATATGTCACCAGAATTAACACTGACCATTTCTTTATTGCAATCAATCTTAGCATTAACCGTATTTAAGAAAGGTTTACCAAATATAATGGGACAAAAATCATCTTGTGGTGATCCAAGTACTAGAAAATCAGTAGGGTATTTGATCTTACCACACAAGACTTCAACATCTCTAACAATCCCAAGTGGTGTAATAGTATCTCTGTTTGCAAGCTTAATAGTAACATCAATATCTTCAATCTCAACAGGTGCAATATCATTCATGACTTCTTGATAAAGAGAAAATGGAATAGCACTCACACTAGCACCAATATCACATAAACCATGATAGCAATGATCTCCAAGTTTAACAGAAACAACAGGCATGCCAATAACAGGTCTATTTTAATCTCGTGGATCTGGCTTAGCGATTCTAGTTGCTTCATCACAGAAATATATGACATGTCCATCAATGTTATCAACCAAAAATCTTTAACCATCGCAATATTAGGTTCTACTTCAATTTGTTCAGAGGGTTTAATTGGTTTAATATTACTCTTATTAACCACAGTTGAAGCTTTAGCATGTTCCTTAATCCTAACAGGGAAAGGAGGTTTCTCAATATAAGCAGTGGGCACAACTGGATGAACATTATAAATAATTATTTCATCTTTTGCTATGGGTTCTTCCTTTACATCGATAGGTGGATGAAACTTAAACCATTTCTCCTTAGGGAGATCAACATGAGCAGCAAATGATTCACAAAAAGTGGCTACTATCTAAGAGTCAAGTCCATATTTAGCACTAAACTTATGAAAATCATCTGTTTCCATAAAATATTTAACACAATCAAACTCAAGATTTATACCTGACTCTTTACCTTTGTCGATTTCCCAATCTTTGGAGTTGTATTTAATTATTTCAAGAAGATCCCATTTGAATTCAATAGTTCTCTTTATAAAGGAACCAGTAGAAGAAGTATCGAGCATGGATTGATCATTACGAGAAAGCCGAGCATAAAAGTTTTGTATAATTATTTCTCTTGAGAGCTCATGATTGGGGCATGTGTGCATCATATACTTAAGCCTCCCCCAAACTTGAGCGATACTTTCTCCTTCATGAGGCCAAAAATTATATATATAATTCCAATCACGATGAACCAAATGCATAGGATAAATTTTCTGGTGAAATTCCAGCATTAACCAGTTCCAATCCCATGTTCTAGTATCATCCAATAGCCTATACCATGTCAATGACTTTCCCTCCAAATATAAAGGGAATACCTTCTTCTTAACTCCATCATCAGACAAACCTGCAAGATTAAACAATCCACAAATTCATCCACAAAGATCAAGTGCATATCAGGATGTATTGTTCCATCTCCTGCATAAGGATTAGCTAGCAGTTTCTCTAACATACCCGAAGGAATTTCATAATAAATATTTTCAGTAGATTCAGTAGGTTGAGGGGAAACTCTTAATGCTTCTGGTCGAGGTGAAGATACCCCGAACAAACCGATCAAAGGATTACTTTCCATAGTGACAAGTGACAGTAAATTTCAGCACGTAATAGAAGTGTTTCCTTACCAAATTCCACTTACCAAAGGCGCTTCACTCGCCGGCAACGGCGCCAGAAAAGAGTCTTGATGACCCACAAATATAGGGTATCAATCGTAGTCCTTTCGATAAGTAAGAGTATCAAACCCAACAAGGAGCAGAAGGAAATGATAAGCGGTTTTCAGCAAGGTGTTTTCTGCAAGCACTGAAAGCAGCAGTAACTGATAGTTTTGTAGCAAGATAATTCGTAACGAGTAGCAAGTAACAATAGTAACAATAGTGCAGCAAGGTGGCCCAATCCTTTTTACAGCAAAGGACAAGCTAGAACGGTCTCTTATATAAGGCAAAGCGTTCTCGAGGACACATGGGAATTACCGTCTGCTTACTTTCATCATGTTTAGTTGATTCGCGTTCACTACTTTGATAATTTGTTATGTGGGTGGACTGGTGCTAGGGTGTTGTTCTTACTTGAACAAGCAACCCTCTTATGATTACCCCCTCTCGTAAGTATCCGCAACTACGAAAGAAGAATTAAGATAAATCTAACCATAGCATGAGACATATGGATCCAAAACAGCCCCTTACGGAATAACGCATAAACTAGGGTTTAAGCTTCTGTCACTCTAGCAACCCATCATCTACTTATTACTCCACATTGCCTTCCCTTAGGCCCAAGTATGGTGAAGTGTTATGTAGTCGACATTCACATGACACCACTAAAGGAAGCAACAACATACATATCATCAAAATATCGAACGAATACCAAATTCACATGATTACTTATAACAAGACTTCTCCCATGTCCTCAAGAACAAATGTAACTACTCACAAATCATGTTCATGTTCAAGATCAGAGGGGTATTGAATATCATTAAGGATCTAAACATATAGTCTTCCACCAAATAAACCAACTAGCATCAACTACAAGATGTAATCAACACTACTAGCAACCCACGGGTACCAATCTGAGGTTTTGAGACAAAGATTGAATACAAGAGATGAACTAGGGTTTGAGATGAGATGGTGCTGGTGAAGACGTTGATGAAGATTGGTCCTCCCATGATGAGAGGATCGTTGGTGATGTCGATGGCTTCGATTTCCCCCTCCCGGAGAGAAGTATCCCCAGCGGAATCGCTCCGTCGGAGGGCAAAAGTGCTCCTTCCCAAGTTCGACCTCGAGACGGCGGTGCTTCGTCCCGAAAGTCCTCTCCTTAATTTTTTTTGGGCAAAATGGCTTCATATAGCAGAAGGAGGGGGCCAGAGGCCAGCTGTGGGCCCCACAAGGTAACCTGGCGCGCCCCAGGGAGGGCGCACCCTGTTGCCTTGTGGGCAACTGGTGGGTCCCCTCTGCTCTTTCTTTTCTCCAATATTTTTTATATATTCAATAAAAAATCCTTGTGAAATTTCAGGTTATTTGGAGCTCTGTAGAATAGGTATCTCTGTTGTGGCTATTTCAGGTCCAGAATTCCAGCCGCTGGTATTCTCCCTCTTCATATAAATCTTGCAAATTAAGAGAGAAAAGGCATAAGAATTGCATCATAAAGTGAAATAATGACCAAATACATTATAAATAATAGTAGGCAATCATGATACAAATTGGACGTATCAATTCTCACCACCGGGTGTGAGTAATTCCTCCGTAGTCTTGCTGGACGGTGATGGAGTTGGGTGAGATTTGTCATGTAATCGAGTCAATTTGTTAGGGCTTGATCCCAAGTATCCACTATGTCGTGGTTTTGACACGGCAGATGCCCTCGTGGGAGGACTTGGAGATAAGTCCATCGTGCAAGTGTGGAAGCTTAACGGGGTTGATCGGGAACGAGAAGACACGGAGTTACCCAGGTTCGGCCCCTCACAATGGAGGTAAAAGCCTACGTCTTGCTTGATTATATTGCTGTGGATCTCGATTACAAGGATGCAGATTCGCTAACCTAGCTTTCGAGGGATTGCAACTTAGTCTTTTCCACCTAGGTGCTCCCCTTTATATATACAGGCGGAACCCTAGATTTACATGAGAGTCCGGGTCGTCATCCTGACCCGTCTCCTACTCTTTCCTACTTATTCTCCAAGACAACCTTTAAGCCGTTCATCTTCTTCTTGAGCCGGCCCGTGGCCTGAGCCGGCCCTTCTTACCAGGCCCCTGCCAAGCCGGCCCATCAAACATCTTAGCCCTGCAGTGAGATAACCCGCTGAGCCCTTCAGCTCTATGGCCGGGTCATCATCCTGCCGGGTCTACACGCGCGGGAAATATCCCCAACATTAGCCCTCAGTTTGACTTGGATTTATCCATGTTAAACTCCAACCTGAAAAATAAATAAAATAAATCGAAAAAACTGTGAAGGAGCTCTGAATTTGTTTCTTAAGCCGGTTCTTCAATGTTCTTCATCTGTACTCAAATCCGCCGGCTCAATCATTTTGCCGGATTATCACCCTCCACAACTTGGTATTCATTCACCACTTTTTCCTTATGACGTCACAATCCACTTCCGCAAAATCCGGGGTGACATCATATAAAATCTTTGAGCGGGTTCGTATTGTCCTGTCAGGTGCGAAAATCGAGGAGCCCATGGCCAAAATTTACTGCGCCGCCTGGGGCTCCGCACACGTCGTTCCAATTCTTACCACACCTATAAATAGGCCAGCGCACCCCCATTGCTTTCTTTACCTCCCGCTCTTCACCTTCTCCTCTGCTCCAACGCCGCCGCACCGCCCGAGCTCGTCGTCACCAGAGCCAGCACCAGTCATGCCTCCTCCTCGTCGCCGGAGCCACTCATCATCGCGCGGCCGCATCCACCGCACCTTGAAGACCTCGAGCTTGACCTCCAGATCTATAAGTTCCTCTCCTCATTGCCATTAGCTCATCACTGTTCTTCCGTGTTCTTCGCCACAGCCGCTATAGATCCAAAATGCGTTTGGTCCCTTTCGTTTTTTAGTTCGCATGGTCGCTCCACAATATTTTCATCATTGGTAGATCCGCTGTACTGCCTTAGATAGATCCCACCGTATTTCATCTCATAGTGCGAGGAACATACCTAGCTTTTATTTTTTTTCATTTTTATCCATTTTCAGATCCGTAGAATCTCCTTATCCAATTGAAACTTGTTTGCTGACTCATAGTCCAAACCATGCTCAACACTTTGTGAAAATTCGTGCTATGTATTTTCTGGCTTATCTTCGTTAGTAATCTTGACCCGTATTTTGTTTGCATCCCTTTCATGACCCAGCAAAATATCTCAATCACCGGCTCGTATGTACCATTTATATTAAATCGAAAAGCTCATGTTTTGCCGGCTTATGACATCTTCTCTTTTTCATAGGAGTTGAAACAATGCCTCCCAAGCCCAAGATTGTCAACTGGGCCAAGTCAAGCATGTCTGAGCTTAGTCTGCAAGCCCTGGTAGATTTTGGGCTGCTGCCGGCTAAAGAAACAATTTCATGGTGAGCTCTTGAAGAAGAAATTCACCCGCAACCCGGCCAGAACGAGATCGGCATATTTGCTGATCATGTTTCAAGGGGCTTCTGTCCTCCAGGCTCTAAATTTTTCCGGGACGTGCTGCATTTCTTCAATATCAGGCCTCAAGACTTGGCCCCCAATTCCATCTTCAACTTGTGCCAGTTCCAAGTATTCTGTGAAGTGTATTTGCAGCTTGAGCCGTCCATTAGCTTGTTATCGGAATTCTTTTACTTGAACCGCCAAACAGAACACAAGGATGGTCCGAGTATTGAACTTGGTGGAATTTCCATCCAACGAAGGAAAAACATAGTCTTCCCCAATGCCAAGCCGGCCAGCCACCCCAAAGGGTGGCATAGAACCTGGTTCTACTGTAAAGACACATCCCCCGAGGGACAACATCCACTCCCGGGTTACAGGTCAAGCCGGCTTGCCATCAATGCAGCCTTCCCGTGTCTTGCTTCCAGGGAAGAGAGAGAGAACCCGGAGCCTGTGTATCCAAATATGAATGCGTTGATCGCTCATGGCCTCACCGGTGTCGATCTGACCCGGACTTGGGTCAAGTGGCGAATTCAGCCACTCAGCTCTAGGAACTGGCTTATGCATACCTACACCGGCCACTCAGAAGATCCACTTCGATTCAGTCGGGTTAACCTTAAGGAAAAAGACGTCCTCAAATTTACCAAAAAACTTCTTGGTGAAACAAAGGATGACATCAAGCTCGTGGGACTCGCCCCATTCTACACCAACAACCCGGCTCCTGAGGTAAGCCGTCTCTGTCATCTTTCACTTTGCCACTACTATTTTACCCTTGTCATAATCTCAGCAATCCATCATATTACAAGAGAACGCTGACTGGTGGCGGGTTGAAGTTCAAGATCCTACCCCTCCTCGAGAGGACGACGAAGAGGACCCGGAGGATGATGATGACAATGAGGTAGAACTTGACTCTCTTGGCCACCTTTTTAATCAAATTGCTGATGCTAACTCCTCATAGGAAGAAGCTGAAATTAGCCACACCGTCGAGCCAGAGGTAACTTTGATGTCTTCAGACTCTGACTCCCCAATACCTGTTCGAAAGAAAACCCGAGCTATAGTCCGCAAAGTCTGAAGAAAACCCCGGGTTACCATCTGTAAAGTCCCTTTTTCACATCAAGATGCTCACTTGGACCCCCAATTTCTTTTGAAGAAAACACAGCCCGCCGGAACATCCAAAAGGAAGACCCGGAGCAGTGAAGGAGAGTTGAGTGGCGGGCTACCATATGAGCCGCCAACACGTAAAGCGTGGACAGAGGTGCTTCTTAGTCCAACTCCCTCTTTTCCTCTTGCTGGTTGTTTCAAAGAGCCCTTTCATTTGAATGACTCGGCATATCAGACGTCCCCTTCTTCAGACGAGTCAAGCGCTACCCAGGCGCCGGCTTTTAATATTAACCCGGGGTAAGCACTTTGATTATTCATGTGCCACATAACAGTCTTGCCCTTTATCCTTTGAATAACTCTTGCTCCTTGTATAGCGCCAAGGCCATTAAGAAGAAGATCACCGCCGGGTCATCGGACCCGGTCATTCCAACAAGTCCTCAGCAAGAGACAGCGGCTACCATGGACATCCAGGATGAGCCGGTATGTCAGAACAGCCCGCCGCCCCAGGACACTGCAAGCCCGGCTCACGCTTCCTCTCCTGTTGCTCAGGAGAGAGAAAATTTTACTGAGCAGCCTGAAGAGCAGCCGGCGGCATCGGCTCAAGATGAAGTCGTGGTGACCAGTGAGCGGCAAACTACTCCACCGAAAGCCTCTACTGCTCTCACCAAGGTTCCTGCCAAGCCTGAGCCGCCCCTGAAAGACAAGGGGAAAACGGCTCTTGATTTTTCTGCCTTTGAAGATCAAGATGCCAACACACTGCACCAAGCTGTGCTGACCCGGCTGTCTGAAAGCCGGGATACAAAAATTGCAATGATAACTTCATTGAAGCGAAAATATGAGGTAACTTGTGCCCTCTGTCATGATATTCTTATATATATATATATATATGTGTAGCCCCCAAGGGCCGGGTCATTGTCAGATGATGACCCGGGACTTCAAAAACTTCTTGCATGCATAATTTTCAAACGGAGGCGCTCAAAAGGCCGGCTCGTCATGTTGCGATGGGCGGGTCTCCATAGGTAGTAAGATAGAGCGAATTATGCATTAGCCCCAAGTGCCATGTAGAATGCCTGCATCTGCATGGAACTTGCTTTTTTGAGAAGCGCTGGAACACGTAGCCCCAATGTGCCGGGTCAGCCGGAAGGGCGGCTCGGGACATGAATATATGATATATAACTGAAGCCGCCATAAAGGATATGCTGAATCAAGTGGAGGCTCGGGCTTCCTTCTTCCGAAAGGAAGCAAGGAAGGAGAAAAGACTGCGTAAAGAAGCTGAAGAAGCATCTGCAGCAGCCAACAAGTCTCTGCTCCTTGTGAGGAGCACCTTGCAAGAAACTGAAGTAGAAAGAGCCGCCCTAGCTGAGCGTGCTAAGGAAGCCGAGGCCAAACTGGAGCCGGTAACTCGAGAGCTAGCCACTCTAAAGGGCCATATCACAACCATGTGCAAGGCCATCTTCGGTAAGTAAAAGGACTACCATGAGTCAATTATACCAACTTAATATGCTAAGCCGGCTTTACTGATCGCGTGTACTTTATCCTTGAAGGCCGCAAGAACCAAATGCTTGTTCAGCAGCCACTGGTGAAATTGAAGGCGGTTTATACCTTTGTGGAGCAGCTGTACATCGGCTTCTCCCGTTGCGTAATGGCCGCGAAAAATACTAAGACACCGCCACAGTTGATTGCTGACATGTTGAAGGAACTGTCAGTTGTGCCCAAGTGGTTTGAAGAACGGGAGAAGGTGGCTTGTCGCGCTGGTGCTCTGACAGTTCTTGCTCGTGCCAAAGCCTATGTGCCAGAACTGGATCCGGCTCAGATTGTGGGCGGGTATCCAGAGTTCAATGTAGATGACACCCCATTTACTAAGAAGGACTTCAGACGCTGCCTAAAGGAAACCCGAGTTGCCGCCACTGCCATTGCCAAAGAGGCGGACTTGTCCAGGTACCAGGCCGGATATTCAGAAGAGAATGAGCAGATTGAGCTGCCAAACCCTCCACCGGTTGAGGGTGTCCCGGACTAGGGGGTACTCGGGCTGCCGACCTATCTCCTATAGGCCGGACTATTGGGCCGCTTTTGACTCATCGAAGGAAGGCCGGATTGCGAGCAACCCCATGCACCAGAAGAAAACCTCCGAAGACTTGGCGTCTCCTCCAAGGAATACTTAGTGTAACCGGCATGTTTATCCCCTGATGGCAACCGACCATATGTAACCCTAGATCCCTCCAGTGTCTATATAAACCGGAGGGTTTAGTCCATAGACGGAGAAGAACCATTATCATCATACCCACCTAGGGTTTAGCCCATCCGATCTCGAGGTAGATCAACTCTGTAATCATCATACAATCACATCAATACACTCAAGCAAAATGTAGGGTGTTACCTCTTCAAGAGGGCCCAAACCTGGGTAATCGCTGTCTCTGTGTTCCTTGTTATCCATTGGCTCCAAGATCCACAGTTCGGACCCCCTACCCGAGATCTGCCGGTTTTGGTACCGACATTGGTGCTTTCATTGAGAGCTCCGTTGTGGGATCGTCAAGGATCAATGGCCCGCCTAGTCATTAGCGATGGCATCCGCTGCGGGAACATCTTCATCCCCGGACAGCTCTTCGCGCTTGGCAGCATCATGCTACACGCTGATCCGATCGGCCGCCTCGGCCGGGTTGGTAGCTTCACCCCCGACCAGGAGATCAGGTTTGGAAACCTAGAGTTCGTTGCCGACTCCCGGGGAGACCTTATTCTCGCAGGGTTCTCGGCTTCACCCGAGGGACCCGCAAACCCAGAAGCTCTAACTTTGGGTACGGCTTACCCCGCTATCGGGTCAGCCGCCACCGCAGATCCGACCCTGAGCTCGGATCCAATCTCTACGCTCGACAGCCCAAGATCAGCCTTGGCCGAGCATGACTACGGGGCGACGTCAAATGCTCCCAGCGCCGCAATACTACGGGTTGACCCCGAGAACTGCCGGAGCATGAATCCGACGGATCTCTCACTATTAAATGGGATATTAGATCGGATCCAGGCCATGGGGATCACCTACGGCCAATCCTCGGTCTACGACCAAATCAGACTTAAAGCCGATGACAGGGATATTTACGTCCCTCCTGCCATCCACTTGGTTGCCACTATCGAAGACTCGGCTGAGGGCTCACCCCTCCTCCCGCTAGAGCCAAGAGAAGATCGGGTACACCTTTCCGATCAGCAAGCTCCATCCACCAGCTCGGCCCCTAGCTCGGCAGCCGGTCTCCGCTCCAGAGAGAGATCGGAGCCGAGGTCTGAATCGGCGCACAACTTTGAATCTACCCAACCGTGCCTGGCTAGGAATTCAAATCCAGAGCCCGGCGCGCCGGACTCCATATCGGTCTAGGACAAAGCCGCCGAGACCCCGGACTCGCATCCTGCTAGGATCAAATTTTTTATCCCGCCCACCCCCCATATCGAGTACTATCTGAGTAATTCAGGACAGCCTGACATATGGGATTTAGTGTACGTCAAACAACAGCCCGAAGAGACAGTTCGGCAATTCTGGAGTAAATTCCTTCTCGTCAAGAGCAAAATAGCAAACTATTGCAACACGGAAATCTTGGCAGCTTTCCAGCATAACTGTCGAGACGAAGGCATCTTAAACGCCCTCGCCCGCTGTCACATTCAAAACTTCTCTGAGTTATCGGACTTGGTGTTCAAATATTGCGCCATGGAGGATGCTTGGCAGGCTCAGCAAGGGCAAAAAGAGTTAATCCTCGCCAAGGAATCAAGACGAGCTTAGGCGAAACGCGCACACCCTCGTCGGCCAGCTCAGTATGAGCCGTCCGGGAAAAGGAAGAAATCCCTGACAGGATCCAGAACGGTCCTCGACGAACTACTGGACAAACCGTGCCCTATACACTCTGTCCTGCTCAACACAAACCTAACTCACAGCCTTCGAGCTTGCTGGGTGGTCAGGCAAGTGGCCAAGAGCGGAGAAGCCATCCTTGGAGGCTCCTACGCGGATAGATACTCCTCAACGCTCTTGGACGATGACACTAAAATCTTAACAATCTACGAGACGTATTCCTCAAAGAATCAGAGGAAGAGAGCCCTTAGAGAGCTCGGTCAAATCCACCATGTAGCAGAGATCGACTCATGGGCCGACACACCTATCACTTTCAGTGAAGAAGACCAGCCGAGATCTTGCCCTACCTGAGCTGCCGCCGCCCTTGTCTTAAATCCCATAGTGGACGGATTTCGACTCTAGAAGGTACTAATGGACGGCGGCAGCGGGTTAAACCTCATTTACGAGGACACCTTGGACAAAATGCAGTTCGACAGATCTCGTATCGAACAAAGTCACACCACCTTTCGTGGGATCATCCCCGGAAAGGAGGCATGTTGCAGTGGTCGTGTCACCCTCGATGTATTCTTCGGAACTCCCGAAAACTATCGTTCCGAGGAGTTGCTCTTCCACGTCGTGCCCTTCCGCAGCGGCTACCATGCCTTGTTGGGGCATGACGCATTCGCTTGATTCCATGATATCCCACATTACGGATATATGAAGCTTAAGCTGCCAGGGCCAAACGGCGTGATCATAGTAACAAGTGACCCAGATAGAGCTCTTTGGGCTGAGAACAAAACAGCGTCGCTCGCCCTCGAAGCACTGTCCGAAGCCCTTGCAGCCGAAGAATTAACCGTGCTCCGTTCAACGGTAAACAAGGACGATGTAATCCTCGACAAAAGGCCCAAATCTACATCTTTCAAACCAGCAGACGAAATCGTCAAATTCCAAGTGCATCCAACAGATCCCAACAAAACGGCATCCATTGGAGCTCAGCTGGACCCCGCGGTCGATGATGAACTGCGCAACTTTTTGCGCCAAAACTGGGACATCTTCGCCTGGCACCCTTCGGACATGCCAGGGATCCCACGAAGTTTAGCCAAGCACAGCTTGAACATAATTAAAGGTTTCAAGCCAGCCAAACAGGCTTTACGCCGATTTTCTGAACCCAAGCGTCAAGCTATGGGCGAAGAATTGGCGAAATTGCTCGAAGCCGGATTCATCCAGGATATCAAACACCCTGAGTGGTTAGCTAATCTAGTCATGGTACCCAAGAAGGATAAATCCTGGCGGCTCTGTGTCGATTTCAAAGACCTAAATAAAGCCTGCCCCAAGGATCCCTTCCCCTTGCCCCGCATAGACCAGATTATAGACGCCACCGCCGGACATGACACGCTGTGTTTTCTTGATGCCTACTCTTGATACCATCAAATTAAAATGAAGGAGTCTGATCAAGCGGCCACAGCATTTATCACCCCCTATGGGCCTTTCTGTTTCAACACAATGCCATTCGGATTAAAAAACACAGGGGCTACATACCAGCGCATGATCCAAACGTGTTTGAAAAAACAGATCGACAAAACGGTCGAGGCATATGTGGACGACGTAGTTATCAAAACCAAACACGTCGATCAGCTGGTGGATGACCTCCGTCAAACCTTCGACAGTCTGCGAACTTTTGACATACGGCTCAATCCAGACAAATGTGTCTTCGGAGTGCCCGCAGGCAAGCTGCTCGGATTTATTGTTTCCCATAGAGGAATAGAGGCTAACCCGGCGAAAATCTGGGCACTATCCTAGCTAGCGGTTCCTACCGAGCTAAAGCACGTCCAAAAACCGGCAGGCTGCGTGGCGGCCTTGAGCCGCTTCATCTCACGCCTCGGCGAAAAGGCCTTACCACTCTACAGGCTACTTAAACGGACCAAGAACTTCGAATGGACCAGCGAGGCAGCGGCCGCACTAGAGGAAATTAAAACGCTACTGGCTAGCAATCCCATCCTGACAGCACCCAGCTTAGGTGAGCCAATGTTGTTATACATTTCGGCCACAAACCAGGTGGTCAGTGCAGTCCTCGTCGTTGAACGAGAGGCAAAGGGTCACAAGCTCCTGGCGCAGAAGCCAGTGTACTATGTATCCGAAGTGCTTACCCCGTGTAAAACAAGGTACCCGCACTACCAAAAGATAGCCTACGCAGTTTTCATGGCATCCCGAAAGGTCCGACACTATTTTCAAGAGTGTTCAGTCATGGTGGCATACGAAGTACCCCTGAATGATATAATCAATAATAGAGATGCCACTGGCCGTATAGCAAAATGGGCCATCGAGCTCCTCCCCTTCGAAATCATATACCGACCACGCCAAGCTATTAAATGTCAGGTGTTGGCGGATTTCGTGGCAGAATGGACGGAAGCCGAGCTCCCTAGAGAGTATAGTACGTATTCGCATTGGACGATGTACTTCGACGGCTCCAAAATGCTCGCCAGACTGGGGGCTGGAGTAGTTCTCACATCTCCCACCGGCGACAATATCCGGTACGTACTGCAAATCATGTACACCGACTCTAACAACGCGGCTAAATACGAGGCTCTGTTACACGGACTTCGGATGGCAGTGTTAATGGGCGTACAGCGGCTCGAGGTACGGGGAGATTCTAATCTCGCCATCTCTCAAGTCAACGGTGAATTCGACACACAAGACCCCAAAATGACAGCATATCGTAATGCCGTCCTAAAAATATCCGCCCTCTTTGAAGGGCTGGAGTTCCACCATGTTTCTAGGGACAGCAATCAAGCTGCCGACGTTCTTGCTCGAATGGGCGCTAAACGCGATCGCGTCCCTGAGAACACCTTTTTGGAATGACTCTTCAAGCCGTCCGTGGAGTGGCAGGAGATGGCAAGCACGTTGAAACCAAGGCCTCGGGAGAGCTCGTCCCTCCAACCATCGAACCAGACGAAGGAATTATCGGGGGTTCGGCCATCGAAGAAACGTCTTCGGCCCACGAAGTCATGGCGATAATCGCACCATGGACCAAGCCCTTCCTCGTCTATCTTCTCCGCCAAGAGCTACCCGATGACCAGACTAAGGCAAGACGCATAATTCGGCGATCTAAAGCCTACAAGGTCCATGAGGGCGAACTATACAAGAAAAGCACTACTAGCATCCTACAAAGATGTATATCCGAAGAGGAAGGCAGACAGCTCTTGGCCGAAATTCACGCTGGCATGGGCGGTCACCATGCAACAGCTCGGGCCCTGGTCAGCAAGGCCTTCCGAGCTGGGTTTTTTTGGCCCACCGCCCACGCAGACACCCAAACATTGGTCCAACATTGCATTGGATGCCAGCTCTTTGCAAATCAAAGTCACATGCCCCCCACGGCTCTTCGGACGATACCGATTACTTGGCCTTTCGCGGTCTAGGGGCTGGACATGGTCGGACCACTTAAAGGGGGGACCAAGAAGAAGAAATATCTACTCGTCATGGTAGACAAATTCACTAAATGGATTGAGGCAAAACCAGTAACCTCAACCAAGTCCAAGCCGGTCATTGATTTTATATCCGGCGTGGTTCACCATTACGGTGTCCCCCATAGCATAATAACGGACAATGGATCCAATTTTACTGCCCAGGAAGTAAAAGACTGGTGTGCTAATTTAGGCATTAAGCTTGACTATGCCTCTGTATACCACCCACAGTCCAATGGACAAGTCGAGTGAGCCAATGGACTAATTTTGAGTGGCATTAAGCCCCGTTTGGTCCGATCTTTAAAAGAATCTGACTGCCATTGGGTCGAGGAGCTTGACTCCGTATTATGGGGCCTGCGCACCACTCCTAATCGATCCACGGGCAACACATCGTTCTTTATGGTATATGGGGCAGAAGCTGTTCTCCCCAGCGATCTTATTCATGACGCACCTCGAGTACGTATGTATGAAGAAAAGGAGGCCGAGCTGGATCGGCAAGATGACCTGGACGCCCTGGAAGGCGAGCGCTACGTAGCTCGGGCTCGTTCTGCCTTTTATCAGCAGCAGGCCAGACACTATCAGAGCAGGGAAGTATGGGCGAAGGCTTATAACGTGGGCGACCTCGTCCTCTGCCTCCCGGAGAAGCAGAAGCATAAGTTGTCGCCCAAATGGGAGGGGCCCTTCGTAATTGATCAGGTACTTGCAGGCAGAGCGTATCGTCTACGCGACCCAAAGGACAACCGCCTCGAACAAAACTCATGGAACGCGGCTCGGCTTCGACGCTTCTACGGCTAAAACCAGCATCATCACCCTCTTCGGTTCATCCTTCTCAGATTTATATTTTGTCTTTCTCACGTGACTAGTCTTTCCCGGGTTGTGTTCGGTCAAGCCGAACTACGTTAAGTTTTTTTTTGGCAAACATCTTCGAATGTACAACACGTTTTTACCTGGGGGCTTTTCTTACGAAGCCGGTCATATATTATTTGTGGAACCATCAGTTTTACCATGTTTGCAACCTTCCAGTATCGTTCTAAAGCCATCATATGCATCAATTTGACTTAAGATTTGGCCAAGCTGGGTTGCCTTGCTCCTATGCTTACTCCCTACGTTCCCGATTGTTTGGCTAGGGAGTAAAGGGAGCACCTCTGTGATTGTTACGTCCGGATTACCCGGGTGCGTACCTCAGATGGGTGAAGCCAAAAGCTAGCGTTCTTAAGAACATAATTGGTCGGCCACGAGGGAAGTGAAAATAATTGGTAGCTATTACCAGATTCTGGGGTTATTTTCCCGAAGTAGCCATTACCCGTCTATTTCGGGTATTCGGTTATATGTCCATGATCAACATGACAACCCGAAGAAAGGAACCCACAGAGGAACTATTTTCGTCGGAAGATGTTTCTTACGTTAAACAGTAATATAACATACCTCCCCAGGCACGTTTTTTGTCTGTTTGCACCAAATGGCCGGATTGCCTGGTTCCCCGAAGTGTTTTTCCGATGTTCTCGGATCACATAGTAGGAAACACTCCTCGGCCACTGGCCGAGGGGGCAGAAGCCGATGGCCGGTTAAGACAATGTTTTAAGCACGGTTTGGAGAATATTTGATGTAAAGTACATAGATACATAGAATCAAAACGTTACTCTTAGTCAAGACCATCTATTATGGTCTCCAGAGCACAATCCACTTGGGACAACTGAGCTGCGGGCATAACTTGGTCATATACCAAATTTACGGGCACTTCCTGCCCATCTAGCCCTACCGGCCCAACCCTAGCTAAATGCTCCGGTTCAAGCTTGGTGAAGCGGGTCTTAATCATCGCCCAAGCTTCCCGTGCTCCCTCTCGACAAGATGATGTTTTCCATAACTCAAAGCGGTGCCGAGCTCCTTTAAATCGATTCGCGAGATCAGCCATCCCTTCCGGAGCCACCTCGCCAGGCCACAATGCTTTGAACATGCTCTTGATTGCTTTTTGGGCCCGCTCATGTACGGCAGATAGATCCTTCAGCACTGGCCTCCTCTTCGGGGCATCCAGTCAGAAGAACGACAAGAGACACGGCATGATTCATATTACTGTCTACATATGCACAGACTAAGTATTGCAAAACTAGGTTGCACTCACCGAACATGCCAGCTTTCAGTCTCCGGTTCTCCTCCTGGGATACAGCCAGTTGAGCTTTCAAGCTCTTGATTTCTTGGTCCTGTTGTTGATTTTCCGCCTTGAGCTTATCCCTTTCCTCATGACTTCGGGTCAGTACGCGGTAGCCAGCTTCTTGCTACGACTCCGCATACCGTTGAGCCTCTCTGGCTGCGTCCAGATCCTCTTTACGGCACACATTTAAATCTATCACTTACCGTGTGACTCTCTAGTCCATTTCTTGACCTCATTCAACTCGGCCTCCACAGATTTCAACTGTGTTTGTGTCAGCCCGAGGTCTTCGGTCAGCTTTTTGTTTTGCTCCCAAATAGCCTGCACCATAGTACAACATTATAAACTCAGACCCTCAACTCGGCCGTCCCGCCCAAATTAAGGCTCGGGGGCTACTAGGATAGACAACCGGTTATTAAAACCAATGACATACCTGCAGACTAGTAGACATAAGTTTCGCTACCCCCTCGAGTCCCGTTCGGGCAGCTCCGAGGTAAGTGTCTACCGAACTAAGAGCATTAAACTCTTGATCGGAAAACGCAGAATGCCGTAGTGATGCCTTACGCCGCCGGTGATTCATCACACTTTCAACTTCGGAGTTGGTGACCGAGACGCCCCCTAAATCCTCCGGGTGTGTGTCCTCAGCCGGAAGCCCCGAAGTCGCACTGGCCATGGCAGGGGACCTCGGTCTTGGGTTACCCCCCGGCGCCTCTTCGATGCCCTCAGGTGAAGGTGGTTCTACATATCGCCTGCGGGGCACAGCCGAGAACATTGACATTCTCGGCGGTCGTCAAAAATAAAGACACTAAAAGTACAACGGATACGATACCTCTTTGGGGGAGGCGCGGATGATGTAACTCCCGTCGGCACTGCACGTTTGGGCGCCCTGTGGTCGCTTGCCGCTGGAGCCACCGGCGCCGCTCTTGCGGATGTTCGGCGCATTGTGCGGCGGCCCTTGGGAGTGGAAGTCAGTGTATTTGAAGCCACAGTAGTTGAGCGTCTTTTTCGGGAAGAGGCTCGTCGGTCACTTACAGCGGAGGAGGGAAGTGCCCCGGGGTGATCGGCCAAGAGGGCCACTTTAGAGCCATCGAGACCCTCCTGATAGAAAACTCTCTCCTCGAAATCGAGCGATGTCTCGGGATCGTCGTGAAACCCTGTGTCGTCCTCGCGAGAATGACTCTCCGATTGAGGAGCGGGGCAACTCACTGTCTCGATCCAGCGCCTCCAGCTCTGTTCGGACAAATTAAAAATCCGAGTAAGAAAAATTTATGTATCATCTGAACTATGAAGTATAATTGGACTCACCACCTCGATGGGTTTATAGCTCGAAAAACTGTCCTTGGGCCTTAGTCGAGCAAACTCTTACGCTCCCCCCTTGAAGAGATCGACCAATATGGCTGCCATTGCCGCCTGATCGGCGGGACCTTTCCGCACATATCGGGTTGAGTCATTCACCCCGTTGTAGCACCATAGGGGGTGCACCCATTGTTGGAAAGATTGAACGCACCAGTAAGGGCTGCTGCCATCACATCAATGATGGTTAGTCCGTTGTGGGCTAGCCATCTCACGTGAGTGGCTAAGCGCGTTACTTCGGCACTCTCCCCTTGGGAAGGACCCTTCGGGCGCCAGTTGAACCGCTTCTTCGGAGGAGCGAGTGAGAATTCAGGCAGCCCCCTCCGAACTGGATCGAATAAGGGGATGTCTTCAATATAAAACCACTCCGAGGTCCACTCCTCGGCATCCTTCTTGGGAGTCCCTATCGGATATCCCGTTCCAGCAATGCGCCATACCTCGGCCCCGCCAACCTCGTAAACCATCCCTCCTCAGGTGCGAGGGACAAGGCAGAAATATTTCCTCCATAACTCGAAATGAGCCTCGCAACCCAGCAACATGTCACAAAGGGCGACGTAGCCCGAGATATGCAGAATGGATCCTGGGGTAAGGTGGTGGAGCTGGATCCTGTAAAACTCCAGCAGTCCCCTTAGGAATGGATGGGGAAGCCTAAGCCCCGCAAGAGGAAGGGCACGAAGCATACCCTTTCCTCCCCGTGGGGAGCGGGGAAGTTCTCCGCAAGGGCCTCGCCATTCGCGGACGTCAATCCGGGGCGGGTGGATGCGAGATCTGAAACGGGTAGATACCCCTGCGTCTCAAGGCTACCCAGTCGCATGCGGGAAACTGAGCAGCTCGCCCTGTCACCTTCAAGGGGGGCGTGAGGACGTGAGGAAGGGCCTGGGACGCTTGCCATTGTTTGCTGGCTATGACCTCTCGGGGGTGTGGGGAAGAATGACAGGGGGAGGGATGCGTTAACCTTCACCCCCCTTGGCTTGTTAAAAGGCGTTTTCTCCCCCACGAAGGGCATTTCTGTAAAAGACTATTGATCCGTTGGCCTTCCCCGGGCGCATAGAAATCGAGGGGCGTCATTAATTCTGAATAAAGAAACGGCGGGCCCCGCAATACCTTGCTAATCGAGGGATTGTGAGTGCCAAACTATTGCCAAGCCAAACACAGGTGGTGGAAGGAACT
Source organism: Elymus sibiricus (assembly GCA_039707655.1). NCBI lineage: Eukaryota > Viridiplantae > Streptophyta > Magnoliopsida > Poales > Poaceae > Elymus > Elymus sibiricus. Next base: position 312,879,743 of record CM077674.1, read on the forward strand.
CGCCCCCCAAGCCGAAGACTCGCGGAGCATGGAGCTGACGAAGACTGTCGACCTCGGCATTGGAGGCTAGTTCGGGGGCTACTGAGGGTGTCCCGGACTAGGGGGTACTCGGGCTGCCGGCCTATCTCCTATAGGCCGGACTATTGGGCCGCTTTTGACTCATCGAAGGAAGGCCGGATTGCGGGCAACACCATGCACCAGAAGAAAACCTCCGAAGACTTGGCGTCTCCTCCAAGGAATACTTAGCGTAACCGGCATGTTTATCCCCTGATGGCAACCGACCATATGTAACCCTAGATCCCTCTGGTGTCTATATAAACCGGAGGGTTTAGTCTGTAGAGGGAGAAGAACCATTATCATCATACCCACCTAGGGTTTAGCCCATCCGATCTCGAGGTAGATCAACTCTGTAATCATCATACAATCACATCAATACACTCAAGCAGGACATAGGGTGTTACCTCTTCAAGAGGGCCCGAACCTGGGTAATCGCTGTCTGTGCGTTCCTTGTTATCCATTGGATCCAAGATCCACAGTTCGGACCCCCTACCCGAGATCTGCCGGTTTTGGTACCGACACTGGTGGCTCTTACTCGTGCGCGTAAGCAATCTTTTGCTCCTGAAGTTGATCCTTCTTCCGTGATTTCCGCCGATGCAATGTTTGAAGCCTTGCGCTCCATTCAGTGGTCGACCGGCGAATCCACAAGCCAGGAAGGGGCGAAGGATGACGACAATCGTGAAGAGCCGGGTCAAAGTGCTCCTTGATCCTCCCGTGTCCTTAATCTGGCACATATCAGCTCTTCTTTGATTATAGTGGAATCTGGAGAAATAACATTTAAGTCTGCAGCCCGATGGGCGACTTGTAATAGCTTTGCGTCAAAAACTTGTTGCTGATGCCAGTGCCATCATGTACTGTGCTACTGTTGCATGTACAAACATTTTGTGGATGCCTTGTCATTGTGAATCCTCTTTTAGGCCTCGAGAGCCGGTTTTTTGCAATAAGAGTGATTCTGCTGAAACAATAACAACTGCATATAACAATAGTTTTGATTGATGAAATCGTATAGATAACTAGTAACCTTGTTACTGCTTGTAATGAATCAAGAATATCAAATTTAACTAAGGTAGATGCCATGTATGAATGTATGTATGCATGCAGAGATGATATGTATGCAGAAAAGAGAACATGACTGTAACAAGCCAGATTTTTAAAACACAACTTGAAAGACCGGCTTATAGAGCTCAAGTCTGAATTGCTTTCATGAAGCTGGCACTTTGGCCTGTTGGTTTATCCTCGCTTTCTGAAAGCCGGCTCTCACGCGACCAATCGAGCGTTTTAACTCTGATGAATTCAGGGTCACCTTTGTGATTGACTCATCAGGCGTACGCCGGGTCACCTTTTTTGGAGTAGCATCTTGCTAACAGGCAGGTTTAACCAACTTGTGGCATTTCACCGGGTTAAAGAGTTTTGTAAGCTAAACTCAATTGAGTTGGAAGCCCCCAAATAACCAAGATCAACAAATAAAGACTCAACACACAACATTGGGGCGAAATGACAAAACTCTCTTATACAGAGCTGCCAGTCTTTATTTTATTTGATCGCAAATAGGTATACACATGATAAAAGGTATGTACAAAGATGTAACCCAGTCAATGACTTAGGTGTAGTATGGCCAGAGATGGGTAATGTTCTAGGGGCGGCTTGTCTCCTCTTCAGAGGTTCGTGACTTATCTGCCTCATGTATATCAACCAGGTAATATGACCCGTTGTTGAGATTCTTGCTAACCACAAAGGGCCCTTCCCAAGGTGGTGAAAGCTTGTGAATGCCTGTCTGGTCTTGTATTAGGCAGAGCACTAAATCACCTTCCTGAAAGGTACGGCTTCAAACTCTGTGGCTGTGATAGCGATGTAGGTCTTGTTGATAAATTGCTGATCTGGACGCAGCAAGTTCGCGTTCCTCCTCCAGAGCATCAAGAGCGTTTTGTCGAGCTTGCTCATTATCAGACTCTACATAAGCTGCCACGCGAGGGGAGTCATGACGAATATCGCTTGGAAGTACAGCTTCTGCCCCATAGACCAGGAAAAATGGCGTATAGCCTGTTGACCGGTTGGGAGTAGTCCGTATGCTCCAAAGCACTGCAGGTAATTCTTCTTCCCTACAACCCGGCATGCGTTGCAAAGGCACCATGAGCTGGTGTTTGATACCACGCAGTAATTCCTGATTGGCTCTTTCTGCCTGCCCATTGGACTGAGGATGCGCAACCGACGCTAGATCAAGCCGGATATGCTCCTGTTGACAGAACTGCTTCATGACTCCCTTGGAAAGATTGGTTCCATTGTCTGTGATGATACTGTGCGGATAGCCAAAGCGAAATATCAACTTTTTTAGAAACTTGATGGCTGTAGCAGTGTCACAACGGCTGACCGGTTCTGCTTCTACCCACTTGGTAAATTTATCCACAGCCACCAATAGTATGTTTGTTCTACCCACTGTAATATGTTTGTTCTTAGAACGTTTGAAGGGTCCAACCATGTCAAGCTCCCAGACTGCAAAAGGCCAAGTTATCGGGATCATCCTCAACTCTTGGGCCGGCACATGAGCCTGGCGAGCATATTTCTGGCACCCATCACATTTGCGCACAATATCTTCTGCATCGGCGTGAGCTGTGAGCCAGTAAAACCCGTGCCGGAAGGCTTTGGCGACCAGGGATCTTGAGTCAGCATGGTGACCACAATCACCAGAATGAATCTCATTGAGAATTGCACGACCTTCTTCAGGTGAAACACAACGCTGAAAAACACCAGTGACGCTTCGCCGGTGCAACTCACCATTGACGATAGTCATAGACTTGGATCATCTGATGATCTGTCGAGCGAGGATTTCCTCTGTTGGAAGTTCTCCCCGGCCTAGATAAGCCAAGTAGGGGACTGTCCAATCAGGTATAGCGTGGACAGCAGCTACAAGAGCCGCCTCAGGGTCAGGGATAACTAAGTCCTCCTCTGTTGGTAACTTGACAGATGGGTTATGCAAAACGTCCAGGAAAACATTGGGTGGCACCGGCTTGCGCTGAGAACCCAAGCGAGAGAGTGCATCTGCTGCCTCGTTCTGCCGACGATCAATATGATCAACTTGATAACCCTTGAAGTGTCCGACAATGTTGGTGACCGCGTGCCGATAAGCCGCCATAAGGGAATCCTTGGAATCCCATGTACCAGAAACCTATTGGGCCACCAAATCTAAGTCGCCCAAACACTTGACCCGGCTCAGGTTCATCTCCTTGGCCATCCGAAGTCCATGAAGCAAAGCCTCATATTATGCTGCATTGTTAGTACAGGGGAACATAAGTCTTAAAACATAATAGAACTTATCTCCTCGTGGGAAAGTGATCACAACTCCAACCCCCGAGCCTTCGAGCTGCCTTGAGCCATTGAAATGTATATACCAATATGTTGTGTCAGGCTTCCCTTCGGGAGCCTGTAACTCTGTCCAATCATTAATGAAATCCACCAACGCTTGAGACTTGATTGCTATGCGGGGCACATATTTGAGATGACGTGGACCGAGTTCCATGGCCCATTTAGCAACCCAGCCTGTGGCTTCCCTGTTCTGGATTATATCCCCAAGGGGCGCTGAGCTGACCACAGTGATTGGATGCTCGTGGAAGTAATGCTTCAGCTTGCGGCTAGCCATGAACACTCCGTAGACTAGCTTCTGCCAATGCGGATATCGCTGTTTGGACTCTGTTAATAGCTCACTGATGTAATACACAAGGTGTTGAACCGGATATTCCTTGCCATCCTCCTTGCGCTCCACAATGACTGCAACGCTTACAGCCTTGTTGTTGGCAGCAATATATAACAACATTGGTTCCTTTTCCCGAGGGGCAGCAAGGACCGACGGCTCAGACAACTGCTTCTTAAGGGCCTCAAAAGCGTGGTCTGCAGCATCGCTCAAAACAAAGTCATATGATTTCCTGAGTAATTGATACAATGGGATTGCCTTCTCTCCAAGCCGGCTTATAAACCAGCTTAATGCCGTAACCCGTCCAGCCAGCTTATGTACGGCATTAAGATTGGCCAGCTTAGCCAGAGTCGTGATTGCCTTGATCTTTTCCAGGTTAGCTTCAATGCCATGCTCAGAAACAACAAATCCCAGAAGCTTTCCTGCAGGGACACCAAAGACACACTTCTCCGGGTTAAGCTTCATCTGGTAGACACGGAGATTGTCAAATATTTCCTTGAGATCCTCCAACGGGGTTTCTTTCTTCCGAGATTTAACCACAATATCATCAACATATGCATGAACATTCTGCCCGATCTATTTGTGAAAACAGCTTTGGACACAGCGCTGGTAAGTCGCATGTGCACACTTCATACCAAACGGCATGGTTGTATAACAGAAAGCTCCAAAGGGTGTGATGAAAGCCATCTTTTCCTGGTCCTCCTGCTTCATTTTGATCTGAAGATAACCAGAGTAAGCATCTAGGAAGCATAAACATTCACAACATGCCGTAGCATCGATGATCTGGTCAATACGGGGCAAGGCAAAGGGGTCACTAGGACAAGCCTTATTGAGGTCTGTGTAATCAACACACATCCGCCAAGTCCCGTTTTTCTTCAGAACAAGTACCAGGTTGGCTAGCCATTCTGGATGGAAGACTTCAACGATGAACCCGGCAGCTAGGAGCCGGGCCACTTCTTCACCAATAGCTTTCCGCCTTTCCTCATTAAAGCGACGGAGATATTGGCGAACCGGTTTAAACTTGGGATCCACATTGAGGGAGTGCTCAGCGAGTTCTCTCGGTACACCCGGCATGTCAGAAGGTTTCCATGCAAAGATGTCCCAGTTCTCACGGATGAACTCGATGAGCACGCTTTCCTATTTGGGATCCATATTGGCCCCTATGGTGAACTGCTCAGAAGAATTGCCCGGGGTGAAATCAACTTGCTTGGTGTCCCTGGCCGACTTAAATTTGAGCAGAGGGTCTGACTCCGTCGTGGGCTTCTTCAGAGAGGTCCTATCCGCCGGGTCAACATTGCCCTTATAATACCGCAATTCTTTCGTAGCGCAAGTCGTCTCGGCATATGCTGCATCTCCTTCCTCGCATTCGAGTGCAATTTTCCGATTTCCTTCAACTATGATGGTTCCTCTTGGTCCTGGCATCTTCATTTTCAGGTAAACGTAGCACGGTCGTGCCATGAACCCTGCATAAGCCGGCCGGCCGAATAAGGCATGGTATGGGCTTTTAAGCTTGACCACCTCAAAGGACAGAAATTCAGAACGGTAGTTATCCTCGGAGCCGAAGGCTACTTCCAGGGATATTCTGCCCACGGGATAAGCCGACTTGCCAGGGACGATGCCATGAAACACTATGGAGGATGGAGTTAACTGCTTATCTGACAGATTCATCCACTTGAAAGTATTATAATATATTATGTTGATGCTGCTGCCGCCATCCATGAGAAATTTTGTTAATTTGTAACCGCCGACTTGAGGTGCCACAACCAATGCCAGATGACCAGGGTGATCAAGGAGTACTGGATGATCCGCCCAGATCCACATGACCGGCTGCTCTGACCAATTGAGATAGTATGGGGCTGCCGGCTCAACCAAGTTGGCGGCTCGCCGCTGTACCTTCATATCCCGTTTGCAGGTACTAGTGGTGAAGACATGATACTGCCCACTATTCAATTGCTTCGGATTACTCTGGAACCCTGACTGACCGGCCTGATGCTGATTTCCCTGGTTGCTCCGCTGATTGCCACCTCCAGTATTGCCAGCCCCCTAAAACCCGGCGTTATTCCCGTTGTTCCCTTGGAACCCGGGGCCTGCAAAGGGTCCTTGTGAGCCGGCTCCCTGGAAGCCGGACCCCTGACTGCCGGGTTGTCCGCCATTGCCACCCCCGTTATGATGATTCTGGAAGACCCGTCTGGAAAACTCTTGCATGATATAGCAATTTTCCCAGGAGTGGCTGGACGGCTTACCATTGTAACTATGTTTTGGACATGGACCCTTGAGAGCTTCCTCGAAGCTGAGAGGGCAATTACCGGAGAACTGCCTCCTGGAACCGTCGTTTTGACGCTCACTTTTGTTACCTGTATTTGTGTTTGCCACCAAATCGGAGCTGCCATCATAACTTTTACGCTTACCACCATTGTTGCTTTGCCCATTGCCATTGCTCTGCTGGGGACCCTTGCCACCGTTTTTCTTCCTCTTACCAGATTTGTCCTCATCAGATGGCGGATCCTTTGTATTATCCGAATCAGCATACCGGGTTAAGACATCCATGAGATCGCCCATGTCTTGGGCCTTTCTCTTAAGCCGTCCAAATTTTTGAACCAGCGGCTGAAATTTGCATGTTTGCTCCAGAACGAGCACCGCCTGTGCAGCCGAGATGCTATCTGAACTATGTATAACTTCCGCAACCCGGCGAGCCCAATGGTGTGCCGACTCATCTTCCCGCTGAACACAACACTCAAGATCAACAATTGTAGTTGGCCTTTTACAGGTTCCCTGGAAATTTTTGATGAAGCGCTCCTTCAGTTCCTGCCATGTGTTGATAGAATTCACCGGTAGGTTTTTCAACCAAGTGCGTGCAGGGCCTTCCAGCATGAGAGGTAGATAACATGCACACACTGCCTCACTTGCACCTAGCAAGTCCATTGCCAGCTCGTAACTCTCGATCCACTCGGTTGGTTCCAGATTCGCTGTGTAATTAGGAACCTTGCAAGGACCTTTGAAATCTGGGGGCATGCATGCATCTCGCAGCACCGGGACTAAACAAGGAGTTCCAATCATGCGGCTTGACAAGCTCCCGAGCCGGCCAGCTATCTGGGTTGCAGTGGGCGGGTCGTGCGCTGGCGGCGGGTTGATGTTCGGCGGCGGGTTATACACCGCATGCACGTTTTCCTCCAACGCCCGTAGAGCCCGAGTGGTGTCCACAATGTCCTGCGCACTTGGGATTCTGGGCTGGTGCTGATCCGCCAATGGTTGGGCGGCCCTTCTACGGTGCGCGCTGCTGGAAACCGCCGGCGACTCTGGATGCTGGCTCCTGGTGCGGCTCTGGTGAGGGGTCAAGTGAAGCCGATGCTGGCTATGAGAGTAGTTAGCCTGCTGCACTACTGCTGTCTTGATCATCGCAATAGCGTTCCTGGCTTTCGCCTGAATCAGACTGTCCCCCTCGATCGGAATAGCCACCAAGTTGTGGGTTGCTGCCAGCACGTTATCGACCGGGTTGGAATAGTGTCCAATTGGGATTAGGAACCGGTGAGGCGGCGGCTGCTGTTGCTGATCTGGCGTATGATGCTGGGCCAGTTCCCTCTGCTGAACTGGCTGCTGAAAAAGTGGCCCTCCTGGGGGGACAACTCCAGCCCCCAGGTTTGTCGGAGCCGGCGGTGTGGTAAACAGCTGAGTCGGCTCGATATTAGCCGGAAGTCAGCTTTGATGATGCCTCCGGTGGACAAGTTCTGACTCGGCCTGTCGGTGGCTTAGGTAATGCGTCTCCTCATCTAGGCGCTGTCTCTCCTCAGCAAGCCGGGCCTGCGCCTGAGCCATGCGTGTGCTCTATGCAATGATGTCCTCTTGGATCTTGGCCATCTGCTCACGACACTTCGTGATCTCCGCGTTGCATGCCACTGCGTTTTGCATAGTAATCGGCTCGGCCAGCAGGGCTGTCAGTGTATTCATCAAGTCCGCGAGGGCCTGCACCCTAGTTCTCTGAGAGCTGGCAGCTGCCGCACCGGCACCTCCTGAGCCAGCCAAGGTGAGGTTTTGTCCAGCCGCTGGATCAACCGGATCACGGGTAGGATCTTGTCTACCCGCCATGTACATCGCTGCAAAATGAGGCGCCTCAAGGACTTCTGGAAATACGTCGTCAGTGTGCCCGAGCCTTCCGTCATGCAGGGGACAGATCGACTCGGTTTCTCCCATCGAGGATTCGCCGTCAGATTGGACGAGCGTATCGTCTCTAGACAGGGAGTTATCCGACAAGGCCACCCCTTGGGTGAACCCCACGAAGACATGCTTCCGGCCGGCTTGTGGCGGGCCGGGTCTTGCTTGGCTCGGAGCGCGGCGTGCCGACTCGATGCCGGCGACATCCTCCAACCCGGCGGCCAACTCACCGACCACGCCGATGAAGGTATGCATCTTACCGAAGGGGACCAGGTACCCGTACTCAATTGAGCTGGCGTTGGGGCCCCAGTATGAATCATCAATGTAGAACTTCCCGCGGCGGCTCTTCGTCATCAAGCCAACCGCGTACTTCCCGAACCCTGGGAGAGATCCCGCTAAGAACTCAACTCCACCGTGCATAGGCCCCTCAGTGGGCGCCAACTGTCGTGGTTTTGACACGGCAGATGCCCTCGTGGGAGGACTTGGAGATAAGGCCATCGCGCAAGTGTGGAAGCTTAACGGGGTTGATCGGGAACGAGAAGACACGGAGTTACCCAGGTTTGGCCCCTCACAATGGAGGTAAAAGCCTACGTCCTGCTTGATTATATTGATGTGGATCTCGATTACAAGGATGCAGATTCGCTAACCTAGCTTTCGAGGGATTGCAACTTAGTTTTTTCCACCTAGGTGCTCCCCTTTATATATACAGGTGGAACCCTAGATTTACATGAGAGTCCAGGTCGTCATCCTGACCCGTCTCCTACTCTTTCCTACTTATTCTCCAAGACAACCTTTAAGCCGTTCATCTTCTTCTTGAGCCGGCCCATGGCCTGAGCCGGCCCTTCTTACCAGGCCCCTGCCAAGCCGGCCCATCAAACATCTTAGCCCTACAATGAGATAACCCGCTGAGCCCTTCAGTTCTATGGTCGGGTCATCATCCTGCCGGGTCTACACGCCGGGAAATATCCCCAACACACTATGTTCTGAGATTGATGTTGCTATGACTTTGCTATGCTTAATGCTTATCGGGCCCGAGTGCCATGATTTCATATCTGAACCCTCTATGTTTTCATGAATATATTTGAGTTCTTGATCCTATCTCCTAGTTATATGCACTTGTTATTGTTCTGATCCGTAGACCCCATAGTGACAATTGTTTGGGATACTCTCTGGGGATGACTGTAATTTGAGGAGTTCATGTATTCACAATGTGCTAATGCTTTGTTCTGGTTCTCTATTAAAAGGAGGCCTTAATATCCCTTAGTTTCCTTATGGACCCCGCTGCCACGAGAGGGTAGGACAAAAGATGTCATGCAAGTTCTTATTATAAGCACGTATGACTATATACGGAATACATGCCTACATTATATTGATGAATTGGAGCTATTGTGTATCGCTCTAGGTTGTGACTGTTATATGATGAATGTCATCCAACACAAATATCCATCACTGATCCAATGCCTACGCTTTTCTCATACTGATCTTTGCTAAGTTACTACTGCTGTTGCTGTTACAATCACTACAACTGCTACTGCTACTGTTCCTGTTACTATTGCTACTATGCTACTAAACACTTTGCTGCGGAGATTTTATATCCCAGGTGTGGTTGAATTGACAACTCAACTACTAAGGCTCATAAATATTCTTTGGCTCCCCTTGTGTCGAATCAACAAATTTGGGTGAAATACTACCCTCGAAGACTGTCGCGATCCCCTATACTTGTGGGTTATCAAGACCTTTTTCTGGCGTTGTTGCTGAGGAGCATAGCTCTATTTATTGAGCTCACTTGGGATTTTACACTATGAAGAATCTGAAAGACGCTAAGACTAAAATCATACCATCTAAGATGAGGGGAGGTAAGGAACTGCCATCTAGCTCCGCACTTGATTCACCTTCTGTTTTAAGTAGGCTTGCGACACCACCACCTGCTATTCATTCTGATATGTCACAAGTAATTGATGATACTACTTCTGCTATAAATGAAACTTGTGATGATGCTAGTACTCTGCTTGATGATATTGTGCCGCTAGGTGAATTTCTTGATGAACAAATTGCTAAAGCTAAAGAAATTGAGAATGCTGAAACTTCTGAAAATTATGATTCACCTGTTATGGCTAGCTCTCCTACTAGAGTTGAAATGCCTAAGATACCTGAGGGTTATGTTATGGATGAGGAGATAGCTAGAGAATTTCTTGCTTGTAATGATAGAGATGATGTTAAGAAATTATTGAGTAAGCTGAAAGAAAAAGCTATGATAGAGAATGAAATATGATCCTAAGTTTGCTACTTCCCCTATCTTTGTTACTGATAAGGATTATGAATTCTTTGTTGATCCTGAGTTAATTACTTTCGTAGAATTTGATCCTTTTCATGGTTATGAAACTGAAACTGCTGTGGCACACCTTACCAAATTGAATGATATAGCCACCCTATTTGCTCATGAGGAAAAAATTCGCTATTGCTATATTCTTAAGTTGTTTCCTTTCTCATTAAAGGGTGATGCTAAGAAATGGTCTAATACTCTTTCTCATGGTCGTGTTCGTAGTCCCCAGGATATGATATATTATTTCTCTGAAAAATATTTTCCTGCTCATAAAAAACAAGCTCCTTTACAGGAAATATTTAACTTTGTGCAATCTTAAGAAGAGAATCTCCCTCAAGCTTGGGGGAGGCTTCTCCAATTACTTAATGCTTTGCCTGATCATCCTCTTAAGAAAAATGAAATACTTGATATCTTTTATAATGGACTAACCGATGCTTCTAGGGACTACCTAGATAGTTGTGCTGGTTGTGTTTTCAAGGAACAAACTGTTGGACAGGCTAAAGAACTATTGAATAACATGCTAAAGAATGCCGATGATTGGACACTTCCTGAACCACCACCTAAACCAACTCCGAAGAAGAGATGTATTCCATTCCTCAGTCTAGAAGATATGCAAGAAGCTAAGAAATATATGAAAGAAAAGGGTATTAAATCTGAAGATGTTAAGAATTTACCACCTATTGAAGAAATACATGGACTCGATATCCTGACACAGGTAGTAAAGGTAAATTCTCTTTATAGATTTGATGAAGGTGATATTCCTTATAATAAATCTGCTAGTCAATGCCTGGATGAATTTGATAATTACATTGTTAAGCAAGAGAATTTTAATAGGTATGAGCGCAATCAATTGAAATGAAATGCTATTATGATTGATCGCTTGAGTGACTTGATGTTTAGGATTGCTAATGATGTTAAAGGTTTAAGTAAACATTCATCCATGGTTCATACTCAGTTAGAACAAGTTGCTAATTCATAAAATGATTTGCTTAATGAAATGAATAATAGAATGAATGATCATGATGTTAGAGTTGTGACTAGAGGAGGTAGAATGACTCATGAGCCTCTATATCCTGAAGGTCATCCTAAAAGAATTGAGCAAGATTCTCAAAGAATTAATATTGATGCACCTAGTTCATCTAAGAAGAAAAAGAAAAGGAAAAAGATAAAACTTTGCATGCTTCTAGTGAACCTGTGATAGAAAAACCTTCTGAGAATCATAATGATGTTTCTATTTTTGATGCTGACACACAATCTGGTAATGAACATCCACCTAATGATAACGATAATGATGATGTTCATATTTGTAACACCCCGATTTTTGTCCCTTTCTTTTTCTTTTGGATTTCTTCGGATTTGCAATTGGAGTTCCTTTTTCTGTGGCTATGTGGTCTTGAAACCTAGGAAGATTTTCTCTCCTGCCACTTCCAAGTGGCTTGTCACTCTAAAATCCATCCCAGGGCCATGTCATTTCCATCTTAGCCCAACCCCAATTCTTATTTCTTGGGAATATTCCTTTTTCTATTAAAGGAATAACCCTGTTTGCCCTAGGTTGTGAAGCAACCTATATTTTTGTCATTCCAAAAATTCCCACAAAATTCACATAAATTCTTTGGATCATATCTTCCACCAATATGTCAAAATTCATCCTTACCCAGTTCAAAAATAATTCAGGAATATTCATTTCCTATTTTGTCCAGTAGGGCACTTTGTGAAGGAAGTGCTATTTATATTTTCTTGATTGCCCTAAAAAAATTTTAGCACTCTTTACTATCCAAATAATTTCCACATGCAAAAATTCAGCTCCATTTGCCTAGTAAATCTTCCTCAGCAAATTTCCAAAGTTTCTGTCCAGAGAGAAGCTTTGTGAAGGAAGTACTAGCTAGGATTATCCAAATGAGTTGAAATTTTGGGAGATCATTCATGTGATCAAATCATGACTCTCCACAAAATTTCATCTCCATACAACAATCTATGTGAGCACACCTTCAAATCTTGGTTTCTGGTCAGAATTTCAGTTTGTGAAGCAACTATATTTTATATTGCTTCAAAAATTCTGAAATTAATCCAGGACCTAAATATACCTATATAATTTGAGAATGCCGAAATTCCCATCATTTTGCCAAGCCATTTTTTCCACAAAATTCCCCCAAGTTTCTGTCCAGTGTGGATCATTGTGAAGGAAGTACCATTTAGACTTATCCAAATGGGATGAAATTTTTATGGTACCTTCATATGCCCAAATCATCACTCTCTACCAATTTTCAGCCCAATCCAATACTCCATGTGATTGCTATTTCATGATCTTATTTCTGGACCAGAATATGTGGTTGTGAAGCAACTATGTTAAATACTGGTCCAAATCTTTTCAAAATCCACAGGATGGTAGTCCTTCCTACCCTAAACCCCTGAGACATCCTGGTTAACTCTTATCCCCTCTCATTTGATCACTATTTCATGCCTAAGTTTGCAACAGCAAACTTTCTCTGATCATTCCCATCAATCCACAGTGGCTTTCTTTGAGCTATCACCTCATAGGGGCCCCATGTGGAAAGGACTTCTTGCTAGACATCTTTTGGTTGGCCAGAATGCACCGTGTGTGCCTGTGCACGCGGTGACCACGCGGCCTGGCACGCCGAAAGTGTGCTCTGGACTTCGGGACCCCTCTGCCGCCGCCCAAATGCCGTCCTCGCGACATCAAAGCTTGTCCACTGCGTTGCCCTCGCTCTCCTGCGTCCACGCCACCACTCTGGACCCCTCCCCCTCTCCCCTTTCCTCTCAGGCGAGCACGTCGTCCCAGGATGCCCGCGGCCGTCGTCGCCTTGCCGTTGTCTTCTTCCTCCCCGTAGCATACCAGCACCGTATGCACCTCCCCTGGACCGCTCTCCCCCTCCGCGCGTGCGCTCGTGCACGCGGTCGTGCCAGAAGCATCAACCGCAAGCTTCCGTCATCGTCCGGCGAGAGCATCCCCACCTCGGCTATTTAAAGCCACCCCGAGCCCTCTCGACCTCACCCAGCCTCCTCGCCACTCCTCTAGCAGCCCCCTAGCTACTCCAACGAGCTCGAGGAGCTCTCCTCGCTCCACACTGTCGCCACGGCCGCCGCTCGGATCCTCCTAAATTAGCTCAAGGCCGAGCCTCCCTCCTCCTCTAGCCACCACCAGAGGCCTCCACTGCCACCTCGGAGCCCGCCCTGAAGCCCTCCTCTCCTCCCGTGCCCCATGGCTGCGTGCCCAAGTTCGGCCGACGACCTCTTCCGCCGCTGCTCAAGCCGCCGCCACTCCAGACCTCCTCGGCGTTCGTGCTATGCAGGGATGGGTGCGGCTCGTTCCCACGAGCTCGCCAGTGGTCGGAGCACGGCAAACGGTGGCCGGAGCCGTCGGCGGCCGTCGCCGGAGTCCGCCCTGCCTCTGCCGAGCACGGGCGAGGGAGAGGTTGAAGACGCTGACCGGGCGGGTGGGCCCCAACAACTAGTGACCCCACCCGTCAGCCAGAGGGAGGTGTTGACCCCGGGTCCTCACGGGAGTAAGTGGAGGCGTATTTAGCAAAATATGTTTCCTCTTATTGAAAACATACTCCGGTGCTATTTCAGGCCAGAATGCGCTTTCCAGCAGCGAAAACGCATTGGCGGAAATACGCCTTCGGTTTAACCCAGCCGGCCGAAACCTTTATATAGCGGACGTTCGTCCGTTAAGGCCAGAAAAGAACAGATTTTTATTCTTTTTCTGCCTAACGAACGAACGGCTGTAACTCGGCAACCGTAACTCCGATTCAGGTGATTCCAAAGCCCACGATCTCAGTTCGTCGAGACCTTTTCGATGGTATCATTTTCATGAGGTTGTCACACTGTGAAAATGACCATTTTGCCCTTGCCCTTAAAACAGCTCCACCGAGAGGGAAACTTTTCCGGCGATTCTTTCCGCGAGTTCATCGCACCCCTCCCCGATGGTTCCTCCATCCCCAAGCAAGCCACAACAGCCACTTGCATGATGGCATTGCAGTAGCCATGGTTTCCACTTGAATATTTAATAATGGTTTGCTCATTTAATTATTTTGTGAATGATTCGAATATGCTTGTGAATCCATGTCCGTGCTTATGCCATGTTCATCAAGTAAGTGATATGATTACTTGCTAATGTTATTATTATGTTTAATTCTTGTAATCATTTCCGATGCTAGTGATAAGGATATGCTCACATGAATAGTTATGGTTTGATATGAAAATACTTGTGATATTCATGATCATCGTTATGCTATGCTCATTTGCATCTCGTAGAATAATAGATTTATCATCATTGATGTTGTTGAATGGTTATGTTGCCCATCCATGGTTACACTGATATCATGCTCGCATGCACTGTCATGTTATTTCATTGTGACTCAGCTCATCACCAGTCAAGTTAAACCTGACATTAATCGAACTTAAACAAATCTGTTGGCTGAGTCAAGGTGCCACCGAATTGAGCTAACCAGTGCAGCCACACTTGCCTTATGGGGGCCCCTGATTCGGTCTATTGTCATGCCTCTCGCCGGTGCCTCCAACTAGGGAAGGTTATGTGTGCGCGCTACCCTGATCATGTAGGCGGCCATAAGCCTTGTGCCCGAGTTGTTTGCGCGCGGTTGTCCCCGTTTGGGACGAGTTTGTTTTGGGCCACGACGGTGGCAGCCACGAAGGTGGCAGATGTCACGAGTTGACATCGGGGCTGCCCAGGACATAGCCCAAAGGGGAGTTTGTCGGGAGTGGCCGGGAGAGTGTCATGCAATAGATTGGTTTTGTCGGAATGTCGTTAGTCCACCCGAATGGGAGCACGAGGCCATGAGTTCCGTAGTGTGGGTACAGTGTACTAACCTCTGCAGAGTGTATAATCTATCGATAGCCGCGTCCTCGGTCATGGACACAGTTCGTAGTAGGTCACACTATGGGTCAACATAAATAACAACCCCGGTTCGATGAGAAAAGAAGTTGGTTGATCTTTATGTGGTCACGAGGTGATCACGATGGTATTCATGATGATGGTTGATCATGAGGTGATCTTGTGTTGATCACGCTGGTAAGAAAGATTGATACATATGGTGATTACGAGATAACCTCCAAGCAGAGTAAGTTGGTCCATGAGACCTTAAATGTCGACCCCCTTTTGCATGCTAGTGCTAGTACCATCCTGTTCATATGATGAATTATATGTACATGACATGCTCATGTTGTTGCCATGCTCATGTTGTTGCCATGCTCATGTTGTTGCCATGCTCATGTTGTTGCCTTGCTCATGTTGTTCTAGTAGTATCGTGTTCATCTTTGATGATTAACCTGTAAATGCCATGCTGTTGTATGTCTTGATTGCTTTGGTTGTTGTGAGCTTGTGAGTACATTCAAAGTACTCACCTGGCGTGTCATGCCAGATTGCAGGTGATGCCGTGATTGCTTGTTTGTCCAGGACCCCGAGGTTGCGCTCTAGGATACGTCCCAGCCAGAGTCCCTGTGGAGTGGAGTTCATCACCATCGTCGTTGTTCCGCTGTTAGGATTTATTCTGCTTCGAGATGTCTCGCTGCTAGCATAGAGCTATCTGAGCAGGCGAAGTGTCGCCGTGCCCCTGTAACCTTCGTGTCTTCAGAACCCATATACCCCGTTTATTCGTAATAAAGAGCTGATTTGTTCTATGCCAAGCAGTGCCGTATTCCAGAAGACTTGATCTCTGGGCTGGAATACGGGGTGTTCCGGTCTCTCTGAGCCGGGGTGCCACAGCGATTGGTATCAGATCAGGTCTGGCTGTAGGACGCCCTAGTCCGCGCGAGCGTTAGAAACCGGTAGTTCAGAGTCTAGCTTGCTTGTTGCATTTGGTTGATGCATTTGTTTGCTGCATAACATGCATATAGTCTTATTATCTTGTCACTAATGGTTGATCTTGTGAGTGTAGGTGGCATCGGTTTCGATCCACTACCTGCACCCTCTAGCTTTGCATACTTGCTCGTTGGTGTTTGGTGTCATGTCCGTCCCAGCGGAGTGATGCCGAGGTACCTAGTGGTGTTGATCACTTGCAGGATTGATGCACAAGTATCACACCAATATCTTTCCGCCAGCCACCTATCGTTTCGGTGGTAGACATGTTTCTACCCCGAATCTTGCCTTCCAACCCGCCGCTTTGGCAACCCTTACTGGTCTTGGTTACCAGAAAAGGGCAATGTCAGCAAACCCGGATTTCCACCGCTATACTACCCTATCACCCATTCCCTGGACGAGTACGGTTGCCTTCCGTACGCTTGATGATGATGTGGTCGTGACATCTGTGTTCCGCTACATGATCACCGAGTCCGCCCTCACCGCTAAGCCGGTCCAGATGCAACCGATGTTGAGCCAACGCTTGGTGTGACTCTGTCTACACCAATCTCTCCACATGTTGATTCACTTTCGTGCACACCGCCACAGCATATTAGATCGTAGTACCAGAGTTTCCTCGAGAATTTTGTGCTTAAGTAGGCATGCACAGTGAGGTAAATAGCTATAAAATGTGATGTTGCTTGTATGCAATCTTAATGCTGTGTGTGTTTTTGTTTGAGTCGTTTCTTTTGCTTCTTTCTTTGAGCCTTGGTGTTACATTATTTCCCCTTATGAAAGTTGCTCATCAAACGACACCGGACTCGAAGAATCAGTGAGCATTTCAAATATTTGGAAGCTCAGCTAAACATTATGAAAATCTCAGCCGACTGCGTTGTATTGGAATATCTGGTGGAATACAAATGATATTCTG
This sequence comes from Elymus sibiricus, assembly GCA_039707655.1. Classification (NCBI taxonomy): domain Eukaryota; kingdom Viridiplantae; phylum Streptophyta; class Magnoliopsida; order Poales; family Poaceae; genus Elymus; species Elymus sibiricus. The sequence goes on from CM077674.1 coordinate 312,896,703, forward strand.
GAATGATTATCAGTATCAAGTTTACATCAGTGTGCAACCATTACAACCATAATGAACCAGTAGGAAGATGATTTGTGTACAAGGCCAACCGTGTGTTTCGAGACAAAGTAGGAATATCAAGGGTATATATATATGTGTGTATGGCATTCAGTTCGCATATCACAGAGAGAAGCTTCTGATGTAAGCAATCCAGTCTTCCTCCGCATGCTACCAGAGAAGCTTACGACACAAGGTTCTGCGGTCTTCCTCAGTACAATATGTGGATAACTTCCAGTGTAAGATACTCAGTCTTATTTGGTAAGCTACCACAGAAAGCTTCCAGCATAAGTCACCAAATCTTCCCCAGCAAGCAACCAGGAGGAGAAGCTTCTGAAGCATGGTACCCAGTCTTCTTCAGCAAGCTATCCCGGCAAAAGCTTCGAGCACAAGCTATCTAGAGCCTTCCTCAGCACGCTACTCTCAGATAGCTTCCAACACAAGCTATCCAATCTTCGTCAGTACGGCACTACAAACAGTCATCATCATTGGCACAAAGATATTACACAGTGAGTTGGCAGCATATGCCAGTACATCTCAAGGATCAAGCCCACAACAGTTGGTCAGAAACACGAGCTACTCAAGACGCAAGTGTCTGCCCCGGGAATCAAATGTTCAGCTACATATACTTCCATATTTATTGTGAGCAGGCTGCCAAGGTCATGCGAGTCATTCGAACGATAATGCAAGCACGGTGAGAATCCAACAAATCCGTGAGTATGTAAGAGGAAGAAGGCCAGTTATACACCTCAGTGTGATGCAATGTCTGACAAGCTATGAGGCAATACAATGTTGGGACAACAATCCTGACAGTGGATATCAAGGCCAGCTTCCTCACACCTGACAAAGTGATATCATTAACCTCTGTCACCGTCATGCATGATTGACCACAACAGTGAGCTCTATACAAGTAACGATGAACCTGGTATATGATCATGATGAACCCTTGCTTACCTTTCCCTGGCAAAGGCACCACGCCTGTGTTCTGAGCTGCTTTCGGCCGTTCAGGGTGGATGCCGCCTTTATATTTCTCTTTTCAACAACTGGCCCGTGTTTTGAGCTGCTTTTCGGCCGTCTCGGGCAGCTGTTGAGTTTCTTTTTGTAGAAGTGACCCTATGCTCTGAGCTGTTTTTCGGCAGTCTTAGGGAACTGCTACATTCTTCTTATCAATACTGTCTCATGCTCTGAGCTGCTTTGCAGCCGTCATGAGCCATGGTTGATTTATTTCAGTAATGTCCCAGATCTAAGTCGTAAAGACCGTTCTGGTGGCTACTGATTTATTTGCTGATTTCATGCAAAGGTTCGGATGATCATTGCCCTACAGTTAAAGCTCGAGAGATGATGAACTTGCCAGTTAAACGTTGCTGCACTGCCTGAGGATAAGGATAAGGTATGCTTGCCGGAATATTGCACCTGAAAGCACCTATGGTCACACAAAGAATTAAAGATATTTATGGCCAAGCTCGTTCAGCAAAAGATTCGGACAAAAGAAAACGATAATGAAGGAGCAAGACCGACAATACAGGTATGATAATTGTGGCATGAACAACATGGTACGGATACCCAAGACAGTCTGATTTCGTATTAATCACCATGAACACACACCCAAGGGTTCTACTCTATTTGTAAGGACCTCATATCAAGGTGACAGCGGAACCGTCGGTACGGATCTGAGACAAAGAAGTCAACAAGATTTAGAACTACCTTCTAGCAGTCAGATCCCGCCAAGAGAATGGCTATGATTCTTAGCATTGTTTTAAACCCGAAGGACTTGCATCTACTAGAGTAACCCGATGCAAGGAATAAATGTTTCATGTCCACCGAGAAAATTTGTTCCCGACTCCATTGATACTATCAGTGCTGGATATAAGAATGACACGTCAATGGGGAAATTCCTCCAGGACTTATGGAAATCCCGGTCATGATAATATCATACAAGCCAGCAGACATAAAAGAGTTGAAGTCAGAGCAAGGATGAACATATGAAGAAAGACTTGTCAGAATGTTGGATACAGTGAAGCAAACCACCCCAGAGTAAGGCAGTCAGTCATATGCAACTTAGTGGGAACAATTTATAAAGGAAAAGGATACCCAAATTGGAAATGGTTTCCTTAAGTCAGAATATTCATACTTGTTCCCTGAGCAACCAAATCTCGAGGACGAGATTTATCGTAAGGGGGGTAGGTTTGTAAGACCCCGATTTTTGGCCCTTTCTTTCTCTTTTGGATTTCTTCGGATTTGCATTTGGAGTTCCTTTTTCTGTGGCTATGTGGTCTTGAAACCTGGGAAGATTTTCTCTCCTGCCACTTCCAAGTGGCTTGTCACTCTAAAATACATCTCAGGGCCATGTCATTTCCATCTTAGCCCAACCCAAATTCTTATTTCTTGGGAATATTCCTTTTTCTATTAAAGGAATAACCCTGTTTGCCCTAGGCTGTGAAGCAACCTATATTTCTGTCATTCAAAAAATTCCCACAAAATTCCCATAAATTATTTGGATCATATCTTCCACCAATATGTCAAAATCCATCCTTGCCCAGTTCAAAAATAATTCAGGAATATTCATTTCCTATTCTGTCCAGTAGGGCACTTTGTGAAGGAAGTGCTATTTATATTTTCTTGATTGCCCTCAAAATTTTTGAGCACTCTTTACTATCCAAATAATTGACACATGCCAAAATTCAGCTCCATTTGCCTAGTAAATCTTCCTCAGCAAATTTCCAAAGTTTCTGTCCAGAGAGAAGCTTTGTGAAGGAAGTACTAGCTAGGATTATCCAAATGAGTTGAACTTTTGGTAGATCATTCATGTGACCAAATAATGACCCTCCACCAAATTTCATCTCCATCCAACAAACTATGTGAGCACACCTTCAAATCTTGGTTTCTGGTCAGAATTTCAGTTTGTGAAGCAACTATATTTTATATTGCTTCAAAAATTCTGAAATTAATCCAGGACCTAAATATAACTATATAATTTGAGAATTTAAAAATTCACATCATTTTGCCAAGCCAATTTTTACACAAAATTCCCCCAAGTTTCTGCCCAGTGTGGATCATTGTGAAGGAAGTACCATTTAGACTTATCCAAATGGGATGAAAGTTTTATGGTACCTTCATATGCTCAAATCATCACCCTCTACCAATTTTCAGCGCAATCCAATACTCCATGTGAGTGCTACTTCATGATCTTCTTTCTGGACCAGAATATGTGGTTATGAAGCAACTATGTTAAATACTGGTCCAAATCTTTTCAAAATCCACAGGATGGTAGTTCTTCCTACCCTAAACCCCTGAGACATCCTGGTTAACTCTTATCCCCTCTCATTTGATCACTATTTCATGCCTAAGTTTGCAACAGCAAACTTTCTCTGATCATTCCCATCAATCCACAGTGGCTTTCTTTGAGCTATCACCTCATAGGGGCCCCATGTGGAAAGGACTTCTCGCTAGACATCTTTTGGTTGGCCAGAATGCACCGCGTGTGCCTGTGCACACGGTGACCACGCGGCCTGGCACGCCAAAAGTGTGCTCTGGACTTCGGGACCCCTCCGTCGCCGCCCAAATGCCGTCCTCGCGACACCAAAGCTTGTCCACTGCGTTGCCCTCGCTCTCCTGCGTCCACGCCACCTCTCTAGACCGCTCCCCCTCTCCCCTTTCCTCTCTGGCGAGCATGTCATCCCGGGATGCCCGCAGCTGTCGTCGCCTTGCCGTTGTCTTATTCCTCCCCGTAGCATCCCAGCACCGTATGCACCTCCCCTGGACCGCTCTCCCCCTCCGCGCGTGCGCTCGTGCACGCGGTCGTGCCAGAAGCATCAACCGCAAGCTTCCGTCGTTGTCCGGCGAGAGCATCCCCACCTCGGCTATTTAAAGCCACCCCGAGCCCTCTCGACCTCACCCAGCCTCCTCGCCACTCCTCAAGCAGCCCCCCAGCTACACCAACGAGCTCGAGGAGCTCTCCTCGCTCCACACTGTCGCCACGGCCGCCGCTCGGATCCTCCTAAATTAGCTCAAGGCCGAGCCTCCCTCCTCCTCTAGCCACCACCAGAGGCCTCCACTGCCACCTCGGAGCCCGCCCTGAGGCCCTCCTCTCCTCCCGTGCCCCATGGCTGCGTGCCCAAGTTCGGCCGACGACCTCTTCCGCCGCTGCTCAAGCCACCGCCGCTCCAGACCTCCTCGGCGTTCGTGCTATACGGGAATGGGTGCGGCTCGGTCCCACGAGCTCGTCGGTGGTCGGAGCACGGCGAACGGTGGCCGGAGCCGTCGGCGGCCATCGCCGGAGTCCGCCCTGCCTCGGCCGAGCATGGGTGAGGGAGATGTTGAAGACGCTGACCGGGTGGGCGGGCCCCACCAACCAGCGACCCCACCCGTCAGCCAGAGGGAGGCGTTGACCTCGGGCCCGCGCGGGAGTAAGTGGAGGCGTATTTAGCAAAATACGTTTCTTCTTATTGAAAACGTACTCCAGTGCTATTTCAGGCCAGAATGCGCTTTCCAGTGGCGAAAACGCATTGGCAGAAATACGCCTTCGGTTTAACCCAGCCGGCCAAAACCTTTATATAGCGGACGTTCGTCCGTTAATGCCAGAAAAGAACAGATTTTTATTCTTTTTCTGCCTAACGAACAAATGGCCGTAACTCGGCAACCGTAACTCCGATTCAGGTGATTCTAAAGCCCACGATCTCAGTTCGTCGAGCCCATTCCGGTGGTATGATTTTCATGAAGTTGTCACATTGTGAAAATGACCATTTTTCCCTTGCCCTTAAAACAGCTCCGCCGAGAGGGAAACTTTTCCGGCGATTCTTTCCACAAGTTCATCGCACCCCTCCCCGAAGGTTCCTCCATCCCCAGGCAAGCCACAACAGCCACTTGCATGATGGCATTGTAGTAGCCATGGTTTCCACTTGAATATTTAATAATGGTTTGCTCATTTAATTATTTTGTGAATGATTCGAATATGCTTGTGAATCCATGTCCGTGCTTATGCCATGTTCATCTAGTAAGTGATATGATTACTTGCTAATGTTATTATTATGTTTCATTCTTGTAATCATTTCTGTTGCTAGGGATAAGGATATGCTCACATGAATAGTTATGGTTTGATATGAAAATACTTGTGATATTCATGATCATCGTTATGCTATGCTCATTTGCATCTCGTAGAATAATAGATTTATCATCGTTGATGTTGTTAAATGGTTATGTTGCCCATCCATGGTTACACTGATATCATGCTCACATGCACTGTCATGTTATTTCTTTGTGACTCAGCTCATCACCATTCAAGTTAAACCTGACATTAATCGAACTTGAACAAATTTGTTGGCTGAGTCATGGTGCCACTGAATCGAGCTAACCAGTGCAGCCACACTTGCCTTATGGGGGGCCTGATTCGGTCTATTGTCATGCCTCTCGCCGGTGCCTCCAACTAGGGAAGGTTATGTGCGCGCGCTACCCTGATCAGGTAGGCGGCCATAAGCCTTGTGCCCGAGTTGTTTGCGCGCGGTTGTCCCCGTTTGGGACGAGTTTGTTTTGGGCCACGACGGTGGCAGCCACGAAGGTGGCGGATGTCACGAGTTGACATCGGGGCTGCCTAGGACATAGCCCAAAGGGGAGTTTGTCGGGAGTGGCCGGGAGAGTGTCATGCAATACATTGGTTTTGTCAGAATGTCGTTGGTCCACCCGAATGGGAGCACGAGGCCATGAGTTCCGTAGTGTGGGTACAGTGTACTAACCTCTGCAGAGTGTATAATCTATCGATTGCCGCGTCCTCGGTCATGGACACAGTTCGTAGTAGGTCACACTATGGGTCAACAGAAATAATAACCTGAATAATAACAACCCCAGTTCGATGAGAAAAGAAGTTGGTTGATCTTTATGTGGTCACGAGGTGATCACGATGGTATTCTTGATGATGGTTGATCATGAGGTGATCTCATGATGATCATGTCGGTAAGAAAGATTGATACATATGGTGGTTACGAGATAACCTCCGAGCAGAGTAAGTTGGTCCATGAGACCTTAAACGTCGACCCCCTTTTGCATGCTAGTGCTAGTACCATCATGTTCATATCATGAATTATATGTACATGCCATGCTCATGTTGTTGCCATGCTCATGTTGTTGCTATGCTCATGTTGTTGACATGCTCATGTTGTTGCCATGCTCATGTTGTTCTAGTAGTATCGTGTTCATCTTTGATGATTAACCTGTAAATGCCATGATGTTGTATGTCTTGATTGCTTTGGTTGCTGTGAGCTTGCGAGTACATTCAAAGTACTCACCTGGCGTGTCATGCCAGATTGCAGGTGATGCCGTGATTGCTTGTTTGTCGAGGACCCCGAGGTTGCACTCTAGGATACGTCCCAGCCAGAGTCCCTGCGGAGTGGAGTTCATCACCATCGTCGTTGTTCCGCTGTTAGGATTTATTCTGCTACGAGATGTCTCGCTGCTAGCATAGAGCTATCTGAGCAGGCGAAGTGTCGCCGTGCCCCTGTAACCTTCGTGTCTTCAGAACCCTTGTACCCCGTTTATTCGTAATAAAGAGCTGATTTGTTCTATGCCAAGCAGTGCCGTATTCCAGAAGACTTGATCTCTGGGCTAGAATACGGGGTGTTCCGGTCTCTCTGAGCCGGGGTGCCACAATATTGATGATGCTCAACCAGATAATGATAAGGAACCTAATAATGATGTAGAAACAGAACCTGCTGTTGATCTTGATAACCCACCTCCTAAGAATAAAAGATATGATAAAAGAGATTTCATTGCTAGAAAACATGGTAAAGAAAGAGAACCATGGGTTCAAAGACCCATGCCTTTTCCTAGTAAACCTCCGAAAAATAAGGATGAGGAGGATTTTGAATGCTTTGTTGAAATGCTTAGACCCGTCTTTTTGCGAACACGTTTGACGGATATTTTGAAAATGCCTCCATATGCTAAATACATGAAAGATATTGTCACTAATAAAAGGAAGATACCTGAAGCTGAAATTTCCACCATGCTTGCAAATTAGTCTTTTAAGGGTGGAGTACCTAAGAAGTTAGGAGGTCTAGGAATACCTACTATACCATGCTCTATTAAAAGAAGTTATGTTAAAACTGCTTTATGTGATTTAGGAGCCGGTGTTAGTGTTATGCCTTTCTCTTTATATAGAAGACTTGATTTGAATAAGTTGACACCTACTGAAATATCTTTGCAAATGGCTGATAAATCAACTGCTATACCTATTGGAATTTGTGAGGACGTTCCCGTTGTAGTTGCAAATGTTACTATCTTGACAGACTTTGTTATTCTTGATATGCCCGAGGACGACAGTATATCGATCATCCTTGGTAGACCCTTTTTGAATACTGCAGGGGTTGTTATTAATTGCAACAAGAGCAAGGTCACTTTTCATGTCAATGGTAATGAACATACGGTATACTTCCCGAAGAAACAAAGTTCAGTGAATAGTATCAACTCCATTGAAAAAACTGCAACAATCACTATTGGAGGTTTTAAATTTCCACTTCCGACTATCAAAAAGAATTATATGAGGTTCTTATTGTTGGGGAAATGCATATCCCCATTGAGGTAACCTAGTGTTATACAAAAATTCTTTGGTTTCATGTTAATCGGAAATAGTTTGTTAATAAGACTTGATCAACCTTATTAATGGATTCTTTTTGAGGGGCATGTGGTCAATGAATTTAGTAAGCACAACCTACTGTACCTTCTATTTACTCTCTGTTAATTAAAGTTTAATAAAGTAGAATGCCATGATTATCTTGTTTTCTGAATTATCCGTGCAATAAAAAATGTCCTGAAAATGAAAGTTCTCCGAATGACCTGAAAATTTAGTATGATTTTTCTATAATATTTAAGAATTTTTGGCACTGAACACACCCCAGGGGGGTGCACCTGTGAGCCACAAGCTCACAGGGCGCGCCCACCCCCCTGGGCGCGCCTAGTGAGCTTGTGGGTCCCACAAGGGCCCCCTCACTTATTCCACTAGCCCACAACCTTCTTCTTCCTCCAGAAAAAATCACCCTTGCTCTCAAGCCCGTGTTCTTGCTCATTTCTGTGAGATTTTTGATCTCCTTGCTCAGAGCTCCGTTTCCAAAACTGTTTTGAGGAATTATTCCTTGGCATGTGACTCCTCCAATGGTCCAATTAGTTTTTGTTCTAGTGCTTTATTTTTTGCAAATTTTTGCTGCTGTGGTGACCATGTATATGAGCTTGCATGTTGAATTTGTATGGTCCAAAGTAGTTTTGATGCATGATATAGCCTCTAGATACTTGAGGGAGTAATTTCTGTCAATTTTATTGAGTTTTGTTCACTTTTATTTTGAGGGACTAAAAATTTCAGAAATTTTCAGAGGAAAGAAAATGCTTAGGAGGATGTTGAGAGGTTCTTCGAGCCGGAGTTCCGAGGAAACTCCGAAGGAGAAGCCCAAGTACAAACTCCCTCGTGCGGCCGAGGTATGGCCGTGCGAATGGCCATGCAACACATTCTTGAGGGACGCGGGCATTCATGATGGTTTCTATCATTTGGCGAACAATGGCAGCATCATTCTGTTCCTCGAAAAGTGATACATCCATTTTGCATCATGTTTTCTTACAGTTATGTATAGTGTTTTTAATCAATATAACACTTTGTGGAGCAATTCTAATGCCTTTTCTCTCTTAATATGCAAGATTTAAATAAGGAGGGAGATTGCCGGCAGCTGGAATTCTGGACCAGAAAAAGCTATGTCAGAGATACCTATTCTGCACATCTCCAAATGAGCAGAAATTTCACAGAGATTTATTTTGGAATAAATAAAAAATACTGGAGAAAATAAGTACCATAGGGGGCCACCCAGGTGCCCACGAGGCACCAGGGCGCGCCATCCCCCCCCAGGCGCGCCCTAGTGGCTTGCGGGGCCCCTGGCCAGCCTCCGGTGCCCATTTTCTGGTATATAAGCCCATTTGCCCTAGAAAAAAAATAAGGAGAAGACTTTTGGGACGGAGCACCACCGTCTCGAGGTGGAACTTGGGCAGGAGCACTTTTGCTCTCCGGCGGAGCGATTCCGCCGGAGATACTTCCCTCCGGGAGGGGGAAATCGAAGCCATCGACATCACCAATGATCCTCTCATCGTGGGAGGACCAATCTTCATCAACATCTTCACCAGCACCATCTCATCTCAAACCCTAGTTCATATCTTGTATTCAATCTTTGTCTCAAAACCTCAGATTGGTACCTGTGGGTTGCTAGTAGTGTTGATTACATCTTGTAATTGATGCTAGTTGGTTTATTTGGTGGAAGATTATATGTTCAGATCCATTATGCTATTCAATACCCCTCTGATCTTGGACATGAATATGATGTGTGAGTAGTAACTTTGTTCTTGAGGACATGGGAGAAGTCTTGTCATAAGTAATCATGTGAATTTGGTATTCGTTTGATATTTTGATGATATGTATGTTGTTGATTCTCTTAGTGGTGTCATGTGAACGTCGACTACATGACACTTCACCATCTTTGGACCTAATGGAATGCATTGTGGAGTAGTAATTAGATGATGGGTTGCTAGAGTGACAGAAGCTTAAACCCTAGTTTATGCGCTATTCTGTAAGGGGCTGATTTGGATCCATATGTTTAATGCTATGGTTAGATTTATCTTAATTCTTCTTTCGTAGTTGCGGATGCTTGCGAGAGGGGGTGTGACGCCCCCGACTTAATCTTGTGCTAATCATACACGCAAATGCACACGATTAAACTTAGGGACTCACTTGAAGATATCACAACACAACTCTAAACACAAAATAAAATAATACAAGCTTTATATTACAAGCCAGGGGCCTCGAGGGCTCGAATACATAAGCTTGAGTCATACAAGCATCAGCGGAAACATTAGATATCTGAGTACAGACATAAAAGTTAAACAGATATGCCTTAAGAAGGCGGGGCAAAACAACGACACAGATCGAAAAGGCGCAGGCCTCCTGCCTGGGAGCCTCCTATCTAGTCCTGGTCGTCGGTGGTCTCCACGTAGTAGTAGGCTCCACCAGAGGGGTAGTAGTAGTCGTCGACTGGGGCGGCTGGCTCCGGGACTCCATCATCTGGTCTCAGCAATCGGGTATGGGAAAAAGGGGAAGCAAAGCAACCGTGAGTACTCATCCAAAGTACTCGCAAGACTTACATCAGAACTATTCTACACATGCATTGGTTTCAAAAGAAGAGATGTATCTGTGGACTAGACTACAGAAATGCCAGAATAGATAGAGGGCCTAGCCTATCGAAGACTAGCATCTTGCAGCATTAGAAGAGTGCAGATTAGTAGCATAACATAAAGTAACAAGCATGTAGTAGCAAAGCCCAGAGATCCTCCCTCGACTCCCTGCGAGAAAGCGATCCCGGAGCTTACAATTAATTAACATGTATCCAGTTCAAGTTGTAGTAGATCGGGATACAACACTGAGCGTCCTGTTACCATGGACACGGCTATTTGAATAGATAATCTTCCCTGCAGGGGTGCACTACTATTACCCAACACGCTCGATTAACTATGGCCGGACACACTTTTCTCGGTCATGCCCGGCCTCGGCTGATCGACACGACGTAGTCTTACCTAGGCTCAGCTGAGAGGTCCCCGCCGGTCTACATCCTAAGTGCTCAGGGGTCTTGGGCCCATCGCCCTTTGCACTCCGGGTTGTTGTGTGCAGGGTGGACCCAGGCATCACCTCTGTCCTGGATGGCGCCGGCCCGACCCGGCCACAAGGCTAAACTGGACATCTGACAGAGCTTTCGGCTGATACATACGGCGCCGAGGTCCCCATTAAACCATTATCCCGCGTGGTGATACTGCGTATAGGCCAGTGGCCAACTCAGATCAAATACCCAAATCCGTTAAGTGTATTGGGAGCTCGCGGAACGAGCAGAGATCCACGAAACATGTAGCCCCGTCGCCCCGTCTCGTGGACTTACGGCAAGGGCCAAGAATGCCCGGCCGTGCCACGTAATTATCTCGCGGGTACCCTCATGGTCAACCCGACTGCACATATCTCGCGGGTACGCCTCGGGGTCGACCCGACTTTATCAAGTATCTAGAATAAGGCCAAGGTACCCGTGTGTCCATAACATCAAGGAGGGATCCGAGGAATCACCTTCGCTGGATTCCCGCTCGATGTATTCGCAAGGTGAACCCGGAGGAATCACCCTCGTTGGATTCACCCTTGTGGAGTTGCACGACAGAAGCTTCATCAGAGGTGGTGAAAGAGGATTCACCCTCGGTAACCCACAACCGACTAGCTATACTACAAAGGCAACATCAGGAGTGAGATAAGAGGTATCACCCTCGGCACTCGATGATGGCTCTGCAGAGTCGAGCAACTTAGGGGGGGGTGTAGTGATGTGCTGGTCTCAGCCCGTCGATCACATTGATCAGGGCACTGGTAGCTAAACGGGGCAACTAGGACAAGGAAGAGGGGCCACAGATGGATTTACAAACAACCTATACTAAGCATTTAGGATAACATGTAAGGTATCAATAGCAGTCTACAAAAATAGGCTATGCATCAGAATAGGATCAATCCAAGCAGTAGCAAATTCTAATGCAAGCAGGAGGGAGAAAGAATAGGTGATATAGGCATGTTCAACGAGGGTTTGCTTGCTTGGAAGCTCTGCGACAAAGGAGGGGTCATCAACGGGGTAGTCGTCCTCCGGGGCTGCGTCGGTCTCGGGGTCTACCGGATAAGAGGAGGGGGAAGAAACAATAAATAAAAGCAATCAAATGCAACACAGTGCATGGCATGGCAAAATGCAGTGTTAGAGGTGACCTAATGCAATGCTACACGTTGCGGGCGAAGAGGGAAAATATCTGGGATATTTTCCCGGCGTTCAAGCCGATTTCGGTATACTAAACCGGAGGGGAAGGTTCCATGTTTAGATAGTTAGGAGTGATGGTCAAGCATGTTGACCACATATTCGGATTCGTCTCATTTTTCTGATCAACTTTCATGTAGAAAACTTTTCGATCCGAACTACGGTTGAATTTCTACGAATTTTCAAAGATTTAAACGATTTCTGGAATTATTTTAATTAATAAATTCGTATTATCCAGAACAGTGGCTGATGGCGTCAGTATGATGTCAGCATGATGTCTGCAAGTCAACCCAGCTGTCCCAGGTCAAACCTGACAGTTGGGCCCCACTGGTCAGTGACTCTGGGCTAATTAGAGTTAATTTAAACTAAGAAAAAGTTAATTAACTCGTAGGACCCACATGTCAGTGCATAATTAGGTTAATTAATTAAGTTTATTTAGAAAACAGTTTAGTTAGACTAATTAGCAGATGGGGCCCACTTGTCAGCGACAGTACTTCCCACGTCAGCTCGGTTGACCGGTCAACACGGTCAACCGGGCCCAGGGACCCACTGGTCAGCGACCCAGGGTGGGCCCCAGGCCAGCCACGTCGGCGGCCACCGGCGTTTAGCCGCCGGCGACCGAAAAACACGGCGGAGGCCATGGGCACTTGCTGGAATTCGGCTATGGCGAGCCATTTGGCGCGCGGCTTGGTCCATTCGAACGAGCGGAGAGTGGCGCGTCGACTGGTGGTAGTGGCGTCGCCGGAGTCGGCCGGAATCGACGCCGGCGACGAGGTCAGCGGCGGAGCAGTTTCGGGCGACGACAAGGATGGCGATGCAGCGCACAGCAGCTCAATCTAAAGGGCCAGGCGTGTTCTATGCGACGCGGTGAGCTCGTTGGACACGGTCCCGTGACCGTTTGGTCACCGGAGACACGTCGGCGATGAGCTAGGCGGCTGCGAGCTCGGCCATAACGAAAACGCCGGCTAGAGGCAGCAAGACGAGGAGGAAGAGGAGGGAGGGTGTGCGGTGTTCACCGGGGAGGCTCAAGGAGGCCCGGTGATGGCTTAGGAGCAGCAGCGCGGCCGGAATCGGTGGAGCTCGCCGGCGACCGAAACGAAGAGAACGACGGCGATCTCGACGAGCAGAGCTCCCCGGCTCCAACGGCTGGCACTGGTCGGCGTAGTCGACCACGACGGAGGCGATGGACAAGGTGGCGCGGCTCGGGGATGACGGTGGCCGCGAGAACGACGGCGTGCGGCGACGAGCGCGTACTGGAGAGGGAGAGACAGCTCGGGGGAGCGAGGGAGAGAGGGGGAGAGTGGATCTGGGAGGACAAGTGGGACGAGGGGCGCTTCCTTATCTCCTCGCCCAGCCTCGGGCGTCGCTGTGTCGGTGTTCGTCCGGTGCGCGCGCGCGCCCACGGCGGCGACGACACGCGGGGAGAGAGAGAGGAGGGAGACGGGCGCTGTGGGCTGGGCCGCACTGTGGACTTAGGCCCAGTCCACAGTAGCGTTTTTCTTTTTCCCTTTTTATTTTTCTGTTTTCTTTTTCCAGTAGCCTTTTGCAATTTTCTTTTGCCACCAAATGACTTTGCAAAAATAAGCAACTGGCAGAAACAAATACTAGGGAAAATGATGCACTGCCACAAAAAGTTTGGGAAATTTTTGAATCCATTTGAATTTTTCAAAAATGGAAATGGCATTTAAAGTGCTGTTTTTGCACTGTTTTAATGCTCTAGCCCATATCTAGCATTGATGGTGATGTTGTTTTCCTGAACATTAATTTTTTCTGGAATTTTTGCTACAACATGAACTATTTTCCAGCAACTTCAAATTTCACTCATAATTTGAATTGAATTTGGTGATGGAATTTGAAATGAGATATGATTTCACTGTGATCATTCTTTGCAAAACAAATTAGCTTAGCACTAATTTGAAGATCACTGTGGTTCATTACTCAGGGGTGTTACAATTCTCCTCCCGAGAATTTAGGAGGTAGAAGGGATAAGATTGGGGTATTCCCGAAAGTACTTCTGAAAGTACCCCTTAGAAGTCGCGAACGACCGGAACGTTTCAACGCATCATATATAATGTCATGTATGTATGCAAAAGCTTCGGATAAGAATGAGTGCGATACTTCGAAATCAAATAGAACAGAAGCTGGTACTAAGTTAATAAGAAGAGTACCCTTCACAGTAGCTGGCTGACCTTGAGCTTCAATTAGATCAACATGGTAAGCTTGACCACGACCATAAGGAGGCCTGGCATTGTTGTTGCGGTGCTAGTTGTTGCCACGGCCATTTCCACGGCCAGTAGGGGGAAGTGCAATCTGACTCTGGTTCTGAGGGCATTCTCTAGAACGGTGACCTGGACGGCCACACTTGAAGCAGAGTCCACTGTCGGGACGGGGAGTGATGTCTACTACGCAACTTATTCTTGTAGACTTGTGTTGGGCCTCCAAGCGCAGAGTTTTGTAGGACAGTCGCAATTTTCCCTCAAGTGGATGACCTAAGGTTTATCAATCCGTGGGAGGCGTAGGTTGAAGATGGTATCTCTCAAACAACCCTGCAACCAAATACAAGAAATCTCTTGTGTCCCCAACACACCCAATACAATGGTAAATTGTATAGGTGCACTAGTTCGGCGAAGAGATGGTGATAAAAGTGTAGTATGGATAGTAGATATAGGTTTTTGTAATCTGAAAATATAAAAACAGCAAGGTAGCAAGTAACAAAAGTGAGCACAAACGGTATTGCAATGCTTAGAAACAAGGCCTAGGGTTCATACTTTCACTAGTGCGATCTCCCAACATTGTTGACATAGTTGAATCATATGTAAATCCCTCACGTGCGACAAAGAGTTCACTCCAAAGTCACAAATAGCGGAGAACAAATGAATAAATTGTTGTAGGGTACGAAACCACCTCAAAGTTATCCTTCCCGATCAATCTTATGAGCCATCCCCATTAATTTTCACGAACAGCCTTAGAGTTCGTACTAGAATAACACCTTTAGATACACATCAACCAAAACCCTAATGTCACCTAGGCACTCCAATGTCACCACGAGTACCCACGGGTTTGATTATACGATATGCATCACACAATCTCAGATTCATCTATTCAAACCAACACAAAGAACTTCAAAGAGTGCCCCAAAGTTTCTACCGGAAAGTCAAGACGAAAACGTGTGCCAACCCTTATGCATAAATCCCCAAGGTCATAGAACCCGCAAGTTGATCACCAAAACATACATCAAGTGACTCAAGTGAATATCCCATTGTCACCACAGATATCCATATGCAAGACATACATCAAGTGTTCTCAAATCCTTAAAGACTCAATCCGATAAGAAAACTTCAAAGGGAAAACTCAATTCATCACAAGAAGATAGAGAGGGGAAAACTCCATATGATTCATCTATATCAACAAAGCTCGCGATACATCAAGATCGTGCCATCTCAAGAACACGAGAGAGAGAGATCAAACACATAGCTACTGGTACAAACCCTCAGCCCCGAGGGTGAACTACTCCCTCCTCGTCATGGAGACCGCTGGGATGATGAAGATGGCCTCCGGTGATGCTTTCCCCCCTCCGACAGGGTGCCGGAAAAGGGCTGTAGATGAGATCGTGGAGGTACAGAGGCTTGCGGCGGCGTAAAAACTCATCTAGGTTAACTTTCGGGGGTTTCTGAATATATATATGATTTTTTGGCGTTGGAATCACGCGAAGAAGGGCCACAGGGGGCCCACGAGGCACCCGGGCGCACCTGGGGGGTGGCACCCCTGGTGGCTCGTGGAGCCCCTGTGGGTCTTCTGGCCTCCCCCCAAAGATTCTAGTGTTTATCTTGGCCAATAAAAAATCTCCAAAAAGTTTCGTGGCATATGGACTTCGTTTGGTATTGATTTTCCATAAAACAAAAACAGGGCAGAAAATAGCAACTGGCAATGGGCACTAGGTCAATATGTTAGTCCATGAAAATCATATAAAAGCCATATAAAAGTGCACCAAAATCATACAAAACTATAGTAAACATGGCATGAATACTTCATAAATTATAGATACGTTGGAGACGTATTAGCATCCCCAAGCTTAATTCCTGCTCGTCCTCGAGTAGGTAAATGATAAAAGAAATAATTTATGAAGTGTGAATGCTAGCATAGTGCATAAGTTTGATCAATAATAATTTCAATCACTTTTCCTAGCATCATAACAGGAACTTTTTCTCATAAAAGTCATCATGATAAAGTACCAATTAAAAACAGAAATTTTGATGTGGAACGCTACCTATCATAATCATCATATAATCTTTTCTTTTGTTGCATGGACATTGGACTTGAATGATTCAAAGCATGATAATTATTATAACAGCAATATTTATTATCATAAAACTTCTCATGAGCAAGTAACAATTCATCACAATGATGAAGTGTAAGGCATAAACTTTCTTGGAAACTAACAAACTATTTTAGTCAACAATGCAATTGCAATTCATCATATTTTCAGGAAGGGTCTCATGTAGGAGCTTTTTAGCAAGTCCACATACTCAACCATCATTTAGTCTTCTATGATTGCTAACACTCACGACATATATATGGAGCAAAAGTTTCAGCCAGACACATAGAAAGATAGGGGCTTGTGATTTCGCCTCCCAACTTATTCACCTCAAATATGATGTCAACAATAATAACTCATGATCACTCATATCCAACTGGATATATGTGCCTAGATCTTCCCCACCACATGATGCTTGCAAAAGAGAAAAATAAAAAGGAAGTAGAGGAGAACACTATTGACTCTTGCATAAAAAGTAAATACATAAAAGTAAAGGATAGGCCCTTCGCAAAGGGAAGCAGAGGTTGTCATGCGCTTTTTGTTGTTGGATGCACAAGCCCTTAATGCAAAGAAACGTCACGTTATATTGCCCCTTGTGATAGCAACCTTTATTATGCAGTCCATCGCTTTTATTTCTTTACCATCACAAGTTCGTACAACACTTATTTCCCTTACAATAAAAGTTCAGACATATTTAGAGGCAATTTTTATTGCTTTTTGCACCGATGACAACTTACTTGAAGGATCTTATTCAATCCATAGGTAGATATGGTGGACACTCATGGCAAGAAAATGGGTTTAAGGGTTTTGGATGCACAAGTAGTATCTCTACTTGGTGCGGATTTTTGGCTAGCAAAGATATTGGGCAAGCACCACATGTTGGAGGATCTATAACAATATAACTTCTATGTGAATATGAACAAACATAATTCATTACGTTGTCTTCCTTGTCCAACGTCAACACTTTGACATAAAATACTTAATGGGGGCTCACAATCATAAAAGATGTCCAAGATAGTATATTTGCATGTGAATCTTCTCTTCCCTTATTAACTTTTTCATGAATTACATCATTGACTAATGCTATGCTTGTTAACCTCCAATAAATTTTACCACTTATACTTTTCTTTATGTAATGTCATTACTTTCCATAAGATTAGCATATGATCTCTTTCATTATTTTCATTGCAAGGAATCACACTTATCATATCCAATGATCTATATGAAAGTTTTTATTATATCCCTCTCGAATATTCATCATCTTGGGACCAAATTCATATCTTGTTCAAATTACCATTACTATTATTAACTCTCAAAAATATATAAGTGAAGCATGAGAATTAAAGACAAACTACTCCAAAATATATAAGCGAAGATCAATGAGTAGTGAAACAATTAAGTAGCTATGTGAGGACTCTCTCTCATTTAAAAAGTTTTAGATCTTGATATTTTATTCAAACAGCAAGCAAAAAAAAGACACAACCAAGTATAGCACACATTATGTGAACGAGTAAAAACTTGGGTTCAATCGAGACTAACCGATAGTTGATGAAGAAAAGTGATGGGATGCCTACCGGGGCATCCCCAAGCTTGAATGCTTGATACTTCTTGGAATATTAACTTGGGGAGCCTTGGGCATCCCCAAGCTTGAACTCTTGTGTCTCGTTAATTCTTCTCATATAGTAGTTTCCCTAAGTTTCAAAAACTTCATCCACACAAAACTTGACAAGAACTTGTGAGATATGTTAGTATAAATCCACTCAAAACCTTGACATTCTCTACGGTAGAAAATCACTAAAATTATAATTAAACATTGAATACTAAATGCTTCTGCATATTTAATACTCCTATCCTCAAATAGAATCATTAAACAAGCCAACATATGCAAACAATGCAAACATAACAGCAATCTGTCTAAACAGGACAGTCTGTAAAGGATAATTAAGAATCCATACTTAGATAACTCAAAAAATTCTGAAAATTTACCACACTGGAAATAATTTATCAAAGTTGACTGTGTCAAAATTTCAAGATTTTATCACATTCTGACATTTCTGGGCAATTTAATCAATAGCAGCAAACTTTCTGTTTTGAAACAGCAACTGATGAACTTGCAAAATAAGCATGGTAAAGGCTATACTTGACATTTTTATTGAAATAAAAGATACAAAACATGATTATTTATAGCAGCAAGAAAATATCAACAGAAGAAAATGACGCTCCAAGGAAAACTCATATTATGTGACGAATAAAAATATAGCTCCGAGTAAGGTTACCGATAGTGTTGAAGACGAAAGAGGGGATGCCTTCCGGGGCATCCCCAAGCTTAGTTGCTTGGGTCTTCCTTGAATTTTAACTTGGGGTGCCTTGGGCATCCCCAAGCTTAGGGTCTTACCACTCCTTATTCTCCTCATATCGATATCTCACCCAAAACTTGAAAACTTCAATCACACAAAACTTAACGGAACTTCGTGAGAACGGTTAGTATGATAAAGAATAAACCATCACTTAGGTATTGTCCAAGACAAGATTCACAATTGTTCCCATATAATGCCTACGGTATTCTATCATTTACACAATTTATATCTCATAATATAAGCTATGGAAACATTAAAACAAGCAAACTATGCATTGAAAACAGAATCTGTCAAAAACAAAACAGTCTGTAATGATCTGAGCAACTACCATACTTATGGAACTCTAACAATTCTGAAAAATTAGGAAAACGTCAAAAATTTGCATATCAATACTGTGTAAAAATTTCAGAATTTTTTTACGCTCCAGTAAAATCTGGGAAATTAAACACTGGAGGCAAAAGTTTCTGTTTTTGCACAGAATTGAATCAACAAGTATCCACACTATCCCAAAGGTTTTACTTGGCACTGTCGGGCCCATGGAACCCGGGGTATCCAGGCCCGTCTGCCTTTGGCCTAGGGCGCAACGCCTGGCGTGGGCCCAGCAGGCCATCATCACCAGGCACCTCACCAGGGCTCCTCATGAGGCCTTGGCCTCCCGAGGCCCCCTCCTCAGGGAGCGGGTGAGCGAGGCTCAGTCCCTCCACCAGCGGCCTCGCGAGGTCCTCTCGCGAGGCGACCTCCTGAGGTGGCCTCCCGAGGCCCCCTCCCGAGGGCGCACAAGACGAAGGCCGTTTAGCGAAGCCGCGCGAACCTGGGGCCCATCACGTGGGTGACGCGCGCGGCGACGAGCGGCGACAGAGGCCGCGCCAGCAGGCGCGGATGAATATGGTTTCCTCTTTTGTGTTAAGGGAGCAGGGCCAGATATCTACTCCCCAAAGCAGCCCCAAAGGTTGCCCGGTCGGCGAAGGAAGACCAAGACGGCGGGCGCGCAGGGTGGAGGTCATCACCGAGCCCACCGGCGCGTCATGGATCACGCTTTGGCAGGCGAAGACCGCCTTTAGTCAGGATAGCCTGAGCGCCTGTCCCCTTTCAAAACCCGCCAAGTGTGGCAGCCCTTCCCGCCTAAGTTTCAAGGGGGAAGAGGACCGATGTGGGTATAAGGGGGGCAGAGCAGCCATTGTAGGAGGACTCCGGTTCCCATCACCCTTGACCTTGTACTCTCTCTCTCGCACCAGAGCAATACCAACCAAGCAGGAGTAGGGTCTTACACCGCAAGGTGGCCCGAACCTGGGTAAACCGCTGAGTCCACGGTCTGTCCCTCGCTAGCACGCTCTCGCCATAGCCTCGCCGTCGCTTAGCCGTGGTAGGAGACGAAGTGGTAGAACGAGCTCACCCCAGTGTTCGAACCTTTGGGTCCCCGGAGCCCGACTTCCGATATTTGGCGCGCCAGGTAAGGGTGCGCTACTGTTCTTCTGCTCCGCCCTCTGCTCCACCAACCCCATGGCCGACGCACGTCGCGAGTGCGCCGAGCGCAGGGCTGGCCGCGTGGCTCAGACGGAGCCAGTGGCCTGCGGCAATCGCTGCCGCCACCGACCCCGCTGCCCGCGAGCAGCAGGACTCTTCCCTGCACCCCTCCGTGCAGGCGAATGGCCACACCGCCATTGCCTCCTCCCTCGCCCACCGCGGGCCGCCGAACCCGCCGGCCATGCTGCTCATGGCGCGCGAGCTGCTCCGTTACCGTCCAGCTGACGCCGGCTACGACGCATGGCTAGATCGCATCACCGAGCTCGTCAACGCCGCCGGGGATGCTCCGACGCCTTCCCACTCGCTTCGCCCTTCGCCATCTCGCACTGGGGACCTGGCGCACGACGCTCCCCCGCCGCCTCCTCTGCGCGACGATCACGGCAGGCCTCAGCGCGGCGCGCGGGCTCGCGAGCCGTCCCGCGGTGCGTCCTCGCCGGACCGAGACGAGGCCAGCTGCCAGATCATTCGCCGCGCGCCCCCTGACACGCGTGTGCTCCTCGAGCGGCAGCGCCGGCGCCAGGACCAGGCCGTTCAAGACATTGTGGCGGCTGGGCATCAAAACCGCGCCGCCCTTGCTGGCGGCATCCCCTCAAGCGGTGTGGGCTGCCGTGCCTTCACTCGCGAGCTGCGTCGCGTGGTCTGGCCCGCGAAGTTCGAGCCTGAGCTGCCTCCGTGCTACGACGGCACCATCAACCCCGCAGAGTTCCTTCAGCTCTACACGCTGAGCGTCGAGGCGGCGAACGGCGACGACAAGGTCATGGCAAACTGGTTCCCCATGGCCCTCAAGACGGCCCGCGCTCCTGGCTCATGAACCTCCCCGAGGTGTCCATCTCCTCATGGGCCGAGCTCTGCAGCCAGTTTGTCGCCAACTTCAAGGGCACGCAGGACCGCTCCCTCACCATCAACGACCTGCGGCATGTGTGGAAGTGCCCGGACGAGACCCTTCGCAAGTACATCCAGGGCTTCAGCCAGGTGCGCAACAAGATCCCGTGCGCCTCCGACGCGGCCGTCATCTCTGCATTCTCCACCGGCGTCATGGACGTCAAGATGCGCGAGAAGCTCGCCATCAACGGTGAGCTCGACTCCGTGGTAGAGCTGCTCGATCTCGCCGACAAGTGCGCCAAGGCTGAGGAAGGCCGCCTCTTCATCCACAACGTCCCCGACGCGGCGCTCGACACCGTCAAGGCCAAGAGCAAGGACGTCAAGCGCAAGGGCCCGGCTGTGCTCGCGGCGGAGCCCGAGCAGAAGCGCGGCCGTGACCGCGACGAGCCCAGGAAGGACGGTCGGCCGCTCTGCGCCTTCCACAACGTGCGCTCCCACAGCACCGAAGACGGTCAGGAGCTCAAGCTGCTCCGTGACGAGCGCCAAAGCCGCCGAGACGACCGCAATGGCCGCGGCGCCGGCCGTGGAGGTGGCCGCGGCAGTAGGGATGTAAATGGTACGGATAATTTCCGTTCTGAATCCGCATCCGCATCCGTTTTTAAGGATATGGTATGCACTTTCACGAATCCGGCAGATATGGATGCGGATACGGATTTTGGTCAACCGGATATCCGACGGATATGGTAGCGGATATGGTATTGGCAATATCCGACGGATATGGATTATCCGGTATATGTTTAGGATCATCCGACATTGTCAAATAGGATTATCCGATAAGTTTAACCCAAATATCCAAATAGTCCACTTTTCAGAATCACATATATAAATATAATATAACTAATTTCTTATTACAATCTTACATGCACGTATAAGCACAGTCAATAAACTTAAGAACACGTACTGTACTACTTAGTAATTAACTTAGCTACTATTTAAACCTATTTTATGGTTGATTAGAGAACAATATGATTATATGAATCTGTTATGTAAGCTATTAATCCCATTAAGAACACGTACTGTACTAGTTAACATGCACGTACAAGAACCATCAGTCATGCTTGCTGCAGCTTGTAAGCTAGTAATCCCATTATAAGCAGTAAAAAATGGTTGGTTACTTGTATACGTACTGTTCTTCTCTATATAGATCGCCTATAGAAATATACTATTGCGGAGAATATCTACATCAATATTTTTTGTCCATTTCCGATCCGAGTCCGCTCTGCTTCCGCTCCGAATCCATACTCCGATATAATCCGCATTCGAATCCGCATCCGGTCATTATCCGCTCCGCTCCGAATCCGACAAAAAAATATGGTAAAGGATATGGTAAAAGCATTATCCGATCCGTTTACATCCCTACGCGGCAGCAACCGTTGGGACAGCCGCAACGGCAGCGGCAACTTCCGCCAGGGTTGGCGCGACCAGCCTAGTGAGGCCGTCTGGCGCGACCAGCCTCGTGAGGCAGACCCTCAGGGCAATGCCGCTCTTCTGCCGCTGCCGCCGCCACCCCGGAGGAACGACATCAACCGGCCTGATGAGGGCGCTGGGGGCTACCAGGAGCCTCGCGTGGTCACCTGCATCCTTGGCGGGTCCCAAGCCCCCGCATCCGTCCGCCACTTCAAGCAGCTCTCTCGCGAGGTGTATGCCACCCTCCCAAGGCCTGAGACCGCGCGACCCCTCAAGTGGTCGCAGTACGCCATCACCTTCGACTCCAAGGACCACCCCAAATCCACGGCCTCCGCAGGCGCGCTCCCCATGCTGTGCACCCCCATCATCAGCAACGTTGCGGTCACCAAGACCCTCGTCGACGGGGGCGGCGGCCTTAACGTGATCTCCATCGAGACCTTCGAAACGCTCCAGGTGCCCTATGACCAGCTGGTGCCGACCAGGCCCTTCTCCGGAGTGACCGATGGCTCCACCATCCCTCTGGGGCAAGTGCGCCTCCCCGTCACCTTCGGCATCCGCAAGAACTACCATACCGAGCTCATCGACTTCGACGTTATGCACATTGGCCAGCCTTACAACGCCATCTTGGGCTACCCATCTCTCACCAAGTTCATGGCGGCCACCCATCAAGCCTACAACGTCCTCAAGATGCCCGGCTGTAGCGGCATCATCACCGTCACCTGTGACGAGAAGGACGCGGCCAGCATCCTCGAGCGTGCCTACAAGGCCGCCGCGGTCGCGCACCCGGCCGACGAGGACGCGGACGAGCCTCCTGAGGCTGCGCCCACGAAGAAGAAGCAGCTGTTCTCTCAGGACCGCGCCGAGACGAAGAAGGTGTCGGTGGACGGCAGCAGCTCCGGCCCTGCCTTCACCATCGGCACAGGCCTCCCTCCTGCATAGGAAAGTGCGCTCGTCACCTTACTTCAGGCAAACTCGAATGTTTTCGCCTGGAAAGCATCTGACTTGTCCGGTATGCCAAGGGAGGTGATCGAGCACCACTTAGCGGTGTGCCCCAATGCACGCACCGTCAAGCAGAAAGCACAGCGCCAGGCGCCAGAGAAGCAAGATTTCATCATCAAGGAAGTTCAGAAGCTCCAGGAAGCTAGGGTCGTTTGCGAGGTGCGCCATCCCAAATGGCTCGCCAACCCAGTCGTCGTTCCCAAGAAGGGCGGCAAGGAGCGCATGTGTGTTGACTTCACCAGCCTCAACAAGTTCTGCCCTCAGGATCCCTTCCGGCTACCTTGGATTGGCCAGGGCATTGGCCCCACCGTCGGCGGCATGCGCATGCCTTTCGGGCTGAGGAACGCAGGCGCCTCTTTCCAGAGGCTGGTGCCCTTCGTCCTAGAGCCTCGTGAGCCTCCTGCTCCTCGCGAGCCCCCAGGGCCTCGTGAGCCCCCTGGCCCCGGAGGAGCGGACTCCCTGGGCGCGCCTCGCCAAGCGGTCTGACGTCGCCCCAGCACGGTCCTGCTAGGTGCGCTTGATGCGTCGCCCTGCGCGGCCCACACTCCTTCTTGCCGCGCCTCCCGCGCCTCGCTCCCGGAACCCTTCTGCCAAGGTGATTTTGTTTAAATGCGGCTGAGGGCGCCCCACGGGCTGCACCAACCTCGAGCTGATCCGTGCCGGATGTGGCAGCCTAGCCCCTATCCTTTTGGTTGTGTAGCGAATTTTGCTGATTTCACCTTGATGAGTTATGTTACCTGCTTAATTGCATGTTAAGTTCAATGCCGACCGGAGAGCGCCACACGCTCGCGACCCCTCCCCTGGCCAATTCCGTGAGCGGGGGCTAGGCACGGTGTCTGTGCTCGGGTCCGTCCCTGCAGTGCCGTCAAATCCAAGCAACTGAGCTCTGGCTCGCGGGCCTGCTCCCATGCACGCCACCTCACCAAGGTCCTTGGTGCCTTATCTCCTCACGCAACGGCCACGGGCGAGTTAGCGAGCGCGTGCCACTCCCCCCCCATCGTGAATTTGTCGACATGCAGCCCTTCAGGAGGCGAGCTGCGGGAGGACCTCGCAGGCGGCCTCTCGCGAGACGAAGACACTTCAAACGCCGAACCTCGTGAGCACGCCTCGTGAGCTGTGTGAACTCCTCACGAGTTGTGGCTCGCCCAACACCGCTCTCCGCCAAAAGCTAAGTCTAACTACCTCGCGAGACGCCCTTACCGCCACTCAAGCTCTCTCCCCTCGCGATCCTGTTGGGTGCCAGCGTTTTTTCTTCTGCGTAAGCTGCTTGCACGCCAAAGGGGGGCTCCCTGAGCATCACGCCTCAGGAGCCCTCACTAGCTCCCGGTGCCCCTCACCTCCTGGCCTTGTCCCGGCATCGCGACCGAACATACCAGCGATGGCTGAGGCCCGCTCGGGGGCTGGATCCTGACGGCGTAGAGCGCTGAGGCGAACAAAGAAAAAACCCAGCCTCATGAGAGGACTTCGGGAGGGAATGCATACATCCCGAATCACAAAAGCATTAAGCTGAGCATAGAAGATACTGTTTTCACGACCCCGCGGGGCTACATCGGTTCAATGCAGGAAAATAAAAAAAGAAAGGGCCTAGGCGAGGCGCCGTCTCCCCCAAGACTCCAGCGCAGGCGCCGCGCGCATTCCCAAGAAGGCGCTGCGGGTAAGTGCGGCTCCGTCACCGTGCGCGTGGTGCCCCGGCTCCGGAGTCATCGCCGCCCGTGCCTAGTCGGAGTCCTCGTCCTCGCTCTTGACATGGGGGTAGTCGCCGTCGTTCCCACCCCCGCCGGAGGCGGCACCGCTGGAGCTGTCGTCCTCGCTGGAGGAGCCGCTGTAGCTGCCGTCCTCGCTCTCCGCACAGCACTCCAGGCGGCTGCCAGAGAGCCCGAAGATCTTCACGAAGAGTGTGGCGGCCCTGTCGTACTTGAATTGGAGGACGTGCCCCCGCTTCAGGCCGCGGGCGAGGGCGAACGACTTCCACCCCTGCCTCAAGAACATGAAGCCCGAAGGAGTGAGCTCCGTCGCCACCCAGGAGGGGCCGTTGCAGCAGCCGTCGGCTTGCACCCACAAGCCCAAGGGCGCGCGCTCCGCCATCGCCGCCGCGAAGGAGTCCGGAAGCCGGAGCCAGGTGCAGGGGCTGCGGTGCATGTGCACGATGAAGTCGTGCGCCGCCTCCGCCGAGTGGCTCCCCGCCTGAGGAGGTAGCGCGGTTGCCTCGCTGCGGCCGCCTCGGCCCCGCGTGCCTCGCCCTCCGCGCCCGCGAGCAGCGCCCCTCCCGCGACTGCTGGGCCTAGCGCCGGCAGCTGTCGGGGAGCGTCCGCGCCCCCGGGGCGGAACCTGGGATGCGGCAGCGGAAGCACGACCACGCCCTCTCCCCCTCACCATTTCCGTGGCGGCTCTAGCAAGACGACAGAGGAAGCAGGAGGAAGGAGAAGATGGGTGGAGGACTTCAGCTCTCCCCTCTCCCTCTTTATACTTGGCACGGAGCTCCGCTCGTCGCTCCGCCTTCTCCGGCGTTGGGGATTAAAGCAACAGGGAGGCGTTGAGGAAGGCAATGATGGTCTCGCGTCGCCTGCGGCGGACTTTATGTCAGCGCAGGTGGTTACCGAGACATCGTGGGAGAAGTGGAGGCGTCCCCGGTCACATCGTGAGCCATGCGTCACGCCTGGCCGCAGACGGTTAGGGCCCGCGACGTTTCGCCCCCCTGTAGGCGGGAACGTGCGTGCCGCGGGCCCGGGGGCTACTGTCGGGCCCATGGAACCCGGGGTATCCAGGCCCGTCTGCCTTTGGCCCAGGGCGCAACGCCTGGCATGGGCTCAGTAGGCCATCATCACCAGGCACCTCACCAGGGCTCCTCATGAGGCCTTGGCCTCCCGAGGCCCCCTCCTCAGGGAGCGGGCGAGCGAGGATCAGTCCCTCCACCAGCGGCCTCGCGAGGTCCTCTCACGAGGCGACCTCCTGAGGTGGCCTCCCGAGGCCCCCTCCCGAGGGCGCACTAGACGAAGGCCGTTCAGCGGAGCTGCATGAACCTGGGGCCCATCACGTGGGTGACGCGCGTGGCGACGAGCGGCGACAGAGGCCGCGCCAGCAGGCGTGGATGAAGATGGTTTCCTCTTTTGTGTTAAGGGAGCAGGGCCAGATATCTACTCCCCAAAGCAGCCCCAAAGGTTGCCTGTTTGGCGAAGGAAGACCAAGACGGCGGGCGCGCAGGGCGGAGGTCATCACCGAGCCCACCGGCGCGTCATGGATCACGCTTTGGCAGGCGAAGACCGCCTTTAGTCAGGATAGCCTGAGCGCCTGTCCCCTTTCAAAACCCGCCAAGTGTGGCAGCCCTTCCCGCCTAAGTTTCAAGGGGGAAGAGGACCGATATGGGTATAAGGGGGGCAGAGCAGCCATTGTAGGAGGACTCCGGTTCCCATCACCCTCGACCTTGTACTCTCTCTCTCGCACCAGAGCAATACCAACCAAGCAGGAGTAGGGTCTTACACCGCAAGGTGGCCCGAACCTGGGTAAACCGCTGAGTCCACGGTCTGTCCCTCGCTAGCGCGCTCTCGCCGTCGCTTAGCAGTGGTAGGAGACGAAGTGGTAGAACGAGCTCACCCCAGTGTTCGAACCTTTGGGTCCCCGGAGCCTGACTTCCGACAGGCACTTTATTGAAAGAAAACATATAAAACATGATTACTACAGTAGATTAATCATGTGAACACACTAAAATAGAAAGGATACATATTGGGTTGCCTCCCAACAAGCGCTTTTCTTTAATGCCTTTTAGCTAGGCATGATGATTTCAATGATGTTCGCATAAAAGTAAAGAATTGAAACATAAAGGGAGCATCATGAAGCATATGACTAGCACATTTAAGTCTAACCCACTTCCTATGCATAGGGATTTTGTGAGCAAATAGTTTATGGGAGCAATAATCAACTAGCATAGGAAGGCAAAACAAGTATAACTTTGAAACTTTCAACACATAGAGAGGAAACTTGATATTGTTGCAATATGTAAAAGCATATGATCCACGAGCATACATGTCATCACAATAATCATCATAGATAGCAACTTTTTTATCATAGTCAATTGAAGCCTCATCCAAAATAGTGGAATCATCATTAAATAAATTCATGGCATCTCCAAATCCGCTTTTATCAATATAATCATCATAAATAGGAGGCATGCTATTATCATAATAAATTTTCTCATCAAAACTTGGGGGACTAAAAATATCATCTTCATCAAACATAGCATCCCCAAGCTTATGGCTTTGCATATCATTAGCATCATGGATATTCAAAGAATTCACACTAATATCATTGCAATCATGCTCATCATTCAAAGGACTCACGTTAAACATTTTATTAAATTCTTCCTCTAACAATTAGCACAATTATCGGAATCCTTATTTTCAAGAAAGACATTATAGAGATGAATAATATGAGGCAACCTCAATTCCATATTTTTTGTAGTTTTCTTTTATAAACCAAACTAGTGATAAAACAAGAAACTAAAAGATTCGATTGCAAGATCTAAAGATATACCTTCAAGCACTCACCTCCCTGGCAACGGCACCAGAAAAGAGCTTGATGTCTACTACACAACTTATTCTTGTAGACTCGTGTTGGGCCTCCAAGCGCAGAGTTTTGTAGGACAGTAGCAATTTTCCCTCAAGTGGATGACCTAAGGTTTATAAATCCGTGGGAGGCGTAGGTTGAAGATGGTATCTCTCAAACAACCCTGCAACCAAATACAAGAAATCTCTTGTGTCCCCAACACACCCAATACAATGGTAAATTGTATAGGTGCACTAGTTCGGCGAAGAGATGGTGATAAAAGTGTAGTATGGATAGTAGATATAGGTTTTTGTAATCTGAAAATATAAAAACAGCAAGGTAGCAAGTAACAAAAGTGAGCACAAACGGTATTGCAATGCTTAGAAACAAGGCCTAGGGTTCATACTTTCACTAGTGCGATCTCCCAACATTGTTGACATAGTTGAATCATATGTAAATCCCTCACGTGCGACAAAGAGTTCACTCCAAAGTCACAAATAGCGGAGAACAAATGAAGAAATTGTTGTAGGGTACGAAACCACCTCAAAGTTATCCTTCCCGATCAATCTTATGAGCCATCCCCATTAATTGTCATGAACAGCCCTAGAGTTCGTACTAGAATAACACCTTAAGATACACATCAACCAAAACCCTAATGTCACCTAGGCACTCCAATGTCACCACGAGTACCCACGAGTTTGATTATACGATATGCATCACACAATCTCAGATTCATCTATTCAAACCAACGCAAAGAACTTCAAAGAGTGCCCCAAAGTTTCTACCGGAAAGTCAAGACGAAAACGTGTGCCAACCCTTATGCATAAATCCCCAAGGTCACGGAACCCGCAAGTTGATCACCAAAACATACATCAAGTGACTCAAGTGAATATCCCATTGTCACCACAGATATCCATATGCAAGACATACATCAAGTGTTCTCAAATCCTTAAAGACTCAATCTGATAAGAAAACTTCAAAGGGAAAACTCAATTCATCACAAGAAGATAGAGAGGGGAAAACTCCATATGATTCATCTATATCAACAAAGCTTGTGATACATCAAGATCGTGCCATCTCAAGAACACGAGAGAGAGAGAGAGATCAAGCACATAGCTACTGGTACAAACCCTCAGCCCCGAGGGTGAACTACTCCCTCCTCGTCATGGAGACCGCCGGGATGATGAAGATGGCCTCCAGTGATGCTTTCCCCCCTCCGGCAGGGTGCCGGAAAAGGGCTGTAGATGAGATCGTGGAGGTACAGAGGCTTGCGGCGGCGTAAAAACTCATCTAGGTTAACTTTCGGGGGTTTCTGAATATATATGATTTTTTGGCGTTGGAATCACGCGAAGAAGGGCCACAGGGGGCCCACGAGGCACCAGGGCGCGCCTGGGGGGGTGGCACGCCCTGGTGGCTCGTGGAGCCCCTGTGGGTCTTCTGGCCTCCTCCCGAAGCTTTTATTGTTTATCTTGGCCAATAAAAAATCTCCAAAAAGTTTCGTGGCATTTGGACTTCGTTTGGTATTGATTTTCTGTAAAACAAAAACAGGGCAGAAAACAGCAACTAGCACTGGGCACTAGGTCAATATGTTAGTCCATGAAAATCATATAAAAGCCATATAAAAGTGCACCAAAATCATACAAAACTATAGTAAATATGGCATGAATACTTCATAAATTATAGATACGTTGGAGACGTATCAAGGAGTAGGAGCTCGAACATTGGAGCTTGAGGTCTTGGCTGCCCCGGTGGTGGAGGAGGTGCGGCTGGATGGTACATGTTGTGAGGAATCCAGATGCGGCGCTTCTGCGAGGACGAACCCGAAGATGAGCCCACTTCACGGGAGCGCTTAAGAGCGTCCTTGTGTTCCTTCAGACCAGTCTCAACCTGGATAGCCTTGTTCACCAAGGTGGCGAAGTCGGCACAGTCTTGGACTAGCAGTGCAAGCTTGATATCTGGGTTAAGCCCTTCATGGAACTTCTCCTGTCTGCGGGCATCAGTAGCAATGTCCTCTTCAGCATAGCGGGACAGTTCAAGAAACTCCCGCTGATAGGCTTCCACAGTCTTGTTGCCCTGTGTGAGGTTGCAGAACTCGCGCTTCTTCCGGTCCATAACTCCTTGAGGTATGTAACGGGCATAGAAAGCAGCTTTGAACTCCACGCAGGTGATGATAGTTCCAGCAGCTAAGGTATGCCTGTGAGTGTCCCACCATTGGGCTGTGGGACCCTTCAGAAAGTATGAGGCGAAAGTGACATAGTTGACCGGGGCCACATCCGCAGACTCCATCTCGAAAGTGATGTCGCGGAGCCAGTCATCAGCGTCAAGCGGCTATACCGAGTTGCGGAAGATGGTTGGATTCAGGCGCACAAATTCTTGCAAAGTGATTGCGGCTGGCTGCTGGTTGGCATTTGGGTGAGGAAACTAATCCATAAGCCCTTGCATGAACTGGCGGTGCATTTCAAATTGTTGCATCATAGCAGCCATATAGTCGGGCGGTGGTGGATTGTTGTCAACACGGACACGACCATGACCTGCTGGTCTAACCATCCTGCTAAAATTCAACATGGGTAGTTTAGCAACGAGCAATCGCAATTGTATGGAATCATTCATGAAGTAGCACGCACAACAAAAGGAAGTGCAATAGATACATCAACATAGTCATACATGACATGCGGATCCATACATAAGGTTGGTTACAAGCCAGCATTACAACAGCGAAAAGGAAAGCTAGACAACTAGGCGGCACGCAGGCACGCGGTGGAGGGATACAACAATGAGACATAGCGATAGCTACATCAACGTCAGAGAGAACCACTGAAGCCAGGCAGCTGCAGGTGATGACGCAGGGTACCCTCGATATAAGGATCCTGCGCTCCGTGAACACTCTGGTGCAGAACCTGGTCC
Source organism: Elymus sibiricus (assembly GCA_039707655.1). NCBI lineage: Eukaryota > Viridiplantae > Streptophyta > Magnoliopsida > Poales > Poaceae > Elymus > Elymus sibiricus. Next base: position 312,927,506 of record CM077674.1, read on the forward strand.
CGGGCTGGAAGAAGAGGACCACGTGGAGGATTACAACCTCCAACCGCAGGCCACTCAAGACCTGGTGGCGTCTCTGGATGCATCCTCGCACTGACTGCTGGCAGCAACTGTGTCAGAGCGTCGTAAAGACGAGCACGAGTGGCGTGCAACTCGACAGTAAGAGCTCGAGTAGTGCGGTCCAGAGCCTGAGTGTACTGTACCAAAACCTGCGGGTCATAGCGACGCAGCACGTAAGGAGTACAGATAGTAGTGTAATATCCTGTCTCATCCCCAGCGGGGGCATACGGGATGTATCTGAAAGCAGTCTCCTCCAAGCGACTGTTGTACTCTCCACGGAGACGAGCAATAGCAGTATAGGCAGCATCATGGACGGCCATGTCAACAGTCACTCCAACACCATGAAAGGTGTGCAACTCAGTGATGGAGATGTCCTGCCGATCAAAGATGCGAACCATAGCATGGTACTGCTCCTGGTTGAACTCGCAGTAATCCTCGTAAACTGTGTACTAGGGATACCAGCGATATCCCAGCCTGGTCAAGAGATCGACCAAGATAGCAGGGAACCCAGTCGCATCAAGAGCCATAGTGTGGCGTACGAGTTGTCTTGCGGGACGCATCTAAAACAAGGAGTTGCAATATGTCAATTGACAGTGTGAGAAGCAAAAGATAGCATTGGAAAGAAATGTTGCAGATAATCCAGCTCTCCGGGTGAATGTGATCACGAGATCCTAATGTTAGAGTCAGCAAAACTTTAACCCGAATAGAGGAGAGATCAGAATCCCAGAGTAAAGGAGAGGAATAAAAGATCCTAATCCCACCCATTGGCGACGTGGGCCCGTAAGCCACACAGCCATGTTAATAAAATAGTTTTTCAAAGACTAGACTCAACTTCGTCCAAGGAGTTGGAAAGGGGGCTTCCTACAGGCAGTCGGCTCTGGTACCAACTTGTGACGCCCCCGACTTAATCATGCGCTAATCATACACGCAAATGCATACGATCAAACCTAGGGACTCACTTGAAGATATCACAACACAACTCTAAACACAAAATAAAATAATACAAGCTGTATATTACAAGCCAGGGGCCTCGAGGGCTCGAATACATAAGCTTGAGTCATACAAGCATCAGCGGAAACATTAGATATCTGAGTACAGACATAAAAGTTAAACAGATATGCCTTAAGAAGGCGGGGCAAAACAACGACACGGATCGAAAAGGCGCAGGCCTCCTGCCTGGGAGCCTCCTATCTACTCCTGGTCGTCGGCGGTCTCCACGTAGTAGTAGGCTCCACCAGAGGGGTAGTAGTAGTCGTCGACTGGGGCAGCTGGCTCCGGGACTCCATCATCTGGTCTCAGCAATCGGGTATGGGAAAAAGGGGAAGCAAGGCAACCGTGAGTACTCATCCAAAGTACTCGCAAGACTTACATCAGAACTATTCTACACATGCATTGGTTTCAAAAGAAGAGCTGTATCTATGGACTAGACTGCAGAAATGCCAGAATAGAGAGAGGGCCTAGCCTATCGAAGACTAGCATCTTGCAGCGTCTTGCAGCATTAGAAGAGTGCAGATTAGTAGCATAACATAAAGTAGCAAGCATGTAGTAGCAAAGCCCAGAGATCCTCCCTCGACTCCCTGCGAGAAAGCGATCCCGGAGCTTACAATTAATTAACATGTATCCAGTTCAAGTTGTAGTAGATCGAGATACAACACTGAGCGTCCTGTTACCGTGGACACGGCTATTCGAATAGATAATATTCCCTGCAGGGGTGCACTACTGTTACCCAACATGCTTGATTAACTCTGGCCGGACACACTTTTCTCGGTCATGCCCGGCCTCGGCTGATCGACACGACGTAGTCCTACCTAGGCTCAGCAGAGAGGTCCCCGCCAGTCTACATCCTAAGTGCTCAGGGGTCTTGGGCCCATCGCCCTTTGCACTCCGGGTCGTTGTGTCCAGGGTGGACCCAGGCACCACTTATGTCCTAGATGGCGCCGGCTTGACCCGGCCACAAGGCTGAACTGGACATCTGACAGAGCTTTCGGCTGATACATATGGCCCCGAGGGGCCCATTAAACCATTATCCCGCGTGGTGGTAGGGCGTATAGGCCAGTGGCCAACTCAGATCAAATACCCAAATCCGTTAAGTGTATTGGGAGCTCGCGGAACGAGCAGAGATCCATGAAACATGTGGCCCCGTCGCCCCGTCTCGTGGACTTACGGCAAGGGCCAAGAATGTCCGGCCGTGCCACGTAATTATCTCGCGGGTACCCTCATGGTCAACCCGACTGCACATCTCTCACGGGTACCCCTCGGGGTCAACCCGACTTTATCAAGTATCTGGAATAAGACCAAGGTACCCATGTGTCCATAACATCAAGGTGGGATCTGAGGAATCACCCTCGCTAGATTCCCGCTCGATGTATTCGTCAACGTGAACCCGGAGGAATCACCCTCGTTGGATTCACTCTTGCGGAGTTGCACGACAGAAGCTTCATCGGAGGTGGTGAAAGAGGATTCACCCTCGGTAACCCACAACCGACTAGCTATACTACAGGGGCAACATCAGGAGTGAGATAAGAGGTATCACCCTCGGCACTCGATGTTGGCTCTGCAGAGTCGAGCAACTTAGGGGGGGTGTGGTGATGTGCTGGTCTCAGTCTGTCGATCACATCGATCGGGGCACTGGTAGCTAAGCAGGGCAACTAGGACAAGGAAGAGGGGCCACATATGGATTTACAAACAACCTATACTAAGCATTTAGGATAACATGTAAGGTATCAATAGCAGTCTACAAAAATAGGCTATGCATCAGAATAGGATCAATCAAAGCAGTAGCAAATTCTAATGCAAGCAGGAGGGAGAAAGAATAGGTGATATAGGCATGTTCAAGGAGGGTTTGCTTGCCTGGAAGCTCTGCGACAAAGGAGGGGTCGTCAATGGGGTAGTCGTCCTCTGGGGCTGCGTCGGTCTCGGGGTCTACCGGATAAGAGGAGGGGGAAGAAACAATAAATAAAAGCAATCAAATGCAACACAGTGCATGGCATGGCAAAATGCACTGTTAGAGGTGACCTAATGCAATGCTACACGTTGCGGACGAAGCGGGAAAATATCTGGGAAATTTTCCCGGCGTTTAGGCCGATTTCGGTATACTGAACCGGAGGGGAAGGTTCCATGTTCAGATAGTTAGGAGTGTTGGTCAAGCATTTTGACCACATATTTGGATTCGTCTCATTTTTCTAATCAACTTTCATGTAGAAAACTTTTCGATCCGAGCTACGGTTGAATTTCTACGAATTTTCAAAGATTTAAACGATTTCTGGAATTATTTTAATTAATAAATTCGTATTATCCAGAACAGTGGTTGATGGCGTCAGTATGATGTCAGCATAACGTCAGCAAGTCAACCCAGCTGTTCCAGGTCAAACCTGACAGCTGGGCCCCACTGGTCAGTGACTCTGGGCTAATTAGAGTTAATTTAAACTAAGCAGAAGTTAATTAACTCGTAGTCCCCACATGTCAGTGTCTAATTAGGTTAATTAATTAAGTTTATTTAGAAAATAGTTTAATTAGACTAATTAGCAGATGGGGCCCACTTGTCAGCGACAGTAGTTGCCACGTCAGCTCGGTTGACCGGTCAATGCGGGCAACCGGGCCCAGGGACCCACTGGTCAGCGACCCAGGGTGGGCCCCAGGCCAGCCACGTCGGCGGCACCGGCGACCAAAAAACACGGCGGAGGCCACGGGCGCTCGCCGGAATTCGGCTACGGCGAGCCATTTGGCGCGTGGCTTGGTCCATTCGAACGAGCGGAGAGTGGCGCGTCGACTGGTGGTGGTGGCGTCGCCGGAGTCGGCCGGAATCGACGCCGGCGACGAGGTCAGCGGCGAAGCAGTTTCAGGCAACGGCGGGGATGGCGATGCAGCGCACAGCGGCTCAATCTAAAGGGCCAGGCGTGTTCTACGTGACGCGGTGAGCTCGTTCGACACGGTCCCGTGACCGTTTGGTCGTCGGAGACACGTCGGCGACAAGCTAGGCGGCTGCGAGCTCGGCCATGACGAAAACACCGGCTAGAGGCAGCGAGACGAGGAGGAAGAGGAGGGAGGGCATGCGGTGCTCACCGGAGAGGCTCAAGGAGGCCCGGTGATGGCTTAGGAGCAGCAGCGCGGCCGGAATCGGTGGAGCTCACCGGCGACCGAAATGAAGAGGACGACGGCGATCTCGACGAGCAGAGCTCCCCGGCTCCAACGGCTGGCACTGGTCGGCGTAGTCGACCACGGCGGAGGCGATGGACAAGGTGGCGTGGCTCGGGGACGACGGTGGCCGCGAGAACGACTGCGTGCAGTGACGAGCACGTACTGAAGAGGGAGAGAGAGCTCGGGGGAGCGAGGGAGAGAGGGGGAGAGTGGATCTGGGAGGACGAGTGGGACGAGGGGCGCGTCCTTATCTCCTTGCCCAGCCTCGGGCGTCGCCGTGCCGGTGTTCGTCCGGTGCGCGCGCGCGCCCACGGCGGCGACGACACGCGGGGAGAGAGAGAGAGGAGGGAGACGGGCGCTGTGGGTTGGGCCGCACTGTGGACTTAGGCCCAGTCCACAGTAGCGTTTTTCTTTTTCTGTTTTCTTTTTCCAGTAGCCTTTTGCAATTTTCTTTTGCCACCGAATGACTTTGCAAAAATAAGCAACTGGCAGAAACAAATACTAGGGAAAATGATGCACTGCCACAAAAAGTTTGGGAAATTTTTGAATCCATTTAAATTTTCAAAAATGGAAATGGCATTTAAAGTGTTGTTTTTGCACTGTTTTAATGCTCCAGCCCCTATCTAGCATTGATGGTGATGTTGTTTTCCTGAACATTAATTTGTTTTGGAATTTTTGCTACAACATGAACTATTTTCCAGCAACTTTTGAGCAACTTCAAATTTCACTCATAATTTGAATTGAATTTGGTGATGGAATTTGAAATGAGATATGATTTCACTGTGATCATTCTTTGCAAAACAAATTAGCTTAGCACTAATTTGAAGATCACTGTGGTTCATTACTCAGCGGTGTTACAGGGGGTAATCATAAGTGGGAGGCTTGTTCAAGTAAGAACAGCACCCAAGCACCGGTCCACTCACAGATCAAATTATCAAAGTAGCGAACGCGAATCAAACGAACATGATGAAAGTGACTAGATGAAATTCCCATGTGTCCTCGAGAACGTTTAGCTTATTATAAGAGATCGTTCCGGCCTATCCTTTGCTACAAAAGGATTGGGCTACCTTGCTGCACCTTATTTACTATTGCTACTTGTCACTTGTTACAAATTATCTTGCTATCAAACTACTTGCTACCGATAATTTCAGTGCTTGCAGAAAATACCTTGCTGAAAACCGCTTGTCATTTCTTTCTGCTCCTCGTTGGGTTCGACACTCTTACTTATCGAAAGGACTACGATTGATCCCCTATACTGGTGGGTCATCAAGACTCTTTTCTGGCACCGTTGCCGGGGAGTGAAGCGCCTTTGGTGAGTGGAATTTGGTAAGGAAACATTTATATTATGTGCTGAAATTTATTGTCACGTGTCACTATGGAAAGTAATCCTTTGAGGGGTTTGTTCGGGGTATCTTAACCTCGACCGGAAGCACAAAGAGTTGCTCCTTGATGACCCACAAGTATAGGGGATCAATCGTAGTTCTTTCGATAAGAAAGAGTGTCGAACCCAACGAGGAGCAGAAGGAAATGACAAGCGGTTTTCAGCAAGGTATTTTCTGCAAGCACTGAAATTATCGGTAACGAGTAGTTTGATAGCAAGATAATTTGTAACAAGTGACAAGTAGCAATAGTAACAAAGAGTGCAGCAAGTTGGCCCAATCCTTTTTATAGCAAAGGACAAGCCGGAACGGTCTCTTATAGTAAGTAAAGCGTTCTCGAGGACACATGGGAATTTCATCTAGTCACTTTCATCATGTTTGTTTGATTCGCGTTCGCAACTTTGATAATTTGATATGTGGGTGGACCGGTGCTTGGGTGCTGTTCTTACTTGAACAAGCCTCCCACTTATGATTACCCCCTCTCGCAAGCATCCGCAACTACGAAAGAAGAATTAAGATAACTCTAACCATAGCATTAAACATATGGATCGAAATCAGCCCCTTACGGAATAGCGCATAAACTAGGGTTTAAGCTTCTGTCACTCTAGCAACCCATCATCTAATTACTACTCCACAATGCATTCCCTTAGGCACAAAGATGGTGAAGTGTCATGTAGTCGACGTTCACACGACACCACTAAGGGAATCAACAACATACATATCATCAAAATATCGAACGAATACCAAATTCACATGATTACTTATGACAAGACTTCTCCCATGTCCTCAAGAACAAAAGTAACTACTCGCAAATCATAATCATGTCCAAGATCAAAGAGGTGTTGAATAGCATAATAGATCTGAACATATAATCTTCCACCAAATAAACCAACTAGCATCAACTACAAGATGTAATCAACACTACTAGCAACCCACAGGTACCAATATGAGGTTTTGAGACAAAGATTGAATACAAGAGATGAACTAGGGTTTGAGATGAGATGGTGTTGGTGAAGATGTTGATGAGGATTCGTCCTCCCATGATGAGAGGATCGCTGGTGATGTCGATGGCGACGATTTCCCCCTCCCGGAGGGAAGTATCCCCGACAGAAACTCTCCGCCGGAGAGCAAAAGTGCTCCTGCCCAAGTTCCGCCTCGAGACGGCGGTGCACCGTCCCGAAAGTCTTCTCTATATTTTTTCTAGGGCAAATGGACTTATATACCAGAAAATGGGGGCCAGAGGCTGGCAAGGGGCCCCACGAGGTACCAGGGCGCGCCTGGGGGGGTGGCGCGCCCTGGTGCCTCATGGGCATCTGGGTGGCCCCCTCTGGTACTTCTTTCTTCCAATATTTTTCATTTATTCCAAAATAATTCTCCGTGAAATTTCAGCTCATTTGGAGATGTGCAGAATAGGTATCTCTGACATAGCTTTTTCAGGTCCAGAATTCCAGCTGCCGGCATTCTCCCTCCTTGTGTAAATCTTGCATATTAAGAGAGAAAAGGCATTAGAATTGCTCCACAAAGTGTTATATTGATCAAAAAACCTATAAATAACAGTAGCAAAACATGATGCAAAATGGACGTATCAACTCCCCCAAGCTTAGACCTCGCTTGTCCTCAAGCGAAAGCCGATATCGATAATCATGTCCACATGTTTAGAGAGAGAGGTGTCGATAAAAACAAAATACGGACATAGTAGCATCATGATCATTATTATAACAGTAATAGTTATTATCATAAACTTCTCATGAGCAAGTAACAATTCATCACAACAATGGAGTATAAGGCATAAACTTTCTTGAAACTAACAAACTATATTCTCAGTCAACAATGCAATTGCAATTCATCATATTTTCAGGAAGGGTCTCATGTAGGAGCTATTTAGCAAGTCCACATACTCAGCCAACATTTAGTCTTCTGTGATTGCTAACACTCATGACATATATATGGAGCAAAAAGTTTCAGCCAGACACATAGAAAGATAGGGGCTTGTGATTTCGCCTCCCAACTTATTCACCTCAAGGGTGATATCAACAATAATAACTCATGATCACTCATATCCAACTGGATATGTGTGCCTAGATCTTTCCCCACCACATGATGCTTGCAAAGGAGAAAAATAAGAAGGAAATAGAGGAGAACATTATTGACTCTTGCATAAAAAGTAAATACATAAAAGTAAAGGATAGGTGTAGGATCGAAAGTATGTCTAGAGGGGGGGGTGATTAGACTACTTAACCAAATAAAACCTAACCTTTTCCCAGATTTTAATTGTGGGCAGATTTTAGCAATAGTACATGTCAAGCATCACCCTACACATGCAATTCTAAGAGTGTAGCAGCGGAAAGTAGATAATTGCATATGTAAGTAAAGGAGGGAATCGGAGATTTCAAACGCAATGAAGACACGGTGGTTTTTGGCGTGGTTCCGATAGGTGGTGCTATTGTACGTCCACGTTGATGGAGACTTCAACCCACGAAGGGTAACGGCTGCGCGAGTCCACGGAGGGCTCCACCCACGAAGGGTCCACGAAGAAGCAACCTTGTCTATTCCACCATGGCTTACGTCCACGAAGGACTAGCCTCACTCGGGGTAGATCTTCACGAAGTAGGCGATCTTCTTGCCCTTACAAACTGCTTGGTTCAACTCCACATCATGTTGGAGGCTCCCAAGTGACACCTAACCAATCTAGGAGACACCACTCTCCAAAAGGTAATAGACGGTGTGTTGTTGATGAACTCCTTGCTCTTGTGCTTCAAATGATAGTCTTCCCAGCACTCAAACAACTCCTCACAGATTTGGCTATGGTGGAAGAGGGATTTGAGTGGAAAGCAACTTGGGAAAGGCTAGAAATCAAGATTCAAATGGTAGGAATGGAATAGCTTGATCTCAACACATGAGTAGGTGGTTCTCTCTCAGAAAATGTATGGTGGAAGTGTAGGCACGTTCTGATGGCTCTCCTTATAGAGAAGGAGGTGGTGGAGGGGTATATATAGCCTCCACACAAAATCCAACCGTTACACACTTTTGACCCAACTCGGTGGCACTGAAACGATCATCTCGGTAGCACCGAACTGTGTAAAAGATATGAACTTTAGGAATCTCGGTGGGACCGATATGAACAACTCGGATGGACCGAAGTGCAATGGCTAGGGCAGACCTCATCTCGGTGGCACCGATTGCATCAACTCGGTAGGACCGAAGTGAAGCAATAAGGCAACAGAGAGTTGGCAAGCCATCTCGGTGAGACCGATTTGCAAAACTCGCTGAGACCGAAGTGAGTGCAAGCGATTACAGAGAGTTGGCAAGGCCATCTCGGTGAGACCGAGATCCATTTCAGTGGATCCGATTTGTTAGGGTTTTGGCAGTGGCTAAGTCTTGGATGAACTCGGTGGGGCCGGATAGAGAATTTCAGTGGGGCCGAGTTGGAATGTAGGTTTTGGACATATTTGGGTAGAGAGAGTGGTTGAGGGTTTAGGAAAATAGTCCTTGTTCTCATCCATGTATTCCCAATCCACCCATCTCATGTCACTGACTATGGGCTTCTTATCAAGCAAAACTGTCTCATAAATGTCCTGTTGTTCACGAGTGTGAAAGCGATAATCACATGCTATCTTCCTCCTTATAGCATAAGGATCTGATGTCCTCCATTGACGCAGTTCTTTATCCTTCCTCAGCATCATGTTCTCCGCAACTGGGTGTGCATTGTCATGGTCTGGTATCTTAGCCTTCAACTTTCTGAGCACTAGTGGCTCTTCATCAACATTTGACTCAGGCACTGGGGCCTTGTTCTTCTCAGCAGCTGATATGTTCCTGGTTGACCTCTTGGGTGCAGGTGCCTTTGTTTTGGACTTGGGGGGGTGCTGCAGTCTTGATTGCATCAGACATGAGCTTCTGAGCTTTTGTTGGGGGTGCAGTGGCTGCTGGCTCTTCCTCTTCTTCCTCCTCATCAATCAACATGGAGGGTCTGCCAATCACACGGGCAGTAGTTTTCCTTACTCTCTTCTTCTTGCCACCTGCAGCTAGTTCAGAGTTACTAGGCTCTTCAAGAGTGAATTGCATAGTCTGCTTTGGCACTTTCCTCACGGTAGTTTTATCTTTGACAGCTGATGGTTTGGTGCTATACTCCTTAGCAAGCACGACTCTCTTTTTCTTGGTTGCAGCTTCACTTGCAACAAAATCTTCATCCTCACTGTCTGAGGTTTTCTTCTTCCTTGTTCTGGTTGCAGCTTTAGGAAGATCTGGAGAGCTCCTCTCTCCCTCATAGAAACTTTCTGCAGGGCTTGACCCTTCACTCATTTCTGCATGCTGTTCAAATCTGTTCTGACTGTCACTGCTGTCTGACATCTTGCTGAGCTGACCCTGTGAATAGATAGGTATGGGTAGAGTAGATGAGTCATCACAAAAAGCAAAGATTTTTCATAAAATTTGAGTTCAACTCTTAGTTTCAAGTTTTCACAGGATGCATATCGAATGGACCGAGTTGATCATTTCGGTGATACCGAAGCACACTACAGAAACCTTACACGCCATTTCGGTCAGACCGAGATGGGGTTCGGTGGCTTTGAGATGCTAGGGTTTCACTGAGATTTTACTTTCGGTCTCACGGATTCGTACAACTCGGTGGCACCGAGACGTACTAGTGCTATGGTCAGAGACCAAATCGATGGTACCGAAAATTTCGAATCGGTCGGTCCGAGATGCATTCGGCGGAAACTTAAACCTAAAAATTTTACTCGCATCTAATCTACGGAGTTTGCAGTGTAATAGGAGTTCTCAATCCGTGGCATGAATTCAGGCAATCCAATCGTGCATTGAATCGGAAATGGGAGCACGAGAGGGATCGAATCTCACCCTAACTTGGTGGAGATCCTCTACGGCGGCAACGGCGGAGGAGATTCCCGTTGACAGCGACGGAATCCGGCGGCGAGAGCGCGCTGGAGACGACGGCGATGTCCGGAGACGAGGGCGACGGCAGCGACGGGGAGCGGGAATGAGTGGGGTCGAGAAATTTCAATCGTTCGGTCCGCGCGATATATATATATACCCGTACGCTGTCGGTGGCGCCGAGTTGAACAACTCGGTGGCACCGATATGTGTAACTGCACGCAGGTCAGCACATCGGTGGCTCCGAAATGGTTCAACTTGGTAGCACCGAGATGGAAAACCTAGATCAATCTAAGTGATTTCGGTTGGACCGAGTTTGAGTGAATTGGTTCGGCCGAAAACATTTAGAAGGTTTTGGAGGTTCGGCCCTTTCAGATCGGTGGCTCCGAGTGCTCCTCACCCGGAGGGTCCGAAAATGACTTGTTCAATTTTTGTGATGTAGCAAGAATAGAATTTGAGACAAGAAAGCATAGATAGCTAGAGAAGGTACTTAGGCATTCTTGTACATCCACTTGGCCAGAAAAAACAAGACAATCAAAACAACAAATGGATGTCCTCGAATGATGAAAACATGCAAACCAACATGCTCACACAATAAGATAGCAAATGAAACATGTGTCAAACATGCACAACCAATTCTAGCATCTATCAAGCAATGGCGATGACTAGGTCATCTATATATGAGTATATTGACTTAGGAGCCAAATGAGAACATTTGATCATAGGTCATACTCATCGTTTAAGCACAAGTAGGGTTGCCACTTTTACATAAAGCATTAATGTGTTCACACCATTAGAGTTGCTTTAGCTCAATTGCTTAGAGCAAAGCTCCCCCTAGATGTGATATCCCCCCTAAGAGGGATGAACTAACCTTGGGTTTTGTCGATGATGACTTCATGTAGATGTTGAAGATGTGGATGCTCAATGTTGATGTAGACCATCAAGAGTTGGGAGTAATCCTTTGGAGTTTTGTGCTTTCAATACCTACATGGGTTAGTCCCACACAAGGAACATACAAGGATATCCATAGACATAGAGTGAAATATACATATGATGATGTCCATGAATGCATTGAATACCTTGTCCCTTGCCTTACCAACAAGAGGGTTTGCGACTCCATGAACTAGTGCAAAATGTGGAAGTTGGTTGCACAAGTTCTTGCCATAAAGAATATGAGCGAAGTTTGTTGGCGGAGTCACCCTCAAGAACTCTCTAGTTCTTCTTCTTTTGGACCCACATCAACTTGATGGGAATCCTTGGAGTTGTAGTAGCACTTGATGAAGTAGAACTTGATGAAGTCTTGGGAACCCACTTGACCATGGCTTGAGGAGCTTCTTCAAATGAATCAATCTCTTCTTGAAGCTTGTCCTTGCCTTTTAGCTTGTGGTCTTGTGGTGGAAAATCTTCTTGAGCTTGTGTTCCCTTGAAGGAAGTGGGATCATACTTCTCTTGTTGAGGAACAAACTTTGTCTTGGGGTATTGATCTTCTTCCCACTCAACTCCATTGGCATTGAACTTTCGTTCAAAACCAACACCTTGGTTCTTCCGGTGCCTTCCTTGCTTGCATACAATTTCCTCAAATTGTTTACTCCCGGCAAGACTCTTGTAGACACCTTTTTCTATAATTCCTTTCAATAGCATATTTTCTTGCTCAAGTGTAACTTGGCTAAGAGAATCATTAGTGGAATCAATAGAACTACTAGAAGTAACAACATTGGATTTAGCATTGTCATTGTTACTACTAGAGGTAGAACCCTTTTTACCCTTGTTGCTAGTTTGCTTAGGTTTAACTTGTGGCATAAAGGTAGACAAGAGTAAACGTTTGGAAAGATATGAAGAACTCTTCTTTCGAAGATCGTCATTGATAGCTTTAAGAAACTCATGCTCTTGCTCTAAATTTAGCTTCTCGAAGCGTAGCTTCTCATGAGTTCTTAGAAGTTCTCTATGATCCTCTTGAGTTGTTTCATGAGCTAACTTAAGAGCATTTAGTTCTTTAGTTAGATGCTCAATCTCCTTCATAGCATTGTCACTCATTTCCTCTTGACTAGCATTTTCATTATAGCTCACATCACTAGCCCTATCAACAAGTAAATCATCATCACCAAGCAAATCATCTTCATCACTATTGAAATCAAGATACTCGGGGTGTGATACCTTGGGGCCTTTTGCCATGAAGCATATTCCAATTCCTTCATTGGGTGAGTCAAATAGATCGTAGGAGTTGGATGACACAAGTGCAAGTCCGGCAACACCTTCATCTTGACTATAGTCGGAGTTGGAGTGATAACTTCTCTCGGAGTGGTTGTCGGAGTCGGAGCCGGAAACCCATTCACCAACATGAGCTTGATGTCTTCTTCTTGTGTAGCTCTTGGATGACTTGTCCTTCCTCTCCGAATCCTTGCTTCTTCGAGAGTGTTTTCGTTCATAACGATCATCTCTACTCCTTCTCTCCTTATGAGGTGATTCATCTCTTCTATGTCTTCCTCTTGGTGATTCGTCTCTTTTCTTGTAGGGAGCCGTACACTCATTTGAGTAGTGTCCGGGCTTCCCACAATTGTAGCAATTGCGGTCACGACTTGATGATCTTCTCTCATAGTGTCTTGAGCTAGAGCTTCTTTCTTTCCCTTTGTTCTTGTAGAACTTGTTGAACCTTTTCACCATTAGGCTTATCTCTTCATTTGATACTAGCTTGTCACTTGAAGTTGTTGGAGCATCGGTTGAGGCCTTGTAAGCACCACTTGATTTGTTGTGCAGCTCCTCTTTGCCCTTGAGTGACATTTCATGAGCAACAATCCTTCCAATGACTTTCGTGGGCTTGAGATCTTTGTAGTTTGGCATCATTTGGATCAATGTGCAGATGGTATCATATTTTCCATCCAAATCTCTAAGTATCTTCTTGATGATGAATTTGTCGGTCATCTCTTCACTTCCTAAGCCGGCAATCTCATTTGTGATGAGAGCAAGCCTAGAGTACATCTCAGCGACTCCTTCACCATCCTTCATCTTGAACTTGTCAAGTTGACTTTGAAGCACATCCAACTTAGATTCCTTGACAGACTCGGTACCCTCATGCATATCAACCAAAGTATCCCAAATTTCCTTTGCATTCTCGAGGCGGCTGATTTTGTTGAATTCTTCGGGACATAAACCGTTGAATAGAATATCACAAGCTTGAGCATTGTATTGCAACATCTTCAATTCTTCCGGGGTTGCTTCACGATCCGGTTCCTTGCCATCCTCAAAGAAGTCACCTTGCAAGCCAACACGAACAACAGCCCAAACGGCAGGGTTATGACCAAGAATATGCATTTTCATCTTATGTTTCCAACTAGCAAAGTTTGTACCATCAAAATATGGACCTCTATGGTGATAGTTACCCTCACTACATGCCATACTCTCCTAGGTTGCGAAACCAAGGCTATGATCACCAAAGCAATGGAAATCAAGGCTTAAGGAAACAAAAGCTCTGATACCACTTGTAGGATCGAAAGTATGTCTAGAGGGGGGGTGATTAGACTACTTGACCAAATAAAACCTAACTTTTTCCCAGATTTTAATTGTGGGCAAATTTTAGCAATAGTACATGTCAAGCATCACCCTACACATGCAATTCTAAGAGTGTAGCAGCGGAAAGTAGATAATTGCATATGTAAGTAAAGGACGGAATTGGAGATTTCAAACGCAATGAAGACACGGAGGTTTTTGGCGTGGTTCCGATAGGTGGTGCTATCGTACGTCCACGTTGATGGAGACTTCAACCCACGAAGGGTAACGGCTGCGCAAGTCCACGGAGGGCTCCACCCACGAAGGGTCCACGAAGAAGCAACCTTGTCTATTCCACCATGGCTTACATCCACGAAGGACTAGCCTCACTCGGGGTAGATCTTCACGAAGTAGGCGATTTCCTTTCTCTTACAAACTGCTTGGTTCAACTCCACATCATGTTGGAGGCTCCCAAGTGACACCTAACCAATCTAGGAGACACCACTCTCCAAAAGGTAATAGACGGTGTGTTGTTGATGAACTCCTTGCTCTTGTGCTTCAAATGATAGTCTTCCCAGCACTCAAACAACTCCTCACAGATTTGGCTATGGTGGAAGAGGGATTTGAGTGGAAAGCCACTTGGGAAAGGCTAGAAATCAAGATTCAAATGTTAGGAATGGAATAGCTTGATCTCAAAACATGAGTAGGTGGTTCTCTCTCAGAAAATGTATGGTGGAAGTGTAGGCACGTTCTGATGGCTCTCCTTACAGAGAAGGAGGTGGTGGAGGGGTATATATAGCCTCCACACAAAATCCAACCGTTACACACTTTTGACCCAACTCGGTGGCACCGAAACGATCATCTCGGTAGCACCGAACTGTGTAAAAGATATGAACTTTAGAAATCTCGGTGGGACCGATACGAACAACTCGGATGGACTGAAGTGCAATGGCTAGGGCAGACCTCATCTCGGTGGCACCGATTGCATCAACTCGGTAGGACTGAAGTGAAGCAATAAGGCAACAGAGAGTTGGCAAGCCATCTCGGTGAGACCGATTTGCAAAACTCGGTGAGACCGAAGTGAGTGCAAGCGATTACAGAGAGTTGGCAAGGCCATCTCGGTGAGACCGAGATCCATTTCGGTGGATCCAATTTGTTAGGGTTTTGGCAGTGGCTAAGTCTTGGATGAACTCGGTGGGGCCGGATAGAGAATTTTGGTGGGGCCGAGTTGGAATGTAGGTTTTGGACATATTTGGGTAGAGAGAGTGGTTGAGGGTTTAGGAGTACTGTCACTAAGCACTTGAGCAAAAAGATCATTAAGCAACACCTCATCCCCTTTTAATAGTATTGGCTTTCCTATGGACTCAATGTGATCTTGGATCACTAAACCAAAAATGTAGAGTCTTGAGCTTTTACCAATCCTTGTCCGTAGCATTTTGAGGGGTCCACGTCTCTAGTCCATGCCATGCCAATCATTGAACATCCTGAAATCTTTAACTTGAATGGACATTAGTTCAATGAGATATATGTTGTTATGAATTACCAAAACCACCAAGGGAGCAAATGTGCTTTCAATAGGCCCTTCGCAGAGGGAAGCAGAGGTTGTCATGCGCTTTTTGTTGTTGGATGCAAGAGCTCTTAATGCAAAGGAACGTCACTTTATATTGCCCCTTGTGATAGCAACCTTTATTATGCAGTCTGTCGCTTTTATTTCTTTACCATCACAAGTTCGTACAAAGCTTATTTCCCTTACAATAAAAGTTCAGACATATTTAGAGGCAATTTTTATTGCTTTTTGCACCGATGACAACTTACTTGAAGGATCTTATTCAATCCTTAGGTAGATATAGTGGACTCTCATGACATGAAACTGGGCTTAAGGGTTTTGGATGCACAAGTAGTATCTCTACTTGGTGCGGAGTTTTGGCTAGCAAAGATATTGGGCAAGCACCACATGTTGGAGGATCTATAACAATATAACTTCTATGTGAATATGAACAAACATAATTCATTACGTTGTCTTCCTTGTCCAACGTCAACAATTTGGCATAAAATACTTAATGGGGGCTCACAATCATAAAAGATGTCCAAGATAGTATATTTGCATGTGAATCTTCTCTTCCCTTATTAACTTTTTCATGAATTGCATCATTGACTAATGCTATGCTTGTTAACTTCCAATAAATTTTACCACTTATACTTTTCTTTATGTAATGTCATTACTTTCCATAAGATTAGCATATGGTCTTTCTCATTATTTTCATTACTAGGATTGGAACATGAAGGTAAAGAAGCAAAAACGGAAACTACTCTTTATTATATAACTCTCAACTCGATTACATAGATAGATGGATCACGAAGCTAACACTTGAAAATAGATCATACTAAACTTTTATTCAACTAGATCACGAAATAACTAAGGATCGAACTAAAAATAGGTAAAGATGATAAAAATGATGGTGATACGATACCGGGGCACCTTCCCCAAGCTTGGCACAAGCCAAGGGGGGTGCCCATACCCATGTGCTCAAGTTTCCTTCTTCGGTGATGGTGGTGGGATGTTCTTGGCGATGATGTCTTTGAGGATGCGATTTTCCTCTTCAAGCTTATTGACTTGATGCTTAAGATCCTTAATTTCCTTCCGGAGCTTCCAGGTGACAGTTAATGCACCATCCACCCAAGGGTGTTTCCTGGCTGAAGGAGATGAAGCAACACTCTTTTTCAAGTTACGATAAGAAACAAATTGAGTGTTGGGAGGTTTAATCGTATCCGGTAAGCTCGATTCCCCGTATTCCACGTGCATGTTCCTGGGCTGTGGTCGAGAAGTTTCTTCCTGCTCCATGGAATCCAGCCTCTTTAAGTCGGCTTCGACCTCCTTGTTGATTGACCACCCATGGTGATCTTCATCATCAGAGGCTCTTGGGCTTGCAGCAACATAAGAGACATGGCTCTCTCCGACCGAGTCTTGAGACGACATACTTTCGGATCTGTCAGAAAAATAGCACGAAACAAGAACAGAGGATATTTCTGTGATATGGTGGTCAAAACGTTCGGGAGTATAAATAAATATTTTTTATCTTGTAAAACAAGTAATCCAGAAGAAAAAGGAGTCGGGAAGACTCACGTGGGGCCCACGAGCCACCAGGCGCGCCTGGGGGGTGGCGCGCCCTGGTGCCTCGTGGGCACCAGGTGGGTCCCCTCGACTGTTTCTTATTTTTGTATTTTTTCTAATATTCCAAAACTGACAGAAAATATTTTTATGAAATTTTTGGAGTCGGTTTACTTACCGTATCACATACCTCTTCCTTTTCAGGGGTCTAGAGTGTTCCGGAAGGAATCTCAAACGAGAATTGTACAATAGAACTTGCTCACCTACTTTAAATTCCCGATTTTGAATTCTTCTATCATGCCATCTTTTAACTTTCTCTTTAAACAATTTGGCATTTTCATAAGCTTGGGTTCTCTATTCATCTAATGAGCTAATATCAAATAACCTCTTTTCACCGGCAAGTTTAAAATCATAATTTAGTTCTTTAATTGCCCAATATGCTTTATGTTCTAACTCAAGAGGTAAATGGCATGCTTTTCCATAAACCATTTTATAAGGAGACATACCCACAGGATTTTTATAAGCAATTCTATAAGCCCATAATGCATCGTCAAGTTTCTTAGACCAATTCTTTCTAGATCTATTGACGGTTTTTTGCAAATTTAATTTTATTTCTCTATTGCTCAATTCAACTTGACCGCTAGTTTGAGGGTGATAAGGAGATGCAATTCTATGGTTGACATCATATTTAGCAAGCAATTTACAGAATGCACCATGGATAAAATGTGAACCACCATCAGTCATTAAATATCTAGGGACTCCAAACCTTGGGAAAATAACTTCCTTAAGCATTTTAATAGAAGTGTTATGATCAGCACTACTAGTTGGAATAGCTTCTACCCACTTAGTAACATAATCAACAGCAACTAAAATATGAGTATACCCATTGGATTTAGGAAAAGGTCCCATATAATCAAATCCCCAAACATCAAATGGTTCAACAGCAAGTGAATAATTCATAGGCATTTCCTGATGTCTACCAACATTACCAATCCTTTGACATTCATCACAAGATAGGACAAACTTACGAGCATCCTTGAAAAGAGTAGGCCAATAAAAACCAGATTGCAATACCTTGTGTGCAGTTCTGTCTCCCGCATGGTGTCCTCCGTAAGCCTCGGAATGACACTTCCGTAGGATTTGTTCCTGTTCATGCTCAGGTATACAATGTCTAATAATACCATCTACTCCTTCTTTATAAAGATGTGGGTCATCCTAGAAGTAATGTCTTAAATCAAAGAAGAATTTTTTTCTTTTGTTGGTATGTAAAGCTAGGTGGTATGTATTTAGCAACAATGTAATTAGCATAGTCTGCATACCAAGGAGTATTACGAGAAGCATTTATGACAGCTAATTGTTCATCAGGAAAATCATCATTAATAGGTAGTGGGTCATCAAGAACATTTTCCATTCTAGACAAATTATCTGCTACGGGATTCTCAGCTCCCTTCCTATCAGTAATATGCAAGTCAAATTCTTGTAGCAATAAAACCCACCTAATGAGTCTAGGTTTAGCATCTTTCTTTTCCATAAGATATTTAATAGCAGCATGATCGGTGTGAACAGTTACTTTAGAATCAACTATATAAGATCTGAATTTATCACATGCAAACATAACTGCTAGAAATTCTTTTTCAGTAGTAGCATAATTTCTTTGGGCACTGTCTAGAGTTTTACTAGCATAATGGATAACATTTAATTTCTTATCAACTCTTTGTCCTAGGACAGCACTAACATCATAGTCACTAGCATCGCACCTAATTTCAAAAGGCAAGTTCCAATCAGGTGGTTGGACAATAGGTGCAGTGGTTAAGGCTTTCTTAAGTGTTTCAAAGGCTTCTAGACAATCATCATCAAAAACAAATGGAACATCTTTTTGCAAAAGATTGGTAAGAGGCCTAGAAATTTTAGAGAAGTCTTTAATAAATCTCCTATAGAAACCAGCATGGCCAAGGAAACTTCTTATACCTTTAATATCTTTAGGACATGGCATTTTCACAATAGCATCAACCTTAGCTTTATCAACTTCAATACCTCTTTCAGAAATTTTATGCCCCAAGACAATGCCTTCAATCACCATAAAGTGGCACTTCTCCCAATTCAAGACAAGATTAGTTTCTTCACATCTCTGCAAAACTCGATCAAGGTTGCTTAAGCAACCAACAAAAGAAGTTCTGTAAACGGAAAAATCATCCATGAACACCTCAATAATCTTTTCACAAAAGTCAGAGAATCTAGCAGTCATACATCTTTGAAAGGTAGCAGGTGCATTGCATAAACCAAAAGGCATACGTCTATAAGCATAAATTCCAAAAGGACAAGTGAAGGTGGTTTTCTCTTGATCGGGTTGTGATACGTGTATTTGAGAAAAACCAGAATAACCATCTAGAAAACAAAAGTGTGTATGCTTAGACAATCTCTCTAACATTTGATCAATAAAAGGTAAGGGGTAATGATCTTTTCTAGTAGCTTTGTTTAATTTTCTAAAATCAATTACCATCCTATAACCAGTTACAATTCTTTGTGGAATGAGTTCATTTTTACCATTAGGAACAACGGTAATACCTCCTTTCTTAGGGACATAATGAACGGGACTTACCCATCTACTATCAGCTATGGGATAGATTATACCTGCTTCCAGAAGTTTTAATATTTCAGTTCTTACCACCTCTTTCATCTTAGGATTTAATCGTCGTTGGTGGTTGACAACTAGTTTAGCATCAGGCTCCATATTAATTTTGTGCTGACATAGAGTGGGACTAGTGCCTTTAAGATCATCAAGAGTATATCCAATAGCAGCACGGTGCTTCCTCAGAGTTTTTAGTAATCTCTTTTCTTCATGCGCTGAAAGGTTAGCACTAATAATAACAGGATATATCTTCTTTTCATCAAGATAAGCATATTTCAATGTATCAGGCAATTGCTTCAATTCAAATACAGGATCACCTTTAGGTGGAGGAGGGCCTTAAAGAGTTTCAACAGGCAAATTATGTTTAAGGATAGGTTTTTGATCAAAGAACATCCTATCTATTTCATTTCTTTCATTCATATGCATATCGTTTTCATGGTCTAGCAAATATTGTTCTAACGGATCAGTAGGAGGTACGGCAATAGAAGCAAGACCAATAATTTCATCTTTACTAGGCAATTCTTTATCACGAGGATGTCTACGAAACTTGGACAAATTAAACTCATGAGATGTACCACCGAAATCAACACTGACAGTTTCTTTAGCGCAATCAATCTTAGCATTAACAGTGTTCAAGAAAGGTCTACCAAATATAATGGGACAAAAGTCATCTTGTGGAGAACCTAGGACTAGAAAATCAGTAGGATATTTTATTTTTCCACACAAGACTTCAACATCTCTAACGATCCCAAGTGGTGTAATGGTATCTCTGTTTGCAAGCTTAATAGTAACATCAATGTCCTCTATTTCAACAGGTGCAATATCATTCATAATTTCTTGATATAAGGTAAACGGAATAGCACTAACACTAGCACCCAAATCACATAAGCCATGATAACAATGATCTCCTATTTTAACAAAAACAACAGGCATGCCTACTACGGGTCTGTTTTTATCTTTAGGATCTGGTTTAGCAATTCTAGCTGCTTCATTACAGAAGTAAATAACATGCCCATCTATATTATTGACCAAGAGATCTTTCACCATAGCAACATTAGGTTCAACTTTAATTTGTTCAGAGGGTCTAGGTGCTCTAATATTACTTTTGTTAACCACAGTTGAAACTTTAGCATGTTCCTTAATCCTAACAGGAAAAGGTGGTTTCTCAATATAAGCAGTGGGCACAACTGGATCAACATGGTAAATAATTGTTTCTTCTTTAACACTAACGGGTTCCTCAATCTTTTCTTTAACAGGGGGGTGATATTTAAATCACTTCTCCTTAGGGAGATCAACATGACTAGCAAATGATTCACAAAAGGAAGCTACTATCTCAGAGTCAAGTCCATATTTAGTGCTAAATTTATGAAAAGCATCGGTGACCATAAAAGATTTAACACAATCGAACTCAAGTATTATACCTGACTCATTACCTTTGTCGAGTTCCCAATCTTCAGAGTTGCATTTAATTCTTTCCAGACGATCCCATCTGAATTCAATAGTTTTCTTCATAAAGGAGCCAGCCAAAGAAGAATCGAGTATAGTTTGATTATCATGAGAAAGCCGAGCATAAAAATTCTGTAAGATAATTTCTTTTGAGAGCTCATGATTGGGGCATGTGTACATCATGTACTTAAGCCTCCCCCAAGCTTGAGCAATGCTTTCTCCTTCACGAGGCCAAAAATTATATATATAATTCCGATCACGATGAACCAAATGCATAGGATAAAATTTCTGATGGAATTCTAATTTCTATCGGTTTCAGTCCCATGTATCAGTATCATCACATAGCCTATACAACATCAATGCCTTTCCCTCCAAATATAAAGGGAATACTTTCTTCTTAACTCCATCTCCGGATAAACCTGCAAGCTTAAACAATCCACAAATTTCATGCACATAGATTAAGTGCATATCAGGATGTACTGTTCCATCTCCTGCATAAGGATTAGCTAGCAGTTTATCTATCATACCCGGAGGAATTTCATATGAAATATTTTCAGTAGGTGCATAGGTTGAGGAGCAACTATTTGTGTTTTCGGTCGAGGTGAAGATACCCCGAACAAACCCCTCAAAGGATTACTTTCCATAGTGACAAGTGACAGTAAATTTCAGCACGTAATATAAATGTTTCCTTACCAAATTCCACTCACCAAAGGCGCTTCACTCCCCGGCAACGGCGCCAGAAAAAGGTCTAGATGACCCACAAGTATAGGGGATCAATCGTAGTCCTTTCGATAAGTAAGAGTGTCGAACCCAACGAGGAGCAGAAGGAAATGACAAGCGGTTTTCAGCAAGGTATTTTCTGCAAGCACTGAAATTATCGGTAACGAGTAGTTTGATAGCAAGATAATTTGTAACAAGTGACAAGTAGAAATAGTAACAAAGAGTGCAGCAAGTTGTCCCAATCCTTTTTATAGCAAAGGACAAGCCGGAACGGTCTCTTATAGTAAGTAAAGCGTTCTCGAGGACACATGGGAATTTCATCTAGTCACTTTCATCATGTTTGTTTGATTCGCGTTCGCTACTTTGATAATTTGATATGTGGGTGGACCGGTGCTTGGGTGCTGTTCTTACTTGAACAAGCCTCCCACTTATGATTACCCCCTCTCGCAAGCATCCGCAACTACGAAAGAAGAATTAAGATAACTCTAACCATAGCATTAAACATATGGATCGAAATCAGCCCCTTACGGAATAGCGCATAAACTAGGGTTTAAGCTTCTGTCACTCTAGCAACCCATCATCTAATTACTACTCCACAATGCATTCCCTTAGGCCCAAAGTTGGTGAAGTGTCATGTAGTCGACGTTCACACGACACCACTAAGGGAATCAACAACATACATATCATCAAAATATCGAACGAATACCAAATTCACATGATTACTTATGACAAGACTTCTCCCATGTCCTCAATAACAAAAGTAACTACTCACAAATCATAATCATGTCCAAGATTAGAGAGGTGTTGAATAGCATAATAGATCTGAACATATAATCTTCCACCAAATAAACCAACTAGCATCAACTACAAGATGTAATCAACACTACTAGCAACCCACAGGTACCAATCTGAGGTTTTGAGACAAAGATTGAATACAAGAGATGAACTAGGGTTTGAGATGAGATGGTGTTGGTGAAGATGTTGATGAGGATTCGTCCTCCCATGATGAGAGGATTGGTGGGGATGTCGATGGCGACGATTTCCCCCTCCCGGAGGGAAGTATCCCCGGCAGAATCTCTCCGCCGGAGAGCAAAAGTGCTCCTGCCCAAGTTCCGCCTCGAGACGGCGGCGCACCGTCCCGAAAGTCTTCTCTATATTTTTTCTAGGGCAAATGGACCTATATACCAGAAAATGGGGGCCAGAGGCTGGCCAGGGGCCCCACGAGGTACCAGGGCGCACCTGGGGGGTGGCGCGCCCTGGTGCCTCGTGGGAACCTGGGTGGCCCCCTCTGGTACTTCTTTCTTCCAATATTTTTCATTTATTCCAAAATAATTCTCCGTGAAATTTCAGCTCATTTGGAGATGTTCAGAATAGTTATCTCTGACATAGCTTTTTCAGGTCCAGAATTCCAGCTGCCGGCATTCTCCCTCCTTGTGTAAATCTTGCATATTAAGAGAGAAAAGGCATTAGAATTGCTCCACAAAGTGTTATATTGATCAAAAACACTATAAATAATAGTAGCAAAAACATGATGCAAAATGGACGTATCACTCCTCAACCTACTGCACCTACTGAAAATATTTATTATGAGATTCCTTTGGGTATGATAGAGAAACTGCTAGCTAATCCTTATGCAGGAGATGGAACAATACATCCTGATATGCACCTAATCTATGTGGAAGAAGTTTGTGGATTATTTAAGCTTGCAGGTTTACCCGGAGATGAGGTTAAGAAGAAGGTTTTCCCTTTATATTTGAAGGGAAAGGCATTGACATGGTATAGGCTATGTGATGATATTGGAACGTGGGATTGGAATCGATTGAAATTGGAATTTCATCAAAAGTTTTATCCTATGCATTTGGTTCATTGTGATTGGAATTATATATATAATTTTTGGCCTCGTGAAGGAGAAAGCATCGCTCAAGCTTGGGGGAGGCTTATGTACATGATGTACACATGCCCCAATCATGAGCTCTCAAGAGAAATTATCTTACAGAATTTTTATGCTCGGCTTTCTCATAATGATCAAACCATGCTCGATTCTTCTTCGACTGGCTCCTTTATGAAGAAAACTATTGAATTCAGATGGGATCTTCTGGAAAGAATTAAACGCAACTCTGAGGATTGGGAACTCGACAAAGGTAATGAGTCAGGTATAACACTTGAGTTTGATTGTGTTAAATCTTTTATGGATACCGATGCTTTTCATAAGTTTAGCACTAAATATAGACTTGACTCTGAGATAGTAGCCTATTTTTGTGAATCATTTGCTAGTCATGTTGATCTCCCTAAGGAGAAGTGGTTTAAATATCACCCCCTTGTTAAAGAAAAAATTGAGGAACCCGTTAGTGTTAAAGAAGAAACAATTGTTTACCATGTTGATCCAGTTGTGCCTACTGCTTATATTGAGAAACCACCTTTTCCTGTTAGGATTAAGAAACATGCTAAAGTTTGAACTGTGGTTAACAAAAGTAATATTAGAGCACCTAGACCCTCTGAATAAATTAAAGTTGAACCTAATGTTGCTATGGTTAAAGATCTCTTGGTCGATAATATAGATGGGCATGTTATTTACTTCTGTGATGAAGCAGCTAGAATTGCTAAACCAGATCCTAAAGATAAAAACAGACCTATAGTAGGCATGCATATTGTCTCTATTAAAATAGGAGATCATTGTTATCATGGCTTATGTGATTTGGGTGCTACTGTGAGTGCTATTCCGTTTACTTTATATCAAGAAATTATGAATGATATTGCACCTATCGAAATAGAGGACATTGATGTTACTATTAAGCTTGCAAACAGAGATACCATTACGCCGCTTGGGATCGTTAGAGATGTCAAAGTCTTGTGTGGAAAAATAAAATACCCTACTGATTTTCTAGTCCTCGGTTCTCCACAAGATAATCTTTGTCCCATTATATTTGGTAGACCTTTCTTGAACACTATTAATGCCAAGATTGATTGCGCTAAAGAAACTGTTAGTGTTAATTTTGGTGGTATATCTCATGAGTTTAATTTCTCCAAGTTTCGTAGACAACCTCATGATAAAGAATTGCCTAGTAAAGATGAAATTATTGGTTTTGCTTCTATTGCCGTACCTCCTACTGATCCGTTAGAACAATATTTGCTAGACCATGAAAATGATATGCACATGAATGAAAGAAATGAAATTGATAAGATGTTCTTTGACCAACCACCTATCCTTAAACACAATTTGCCTTTTGAAACTCTTGGAGGCCCTCCTCCACCTAAGGGTGACCCTGTATTCGAACTGAAGCAATTGCCTGATACATTGAAATATGCTTATCTAGATGAAAAGAAGATATATCCTGTTATTATTAGTGCTAACCTTTCAGCGCATGAAGAAAAGAGATTACTAAAAACTCTGAGGAAGCACCGTGCTGCTATTGGATATACTCTTGATGATCTTAAGGGCATTAGTCCCACTCTATGCCAGCACAAAATTAATATGGAGCCTGATGCTAAACCAGTTGTCGACCACCAACGACGATTAAATCCTAAGATGAAGGAGGTGGTAAGAACTGAAATATTGAAGCTTCTGGAAGCAGGTATAATCTATCCCATAGCTGATAGTAGATGGGTAAGTCCCGTTCATTGTGTCCCTAAGAAAGGAGGCATTACTGTTGTTCCTAACGATAAAAATGAACTCATTTCACAAAGAATTGTAACTGGTTATAGGATGGTAATTGATTTTAGAAAATTAAACAAAGCCACTAGAAAAGATCATTACCCCTTGCCTTTTATTGATCAAATGTTAGAAAGATTGTCTAAGCATACACACTTTT
This sequence comes from Elymus sibiricus, assembly GCA_039707655.1. Taxonomy (NCBI): domain Eukaryota; kingdom Viridiplantae; phylum Streptophyta; class Magnoliopsida; order Poales; family Poaceae; genus Elymus; species Elymus sibiricus. Next base: position 312,953,162 of record CM077674.1, read on the forward strand.
GTTTCCTAGATGGTTATTCTGGTTTCTCTCAAATTCCTGTATCACCTGAAGATCAAGAGAAAACCACCTTTACTTGTACTTTTGGAACTTATGCTTGGGCATAAAATTTCTGAAAGAAGTATTGAAGTTGATAAAGCTAAGGTTGATGCTATTGAGAAAATGCCATGCCCTAACGATATCAAAGGTATAAGAAGTTTCCTAGGTCATGCTGCTTTCTATAGAAGGTTTATTAAAGACTTCTCTAAAATTTCTAGGCCTCTTACTAATCTCTTGCAAAAAGATGTTCCATTGGTTTTTGATGATGATTGTGTAGAAGCCTTTGAAACACTTAAGAAAGCCTTAACCTCTGCACCTATTGTTCAACCACCTGATTGGAACTTGCCTTTTGAAATTATGTGTGATGCTAGTGATTATGCTGTTGGTGCTGTTCTAGGACAGAGAGTTGATAAGAAATTAAATGTTATCCATTATGCTAGTAAAACTCTAGACAGTGCTCAAAGAAATTATGCTACTACTGAGAAAGAATTTCTAGCAGTTGTGTTTGCATGTGACAAATTCAGATCCTACATAGTTGATTCTAAAGTAATTGTTCACACTGATCATGCTACTATTAAATACCTTATGGAAAAGAAAGATGCTAAACCTAGACTCATTAGGTGGGTTCTATTGCTACAAGAATTTGACTTGCATATTACTGATAGGAAGGGAGCTGAGAACCCCATAGCAGATAATTTGTCTTGAATGGAAAATGTTCTTGATGATCCACTTCCTATTAATGATGATTTTCCTGATGAACAATTAGCTGTCATAAATGCTTCTCGTAATACTCCTTGGTATGCAGACTATGCTAATTATATTGTTGCTAAATTTATACCGCCTAGCTTTACATATCAACAAAAGAAAAAGTTTTTCTTTGATTTAAGACTTTACTTTTGGGATGACCCACATCTATACAAAGAAGGAGTAGATGGTATTATTAGACGTTGTGTACCTGAGCATGAATAGGAACAAATCCTACGTAAGTGTCACTCCGAGGCCTATGGAGGACATCATGCGGGAGACCGAACTGCGCATAAGGTATTACAATCTGGTTTTTATTGGCCTACTCTTTTCAAGGATGCTCGTAAGTTTGTCTTATCTTGTGATGAATGTCAAAGAATTGGTAATATAAGTAGACGTCAGGAAATGCCTATGAATTATTCACTTGCTATTGAACCATTTGATGTTTGGGGATTCGATTATATGGGACCTTTTCCTAAATCCAATGGGTATACTCATATTTTAGTTGTTGTTGATTACGTTTCTAAGTGGGTAGAAGCTATTCCAACTAGTAGTGCTAATCATAACACTTCTATTAAAATGCTTAAAGAAGTTATTTTCCCGAGGTTCGGAGTTCCTAGATATTTAATGACTGATGGTGGTTCACATTTCATTCATGGTGCATTCCGTAAACTGCTTGCTAAATATGATATCAACCATAGAATTGCATCCCCCTATCACCCTCAGTCTAGTGGTCACGTTGAATTGAGCAATAGAGAAATAAAATTAATTTTGCAAAAAACCGTCAATAGATCTAGAAAGAATTGGTCTAAGAAACTTGACGATGCATTATGGGCTTATAGAACTGCTTATAAAAATCCTATGGGTATGTCTCCTTATAAAATGGTTTTTGGAAAAGCATGTCATTTGCCTCTTGAGTTAGAACATAAAGCATATTGGGCAATTAAAGAACTCAATTATGATTTTAAACTTGCCAGTGAAAAGAGGTTATTTGATATTAGCTTACTAGATGAATGGAGAACCCAAGCATATGAAAATGCCAAACTGTTTAAAGAAAAAGTAAAAGATGGCATGATAAAAGAATCCAAAAACAGGAATTCAAAGTAGGTGATCATGTTTTATTATACAATTCTCGTTTGAGATTCTTTGCAGGAAAACTTCTCTCTAAATGGGAAGGACCGTATATCATTGAAGAGCACTAATCCGAGAGTGGTGAATGGGCAAAGAATTAAGCACTATATTTCATGTACTCCCATTAATGTTGAAACTAATATTATTGAAACAATTACACCGGAAGAGCACATCAAAGAGTCCCTCCGGAACACTCCAGAACCCTGAAAAGGGCTAGGTATGTGATACGGTAAGTAAAGCGACTCCAAAAATTCCATAAAAATACTTTCTGTCAGTTTTGGAATATTAGAAAAAAATACAAAAATAAGAAACAACCGAGGGGACACACGAGGTGCACACGAGGCACCAGGGCGCGCCACCCCTCCAGGCGCGCTCTGGTGGCTCGTGGGCCCCTCGTGAGCCTTCCCGACTCCGTTTTCTCCTGGAATACTTGTTTTGCAAGATAAAAATTCTTTATATATACTCCCGGACATTTTGATCACCGTATCGCAGAAATATCCTCTGTTCTTGTTTCGTGCTATTTTTCTGACAGATCCGAAAGTATGTCGTCTCAAGACTCAGATGGAGAGAGCTTCGTATCACACTATGTTACAAATCCAAGGATCTATGGGGATATAGACCCCTATGGATGGTCCGCGGAGGAGGAGCGAGATGCCAACATGAAGGGAACGGAAGACGCGAGCTCGGATGAAGAAGATGCCCCTTTACCTCAACCGGGAGATATGCATGTGGAGTTCAAGAAGTCGAGCCTCCCAAACACAGTAAACAAATCTAAGATTCAATTTATCCCTTTCCGTCTTCTACAGGAAAACAAGAATGCATTGTGTGAGAAGATAGTGGAGCTTGAGCAAGAAATTAGCAAGTTGAAGGAAGAAAACTATGTTCTGAAGCGGAAACTGAAGGACAAGCTCACCACTCCATCATCACCACCATCACCAAAGAAAGAAACTTGAGTACATGGGTATGGGCACTCCCCTTGGCTTGTGCCAAGCTTGGGGGAGGTGCCCTGGTATCGTATCACCATCACTTTTATTACCTTTACCTATTTTTAGTTCGATCCTTAGTTATTTCGTGATTTAGTTGAATAAAAGTTTAGTATGATCTATTTTTGAGTGCTAGTTTCGTGATCTATCTATCTATGTAATTGAGTTGAGAGTTATATAATAAAGAGTAGTTTGAGTTTTTGCTTCTTTACTTTTATGTTTCAATCCTAGCAATGAAAATAATGAAAAGATCATATGCTAATCTTATGGAAAGTAATGACATTACATAAAGAAAAGTATATGTAACACCCTGGATTTTGTCTTTTTCTTTTATTTGGTTTTATTGAATATTTGGATTTGCATTTGAGGTTTTCTGTCATTTCTTTTGGACTTACCACTTGGATTTATTTTTTATTTTCTTCCAAGTGGGCTCTTTCATCCATAAACCCTCCCTAGACCTCATCCATCTCATTATAATGCCATTGGGTATTTTTATTTAATGGCATTATACTCTTTTTCTCTCTGAAAATGCCCATTTGCTCATATAGCTATGAAGCAACCCCTATTTTTATTACTCAGAAAATTCCAAGTAAATTCCCAAATATTCTTTGGGTCATGCCTCACCTCCCTATGCAAAAATACCCCCTAGTCATTTGGAAAATTTCAGCCAAGGAAAATGTTTTTGCTTCTGGTCAGAAAGAGCACTTTGTGAAGCAAGTATATTTTTCCTTGATCCTTTTAAGCTGAAATTTTTACCACTTGACTACCCTCCTGAGTGATGCTTAAACGCCTAATTTCAGCTCAAATATCCTAGCCATTTGTCCCTAGTGGTTGGAGCAAGTTTCTGTCCAGAAACTTTCTCTCTAGCTCCAGTCACCTCCAAGGCACCAGATGGCAAGGCAAGCGCATTTCTGGGCACAGCATCGAAGGGACAACACCTAGGACATGGTGTGGCAGCGCCGAAAGCCCCCTGCGTGCCAGTGCACGCGGTGACCGCGTGCGGGCAGGGTGCAATGCACGCGCTCTCTGTGCTCTGCCCGTCGGGTCCGATCGGCCACCGTCCATCCGCCCTCCCCGCGACACCTCGCCGTGCCCCAGTGCCGCAGCCAACTCCCTTGCGCCACCCAACCCTCTCCCTGCTCCTCCCCGACGCCGGCAAGCTGCTCGCCGGAAGAGGCCGAGAGCTAAGCGGCGGAACAGTGAGCCCGCGTGCCCACATTCCGTGCGTAGTGCGCGGCACTGTGGCCGCACGCATGCACTGCGTCGCCCTGTGCTCCTCTGCTCCTCCCCACGCCGCTGCCCGTGCTTATCCTCCCCTCTCCTCCTCTGCAGCTCAACTCCGGCGGACACCCGAGAGCGGGCGAGCTCCGCCTATAAATAGCAGCTTCCCCGACTCGTTTTGAGCATCGATCTCACCTCACCTGGCCACAAGCTACTCCCCCACAAGCGCAGCAAGGCCGGGAGGGCCTCTCACCGCCGTTGATCGCCGGAGACAGCCGCGGATCCACCACCACCGTGCACTCATTCTAGGCCACCTCAGCTCCAACCACTGCCACCCCCGAGACTGTAGTAACCTCCTGAGTATGACGGTGCCAAGAGCTCGCCGGATTGTCGCCGGAATCGCCGAGTCCGATCAGCTCCGCCGCCGCCGTCTCTGGAGAGGAAGATTCCGATGCCGTCCGTCCGCCCCCGCCATCATTTCGGGTACGTACGTGCTCGCCGTACTGCCCTGAATCCATCCCGACCAACTCCGGCAGCCACCGTGGACTCCTCGCCGGAGTATCGCCAGCAAAAGCGCCGCTCTCTCTGGTCCCTCCCTCCCCTCTGTTTAATCCTGACAGCGGGACCCACACGTCAGCCTCCCACTCGGCCGCCCGAAGCGGTATAAGTGGAGGCGTATTCGCTGAATACGTCTTCGACGTGGCCGCTTCTGGATTTTCGTTTAAATTCAAATTTTGACCAGATCCAATCCATCTTTGACTAGCTATAACTTTTAATCCATAAGTCCAAATGAGGTGATTCTTTTTGCTACTGGTTTGTAAAATTCCAAAGTTTCTGTATGTCCAGTTTCAGAATTTTTCTTGCTGTTGAGAATTTCTGGTGCATTAAACAGTAGTATGTGACATTTTCTTTTTGCATTTAATTTAATTTCAGAAGAACCTAGTTGTGTTGGAGAAGGCCAGGAGTATTGTGACACTTCTCTGAACCAAGGCAAGCCACAACATTCATATACAAGGATGGCATTGCAATGACTTTGGTTTAATTGAATTTAATTCATCCAATATTCACTATTTAAAATAACTTGCTATATAACTCTCATTGCATAAACTTTGTCCTTGTCATGTTGATTTTATGCAGTAGGATACATGATATCTTGCTAGTGTGCAGTAGGTATCATGACATATACTCATATGATAACATGATGCATTTGTTATTCATGATCGTGACCCGTGCATACATTCACACACTATGGCTCGAATCATTTTCTTTTCAAGTTAAACTTGATAATAATCCAACTTGAACATGCTGTTGATCGAGTCATGGTGCCATCGAATCGAGCTCACCAGTGCAACCACACTTGCCTGGATGGGGAGGCCCTAATGCGGTCTATTGTCATGCCTCTAGCCGGTGCCTCCTATGAGGGAAGGTTGTGCTCTGGCGCTACCCTGGCCCGGTAGGCAGTCACAACCTTGAGGACCCGAGTTTTGATGGTACCAAGGTCCCCGTTTGGGACAATGTTGATGTTTGGCCACGACGGTGGCAGCCACAGAGGTGGCGGATGTCACATGTTGACATCAGGGTCACCCAGGACATAGCCCAAAGGGGAGTTTGTCAGAGTGGCCGGGAGAGTGTCATGCAATAGATTGGTTTTGTCGGAATGTCATTGGTCCACCCGAATGGGAGCACGAGGCCATGAGTTCCGTGGTGTGGGTACAGTGTACTAACCTCTGCAGAGTGTATAATCTATCGATAGCCGCGTCCTCGGATATGGACACAGTTCGTAGTAGGTCACACCGTGAGTCAACAGATATAATTAACTTGCACACTAAGCTTCACAAGATGGCACATGCAGAAATAGTAATCAAGTGAGGATCACTAGGAAAGGTACGATTGTGATCAAGTGAGGATCACGTTGGTGAGATATGAAAGGTGGTTACGTGGTAACCCCGAAATGGTAAATTGGTCCCAGGGACCATGGCAATGTTTCATGCACCTCTCATGTTGAGTAGTATCATGCTCATGCATTAAATCTGTTTAATGCCTTGTTATTGTTTGTCGCACTTGTTTGTTTGCTGTGAGCTTGCGAGTACATTCAAAGTACTCACCTGGCTTATCATGCCAGATGCAGGAGAAGCCATGCATGGTGTGGATGTCGAGCAGTATGTCGCGCTCTAGGTCGTGTCCCAGCAATGTCCCTGTGGAATGGAGTTCCACTACCCCATCGTTCCGCTGCCGCGTAGTAGTTCCCTTATCGTCGAGGCCCCTGCCATGTCTACTAAATAATGTACATAAGTGCAGCCGCACCGTGTGTGCCGCTTGGCCTCGCTCATCATGTAAAATGTAAACCTATGTTCCCGCTAAGAGATCAATAAAGCGGTTGTTTTCTGTACCAAGTTGTTGTGTATTGCCAGAAGACTTGATCTCTAGGCTGGCAATGCAAGGTAAACCGGTTGCTCTGAGCCGGGGTGCCACAGTATAAGTGGTAAAATTTATTGAAAGTTAACAAACATAGCATTGGCCAATGATGCAATTCATGAAAAAATTAATAAGGGAAGAGAAGATTCACATGCAAATACACTATCTTGGACATCTTTTATGATTGTGAGCCCCCATTGAGTACTTTATGTCAAATTGTTGACGCTGGACAAGGAAGACAACGTAATGAATTATGTTTGCTTATATTCACATAGAAGTTATATTGTCATAGATCCTCCAACATGTGGTGCTTGCCCAATATCTATGCTAGCCAAAAATCCGCACCAAGTAGAGATACTACTTGTGCATCCAAAACCCTTAAACCCAGTTTCATGTCATGAGAGTCCATTATATCTACCTATGGATTGAATAAGATCCTTCAAGTAAGTTTTCATTGGTGCAAAAAGCAATAAAAATGCCTCTAAATATGTATGAACTTTTATTGTAAGGGAAAATAAGCTTTGTACGAACTTGTGATGGTAAAAATATAAAAGCGACGGACTGCATAATAAAGGTTGCTATCACAAGGGGCGATATAAAGTGACGTTCCTTTGCATTAAGAGCTTGTGCATCCAACAACAAAAAGCGCATGACAACCTCTGCTTCCCTCTGCGAAGGGCCTATCTCTTACTTTTATGTATTTACTTTTTATGCAAGAGTCAATAGTGTTCTCCTCTATTCCTTTTTATTTTTCTCTTTTGCAAGCATCATGTGGTGGGGAAAGATCTAGGCACATATATCCAGTTGGATATGAGTGATCATGAGTTATTATTGTTGACATTACCCTTGAGGTGAATAAGTTGGGAGGCAAAATTATAAGCCCCTATCTTTCTATGTGTCTGGCTGAAACTTTTTGCTCCATATATATGTTGTGAGTGTTAGCAATCATAGAAGACTAAATGATGGTTGAGTATGTGGACTTGCTAAAAGCTCCTACATGAGACCCTTCCTGAAAATATGATGAATTGCAATTGCATTGTTGACTAAGAACATAGTTTGTTAGTTTTCAAGAAAGTTAATGTCTTATACTTCGTTGTTGTGATGAATTGTTACTTGCTCATGAGAAGTTCTATGACAATGAATATTGTTGTTATAATAATGATCATGATGCTACTATGTCCGTATTTTGTTTTTATCGACACCTCTCTCTCTAAACATGTGGACATGATTATCGATATCGGCTTTCGCTTGAGGACAAGCGAGGTCTAAGCTTGGGGGAGTTGATACGTCCATTTTGCATCATGTTTTATTACTATTATTTATAGTGTTTGTAATCAATATAACACTTTGTGGAGCAATTCTAATGCCTTTTCTCTCTTAATATGCAAGATTTACATAAGGAGGGAGATTGCCGGCAGCTGGAATTCTGGACCTGAAAAAGCTATGTCAGAGATACCTATTCTGCACATCTCCAAATGAGCTAAAATTTCACGAAGATTTATTTTGGAATAAATAAAAAATACTGGAGAAAATAAGCGCGCCCTGGTGGCTTGTGGGGCCCCTGGCCAGCCTCCGGTGCCCATCTTCTGGTATATAAGCCCATTTGCCCTAGAAAAAAATAAGGAGAAGACTTTTGGGACGGAGCGCCACCGTCTCGAGGCGGAACTTGGGCAGGAGCACTTTTGCTCTCTGGCGTAGCGATTCCGCCGGGGATACTTCCCTCCGGGAGGGGGAAATCGAAGCCATCGACATCACCAACGATCCTCTCATCGTGGGAGGACCAATCTTCATCAACATCTTCACCAGCATCATCTCATCTCAAACCCTAGTTCATCTCTTGTATTCAATCTTTGTCTCAAAACCTCAGATTGGTACCTGTGGGTTGCTAGTAGTGTTGATTACATCTCGTAGTTGATGCTAGTTGGTTTATTTGGTGGAAGATTATATGTTCAGATCCATTATGCTATTCAATACCCCTCTGATCTTGGACATGAATATGATGCGTGAGTAGTTACTTTTGTTCTTGAGGACATGGGAGAAGTCTTGTCATAAGTAATCATGTGAATTTGGTATTGATTTGATATTTTGATGATATGTATGTTGTTGATTCTCTTAGTGGTGTCATGTGAACGTCGACTACATGACACTTCACCATATTTGGGCCTAAGGGAATGCATTGTGGAGTAGTAATTAGATGATGGATTGCTAGAGTGACAGAAGCTTAAACCCTAGTTTATGCGCTATTCCGTAAGGGGCTGATTTGGATCCATATGTTTAATGCTATGGTTAGATTTATCTTAATTCTTCTTTCGTAGTTGCGGATGCTTGCGAGAGAGGGTAATCATAAGTGGGAGGCTTGTTCAAGTAAGAACAGCACCCAAGCACCGGTCCACCCACAGATCAAATTATCAAAGTAGCAAACGCGAATCAAACAAACATGATGAAAGTGGCTAGATGAAATTCCCATGTGTCCTCGAGAACGTTTCGCTTATTATAAGAGATCTTTCCGGCCTGTCCTTTGCTACAAAAGGATTGGGCTACCTTGCCGCACCTTAGTTACTATTTCTACTTGTCACTTGTTACAAATTATCTTGCTATCAAACTACTTGCTATCGATAATTTCAGTGCTTGCAGAAAATACCTTGCCGAAAACCGCTTGTCATTTCCTTCTGCTCCTCGTTGGGTTCGACACTCTTACTTATCGAAAGGACTACGATTGATCCCCTATACTTGTGGGTCATCAAAGATAAGTGTGATCAATACCTCTTGCTCACCAATACTTTTGTGCAAAATTTCTACTTTCATGATAGGAGGGATATACCCACCATGTCGTTCCACCTCTATGATATCCATCAAGAGATGACACTTGATGCGTTTTGCCAAGTATGCAAAATTCCTAATGAGGGCAGCCCTATAGAACCACGTCCTAGGGACGCTGCGGATTTTATATCCGCGGTGACTGTGGGGGAGACGAGAGGAGTTTCTGAAGCCAGAGTGGCTAGTTTACATTTTCTTGTTCTGCGTTGTTACTCATTATTTGCTGGGAAGTGTTTAACTGGTCGATGGGAGAGTGGAATGCTTAGTTCACCTGATCTTGCTATTTTACGCCATGCTCTCTATGGTGATAGTACTTTTAGTTTGGGAGCTATGATTGCTCAACGGTTACACACTAACCGTTCGAAGGGTTTTATTTATGGTGGTATTTATGCTTCTTGCCTAGCTAGACATTCTGAGATTCCTATTAGAGATGAGGAGGATGAGCTTTTACCTACCAAATATCTTGATTATAACAACATGGTTGGTCATAATTTTATTGATTCCGGTAATATACGATTTAGGTACAACTTGGTATTTAGTTAGGGCACTCGTGAGATTATTACTTTGCCTGCACTGTCTCTGTTTGTTCTTTCCAGTGGCAGGTACACTATTATGCCCGAGGATATTTATGCCTATTGGGGCCTTACGCCGCCCGCTGCACCCGCACCAGCACCGACCTATCAGTGGGAGCCTCAGCAACCACAGTGGGATCCTCAGCAGCCTCGATATTATCCTAGAGGTGCTCACTTTGATCCGTGGCCATAGACCAAGTTAGGCCTAAAGCCTAAGCTTGGGGGAGTGCGTATTTCTCACCGACATTACATTCATGTACCACACATTCATTCCAGTTGTCGGTGTTCATCCTTTTTCATTGTATATCCATGTTAGTTTTATTTTCACTTTCTTCTTGTGTGTTTGAAAAACTTCGAAAACCCAAAAATATTTTTTGCTTCTTTTTGGTTTTTATTTCTTGTTTAGTTAGTTCGTAGTATTAAAAGAAAACCCAAAGAGATTTCTCGTTTCTTCCTTTGTTTGTTGGGAGTTCTCCCGTGTAAATAGTTTTTCTCGCTTTTCGTTTTTTCCTTTGTTAGTTTGCTTTCTTCAGAAAAACTAAAAACTCCAAAAGTATTTCAGTGTGTTTCTCTAAAATTCTTTTCTTTTAGTTGAGTCATCGTATGGAGAAGATCATGCTAGAATTGTTAAAGTGGCTCATATATGCTTTATTGTTGATTTACCGAGGAGCCACTATTACCTTGTCTTCTCCTTTGAATAAAATGTTTGTAGATTCCAGCTTAGTCCACGGCACTTGCACTATTAATATGTTCACATCATTCGGTCGTACAAGTGAAAGGCAATAATGACGATGATTTGATGAAGTGACTGTGGCAGAGAAAGGCTGGTATGAACTCTTCTTGTTTTTGTTTTTGTAAATATGTTTAACTCCGTCGATTTTGATTCAGCATATTATGAGTAAACATGTTTGTGATGACAATTAGAGATTATAGTTGCTCATGCCATGCTTAAATAGCTAGGAGTGGACAATGATTTATCTTGTATGTCAACATGCATTAAAATGGTTGTGATGTAATATGTTAGTATGGTATCCTCCTCTGAATAATTCAAGTGGCTTGACTTGGCACATGTTCATACATGTAGTTGAATCAAAACCAACGCAGCCTTCACGATATTTATGTTCAGGGTGTTTATATCCTACTCATGCTCGTATTCAATGTTAATTATTCGCAATGCATGATTATGACTGTTGTCGCTCCTTAAGTTGGTCGCTTCTCAATCTCTTTGCTAGCCTTCGCCTGTACTAAGCGGGAATACTGCTTGTGCATCCTAATCCTTAAATCCAAAGTTGTTCCAGATGAGTCCACCATATCTACCTATATGCGGTATTACTCTGCCGTTCCAAGTAAATTTGCATGTGCCACCTCTAATCATTCAAATAAACATCTGTTTGTGTGCCCGTACCGCTCATGGAGCGACGGGGCGGTCAATATCTTCCATGCTAAGTGGGTTACTCTCACGATGGTGTTTATTCACTTGTCATTGCACGAGAGAGGCTGGTAATTGGGATGCCCAGTCCTGTAACTTGAAAATAAAGAAAAATATAATAAAACAAACTCCCCCGAAAAGTTGATTGTTTAGAGGGCACCCGTGAATTCGGTTAGCCATGGCTTGTGACTGTATGGTTGAGGGGGAGTAAACTTTACCTTTTCGCTTGGGAACCGCCTATAATGTGTTTAGCATGGAAGAAATCAAAATCCTTTGTCGTGATGTTGACAGGAAAAGCACACCTCTAAAAATGTATTCATCTCTGTCTTAAGCTTCGAGCTCTGGCACCTCTGCAAATCTCAGCTTCCCTTTGCGAAGGTCCTATCCTTTTACTTTTATGTTATTTACTTTTATTGTTGAGTCATCATCTTCTCACTAAAAGCACCAACCCTGAGAGCGCTATTGTCATTTTTATGCATTGAGTCTAGTTAATGTTGGATGTGACCATGACTGGATCTCTTCTACCCTGAATTACAATGTTTAGTCGCTACTTGAACCTCAGAGGTGCTCTGCATTTATGTTTTGCGGTCTTAGAAAGAGCTAGCAAGATACCATGTTATCATATTATATCATGATTGTTTTGACAAATTGTTGGCATCCGAGATATCTTATTATTGCTCGCTAGTTGGTTATGTTATTGTCATGAGTAAATATGAGACCTAAGTGTTATCATTGATATGGTTAGTTCATAATCTTTACTGAAAACTTGATCACTAGTTAAGCTTATATACAGTAACAAGAACAAAAGAGTTTGTAAAAGTTTTTCTTTATCACTTTCAGTTTGTCAACTGAATTGCTTGAGGACAAGCAATGAGTTAAGCTTGGGGGAGTTGATATGTCCCAAACATATCTACTTTTCCAAACACTTTTGCTCTTGTTTTGGACTCTAATTTGCATGATTTGAATGAAACTAACCCGGACTGACGTTGTTTTCAGCGGAACTACCATGGTGTTGTTTTTGTGCAGAAATGAAAGTTCTCGGATTGAGCTGAAAATTTACGAAGAATTATTTCAGAATATATAAAAAATATTGGCGAAGAGATCTACTGGAGGGGGGCCCACCCAGGAGCCAAAAGCTCAGGGGGCGTGCCCCTCGAGCTTGTGGGTCCCACAGACCTTCGTTTGCCCTAATTCCAACGCTATAAGTACCATCTCACGGAGAAAAAAATAAGAGAAAAAGTTTCATTGCATTTTACGATACGGAGCCGCCGCCACCTCCTGTTCTTCATCGGGAGGGCTGATCTGGAGTCCGTTCGGGGCTCCGGAGAGGGGGATTCGTCGCCGTTGTCATCATCAACCCTTCTCCATCAACAATTCATGATGCTCACCACCGGGTGTGAGTAATTCCTCCGTAGGCTTGCTGGACGGTGATGGAGTTGGATGAGATTTGTCATGTAATCGAGTCAATTTGTTAGGGCTTGATCCCTAGTATCCACTATGTTCTGAGATTGATGTTGCTATGCTTAATGCTTGTCGGGCCCGAGTGCCATGATTTCAGATCTGAACCCTCTATGTTTTCATGAATATATTTGAGTTCTTGATCCTATCTGCTAGTTATATGCACTTGTTATTGTTCTGATCCGTAGACCCCATAGTGACAATTGTTTGGGATACTCTCCGGGGATGACTGTAATTCGAGGAGTTCATGTATTCACCATGTGCTAATTCTTTGTTTCGGTTCTCTATTAAAAGGAGGCCTTAATATCCCTTAGTTTCCTTATGGACCCCGCTGCCACGGGAGGCTAGGACAAAAGATGTCATGCAAGTTCTTATTATAAGCATGTATGACTATATACGGAATACATGCCTACATTATATTGATGAATTGGAGCTATTGTGTATCGCTCTAGGTTGTGACTGTTATATGATGAATATCATCCTACACAAATATCCATCACTGATCCAATGCCTACGCTTTTCTCATACTGATCTTTGCTAAGTTACTACTGCTATTGCTGTTACAATCACTACAAACTGCTACTGCTACTGTCCCTGTTACTATTGCTACTGTGCTACTAAACACTTTGCTGCAGAGATTTTATATCCCAGGTGTAGTTGAATTGACAACTCAACTGCTAAGGCTCATAAATATTCTTTGGCTCCCCTTGTGTCGAATCAATAAATTTGGGTGAAATACTACCCTCGAAGACTGTCGCGATCCCCTATACTTGTCGGTTATCAACACTCCATGAGCGTGTAATAACCACAATCCTTCCTCCGTAATCCTCTTCTAATCCCCCAAACAGTTCATAGTTAGGACAAACATGTTATCTTCCATCAGTCGAAACTCGACGCCTTGGGCCAGACTCCAAACCATGCACATCGCATGGAAGAACACTCCACGACTGAAGGGTTGGGTGTATAGATCCTCGGGTTTGCCCTGAATTCTGTTCTCTTCGCCTCGTATGGAAATTATTCTTCAAATTTCAGATTGTCCTCTTCGTCACCCCGCAATTTCGAGTAACCTATCATCCCCTTAGAATTGCTCTTGCTTCCTGCCGCACGATTGACTGACATCACGCTCTTCGAGGTAGATTGGGACCAAGATACTGCCATCACTACGGAACCAGCCACACTAATTCGATGAATCACCACATAAAACCTAAACCCTAGCCAAACGCCAAAACCAAGGACAGGCAGGTAGGAAAGCTACCCCCTTAATCGGCATGAGAACCAAAGTAGAGGCGAGATGGATTTCAATCGGAGTCTGACACAAACTCACGACGGAGAAGATCTCCATCGAAAGGAATTTTCTAAACCCTAAACATGCGCCGTTGATACGTCTCCAACATATCTATAATTTTTGATTGTTCCATGCTATTATAGTATTAATCTTGGATGTTTTTATATGCAATTATATGCAATATTAAATCATTTTTTGGGACTAACCTATTAACCTAGTGCCAGTTGCTGTTTTCTGCTTGTTTTTGCCTTTTCAGAAAATCATTATCAAAAAGAGTCCAAACGAGAAAAAAACTTTGGATTAATTTTTTCTGGACCAGAAGAGACCCACGAAGCTTCGGGAGAAGACCAGAAGAGCCACGAGGAGGCGACAAGCCTGGAGGGCGCGCCCAGGGGGGTAGGCGCGCCCCCCAGGCTTGTGGGCCCCTCGTAGCCCCTTCTGACCTAATTCCAGCGCTATAAATTCTCAAATATTCCCAATATACCAGAGAGACAGAAGAGAAAACATTTCCGCCGCCGCAAGCCTCTGTTCTTCTGCGATCCCATCTGGAGGCCTTTTCCGGTACTCTGCCGGAGGGGGAATCGATCACGGAGGGCTTCTTCATCAACCTTGCTGCCCTTCCGATGATGTGTGAGTAGTTTATCATAGACCTACGGGTTCATAGCTAGTAGCTAGATGGCTTCTTCTCTCTCTTTGATCTTCAATACCATGTTCTCCTCGATGTTCTTGGAGTTCTATCCGATGTAATCTTCTTTTGCGGTGTGTTTGTTGGGATCCGATGAATTGTGAGTTTATGATCAGATTATTCATGAGAAATATTTGAGTCTTCTCTGAACTCTTTTATGCATGATTATTATAGCTTTGTATTTCTCTCCGATCTATCGATTTGGTTTGCCCTACTAGATTGATTTATCTTGCAATGGGAGAGGTGCTTTGTGATGGGTTCAATCTTGCGGTGCTCAATCCCAGTGACAGAAGGGGACATGACACATATTTGTATTGTTGCCATTAAGGATAAAAAGATGGGGTTTAATCATATTGCCTGAGTTTATTTTGTCTGCATCATGTCATCTTGCTTAAGGCGCTACTCTGTTTCATACTTACTACCCTAGATGCATGCTGGATAGTGGTCGATGGGTGGAGTAATAGTAGTAGATACAGGCAAGAGTCGGTCTACTTGTCTCGGACGTGATGCCTATTGCTACTTGTAGCTTGCGTTGGTATTTTCCCCGAAGAGGAAGGGATGATGCAGCACAGTAGAGATAAGTATTTCCCTCAATTATGAAACCAAGGTTATCGAACCAATAGGAGAATCACGCAACACATCGTTAGCAGCACCTGCACACAAACAATAAAATCCTTGCACCCAACGCAAACGAGGGGTTGCCAATCCCTCGGTGGTAAATTGCAAGATTAAATTGTATGTGATAGATAGATAGACAGAAACAAAAATACAAAATAAAATAAATAAGATAAAATTGCAGCAAGTATTTTTAGGGTTTTAGTAAATGATAAAGTAGACCCGGGGGCCATAGTTTTCACTAGAGGCTTCTCTCAAGAAAATAGCATACGGTGGGTAGACAAATTACTGTTGGGCAATTGATAGAAAAGCAAATGATCATGACGATATCCAAAGCAATGATCATGTATATAGGCATCACGCCCGAGACAAGTAGACCGACTCCTGCCTGCATCTACTACTATTACTCCACACATTGACCGCTATCCAGCATGCATCTAGTGTATTAAGTCCACAAAGAACAGAGTAACGCCTTAAGAACGATGACATGATGTAGACAAAGATAAACTCACGCATGAATAAACCCCATCTTTTTACCCTTAATAGCAACGATACATACGTGTCATGTCCCTTTCTGTCACTGGGATTGAGCACCGCAAGATCGAACCCATTACAAAGCACCTCTTCCCATGGCAAGATAAATCAATCTAGTTGGCCAAACCAAATCAATAGATCAGAGAAGAAATACGAATATATAATAATCATGCATAAAAGAGATCAGAGAAAACTCAAATAATATTCATGGATAATCTGATCATAAACTCACAATTCATCGGATCCCAACAAACACACCGCAAAAAGTGATTACATCAGATAGAACTCCAAGAACATCGAGGAGAACATTGTATTGAAGATCAAAAAGAGAGAAGAAGCCATCTAGCTACTAACTATGGACCCCGAAGGTCTGTGGTAAACTACTCACGCATCATCGGAAGGGCAGCAAGGTTGATGTAGAGCCCCTCCGTGACCGATTCCCCCTCCGGCGGAGTACCGGAGAAGGCCTCCAGATGGGATCTCTCGAGAACAGAAACTTGCGGCGGCGTAAAAAGTATTTCGTGGCCTCCCCTGGGGCTTCTGGCCTCCTCCCGAAGCTTCTAGTGTTTATCTTGTCCAGAAAAAAATCTCCAAAAAGTTTCGTGGCATTTGGACTTCGTTTGGCATTGATTTTCTGTAAAACAAAAACAAGGCAGAAAATAGCAACTGGCACTGGGCACTAAGTTAATAGGTTAGTCCCAAAAAATGATATATAATTGTTGTAAATGTATATAAAAACATCCAAGATTGATAATATAACAGCATGGAACAATCAAAAATTATAGATACATTGGAGACGTATCACCTATATACATGATCATTGCCATGAATCTGTCATAATTATTTGCTTTTCTATCAATTGCCCAACAGTAATTTGTTTACCCACCGTATGCTATGCGTTCGAGAGAGAAGCCTCTAGTGAAAACTATGGCCCCCGGGTCTACTTTATCATATATAAAAAACTTAAAAATACCTTGCTGCAATTTATTTACTTTTATTTTATTTAGTATTTTAGTTTATCTATCTATCACTATCAGAATTAATCCTTGCAAATAACCGCTAAGAGGATTGACAACCCTCTTATTTGCGTTGGGTGCAAGTGTTTGCTTTTGTGTGTGCAGGTGCGCTTAACGGGATTTTGCTTGGTTCTCCTACTGGATTGATAACCATGGTTCTCAACTGAGGGAAATACTTATCTCTACTATACTGCATCATCCTCTCCTCTTCGGGGAAATACCAACGCAGTCTACAAGTAGCAGAAAGAATTTCTGGCGCCGTTGCCGGGGAGACATCATCAAAATTACCAAGTACCTTCGCACAAACTATCATCCACTTGCATTTATTTTATTTACCTTTTATTTGCACTTGCCTCTCGTTTTCATCTCCCCCACTTCTAATTTTTTTTTACAAAAACACAAAAACATTTTTGATTGCTTGTTTGCTTCACCACTATGGCTAGTTCTTCTCTTGTTACTATAACCCCTGAAAATGAAGTGCTTAATTTTAAACAAAGGAGAGGAGAGAATTTAAAATATGCTTGGTATAGGATTTGTGATGCTCAAAATATATCAACTCGTAAGCAGTCCACTACCGTTCTTCTTCGAAATTTTTATGTGGGAATTACTACTTGGTATAGATTTGTGCTCGACACTATTACCGAAGGAAATTTCTTGATGTGTCCCACTTTGGATGCTTTCAATGCTATGGGAAATTTAGTGGGTTCACCCCCTATCATTATTAATGAAACGGCATTGACTTTGGAGCATGTTATGCAAAGGTTAGAAGGTATTGAAAATAAGATGTCTACTATTGAACATCTTGAAAATTTAGATAAAAAGGACCACAATCATATCACTCAATTTGGTTCTAAGGTGGGAATTGCTTTGAAAACCTTAAAAGAAAAAGAACCAATAATTAACGAAAGGATAGAACAAAGTCCCGCTAGAATTGATAAGTTAGAAGAGATTATCAACAACTTAGCTTCCACTTTTTCCTCCGCTAAAAGCATTGATAGGACTCCTCCCAATAAAAATTGTAAGTTTATATATGTTCCTAAGGTCAAGAGTGCTACTTCTAGTAAAGGGAGTGAGGATCTTAAAATGATTAGCGTGCACCCCAATTTCATTGATATAATGAAGGAACCTATCCATAAAAGCAAAATTCTTGATTTTGTGCCTAGAAGTGTGATGATGAGAAATTCCTATGCTAATTCTCTTAGAAAGAGTAGGTGTGTAATTGAGTATTTGGAAACCAAGGATGACAATACTTGAAACTATGCATTATGCCTAGCTAGGGGCATAAAACAATAGCGCTTGTTGGGAGGCAACCCAATGAATAAAATAAATTTTTGTTTTTTACTTTCTATTCTTGTGTGTTTACACAATTATAGCCTCTGTTATGATTGTGCTTTTATCTTTTAATTAGTGTTTGTGCCAAGTAATGCCTTTGGGATGATGTTGATGATAGTATAATTGATGTTGTTTGGGAAACAAAAAGTTTTGCGTCCAGTGCTGGAATTTTAATTCTGTACTGGAGCATCAGAAAAATCTGAAATTTTTACATAATATTGGTATATGAATTTCCCACGTTTCCCTAATTTTTAAGAATTTCTGGAGTTACACAAGTATGGATTTTAAATAGATATTTACAGACTGTTCTGTTTTAGACAGATTCTGTTTTTGTTGCATAGTTTGCTTATTTTGATGAATCTATGGATCGTATCGGGGAGTATGAGTCATGGAGAAGTTGGAGTACAGTAGAATTATGCCAATATTAAATATGAATCAATTTATAACAGTACCTAAAGTTTAAGATTTGTTTGTTATAATAACGGATCTCAGGAGGTTTCTGTTGAGTTTTGAATGCTGAAGTTTTCAAGTTTTGGGTGGGACTACGATGGATAAAGGAATAAGGAGCGGCAAGAGCCTAAGCTTGGGGATGCCCAAGGCACCCCAAGGTAATATTCAAGGAAAACTCAAGCGTCTAAGATTGGGGATGCCCCGGAAGGCATCCCCTCTTTCGTCTACAATCTATCGGTAACTCACTTGGAGCTATATTTTTATTCATCACATGATATGTGTTTTACTTGGAGCGTCTTGTGATATAGTTTGTTTGCTTTTGTTTGATTTTTAGTTTGTCACAATTATCTTTGTTGAACATACCTTTTTGAGAGGGACACACATTATTCGTGATTTGTTAGAATACTCTATGTGCTTCACTTATATCTTTTGAGCTAGGCAGTTGCTCTAGTGCTTCACTTATATCTTTTAGAGCATGGCGGTGGTTATATTTTAAATAAATAGTTGCACTCTCATGCTTCACTTATATCTTTTTGAGAGTCTAATAATTAGCAATGGTAATATGCACCGGTTATGAATTTGGTCCTGATATGATAGGTATTCAAGAGGGATATAATAAAAACTTTCATGTAGATCACTGAATATGATAGTTTGATTCCTTGCAATAGTTTTAATATTAAGATGGTATGTGCTAGTAGATAATTGTGGTTTAGTAAGAATATTGGTGTTAAGGTTTGTGATTCCCGAAGCATGCACGTATGATCTGTCGTTATGCGAAGAAGTTGGAGCATGATTTATTCTTGATTGTCTACCTTATGAGTGGCGGTCGGGGACGAGCGACGGATTTTTCCTACCAATCTATACCCCTAGGGGCATGCGTAGTAGTACTTTGCTTCGAGGGCTAATAAACTTTCGCAATAAGTATGTGAGTTCTTTATGAATAATGTGAGTCCATGGATTATACGCACTCTCACCTTTCCGCAATTTGCTAGCCTCTTCGGTATCGTGCATTACCCTTTTTCACATCGAGAGTTGGTGCAAACTTCGCCGGTGCATTCAAACCCCGTGATATGATACGCTCTATCACACATAAGCCTCCTTATATCTTCCTCAAAACAGTCACCATACCTACCTATCATGGCATTTCCATAGCCATTCCGAGATATATTGCCATGCAACTTCCACCATTCCGTTTTTATGACACACATCGTCATTGTCATACTGCTTTGCATGATCATATAGCTGACATAGTATTTGTGGCTCAGCCACCGTTCATCATTTTTATGCATGTTACGCTAGTATCATTGCACATCCTGGTACACTACCAGAGGCATTCATATAGAGTCATACTTGTTCTAGTATCGAGTTGTAATTTTGAGTTGTAAGTAAATAAAAGTGTGATGATCATCATTATTAGAGCATTGTCCCAGTGAGGAAAGAATGGTGGAGACTAATGAGTCCTTGAAAAGGTGGGGGTGAGGTCCATGAGACCGTTCTAAAAAAAGAGGCCAAAAAGAGCCCACGAAAAAAATGAGAGAAAAAGAGAGAAGCGGCAATGTTACTATCCTTTTTCCACACTTGTGCTTCGGAGTAGCACCATGTTTTTCATATAGAGAGTCTCCTATTTTGTCACTTTCATATACTAGTTGGAAATTTTCATTATAGAACTTGGCTTGTATATTCCGATGATGGGCTTCCTCAAATGCCCGAGGTCTTCATGAGCAAGTTGTATGCACACTCACTTAGTTTCATGCTGAGCTTTCATACACTTATAGCTCTTAGTGCATTCGTTGCATGGCAATCCCTACTCCTCGCATTGACATCAATTGATGGGCATCTCCATAGCCCGTTGATTAGCCTCGTTGATGTGAGACTATCTTCTTATTTTTGACTTCTCCTTATTGATCTCTACCACCATACTCTATTCCACCCATAGTGCTATATCCATGGCTTGCGCTCATGTATTGCGTGGGGGTTGAAAAAGCTGAAGCGCATTTAAAAGTATGAACCAATTGCTCGGCTTGTCATGGGGGTAGTGCATGATAAATATTTTGTGTTAAGAAGATGGAGCATGACATGATTATATGATTTTGTAGGGATAACGTTCTTTGGCATTTTTATTTTGAAAGACATGATAGTTTATTAGTATGCCTGAGTATTGATGTCTGTATATCAAACTATAGGCTATTGCTTTGAATCATTCGAATCTTATTATTCATACCGTAAGAGAAAGATTACATGATGAAACATGTTAGGTAGCATTCCACATCAAAAATTCTGTTTTTATCATTTACCTACTCGAGGACGAGTAGGAATTAAGCTTGGGGATGCTTGATACGTCTCCAACATATCTATAATTTATGATTGTTGCATGCTATTATAGTATTAATCTTGGATGTTTTTATATGCCATATTATATCATTTTTTGGGACTAACCTATTAACCCAGTGCCAAGTGGCAGTTGCTGTTTTCTGCTTGTTTTTGCCTTTCCAGAAAATCATTATCAAAAAGAGTCCAAACGAGAAAAAAACTGGATTAATTTTTTTTGGACCAGAAGAAACCCACGAAGCTTCGGGAGAAGACTAAAAGAGCCACGAGGAGGCGACAAGCCTGGAGGGCGCGCCCAGGGGGGGTAGGCACGCCCCCCCATGCTTGTGGGCCCCTCGTAGCCCCTCCTGACCTAATTCCAGCGCTATAAATTCCCAAATACTCCCAATATACCAGAGAGACAGAAGAGAAAACCTTTCCGCCGCCACAAGCCTCTATTCTTCCGCGATCCCATCTGAAGGCCTTTTCCGGTACTCTGCCGGAGGGGGAATCGATCACGGAGGGCTTCTTCATCAACCTTGCTGCCCTTCCGATGATGTGTGAGTAGTTTACCACAGACCTACGGGTCCATAGCTAGTAGCTAGATGGCTTCTTCTCTCTCTTTGATCTTCAATACCATGTTCTCCTCGATGTTCTTGGAGTTCTATCCGATGTAATCTTCTTTTGCGGTGTGTTTGTTGGGATCCGATGAATTGTGAGTTTATGATCAGATTATTCATGAGAAATATTTGAGTCTTCTCTGAACTTTTTTATGCATGATTATTATAGCTTTGTATTTCTCTCCGATCTATCGATTTGGTTTGCCCTACTAGATTGATTTATCTTGCAATGGGAGAGGTGCTTTGTGATGGGTTCAATCTTGTGGTGCTCAATCCCAGTGACAGAAGGGGACATGACACGTATTTGTATTGTTGCCATTAAGGATAAAAAGATGGGGTTTAATCATATTGCTTGAGTTTATTTTGTCTACATCATGTCATCTTGCTTAAGGCGCAACTCTGTTTCATACTTAATACCCTAGATGCATGCTGGATAGCGGTCGATGGGTGGAGTAATAGTAGTAGATGCAGGCAGGAGTCGGTCTACTTGTCTCGGACGTGATGCCTATATACATGATCATTGCCATGAATCTGTCATAATTATTTGCTTTTCTACCAATTGCCCAACAGTAATTTGTTTACCCACCGTATGCTATGCGTTCGAGAGAGAAGCCTCTAGTGAAAACTATGGCCCCCGGGTCTACTTTATCATATATAAAAAACCTAAAAATATCTTGCTGCAATTTATTTTATTTTATTTTATTTAGTATTTTAGTTTATCTATCTATCACTATCAGAATTAATCCTTGCAAATAACCGCTAAGAGGATCGACAACCCTCTTATTTGCGTTGGATGCAAGTGTTTGCTTTTGTGTGTGCAGGTGCGCTTAACGGGATTTTACTTGGTTCTCCTACTGGATTGATAACCTTGGTTCTTAACTGAAGGAAATACTTATCTCTACTATACTGCATCATCCTCTCCTCTTCGGGGAAATACCAACGCAGTCTACAAGTAGCCGGAAAAATTTCTGGCGCCGTTGTCGGGGAGACATCATCAAAATTACCACCTTCGCACAAACTATCATCCACTTGCATTTATTTTATTTACCTTTTATTTGCACTTGCCTCTCGTTTTCATCTCCCCCACTTCTAATTTTTTTTTACAAAAACAAAAAAATATTTTTGATTGCTTGTTTGCTTCACCACTATGGCTAGTTCTTCTCTTGTTACTATTACCCCTGAAAATGAAGTGCTTAATTTTAAACAAAGGGGAGAAGAGAATTTAAAAGATGCTTGGTATAGGATTTGTGATGCTCAAAATAGATCAAGTCGTAAGCAGTCCACTACCGTTCTTCTTCAAAAAAATTATGTGGGAATTACTACTTGGTATAGATTTGTGCTCGACCCTATTACTGGAGGAAATTTCTTGATGTGTCCCACTTTGGATGCTTTCAATGCTATGGGAAATTTAGTGGGTTCACCCCCTATCATTATTAATGAAACGACATTGACTTTGGAGCATGTTATGCAAAGGTTAGAAGGTATTGAAAATAAGATGTCTACTATTGAACATCTTGAGAATTTAGATAAAAAGGGCCACAATCATATCACTCAATTTGGTTCTAAGGTGGGAATTGCTTTCAAAACCTTAAAAGAAAAATAACCAATAATTAACGAAGGGATAGAACAAAGTCCCGCTAGAATTGATAAGTTAGAAGAGATTATCAACAACTTAGGTTCCGCTTTTTTCTCCGCTAAAAGCATTGATAGGACTCCTCCCAATAAAAATTGTAAGTTTATATATGTTCCTAAGGTTAAGAGTGCTACTTCTAGTAAAGGGAGCGAGGATCTTAAAATGATTAACGTGCACCCCAACTTCATTGATATAATGAAGGAACCTATTCATAAAAAGCAAAATTCTTGATTTTGTGCCTAGAAGTGTGATGATGAGAAATTCATATGCTAATTCTCTTAGCAAGAGTGGGTGTGTAATTGAGTATTTGGAAACCAAGGATGACAATACTTGAAACTATGCATTATTCCTAGCTAGGGGCATAAAACAATAGCGCTTGTTGGGAGGCAACCCAATGAATAAAATAAATTTTTGTTTTTTACTTTCTGTGCTTGTGTGTTTACACAATTATAGCCTATATTATGATCGTGTGTTTATCTTTTAATTAGTTTTTGTGCCAAGTAATGCCTTTGGGATGATGTTGATGATAGTATAATTGATGCTGTTTGGGAAACAGAAAGTTTTGTGTCCAGTGCTGGAATTTTAATTCTGTACTGGAGCGTCAAAAAAATCTGAAATTTTTACACAGTATTGGTATATTAATTTCCCACGTTTTCCTAATTTTTCAGAATTTCTGGAGTTACAAAAATATGGATTTTAAATAGATCTTTACAGACTGTTCTGTTTTAGACAGATTCTGTTTTTGTTGCATAGTTTGCTTATTTTGATGAATCTATGGATCGTATCGGGGGGTATGAGTCATGGAGAAGTTGGAGTACAGTAGCATTATGCCAGTATTAAATATGAATCAATTTACAACAGTACCTAAAGTTTAAGATTTGTTTGTTATACTAACGCATCTCACGAGGTTTCTGTTGAGTTTTATGTGCTGAAGTTTTCAAGGTTTGGGTGAGACTACGATGGATAATGGAATAAGGAGAGGCAAGAGCCTAAGCTTGGGGATGCCCAAGGCACCCCAAGGTAATATTCAAGGAAGACTCAAGCGTCTAAGCTTGGGGATGCCCCGGAAGGCATCCCCTCTTTCGTCTACAATCTATCGGTAACTCACTTGGAGCTATATTTTTATTCATCACATGATATGTGTTTTACTTGGAGTGTCTTGTGATATAGTTTGTTTGATTTTGTTTGATTTTTAGTTTGTCACAATCATCTTTGCTGAACACACCTTTTTGAGAGGGACACACATTATTCGTGATTTGTTAGAATACTCTATGTGCTTCACTTATATCTTTTGAGCTAGGCAGTTGTTCTAGTGCTTCACTTATATCTTCTAGAGCATGGCGGTGGTTATGTTTTAAAGAAATAGTTGCACTCTGATGCTTCACTTATATCTTTTTGAGAGTCTAATAATTAGCAATGGTAATATGCACGGGTTATGAATTTCGTCCTGATATGATAGGTATTCAAGAGGGATATAATAAAAACTTTCATGTAGATCATTGAATATGATAAGTTTGATTCCTTGCAATAGTTTTAATATTAGGATGGTAATATGTGGGAGGTGCTAGTAGATAATTGTGGTTTAGTAAGAATATTGGTGTTAAGGTTTGTGATTCCCGAAGCATGCACGTATGATCTGTCGTTATGCTAAGAAGTTGGAGCATGATTTATTCTTGATTGTCTACCTTATAGTGGCGGTCGGGGACGAGCGATGGATTTTTCCTACCAATCTATACCCCTAGGGGCATGCGTAGTAGTACTTTGCTTCAAGGGCTAATAAACTTTCGCAATAAGTATGTGAGTTCTTTATGAATAATGTGAGTCCATGGATTATACGCACTCTCACCTTTCCGCAATTTGCTAGCCTCTTCGGTACCGTGCATTACCCTTTCTCACATCGAGAGTTGGTGCAAACTTCGCCGGTGCATTCAAACCCTGTGATATGATACGCTCTATCACACATAAGCCTCCTTATATCTTCCTCAAAACAGTCACCATACCTACCTATCATGGCATTTCCATAGCCATTCCGAGATATATTGCCATGCAACTTCCACCATTCCGTTTTTATGACACACATCGTCATTGTCATACTGCTTTGCATGATCATATAGCTGACATAGTATTTGTGGCTCAGCCACCGTTCATCATTTTTATGCATGTTACGCTAGTATCATTGCACATCCTGGTACACTACCAGAGGCATTCATATAGAGTCATACTTGTTCTAGTATCGAGTTGTAATTTTGAGTTGTAAGTAAATAAAAGTGTGATGATCATCATTATTAGAGCATTGTCCCAGTGAGGAAAGAATGGTGGAGACTAATGAGTCCTTGAAAAGGTGGGGGTGAGGTCCATGAGACCGTTCTAAA
Source organism: Elymus sibiricus (assembly GCA_039707655.1). Taxonomy (NCBI): domain Eukaryota; kingdom Viridiplantae; phylum Streptophyta; class Magnoliopsida; order Poales; family Poaceae; genus Elymus; species Elymus sibiricus. The sequence continues at coordinate 312,978,817 of CM077674.1, forward strand.
AAAAAGAGGCCAAAAAGAGCCCACGAAAAAAATGAGAGAAAAAGAGAGAAGCGACAATGTTACTATCCTTTTTCCACACTTGTGCTTCGGAGTAGCACCATGTTTTTCATATAGAGAGTCTCCTATTTTGTCACTTTCATATACTAGTTGGAAATTTTCATTATAGAACTTGGCTTGTATATTCCGATGATGGGCTTCCTCAAATGCCCGAGGTCTTCATGAGCAAGTTGGATGCACACTCACTTAGTTTCATGCTGAGCTTTCATACACTTATAGCTCTTAGTGCATTCGTTGCATGGCAATCCCTACTCCTCGCATTGACATCAATTGATGGGCATCTCCATAGCCCGTTGATTAGCCTCGTTGATGTGAGACTATCTTCTTATTTTTGACTTCTCCTTATTGATCTCTACCACCATACTCTATTCCACCCATAGTGCTATATCCATGGCTTGCGCTCATGTATTGCGTGGGGGTTGAAAAAGCTGAAGCGCATTTAAAAGTATGAACCAATTGCTCGGCTTGTCATCGGGGTAGTGCATGATAAATATTTTGTGTTAAGAAGATGGAGCATGACATGATTATATGATTTTGTAGGGATAACGTTCTTTAGCATTTTTATTTTGAAAGACATGATAGTTTATTAGTATGCCTGAGTATTGATGTCTTTATATCAAACTATAGGCCATTGCTTTGAATCATTCGAATCTTATTATTCATACTGTAAGAGAAAGATTACATGATGAAACATGTTAGGTAGCATTCCACATCAAAAATTCTGTTTTTATCATTTACCTACTCGAGGACGAGTAGGAATTAAGCTTGGGGATGCTTGATACGTCTCCAACATATCTATAATTTATGATTGTTGCATGCTATTATAGTATTAATCTTGGATGTTTTTATATGCCATATTTGAGGACGAGTAGGAATTAAGCTTGGGCATTCTGTTTTTAGATATAGTAGATACCCTAGATGCATGTTGGATAGCGGTCGATGGGTGGAGTAATAGTAGTAGATGCAGGCAGGAGTCGGTCTACTTGTCTCGGACGTGATGCCTATATATATGATCATTGCCATGAATCCGTCATAATTATTTGCTTTTCTATCAATTGCCCAACAGTAATTTGTTTACCCACCGTATGCTATGCGTTCGAGAGAGAAGCCTCTAGTGAAAACTATGGCCCCCGGGTCTACTTTATCATATATAAAAAACCTAAAAATACCTTGCTGCAATTTATTTACTTTTATTTTATTTAGTATTTTAGTTTATCTATCTATCACCATCAGAATTAATCCTTGCAAATAACCGCTAAGAGGATTGACAACCCTCTTATTTGCGTTGGGTGCAAGTGTTTGCTTTTGTGTGTGCAGGTGCGCTTGACGGGATTTTGCTTGGTTCTCCTACTGAATTGATAACCTTGGTTCTTAACTGAGGGAAATACTTATCTCTACTATACTGCATCATCCTCTCCTCTTCGGGGAAATACCAACGTAGTCTACAAGTAGCAGCCGCCAGGGGTGTTTCTCTCGGCGACGGGAGCTAGCGAGCATAGAGTTTTTTTTGAACTTTAGTGAGCATAGAGTTGACTGTTAAGGGCATCTCCAATGCCGACCCGCAAACCGCTCGCATACGTCCGGACGACGTTATCCGGACCGCTGAAGCTATCCAACATGGTCCTGTATCGGTCCAGACTCGTTTTCTCCCGCAAACCGGAGACAAACGTGGGGGGGGGGGGCTTTGCGAGAGTCCGGACCGCTGTCACGCCCGCTTCTGACCGCCCTGGCCCACCCAAACCCCCTCCTCCCTCCCACGTGCTCCCCGCCTGAAACGGTCATCGCCGCTCCAGAGCGTCAGTGCCCGCATTCATGCCCGGCCAGAGCGGACGCGACCGCTCACTGGCGCCGGCATTGAAGCGGCGCGCCGGCCGAGAGGGCGCCGCCCGCGCCGCTTCCTGGTGCAGGCGACTGCTGCGTGTTCAAACGACACGACGGCCGCCCGTCCGTCTGTCTGCCGCCCACATTGATGGCACGCGGTTGCCGACGCGTCTCCTCCGGCGCCACCCTCCGGCCCTGCCACCCGCCATTGCTATATAAACCGCTGCCCCGAGCCATAGCCGCAGTCATCCGCCTCCCATCCCTCTCCGCACCACTCTCACTATGGATTCCTCCCCCGCCAAAGCTCTCTGGGACAGGCTGACGCCGGACAAGAAGAAGGAGATGGCCGCCATTGCTGCCGGCTGGCTGGCCGGCAGGCAGCCGGAGGACGACGACGTCCCAATGGAGGACGCGGCCGACGACGAGCCGGTGCCAACCTCCTCCTCCACTGCGCCACCCTCGCCAGTGCACTGCACCATAACCATCGGCGAGGCCCGTGCCCATTACATGGACATGGTGCGGGAGGAGCGGGAGGAGCAGTTCCGGGAGGCGCAGGCCGACGCCGCCTACAACCACCACCTCCTCCAGGAGCACCTGCAGGCAGAGGAGCAGCTCGGTGCCGGCAAGGTGGTCGCGCCGGACGCGGACCTGGCGGAGCAGGAGGCGCTGCTCGAGTCCTACCGCTCCGTGCGCGAGATCCGCCTCGCCCGCTGGCGGTACCGCCAGCGTGTGGCGGAGGTGGCAGCCGCCTACAAGGAGTGCGATGAGCCGGGTGAGGCAGTGTTCGGCGAGACTGACGACGAGGAGGAGGACATTGCCGAGGCCGCGCCCCGCCGCCACGACCACGAAGCCGGCACGTCCGCGGGCGCCGCTGGCAGCGAGGAAGAGTAGTGCACGGTAGGTCGCCGCTGCTCGGGTCCCAAGAAGGCCACCGCTCCTCCCCTCCCGTCGGCGCCAAGCTTGGTGGGCTGAACATCGTCGGCCGATTAGCCGCTTGGCGGCGACGTGGAGGCGGACAGCTTCGCTTCCCGGGCTCCGGAGGCAGAGGTTACGGAGGCAGAGCTGGAGAGCGCCGAGGCGGAGCTGGAATAGGCGAAGCTTCAGTTCTCTGGGTTCATGGCCGGACACGGGGAACGAGCGCCGACGATCATTTAGATTAGGTATTAATTATACCTCTAGAGCTGGACTAGACAGCTTAGTTGATGTAAATGTAATGAAGTCCGTCATGTTTATATGAAATCCGGCCGTGTTTTAACGAATTTCGTCCGGTTAGTTCGAATTGTTGGCCGGATATATGCGGCTAGCGTTGGATGGCGACCTCCCGCATCCGTGTCCGCGGACTGGTCCCCCTGTCCGCGGACGGATGCGGGAAGAAAATTGCGGGTTGCCGTTGGAGATGCCCTAAGAGGGCAACAAGAGGAAAAGAAAGAAAAGAAATCAGGTTCAGCTGTATTAGGCCTTGTACAATGGTAGGTGCTTAGAAAAATAACCCGGGTTTTTCTGAAGCATCAGTGTCTATTTCTATAGAAGAGACGCCTAATTAAGCGGATGTGTTTAGAGAAATAAACCAGCCTTTTTTTAAACACCGATGCTTATTTGTAGAGGGTAGACGCTTAATTAGGCATCTCTCCTGTAGAGATAGGCACTGATGCTTCAGAAAAACCTGATTTATTTTTTTAAGCACCTCTCTGAGCATCTACCATTGTACAAGACCTAAGCGTCTTGCATCGTACAAGGCAGCCCATTACGGTTTCAGCCCAGCCCAAAGGCTCGCAACACCAGAAGCTCCTAACGTCACAAGCAAGAGCGCTAAGGCGTGAGAAGCGGATTAGCCGAAACCGGTTGCCGTGGTATCTCCGTCTCCCTCCCCTCCGTCGCGGCCGGTCGAGCGCCACCGTCTCCGCCACCCACACACGGGCCCGGTTGCCAATCTCCCCATAGAACCATCCCCTCCTGGTCGCCGCCGCTCAACTCCGCGACCTGACTCCCCCTAGACCGCCAATTCCTCCCCTCATTTGCTTCGGAAGCTGCCCGAGATGCACCATGCGATGCGATTGCGCTGCCTCCTCCAGCACCCGCCGCTCTGGTGCAAGTGCAGCTCCCTAGGAATCTCCACGAGTGGCGGCGGTTGCCTCGTCCGGAGGTTCAGCGCAGTCGGGGCGCCGAGGCCGTGCGATGCGGGGCGGCGGCTGTGCCGGTTCTACGGTTCCAAGGGCGGCGTAGGCAGCGCGGAGGCGAGGGGCGGCGGGGCGGCGGCAGGGAGCAGCGGACGGTGCAGCGAGCAGGAGCACGCGCGCCTCGGGGAGAGGGACCAGCAGGAGTGGCTGAGCGGCGAGAGATTCCTCAGCGACTGCAAGAGGCGGGAGTCGCCGTTCCTCACCAGGCGGGAGAGATTCCGCATCGAGTTCCTGCGCCGCGTCGTGCCGTGGGAGAAGGGAAACCTCACATGGCAGAATTTCCCCTACTACGTCAAGTGAGATGCGCGCACCATCTGTTCGATGTTTTGTTTGAACAAAACTAAAATGAGTGCTAACGACTAGGTTAATTTGTTTCATTTGCTTTGGTTTGCAAGTGAGAATGCAAGGCAGTTGCTGAGAGAGTGCACGGCATCCCACCTGCGGCACAAGGGCATCACGTCAGAGTATGGCTCTCGGCTAGCATCCTCTGGAGGGAGGATATTGCTCCAGAGCTTGCCAGGTATTATCTGGTAAAGAGGAGGATGCTTAGTGATGTAAATGCTGGATTCTGAGATTTGTTTGATGTAGGAACCGAACTCTACAGAGAGAGATTGGTAAGGGCTCTTGCACATGAGTTGCGGGTGCCACTACTGGTCCTGGACAGCAGTGTTCTAGCTCCATATGTAAGATACTGAAAACCCTTGCGTACAAAATGTAAAGGGGTATCTGCAAACCTAATAAATCCTAACTTGTTAGGATTTTGGGGAAGATTATTCAGAAAGCGAGGAAGAAGATGAGCATGGTGAGTCAGAAGATGAAGGTTCAGAGTCTGAGATGGAAGATGAAGGCGATGAAGATTGGACAAGCAGCAACGAAGCTAAATCAGGAGAAAGTGATGACGAGGATGCTCTAAAATCTGTGGAAGAACTCAAAAAGTCCGTGGATGACCTCAAGAAGCTGGTCCCATGTACTATTGAGGAATTTGCCAAGGTGATATATTACATTCTGATGTGTGACCGTACCAATAAATAAATGCTTGCTCATATTCTGGTCTTGTGCTACCACAAAGTTTTCATAGTTCTTGTTCAGAAAATCACTTTGTACTTGTTCCTTTTAATGTCCGCAAAGCAGGCAACATCTGACAATAAACAATCTTCATTTAACTGTAATTCTTGTTCAGAAATCACTTTGTATCCTGTTCCTTTTAATGTCCACAAAGCAGGGAACATCTGACAATAAACAATCTTCATTTAACTGTAACACCATTTTTAGTCAATGAGAAATTATGCTTCAAGAATGTTTCAAAAATATTCTGTTGATTTTGGATTGCTACTTGAACTTATTATAAATGAAATGGTTACAGCAACCAAAAATGCTATATATATTTGACTGCAAACTCATGGCTGTACCCTCTCAAGTGTTTACTATTGAGAGTCACTCCCTATTAATATATTGAATTTCGAGGCGGTATATCTAATTCCTGTAGAAGTAAACTTTGTTAACCTAGTAAAAATCAAGTTCAGTGGGCTAGCATTTCTGCTGTTTCTTTCTTAATTGTCTTCTTTTGCTTTGAGAAAACATCAAGCTAGGATAAGCCATTAGTTCTACTTTCTAGTATGTACCTTCAATACTGCCTTGTTAGTTTTACATGTGTATGTAGTTGATAGTGCTTTTCATTTGATTGTGCTTCTAGAGAGTAGTTGGTGAAGAAGAAGGTACGTCATCAGAATCCCCTGAAACAGCCAAGTCGCCAGAGGAAGATAAAAGGCCTTTCCAAAGGGGTAATGTGATATTTCACTTTATCATGAATTCATGATCTTTTTTCTGGTATGCTGCCACCTCAAATTAATTTTTGTCCCGAACTACCCTCAGGGACCATAGAAATTTTGCCAGGTACATGTAAATATGTGTGACATCTTTTGTTATTTTTATTACTCTGGCACTAAACCCAATTAAAGCATTTTATCCCGAACTACTGTTAAAGCCAAATTTACTGGATTAATTGGGAATGTGTATACCGTCTTACTATCTGATGATCTATGACCAAACATCTTGCCTACTCTCTTGAAGCAAGTTCTTGTTATGCTTCTCTGCGTCGTCATTTGTCATTTCCTTTCACCTGGTACACATTTGAGCCGGGCCTCTATTGGCTCCACTGAATGAAACGTCATCAACTCTGGAGTTCAATCTACTTTTTAGTAGAAAACACTCTGAAGCCAAATTAGAAATATATGCTACATTGTACTAACTATGATTTTTTTACGCGGAAGTTCAAGTTTAATGTTGTTCCTTTCCAATACTTGTTTTCAGGAGATAAAGTCAAGTATGTTGGTTCCTCGGCAGTTGTTGAAGCAGATCAGAGGTGATTGCTGGATATTGACTCTATTCCTCTCGATTTGCTTTTCATGATAAGGTTCCATGCTCTGCATGAAGTACACATGATGTGTGCGGCCGCGCATAGTTGTGTGCGTGTTTTTGTGCTGACATGGGTGGGGGAAGCACACAAGTGCATCTACTCGTGTTCCGTATGTCTCCACATGAGGTGTACACAAGCACATGATGGACTAGTTCGGGTTTGGTCTTGTGTTATGGGGCGGATTTGTTTTAAGAGTTGGCCGTCTACACATATGCTTGCGTAACAGTATTATTGTCCATCGTATTGGTGAAGTTGGAAAAATACACTTATCTTGGTTTCAGAAGCGCATGCTGTCTGTTATTTGTACTGCATACCGGAAGTTACACCATCTTCTAATTTTTATGGTGGTTCCCTTCTGAATCGAGCTTCATCACGTTAACACTGATATGTACCATATATACACAGGATCATTTTGGGGAAATTACCTACTCAAGATGGCTCGAGAAATGCGTATACTTTTATTAGTGGCAGGTGGGTGGGTCTATCTTTATCGCGTGGAACATGATAAAATGATTTTGGTACTTGGTAGTTCTGAGCCCCAAGGCAACATTGTAATCTGAATTTCATGTTTTGGATTTCCTTTATTATCATTATTATTATTGCAATATATTCATTTTGAATGCGTCAAGAAAAATATGTCTTGTAGTGACTTAGTCGAATTGGCACTCTTTCTGTATTTACTGTCATATTTGTCTAGAGTAGGGTCATTTACCTTTGGCGTTGCTTACCATGTATCCTAAAATATAAACAAATGTAGTGTGTTTTCTCTTACTGTTTTGCCTGTACACATTCTCGTTTATTATGATAAAAGACTCTTTCTAACTTTAAGTATTGCAGGACTCTGTCAAATGGGCAGCGCGGAGAAGTATATGAGATCAATGGGGATCAAGTAGCTGTCATATTTGACCCTCCTGCAGAGAAGCTGCATGATGGTGACGAAAATAGCAAGGAGGAAAATGCAAAACCATCTGTTTACTGGGTTGATGGTATACCCCTACTCTGTTTGATCGACAGTGTGATATGATTATTTCAGGCACCTTCATCTGGTTTCCTCTTAATTTAGCTCAAGATATTGCGCATGACCATGATATTGAATCAGAAGATTGGCATATCGCAATTGAAGCACTTTGTGAGGTGATTTGTGAAAATATATATTTGGCATATATATTTTTTCTTCGACTTCAGAATATTTGTTAATTTCTTACCAGTCTCATTTGATAAGTTTACCTGCTCATTTGCTTGCTTATGATTCTTGAATAGGTTCTTCCATCTTTAGAGCCAGTCATTGTCTACTTTCCAGACAGTTCCCAGTGGTTATCTAGAGCAGTTCCAAAATCAAATCGCAGGGAGTTTATCCAAAAGGTAGACGAAATGTTTGACCAACTCACCAGACCAGTAGTAATGATATGTGGGCAGAACATGCTGGCAGCAGTATCCAAGGACAAGGATAAGGAACCTGTAAGCTTTAGAATTCTCGTGTGCTTAACTTTAACTGATAAAACATTTTCCTAGTTCTTATTTTGGTTTTGGACATCTACAGCCAACACTGATGTTTCAGAATCTCTCTCGCCTGTCTTCACTGGTAATTATCGATATTCGACTTATTTTCTGGAATATACTTTTTGTAATCAGAAAATAACTACTTCCGTCCTCCAGCTTTGTATTTTCTTGTGCGATCTGCTCTTATATTAGAAGGCACAAGCTCATAATGTTATTTCTTTAGTTTCTGCATTGCACTACACAACTTGCTGTTGCAAAACATGTTTGTTTTGACTAAAATTACAATTGCACACCAGATATTGGCCTTTTTTTTACGTGGTGCAATCACAAAATAACTTCTTTAGTTGCTGACCGACGAGAAACATTTTGCGTTCTGTAGAGCATGTGTAGAGAACACGGGTAACTATAATTGTGCTACTAAAACCAAAACTACTAGCTAGCTCCTTATGAAGCATAACTTCTGTATAAGCATAATTATAAAAGCTCAATAGAAAATAGGCACAAGTTTTTATCAATAGCCTTATTTTGCTTTTGCTTTATACTGTCCAAAACCACATATATATATATGTAATGTTGCCATCTCGTATTTTAAAATTGGTACATAATTATCTAAAATGTCTATATCCAGCCATCGTCCCTGAAGCGTTTAGTAGGAGGGCTAAAAGGACAAAAAGATTCAAGATCCAGTGATATATCAAAGATCTTCACAAACAGTTTCGTTGTTCCCCTTCCAGAGGTAAGATTCTTTTGCTAATCAAAATCAAATATGAAGTTATCCGATGCAAAACGAATAAATGAGCGGGTCCTCCATAAACATGTAATTATGCCATCACAGTGTTTTTGGTTAAATCCATGACCTGCTGTGCCTAGAACATTTTTCAAATGGGGGAAACTCCTGACTCGTCTTTTGTTTATTTTATTACAGGAAGGTGAGCAACTAAGAGTTTTCAATAACCAGATTGAAGAGGATAGGAAAATTATTATTTCAAGGCATAACCTCGTTGAATTACACAAGGTCTGGTTACAGTGCTTGTGTGGCCATTTAATTTCCTGCAAATATTTTCTTGGAGGAAATGTCCCTGGATTTCTATTTTCTTATGTATACTTCCTGTAAATCGTGATTAATCAATGCAGGTTCTTGAAGAGAATGAACTATCATGCGTGGAGCTTATGCATGTGAAGTCTGACGGTGTCGTTTTGACAAAGCAAAGTATGTATGTTAACATGCTTCAGCTCAGGCATTGTATTTTTGTGCAATTTGTTTGACCAAAAACAGTAGGGGAGTCCCTGACAGTAAGATTTTATTGATGTTCGAAAAATTTATACAGGGTTATTTACAACAGATCCAAAGCATAATAAACTTATGTACAACAGAATCGTGTTAGGGAGCAAATCTAAGCCTTCAACGGCGGTTTAGGCTCCATTTTGTGTCTATGGAAATGTGAAAGCAGGTCATTCTTAACTAGGATTCCCCAGGAGGCAGTATTTTCAACTTTTCATGTAGTTGATACCAGACACCATCTTATACGCTGGTGTCTTACATACACATTTATAATATTCCTTTCTTTCGAAAAAAATTTCGTTTGAATTATTATCAACCATTTGAACCTCTGTTGGCTTTGTGTTTTGGGGAATAGTTCTATGACTGTTCATATAAACTATTATTGTTGCCAATGAAGTGCAACTGCCAGTGCCACAAGCCCACAACCCTGGCTCTGAATAACTCCAAGTAACCGAAATTATGTTATATGCACAGATATAGGGCTTAGATAATATATCCAAATAAATGCAGAATATTATTTAAAAATGGAGGACACAAAAATATTGATAGAGATCGGATTAGTACCACTTAGGGGTCAAGTAAGCCTCCTATGTAAGCGGCACTCTGTGTATTAATTATCAATCAGGCAATGATGACAAGTTAATCAATCTATTATCTCCTGTTCATCATCCCTAACCTATGTTCTACTTTCTCATCTCCTACTACGTGCTGTCAGGCCACCTAGTTTCTTCGAAATTAATCCTGATTTCACCTAGGTGTCCGGCCACCTAGTTTCTTCGAAATTAATCCTGGTTTCACCTAGTTGTCAGTATCTGGCCTCCGGTTGGTTACCAGTCTTGCTATCCTAGTACCATATAAACCTTGTAGTGAAGTCTGTTTGCCGGAAATATAATGTTTCTACATGTACTAATAGTTTAATGATTGATTGAATGATGAATCCATGTACTAATAGTTTAATGAAGATGAATCCATGGAAACCAGATAATTTGTTTTCTTTGGAAGGCTAGATTGCGATAGTAACTGGCTGTAGTTGGTTGGTTACAGGTGGGAGCATTTTGTCCTTTTGAATTGATTTCTATGCTGGACTTCAGTTGAAAGGGAAAAGTAGATTAACAGACTCTTTCGATGGGCTATGAATACTAAATTTGATCTTATTTGTTCCTCCACTACTCGACGGGAATAAATTTCCATCACCAGTTCTAAGGTGGAGGTGAGGTAAGATGAGTACTCAATGAGTGTATTGCACATTGCAGAAGCGGCGAAAGTTATTGGATGGGCTAGAAGTCATTATCTGTCATCAACAGTTCTTCCCTCTATTGAGGGTGACAGATTAACCATTCCACGTGAGAGGTACTTAACTTCAATTTGAACCGCAATAGCGTAATTGTGTATTTGATCGATTTATTTTTTCTGGCATTTTACTATTGTTTGCAATTTTGTGAAGTCTTGATTTAGCCATTGAGAGGCTGAAGGAACAGGTTACTAAATCTAAGAATCTTTCTCAAAATCTCAAGGTATTTTGCTAGCTTAGTTAGCTTCCTCACCTTTCTTTTCTACTACTGCAACCATAGCCACTAGCTGCTGTTCCTATATGCCTATCCAAACTCATAAGTTTCCTATCTACAGAATTTGGCGAAAGATGAGTACGAACGCAATTTCATATCTTCTGTTGTACCTCCTGATGAAATTGGAGTGAAATTCGATGATATTGGCGCTCTTGAGGATGTCAAGAGGACACTGGATGAGCTCGTTGCTCTTCCAATGAGGAGACCAGAGCTTTTTTCTCACGGCAATTTATTAAGGGTACAACTTTCTTTCCTGCTAGACTTAATATGACCACATCACCTTTTTTGTCGGCATGCTATGGGACCTATGTTGCATTTAATTCATTGCTCTCTTCTAGACAGGAGTTGCTTAATATTGTAAAAATCAAGGTTGGCAATGACTTCTTGCAGAATATAGATATATTTGCTTAATATTGTAAAAATCAAGGTGGGCACTAACTTGCTGCAGAATATAATTATCTTATTTCTTACTTGAGTTAATTTTAAATGTCATCATCTGTAGTTACTGATCATATGATGTGGATGTAGACTTTACTGAACAAATCTTTTCCGACAGTTAGTCTAGTAGAGAAAAATGAGGTTATGGAACTATCCTAAACTATTTCCATCCGCTTTGAAGCATATGTTTCATACCGTGTATTGAACAAGTATCAGTATAACTGACAAGTGTAAACAAGGTTTATCTGGTTGTGCACATCTATTGGTTCATATCCTTTCAGTTGACCCAGCCAGAAAATTGAATCTATTATGGATCTCTTAAATGTTAAATCCGCCAAACTCCGGTGGTGGTTTACCTGGTTGCATACATCTGTAGGCTCATATCATTTTTGCTAGTTGATCCATAGCAAAAATTGAGTCTATCGTTGATCACTTAAATGTTAATCTGCTAAATGCTAGTTTCTGTTTCTGCTTATGTATGCTTATGCTAGTTTGTGTTTAGGGATAGTGCTTATGCTAGTTTCTGTTGAGTGTGTAATTGATCATGAAAACATATTTAATTTCACGAGCATGATTGATTTACAATTAACTTTTGAAGTTTAATATTTGAACCAAATGTTCAGATTCTGCAATTGAAACCATCACTCGTATTCTTACGGTCCTTAGGCACATTCATTGATCTTTTTCTGTCCTTGCTTCCCCCTGTAGCTTGTGTAGTTTTCAGTCAGTGGTGTGTGTGTGGGGCGCTGGCTTGTTACCCTCCCAGGTCGTGTCTATGTTTGTACTTTTGGGGTTCTTTCCCCTGGTGATTTTCTTCTCCTATAATAGATCACATGCAGTCTCCTGCATGGTTCGAAAAAAGAAAAACATATTATTCGAGTTCAGTTCACTGAACCGTTAAGAATTTGCGTGTATCAATAGCTGTAGCTTTTCATATTCGTCATATTGGAAATTTTGATACTTGAATGAGCTTAGCTGAATTTCTCTTATGACTTCTATATACCTGGACCCTTTTCAGCCCTGCAAAGGTGTTTTGCTTTTTGGTCCTCCTGGCACAGGAAAAACACTCTTGGCAAAGGCACTCGCGACTGAAGCTGGGGCAAATTTTATCAGCATAACCGGTTCTACATTGACATCAAAGGTAATTTGATTGACTTGCTTATATATTTTTATTGCAGGAAAGATCTTAGAGATAATGTGTATTACATGTTAGTGGAAACTACAAACACCTAACATGAAGTTTGAACAAATTTCAGTATGGATTTTCTTTCTTTCTATGTGGGCATATATTTTCTGGCTAACCATGTTTTTTGACGGGTATTTGGGGCTAACCTTCATGAAAGTTACCATATTGGACTTTTAACTTCGTTTAAACAGCAGGCACAGTTCAGAATTGAAATTCATACTGTTAGGCAAGTTCAAAGAAAATTTGATAGTTGCAAAAGGAGGTTTTACTAGTTGCAAGAGAAAGTTACCATATTGGAGTAGGTTTTTACTAGTTGCAAGCTAGGTCAACAGTTTCGAATTTTGCGAAATCCTGTTGTTGTTTTTTTTGGAAAAGGAGGAATACCCTGGCATCTGCATCATTTGATGCACAGCCATTTATTTAAAAGTTCCGAGTAACAATCTCCAACAAAAGCAAAAAGAAAGTTACAAGTCCAAAAGCCACAACCGGCCAAAATAGGATAAAATGCCTACACACATATCCTAGTATTGGATCGCCATCCAAACCGGTTGTACGTATCCCGTGCTACCATCTCCCAAGGGTTGCACCCACGGGCATAAGCTCCCTCACGTCCGCATGGTGAAGTAATTGACCACGTAAGGATCCATCCAGACACTCTGTAGATAACCTGCAATTGTTTTTGAATCTTTGTTCTGTTAAACACAAAATCATTTCGACAGTTCCAAATAGCCCAAAGTAATGCACAAACTCCCACACAAATTCGCACCGCAGTATTGGGCTCCACCCCACCTAGCCAGTTACCAAATAGATTTGATATGTGCTAGTCGGCGGAGGAAAAGACACATGGATAGTACGCCACAAAAGCTTGGCGGGTGGGCAGGCTAGAAACAGATGATGAATTGTTTCCTCTTGGTTACAAAACAACATTGTTTACTACCTTGCCATCTACGCTTAGCCAAATTGTCCTTGGTGAGAATCACACCCTTATGCACAAACCACATGAAAATCTTAATCTTTAAAGGGACTTTGGTTTTCCAGATAAGTGGGGACTGGATAACAGGTCCAGTGTTAATCAAGTCCGTGTACATTAATTTAACAGAGAACACACCCGAAGAAACTAATCTCCATCGGAAAGAATCAGGCTCGTTAGATAAGGTGACCTCCATCAACCTTCGAACTAAACTAAGCCACGCGACCCATCTGTCCCCAACCAGAGCTCGCCTGAACTGGATGCAAAATCCTGGTAGACGGACAATAAATTTTCTTGTACACTACTCCTTCCGTAACTTAATATGGTACTTAACTGGCTGAGGTATTTCTTTTGTACTACTTGTTGAAAAGTTGCATGTTCTCTTACATGAAATGAGGGAACCTGCTTATTTGATGGGTCATCAAGCGCATGAAGTTTCTGTTAGTGAATCTGGACCATGCTGAAGGGTTCCCACCATTAGTTCACTTTGTACTGTGTGTTTGGAGCATGCGATGAGCTGATGATGCAGGATGAGAGCACATCCTTGTGTTTGATTGAATGTATGATGTGAATAATTTCATGATAGGTGGATGGCATGGAACTCATGATAATGTTCTTTTGTTCTGTTCCCATAAGGTGCTAAATTGTGATACTTGGACCTTCTATGCTCTTGCAACAGTGAACAAACAAAGGATTTGTATGATCCCTTGGAAGATGGGATCATCCACCTACACTATCCCATACAGCTACAAGCTTATTTCTCAGCAAAAATCTCATTGCTCTATTTTCTTTTTACAGTGGTTCGGAGATGCTGAGAAGTTGACGAAGGCACTTTTCTCGTTTGCTAGCCGACTAGCTCCTGTCATCATATTTGTAGACGAGGTATATTCATTTCAATAGGAAAATGCTTATCATTGCCTTGGTTATGAACAATCTCTTGGTATGATGCAATTTCATCTGATATGACAGGTTGACAGCTTACTTGGCGCCAGAGGGGGTGCACTTGAGCATGAAGCAACAAGGAAGATGCGGAATGAATTTATGGCAGCTTGGGATGGTCTAAGGTCCAAAGAGAACCAACGGATCCTTATTCTTGGTGCTACAAATCGTCCATTTGATTTAGACGATGCTGTTATACGGCGTTTACCTAGACGGTAATATATGCGCTTGTGCTCTTTGCTTTCATTCAAGCTAAGCTGATCTAGCAAAGTGTTCACCTGTTTCACGATGTACAGGATATATGTTGGCCTTCCAGATGCGCAAAACCGAAAGAAAATTCTCAAGATTTTACTTGCTAAAGAAAACCTAGAATCTGATTTTAAATTCGATGAACTTGCTAATGCAACAGAAGGTTATTCAGGAAGTGACCTGAAGGTATTAAACAAGAGCATTCATTACCTTCTTCCCTATAGTTGAATGGAAGTGAAATCGTTCTGTTTTGTTCTTGTTCGTGTGCAATCATTCGAGTGTTTAATGTGCAGAACCTATGCATAGCTTCAGCATACAGGCCAGTTCAGGAACTTCTAGAAGAAGAAAAGAAGGTAGTTATGCCCTTTTAACTGTTGGCACGTGTGAACATGTTCATAATCATCGAAACTACGCGCATCTCTTAATTCCTCGCCTGATTACCATTTTTGTAGGGACGTGTGAGTAGCAACAGCACTCACTTAAGACCCCTTGTATTGGATGATTTTATACAGGCAAAAGCCAAGGTATGTAGGCTCATCAATTTTCCTTAAATTACCAAGTTTTGTGTTTCCCACTACTCTTACATTGACAATTCCATATGCAGGTAAGCCCGTCTGTTTCTTATAACGCAACAAGTATGAATGAATTAAGAAAATGGAACGAACAGTATGGCGAAGATGGCAGCAGGACAAAATCGCCGTTTGGGTTTGGCAACTGACATGTTATAGTAGCAAAGTGTTGTTTGTAAAATCAATAGGCTGCCTATTTAGTGACCGGAAGTCAGGCCCCCATTTTTCGCCCAGAGCCTATTTATACAGCCTCTCAGTGATCCTGTACAAATAGCAAAATATCAAGTCAAACGACAAATTTCCAAGTTTTCCAGTAGCTGGTAGTACCGGCGATTCCAAATTTTCCGACATTGTAATGCTGAGCTACAATTTTGCTCCAGCTCAGCACGAGACTGGTCCAGGTGCAAGTAGCACCAGAAAGTTTCAGTTGTTGTATGGCATTAATTCCTAGGACTTGAACTCAATGAAGTAATTTTTTTCATTATAGTCCTCCAATGTTCCAGATCACAACGATGCTAGAGTGTTACCTGTGTGGGTGTGTAATAAAGATAACATTTTGAGTTTCTATCGTTGTTTTGCGCTCTTTATTTACTGTAAGAATTGCTGTTTCTTCTTCTTTGAATCGTGATCCTTCCGATATAACAAAACACCAGCAGTTAAGCTGTTGTATAATCTTTTTTTGTTCCTGAGGGGAGCTGTTGTATAATCTTACCCGTGTCAATTGGAGCATTAGAGGATGGTAACCTTGCACGTCAGGACTACAGAAGCGGTGGTTGGAACATATGGACATGAGGGCGTGGTGGTGACTGGGCTGTGCTAATCCTAATCCGCATCTGCTCACGAGTGGCTCTGGACCCAAGCAGGACCACATGCGCACCGCGTGGTGCCATGCGGTACAGGAACTGCAGGTGAGAGTCTGATCGAACAGCTAGGAATCTAAGTAGGAGTATAAATGATAGATCTCCGTGCTGATGCGCGGTCCGGTCATGCTGGAAGGACCGCGTCTCTCTTTCTTTTCGTCGCGTCCAGGGCAATGATGAGGTGTGATCGTGCGAGCGTGTCGGCACGCCAGTAGTAGTCGTACGATCCTCCGCTTGGATAGTGATGGTGCTGTCTGTCTGCGCTGTAGTTACAGTCTCAAGAAGAACGAGTCGGATCCAATCGCATGGGTGGAAACACCTTCGCGTGGAAGGCAGTAACGTTCCCACCGTCCAGCAGTAAGTCAACGTTCAGATTTCACTTTCAAGCGAGTGCGGACAGGGCAGCCCAACGCACGGTGTAAATCATTCGTCGGGTTTATTTCTTTACAAAAAAAGGAGCTGGTAAACTGTCGCGAAAAGAAACAAAAACGAGCTGCAAAACCCCACTTGCAGGGTACTACCAATATTTCTCTCGTGTTCAAAAAAGAAAGAAAAATTCTCTCGCCAACAAACGTGCCCTCGTAGTATATTCCATTCAAGCGAGCAAAAGAAAGACGAGCCAGACCAGACTAGAGTAGAGCAGTCTGGTTGGTGGCCTTGCGGACTTGGGGAGGGACGATGATCCCGGATCTGACTTCCGGAGGTTCTCGGAGTCTCGGGGATGGATGGTTCGGTTGGTGGCGACCACGTTTAGTGCCCTGTGTCTCTACTCTACCAATCTCCGCAAAGTGAATGAAACAGCAACGATGGAATATGCTTCTACCGATGCAATTTCGACCAACCGCTTATGTTGACCTCGCTATCCAACGAGTGCCCCACGTGATTCAACTACGAACAATTCCCCGCACACACAAAAAAAAGACTACGAACAATTTATTCTGTACCAGCTACCGTCATAAAATGCTCTCTGAATGGAACCCAAGAACATGTTCATAGGCACCGATCCCTATAGATTCTCCGGGAAGGAGATAAGATTATTGCTCGAGTACAGCCATCCCGGAGCTTGATTTCCTATTACCGAAAAAGGCTTTCGCCTCGCTTTATATATAAAGAACCACCACAACCACAAGGTTCAACACAAGTTCACACGCACACAAGGTAGCACAACACAAAGTACGGAAGGGTTCTGCTGAGGGCACAGCTCAACAAGCCCTGAAAATAAAACAAAGGCGGTAGTACCGCAAGCGAAGAAGCTAATCCGGCTCAGGTGGTGGAGGAGGAAGCGGCGACGTCAAGCGAAGAGCCATCGCGCGAAGGTCAGCAATGATGATGTTGATGGTGTCCCGGTCCTGGTGGCGGCTAAGCGTCCGCCAAAGCTGCAAATAGCCACACATTTTGAACACCGCGTCAGTAGCACGTCGAAGAGGCACACGCTAGATCACAAGCTTATTTCGAACTGTCCAAAGTGTCCACGCTAGTACCCCAATAGCCAGCCACTTAATGTGTCGGCCCGTTGGGGGCGAGGCCTGGATCTCGGCAAAGAGGTCCGGGAAGTTGGTGTTACACCAACGACCACCAACCACCTCACGGAGGCAACTCCACATGAATTGAGCGGACACACACGAAAAGAAGATGTGGTTCGAGTCTTCTTCCGTCCCACATAGAGGACACATCCCATCGCCCGGGCCATTCGCTTTAGAACCTCCACACCGGAAGGGACGCGGCCCCGGATCCATTGCCACTGGAAGATCCTGATCTTCAGGGGAAGTCTGATCGACCATATCAGCGCAAGGGGCTCAGGCCCAGGCGAGGCAGCGATGGCCCGGTACAGAGACTTCGTGGAGAAGCTGCCCGAAGGCTCTAGGTGCCAAGAGATGCGATCGTTCGCCTGATCCAGATCTGGCTCGTGCAAAGTGATGCACTCCAGGAGTTCGTGCCAGGCGATGAGATCCGGAGGCCCAAATGACTGCCGGAACGCGAGGCACCCTAAGTCAATCAGGGCCACCTCAACGGAGATCCTAGGATCCACCACGATGGAGAACAAGTCCGTGAAGTGAGCCGCGAAAGGGGCATCCCCAGCCCACCGGTTGAACCAGAACAGGGTGGATGCACCGGATCCAACCGCGATGGAGGTCCCGATGCGGAGGACCGGGAGCAACTGGATGACAGACTGCCAGAGCTGAGATCCACCAGACCGTTGGCAGAAGGCAAGCGGCTGGCCGCGTAGGTATTTGTTCCGAATGATGTGGAGCCAAAGACCGCCCTCCCCATTCGCAATCCGCCATAGCCAGCGCGTCAGAAGGGCAGTGTTCATGTGCTTGGAGGACATGATCACGAGGCTTGCAGATGTCGGACCAGCGTACCATATGGTACTTCTGTTTATCGCCTTCGCCGGCCCAGAAGAATCTAGCCTGGACTTTGGCGATCTCATGATGGAGCGTCTCGGGCAGGCTGTAGAAGCTCATGATGAACAGGAGCAGGCCGGACAAGGAGGAATTGATGAGGATCATCCGCGCCACCTTAGACAGCCATCTACCCTGCCAGGGCTCGATACGGTGTTGGAGCTTGAGCGCTGAAGGTCTCAAGTCCGCCACGGAAAGCCGAGAGTCACTAATGGGTATCCCCATGTAGGTCGTGGGGAAGGAGCCTAGCTGACAATTGAGGCGGTCAGCGATACTCTGGCTCTCGGTGGGGGAGTAGCCCATCACCATCACTTCGCTCTTGTCGAAGTTGATTTTGAGACCCGACATTTGCTAAAAGCAGAGGAGGAGGAATTTTAGGTTTGTGATGTCGGTCGCGGAGCCTTCCACCATGATGATGTTGTCATCGGAGGGAAACCCAACTCCCTCCCACAAGGTGAGGCACTACACCGCAGATGTGGCCCGCGGCTTTAGCCTTGTCGAGAATGGTAGCCAACGCGTCGACCACCATGTTAAATAGGAAAGGGGAGAAGGGGTCGCCTTGCCTAACCCCACATAAGGTGGGGAAGTAGGGACCGATCTCCCCGTTGATGTTAACCGCGGTTCGCCCGGAAGAGACCATTTGCATGACCCGGGTGACCCAGCGGTCATCGAACCCTTTCCGGAGTAACACTTCCCGAAGGAAGGACCAGCTGACCATGTCATAGGCTTTGTGGAAGTCTATCTTCAGGAAGACGGCCTTGAGGTGCTTGGAGCGGACCTCATGGAAGACTAGGACCCCGTCCAAGATATACCGGCCTTGGATGAAGGCCGACTGGTCAGGGTGGGTAATGCGATCGACCAGAGGGGTCACCCTATTGGCGTACCCCTTCGCCAGAATGCAGAAGATCACATTGAACACCGTGATTGGGCGGAACTGGCGGATGTCAGAGGCTCCGAGGACCTTGGGGATTAGCGTGATGACCCCGTAGTTAAGGTGGGAGAGGTCCATGGCACCTACATAAAACTCCTCGAAAAGGGCCATCACCTCCTGCCTAATGACGCTCCAGAAGGTCTGGAAGAACTTCACTGGAAAGCTGTCAGGGTCCGGAGCGAACGTCGGGTTCATGCCTTTGATGGCTATCCAGACCACCTCCTCAGAGAACGGGGCCGTGAGGGCCGAATTATCTGCTGCCGAGACATGCTAGTGTTCATTCCAGAAGTTGGCCGCCAGAGCTAAGCCTCCCCTAGGGGAGGATGAGAAAAGGGCTTTATAGAAGCCATCGACATGCGAGCGGATGTCGGCCGAGCACTATAAGAGGACCTCCCCGTCCCAGCGCAATGGGATGGTGTTCCGTCTTCTACGGCCGTTGGCGATGGCCTGGAAATATGCGGTATTGGCGTCGCCCTTGAGGACCCATGTTTGGGCCCCACGGAGACGCCAATAGGCCTCCTCGTCTGTGTAAATGAGCGTGAGCTGATCCTCAAGGTCGTATCGGAGAAGCCACTTGTTAGGGGATAGTTCCACAGAATCCACCCGGAGGTCAAGAACCTGGATGGAGTCGAGGAGGGATTTCTTGCGTTCCCGCAAATCCCGCCCGAGGTTCGCGCCCCAGCCCTTCATAAACTGTCACGAGCGCTTGGCGCAGAAGTGCCAATTGTCGACAGCCGAGAGGGCATGGTGGGGAGAGAGACGTGCCTCCACCCATCGATCACGGATGGCCTCGACAAACCCATTCTGGTTAAGCCAGAAAGTTTTGAAGCGGAACCGTGGGGGTGGGGGCGGTCGTTCTCCGAAGACAGGAGCAGGGGGGCGTGGTCAGATCCAATCCAGGTGATGGCCCGGAGGGAGGCAAGGGGGCATCGGAGTGTAGGGGAACGCGACAGAAAACAAAAATTTCCGGTACTGCGAGCACGCCCAGGATCACTATGGAGATGCATACAAGGTTTGATCTGATCATTACCGACTCGTAGCACAACGGAAGTAGAGTCGATGTAGATCGTCGGTGCAGATCCCCGCAGCTAGGATTTACAACCTCCCAACCGCGAGGATGTACTCCCTCGACTGCTCCTCGGACGGTCCCTCGGACAGCCCTTCGGGAGGACCCTCGAACTCGGACGGTATCTCGGGTAGCCATTCGGGAGGACCCTCGAACAGCCCCCCGGGCAAAAGATCGAACCTACGACCTCTCTACGGTGTTGCACACATACGGTGTCAGCTATCCGGCAGGGCTTCGCCGTCCAGAACTAGTTCCCACCGGAACCCAGACAGCCTTTCGGGTCTACGAAACTATTTCAGTGGGAGGGAGAGAGAAAGCCGGATCATGCATGGCATTTGTATGAGAGATTTGAGTGAGTGTGGAGAGCTCCTCTCCACCTCTATTTATAGGAAAACCAAGGGGTAGGGTGGCACTTGAAAACCCCCAAAAACCCATCACATGGATCCTCCATAAGGGCATAAAGGGAAGGCAAGTGGAGCTCCAAGGAGGAGCTCCATCTTGCCCGGCCACCACTTGCCCCCCCCCCCAAAAGGGGTTCCCATCCATCCATGTCATCCCCTAGATCTTTTGGGGCAAAGCCCAAAAAAGTGGCTTTCCAAAAAGCAACCATAAAGTGCTTTTCACTATTCATGAAAACATTTTTCCGCGTCCGTTAAAACCGAAAATATTTCTGTGGGCCTAGAACATTTCCAGTACCCACTAAAATAATTCTGGACGCGTTCCGAAACATTTTCAAATCAATGATTTTCGGTTCCGGCAGCTACGGAACATTTCCGGGTTTTTTTTCCGAATTTTTTTTAGAAGTTCCCAGAACAATTCTGGCACCCTCCAAAAGTTCCAGGCGCTTGCCAAAACCTTTTTGGCTTAATAGTTTACTCCGAAACAACTTTTCGGTTTTACCGAAACTTTTTCGGTGTTCTCTTTGGAACTTTTCCATTGTCTTTCTCTCAGACTCCCTGTCTAGTATTCAGCAGATAGATGACCCTTAAGCGTGTGACCTTGTAGGTTCGGTGAAGTATAGACATGACCGGAACACTTTCCGATCAATGATCAATAGCGGAACCGTGGACACCCATATTGATCCCTATACCCACACGAATGAATATTCGAGCGAACCTGTAGTTTGCCGTGTGCTATTCCTGTTGCTTCGCGATATGTTACAAGCACCCGAGGTGAGACATATCGGCATCCCCGTGGATCAACAATTTGTCCACTATGCCAGTTACCTCGTTACCGGTTTTGTTCTCTTCTCTCGTTTTCGCGTTCCGGCATCCCTATGATCAAATCACATTGTGTCTGGCCAGACGATGATGGATACCGTAACACCGAGAGGGCCTTAAGAATATCTCTCCATCGTCGGAGGAGCAAATCCCAATCTTGAGCTATGAAGTTACTTGTCATACTTTTCCGTGAACCCGTAAGCCGCCATAATAGCCACCCTGTTACAGATGACGTTTAACAAACCCCAAAGTTCACGAAGCAAGTACGAAGGAACTCGATACTCTCATGGTCTAAGGAATTATGCAAACGTTAACTTTCTCTGTGTTATTAACCATTTACTTGTGACGAGTGTATCTCATAGCATAACATCAATTTGGGTCGATTCAACACAAATGTTCTTCTAACATTGTGCCCTCAAAATTGCCGGCATAGTCAGGCCCATGATCAGGAAAACAGGATCATCATGCAATACTTGATCTAGTCTTAGAGGCATGACTAGGAATACATTTTTTCGTTTAATATACCACACGTGCACATGAGTTTCTCTCCGAGCCTCGTGGTTATGGTAGCTCGAGAATCATTGCAGTTATAGCATGGAACATAAACATTCATTACAAACTTGGAGATACAAAATAACTATTATCGTTGCCTCTAGGGCATATCTCCTACACAGAGCTCCCCTTCCGGCGACACCAAGACTCGATCCAGGACGGAGCGGGTCGGGTCCGCCTGGCGGTTGGTCCAGGTGAACCTGGCACCAACCCTATCTAAGTCTCGGAGGCCGAGCTCAGCGATGCAATCGTTGAACATTTGCATCCGAGGGTAGTTGACTAGATCGTTGCTCTTATCCTCCACATGGCGGAGGAGGTTGAAGTCGCCGCCCACCACCACCGGAAGTTGGGCGGCCGAGACCTTCCCCCTAAGCTTGTCGAGGAAGGCCTCAGACCGGCGGTGATCGGCGGGGCCATAGACAATTATGACCTCCCACTTGAAATTAAGGGCCCGTTCGAGGAGCGCCATGCTAACATAAAACTCACCCCGGTCCATGCTACCCACTTCAAAGGTGGCATCCTTCATGCCTAAAAGGATGCCACCCGAGTGGTCGGCGGTTCCACTAGAAGGGAGCCAATGCCAGGCAAACAGGTCGGTGCTCAGCCGTTCGAGCTCTGACAAGGTGAACTCCGTGCGCATGGTTTCTTGAATGGCCACAATGTTGATTCGTTCGTCACGCATGTACTCGATGAGTTGGCGGTGGCGGCCATCTTGACCTAAGCCGCGAATGTTCTAGATGAGGGTCTGCATCAAGGAGCCATCGGAGGGCTGCTTGACCCCAGAACAAGGGAGGCACTTTGCGCACGTAGGGCAGCGGTGCGGGGGCGGGTGCGGCCGCGGACCTCAACCACCGCCATCGAGGACTGGCCGGCCACCCTCGTGGGGGGGAGGCGGGTCGGTAGTCTCAGGGGCGGGGGTGTTGGCCAGGCGGGCCCGGGCTGCAGCCAGCCACCCATCCAGAATTTCCCGGGCGCGGATCACCGCAATCTGAACTAGGGGGAGCTGCCTCCCCCCTGAAGACAATCGCTGAGTCCGCGTGACCTTAGCTAGATGGCCGAGCGGAGCCGACTCTAGAGCAGAAAACGAGCAAGTACATGAACTAGTTGGGATGACTGGGGTACCTGACTCGAGGTTCTGGGCCGCGGCCCGCAACTCCGCCCGCTCAGGGATGGGCAGAGTCGGACTGCCTGCCGACCGAGCAGCGTCGAATAAGAGTTTCAGTTAAATATTGTTATTTTCAAGGGATTCAGTTAAGAAGGGAAATAAGGGTTTCTCCAACGCGGATCCCTAAAATGGACACTGTATTTGTCCACGGATGTGTCCGCGGAAAGTGATACGGGAGTCAGCCATCCAACCTTACCCGTATACATTTCAAAGCGAATTTGAACAAAACGGACAAGTTTCATGCAAACACGATGGAATTCGCTTAAGTTCGGACATAATTTACATAAAACAGACGATATTTTATCTGTTCAACTAAAACATTAAAAAAAACTAAATTAGCTTGTAGCGGAGGGTGACCTTGTACACGTGGCCGGCATGGCCGGCGGCACCTCCATCGTCGTCTGTGTTGCCACTGTCGTCGTCGTCGGAGTGGTCCTTCCAGTGGTGGAAGGGCGCAGGAGCGCGGTAGCCATACCCGGCCGCCGCCTGGCGCTCACGGAGGAGCCGCTCCGCTTCTTCCTGTGTCATGCGGAGGGCCGCTACGGCCAACGACGCACTGGCCGGCGAGCCTTGCCCTTGCCCCTGCCGCCGCCTGGCGCTCACGGAGGAACCGCTCCGCTTCCTCCAGCGTCATGCGGAG
This sequence comes from Elymus sibiricus, assembly GCA_039707655.1. Taxonomy (NCBI): domain Eukaryota; kingdom Viridiplantae; phylum Streptophyta; class Magnoliopsida; order Poales; family Poaceae; genus Elymus; species Elymus sibiricus. Next base: position 313,002,822 of record CM077674.1, read on the forward strand.
GGCCGCTGCGGCCAACGACGCCCTGGCCGGCGAGCCTTGCCCTTGCCCCTGCCACCGCCTGGTGCTCACAAAGGAGCCACTCCGCTTCCTCCTGCATCATGCGGAGGGCCGCTATGGCCAACGACGCCCTGGCCGGCGAGCCTTGCCCTTGCCCCTGCCGCCGCCTGGTGCTCACGGAGGAGCCGCTCTACTTCCTCCTGCGTCATGCGGAGGGCCGCTTCCAGTGGTGGAAGGGCGCGGGAGCGCGGTAGCCATACCCGGCCGCCGCCTGGCGCTCACGGCGGAGCCGCTCCGCTTCCTCCTGTCTCATGCGGAGGGCCGCTGTGGCCAACGACGCCCTGGCCAGGGAGCCTTGCCCTTGCCCCTGCCACCACCCGGCGCTCACGGAGGAGCCGCTCCACTTCCTCCCACGTCATGCAGAGGGCCGTTGCGGCCAACGACGCCCTAGCCGGCGAGCCTTGCCCTTGCCCCTGCCACCGCCTGGCGCTCATGGAGGAGCCGCTCTGCTTCCTCCCGCGTCACGCGGAGGGCCACTGCGGCCAACAACGCCATGGCCGGCGAGCCTTGCCCTTGCCCCCGCCGCTGCTGGCGGCGTTGTCGGTCTCGCTGAGAGAACACTCCTCGTCGATCTTGGCGAGCTCCCTATTGAGGCGGCGTCATCTCCATGGTGGTCAGCAATCGGACAAGGGCCCAGGCCTCCGCGAGGTCAGGGTTCGCACGGACGCCGCCTTGTCGGACTTGGCGAACAGCGAGTGATGACCCACAATTATAGGGGATCACAATAGTCTTCGAGGGTAGTATTTCACCCAAATTTATTGATTCGAAACAAGGGGAGCCAAATAATATTTATAAGCCTTAGCAGTTGAGTTGTCAATTCAACCACACCTGAGAAGCAAATTCTCTGCTGAAAAGTATTAGTAGCACAATAGTATGATAGTTTGATAGCAATGGTAACAGTAGCAATAGTAACAGTAACAGTAGAAGTTTTGTAGTAGTTGGAACAGTAGCAGCAACAGTAGTAACTTAGCAAAGACAATATGAGCAAAGCGTAGGCATGGAGTAGCGATGGATATTTGGATGAAATTCACCATGTACCAGTCACAACCTAGAGCGATACACAATAGCTCCAATTCATCAATTAAATGTAGGCATGTATTCCGTATATAGTCATACGTGCTTATAATGAGAACTTGCATGACATCTTTTGTCCTACCCTCCCGTGGCAGCGGGGTCCTAATGGAAATCTAAGGGTAATTAAGGCGCTCCTTTTAATAGAGAACTGGAACAAAGCATTAACACATAGTGAATACATGAACTCCTCAAATTACAGTCATCCCCAGAGAGTATCCCAATTATTGTCACCTTGGGGTCTACGGTTCAGAACAATAACAGGTGCATATAACTTGCAGATAGGATCAAGAACTCAAATATATTCATGAAAACATAAAGGGTTCAGATCTGAAATCATGGCACTCGGGCCCTAGTGACAAGCATTAAGCATAGCAAAGTCATAGCAACATCAATCTCTGAACATAGTGGATACTAGGGATAAATCCCTAACAAATTGACTTGATTACATGACTAATCTCATCCATTTCCATCTACCTCCAGTATGCCTACGATGAAATTACTCACTCCCGATGGTGAGCATCATGTGGTTGTTGATGAAGAAGGGTTGTTGATGACGACAGCGATGATTTGCCCTCTCCGGAGCCCCGAACGGACTCCAGATCAGGCCCCCCGATGAAGAACAGGAGGTGGCGGTGGCTCCGTATCATAAAACGCGATGAAACTTTCTCTCTGATTTTCTTCTCGGGAAGACGGTACTTATGGACTTGGAGGTAGGGCAAACAGAGCACCGAGGGGCCCACGAGCTCAGGTGGCGCGCCACCTGAGCTTGTGGCTCTGTGGTGGCCCCCCCTCCAGTAGATCTTTTCGCTAGCATATATTATATATTCTGAAATAATTCTCCATAAATTTTGTCCAATTCCGAGAACTTTTATTTCTGCACAAAAAATAACACCAGCGTAGTTCTGCTGAAAACAACGTCAGTCCGGGTTAGTTTCATTCAAATCATGCAAATTAGAGTCCAAAATAAGAGCAAAAGTGTTTGGAAAAGTAGATACGTTGGAGATGTATCAACTCACCCAAGCTTAATCATTGCTTGCCCTCAAGCAATTTAGTTGACAAACTGAAAGTGACAAAGAAAAACTTTTACAAACTCTTTTGTTTCTGTTGCCGTATACAAGATTAACTAGCAATCAAGTTTTCAGCAAAGATCATGAACTAACCATATGAATGATAACACTTAGAACTCACATTTACTCATGGCAATGGCATAATCAACTAGCGAGCAATAATAATATATCTCAAATGCCAACACTTTGTCAAAATGACCATGATATAATATGATAGTATGGTATCTCGCTAGCCCTTTCTAAGACCGCAAAACATAAATGCATAGCACCTCTGAAGTTCAAGCAGCAACTAAACATTGTAATTCAGGGTACAAGGCATCTAGTCATGCTCACATCAAACATTAACTAGACTCAATGCATGTTAAACTAAGAATGACAATAGCACTCTCTCTGCTTGAATGAGAAGGTGATGACTTAACAATAAAAGTAAACAACATGAAAGTAAATAGAATGGCCCTTCGTAGAGGGAAGCAGAGATTTGCAGCAGTGCCAGAGCTTAGAGCTAAAACAGAGATGAATACATTTTGAGTGGTGTGCTTTTCCTGTCAACGTCATGACAAAGGATTTCAATATCTTCCATCCTAAATACGTTAATGGCGGTTCCCAAAAATAAAAAGGTTTTACTCCCCCACAACCATACAGACACAATCCATGGCTAGCCGAATCCTCGGGTGCCCTCCAACAATCAACTGTCCAGGGGGGGGGGTTGTTTTATTATTTTTTGTAAAGCAGGACTGGGCATCCTTGTTACCAGCCTCCCTCAAAGTTGACAAGCGAATAAACTCTCGCCGCGAGTTAAACACACTTAGCATGGAAGATATTGATCGTCCCGTCACTCCATGAGCGGTACGGGCACACAAAACAGATATTTATTTGAATGATTAGAGATGGCACATGCAAATTTACTTGGAACGGCAGGGTAATACCGTATATAGGTAGATATGGTGGACTCTTTTGGCACAACTTTGGGGTTCATGAATTTGGATGCACACGCAGTATTACTGCTTAGTGCAGGCGAAGCCTAGCAAATAGATAGAGAAGCGGCCAACTAGAGAGCGACAATGATCATAATCATGCATTGCGAATAGTTAACATTGACCATGAGTATGAGCAGGATATAAACACTCTGAATATAAATATCATAGAGGCTATATTGGGTTTGAATCAATTCCATGCATGAACATGTGCCAAGTAAAGCCACTTGAATTCTTCAGAGGAGGATACCATCCTAACATACTACATCACAATTATTTTAATGCATGTTGACACCCAAGATAACATATTATTCACTCCTAGCTACTTAAGCATGGCAAGGGCAACTATAATCTCTAATTGTCATGACAAACATGTTTACTCATAATATGCTGAATCAAGACTACTGAGTTAAACATATTTACAAAAAAATAGAATTCATGCCAGCTTTTCTTCGCCACAGTCACTTCATCAAATTATCGTCATAATTGTCTTTCACTTGCATGACCGAATGATGTGAAAATAATAATAGTGCAAGAGTACCATGGACTAAGCTGAAATCTGCAAACACTTTATTCAAAAGAGAAGACAAGGAAATATTGGCCCTTCGTTAGATCAACAATAGTGCATATAAGAGCCACTTGACAATTCTTACGGGGTCTTCTCCTTACGACAACTCGAGAAAAGAAAAGAATTTCAGAGAAACACACTGAAATATTTTTGGAGTTTTTAGTTTTCTGAAGGAAGCAAACGAAAGAAAGGAAAACAGAAAACGAGAAAGCTATTTACACCGAAGAACTCCCAACAAACAAAAGAAGAACGCGAAATCTTTTTGGGTTTTCTTTTACTACTATGAACTAACTAAACTAAAAGAAAAAACGAAAAGAAGCGAGAAACAATTTTTTTTGGATTTTCGATTTTTTTCGAACACACAAAAGAAACGAACAAAAGCAAATGCGAATAAACAAAGGAAACGATGAACACCAACAAGTGGAATGAATGTGTGATACATGAATGAAATGTCGGTGAGGATGCGTACTTCCCCAAGCTTAGGCTTTTGGTCTAACTTGGCCTATGGCCACTGTTGGCCCGGGTAGAACTCGTAGTGGTAGTTAGGATCATACTCGAGTGCAACAACCATCGCTTGATGAGCGCCCTCACTCCGATGAGCGGCCTACTCGGCCGCCCTATATGCCTCAACTTCCTCCAAATGTATGTAATATCTTTATTTGTAATGGAAGTTAAATAAAGAAGGAGTTGGCAAAGTAATAGGGATAGCATGATTTTTATTAAAGATTAGCCTGTACTGATATGTTGGGTTTCCTTTTTCAAGAAATTGATGGTGAGTCATGGCATCATAATCTAGAAAACTAGCAGGCAACTGATGGTCATCAATTCTAATAGGTATGCCAAGATAAGTAGCTATGCGGGTGGCGTAAATCCCTCCATAAAGATAACCATCAAAGGAATTTTTATTTAAGCGACGTGCAATTATTTCCCCAAGATTAAATTTTCTATCACAAAGCACAACACTCTTTAAGATACTTAAGTCAGGGGCACAAGTAGTACTAAGATCATGTTTACCAATAATGCATCTTCCTATGAACAATGCAAAGTAATGGATGGCAGGAAAATGTATGCTTCCAATCCTAGCTTGCGTCACACTCCTAGTCTCTCCTCGGGTAATACTCATAATAAATTGATCACAATCAGATTTATGAGGTTCATGATAGGTTTTCCAAAAAGGGATTCTACAAGCGGTGCAAAAGTCTCGAATATTCATGCGATAGGATTTCTCATGAAGATTGAAAACAACATCATGAGTGGAGCGAATGTATACATACTTGAATTTTCGCACAAATGAATTAGTAAGATCATGGTACTGCGAACACTTATCTGCGAGGAAATCAACCAACCTAGCATTTTGTATAAACATGTCGAACTCTTCCTTAATGCCGGCATTTGATGATCCACAAGTATAGGGGATCAATCGTAGTCCTTTCGATAAGTAAGAGTGTCGAAACCAATGAGGAGCAGAAAGAAATGACAAGCGGTTTTCAGCAAGGTATTCTCTGCAAGTGCTGTAAGTAGTGATAACAGATAGTTTTGTAGCAAGGTGATTCGTAACAAGTAACAAGTAGAAATAGTAACAAGAGTGCAGCAAGGTGGCTCAATCCTTTTTATAGCAAAGGACAGGCCGAAAATACTTCTTATAGTGATCAAAGCGTTCTCGAGGACACATGGGAATTCTCGTCTAGTCACGTTCATCATGTTTAGTTGATTCGCACTCACTACTTTGATAATTTGATATGTGGGTGGACCGGTGCTAGGGTGTTGTTCTTACTTGAACAAGCAACCCTCTTATGATTACCCCCTCTCGCAAGCATCCGCAACTACGAAATAAGAATTAAGATAAATCTAACCATAGCGTGAAACATATGGATCCAAATCATCCCCTTATGGAATAACGAATAAACTAGGGTTTAAGCTTCTGTCACTCTCACAACCCATCATCTACTTATTACTCTCCAATGCTTTCCCCTAGGCCCAAATATGGTGAAGTGTCATGTAGTCGACGTTCACATGACACCACTAGAGGAAGAAAAACATACATATAATCAAAATATTGAACGAATACCAACTTCGCATGATTACTTATAACAAGACTTCTCCCATGTCCTCAAGAACAAAAGTAAATACTCACAAATCATATTCATGTTCAAGATCAGAGAGGGATTGTATATGATTAAGGATCTGAACATATAATCTTCCACCAAATAAACTAACTAGCATCAACTACAAGATGTAATCAACACTACTAGGTACCAATTTGATGTTTTGAGACAAAGATTGAATACAAGAGATGAACTAGGGCTTGAGAGGAGATGGTGCTGGTGAAGATATTGATGAAGATGGGTCCTCCCATGATGAGAGGAACGTTGGTGATGTCGATGGCTTCGATTTCCCCCTCCTGGAGGGAAGTATCCCCGGCAGAATCGCTCCGCCGGAGAACAAAAGTGCTCCTGCCCAGGTTCCACCTCAAGACAGTGGTGCTTCATCCCGAAAGTCTTCCTCTTATTTTTTTTCTAGGGCAAAAGGCTTCATATAGCAGAAGGAGGGCACCGGAGGCCTTCTGTGGGGCCCACAAGACAACAGGGCGCGCCCTGTTGTCTTGTGGACAGCAGGTGGGCCCCCTCCGGTAGTTCTTTGTTCCAGTATTTTTTGTATATTCAATAAAAAATCTCCGTAAATTTTCAGGTCATTTGGAGCTCCGTAGAATAGCTATCTCTGTTGTAGCTCTTTTAGGTCCAGAATTCCAACTGCCGGCAATCTCCCTCTTCATATAGATCTTGCATATTAAGTGAGAAAAGGCATTAGAATTGCATCATAAAGTGAAATAATGACCAAAAACATTATAAATAATAGTAGGAAAACATGATGCAAAATGGACGTATCAACTCCCCCAAGCTTAGACCTCGCTTGTCCTCAAGCGAAAGCAGAACTAGGCAATCATGATCACATGTTTAGAGAGAGAGAGGTGCCGATAAAATAAAATACGGACATGGAAGCATCATGATCATTATCATAATAGCAATTATTCGTCATATAACTTCTCGTAATCAAGTAACAATTCATCCACGGTATTGAAGTATGAAGCATAAACTTTCTTGAAAACAAACAAACTGCGTTCTTAGTCATTGAAACAATTACAATCTATCATATTTCCAGGAAGAGTCTATGTAAGAGCTTTTGTTTTAGCAATCCCACATACTCAACTATCATATAGTCTTCTATGATTGCTAACACTCAAAACATATTTTTGGAACAAACGTTTCTGTCAGACACATAGGAAGATGGGGGTTTATTGTTTTCACCTCCCAACTCTTTTTACCTCAAGGATAATGTCAACAATAATAACTCATGATTACCTACATCCAACTGGATATATGTGCCTGGATCTTTCCCCACCACATGATGCTTGCCAAGTGGAGAATAATTGAGTATGGAATATGGATGAACATTATTGATTCTTGCATGAAAGTAAAGACTGAAAAGTAAAAGATAGGCCCTTCGCAGAGGGAAGCAGAGGCTGTCATGCGCTTTTTCATTGGGATGTGCAAGCTCTTAATGTAAAGGAACGTCACTTTATATTGCCCCTTGTGATAGCAACCTTTATTATGCAGTCCGTCGCTTTTATTTCTTTACCATCACAAGTTTGTACAAAGCTTATTTTCCCTTACAATAAAAGATCATTACATATTTAGGAGCAATTTTTATTGATTTTTGCACCGATGATAACTTACTTGAAGGATCTTATTCAATCCATAGGTAGGTATGGTGGACTCTCATGGTAAGAAACTAGGTTTAAGGGGTTTTGGATGTACAAGTAGTATTTCTACTTAGTACAAAGTTTGGCTAGCAAAAGATTATAAGCAAGCACCACATGTTAGAGGATCCATAACAATATAACTTATATGTGAATATAAGCAGACACAACTCATTACGTTGTCTTCCTTGTCCAACATCAACTATTTGGCCAAACGGAAAATATTTTATGGGGGCTCACAATCATAAAAGATGTCCAAGATAGTGTATTTATATGTGAATCCTCTCTTCCTTTATTAATCTTTCATGAATTGCATCAATGACCAATACTATGTTTGTTAATCTCCAATAAATTTTATCAACTATACTTCTTCTACGTGAAGTCATACTCCCCATGGGATTAGCATATGATCTTTTGTTCTTTTCATTGCTAAGATTGAAACAAAGAAGTAAAGTATCAAAACTCAAACTACTCTTTATTATATAACTCTCACACACGATTACATAGATAGATAGATCACGAAACAAGCACTCAAAACTAATTCATACTAAAGCTTTATTATTCTAAATCATGAAATACTAAAGATCGAACTAAGATAGATAATAATGATAAAAGTGGTGATAATACGATACTGGGGCACCTCCCCCAAGCTTGGAACAAGCCAAGGGTGGTACCCATACCCGTGTACTCAAGTTTCCTTCTTCGGCGATGGTGGTGATGTAGTAGTAGACTTGTCCTCCGGCTTCCAAGGCATGGGCTCTCCATCATAGAAGGATGAATGTGTTTTCGGAATCCTGAAATCTGCAGCTAGGCTCATCCATTTGAATCTAGATTCATACTCACAGTTTTGGTTCTGCAGGTCATATATTTGAGCTTGAAGATGATCAATCCGGTCATGTAGCTTGAAGATGGCATCCCCGATCTCCTTGTTGTCCCACTTGTGCTCACGAATAAAATTCGTGATCATAGAGTGGTTGGTACTGAGATCACGCTCAACCATCCCTTGCCACTTGAAGATTTCCTGCTCTACCGCCTCAAGCCTGACCTTCTCGCTCCCTTCCTTCCTTGGTCCTTGAACATCCCGGATGTGAAGCACCCCTTCATGCAACTCCATGGTTTGAAGGTGTTTCATCACCTCCGGGAGGTAGGGGTTGATGACCTTCTTGTAGAACTTGTCTTTGGACGAGCTTGATGACGACATGGTGGTCTAGATCTGTCAGAAAAACAGCCCGAAACGAGAACAAAGGAGAAACTTGCGATACGGTGGTCAAAACATCCGGGAGTATATATAATGAATTTTTATCTTGCAAAACAAGTATTCGGGAAGAAAACGGAGTCGAGAAGGCACACGAGAGGCCCACAAGACATCATGGCGCACCCAGGGGGGAAGGGTGCGCCCCTCTCCGGAGCGCCGAACGGACTCCAGATCAACCCTCCCGATGAAGAACAGGAGGTGGCGGTTCCGTATCGTAAAACGCAATGAAACTTCTTCTCCTATTTTTTTTCTCGGGGAAACAGAATTTATAGCGCTGGAATTAGGTCAGGAGGAGCCTTGTGGGCCCCACAAGGCATCAGGGCGCGCCCTGGGGGGTAAGCGCGCCCTGTTGCCTTGTGGGCAACTGGTGGCCCCCTCCAGTGGATCTTCGTTCCAGTATTTTTTTATTTATTCAATAAAAAATCTCCAAAAAGTTTTGTCCAATTCCGAGAACTTTTATTTCTGCACAAAACAACACCATGATAGTTCTGCTGAAAACAGCGTCATTCGGGTTAGTTTCATTCAAATCATGCAAATTAGAGTCCAAAACAAGAGCAAAAGTGTTTGTAAAAGTAGATACGACGGAGACGTATCAATGTGATCATCATTAGCATCATCCTTATCATTATCACTATGTACATGCTCATTACCAGATTGTGTTTCAGCATCAGAAATAGAAATATCATTTGGATTCTCAGATGGTTTTTCTATGATAGGTTAACCAGAAGCATGCAAAGTTTTATCTTTATTCCTTTTCTTTTTCTTATTCTTAGGTGAACTAGGTGCATCATCATTAATTCTTTGGGAGTCTTGTTCGATTCTTTTAGGATGACCCTCAGGATACAAAGGTTTCTGAGTCATTCTACCACCTCTAGTCATTACTCTAACAGCATGATCATTGAGTTTATCATTCATTTCCTTAAGCAAATCATTTTTTGTTTTAGAAACTTGTTCTAGCTAAGTGTGAACCATAGAGGAATGTTTACATAAACCTTTAACATCATTAGTAATTCTAAACATCAAATCACTCAAGTGTTCAATCATAATAGCATTACGTTTCAATTGATCACTTACTTGCCTATTAAAGCTTTCTTGCTTAATAATAAAATTATCAAATTCATCTAAGCACTAACTCGGAGATTTATTATAAGGAATATCACCCTCATCAAATCTATAAAGAGTTTACCTCTACTACCTGTCTCGGGATATCGAGTCCATGTATTTCTTCAATAGGGGGTAAGTTTTTCATCTTCAGATTTAATACCTTTCTCTTTCATAGATTTCTTGGCTTCTTGCATATCTTCTGGACTGAGGAATAGAATACCTCTTTTCTTCGGAGTTGGCTTAGGTGGTGGTTCAGGAAGTGTCCAATCATCGGCATTTCTCAATAAGTTATTCAATAACTCCTGAGCCTGTGATACATCTCCGTCGTATCTAGTTTTCCAAACACTTTTGCTCTTGTTTTGGACTCTAATTTGCATGATTTGAATGAAACTAACCCGGACTGACGCTGTTTTCAGCAGAACTACCATGGTGTTGTTTTTGTGTAGAAATAAAAGTTCTCGGAATTGGACGAAACTTTCTGGAGATTTTTTATGGAATATATAAAAAATACTGGAGCAAAAATCTACCGAAGAGGGGCCACCTGTTGCTCACAAGGCAACAGAGCGCGGCTGCCACCCTGGGCGCGCCCTATTACCTTGTGGGGCCCACAGGCGGCCGTCTGACCTAATTCCAACGCTATAAATTCCGTTTCCCCGAGAAAAAATTACGAGAAGAAGTTTCATCGTGTTACGATACGGAGCCGCCGCCACCTCCTGTTCTTCATCGGGAGGGCTGATCTGGAGTTCGTTTGGAGCTCCGGATTGGGGGATTCGTCGCCATCGTCATCATCAACCATCCTCCATCACCAATTTCATGATGCTCACCACCGGGTGTGAGTAATTTATCCGTAAGCTTGCTGGACGGTGATGGGTTGGATGCGATTTGTCATGTAATCGAGTCAATTTGTTAGGGCTTGATCCCTAGTATCCACTATGTTCTGAGATTGATGTTGCTATGACTTTGCTATGCTTAATGCTTGTCACTAGGGCCCGAGTGCCATGATTTCAGATCTGAACCCTCTATGTTTTCATGAATATATTTGAGTTCTTGATCCTATCTGCTAGTTATATGCACTTGTTATTGTTCTGATCCATAGACCCCATAGTGACAATTGTTTGGGATACTCTCCGGGGATGACTGTAATTCGAGGAGTTCATGTATTCAACATCTGTTAATGCTTTGTTCTGGTTCTCTATTAAAAGGATGCCTTAATATCCCTTAGTTTCCTTATGGACCCCGCTGCCATGGGGGGGTGGGACAAAAGATGTCATGCAAGTTCTTATTATAAGCACGCATGACTATATACGGAATACATCCCTACATTACAATGATGAATTGGAGCTATTGTGTATCGCTCTAGGTTGTGACTGTTATATGATGAATGTCATCCAACACAATTATCCATCACTGATCCAATGCCTACGCTTTTCGCATATTGATCTTTGCTAAGTTACTACCGTTGCTACTGTTGCTACAATCACTACAAAACTGCTACTGTTACTATTTCTGTTACTATTGCTATCAAACTATCATACTACTGTGCTACTAAACACTTTGCTATAGATATTTAGTTCTCCAGGTGTGGTTGAATTGACAACTCAGCTGCTAATACTCATAAATATTCTTTGGCTCCCCTTGTGTCGAATCAATAAATTTGGGTGAAATACTACCCTCGAAGACTGTCGCGATCCCCTATACTTGTGGGTTATTAGCCTGTTCAACAGTTCGTTCCCTGAAAACATGACACGTCTCCAACGTATCTATAATTTTTGATTGTTCCATGCTATTATAGTATCGATCTTGGATGTTTTATATGCAATTATATGCCATTATATATCATTTTTTGGGACTAACCTATTAACCCAGTGCCCAGTGCCAGTTGCTGTTTTTTGCTTGTTTTTGTCTTTTCAGAAAATCATTATCAAAAAGAGTCCAAACGAGAAAAAACGTTTGGATTGATTTTTTCTGGAGCAGAAGAGACCCACGAAGCTTCGGGAGAAGACCAGAAGAGCCATGAGGAGGTGACAAGCCTGGAGGGCATGCCCCCCAGGCTTGTGGGCCCCTCGTAGCCCCTCCTGACCTAATTCCAGCGCTATAAATTCCCAAATATTTCCAATATACCAGAGAGACAGAAGAGAAAACCTTTCCGCCGCCGCAAGCCTATGTTCTTTCGCGATCCCATCTGGAGGCCTTTTGCGGTACTCTGCCGGAGGGGAATCAATCACGGAGGGCTTCTTCATCAACCTTGCTGCCCTTCCGATGATGTGTGAGTAGTTTACCACAGCCCTACGGGTCCATAGCTAGTAGCTAGATGGCTTCTTCTCTCTCCTTGATCTTCAATACCATGTTCTCCTCGATGTTCTTGGAGGTCTATCCGATGTAATCTTCTTTTGCGGTGTGTTTGTTGGGATCCGATGAATTGTGAGTTTATGATCAGATTATTCATGAGAAATATTTGAGTCTTCTCTGAACTCTTTTATGCATGATTATTATAGCTTTATATTTCTCTCCGATCTATCGATTTGGTTTGGCCAACTAGATTGGTTTATCTTGCAATGGGAGAGGTGCTTTGTGATGGGTTCAATCTTGCGTTGCTCAATCCTAGTGACAGAAAGGGACATGACACGTATTTGTATTGTTGCCATTAAGGATAAAAAGATGGGGTTTAATCATATTGCTTGAGTTTACTTTGTCTACATCATGTCATCTTGCTTAAGGCGTTACTCTGTTTCATACTTAATACCCTAGATGCATGCTGGATAGCGGTCGATGGGTGGAGTAATAGTAGTAGATGCAGGCAGGAGTCGGTCTACTTGTCTCAGACGTGATGCCTATATACATGATCATTGCCATGAATCCGTCATAATTATTTGCTTTTCTATCAATTGCCCAACAGTAATTTGTTTACCCACTGTATGCTATGTGTTCGAGAGAGAAGCCTCTAGTGAAAACTATGGCCCCCGGGTCTACTTTTATCATATACTAAAATAAAAAATACCTTGATGCAATTTATGTACTTTTATTTTATTTAGTATGTTAGTTTATCTATCTATCACTATCAGAATTAATCCTTGCAAATAACCGCTAAGAGGATTGACAACCCTCTTATTTGCGTTGGGTGCAAGTGTTTGCTTTTGTGTGTGCAGGTGCGCTTAACGGAATTTTGCTTGGTTCTCCTACTGGATTGATAACCTTGGTTCTTAACTGAGGGAAATACTTATCTCTACTATATTGCATCATCTTCTCCTCTTCGGGGAAATACCAACGCAGTCTACAGGTAGCAGGAAGAATTTCTGGCGCCGTTGCCGGGGAGACATCATCAAAATTACCAAGTACCTTCGCACAAACTATCATCCACTTGCATTTATTTTATTTACCTTTTTATTTGCATTTGCCTCTCGTTTTCATCTCCCCCACTTCTAATTTTTTTTACAAAAACACAAAAATATTTTATTTGCTTGTTTGCTCGTTTGTTTGCTTGTGTTGCCATGTGCTTCCTATTTGCTTGCATCTTTGCTTGCTAAAAAACTATTGATATGGATCCTCATCCACTCGCTAATCTTTTCAAAAAATGCAATTATGATGAACCAATTGCTAGTGAGTTGAGTGCACTAGATTATCTTTATGAAGTTTTGCTTGAAAATCGTGAATCTGAAAAATTTTATAAAGAAATTTATAAAGTAATTCATGATAGCTCCCTGAATGAAAAGCATGACTACAATGATTTTATTATAAATTCTATTAATGTCAATTTTGCTAATGATATGCAAAACTACAAGCTTGGGGATGATGATTTTGTTATGTCCACTACTCATTGTAATGATCATGATTGGGGTGATGCTTCTTATGATATTGAAAATTTATTTAAGCCTCATGATGAACATGATATTGATAATAATGTTTGCAATAATATTGAAAGTGGGTTTGGAAGAGTGTCTACTTTAGTTAATAATGATCCCACTACTTTGGAGAATTGTCAAACTTATGAATTTTATGATAAAAGTGGGTTTGGAGAGGTCATGACTTTAGTTGATGTTAATCCCACTATTTTGGAAGATTATAAAACTTTTATGCATGTGGATCATGAAGAGAATATTTTATATGATAACTATATTGTTGAATTTGATTATGATCCTACATGTAATTATTATGAGAGAGGAAAATATGGTTGTAGAAATCTTCATGTTACTAAATTGCCTCTCGTTATGTTAATGCTTCATTCTTCCTATTTGCATATGCTAGATATTGCTTGTCTTGATAATTTGTTTGCTTATAAAATGCCTATGCATAGGAAGTATGTTAGACTTAAATGTGTTTGTCACATGTTTTATGATGATCTCTTTGTGTTTCAATTGTTATCTTTCATGAGAGCATCATTGAAATCTCAAGCCTATCTTAATGGCTATAAAGAAAGAGCTTGTTGGGAGGCAACCCAATGAATAAAATAAATTTTTTGTTTTATTTTCTGTTCTTGTGTGTTTACACAATTATAGCCTCTCTTATGATTGTGTTTTTATCATTTAATTAGTGTTTGTGCCAAGTAATGCCTTTGGGATGATTTGGATGATAGTATAATTGATGTTGTTTGAAAACAGAAACTTTTGAGTCCAGTGCTGTAATTTTGATTTTTTGCTGGAGCGTCAGAACCTTCTGAACTTTTTAAAAAAATATTGATATATGAATTTCCCACGTTGTCCTAATTTTTCAGAATTTTTGGAGTTACACAAGTATGACGTTAATTCAGGTCTTTACAGACTATTCTGTTTTAGACCGATTCTGTTTTTGTTGCATAGTTTGCTTATTTTGATGAATCTATGGATCGTATCGGGGGGTATGAGTCATGGAGAAGTTGGAGTACAGTAGCATTATGCCAATATTAAATATGAATCAATTTACAACAGTACCTAAAGTTTAAGATTTGTTTGTTATACTAACGGATCTCACGAGGTTTCTGTTGAGTTTTGTGTGCTGAAGTTTTCAAGTTTTGGGTGAGACTACTATGGATAAAGGAATAAGGAGTGGCAAGAGCCTAAGCTTGGGGATGCCCAAGGCACCCCAAGGTAATATTCAAGGAAGACTCAACCGTCTAAGCTTGGGGATGCCCCAGAAGGCATCCCCTCTTTCGTCTACAATCTATCGGAAACTCACTTGGAGCTATATTTTTATTCATCACATGATATATGTTTTACTTGGAGTGTCTTGTGATATAGTTTGTTTGCTTTTGTTTGCTTTTTAGTTTGTCATAATCATCTTTTCTGAACACACCTTTTTGAGAGGGACACACATTATTCGTGATTTGTTAGAGTACTCTATGTGCTTCACTTATATCTTTTGAGCTAGGTAGTTGCTCTAGTGCTTCACTTATATCTTTTAAAGCACGGCGGTGGTTATATTTTAAAGAAATAGTTGCACTCTCATGCTTCACTTATATCTTTTTGAGAGTCTAATGATTTGCAATGGTAATATGCACGGGTTATGAATTTGGTCCTAATATGATAGGTATTCAAGAGGGATATAATAAAAACTTTCATGTAGATCACTGAATATGCTAAGTTTGATTCCTTGTAATAGTTTTGCGATATTAAGATGGTAATATGTGGGAGGTGCTAGTAGATAATTGTGGTTTAGTAAGAATATTGGTGTTAAGGTTTGTGATTCTCGAAGCATGCACGTATGGTCTGTCGTTATGCTAAGAAGTTGGAGCATGATTTATTCTTGATTGTCTTCCTTTGTGTGGCGGTCGGGGGCGTGTGATGGTTAACTCCTACCAACCTCCCCCCTAGGGGCATGCATAGTAGTACTTTTCTTCGAGGGCTAATAAACTTTCGCAATAAGTATGTGAGTTCTTTATGACTAATGTGAGTCCATGGATTATACGCACTCTCACCTTTCCGCAATTTGCTAGCCTCTTCGGTACCGTGCATTGCCCTTTCTCACATCGAGAGTTGGTGCAAACTTCGCTGGTGCATCCAAACCCTGTGATATGATACGCTCTATCACACATAAGCCTCCTTATATCTTCCTCAAAACAGCCACCATACCTACCTATCATGGCATTTCCATAGCCATTCCAAGATATATTGCCATGCAACTTCCACCGTTCCGTTTTTATGACACACATCATCATTGTCATATTGCTTTGCATGATCATATAGCTGACATAGTATTTGTGGCTCAGCCACCGTTCATCATCTTTAGACATGTTACGCTTGTATCATTGCACATCCTGGTACACCGCCAGAGGCATTCGTATAGAGTCATATTTTTGTTCTAGTTTCGAGTTGTAATTTTCTTTTGAGTTGTAAGTAAATAGAAGTATGATGATCATCATTATTAGAGCATTGTCCCAGTGAGGAAATAAAAAAAAAGAGGCCAAAAAGAGCCCACCAAAAAAAATGAGAAAAAAAAGAGAAGGGGCAATGTTACTATCCTTTTCCATACTTGTGCTTCAAAGTAGCACCATGTTTTTCATATAGAGAGTCTCCTATTTTGTCACTTTCATATACTAGTGGGAATTTTTCATTATAGAACTTGGCTTGTATATTCCGATGATGGGCTTCCTCAAATGCCCGAGGTCTTCATGAGCAAGCAAGCTGGATGCACACCCACTTAGTTTTCATGTTGAGCTTTCATACACTTATAGCTCTTAGTGCATCCGTTGCATGGCAATCCCTACTCCTCGCATTGACATCAATTGATGGGCATATCCATAGCCCGTTGATTAGCCTCGTTGATGTGAGACTATCTTCTTATTTTTGACTTCCCCTTATTGATCTCTACCACCACACTCTATTCCACCCATAGTGCTATATCCATGGCTTGCGCTCATGTATTGCGTGGGTGCTGAAAAAGCTGAAGCGCGTTAAAAAATATGAACCAATTGCTTGGCTAAAACCGGGGTTGTGCATGATAAATATTTTGTGTTAAGAAGATGGAGCATGACAGGACTATATGATTTTGTAGGGTTCTTTACCATTTTTATTTTGAAAGACATGATTGTTTGCTAGTATGCCTGAGTATTGATGTCTTTATATCAAACTATAGACTATTGCTTTGAATCATTCGGATCTTATTATTCATACCGTAAGAGAGAGATTACATGATGAAACATGATAGGTAGCATTCCACATCAAAAATTATGTTTTTATCATTTACCTACTCGAGGACGAGCAGGAATTAAGCTTGGGGATGCTTGATACGTCTCCAACGTATCTATAATTTTTGATTGTTCCATTCTATTATAGTATCAATCTTGGATGTTTTATATGCAATTATATGCCATTATATGTCATTTTTTGGGACTAACCTATTAACCCAGTGCCCAGTGCCAGTTGCTGTTTTTTGCTTGTTTTTGTCTTTTCAGAAAATCATTATCAAAAAGAGTCCAAACAAGAAAAAAAACTTTGGATTAATTTTTTCTGGACCAAAAGAGACCCACGAACTTCGGGAGAAGGCCAGAAGATCATGGGGTCGAGCTGCCACTGGTACTCCTCGTCCATCGTCGCCACCTCTCCGAGGAGGCATGGCTGCTACGGCGGCTCCTCCTCGTCACTGGAAGATGACAATTTCGTCCTTCTTAGAGGAGTCGGCGGTCGGGGAGGTCGAGGATCCCGGAGAGTGACGGCAGTGGTGCCTAGATCCGGATGCAGAGGGAGACCTAGAGCCGTTGCTGCCTACCGCCGCGGAGAGCCATGACTTCGGCATGGTGGTCTGGACGGCGCCATAGTGGAGAGGACCCGAGAAGCGGGGAGCGGAGAGGAAGAGGAGTGGTAGGGTGCGGTGCGGTGTGGACGGCGCCGGTGATGAGGTCATCTCCCACTGGGTAGGCCCACGAGGATCTAAACGTGGTTAAGGCCCATGGGGGCCCATGCCCATGTGATCTGGGTACCGGAGTACCAATCGGTATGAAACAGGTTTGTTCACTCGGGCCAGTCAAACGTATGGGGATTCACTCGGACAGCGAAGACGTACTATCTCTCAGATGGAAGCAGTCCAATGACCAAGAGCATTAACTAGGACAGTATTGTAGACTTGATGGCTTGGCGTTTCATCTACGCTTGAAGGCGCTCGTTAGTAGTAGTAGTGGGCGTGCATCTTCCATTGTCTTAATTAACCTGTAACATAGCAAACAAGGTGGGTCGCGCACTCTATATCAGCACCACTCGACATCTAGTTACAGGTTCGCATCATTTGTAATCAGACACCATACGCAAGAAACTCTCTTTGGAGAACACGACATAGGGTTTTACCTCCACTGCGAGGGGCATGACCTGCATATCTTCTTGTGTCACCATCATGTGTCTCGCGTGATCAGGCCTCGTACCTCCCCCTCTCTTATTGTTAGAATTCACACCACGATAGTTGGCGCCCACCATGGGGCACCACATCTCGCAAACAATAGCGCAGGTGGTTTCATCTCTAGTCTCCGGCGTCGGATGATAAATCTGATGAATTCGACTGGAAGCTCACGCATCTTTTGAAGATTTAAAGAAGTTGTTGTCCACCAAACTAGTATTGGTTGCGCCGAGAGAAAAAGAGCCTCTGCTCTTGTACATTGCAACAACAAATCAAGCAGTAAGTGTTATGCTCACGGTCGAGCGCGAAGAGGAAGGAAAGGCCCTAAAAGTCCAAACGCATGTTTACTTTGTTTCTAAAGTTTTGACCCCTTCAAAACATCGTTATCAACATTA
This sequence comes from Elymus sibiricus, assembly GCA_039707655.1. Lineage (NCBI taxonomy): Eukaryota > Viridiplantae > Streptophyta > Magnoliopsida > Poales > Poaceae > Elymus > Elymus sibiricus. Next base: position 313,021,368 of record CM077674.1, read on the forward strand.
TCAAAAGCTTGTCTATGGCATTTTCCTTGCTTCAAAGAAGTTGGTCAATTATTTCCAAGAGCACTTGGTCACAGTTATAAGTGACGCACCATTGTCAGAGATCCTAAACAATCGGGATGCGATGGGCTGAGTGGCGAAAGGGGCCATAGAATTGCTACCGCAGAACCTCAAATTTGAGGCAAATAAAGCAATTAGGTCTCAAGGCCTCGTAGATTTCATCGTCGAGTGGACTGAAGCTCGGCACCCGCCCATTCAAATCTAGTCAGATCATTGGACCATGTTCTTTCATGGTTCTAAAATGTTATCTGGCTCGGGGGCTGGAGAGTTACGTGCTCCAAATTCATTTTACAACCTCAAACAATGAGGCCGAGTATGAAGCTTTGTTGTATGGACTATGCATGGCTATTTCATTTGGCATCTGCCATTTGCTCGTTTACGGGGACTCAAATTTGGTTGTTAATCAGGTGATGAAAGAGTGGTATGTTTATAACCCCGCAATGGCAGCATATTGTACACCAGTCAAGAAGCTTGAGAAGAACTTTGAAGGGATAGAGTTGCATTATGTGCCACGAGCAAAAAACCAGGCAACTGATGATTTGGCAAAGATGGGCTCCACTCAGAAGTTTGTTCCAAAAGGTATTTTTTTATCAGCTTCATACTCTAACTATCAAAGAGAACCATTTCAAGGAAGAAGATCAACTTCCAGTCGGCACTTCAGTACCTACAGATGTGGCGATTACGGCTATGGTGGATTTGGTTCAAGAAATTTTGGTTCTTATTCCTGAGTGGACATTGCCTTATTTGGCTTATCTTCTTAGACAAGAGCTCCCCTACCATGAGTTCAAAGCCTATTGTGCGTCGGTCCAAGTCTTATATAGTTATGAATGGCAAGTTGTATAAGAAAAGTGTCACATGAGTGCATCAACATTGTATCTGTCCAGAATAAGGAAGGCAAATTCTGGAAGAAACCCACTCGGGTACATGTGGCCATCATGCATCCTCTTGGGCCTTGGTAGCAAAAGCATACCGAGTCAGTTTCTTTTGGTTAACTCATGCTAAAGCTCAAGACATTGAAAAGTGCACGTGTTGCCAATTTTGCACCAATAAGCCACACAAGCCATCTTCCGAGCTGAAGACCACCCCACTTACTTGGGTGTTTGTAGTTTGGGCTTTATACATGGTTGGGCCACTCAAAACGACATTAGACGGCTTCACTATTGGTGGCAGTGGACAAATTCACCAAGTGAATTAAAGCTAAGCCTATCAAGAAGTTGGACTCCAAAACGACAATCAAATTCATGAAAGAGATGATCTATCGCTTTGGTATACCTCATACCATCATCACAGATAATGAATCAAATTTTGACTCAAATCTCGGAATGAATTCAAAGCATTTTGTTGGTCCCAAGGCACTCGGGTTGACTTCGCTTCCGTAGCACACCCGTAGACGAATGGGCAAGTTGAACGGGCTAATGGATTGATCCTCAAAGGGCTCAAGCCCCGATTGATGAGAAATTTGGAACATGTAGCAGGCGCTTGTGTCACAGAGCTACCATATGTTTTGTGGAGTTTGAGAACTACTCCTGTCGTGGTTTTGTCATGGCAGATGTCTTCATGAGAAGACTAAGTCGTCAGGCCATTGTTGCTAGGTGGAAGCTTGGATGGGGTTGATCGGAAACGAGAAGACGCGAGTTTACCCAGGTTTGGCCCCTCACGGTGGAGGTAAAAGGCTACATCCTGCTTGATTGCTATTGATTGTGGTGGTATCGATTACAAGGGCGCTATTTCGCTACCTCTGTCACGAGAGCTATCAAAACATCTGTCTCGAGACCTATCAAAACATCTGTCTCGAGACCTATCAAAACATCTGTCTCGAGACCTATCAAAACATCTGTCTCGAGACTTGTCTGTCTAAAAACCTCTCTCTTCTGATGACCCAGGGACTCGCTTTATATAATAGCTGAGTCCTTGGGGTTACAAGAGATTCCGGGTTATACCCGTAGTCGGAATCCTACTCTAAGTCCTCTAAGTCCTTCGTGTCTTCCAAGTTTGCGGCCTCCGTCTTGTATTTGGACTCCTTGGTGGAATTTCGTCTAAGTCCAGGTCATGTAGCAGACCGGGTCCTGTAGCAGGCCGGGTCATGCTTGAGCCCAGGTCCTGTAGTAGGCCGGGTAACGCTTGAGGCCAGGTCCTGTAGCAGGCTGGGTCATCCTTGAGGCCAGGTCCTGTAGCAGGCCGGGTCATCCTTGAGGCCAAGTCTTGTAGCAGGCCGGGTCATCCTTGAGGCCAGGTCGTGTAGCAGGCCGGGTCATGCTTGAGCCCAGGTCGTGTAGCAGGCCGGGTCATGCTTGAGGCCAGGTCCTGTAGCAGGCCGGGTCATCCTTGAGGCCAGGTCCTGTAGCAGGCCGTTTCATCCTTGAGGCCAGGTCCTGTAGCAGGCCAGGTGTTAGGTCCATTTCTGGGATAAATCACAGAATAGCCTCAAGTCATACCAACCCCAAGAACAACTGGTAGACTTCCTTGATATAGATAACCAGTACAAATATAATATTACACAGGGTTGAGTCAGAGGGCTCAACAATTATTACAAGCTTGCCAATATACTACGGTGGTGGAATAACACAGTGGTGTGGTGGTAGAACAACACTGATACAATAAAATAGAGTCAAGCGTCAGTGTGAGTCTTGACTATTGTATTGGTGTAGCGGAAGCACTGCGGATGATACATGTGGTCGACTCCAAGATCACAGGTTGACTGACTGGGAACACCTCTAAGCGTCGGGTTTGCTAGCGCAATCTTCCTCCACAAGCTCGTCCCCCTCCAGGTCTGGCCACATTAAAAGCCAGGGACAAGCATGTGAGTACGTTTGAATGTACTCGCAAACATTATGAACAAAAGATATACCAAAATGCATATGCCCATGATGGATTAAATGATATGCTCATGCTGACTGAAATTAAATTATGGCATGATAAATATTAGCATGTGCAGAGATATGAAAAAAATAAAATATTAGTGACAACCAAAGAAAGTTAAAAGTGGATAATCGGGCGAGACAGGACCGCCCGAGAATCCAAGAGAAATGCCAAACGGGTGTCTAAAAGAGAATCGGGCGAGACAGGACCGCCCGAGAACTCAAGCGACGCCACGAGAGGTCTTGAAAAGAAATGTCAAACGGGTGTCTAAAAGAGAATCGGGCGAGACGGGACCGCCTGAGAACTCAAGCGACGCCACGAGAGGTCTTGAAAAGAAATGCCAAACGGGTGTCTAAAAGAGAATCGGGCGAGACAGGACCGCCCGAGAACTCAAGCGACGCCACGAGAGGTCTTGAAAATAAATGAGTATCCGGGTAGTCTAGCCAACCCATGAGATACTCAGAAAAAATAAAAATAAGAGAAACGGTTAGTCCATGATAATAATAATAATATTCATGACAACAATAATATTTATGATAGAGTCAGTGGCAACAATAATTATCCTGCAAAATAAATCATGCTCAATTTCAATTATTTCCTCCGGAGACCGACACCGGACCGACACTTGACCCTTCCCAGCTAACGTCCTTAACCGCGGACACAACTATTCGAATAGATATAACTCTGCAGAGGGTGTACTCCTTACCCACAAGTAATTGATTTCTTTAGTCAGCACCGAGACGCTGACTAATTCCCATTACGGTCTTTGGGTTGAAAACACACCTAACCAGCACACACCAGATTAACTTTCCGGATGCCAGGAATCACCCAAAGCATCGTTCAAGAAAAACTCTAACTCGGGGAGACTACAATCTCAAATAGCATGGGATCACTATTCATACGCGCGGATTACAAGGGGTGCCCCCCTCTCGGCACAGCCGGATACACCCATGCCCCCTGACCTGATGACGGGAATTAGTCCATGGCCGTGGAAACCCTCATCATGGCCCTCTATGTGGTGTGTACACAGACAGGGGTTAGCAACTTACTAAACCGTACTTCCCTCGCGGGAAGACCCGTGGCAGCACGGTGTTTAGCTAGGTGTGACGGAACAAGACTCGATCTAGGTCGACTCAGGAGGTGTTGTTATTATTACTGGCATGCCTCACATGCCACGGTGACATCGTCGTGTCGTAACGAGACCGTCCTCACCAGCACGTCCCAGGCAGGAGTCACACTCCTGAATTCTCACCACACACGTCACGTTAGAATGATACCATGAATGCATGCAAGATATGCACAATATGACATGGCCGATGCATGCTCACACTACTACCATATGTGGTGCAATTTCAACCGATGCAACCATGCAATCACCATATCCCAGGTTCAAAAATGCTTTCCTTGATCAAAGTAGTCAGAAAGTGAACCCTCGAAATTCCCGGCAAAGTCCCCCTCTTCTTTTTCTATACAAAAGCAAATTCAAATTAAAATTAAAATTCCATAATAGTACAAAAACTTGTCTCAAAATATTTTCAAATAAATACTAAAAAAACTAGAGAGAAAAATAAGAATTTCAAAAAAAGAATCAACTCAATCAGAGTTGTGGTTTAAAAGTTATTAAACTTTTAAATCCAGGGGCTTTTCTACAAAACCGCATGTCCCTGTGCGGTTTAAACAGAAAACGCTTCGGGCGCAAATGCGCTTCCCAGTGGAGAAGGCGTAAACAGAAGAGTACGTCTTCGGTTTAAAATCAGAAAAAAAAGAAAACGCTGACGGGTGGGGTCCACCCGTCAGGTTCAAATTTGAACGCGCTCGCGCGCGTGTACAGAGGAGTGCGGCGATCACCGGCGACGATCGCCGGGGTTCCAGTGGGTGGCGATGATCGGAACGTGATCAGTGAGTCCGTCTGCGTCGGTGGGTGGCGGTGGTGGTCGCCGGCGAGCAACAGAACGACGGCGAGGTCGACGCCGGCGGACGGTGGTTCGGGTGTGGTCGGAATCTCGCCGGAGAGAGCTCGGGTGGTGGAATTGAAGCGCGGGATCGAAGTGTGGGTGTGATATGAGGCTACTGGCAAGGTTTCAGTGGTGGAGGTGGAGTATTGGCGTCGTGCTGCTAGGGGTGGGTGGCGGCGGATCGGTGATCGGAGAGGAGGAAGATGACCTCCTCGAGGTCGGGTGAGTGCGGGGGAGTTCGATTGGGAGGCAGAGTGGATGGTGGATGCTCAGAACGGAGCTCGGGGAGGCCTTTTATAGGCGATCCGAGGACGGCCGAAGCGGACTGGATGACGCCGGAGTTAATCCGTCGGCGAAGTAGGTTTGGACAGCGGGCGCGGTCGGTGCGGAGTTGATGTGGCCGGTGGAGTTATCTGGGAGCGCCAGTGCGGGAGACGTCGAGCTCTGCGGCCTTATCCGCGGCGAGGCTCGAGTACGGGTGCGGCGGCGATGACTGGCTCCGGCGACTGACAGCGGGGCCAGGGCGGTGTGGTCGGCATGGAGATGATGCGGAGAAGTTGCCCCGTGGAGGAGAAGTAGGTGAGGGGAGCAGCAGCAGCAGTGAAGAGGGCGGGCGCCGTGGCAATCCGCTCGGTCGCCGCGGATGAGCTCGGAGGTAGCTGCACCGGCCGAGTACTATGTCGTCGGCGGTGAGCTACTGACCAGGAGGTCCCGCGGCGGCTCATTGATGGACAAAGGAGGCGTGGAGGAGAAGGAGAGGTGGTGGAGTGTGGTGCACGGCGTCGATCGCCTCTGCCACTGAACCAAATTCAGTTAACTGAATTTGTTCGACAGTGAACAGTGTGCACATGAGGTGTATGACAGAATGCCAGAGAGTGCTAGGGATTTTAAGATTTTGTGGAAATTTTTGTGGTGAGGTGTTGATGCATAAAAGAGGGTCTGGCCAAGTTTCAGAATTTTTGGAGCTATTCAAAATAGGTTTTGGTCAGGAAGTTTGAATCTGGTCCAAATTTGAACTGGATGGAATTTGAAAATTTTGAACTGTGGAACCCAATGTTTTTGGTGAAATGGTTTGTGGGTACTGTCTAGTTGCTAGGATAATTTTGGTGGGAGCAGAAGACTTGCAGAAAGTATGGTTCCTTTGTAAACCAAAGAAATCATGAATAAAATAAATTCCAACTTTGGAATTTAGTAAATATTGTAGAAATATTTTTGTAAGGTGAAAAGGAGTTGGATACTGTCCTAGAAGGTGTGAGTGACTTGAGGGATAATTTAGGAGTGACAGAAAAATTATTGAATGGGTTTTCTATAAGAATGAAAGGGACCATTTCATTGAAATGATCTAGTCATTCAAAACTTTTAAATTATTTTTGATCATTCAAAAATAATTGCCCAATAAATAAATCATCCAAAACAGAATCATTTAAAATTTTGAAACCCAATTGAAAATTAAAAGATGATTTTCAGAACAGAAGAAAGAGAAAAAGAAAAATAGGGCCAGAATAATTCAAAGCATTTTCTTTTAATAAAAAGATTTGAAAATCCAGAGAGAAAATTTTAGGGTGTTACACCGGGTCTTGACCGCGGGTAATTCCCTCGACATTAGCCCCCAGGTTAGCTTGAATACAGGCTTGGCGTGCATTCATGCTAAGCTCCTGAAATAAGAATAATTAGTACATTAAGGGACCGACTCGCTCAGATGACCAGTTTATTCAATGAGCCGGCTTCTGGAAAGTCCGGGTCTGTTTGTCATATCAACAGGCCGGCTTCACAATCAACTTGATGATGTTGGTTCCTCGTAGGAAAATATTGGGAATAATTACCCATCTGACATTCAGCCGATTTCTTGTGTTTCGGCTTAAAAAATATTGGGAATAAAAATCCGTCCGATGTTGAGCCGGCTTTCACTACTTTGGCTTAATGAAAATATTTGGGAACAATAACCCATCTGTTGTCGAGCCAGCTTTCAGTGCTTCTAGACCTTCTATGAATAAATTGGAAGAAATGAACTATGCAAACCTCCACCAAGAAAATGAAACCTGGCTCTCTCAAAATTGACAGCTTGAAGGTGTTCTTCTGTTTTTTATCTCCATATTACCTGTAGCCCCCAAGCTCCGAGTTTATCAGTTCATGATGACTTGGTGCTTTGCATAAAAATAACATCTTGACTGTGTAGCCCCCAAGTGCCGGGTTGTCTTGCCTGCAGCAATCTGGGACTTGTAATTGCCTTACACTTGTAAAACTTCAGCCAGCGCAGCCCCCAAGTGTCGGGTTGTCTTGCCTGCAGCAACCTGGGACTTGGACTTTGTCTTAAATGTTATAGATATATAACTGCAAATAGTGTAGCCCCCAAGGGCCGGCTCATCAGTATGTGATGGGTCGGGTCTTCAATCTGAACCTTATGCGCTGTTTTAAACAACTGAACGATGTAGCGCCCAAGTGCCGGGTCGCATGCCTGCAGCGACTTGGGACTTACAAAGTTTGTAGATCTTGAACTGAGTAGTGTAGCCCCCAAGTGCCGGGTCGCTTGCCTGCAGCGACTCGGGACTTACATGTACTTCTCCTTTGAAAAGAAAAACATCATATGACTCGAGTCAGAATTTTCGACGACTCGGAATTTTTCGTCGAGTTAGAATTTTTCGTCGAGTCAGAATTTTCGACGACTCGGAATTTTTCGTCGAGTCGGAATTTTTGACATAAGCCGGACTTTTTCCTGAAGAACCAGAACTTTTATCATAAACCGGACTTGAGTCGGATTTTTCTTGAGCCAGATTTTTCTTGAGCCAGATTTTTCTGAGAGCAGTATTTCTCTTGAGCCAGACTTTTCTTGAGCCGGATTTTTCTTGAGCTAGATTTTTCTTGAGCCAGATTTTTCTAAGAGCAGGATTTCTCTTGAGGCAGACTTTTCTTGAGCCAGATTTCTCTTGAGCCAGATTTCTCTTGAGCCAGATTCTTTTTGAGCCGGATTTCTCTTGAGCCAGATTTTTCTTGAGCCGGATTTCTCTTGAGCCAGATTTTTTCGTGAGCGGCCGACCGCGAATTTTCTCGATCCCTGGGAGAGCTCCCTCCAAGAACACAACACCTTTGTGCGCAGGCCCCACGGTGGGTGCCAACTGTCGTGGTTTTGTCATGGCAGATGTCTTCGTGAGAAGACTAAGTCGTCAGGCCATTGCTGCTAGGTGGAAGCTTGGATGGGGTTGATCGGAAACAAGAAGATGCGAGTTTACCCAGGTTCAGCCCCTCACGGTGGAGGTAAAAGCCTACATCCTGCTTGATTGCTATTGATTGTGGTGGTATCGATTACAAGGGCGCTATTTCGCTACCTCTGTCACGAGAGCTATCAAAACATCTGTCTCGAGACCTATCAAAACATCTGTCTCGAGACTTGTCTGTCTAAAAACCTCTCTCTTCTGATGACCCAGGGACTCGCTTTATATAATAGTTGAGTCCTTGGGGTTACAAGAGATTCCGGGTTATACCCGTAGTCGGAATCCTACTCTAAGTCCTCTAAGTCCTTCGTGTCTTCCAAGTTTGCGGCCTCCGTCTTGTATTTGGACTCCTTGGTGGAATTTCGTCTAAGTCCAGGTCATGTAGCAGACCGGGTCCTGTAGCAGACCGGGTCATGATTGAGCCCAGGTCCTGTAGCAGGCCTGGTCACGCTTGAGCCTAGGTCCTGTAGCAGGCCGGGTCATCCTTGAGGCCAGGTCCTGTAGCAGGCCGGGTCATCCTTGAGGCCAGGTCCTGTAGCAGGCCGGGTCATGCTTGAGGCCAGGTCCTGTAACAGGCCGGGTCATCCTTGAGGCCAGGTCCTGTAGCAGGCAGGGTCATCCTTGAGGCCAGGTCATGTAGCAGGACGGGTCTTGACCGCGGGTAATTCTCCCGACAACTCCCAATTGTTCCACTAAGTTCTCATTGTTCTTCATGGTTTATGGAGCAAAAGCAATTGTGATGAGTGATCTCATTCATGATTCACCCCGAGGGATATTGTATTCAGAAGCGAAAGCCGAAGTTGCACGTCAGGATGGACTCGATCTCCTCGAGGAGGAACGCGAGTTGGCTCAGGCCAGATTCACAGTCTATGAGTAGAACCCGCGTCGATATCATAGTCGGCAGGTGCGTGTGCGCACATTTAGTGAAGGAGATCTAGTCCTCCGACAGGATCAGCAAAAGGAACATAAGCTAGCCCCTCCATGGGAAGGTCCATATATCATATCCAAGGTGATGAACAATGGCGCCTACCGGTTGTATAATCTGAATAAGAAGATTGAATAACCAAGGGTGTGGAATACCGATCTCCTTTGTAGTTTCTTACTTAAGCACCTTAAGATTTTTTTGATTTCCCAAAACTTGTGCCGAGTCCATCTTGATGAATAAAGCTTAAAGTTATGTAATTATTGTCTCCAAGTTACTTATGTTAAGTCTTTATTTTTTAGTATTCTTGCAAAAGTTTCAAGTAGTGTTTTCCACTCAGGGGCTCAGAGGTTGTGTTGTGCTCGGGGGCTACACCGCACTCGGGGGATACTTCGTTCGTCAGTTCAAGCCACACTCAGATGCCACGCTTTGCTCGAGGACTTACCTATTTGATCCGAATGCAGTACACTAGTTTTTTCCTTACACTAAAAATGTATTGCAGGTGTTCCCTCCAAGGTTACGCTAGGTGGGTGCAAACCCTTGACTTGTTTTTCTTTCATCATTATCACAGAAATTCGAGTAAGTCGACTGGATCGATGAGTCCTCTTCTTAATTTCCATAGTTAGTCGTTGCAACTCGTCTGCCTAGTTGGTTGTAAAGAGTTAGTCAAGGAAATCCAATCGGGCAAAGAACCAATGATACGAGAGTAAAAAAAAAGCTAAAATAACAACTTAAGCTTAATCCCATTGAAAATACTCAAGCAAATTTGCTAAGGAGTTTTTTGAGCCTCGCTGCTCAGTTGGACTTAAAGTTTCTTACAGTTTCACTCGGCATTTTGAGGAAAATTTAGTACTTAAAGTTTCTCACCCATTTTTCTCTTCTTGTACGAACTCCTCCTCTGCAGTGTCTGTCACTCCAGCTGGCTCGACAAAGATGTCCAGGTCGATAAAATAAGTGATCCAACTGGTGGTCTCGGTGAAAGTTCCCATGTGATCTTCAAAGTTGTCACCCTCCGAATTGCCCACACCAATATTTTGCAGCTTCGCTTCATTTATCTTGGGGAAGTGTGCCCGAGTGAGAGCTAGAGCTACATCAGCTCCACAGCGAGCATCAAATTTCTTCCACCTCGCCACTCGGACGGGTACTTGCTCAAGCTGCTGCAAACAAATAGGCAGAGTTTCTTCAAGTTCTTCTCGAGGGCACAAGGCTGCATTGATGTTCTTCGTAGATTTCGTCACTTGGGCTACAATGATTTTTGCTGCTTCATCACTCTTTTCTAGTCGGATTACAACCTCAGCAACCCGAGTGGATGCCCAAGGAGTTTCTTTGATGTTCATTCTGTATGCTTCAATCTCCTTCTGCACTTTCTGTGCTTCCGCATTCGAATCATGATAATATACTACATAAAGGAAATTAGAACAGGCAGCGAGATGAGGTTTGGATCATAACTATATCATAGCAAATTTCATTTGGGAAAACTACATGCTTTTACCTTCAAGCTTCTAGTTAACTACGTCTAGCTGGCTCACAAGGAAAGCTTCAGCTTTAGCCCTGTTTTGATTGAGCTCACCAAGATCCTTCTCATGTTGCATCCGATTATTCTCCATGGTGTCAGACATCTCCATGTACTTGGTGTGCCAGTTGGACTCGGATGCTTTAAGAGCATCAATTTATTTCTTCAAGTCGTTAATTCCTTCATATAGTGATCATTAATTTCTTTGGTCTCTCTAAGCTCCTCCAGCTTGTCGTCGGCTCTCTTGGCTTTCTCTTTAACTTCCTCCCAGGTCGCGACAAGCGCACTGTCTTTATCCTCTAAGGCTTTCTTTACCGTCTCTACTGTAATGCGGTTCCTTAGTCGTTTGGTCAAAAGGACATTTTCATCATGCACATCTGTTAAAGTTGGTGCCGTTCAAAATCAAATGAGGAACACAATCTAAGATCAATCGAATCAAAAAGTTACCTCCCATAGCATTTTTCTCTCTTCCAAGCCGAGTGGACTTGGCTTGTTCCTCGCCAAGCTCTTGGCGTACCTTCTCCAACTCATTCTTTAACTCCAGATATTTCGAGCCAAGCTCACATGTTTTCTGTGCAAAACAAAGACAAAGTTAGACTTGGATGTTCAAAACTACAATCAGTTCATGAAGGTTGAAGTATGTCTACTCGGACCATTTAATAATCGAGTGAAAACCATGGGTCTAATGTATAAACTAGATTAATGAAGTTGAAAACTAGTTATTCTTGAGACTCCAACAGATCGTGCCCCCACTGAAAGAAATTCTAAAGACAATCCACTCAGATCGCCAGCCAACCGAGTGACGCCATGGTTCTAATGTGCAATCTAGATCTATGAGGATTAAGAGATACTTGTTCTTGAGACTCCAACTGACTGCAACAGTCGATTAGAGTCTCGGGGGCTGCACCCAGTGGGTGCACTGATCATGCCCCCACTGGAAATATCATTTTAAGGATTTCCATTCGGCTTTGCAAACCGATTGCAGTTAATGATTAAAATGGAGAAGCTTACCGTGGCTGGGAGATTATTAGTGTCGCAAGGCTGCACACTCCCAGCTCAGATCCGTCTCGTTCCTTGGTGATACGCATCAGCTTTGATTCGACCTCGGCCTCGGTGATTGGGTTCGAGTTCACTCGGATCGAGTCATTCAAACCTTGATATGTATAAAGGCATCTTTTCCTATCTTGGAGCAGTTGGATGCGATGACTAATACAAACCTATAAGAGATCGGTTCCTTCTAGTCCTTTCCTTTTTTATCCCAACTAGCATGGGTATCATGATATCCACATCTAATTTTTTCCGCTTTGGTGAGTTTCAGGTTTTTCTTGGGAGGATTTGGGAGATGCTCTGGAGAAAAAGGAGGAAGGCTGGTGACATATTCAGATGTGAAAATGTCCTTGCAGTAGAACCAAGTTCCCTGCCATCCCTTTATCGTGTCAGGAAACTTCAACTCAGGATAAGTACCAGATTTCTTTAGCTGAACTCCTAAGCCACCACACAACTGAATCAAATTGGTTTTTGGCCCTTCTGGGGATGCTTTCTTCACATTTTGGGGTCGAAAGAAAAAAATATGCTTAAAGAAACCCTAGTGTGGGTTGGTTCGGATGTAGTTTTCGCAAAGAGAGACAAAGCTAGAGAGGTAGGTAATGGAATTTGGGGGCAAATGGTGAAGTTGGGCCCCGTAAAATATAAGGAAAGACCTAAAGCACGAATGTGGCGGTAAAGAAAATCCTCTTTTGATATGGGAAACGAGAAGTACCTGCTCATCCTGATTTGGAACTGGCTCCAGCTCGCTGGTGGGCGGCAACCTCCACCCCTCCTCCGGCACAAGCCCCTCATCAACGAGCCGGGGCATCATTTCTTCGGTCATCGAAGATAGCAACCAGTCACCTTGGATCCAGCCGGGAGGAGTGAACGACGATGACAAGTTCTTCCTCTTCATTTCCTTTTCCTTCTTCAGTTCCAGATCGCAGGTCTTGTCCCCAGCCATGGCGGCGGCGAAGGATGAGAGGAGAAATTGTGAGTGGAGCAGATGGGCGTGGCGGCAATTTTGGTAAGGGATTTGGGAGAGAAACAAGAGATTTGCTATTTACCCCTTCTATCTTTTATTTATAGCAGGGAGGCTGCAAGAGACGCGGATTCTCGACCATTCATCGCTCAGATCGATGGTTCTCCAAACTACCGTGATTATGGTAAATGGGGTTAGTGGGTGCGCTAACTGAGGCGACATCAGCGCTCATCATCACGCCTGCTACAGTGCGCGAGATTTGAGCGCGAGAATAAAAAATCTTCTTTCTAAATTTCCCATCAAATCCCGATGAATCTGCATAAAATCTTTGGATAAATACACAGAATTTCCTCTTATTCGCTCATAGATAACTTCAGACAAGGTGATCCAATTAGACGGAAATTTCATTCCGACGAAGAGCATCTCAATATGTGTTTTTTTCATAGAAATGCAAGAGAAACCGTGTGATCACTCGCATCACACGAAATCCTCGAGCCACCCAATCAGGTGTACTTCTCCACTCGGGAACATTTGTTAAAGGGTGAATTTGATGCCCTCTACGGCTCCGTTTGGGCCCTTTTCTAGGTTCCAAAGCGTCAAATTCACAAGTTTGGATCTGGAGTTGATAAAAGCTGGTATTGCTCCGCGATAATTATTGGCATCTCTTTGAGAGTACCAATCCAAACACCAAGTTTATCACTCGAATTTCATGATACATCCCTGGTCGGATCACTAGCCAGCCTCTTCCGAGAGATGATTTTGAGTATCACCAAACTTTTCCTGTTGAACCTGTTCTGAAATACTTGGACCGCGAAAGGCTGACTCCAAGAATCCACCAGGATCATTCTTTGGACAATTTTTTTGGAACGGTCAAGAAGAATTTAGGAGGCCATTTCCCATGCATACCACTCGGATTCGACGGATTACGAGATCTGATTCTCAAAAGCATCCTGAAGAATTCGGGGGCCAATGACGAGGTCATCTCCCACTGGGTAGGCTCACGAGGATCTAAACCTGGTTAAGTCCCATGGGGCCCATGCCCATGTGATTTGGGTACAGGAATACCAATCGGCATGAAACATGTTTGTTCACTCGGGCCAGTCACCCGAATGGGGATTCACTCGGACGGCGAAGACGTACTATCACTCGGATGCTCCTCACTCGGATGGAAGCGATCCAACTGCCAAGAGCATTAACTAGGACAATAATGTATACTTGATGGCTTGGCGTTTAATCTACGCTTGAAGGCGATAGTGGGTGTGTATCTTTGATTGTCTTAATTAACCTGTAACATAGCAAACGAGGTGGGCCGCGCACTCTATATAAGCACCCCTTGGCATCTAGTTATGGGTTCACATCATTTGTAATCAGACACACCATATGCAAGAAACTCTTTTCGAAGAACATGATGTAGGGGCTTTATCTCCACTGCGAGGGGGCCTGAACCTGCATATCTTCTTGTGTCACCCTCGTGTGTCTCGCGTGATCAGGCCTCATACCTTCCCCTCTCTTATTGTCAGAATTCACACCACGACATCCGGAGTTCTTCTTAAATAGATGCGGCCAGGCGAAGGGACGGGAAGCCGGCTTCAATGTGGCGCAACGGTCGGAGTAGGCTTCTCGATCACCGCATCGGCATTGAAGCGGTGCCGCCCACTCGTCCGGTCGTGTCGCTCTGACGAATATCAATGTTGTGGAGTCACGTCTGCTCTGGAGCGCCGCTTACCGGCATGAATGCATGGCAACCGCTTTGCACGCGGAAGGTTTATCGGACGGAGAGGATTTTTAGTGGGACCGGGGTGTCGGGCGCGTACGTGGCTACAGTCCGGATGCCCACAAAGACCCCCTGGTCTGCATCTGGTTTGCGGGAAAACGGACAACCGGATCGGTCCACGGACTAATGGGGTACCGCGTTGGATGACAAACTACGTCTGAACCGCTCGGTCCGGAAGGTTTGAGGGTTTACGTTCGAGATGCCCTAATACCCTTCATCCCGTGTCCGAAAGTGCCTGCTTTGCGCAAGTTGCGTCGTGCGTCTCAGTGCTCAAATGTCTTCTCTTCACACAACTTTTCCGTGTGCTTCTTTCCCTGTCATCTTCTTTTTCACGGTGGTTCCTCTTTCGTCGCTCCACGACAGGGAGATGCTCCTCCTGGGTAGTTTCTTCTCCTATGACATTCCTCCTTCGTCATTCCTCCTCTACCAGTCTTCCGCTCCTCCTCCTCCCCTATTTGTATGGGAAATGTTTGCCATCATAGACCTCGAGTTAGAGCGGTCTAAAAACCTTCATGCCGCTAAGCTCAGGGATGATAGGGGAGCAGGGGGAATGTGCCCCCGCCTCACCGTATCTGGCGAGGGAGGGGCTCGAGTTAGCCGAACTCGTTGACCTTGACGCAACAAGGTCAACGGCCCAAAATGTTAGCTATTTTGACATTCTAGGATGTGCTTGGTTTGAGAACCATGTGGAATGGAATGTCATGGTTCCATTCCACTAGAATGGGTCGGTTCCGTTACTGTGTTTGGTAGATGCAATTAGGTGGAATGGAACGGTTTCATTTTACTGTTTGGTTGGACAGATGAAATCAAATAAATTTGGGCCGCCTCACCTCCTTCACAAGAATGATGAAATCAAATTGATTGGGTTCACCTCACAGTTCCATTTGTATATCACCAGCACAGAGCACACTGCAATACTATGATTCAATTTGTGTAGAGTAAAAAAACCATCATTATGGGAAGAACAAGAACTACACTATGCATTCATAGTTTCATAAAACAACAGTTTTTCACTAGTTGTCGGTGCTTGTCTTGCAGCCAACCAATTGCAACGCTGCTTGCCGCTGTTGATCCTCCTCTTTCCTACTAGCCTCCTTCTTGTGCTGCAAGCGCCATTGCTATGTCTGTGCTAGCCAACCTCCTCGTTCGAGGGCTTTGAGGAAGGGGACACAGACGAAGGGCGGGAGTAATGCGTCACTCCATGCCCGTCGTCGCCGCCCAGCCTCCCTGCTCACCGCCTCTCGACTTCCTTGCACATCGCGCGCCCCAGCAGCCATGAACTTCCTCTTTCCTCCGCCATCCTGGCTCACCTCACCACTGCCACGCGGCTCCAGATCGAGAGATAGGAGGGTATGCTTCCCTGCTATGTTGCAGATCGAGAGAGGAACGAGTCAGTCAGCATCGATGGAAGGAATCGGGGAGGGGCGGGGCGGCGCAGTGCAAATCAGCAGGGAGGAGAGGCGATGGGGCTGGGAGTGCGAGGAGAAAGCCGGTTCTGCGTCGTCCGCTCATTTTGGAGGTCTCACCCCGTTCCAGATTGGTCCGAATATTCGGTCCGTGGGAACGAGGTGGTGACCGTTCCATCTATGTACTAAACACGAGAACGAGGCCCAGGAATGGGTTGGACCCATGACATTTCAGTTCATGACTGCAACCAAACACACCCTAAATGTGGAATTGGATGTTTTGATGCGTTGCAAGTTTTGGATGTGTTTTGTTGCATACATGTGGGTGACATGTTGCAATGTCCTGAACCTTCGCTGTGAAGGTTGTGTTCATGCTGCAAAATTGTTTCACAGTGCTACATACATTGGCTTCTATGTTGCATACTTAATGATTTTCTCAATTATTTGCAGCGACCATTAAAGATTTATTGTTTTTATAGAACACAGTATAGACGCAGGCGTTCATATATACGCGCGTACACTCACCTCTATGAACACAAACACACGCACACCCTACCCCTATGAGCACCTCCGAAAGACTAAGCCGGCATATCATCTTGAGATTGACGAAGTCACCACAGGCGTCTCATAGTCGACGAGAACGTCTCATCCCACTGAACGCGCATCGCCGGAAATCCTGAAATAAATCCAGAAAAAATGCGAGCACCAGGATTTGAACCCTGATGGGTTGGGGATACCACTGTCCTCCTAACCATCCAACCACAGGTTGGTTATTTTTGGGCATTTTGTGAAAAATATCTTACGACAATGCTATATGCAGGAAATATATATTATAGCACACAAGATTTTATTGTGCGCAACAGAATCAATGTTTAAGCGGTCGGCTGGGGGCTCCTCCTCCGCCGGTTCGACATCCGAGCACGGGCCCTAAGTGTCATGGATGAAATTTGCACACACAAAACATTTGGGATATACCGCGCAGCAGGCGTGATGAGAAATCTTCAAACCATTCGAATTAAAAAAAAAATTTGGGATATAAAAAAAAGCATTCGCGCGCAGGCTGCGAAAAGATGTACGGCTGGGGACGGTCTGCCGTCACCTCTACGATTCTGCAGCCGTCCATGGCACGACCCTCTCCAGATACTGCGCTCCACACCAACCCCGCCAGTCCGACGTGGCACCTCACGGTAGGTGAGTCATCTCCCTACTAAATCCACCGCTCGATCCCCCCACTAACCCCTCATGTTTCCTGACCAAACTGCCCCTAGCCAATGCCCCTTTTGTTTTTTTCTTTTGATATAAGAGGGGGTAGGCTGGGAAGGTAGGCACTCCGAGTCAAAGGCCGATGGGCAGCGCGGTAATTTCACGTCCAGATTACGCAACTACTCGGCAGCGTCTGGGCGTCCTGCGCTGCCGGCAGATGTGCACGCGCACCCCCGCTATTTCAAGCCCGCACATTTCCGCTGCGATTCCACCACTCGCCGCCCCCCCAGCAGTCACCGGACACCTGCCAAAAGCGCGAGAGAGCCGTAGCCGATCGCCCCGCCGCGTCCCCGCGTAGGCGTGGTGGCCGCAGAGCAACCGGCGAGCAATGGAGGCGGGCGTGGGGCTGGCACTGCAGTCGAGGGCCGCGGGGTTCGGCTCCGGCCGCCGCCGGAGCGCGATATACGGCGGCGAGAGCGGCGCTCGGATGGTGAGCTTGCGGGTCAGTGATCAGGTGGGGTCGCCGGCCGCCGTGCGGGCGCGCGGGGCCAAGCCCGTCGTCCCGCTCCGCGCCAAGAAATCGTCCGGAGGAGGTACATACATCCTCCTCCTTTTATCCCCTTCTGTGTTGCTTGTTACTCCTAGATTAGTATACGATTTGGCTGAAAGTTTGACGCCATCTGGGCCCAATTTTAGCGCGTCTTTTCCGTGTGTGTGTGTGTGTGTTGGGAGTTGTTGAGTTTGGGAGGAAGGAAAGAATGGGATGTCAAATCGATTGGGATTGCTGGAGAGTAGGAAAGGGGAAGAGAAAAGGTGTATGATGTGATTTGCCCTTATGAGAGAGCAGTAAAAAAAATTTGGCGTGTGATCTATGCGTTGACGAGATCCAGTGGAATTGACATTTTCTCCGTTAATCTTGTGCCTGCGCAGGTCATGAAAACTTGCATAACTCCGTTGACGATGCCCTATTGTTGAAGGTATTGAATAATATTCTGAATTCCTTGTAAAACAGAACCAAATTCGATGTTGGAGTTTGCATACCTTGTGCCGCCATTCTAATACGGTTCCAATTTGATTTCAGAGAAAATCAGAAGATGTTCTTTTCCAGTTGAATGGTCGGTGCATTTACCTAGTTGGTTAGTTCTTGATCCTTCTAAATTATGAATACTGAAAATGATCAAATTACTGATGAAAGTTCTGTATTTGTGACTGATAAGTGAATACATATGCGCAGGAATGATGGGTTCGGGGAAAAGTACGGTGGGCAAGATCTTGGCTGAAGTTTTGGGTTATTCATTCTTTGACAGGTATGTGTTTTCTCATGAATCTACCAATAGCAGTTTGCAAAATGAAAGTCACTTTTGATGCTTGTACTGATGCATATATACTAATGGCAAGGTTTTTTGACTCTGCAACTTTACAGTGATAAATTGGTCGAACAAGCTGTTGGCATGCCTTCAGTTGCACAAATTTTCAAGGTTCACAGTGAAGCCTTCTTCAGGGATAATGAGGTAATGGTTGTTGAATTCATCTGCTAATAACTTGATCCTTCTGATTTGTTGCTTTGATTTGTTACTAGTGATCTGAATGGGAAGCTTCTACATATGAGTTTCTTTTATTTCCTTTTCGAGACTTAAGTGCTGATTTTATCTTCTTTTATGCTTTCCAGAGTAGTGTCTTGAGGGATTTGTCCTCAATGCGGCGATTAGTTGTTGCTACTGGAGGTGGTGCTGTTATCCGACCAGTTAACTGGTATTTAGAGTTGACTCTATTTCTTCTTGCGGAACAGTTTGTGCCTTCTCTTTTGCTGTTAGATAATGTTGTGATCTCTTGTTGTATTATCAGGAAAAATATGAAGAAAGGCCTATCTGTTTGGTTGGATGTGCCCTTGGAGGCTCTTGCAAGGCGTATTGCTAAAGTGGGGACTGCCTCGCGTCCTCTTCTAGATCAACCATCCGGCGATCCATACACAATGGTAACTACTTGATCTTTCAATTTTTTTGCTGTGTCAGAACCTGGATATGAATAAGGTAGATTAATTTGTGCTAGTATTGATTTTTTTTTTCAAGGCACTCTGTTTCTTCTATTCTGTTTAGTAATAGAGATCCATATACACGACACGAGTCAAGTTTTTATTTGTTGTATTAGTGTACATCTGTCCGCTTTCTCTGTTAGTGTTTGTATAACTGACCGACTGAACTCCTTCTATCTTAGGCCTTCTCGAAACTCAGCATGCTAGCGGAGCAAAGGGGCGATGCTTATGCAAATGCCGATGTCAGAGTTTCTCTCGAAGGTGTGATTTCCATAATAACACCGGCCTTTCAATCTAGCGAATATCAGAATATGTGATCACCGATCACATATTATTCCAGTGACACTTGATGAATTATTGTAACTTACAAGGAATAACAAATCTGCATTTACCATTTGCAGAGATCGCATCTAAGCTGGGTCATGATGACGTCTCTAAGCTGACACCAATTGATATTGCTCTCGAGGTATTAAAAAGGAAACCCTTTCTATGGCCATCTAGTCGTTTGGGCGCCACACTAATTTTCTATTTCCATTCCACAAGAGCCTGAACATAACATCTTTGTCGCTCTGCAGTCGCTCCACAAGATCGAGAGCTTCGTCGTCGAAGACACCATCGCCGACTCGCAAACGGAATCGCAAGCTCAAAGGATACATACCTTGTAGGATATCTATCCCTTTTGTACCATGTAGTGCGCATCGCAAGCTCAAAGGATACATACCTTGTAGGATATCTATCCCTTTTGTACCATGTAGTGCGCGGCGCGGCCCAGCGCAGTTGAGTTATTCGTTCGTTGTGTCGACAAGGAGGAAGCTGGAGTGTCTTTTCTTTGTAAGCTGTAAAATGGCGGAATAATAATAATGGAGCTAATATGAATATCCTTGTGGGTTGAAAGAACCCTGGCTTCCCCCTCGCTTGATGAAAACAATATGTCACCTTCCTTTCTTTGCCTCCTTGGATTGGATAAGCCCGGGTCATAGGGGTTGGTCAGCGTCACGGGTTGGTGCGCCAATTCTTCCTCCGACCTACCGGCAGGCCCGCCCAATTTAGGACAAGCATCGTCGTCCATATAGATATAGGACCGCTGGGGCTTGGCTAGGGCCAACGGAGACACTGTTCCCCGTGGCTTGATTGCTAGATCTGGAGGCGCCCATACGCAGTGGCTAATTGTCTCGTCCTGAATCTGTTTCATAATTGAATTGCAAGATCATTTTTTACATAAGAAAGGACAAGAGGATAGGGCAGCTGATGGCTTATCCGGTGCAGGGCACCTGCACCTACGGCCATAGCAAGCTGTTTCAGTGGTACAACCTGCGTCGGTGCAGGAAGTGATCAATTATTATTATCCAGTGTAGGGCAGCTACGGATATAAGATGTTCTAACTTTTTTTTTGAATCAGATGTAGGAGTATATAGACACGTTTTAGTGTGTTTGTTCACTCATTTCAGTCAGTATATAGTCCATATTGAAATCTCCAAAACATCTTATACAGTGTTTGTGAACGGAGGGAGTAGTTAGCAATGCGAAGTCCTAGTGACCAGGGATTTTTGTTGCACAATGACATCACTAAACAAGGGGAAAGAATGTGGATTGGGCTATAATGTTTGCTTGCAAACAAGGCCGTTACAAGCTTTTCGAGTTTTATGCCGCCGCAGTAGGACTACGTTCTCTGAAAATTCAATCTACATATCAGACTCGACCTTATTCCCAAGGGTGCTTGGCAAGATGTCACCATGCACTTCGTTGAGGGGTTGCCATCTTCCTCACAGTTATTCTGGTGGTAGTTGACAGATATACAAAGTATGCACATTATGCTACTCAAGCATATTTGACAGCTCGAATTGTTGCCAAACTTTTCCTGGATAACGTAGGGAAACTCCATGGCATGCCTGCCAAATGGTGTCTGGCAGAGACAAGATCTTTCAAAGTGCATTCTGGCAGGATCTGTTAAAAAAGTGTGATACAAAATCCGCCTCTTCAGGTGGCTTGTCGCGAGGGACCACGTTCAGTCGAAATCAAATCCCCTGAATAATCATATCCAGGATGAGGACTTGTATGAGCTATGCCGGCGACCATCGAAGACACCGAACACGTCCTTTTGCCGCGTCGTCCACGTTTGACGTGCTCTCAGTGTTGTCGCTGGCCTCAACTGCCACTCCATTTGCTCCCCCCCCCCCCCCCCCCCCACCCCCGAACTGTTGTTGCGGTGACCGGCATGAAGTTGTGGTCTTGTCATTTTAAACTTAAGACAGGAACACCCTCCTTGCTTGGGGCCCCTTCTTAGCTCTATAAGACTGTGATCCTTGTGTAAAACCTCGACAATTTGTGTACTCCCGATCCCCCGGGATATGCTGCTTTCAGCTTGCTGAGTTCTCCATTTCAAAATATTTGAAGTTTAGGTCTGTCCTAAGTCAAACATCTTTAGGTCTGACCAATTCTATAGAAAAATGTACTTAAAACTTCTTCCCATCCTCAGTCGCACACCTTATAAGGCATTGTACAACACCGAAGCCGTCTAAGGGTTTTACCTCCCTTATCTGACACTCAATCTACTGAAGTGATGAGGTGATTCAGGGCAGGGAAGGGATTTCTGAATTCTGAATTTCTGAAGCAGCAATTGGCTAAAGCACAACTTCGTATGAAACATTACACTGATCAGACATGGCTTCGGGGTAAGAAGGCGAAAGCGTGAAGCTCAGAGGCATAGTCTCCTCTGCAAGTGGGTCCTTATTGTCCAACTATAAGTCAAAGTATGTAACGGAAGAATGTTACCATTGGTGAAGGAAATCTGCAACCCTCCCCCAATCTCTGTTCCTAATACTCCCCGCCATCTATTCTACAATCAGGGGGCGCGTCTATCTCGCGCACAGTGAAAACAGCAAAGCAGAGATACCATGTTGATCGTAAAAGGACAAAAAAAATAGCTTTGAAACATCATGCCCAGATACTTGGCTGATGTCACTCAACAATATACATCACTAGACATTTTATTCAAGGGCAATGAAAATAATAAGGGGTTTGGGGTTCCATCTTTACACAAAAATTCCCTGTTGCTAACCAAATAGAAACAATACATTCTAGAACTTCTCATGATTCGCAGACGAACGCCAATAGACTTAAAAGATGAACAAAAGAATGAGCAAAATAGAAAACAAATCCGTCTTTGTGGGTGCATTTACTATGTTCAGAACTAGCATATTCTCACTATCCAAGCTTCCCCCATATGCCTTTCTTTACTGTTAGGCACTTCAATTTACCAAACACAAACCCTGACTTTGGAGGATTGCCATCTATGAGGGAGTTCTCGTATATCTCCTTGCATTCTTGTACGACCTAACAAGCGAGTAGGATATAAGAATCTGTAAGCCATTTTTTCAGCAAACCAGGAAAAGTTTTCTTTAAGAAAACCTGAACTTATGTATAAATGGCGTCATAATTGTCAAAATTTCTAAGAAAACCTGAACTTATGTATAAATGGCGTCATAATTGTCAAAATTTCTCCTGAAAACCTAATTTGACTATCAACAAATTGCACACCAGATACTTATGATGTGAGAAATTTTGTTCCTACCTCCTTGGCTTCTTTCCGTGGAATGCCTTCCCGCAGTGCAACGAGCTTCTCAACAACCTCCGACTACATAACAGACAAGTCAAATTGCAGAGCATCAAAACAAATGAATGGGAGGACAGAGTTTATGAACTATAATAGTATGTGATCAAACAAGGGCAATTATAATGCTTCGAAGAAATTACCGGGCAATCTGGTTGATGTTCCAGAATATTTGTGTAAATCAGAGTGAAACTATCCAGACTCTCAGCTGAAGCAAGCTCCCTTAGATCAGCCAGAATTCGTACTCTGTTTTCAACTTTCTGAACCACATTGCAAAGTCAGCATGTCAGAGAACTGGTCCACGTTATAGAAGAATCAAACCAGAATGTGGGACTAGAATTCTAGGATAGGTGTTTGAACGCAAAAATACATTAACCTAAAAGATGTATTGTACCACAAAATGAATGCACCCTACTCTTGCAGAAAATGCTTTTCAATATTCATACTGCCACATAATGTTGTTGATCAAAGGAGTTGTAGCTGTAAATAGTACGAAACTTCCAGCAGTAATTATACTTACAGTCACACTAGTGTGCTCTCTGAAGAAATCCATAAGCACTTCTTCATCTAGCCTCATCCTCTCAACCGTTTCTTCTTTTATATAATTTTTCTAAAGGTGCAAGCAATTGCAAGAGATAAGATGAAATGAAGTGTGAAATGATCAGTGAAATCGGTAAAATATACTGTCTGAACCAAGAACACAATAGGAAAAGCTCATTTCAGAATGATTCTAGAGAACATGGAAGGGTCCTCCATTTGTGATGACTATACATCATTATATATGTTCCCACCATCCCTCCAAATCACAAGTATACAGTTATTCTGAATAGTACCAAGGGGAGTTCTGCAAACCTGACTGAGAAGATGGTCAACATATACAACAATTGTTTCCTCTAGGCAAGACTCCACAAATCTTCGGAACGATCTATCTTCAATATATCTAGACAAATAAACCCATTTACAATTATAAGCAGAAAGATATGATGAACCACATTTATCAGTGATAGCAAGCATTTGCATGCCATAACCCCCAGTATGGCTTATAGGAATATTACTAAATAGGATGGCATCTATTATAAAATAAATAAATAAATAAATAAATAAATACAATTTTTGGAACTGATCAATTTGCACTGGAGTTCTCAAATTTGATGAACATGTATGAATATGATTTAAGTTGAGATTTCAGGATCTAGTGATATAGTTCAGGTCATGGCACAAAATTTGGTAGATGTGCAATTTTTCAAAATTTTATGTCTTCGAACCAATTTGAAAAGTTTTCTGCTCCAAAATTCATAGCCATGGTATAGGTAAATAACGATAAGTATAATCCATGGCAGTTCTCAGGGGATACCCATCTGTCCCATAACACTTATTGTGTAAACTTACAGTTTCACATCGCCAAAATAATCAGCAAATGTGGCAACCAGATATTCGGTCACCATTCCATCCATCCAGTCTGATAAAAATGAACCACTGTTAGAAAACAACAATCTGTCTCTTCAAGAAACACTTGAAAATAGCCTTAGAAAAGCAATATGCCAGAGAATTCCTAAAGTATGTTAACCACAACTAGAAGAGGTAAACAACTACTTGCATACAACAGCCAACTACAGATGGTGATTGAATAGAGGCAACAGCGATAGCCAAAAAATCAATACCAGTCGATAAAATATCTGAAGATACATATCACATTGTTACTGTGTAAGCATAAAAACATAAGAAATGTCCCAGCGCTTTTCTGGGTTTCTAAGTAAGACTCTCACAGACGTAGAGGAGCTGCTTGTGCTTTAAATTCCAAATGATCAAGAAAATGACTCAAACAAAGGGCAAAGGGGAAAGGATAAATTTGTTACCCAAACAATACCAAGGAATTACCTTTTTGGTAAACCTTCGCAAGAAGATCCTGCACACCTGGGTCTTCGAAAATAACACCGACAGTTTGAAGGACCGCCTCCTGTTGAAAGAATCGATAACTTTAGTTAAAGCAGCAATGACCTTTTGTTGTCTATAGACGCAGTTGTATCAAATAACATTGCTTGGAAGATGAACCAGCCAAGCTTGGCCAGTTCTCAGCACATGGGGCAAGACAGCTGAGTCAATGCATGCCCACCACTCTTACCACCTGTTTCTTGGGCAGTACTGGACAGGGATTGGCCAGAAACCAGTGTCAATAACCAAGAGTTAACCAGTTCAGTGTTTGCTTTTAGGACTCGTATAAATATTTAAGCAGCTTTTCCAGAATTGTGGCAAAGTAATGTGGAAGCCCTTGGACCATAACTAGGTGACTCGGCAAGGGTTCTTTTCATTACCTCCCCACTCGTGTCCGACTGTTTCAGTTTCTACAGGGTAGCATGTATAGGCAAAAATCTCGGTTTCAGGACCACAACAGCGAAATCTCAACTAGCCCATAGCAGGTTGTGCAAACTTTTACACCAAACATTATTACGAACTTCCTTGGTTATACGCTGTAGCAACGTGTGCAATTAAGACATCCATGCATGGTTTTAAATAGCGCGCTATAGGTACTTTGGTCCAAACACATGAACACATGTTTTAAATTGCGCGCTATAGCACGCTATACCGTTTAGAAGAGGTCCGCCGCTAAGAGGCATAGCCCGCTATATAAAACTATGCATCCGTGTAGAAGTAAACATCAGAAACCTCAAGAATCAATTTCACATTGATTAGCAGGTTGAGTTTCATTTCTCAAACCTAACACTAATGTTACATATACATATGTAGTGTATCTTATGCATGCAGATTGTAGAACAAACCTTGGCAACCTCAAGAAATCCTTTGCAAGTGTCTTCAAAATTAACCTGCAAAACAGAATTTTACTCACATGTAGAGTCCAAAAAAAATGCTTAAGGTGTGCTAAAAGAAACACAGAAAAACTGCAATAATAACACATATTTTCAACTCTAAGCTGTCATCAACTTCTGAATTTGCTTCACATTCCCAGTTTTCCAGTCTTAGCACCTCACAGAAAATACCATGAAGTCTTACCTGTTCGTCTCCCATGAAGTTTGCTCTCCCAGCAATGCATATATTTAGTCTGCATGTACAAACTATATCTAAAATACTAGAGCATATGTCCTACTTCACAAGTTGTGGTCCATGAGAACATTCTACCTCCAGGCTGAAAACGTGTTGATTTAACTCCATGCACATAGAACAAGAAACTAAGCAAGGACTTTATACTCCCAACTTTTGACAGAGTTGGGCCCTGTTGATTGTGCAATCGTCTCTTTGACATCAATAAGGTGGTAATTGCTACGAAAATCCAACAAGACTTCAGTTTGTAACACGTAACCAACTTCCTAAACAGCATGTATTTTAGACTAGAGAAAATTACTTTGATGTGCTATATAAACTATACCATATGACAAACACAAATCATCTACCTCGATTTTTAAATTAAAATAGTCAGAATGGTTTTTCATGTTCTCGATCCTTGCCATGGAGACTAGTTCTTACCAGGAAACTGACCCTTATGGTATGCAGGTTCAGAAACTACGGATACTTGGGTAGTATTTTCAGTAAAAAGAAACAGGGAGAATTTAATGATGTATAAACACATGAAGTCATCTCCAGAGCAAGTTTGAAAATGTGAAAGAATCTAAGGACCAGGCTTGATGACTCATTAGTACCTGTTCAGCATAGTTCGGAGGAAGCGCTTCCAATGTGCTGCTACTTAGCTCTGATGAAAGTTCGTAACAACGCAGGTTGTTGTTAATCTGGTCAAATAACACAAGGACCAAATAATAAGAAACAAAGAGTGGCAAGAACTGACAGGAACGGCTAAATGTACATACTAGTGAAAGAAAACTACGGACCAATGCGCACAGAGTTTCCAGACCGACATCAGAAGCTGGCTCCTCAAGGCTTTGCCTCTCAGCTGCTTGAAAATCAAGCATAACCTATGAAGGTATCAAAAGAAGATTTGAGTTGCCACATTTCAGTAATTTACTTCAAATTGCACGAAGCAAAGCACAGCAAAAAATAGTTAAGACTAAAATAATGTTGAGGGCAACTTGCAAAGTACCTGAATAACTGCGAGAGCAATACGATATAGCATGACATCTGTGCTATTTTCTCTTACTATCTGCACTTGCTCCGTCAATATTCTGAATAGATCTACAGCTGCAGGTGTATATAGTTTTCCATCCTCTGTACTCTTTGGTGGTTGTGTTTTATCAGCCTCCAAAATGTTAGTGTACCATTTCTACAGAAGCAAAAAGGAGTATGAATAATCATGATTAAGGTCAATATGAATTCAAGAGATAAAGTTAGTACCTTAGTTGTTGCCTGCATACGCTCTACATACATATTCATGAGGGGATCCAATGCACCACTTTCTGAACAAACTTGGGCAAGAGACTCGTCCACACCAAGGCCAATAAGATTATCTTGATATTGCACAACCCAACCTGTTACCTACAGTGAGCAATTAATGCGCTTGCATTACAAGCGAAATAAAAGCAAACAGAAAAAAAAAATACTGACAAGTGGTCATCACATGGAGAAAAAATATAGCAGAATAACACAATGAATTTAAATATCACATACCTTCAGTATATTTATATTTTGAATATCATTTGCTCTTTCACTGAGCAGTCTTAGCATATGAATGAACCTTTCAGTATATAGATTCACCAGGAGCTGGAAAATTTCATATCTTGTAGAAATAAGAAAATCAAAGAAGTTAGTGGGTGATATGGAAAATATTAGCAGTTACATGTCAAAATGGCCAAGTAGAAAAGTTAGAATGCAATACATTTGGAGCATCCCCATATACTGAATTAAGAAGGCATATAGTGTGGCCCATGATAGGAGCCCTCAACATATCTTTGTCTTCTTAATTGTTATGACAGAATATTAATTTCTTGTGCATATAGAACAAATAGTATTGGACCATATCTGCCAAGGATAACTATCGTTTGTAATACCACATACCTAGGAGGAAAACATGGTGCAACATAGTCATAGATATCGCCAAGCTCTTCTCCAATCTGTATTGCATTGGGAGCAGAATTCCATGTCAGTCAGATCACTAGGTAAATCCAGACAAACGTACTTTCTTCTAGAGAAACACCAGACATTCTTTGTCAGGTCACAATTTAAATTTATAGAACAAGTAGGATTAAGATATATTTGTAGACAAGATAAATAACAAAATTTGAGGTCATCTACATCAAACGAGTGGTAAATTATGGAGCCAAAAAACATACACAGTAATACATGATTCATGATTACTAAAGTCGAGTAGCTGCCCCACTAGCTAGGAGACAAGTCGTAGCAACTCTCAGGAGGGGACCATTTAAACTTTTCTTCTCTTTATTGTGCTATGATTTACTATAACATGTGTAAAAGTCAAGAGTACTTACTGCCTTAGCTTCCTCCAGAGCTTCCATCATATCTTCTGAGAAAACAAGCTACGTGATCAAAACATTAGTAACTGCTACAAATGCATGGACTGTGATAAGCACACAATGAAGCCTTGAATCCAAGATCATAATGTGCTACCTCAGTGAGCAATTTGTCGAAGCGAGCCTCAACAGCCTTCCCTATGCACTCATAGCATTTATCCTTGTAGCCCTTTCCCTGGGTCTTTGATTTCTCTTGGGTGCTATTTCTTGGGGTAGATGCTGCCCCTGCACCTTTTCTGCCAAAATGAACCAAAATCATCATCAGTCCATAGGAGATAACCTCGCAAAAGAAGTACTACTTTGCAAGGTTCTCACATATGTTCTGGTAAGTGGTTTATCAATATTCAATAGACATCTAACAAACAATAGACTGAAAAGGCACAGTTGTATAAGACCATTAGACCAAGTGGTGGGACACGACGGAAAAGCAATACAATATAGGCGATTCAGCAAGCTTGCAGAAAGCAAGCAAGTCGACTACACCCACACAATGGCTCCAGAAGATAACCATTACAAGAAAGAAGAAAATAGGCAAGGTTGTGCAAAAGATAGTATGATAGCTTGAGTTAATTGATCTGTCAACCCAAATCTAGCCAGTCTGCAGTTTTAACTATATGTATATGTGAAACAGTACATCATACAATGACCATAAGGACAATATACTACAACAGCTGACATGTTTCCTGCCCCCTTTGCAGATCGTGAATTCATTTACTGGATCCAGGCACAAGTTCATGGATGAGCGATTTCTTATCTGAACACGAAATGCCTAAGTACTACTCCTATCTTCTGTGCATTTAAGCTAGCACAAAAGTAAAGGGCGTGATGACTAATAAAAGATGCAGTGTCCAAAAAGATGTTATAACTTTGCTACTCAAACATGAAACTGTATGAAATCATACTGCCTATTGGAACTGAAAGTACAGAAAGATGTTCTATAGAAGAAGAAAAGTAGTTTACTTTGTCGTTCTACGTTGGTTTGCTATTGTTGCCATAGCGCCTGCACCCTCAGCCTCAGCTGCTTCCTCTGCAACTTGTTGGTCTATGATCTCTTGCATTTCAACAACCCTGACATAAGAATTTGAGTTTGTAGGATCATGTGCAGTAATATATGTGTGTGAACTAAAAGATAAACAGGAAATGAAGACAATACAACTCCTTTTCTGACCCCAAAAAATGTTATATTTCCAGTACTATTTCCCTGATCACAGATCAGAACTGATAAGAAGCGCAAATTGTCGCTCCTTAAAAGTAATGATGGGGAAACAGTAGTCAACCACTCAACTTCAACATTGACGTATTAAAAATAATTTAAGTACATGGTAAGGATAAGCTATACCTTAGAGCTCGGACCAACGTCTGAGGGCTGCAAAAGGGAAAGAAAGAGAGTATAAATACTAGGGTGTACTCCACATGTATGCCTTTAATAATAATCAGAGCATGTACATGCATCTTAGTTCACCTTCGGAATATTAATCACCCATATTTTGGAAAAAGTATACAATTAAAAAAATGATAAAGTATGAACAAAACTTGTTTAAGAAAACACTCATTCTATTGAAATGATGTGTTAGTCTTGCAGAGCATAAGAAGATGTGCCATGATACACCAGAGCTATATACTTATCATATTTGCAGCAAACCCCCGAGCGACAGCCCGATGCTTAACAGTAAAAGTTAAACAGTCAAGATAACAGTGTTTTAAACATAGAATTGCCTTAGTGTCTCCAACTCTCCATTCTTTGCTTCATGTTAGACCAAGGATTTCAAGACTTGCCTCATCCTTACTACAATTTGAATTTTGTCTTGCTTAATCTTTCAAAAAAGTAAAGCTATTATTTCATCAGGTCTTTGAAGCAATCTGCCTCTTGCAAGCTTCATTTAGTACATTCCACAAAGCATATATGAAGAATTCAAGATGGAACAAGAATACAAGGATGCCAACAAAACATCGCCTCAGTTTTTATAACATGTGTACTTAAGACTATAAGGCGATTCAGTCATAGTCATTTACCATGTTAATAAAAAAGTCAAAGTTCATACAACAAAACTCAGTACCTCTCTTTTGAAAGTCTAAAGAAGTTAGCGATATGTCCCCATAATGTCTTTTCAAATGTTTCCCATGATCGATCAACATCTTCAAAGTATTCTCTGTGGGAAGAAGAAGAACCATCATGTGATTTACACATATGAATTTCATTGCAATACAGGCAACAGGCAAGATTTAAATAACATCTATTGCTTATCCTAACAGCATTTGCTATCATACTGCAGGCAATTTCAATTATGCAAACTGTCTTAGAAAAGACCCATTATGCCGATCTTATAGATCTAACATGTCATCCTAATGTGGATCCGTAGAGGGTCATAAGTTTGCTTTCTTACACTAGTGTTTATTAGTCTTTACTAGGTCAGCGGTTATAGCACTTTGACTTCTGCAATGGTATCATACAAGATTGATGATAAATAAGCTACTCCCTCCGATCCATATTACTTGTCGCTCAAACGGATGTATCTAGCACTAAAATACGTCTAGATACATCCATTTGAGCGACAAGTAATATGGATCGGAGGGAGTACATGTTTTACAGATGGACGGAAATTCAAAAATAGACAGCGTTAGTTGATTACAGTTGCATATGCAGTCAGTAGAAGTTTCTTTTAAACACTATACTGGCATGTTTGATATGTGAGCTTAGGATGAACCAAACCTCGGCTAAAAATGCTTACCTCATTCTAACAAGAAAGGCAACGGTAAAAGGAAAACTAGGGATGATAAGTCGCATAATTATCAATGGTACCTAGTTATACAGATTAAGAGAGGGGGTCCCACCTCAATCGGCCAACTTCTTCCTTATGAGATCCAGCAGTAGCTAAAGCAAAACGCCTCTTTCCATCAAGAGCTGTTAATCTCTAATTTCATCACAGGCAAGATCATAGAGAAGTCAGATGACTAGAACATAACCATTATGGTTATCCAATTGTTGTGTTAATTGACAAGCCAAAGAAGAAGAAACAACCTCGTAAGTGTGAATCAACTCTTTGTCATCGCTCAAGGAGTCACGTGCTGCAGCTGCTTCAACAGAAATAGACATCATACCTCCTACATCCTACCACACATTGACAATCAATATATCAATTTTTCGTGCTCAATAACTTGGTTAGCTCAACCTATTGGTAAGTTAGAAAGTATACTGAACACATAGCACGTAGAGTCATAGTACAATGCTATTGTTAAATTAAGGTCAGCAATCAGCAAACCTTTAAAGTTGTGTTCAGGTTGTTTCTTGCATTGCTAAGGAGCTTGATCCTGTCGTGATTCTCGATTAATGTTTGACACTCCTGACACAACCTGCCGTCATTGATGATAAATAGAGCTGTAAGAAATTAAGGAAAACATACATACAGCCTCGAGAAGTGACAAGCATGTGGAAAGGTGGAAACCAAGATAACAAGCTTACTTGTCTATATCAATGAAGTTCTCACGTAGACTGTTTATTGTTTGTTGGGATATCGCAAGAGCGCTGATGCCAGCATGAGCTTGCTCGACCTGTCAATTTTGAAATATATTCACAAAAGGTATTTATCATCCAGCAGGCAGACATGAAGGGTGCAAATGACTGGATCAGAAACTGTAACTTAGGCAGACTCCAGCTGATCAATAATGGTATTCAAATGAGTAAGTTTGGCAGATCATAGTAGATATCAAATTGTACCTGTTCTGCCACCATTGAACTTAGTTGAGTATCATTTGTCTGAAGAATTTGTAACAAATAGTCAGACAATCAGGAGGCGTATAAAATGATTCAAATAGTAAACATATTCATAATATCTCAATGGTAATCTTTGTATGTCAGTATCCTTTTGACACATGGCATCTTGTTTTTTACTTTCATGTAAAAAATAGCCATATTTATACCCAAAAAATAAGAAATACTTTTGAATGAAATGTGAACTCAAATTCAGGCACTGACAGCTTGGTGCCCAAGCCATAACAACTGGTGGTAGTGCGCATTTGAGCAAGAACGGCGCATCCACACAGAAGACACAGATAACCCATGAAGAATTATTGTTTTTTGAGAGAGAAATAACCAATGAGGACTTGAAGCTACAGGTCGACTGCCTAAAAGGACTAGCAGAAACCATGTGCGACTAGATCAAAATCCAAAAAATTCAGGCTCAGCTGAATTTGACAGACCAGATAAGCATTTCCTCAAGCATCATCAGTTCGCACGAACAGCTTGCTTGTACTGAGACCTCTCGATCAATTCACCCCCATAAGCAAGCGCAATTACGCATAAATAGCTAGCCATTGATCGTAACCTAGCTAATCTAATCACAAGGAGTTGAGAACAATATCCTTCCGCGATCCCAGCACGAACTCAACTGCAGCAGAATCAGAGGCGACGCATCACACGGGACCAGAGGCAAACAATTCCATGGCAAGGTGATTCGGAACGAGTGATTTTTTCAGCGGAATGCAGGAGCCATTCGGGGCGAAATTCGGGGATGCCTGTCTACCAGCATCAACGGTTTCACCGAATCTACTCGCCCACCACTACTTGAGATTCCGCCACAATTGGCCGCGCCCGCAAAGGAGAGAGCGGAGCCGCGGCGGGTCCGAGGGGGCCGGGGAGGGAGGGATCGCGTGGCGTCACCTGCTGCCGCGAGAGGTAGTCGGCCTTGATGGAGGCGATGGAGGAGAGGAGGTCCTGGGACGGGAGCAGCTTGGCCACCTCGCGCACCGCCGCCTCCTTGGCCTCGATGCCCAGATCCTCCATGACCCGCTGGCGCCGGCCGGCCGCCCGCGCGCCGCAGCCCTAGGCCTTGGCCTCCTCCGAATCGAGGCGGGCGGGAGCAGGAGGGGTCCGGCGGAAGGGTGGGAGAGGAGGGCGTGGGGGACGGGAGAACGGAGATCGCGACGAAGGCGTGGTCGGGTGTGGTGTGTTTTAGCCGGAAGGACGGGGTCGAGAGATCTGACACTTTCTTTCGACGAAACTCACTTCGCTCATAAACTCTACTGCCATCTCGTTGTTTTCTTCCCAAAAAAAGTCCGCATCTAGTCCTTGGATAACATTTTCGTTTCACAGGTGACGAAAATTCAGGCGCAGACCGCGTGGTGTAGTTTCGGCCTGGCCGATGACCGACGGGGAGGAGGGGAAGGATGCGGTATCCACACTTTCTTTTCTATAGGAAGCTCACTTTGTAATACTAGTAGGATTTAACTATTTATTACTATAATGCTCTTGAGGAAATTATAATACACTATTTTGAATGTGCAACTCAGATTTTTAATACTCCCTCCAATCCATATTAATTGTCACAGATTTGATATAATTAATATGAATAAGAGGGAGTACAAGTTTTATATATGTTAAAACTCGAACACTCTTTTCTTTTCTTTTTGAGATACACATTACACCGTGTTGGTTCTCCAAAGATTCTCATATTTAGCTCTAGTTGAGCACGGTAAGCGAATTTACTTTGTAAAATCGGCATCTAGTCCTTGAAAATGAATTTTTACACATGACTCGTGAAGATTATGTGATGTAATAGTATTCACTCTTCTAGGAGTTTTGTTGTTTTATTTTATTTTTATTTTTAATTTCTGCATTCAGTTTTTTACCACAAAATTGTTCATGCATAAAAAAAAATCTCATGTAGCTCTAGTCTAATAATGCTAACAAAATTACTTTGTGAACTTTTCAGATGCTATATATTTTTATAACTATCCAGTAATTATTATTATTTTCGCAAAAAAAAAACTATCCAGTAATTATGGTGGCATACTAAAACGTCCGGGCACTTTTTTTGTGATGTTTATGTTTTCAACGGACATGGCGGGAACAAGAAGGGTGTGAAATCTTTGCATCTTCTTTCGACTTGACTTTTCATAGAACTTACAGGAATGTTTATCTTAGTTGCTGACTGATTCTCGTAACTAGGAAGATGGAAAATACGACGCTTCTTTTTGAAAAAAATGCACCATGCGACAGTCTTTCACTCTTCTAGAAATTGTACTGACTTTCTTTAATATGGGTCTCTTTGATTCGCAAGTTCCTCAAAACACATGAATATGGGAAACGTGGGATTAGACTATTGGAGTAGCATGACCTCTTAATTGTATAGAATTAGAGATCATAAATTCAAAAGGTGTTTGATAAGACATAAAAAACAAAGGATTTATAGCAAGATATTTCAGTGGATGGGAATTTTCCTCCAAAATAGAGTGCAAAGAAATCCTTATGGAAATATCTCAACGATTCAAATTATGCAAAGCTGCCTATATAGAGAAAATCCCCAAGGATCTAAATCCTATGAAATTCTTTTAAATCAAGCCATATGAATATAACGAATGTGCATTTAGTTTCTGAAAATGAGTATTTTGCAAATAGAAAAAAGAACAACGCCTCTTGTATTTAGCTCTATTTAATATCTCTAACCTAAATTATTTCATGGAACTTTTCAACTGTCAAGTGTTCACTTCTTATAAATGTTTGGTCGCTTTAGTGAGGCGTCCATGTTTCTAAAGAACACGGTGACTTCTATAAGAAGAGCTAGATCAGGGTGATGTTTAGAAGAGGATTTTTTTTCTTTTCTTTTTGCGATAAAAAAAGGAAAATGCTCGAGACAACTCTCTTGAGTCCATGGACCTGGTTATAATCTTTTTTACCTATGTGGATATTTTTTACCTATGTGGATCTGTGTACTGTTATCTTATCAATAAATCAAAAGAAAATATTCGCAAACTAACACGTGTGAGCCTTGCCCACGGCGTTGTCTTTAAGGTCAAATTTTGGTCTTGATAGCCAAGATTTTATATGAAGGGTAATATCTTAATATTAAGTTGACACGAACTGCATGTACCTTTTCGAACAACACGATTCTACTCGAGAAATCAAAGAATGCGCACATTCAAAAGGGAATTTTTCTTTAAAACGTCAAGGCACACCGTAACTACGAGAATGTCCCATACTGTGCCACCTACAGGAAGTAACACGGTGCATGAACACTGTCGTCGTCATCAAATCCAACCATATAAATCAGATCATGGACTTTTTTTACAAAGGCAGTTTTTTTGCCTCATCCACTAATTAAGAAGAAGAGAGCTGCCGGTTAATTCATGAAAAAAGGGGCTAAAACCGTTACAAACTTGACCACCACCACCACCACCGCTGGGCACAACCAATGAAGAAAGCCCGAACAGACTCGAGACAGTGCAATGGAGCTCGGCCGCCACCACCACTGCTAGGCACAATCGATGAAGCTCAGCCGCCACCACCACCGCTAGGCACCTCCAATGAACGCCAGATCTAGGGTTTTCACCCCAAAACTCAATATTTGGTACTCGAAGAGTAACACAAAAAATAAAACCCAAGGGGTTGCCGCTTCCAACTTGCAACAAAATTGTAAACCGTTCAATGATGGAATGCATGTGTACCAGCTAAAAATGAACATCGCGAATCCAAGCATTACGCCCACGGAAAACAAAGCACAACAATGGCAAACGACAACCGTTTCGTCTGTCAATACTCCAGAGCCAGCCGGGCCTGCCCATAGTTCAATACAGTGGCATACCCCAAACAAAACAACAGGCGGCAAACGAGTCATGATGAAAGCACAGCACAGTTAGTTCACGCCCTCATGGTGCCACATCCAAGGCAGGCACCGTCCAAACAAAACAAACAAAGCTCCGTCCTGGACGAGTACTCGCAGCGCACTGGCACTGCATTTCAAGTTTATGGATACATCTACTACGGATTTGGACAGGGTAGTAACAGCGGCGAACAATATAGAGGCGGCGCGCCTTTGCTCTAGCTTACTCCATGGATCGGTCAGGCTTATTAGCTGCTGGCGGCTGACGGTCGTCCTTTTGGCCCCCCGAAGACGACGACGAGCCGACCTTCCTGAAAACCTTGCCACCAAAGAGGTCCTTCCCGAGCCTCCCCTTGAAGGGGAACTGCTTCTTGAAACGGTTCCGGAACAACGAGCCGCTGCGCGCTGGCGCGAGCGCAGACTGATTTCTCTTCAGCACGTGGTCGTTGCGAGAAGGGTTTGCGCTGCTGCTGCTACCACCCGCATCACCAGAAGAGAACCTGATGCCGTGATTCCTGCGGGCAGATCTGAGGGCGACGTGCAGAGGCTCTGAGAATGATACGCATCCTTCACTGTCGGGAGCTCGCGTGCACAGCGGGCAAGGTGGTTCATGGGCTTCGCTCTTCGGAGTACTTTCCTCCAGGCAGTCTGCGTGGAAGACGTGTCGGCATGGGAGGACTGCTGCTACTGGCATATTGGTATTTCGAACTATCCGGTTTGAGCTCCATGGCGA
This sequence comes from Elymus sibiricus, assembly GCA_039707655.1. Taxonomy (NCBI): domain Eukaryota; kingdom Viridiplantae; phylum Streptophyta; class Magnoliopsida; order Poales; family Poaceae; genus Elymus; species Elymus sibiricus. The sequence continues at coordinate 313,057,676 of CM077674.1, forward strand.
CTTCTGCCTGAGGAATCTCTCGCATAAGCCACATTTCAGGAAACTCGCTGAACTTGTTGGGGATCTTTGGGAGTCGATGCTGATATGGTCTGAAATGTCAATGGCATCACCATCATATCCAAAATCATAGCTGCTAGCACTGCTCCATCTGAATCCTTCCCTCCTAGAGCTCGTGTTCGGCTCAGGAGAAGCCTCCATCTTCCGAAGTTCACTCAGTGTGTCATGAAACTTGAGCTCAGGACTCGCCAAACTGCGCCTCCACACAGGAGAAGCCAGGCTGTCATCACTCGGTGTGGTACGCCCAGCATTACTAGCCTCAGCCACCCCCGAGGCTTCTGCTTCTGACACTGGATTGCGGAAGACTAGCGGGTAGACTGGTGTTGACATAAAGGATCGCCTTCCCAGATGATTGCGAGGTAGATGTGAAGCTGGTCGTTTACCAGAAGATGCCAGCTGACTTGTTTCTGAGAATGGGGATGCAGAACTGAAACTGCTCACAGCAGTTAAATGTCTCTGCGGCACACAATGAACAAAAAAATCAGCACTATGATACAGAGGACACGCCTATATGTTTATTTTGGATAAAAGCATGCTAGCTGACAGAGAACTAGGGGGATTAAGTAAACGAAAATAAAATGGAGCTTACCTCGCTGGATTGGAGATCGGAACTTTCAGGTTTCGGTCCTGGTCCCAAAGAGTAGAGAAACGGTTAATTAAACATGAAGCTAACAAAGGAACACTAGCACTATAGTAATGACTGATCAGTAATCATGAACATGGATGAAAGAAAATTTCAGGTGTTGCAGGGGTAGCTGTTTCTAACGTGTACCACTGAGCGCTGATGCCCATGTATACGGTTATTTATTTACTTATTGCCAAAATTTCCAATGAAACCAATTGACAAAGTAAATGGTGCTGTATGAAAACTGATACAATTAGAAACCGAGTAACTAAATCTGCAAAACCATCTCTCATAATGTGCCCCTGAATCACATCAAAATGTAATTCGTCAATGAACTTGTATTTCATCCAATTAGGGAATGTGTTTTACCAAGTTTCTTACTATGCAATTCTTCAATGAACTTGTATTCATCCGAATATGGGTACAGACTTACTTCCTTCATGCCATACTCATCTCACCTTGACATGGGAATAATATTCTTTGGGTTCAGATCTTGTTAAAAATTTATGCTAGACAAACCAGACATAATACTTACTTAGCACCTTTGATACAGAAGACTTTGTTCTGTTTAATGAAGCATTCCATGTATGAACGGGACAAGACACAATATCCCACGAAAAAGTTAAGAACTTGGGAAGACATCAAGAGTGTAACAGGATCTTTTCGGAAATAATTAGACCATCCAAATGGCGCTACATATAGGCAAATTACCATATGAACACGCAGATGAATCAAGCACTTATAGACTGTTGAGACAGTGATTCACAAGCCATGTTTCAAGTACTATTTGCAAGGAAAGCCAATTCAGCAAATTTCTTTCGTACTAACACCAAAACAAGCCTATGTTACAACATAATGCAATGCTTCCAAATGTGTTTACGATGCAGTTACTATCTGTTAAATTTTTCAGTGACAGCCTCCATTCATTATACTGTGAATAGATATGCATATTACACGAATACAAACATGGCAAGACAGCATCCACGGTATGTAATCAGGAACAAGTATATATATACCTCCTCCAGGTGTAGAGAACTCGCCAAGATCAAATCTTTGCAGAGAGGGTGTCCAGCGTGGAGCCTGAAGGCTGTCAACAGGACTACCAAAATAAGAAAGTGCTCCATCAGATACAGAGTGGTGGTGATTCAGGTACTGGTCACTGCCAAATGCACTTCTACTTCCTTTACTATGTGATGATAGTGATGACACATAAGGTGGATGATCGTGTGGAGCATCCGGAGTCCTATGAGGCAAACCGTCTGATGAGTACATGCAGTCCCATCCCCGCGACGGAGGAGAGAAGCTCGAATTCATCCGCCAACGAGGCTCTGTAGGATCCATGGAACAGTCTCTGCTAGCAGGATTAGACTTTGTCCCATGTGGCCTAGCGGCCACGCAGCAAAGAGCGCCCGTCTTGACTAATTTGCCCAATCACGTGCAAATACTACTAGCTTATTTTTGTTCGACAAATAAAGCTTACTCGCAGGGTCGATAACTTGTTATTTTCAAGTCAAGAGACAGAGGGCTTCAAACAGTGTCACCTGTGGCATTTACAGAACAAGTTAGCAACGACTGAAATAGTTTTTTGTTCTAAATACAAAGGCTATTATCTTGATCTACAAAAGGTCACTAACTTAAATAACAAGGACCTCATCGAACCCACAACATGTCTCTCACATACAAATCAGCATATTCTGCACCAAACAAACATTTTATGCGTAGTAAAGTTTGAGGGTCACCGGGCTGACTAGTTCTTTTGTAATGTTTCAATGACTTTTTCCTCCCCCCACCTTAAATATGCTTATGTTTCAAAGCCACAAGATTCAACACTACCTGCAATAGCACATAACAGCATGGTGTGCGTGTGCACAACACCAACCTAGTTCCGAATGCGGGGGCAGACTCGAGGTTCAGTTAAACCCTCAATTTCTTCTGAAAATAAGAGGCTAGTTCAGGGTAACAGGCACCAAAATACGTATACTTGAATATGAGCTCGGACAGTCCAATGGCGAATCAATCCAAACCCGGACAGATCTTGGCTCCACGCCAGTCCACAGTCCAGAGGACAGCGGAGGAGGAAGGTTACGCCTACGGGCTATGCGACAACAGTTCTGGTATACGCCCTATCTGACCTCACCAAACGCCGGCAGCCCCCCCATTCGTCTTCCCCAACTTCTAACCTAATACCTCCTGCTCATCCTTCCCCGCAGCCCCGCCAGCACCCCCGACGACTTCTCCGCCTAGCCGACACCCCGGCACCGCCGCCCTCGGACTTTTAAACATAAAGATTAGAATATTTCAGAACTTTTCTAATAGAAAAAAAGCATAAGACTTTCGACAAGAAACCCCGATTTTCAACGACGAACTGAAATGTTTCGATTCGATTCGTCTTTCAGCAGGACGCGTCGGGGGGTTCTCACCTGCATGCCACGAGTCTGAACTCCCGACTCCCGATCGAAGCGCCGGTCGGGGGCGGCTGCGCGGCGACGCTTGAAGCGCGCGGGGGGGGGGGGGGGGGGGGGGACGCGCGCGCGTGGAGGGGGTGGGATGGCACGCGGCGGGCCAGGAGCAGCGCCCTCTCCGGCGGCGGGAGCGCGGAGGTGGCGAGCGGGTCCGCGGCGCGTCAGGCGGCGGTGGGTGGCAGTGGGAGGAGGAGGAGGGCGAAGAAGCGGTCGGGATGGGAATGGGAAGCGTATCATCAGCCTTTCCAGAACAGTAATGTGACTCCGTTGGAATGTAGTTTGGGCGCCTCAGAGCCGTGGGATCGAGCCACGGACGGCCCAGATTGGCCGGTGGCGAGATATTTCGGTGCAGGTGCTAGACTTACCAACGAAGGCACAACACCTGACGAGCTCGTGCCGTCGTGCAAGTGCGGTTTAAACGTAGCAACACATGATTGGTAGAGCCCAAGACCGGCGAGAAAGAGGAGTAGGCAAGGGTTTTGATTGCTATGCCTTTTTGTCATGGTCCACTGATTAGTTCTTTTTCTTTTTGACAGTCCACTGATTAGTTCTTGATGAGTATACCATACGATATTAGAGCAAGTATTGTTATTTTTTTTTTCTTATAATGGCTTTAAGTAGAGGGTGTAAGAGCTCCCTCAAATGCCACCTAAACGGCCGAGCGGATCGGCCGGTCAGTGACCAATCACAAAATTGTGACCCAGTGGCCTCCTCAAATCGATCCTATTCGGCTAGGCTGGCCGACACCCCTCATATCCAACCCATATCTGGGGAGGATATGGAGAGACCCGGGCGCATTCGTCACGTCGGACCAGACAGACCGAATCCACCTCAAATTCCATCAAATTAACCAAGTCCACCAAATCCACAACCCTCCTCCAGCGTCTGAGCCTTCGTCGTCCTCCACACTTGCTCCCTCATTCGCGCTGCTGCCCCCATCCGCCGCCTTAGATGTCGTTGCAGGATACCTCGTCCCCCATCACCGGCACAGATGATGCCCTGGCGTCGTCCGTGGTGGCGAGCTGCAAGGCGGAGAACGTCACCTGGAGGGAGCGGTGTGCCTGCCAGCGCGAGAGGGAAGCGGCGGCGAAGGAAGTTTTAGCCAAGGAGGTTATGGACATCGACGTGGATGTGTCCCCTCCGCTGCGCCAGCCCGCCCGGCACGCGCCGCGCTGCCGCCGACAAGGAAGCCACCATCTGCCCCGCCCGTGACGGACAATGATCTGACGTCCAAATGGACGATTTCGGACGGCTGGAGGCAACCGGAGGCGCCGGAGACGGTGTATGACTAGCCCCAACTCCAAGGGGCGCGAACAAGCACGAGCAGCGCCAGCGCCCGGTCTACCCAGGTCTTGTTTGACGAAATGTCGTAGCAGAACACGATATAGTTTTGCTCCATTTTGTATCGCTTCTTTCGTTATTCGCTATGTCATTGGATCAGCTTGTTGCATGTGTCATTGGATCAAATCGTTGCATATGCCGTTAATTTATTTGGAATCATGATCATTTTAGGACAATTTTCATGTCGGACATGATCAATGAGGGTCAAGAGCCTACGGGGCCCATGGAATATGATTAGGGGATACCAATTGTCCTATGTATGATGTTGGGGGAACATCATGCACTACCAAGAAAAAACATCAAAGATACCCAAGGCAATAGGTCCGACATTCACTCTCTTTGAGGATGTTTTGTTTGTTGAATCTTGGTTGGCCACAAGCATCGACCCTATATGTTGCACAGAGCAAAAGGGCAACAGGTATTGAGAGGAGATAGACTTGGAGAAGCAAGAGGCATGTGTCAAATGGGTGCCTGAGAAGACCCGGACTTATGGAACAATAGAGCTTCAGAAGGAGAGGTTGTAACTTACTTGAGACCCCGAAGATTCGAGGATAATGTTGGCGGTCACAAGCCTCTTGGATCAGAAAAGAAAAAAGTGACTTGAGGGGAGGAAGAAGGAGATCAACCTGCGAAAGGAGTACGAGGGGGCAAGAACAGCAACCGCAACAACGGACGCGACATGGATGGCGTCCGGCGAGTGATTCATGACAGTGGCCAGTCGTGGCCCGGACGTTGAATTTTATTTGACATGTCCTAATTGTTGAATTGTGAATTATTTTGCTTTGTTGCATTGTTGAATTGTGATGAATTTGTGTTATATGATCAACGTGCATGGATTTGAGGGTTTTGATACGTGGAGTGTGGTTGTCCGGCAGGACTTTTGAGGGGGCACCCGACGCTGTCCGGGGTCGCGCCCGGACGCGCCTGATGTCTCCGACATATCTATAATTTTTTATTGTTTCATGCTATTATATTATCACTTTTGTATGCTTTATATGCCATTTTACATTATTTTTAGGGACTAACCTATTAACTTAGTGGCCAGTGACTGTTCTTGTTTTTTGAATGTTTTTGTTTCGCAGAAAAACCATACCAAACGAAGTCCAAACACGATGAAACTTTACGCTGATTTTTTCTGGAACATAAGAGACCCTAGAAGCTTCAGGGAGAGACCATAAGACACACGAGGGGGGCACAAGCTTAGGTGGCGCGCCCTGGGGGCGCCTAGCAAGCTTGTGGCCCCCTGATGCTCCGTTTGCCCTAACTTTTGGCCTATAAATTCCCATATGTTCTAAAAACCTCGGAGCGAGACCCGAAATAATTCTTCTATCGCCTCAAGCCTCTGTTCCGAAGCGATTCCATCTGGAGGCCTTTTCCGGTACTCTGCCGAAGGGGGAAACCATTGGGGAGGCAATCTTCATCAACCTTGCTGCCTCCATGATGATGTGTGAGTAGTTCCTTCAGGACCTATGGGTCCATAGTAGTAGCTAGATGGTTCTCTCTCTCTTTTAATCTTCAATACAATGATCTCTTCCGAGATCAATCCGATGTAATCTTTTGTGGTGTATTTGTTGGGATCCGACTTAATACTTGGAGATGCATGCTGGATAGCGGTCTTGGGGTGGAGTAATAGTAGTAGATGTAGTTGGATTACGGTCTACTTGTCATGGACGTAATGCCTATATATTGATTATGCCTTGGATGATCATCATAACTATGCGCAATTCTATCAATTGCCCCATAGTAATTTGTTTACCCACCGATATTATGCTTATGAGAGAGATGCTCTAGTGAACCTATGCCCCCCGGGTCCATTCTCGCTTATTACTAAGAAATCCTACAATTACCTTGCTTTTTATTTTACTTTCTTTTTATTTTATTTATTTGCCTATCACTGTCAGATTTGACACATGCAACTGGCAAGAACAAGGGGAGTGACGACCCCTTTGCCTTTGTTGGGTAAAAGCATTTGCTTTGTGTGTGTGCAGGTATTGTTCACGTTGTTGTGTGTCGTCTCCTTCTGGTTTGATAACCTTGGTTCTTTACTGAGGGAAATACTATCTGCTACTATACTGCTTCACCCTTCCTCTTCGGGGAAATCCAACAACTCCATCACGAGTAGCAGCGTCCGTGGATGTTTAGGGGGGCAGATTTGCCAAGTTCGGTTGTGGATGCTCTAATTTCTTTGGGTTATTTTCGGAATTATGCTAGAATAGATTCCTTATGAGTTTTGTGCCTAGACACCGACAAGCAAGCCCACTCTCCGGCATCCCTAGCCGAGGTCATTGTTGATGAAATCATCCGCCGCACTAGCCATGTATCCTTGTTGCGCCGCTGATGTTGTCCTCTTCGCTATGATGAAGCGCTTGTGATGCTTCCCCGTCGCCCAGGCCTATGACTTGGCTTCTACCATGGGCGACTGCTGATACGTCTCCAACGTATCTATAATTTTTTATTGTTCCATGCTATTATAGTATCAATCTTGGATGTTTTATACGCAATTATATGCCATTATATATCATTTTTTGGGACTAACCTATTAACCCAGTGCCCAGTGCCAGTTGCTGTTTTTTGCCTGTTTTTGCCTTTTCAGAAAATCATTATCAAAAAGAGTCCAAACGGAGAAAAAACTTTGGATTAATTTTTTCTGGACCAGAAGGGACCCACGAAGCTTCGGGAGAAGACCACAAGAGGCACGAGGGAGCGACAAGCTCAGGAGACATGCCCCCCAGGCTTGTGGGCCCCTCGTGGCACTTCCTGACCTAATTCCAGTGCTATAAATTTCCAAATATTCCCAATATACCAGGGCGACAGAAGAGAAAACCTTTCCGCCGCCGCAAGCCTCTGTTCTTCCGCGATCCCATCTGGAGGCGTTTTCCGGTACTCTGCCGGAGGGGGAATCGATCACGGAGGGCTTCTTCATCAACCTTGCTGCCCTTCCGATAATGTGTGAGTAGTTTACCACAGACCTACGGGTCCATAGCTAGTAGCTAGATGGCTTCTTCTCTCTTTTTGATCTTCAATACCATGTTCTCCTCGATGTTCTTGGAGTTCTATCCGATGTAATCTTCTTTTGCGGTGTGTTTGATGGGATCCGATGAATTGTGTGTTTATGATCAGATTATTCATGAGAAATATTTGAGTCTTCTCTGAACTCTTTTATGCATGATTGTTATAGCTTTGTATTTCTCTCCAATCTATCGATTTGGTTTGGCCAACTAGATAGGTTTATCTTGCAATGGGAGAGGTGTTTTGTGATGGGTTCAATCTTATGGTGCTCAATCCCAGTGACAGAAAGGGACATGACACGTATTTGTATTGTTGCCATTAAGGATAAAAATATGGGGTTTAATCATATTGCTTGAGTTTACTTTGTCTACATCATGCCATCTTGCTTAAGGCGTTACTCTGTTTTATACTTAATACCCTAGATGCATGTTGGATAGCGGTCGATGGGTGGAGTAATAGTAGTAGATGCAGGCAGGAGTCGGTCTACTTGTCTCGGACGTGATGCCTATATACATGATCATTGCCATGAATCCGTCATAATTATTTGCTTTTCTATCAATTGCCCAACAGTAATTTGTTTACCCACCGTATGCTATGTGTTCGAGAGAGAAGCCTCTAGTGAAAACTATGGCCCCCGGGTCTACTTTTATCATATATTAAAATCCAAAATACCTTACTGCAATTTATTTACTTTTATTTTATTTAGTATTTTACTTTATCTATCTATCACTATCAGAATTAATCCTTGCAAATAACCGCTAAGAGGATTGACAACCCTCTTATCTGTGTTGGGTGCAAGTGTTTGCTTTTGTGTGTGTAGGTGCTGCTAACGAGGTTCTGTGTGGTTCTCCTACTGGATTGATAACCTTGGTTCTTAACTGAGGGAAATACTTATCTCTACTATACAGCATCATCCTCTCCTCTTCAGGGAAATACCAACGCAGTCTACAAGTAGCAGGAAGAATTTCTGGCACCGTTGCCGGGGAGACATCACCAAAATCTATCAAGTACCTTCGCACAAACTATCATCCACTTGCATTTATTTTATTTGCCTTTTATTTGCACTTGCCTCTCGTTTTCATCTCCCCCACTTCTAAAACAATTTTACAAAAACACAAAAAAAATCATTTGCTTGTTTGCTTGTTCGTTTGCTTCACCACTATGGCTAGTTCTTCGCTTGTTACTATTACCCCTGAAAATGAAGTGCTCAATTTTAAACAAAGGGGAGGAGAAAATTTAAAAGATGCTTGGTATAGGATTTGCGATGCTCAAAATAGATCAACTCGTAAGCAATCCACCACCGTTCTTCTTCGCAATTTTTATGTGGGAATTACTACCTGGTATAGATTTGTGCTTGATACTATTACCGGAGGGAATTTCTTGATGTGTCCCTCTATGGATGCTTTCAATGCTATGGGAAATCTAGTGGGATCACCACCTATCATTATTAATGAAACGACATTGACTTTGGAGCATGTTATGCAAAGGTTAGAAGCTATTGAAAATAAAATGTCTACTATTGAACATCTTGAGAATTTAGACAAAAAGGTCCATAATCATATTACTCAATTTGGTTCTAAGGTGGGAATTGCATTGAAAACCTTAAAGGAAAAGGAACCGATAATTAACGAAAGAATAGAACAAGGTCCCGCTGGAATCGATAAGTTAGAGGAAATTATTAATAATTTGGGTTCCGCCTTTTCCTCTGTTAAAACTATCGATAGGACTCCTCCCAATAAAAAATGCAAGTTTATGTATGTTCCTAAGACTAAGGGTGCCACATCTAGCAAGGAAAATGAGGATCTTAAAATGATTAGCGTGCACCCCAATTTCATTGATATAATTAAGGAACCTATCTCTAAAAGCAAGATTCTTAATTTTGTGCCTAGGAGTGTTATGATAAAAAATTCATATGTTAAATCTCCTAGAAAGAGTGTATGTGTAATTGAGGATTTGGAAACCAAGGATGACAACACTTGAAACTATGCATTATGCCTAGCTAGGGGCATAAAACAATAGCGCTTGTTGGGAGGCAACCCAATGAATAAAATAAATTTTTTGTTTTACTTTCTGTTCTTGTGTGTTTACACAATTATAGCATCTGTTATGATTGTGTTTTTATCTTTTAATTAGTGTTTGTGCCAAGTAATACCTTTGGGATGATTTGGAAGATAGTATAATTGATGTTGTTTGAAAACAGAAACTTTTGCATCCAGTGCTGGAATTTTGATTTTTTGCTGGAGCGTCAGAACCTTCTAAATGTTTTACAAAATATTGATATATGAATTGCCCACATTATCCTAATTTTTCAGAATTTTTGGAGTTACAGAAGTATGACTTTAATTCAGATCTTTACGTACTGTTCTGTTTTAGACAGATTCTGTTTTTTGTTGCATAGTTTGCTTATTTTGATGAATCTATGGATCGTATCGGGGGGGCGGGGGGGGGGGGGGGGGGGTATGAGTCATGGAGAAGTTGGAGTACAGTAGCATTATGCCAATATTAAATATGAATCAATTTACAATAGTACCTAAAGTTTAAGATTTGTTTGTTATACTAACGGATCTCACGGGGTTGCTGTTGAGTTTTGTGTGCTGAAGTTTTCAAGTTTTGGGTGAGATTATGATGGATAAAGGAATAAGGAGCGGCAAGAGCCTAAGCTTGGGGATGCCCAAGGCACCCCAAGGTAATATTCAAGGAAGACTCAAGCGTCTAAGCTTGGGGATGCCCCAGATGACATCCCCTCTTTCGTCTACAATCTATCGGTAACTCACTTGGAGCTATATTTTTATTCATCACATGATATGTGTTTTACTTGGAGCATCTTGTGCTATAGTTTGTTTGCTTTTGTTTGCTTTTTAGTTTGTCACAATCATCTTTGTTGAACACACCTTTTTGAGAGGGACACACATTATTCGTGATTTGTTAGAATACTCTATGTGCTTCACTTATATCTTTTGAGCTAGGCAGTTGCTCTAGTGCTTCACTTATATCTTTTAGAGCACGGTGGTGGTTATATTTTAAAGAAATAGATGCACTCTCATGCTTTACTTATATCTTTTTGAGATTCTAATAAATAGCAATGGTAATATGCACGGGTTATGAATTTAGTCCTAATATGATAGGTATTCAATAAAAACTTTCATGTAGATCACTGAATATGATAAGTTTGATTCCTTGCAATAGTCTTGCGATATTAAGATGGTAATATGTGGGAGGTGCTAGTAGATAATTTTGGTTTAGTAAGAATATTGGTGTTAAGGTTTGTGATTCCCGAAGCATGCACGTATGGTCTGTCGTTATGCTAAGAAGTTGGAGCATGATTTATTCTTGATTGTCTACCTTATGAGTGGCAGCCGGGGACGAGCGATGGTCTTTTCCTACCAATCTATCCCCCTAGGGGCATGCGTAGTAGTACTTTGCTTCGAGGGCTAATAAACTTTCGCAATAAGTATGTGAGTTCTTTATGACTAATGTGAGTCCATGGATTATACTCACTCTCACCTTTCCGCAATTTGCTAGCCTCTTCGGTACCGTGCATTGCCCCTTCTCACATCAAGAGTTGGTGCAAACTTCGCCGGTGCATCCAAACCCCGTGATATGATATGCTCTATCACACATAAGCCTCCTTATATCTTTCTCAAAACAGCCACCATACCTACCTATTATGGCATTTCCATAGCCATTCCGAGATATATTGCCATGCAACTTCCACCGTTTCGTTTTTATGACATACATCGTCATTGTCATATTGCTTTGCATGATCATATAGCTGACTAGTATTTGTGGCTCAGCCACCGTTCATCATTTTTTATACATGTTACGCTAGTATCATTGCACATCCTGGTACACCGCCAGAGGCATTCATATAGAGTCATATTTTTGTTCTAGTTTCAAGTTGTAATTTTCTTTTGAGTTGTAAGTAAATAGAAGTATGATGATCATCATTATTAGAGTATTGTCCCAGTGAGGAAATAAAAAAAAGAAAAAAAGAGAGGCCAAAAAGAGCCCACGGGAAAAAAGAGAAAGAAAAAAAATGAGTGAAAAAGAGAGAAGGGGTAGTGTTACTATCATTTTCCATACTTGTGCTTCAAAGTAGCATCATGTTTTTCATATAGAGAGTCTTCTATTTTGTCACTTTCATATACTAGTGGGAATTTTTCATTATAGAACTTGGCTTGTATATTCCGATGATGGGCTTCCTCAAATGCCCGAGGTCTTCATGAGCAAGCAAGTTGGATGCACACCCACTTAGTTTTCATGTTGAGCTCTCATACACTTATAGCTCTTAGTGCATCCGTTGCATGGCAATCCCTACTCCTCGCATTGACATCAATTATTGGGCATCTCCATAGCCCGTTGATTAGCCGCGTCGATGTGAAACTATCTTCTTATTTTTGACTTCCCCTTATCAATCTCTACCACCACATTCTATTCCACCCATAGTGCTATATCCATGGCTTGCGCTCATGTATTGCGTGGGGGTTGAAAAAGCTAAAGCGCGTTAAAAAGTATGAACCAATTGTTCGGCTTGTCATCGGGGTAGTGTGATAACCCACAAGTATAGGGGATCGCAACAGTTTTCGCGGGTAGTATTTCACCCAGATTTATTGATTCGACACAAGGGGAGCCAAAGAATATTTGCGAGTATTAGCAGTTGAGTTGTCAATTCAACCACACCTGGAGAACTAAATATCTGCAGCAAAGTGTTTAGTAGCACAATAGTATGGCAATTTCAATAGCAGTAGTAACAGTAACGGTAACAGTAGCAGCAACGAAAGTAACTTAGCAAAGATCAATATGCGAAAAGCGTAGGCATTGGATCGGTGATGGATAATTATGTTGGATGACATTCATCATATAACAGTCACAACCTAGGGCGATATACAATAGCTCCAATTCATCAATGTAATGTAGGCATGTATTCCGTATATAGTCATACGTGCTTATAGTAAGAACTTGCATGACATCTTTTGTCCTACCCTCCTGTGGCAGCGGGGTCCATAAGGAAATCTAAGGGATATTAAGGCCTCCTTTTAATAGAGAACCGGAACAAAGCATTAACACATAGTGAATACATGAACTCCTCAAACTACGGTATTCACCGGAAAGAATCCCAATTATTGTCACCTTGGGGTATGCGGGTCATAACACGTAATAGGTGCATATAACTTGCAAGATAGGATCAAGAACACAAATATATTCATGAAAACATAGAGGGTTCAGATCTGAAATCATGGCACTCGGACCCTAGTGACAAGCATTAAGCATAGCAAAGTCATAGCAACATCAATCTCAGAACATAGTGGATACTAGGGATCAAAGCCCTAACAAATTGACTCAATTACATGACAAATCTCATGCAACCCATCACCGTCCAGCAAGCCTACAAAGAAATTACTCACACACGGTGGTGAGCATCATGAAATTGGTGATGGAGGATGGTTGATGATGACGACGGCGTCGAATCCCCCTCTCCGGAGCCCCGAACGGACTCCAGATCAGCCCTCCCGATGAAGAACAGGAGGTGGCGGCGGCTCCGTATCGTAAAACGTGATGAAACTTCTTCTCCTATTTTTTTCTCGGGGAAAGTGAATTTATAGCGTTGGAATTAGGTCAGACGGCCGCCTGTGAGCCCCACAAGGCATCAGGGCGCGCCCTAGGGGGGTCGCGCCCTGTTGCCTTGTGGGCCACAGGTGGCCCCTCTTCTGTTGATTCTTGCACCAGTAATTTTTATTTATTCCATAAAAAATCTCCAAAAAGTTTCATCCAATTCCGAGAACTTTGATTTCTACACAAAAACAACACCATGGTAGTTCTGCTGAAAACAGCGTCAGTCCGGGTTAGTTTCATTCAAATCATGCAAATTAGAGTCCAAAACAAGATCAAAAGTGTTTGGAAAAGTAGATACGATGGAGACGTATCAACTCCCCCAAGCTTAACCCATTGCTTGTCCTCAAGCAATTCAGTTGACAAACTGAAAGTGATAAAGAAAAACTTTTACGAACTCTTTTGTTCTTGTATCCGTATATAAGCTTAAATAGTACCCAAGTTTTCAGCAAAGATCATGAACTAACCATGCTCATAATAACATTTAAAAACTACATTTACTCATATCAATGGCATAATCAACTAGTGAGCAATAATAACATATCTCAAATGCCAACAATTTGTCAAAACAATCATGATATAATATGATAACATGGTATCTTGCTAGCCCTTTCTGAGACCGCAAAACATAAATGCAGAGCACCTCCAAAGTTCAAGCAGTGACTAAACATTGTAATTCAGGGTAGAAGAGATCCAGTCATGATGCACACAACATTAATATACTCAATGCATAAGGATGACAATAGTGCTCTCAGGATTGGTGCTTATAATGAGAAGGTGAGACTCAACAATAAAAGTAAAATGACATAAAAAAATAAATGGATAGGCCCTTCGCAGAGGGAAGCATGGATCTCAATACAATTTCTTTCAAATTTAGTAAAATTTCTTGTACGGATTCTTGATGAAAAATAATTTTGGGAGGTGTACTTTTCCTGTCAACGTCACGACCGAGAATTTTCAATATCTTCCATGCTAAACACATTATAGGCGGTTCCCAAGAGGAAAGGTAAAGTTTACTCCCCCTCCACCATACCAACACAAGCCATGGCTAGCCGAATCCTCGGGTGCCCTCCATACCAACAACTTTCTGGAGGAGTTTGTTTGCATTATATATTTTCGATTTTGAGCATAGGACTGGGCATCCCAAATACCAGTCTCTCTCGTGCAATGACAAGTGAATAAACACTCATCTCGAGAATAACCCGCTTAGCATGGAAGATACTGACCACCCCCTGTCGCTCCATGAGCGGTACGGGCACACAAAAAGGATGTTTATTTGAATGATTAGAGGTGGCACATGCAAATTTACTTGGAACGGCAGAGTAATACCGCATATAGGTAGATATAGTGGACTCATTTGGAACATCTTTGGTTTAAGAATTTTGGATGCACAAGCAGTATTTTCGCTTAGTACAGGTGGAGGCTAGCAAATAGATTGAGAAACGACCAACTAGAGAGCGAAAACGGTCATGATCATGCATTGAGAATAATTAACATTGAATACTAGCATGAGTAGGATATAGACACCCTGAACATAAAATCGTGGAGGCTATGTTGGTTTTGAATCAACTACATGTATGAACATGTGCCAAGTCAAGCCACTTGAAACATTCAGATGAGGATACCATATTAACATACTGCATCATAACCATTTTAATGCATGTTGACATCCAAGATAAGTCATTATCCACTCCTAGCTACTTAAGCATGGCATGAGCAACTATAATCTCTAATTGTCATCACAAACATGTTTACTCATAATATGCTGAATCATGGATGCTGAGTTAAACATATTTAGAAAAACAAAAACAAGAAGAGTTCATACCAGCTTTTCCTTGCCACAGCCACTTCATCAAATCATCGTCATTATCGCCTTTCACTTGCACGACCGAATGATGTGAAAATAATAGTAGTGCAAGTGTGTCGTGGACTAAGCTGGAATCTGCAAACATTTTATTCAAGGGAGAAGACAAGGTAAAATTGGCTCTTCGTTAGATCAACAATAAAACATATGAGAGCCACTCAACATTTTCATCGTGGTCTTCTCCCTACTACGACTCAACGAAAAGAAAAGAAATTCAGAGAAACACACTGAAATATTTTTGGAGTTTTTAGTTTTTCTGAAGAAAGAAAATTAATGAAGAAAAATGAAAAGCGAGAAAAACTATTTACACAGGAGAACTCCCAACAAGCAAAAGGTGAAGCAAGAAATCTTTTTGGGTTTTCTTTTAATACTACGAACTAACAAACAAGAAAGAAAAACCGAAAAGAAGCGGCAATATTTTTGGATTTTCAAAGTTTTTCAAACAGACAAGAAGAAAGCGAAAATAAAACTAACATGGATAATACAATGATAAAGGATGAACACCGACAACTGAAATGAATGTGTGAACATGAATGTAATGTCGGTGAAAAATATGTACTCCCCCAAGCTTAGGCTTTTGGCCTAGCTTGGTCTACTGCCATGGCTATCCAGGATAATAATCAAAGTGGTAGCTCGTAGAGGCATTCTGTGCCGCCTCCTCAGCGAGGCGAGCAGCCTCAACTGCCGCGTTATACTCGTGCACCTCATTCTCATGAAGAAAATATCTCTGTTTGTTCTGCATATCAAAGAGGACAGGAGCAGGCAAAACAACAAACACAGAACGATATTTATCGAATATCAGGTTATAATCATATCTGCGAGTGTTGCGTTTAATAAACTCATGGTTCTGCATTGCCTCAAAATTCAAATATTTATAAGGTAAAAGAGGATCATTGGGCCTGGGCGAGACCCCTAGCCTTGCAGCTACTCGGGAGGCATAAACTCCTCCATACAAATCACCATTACCCGAGTTGCGGTGCAACCTACGTGCAACAATAGCCCCAAGATTATAATGTCTGCTACCCTTTAAAGCAGCGTGAATGAGGCTCACGTCAGGAGCACAAAGTGCACTACAGTCTTGTTTACCAACAATGCATTTGCCATTAAAGAGTGCAAAATACCGAATAGAGGGAAAGTGAATGCTTTTTATTCTAGCTTGTGTAACTCCCCTATCCTCACCATTGCAAAGGCTATTGAGGAACAGTTCATAATCAGATTGTCGTGGTTCACTAAGTGAACCCCTGATACGTCTCCATCGTATCTATAATTTTTGATTGTTTCATGCCAATATCCTACAATTTCCACATACTTTTGGCAACATTTTATATGATTTCTTGGACTAACATATTAATCCAGTGCCTAGTGCCAGTTTCTGTTTTCTGCTTGTTTTTTGTTTCACAGAAAATCCATATCAAACAAAGTCCAAATGCAATAAAATTTTACGGAGAATTATTTTGGAATATATGTGATTTTTGGGAGGTGGAATCAATGCAAACGGAGGCCCACAGCCTCCACAAGGCAGATGGGCGCGACCCCCCCCCCCCGGCCGCGCGGTGGTGCCTTGTCGGCACACCGTAAGTCGGTTGGGTCTCTTCTTCAGCCACAAGGAAGCTTATATCGAGAAAAAAATTGTGTTAAAATTTCAGCGCAATCGGAGTTACGGATCTCCGGGAATATAAGAAACGGTTTTCGACTAGAAAACAGGAACGCGAAACAGAAGAGAACAGAGAGAGAGATCCAATCTCGGAGGGGCTCCTCCCCTCCGGGAGCCATGGCAGCCATGGACTAGAGGGGGAACTCTCCTCCGAGATTGGATCTAGGGGGGAGGCCGAGCAAGAAGAAGAATGAGGGGGGCTATCTCCCCCTCTCTCCTGGTGGCGCCGAAACGCCGCCGGGGCAATCATCGTGACGGCAATCTACACCAACAACTTCGCCGCCGTTAACACCAACTCTCTCCCCCTCTATGCAGCGGTGTAACACCTCTTTTCCCGCTGTAATTCTCTACTTAAACATGGTGCTTAATGCTACATATTATTATCCAATGATGTGTGGACATCCTATGATGTTTGAGTAGATTCTTTTTGTCCTATGGGTTGATTGATGATCGTGATTGGTTTGAGTTGTATGTTTTATTTTGGTGCTATCCTATGGTGCCCTCCGTGTCGTGCAAGCATGAGGGATTCCCTCTGTAGGGTTTGCAATACGTTCATAATTCTCTTATAGTGGGCGGCTAGAGTGACAGAAGCTTACACCCGAGTAAGGGGGTTGTTGCGTATGGGAGTAAAGAGGACTTGTTACTTAATGCTATGGTTGGGTTTTACCTTAATGATCTTTGGTAGTTGCGGATGCTTGCTAGAGTTCCAATCATAAGTGCATATGATCCAAGTACGGAAAGTATGTTAGCTCATGCCTCTCCCTCATATAAAATTGCAATAATGATTACCGGTCTAGTTATCGATTGCCTAGGGACAAATCATTCTCTTGTGTTACAAAAGCTTTCTACTAAACAACTAGCTTTTATTATCTTGCAAATTACTCGTAGTTTTATTCTCGCAAAGTGCTCCTAGTTTTATTCTTGCAAAGTAGTTCTAGCATTACACCTACAAAGTACTTCTAGTTTCATACTTGTTCTAGGTAAAGCAAACGTTAAGTGTGCGTAGAGTTGTATCGGTGGTCGATAGAACTTGAAGGGAATATTGATTCTAACTTTAGCTCCTCGTTGGGTTCGACACTCTTATTTATCGAAAAAGCTATAACTGATCCACTATACTTGTGGGTTATCCAGACCTTTTTCTGGCGCCGTTGCCGGGGAGCAATAGCGTGGGGTTGATATTCTCGTGTGTGCTTGTTTGCTTTATCACTAAGTAGTTTTTATTTTGTGCTCTTGTTTTCTATCTTTAGTTATGGGTAGGAAACATAAAATACCAAAAAATTAGTTGTACTTGCTAAAACAATGGTTGAAGAACCACCCAAAATCTATCATAGTGCTGAAGCTTTCTACTTGGATCATCTTCGATCCCTTTGTGCTCATGCTGAAAACCCAACTAGCTTAGTTGAGGGAAAATCATTAGATGAGCATGCTAATTTTGTGCGACACCGCTTGTGTCAAAAAGGGAAACTCTTATGGCATCATATTAATACTTTGAATTGCTATGCTTGGAATTTATGTGAAATACATGATTTTACTTGTTGTTCTGAAGACCCTAAAAAACACCTTCAATACCAATGTGAGTTTAAGGATAATGGAATCTTATATTCTTATGCCAAGGGTGTTTATAGTTACTATGATATTGAACAAATAGAAGAATTTGTTGCTTTTAAGGGTTCATATGAAATTGCTTCTTTGATTGAAAAGTGTGATGCTACTCTTTACAAATCTGAAAATTTTGCCATACTTAAATATTGCTATGAAAACTATGCTTCTAATGCTTATGTGAAATAATATATTGAGGACACCTCCGTTGTCCAAGAAGAGACTAATATTTTGCAGGAATCTATGGAAGAAGAAATTGATGGCACTGTGAGATCATTAGATGAAAAAATTGAGGAGGAGAGCGAAGAAAAAAAAGGAGGAAGAGCGGATTGATCACCCGTGCCCACCTTCTGATGAGAATAACTCTTTATCTCATACATTGTTTAATTTCCCTTCGTGCTTACCGAAGGATGAATGCTATGATCTCTTTGATGCGTCTGAAATATCCCTTTTTGATGAAATTGATGCTTGCTATGCTTGTGGCCATGATGCCAATATGAATGATGCTTATGGAGATGAACTTGCTATAATTCCTTATGTTAAGAATGAAATTGTTGCTATTGCACCCACACATGATAGTCCTATTATCTTTTTGAATTCTCCAAACTACACTATATCAGAGAAGTTTGTGCTTATTAAGGATTATATTGATGGGTTGCCTTTTACCACTACACATGATGATTTTGATGAATATAATATGCATGTGCTTCCAGCTCCTAATTGCAATTATTATGAGAGAGGAACTACATCTCCACCTCTCTATGTTTCCAATGCGATAAAATTGCAAGAAACTGTTTATACTATGCATGGGCCTTTATTTGATGTGCATGAATTGTTCTTTTATGACATGCCGATGCATAGGAAGAGAGTTAGACTTCGTCATTGCATGATATATGTTACTTTGTGCTCACTACTAAATTACAAATCATTGTTAATTAAAATTGGCTTTGATATACCTTGGGATCCGGGTGGATCAATTACTTGAGCACTTTATGCCTAGCTTAATGGCTTTAAAGAAAGTGCTGCCAGGGAGACAACCCGGAAGTTTTAGAGAGTCATTTTATTCTGTTGTGTGCTTTTAAAAAGTTTAAAAACAAAAAAATATAGAGGGGAACCTAAAAACTTTTTCAAAAAGAGAAGCGATTGGAAGGTTATGCATTGGAGAAGTGAGGGTCGACCTTGAACACTTGTGTTCATGCTCATGGAAATAATGTAGAATTTTTCATGGAAGTTTCTCACAAAAATAATTATCCCCTTGTACAAATCCATTACATTATAAAAATAATGTGCCAAGATTTACCTTTAGGATGTTTAAATTGCTTGTTTGGTGTGTGCTGTGAAAAAACAGAAACTTTTGTTGTAGTGCTTGAATTTTTTTTATTTTACTGGAACGTGTAAAAATTCTGAAATTTTTACAAAGTACTGTTATGAAAACTGTTTATTTTGTCCTATTTTTTCAAAAAAAATTGAGTTACAAAAGTATATGTTTCATTTGCATCTTTACAGACTGTCCTGTTTTCACAGATTGCTGTTATAGTTTCTTTATTTGCGTATGTTTGAAATCTTGTTGAGCCCCATTGACTTGGGAGCCATATAATTGTGATAGCATACAGTGGGTAATGTTTGATTATAATTATACAATAAAGTTACAGCAAGACATGATGGGATTTGATGTTATATGTACTAATCCCTCTAATAAAAAGTTCGGTTAAGTTTTGTGTGGATGAAGTGTTCGAAGATTGAGGAGGTATCGATATGAGGAGAATAAGGAGAGGCAAGAGTTCAAGCTTGGGTATGCCCAAGGCACCCCAAGTAAATATTCAAGGAGACTCAAGCGTCTAAGCTTGGGGATGCCCCGGAAGGCATCCCATCTTTCTTCAACAATTATCGGTATGTCTCGGTTTTTATTTTGTTCACATGATATGTGTGAATTCTTGGAGCGTCGTGTGCTTTTTCTTTTTTCTTTTAATAAATTCACCATGCTGGTATGAGATAGTCATTGGTTGATTTATATAATGCTCTTTGCACTTCACTTATATCTTTTGAGTATGGCTTTATAGAATGCTTCATGTGCTTCACTTATATCATTTGAAGTTTGGATGCCTGTTTCTCTTCATATAGAAAACCGTTATTTGTAGAATGATCTTTTGCTTCACTTATATTTATTAGAGTGTGGTATTTTGTAGAAAGAATTAAACTCTCATGCTTCACTTATATCTATTTAGAGAGTCAACAGGAATTGGTCATTCACATGGTTAGTCATAAAATCCTACATAAAACTTGTAGATCACTGAATATGATAAGTTTGATTCCTTGCAATAGTTTTGTGATATTAAGATGGTGATATGTGGGAGGTACTAGTGAATGATTGTGGTTTAGTAAGAATATTGGTGTTAGGGTTTGTGATTCCCGAAGCATGCACGTATGGTCTGTCGTTATGCTAAGAAGTTGGAGCATGATTTATTCTTGATTGTCTTCCTTTGTGTGGCGGTCGGGGGCGCGCGATGGTTAACTCCT
Organism: Elymus sibiricus; assembly: GCA_039707655.1. Taxonomy (NCBI): domain Eukaryota; kingdom Viridiplantae; phylum Streptophyta; class Magnoliopsida; order Poales; family Poaceae; genus Elymus; species Elymus sibiricus. Next base: position 313,078,414 of record CM077674.1, read on the forward strand.
ACCAACCTCCCCCTAGGGGCATGCATAGTAGTACTTTGCTTCGAGGGCTAATAAACTTTCGCAATAAGTATGTGAGTTCTTTATGACTAATGTGAGTCCATGGATTATACGCATTCTCACCCTTCCGCAATTTGCTAGCCTCTTCGGTACCGTGCATTGCCCTTTCTCACCTAGAGAGTTGGTGCCAACTTCGTCGGTGCATCCAAACCCCGTGATATGATACACTCTATCACACATAAGCCTCCTTATATCTTCCTCATAATAGTCACCATACCTACCTATTATGGCATTTCCATAGCCATTCCGAGATATATTGCCATGCAACTTCCATCATCATCATATACATGAATTGAGCATTCATTGTCATATTGCTTTGCATGATCGTAAGATAGCTAGCATGATATTTTTATGGCTTGTCCGTTTTTTGATATCTTTGCTACGCTAGATCATTGCACATCCTGGTACACTGCCAGAGGCATTCATTTAGAGTCATCTTGTATAGTTTTTATCGAGTTGTAATATTGAGTTGTAAGTAAATAAAAGTGTGATGATCATCATTATTAGAGCATTGTCCCAGTGAGGAAAGGATGATGGAGAGCATGATTCCCCCACAAGTCGGGATGAGACTCCGGACGAAAAATATAAAAAAAAGGAAAAAAAGAGAGGCCAAAAAGAGCCCACACAAAAAAGAGAAAACAAAAAAAAAATGAAATGAGAGAAAAAGAGAGAAGGGGCAATGTTACTATCCTTTACCACACTTGTGCTTCAGAATAGAACCATGTTTTTCATATAGAGAGTCTCCTATGTTGTCACTTTCATATACTAGTGGGAATTTTTCATTATAGAACTTGGCTTGTATATTCCGATGATGGGCTTGATCTCTACTACACAACTTATTCTTGTAGACTCGTGTTGGGCCTCCAAGCGCAGAGTTATGTAGGACAGTAACAATTTTCCCTCAAGTGGATGACCTAAGGTTTATCAATCCGTGGGAGGTGTAGGTTGAAGATGGTATCTCTCAAACAACCCTGCAACCAAATACAAGAAATCTCTTGTGTCCCCAACACACCCAATACAATGGTAAATTGTATAGGTGCACTAGTTCGGCGAAGAGATGGTGATAAAAGTGTAGTATGGATAGTAGATATAGGTTTTTGTAATCTGAAAATATAAAAATAGCAAGGTAGCAAGTAACAAAAGTGAGCACAAACGGTATTGCAATGCTTGAAAACAAGGCCTAGGGTTCATACTTTCGCTAGTGCAATCTCTCAACAATGCTAACATAATTGGATCATATAACAAACCCTCAACGTGTGACAAAGAATCACTCCAAAGTTCCTATTAGCGGAGAACATAAGATAGAAATTGTTTGTAGGGTACGAAACCACCTCAAAGTTATCCTTTCCGATCGATCTATTGAGCTATTCTTATAAGTGTCACAAATAGCCCTAGAGTTCGTACCAAAATAACACCATATGACACACATCAACCAACTCTAATGTCACCTAGATACTCCAATGTCACCACAAGTATCCGTGAGTTGATTATACGATATGCATCAAACAACTTCATAATCATAATATTCAATCCACACAAAGAACTTCAAGGAGCACCCCAAAGTTTCTATCGGAGAAAAGATAATGAAAATGTGCATCAACCCCTATGCATAGATTACCCCAATGTCACCTCGGGAATCCGCGAGTTGAGTGCCAAAACATACATCAAGTGAATCAATATAATACCCCATTGTCACCACAGGTATTCATATGTGCTACTTGTAGCTTGCGTTGGTATTTCCCCGAAGAGGAAGGGATGATGCAGCACAGTAGAGATAAGTATTTCCCTCAGTTATGAAACCAAGGTTATCGAACCAGTAGGAGAATCACGCAACACCTCGTTAGCAGCACCTGCACACAAACAACAAATCCTTGCACCCAACGCAAACGAGAGGTTGTCAATCTCTCGGCGGTAAATTGCAAGATTAAATTGTATGTGATAGATAGATAGATAGAAACAAAAATACAAAATAAAATAAATAAAAGAAAATGGCAGCAATATTTTTAGGGTTTTAGTAATATGATTTAGATAGACCCGGGGGCCACAGGTTTCACTAGAGGCTTCTCTCGAGAAAATAGCATACGGTGGGTAGACAAATTACTGTTGGGCAAATGATAGAAAAGCAAATAATCATGACGATATCCAAGGCAATTATCATGCATATAGGCATCACTACCAATACAAGTAGACCGACTCCTGCCTGCATCTACTACTATTACTCCACACATCGACCGCTATCCAGCATGCATCTAGTGTATTAAGTCCATAAAGAACGGAGTAACGCCTTAAGAACGATGACATGATGTAGACAAGATAAACTCACGTATGAATAAACCCCATCTTTTTACCCTTAATAGCAATGATACATACGTGTCATGTCCCTTTCTGTCACTGGGATTGAGCACCGCAAGATCGAACCCATTACAAAGCACCTCTTCCCATGGCAAGATAAATCAATCTAGTTGGCCAAACCAAATCAATAGACCAGAGAAGAAATACGAGGCTATAATAATCATGCATAAAAGAGTGCAGCAAAGACTCAAATAATACTCATGGATAATCTGATCATAAACTCACAATTCATCGGATCCCAACAAACACACCGCAAAAAGTGATTACATCGGATAGAACTCCAAGAACACCGAGGAGAACATTGTATTGAAGATCAAAAAGAGAGAATAAGCCATCTAGCTACTGCCTATGGACTCGAAGGTCTGTAGTAAACTACTCACGCATCGTCGGAAGGGCAGCAAGGTTGATGTAGAACCCCTCTGTGATCGATTCCCCCTCCGGCGGATTACCGGAGAAGGACCCCAGATGGGATCTCTCTGGAACAGAAACTTACGGCGGCGGAAAAAGTATTTCGTGAACTCTCCTGAGGGTTTCTGATTTTTCCTTAATTTATAGTGGTGGAATTAGGTCAAACGGAGCAAAGGAGGGCCCACGAGGCACCAGGGCGCGCCTGCCCCCCCAGGTGCGCCCTGGTGGCTCATGGCCACCTGCTGGGTCTTCTGGCCCTCTACCGAAGCTTCTAGTGTTTATCTTGTCGAATAAAAAATCTCCAAAAAGTTTCGTGGCATTTGGACTTCGTTTGGTATTGATTTTCTGTAAAACAAAAACAGGGCAGAAAACAGCAACTGGCACTGGGCACTAAGTTAATAGGTTAGTCTCCAAAAATGATATATAATTGTTGTAAATGCATATAAAAACATCCAAGATTGATAATATAACAGCATGGAACAATCAAAAATTATAGATACGTCGGAGACGTATCAATATGCAAGACATACATCAAGTGTTCTCAAATCTGAATATTCAATCCGACAATAACGAAACCTCAAAGGGAAAAGATTCGATTCATCACAACAAAGATAGAGAGGGAAGAAACACCATATGATCCAACTATATTAACAAAGCTCGCGATACATCAAGATCGTGCCATATCAAGAACACGAGAGAGAGAGAGAGAGATCAAACACATAGCTACTAGTACATACCCTCAGCCCCGAGGGTGAACTACTCCCTCCTCGTCATGGAGACCGCCGGGATGATGAAGATGGCCTCCGGTGATGCTTCCCCCCTCCGGCAGGGTGCCGGAAAAGGGATGTAGATTAGATCGTGGAGGTACAGAGGCTTGCGGCGGCGTAAAAACTCATCTAGGTTAACATTCGGGGGTTTCTGAATATATATGATTTTTTGGCGTTGGAATCACGCGAAGAAGGGCCACAAGGGGCCCACGAGGCACCAGGGCGCACCTGGGGGGGGGGGGAGGGTGGCGCGCCCTGGTGGCTCGTGGGGCCCCTGTTGGTCTTCTGGCCACCTCCCGAAGCTTCGAGTGTCTCTTATGTTCCAGAAAAAATCGTTAAAAAGTTTCGCTGCATTTGGACTTCATTTGATATAGATTTTCTGGAAAACCAAAAACAAGCAGAAAACAGCAACTGGCACTGGGCACTAGGTCATTATGTTAGTCCATGAAAATCATATAAAAGCCAGATAAAAGTGCACCAAAATCATACAAAACTATAATAAACATGGCATGAATACTTCATAAATTATAGATACGTTGGAGACGTATCAACATCCCCAAGCTTAATTCCTGCTCGTCCTCGAGTAGGTAAATGATAAAAGAAATAATTTATGAAGTGTGAATGCTAGCATAGTGCATAAGTTTGATCAATGATAATTTCAATCACTTTTTCTAGCATTAATATATATCATAATCAGTAGCTCATCTCATAAAACTTCTCATGATCAAGTAGCAAGCTATTCACATGTTTAAAGTATAGGCCATAAACTTTCTTGAAAACTAACAAACTATGTTCTTAGTCATCAAACAATTGCAATTCATCTTATTTTCAGGAAGGGTCTATGTAAGAGATTTGATCTAGCAAATTCCACATACTCAACCATCTTTTAGTCTTCCATGATTGCTGACACTCAAAGCATATTTTTAGAACAAACTGTTTCAGTCAAACACATAGGAAGATAGGGGCTTAATGTTTCGGCTCCCAACTTATTTATCTCAGGGATAATGTCAACAATAATAACTCATGATCACCTATATTCAACTGGATATATGTGCCTGGATCTTTCCCTACCACATGATGCTTGCCAACTAAAGAATAAGTAGAGCGGAATAGGGATGAACATTAATGACTCTTTCATAAAAGTAAATACAGAAAAGTAAAAGATAGGCCCTTCGCAGAGGGAAGCAGAGGTTGTCATGCGCTTTTTGTTGTTGGATGCACAAGCCCTTAATGCAAAGAAACGTCACGTTATATTTCCCCTTGTGATAGCAACCTTTATTATGCAGTCTGTCGCTTTTATTTCTTTACCATCACAAGTTCGTACAACGCTTATTTTCCCTTGCAATAAAAGATCATACATATTTTAGGAGCAATTTTTATTGCTTTTTGCACCGATGACAACTTACTTGAAGGATCTTATTCAATCCATAGGTAGATATAGTGGACTCTCATGGCAAGAAACTGGGTTTAAGGGTTTTTGGATGCACAAGTAGTATCTCTACTTAGTACGAATTTTTGGCTAGCAAAAGATCCTAAGCAAGCACCACATGTTAGAGGATCCATGACAATATAACTTCTATGTGAATATAAACAAACATAACTCATTACGTTGTCTTCCTTGTCCAACGTCAACTACTTGATCAAGCTTGAAAATAATTAATGGGGGCTCACAATCATAGATGATGTCCAAGATAGTATATTTATATGTGAAATTTCTCTTCCTTCAAAATTCTTTCATGAATTGTTCAAGTGACCAATGCTATGTTTGTTAACTTTCAATAAATTTTACCACTTATACTTCTTGTATGTGAAGTCACTACTCCCCATGGGACAAGCATATGAAGCATATAAATTTCAACTTTATGATATTCAATTCATTTCAACAATTTACTCATAGGATATAAGTGAAGAACAAGAGTAAATGGCAAACTACTCCAAAAAGATATAAGTGAAGATCAAATGAGTAGTTAAGTAAATAGGTAGCTATGTGAGGACTCTCTCTCATTTAAAAAAAATTCAGATCTTAAGTATTTTATTCAAACAGCAAAGAAAACAAAATAAAATGACATTCCAAGAATAGCACACATCATGTGAAGAAGCAAAAACTTAGGCTCAACCAAGACTAACCGATAATTGTTGAGGAAGAAAGGTGGGATGCCCCCAAGCTTAGATCCTTGAGACTTCTTGAAATATTAACTTGGGATGCCTTGGGCATCCCCAAGCTTGAGCTTTTGTGTCTCCTTAATTCCTCTCATATGACGGTTTCCCTAAATTTTAAAAACTTCATCCACACAAAACTCAACAAGAACTCGTGAGATAAGTTAGTATAAATCAACTCAAAACCTTAACATTCTCTACTGTAGCAAATCACAAAAATTATAATTAAACATTGCATACTAAATGCCTCTTCATATTTAATACTCCTATCCTCAAATAAAAATATTAAACACGCAAACATATGCAAACAATGCAACTATAACAGCAATCTGCCAAAACAGAACAGTCTGTAAAGGGGGATTTAAAATTCATACTTCCCTAACTCCAAAAATTCTGAAAAATTACCAAGTGACAGATAACTCATGCATGATTACTGTGTAAAAATTTCAGATTTTTATCTTGTTCTTACTATTCAGGAATATTCTGAACATAACAGAAAACTTTCTGTTTTCAAACAGCAACACATAAACTTGCAAACTGGGCATGGTAAAGGCTATAATTGGCATTTTATTGAACTAAAAGATACAAAACATGATTATTTATAGCAGAAAGCAAATATCAACAAAATAAAATGATGCTCCAAGCAAAACTCATATTATGTGACGAATAAAAATATAGCTCCAAGTGAGGTTACCGATAATGTTGAAGACGAAAGAGGGGATGCCTTTCGGGGCATCCCCAAGCTTAGTTGCTTGGATCTTCCTTCAATATTACCTTGGGGTGCCTTGGGCATCCCCAATCTTAGGGTCTTGCCGCTCCTTATTCTCCTCATATCAATATCTCACCCAAAACTTGAAAACTTCAATCACACAAAACTTAACGGAACTTCGTGAGATAGGTTAGTATGCTAAAAATAAATCATCCACTTAGGTACTGTCAAGACAAGATTCATAATTGTTCTCACATAATGCCTACTGTATTCTATCATTTCCACAATTTATATTACTCAATATAAGCTATGGAAACACTAAAACAAGCAAACTATGCATCGAAAACAGAATCTGTCAAAAACAGAACAGCGTGTAGTAAGCGATTTAAAAACCATACTTATGTACCTCAAAAAATTATGAAAAATAAGGAAAACATAAAAAATTTGTAACCCAATGCTCTGTAAAAATTTCAGAATTTGCTCATGCTCTAGTACAGAATAGAAATTCCAGCACTGGACGCAAAAGTTTCTGTTTTTGCACAGAATCGAATCAACAAGTATCCACACTATCCCAAAGGCTTTACTTGGCACATTATTGAAAGAAAACATATAAAACATGATTACTACAATAGCTTAATCATGTGAACACACAAAAAACAGTAGGTATAAATATTGGGTTGTCTCCCAACAAGCGCTTTTCTTTAATGCCTTTTTAGCTAGGCATGATGATTTCAATGATGCTCACATAAAAGTAAAGAATTGAAACACAATGGGAGCATCATGAAACATATGACAAGCACATTTAAGCCTAACCCACTTCCTATGCATAGGGATTTTGTGAGAAAATAGTTTATGGGAGCAAGAATCAACTAGCATAGGAAGGCAAAACAAGTATAGCTTTAAAACTTTCAACACATAGAGAGGAAACTTGATATTATTGCAACACCTACAAGCATATGATCCTCTCTCATAATAATTTTCAGTAGCATCATGAATGAATTAAACAATATAGCTATCACATAAAGCATTCTTTTCATGATCCACAAGCATAGAAATTTTATTACTCTCCACATAAGCAATTTTCTTCTCATTCATAATAGTGGGAGCAAACTCAACAAAATAACTATCATGAGATACTTGATTGGCATAATCCACTTGAAAATTAAAATCATAATGACATGTTTCATAGTTTTCATTATTATTTATAGAATACATGTCATCACAATAATTATCATAGATAGCAACATTGTTATCATAGTCAATTGAAACCTCTTCCAAAATAGTGGAATCATCACTAAATAAATTCATGACCTCTCCAAGTCCACTTTCATCAATATAATCATCATAAATAGGAGGCATGCAATCATCATAACAAATTTGCACATCAAAACTTGGGGGACTAAAAATATCATCTTCATCAAACATAGCATCCCCAAGCTTATGGCTTTCCATATCATTAGCATCATGGATATTCAAAGAATTCATACTAGCAACATTGTAATCATGCTCATCATTCAAATATTTTATGCCAAACATTTTATTGAATTCTTCTTCTATCAATTGAGCACAATTTTCGGAATCCTTATTTTCAAGAAAGACATTATAAAGATGAATAATATGAGGCAACCTCAATTCCATTTTTTGTAGTTTTCTTTTTATAAACCAAACTAGTGATAAAACAAGAAACTAAAAGATTCGATTGCAAGATCTAAAGATATACCTTCAAGCACTCACCTCCCCGGCAACGACGCCAGAAAAGAGCTTGATGTCTACTACACAACTTATTCTTGTAGACTCGTGTTGGGCCTCCAAGCGCAGAGTTTTGTAGGACAGTAGCAATTTTCCCTCAAGTGGATGACCTAAGGTTTATCAATCCGTGGGAGGCGTAGGTTGAAGATGGTATCTCTCAAACAGCCCTGCAACCAAATACAAGAAATCTCTTGTGTCCCCAACACACCCAATACAATGGTAAATTGTATAGGTGCGCTAGTTCGGCGAAGAGATGGTGATAAAAGTGTAGTATGGATAGTAGATATAGGTTTTTGTAATCTGAAAATATAAAAACAACAAGGTAGCAAGTAACAAAAGTGAGCACAAACGGTATTTCAATGCTTGAAAACAAGGCCTAGGGTTCATACTTTCGCTAGTGCAATCTCTCAACAATGCTAACATAATTGGATCATATAACAAACCCTCAACGTGTGACAAAGAATCACTCCAAAGTTCCTATTAGCGGAGAACATAAGATAGAAATTGTTTGTTGGGTACGAAACCACCTCAAAGTTATCCTTTCCGATCAATCTATTGAGCTATTCCTATAAGTGTCACAAACAGCCCTAGAGTTCGTACCAAAATAACACCATATGACACACATCAACCAACTCTAATGTCACCTAGATACTCCAATGTCACCACAAGTATCCGTGAGTTGATTATACAATATGCATCAAACAACTTCATAATCATAATATTCAATCCACACAAAGAACTTCAAGGAGCACCCCAAAGTTTCTATCGGAGAAAAGATAATGAAAACGTGCATCAACCCCTATGCATAGATTACCCCAATGTCACCTCGGGAATCCGCGAGTTGAGTGCCAAAACATACATCAAGTGAATCAATATAATACCCCATTGTCACCACGGGTATTCATATGCAAGACATACATCAAGTGTTCTGGAATCTGAATATTCAGTCCGACAATAACGAAACCTCAAAGGGAAAAGATTTGATTCATCACAACAAAGATAGAGAGGGAAGAAACACCATATGATCCAACTATATTAACAAAGCTCATGATGCATCAAGATCTTGCCATATCAAGAACACGAGAGAGAGAGATATCAAATACATAGCTACTAGTACAAACCCTCAGCCCCGAGGGTGAACTACTCCCTCCTCGTCATGGAGACCGCCGGGATGATGAAGATGGCCTCCGGTGATGATTCCCCCCTCCGACAGGGTGCCGGAAAAGGGTTGTAGATTAGATCGTGGAGGTACATAGGCTTGCGGCGGCGTAAAAACTCATCTAGGTTAACTTTCGGGGGTTTCTGAATATATATGATTTTTTGGCGTTGGAATCACGCGAAGAAGGGCCACTGGGGGCCCACGAGGCACCAAGGCTCGTGGGGCCCCTGTGGGTCTTTTGGCCACCTCCCGAAGCTTCTAGTGTCTCATATGTTTCAGAAAAAATCGTCAAAAAGTTTCGCTGCATTTGGACTTCATTTGATATAGATTTTCTGGAAAACCAAAAACAAGCAGAAAACAACAACTGGCACTGGGCACTAGGTCAATATGTTAGTCCATGAAAATCATATAAAAGCCATATAAAAGTGCAGCAAAATCATACAAAACTATAATAAACATGGCATGCATACTTCATAAATTATAGATACGTTGGAGACGTATCAGGGCTTCCTCAAATGCCCGAGGTCTTCATGAGCAAGCAAGTTGGATGCACACCCACTTAGTTTTCAGTTTGAGCTTTCATACACTTATAGCTCTTAGTGCATCCGTTGCATGGCAATCCCTACTCCTCGCATTGATATCGATTGATGGACATCTCCATAGCCCGTTGATCCGCCTAGTTGATGCGAGACTTTCTCCCTTTTTGACTTCTCCTTATTGATCCCTACAACCGCATTCTATTCCACCCATAGTGCTATGTCCATGGCTCACGCTCATGTATTGTGTGGGGGTTGAAAAAGCTGAAGCGCGTTAAAAAGTAGGAACCAATTGCTTGTCTAAAACCGGGGTTGTTCATGATAAATATTTTGTGTTAAGAAGATGGAGCATGATAGGATCATATGATTTTGTAGGGATAACTTTCTTTAGCATTTTTCTTTTGAAAGGCATGATTGTTTGTTGGTATGCCTGAGTATTGATGTCTTTATATCAAATTATAGACTATTGCTTTGAATCACTCGTGTCTTAATATTCCTGCCATGATTAGATTATATGATCAAGATTATGCTAGGTAGCATTCCACATCAAAAATTATCTTTTTTATCATTTACCTACTCGAGGACGAGCAGGAATTAAGCTTGGGGATGCTGATACGTCTCCGTCGTATCTATAATTTTTGATTGTTTCATGCCAATATCCTACAATTTCCACATACTTTTGGCAACATTTTATATGATTTCTTGGACTAACATATTAATCCAGTGCCCAGTGCCAGTTCCTGTTTTCTGCTTGTTTTTTGTTTCATAGAAAATCCATATCAAACGAAATCCAAATGCAATAAAATTTTACAGAGAATTATTTTGGAATATATGTGATTTTTGGGAGGTGGAATCAACGCAAACGGAGGCCCACAACCTCCACAAGGCAGATGGGCGCGACCCCCCAGGCCGCGCGGTGGTGCCTTGTGGGCACACCGTAAGTCGGTTGGGGCTCTTCTTCGGCTGCAAGGAAGCTTATATCGAGAAAAAAAATCATGTTAAAATTTCAGCGCAATCGGAGTTACGGATCTCCGAGAATATAAGAAACGGTTTTCGGCCAGAAAACAGGAACGCGAAACAGAAGAGAACAGAGAGAGAGATCCAATCTCGGAGGGGCTCCTCCCCTCCGGGAGCCATGGCGGCCATGGACCAGAGGGGGAACTCTCCTCCGAGATTGGATCTAGGGGGGAGGCCAAGCAAGAAGAAGAAGGAGGGGGGGGGCTCTCTCCCCCTCTCTCCCGGTGGCGCCGGAACGCCGCCGGGGCAATCATCGTGACGGCGATCTACACCAACAACTTCGCCGCCGTCAACACCAACTCTCTCCCCCTCTATGCAGCGGTGTAACACCTCTTTTCCCACTGTAATTCTCTACTTAAACATGGTGCTTAATGCTACATATTATTATCCAATGATGTGTGGCCATCCTATGATGTTTGAGTAGATTCTTTTTGTCCTATGGGTTGATTGATGATCGTGATTGGTTTGAGTTGTATGTTTTATTTTGGTGCTATCCTATGGTGCCCTCCGTGTCGCGCAAGCGTGAGGGATTCCCGCTGTAGGGTTTGCAATATGTTCATAATTCTCTTATAGTGGGCGGCTAAAGTGACATAAGCTTACACCCGAGTAAGGGGGTTGTTGCGTATGGGAGTAAAGAGGACTCGTTACTTAATGCTATGGTTGGGTTTTACCTTAATGATCTTTGGTAATTGCGGATGCTTGCTAGAGTTCCAATCATAAGTGCATATGATCCAAGTACGGAAAGTATGTTAGCTCATGCCTCTCCCTCATATAAAATTGCAATAATGATTACCGGTCTAGTTATCGATTGCCTAGGGACAAATCATTCTCTTGTGTTACAAAAGCTTTCTACTAAACAACTAGCTTTTATTATCTTGCAAATTACTCATAGTTTTATTCTCGCAAAGTGCTTCTAGTTTTATTCTTGCAAAGTAGTTCTAGCATTACACCTACAAAGTACTTCTAGTTTCATACTTGTTCTAGGTAAAGCAAACGTTAAGTGTGCGTAGAGTTGTATCGGTGGTCGATAGAACTTGAAGGGAATATTGATTCTACCTTTAGCTCCTCGTTGGGTTCGACACTCTTATTTATCAAAAAAGCTACAATTGATCCCCTATACTTGTGGGTTATCAACCCCAAAATGGAATTTTGCAGGCATCACAGAATTCTTCTAGAGGCATAATATAAGATCTATCATAGAGATGAAATGAAACTCTAGAAGTGTGAGAATGATACTCAAATTTTTGAGTGAATGAATGAGTGAGGTTGTAGTGTTGCGGTGGCTTATCTGCGATGAAGGCAGAGAGCTCGGTGTTGTGAATATACTGGTCAAATTCTTCCTTAGTGCCTGCACCTAGCATGAACTCATTGCACGACCATCGACACGATTTTGCTTCGGCACCTCGCACCGAACTTGCCCTTGGTTCAACATATGATTGGCATGCTGGGCTCTCGCTCGATGATGCTTCAGAGGATCGCCTCCTCGAAGAACTCCTCCTGAAAATGTTCATATTCCTACGAACAAATTTCTGAAAAATTTTGGGCCACAAAAAGATGTTAACAAAACTTCAACAAATTGATAGCAACTACTCATACAAGTGCCTAGAGGCTATATCAAGAATTCAAACTACTTAGAACTCAAAGAATTTAACATGCAAGCTCATTTTCAGTAGCACCAATAGCAGCAATTTATGCAAAATATAATCCACTAAAGCAAAAACTAATTGGAGCAATGGGAGAGTCACATACCAAGGAGCAATCCCTCAAAACAGTTTCGGAAACGGAGCTCCGAGCAAAGAGATCAAAAATCTCAGGTTTGGGAGCAAGAACACGAGAGAGAGAGCTACCACATTTTTTTTCTGGAGGTAGGAGATGAAGTGGGCTGAATAGATAAGTGAGTGGGTCCCTGTGGGACCAACAAGGCATCTTGGCGCGCCCTGGGGGGTGGGCAACAAGTGCACCCCTGGGTTGTTTTCAGTGCCAAATTTTTTTAAATATTCCAGAAAAAATCATGTTAAAATTTTATTGCATTCTGAGCACTTTTATTTTTGGGCCATTTTTTATTGCACGGATAATTCAGAAAACAGGATAATCATGGCATTTTATTTTATTAAAACTAAAAATAACAGAGGGCAAACTAAGATTACAGAGAGTTGTGCTTACTAAATTCATTGACCACATACCCCTCAAAAAGAATCCATTAATAAGGTTGATCAAGTCTTATTAACAAACTATTTCCGAGTGACATGAAACCGAAGAATTTTCGTATAACACTAAGTTACCTCAACGGGGATATGCATCTCCCCAACAATAAGAATTTCATATTTCTTTTTGACAGGAGGAAGAGGAAATTTGAATCGCCCAATAGTGATTGTTGAAAAAATTTCAATACAATTGATACCATTCACTGAAGTTTGTTTCTTCGGGAAATAAACCGTATGCTCATTACCATTGACATGAAAAGTGACCTTGCTTTTATTGCAATCAATAACAGCCCCTGCAGTATTCAAAAAGGGTCTTCCAAGGATAATCGACATGTTGTCGTCCTCGGGCATATCAAGTATAACAAAGTCTATTAAGATAGTAACATTTGCAACAAAAATAGGCACATCCTCGCAAATTTTAATAGGTATAGGAGTTGATTTATCAGCCATTTGCAAAGATATTTCAGTGGGTGTGAGCTTATTCAAATCAAGTCTTTTATATAAAGAGAAAGGCATAACACTAACCCCGGCTCCCAAATCACATAGAGCAGTTTAAACATAACTTATTTTAATAGAGCATGGTATAGTAGGTATTCCGGGATCTCCTAACTTTTTAGGTACTCCACCCTTAAAAGAATAGTTTGCAAGCATGGTGGAAATTTCAGCTTCAGGTATCTTCCTTTTATTAGTAACAATATCTTTCATGTATTTAGCATAGGGAGACATTTTCAACATATCAATCAAGCGAGTGCGCAAAAAGACAGGTCTAAGCATTTCAACAAAGCGCTCAAAATCTTCCTCATCCTTGTTTTTATATGGTTTAGAAGGAAAAGGCATAGGTTTTTGAACCCATGGTTCTCTTTCCTTCCCCTGTTTCCTAGCAACGAAGTCGCTTTTATCATATCTTTTATTCTTAGGAGGTGGGTTATCAAGATCAACAGCAGGTTCTATTTCTACATCATTATCTGGTTGAGCATCAACATGAACATCTTCATTATCATTATCATTAGGTGTATGTTCATTACCAGATTGTGTTTCAGCATCAGAAATAGAAGCATCGTTATGATTCTCAGGAGGTTTTTCTATCTCAGGTTCACTAGAAGCATGCAAAGTCCTATCATTTTTCTTTTTCTTCTTAGATGGACTAGGTGCATCAATTTTATTTCTTTGAGAATCTTGTTCAATTCTTTTAGGATGACCTTCAGGATACAAGGGCTCCTGAGTCATTCTACCTCCTCTAGTAACAACTCTAACAGCGTGATCATTCATTTTGTTATCCATCTCATTAAGCAAATCATTTTGTGACTTAGCTATTTGTTCTAACTGAGTCTGGACCATAGAAGCATGTTTACTCAAGCACTAAACATCATTAGTAGTTCTAAACATCAAATCACTCAAGTGTTCAATCATGATGGCATTTCGTTTTAATTGATTGCTAACATATAAATTGAAGTGTTCTTGCTTAATGATGTAGTTATCAAATTCATACAAGCATTGGCTAGCAGTTTTACTATAAGGAATATCACTTTCATCAAATCTAGTGAGAGAGTTTACCTCCACTACCTGTGTCGGGATGTCAAGTCCATGTATTTCTTCAATAGGTGGTAAATTCTTAACATCTTCAGCTTTAATACCTTTTTCCTTCATAGATTTCTTAGCTTCTTGCATATCTTCTGGACTGAGGAATAGAATACCTCTTTTCTTCGGAGTTAGCTTAGGTGGTGGTTCAGGAAGTGTCCAATCATCGGCATTTCTCAATATATTATTCAATAGTTCTTCAGCCTGTCCAACAGTTCGTTCCCTGAAAACAGAACCAGCACAACTATCTAGGTAGTCCCTAGAAGCATCGGTTAGTCCATTATAAAAGATATCAAGTATTTCATTCTTCTTAAGAGGATGATCAGGCAAAGCATTAAGTAATTGGAGAAGCCTCCCCCAAGTTTGAGGGAGATTCTCTTCTTCAATTTGCACAAAGTTAAATATTTTCTGTAAAGCAGCTTGTTTCTTATGAGCAGGAAAATATTTTTCAGAGAAGTAGTATATCATATCCTGGGGACTACGCACACAACCAGGAGCAAGAGTATTAAACCATTTCTTAGCATTTATACGTCTCCAACGTATCTATAATTTTTGATTGTTTCATGCTATTATATTATCAATCTTGGATGTTTTTATGATCATTTACAGCAATTATATATCATTTTTGGAGACTAACCTATTAACTTAGTGCCCAGTGTCAGTTGCTGTTTTCTGCCCTGTTTTTGTTTTACAGAAAATCAATACGAAACGAAGTCAAAATGCCACGAAACTTTTTGGAGATTTTTTATTGGACAAGATAAACACTAGAAGCTTCGGGAGAGGTCCAGAAGACCCAGGAGGTGGGCACGAGCCACCAGGGCGCGCCTGGGGGGGCAGGCGCGCCCTGGTGCCTCGTGGGCCCCCCTTTGCTCCGTTTGACCTAATTCCACCACTATAAATTCAGGAAAAATCAGAAACCCTCAGGAGAGTCCATGAAAGAATTTTTCCCTCGCCGCAAGTTTCTGTTCCAGAGAGATCCCATCTGGGGTCCTTCTCCGGTAATCTGCCGGAGGGGGAATCGATCACGGAGGGGTTCTACATCAACCTTGCTGCCCTTCCGATGATGCGTGAGTAGTTTACCACAGACCTTCGGGTCCATAGGCAGTAGCTAGATGGCTTCTTCTCTCTTTTTGATCTTCAATACAATGTTCTCCTCGATGTTCTTGGAGTTCTACCCGATGTAATCACTTTTTTGCGGTGTGTTTGTTGGGATCCGATGAATTGTGAGTTTATGATCAGATTATCCATGAATATTATTTGAGTCTTTGCTGCACTCTTTTATGCATGATTATTATAGCCTCGTATTTCTTCTCCGATCTATTGATTTGGTTTGGCCAACTAGATTGATTTATCTTGCCATGGGAAGAGGTGCTTTGTAATAGGTTCGATCTTGCGGTGCTCAATCCCAGTGACAGAAAGGGACATGACACGTATGTATCATTGCTATTAAGGGTAAAAAGATGGGGTTTATTCATACGTGAGTTTATCTTGTCTACATCATGTCATCGTTCTTAAGGCGTTACTCCGTTCTTTATGGACTTAATACACTAGATGCATGCTGGATAGCGGTCGATGTGTGGAGTAATAGTAGTAGATGCAGGCAGGAGTCGGTCTACTTGTCTCGGACGTGATGCCTATATACATGATCATTGCCTTGGATATCGTCATGATTATTTGCTTTTCTATCAATTGCCCAACAATAATTTGTTTACCCACCGTATGCTATTTTCTTGAGAGAAGCCTCTAGTGAAACCTATGGCCCCCGGGTCTATCTAAATCATATTACTAAAACCCTAAAAATATTGCTGCCATTTTCTTTTATTTATTTTATTTTGTATTTTGTTTCAATCTATCTATCTATCTATCACATACAATTTAATCTTGCAATTTACCGCCGAGAGATTGACAACCTCTCATTTGCGTTGGGTGCAAGGATTTGTTGTTTGTGTGCAGGTGCTGCTAACAAGGTGTTGCGTGATTCTCCTACTGGTTCGATAACCTTGGTTTCATAACTGAGGGAAATACTTATCTCTACTGTGCTGCATCATCCCTTCCTCTTCGGGGAAATACCAACGCAAGCTACAAGTAGCAGGAAGAATTTCTGGCGCCGTTGCCGGGGAGACATCATCAACATCTATCAAGTACCTTTGCATAAACTCTCATCTCCTTGTATTTACTTTATTTGCCATTTGCCTCTCGTTTTCATCTCCCCCACTTCTAAAACGTTTTTACAAAAATACAAAAATATTTTCCGTTTGCCTTTTTCTTGTTTGCTTGTTTGCTTGCTTGTTATCTTGTTTGCGTAGTTACGATGTCTCAAGAAAATACAAAATTGTGTGATTTTTCCAATACTAATAATAATGATTTTATTAGTACTCCTATTGCTCCTCCCTCCGCTAGTGCGGAGACTTGTGATATTAATGCCGCTTTGCTAAATCTTGTCATGAAAGATCAATTTTCCGGTAGTCGTAATGAAGATGCCGCATCCCATCTTAACACTTTCGTAGAATTGTGTGACATGCAAAAGAAAAAAGATGTGGATAATGATATTGTGAAATTAATATTATTCCTGTTCTCGTTGCGGGATCGTGCAAAAATTTGGTTTTCATCTTTACCACGAAATAGTATCGATTCTTGGGATAGGTGTAAAGATGCTTTTATTACTAAGTATTTTCCTCCTGCGAAAATTATTTCTCTTAGAAATAAAATTATGAATTTTAAGAAACTTGATCATGAACATGTTGCCCAATCTTGGGAGAGGATGAAATTAATGATAATAAATTGCCCTACTCATGGTTTAAATTTATGGATGATCATACAAAAAAATTATGCGGGATTGAATTTTGTCTCTAGGAATCTTTTAGATTCCGCCGCGGGTGGTACTTTCATGGAAATTACTTTGGGTGAAGCTACTAAATTGCTTGATAATATTATGGCAAATTATTCACAATGGCATACTGAAAGAACTCCTACTAGTAAAAAGGTGAATTCTATTGAAGAAATTGATACTTTGAGTGATAAAGTTGATGCGCTTATGAAATTGGTTGCTAGCAAAAATGCTCCTATTGATCCTAATGATGTGCCATTGTCCACTTTGATTGAGCAAAATAATGATCCCGTAGATGTGAATTTTGTCTCGCGAAACAATTTTAATAATAATGCTTATAGAGGTAATTTCAACGCTAGACCGTTTCCTGGAAATTCCTCTAATAATTATGGCAATCCTTATGGTAATTCTTATAATAATAATAATAGGATGCCCTCTGATCTTGAAAGTAATATTAAATAATTTATTAATGCTCAAAAAGTTTTCAACACTACGATAGAAGAAAAATTGAGTAAACTTGATGATATGTCTAGGAGCATTGATAGAATTATTCATGATGTGGAAAATCTCAAAACTAAAATTTTGCCACCCAAAATTGATATTAGTGAATCAATTAAAGCTTTATATGTCTCCATGGATGAGAGTAAGAAAAGAACCGCCATGCTAAGAGCTAAACGAGAATTTTTAGAAAAAGCGATTCCTCCCGATTTTTATCGTAGTAATGATGAGGATATTAAAATGATTGGTGTTTCATCCATTGATTCTTTATTTAGCAATATAAAACTTGATGAAAAGGGGACTGAAGAAGAGTCAACTTTAGCTAGTGAGCGTCCCCATAATTTGGAGGGTGAAAATCTTGATTAGAAAATTGCTAAAAGTGGGTTTGGAGAGGTAAAAACTTTAAATAGCGATGTGCCCACTCTCTTGGATTACAAAGATTTTAATTATGATAATTGTTCTTTGATTGAGTGCATTTCTTTTTTACAATCCATGTTAAATTCACCCAACGCTTATGAGCAAAACAAGGCTTTTACAATCCATTTTTCAGAATTTTTGGAGTTACAGAAGTATGGCTTTTAAATAGATTGCTACAGACTGTTCTGTTTTTGATGCACCACTTGCTTGTTTTGATGAATCTATGGATTGTATCGGGGGGTATAAGCCATGGTGAAGTTAGAGTACAGTAGGTATAATGCAAAAATAAAATATGAATGGGTTTGCAACAGTACTTAAAGTAGTGATTTATTTTGTTATACTAACGGATCTCACGAAAGTTTTGTTGAATTTTGTGTGATTGAAGTTTTCAAGTTTTGGGTGAGATCACGATGGATGAAGGAATAAGGAGTAGCAAAAGCCTAAGCTTGGGGATGCCCGAGGCACACCAAGGTAATATTCTAGGAAGACTCATGCGTCTAAGCTTGGGGATGCCCCGGAAGGCATCCCCTCTTTCTTCTACCAACCATCGATAATTTTACTTGGAGCTATATTTTTATTCGTCACATGATATGTTTTTTGCTTGGAGCGTCTTGTATTATATGAGTCTTTGCTTTGTTTGCTTTTTAGTTTGTCACAATCATCTTTGCTGAACACACCTATCTTGAGAGAGCCACACGTTTATCATCATTTGTTAGAATACTCTATGTGCTTCACTTAAATTTTTTGAGCTAGGCAGTTGCTCTAGTGCTTCACTTAAATTTTTTTGAGCACGGCGGTGGCTAAATTTTGAAGAAATAAACTCTCATGCTTCACTTATATTATTTTGAGAGTTGATTAAAATTTTGAAGAAATGAATTCTCATGCTTTACTTATATTATTTTGAGAATTGATAAGATTAAAATTTTGAAGAAATGAATTCTCATGCTTCACTTATATTATTTTGAGAATTGATAAGATTGAAATTTTGAAGAAATATTTGCACTCTCATGCTTCACTTAAATCTTTTTGAGAGTTGACAATAGTAACGGTAATTTGCACAAGATATGAATTTGGTCCCAAAGTGATGAATATTCAAGAGGGATATAAATAAAAACTTTCATATAGATCATTGGATATGATAAGTGTGATTCCTTGCAATAGTTTTGCGATATGGAAATGATAATATGTGAGTCATGTTAGTGAGTAATTGTGATTTAGTAAAAATATTAGTGTTAAGGTTTGTGATTCCCTATGCATGCACGTTAAGTCAATAGTTATGCAATGAAATTATATCCTACTTATGGTGCATTATTCAGTGTTAGTTATGTTCAATGCATGTTTATGACCGTTTTTGTTTTTTGGTTGGTTGCTTCTCAATCTTTTGCTAGCCTTCATTTGTACTAAGCGGAAATACTGCTTGTTGAAAGAACATGTGGTGCCCCCATGTTTGGTTTTGGTAATTGATGACAATCTCTATGGACTAATGGTTGCCATGAGTTATATTGAAGGGTTTGTCCATAGGCATTTCTTGAATTCCATTTGTTTGTTTCAAGGAGATTATGTGATGACCAAGGTGCTATTCAAGGAGTTATCCAAAGATTGGTCATGTGAGAGTTGAGCCTATTGCAAGCATGTCTTGAAAAAGAAGATTGTGTGAACATTCATGTTTACCTTCAAGAAATCATCCTAATGAAGAGAGTTGGAAAGATTCAAGGTTGATCAGGACTAAGTACAAAGAGTGATTCAAGTTGATCAACACACAAAGCGTAGAAGATGTACCGGGTGGGATCAAGTGATCTCATGGTATGGTAAGCATTGTCCATTGCGCTTTGTGTACTAACCCATTGTCTACGTAAGTGTTCATTGTGGGGTTAGGTTTGTTTCCATGGGCGTGCATCAAAAGGAAGGTCTCATATGTCCCATGGAGGATGATGTCAAGTGGCGATCGTCATCAAGGTTGCGGTGTGCAAGTTCAAGTGGAGCATCACGAAGAGATCATGCTTGAAGCTTGCCATCCATTGTGGTGACAATGGACTTGTGAAGATGTGCCGGAGAGTGGCTCACCCATAGTGGAGTATGGGGGAGCAATCAACTAGTCTTCATCGAGCCAACGCAATCAAGAAAGGTGGTCCAACTTGAGGGAGTCAAGATCGTCATCATCTAGCTCAAGTGGACTATGTGCAAGGCAAAGGTTTGCCCTTGATAGGTTTTCTATTTTACCGGTCTCATGGTGGTAGTTGGGAGACCGGGTTATAGGATTGATTGCCGTACTATCAAGGGGGGCTCTCAAGTGAGTAGCTTGATCGTATTGTTCGTAGAGAGCTCAAACCATTGCATCCTTGCATCATCTTTCTTGGTTCTTGTTTGGTTTTTCTCTGTGTGAGTTTTAGAGCTTATGGTCATCTTCATGACAAGCCGGAGCTCATCGAAAACGGAGTTCATATGCATCTTCTATGATGTTTTCGATGTTGGGGTTTTTGCCGGTTCATATTGTGGGAAGGTCCTCTTCCTTATCCTATTGACATTTCTTCTCCTTTGCTGGTTCTTAATATAACCAGTCACTGTTTGGATAGTACTCGTCGTCTTCTATCCAACAAGCTTGAGTTTGCTCGTTTCGGAGTTCGTTTGCAGAAGTTTTGGCAGTTCTAGTTTTTCCTTCACCGGCGGTTGTACCGCTAGTGTATGCGGTTGTACCGACCGACCGGTACTTCCGGGACAACCACCGCCCTAGGGGTGATACCCTAGGGTTGCAGTCTCCAGGTGTTTGCCAAGCAGTTGTACCGCTGTCTCTGGGCGGTTGTACCGCCTGGTGCTTGGCGAACCCCAGGACTGCTACTTGGCGATTGTACCGGCCAAGTACCACTCCAACCACCGCTAAGGGGTGACTCCCGTCTATTGTGGAGCAGTAGTTGGGCGGTGGTGAACCGGTAGTTTGCGGATGGCTTAGGCGTACCGGTACTACCAGTGACTGGAGTGGTTGTACGGTCCAGACTTAGCCACCATAAGTACTTGGTCCCGGCGGTGGTACCGGTCCTAGTACCGCTCCAACTACCGGTCAGGGGTGACTCCCTACTGTTTTTGGAGTGGTAGTAGGGCGGTGGTAGCCCGGTAGTTCCCGGATGGTTTCAGCCGACCGGTACTACCGGTGCAACCTCTGGTTGTACCGCCTGGTACTCTGCTTCAGGGGAACCCGCAAAAAGCGGTTGTACCGGTCCTTGGACCGGTTGTACCGCTCCCGTGTTTTTCTGCAACATAACGGGCAGATTCGTGGGGTCCTATAAAAGGGGGTCTTCTTCCCCAATGGACCTAATCTATTCAGCTCGTGTTTGCTCCCCATTGTTGACCTTCTTTGAGCTTGCTCTCTCTCAATCCCTCCAATGATTCTTGCTAGTTCTTGAGGGAAAAGAGAGAGGAGATCTAGATCTACGTTTCCACCAATCACTTTCTCCTCTATGTGAGGGGAACCCCTTGGATCTAGATCTTGGAGTTCTTGGTGTTCTCCTTGTTCTTCCTCTCATATTCCTCCATAGCTTTTGTTGCTTTGGTGGGATTTGAGAATGAGGGACTTGACCACTTCGTGTGTTCTTGCCATTGCATTAGTTGCATCGGTTTGAGTTCTCCACGGTGATACGTGGTGGTGAAAAGTTGAGAAGCTTATTACTCTTGGGTGCTTGGTACCCTAGAGCTTGTTCCTCTTGGGTGCTTGGGCGCCCTAGACGGTTGGTGGTGCTTCGGAGCTCAATCATTGTGGTGTAAAGCTCCGGGCAAGCGTCGGGGTCTCCAATTAGGTTGTGGAGATTGCCCCGAGCAAATTGACGGGTATCGGTGACCGCCCCCAAGGGTTGCCAAAGTGTACGGGTTCGGTGACCACCCCCAAGGGTTGCCATTTGTACGAGTTCGGTGACCGCCCTCAAGGGTCCCTTAGTGGAATCACGACATCTGGCATTGTGCGAGGGCGTGAGGAGATTACGGTGGCCCTAGTGGCTTCTTGGGGAGCATTGTGCCTCCACACCGCTCCAAACGGAGATTAGCATCCGCAAGGGTGTGAACTTCGGGATACATCGTCGTCTCTGTGTGCCTCGGTTATCTCTTACCCGAGCCCTTTACTTATGCACTTTACTTTGTGATAGCCATAGTGTTTCATGTTATATATCTTGCTATCACTTAGTTGTTTATCTTGCTTAGCATAAGTTGTTGGTGCACATAGGTGAGCCTAGTGGATTTAGGTTTTGTGCTTGACTAATTTTAACCGCTAGGTTTATTCCGCTTTTGTTCAAGCCTAAACCGTAATTATTTTAAAGTGCCTATTCACCCCCCCCCCTCTAGGAGACATCCACGATCTTTCACTTGTGCATCCAAAATATTAAACCCAAGTTGTGCCAAATGAGTCCACTATATCTACCTATATGCGGTATTTCAATGCCGTTCCAAGTAAATTTGCGTGTGCCAACTCTAATTTTCAGAATAATTTTTCCGTTTTGTGTGCACGTACCGCTCATGAAGCGGCAGGGGGTGGCCATTATTTTCCATGCTAGGTGTGTTATTCTCACGATGAGTGTTTATTCACTTGTCATTGCACAAGAGAATGGTTGGTAATAGGGATGCCCAATCCCACAATGAAATCAAAATTAATAACAACAAAATTCCTTGGAAAGTGTTGGTATGGAGGGCACCCGTGGATACGGCTGGCCATGGATTGTGAAAGAATGGTGGAAAGGAAATGAACTTTACTTTCTGTTTGGGAACCACCTATGATGTGTCTAGCATGGAAAATATTGGGAATTCTCGGTCGTTTTCGTTGACAGGAAAAGCATGCCTCTCAAAATATTTTTATCTCTTTAATTTAAGCTTTGAGCTCTAGCACATTAGCAAATCTCTGCTTCCCTCTGCGAAAGGCCTATCTATTTACTTTTATGCAATTTTTATTTTTATTTGAGTCTCCATCTTCTCTTACAAAAGCACCAACTAGAGAGCGCTATTGTCATACTTGTGCATTGGATGTAGCTAATATTTGAGTGTGTTTCATGAATGGATCAATGATTGAGCATAATGGGCTAGGGAAAACTTTCTTTAGCGTTGATATTTTGAAAGACATGGTTGCTTGTTAGCATGCTTGAGTATTTATATTTTCATGTCAAATTATAGACTATTGCTTTGAATCATTCAAGTCCAATGTCCATGCTACAAAAGAAAAGAATATGTGATGAATATGTTAGGCAGCATTCCACATCAAAAATTCTGTTTTTATCATTTACCTACTCGAGGACTAGCAGGAATTAAGCTTGGGGATGCTGATACGTCTCCAACGTATCTATAATTTTTGATTGTTCCATGCTGTTATATTATCAATCTTGGATGTTTTTATGATCATTTACAGCAATTATATATCATTTTTGGAGACTAACCTATTAACTTAGTGCCCAGTGCCAGTTGCTGTTTTCTGCCCTATTTTGTTTTATAGAAAATCAATACCAAACGAAGTTCAAATGCCACGAAACTTTTTGGAGATTTTTTATTGGACAAGATAAACACTAGAAGCTTCGGGAGAGGGCCAGAAGACCCAGGAGGTGGCCACGAGCCACCAGGGCGCGCCTGGGGGGGGGGGCAGGCACGCCCTGGTGCCTCGTGGGCCCCCTTTTGCTCCGTTTGACCTAATTCCAGCACTATAAATTCAGGAAAAATCAGAAACCCTTAGGAGAGTCCATGAAATACTTTTTCCACCGCTACAAGTTTCTGTTCTAGAGAGATCCCATCTGGGGTCCTTCTCCGGTAATCTGCCGGAGGGGGAATCGATCACGGAGGGGTTCTACATCAACCTTGCTGCCCTTCCGATGATGCGTGAGTAGTTTACCACAGACCTTCGGGTCCATAGGCAGTAGCTAGATGGCTTCTTCTCTCTTTTTGATCTTCAATACAATGTTCTCCTCGATGTTCTTGGAGTTCTACCCGATGTAATCACTTTTTTGCGGTGTGTTTGTTGGGATCCGATGAATTGTGAGTTTATGATCAGATTATCCATGAATATTATTTGAGTCTTTGCTGCACTCTTTTATGCATGATTATTATAGCCTCGTATTTCTTCTCCGATCTATTGATTTGGTTTGGCCAACTAGATTGATTTATCTTGCCATGGGAAGAGGTGCTTTGTAATAGGTTCGATCTTGCGGTGCTCAATCCCAGTGACAGAAAGGGACATGACACGTATGTATCATTGCTATTAAGGGTAAAAAGATGGGGTTTATTCATACGTGAGTTTATCTTGTCTACATCATGTCATCGTTCTTAAGGCGTTACTCCGTTCTTTATGGACTTAATACACTAGATGCATGCTGGATAGCGGTCGATGTGTGGAGTAATAGTAGTAGATGCAGGCAGGAGTCGGTCTACTTGTCTCGGACGTGATGCCTATATACATGATCATTGCCTTGGATATCATCATGATTATTTTCTTTTCTATCAATTGCCCAACAGTAATTTGTTTACCCACCGTATGCTATTTTCTTGAGAGAAGCCTCTAGTGAAACCTATGGCCCCCGGGTCTATCTAAATCATATTACTAAAACCCTAAAAATATTGCTGCCATTTTATTTTATTTATTTTATTTTGTATTTTTGTTTCAATCTATCTATCTATCACATACAATTTAATCTTGCAATTTACCGTCGAGAGATTGACAGCCTCTCGTTTGCGTTGGGTGCAAGGATTTGTTGTTTGTGTGCAGGTGCTGCTAACGAGGTGTTGCGTGATTCTCCTGCTGGTTCGATAACCTTGGTTTCATAACTGAGGGAAATACTTATCTCTACTGTGCTGCATCATCCCTTCCTCTTCGAGGAAATTCCAACGCAAGCTACAAGTAGCAAGCATCACCCTTTAATAAGAAAAGGAAACAATTTAAGAATATAATAATAGCGAATTTTTTTGCTTATGAGCAAATAGGGTGGCAATATCATTCAACTTAGTAAGGTGTGCCACAACAGTTTCAGTTTCATAACCATGAAAAGGATCAGATTCAACCAAAGTAATTAACTCAGGATCAACAGAGAATTCATAATCCTTATCAGTAACAAATATGGGAGAGGTAGCAAACTTAGGATCATATTTCATTCTCTCCCTCATAGATTTTTCTTTCAACTCGGCAAGCAATTTTCTAACTTCATCTCTATCATTACAAGCAAGAATTGCCCTAGCTGTCTCCCTATCAAAAACATAACCATCAGATGTCTTGGGCATTTCAACTCTAGTAGGAGAGCTAGGCATAATAGGTGAATCACAATTTTCAAGAGTTTCAATGTTTTCAGCTTCTTTAGCTTTAGCAATTTGTTCATCAAGAAATTCACCTAGTGGCACAGTATTATCAAGCATAGTACTAGCATCATCAATAGTTTCATTCATAACAAAGGTAGTATCATCAATAACTTGTGACATATCAGAATGAATAGCAGGTGGTGGTGTCGCAAACCTACTCAAAACAGAAGGTCAATCAAGTGCGGAGCTAGATGGCAGTTCCTTACCTCCCCTCATCTTAGAGGGAATGATCTTGGTCTTAGCGTCTTTCAGATTCTTCATAGTGATCAATAGATATAAATCCCAAGTGCTTGATAACCCACAAGTATAGGGGATCGCAACAGTTTTCGCGGGTAGTATTTCACCCAGATTTATTGATTCGACACAAGGGGAGCCAAAGAATATTTGCGAGTATTAGCAGTTGAGTTGTCAATTCAAACACACCTGGAGAACTAAATATCTGCAACAAAGTGTTTAGTAGCACAGTAGTATGGTAGTTTCAATAGCAGTAGTAACAGTAACAAAGTAACAGTAGCAGCAACGAAAGTAACTTAGCAAAGATCAATATGCGAAAAGCGTAGGCATTGGATCGGTGATGGATAATTATGTTGGATGACATTCATCATATAACAGTCACAACCTAGGGCAATACACAATAGCTCAAATTCATCAATGTAATGTAGGCATGTATTCCGTATATAGTCATACGTGCTTATAGTAAGAACTTGCATGGCATCTTTTGTCCTACCCTCCCGTGGCAGCGGGGTCCATAAGGAAATCTAAGGGATATTAAGGCCTCCTTTTAATAAAGAACCAGAACAAAGCATTAACACATAGTGAATACATGAACTCGTTAAACTACGGTAATCACCGGAAAGAATCCCAATTATTGTCACCTTGGGGTATGCGGGTCATAACACGTAATAGGTGCATATAACTTGCAAGATAGGATCAAGAACACAAATATATTCATGAAAACATAGATGGTTCAGATCTGAAATCATGGCACTCGGGCCCTAGTGACAAGCATTAAGCATAGCAAAGTCATAGCAACATCAATCTCAGAACATAGTGGATACTAGGGATCAAAGCCCTAACAAATTGACTCGATTACATGATAAATCTCATCCAACCCATCACTGTCCAGCAAGCCTACAGAGAAATTACTCACACACGGTGGTGAGCATCATGAAATTGGTGATTGAGGATGGTTGATGATGACAACGGCGTTGAATCCCCCTCTCCGGAGCCCCGAACGGACTCCAGATCAGCCCTCCCGATGAAGAATAGGAGGTGGCGGTGGCTCTGTATCGTAAAACGCGATGAAACTTCTTCTCCTATTTTTTTCTCAGGGAAAGTGAATTTATAGTGTTGGAATTAGGTCAGACGGCCGCCTGTAGGCCCCACAAGGTATCAGGGCGCGCCCTAGGGGGGTCGCGCCCTGTTGCCTTGTGGGCAACAGGTGGCCCCTCTTCTGTTGATTCTTGCGCCAGTAATTTTTATTTATTCAATAAAAAATCTCCAAAAAGTTTCGTCCAATTCCGAGAACTTTGATTTCTGCACAAAACAACACCATGGTAGTTCTGCTAAAAACAGCGTCAGTCCGGGTTAGTTTCATTCAAATCATGAAAATTAGAGTCCAAAACAAGAGCAAAAGTGTTTGGAAAAGTAGATACGACGGAGACGTATCATAGTGCATGATAAATACTTTGTGTTAAGAAGATGGAGCATGACAGGATTATATGATTTTATAGGGATAACTTTCTTTAGCATTTTTATTTTGAAAGACATGATTGTTTATTAGTGTGCCTGAGTATTGATGTCTTTATGTCAAACTATAGACTATTGCTTTGAATCATTCGGATCTTATTATTCATACTGTAAGAGATATTACATGATGAAACATGTTAGGTAGCATTCCACATCAAAAATTTTGTTTTTATCATTTACCTACTCGAGGATGAGCAGGAATTAAGCTTGGGGATTGTCGGCCCAATGGGAACCAGGGTACCACGGCCCGTCTGCCTCTGGCCCAGAGGACCGCGCTCGGCGGCCGGCCCATGAGAGTGGCCCTGCCGCTGCCGCTCCGAAGGAAGCCACCTCGCGAGGGGCGAGCCTCGTGAGGCCCCTCCCCGCCAGGCCAGGCCCTGCCGAGGCCGCCAAGCGCCAGGTTCCCTCGCGAGGCTCCCCTCGCGAGGCCTTCTCACGAAGTAGGTCGTGCGGCGCCAGCCGCGGGGCTCCGTGCCCAGCACACGGGTGACGTCCCGCTGTCAGGATAAGGACAGCGGGGCGCGACCAAGCCCAGCTTCCATTCTGGTGATAAGGGAGCAGCGGCATCTGCCTCCCCCAAAGCACATCCCAAAGGCTTTCCTCTTTGGTGAAAGAAGATCAGGACGGATCAGCTCGCCAGGACGGAGGTCATCGCCAAGCCCACCAGCGTGTCACAAGGAGCTACTTTGGCAGGCGGAGACCACCTTTAGTCAGGATAAGCCTGTGCCCCTGTCCCCCTTTGAATTGCCGCCCCGTGGCTATCCTTTCCGGCTCATATTTTCGGGGAAGAGGACCAAGGCACTACAAAAGGGGCAGGGCCGCTTCCATGTAAGGGGATCGATTGATTCCCCCCCACACCTGGTGTACTTGGTGCCACAAGCTCTCCATCACAGAGGCAATCCAACACAAGCAGGAGTAGGGTATTACACCGCACGGTGGCCCGAACCTGGGTAGCTCGCGCGTCCCCTTCGTGTCCGGTGAGAGCCAGCAAGTCCGGCGCGTCCCCGCCGTAGTCCCGTCGTAGGCTGCCAAGCAAAGTCCCCCAGAGTTCGAATCCTAGGTTCTTGGAGAAGTTTCTTGGACGCAGATCCTAGACTCCGACATTTGGCGCGCCAGGTAGGGGGACTTGCCGTCTTCGCGCCTTCGACCTCGACAACAGCATCGACATGGACGCCCCCGCCGCTCGACGGCAATGCGCCACGCGCCGCGCCGCCGTCAGGGTTCCCGCGGCACCCGCCGCGTGCGGTGCCCCTGGGCGGCGCCCTCGAGCCGCCACCGAGCCCGTTGGGGAGCGGGTGGCCTCCTCTGCCCACCCGTCGGTGAACGAGCAGGCGCACGACCCCTCCGCTGCCTCCTCCTCACTCGCGCGTCGCGATCCACCCGCTCCGCGCGCCGCGCTGCTCATGGCGCAGGAGCTGCTGCGCTACCGCCCCACCGAGGACGCCTACGACGCCTGGCTGGGGCGCATCACCAAGCTCGTCAGTGCCGCGCGCGATGGCCAGACACCCTCTCGCTCCCCGCCTGCTCCGCCGTCCTGCGCCGACCAGGCCGGGCCCGACGCTCCTCCTCCTCCTCCTTCTCCTCCTCCGGACCGCGACGTGGCCGAGCGCCTCCCCGCCGCACGTGCCCCGGAGCCGTCTTGCGGCTCGCTCGTGCCAGGTGATGACGGCGACAGCTGCCAGAACGTCAACCACGCGCCCCAGGACGTGCGCGTGGGCCTCAAGAGGGCGCGCGACCGCCAGGACCGCGTCCTCCACGACGTCGCCATGGCTGGGCGCCAGAACCGCGCAGCCCTCAACGGTGGAACCGTCACCAACGGGGGCTAGCTGACCCTCGCCCCCGAGCTGCGCCGCGTGGTGTGGCCCGACAAGTTCAAGCCAGAGCTCCCTCAGCGCTACGACGGCAGCGCTAACCCCACGGAGTTCCTCCTGCTCTACACCATCAGCATCCAGGCCGCGAGGGGGATGATCGGGTCATGGCGAACTGGTTCCCCATGGCCCTCAAGTACACTACGCGCTCGTGGCTCATGAACCTCCCCGAGGCGTCCATCTCTTCATGGGAGGACCTGTGCAAGCAGTTCGTTGCCAACTTCAAGGGCATGAGCAACCGCGCCCACACGATCAACGACCTGCGGAACGTACGTCAGCGCCCTGGCGAGCCCCTTCATAAGTTCATCCAGCGCTTCAGCCAGGTGCGCCACAAGATCCCGAAGGCCTTCGACGCCGTGATCGTCTCCGCCTTCACCAGTGGCATCACGGACGTGAAGATGCGCGAGAAGTTCTCAGTCAGAGACGAGCTAGACTCCGCGGCAGAGCTGTTCGTCCTCGCCGACCGCTGTGCCAAGGCCGAAGAGGGACGCCTCTTCCTCCACAACGACGCTGACGCTGAGCCTGATGCGGCGAAGCCCAAGGCCAAGGACACCAAGCGCAAGGGCCCAGCCGTGCTCGCGCTGGAGCCGGACTGCAAGCGTGGCCGCGACCGTGGCGAGGCCAAGAAGGATGCCCGCCCTTTCTGCGCTTACCACAACATGAACTCCCACAACACAGAAGACTGCCACGAGCTCAAGCTGCTTCGCGAGGGCCGCACCGAGCGCCGCAAGGAGCGCGTCAAGGGCTGCGGTGGTGGCAGCGGAGGTGGCCGCTGGGGCGACAACCACAACGACGGCGCTGGCGACAGCAACCGTCAGGGCTGGCAGAACCAACCGTGGCAGGCTGACCCTCCGGCCAACGCCGCCTCAACACGCGCCAACGACTCCCCTCCCGTTGAGAACGTTGGGGGCTACCAGGAGCCCCGCAGGGTGGCCTGCATCCTCGGTGGGGCCCAGGCCCCTCCATCCAACCACCACTTCAAGCAGTTCTCTCGGGAGGTGAACGCGGCCCTCCCGTCGCTCGATTCCATCGGCCGCCTCAAGTGGTCCGAGTTCGCCATCGCGTTCGACGCCAGCGACCACCCCAAGTCCACGAAGGGCGTGGGCGCAGTCCCCCTGCTGTGCACCCCCACCATCAGCAACGTCGCCGTCACCAAGACCCTCATCGACGGAGGCGCCGACCTCAACGTGATCTCCATCGAGACCTTTGAGACGCTTCAAATGCCATACGAGCGCCTGATGCCCACCAGGCCCTTCTCGGGCGTCACCGACAGCTCCACTGTCCCCCTGGGGCAGGTGCTCCTTCCCGTCACCTTCGGCACCCACAAGAACTACCGTACGGAGTTCATCGTCTTCGATGTGGCTCACATCGGCCTGCCTTACAACGCCATCTTGGGCTACCCGGCGCTCACCAAGTTCATGGCCGCAACCCACCATGCCTACGGCCTCATCAAAATGCCCGACAGCCGTGGTACCCTCACCGTCCGCAGCGACGAGAAGGATGCGCTGCAAACCCTCGAGCATGCCTACAAAGCTGCCTCCGTTGCGTACCCGGCGACGAGGACGTGCCTGGGCCTGCCGAGGAGACGGCCGTGAAGAAGAAGCCCCTGCTCCCTCAGGAGCAGGTCGAGTCCAAGAAGGCGTCGCTGGATGGGGGAGAAGCAGGCCCCTCCCTCACCGCTGGCGGCAGGCCCTCCCCCAAATAGGAAGGCGCGCTCGTCACCTCCCTCCGGGCGTGCCCTGATGCGTTGGCTTGGACAGCATCAGGCGCGCCCAGCCTGCCGAGGGTGGTGATCAAGCACCACTAAGCCACGTGCCGGAGCGCGCAGCCCGTCAAGCGTGAGGAATTTCGTCAAGCGCCCAAGAAGCAGGAAGTCATCACCCAAGAGGTTAACAAGCCCCAGGATGCTGGAATCGCCCGTGAAGCCCCCCACCCCAGGAGGATCGCCAGCCTCACCCCCGTCGCCAGGCCGCGCGATAGC
The DNA here is from genome assembly GCA_039707655.1 of Elymus sibiricus. NCBI lineage: Eukaryota > Viridiplantae > Streptophyta > Magnoliopsida > Poales > Poaceae > Elymus > Elymus sibiricus. Next base: position 313,109,752 of record CM077674.1, read on the forward strand.
GTGGGCATGTGCGTCGACTCCATCGCCCTCAACCAGGCCTGCCCCACATGCCCCTCCCCTCCTACGTGCATCGCCGCAGGCTCGCCCTGGCTCACGCGCATGCCGTTTGGCCTGGAGGGTGCCGCAGCCACCTTCGCGAGGCTGATGCGCATGAGCGTGAAGCCCCACATCACAAGGACTACGGAGGTAGTTAACACTCACCCACCGGCCCACCGCGGCCCCACTCATGACGGAGGCGGGTGTTCCGGTACCAAACACATGGAACGCCCGCCATCACCGTAAGTTCTATCCGTGCTCCACGGATACGAGCGACATGGAGCTATACACGCTCCGGGGCTCTCTCTACCCACGCTGCCTTCGGCACATGAGAGCTCCTTCCCACTCTCGTGGAAGCCCCATGCTCAGCGCTGGCGGATGCCCCATGCTCCGTGCTGGCAGCTTACTTGAGGGGCCCTCGGCCGTCACATCCTCAAGCTGACCCGTGTCGAACACGGCAGCATGTATCTTTCTGTTATGTAATGAACTTGCTTCATGCATCAGTAAAGCTTATTTCCTTCAAAACCCCATGTGCTTGCCACTGCAGGGCGCACGCTCATGGTCTCGCCCGTGCCTGTCACGCGAGCGGGGGCTGGGCACGGTGTCTGTGCTCGGGTCAGTCCCAGCAGCACTGAAAAACCCAACCGACTGAGCTCTGGCTCGCGGGCCTGCTCCCGTGCACGTCACCTCACCAGGTCCTTGGTGCTCTTGTTTCCTCGTGTAACACCCACAGGCGACCTTGCGAGCGCGCCCTGCTGCACTATTTGCAAAAACTTTGCAGTTTTCCTGGTGCAGGATACGAAGGCCTCAGGAGCCCCCCTCGTGAGGCGCCGCGAGCGGCGTCCTGCGGGCGGAAGGCCTCACGGGGACTGCGCCTCACGAGCCGCACGCCTCGAAGGAGCTAAGTCTAAAGCACCCCTCGGGTCCTCTTCCCTCTCGTTTCTCTCTCGCGGCGTCTCGATTTCCTTGGCATGAGCTGCCTGCGCGTCAAGGGGGGGACCCTGAGCATTGCGCCTCAGGGACTCCTACCAGCCCTAAGAGCCCTACACCCTCTGCCCTTGCCGAGCGCACGCTCTGGGCATACCAGCGACGGTGTAGCTCACCTCGGGGGCTGGGTCCCAGTGACGCAGGGCATGAAGGCAATGTAAAAAGGGAAGTTAAAGGCCGCAAGAGGAAAATGAAAACGCATTAAACATTGAGTACTTAACAGCAAAAGTGCCGTACAAATGTCTTCACGCCCCCTCGGGGCTGCATCCACTTTGTTACATGAGGTGAGCACAGGGCCTCAGGCAGCGGAGCCACCGTCGGCTTTGTCGACTACTGGATTGCCGTCGTCGCCGGACCCTTCCCCGACAGGCGCGAAGCGCTCCAGCAGGCTCGCCGCATGGTCCTCCACCGCCCTCGCAAACTTGTCTTGGAGCTCCTCGGGAACCGGAGACAGCACCTGGTTGAAGTTGAAGCTGCCATCAACGCGCAGCAGGTTGCTGAAGACGCGGGTCGACGCCTGGCGCAGGAGGTCACGGCACTCAGCGTCGCGGATCTCGTCCCACCGGGTGGAGCTCGCCTCCAGCCACTCCACGAACCTCGTGAAGAAGGCCAGGTAGCTGGCGTCGTCGGTCTCCAGGGGATCGTCCACCCTCTCGACCAAGAAAGCAGCCACGGCGCTGCGAGCGCGCCCCATGAGCTCGCGGAACATCTTGGAGCGCTGGAGCTGCTCCCCGTGCCCTCGGACGGCCTCGTCGCGGGCCCGCTGCTCCTCGTCGCTAACCTTGCCCACCTGAGCCTGGAGATCTTCCAGCTCATGACGAGTCGTGGCGTGGTGCTCCGCCGCGCTCCGCCTCTCGGCTTCCGACGCCGTGAGCTGCCGCTTGAGCTTGGCAATTTCGGCATCGAGTTCGCCGCGCCTCTTCGTGAAGCGGTCCTCCTGCTTCTTCAGGTTGTTGGAGTAAGTGTCTGCCAGGGCCTTCGCCTTCCGCGCGACCTCCTCCTGGCCCCTCTTCTCAATCTCAGCCCTGTACCTTGCAGCTCTTTCTTCAAGCATGGTGTTGGCCTTCACGAGGCGCTCTTGGTAGGAGGCCTCGCCGGCCGCCACGATGCGGTCCAGGTGCTCCAAGCGCTCTCGCTCCCTCTCCTGCTCGATGGTGGTCCGCAGGAGTTCGCGCTCCCGGATCTCCATGTCCATCTCCAGGACCACCGCCATCCTCTCGCGCCGGGTGACCGCCTCCTCGCGGGCCGCGACGCGTCCCTGCTCCAGGCGGAGGTTCTCCTCCTCGTCCACGAGCTCGGCCTCTAGGGAGTGGAGGGCCGACCGGGCATGGCAGAGAGTCCCGATCCACGATAGGATGCTGCGGCTCACCAGGGCCAGGGTCTCGGGCGCGTCCGGCCCTTCCGTCTCCGCCCCCTGTGGCTCTGGGGGCTCGGGGGCTGCTGCGTCATCGGACCCGCCCAGGCCTCCGCCTGAGGAGGCCTCATTCCCCTCCAGGCAGCCAGGATTCTTCTCGACCTCCGCCTTGGCTTCCGCCCCTGCTGGCCGCTCGGCTACGTGGGTAGGACAGGGCGCGACCGCCTCCACCTCGTGGCGCCCTGGGGATCGCTCGAGGCTTGCGGTGGCCGCCGCGTCGGTGCCTACCTCTCCCTCAGGACGGGCCCCTTCCAGAGACACCCTTTCTCCGGCAGGAGGGGAGGCCTCCTCGGGAGGCTGGGCAGATCCCGCAGACCCCTCCCCCACAACTCCGTCACGCTTCGCGTGGATCGTTCGGGGCGCCGGTGCGCCAACCGCCCCCAACTCCCACTGAGTCCCTGCGGGCTCTTCGGCATCCTCGTCCCGGACACCCTCCTTCTTCTTCGGCGGGGAACCCCTACTGCATAACCAGGGATCAAGTCGAGCCATGCAAGATGAGGCGGTAGGCGTAAGGAACGCGCGAGGCAGGGGGACTTACTCGTCTCTGGGAACCCATCGCCGCTTCCTTAGCTTCCCTCTAGGGCGGCTGCCGCTTCCGCCCCCCCGGGACTCTTCGGGGCCCCCTCCTAAGGCCCCGCAGTGGGGCCCGCCTATGCCCCCTCCCGAGGCTTCGGCGAGCGGGATTGCCCCGCTAGCCGCGGGGTTCTCCGCGCCAAGGGCTTCCTCCATCGGGGGAGCAGGCCGCGGGGGCTCGACTTGGGGCCCCCCGGCGTCACTACTGCCGCCGCTGCCGGTTCCTGTCATCGACAGGCGGCGAGTCGGCTCGGAAGCCGCCGCCTCACTCTAGGCATCTGCCGCGGTCGCCACCTTGGTGTCGCCTTCGCCTTCGGGAAGCGGCAGCACCTGGATCGGGTTGTCGCGGGGTCCCACATGACCCGGGGGCACAAGCCCCAACTGGTCAAACAGTGGCATGCCGGTCCGCACGTCCTCCCGGTTTCTGAAGCAGTAAATTGGGGCCGCGCTTGGTAGCAGGAATGGCGTCGCCGCGGCAAGGAGAACGTTCACCAGCCCCTCCACCACCTTCGGGGCAAGGCGATCGGAGCTCAGCCTCATGGGGTCCCCCAGGCCTGAGTGAGTCCACACCGGGCGAGAGCGCCCCTGGAGGGGGGCAATGCGCTTGCGCATGAACTCCTTGACGACCATGCTCGCGGTGAGCCCGCTGTCTTGGAAGACTCGCATCCTCGCCATGACTGGTCCCAGCACGGCCTCGGTCAGCTCGGCGGGCCCCCACCCGGAGCTCGGCAACGCTGGCGCCTTCGGGATTTCGAGCAAGGGGCTGTACTGGCGCGCGTCCATGTAGACCCAGTGCTCCCTGAAGCCTTCCACCTCCTCGGGGAGCCGCATGTCGATGATGTGCGCGCGCATGCCCGCGACCATCTGGAATGACACGCAGCCCGAGCACTGGTCCGCCTCGGTCAGTTGGAGGCGGAAAAATTTCCGGAGGAAGGCCACGGATGGCAGCACCCCCAGAAAGGCCTCGCAGAGGTAGGCGAAGGCGGAGAGAAGAAGGACCGAGCTCGGGTGCAGGTGCAGCGCATGAACCTGGTAGTGGCTGAGCATGGCGTTGAAGAAGTCGGAGAAGGGGGGCACCAGCCCGGCGAAGACGGAGTGGAGGAAGAATGGGAAGGTCGTACCCCTTCGCTGCGCCGCGGGGCGTGACGCCGGCCAGATCTTCGTTGCCCCGTCCCCATTGTGGGCGCTGGCCGTCATCGGCCGCACCTTGTCTAGGCCCTCCTCGTTGAGGATCACGGATTTCAGCAGCGCGGGCCTTAGCCCCGGCGGGACCGACGACCCCGGCTCGGCGGTTTTCTTCTTCCCTCTCCTGCCAAGGGCCATGGCGGCAGAGAGATTGGGAGTTGGAGGAGGAGTAACAGGGAAGCTTCTCGCGCGAGACGAAGGGCAAGATGGGGACGAAGAGCAATGACGCGCCTGCGCCCCGAGCGCGCAGGCTTTATCGCCAAGACGGCGGTTACCGAGGCGTCGTGGGGAGTGGGGGCGACCCTCCCCATGAAAGCCGCCACGCGTCACCTCTGGGCCCGGCAGCTCAGTTGGCCCTGCGGCGTTTCGTCCCTAACGGGCGGAACATGCGTGCCACGGGCTATTGTCGGCCCAGTGGGAACCAGGGTACCACGGCCCGTCTGCCTCTGGCCCAGAGGACCGTGCTCGGCGGCTGGCCCATGAGAGTGGCCCTGCCGCGGCCGCTCCGGAGGAAGCCGCCTCGTGAGGGGCGAGCCTCGCGAGGCCCCTCCCCGCCAGGCCAGGCCCTGCCGAGGCCGCCAAGCGCCAGGTTCCCTCGCGAGGCTCCCCTCGCGAGGCCTTCTCATGAAGCAGGTCGTGCGGCGCCAGCCGCGGTGCTCCGCGCCCAGCACATGGGTGACGTCCCGCTGTCAGGATAAGGACAGCGGGGCGCGACCAAGCCTAGCTTCCATTCTGGTGATAAGGAAGCAGCGGCATCTGCCTCCTCCAAAGCACATCCCAAAGGCTTTCCTCTTTGGTGATAGAAGATCAGGACGGATCAGCTCGCCAGGATGGAGGTCATCGCCAAGCCCACCAGCGCGTCACAAGGAGCTACTTTGGCAGGCGGAGACCACCTTTAGTCAGGATAAGCCTGCGCCCCTGTCCCCCTTTGAATTGCCGCCCTGTGGCTACCCTTTCCTGCTCATATTTTCGGGGAAGAGGACCAAGGCACTACAAAAGGGGCAAGGCCGCTTCCATGTAAGGGGATCGATTGATGCCCCCCCACACCTGATGTACTTGGTGCCACAAGCTCTCCATCACAGAGGCAATCCAACACAAGCAGGAGTAGGGTATTACACCGCACGGTGGCCCGAACCTGGGTAGCTCGCGCGTCCCCTTCGTGTCTGGTGAGAGCCAGCAAGTCCGGCGCGTCCCCACCGTAGTCCCGTCGTAGGCTGCCAAGCAAAGTCCCCCAGAGTTCGAATCCTAAGTTCTTGGAGAAGTTTCTTGGACGCAGATCCTAGACTCCGACAGCGATGCTTGATATGTATCCAACGTATCTATAATTTTTTATTGTTCCATGCTATTATAGTATCAATCTTGGATGTTTTATATGCAATTATATGCCATTATATATCATTTTTTGGGACTAACCTATTAACCCAGTGCCCAGTGCAAGTTGCTGTTTTTTTGCTTGTTTTTGCCTTTTCAGAAAATCATTACCAAAAAGAGTCCAAACGGAGAAAAAACTTTGGATTAATTTTTTCTGGACTAGAAGGGACCCACGAAGCTTCGGGAGAAGACCAGAAGAGGCACGAGGGAGCGACAAGCTCGGGAGGCACGCCCTGGGGGGTAGGGCGCGCCCCCAGGCATGTGGGCCCCTCGTGGCACTTCCTAACCAAATTCCAGCGCTATAAATTCCCAAATATTCCTAATATACTAGGGAGACAGAAGAGAAAACCTTTCCGCCACCGCAAGCCTCTGTTCTTCCGCGATCCCATCTGGAGGCCTTTTCCGGTACTCTGCCGGAGGGGGAATTGATCACGGAGGGCTTCTTCATCAACCTTGCTGCCCTTCCGATGATGTGTGAGTAGTTTACCACAGACCTATTGACGGTGTCCTGGACTAGGGGGTACTCACCACAATGTCTCCCGACCAGGTGGGTTGAGCCGAGGACCCCCATGGCGGTTCACTCATGGGCCACTTCGGGCAGCCCATGACGCATACACGGAAGGCTCCACAAGACTTGGCGCCCAAGACGAGGACTCTCCTAAACCCTAGGCCTCCGATACATTATATAAACCGAGGCCAGGCTAGTCGATAGATCATCTCATATTCATTAGAACAATCTCATGGTAGATACATGTACTCTGTACTACACCCCATATGAATACAATCAAAAGTAGGACATAGGGTATTATCTCTTCGAGAGAGCCCGAACCTGGGTAAAATCCTGTGTCCATGTTACCATCGCTCCAAGACGCCTAGCTTAGGACCCCTACTACGAGATATGCCAGATTTAGAACCGACATTGGTGCTTTCATTGAGAGCCTGCTAGGTGATCATCATGGTGCGATGGAATTTTCGACCAATGCCAAATCAGGTGATATCTTTTTAGTTAGATCTGTTACGTAAATTATCTTCTTTTTTCCAAATCATTGCTGCTGGCTCCGTGCTACTTTGGTCGCAGGCGGATTGAGATAGGAAAAATTAGCGGCGACTGCCGTACTTGGCGCCCGGCAATACGGTGGACCCGAGCTTTGCTGTGGTTGCTGGACTCGTGCACTCCATGGAGATCCCGAGGTGGCTAGCGCACAGGCAGCAGTCTGTGAAAAACAGATTAAACAAATCCAATCCATCAAGCGGCGCGCCAGCCAAGGAGTCACGATTGGACTAGCACTGCTCATATGAAGCAGTGCACGCTAAGGCCGAGGAACAACAAGCAACAGGGAGATTTGACCCTTCCTTTTCTTTATTATATACTTAATTAAAGAGGCCGTGCATGCTTTTAACTAATACTAGTATAGTTTGCTTTCATGCACGTATTGCCACTTGCCGCCTTACATCTCTTGCCTACGATTGTGCTTTTTTATCAAAGTGTGCTAATCGTTCGCGATTTGGAGCCTGGATTTATGAATGCAGGTCGGCGGACACATCATACACGATATGACCTACTCTGTGTACTGGCACTTCGTCACGATGTGCGCGCAGACACCTCATCACCGTAGTTCACGGAACTCCGACCCGTGTCGACATTCGCGTGCTGCCACGTTGTCATGCCGTCAAACCAACCTCTGCGTTCAGGCCATATTTATCAAATTATTTGCTTCGCGTAAAGTAATTGTGCAAAGAAATTTTTTACTTCAGTTTTGCACCGTCTTATGTGTGCAGATAAATAAAAAATGACCGAACTACGTCGCCATCTTGGCCAGCTGGCCAAGAGTTCGGATAACTGAGGCCAAATCATCACCCCACAGATAGTGCGGGTCAGGCACGTCGGCATCACCGCATCATCGCTTCATCTAGCCAACATCTAATACTCCGACCTGCTCCGTCACGTCGGCTGACGTGGGGGCTCCGGCGTCTCCCTGCCGACCTACTCCGTTACCTCGGCTGGACCGGGGCCTTCGCCATCGCTTCATCGACCTACTCCAACGTCATCCTACCGACCAGCTCCATTACCTCGGATGGACCGGGGGCTTCACCTCGACACATCAGCAGTGTTGTGCTATCATTTCATCAAGCTGAGCTCCTCGCTCGGCCATATCGGAACAGGCTTGGGGGCTGGGACGTCGACTATGCCGAGGACTACGCACCATGTCCGATCTGTCGAAGTTAGCTGGGTGTCCTCGTCCCGCCACAAGCCCGGACCGCGTCATCAACACCAAGCACATTAACCATCTAAGTCGCTTTCAAGCTTAGTTTTCTTTTAAAGATTTTAATTTTTGTTAGGTTCAACCAAGCATTACATTTGTGTTAAACAAAAAGTTGTTTGTTAAAAACTATGTTTGGTAAAAACATTGTTTGTTAAAAACACTTCTCTTTTCCCATGTTAACTGGGGGCTCTAAAATTTATATGAGTCGTTTAATAATAAATGTGTTTTCTTCTTGGTCATTGCAAAGTCTTTTTCTACTACTCCTTTTTTCCGACGCGAGTGTATGGTCAATAGCCGGGTAGCCTAGTTTCTCTCTAAAGCTGCTCGACTTTAGTTCGCTAAACTGGCCTGAGAAGCACTCCGCCTTCGGGATAGGAGGTTGAAGCCAAAGACTGACCCACTTGAAGTCTGGAGATCGGATGTATCATGTTAAAGCACGACAGAAGCACAAACTAATTTTAAGACCAATTTTTAGATTGGCATCAAAAAACTTGATTTAGTTCGGACGTAAAGTTTTTACTAAAGTTTTTTGTTTTTTCGAGCTTATGGCACCATTAACCTATTTGTATGTTTTCCTTTCAGGAGGCGGGACATCCTCTCGATCGAGGTGTTCTGCGTGATGGTTTTTCTCAGGAAATCTTTTCCGACCCGCAGTTCGGCATCTTTCCTGCCGAGCTACACCTCGGCGTTGTCAAAACGTACACGATAGTTGAACTAGTTCCCGAGGAGATACGATCCTAGGGTCGGCCATATTGCCCAACCCAAGTCTCGGGGGCTACTGCATTGACGATTCAATGCAGTCAATTTAAAAGTGTAGAATAGTTTCCGAGGAGATTACGATCCTTAGGTTGGTCGGCCGCACCCAGCCTGAGTCTCGGGAACTATGCACACCGTGTTTCTGTTTTTAAGCATGCTGCCGAGCTAGGAATTGATCCTCAGGCCGATTTCACGAATTGACCTGAGTCTCAAGGGCTACTGGGATCTGCGGTTTTGTTATATCCTTCAGGCGCATCCTGGATTTTAGGCCGGAACACACCTTGAGGGCTACTGGTTATACATCTTGGCAGAAAATAAATTGCACCAATCCGCAAAAAATCAGCCCAAGACCGAGGTGGTGCACCACCTCGGAAGCAGTCCGGCATAAAGCTCGGCTGCGAGTAGCTGGCTCCATAGATAACTTTTTCGGCGTTAAGCTCAGATAACCTCCTTCAAACTTTTTCAAAGACGAGGTACTCTATGCCTCCTTGAATGCAGTCCAGCGTTGGAGCTCGGCTGCAAGAAGACACCTCAGATGCAGTCCGGCACTGGAGCTCAGACGCAAAGAGGACACCGCCGCGCTGGAAACACTTCGAACCCGAGGTGTGGCGTAAAAAATAACAAGGCATTGATAAAGGCCGAGAACTTAAAGGACTCCTCGGATACTCGACATATGAACTCTTCGGATACACCTCGGCGATCCTCAAGATCGGAGATGGGAAGATTTGTTGAACCAGTTTTCAAGACTGACGACCGAAGACGAAGAACAGTTAGGAAGAACCGAGGAGCGTCCCCAACTTGAAGACCGGTTCAGGGGGCTACTGACGGTGTCCTGGACTAGGGGGTACTCACCACATCGTCTCCCGACCAGGTGGGTTGAGCCGAGGACCCCCATGGCGGTTCACTCTTGGGCCACTTCGGGCAGCCCATGACGCATACACGGAAGGCTCCACAAGACTTGGCGCCCAAGACGAGGACTCTCCTAAACCCTAGGCCTCCGGTACATTATATAAACCGAGGCCAGGCTAGTCGATAGATCATCTCATATTCATTAGAACAATCTCGTGGTAGATACATGTACTCTGTACTACACCCCATATGAATACAATCAAAAGCAGGACGTAGGGTATTATCTCTTCGAGAGAGCCCGAACCTGGGTAAAATCTTGTGTCCATGTTACCATCGCTCCAAGACGCCTAGCTTAGGACCCCTACTACGAGATATGCCGGATTTAGAACCGACACCTATGGGTCCATAGCTAGTAGCTAGATGGCTTCTTCTCTCTCTTTGATCTTCAATACCATGTTCTCCTTGATGTTTTTGGAGTTCTATCCGATGTAATCTTCTTTTGCTGTGTGTTTGTTGGGATCCGATGAATTGTGAGTTTATGATCAGATTATTCATGAGAAATATTTGAGTCTTTTCTGAACTCTTTTATGCATGATTGTTATAGCTTTGTATTTCTCTCCGATCTATCGATTTGGTTTGGCCAACTAGATTGGTTTATCTTGCAATGGGAGAGGTGCTTTGTGATGGGTTCAATCTTGCGGTGCTCAATCCCAGTGACAGAAAGGGACATGATACGTATTTGTATTGTTGCCATTAAGGATAAAAAGATGGGGTTTAATCATATTGCTTGAGTTTACTTTGTCTACATCATGTCATCTTGCTTAAGGCGTTACTCTGTTTTATACTTGATACCCTAGATGCATGTTGGATAGCGGTTGATGGGTGGAGTAATAGTAGTAGATGCAGGCATGAGTCGGTCTACTTGTCTCGGACGTGATGCCTATATACATGATCATTGCCATGAATCCGTCTTAATTATTTGCTTTTCTATCAATTGCCCAAAAGTAATTTGTTTACCCACCGTATGCTATGTGTTCGAGAGATAAGCCTCTAGTGAAAACTATGGCCCCCGGGTCTACTTTTATCATATATTAAAATCCAAAATACCTTGCTGCAATTTATTTACTAATATTTAGTATTTTACTTTATCTATCTATCACTATCAGAATTCATCCTTGCAAATAACCGCTAAGAGGATTGACAACCCTCTTATTTGCGTTGGGTGCAAGTGTTTGCTTTTGTTTGTGTAGGTGTTGCTAACGAGGTTCTGTGTGGTTCTCCTACTGGATTGATAACCTTGGTTCTTAACTGAGGGAAATACTTATCTCTACTATACAGCATCATCCTCTCCTCTTCGGGGAAATACCAACGCAGTCTACAAGTAGCAACTTCCACGTTCGAGCTCCACTAGCCAGAGCAAAAGCTTGAATACCTTGTGGGTGTCAAGAGCTCCGGTAGCTAGGGCAACAACGGGAGGCCGAGAAGGGTCATTGGGCTAGTCAGTTCGGCATGGGAACATCCCAGGTCTCTTGTTGGGGCCACCGAACCTCACATTGTAAGCACGGTGAGCCCGGTTACAAAGGATAGAAATTATGGACGGTGAGGCATGAAGAGTGGCAGTCTCATCAGGCTTGATGATGATGATAATGATCCACCGAGAGATGGTGGTGTACACTATCCATGAGTTGGTTGTTGTCAAGTCGGGGTCGTCGAGGCGCAGATGGTCATCCACGATGATGTCGATGTGGTTGACGACGTAAGAGGGAAAAAGTTATATACAATGAACATCACATCATGTAGTTGGATTATCGAAGATCGAGGACGACAGGAACGTGATGCCGGGTGGGGACTTTCTTAATGGCATCGGTGGATGGGAAGGGACTGCCGAAGGGATTAGTGCCGGCGGAGATACAAGAATCGTCGGCTAGCTAGGAGTTGGGAGCGGAAGTAGGGGTTCAGGAATCGAAGATTTAAGCCGATACCATCTAAGAGTTTATACTAGGTAGAAGATTTGCCACAACAATTTGCATTGAAGTGAACATGTACACAAACTCGTGTGAGATGCGGTTGAGTTCAGGATAGTGGAGATCGGTTTGTGTGGTTGAATGTGGGGGTGGGCAAGGTCGTTAGAGAAGCTTCCTCGTGCGCCGAAGGGCGGGTGACAGACAGGAGCACCTCACGTATGTATCGGAGGTGACACGAAGGGGTGAGAGGGGGGGCTTGCTGGATACATGGGATCCGACAAGTGGAGAGGCATCTCGTGCGGTCAAAGGTGGTCCGTCTGATCTTGTGAGCGTTGGAGGCGGGAGAAATTAGGAGTAGGCACGGGGAAAGCTCATGTGGATCAGAAACTGGCTTGCGGGGAGGCGGGGAGGTTACAGGCCTATAGGCACGACGACAGATGAGCTATGGGCGTTCGAGGAGGCCGAGGGCGGGGGAGGAGGTGGATCTTGAGGGTGACAACAATGAGAAAAGTGTGGAGGAGCTGTGCGAGCGGGAGAGGTGAAAAATAGCTTGTGCAGTTTGGTTCTGTTGATTTAAAGACTAAGAATCAGTTTTAGTGAAGAAAATCTGTTGAGAGTTCTTTGGGCATCTCCAATACCGTCCCTCAAACCGTCTGCACACGTCCGGACCGAGTTGTCCGGGCGTAGTTTGAAATCCAAAGCGGGCCGGTATTTTCCCGTGGACGTGGATGCATGTACGTATTCCCGCAAACAAGATGCAAACTAGGGGGGGGGGAGGTTTGCGGGCGTTCGGACCTCACCAAGTAAGACTCCGACACCCATGGCCTCACTCAAATCCCCCTCTTGGACCACTTTTCTTCCACTCCGCCCCTGCTTCCCCCTTTCTCTGCATCTGCACCCTCCTCGCCCACCTCCACCATTGTACCTCTCCAGCCGCTGCCCAGGCTTGCTGGACCCGTAACCCCAACCCACGCGCCTGCCCACGTTGGACTACGCCGCCGTCCACCCTGGGTCCGTCAGCAGCCAGGTACCCTCCGTGTAACATCCCCAAGTATTAAGCTACAGTGATCACCTCTTAATCATGCCAAGTCACCATGCATAACAGTGCTTAATCATCATTGGAATCATATCTCATTTCAAATTCCAATTCAAATTGAAATTCAAATTTAAAGTTAATTTAAAAGTTGTTCAAATTTGAAAAAAATAGTTCATAATATTGCAAATTTTCCCAAAGCAATTATAAAAATAAAATCAACATTAATTGAATTATTTAAATGACTCTAACATCCTAAAACAGTACCAAAACAGCAATGTTGAATCCATTTTATTTAATTTAAAATTCAAATGAAATCATTTTACCTCCTAACCTTTTTCTGGCAGTGCTAAGTATTGCATACTATTTATTGAGACAAGTTACATAATTTACAAAAGTCTTTTGGAGCAAAAAGAAAATGCAAAATAGAAATACAAAACAAAACAGAGAAATAAAAAGGAAAAAGACAGAAAAGCACTGGTGGACTGGGCCTAAGTGGCAAACAGTGCGGCCCAGCCCACCCCGCTCGGCCTTTCCCCTACCTCCTGCTCAGCCACAGTGGCCATGGCGCGCGCGCAGCCGCACGTCCATGGATGGCCACGCGCCGGCCATCCGGTGGTGCCCCGCATGGATAAGGACCCCGCGCGACCCCTGGGACAAACCCTAACCCTGTCCCCCTCTCTCTCCCGCGCTCCTCTCACCTCACCGACGCAAACATGGCGGCGCCTCCATAGATCACGCGGCCACCGTGCCCCATTCGCCTCCCCGACGTGTCCACCGTGCTCGCCGTCATCGCCTACTTCGACCACGCCGACTGGAACGAGCCGGGAGCCACCGCATCGCCTCCACGCCGCCTTCTCCCTCCTCGGATCCCGCCGCCGTTCATCGTCATCTCTGGCCGCCCCGAACCTCCCCCGAGCCCGCTAAGCTCACCTGCAGGACCACTGTGAGCCGCTGCTCTTCTCCCCTCCTCGCTCGCCGCCGTTTGCCGCCCGTAGACGTCGTCCCTGTTGTGCCCGAGCCCGCTTCCGCACGAGCTCGTCACCGGCGACATTCCGGCGACCAAATGGCCACGCGGCTGTGCCCGTCGAGCTCACCGCGCCGCGTAGATCCTCCCTAGCTGCTTCATTTGCTCACCCATGCGCTGCATCGTCGATCCCGGCCTCCGCCCGAAGACGCCGCCGCCCGCCATCATCGTCGCGCACCATTCCGGCCACCCCCTCCCGCGAGACCGCCACCGTTGGATGCGGCGCTCGACGCCCGTTCGAACGGCACCGACCGCGTCCATTTTGAACCACCACAGCGGAATTCCGGGCTCACCGGAGTTCGCCGCCGCGCTCGGGCTCACCGGAGCAACTCCGGCGGCCGGCGCTGACTTGGCGCCGACGTGGCACGCCCTGGGCCACTAACCCGTTGTGGCACCCCGGCTCAGAGGACCGGTTTGCCCAGTGTTTCCAACCCAGAGATCATGTCTTCTGGAAACACACAACAACTTGGAACAGAACAGAACAAAACTTTATTGATATATCTCGAGTACAAACTAATAATTTACATCGATAGCGAGGCCAGAAGCACATCAGGTGCTATGACAATATCTACATTATTTATGGAACATAGCAGGGCCTCGATACTACTAGGTGACTACGGCGTAGCAAAACATAGCGCGGAAAACTCCATCCACAGGGACACTGCTGGGGACACGGCCTAGTTAGCGTAGCACGAACCATCGGGACCTCTGTCCTCGGCTTCTCCTGCATCTGGCATGATACGCCAGGTGAGTACTTGGAATGTACTCGCAAGCTCACGGCAACCAAAACAATGCACCAAACAATAGCATGGCAATGATCATATTAAGTACTTAAGTTGCTTACTCGCTGCTATCGAATATCAACTTACTCTCTTCTGGGTTGTCCCACAACCCTCGGAACGCTCATAATCCACTGAGCACTTCCGAACATAAGACAAGTTCTTCCATCATTATTATCATTATTGTGGTTGACCAATCAGTGGCCTAGTACGGACTGTCCAATACCGTGGACGCGGCTATTCGAATAGATTCTTACACTCTGCAGAGATTGCGCACTTTACCCACACTATGGAGCTCCTGGCCTCCTGCTCCCATTCGGGTGGACCGGGGCTGCTCCAATGAAACCTGCCTGACCCGTGACTCCTCTATCATACCACCGACAATCATACCCTCCCAGGGTCATGTCCTGGGTGGCCCTTGTGTCACCCCGTGACACCTGCCACCATCGTGGCCAAACTAAACTGTCCCAAACGGGGACGCCGGCCAAAATAACTCAACTGGGCTCACAGGATTATCGTTGTCTACTTGATCAGGGCAGCACGCACGCATAATCCTCCCTAATGTGGTGGTACCGATAAAAGAGCACAAAGCCAGACCAAGTCAAGGCCATCCCATACCGGCAAATGTGGCTGCACGGATAAGTCCGGATAGGTGGCACTTGATCAACCAATTAAGTTTAGTGTTGTCAAGTACTTAGCAAGCAGGGTTATTTATCCAAAATAACTTAACATGGCAGTAGCTAAGCATCCAAATAATTTACCCTAAATTATCACATATTAAAAATAATGCAAGTAATTCAATTAAATAACCAACACTATTGAAATGCTTCATGCAATGGATGACATGGCTTGCCTTGCTCTGTTGGGTTGTCCACAAACTCCTGGGCTTCAAATCCAAAAGTATTTCCTTCTGAAATATTTTGAAAATGAAAAGGAAAATGTCACATAACACTATTCTGTTCACCAGAAATTCTGTGAACATGGAAAATACCAAAATTTACCAGAAAATAGAGGAGCTCAAGACAAACCCAGAGCAAAAAGAATCAATTGATTTGGACTTATAGATAAAAAGTTATGGACGGTCAAAGTTTCTGGTCAAATATGAATTAAAATCAGAAAAATCAGAAAATCAACAGGGGGCCACGTCGAAGGCGTACTTTGCCAGGGCGCCTCCACTTACCGCTTCGGCGTGCCACTGACGAGCGGGCCCCTCTGTCAGATTTAAAAGGGGGAGAGGGAAACAGAGAGCGGCGGAGCTCCCGCGACGGTCGCCGGCGATACAGACGGCGGCGAGGTCTGGTGACTACGGGGATGGAACGGGCTCATCGAGATGAACACGTACGTACCCGCAGCGTGGCGAGAGATGGCCAGACGGTGTCGTCCCCTTCCTCTCCGGCGGCGGCAGCTCTCGGGTGTCGCCGGAGATGGCGTTTCCGGCAAGATTTTGACCGGGAAAGAGCTTGGGCGGTGTCAGGAGAGTGAGCTGAGCTCGCGTGTGCAGTCGGTTGAGGCTGGGGTGGTGTGGAATGGCGAGGAGGTGGAGCTCGGGTGGCGGCGGGTCACCGGCGAGATGCGAGGCCAGAGGGCGTCTCGGCCTTGGCTCGATGCTTGGGAGCCCGATTGGAAGGTGGTAAGGGGTGGTGAGGAGCTAGGGAGGCTGGCCGCGGCCTTTTATAGGCGGGGGCGAGCTCTCTGGAAGCTGGCGGAGCTCGGCCACGTCGCCGGCGTGAGGACGTCACATTGGCTGGCTGGGAGCAGGCGACGGGACGGAGGAGGGCAGGAGGAGTTAATGCGGGCAGTGGCGGCATGCGGAGGAAGGCGACGAGCAGCAGGGCCACTGTGGCCGCACGGGCGCCACAGTGCCCGTGTGCGTGGCGGCCGGCGAGAGCTTCTCCGGCGAGGGGGAAGGATCTAGGGCGGCCAGGTGGACGGAGAGGAGCTATTCGGCGCACGTGGACATGGTATGGAGACGCGGGGCAGCCGGATGCGTCTCATCAGACACGGGCGCGGCGCAGAGCGCGCGCATTGGCATGCCAATGCCGTGCTCACCACAGGTACTGGTGTCTGGAAGCCACGCACGGCTGGCGCATCTTGTCCAACATGTCGACCCTCGACCAGTTAGCGTCTCTGTGCCACTGGCTCGACTAGATACACTCTGATTCGAAGTGTAGCTTCAGCTACAGTTTCTGACAGAAACTTTGAGAGGGATCTGGAGGAGAGGTGAGCTGGAGATGGAGCCAATGGAGATGTCTGGGATGATCTATCTTGGAAGGACTACAAGCTGGCAGTGTTTGAGAAACTTTCATCAAAGTTTGAGGGTAGCTCATGAACAACTGTTGTTACTGGTACAGAAACAAGATGAGCTTGTAGCACTCATCTGGTTGATCTGCTGGGGCTGAAATTTGGTGTGGGAGGGTTATTTGGTGGATAGATGCTGTCATAAAAATTTCAGCTCAATTGGATACCTCTAGATGGTACTTCCTTCACAGAGGTTTGAATTGAGCAGAAACTTGGCAGAATATTGTTGCTGAAAATTTGTACTGGACAAGATGATATTTTTGGATATTGTGGCAAGATAGGTTCCCTAATATGTCAGGGAATTTTCTGAGAGTTTTCTGAGTTGGGAAAATATGAGTTGCTTCACAAATGGCCAGTATTGTCCAGAAGATAAATGGAGTTTTCTGGACAAAGTTTTATACTGGACCATGAGATGTTTTTGAAGATTGTGGGAGTAGATGATGAGAAGAAGGTGTGGTAATAATTTGGGATTTTTCTGACCATCAGAACTATAGGTTGCTTCATAACCCATAGTGATGACAGATTTTCCCAAAGGAAGGAAATGAATATTTGAGAAAGATTGAGAATTGGAAATTGATCCAGAAGGTGTGTGACAAGATTTTGGCAAGATGATGAGGGCTTGGGATCACTGAGAGAGATTCATAAGTCCAAAGTCAACTGAAAAGATTCAAAATCCATCCAAATTGCAAATAAAGCCAGAAAGATTTTGAAAAGAAAAAGTTGCCAAAAACCAGGGTGTCACACCCGTGGGCCCAGTGGGGCCGTTGACCTGGTCAAACCTGCTGACTGGGTTGACCAGTCACTGACAGGTGCCCCCCGCACTGTTTGAACATTTTTATAAATAAATAAAATGCTAATTATTTTGTTAATTAAATTAATTAACTAAACAGTCACTCACTACCGGGTCCCACCTGTTAATTAACTTAATTAGATAAATATAACCCCTGTTTAGTTAAACAATCACTGACCAGTGGGACCCACTGGTCAGGTTTGACTCTGGTCAGCTGGGTTTGACCGCTGACGCAAGGCTGACGTCATGCTGACGTCACAATACACTGTTTTGGATAATTCGGATTTAAATAATTAAAATAATTCCAGAAATTCAGTAAAACTTTGAAAAATCATATAAAATAAACCGTAACTCGGATGAAAATAATTTATATATGAAAAATGATCAGAAAAATATGAAGAATCCGATTATACCACCCACATACCTGTCACACCCCTCTAACATGATGAACATGGAACTTTCCCCTCCGAGTCATCTGTCCGATAATTGCCCGGAGCTGGAAAAAGACCTCCAGATGTTTCCCGCTCCGACTAGCTTGCGTATTACTGCATTAGGGCACTCCTCGAATAATGTGCTGCCATGCCATGCATCTGTGATTGCATTCGTTGCTTGTATTTATTGTTTCTTCCCCCCTCTCTTCTCCGGTAGACCCCGAGACCGACGCTGCCCCTGTGATCGACTACGTCCCCGACGACCCTTCCTCCTTTTCAGCAGAGCTTCCAGGCAAGCAAAACTCCCTTGATCATTCCTATATCGCCTATTCCTTCTCCCTCATGCCTGCATTAGATTTTGCTACTGTAATTGATTGCTCCTATTCTGATGCATAGCCTGCTTTTGTAACCTGCTGTTGTTACTTTACCTGTTACCCTAAACTACTTAGAATAGGCTGGTTAGTGATCCATCAATGGCCCCACACCCTTTTCCTTGTTGCCCCACTTTGTTACCAGTACCTCGATCATTGTTATCGATGTGCAGAGACCATCACAGCACCGCACACCCCCTTAGTTGTACGGCTCTGCAGGTCTACTATCGAGTGCCGAGGGTGATACCTCGTACTGCACTCCTGATGATATCTTTGTAGTATAGCACATCGGTGGTGATTGCTGAGGGTGATTCCTCGCTCTTCCCTTCCCGATGATGACTCTGTCGTGCAACTCCTTTAAGTGGGGACCATCGAGGGGATCCTCCTGGTACTCCTTAACGGATTACATCGAGTAGGAATCCTTCGAGGGTGATTTCTCGGGTTCCCTTTGATGTTTTGGACACACGGTTACCATGACTATTACCTCAGGCCTTTGTTACCGACGCTGAAGATGCTAGTCTTCGATAGGCTAGGCTTTTCCCCTCTGTTCTGGCATTTCTGCAGTTTAGTCCAAAGATATAGCCCCATTCCTTTGATACCGATGCATAATTAGTATAGATCTGATGTCAGTCTTGCGAGTACTTTGGATGAGTACTCACGGTTGCTTTGCTACTTCTTTTCCCATACCCGATTGCTGCGACCAGATGATGGATCCCAGGAGTCAGCTGCTACCGCCGACGACTGCTACTACACTTCCGGAGGAGCCTACTACTACGTTGAGCCCGCCGACCAGGAGTAGTTTGGAGGCCCTAGGCAGGAGGACTTCGCATTTTCGATCAGTGTCGTTACGCTAGCCTTCTTAAGGCAAACTTGTTTAACTTGGTGTCTGTACTCAGATACTTTTGCTTCCGCTGATGCTTGTATGACATCGAGCTTATGTATTCGAGCCCTCGAGGCCCCTGGCTTGTAATATAAAGATTGTATGCCTTTTATTTGTGTTTAGAGTTGTGTTGTGATATCTTCCCGTGAGTCCCTAGGCTTGATCGTGCGTGTATGCATGTATGATTAGTGCACGGTCGGGCCGGGGGTGTCACACTCCACCCCCTACCTATGCTGTCCATGGCGGACACCACGCCCTACATGTGTTCGTTCAAATGCCACTGAGCTTTCTTTTGACCTGCTTGTTGTTTCCTAGAGTAAGCACGATGGTGGGGTACTCGGTGATGGAGGATGAGCTGATGTGCGATGCGTGGTTAGTCCTATCTACGGACTTTTTAGGCATGAGACAAGGGGCTCGATCTTTTGGCAAAACATGCATTCTTGGTTTCATGAGCAAAAGCACTTCGCACCCCTACGACTTGGACGTGATCCATGAAACGCAATGC
Organism: Elymus sibiricus; assembly: GCA_039707655.1. NCBI lineage: Eukaryota > Viridiplantae > Streptophyta > Magnoliopsida > Poales > Poaceae > Elymus > Elymus sibiricus. Next base: position 313,129,265 of record CM077674.1, read on the forward strand.
AAAGTTGCTAGCCCATCGGTGGTACACCATCTCCAACTCCGCCATGAAGTATTGCAGTGCGATTGCACAATCGGAGAAAAGACCACCGGACGCGTCAATCATGGAGATAGTAAGTTTTGCTTCTTGTTGCTCTATATGTTAGTCAATTAATTGATTCACTCAATGTTGCAACTTGATAATCATCATGTTGTATAGCCCTGACGCGCTGCCGTGTTGTACCACATAACCGAGGGTAGGCCATTTACGTTCATACATTGTTGGATGAAACTCAAGGGGCACAGTGTGTGGATCGACATGTGTGAATTCTGACTTCGAGTATAGTTGATTTTGGAGTTGATGAATTCAAAAAAACTTGTTGAACATCCGGTTTTTTGCGAGAAACTTTCAATCTATTCATCTTCAATCATGGTAGTACAAAGAACATTAGAGGTAATAAAAAATACAAGCAGTTTCGTGGACCACCTAGCGACGACTACAAGCATTGGAGCGAGCCAAAGGCGTGCCACCATCATCACCCCTCCCTCGCCGAAGCTGGGCAAACCTTGTCGCACTAGACATTCAGGGAAGTCATCGTGCTAAGGCCCCATAGGACCGGCGCACCAGAGTAGCAACCATCGCCGATGAAGAAAATCGTAGATCGGAAGGATCAAATGTGTAAACACCCGAACGAAGACCGGATCCAAATAGACCCACCAAAGACCAGAACCGACCGAACCCCCTGAGATCCAACGGAAACACACCTCTACATGCCCTCTGATGAAGTTAGACGCACCATCAAGACGGGGATAGAACGTGGGAGACATTATGCCTATTGAGGGACATCGTCGCCGCCACATAGCCCCACCCAAGACACTAAACCTAACAAGAACGAGAACGGGGTCCCTCCCTCCGGCGGGGGGGAGGGGCGAGGTCCTCCGCACCTCCATGGCCGAGATGAGGCGGACCGGCGGCGGCGCCGACGGGAGGAGGAGGAAAGCCTGAAATCTTTTCTTGTGGAGGAGGAAAGAGAAGGCGTAAATAATATATTTGAACTATTGTTGTACTAGGGATATTTGCATGTTATTTATTGATGAATTTTGCTATTTTCTATAAGTATTTTTAGTGTTACTGACTTATAAAAAAAAACAAGTGCAGACGTTTAGGGGACAAATTTTCCTTTTTTGCGGGTGACAAGGTTTAGAGGAAAAGGTTGAATGACCTGCTCTTATATCCATGTCTGCAGACGAGTCCAGACATAAATAGTGTGTTTGTTTTATAAGATGGTGATTGAAGATGCTCTTATTTTTCTTACTGTGACCATATTTTAGTGTATGTGTGGGTTATAGAGATTCTGCTAATGCTCGTACGCAGACTAGTTTTTTGCTGGCTCATAGACTAGCGTTTTCCCAGTATTTTTTTGAACACGCGTTTTCCTTGTATTGATCGGCTCCTTTGCCTAGCAAAGCGAGACGGCACGGGTAGTTGTCAGTTGTTGTCACGTATACACACATAGCCATTTCTACACATGTTCACTTGTGCGGCCCGTCCTACGAGGTTACAACCACACACACCCGCGTGCGGGGCTCAGGAGATTCGGCTGGATAGAACAAGACAAAGTGTTCAAAGCGCCAGGCCTTCACGCCCACCTCACCCACCCGTGAGTGACAGCACTGAACAACTCTGCCTGGGCGGCACCGCTCTAGCGCATCCATGCCGCACGCCGGCAACACACGCACCGACGCACACCCATGTTTGTCATCGTTACATAAACTTTGGTTTCGGGTTTTCCTTTCTTCTTGTGTATGCTGATTTGTTCAATATCAATGTTTTTTAGGAGACAATTATCGATGTTTAGTAACTGCCATTCCTGACCCCAACTTACACGAGCACGAGTCACCTAGGGTTTGAAACAGAAGGCTGGTGGCTAGAGATTTATCCGGTCCCTCGTCTCTGGTGGCAAAATTTCGTGTTTTGACCCTTTTCACGTACTTTAGCAGGATCTGACCCCGGTCTGGATTTTTTTTGGGATTTGACCCTTTTGGCTACCGCCGTCTTCCATGGCGGTAGCAGTACACAGGATACCACTGCCCTCCCCGGCGGTAGGTGCCTTTGATGGCCGTTTGGCCGTTAACGGCCCATGACGTGGCATCGGTACCTACCACCGAAACCTACGGCGGTAGGCTCTAACATCCTACCGCCGGGGTCCCTGGCGGTAGGGTCCTGGATAAGGTTGTGAGTGGTGGGGGCTGTGCTCCCCCACCCACTCATTCACCCCCATTCCCATTCTCCCTCTTTCGAGCTGAAGCTCTCTCCCCCTCTTCTCCCCCACCAAAGCACCCACTAGATCCCCCTCCATTGCTTGAGATTTGTCCGGTGGATCTGGGGCATTTGCATCACCCAAGGTACCTCTCCCACCCCCCTTCATTTGGTTGGTTGAAATCATCTAGTTTTGTTGGAATCAACTAGTTTTGCAAACCCTAGTTCTTGCTCAAGTTTTGCATTTATTGTGCATTTATGGTGCATTTATGGTTTGCCTAAGTATTTTGTGTCAATCCTTGTTGTGGCAAGCTATAATGACATTGTAGTGTCATTTGGACTATAATGACATGTACCCTTATCATTTATGTAACCTATGTCATTTGAACCAGTGAGAACTTTGTGTCTTAGGTCATTCTAAATAAGTTATGCTTTGTGTTTGTCTTGTATCATTTGATTTAAGTTTTGGTTTGTTCCATTTCATGTAGCATGGAAAATAGGACCCCGGCGGTGCAGATAGCATATGAGAAGTGTGAAGGAGAACGACGCCGTAGGATGCTGACGGAGCTTAAAAAATGGATTAAGAGTTGTGAAGACGCAAACGCGGCTATGAGTGATTTCAACAAGTATGTGTTCCGTGAGTTCCCTGAAGAGCTCGAGAGAGAAAATGGAAGATAGTTACTGAGTTGCAGGAGAAGGAAGATGAGTGTAGATGGACTTTGGCAATGGAGATAGGATTCTCCGTAAGCATTGATGAATTCGAGGAGGTGGACATGGCAAAGCCCGGGCAGATCATTGGATGGGCAATCAAACAAGGAGTGTCGGAGAATCCAACCCGACGTCGTCGATGGGCCTGGTTCCGCGAGGAAAAGGGTTCGATGATCCATTGGGCGGGTTCTTCCAAGTATGAACAGAAGCCTAATCCAAAGCGTGCGGAACAAATCGAACGTATTAAGGCGATTAGGGCCTACTTTCCGGCTTATTAGGGGCTCCTTTCCGGGTAGATGTCATTTGAAAATGTTTCAGGAGCTATTTCCCGGTGTAGAACACTTGTCATTTGAATATTCGGCATTTGAACCAATGCTCTACGTCAGTTAAATTTGGTAGATGGAACTTGATGTAATGAACTTGATGTTGTGATGTTATTTATGCATTTCCGTGGTATTTGATAATGTCGATTGAACTTCATGTTGATTGAATATTCGGTATTTGGACAAATGCTCTAAGTCATTTCCGTAGTAATGATGTAATGTCATTACATTGTATGGCTAAAAAAGAAAGGCAAAGGCAAATGGCTAAAAAAGAAAGGCAAAGGAAGTGGCAGGTTGGGTGGCCACCCTACCGCCATCCACCATGGTGGTAGGGTGACCAACCCTACCGTAGAAAATATGGCCGAATTGGCCACAGTACAGGTGACCACCTTACCGCCATGGTCCTCGGCGGTAGGGTGGCCAACCCTACCGCAGAACAGGGGAGCGATCCCGTCACAGAACAGTTCGGCACCCTACCGCCAAGATGTATGGCGGTAGGTCATCATATCCTACCGCCAAGATGTCTGGCGGTAGGTGTGCAAAGCAGAGTCACCATTCCGGTGTATCCAGCTAGATCATCCATGTCACCCCTAAACCTCTTCTTTCTTCTTCTTCCCTTAGTAGGCACCATGAGTTCAGGGTCGGGGACGATGTGTGGCCCAACATACTCAGGCCACTGTGACTGATCGAGGAAGGGATGAAACCTAGGAGCCCATGTCAACCTCGTTTGTTCCAATGTGAACTCATGCAACCGCACGGTGGTACCATCGGATACGTTCAAGTTTCTGAACCTTGCCGCGGTCATCACGTGCGAGCAAGGCCAATGATACCTGTGAGGTCTCTCACACTGACACCACCGGTTCTTGAGGCGCACGTCGTACGCAACTCCACCGTACGTCACGCCGTCCCTTGTTGTGCCACCCGGCTCATCGACTTGGTAGATTTGTTCTTTTTCATTGAAACTAATGATTTGTTGACGCGAGGACTTGCGCGCTTGATGCTTCAACCAATCCTCAACTTTGAAGGGAAACTCCATCTTCTCACCTATCCATTTGGCGGTGACTTCGGAATGCCTCAGAAAATACTCGTTGAGCTTGAAGAAAGTATATTTCACTATTGCAGTGACTGGCAAGGAACGGACACCCTTGAGCACATTGTTGAAGCATTCCACCATGTTACTTGTCATGTCTCCGTATCGGAAACCTCCTTCGTCGTAAGCACGTGACCACTTATGCTTCTCCGGAAGATGCCTTGTCAAGAATTCTCTCCCTCCTTTGTTCTTCTCCAACGCCTTGAATAGTTTATCATAGCGGCTTTGGAATGTGTCGGTGTTGAATGCCACACAAACATGGGTAAGATCCTTGCAAAACTCTTTACTCTTGCATGCCCGGTAAAAGTTTGCCACGAAATGCCTCATGCACCAACGGTGTTGGAGCTTTGGATAGCCTGGAATGTCAACTTCTATTGCCTTGAGAATCCCATGGTGGCGATCCGATATGATGCACACCTCTCTTTTGGGGCCAATCACCTTCGTCCTCACATGATCCATAAACCACTCCCAATTATCATCGTGCTCGGAAGGCACCAACGCAAATGCCACCGGCAACACATTGTCATTGGACGAGTGGGCCATTGCCACCATCAACGTGCCCTTGTACTTGCCGGTCAAGAACGTGCCATCAATTGACAAGACGGGACGGCAATGCCTAAATGCATCGATGCATTGCCCAAAGCTCCAAAAAGCTCGATGAAACACTCCCTCAATTGACTCGACCTTATGGCGCATGCCCAGGTTCCGATGAGCAATGGCTCCCAACATTCTCGGAAGAATATTGTACGCAGCGACATAATCACCATGCAACATCCTTATAGCATTTGCCTTGGCCATCCACACCTTTCCATACTTGACCTCGTACCCGAATCGTTCGAAGACCGAACTCATGAGGAACTTCACCTTCACGGTTGGATCATGGGATATCTCATTCAACAAATTGTAGCCTAGATACTCGGACGTGAGTTGGCGGTGTCCCTTGCTTCGGTCCGCTTTCTCCGGCGGTATGCACTCGTGGGTGGCCACACAACTCTTCAACTCCCATTGCCCGGTTTCATTGATCTTTCTTCCACGGACCTTCCATGGGCAACCTTCTTTGTCACATTTGATGGTGTAGCGCACGTTTTGGTTGGAATGACCAACAACAAACGGCCTATGGTTCCGAATGGCGTAGTCACTCAACCATATCTTGAACTCTTGCAAACAACCAAACTTGATCCCTTTCTTCAAATGGGCATTCTCGTCCTCACCCGGTGGCCTTGGATCACCCATCCTCGGGAAAGTTGATGGTTCGACCAAGCACAACCTCATGCCACCATCAACAACGGCCTTGTCGGCAAGACTAAGATCACGAAACAAAGCGGGTCCTCTTTCCTTGCCATTGACCTTCTTGTAGACTTGATTTTCTTGTGCCGTGAATCCATCCTCGTCCAATTCTTCCGGTGGACCCTCATCATCCGACTCATACCTACACATACGGCTATAAGGGAGGTTACAGTCCATGTCTTGTTGATGCACAATGACATCCAAGTCACCAATGGGATTGTAATGAATCTCTTCTCGTTCCGCATACACATCATCTTGAGCAATAGCATCTTCATCAACATGAGCAATGGCATCTTCATCAACATGAACAATGGCATGTTCATCAACATGAGCAATGGCCTCATCTCCAACATGATCATCACCTAGAAGAACTATGGCTCTAGCATTGATGTCCTCTTCATTTGGTTGGCTACCCGCATTGTGGTCATACACCACGACACCATCATGTATTGGGGAGGACACATTCCGGTTCAAGTCGAGTAGTAGCCGAGGAACTTCAACCTTTGTGGCAAATAACTCAAGTGACTTGTCTTGTGATCCCTCAACTTTATCCTTATACACATCCCAATGCAATTGAGAGGTGATGGGCATACTCTTTAATCGGGACTTTACTCCCACTCCCACATTATACCTTCCAATAAGCTTCACACCATCACTTGGGTTAATCCAATTGAGGACGCTTCTCACTTTCACGACAATATGATCATAGCTCGGGCTTGTGTCAAAAACCATGGCCTCCTCCCCTTCATCGGCATTTCCATCCATGAAAGCTGCCTTGTCCAAATAATGCACATTCACTAGTTTATCCATCTAAAAACAATGGAACAAAATTGAGTCATCCATGGACCGGCCATTTCATATGGATGAACTATCTAAAATATGCATACTTTGAATCAAACAACTAGTATACCTTAATCATAGCATTAACCCTAACCCTAACCCCTAACCCTTCCCTAACTAAACCACTAACCCTAACACATAAGCTAGCTTGCCACAACAAGGATTGACACAAAATACTTAGGCAAACCATAAATGCACCATAAATGCACAATAAATGCAAAACTTGAGCAAGAACTAGGGTTTGCAAAACTAGTTGATTCCAACAAAACTAGATGATTTCAACCAACCAAATGAAGGGGGGTGGGAGAGGTACCTTGGGTGATGCAAATGCCCCGGATCCACCGGACAAATCTCAAGCAATGGAGGGGGATCTAGGGGGTGCTTTGGTGGGGGAGAAGAGGGGGAGAAAGCTTCAGCTCGGGGAAGAAGATGAGTGGAGTGGGTGGGTGGTGAGTGGGCCCCACAAACCTTATCCTCCAGGACCCTACCGCCAGAGTCCCCAGCGGTAGGGTGTTAGAGCCTACCGCCATAGTCTGCGGCGGTAGGTCCCTTTGCCACGTCAGCGGCCGTTAACGGCCAGACGGCCGTCTAGGGCACCTACCGCCAGGAAGGGCGGCGGTAGCCTGTGTAACGCTACCGCCGGGGCCGGCGGCGGTAGCAAAAGGGTCAAATCCCGAAAATTTTCCAGACCGGGGTCAGATCCTGCTAAAGTACATGAAAAGGGTCAAAACACGAAATTTTGCCGTCTCTGGTTGCCATCTTGGCATTGGTACGGTCTTTTTCGGCTTCTTTTTGGTGGTGTTTATTCGAATAATTTTTTCCTTATTATGGTGGTGCCATGAAGCCAAATAGGTTTATGTCTTCATAACTTCATTTATTCGGATCTGATGAGTTTATATTATTGTCTCGTGTTGTTTTTTTAGTTTGATTTTTGTTGGAATTGAAATATTTCCTCGACACTATTGTAAAAATCTTATGATTGGACAACCTGCACTTTTAGGAGATTATCCCCAGCCCAAGTCCGTTCTACTTAGGGGTTGTATGGTTTGTGACTAAAATTGTCTTAGGTTGGCACACATAAGGTTAGTCAAGTCAGACCAACTTAGAAAAGTGTTTGGTTCAAGCCTTATCCTAGCCAAAATATATATTTTTTGCGGTGGAGGCAAAATATTTTTTGCAACACTAGAATCACATACACTCAAAATGTATGGCAAGATTCCTTTAACCTTGCCAACTAGTGGCTCTTATTTTATAAACTAATCTTTGGTAAAGTTGAAAAGAAATTTGTGGCAAAGTGTGCCATTTATGGACCAAAAGAGGCAGTTCATCATGGGACACTACATAGCTAAACTAGATAGATACTATTCCCTCCATTCCTAAATAAAAACCCTTTTAGAGATTCCAATACGTACTACATACGAAGCAAAATGAGTGAATCTACACTCTAAAATATGTTTATATACATCACTATGTAGTCCGTATTAAAATCTCTAAAAAGGCTTATATTTTAAAACGGAGGGAGTAGAAATAAATGGAATCAGAGGAGATGAAGCCCGTGAGACAACGGACAACGCGCATCAGGCCACTTTCGCGTCGCCGGCCGCCCTCCCGCAGTTGGGCACTCGGAATACTCGATGCCGAGCTGGAGCACCATCGCATTCTTGCGGTGAAGGCGCCTCCTGTCCGTCTGTGCTGTGGTCAGCGACCGGCGGAGGACCTCGCAGAGGAGCTTCTTCTTTGAATCAACCAGCGCGGGCAACGCGGACACGCGCGACCTATGTGAGGAACTTGCCTCCGCCAGCACCGGCCTCTCCTAGCCCGCTGCCTCTTATGGCGGGTGATGTTTACTACGCAACTTTATTCTTGTAGACTCTGTTGAGTCTCTAAGCGCAGAGTTTTGTAGGACAACAACAAATTTCCCTCAAGTGGATGACCAAAAATTTATCAATCTGTGGGACGATTTGGATGAAGATGGTCTCTCTCAAACAACCCTGCAATCAAATACAAGCATTCTCTTGTGTCCCCAACACACCCAATACAATGGTAAATTGTATAGGTGCACTAGTTCGGTGAAGAGATGGTGATACAAGTGTAGTATGGATAGTAGATATAGGTTTTTGTAATCTGAACAATTAAAAACAACAAGGAAACAAGTAGCAAACGGCGAGCAAAATGGTTTATCAATTCTTAGAAACAAGGCCTAGGGTTCATACTTTCACTAGTGCAATCTCTCAACAGTGCTAAGATAATTGAATCATATAACAATCCCTCAACGTGCGACAAAGAATCACTCCAAAATTCATATCAATAGCGGAGAACATAATATGAAATTGTTGTAGGTAGCAAAACCATATCAAAGTTATATTTTCCGATCAATCTATTGATCCATCCCTATAAGTGTCATAAATAGCCCTAGAGTTCTTACTAGAATAACACCATATGATACACATCAATCAACTCTAATGTCACCTAGATACTCCAATGTCACCACAAGTATTCGTGAGTTAATTATTCGATATGCATCAAACAATTTCAAATTCATAATATTCAATCCAACACAAAGAACTTCAAAGATTACCCCAAAGTTTCTATCGGAGAAATTAGGACAAAAACGTGCATCAACCTCTATGCCTAAATTACCCCAATGTCACCACGGGAATCCGCAAGTTGATGACTAAAACATACATCAAGTGACTCAATAGAATACCCCATTGTCACCATGGGTATCTCACACGTCTCCATCATATCTATAATTTTTGATTGTTTCATGCCAATATCCTACAATTTCCACATACTTTTGGCAACATTTTATATGATTTCTTGGACTAACATATTGATCCAGTGCCCAGTGCCAGTTCCTGTTTGTTGCATTTTTTTGTTTCACAGAAAATCCATATCAAACGAAGTCCAAACGCGATAAAAATTTACGGAGATTTATTTTGAAATATATGTGATTTTTGGGAAAAAGAATCAATGCGAGACGATGCCCGAGGGGCCCACAAGCTCGAGGGGCGCGCCCCCTACCCAGGGCGCGCCCAGCAGGCTTGTGGCTACCCCGTAAGGCGGTTGGGGCCCTTCTTCTGCTGCAAGAAAGATAATATCCGGAATAAAATCCCCTCAAAATTTATGCCCAATCGGAGTTATGGATCTCCGGGAATTTAAGAAACGGTTTTCGGCCAGAAAAGAGGAACGCGAAACAGAAGAGAATAGAGAGAGAGATCCAATCTTGGAGGGGATCCTGCCCTCCGGGAGCCATGGCGGCCGTGGACTAGAGGGGGAACTCTCCTCCCATCTAGGGGGGAGGCCAAGGAAGAAGAAGAAGGAGGGGGGGGCTCTCTCCCCCTCTCTCCCGGTGGCGCCGGAAGGCCGCCGGGGCAACCATCGTGACGGCGATCTACACCAACAACTTCGCCGCCATCAACACCAACTCTCTCCCCCTCTATGCAGCGGTGTAACACCTCTTCTCCCCACTGTAATCTCTACTTAAACATGGTGCTTAATGCTATATATTATTATCGAATGATGTATGGCAATCCTATGATGTTTGAGTAGATTTCTTTTGTCCTATGGGTTGATTGATGATCGTGATTGGTTTGAGGTGTATGTTTTATTTTGGTGCTATCCTATGCTGCCCTCCATGCCGCGCAAGCGTGAGGGATTCCCGCTGTAGGGTTTGCAATACGTTCATAATTCTCTTATAGTGGGCGGCTAGAGTGACAGAAGCTTACACCCGAGTAAGAGGGTTGTTGCATAAGGGAGTAAAGAGGACTTGTTACTTAATGCTATGGTTAGCTTTTACCTTAATGATCTTTGGTAGTTGTGGATGCTTGCTAGAGTTCCAATCATAAGTGCATATGATCCAAGTACGGAAAGTATGTTAGCTCATGCCTCTCCCTGTTATAAAATTGCAATAATGATTACCGGTCTAGTTATCGATTGCCTAGGGACAAATCTTTCTCTTGTGTTACAAAAGCTTTATACCAAACAATTAACTTTTATTATCTTGCAATTTACTCATAGTTTTATTCTTGCTAAGTACTTCTAGTTTTATCCTTGCAAACTTATCCTTAAACCTACAAAGTAGTTTTATTCTTGTTCTAGGTAAAGCGAACATTAAGTGTGCGTAAAGTTGTATTGGTGGTCGATAGAACTTGAATGGAATATTAATTATACCTTTAGCTCCTCGTTGGGTTCGACACTCTTATTTATCGAAAAAGCTACAATTTATCCCCTATACTTGTGGGTTATCAAGACCTTTTTCTGGCGCTGTTGCCGGGGAGCAAAAGCGTGGGGTTGATATTCTCGTGTGTGCTTGTTTGCTTTATCACTAAGTAGTTTCTATTTTCTGTTCCACTAAGTAGTTTTTATTTTCTGTTCTAAGTTATTCTCTATCTTTAGTTATGTATATGGAACACGAAACACCAAAAAAATTAGTTATACTTGCAACTCATGGAGATGGGGAACCTCCTAAAACCCTCGATGATGCTTATGTGGAAAACATTAAATACTACTATGATAATCCTGATAAATCTCCATTGAACTAGATAATGGGAGATACTTTGGATCAATGGGAATACTTTAGAGATTATCACTTGTCTCAAAAAGGGAAACACTAATGGGATCAAATTAAAATGTTGCGTTGGTATGCTTGGAATTTATGCTTAAGGTGTGATTATACTTGTTGCTCTAGGATGGAGGCTCCACACCCCCCCTTTCAATGTGAATTTAATGATAATGAAACCTTGGCTTCTTATGCTAATGGTATATATGATTACTATGATGTGGAACTAATAGAAGAATTTGTTGCTTTTATGGGTGCTTATGAAATTAAATCTTTGTTTGAAAAGTATGAAGATTGTGATGCTGCTATTTACAGATCTGAAAATTATGCTATACTTAAATATTGCCACAAGAATTATGAATATAATGCCTATATTGATCAATTTATTGAGAAAGTCTCCGCTGCCCAAGAAGAGACTAATATTTTGCAGGAACCTATGGAAGAAGAAATTGCTGAAACTGTGAGCTCATTAGATGAAAAAGATGACGAGGAGAGCGAAGAACAAAAGGAGGAAGAGCAGATTAGCTACCCATGCCCTCCTTCTAATGAGAGTAACTCTTCAACTCATACGTTGTTTAATTTCCCTTCGAGCTTACTGAAGGATGAATGCTATGATAATTGCTATAATCCCTTGGATTTGTCTGAAATATCCCTTTTTGATGAAATTGATGCTTGCTATGCTTGTGGCCATGATGCTAATATGAATGATGCTTATGGAGATGAACTTGCTATAGTTCCTTATGTTAAGAATGAAATTGTTGCTATTGCACCCACACATGATAGTTCTATTATCTTTTTCAATTCTCCCAACTACACTATATCGGAGAAGTTTGCGCTTATTAAGGATTACATTGATGGGTTGCATTTTACTATTATACATGATGATTTTGATGAATATAATATGCATGTGCTTGCTGCTCCTAATTGCAATTACTATGAGAGAGGAACTACATCTCCACCTCTCTATGTTTCCAATACGATAAAATTCCAAGAAACTGTTTATACTATGCATTGGCCTTTACTTGATGTGCATGAATTGTTCTTTTATGACATGCCGATGCATAGGAAGAGAGTTAGACTTCGTCATTGCATGATATATGTTGCTTTGTGCTCACTACTAAATTACAAATCATTGTTAATTAAAATTGGATTTGATATACCTTGGGATCCGGGTGGATCAATTACTTGAGCACTTTATGCCTAGCTTAATGGCTTTAAAGAAAGCGATGCCTGGGAGACAACCCGGAAGTTTTAGAGAGTCATTTTATTCTGTTCTGTGCTTTTAAAAGGTTTAAAAAAATAGAGGGGAACCTAATTTTTTTTCAAAAAGAACCCATGGAAACTTTGTGAACCTTGATTACAGAAACTTTTCAACAAAAATAATTATCCCCTTGTACAAATCCATTGTATTATAAAAATAATGTGCCAAGATTTACCTTTAGGATGTTAAAATTGCTTGTTTGGTGTGTGCTGTGAAAAAACAGAAACTTTTGCTGTAGTATTTGAATTTCTATAATTTGCTGGAACATGAAAAATTCTCAAATTTTTACATAGTACTGCTATGCAAAATTTTTATTTTGTCCTAATTTTTCAGAATTGTTTGAGTTACAGAAGTATATGTTTTATTTGCATCTTACAGACTATCCTGTTCTCACAGATTACTGTTATTGTTTCTTTATTTGCGTATGTTTGAAATCTTGTTGAGCCCCGATGACTTGGGACCCATAGAATTGTGATAGCATACAGTGGGTAATATTTGATTATAATTATACAATAATTTTACAACAGGACATGATGGGATTTGATGTTATATGTACTAACCCCTCTAATAAAAAGTTTGGTTAAGTTTTGTGTGGATGAAGTGTTCGAAGATCGAAGAGGTATCGATATGAGGAGAATAAAGAGAGGCAAGAGCTCAAGCTTGGGGATGCCCAAGGCACCCCAAGTAAATATTCAAGGAGACTCAAGCGTCTAAGCTTGGGGATGCCCTGGAAGGCATCCCATCTTTCTTCGACAATTATTGGTATGTTTCGGTTTATGTTTTATTCACATGATATGCGTAAATTCTTGGAGTGTCTTTTGTGTTTATTTTCCCTTTTCTTTTAATAATGCACCATGCTAGTATGAGATAGTCCTTAATTGATTTATAGAATGCTTCATGCACTTCACTTATATCTTTTGAATATGGCTTTATAGAATGCTTCATGTGCGTCACTTATATCATTTGAAGTTTGGATGCCTGTTTCTCTACATATAGAAAACCGTTATTTGTAGAATGCTCTTTTGCTTCACTTATATTTATTAGAGCATGGGCAAGTCTTTTTTAGAAAGAATTAAACTCTCATGCTTCACTCATATCTATTTAGAGAGTCAACAAGAATTGGTCATTCACATGGTTAGTCATAAAATCCTACATAAAACTTGTAGATCACTGAATATGATATGTTTGATTCCTTGCAATAGTTCTGTGACATTAAGATGGTAATATGTGGGTGTACTAGTGAATGATTGTGGTTTAGTAAGAATATTGTTGTTAAGGTTTGTGATTCCCGAAGCATGCATGTATAGTTATGCGACGAAGTTATATCCTACTCATGTTAGTATCCAATGTTAATTATTCGCAATGCATGATTATGACCGTTGTCGCTCTCTGGTTGGTCGCTTCTCAATCAATTTGCTAGCCTTCACCTGTACTAAGCGGGAATACTGCTTGTGCATCCAAATCCTTACACCAAAGTTGTTCCAGTTGAGTCCACCATATCTACCTATATGCGGTATTACTCTGCCGTTCCAAGTAAATTTGCATGTGCCACCTCTAATCATTCAAATAACCATCTGTTTTGTGTGCCTGTACTGCTCATGGAGCGGCAGTGGGTGGTCAGTATCTTCAATGCTAAGTGGGTCATTCTCACGATGAGTGTTTATTCAATTGTCATTGCTCGAGAGAGGCTGGTAATTGGGATGCCCAGTCCTGTGGTCAAAATCGAATTATAAATGCAACAAACTCCCCCGGAAAGTTGATTGTATGGAGGGCACCCTAGGATTCGGCTAGCCATGCCTTGTGTTTGAATGGTTGAGGGGGAGTAAACTTTACCTTTCCGCTTGGGAACCGCCTATAATGTGTTTAGCATGGAATATATTGAGAACCCTCGGTCGTGACGTTGACAGGAAAAGTACACCTCTCAAAATGTATTCATCTCTGATTTAAGCTTCGAGCTCTGGCACCTCTGCAAATCCATGCTTCCCTCTACGAAGGGCCTATCTATTTACTTTATGTCATTTTAATTTTATTGTTGAGTCATCACCTTCTAATTCAAGCATCAGTTGGAGAGTACTATTGTCATTTCTATGCATTGAGTATAGTTAATGTTATGTACATCGTGACTGGATCAATGATTCTGCATGACGGGCTAGGGATAGCATTCTTTAGCATTTTTATTTTGAAAGGCATGATTGTTTGTTGGTATGCCTGAGTATTGATGTCTTTATGTCAAATGATAGACTATTGCTTTGAATCACTCGTATCTTAATATTCATGCCATGATTAGATTACATGATCAAGATTATGCTAGGTAGCATTCCACATCAAAAATTATCTTTTTATCATTTACTTGCTCGAGGAAGAGCAGGAATTAAGCTTGGGGATGCTGATACGTCTCCGTCGTATCTATAATTTTTGATTGTTTCATGCCAATATCCTACAATTTCCACATACTTTTGGCAACATTTTATATGATTTCTTGGACTAACATATTGATCCAGTGCCCAGTGCCAGTTCCTGTTTGTTGCATGTTTTTTGTTTCACAAAAAATCCATATCAAACGAAGTCCAAATGCGATAAAAATTTATGGAGATTTATATTGGAATATATGTGATTTTTGAGAACAAGAATCAACGCGAGACGATGCCCGAGGGGCCCACAAGCTCGAGGGGCGCGCCCAGCAGGCTTGTGGCTACTCTGTAAGGCGGTTGGGGCCCTTCTTCTGTCGCAAGAAATATAATATCTGGAATAAAATCCCCTCAAAATGTCAGCCCAATCGCAGTTACTGATCTCCGGGAGTTTAAGAAACGGTTTTCGGCCAGAAAACAGGAACGCGAAACAGAAGAGAACAGAGAGAGAGATCCAATCTCGGAGGGGCTCCTGCCCTCCGGGAGCCATGGCGGGCATGGAATAGAGGGGGAACTCTCCTCCCATATAGGGGGAGGCCAAGGAAGAAGAAGGAGGGGGGCTCTCTCCCCCTCTCTCCCGGTGGCGCCGGAACACCGCCGGGGAAACCATCGTGACGGCGATCTACACCAACAATTCGCCGCTATCAACACCAACTCTCTCCCCCTCTATGCAGCGGTGTAACACCTCTTATCCCCGCTGTAATCTCTACTTAAACATGGTGCTTAACGCTATATATTATTATCCAATGATGTATGGCAATCCTATGATGTTTGAGTAGATTTCTTTTGTCCTATGGGTTGATTGATGATCGTGATTGGTTTGAGTTGTATGTTTTATTTTAGTGCTGTCCTATGGTGCCCTCCGTGTCACGCAAGCATGAGGGATTCCCGCTGCAAGGTTTGCAATACGTTCATAATTCTCTTATAGTGGGTGGCTAGAGTGACAGAAGCTTACACCCGAGTAAGGGGGTTGTTGCGTTTGGGAGTAAAGAGGACTTGTTACTTAATGCTATGGTTGGGTTTTACCTTAATGATCTTTGGTAGTTGCGGATGCTTGCTAGAGTTCCAATCATAAGTGCATATGATCCAAGTACGGAAAGTATGTTAGCTCATGCCTCTCCCACTTATAAAATTGCAATAATGATTACCGGTCTAATTATCGATTGACGAGGGACAAATCTTTCTCTTGTGTTACAAAAGCTTTCTACTAAACAATTAACTTTTATTATCTCGTAATTTACTCATAGTTTTATTCTTGCTAAGTACTTCTAGTTTTATCCTTGCAAACTTATCCTTAAACCTACAAAGTAGTTTTATTCTTGTTCTAGGTAAAGCGAACGTTAAGTGTGCGTAGAGTTGTATCAGTGGTCGATAGAACTTGAAGGGAATATTAATTATACCTTTAGCTCCTCGTTGGGTTTGACACTCTTATTTATCGAAAAAGCTACAATTGATCCCCTATACTTGTGGGTTATCAAGACCTTTTTCTGGCGCCGTTGCCGGGGAGCAATAGCGTGGGGTTGATATTCTCGTGTGTGCTTGTTTGCTTTATCACTAAGTAGTTTTTATCTTCTGTTCCACTAAGTAGTTTTTATTTTCTGTTCTAAGTTGTTCTCTATCTTTAGTTATGGATATGGAACATGAAACATCAAAGAAAAATAGTTGTACTTGCTACTCATGGAGATGGGGAACCTCCTAAAACCCTCGATGATGCTTATGTGGAAAACATTAAATACTACTTTGATAATCCTGATAAATCTCCATTCAACTTGATAATGGGAGATACTTTGGATCAACGGGAATACTTTAGGGATTATCGCTTGTCTCAAAAAGGGAAACACTTATGGGATCAAATTAAAATGTTGCGTTGGTATGCTTGGAATTTATGCTTAAGGTGTGATTATACTTGTTGCTCTAGGATGGAGGCTCCACACCTCCCCTTTCAATGTGAATTTAATGATAATGAAACCTTGGCTTCTTATGCTAATGGTATATATGATTACCATTGATGTGGAACTAATAGAAGAATTTGTTGCTTTTATGGGTGCTTATGAAATTAAATCTTTGTTTGAAAAGTATGAAGATTGTGATGCTGCTATTTACAGATGTGAAAATTATACTATACTTAAATATTGCCATGAGAATTATGAATATAATGCCTGTATTGATCAATTTATTGAGAAAGTCTCCGCTGCCCAAGAAGAGACTAATATTTTGCAGGAACCTATGGAAGAAGAAATTGCTGAAACTGTGAGCTCATTAGATGAAAAAGATGACGAGGAGAGCGAAGAACAAAAGGAGGAAGAGCGGATTAGCTACCCATGCCCACCTTCTAATGAGAGTAACTCTTCAACTCATGCATTGTTTAATTTCCCTTCGTGCTTACCGAAGGATGAATGCTATGATCCCTTGGATTTGTCTGAAATATCCCTTTTTGATGAAATTGATGCTTGCTATGCTTGTGGCCATGATGCCAATATGAATGATGCTTATGGAGATGAACTTGCTATAGTTCCTTATGTTAAGAATGAAATTGTTGCTATTGCACCCACACATGATAGTCCTATTATCTTTTTCAATTCTCCCAACTACACTATATCGGAGAAGTTTGCGCTTATTAAGGATTACATTGATGGGTTGCGTTTTACTATTACACATGATGATTTTGATGAATATAATATGCATGTGCTAGCTGCTCCTAATTGCAATTACTATGAGAGAGGAACTACATCTCCACCTCTCTATGTTTCCTGTAACACCCCTGTGTAAATGAGCTACAGTGATCTTCATGTTAATGCTAAGCTACTTTGTTTTGCAAAGAATGATCACAGTGGAATCATATCTCATTTCAAACTCCTCACTGAATTCAAATTAAATTTGCAAGTGAAATATGATGTTGCACAAATGTTGCTGCAAAATAGTTCATCATTTAGCAAAAATTCCCTAACAAATGTTTGTTAAGGGAAACAACATCACCTCTAAGCTAAGATGGACTATAGCAATTAATTCAGTGCTATTTCAGCATTTTACAATGCCATTTTATTTGTGAAAAATCCATTTGAGTTCAGTTGCCTCTCAAAATATTTGTGGCAGAGCCAAATATTACTAGGAAATTATGTGGTCTAGTCCCACATTTTTCTAAAGTCTTTTGGTGGTTCAAATAATTCCTTTTCTGTCTCAGTTTTATTTAATAAATGGAAAAACAGAAAAATAGAGCAGGCAGGAGACTTACCTGGCGCCTGGCCAAAGGCCCAGCTGGCCCAGCCCAACTTCCCCCGTCGCCTACCTGCTCCCGCCGCCATGTCGGCTCGTCCATGGCCACGCGCGCGCTCTGGGGGAATGGCGACACCGCGACGCCACAGGGCTCCGCGTGGATAATGGTTGCCTTACCTGCTTTCCCCCTGGACGCCTCAACCACTCTCCCCCTCTCTCCCTCGCTCGTTCGCTCTGTCTCAACCTCGCCCGAATGCAGCCGTCGCCGCACCGCTCCGGTCCCGCGGCCACCGGCGTCCCCACGCCCGCAGGTCTTGTCCACAGGCTCCGCTTGCTTCTTCCTCTTCGCCTGGTGCCGTCAGCTAGAGCCGGGCGCGTCTGCTCCGAGGGGATCGAGCTCGTCCTCGCCCTCGGCCCCTGCAACATCTCCGGCGGATTCCGCCGCAGTCTGCTGCTACAAATCTGTCACCGGCCTTTCTTGAGCCGCCTGGTGAGCTCCGCCTCTCCTTCCTCCTTTTCTTGATCGCCTTCGGGCCTATGTAGAGCTGCCGCCGTACTAAGCTCTGGCCGCCGCCATGGCCACGAGCTCCGCGCTCCCAGTGCCGCGCCGCTCGAACCAGTGGCACCAATGTGCTCCTGGTGAGCCACAGAGGCCGCCCAACCCTTTGCTTTGCTTGTTAGCGTCCCGTAGTCGTGCGCCCATTCGTGTCTGAACCTCGCTGCCGCCACGGCTCGTCGCCGGCGCCCCTGCCGGCCACCACAGCACCTGCGACCGCCACCGCTGGATGCTCACGAGCGTCAGGATCCCGTAGAGTTACTCCGCGCGCGTATTTGTGAACCGTAGCGAAATTCCGGCCAAGTCCGGCGAAGAGCCGCCGTGAAAAGGGCCGCCGGAGCAGCCTCTGGCACCGCCCGCTGATGTGGCGTGCCACGTGGCCCCCCTAGTGCCACTGATGCTGGGCCCCACGGGCCCAGTTGACTGGTCAACTGGCATAGTTGACCAGCTGACTGGGCAGTTGACCCATGTCAACGGGGCCCCACTGGTCTGCCTCTGGTGCACTCTGGGTGCACTGCACCAGGTGCACCAAGCAGTTTATGTGGTTTTTTGAATTAAAAATAACTCCAGGAATTTCAGAAAATTGCTGAAACTTTGAAAATTCGTAGAAATTCAACCGTAAGTCTGATGAAAATATTTTCTATATGAAAGTTGATCAGAAAAATCCAACGAATCCGAATATGTCATCTATATTCATGTTAGAATCCTCTAAGTAGGTGAACCTATAACTTTAGGCCTGTTTTTGGTAGATGAATAGTGCATGACTGCTACTTGTGAGCTGCGTTGGGATTTCCCCGAAGAGGAGGGGATGATGCAGTACAGTAGAGATAAGTATTTCCCTCAGTTATGAAACCAAGGTTATCAATCTAGTAGGAGAATCATGCAACAACTCTTTAGCAGCACCTGCACACAAAATAACAAATCCTCGCACCCAACGCGAACAAGGGGTTGTCAATCCCTTGGCGGTTATTTGCAAGATTAAATTGTATGGTGATAGATAGATAGATCGAACAAAAATACAAAATAAAATAAATAAAGTAAAATTGCAGCAAGGTATTTTTAGGATTTTTAATATATGAGAAAGGTAGACCCGGGGGCCATAGTTTTCACTAGAGGCTTCTCTCTTGAAAATACCATACGGTGGGTAAACAAATTACTGTTGGGCAATTGACAGAAAAACAAATAATCATGACGATATCCAAGGCAATGATCATGTATATAGGCATCATGTCCGAGACAAGTAGACCGAAACAATTTTGCATCTACTACTATTACTCCACACATCGACCGCTATCCAGCATGCATCTAGAGTATTAAGTTCATAAAGAATGGAGTAACGCCTTAAGCAAGATGACATGATGTAGACAAAGTAAACTCACGCATGAATAAACCCTATCTTTTTATCCTTAAAAGCAATGATACAATACGTGTCATGTCTCCTACTGTCACTGGGATTGAGCACCGCAAGATCGAACCCATTACAAAGCACCTTTCCCATTGCAAGATAAATCAATCTAGTTGGCCAAACCAAATCAATAGATCGGAGAGAAATACGAAGCTATAACAACCATGCATAAAAGAGTTCAGAGAAAACTCAAATAACATTCATGGATAATCTAATCATAAACTCACAATTCATTGGATCCCAACAAACACACCGCAAAAAGTGATTATATCGGATAGAACTCCAAGAATATCGAGGAGATCATTGTATTTAAGATCAAATAGAGAGAAGAAGCCATCTAGCTACTAACTATGGACCCGTAGGTCTGTGGTAAACTACTCACGCATCATCAGAAGGGCAACAAGGTTGATGTAGAGCCCCTCCATGATCGAATCCCCCTCCTGCAGAGTGCCAGAAAAGGCCTCTAGATGGGATCTCCCGAGAACAGGAACTTGCGGCGGCGAAAAAAGTAGTTTGTGGACTCCTCTGTTAGTTTCCCGATTTTAGAGAATTTATAGAGGCGGAGTTAGGTCAAACGGAGCCACGTGGGCCCCACGAGCCACCAGGGCGCGCCCTACCCCCCTGGGCGCGCCCTGGTGCCTCGTGGGCCACTGCTCCATCTTCTCGTCCCCTCCCGAAGCTTCCAGTGTCTCTTATGTCCAGAAAAAAAATCTCCAAAAAGTTTCGTGGCATTTGGACTTCATTTGGTACTGATATTCTGAAAAACCAAAAACAGCAACTGGCATTGGGCACTAAGTTAATAGGCTAGTCCCAAAAAATGATATATAAGTGCTTGTAAGTGTATATAAAACATCCAAGATTGATACTATAATAGCATGGAACAATCAAAAATTATAGATACATTGGAGACGTATCAAGCATCCCCAAGCTTAATTCCTGCTCGTCCTTGAGTAGGTAAATGATAAAAACGGAATTTTTGATGTGGAATGCTACCTATCATATTCATCATATACTCTTTTATTTTGTAGCAGGGACATTTAGACTTGAATGATTCAAAGCAATAGTCTATAGTTTGACATGAAGACATAAATACTCAAGCATACTAACAAGCAACCATGTCTTTCAAAATATTAACGCTAAAGAAAGTTATCCGTAGCCCATTATGCTCAATCATTGATCCATTCATGAAACACACTCAATATTAGCTACACCCAATGCACAAGTATGACAATAGTGCTCTCTAGTTGGTGTTTTGTAAGAGAAGATGGAGACTCAAAATAAAAATAAAAATTGCATAAAAGTAAATAGATAGGCCCTTCGCAGAGGGAAGCAGATATTTGCAGAGGTGCCAGAGCTCAAGGCTAAAATTAGAGAGATAAAACTGTTTTAAGAGGCATGCTTTTCCTATCAATGAAAACGACCTAGAATTCCCAATATCTTCCATGCTAGACACATTATAGGCGGTTCCCAAACAGAAAATAAAGTTTATTTCCTTTCCACCATTCTTTCACAATCCATGGCTAGCCGTATCCACGGGTGCCTTCCATACCAACACTTTCCAAGGAATTTATTATTATCATCATATTTTTCTTTTCATTTCGGGACTGGGCATCCCTATTACCTTGCCACTTTCTTGTGCAATGACAAGTGAATAAACACTCATTGTGAGAATAACACACCTAGCATGGAAAATATTGGCCACCCCCTGCCGCTTCATGAGCGGTACGGGCACACAAAACATAAAATTATTTTGAAAAATTAGAGTTGGCACATGCAAATTTACTTGGAACGGCAAGGAAATACCGCATATAGGTAGGTATGGTGGACTCATTTGGCACAACTTTGGGTTTAAGGAGTTGGATGCACAAGCAGCGTTCCCGCGTAGTACAAATGAAGGCTAGCAAATAGATTGAGAAGTGACCAACCAAAAAGCGAAAATGGTCATAAACATGCATTGAACATAACTAACACTGAATAATGCACCATAAGTAGGATATAATTTCGTTGCATAACTATTGACTTTATGTGCATGCATAGGGAATCACAAACCTTAACACCAATATTCTTACTAAATCACAATTACTCACTAACATGACTCACATATTATTATCTCCATATCGCAAAACTATTGCAAGGAATCAAACTTATCATATCCAATGATCTATATGAAAGTTTTTATTATATCCCTCTTGAATATTCATCACTTTGGGACCAAATTCATATCTTGTGCAAATTACCATTACTATTATCAACTCTCAAAAGATATAAGTGAAGAATGAGAGTGCAAATATTTCTTCAAAATTTAATCACCGCCGTGCTCAAAAATATATAAGTGAAGCACTAGAGCAACTGCCTAGCTCAAAAGATTTAAGTGAAGCACATAGAGTATTCTAACAAATCATGATAAACGTATGGCTCTCTCAAATAAGTGTGTCCAACAAAGATGACTGTGACAAACTAAAAACAAAACAAAACAAAGACTCATATAATACATGACGCTCCAAGCAAAACTCATGATATGTGACGAATAAAAATGTAGCTCCAAGTAAAATTACCGATAGTTTGTAGAAGAAAGAGGGGATGCCTTCCGGGGCATCCCCAAGCTTAGTTGCTTGGGAGTCCTTGAATATTAACTTGGGGTGCCTCGGGCATCCCCAAGCTTAGGCTCTTGCCACCCCTTATTCCTTCATCCATCGTGATCTCACCCAAAACTTGAAAACTTCAATCACACAAAACTCAACAAAACCTTCGTGAGATCCGTTAGTATAATAAAGCAAATCACTACTTTAAGTACTGTTGCAAGCCCATTCTTATTTATTTTTGCGTTATACCTACTGTATTCTAACTTCTTCATGGCTTATACCCCCCGATACAATCCATAGTTTCATCAAAACAAGCAAAAACAATGCATCAAAAACAGAATCTGTCAAAAACAGAACAGTCTGTAGCAATCTGAACATTGACCATACTTTTGTAACTCCAAAAATTCTGAAAATTTAGGAAAATGTGGGAAATTTGTATATTAATCATGTGAAAAAAATTAAGAATTTCATCACACTCCAGCAAATTTAGATAATTCTGCTACTGGACGCAAAAGTTTCTGTTTTTGCACAGGATCAAAGCAACTATCATCCAAATCATCCCAAAGGCTTTACTTGGCACAAAAACTAATTAAAACATAAAAACACAATCATAACAGTAGCATAATTGTGTGCACACAAGAAAACAGAAAAATAAACACAAAAATTAAGATAACTATTGGGTTGCCTCCCAACTAGCGCTATTGTTTTACGCCCCTAGCTAGGCATAATGCATAGTTTCAAGTGTTGTCATCTTTGGTTTCCGATTCCTCAATCACACATCCATATTTCCGAGGAGTTCTAGAATGCATATTTTTAATGATCATGCTCCCAGGAACAAAGTTAAGGAATTTATTCTCATAAGTGGGTTTATTTATCAATTCAACAAAATTGGGGTGAACACTAATCATTTTAAGATCTTCGCTGTGGCTGCTGGGTGTAGCACCCTTGTCTTTAGGAACATATATAAACTTGCAATTCTTGCTAGGAGGAGTCTTTTCAATAGTTTTAGCGGAAGAAAAAGCGGAACCCAAATTATTAATAATTTCTTCCAACTTATCAATCCTAGCGGGACTTTGTTCCATCCTTTCTTTAATTATCGGTTCTTTCTCTTTTAGCATCTTAAGAGTAATCCCTAACTTTGATCCAAACTGAGTAACATGATTATGAATCTTTTTATCTAAATTTTCAATATGCTCTACGGTAGGCATTTTATTTTCAATAGCATCTAACCTTTGCATAACATGTTGCAAGGTTAAGACCGTTTCATTAATAGTGATAGGTGGTGATCCCACTAAATTTCCCATAGCATTGAAAGCATCCATAGGGTGACTGCTCAAGAAATTCCCTCCAGTAATAGTGTCTAGTACAAATCTATACCAAGTAGTAACACCCACATAAAAATTGCGAAGAAGGACGGTAGTAGATTGCTTACGAGTTGATCTATTTTGAGCACCACAAATCCTATACCAAGCATCTTTTAAAATTTCTCCTCCCCTTAGCTTAAAATTGAGAACTTGATTTTTAGGGGTACACGTAACAAGGGAAGAACTAGCCATAACGATAAAACAAGCAAACAAGAAAAAAGGCAAACGGAAAATATTTTTGTATTTTTGTAAAAAAAATTAGAAGTGGGGGAGATGAAAACGAGAGGCAAAGGCAAATAAAATAAATGCAAGGAGATGAAAGTTTATGCGTAGGTACTTGATAGATGTTGATGATGTCTTCCTGGCAACGGTGCCAGAAATTCTTCCTTCTACTTGTGAGCTGCGTTGGGATTTCCCCGAAGAGGAGGGGATGATGCAGTACAGTAGAGATAAGTATTTCCCTCAGTTATGAAACCATGGTTATCAATCCAGTAGGAGAATCACGCAACAACTCGTTAGCAGCACCTACACACAAAATAACAAATCCTCGCACCCAACGCGAATAAGGGGTTGTCAATCCCTTGGCGGTTATTTGCAAGATTAAATTGTATGGTGATAGATAGATAGATCGAACAAAAATACAAAATAAAATAAATAAAGTAAAATTGCACCAAGGTATTAATAGGATTTTTAATATATGATAAAGGTAGACCCGGGGGCCATAGTTTTCACTAGAGGCTTCTCTCTTGAAAATAGCATACGGTGGGTAAACAAATTACTGTTGGGCAATTGGCAGAAAAGCAAATAATCATGACGATATCCAAGGCAATGATCATGTATATAGGCATCACGTCCAAGACAAGTAGACCGAAACGATTCTGCATCTACTACTATTACTCCACACATCGACCGCTATCCAGCATGCATCTTGAGTATTAAGTTCATAAAAAACGGAGTAACGCCTTAAGCAAGATGACATGATGTAGACAAAGTAAACTCATGCATGAATAAATCCCATCTTTTTATCCTTAATAGCAACGATACAATACGTGTCATGTCCCCTACTGTCACTGGGATTGAGCACCGCAAGATTGAACCCATTACAAAGCACCTCTCCCATTGCAAGATAAATCAATCTAGTTGGCCAAACCAAATCAATGGATCGGAGAGAAATACGAAGCTATAACAATCATGCATAAAAGAGTTCAGAGAAAACTCAAATAATATCATGGATAATCTGATCATAAACTCACAATTTATCGGATCCCAACAAACACACCGCAAAAAGTGATTACATCGGATAGAACTCCAAGAACATCGAGGAGATCATTGTATTGAAGATCAAATAGAGAGAAGAAGCCATCTAGCTACTAACTATGGACCCATAGGTCTGTGGTAAACTACTCATGCATCATCGGAAGGGCAGCAAGGTTGATGTAGAGCCCCTACGTGATCGAATCCCCCTCCGGCAGAGTGCCGGAAAAGGCCTCCAGATGGGATCTCTCGAGAACAGGAACTTGCGGCGGCGGAAAAAGTATTTTGTGGACTCCTCTGCTGGTTTCCCGATTTTAGAGAATTTATAGAGGCGGAGTTAGGTCAAACGGATCCACGTGGGCCCCACGAGCCACCAGGGCGCGCCCTGGTGCCTCGTGGGCCACTGCACCATCTTCTCGTCCCCTCCCGAAGCTTCCAGGGTCTCTTATGTCCAGAAAAAAATCTCCAAAAAGTTTCATGGCATTTGGACTTCGTTTGGTACTGACATTCTAAAAACCAAAAACAGGCAAAAAACAGCAACTGGCACTGGGCACTAAGTTAATAGGTTAGTCCCAAAAAATGATATATAATTGCTTGTAAGTGTATATAAAACATCCAATATTGGTACTATAATAGCATGGGACAATCAAAAATTATAGATACGTTGGAGGCGTATCAATGACCTTCGGTAAATAATTCCAAATTAATTCCTAAAGTAACTAAAACTGTTTAGAGATGCATTAGGTCATCCATGCATATCATGTTGTCATGTCATGCTTTGTGATTGCAATTGTATGCTTTGTATTTATTTGTTTCCTCCCCCTCTTCTCTCCGGTAGACCCCGAGACCGACGTTGCCCCTGAGTATGTCTACACCTCCGACGCCCAGCCTCTTTCCGCAGAGCTTCCAGGCAAGCAAAACCCCCTTGATCATTCCTATATCACCCATTCTTTCTCTCTCGTGCTTGCATTAGATTTTGCTACTGTTATTCGATAGCTCCTATTCTGATGCATAGCCTGATTTTGTAACCTGTTGTTGATACTTTACCTATTGTCCTATATGCTTAGTATAGGCTGGTTAGTCATCCATCAGTGGCCCCGCACCCTTGTCCGTGTTGCCATGCTTTGCTTCCGGATGACTTGATCAACGTGATCGATGTGCAGAGACCGACACAGCACCACACACCCGCTTAGTTGTACGACTCTGCCGAGCTAGTATCGGGTGCCGAGGGTGATACCTCCTACCTCACTCCTGATGATATCTCTGTAGCGTAGCTAGTCGGTTGTGGGTTACCGATGGTGATTCCTCTTTCACCACCTCCGATGATGCCTCTGTCGTGCAGCCCCTCAAGTGTGAACCCATCGAGGGTGATTCCTCCAAGTTCACCTTGACGGTTACATCGAGTGGGAGTCCATCGAGGGTGATTCCTCGGACTTTCCCCTTGATGTTACGAACACACTGTTACCTTTAACTGTTGCCCCTTTTTTAACTGTTACTGCGGGACTGAAGGGACATGCGGTACCACCCGGTAGAGGTGGACCTGAGTTCCCGACAGTCTCGTGTGAAGTTGGGTTGACCTGGAGGGTACCCGCGAGATAATTATGCGACACGACCGGGCAGGCAGAGACCGCCCTAGAGACGGATGGGCCTGGCCCTTGCCATAAGTCCGCGAGACGGGGCGACAGGAGCACTGATCATCACCGCGAGCTCCCAATAAACTAATGGTTTGGATATATGATCTGAGTAGGCCTCTAGCCTTTTCACACTAACCACCACGCGGGGTAAGTTATGGGCACTCGATGTCGTACGATTCTCCCGAAAGCTCTGTCAGACGTCCAGTTCAGCATTGTGAGCCGGTTGGAGCAAGTGACATCCAGGACAGTGATGGGCTTGGACTCCGATCCGCGACACAACGACCCGGAGTGCAAAGGGCGATGGGCCCAAGACCCCTGAGCGCTTAGGATGTAGACCGGCGAGGACCTCTCTGCGGAGCCTAGGTAGGACTACGGCGTGTCGATCAGCCAAGGCCGGGCATGACCAGGAAAAGTGTGTCCGGCCACAGTTAATCGAGCATGTTGGGTAAGTTGGTGCACCCCTACAGGGAAGTTATCTATTCGAATAGCCATGTCCACGGTAATAGGACGCTCAGAGTTGTATCCCGATCTACTACAACTAGAACTGGATACATGTGACACTAAACTGATATGATGGCTCCGGGATCGCTTCCCCGCGGGGTAGACGAGGAAGGATCTCTGGGCGTTACTAATATATATTTGTTACTACATGTTATGTTATTCTACTCTCTTCTGTTGCTGCAAGACGCTGCAAGATGCTAGTCTTCGATAGGCTAGGCCTTCCCCTCTATTCTGGCATTTCTGCAGTATAGTCCACAGATACAGCCCCTTCCCTTTGATATCGATGCATACTTAGCATAGATCTGATGTAAGTCTTGCGAGTACTTTGGATGAGTACTCACGGTTGCTTTGCTACTTTTTCCCCTCTACCCGGTTGCTGCGATCAGATGACGGAGCTCCGGAGCCAGCTAACCCCGTCGATGACTACTACTACCCCGACGGAGCCTACTACTGGAGACCGACGACCAGGAGTAGTTCGGAGGCTCCCAGGCAGGAGGTCCGCGCCTTTTTGATCTTGTTGTCATTGTTTTGCTCAGCCTTCTTAAGGCAATCTTGTCTAATTATGTCTGTACTCAGATACTGATGCTTTCGCTGACTCCTGTGTAACTCGAGCTAATGTATTCGAGCCCTCGAGGTCCCTGGCTTGTAATATAAAGCTTGAATTATTTTATTTTGTGTCTAGAGTTGTGTTGTGATATCTTCCCGTGAGTCCCTGGGCTTGATCATGCGCATTTGCGTGTATGATTAGTGCACGGTCGAGTCGGGGGTGTCACATTCCAATATGATAAAATTGCAAGAAACTGTTTATACTATGCATTGGCCTTTACTTGATGAGCATGAATTGTTCTTATATGACATGCCGATGCATAGGAAGAGAGTTAGACTTCATCATTGCATGATATATGTTGCTTTGTGCTCACTACTAAATTACAAATCATTGTTAATTAAAATTGGCTTTGATATACCTTGGGATCCGGGTGGATCAATTACTTGAGCACTTTATGCCTAGCTTAATGGCTTTAAAGAAAGCGTTGCCTGGGAGACAACCCAGAAGTTTTAGAGAGTCATTTTATTCTGTTGTGTGCTTTTAAAAGGTTTAAAAACAAAAAAAATAGAGGGGAACCTAAAACTTTTTCAAAAAGAACCCATGGAAACTTTGTGAACCTTGATTACAGAAACTTTTCAACAAAAATAATTATCCCCTTGTACAAATTTATTGTATTATAAAAATAATGTGCCAAGATTTACCTTTAGGATGTTTAAATTGCTTGTTTGGTGTGTGCAGTGAAAAAAACAGAAACTTTTGCTCTAGTGTTTGAATTTCTATAATTTACTAGAACATGAAAAAATTCTGAAATTTTTACACAGTACTTCTATGCAAATTTTTTATTTTGTCCTAATTTTTAAGAATTTTTTGAGTTACAGAAGTATATGTTTCATTTGCATCTTTACCTTTCAAATTATAAATGCAACAAACTCCCCCGAAAAGTTAATTGTATGGAGGGCACCCGAGGATTCGGGTAGCCATGGCTTGTGTTTGAATGGTTGAGGGGGAGTAAACTTTACCTTTCCGCTTGGGAACCGCCTATAATGTGTTTAGCGTGGAAGATATTGAGAACCCTCGATCGTGACACTGACAGGAAAAGTACACCTCTCAAAATGTATTCATCTCTGATTTAAGCTTCGAGCTTTGGCACCTATGCAAATCCATGCTTCCCTCTGCGAAGGGCCTATCTATTTACTTTATGTTATTTTACTTTCATTGTTGAGTCATCACCTTCTCATTCAAGCATCAGTTGGAGAGCACTATTGTCATTTCTATGCATTGAGTATAGTTAATGTTATGTACATCGTGACTGGATCAATGATTCAGCATGACGAGCTAGGGATAGCATTCTTTAGCATTTTTATTTTGAAAGGCATGATTGTTTGTTGGTATGCCTGAGTATCGATGTCTTTATGTCAAATGATAGACTATTGCTTTGAATCACTCGTATCTTAATATTCATGCCATGATTAGATTACATGATCAAGATTATGCTAGGTAGCATTCCACATCAAAAATTATCTTTTTATCATTTACTTGCTCGAGGAAGAGCAGGAATTAAGCTTGGGGATGCTGATACGTCTCCGTCGTATCTATAATTTTTGATTGTTTCATGCCAATATCCTACAATTTCCACATACTTTTGGCAACATTTTATATGATTTCTTGGACTAACATATTGATCCAGTGCCCAGGGGGGCCCACAAGCTCGAGGGGCGCGCCCCCTACCCAGGGCGCGCCCATCAGGCTTGTGGCTACCCCGTAAGGCGGTTGGGGCCCTTCTTCTGCCGCAAGAAAGATAATATCCGGAATAAAATCCCCTCGAAATTTCTGCCCAATCGGAGTTACGGATCTCCGGGAATTTAAGAAACGGTTTTCGGCCAGAAAAGAGGAACGCGAAACAGAAGAGAACAGAGAGAGATATCCAATCTCGGAGGGGCTCCTGCCCTTCGGGAGCCATGGCGGCCATAGACTAGAGGGGGAATTCTCATCCCATCTAGGGGGGAGGCCAAGGAAGAAGAAGAAGGAGGGGGGGCTCTCTCCCCCTCTCTCCCGGTGGCGCCGGAACGCCGCCGAGGCAACCATCG
Organism: Elymus sibiricus; assembly: GCA_039707655.1. Lineage (NCBI taxonomy): Eukaryota > Viridiplantae > Streptophyta > Magnoliopsida > Poales > Poaceae > Elymus > Elymus sibiricus. The sequence continues at coordinate 313,159,121 of CM077674.1, forward strand.
TGACAGCGATCTACACCAACAATTTCGCCACCGTCAACACCAACTCTCTCCCTCACCATGCAGCATTGTAACACCTCTTCTCCTCACTATAATATCTACTTAAACATGGTGCTTAATGCTATATATTATTATCCAATGATGTATGGCAATCCTATGATGTTTGAGTAGATTTCCTTTGTCCTATGGGTTGATTGATGATCGTGATTGGTTTGAGTTGTATGTTTTATTTAGGTGCTGTCCTATGGTGCCCTCTGTGTCGCGCAAGCATGAGGGATTCCCGCTGTAGGGTTTGCAATACGTTTATAATTCTCTTATAGTGGGCGGCTAGAGTGACAGAAGCTAACACCCGAGTAAGGGGGTTGTTGCGTATGGGAGTAAAGAGGACTTGTTACTTAATGCTATGGTTGGGTTTTACCTTAATGATCTTTGGTAGTTGCGGATGCTTGCTAGAGTTCCAATCATAAGTGCATATGATGCAAGTACGAAAAGTGTGTTAGCTCATGCCTCTCCCTCTTATAAAATTGCAATAATGATTACCGGTCTAGTTATCGATTGCCTAGGGACAAATATTTCTCTTGTGTTACAAAAGCTTTCTACTAAACAATTAACTTTTATTATCTTGCAATTTACTCATAGTTTTATTCTTGCTAAGTACTTCTAGTTTTATCCTTGCAAACTTATCCTTAAACCCACAAAGCAGTTTTATTCTTGTTCTAGGTAAAGCAAACGTTAAGTGTGCGTAGAGTTGTATCGGTGGTCGATAGAACTTGAAGGGAATATTAATTATACCTTTAGCTCCTCGTTGGGTTCGACACTCTTATTTATCGAAAAAGCTACAATTGATCCCCTATACTTGTGGGTTATCAAGACCTTTTTCTGTCGCCGTTGCCGGGGAGCAATAGAGTGGGGTTGATATTCTCGTGTGTGCTTGTTTGCTTTATCACTAAGTAGTTTTTATTTTCTATTCCACTAAGTAGTTTTTATTTTCTATTCTAAGTTGTTCTCTATCTTTAGTTATGGATATGGAACACGAAACACCAAAAAAAATAGTTGTACTTGCTACTCATGGAGATGGGGAACCTCCTAAAACCCTCGATGATGCTTATGTGGAAAACATTAATTACTACTTTGATAATCCTGATAAATCTCCATTCAACTTGATAATGGGAGATACTTTGGATCAACGGGAATACTTTAGGGATTATCGCTTGTCTTAAAAAGGGAAACACTTATGGGATGAAATTAAAATGTTGCGTTGGTATGCTTGGAATTTATGCTTAAGGTGTGATTATACTTGTTGCTCTAGGATGGAGTCTCCACACCTCCCCTTTCAATGTGAATTTAATGATAATGAAACCTTGACTTCTTATGCTAATGTTATATATGATTACTATGATGTGGAAGTAATAGAAGAATTTGTTGGTTTTATGGGTGCTTATGAAAATAAATCTTTGTTTGAAAAGTATGAAGATTGTGATGTTGCTATTTATAGATCTGAAATTTATGCTATACTTAAATATTGCCATGATAATTATGAATATAATGCCTATATTGATCAATTTATTGAGAAAGTCTCCGCTGCCTAAGAAGAGACTAATATTTTGTAGGAACATATGGAAGAAGAAATTGCTGAAACTGTGAGCTCATTAGATGAAAAAGATGACGAGGAGAGCGAAGAACAAAAGGAAGAAGAGCGGATTAGCTACCCATGCCCACCTTCTAATGAGAGTAACTCTTCAACTCATACATTGTTTAATTTCCCTTCGTGCTTACCGAAGGACGAATGCTATGATCCCTTGGATTTGTCTGAAATATCCCTTTTTGATGAAATTGATGCTTGCTATGCTTGTGGCCATGATGCCAATATGAATGATGCTTAAGGAGATGAACTTGCTATAGTTCCTTATGTTAAGAATGATATTGTTGCTATTGCACCCACACATGATAGTCCTATTATCCAATTCTCCAAACTACACTATATCGGAGAAGTTTGCGCTTATTAAGGATTACATTGATGGGTTGCGTTTTACTATTACACATGATGATTTTGATGAATATAATATGCATGTGCTTGCTTCTCCTAATTGCAATTACTATGAGAGAGGAACTACATCTCCACCTCTCTATGTTTCCAATACGATAAAATTGCAAGAAACAGTTTATATTATGCATTGGCCTTTACTTGATGTGCATAAATTGTTCTTTTATGACATGCCGATGCATAGAAAGAGAGTTAGACTTCGTCATTGCATGATATATGTTGCTTTGTGCTCACTACTAAATTAAAAATCATTTTTAATTAAAATTGGCTTTGATATACCTTGGGATCCGAGTGGATTAATTACTTGAGCACTTTATGCCTAGCTTAATGGCTTTAAAGAAAGCGCTGCCTGGGAGACAACCCGGAAGTTTTAGAGAGTCATTTTATTCTGTTGTGTGCTTTTAAAAGGTTTAAAAACAAAAAAAAATATAGAGGGGGAACCTAAAACTTTTTCAAAAAGAAAAGTGAAAGTGAGACAGATGAGCAATGTGGAAGTGGGGGTAGCTTTGAACTTTGTTCATGCCCATGGAAACATTGTGAACGTTGATTACAGAAACTTTTCAACAAAAATAATTATCCCCTTGTACAAATCCATTGTATTATAAAAATAATTTGCTAAGATTTACCTTTAGGATGTTTAAATTGCTTGTTTGGTGTGTGCTGTGAAAAAACAGAAACTTTTGCTCTAGTGTTTGAATTTCTATAATTTACTGGAACATGAAAAATTCTCAAATTTTTACATAGTACGGCTATGCAATTTTTTTATTTTTTCCTAATTTTTCAGAATTTTTTGAGTTACAGAAGTATATGTTTCATTTGCATCTTAAAGACTGTCCTGTTTTCACAGATTGCTGTTATAGTTTCTTTATTTGCGTATGTTTGAAATCTTGTTGAGCCCCGTTGACTTGGGACCCACAGAATTGTGATAGCATACAGTGGGTAATGTTTGATTACAATTATACAATAATGTTACAGCAGGACATGATGGGATTTGATGTTATATGTACTAACCCCTGTAATAAAAAGTTCGGTTAAGTTTTGTGTGGATAAAGTGTTCGAAGATCGAGGAGGCATCGATATGAGGAGAATAAAGAGAGGCAAGAGCTCAAGCTTGGGGATGCCCAAGGCACCCCAAGTAAATATTCAAGGAGACTCAAATTTCTAAGCTTGGGGATGCCCCGGAAGGCATCCCATCTTTCTTCGATAATTATCGGTATGTTTTGGTTTTTGTTTTGTTCACATGATATGCGTAAATTCTTGGAGCGTCTTTTGTGTTTATTTTCCCTTTTCTTTTAATAATGCACCATGCCCGTACCACTCATGGAGCGGAAGTGGGTGGTCAGTATCTTCCGTGCTAAGCGGGTTACTCTCAAGATGGGTGTTTATTCACTTGTCATTGCACGAGAGAGGCTGGTAATTGGGATGCCCAGTCCCGTGGTCAAAATCGAATTATAAATGCAACAAACTCCCCCGAAAAGTTAATTGTATGGAGGGCACCCGAGGATTCGGGTAGCCATGGCTTGTGTTTGAATGGTTGAGGGGGAGTAAACTTTACCTTTCCGCTTGGGAACCGCCTATAATGTGTTTAGCGTGGAAGATATTGAGAACCCTCGGTCATGACATTGACAGGAAAAGTACACCTCTCAAAAAGTATTCATCTCTGATTTAAGCTTCGAGCTTTGGCACCTTTGCAAATCCATGCTTCCCTCTACGAAGGGCCTATCTATTTACTTTATGTTATTTTACTTTTATTGTTGAGTCATCACCTTCTCATTCAAGCATCAGTTGGAGAGCACTACTGTCATTTCTATGCATTGAGTATAGTTAATGTTATGTACATCGTGACTGGATCAATGATTCAGCATGACGAGCTAGGGATAGCATTCTTTAGCATTTTTATTTTGAAAGGCATGATTGTTTGTTGGTAAGCCTGAGTATTGATGTCTTTATGTCAAATGATAGACTATTGCTTTGAATCACTCGTATCTTAATATTCATGCCATGATTAGATTACATGATCAAGATTATGCTAGGTAGCATTCCACATCAAAAATTATCTTTTTATCATTTACCTGCTCGAGGAAGAGCAGGAATTAAGCTTGGGGATGCTGATACGTCTCCATCGTATCTATAATTTTTGATTGTTTCATGCCAATATCCTACAATTTCCACATACTTTTCGCAACATTTTATATGATTTCTTGGACTAACATATTGATCCAGTGCCCAGTGCCAGTTCCTATTTGTTGCATGTTTTTTTTCACAGAAAATCCATATCAAAGAAAGTCCAAACGCGATAAAAATTTACGAAGATTTATTTTGGAATATATGTGATTTTTGGGAAAAAGACTCAACGCGATACGATGCCCGAGGGGCCCACAAGCTCGAGGGGCGCGCCCCCCTACCCAGGGCGCGCCCAGCAGGCTTCTGGCTACCCCATAAGGCGGTTGGGGCCCTTCTTCTGCTGCAAGAAAGATAATATCCGGAATAAAATCCCCTCAAAATTTCTGCCCAATCGGAGTTACGGATCTCCAGGAATTTAAAAAACGGTTTTTGGCCAGAAAAGAGGAACGCGAAACAGAAGAGAACAGAGAGAGAGATCCAATCTCGGAGGGGCTCCTGCCCTTCAGGAGCCATGGCGGCCATGGACCAGAAGGGGAATTCTCATCCCATCTAGGTGGGAGGCCAAGGAAGAAGAAGAAGGAGGGGGGCTCTCTCCCCCTGTCTCCCGGTGGCGCCGGAACTCCGCCGGGGCAACCATCGTGACGGCGATCTACCCCAACAACTTCGCCGCCGTCAACACCAACTCTCTCCCCCTCTCTGCAGCGGTGTAACACCTGTTCTCCTCACTATAATCTCTACTTAAACATGGTGCTTAATGCTATATATTATTATCCAATGATGTATGGCAATCCTATGATGTTTGAGTAGATTTCTTTTGTCCTATGATGATTGATGATCGTGATTGGTTTGAGTTGTATGTTTTATTTTGGTGCTGTCCTATGGTGCCCTCTGTGTTGGGCAAGCGTGAGGGATTCCCGCTGTAGGGTTTGCAATACGTTCATAATTCTCTTATAGTGGGCGGCTAGAGTGACAGAAGCTTACACCCGAGTAAGAGGGTTGTTGCATAAGGGAGTAAAGAGGACTTGTTACTTAATGCTATGGTTGGCTTTTACCTTAATGATCTTTGGTAGTTGTGGATGCTTGCTAGAGTTCCAATCATAAGTGCATATGATCCAAGTACGGAAAGTATGTTAGCTCATGCCTCTTCCTGTTATAAAATTGCAATAATGATTACCGGTCTAGTTATCGATTGCCTAGGGACAAATCTTTCTCTTGTGTTACAAAAGCTTTATACTAAACAATTAACTTTTATTATCTTGCAATTTACTCATAGTTTTATTCTTGCTAAGTACTTCTAGTTTTATCCTTGCAAACTTATCCTTAAACCTACAAAGTAGTTTTATTCTTGTTCTAGGTAAAGCGAACGTTAAGTGTGCGTAGAGTTGTATCGGTGGTCGATAGAACTTGAAGGGAATATTAATTATACCTTTAGCTCCTCGTTGGGTTCGACACTCTTATTTATCGAAAAAGCTACAATTGATCCCCTATACTTGTGGGTTATCAAGACAATTTTCTGGCGCCGTTGCCGGGGAGTAATAGCGTGGGGTCGATATTCTCGTGTGTGCTTGTTTGCTTTATCACTAAGTAGTTTTTATTTTCTATTCCACTAAGTACTTTTTATTTTCTATTCGAAGTTGTTCTCTATCTTTAGTTATGGATATGGAACACGAAACACCAAAAAAAATAGTTGTACTTGCTACTCATGGAGATGGGGAACCTCCTAAAACCCTCAATGATGCTTATGTGGAAAACATTAATTACTACTTTGATAATCCTGATAAATCTCCATTCAACTTGATAATGGGAGATGCTTTGGATCAACGGGAATACTTTAGGGATTATCGCTTGTCTCAAAAAGGGAAACACTTATGGGATCAAATTAAAATGTTGCGTTGGTATGCTTGGAATTTATGCTTAAGGTGTGATTATACTTGTTGCTCTAGGATGGAGGATCCACACCTCCCCTTTCAATGTGAATTTAATGATAATGAAACCTTGACTTCTTATGCTAATGTTATATATGATTACTATGATGTGGAAGTAATAGAAGAATTTGTTGCTTTTATGGGTGCTTATGAAATTAAATATTTGTTTGAAAAGTATGAAGATTGTGATGTTGCTATTTACAGATCTGAAAATTATGCTATACTTAAATATTGCCATGAGAATTATGAATATAATGCCTATATTGATCAATTTATTGAGAAAGTCTACGCTGCCCAAGAAGAGACTAATATTTTGTAGGAACCTATGGAAGAAGAAATTGCTGAAACTGTGAGCTCATTAGATGAAAAAGATGACGAGGAGAGCGAAGAACAAAAGGAAGAAGAGCGGATTAGCTACCCGTGCCCACCTTCTAATGAGAGTAACTCTTCAACTCATACATTGTTTAATTTCCCTTTGTGCTTACCGAAGGGTGAATGCTATGATCCCTTGGATTTGTCTGAAATATCCCTTTTTGATGAAATTGATGCTTACTATGCTTGTGGCCGTGATGCCAATATGAATGATGCTTATGGAGATGAACTTGCTATAGTTCCTTATGTTAAGAATGAAATTGTTGCTATTGCACCCACTCATGATAGTCCTATTATCCAATTCTCCCAACTACACTATATCGGAGAAGTTTGCGCTTATTAAGGATTACATTGATGGGTTGCGTTTTACTATTACGCATGATGATTTTCATGAATATAATATGCATGTGCTTGCTGCTCCTAATTGCAATTACTATGAGAGAGGAACTACATCTCCACCTCTCTATGTTTCCAATACGATAAAATTGCAAGAAACTGTTTATACTATGCATTGGCCTTTACTTGATGTGCATAAATTGTTCTTTTATGACATGCCGATGCATAGAAAGAGAGTTAGAATTCGTCATTGCATGATATATGTTGCTTTGTTCTCACTACTAAATTATAAATCTTTTTTAATTAAAATTGACTTTGATATACCTTGGGATCCGAGTGGATTAATTACTTGAGCACTTTATGCCTAGCTTAATGGCTTTAAAGAAAGCGCTGCCTGGGAGACAACCCGGAAGTTTTAGAGAGTCATTTTATTCTGTTGTGTGCTTTTAAAAGGTTTAAAAACAAAAAAATATAGAGGGGAACCTAAAAATTTTTCAAAAAGAAAAGTGAAAGTGAGACAGATGAGCAATTTGGAAGTGGGGGCTAGCCTTGAACTTTTTCATGCCCATGGAAACTTTGTGAACGTTGATTACAGAAACTTTTCAACAAAAATAATTATCCCCTTGTACAAATCCATTGTATTATAAAAATAATGTGCCAAGATTTACCTTTAGGATGTTTAAATTGCTTGTTTGGTGTGTGCTGTGAAAAAACAGAAACTTTTGCTCTATTGTTTGAATTTCTCTATATTACCGGAACATGAAAAGTTCTGAAATTTTTACACAGTACGGCTATGCAATTTTTTTTCCTAATTTTTCAGAATTTTTTGAGTTACAGAAGTATATGTTTCATTTGCATCTTTACAGACTGTCCTGTTGTCACAGATTGCTGTTATAGTTTCTTTATTTGCGTACGTTTGAAATCTTGTTGGGCCCCGTTGACTTGGGACCCATAGAATTGTGATAGCATACAGTGGGTAATGTTTGATTATAATTATACAATAATGTTACAGCAGGACATGATGGGATTTGATGTTATATGTACTAACTTGGTGCGTATTTTGTGTTTATTTCCCCTTTTCTTTTAATAATGCACCATGCTGGTATGAGATAGTCCTTGGTTGATTTATAGAATGCTTCATGCACTTCACTTATATCTTTTGAATATGGCTTTATAGAATGCTTTATGTGCTTCACTTATATCATTTGAAGTTTGGATGCCTGTTTCTCTACATATAGAAAATCGTTATTTGTAGAATGCTCTTTTGCTTCACTTATATTTATTAGAGCATGGGCAAGTCTTTTTTAGAAATAATTAAACTCTCATGCTTGACTTATATCTATTTAGAGAGTCAACAAGAATTGGTCATTCACATGGTTAGTCATAAAATCCTACATAAAACTTGTAGATCACTGAATATGATATGTTTGATTCCTTGCAATAGTTTTGCAATATTAAGATGGTAATATGTGGGTGTACTAGTGAATGATTGTGGTTTAGTAAGAATATTGGTGTTAAGGTTTGTGATTCCCGAAGCATGCATGTAGAGTTATGCGGCGAAGTTATATCCTACTCATGTTAGTATCCAATGTTAATTATTCGCAATGCATGATTATGACCGTTGTCGCTCTCTGGTTGGTCGCTTCTCAATCTATTTGCTAGCCTTCACCTGTACTAAGCGGGAATACTACTTGTGCATCCAAATCTTTAACCAAAGTTGTTCTAGATGAGTCCACCATATCTACCTATATGCGGTATTACTCTGCCGTTCCAAGTAAATTTGCATGTGCCACCTCTAATCATTCAAATAAGCATCTGTTTTGTGTGCCCGTACCACACATGGAGTGGCAGTGGGTGGTCAGTATCTTCCATGCTAAGCGGGTTATTCTCACGATGGGTGTTTATTCGGTTGTCATTACACGAGAGAGACTGGTAATTGGGATGCCCAGTCCTGTGGTCAAAATCGAATTATCAATGCAACAAACTCCCCCGGAAAGTTGATTGTATGGAGGAGACCCGAGGATTCGGCTAGCCATGGCTTGTGTTTGAATGGTTGAGGGGGAGTAAACTTTACCTTTCCGCTTGGGAACCGCCTATAATGTGTTTAGCATGGAAGATATTGAGAACCCTCGGTCGTGACATTGACAGGAAAAGTACACCTCTCAAAATGTATTCATCTCTGATTTAAGCTTCGAGCTCTGGCACCTCTGCAAATCCATGCTTCCCTCTGCGAAGGGCCTATCTATTTACTTTATGTTATTTTACTTTTATTGTTGAGTCATCACCTTCTCATTCAAGCATCAGTTGGAGAGCACTATTGTCATTTTTATGCATTGAGTATTGTTAATGTTATGTACATCGTGACTGGATCAATGATTGAGCATGACAGGCTAGGGATAGCATTCTTTAGCACTTTTATTTTGAAAGGCATGATTGTTTGTTGGTATGCCTAAGTATTGATGTCTTTATGTCAAATGATAGACTATTGCTTTGAATCATTCGTATCTTAATATCCATGCCATGATTAGATTACATGATCAAGATTATGCTAGGTAGCATTCGACAACAAAAAATATCTTTTTATCATTTACCTGCTCGAGGACGAGCATGAATTAAGCTTGGGGATGCTGATATGTCTCCATCATATCTATAATTTTTGATTGTTTCATGCCAATATCCTACAATTTCCACATACTTTTGGCAACATTTTATATGATTTCTTGGATTAACATATTGATCCAGTGCCCAGTGCCAGTTCCTGTTTGTTGCATGTTTTTTGTTTCGAAGAAAATCCATATAAAACGAAGTCCAAATGCGATAAAAATTTACGCATATTTATTTTGGAATATATGTGAGTTTTGGGAAAAAAAATCAACGCGAGACGATGCCCGAGGGACTGACAAGCTCGAGGGGCGCGCCCCCTACCCACGGCGCGCCCAGCAGGCTTGTGGCTACCCCGTAATGCGGTTGGGGCCCTTCTTCTGCCGCAAGAAAGATAATATCCGAAATAAAATCCCCTCAAAATTTTAGCCCAATCAGAGTTATGGATATCCGGGAATTTAAGAAACGGTTTTCGGCCAGAAAAGAGGAACGCGAAACAGAAGAGAACAGAGAGAGAGCGATCCAATCTCGGAGGGGCTCCTGCCCTCCGGGAGCCATGGCGGCCACGGACCAGAGGGGGAACTCTCCTCCCATCTAGGGGGGAGGCCAAGGAAGAAGAATAAGGAGGGGGGCTCTCTCCCCCTCTCTTTCGGTGGCGCCGGAACGTCGTCGGGGCAACCATCCTGACGGCAATCTACACCAACAACTTTGGCGCCGTCAACACCAACTCTCTCCCCCTCTATGCAGCGGTGTAACACCTCTTCTCCCCGCTGTAATACTACTGAAACATGGTGCTTAACGCTATATATTATTGTCAGAGTCTAGGATCTGCGTCCAAGAAACTTCTCTAAGAACTTAGGATTCGAACTCTGGGGGACTTTGCTTGGCAGCCTATGACAGGACTACGGCGGGGACGCGACGGACTCGCCGGATCTCACCGGACATGAAGGGGACGTGCGAGCTACCCAGGTTCGGGCCACCGTGCGGTGTAATACCCTACTCCTGCTTGTGTTGGATTGCTCTGTGGCGGAGAGCTTGTGCTCGAGTTACACGAGGTGTGGGGGAGAATGGGTAGATCCCCTTACATGGAAGCAGCCCTGCCCCTTTTGTAGTGCCTTGGTCCTCTTCTCCGAAAATATGAGCGGGAAAGGGTAGCCACAGGGCGGCAATTCAAAGGGGGACAGGGGCGCAGGCTTATCCTGACTAAAGGCGGTCTCCGCCTGTTAAAGCAGCTCCTTGTGACGCGCTGGTGGGCTTGGCGATGACCTCCGTCCTGGAGCGCTGATCCGTCCTGATCTTCTATCACCAAAGAGGAAAGCCTTTGGGACTTGCTTTGGGGGGAGGCAGATGCTGCTGCTCCCTTATCACCAGAATGGAAGCTGGGCTTGGTCGCGCCCCGCTGTCCTTATCCTGACAGCGGGACGTCACCCATGTGCTGGGCGCGGAGCCCCGCGGCTTGCGCTGTATGACTTGCCTCGTGAGAACGCCTCATGAGGGGAGCTTCGCGAGGGAACCTGGTGCTTCGCAACCTCGGCAGGGCCTGGCCTGGTGGGGAGGGGCCTCGCGAGGCTCGCCCCTCGCGAGGCGGGTTCCTCCGGAGCGGCCGCGGCAGGGCCGCTCTCAAGGGCCGGCCGCCGAGCGTGGTCTTCTGGGCCAGAGGCAGACAGGCCGTGGTACCCTGGTTCCCACTGGGCCAACAGTAGCCCCCGGGCCCGCGGCGCGCACGTTCCGCCCGTTAGGGACGAAATGCCGCGGGGCCCACTGAGCTGCCGGGCCCAGTGGCAACGCGTGGCGGCTTTCACGGGGAGGGTCGCCCCCACTCCCCACGACGCCTCAGTAACCGCCGTCTTGGCAATAAAGCCCGCCCGCGCGGTGCGCAGGCGCATCACTGCTCCTCGTCCCCATCTTGCCCTTCGTCTCGCGCGAGTAGCTTCTCCGTTGCTCCTCCCCCAACTTCCAATCTCTCCGCCGCCATGGCCCCTGGCAGGAAAGGGAAGAAGAAGACCGCCGAGCTGGGGTCGTCGGTCCCGCCAGGCCGGGGCCCGCGCTGCTGAAATCTATGATCCTCAACGAGGAGGGCCTAGACAAGGTGCGACCGATGACGGCCAACGCCCGCAACGGGAACGGGGCGATGAAGATCTGGCCGGCGTCACGCCCCGCGGCGTAGCGAGAGGGTACGACCTTCCCATTCTTCCTCCACTCCATCTTCGCCGGGCTGGTGCCCCCCTTCTTCGACTTCTTCAATGCCGTGCTCAGCCACTACCAGGTTCATGCGCTGCACCTACACCTGAGCTCGGTCCTTCTTCTCTCCGCCTTCGCCTACCTCTGCAAGGCCTTTCTGGGTGTGCTGCCGTCCGTGGCCTTCCTCCGGAAATTTTGCCGCCTCCGACTGACCGAGGCGGACCAGTGCTCGGGCTGCATGTCATTCCAGATGGTCGCGGGCATGCGCACGCACATCGTCGACATGCGGCTCCTCGAGGAGGTGGAAGGCTTCAGGGAGCACTGGGTCTACATGAACGCGCGCCAGTACAGCCCCTTGCTCGAAATCCCGGAAGCGCCAGCGATGCCGAGCTCCGGGTGGGGGCCCACCGAGCTGACCGAGGCCGTGCTGGGGCCAGTCATGGCGAGGATGCGAGTGCTCCAAGCCGGCGGGCTCACCGCGAGCAAGGTCGTCAAGGAGTTCGTGCGCAAGCGCATTGCCCCCCTCCAGAGGCGCCTTCGCCCGGTATGGACCCACTCAGGCCTGGGGGACCCCATGAAGCTGAGCCCCGATCGCCTTGCCCCGGAGGTGGTGGAGGGGCTGGTGAACGTTCTCCTTGCCGCGCCGACGTCATTCCCGCTGCCAAGCACGGCTCCAATTTATTGTTTCGGAAACCGGGAGGACGTGCGGGCCGGCATGCCACTATTTGATCAGTGGGGGCTTGTGCCCCCGGGTCATGTGGGACCCCGTGACAATCCGGTCCAGGTACTGCCGCTTCCCGGAGGCGAAGGCGACACCAAGGTGGCGGCCGCGGCGGATGCCTGGAGCGACGCGGCGGCCTCCAAGCCGACTCACTGCCTGTCGACGGCGGGAACCGGCAGCGGCGGCAGCAGTGACGCCGGGGGGCCCTGAGACGAGCCCCAGTGGCCTGCGCCCCCGATGGAGGAAGCCCTTGGCGCGGAGAAACCCGCGGATGGCGGGGCGATCCCGCCCGCCGAAGCCTCGGGAGGGGGCCTAGATGGGTCCCATGGCGGGGCCTCAGGAGGGGGCCCCAAAGAGTCCCGAGGGGGCGGGAGCGGCAGCCGCCCTGGAGGGAAGCTAAGGAAGCGGCGATGGGTCCCCAGAGACGAGTATGTCCCCCTGCCTCGCGTGTTCCTTATGCCCACCACTTCATGTTGCACGGCTCGGCTTGATCCCTAGTTATGCAGTAGGGGCTCCCCGCCGAAAAAGAAGAAGGAGGGTGTCCAGGACGAGGATGCCGAAGAGCCCGCCGGGGCTCAGCGGGAGTTGGGGGCGGTTGGCGCACTGGCGCCCCCAACGATCCCCGCGAAGCATGACGGAGGTGTGGAGGAGAGGTCTGCGGGATCTGCCCAGCCTCCCAAGGAGGCCTTCCCTCCTGCCGGAGAAAGGGTGCCTCCGGATGGGGCCCGCCCCGAGGGGGAGGAGGGCGCCGACGCGGCGGCCACCGCAAGCCTCGAGCGATCACCGGGGCGCCACGAGCCAGAGGCGGCCGCGCACAGTCCTACCCACGTGGCTGGGCGGTCGGCAGGGGCGGAGGTCGAGGCGGAGGTCGAGGAGGATCCTGGCCCCCTGGAGGGGAATGAGGCCCCCTCAGACAGAGGCCTGGGCGGATCCGATGACGCAGCAGCCCCCGAGCCCCCAGAGCCGCGGGGGGCGGAGATGGAAGGGCCGGACGCGCCCGGGACCCTGGCCCTAGTGAGCCGCAGCATCCTATCGCGGATCAGGACTCTCCGCCACGCCCGGTCGGCCCTCAGCTCCCTAGAGACCGAGCTTGTGGCCGAGGAGGAGAACCTCCACCTGGAGCAGGGGCGCGTTGCGGCCCGCGAGGGGGCGGTCACCCGGCGCGAGAGCATGACGGCAGTCCTGGAGATGGACATGGAGATCTGGGAGCGCGAACTCCTGCAGACCACCATCGAGCAGGAGAGGAAGCGAGAGCGCTTGGAGCATCTGGACCGTATCGTGGCGGCCGGCGAGGCCACCTACCAAGAACGCCTCGCGAAAGCCAACGCCACGCTTGAAGAAAGAGCCGCGAGGTACAGGGCCGAGATCGACAAGCGGGGCCAGGAGGAGGTCATGCGGAAGGCGAAGGCCCTAGCGGACACTTACTCCAACAACCTGAAGAAGGAGGAGGACCGCTTCACGAAGAGGCGCAGCGAACTCGACGCAGAAATTGCCAAGCTCAAGCGGCAACTCGCGGCGTCGGAAGCCGAGAAGCGGAGCGCGGCGGAGCTCCACGCCATGACTCCCCGTGAGCTGGAAGAACTCCAGGCTCAGGTGGGCGAGGTTAGCGAAGAGGCGCAGCGGGCCCGCGACGAGGCCGCCCGACGGCGCGGGGAGCAGCTCCAGCGCTCCAAGATGTTCCGCGAGCTCATGGGGCACGCTTGCAGCGCCGTGGCTGCTTTCTCGGTCGAGAGGGTGGAGGATCCCCTGGAGACCGACGACGCCAACTACCTGGCCTTCTTCACAAGGCTCGTGGAGCGGCTGGAGGCAAGCTCCACCCGGTGGGACGAGATCCGCGACGCTGAGTGCCGCGACCTCCTGCGCCAGGCGTCGACCCGCGTCTTCAGCAACCTACTGTGCGTTGATGGCAGCTTCAACTTCGACCAGGTGCTGTCTCCGGTTCCCGAGGAGCTCCAAGACAAGCTTACGAGGGCAGTGGAGGACCATGTGGCAAGTTTGCTGGAGCGCTTCGCGCCCGTCGGGGAAGGGTCTGGCGACGACGGCAATCCAGTAGTCGACGACGCCGACGGTGGCTCCGCTGCCTGAGGCCCTGCACTCACCTTCATGTAACAGAGTGGATGCAGCCCCGAGAGGGCGTGAAGACATTTGTCCGGCACTTTTTGGTGTTAAGTACTTAATGATCCGCGTGTTTTTGTTTTCCTCTCGAGGCCTTTATTTCCCTTTTACATTGCCTTTGTGCCCTGTCTCGCTGGGACCCAGCGCCCGAGGTAGGCTACACCGTCCCTGGGATGCCCAGAGCGTGCGCTCGGCAAGGCCAGAGGGTGTAGGGCTCTTAGGGCTAGTAGGAGTCCCTGAGGCACGATGCTCAGGGTCCCCCCTTGACACGTAGGCGGCTCGTGCCAAGGAAGTCAGGAGGCCACGAGAGAGAAACGAAAGGGAAGGGACCCGAGGGGTGCTTTAGACTTAGCTCCTTTGAGGCGTGCGGCTTGGGGCAAGTCCTTAGTAGGGCACAACTCGTGAGGCGCAGTCCCTCGTGAGGCCCTCCGTCCGTAGGACCCGCCGCGAGGCCTCCCGAGGGGGGGGGGGCTCCTGAGGCCTTCGTACCCTGCACCAGGAAAACTGCCAAGTTTTTGCAAATAGTGCGGCAGGGCGCGCTCGCGAGGTCGCCTGTGGGTGTTACGCGAGGAGACAAGAGCACCAAGGACCTAGTGAGGTGACGTGCACGGGAGCAGGCCCGCGAGCCAGAGCTCAGTCGCTTGGGTTTTTTGGTGCTGCTGGACTGACCCGAGCACAGACACCGTGCCCAGCCCCCGCTCACGTGACAGGCACGGGCGAGATCATGAGCGCGCGCCCTGTGGCGGCAAGCACAGAGGGTTTTGAAGGAAATAAGCTTTACTGATGCATGAAGCAAGTTCATTACATATCAGAAAGATACATGCTGCCGTGTTCAGCACGGGTCAGTTTGAGGATGTGACGGCCGAGGGCCCCTCAAGTAAGCCGCCAGCGCGGAGCATGGGGCATCCGCCAGCGCTGAGCATGGGGCTTCCACGAGAGTGGGAAGGAGCTCTCACGTGCCGGCGGCAGCATGGGTAGAGAGAGCCCCGGAGCGTGTACAGCTCCATGTCGCTCGTATCCGTGGAGCACGGATAGAACTTACGGTGATGGCGGGCGTTCCATGTGTTTGGTACCGGAACACCCGCCTCCGTCATGAGTGGGGCCGTGGCGGGCCGGTGGGCGAGTGTTAACCACCTCCGTATTTGTTGCGATGTGGGGCTCCAGGCTCATGCACATCAGCCTCGCGAAGGTGGCTGCGGCACCCTCCAGGCCGAACGGCATACGCATGAGCCAGGGCGAGCCTGCGGCGATGCGCGGAGGGGGGAAGGGGCCTACGGGGCAAGCCTGGTTGAGGGCGATGAATTCGACGCACATGCGCACACTATCGCGCGGCCTGGCGATGGTGGTGAGGCTGGCGATCCTCTTGGGATGGGGGGCTTCACGCACGATTCCAGCATCCTGGGGCTTGTTGACTTCTTGGGTGATGACTCCCTGCTTCTTGGGCGCTTGCCGAAATTCCTCACGCTTGACGGGCCGCACACTCCGGCACGTGGCTGAGTGGTGCTCGATCACCTCCCTCGGCAGGCTGGGCACACCTGATGCTGTCCAAGCCAACGCATCAGGGCACGCCCGGAGGAAGGTGATGAGCGCGCCTTCCTATTTGGGGGAGGGACCGCCGCCAGCGGCGAGGGAGGGGCCTGCTTCGCCCCCATCCAGCGACGCCTTCTTGGACTCGACCCGCTCCTGAGGGGGCAAGGGCGCTTCCTCGGCAGGCCCACGCCCTTTGTGGACTTGGGGTGGTCGCTGGCGTCGAAGGCGATGGGGAACTCAGACCACTTGAGGCGGCCGGTGGACTCGAGCGCTGGGAGGGCCGCGTTCACCTCCCGAGAGAACTGGTTGAAGTGGCGGTTGGATGGAGGGGCCTGGGCCCCACCGAGGATGCAGGCCACCCTGCGGGGCTCTTGGTAGCCCCCAGCATTCTCAGCGGGAGGGGAGTCGTTGGCGCGTATTGGGGCGGCGTTGGCCTGAGGGTCAGCCTGCCGTGGCTGGTCCTGCCAGCCCTGACGGTTGTTGTCGCCAGCGCCGTTGTTATGGTTGTCGCCCCAGCGGCCACCTCCACTGCCGCCAGCGCGGCCCTTGCGGCGCTCCTTGCGGCGCTCGGTGCGGCCCTCGCGAAGCAGCTTGAGCTCGTGGCAGTCTTCTGTGTTGTGGGAGTTCATTTTGTAGTAGGCGCAGAAAGGGCGGGCGTCCTTCTTGGCCTCGCCGCGGTCACGGCCGCGCTTGCAGTCCGGCTCCGCCGCGAGCACGGCTGGGCCCTTGCGCTTGGTGTCCTTGGCCTTGGGCTTCGCCGCGTCAGGCTCAGCGTCGGCGTCGTTGTGGAGGAAGATGCGTCCTTCTTTGGCCTTGGCACGGCGGTCAGCGAGTATAAACAGCTCTGCCGCGGAGTCTAGCTCGTCCCTGACTGAGAGCTTCTCGCGCATCTTCACGCCCGTGACGCCACTAGTGAAGGCGGAGACGATCGCGGTGTCGGAGGCCTTCGGGATCTTGTGGCGCACCTCGCTGAAGCGCTGGATGAACTTGCGAAGGGGCTCACCAGGGCGCTGACGCACGTTCTGCAGGTCGTTGATCGTGAGGGCATGGTCGCTCGTGCCCTTGAAGTTGGCAACGAACTGCTTGCACAAGTCATCCCACGAAGAGATGGACGCCTCGGGGAGGTTCATGAGCCATGAGCGTGCAGTGTCCTTGAGGGCCATGGGGAACTAGTTCGCCATGACCCGATCGTCCCCCCTCGCGGCCTGGATGCTGATGGTGTAGAGAAGGAGGAACTCCGTGGGGTTTGCGGTGCCGTCGTATCGCTGAGGGAGCTCTGGCTTGAACTTGTCGGGCCACACCATTCGACGTAGGTCGGGGGCGAGGGCCAGGTAGCCCCCGTTGGTGACGGCTCCACCGTTGAGGGCTGCGCGGTTTTGGTGCCCAGCCATGGTGACGTGATGGAGGACGCGGTCCTGGCGGTCGCGCGCCCTCTCGTGGGCCACGCGCGCTTCCGATGGCGCGCGGTGGACGATCTGGCAGCTGTCGCCGTCGCCGCCCGGCGCGAGCGAGCCGCATGACGGCTCCGGGGCGCGTGCGGCGGGGCGGCGCTCGGCCATGTCACGGTCCGGAGGAGGAGGAGGAGGCGCGTCGTGCCCATCCCTGTCCGCGTGGGACGGCGGAGCAGACGGGGAGCGGGAGGGCACCTGGCCATCGCACGCGGCGTCGACGAGCTCGGTGATGCGCCTAAGCCAGGCGTCGTAGGCGTCCTTGGTGGGGCGGTAGCGCAGTAGCTCCTGCGCCATGAGCAGCGCGGCGCGCGGAGCGGGTGGATCGCGACGCGCGAGCGAGGAGGTGGCAGCGGAGGGGCCGTGCGCCTGCTCGTTCACCGACGGGTGGGCAGAAAAGGCCACACGCTCCCCAACAGGCTCGGTGGCGGCGCGAGGGCACCGCACAGGGACACGACGGGCGGTGGGCGCCTCGGGGACCCTGACAGCGGCGTGACGCGCAGCGCGTTCCCGGCGAGTAGCGGCGGCGTCCATGTCGATGCTGGCGTCGAGGTCGAAGTTGCGAAGACGGCAAGCCCCCCTACCTGGCACGCCAAATGTCGGAGTCTAGGATCTGCATCCAAGAAACTTCTCCAAGAACTTAGGATTCGAACTCTGGGGGACTTTGCTTGGCAGCCTACGACAGGACTACGGCGGGGACGCGACGGACTCGCCGGCTCTCACCGGACACGAAGGGGGCGCGTGAGCTACCCAGGTTCGGGCCACCGTGCGGTGTAATACCCTACTCCTGCTTGTGTTGGATTGCTCTGTGGCGGAGAGCTTGTGCTCGAGGTACACGAGGTGTGGGGGAGAATGGGTCGATCCCCTTACATGGAAGCAGCCCTGCCCCTTTTGTAGTGCCTTGGTCCTCTTCCCCGAAAATATGAGCGGGAAAGGGTAGCCACAGGGTGGCAATTCAAAGGGGGACATGGGCGCAGGCTTATCCTTACTAAAGGCGGTCTCCGCCTGTTAAAGCAGCTCCTTGTGACGCGCTGGTGGGCTTGGCGATGACCTCTGTCCTGGCGCGCTGATCCGTCCCGATCTTCTATCACCAAAGTGGAAAGCCTTTGGGACTTGCTGTGGGGGAGGCAGACGCCGCTGCTCCCTTATCACCAGAATGGAAGCTGGGCTTGGTCACGCCCCGCTGTCCTTATCCTGACAGCGGGATGTCACCCATGTGCTGGGCGTGGAGCCCTGCGGCTGGCGCCGTACGACTTGCCTCGTGAGAAGGCCTCACGAGGGGAGCCTCACGAGGGAACCTGGTGCTTCGCGGCCTCGGCAGGGGCCTCGCGAGGCTCGCCCCTCGTGAGGCGGCTTCCTCCGGAGCCGCCGCGGCAGGGCCGCTCTCAAGGGCCAGCCGCCGAGCGCGGTCCTCTGGGCCAGAGGCAGATGGGCCATGGTACCCTAGTTCCCACTGGGCCAACAATTATTATCCAATGATGTATGGCAATCCTATGATGTTTGAGTAGATTTCTTTTGTACTATGGGTTGATTGATGATCGTGATTGGTTTGAGTTGTATGTTTTATTTTGGTGCTGTCCTATGGTGCCCTCCGTGTCACGCAAGCGTGAGGGATTCCTGCTGTAGAGTTTGCAATACGTTCATAATTCTCTTATAGTGGGCAGCTAGAGTGACAGAAGCTTACACCCGAGTAAGGGGGTTATTGCGTATGGGAGTAAAGAGGACTTGTTACTTAATGCTATGGTTGGGTTTTACCTTAATGATCTTTGGTAGTTGCGGATGCTTGCTAGAGTTCCAATCATAAGTGCATATGATCCCAAGTACGGAAAGTATGTTAGCTCATGCCTCTCCCTCTTATAAAATTGCAATAATGATTACCGGTCTAGTTTTCGATTGCCTAGGGACAAATCTTTCTCTTGTGTTACAAAAGCTTTCTACTAAATAATTAATTTTTATTATCTTGCAATTTACTCGTAGTTTTATTCTTGCTAAGTACTTCTAGTTTTATCCTTGCAAACTTATCCTTAAACCTAGAAAGTAGTTTTATTCTTGTTCTAGGTAAAGCGAACATTAAGTGTGCATAGAGTTGTATCGGTGGTCGATAGAACTTGAAGGGAATATTAATTACACCTTTAGCTCCTCGTTGGGTTCGACCCTCTTATTTATCGAAAAAGCTACAATTGATCCCCTATACTTGTGGGTTATCAGTATCCACATGCAAGACATACATAAAGTGTTCTCAAATCCAAAATATTCAATCCGATAATAATGAAACCTCAAAGGGAAAGACTCAATTCATCGCAACAAAGATAGAGAGGGAAGAAAACCATATGATCCGACTATATTAACAAGGCCCATGGTACATCAAGATCATGCCAAATTAAGAACACGAGAGAGAGAGAGAGAGAGATCAAACACATAGCTACTAGTACATACCCTCAGCCCCGAGGGTGAACTACTCCCTCCTCGTCATGGAGACCGCCGGGATGATGAAGATGGCCTCCGGTGATGATTTGCCCCTCCGGCAGGGTGCCAGAAAAGGCCTCCAGATGGGGTCTCTTCGGAACAGAGGCTTGCAATGGCGGAGTCGAAGTTCTAGGTTTATTTCTAGGGGTTTCTCTATTTATAAGAATTTTCAGTGTTGATTTCACGCCAAAAGGAGTTACGAGGGGCCCACAAGGCAACAACCCCCTTCATACCCTCCAGGGCACATGGTGTTGCCTTGTCACTGCCTCGTGGGTCTTATGGTCCTCCCACGAAGGTTCGGGGGTCTCTTATGTTCCAAAAAAATCGTCAAAAAGTTTTGTCGCGTTTGCACTTCGTTTGGTATGGATTTTCTGGAAAACCAAAAACAAGCAGAAAACAGCAACTGGCACTGGGCACTAGGTTAATATGTTAGTCCATCAAAATCATATAAAAGTGCACCAAAACCATATAAAATTGTTGCAAACATGGCATGAATACTTCATAAATTATAGATACGTTGGAGACGTATCAGCATCCCCAAGCTTAATTCCTGCTCGTCCTCGAGTAGGTAAATGATAAAAGAAATAATTTATGAAGTGTGAATGCTAGCATAGTGCATAAGTTTGATCAATGATAATTTCAATAACTTTTCATAGCATCATAAACAACTCTTTCTCACAAACTCATCATGATAAAGTAGCAATCATTTCACATGTTATGGCTCAAACAATGCTCTTGAAACTTAACAACCTATGTTCTTAGTCACCAAACAATTACAAATCATATTATCTTCGGAAAAGTCTAAGTAAGAGCTTCACATACTCAATTATCATATAGTCTTCTATGATTGCTAGTACTGAAAGCATATTTTTTAGAACAAATAGCATCCATCGAACACAGAGGAAGATAGGGGCTTAATGTTTCGCCTCCCAACTTACTTATCATAGAGATAATTGTCAACAATAATAACTCATGATCAAATACATTTGACTGGATATATGTGCCTGGATATTTCCCCATCATATGATGCTTGCCAAGTGGAGAATAATTGAGGTTGGAATAAGAAGTTGACTCAACATGAAAAGTAAATAGATAGGCCCTTCGTAGAGGGAAGTAGTGATTTGCTAATGTGCCAGATCTCACTGCTTAAAACAGAGATAAATTCATTTGAGAGGTGTATTTTTCCTGTCAATGTCACGACAAAGGATTTCAATATCTTCTATGCTAAACACATTATTGGCGGTTCCCATGCAGAAAAATAAAGGTTTACTCCCCCACAACCATACAAACACAAGCCATGGCTAGCCGAATCCACGGGTGCCCTCCAAACAATCAACTTTTCAGGGGGAGTTTGTTTTATTATATTTTTCTTTGTTTTTGTTTAACGGGACTGGGCATCCCAAATACCAGCCTCTCTTGTGCAAGACGAGTGAATAAACCCTCGCCGTGAGAATAACCCTCTTAGCATGGAAGATATTGACCGCCCCGTCGCTCCATGAGCGGTACGGGCACACAAAACAGATGTTCATTTGAAGGTTTTAGAGATGGAACATGCAAATTTACTTGGAACGACAAGGTAATACCGTATACAGGTAGATATGGTGGACACTCATGGAAGAAACTTGGCTCAAGGATTTTGGATGCACAAGCAGTATTCCCGCTTAGTACAGAAATTTTGGCTAGCAAAAGATTATAAACAAGCACCATATGTTGGAGGATCCATAACAATATAACTTCTATGCAAAAATACCCAATCATAACTCATTACGTTGTCTTCCTTGTCCAACTTTAACTTATTTCATCAAGTTTGAAAATAATTAATGGGTATTCACAATCATAAAAGATGTCCAAGATAATATATTTGTATGTGGAATTACTCTTCCTTATACTAATCTTTCATGAATTGCTTGTATGACCAATATTGTGATTGTCAAGTCTCAATAGATTTTACTTTCTAAACCCAATGTGAAACTATTACTAAGCATATGGAACATGCATAATTTCAGGTTTATGATATTCAATTAATCCATGAATTTATTACACTAAAGATATAAGTGAAGGACAAGAGTGAATGACAAACTACTCCAAAAGATATAAGTGAAGAACAAAGAGTAGTTAAGCAATTAAGTAGCTATGTGAAGGCTCTCTCCAATTTAAAATTTCAGATCCAAGGATTATATCAAACAGCAAACAAAACAAAAAGGACACTCCAAGAATAGCTCATATCATGTGAACAAATAAAAACTTAGGCTCAACCAAAACTAACCGATAGTTGATGATGAAGAGAGGTCGGATGTCTACCGGGGCATCCCCAAACTTAGATGCTTGGGACTTCTTATAATATTAACTGGGGATGCCTTGGGCACCCGAAGGCTTGAGCTCTTGTGTCTCCTTAATTCCTCTCATATCACGGTGATACGTCTCAAACGTATCTATAATTTTTGATTGTTCCATGCAATTATAGTATCAATCTTGGATGTTTTATATGCAATTATATATCATTTTTTGGGACTAACCTTTAACCTAGTGCCCAGTGCCAGTTGCTGTTTTTTTGCCTGTTTTTGGCTTTTTAGAAAATCAATATCAAACGGAGTCCAAACGGAGAAAAAACTTTGGATTAATTTTTTTTGGACCAGAAGGGACCCTCGAAGGTTCGGGAGAAGACCAGAAGAGCCACGAGGGAGTGACAAGCTTGGAGGGCGCGCCTAGGGGGTAGGCGCGCCCCCCAGGCTTCTGGGCCCCTCGTGGCACCTCTTGACCAAATTCCGCCGCTATAAATTCTCAAATATTCCCCATATACCGAAGAGCAACCTAGAAAATCTTTTCCGCCGCCGCAAGCCTCTATTCGTCCGCGATCCCATCTGGGGGCCTTCTCCGGTAATCTGCCAGAGGGGGAATCGATCACGAAGGGCTTCTACATCAACCTTGCTGCCCTTCCGATGATGTGTGAGTAATTTGCCACAGACCTACGGGTCCATAGCTAGTAGCTAGTGATACATCCAATTTGCATCATGATTTTCTACTGTTATTTATAATGTATTTGATCATTATTTCACTTTATGATGCAATTCTTATGCCTTTTCTCTCTTAATTTGCAAGATTTATATGAAGAGGGAGAATACCGGCAGCTAGAATTCTGGACCTGAAATAGCTACAACAGAGATACCTATTCTATAGAGCTCCAATTGACTTGAAACTTCACAGAGATTTTTTATTGAATATATAAAAAATACTGGAGAAAAGAAATATCAGAGGGGACCCACCAGTTTCCCACAAGGCAACAGGGCGCGGCCCCCTGGGCGCGCCTTGTTGCTTTATGGGCCCCCTGGCTAGCCTCCGGCCCCCTCCTTCTGCTATATAAGGTCATTTACCCTAAAAAAATTATAGAGAAGACTTTCGGGATGAAGCGCCGCCGTCCCGAGGTGGAACCTGGGCAGGAGCAATTTTGCTCTCCGGCGGAGCGATTCCAACGGGGATACTTCCCTCCGGGAGGGGGAAATCGAAGCCATCGACATCACCAACGATCCTCTCATCGTGGGAGGACCAATCCCCATCTCATCTCAAACCCTAGTTCATCTCTTCTATTCAATCTTTTCCTCAAAACCTCAGATTGGTACCTGTGGGTTGCTAGTAGTGTTGATTACATCTTGTAGTTGATGCTAGTTGGTTTATTTGGTGGAAGATTATATGTTCAGATCCTTAATGATATTGAATACCCCTCTGATCTTGAACATGAATATGATTTGTGAGTAGTTACTTTTGTTCTTGAGGACATGGGAGAAGTCTTGTCATAAGTAATCATGTGAATTTGGTATTCGTTCGATATTTTGATGATATGTATGTTGTTGCTTCCTTTAGTGGTGTCGTGTGAACGTCGACTACATGACACTTTACCATCTTTGGGCCAAAGGGAAGGCATTGTGGAGTAGTAATTAGATGATGGGTTGCTAGAGTGACAGAAGCTTAAACCCTAGTTTATGCGCTATTCCGTAAGGGGCTGATTTGGATCCATATGTTTCATGCAATGGTTAGATTTATCTTAATTCTTCTTTCGTAGTTGCGGATGCTTGCGAGAGGGGGTAATCATAAGTGGGAGGTTTGTTCAAGTAAGAACAGCACCCAAGCACCGGTCCACCCACATATCAAATTATCAAAGTAGCGAACGCGAATCAAACAAACATGATGAAAGCGACTAGATGAAATTCCCATGTGTCCTCGAGAACGCTTTGCTTTATACGAGTTCGTTCCGGCTTGTCCTTTGCTATAAAAATGATTGGGCCACCTTGCTGCACTTTTGTTACACTTGTTACTTGTTACATGTTACGAATTATCTTGCTATCAAACTAGTCGTTACCGCTACTTTCAGTGCTTGCAGAAAATACTTTACTGAAAACCGCTTGTCATTTTCTTCTGATCCTCGTTGGGTTCGACACTCTTACTTATCGAAAGGACTATGATTGATACCCTATACTTGTGGGTCATCAAGACTCTTTTCTGGCGTCGTTGCCGGGGAGTGAAGCACCTTTGGTGAGTGGAATTTGGTAAGGAAACATTTATATTATGTGCTGAAATTTATTGTCACTTGTCACTATGGAAAGTAATCCTTTGAGGGGCTTATTTGGGGTATCTTCACCTCGACCGGAAGCATTAAGAGTTTCTCCTCAACCTACTGAACCTACTGAAAATATTTATTATGAAATTCCTTCGGGTATGATAGAGAAACTGCTAGCTAATCCTTATGCAGGAGACGAAACGGTGCATCCTGATGTGCACTTGATATATGTGGATGAAATTTGTGGATTGTTTAAGCTTGCAGGTTTATCCGGAGATGGAGTTAAGAAGAAAGTATTCCCTTTATCTTTGGAGGGAAAGGCATTGACATGGTATAGGCTATGTGATGATACTGAAACATGGGATTGGAACCGGTTGAAGCTGGAATTTCACCAGAAATTTTATCCTATGCATTTGGTTCATCGTGATCGGAATTATATATATATAAGTTTTGGCCTCGTGAAGGAGAAAGTATCGCTCAAGCTTGGGGGAGGCTTAAGTATATGTTACACACATGCCCCAATCATGAGCTCTCAAGAGAAATAATTATTCAAAAAATTTATGCTCGGCTTTCTCATAATGATCAATCCATGCTCGATACTTCTTCTGTTGGTTCCTTTATGAAGAGAACTATTGAATTCAGATGGGATCTTCTGGAAAGAATTAAGCGTAACTCTGAAGATTGGGAAATCGACAAAGGTAAAGTGTCAGGTATAAATCTTGAATTTGATTGTGTTAAATCTTTTATGGAAACTGATGCTTTTCATAAGTTTAGTACCAAATATGGACTTGACTCTGAGATAGTAGCTACTTTTTGTGAATCCTTTGCTACTCATGTTGATCTCCCTAAGGAGAAATGGTTTAAGTTTCATCCACCTATTGAATTAAATGAAGAACCTGTTAGTGTTAAAGAAGAAACAATTGTTTACAATGTTGATCCAGTTGTGCCTACTGCTTATATTGAGAGACCTCCTTTCCTTGTTAGGATTAAGGAACATGCTAAAGCTTCAACTATGGTTAACAAAAGTATTATTAGAGCACCTAGACCTTTTGAAAACATTAAAGTTGAACCTAATATTGCAATGGTTAAGGATCTTTTGATTGATAACATTGATGGACATGTCATATATTTCTGAGATGAAGCAACTAGAATTGCTAAGCCAGACACTAAAGATAAAAATAAACCCGTAGTTGGCATGCCTATTATTTCTGTTAAAATTGGAGATCATTGCTATCATGGTTTATGTGATATTGGTGCTAGTGTGAGTGCTATTCCTTTTACTCTTTATCAAGAAGTCATGAATGATATTGCACCTGTTGAGATTGAAGATATTGATGTCACCATTAAGCTTGCAAATAGAGATACTATTACACCACTCGTGATTGTTAGAGATGTTGAAGTCTTGTGTGGTAAGATCAAATACCCTACCGATTTCCTTGTTCTTGGATCTCCACAAGATGAATTTTGTCCCATTATATTTGGTAGACCCTTCTTGAATACAGTTAATGCTAAGATTGATTGCAACAAAGAAACTGTTAGTGTTAACTTTGGTGATGTGTCGCATGAATTTAATTTCTTTAAGTTTCATAGACAACCTCATGATAAAGAATTACCCAATAAAGATGAAATTATTGGTCTTGCTTCTATTGTTGTGCCTCCTACTGATCCTTTAGGACAATACTTGCTAGACCATGAAAATGATATGCATATGAATGAAAGAAATGAAATAGATGAGCTGTTCTTTAAACAAGCACCTATTCTTAAACATAATTTGCCTGTTGAAACTTTGGGAGACCCTCTTCCACCGAAGAGTGACCCTGTGTTTGAATTAAAGCAATTACCTGATATGCTTATCTTGATGAAAAGAAGATATATCCTGTTATTATTAGTGCCAACCTTTCAGAGCATGAAGAAAGGAGATTACTTAAAACTCTGAAGAAGCACCGTGCTGCTATTGGATATACTCTCGATGATCTTAAGGGCATTAGTCCCACTTTATGTCAACATAAAATTCATATGGAGCCAGACGCTAAACCAGTTGTTGATCACCAAAGAAGGTTGAATCCTAAAATGAAGGATGTGGTCAGAACTGAAATATTAAAGCTTCTGGAGGCATGTATAATTTATCCCATAGCTTATAGTAGATGGGTAAGTCATGTTCATTGTGTTCATAAGAAAGGAGGTATTACTGTTGTTCCTAACGATAAAAATGAACTTATTCCACAAAGAATTATAACCGGTTATAGAATGGTAACTGATTTCAGAAAATTAAATAAAGCTACTAGGAAAGATCATTATCCCTTGCCTTTTACTGATAAAATGCTAGAAAGATTATCTAAGCATACACACTTTTGCTTCCTAGATGGTTATTCTTGTTTCTCTCAAATACCTGTGTCACCAGAAGATTAAGAGAAAACCACATTTACTTGTCCTTTTGGAACTTATGCTTATCGCCATATGCCTTTTGGTTTATGTAATGCACCTGCTACTTTTCAAAGATGTATGACTGCTATATTCTCTGACTTTTGTGAAAAGATTGTTGAGGTTTTCATGGATGATTTTTTTGTTTACGGAATGTCTTTTGATGATTGCTTGAGCAACCTTGATCGAGTTTTGCAGAGATGTGAAGAAACTAATCTTGTCTTGAATTGGGAGAAGTGCCACTTTATGGTAAATGAAGGTATAGTCCTTGGGCATAAAATTTTTGAAAGAGGTATTGAAGTTGATAAGGCTAAAGTTGATGCAATTGAGAAAATGCCATGTCCTAAAGATATCAAAGGTATAAGAAGTTTCCTCGGTCATGCTGGTTTCTATAGAAGGTTTAAAAAAGACTTCTCTTAAATTTCTAGGCCTCTTACTAATCTCTTGCAAAAAGATGTTCCATTTGTTTTTGATGATGATTGCGCAGAAGCCTTTGAAATTATTAAGAAAGCCTTAATTTCTGCACCTATTGTTCAACCACCTGATTGGAACCTACTCTTTGAAATTATGTGTGATGCTAGTGATTATGCTGTTGGTGCTGTTCTAGGACAAAGAGTTGATAAGAAATTGAATGCTATTCATAATGCTAGTAAAACTCTAGACAGTGCTCAAAGAAATTATGCTACTACTGAGAAAGAATTTTTAGCAGTTGTGTTTGCATGTGATAAATTTAGATCTTACATTGTTGATTCCAAAGTTACTATTCACACTGATCATGCTGCTATTAAATATCTTATGGAAAAGAAAGATGCTAAACCTAGACTTATTAGGTGGGTTCTTCTGCTACAAGAATTTGATTTACATATTGTTGATAGAAAGGGAGCTGAGAACCCCGTAGCAGATAATTTGTCTAGAATGGAAAATGTTCTTGATGACCCAGTTCCTATTAATGATGATTTCCCTAACAATTAGCTGTGATAAATGCTTCTCGTAACACTCTGTGGTATGCAGACTATGCTAATTACATTGTTGCTAAATATATACCGCCTAGTTTCACATACCAACAAAAGAAAAAGTTCTTCTTTGATTTAAGGCATTACTTTTGGGATGACCCACATTTATATAAAGAGGGAGTAGATGGTATTATTAGACGTTGTGTACCTGAGCATGAACAGGAACAAATCCTACCGAAGTGTCACTCTGAGGCATACAGAGGACACCATGCGAGAGACAGAACTGCACACAAGGTATTACAATCTGTTTTTTATTGGCCTACTCTTTTCAAAGATGCACGTAAGTTTGTCCTTTCTTGTGATGAATGTCAAAGAATTGGTAATGTTGGTAGACGTCAGGAAATGCCTATAAATTATTCACTTGTCATTGAACCATTTGATGTTTGGGGTTTTGATTATATGGGACCTTTTCCTTCCTCTAATGGGTATACTCATATTTTAGTTGCTGTTGATTACGTTACTAAGTGGGTAGAAGCTATTCCAGCTAGTAGTGCTGATCATAACACATCTATTAAAATGCTTAAAGAAGTTATATTTCCGAGGGTTGGAGTCCCTAGATATTTGATGACTGATGGTGGTTCACATTTTATTCATGGTGCTTTCCACAAATTGCTTGCTAAATATGATGTTAATCACAGAATTGCATCTCCTTATCATCCTCAGTCTAGTGGTCAAGTTGAATTGAGTAATAGAGAAATAAAATTAATTTTGCAAAAGATCGTTAATAGATCCAGGAAAAATTGGTCTAAGAAACTTGATGATGCATTATGGGCTTACAGAACTGCTTATAAAAATCCTATGGGTATGTCTCCTTATAAAATGGTCTATGGAAAAGCATGTCATTTACCTCTTGAGTTAGAACATAAAGCTTATCAGGCAATTAAATAACTTAATTATGATTTTAAACTTGCTGGTGAGAAGAGGCTATTTGATATTAGCTCTCTGGATGAATGGAGAACCCAAGCCTATGAAAACGCCAAGTTATTTAAAGAAAAAGTTAAAAGATGGCACGATAAAAGAATTCAAAAACGGGAATTTAAATTAGGTGAGCAAGTTCTATTGTACAACTCTCATTTCAGATTCTTTGTAGGAAAACTTCTCTCTAAATGGGAAGGGCCATATATCATCGAAGAAGTTTATCGCTCCGGAGCTATCAAAATAAACAATTCCGAAGGCACTAATCCGAGTGTGGTTAATGGGCAAATAATTAAACATTATATCTCAGGTACTCCCATTAATGTTGAAACTAATATTATTCAGACGATGACACCGGAGGAACACATCAAAGAGTCCTTCCGGAACGCTCCAGAACCCTGAAAAGGGGTAGGTATGTGATACGGTAAGTAAACCGACTCCAAAAATTCCATAAAAATTATTTCTATCCGTTTTGGAATATTAGAAAAAAATACAAAAATAAGAAACAGCTGAGAGGACCCATGAGTCGCCCACAAGACAAAGGGGCGCGCCGTGATGCGTTGTGGGCCCCTCGTGTGCCCTCCTGACTCCGTTTTCCTCTCATATGCTTGTTTTGCCAGATAAAAATTCTTTACATATACTCATGGTGTTTTGACCACCGCATCGCAAGTTTCTCCTCTGTTCTTGTTTTGGGCTGTTTTCTGTCAGATTTTAAAGCCAGGCATCATGTCCTCCACCTCCTCCAACAACGTGGGAGACGATGCTTGGTTGCTGCAGATGGAACTCGAGAGGGAGGAAGCCGGGGAAGTCACCATGGAGGAAGAGGAGGGGGATTCACTGGAAGTTCACCCTCCGGCCTCTGAGAGACGTACTCTGGCTGGTATCTCCACCACTCCGAATCCCCATCAAGCCATGAGGATGGTGATGAGCCAAAGAAGCCAAGAGATTCAAGAGGAATCTTCCCCAAGGAGACCCTTACACAGGTTACATTAGAACAATTTTCATAATTTGGTTCACAACTATGGGATTGAAAATACCCCTTGTATGCACATACCTTCCAATTGGGATATTTCCCGTCCAAGTGACAATAATGCAGGAAAAGGCTCATGGTGGCCGGAAAATAAACATATTATGGTTGAAGTGCAAAAGAACGCCACTGCGATTCAGCAGTTGCTTTGGGAGGTCCAGAGTTTGAAGGACATCTTACTAAATATTTTGAAGGACAAGCCTATCACTTCAACACCAACATCACCGAAGAAGGAGACTTGAGTATATGGGTATGGGCACCACCCTTGGCTTGTGCCAAGCTTAGGGGAGGTGCCCCGGTATCGTATCACCATCACTTTTATCACCATTATCTATCTTAGTTCGATCCTTAGTTATTTCGTGATTTAGAGGAATAAAGTTTTAGTATGATCTAGTTTTGAGTGCTTGCTTTGTGATCTATCTATCTATGTAATCGCGTGTGAAAGCTATATAATAAAGATTAGTTTGAGTTGAGTGTTTTGCTTTTGTTGATCCAATCTTAGAAATAAAATAAAGAGAATAAAAAGATCATATGCTAATCCCATGGGGAGTGATGACTTTACATAAAAGGAGTATAATTGATAAAACTTGTTGGAGGTTAACAAACATAGCATTGGTCATTGTTGCAATTCATGAATAAGTAATAAAGGAAGAGAGGTCTCACATATAGATATACTATCTTGGACATCTTTTATGATTGGGAGCCACCATTAAATATTCTATGTCAAATAGTCGACGTTGGACAAGGAAGACAACGTAATGAGTTATGTTTGCTTATATTCACATAGAAGTTATATTGTTTTGGATCCTCTAATATGTGGTGCTTGCCCCCTATCTTTTGCTAGCCAAAAATTCCGTACTAAGTAGAGATACTACTTGTGCATCCAAAAACCCTTAAACCCAGTTTCATGTCATGAGAGTCCACTATATCTACCTACGGATTGAATAAGATCCTTCAAGTAAGTTGTCATCGGTGCAAAAGCAATAAAAAAATGCTCCTAAATATGTATGAACTTTTATTGTAAGGGAAAATAAGCTTTGTACGATCTTGTGATGGTGGAGAAATAAAAGCGACAGACTGCATAATAAAGGTCGCTATCACAAGGGGCAATATAAAGTGATGTTCCTTTGCATTAAGAGTTTGCACATCCAAAAAAAAGCGCGTGACAACCTCTGCTTCCCTCTGCGAAGGGCCTATCTTTTACTTTATGTGTTTACTTTTATTCAATAGTCAATAGTATTCTCCTCTATTCCGTTTTTATTTTCTCTCTTGGCAAGCATCATGTGTTGGGGAAAGATCCAGACATATATATCCAGTTGAATGTAGGTGATCATGAGTTATTATTGTTGACATTACCCTTGAGGTAAATATGTTGGGAGTCCGAATTATAAGCCCCTATCTTTCTATGTGCCTGACTGAAACTTTTGCTCCATAAGTATGCCGTGAGTGTCAACAACCATAGAAGACTAAATGATAGTTGAGTATGTGAACTTGCTAAACAAAGCTCTTACATAGACTCTTTCTGATAATATGATGAATTGCAATTGCTTCAGTGACTGAGATCATAGTTTGTTAGTTTTCAATACGGTTTATGGTTCATGCTTTAACTTGTGAATGAATTGTCACTTTTTCATGAGAAGTTTTATGATGATATATTGATGTCATAATAAAGATCATGATGCCTTCATGTCCGTATTTTATTTTTATCGATGCCTCTCTCTCTAAACATGTGTTCATGACTATCGATTTCGGCTTTCGCTTGAGGACAAGGGAGGTCTAAGCTTGGGGGAGTTGATACGCCCAATTTGCATCATGATATCCTACTGTTATTTATAATGTATTTGATCATTATTTCACTTTATGATGCAATTCTTATGCCTTTTCTCTCTTAATTTGCAAGATTTATATGAAGAGGGAGAATACTGGCAGCTGGAATTCTGGACCTGAAATAGCTACAGCAGAGATACCTATTATACAGAGCTCCAATTGACTTGAAACTTCACGGAGATTTTTTATTGAATATATAAAAAATACTGGAGAAAAGAAATATCAGAGGGGACCCACCAGTTGCCCACAAGGCAATAGGGCGCCCCCCCTGGGTGCGCCCTGTGCCTTGTGGGGCCCCTGGCTGGCCTCCGGCCCCCTCCTTCTGCTATATAAGGTCATTTGCCCTAAAAAATTATAGAGAAGACTTTCGGTATGAAGCGCGACCGTCTCGAGGCGGAACTTGGGCAGGAGCAATTTTGCTCTCCGGCGGAGCGATTCCACCGGGGATACTTCCCTCTGGGAGGGGGAAATCGAAGCCATGGACATCACCAACTATCCTCTCATCGTGGGAGGACCAATCTTCATCAACATCTTCAACGGCACCATCTCATCTCAAACCCTCTTTCATCTATTATATTCAATCTTTGCCTCAAAACCTCAGATTGGTACCTGTGGCTTGCTAGTAGTGTTGATTACATCTTGTAGTTGATGCTAGTTGGTTTATTTGGTGGAAGATTATATGTTTAGATCCTTAATGATATTGAATACCCCCCTGATCTTGAACATGAATATGATTTGTGAGTAGTTACTTTTGTTCTTGAGGACATGGGAGAAGTCTTGTCATAAGTAATCATGTGAATTTGGTATTCGTTCGATATTTTGATGATATGTATGTTGTTGCTTCCTTTAGTGGTGTCGTGTGAACGTCGACTACATGACACTTCACCATCTTTGGGCCTAAGGGAAGGCATTGTGGAGTAGTAATTAGATGATGGGTTGCTAGAGTGACAGAAGCTTAAACCCTAGTTTATGCGCTATTCCGTAAGGGGCTGATTTGGATCCATATGTTTCATGCTATGGTTAGATTTATCTTAATTCTTCTTTCATAGTTGCGGATGCTTGTGAGAGGGGGTAATCATAAGTGGGAGGCTTGTTCAAGTAAGAATAGCACCCAAGCACCGGTCCACCCACATATCAAATTATCAAAGTAGCGAACGCGAATCAAACAAACATGATGAAAACGACTAGATGAAATTCCCATGTGTCCTCGAGAACGCTTTGCTTATTATACGAGTTCGTTCCGGCTTGTCCTTTGCTATAAAAAAGATTGGGCCACCTTGCTGCACTTTTGTTACACTTGTTACTTGTTACTTGTTACGAATTATCTTGCTATCAAACTACTCGTTACCGCTACTTTCATTGCTTGCAGAAAATACCTTACTGAAAACCGCTTGTCATTTCCTTCTGATCCTCGTTGGGTTCGACACTCTTACTTATCAAAAGGACTATAATTGATCCCCTATACTTGTGGGTCATCAGCTAGATGGCTTCTTCTCTCTCTTTGATCTTCAATACAATGTTCTCCTCGATCTCCTTGGAGTTCTATTCGATGTAATCTTCTTTTGCGGTGTGTTTGTTGGGATCCGATGAATTGTGGGTTTATGATCAGATTATTCATGAGAAATATTTGAGACTTTTCTGAACTTATTTATGCATGATTGTTATAGCTTTGTATTTCTCTCTGATCTATCAATTTGGTTTGGCCAACTAGATTGATTTATCTTGCAATGGGAGAGGTGCTTTGTGATGGATTCAATCTTGCGGCGTTCTATATCCCAATGACAGAAAGGGACAAGACACGTATTTGTATTGTTGCCATTAAGGATAAAAAGATGGGATTTAATCATATTGCTTGAGTTTACTTTGTCTACATCATGTCATCATGCTTAAGGCGTTACTCTGTTTTCATTAACTTAATACCCTAGATGCATGCTGGATAGCGGTCGATGGGTGGAGTAATAGTAGTAGATGCAGGCAGGAGTCGGTCTACTTGTCTCGGGCATGATGCCTCTATACATGATCATTGCCTTGAATATCGTCATAACTATGCGCTTTTCTATCAATTGCCCAACAGTAATTTGTTTACCCATCGTATGCTATGCGTTCGACAGAGAAGCCTCTAGTGAAAACTATGGCCCCCGGGTCGACTTTTATCATATATTAAAATCCAAAAATACCTTGCTGCAATTTTAATTCCTTTCTTTTCATTTGCAATTTACTTTTCTATCTATCACTATCAGAATTAATCCTTGCAAGTAACCGCCAAGGGGATTGACAACCCTCTGGTTTGCGTTGGGTGCAAGTATTTGCTTTTGTGTGTGTAGGTGCTGCTAACGAGGTTCTGTGTGGTTCTCCTACTGGATTGATAACCTCGGTTCTTAACTGAGGGAAATACTTATCTCTACTGTACTGCATCATCCTCTTCTCTTCGAGGAAATCCCAACGCAGCTCACAAGTAGTAGATGCCTTCTTCCTTTTCTTCTTCGCTGCCTAGCTCTTCGAGGGCCTTTGGCCGTTGTCGGCTTCCTCACCCACTTGCCATCGACCGGAGCAAGTGGAGGGCAGCCTGGCATTTTGACGTCGCCGCAGCCTTGCCACTAGCCCTTGTTTTATCATTGTTGCGGTCTACACAACGCTCTTCGGCCTGAGATGCTTCCTTGGCCCGGGGGACAATGGGTGGATCGACTCCAGCGGGGTTGTGGAGACGGCTTGTGGTTCCATTCCTAGCAGAATCATGATTGACCATGGCTGCAATGGCTACATTGGACGACAGATGCGGGAAGAGGTGGCGCCGCGGGCGACAATTGGGAGGTGAATTTTTTTCCTGAGAAATGCATGCGCCCGCTTAAAAATTAGAGAGAGCACAAGGTTTTGGAGTTAACTCCTCAAAAATTTAATTGGATAGGGTTGGCCAGGTGCGGTTAACTCTTCAAAAGAGAATATTTTGTGGAGTTAACCGTTTTAAGGGATTAACTAGAGTTGCCCTAGCACCCGCTAGACGAGACCATCCCGTTGCCACCATCTCCTCATCGGTCAACGCCATCCGGTGACATTGCCACCATCCTCTCGAAGGTCTCATCCTCGCCCCGCCTTGTCGGCGCCCCTTTCACGCTTCCCTGACACCACATAACCCTCGACCTCCCCACATTGCGCCCCAACCTGCCTGCTGCAGCCATGATGTCTAACAAGTGTAGGGGGTCAGTTGTGGATCTTTTCGATAACTAAGAGTATCGATCGATCCCACGAGTAGTTGTGAAATGGCAATCGCAAAAAAGAGCAAGGTTTCACTGCAAGTACTAAAAGATGTAATGGTTTGGTGTTTAGTAGGTGTGAATGAGCAATGGAGTGTGAGCAACAATATAAAATAAAAGAGACCAACAAGTGGACCAATCCTTGATAATGCCAAGGATAAGGCAGTTGTGTTACTTATGATGATCAAACATTCTTGAGGACGACGAGATAACAACATAGTTGTCAATTTCCACAAATCACTTTGCATTGATTGTTGATGCTCATTCAATGTTGTAGGGATAGAGCCTATCATAATGTGTACCAAAACCATTGAATACACACACTTATGATTGTTCTCTGGGTAAGTAACACAAATACGACACTACAATACTATAAGATCGTGATGATGGAACTTCCTCTCATTTCTTCCCCAAACCCTAGGCGGCGGCAAACTCTCCCTTCTAGACTTCACCGGCAAGTGATACGTCCATTTTGCATCATGTTTTCCTACTGTTATTTATTATGTTTTTGATCATTGTTTCACTTTATAGTACAATTCTTATGCCTTTTCTCTCTTATTTTGCAAGTTTCACATGAAGAGGGAGATTGCCGGCAGCTGGAATTCTGGACTGAAAAGGAGTGCAACAGAGATAGTTATTCTGCACATCTCCAAATGACCTAAAAATTTACGGAGAATTATTTAGGAATATATAAAAAATACTGGCGAAAGAAATAACTAGATGGGACCCACCAGGAAGTGACAAGCCTGGGGGGCGCGCCCTACCGCCCTGGGCGCGCCCCCGAGCTTGTGGCGCCCCTGGCAGGCCTCCGGGGTCCATCTTCTCCTATAAGATGCTATTTTCCCTAGAAAAAAATTAGAAGAAGACTTTCGGAACAAAGCGCCGCCGTCTCGAGGTGGAACCTGGGCAGGAGCACTTTTGCTCTCCGGCGGAGCGATTCCGCCGGGGATACTTCCCTCTGGGAGGGGGAAATCGAAGCCATCAACATCACCAATGATCCTCTCACCATGGGAGGACCAATCTTCATCAACATCTTCACTAGCACCATCTCATCTGAAACCCTAGTTCATCTCTTGTATTCAATCTTTGTCTCAAAACCTCAGATTGGTACCTGTGGGTTGCAAGTTGTGTTGATTACATCTTGTAGTTGATGCTAGTTGGTTCATTTGGTGGAAGATTATATGTTCAGATCCTTAATGATATTGAATACCCCTCTGATCTTGAACATGAATATGATTTGTGAGTAGTTACTTTTGTTCTTGAGGACATGGGAGAAGTCTTGTCATAAGTAATCATGTGAATTTGGTATTCGTTTGATATTTTGATGATATGTATGTTGTTGCTTCCTTTAGTGGTGTCATGTGAACGTTGACTACATGACACTTCACCATCTTTGGGCCTAAGGGAAGGCATTGTGGAGTAGTAATTAGATGATGGGTTGCTAGAGTGACAGAAGCTTAAACCCTAGTTTATGCGCTATTTCGTAGGGGGCTGATTTGGATCCATATGTTTCATGCTATGGTTAGATTTATCTTAATTCTTCTTTCATAGTTGCGGATGCTTGTGAGAGGGGGTAATCATAAGTGGGAGGCTTGTTCAAGTAAGAATAGCACCCAAGCACCGGTCCACCCACATATCAAATTATCAAAGTAGCGAACGCGAATCAAACAAACATGATGAAAACGACTAGATGAAATTCCCATGTGTCCTCGAGAACGCTTTGCTTATTATACGAGTTCGTTCCGGCTTGTCCTTTGCTATAAAAAAGATTGGGCCACCTTGCTGCACTTTTGTTACACTTGTTACTTGTTACTTGTTACAAATTATCTTGCTATCAAACTACTCGTTACCGCTACTTTCGGTGCTTGCAGAAAATACCTTACTGAAAACCGCTTGTCATTTCCTTCTGATCCTCGTTGGGTTCGACACTCTTACTTATCAAAAGGACGGTTGGGGGGTGTCCTTCTGTCGCAAGGAAGCTAATATCTGGATAAATATCCCCTCAAAATTTCAACCCAATCGAAGTTACGGATCTCCAGGAATATAAGAAACAGTTTTTGACCAGAAAACAGGAGCGCGAAACAGAAGAGAACAGAGAGAGAGATCCAATCTCGGAGGGGCTCCTGCCCTCCGGGAGCCATGGCGGCCAACGACCAGAGGGGAAACCCTCCTCCCATCTAGGGGGAGGCCAATCAATAAGAAGAAGGAGCGGGGCTCTCTCCCCCTCTCTCCCGGTGGCGCCGGAACGCCGTCGGGGCAATCATCGTGACGGCGATCTACACCAACAACTTCGCCGCCGTCAACACCAACTCTCTCCCCCTCTATGCAGTG
The DNA here is from genome assembly GCA_039707655.1 of Elymus sibiricus. NCBI lineage: Eukaryota > Viridiplantae > Streptophyta > Magnoliopsida > Poales > Poaceae > Elymus > Elymus sibiricus. Next base: position 313,196,318 of record CM077674.1, read on the forward strand.
GTGTAACACCTCTTCTCCCAGCTGTAATCTCTACTTAAACATGGTGCTTAATGCTACATATTATTATCCAATGATGTGTTGCCATCCTATGATGTTTGAGTAGATTCGTTTTGTCCTATGGGTTGATTGATGATCGTGATTGGTTTGAGTTGTATGTTTTATTTTGGTGCTGTCCTATGGTGCCCTCCGTATCGCGCAATCGTGTGGGATTATGATACGTCTTCAACGTATCTATAATTTTTTATTGTTCCATGCTATTATAGTATCAATCTTGGATGTTTTTATATGCAATTATATATCATTTTTTGGGAGTAACCTATTAACCTAGTGCCGAGTGCCAGTTGCTGTTTTCTGCTTGTTTTTGGTTTTCAGGAAATTAGTACCAAACAAAGTCCAAATGCCACGAAACTTTTTGGAGATTTTTTCTGGACAAAAGAGACCCTGGAGACTTGGAGAGGAGGCCAGAAGGTTCACGAAGCCAACACAAGGCAACAGGGCGCGGCCCCAGGGGGGTGCCCTGATGCCTCGTGGGGCCCTCGTGGCTCCGTTTGACCTAATTCCAATTCTATAAATTCTCAAATATTGGGAAACCAACAGAGAGCCACCCCGAATAACTTTTACGCCACCGCAAGCCTCTGTTCTTCCGCGAACCCATCTGGATGCCTTTTCCGGTACTCTGCCGGAGGGGGAATCAATCACGAAGGGCTTCTACATCAACCTTGCTGCCCTTCTGATGATGTGTGACTAGTTTACCACAGACCTACGAGTCCATAGCTTGTGACAGAAAGGGACATGACACGTATTTGTATTGTTGCCATTAAGGATAAAAAGATGGGGTTTAATCATATTGCTTGAGTTTAGTTTGTCTACATCATGTCATCTTGCTTAAGGCGTTGCTCTGTTTCATACTTAATACCCTAGATGCATGCAGGATAGCAGTTGATGGGTGGAGTAATATTAGTAGATGCAGGCAGGAGTCGGTCTACTTGTCTCGGACGTGATGCCTATTGCTACTTGTGAGCTGCGTTGGGATTTCCCCGAAGAGGAGGGGATGATGCAGTACAGTAGAGATAACTATTTCCCTCAGTTATGAAACCAAGGTTATCAATCCTGTAGGAGAATCACGCAACAACTCGCTAGCAGTACCTGCACACAAAACAACAAATCCTTGCACCCAACGCGAACAAGGGGTTGTCAATCCCTTGGCGGCTAATTGCAAGATTAAATTGTATGGTGATAGATAGATGGATCGAACAAAAATACAAAATAAAATAAATAAAGTAAAATTGTAGCAAGGTATTTTTAGGATTTTCAATATATGATAAAGGTAGACCCGGGGGGCATAGTTTAACTAGAGGCTTCTCTCTTGAAAATAGCATACGGTGGGTGAACAAATTACTATTGGGCAATTGATAGAAAAGCAAATAATCATGACGATATCCAAGGCAATGATCATGTATATAGGCATCACGTCCGAGACAAGTAGACCGAAATGATTCTGCATCTACTACTATTACTCCACACATCGACCGCTATCCAGCATGCATCTAGTGTATTAAGTTCATGAAGAACGGAGTAACGCCTTAAGCAAGATGACATGATGTAGACAAAGTAAACTCATGCATGAATAAACCCCATATTTTTACCCTTAATAGCAATGATACATACGTGTCATGTCCCTTTCTTTCACTGGGATTGAGCAGCGCAAGATCGAACCCATTACAAAGCACCCCTCCCATTGCAAGATAAATCAATCTAGTTGGCCAAACCAAATCAATAGATCGGAGAGAAATACAAAGCTATAATAATCATGCATAAAAGAGTTCAGAGAAAACTCAAATAATATTCATGGATAATCTGATCATAAACTCACAATTCATCGGATCCCAACAAACACACCGCAAAAAGTGATTACATCGGATAGAACTCCAAGAACATCGAGGAGAACATTGTATTGAAGATCAAAAAGAGAGAAGAAGCCATCTAGCTACTAACTATGGACCCGAAGGTCTGTGGTAAACTACTCACGCATCATCGAAAGGGCAGCAAGGATGATGTAGAGCCCCTCCGTGATCGAATCCCCCTCCGGCAGAGTGCCGGAAAAGGCCTCCAGATGGGATCTCTCGAGAACAGGAACTTGCGGCGGAGGAAAAAGTATTTCGTAGACTCCTTTGTTGGTTTCCCAATTTTAGAGAATTTATAGAGGTGGAATTAGGTCAAACGGAGCAGAGGTGGGCCCACAAGGCACTAAGGCGCGCCATCCCCCTGGGGCGCACCCTGGTGGCTCATGGTCACCTCCTCTGTCTTCTGGCCCTCTCCCGAAGCTTCTAGTGTCTCTTATGTCCATAAAAAAATCTCCAACAAGTTTCGTGGCATTTGGACTTCGTTTGGTACTGATATTCTGGAAAACCAAAAACAGGCAAAAAATAGCAACTGGCACTGGGCACTAAGTTAATAGGTTAGTCCCAAAAAATGATATATAATTGCTTGTAAATGTATATAAAACATCCAAGATTGATACTATAATAGCATGGAACAATCAAAAATTATAGATACGTTGGAGACGTATCAAGCATCCCCAAGCTTACTTCCTGCTCGTCCTCGAGTAGGTAAATGATAAAAACAGAATTTTTGATGTGGAATGCTACCTATCATATTCATCATATATTCTTTTCTTTGTAGCATGGACATTTGGACTTGAATGATTCAAAGCAATAGTCTATAGTTTGACATGAAGACATAAATACTCAAGCATACTAACAAGCAACCATGTCTTTCAAAATATCAACGCTAAAGAAAGTTATCCCTAGCCCATTATGCTCAATCATTGATCCATTCATGAAACATACTCAACATTAGCTACACACATTGCAAAAGTATGAGAATAGTGCTCTCTAGTTGGTGCTTTGTAAGAGAAGGTGGAGACTCAGAATAAAAATAAAAATTGCATAAAAGTAAATAGATAGGCCCTTCGCAGAGGGAAGCAGAGATTTGCAGATGTGCCAGAGCTCAAAGCTTAAATTAGAGAGATAAAATTATTTTGAGAGGCATGCTTTTCCTGTCAACGAAAACGACCGAGAATTCCCAATATCTTCCATGCTAGACACATTATAGACGGCTGATAACCCACAAGTATAGGGGATCACAACAGTTTTCGAGGGTAGAGTATTCAACCCAAATTTATTGATTCGACACAAGGGGAGCCAAAGAATATTTGCAAGTATTAGCAGTTGAGTTGTCAATTCAACCACGCCTGGAGAGTAAATATCTGCAGCAGAGTGATCAGTAGCACAGTAGTATGATAGTTTGATAGCAGTAGCAATAAGAATAACGGTAATAGTAGCAGTAACAGTAGTAGCAATTGTGACAGCAGTAGCAACAATAGTAACTTAGCAAGAACAATATGTGAAAAACTCGTAGGCATTGGATCGGTGATTATGTTGGATAACATTCATCATGTAACAGTCATAACCTAGGGCGACACAGAACTAGCTCCAATTCATCAATATAATGTAGGCATTTATTCCGTATATAGTCATACGTGCTTGCGATAAGAACTTGCATGACATCTTTTGTCCTACCCACCCGTGGCAGCGTGGTCCATAAGGAAACTAAGGGATATTAAGGCCTACTTTAAATAGAGAACCGAAACAAAGCATTAACACATGGTGAATACATGAACTCCTCAAACTATGGCAATCACCGGAAAGAATCCCAATTATTGTCACCTTGGGGTATGCGGATCATAACACATAGGAGGTGCATATAACTTGCGAGATCGGATCAAGAACACAAATATATTCATGAAAACATAAAGGGTTCAGATCTGAAATCATGGCACTCGGGCCCTAGTGACAAGCATTAAGCATAGCAAAGTCATAGCAACATCAATCTCAGAACATAGTGGATACTAGGGATCAAGCCCTAACAAAACTAACTCGATTACATGATAAATCTCATCCAACTCATCACCGTCCAGCAAGCCTACGAAGGAATTACTCACTCCCGGCGGTGAGCATCATGAAATTGGTGATGAAGGATAGTTGATGATGACGATTCCGGAAGATCCCCCTCTCCGGATGTCGGGGCCGGATTTCCGGGACATGATATCCCAGAAATTAACCCCTCGTGTCACCACCAGCCCAGGATTACTGTTACTGGTGGACACGTCCTTGTTACAGATTACCAAGCAATTACAAGAATTGGATACAAGACCATAAAGGTCTAATGATACAACAATGATTTCTAGTGAGGATGACGGAAGCGACTCGTGGTTCTCCAATGTCGATGGGGCTCCATTCCCATAGGAACAGCTGACCCGGATAATTCCTATCCCGCGTGGCTGCTATCCTAGGCTCCGCATGGACTTCGTTGTAGTACTCCTCGTAGAAATCCTTACCTGGCCAATTAAATAGCCAGGGACAAGCCTGTGAGTACGTTGGAATGTACTCGCAAACATAATGAACAAAAGATATATATACCGAATGCATATGATCATGATGGGTTAAATTATATGCAGGTGTTGGATAAAGTTTAAAGCATCGCATGATGAATATTAATACGGTGTTGAATGCATATGCCCCTGATGGATTAAATGATATGCTCATGCTGGCTGATATTTAAAACATGGCATGATACTTATTAGCATGTGCAGAAAATAAAATGTTAGTGACAACCAAGAAAGTTAAAAGAAATGCCAAATGGGTGTCTAAAAGTGTATCGGGCGAGACAGACCGCCCATTAACTCAAGCGACGCAACGAGAGGTCTTGAAAAGAAATGCCAGTCGGGCGTCTAAAAGTGACGCCACGGTCGGTCTTGAAAAGAAATGCCTAACGGGTGTCTAAAAGAGTATCGGGCGAGACAGACCGCCCATGAACTCAAGCGACGCCACGAGAGGACTTGAAAATAAAACTGGGTGCCCGGGGTATTCTAGCCAGCCCCTGAGACACTCAGGAAAATAAAATAGAAGAAACGGGTTAGTCCACAATAATATGCATAGTAACAATAATATTCATGACAATAATAATATTTGTATCATCAAAAATTCATGATAACATCAGTAGTGGCAGTAATCACTCTGCAAAATAATTCATGCTCAATTTAATTATTTTCCTCCGGAGAACGACTCTAATAACGACACTTGACCAACCCAGACTGTAGTCCTTAACCGCGGACACGGCTATTCGAATAGGTTTTAAAACTCTGCAGAGGGTGTACTCTTTACCCACAAGTAAAGGATTTCTTTAGTCAGCACCGAGATGCTGGCTAATTCCCATTACGGTCTTTGGGTTGAAAACACACCTAACCAGCACACACCAGCTTAACTTTCCTGATGCCAGGAATCACCCAAAGCATCAGTCAAGAAAAACTCTAAGTCGGGGAGACTGCAATCTCGATTAGCATGGGATCACTATTCATACGCGCGGATTAAAAGGGGTGCCCCCCTCTCGGCCCAGCCGGATACACCCATGCCCCCTGACCAGGTGACATGCCTACCAGAGGCCTCTGGTATCTTTCACCAGGGCCTCTCTGTACGGTGTGTGCACGGAAAGGGGTTATCAACTTACTAAACCATACCCTACCTGCGGCAGGGACATGTGGTAGCATGGATCAAGTTTGGGGGTTACCGGAAGAAGACTCGATCTACGGTCGACTCAGGAGGTTAAGTTTTTCCTGCAGTGATTAGCAGAACATATTTCCTCGGTAATACCCAACAGGGTCACCATCTGGCATGTCCCAACATGCCCTCACTGATCATTCTCGTCACAACGAGATTTCAGTTTCACGGTCGCGTTTCTCGTGACTGATTCTTTCCTGCAGATTAGTCCGGACCAACGTGGGCATGCGAGAATAACCATGCTCCCTCATACTTCATAATTAAATGAAGATAAAAAAATACTTTCAAGGGATCATGCATGCATAACTAGCAACATGCAATTTTTTATTTGAATTCAACATTTTCATAATTCAATTATTTCTTGCCAACATTTAACCATGCAATCACCATATCAAGTGTTCAAGATGCTTGCCTTGATCATGCAGAAATATTGGGTGCACTCCAAAAGTTTTGAAAATTTTACCTTCCCTCCATTTCCTATTTTCAAAAATATTGCAATTACCACATAAAGCAAAGACAATACTAAAAAGTTGTCTGGAAAATTTTACAATAAATCCTAAAATAAACTAGATGAAAAATGATGAATTACAGAAAAAGAATCATATTATTTGGAGTTTATATGAATTTCCTAGAGAGTTTCTAAGCTGGAAGAAATAAAGAATTGGACTTATTTAAAAGATCCAGAAGGTATAAGGCTTAGTAAAAATGTTCACCATATCTAGAATAATAGAGCATGATTTTATGAGCATGTAGAAATTTGAACCATCAAATTTGGATTTGAATTGACTTCTGTGGAATTAATTGAAATCTACTGGAAAAAGAAAATAGGAAGGAGTAGAGGTGCGCCCTGAGCGCTGCATAGCCGGACGGCGTCACTGGGCCGAGCCCAGTCATTTGGCTGTGCGGGAGGAGCGGTGACGTCGATGGCGTACTCCAAGAATACGCTTTCCCCTTGGAGAAAACGTAAGCATAGGAGTGCGCTGCTGGCAGAACAGGGTTGACTCACCAACAGGTGGGGCCCACCTGTCGTGTTTGTCTTCCACCCTCGCGCGCGCCTGGACAGAGGCAGGGGCGAGCTCCGGCGGTGATTGCCGGCGTTGTAGGGCGTCTCCGGTGACGCTCGGCACATGGATGGGTTCAGGGGAGAATGCCGCATCCGTGGGAGATGGAGGTAGCCGTTGAGTAGCTCGGGTTCGAGAGGGGCTTCAAGCATGGCGGAAGCGAGCTACGGGTGGAAGAGGGCTTTTGCCCCTGAGCTGGCTCCGGTGAAATTGACGAGGGGAGAGGCTCGGCGGGTGCTCTAGGAATTGAGTGGCGAAGAAATCAGGGGTGGGGAGGCTCTGGTTAGCTCGGTTTTAACCGGGATGTGGCGGTTGGCGTGGCGGCCGGAGACGGTGAAGATGATCGTTCCCGGTCGTTTGGCTACCCGAGGTGGTTTCCAGGGAGGAGAGGAGTGAAGCTGAGGAGCTGGACGAGAGGGAGGCGGTGCCGTGGCTTATAGAGAACGGCACGGCAGCGGTGGCCATTAACGCGCCGTCGAAGCGGTTGTGGGCGGTGGCGAGGCCGGTGGTGGACGGCGGGGTTTGGCAAGGGCGGTGACGGCCTCAGTTATGGTGGGGCGAGCTGGCTGACTCGGAGACGAGCCAGGTGGCTTGGTCGGCGAGTGACAGTGACGGGTGGAAGGTCGGTGGCGGCGCTGGCCGGTGGAGGGCGGCGCCAGGGGGGAAGCTCCGGTGCGGGGGAGGCTGCGGCTGGTGCAGGTGGCCAGCAGAGCGTGCGGGGCAAGCCAGGGGAGAGCAGCAGAGCAGCGGCAGCAGCTCGGACGCCGACGAGGTGCTTCTGGGCATGCACCCAGGGTGTTCGATGAAATGCCATGGCAACCTAGGAACTTTTGTTGATCATGGAATTTGGCAGGATGGTGCCTCTTTAGATGATAAGGAGGATTTCAGGGTTTGTTTGACCAGAAGAAAAACTTGCAAATGCAAGTTTTACCAGAATTCAATTCTGGACAGAAACTTGGTGGATTTTATAGGTGAACTAAAAAGAGGCAATTGAGGCTGATCTTCAGGACTTAAGGGTTTGGTTGGAAGGACTATAAGTGGGAGAACTTTCAGAATTTTTGGATCAAGGAAAAATAGGGTTGTAGTTCAAAGCTGAATTTGGACCAGAAAAGAAAAGAGGATGTTTTGCTCAAAATTTTCAAAAGACCAAGTTAGGTTTTTGCATAAAAGTGATCTATAGGCCTCACATGACCTCTCATAATTTTTGTGGAATTTTAAAATAATTATTTAACATAGTTGTAGTGTAACACAAGCATTTCCAAAATTGAAAATGCTTTAAAAAGAATTATTTTAGGGCAAAATTTATTATGAAACTAATTCCTACTATTATTTAAAATATAATTGAATTGATTTAAGACAGCTACCAAATCCAAAGCATCGGTCAAGAAAAACTCTAAGTCGGGGAGACTGCAATCTCGATTAGCATGGGATCACTATTCATACGCGCGGATTACAACGGGTGCCCCCCTCTCGGCCCAGCCGGATACACCCATGCCCCCTGACCAGGTGACATGCCTACCAGAGGCCTCTGGTATCTTTCACCATGGCCTCTCTGTACGGTGTGTGCACGGAAAGGGGTTATCAACTTACTAAACCATACCCTACCTGCGACAGGGACATGTGGTAGCACGGATCAAGTTTGGGGGTTACCGGAACAAGACTCGATCTACGGTCGACTCAGGAGGTTAAGTTTTTCCTACAGTGGTTAGCACAACATATTTCCTCGGTAATACCCAACAGGGTCACCATCTGGCATGTCCCAACATTCCCTCACTGATCATTCTCGTCACAACGAGATTTCAGTTTCACGGTCACGTTTCTCGTGACTGATTCTTTCATGTAGATTAGTCCTGACCAACGTGGGCATGCGAGAATAACCATGCCCCCTCATACTTCATATTTAAATGAAGATAAAAAAAATACTTTCAAGGGATCATGCATGCATAACTAGCAATATGCAAATTTTTATTTGAATTCAACATTTTCATAATTCAATTATTTCTTGCAAACATTTAACCATGCAATCACCATATCAAGTGTTCAAGATGCTTGCCTTGATAATGCAGAAATATTGGGTGCACTCCAAAAGTTTTGAAAATTTTATCTTCCCTCCATTTCCTATTTTCAAAAATATTGCAATTACCACATAAAGCAAAGACAGTGGTAAAAAGTTGCCTGGAAAATTTTACAATAAATCCTAAAATAAACTAGATGAAAAATGATGAATTATATAAAAAGAATCATATTATTTGGAGTTTATATGAATTTCCTAGAGAGTTTCTAAGCTGGAAGAAATAAAGAATTGGACTTATTTAAAAGATCCAGAAGGTATAAGGCTTAGTAAAAATGTTCACCATATCTAGAATAATAGAGCATGATTTTATGAGCATGTAGAAATTTGAACCATCAAATTTGGATTTGAATTGACTTCTGTGGAATTAATTGAAATCTACTGGAAAAAGAAAATAGGAAGGAGTAGAGGTGCGCCCTGAGCGCTGCATAGCCGGACGGCGTCACTGGGCCGAGCCCAGTCGTTTGGCTGTGCGGGAGGAGCGGTGACGCCGAAGGCGTACTCCAAGAATAGGCTTTCCCCTTGGAGAAAACGTAAGCATAGGAGTGCGCTGCTGGCGGAACAGGGGTGACTCACCGACAGGTGGGGCCCACCTGTCGGGTTTGTCTTCCACCCTCGCGCGCCTGGACAGAGGCAGGGGCGAGCTCCGGCGGTGATTGCCAGCGTTGTAGGGCGTCTCCGGTGACGCTCAGCACATGGATGGGTTCAGGGGAGAATTCCGCATCCGTGGGAGATGGAGGTAGCCGTTGAGGAGCTCGGGTTCGAGAGGGGCTTCAAGCATGGCGGAAGCGAGCTACGGGTGGAAGAGGGCTTTTGCCCCTGAGCTGGCTCCGGTGAAATTGACGAGGGGAGAGGCTCGGCGAGTGCTCCAGGAGTTGAGTGGCGAAGGAATCAGGGGTGGGGAGGCTCTGGTTAGCTCGGTTTTAACCGGGATGTGGCGGTGGCCGTGGCGGCCGGAGACGGTGAAGATGACCGTTCCCAGTCGTTTGGCTACCCGAGGTGGTTTCCAGGGAGGAGAGTAGTGATGCTGAGGAGCTGGACGAGCCCGGGAGGCCTTTTTATATGGAGAGGGAGGCGGTGCCGTGGCTTATAGAGAACGGCACGGCAGCGGTGGCCATTAACGCGCCGTCGAAGCGGTTGTGGGCGGTGGTGAGGCCGGTGGTGAACGGCGTGGTTTGGCAAGGGCGGCGACGGCCTCAGTTATGGCGGGGCGAGCTGGCTGACTCAGAGACGAGCCAGGTGGCTTGGTCGGCGAGTGACAGCGACGGGTGGAAGGTCGGTGGCGGCGCTGGCCGGTGGAGGGCGGCGCCAGGGGGGATGCTCCGGTGCGGGGGAGGCTGCGGCTGGTGCAGGCGGCCAGCAGAGCGTGCGGGGCAAGCCAGGGGAGAGCAGCAGAGCAGCGGCAGCAGCTCGGACGCCGACGAGGTGCTTCTGGGCATGCACCCAGGGTGTTCGATGAAATGCCATGGCAACCTAGGAACTTTTGTTGATCATGGAATTTGGCAGGATGGTGCCTCTTTAGATGATAAGGAGGATTTCAGGGTTTGTTTGACCAGAAGAAAAACTTGCAAATGCAAGTTTTACCAGAATTCAATTCTGGACAGAAACTTGGTGGATTTTATAGGTGAACTAAAAAGAGGCAATTGAGGCTGATCTTCAGGACTTAAGGGTTTGGTTGGAAGGACTATAAGTGGGAGAACTTTCAGAATTTTTGGATCAAGGAAAAATAGGGTTGTAGTTCAAAGCTGAATTTGGACCAGAAAAGAAAAGAGGATGTTTTGCTCAAAATTTTCAAAAGACCAAGTTAGGTTTTTGCATAAAAGTGATCTATAGGCCTCACATGACCTCTCATAATTTTTGTGGAATTTTAAAATAATTATTTAACATAGTTGTAGTGTAACACAAGCATTTCAAAAATTGAAAATGCTATAAAAAGAATTATTTTAGGGCAAAATTTATTATGAAACTAATTCCTACTGTTAGTTAAAATATAATTGAATTGATTTAAGACAGCTACCAAATCCCACAATATTTTACAAAAATTTCTAAACGGAGGGAAGAATTTTGAAAACAGAAGATAGAAAATACTCTAAAATAAATAAAAGACCTAATAAAATTCAAATTTTTAATTCTGGCCAAATTTTATTTAATCAAAATAAGGTTAAATTTTTGGAGTGTTACAAACTCTACCCCCCTTTAGAAAATCTCGTCCTCGAGATTTGTTAAGGGCGGAAGAATTAAATGCATACCACAACAAACAATATTATGCAGAATGCAAACATAGCAATGCACTTATGACATACGCCCTAAAATACATCGCAAAAATTGCGTCACGAAAATAAGTGCTGGATACAGAAGCAACCACGCTCATAACCGTCTACGTTTCGAGGGTAAGATCTATGGGGTCTTGTTGCGAACCATAGGGCCATGCATCTTGGTGGTTGGATATCGAACTGAGAGTGAGGCTGTGATGTGCTGAGTTAGGGCAAGGCTTCCTTTATAACCCAGCAGAGTCTTCCATCGCACGCTTGTGGATTGGACAACTCAGGTGCCGACCACAGGCACACGGCCTATGGATAGGCTGTTAGGTTGGGCACCGACTGTCAAAAAGATGTCGGCTGGCCACTATGCAGGCTTATCGGATGGGATGGGCTTGGCTACTGACTGGAAAAGATTTGGATGGTGTGGAAACCTAGGGATAATGAACAGGCTAAGATAGGATTAGCCAATGGTCAGCCTGGCTCTGAGACCAAGGCTGTCGAGGCCGGATTTCCGGGACATGATATCCCAGAAATTAACCCCTCGTGTCACCACCAGCCCAGGATTACTGTTACTGGTGGACACGTCCTTTTTACAGATTACCAAGCAATTACAAGAATTAGATACAAGACCATAAAGGTCTAATGATACAACAATGATTTCTAATGAGGATGACGGAAGCGACTCGTGGTTCTCCAATGTCGATGGGGCTCCATTCCCATAGGAACAGCTGACCCAGATAATTCCTATCCCGCGTGGCTGCTATCCTAGGCTCCGCATGGACTTCGTTGTAGGACTCCTCGTAGAAATTCTGACCTGGCCAATTAAATAGCCAGGGACAAGCCTGTGAGTACGTTGGAATGTACTCGCAAACATAATGAACAAAAGATATACCGAATGCATATGATCATGATGGGTTAAATTATATGCAGGTGTTGGATAAAGTTTAAAGCATAGCATGATGAATATTAATATGGTGTTGAATGCATATGCCCCTGATGGATTAAATGATATGCTCATGCTGGCTGATATTTAAAACATGGCATGATAATTATTAGCATGTGCAGAAATAAAATGTTAGTGACAACCAAGAAAGTATAAAGAAATGCCAAACGGGTGTCTAAAACAGTATCGGGCGAGATAGACCGCCCATTAACTCAAGCGACGCTACGAGAGGTCTTGAAAAGAAATGCCAGTCGGGCGTCTAAAAGTGACGCCACGGTCGGTCTTGAAAAGAAATGCCTAACGGGTGTCTAAAAGAGTATCGGGCGAGACAGACCGCCCATGAACTCAAGCGACGCCACGAGAGGACTTGAAAATAAAACTGGGTGCCCGGGGTAGTCTAGCCAGCCCCTAAGACACTCAGGAAAATAAAATAGGAGAAACGGGTTAGTCCACAATAATATGCATAGTAACAATAATATTCATGACAATAATAATATTCGTATCATCAAAAATTCATGATAACATCAGTAGTGGCTGTAATCACTCTGCAAAATAATTCATGCTCAATTTAATTATTTTCCTCCGGAAACCGACTCTAAGACCGACACTAGACCAACCCAGACTGTAGTCCTTTACCGCGGACACGGCTATTCGAATAGGTTTTAAAACTCTGTAGAGGGTGTACTCTTTACCCACAAGTAAAGGATTTCTTTAGTCAGCACCGAGATGCTGGCTAATTCCCATTACAGTCTTTGGGTTGAAAACATACCTAACCAGCACACACCAGCTTAACTTTCCTGATGCCAGGAATCACCCAAAGCATCGGTCAAGAAAAACTCTAAGTCGGGGAGACTGCAATCTCGATTAGCATGGGATCACTATTCATACGCGCGGATTACAACGGGTGCCCCCCTCTCGGCCCAGCCGGATACACCCATGCCCCCTGACCAGGTGACATGCCTACCAGAGGCCTCTGGTATCTTTCACCATGGCCTCTCTGTACGGTGTGTGCACAGAAAGGGGTTATCAACTTACTAAACCATACCCTACCTGCGACAGGGACATGTGGTAGCACGGATCAAGTTTGGGGGTTACCGGAACAAGACTCGATCTACGGTCGACTCAGGAGGTTAAGTTTTTCCTACAGTGGTTAGCACAACATATTTCCTCGGTAATACCCAACAGGGTCACCATCTGGCATGTCCCAACATGCCCTCACTGATCATTCTCGTCACAACGAGATTTCAGTTTCACGGTCACGTTTCTCGTGACTGATTCTTTCATGTAGATTAGTCCTGACCAACGTGGGCATGCGAGAATAACCATGCCCCCTCATACTTCATATTTAAATGAAGATAAAAAAAATACTTTCAAGGGATCATGCATGCATAACTAGCAATATGCAAATTTTTATTTGAATTCAACATTTTCATAATTCAATTATTTCTTGCAAACATTTAACCATGCAATCACCATATCAAGTGTTCAAGATGCTTGCCTTGATCATGCAGAAATATTGGGTGCACTCCAAAAGTTTTGAAAATTTTATCTTCCCTCCATTTCCTATTTTCAAAAATATTGCAATTACCACATAAAGCAAAGACAGTGGTAAAAAGTTGCCTGGAAAATTTTACAATAAATCCTAAAATAAACTAGATGAAAAATGATGAATTATATAAAAAGAATCATATTATTTGGAGTTTATATGAATTTCCTAGAGAGTTTCTAAGCTGGAAGAAATAAAGAATTGGACTTATTTAAAAGATCCAGAAGGTATAAGGCTTAGTAAAAATGTTCACCATATCTAGAATAATAGAGCATGATTTTATGAGCATGTAGAAATTTGAACCATCAAATTTGGATTTGAATTGACTTCTGTGGAATTAATTGAAATCTACTGGAAAAAGAAAATAGGAAGGAGTAGAGGTGCGCCCTGAGCGCTGCATAGCCGGACGGCGTCACTGGGCCGAGCCCAGTCGTTTGGCTGTGCGGGAGGAGCGGTGACGCCGAAGGCGTACTCCAAGAATACGCTTTCCCCTTGGAGAAAACGTAAGCATAGGAGTGCGCTGCTGGCGGAACAGGGGTGACTCACCGACAGGTGGGGCCCACCTGTCGGGTTTGTCTTCCACCCTCGCGCGCCTGGACAGAGGCAGGGGCGAGCTCCGGCGGTGATTGCCAGCGTTGTAGGGCGTCTCCGGTGACGCTCAGCACATGGATGGGTTCAGGGGAGAATGCCGCATCCGTGGGAGATGGAGGTAGCCGTTGAGGAGCTCGGGTTCGAGAGGGGCTTCAAGCATGGCGGAAGCGAGCTACGGGTGGAAGAGGGCTTTTGCCCCTGAGCTGGCTCCGGTGAAATTGACGAGGGGAGAGGCTCGGCGAGTGCTCCAGGAGTTGAGTGGCGAAGGAATCAGGGGTGGGGAGGCTCTGGTTAGCTCGGTTTTAACCGGGATGTGGCGGTGGCCGTGGCGGCCGGAGACGGTGAAGATGACCGTTCCCGGTCGTTTGGCTACCCGAGGTGGTTTCCAGGGAGGAGAGTAGTGATGCTGAGGAGCTGGACGAGCCCGGGAGGCCTTTTTATATGGAGAGGGAGGCGGTGCCGTGGCTTATAGAGAACGGCACGGCAGCGGTGGCCATTAACGCGCCGTCGAAGCGGTTGTGGGCGGTGGTGAGGCCGGTGGTGAACGGCGGGGTTTGGCAAGGGCGGCGACGGCCTCAGTTATGGCGGGGCGAGCTGGCTGACTCAGAGACGAGCCAGGTGGCTTGGTCGGCGAGTGACAGCGACGGGTGGAAGGTCGGTGGCGGCGCTGGCCGGTGGAGGGCGGCGCCAGGGGGGATGCTCCGGTGCGGGGGAGGCTGCGGCTGGTGCAGGCGGCCAGCAGAGCGTGCGGGGCAAGCCAGGGGAGAGCAGCAGAGCAGCGGCAGCAGCTCGGACGCCGACGAGGTGCTTCTGGGCATGCACCCAGGGTGTTCGATGAAATGCCATGGCAACCTAGGAACTTTTGTTGATCATGGAATTTGGCAGGATGGTGCCTCTTTAGATGATAAGGAGGATTTCAGGTTTTGTTTGACCAGAAGAAAAACTTGCAAATGCAAGTTTTACCAGAATTCAATTCTGGACAGAAACTTGGGGGATTTAATTGGTGAACTAAAAAGAGGCAATTGAGGCTGATCTTCAGGACTTAAGGGTTTGGTTGGAAGGACTATAAGTGTGAAAAATTTCAAAATTTTTGGATCAAGGAAATATAGGGTTGTAGTTCAAAGCTGAATTTGTACCAGAAAAGAAAAGAGGATGTTTTGCTCAAAATTTTCAAAAGACCAAGTTAGGTTTTTGCATAAAAGTGATCTATAGGCATCACATGACCTCTCATAATTTTTGTGGAATTTTAAAATAATTATTTAAAATAGTTGTAGTGTAACAGAAGCATTTCAAAAATTGAAAATGCTATAAAAAGAATTATTTTAGGGCAAATTTTATTATGAAAATAATTCCTACTGTTATTTAAAATATAATTGAATTGATTTAAGACAGCTACCAAATCCCACAATATTTTAAAAAATTTCTAAATGGAGGGAAGAATTTTGAAAACAGAAGATAGAAAATACTCTAAAATAAATAAAAGACCTAATAAAATTCAAATTTTTAATTCTGGCCAAATTATATTTAATAAAAATATGGTTAAATTTTTGGGGTGTTACAAACTCTACCCCCCTTTAGAAAATCTCGTCCTCGAGATTTGTTATGGGCGGAAGAATTAAATGCATACCACAACAAACAATATTATGCAGAATGCAAACATAGCAATGCACTTATGACATACGCCCTGAAATACATCGCAAAAATTGCGTCACGAAAATAAGTTCTGGATGCAGAAGCAGCCACGCTCATAACCGTCTACGTTTCGAGGGTAAGATCTACGGGGTCTTGTTGCGAACGATAGGGCCATGCATCTTGGTGGTTGGATATCGAACTGAGAGTGAGGCTGTGATGTGCTGAGTTAGGGCAAGGCTTCCTTTATAACCCAGCAGAGTCTTCCATCGCACGCTTATGGATGGGACAACTTAGGTGCCGACCACAAGCACACGGCCTATGGATAGGCTGTTAGGTTGGGCACCGACTGTCAAAAAGATGTCGGCTGGCCACTGTGCAGGCTTATCGGATGGGATGGGCTTGGCTACTGACAGGAAAAGATTTGGACGGTGTGGAAACCTAGGGATAATGAACAGGCTAAGATAGGATTAGCCAATGGTCAGCCTGGCTCTGAGACCAAGGCTGTTGGGGCCGGATTTCCGGGACATGATATCCCTGAAATTAACCCCTCGTGTCACCACCAGCCCAGGATTACTGTTACTGGTGGACACGTCCTTTTTACAGATTACCAAGCAATTACAAGAATTAGATACAAGACCATAAAGGTCTAATGATACAACAATGATTTCTAGTAATGATGACGGAAGCGACTCGTGGTTCTCCAATGTCGATGGGGCTCCATTCCCTTAGGAACAGCTGACCCGGATAATTCCTATCCCGCGTGGCTGCTATCCTAGGCTCCGCATGGACTTCGTTGTAGTACTCCTCGTAGAAATCCTGACCTGGCCAATTAAATAGCCAGGGACAAGCCTGTGAGTACGTTGGAATGTACTCGCAAACATAATGAACAAAAGATATACCGAATGCATATGATCATGATGGGTTAAATTATATGCAGGTGTTGGATAAAGTTTAAAGCATAGCATGATGAATATTAATACGGTGTTGAATGCATATGCCCCTGATGGATTAAATGATATGCTCATGCTGACTGATATTTAAAACATGGCATGATAATTATTAGCTTGTGCAGAAAATAAAATGTTAGTGACAACCAAGAAAGTTAAAAGAAATGCCAAACTGGTGTCTAAAAGAGTATCGGGCGAGAGAGACCGCCCATTAACTCAAGCGACGCTACGAGAGGTCTTGAAAAGAAATGCCAGTCGGGCGTCTAAAAGTGAAGCCACGATCGGTCTTGAAAAGTAATGCCTAACGGGTGTCTAAAAGAGTATCGGGCGAGACAGACCGCCCATGAACTCAAGCGACGCCACGAGAGGACTTGAAAATAAAACTGGGTGCCCGGGGTAGTCTAGCCAGCCCCTGAGACACTCAGGAAAATAAAATAGGAGAAATGGGTTAGTCCACAATAATATGCATAGTAACAATAATATTCATGACAATAATAATATTCGTATCATCAAAAATTCATGATAACATCAGTAGTGGCAGTAATCACTCTGCAAAATAATTCATGCTCAATTTAATTATTTTCCTCCGGGGACCGACTCTAAGACCGACACTTTACCAACCCAGACTGTAGTCCTTAACCGCGGACACGGCTATTCGAATAGGTTTTAAAACTCTGCAGAGGGTGTACTCTTTACCCACAAGTAAAGGATTTCTTTAGTCAGCACCGAGATGCTGGCTAATTCCCGTTACAGTCTTTGGGATGAAAACACACCTAACCAGCACACACCAGCTTAACTTTCCTGATGCCAGGAATCACCCAAAGCATCGGTCAAGAAAAACTCTAAGTCGGGGAGACCGCAATCTCGATTAGCATGGGATCACTATTCATACGCGCGGATTACAAGGGGTGGCCCCCTCTCGGCCTAGCCGGATACACCCATGCCCCCTGACCAGGTGACATGCCTACCAGAGGCCTCTGGTATCTTTCACCAGGGCCTCTCTGTACGGTGTGTGCACGGAAAGGGGTTATCAACTTACTAAACCATACCCTACCTGCGGCAGGGACATGTGGTAGCATGGATCAAGTTTGGGGGTTACCGGAAGAAGACTCGATCTACGGTCGACTCAGGAGGTTAAGTTTTTCCTGCAGTGGTTAGCACAACATATTTCCTCGGTAATACCCAACAGGGTCACCATCTGGCATGTCCCAACATGCCCTCACTGATCATTCTCGCCACAACGAGATTTCAGTTTCACGGTCGCGTTTCTCGTGACTGATTCTTTCCTGCAGATTAGTCCGGACCAACGTGGGCATGCGAGAATAACCATGCTCCCTCATACTTCATATTTAAATGAAGATAAAAAAATACTTTCAAGGGATCATGCATGCATAACTAGCAATATGCAATTTTTTATTTGAATTCAACATTTTCATAATTCAATTATTTCTTGCAAACATTTAACCATGCAATCACCATATCAAGTGTTCAAGATGCTTGCCTTGATCATGCAGAAATATTGGGTGCACTCCAAAAGTTTTGAAAATTTTATCTTCCCCCCATTTCCTATTTTCAAAAATATTGCAATTACCACATAAAGCAAAGACATTACTAAAAAGTTGTCTGGCAATTTTTAAAATAAATCCTAAAATAAACTAGATGAAAAATGATGAATTACTGAAAAAGAATCATATTATTTGGAGTTTATATGAATTTCATAGAGAGTTTCTAAGCTGGAAGAAATAAAGAATTGGACTTATTTAAAAGATCCAAAAGGTATAAGGCTTAGTAAAAATGTTCACCATATCTAGAATAATAGAGCATGATTTTATGAGCATGTAGAAATTTGAACCATCAAATTTGGATTTGAATTGACTTCTGTGGAATTAATTGAAATCTACTGGAAAAAGAAAATAGGAAGGAGTAGAGGTGCGCCCTGAGCGCTGCATAGCCGGACGGCGTCACTGGGCCGAGCCCAGTCGTTTGGCTGTGTGGGAGGAGCGGTGACGTCGATGGCGTACTCCAAGAATACGCTTTCCCCTTGGAGAAAACGTAAGCATAGGAGTGCGCTCCTGGCGGAACAGGGGTGACTCACCGACAGGTGGGGCCCACCTGTCGGGTTTGTCTTCCACCCTCGCGCGCGCCTGGACAGAGGCAGGGGCGAGCTCCGGCGGTGATTGCCGGCATTGTAGGGCGTCTCCGGTGACGCTCAGCACATGGATGGGTTCAGGGGAGAATGTCGCATCTGTGGGAGATGGAGGTAGCCGTTGAGGAGCTCGGGTTCGAGAGGGGCTTCAAGCATGGCGGAAGCGAGCTACGGGTGGAAGAGGGCTTTTGCCCCTGAGCTGGCTCCGGTAAAATTGACGAGGGGAGAGGCTCGGCGAGTGCTCCAGGAGTTGAGTGGCGAAGAAATCAGGGGTGGGGAGGCTCTGGTTAGCTCGGTTTTAACCGGGATGTGGCGGTGGAGGTGGCGGCCAGAGACGGTGAAGATGACCGTTCCCGGTCGTTTGGCTACCCGAGGTGGTTTCCAGGGAGGAGAGGAGTGATGCTGAGGAGCTGGACGAGCCCGGGAGGCCTTTTTATAGGGAGAGGGAGGCGGTGCCGTGGCTTATAGAGAACGGCACGGCAGCGGTGGCCATTAACGCGCCGTCGAAGCGGTTGTGGGCGGTGGCGAGGCCGGTGGTGGACGGCGGGGTTTGGCAAGGGCGGTGACGGCCTCAGTTATGGCGGGGCGAGCTGGCTGACTCGGAGGCGAGCCAGGTGGCTTGGTCGGCGAGTGACAACGAAGGGTGGAAGGTCGGTGGCGGCGCTGGCCGGTGGAGGGCGGCGCCCGGGGGGAAGCTCCGGTGCGGGGGAGGCTGCGGCTGGTGCAGGCGGCCAGCAGAGCGTGCGGGGCAAGCCAGGGGAGAGCAGCAGAGTAGCGGCAGCAGCTCGGACGCCGACGAGGTGCTTCTGGGCATGCACCCAGGGTGTTCGATGAAATGCCATGGCAACCTAGGAACTTTTGTTGATCATGGAATTTGGCAGGATGGTGCCTCTTTAGATGATAAGGAGGATTTCAGGGTTTGTTTGACCAGAAGAAAAACTTGCAAATGCAAGTTTTACCAGAATTCAATTCTGGACAGAAACTTGGCGGATTTAATTGGTGAACTAAAAAGAGGCAATTGAGGCTGATCTTCAGGACTTAAGGGTTTGGTTGGAAGGACTATAAGTGGGAAAAATTTCAGAATTTTTGGATCAAGGAAAAATAGGGTTGTAGTTCAAAGCTGAATTTGGACCAGAAAAGAAAAGAGGATGTTTTGCTCAAAATTTTCAAAAGACCAAGTTAGGTTTTTGCATAAAAGTGATCTATAGGCCTCACATGACCTCTCATAATTTTTGTGAAATTTTAAAAGAATTATTTAAAATAGTTGTAGTGTAACAAAAGCATTTCAAAAATTGAAAATGCTATAAAAAGAATTATTTTAGGGCAAATTTTATTATGAAAATAATTCCTACTGTTATTTAAAATATAATTGAATTGATTTAAGACAGCTACCAAATCCCACAATATTTTACAAAAAATTCTAAATGGAGGGAAGAATTTTGAAAACAGAAGATAGAAAATACTCTAAAATAAATAAAAGACCTAATAAAATTCAAAATTTTAATTCTGGCCAAATTTTATTTAATAAAAATATGGTTAAATTTTTGGGGTGTTACACCGGAGCCCCAAACGGACTCCAGATTTGGCCTCCCGGTGAAGAACAGGAGGTGGCAGCGGCTCCGTATCGTGAAACGCAATAAAACTTCCTCTCTTATTTTTTTCTCTGGAATTGTGAATTTATAGGCCTGAGATTAGGGTCAGCGGAGCCACGTGGGCCCCACAAGCCACCAGGGCGCGCCAGGGGGGTGGCGCGCCCTGGTGCCTCGTGGGCAGCCAGTGGCCCCCCTCCAGTAGGTCTTGGCTCCAGTATTTTTATATATTCCATAAAAATTCTCCAAAAAGTTTCATCCAATTCCAAGAACTTTTATTTCTGCACAAAAAACAACACCATGGTAGTTCTGCTGAAAACAGCGTCAGTCCAGGTTAGTTTCATTCAAATCATGCAAATTAGAGTCCAAAACAATAGCAAAAGTGTTTGGAAAAGTAGATACGACGGAGACGTATCAACTGCCCCAAGCTTAACTCATTGCTTGTCCTCAAGAAATTCAGTTGACAAACTGAAAGTGATACAGAAAAACTTTTACAAACTCTTTTGTTCTTGTATCTATATATATGCTTAAATAGTATCCAAGTTTTCAGCAAAGATTATAACTAACCATGCAAATGATAACTCTTAGAAATTATATTCACTCATATCATTGGCATAATCAACTAGTGAGCAATAATAAGATATCTCAAATGCCAACACTTTGTCAAAACAATCATGATATAATATGACAACATGGTATCTCGCTAGCCCTTTCTGAGACCGCAAAACATAAATGCAGAGCACCTCCAAAGTTTGAGCAGCGACTAAACATTGTAATTCATGGTAGAAGAGATCCAGTCATGATGCACACAACATTAACTATACACAACGCATGAGAATGACAATAGTGCTCTCATGACTGGTGCTTATTTGAGAAGGTGATGACTCAACAATAAAAGTACAATAACATAAAAGTAAATAGATAGGCCCTTCGCAGAGGGAAGCATGGATTTGCAGAGGTGCCAGAGCTCAAAGCTTAAATCAGAGATAAGTGAAATTTTGGGAGGTATGCCTTTCTTGTCAATGTCACGACCGAGAGTTTTCAATATCTTCCATGCTAAACACATTAGCGGTGGTTCCCAAGAGGTAAAGTAAAGTTTACTCCCCCTCCACCAACAAACACATGCCATGGCTAGCCGAATCCTCGGGTGCCCTTCATACCAACAACTTTTCCGGGGGAGTTTGTTTTATTATTTTGCAATTTTAATTATGGGACTGGGCATCCCGATTACCAGCCCCTCTCGTGCAAGGACAAGTGAATAAACACTCATCATGAGAATAACCCGCTTAGCATGGAAGATACTGACCGCCCCTTGTCGCTCCATGAGCGGTACGGGCACACAAAACAGATGTTCATTTGAATATTTAGAGGTGGCACATGCAAATTTACTTAGAACGACAGAGTAATACCGCATATAGGTAGATATAGTGGACTCATCTGGAATAACTTTGGTTTAGGGGTTTTGATGCACAAGCAGTATTCCCGCTTAGTACAGGCGAAGGCTAGCAAATAAGTTGAGAAGCGACCAGCTAGAGAGCAAAAACGGTCATAATCATGCATTATGAATAATCAACATTGAATACTAGCATGAGTAGGATATAAGCACCATGAATATAAATATCGTGGAGGCTATGTTGGTTTTGAATCAACTACATGCGTGAACATGTGCCAAGTCAAGCCACTCGAAACATTCAGAGGAGGATACCATATCATCATACTACATCATGAACATTTTAATGCATGTTGACACCCAAGATAAATCATTATTCACTCCTAGCTACTTAAGCATGGCATGAGCAACTATAATATCTAATTATCATCATAAACATGTTTAATCATAATATGCTGAATCATGGATACTGAGTTAAACATATTTACAAAAACAAAGAACAGGTTGAGTTCATACCCGCTTTTCTTTGCCACAATCACTTCATCAAATCATCGTCATTATTGCCTTTCACTTGCATGACTGAATGATATGAAAATAAAAATAGTGCAAGTGTGCCGTGGACTAAGCTGGAATCTGCAAGCATTTTATTTAAAGGGGAAGACAAGGCAATATGGGCTCTTTGTTAGATCAACAATAGTGCATATGAGAGCCACTCAACATTTTCATCGTGGTCTTCTCCTTACAATGACTCAACAAAAGAAAAGAATTTCAGAGAAACACACTGAAATATTTTTTGAGTTTTTAGTTTTTTTCTTGAAGAAGACAAATAAAGAAAAATGAAAACGAGAAAAACTATTTACACGAGAGAACTCCCAACAAGCAAAAGAAGAAACGGGAAATCTTTTTGGATTTTCTTTTAATTCTATGAAAGCACATTTGCTCCCTTGGTGGTTTTGGTAATTCATAACAACATATATCTCATTGAACTAACATCCATTCAAGTGAAAGTTTTCAGAAAGTTCAATGATTGGCATGGCAAGGACTAGAGATGTGGACCCCTCAAAATGCTAAGGACATGGATTGGCAAAAGCTCAAGACTCTACATTTTTGGTTTAGTGATCCAAGATCACATTGAGTCCATAGGAAAGCCAATACTATTAAAAGGGGATGAGGTGTTGCTTAATGATCTTTTTGCTCAAGTGCTTAGTGACAGTACTCCAAAACTCTCAACCACTTTCTCCATCCAAATATTTCCAAAACCAACATTCCAACTCGTCCCCACCGAAATTTCCTATCCGGAGCCACCGAGTTCATCTGGACTTAGTCACTGCCAAAACCCTAACAAATCGGATCCACCGATATGGATCATGGTCCCACCGAGATGGCCTTGCCAACTCTCTGTAATCGTTTGCACTTACTTCGGTCCCACCGAGTTTTGCAAATCGGTCTCACCAAGATGGCTTGCCAACTCTCTGTTGCCTTATTACTTCACTTCGGTCCTACCGAGTTGATGGAATCGGTGCCACCGAGACGAGGTTTGCCCTAACCATTGCACATCGGTCCATCTGAGTTGTTCCAGTAAGTCCCACCGAGATTCCGAACGTTCATATCTTTTACACAATTCGGTGCCACCGAGATTTCTGATCGGTGCCACCGAGTTGGGTCAAAAGTGTGTAACGGTTAGATCTTGTGTGGATGCTATATATACCCCTCCACCACTTCTTACTCAGTAAGGAGAGCCATCTGAATGTGCCTACACTTCCACCATACATTTTCTGAGAGAGAACCACCTACTCATGTGTTGAGATCAAGAGATTGCAATCCAACCATTTGAACCTTGATTTCTAGTCTTTCCCAAGTTGCTTTCCACTCAAATCCTTCTTCCACCATAGCCAAATCTGTGAGGAGTTGTTTGAGTGTTGGGAAGACTATCATTTAAAGCACAAGAGCAAGGAGTTCATCAACAACACACCGTCTATTACCTTTTGAGAGTGGTGTCTCCTAGATTGGTTAGGTGTCACTTGGGAGCCTCCGACATGATGTGGAGTTGAACCAAGGAGTTTGTAAGGGCAAGGAGATCGCCTACTTCGTGAAGATCTACCCCGAGTGAGGCTAGTCCTTCGTGGACATCAGCCATGGTGGAATAGACAAGGTTGCTTCTTCGTGGACCCTTTTCGAGTGGAGCCCTCCGTGGACTCGCACAACCGTTACCCTTCGTGGGTTGAAGTCTCCATCAACGTGGACGTACGATAGCACCACCTATCGGAACCACGCCAAAAACCACCATGTCTTCATTGCGTTTGAAATCTCCGATCCCCTCCTTTACTTACATATGCAATTGTTCACTTTCCGCTGCTACACTCTTAGAATTGCATGTGTAGGGTGATGCTTGACTTGTATACTTGCTAAAATCTGCCTACAACTAAAATTGGGAAAAGGTTAGGTTTTTATTTGGTCAAGTAGTCTAATCACCCCCCTCTAGACATACTTTCGATCCTACAAGTGGTATCAGAGCTTTGGTCTCCGTAAGCCTTGATTTCCATTGCTTTGGTGATCATAGCCTTGGTTTCACAACCTAGGAGAGTATGGCGTCTAGTGAGGGTAATTATCACCGTAGAGGTCCTTATTTTGATGGTACAAACTTTGCTAGTTGGAAACATAAGATGAAAATGCATATTCTTGGTCATAACCCCGCCGTTTGGGCTGTTGTTCGTGTTGGCTTGCAAGGTGATTTCTTTGAGGATGGCAAGGAACCGGATCGTGAAGCAACCCCGGAAGAATTGAAAATGTTGAAATACAATGCTCAAGCTTGTGACATTCTCTTCAACGGTTTGTGTCCCGAGGAGTTCAACAAAATCAGCCGCCTCGAGAATGCAAAGGAAATTTGGGATACTTTGGTTGATATGCATGAGGGTACCGAGTCCGTCAAGGAATCTAAGTTGGATGTGCTTCAAAGTCAACTTGACAAGTTCAAGATGAAGGATGGTGAAGGAGTCGCTGAGATGTACTCTAGGCTTGCTCTCATCACAAATGATATTGCCGGCTTAGGAAGTGAAGAGATGACCGACAAATTCATCATCAAAAAGATCCTTAGAGCTTTGGATGGAAAATATGATACCGTTTGCACATTGATCCAAATGATGCCCAGTTACAAAGATCTCAAGCCCACGTGTTGGTGCAATAATTTGCCTCCTTATGTTTTGGAGATTGTTGACAAACAGTGAGGGACTAATGTGTTTGCTAGTGCACACAGAGTAACAGGTCCCTGGAGTCAAGAGGAGTTTGGATTCAAACTTCGAAGAATATTCCCTGCGTGGCAGTGAAGGTTATCATCGAAGATTATGACGACAAGAGTGACCCCTCAAAAATTGTTGACGCAAAGCAATTCGTTCGGTGTCCGTCCGAAGAAAGTGACTACAGCCGAGGAGATTGAAGACTTAGTGAAAACTTAGTATTATTTTCGTCGTTTCTTTTCTCTTTCTTGAGTCACAGGACCACCGTACTATTAAGAGGGGTGTAGCGTTCGAAACTTTGATTCGCTGATGCTAAACCCAAATCCTATGAAAGTTGCGAGAGAAATCTCTTTGTGTTCCGAGCAAATACTTGCCAGCAAGAGACTGTGATCTTCTTCGCTGCGATTGATTTGTCTCTGACCGAGGAGTTAGCATTACTTGCTCCCCAAGTAATGTTACCGTTGCTCCCAAAATCCGACCGTTGTGAACGTGTCGGTTGGCCATTGGCTGGACCGCGTGTCCAAAATGGTCATTTCCCATCAGGGAAGGCTGCGGCTATAAATAGCCACCCCGCACCAGCGTTGTCCGGTGGCTGCTCCGTTTGATTCTGAGAAGATTGTTGAGCAACCCACTCTCCGAGAGATTTGAGTTTAAAATCCACCGAGAGAAAACCCTAGAGCCGAAAAATTAGATAGTGGTTCAGCATCACTCAAATCTAAGTCAAGTACGCTCCGCCTATTACTCTTGAGAGCTACGAACTCTCTAGACGGTTAGGTGTCAATTCCTTCAGAGACAAAGAGTAATTGTGGTTCTCGAAGAAGAAGTCTGTAAAGGTTCGGAGATCGCCTCAAGCATCTACCACGAGTAATCGGCATTGGTTGACGAACCAATTGTCGAGGAGAATAGGGCGAAGAGAGTTTATCTTCTGTGTTAAATCACAACCCCTCCAACCAGACGTAGTCCTTTTGCAGAAGGGCGAACTGGTCTACCAAACACCCTGTCGCCATAGAGCATCACTGGTCACCTCTGCTACCCTCTTTTACATTCGATCTGTGACATATGAGATATTTCAAACATGTGATTTACCTCGATGCATGATGTTAGTTTCCATTCGGTAGTTTGTACTCGCTCACTGCATATTGTTTTCATTCGTTCCGCTGCTGGGTTCCGAGAGTTTTGATATTTCCGAAGAAAATTTAAAACTCCCATTCACCCCCCCTCTGGTAGACATACTTCGTTCCTACAATTGGTATCAGAGCTAGGTACTCCTTGACTCTGCTCATTTTGGTCTAACCACCTTGGAGTTTAAGTATGTCTTCAGTGAGCTACAAGTCGCACCTCAAGATTCCCATCTTCGATGGGACGGACTATCCCTTCTGGAAGGAGAAGATGAAGATCCGTCTTCGAGCTATTGATGATGATATGTGGAATGTGGTGCAGAATGGATTCACGGTCGAAGTGCCCCAGGTCCCCACTGACCACGAGAAGAAACTCATTCAGATGGATGCTCAAGCCAAAGATGAAATTGGTGGCCATCTCTCTCGTGCTCAATTTCTTCGCTATCGTCAGTGTGAAACTGCAAAGGAATTGTAGGACATTCTCGAGAAGATAAATGAGGGCGTTTCAACCTAGAAAGAAGCTCGCATTGATACTCTTCGGGCCAAGTTCAATAGGTTCAAGCGTATCGGAAATGAAAGCTGCCAGCAAACCTTCGATCGTCTGAGTGACATTGCAAACGAGCTACAAGGCCTCGGCACCAAAGACATCACTGACCACGAAGTTGTGAAGAAACTGCTCCGATCCCTTGACAGTTCGTTCGACACTCTAGTTCTGATGATTCGGGAACGAGCTGATTTCAAAGTTCTCGACTCTGCTGATATTATGGAAAGGCTAAACACTCACGAAGAACAAGAAGAAGAAAAGAGAGATCTCTATGGTTCAAGTCACCGAAAATGTCATGCTCTCAAGGCTGCGGCTGATTCTTCCTCAGAAGGAAACGCCGATGAAGATTCAGATGACACCGAAAGGATCAGCAAGGATCTCGCTTTGATCACGAAAAGATTCCAGCGCCTTCATAGGAAAAATCAGTTTCATAAGAAAGGATCCAGTAACTCTGGCGGCTCCAAATCTTCATCAAAACCGACTGGAGATTACACCTGCTTCAAGTGCAAAAAGCCAGGACATTTCATTTCGGACTGTCCTCTCTGGGAAGCTGAAATCCGTGCAAGTGGAAGATATGATTCAGGAAACAACCATGGCAAAGGCAAGAGCAAAAGCTACGACTCCGATGATGAGAAGAAAATGAAGAAGTTCTTCAAGAAGAAGGATAGCTCCTCCAAGTCCTCGTCAAGATCTTCCTCAAGGAATCCCTCCAAGTCCTCATCCAATCGCAAGAACACCTCTCACAAGGCCAAGGCGTACATCGGCAAGGAGATGGATTCCGAAGAAGAAGCATCGTCTGACAACGAAGAGGTTGAAGAATCCGAAGAGGATTCTGATTCCGGCATGGCTGGCATAGCATGTGCCTCTACTCCTGCATCAAACTTCTTCGAGAATCATTCGAGCGACAACGAGTCTCCGGCGTATTGCTTCATGGCCAAAGCCTCGAAAGAAAAGGTATCCTCCAAACATCACAAGGTTCACTCCAGTGATCAATATTCTTCTGATGAGGATGACCATGCTAAACTGATCAAAATTGCCAATATGCAACAAAACTCTCTCGAGAAAATTGAGAAAACCCTCAGGAAGTCTGAAGGGTTGTTGGTTGAGGAGATGGAGACAAATCTGTCGTTGACCGAAGAGCATTCCGCTCTTGTGTCTCGAATGAAAGAACTATCAGATCGTCATGATTTTCTCTCAGCTGACCACGAAAGATTGACTTATGATTACCTGAAACGGAAATAGGAACTCGAGTCGCTGAGAGAGGATCATGATGATTTAATCAGAGAAAATTCTCTTCTCACCCAACAACTCAAAGAGAAACCTGAAGTGTTTGTACCACCTTGCTTAAAATGCCTTAAACGCAGTAACGCTGAATCAAATGCTGAATCTTCTGTGAATGCTAACCCCTCGGTCGAGGAAAATGGTTCTGTTTCTGATGAAAATGCTAGGTTGAAGGATCTTCTTCAGACAGGAATGTTCAAGTCTCTCAAAGGGCAGCAAACCCTGTGTGATGTTCTGAAGAAATGCATTCTTCACAAAAATCCCAGGAAGGAAGGTATCGGTTTCGAAAGGAAACTGAATGAGAATGGCTCCTACTGGGAACCTGATCAATATCCTCGCACTGTGTGGGTACCTGCTAAGAGCAAAACGCTCGATCCAGCTTTACTTTCGGGGTATGACTCTCCTATCCCTGAATATTCATATGATGATTCTCTGGACAACTATAAGTTGTTCAAAAACCAACGTGGTGAGGCTGTTGCTCGCTATGTTGGACCAAACAGCAGGAATGGCCCCCCAAAGGAATCCATCATGGTGCCCAGGAAAACTATCGAAGCATTGCCTGTTACGAGACTACTAACCATGCAGGAAGAAAATGCTCGATATATCCTTGAAAAGATTCGACAGAATGAGTACATACTTGCTTCACCCAACCGCTATACTCATTCGTCCGGAAGGAATTTCAATGCATACTCTTTCGACTATGCTCGTACTCATTCAAGTTACAATTCGTGTAATTATCGAAAGAAATCATATCCTGCTCGCTCATATGTTTCGAAGCCACCTACAAAAATGTGGGTGGTTAAGAAAGCCTAATTTCTCTACAGGACTATGTCTCCGGGTGTACAGAATGGATAATGGATAGTGGATGCACTAGTCATATGACCGTAGACAAGTCGTTGTTCGTCGACCCAAACTTAACTGCTTCATCTGAGAAGTACATTACTTTCGGCGACAACAACAAAGGAAAGGTAATTGGGTTAGGTAAAATTGCTATATCCAAGGACAAGAACATTGATGATGTTTTACTTGTTTAGTCTCTTGGATTCAATCTCATGTTGTTAATCGTGTTTATCTTCACAAATTCCTTAAGAAAACTTCATATGAGCTTATCACTGGCAAGAAACCGAATGTTTCTTATTTACGTGTTTTTGGTGCACCTTGCTATATTCGTGACATGAATCATAATTCTAAGTTTGCACCTAAGGCACATGAAGGTTTTCTTCTTGGTTATGGCTCGAACTCGCATACTTATCGTGTCTATAACTCTCATCACAGGAAAGTTATGGAAACGGTAAATGTGCAGTTTGATGAATCTAACGGCTCCCGAAAGGAGCACCTGCCTAATGTGATAGATGAACCTCCGATTTCGAATGCTATTCGGCAAATGGCTATTGGGGACGTCAGGCCAGTCGAAGGTATTACACCTGACTCTTCCGATGATGATGCTCCCATAGCTCGATGCACACGCCAATCTACTGCCAAAGAAAATGCCGCACCGAACACAAATGCAACCCAAATGCAAATGCAAATGCCGATCAAAATGGCAATCAAGATGAAAATGACGATACTAATGCCAATCCTGATGCTGATACCGAGGAAAATGAAAATGATCATCAAGGAGGAAATCCTCACCCACGAGTGGCAAATCGAGTTGACCCTGCATTAATCCTCGAAGATCTCGAGAATCCAGGTTACCGACCCACAACTCGCTCTCGCACTCGTTTGGCTAACTACTGTGGTAGTTTCTCTTTCATCTCATTAACAGAACCGACAAAGTATGAAGAAGTTATGAATGATCCCGATTGGATGAATGCTATGCAAGAAGAGTTGGTGCAATTCGAATTGAATGATGTGTGGAAATTGGTTGACAAACCAAATCCTAAGAAGCACAATATCATCGGCACAAAATGGATTTTCCGGAACAAGCAAGATGAAAATGGCATTGTTGTGAGAAACAAAGCACGTCTTGTCGCTCAAGGGTATACACAGGTAGAAGGTATTGATTTCGGTGAAACATATGCTCCTGTTACTCGCCTTGAGGCAATTCGTATTCTTCTCGCTTATGCAAATTACAATGATATTCTGCTTTACCAAATGGATGTGAAAAGTGCTTTCCTCAATGGTGAAATTGATGAGGAAGTATATGTTAGGCAGCCACCTGGCTTTGAAAACCCTCAGTTTCCTAACAAAGTTTTCAGGTTGGAAAAGGCGCTGTATGGGCTAAAGCAAGCCCCTCGAGCTTGGTACGACACTCTAAAGAGGTTTTTGCTCGACAAAAGGTTCAAGCCAGGATCCACTGATTCCACTCTTTTTACTCGTGATATTGATGGTGACCTATTCGTGTGTCAAATTTATGTGGATGATATTATTTTTGGGTGTACTAACAATGCCTGCAGCATGGAATTCGGGCGAATGATGTCCGAGAAGTATCAAATGTCTATGATGGGTGAACTTAAGTTCTTTCTCGGACTACAAATTCGTCAACATGACAATGGAATTTTCATATCTCAGGAAAAATATCTGAGAGACTGTCTTAAGAAGTTCAAAATGCAAGATTGCAAACAGAAGGGTTACAAAACTCCCATGCCCACAAATGGCCAACTGGACGCAGACGTGTACGGTAAAGATTATGATCAGAAAGCTTATCGTTCGATGATTGGTTCGTTGCTTTACCTATGTGCATCCAGACCTGATATTATGTTGAGGGTTTGTATGTGTGCTCGTTTTCAAGCTGCACCGAAAGAACCGCATCATCAAGCGGTCAAGCGTATTCTGAGATATTTGGCTCACAACCCCACCTTAGGTTTATGGTATCCTAAGGGAGCACAGTTTGACCTCGTTGGATATTCAGACTCAGATTATGCAGGTGACCAGGTTGACAGGAAATCTACTTTGGGGACATGCCATTTCCTCGGTAGATCATTGGTATGTTGGTCGTCAAGGAAGCAGAATTGTGTCTCGCTCTCTATGGCTGAGGCCGAATATATTGCTGCTGGCGCTTGTTGTACTCAGTTATTATGGATGAAGCAGACTCTGAAGGATTATGGCATCAAGGTCAAGAAGATCCCTCTATTGTGCGACAATGAGAGTGCGATCAAAATTGCACACAATCCTGTGCAGCACTCTCGCACCAAGCATATTGAGATCAGACATCATTTCCTACGCGATCATGTTGCTCAAGAGGATATTGTCATCAGTCACATCAATACCGAAGAGAATCTCGCCGATATCTTCACCAAGCTTCTCGATGAGAAAAGATTCTGTGCGTTACAGTGTGATCTAAATATCCTAGATTCCACAAACGTGCAGTAAGCTGGACTCGGCACCCGTACCATCACTTCCACATCTTAGAAGGAATGGGTGCATAACACTCGAAGAGTTTGAAAATTTCGACAAAGTGAAATTTTCTTTCTGAGAGTGAATACATTAACGAAGAACTAGACTAATCGGGTGCCACGATAATTGTGCGATGCTCGGGGTCATACAGTTCTTATACGGTGGGTAACGCCACCACAATTTCTATTCGTTGAGTTGCGCTTGAAGATTTTGTGTCTGTCCGAATGTTTTTCACTCATTGTTTTTCTCTCGGGTGTTTGTGTTTCTTCGTCTGAGTGAAAAACCTAGGACCCTGTTTTCCCTCCATTCTATCTCTTCCAGTCTATGCTGTTCCGTTATGAATGCACAAAATTCATCTAGGAACGAAACTTTATCTGGTGTCCTTGACCACGTTAAAGTTTCTGTCCGAACTTAATCAGTTTTGGCGAAAGCCGTCCAAAATTTGGGGTTTCCCGCCCAAGTCTGGACCACATTCTTTGGTGACGGTTGCCACGTGCTTCCCATCAACTACCAGCTTATCAGATCCGTTGAATCGCAACAGTCCCTTGACTCTGGCCGTCCGATCAGATTCACCTGGGTGCGGCTGTATCCTCCTCGCATATAAATGCTGGGCCGCCACCCTCCTCGTTTCACTTTGCATCTTCCCCATCGCCACCTTCTGAAGCCCTACGGCACTGCTCCTCCTTGAGCTCGACGACATCGACCATCTTCGCCGCTTCGCTGCCGAAAAGAGGTCACCGAAGTCATTCCTCGCCACCGCGGATCATCTTCCCCTCCGCGCCGCCGTAGTCGCTGCACATCACCGAGTTAGGGTATGTGTAGTGCGAACTCGTTCTTCCACTCATCCTGTTCGAGTTCGTCTGCGGTAGAAATTGTCTGTTTTTACTGTATTTCTCAAATCCTTACTGATAGGTAACTTGTGCGGATGTGGTTTGCAGTTATCCCTCGCATCCAAAAAAATTCAGATCTAGGGTTTGTGTTATGTTTCGAACGAACGGAATTCTTAGCACGTTTACTAGTATTTGCTTCGAACCTACTAGTTCGTTCTACACATTTCTTTCGCTCGAAACATTTCTCAAAGTCTGCATCTATTTCTTCATCAAAAACAATTTCTTTTTTCAAAATCTTCGCTGTGTGCATTCGTAACCCTGTCCCCATTTTCCCTCGCGTCTATCTACGTTCACAGGAAAATGCAGTCAGTTGAGGATTCAGCTAAACCAGTTAGTCGGGCTGACAGAGATGATGTTATTCTGGGCACTGCTGATGAATCCAAAGCTCTGAATGCCAAGGGCCCAACGGTAGGCCCATCAACCAGCAAGAGAAAAAGGACCGATCAAAAATGATAACGAGCAAAAAGAGACTGCTCCGAAGAAGAAGAGGGGTGGTAGACAGGCTTACACCAACACCGCCGAATACATCTCTCATGATCGGTATGCACTATTCTAGGAGAAACCAAACATTAGAGAGATACTCGTCAACAATGGATTTGCCGTCACTGGGTGCGCAAGTGGTTCAACTATGAATTTGTTCATCCTCGGTTTGCTCAGAACTTTGCATTCCATCCACCATGGGGTGACTGCCGGGAAATTTCTCTCATAAAGCCAAATGGTCCCCAAGAGAGACCACCTCCTCCATCAAATGCTCATGAGTCATCCCTTCGCACACCTGCATCATATTCCGATGAGCTTGCTAAGCGACAGCGCAATGCCATCAAGCGAGCCCAGAGGGCCGAAAAACAAAAGGCTCGTGAACAGGAAAACCTTCGCCTTCTCAAAGATGATGTAGAGAAGAAAAAGGCCGAAGGAAAATCTGAAAGTCGTTCTAAGCACAAGCATGATCCCAGCGCTGCTGCGAAGAGAAAGAGCGCACCAAAGAGGAAAAAGGCTGAACCTGCTGATGATATTCGAATGGATGATTCTTCGGCTGATGATGATGATCCTCCGCTCACCAAGGAAGAAGTTGCTGCTACTCTCAGCGAGGAAGTAAACATTACCACATCAACTGTGCTGCCTGATCTTCGGGTTAACCTGGTCCCAGAAGCACCACCGAAGAAGATCCCAAATAGAAAGACCCCTGCTACCACTGTCACGATGAAACAGCATGTGAACACAACTCCTCATCCAGATGCTATCAATTTGAAGGATTTGGTAGTTGATGCTCGTGTGAGTACTGCCAAGCCAGGCGAAAACATTCCCAAACCTGACTTGAAGAAAATCAAGGCGCCTACCGAGAAAGTTGCTCCGCAGGCTACTGCTCCGAAGGAGAAGGTTGCTAAATTTGCGCCTACCTTGACTCAGCTATTGGCTTCAAAGCCTCCTTCCGAGCCAGTTCTTGTCCAGACTGCTCCCTCTGTCAAGTCTGATGCTCCTCATTACTATGATCACATATTTATCATGGAACAGCTCGATAAATTTGTGGACAATCCTTTCGATGGAGAAGTGGCATCCCTACCTATTCCTGCCAAAGTTATTACTCAAGCCACTTCCGTAGTTCAACAACTAAGAGAAGATGCAGTTGAGATCAACTCTCTCTCTGCCGAGCTAATGGACATTGATGAACGCATGAAAACTGCTTCTTCAATGTTTGTCATCAAAGCACTCGAAGACTCCTACAAGGATATCAATCGTGCCATGACTCTCCTTCGCCACCGCAGGTTACGCTTTCACATGGATCTAGATGAAATTGTTCGGAAGATCTGTGATGAACATCAAGCCAAAGTCATTGAATACAATGATCTGGTCAAGGGCCATATTGATCAAGTTGCTCAGCAAAAGAAAAAACAACGAAAAAGAATTGCATTGAAAAATGTACCTCCTGCTCCTAAAGAACCATCACATGTTCCCCATGTTGCTCCGACTCCAGCTCCGCTAGAAAAATCTCCTGAGCCAGCTATTCTATCAAAGCCTCCAGTCAAGGACTCGGATGCTCCTCCCTCGCCAAGGCCAACTGAATCAGTGCCTGTGGCCTCCCTTGCTCGAGCTGATATTACCTCGCAACAATTTGTCTCTGAGGAAGGTGAAATCCCTCGGTCCAAGCCCGAAGGTTCTTCGGCTCATGAAACGACAAACGTCGCGGCTTCTCTTATAGTCGAGCAACAACAGATTCTAGTCGAGCAACAACCTTCAGTGCATGAATCCGCCTCAGTGCCTACTGTGATTGAACCCACTCTGCCGCTTTCTACCTCAGCACCTCCCATAGTTGCAACACCTGCTCCGTCTCCACTCAAGTTATCCCTCGACATAGCTACCTGAATGCCAGATGTTGGTCCCTCCGAACGAAAATCTGTCTCTGCTCGCCGCACGGACTCGGTTGTCTATGGTGATGAATATCTTTCTCCTGAAGAAGAACTCAAATATCCATACCCTCATGAAGAACTGCCTTTTTCTCATCAGGCACAGGCGCAAAAGGTCCTCTTTTCAATCGGAATGCGCATCCCAAATTCTTTCAAGCCAGTCCGTATGATGGGCCGCGCACTTCTGAATCGCCTCATTTCTGGACTAAGGAACATGCCATCTATTACTCTCGGGTCCTCTATGAGAGCCGAAAGATATTTCCTCACGAATATCTGGACATCCCTGCCATGTGCAACATTGGCTGTTTCAATCAATTGCTTTAGGATCTGGATGATTTCTGCCTCACCAAGGTCTTTGAGTTCGAGCACCCTTGGAACAGAGAAATTATTCTTCAATTCTATGCAACCCTATATATCTCTGGCGATGAATCTGATAGCTCTAAATGGGTCATGGAATGGATGACCGAAGGGAAACGCATCAAATGCACCTCAACGGATTTTGTCTCGCACTTCCATTTCCCTCGCTTTGAGCACGGTGATACTGAAATTCGGGTTCATAACATTGATGTTATATCAGATGAAATTTTTCGGT
Source organism: Elymus sibiricus (assembly GCA_039707655.1). Classification (NCBI taxonomy): domain Eukaryota; kingdom Viridiplantae; phylum Streptophyta; class Magnoliopsida; order Poales; family Poaceae; genus Elymus; species Elymus sibiricus. The sequence goes on from CM077674.1 coordinate 313,231,509, forward strand.
GCACTATGGATCAAGAAAAGATTCATGACTACTCTGGTCCTCCTCGTCCAGAGCACTTAACATTCGAGAATCAAACGCTATTCCACATGCTCTCTTACACAATTTGCCCTCTGGCGGGTATGAATCCGGACAAGTCCATCTCAGATGTTCTTCACAATGCTATATATGCAATCTCTGAGCGATACATTTTCGATGTGGAAGACATGTTCCTACGCATTCTGAAGGATTCTGCTCAATATCCCTTTTGCATCAAAGTGTTTGCACCATGGATCCAGAAAGTTGTTGATGATGCAATGCGCACAGTGTATCTTGCGAAGGAAAGCCATAAGAGCTTCATTCCGCCTGTTCGCGATACTTTGAAAGTCATGGATGATATCTCTTCAGGAAAATCACCCGCATCAAGCTCTCAAGACTATCACAAGCAATTCGATGGGCCATGTCTGCCTCAGCGTGACCGAAAGATTTCGCCTCAACCTCCATCGCAACTCAAAGTTAGTTTGCGTACTCAACAACTGCTGCTGCAGCATATCGCCGAGGATCGACGCGAGAAAGAACATCTCGCCTCCGAGCTAAATGCTCTCAACAATCGCACAAGGATAATGCATCTGATAGCTGATGAAAACAAGAAGAGACTCTGGAAATTACTTCGCAACTTCTTCACCGAAAAACAACTCCTAACTATCAATCTCCAAGAGCTCTATGACTATATTGACAAAGGCTTCACTGTCGAAGATTTTCAAGATCGGAGTACCCCTTCTCTGCCTACTCGTGAGCCTACAACAGATCTTCTTCATCTCAAGCTTCGCAAACTGCTTGACGAATATGAAGCCACCTCACCGACAGAGATACCTGCCGAAGGCAATATTCATTCCCGTGTTCCTCCCGTGGCCACTCCAGCTTTTCCCTCGTCTGCTCAGCCCCAAGCTATCATTACTGTAGGAAAATCTGTTGTTGCTGAAGACGAAGACAATCCCGTCACTTTCGAAGAGGAACTCACCTCGGACAGCTCGTCTGGAGATGCCACCGATTGACCCAAGCTCTGTTCTTCACTCATGTTATTCGTCACCTTTTTGACACTTGTTGACAAAAAGGGGGAGAATTACATCGAGTCTCGATAGATTTGCTTTCGGTGTTTCGGTTGATTTTGGTCTCGTGCGAGTTTGCAACTTCTGGTTTAAACTTATCCGTACTATGTTGTAAAACTCGATAACTTATGTGCCTTAATGTTTATAACCCCTGCTGCTGCACCATTTCTCTCGAAGCATGTGTCTTGCAGGTGGAATTATTATCAGAAGTTATAAATGATTGCACTACGATCTTGATGGATTATATCTCATCAGTGCAAATCAATGTCTCGAATTATTGAAATTTCCTCCATATACTTCGATTCTTGCAGAAGAATTTACCTCATATTTTTCTTCCCTGCATACATTAAGGGGGAGTCTATTTCATCTTCGAGCAAAGTAACACTTACTCACTCTTGTTGGAATTGTTCTTTACTTATCTATCTTCACTTCGATGATTATTTGATTTGTCATCAATCGTCCAAAAAGGGGGAGATTGTTGGTGCAATAATTTGCCTCCTTATATTTTGGAGATTGTTGACAAACAGTGAGGAACTAATGTGTTTGCTAGTGCACACAGAGTAACAGGTCCCTGGAGTCAAGAGGAGTTTGGATTCAAACTCCGAAGAATATTCCCTGCATGGCAGTGAAGGTTATCACCGAAGATTATGACGACAAGAGTGACCCCTCAAAAATTGTTGACGCAAAGCAATTCGTTCGGTGTCCGTCCGAAGAAAGTGACTACAGCTGAGGAGATTGAAGACGAAGTGAAGACGTAGTATTCTTTTCGTCGTTTCTTTTCTCTTTCTTGAGTCACAGGACCACTGTACTATTAAGAGGGGTGTAGCGTTCGAAACTTTGATTCGCTGATGCTAAACCCAAATCCTATGAAAGTTGCGAGAGAAATCTCTTTGTGTTCCGAGCAAATACTTGCCAGCAAGAGACTGTGATCTTCTTCGCTGCGAGAGATTTGTCTCTGACCGAGGAGTTAGCATTACTTGCTCCCCAAGTAATGTTATCGTTGCTCCCAAAATCCGACCGTTGTGAACGTGTTGGTTGGCCATTGGCTGGACCGCGTGTCCAAAATGGTCATTTCCCATCAGGGAAGGCTACGACTATAAATAGCCACCCCGCACCGGTGTTGTCCGGTGGCTGCTCCGCTTGATTTTGAGAAGATTGTTGAGCAACCCCCTCTCTGAGAGATTTGAGTTTAAAATCCACTGCGAGAAAACCCTAGAGCCGAAAAATTAGATAGTGGTTCAACAACACTCGAATCTAAGTCCAGTACGCTCCGCCTATTACTCTTGAGAGCTGCGAACTCTCTAGACGGTTAGGTGTCAATTCCTTCAGAGACCAAGAGTAATTGTGGTTCTCGAAGAAGAAGTCTGTAAAGGTTCGGAGATCGCCTCAAGCATCTACCAAGAGTAATCGGCATTGGTTGACGAACCAATTGTCGAGGAGAATAGGGGGAAGAGAGTTTATCTTCTGTGTTAAATCACAACCCCTCCAACCAGACGTAGTCCTTTTGCAGAAGGGCGAACTGGTCGACCAAACACCCTGTCGCCATCGAGCATCACTGGTCACCTCTGCTACCCTCTTTTACATTCGATCTGTGACATATGACATATTTCAAACATGTGATTTACCTCGATGCATGATGTTAGTTTCCATTCGGTAGTTTGTACTCGCTCACTGCATATTGTATTCATTCGTTCCGCTGCTGGGTTCCGAGAGTTTTGATATTTCCGAAGAAAATTTAAAACTCCCATTCATCCCCCTCTGGTAGACATACTTCGTTCCTACACCACGGAAGTCATTGGAAGGATTGTTGCTCATGAAATGTCACTCAAGGACAAAGAGGAGCTACACAACAAATCAAGTGGTGCTTACAAAGCCTCAACCGATGCTCCAACAACTCCAAGTGACAAGCTAGTATCCAATGAAGAGATAAGTCTAATGGTGAAAACATTCAACAAGTTCTACAAGAACAAAGGGAAAGAAAGAAGCTCTAGCTCAAGACACTATGAGAGAAGATCATCAAGTCGTGACCGTAATTGCTACAATTGTGGAAAATCCGGACACTATTCCAATGAGTGTACGGCTCCCCACAAGAAAAGAGACGAATCACCAAGAGGAAGACAGAGAAGAGATGAATTACCTCATAAGGAGAGATGGAGTAGAGATGATCGTTATGAATGAAGACAGTCTCGAAGAAGCAAGGATTCGGAAAGGAAGGACAAGTCATCAAAGAGCTACACAAGAAGAAGACATCAAGCTCATGTTGGTGAATGGGTTTCCGGCTCCGACTCCGACAACCACTCCGAGAGAAGTTATCACTCCAACTTCGACTATAGTCAAGATGAAGGTGTTGCCGGACTTGCTCTTGTGTCATCCAACTCCTATGATCTCTTTGATTCACCAAATGAAGGAATTGGAAGATGCTTCATGGCAAAAGGCCCCAAGGTATCACACCCCGAGTATGTTGATTTCAATAGTGATGAAGATGATTTGCTTGGTGATGATGATTTACTTATTGATAAGGCTAGTGATGTGAGCTATAATGAAAATGCTAGTAATTATGATCGTCAAGAGGAAATGAGTGACAATACTATGAAGGAGATTGAGCGTCTAACTAAAGAACTAAATGCTCTTAAGTTAGCTCATGAAACAACTCAAGAGGATCATAGAGAACTTCTAAGAACTCATGAGAAGCTACGCTTCGAGAAGCTAAATTTAGAGCAAGAGCATGAGTTTCTTAAAGCTATCAATGACGATCTTCGAAAGAAGAGTTCTTCATATCTTGCCAAACGTTTACTCTTGTCTACCTTTATGCCACAAGTTAAACCTAAGCAAACTAGTAACAAGGGTAAAAAGGGTTCTACCTCTAGTAGTAACAATAACAATGCTAAATCCAATATTGTTGCTTCTAGTAGTTCTATTGATTCCACTAATGATTCTCTTAGCCAAGTTACACTTGATCAAGAAAACATTCTATTGAAAGAATTATAGAAAAAGGTGTCTACAAGAGCCTTGCCGGGAGTAAGCAATTTGAGGAAATTGTACGCAAGCAAGGAAGGCACTGGAAGAATCAAGGTGTTGGTTTTGAACGAAAGTTCAATGCCAATGGAGTTGAGTGGGAAGAAGATCAATACCGCAAGACGAAGTTTGTTCCTCAACAAGAGAAGTATGATCCTACTTCCTTCAAGGGAACACAAGCTCAAGAAGATCTTCCACCACAAGACCACAAGCTAAAAGGCAAGGACAAGCTTCAAGAAGAGATTGACTCATTTGAAGAAGCGCCTCAAGCCTTGGTCAAGTGGGTTCCCAAGACTTCATTAAGTTCTACTTCATCAAGTGCTGCTACAACTCCAAGGATTCCCAGCAAGTTGATTTGGGTCCAAAAGAAGAAGAACTAGAGAGTTCTTGAGGGTGACTCCGCCAACAAACTTCACTCACATTCATTTATGGCAAGAACTTGTGCAATCAACTTCCACATTTTACACTAGTTCATGGAGTCACAAACCCTCTTGTTGGTAAGGCAAGGGACAAGGTATTCAATGCATTCATGGACATCATCATATGTGTATTTCACTCTATGTCTAGGGATATCCTTGTATGTTCCTTGTGTGGGACTAACCCATGTAGGTATTGAAAGCACAAAACTCCAAAGGATTGCTCCCAACTCTTGATGGTCTACATAAACATTGAGCATCCACATCTTCAACATCTACATGAAGTCATCATCGACAAAACCCAAGGTTAGTTCATCCCTCTTTGGGGGGATATCACATCTAGGGGGAGCTTTGCTCTAAGAAATTGAGCTAAAGCAACTCTAATGGTGTGAACACATCAATGCTTTATGTAAAAGTGGCAACCCCACTTGTGCTTAAATGATGAGTATGACCTATGATCAAATGTTCTCATTTGACTCCTAAGTCAATATACTCATATATAGATGACCTAGTCATCACCATTGATTGATAGATGCTAGAACTGGTTGTGCATGTTTGACACATATTTCATTTGCTATCTTATTGTGTGAGCATGTTGGTTTGCATGTTTTCTTCATTCGAGGACATCCATTTGTTGTTTTGATTGTCTTGGTTTTTCTGGCCAAGTGGATGTACAAGAATGCCTAAGTACCTTCTCTAGCTATCTATGATTTCTTGTCTCAAATTCTATTCTTGCTAGATCACAAAAATTGAACAAGTCATTTTCGGACCCTCCGGGTGAGGAGCACTTGGAGCCACCGATCTGAAAGGGCTGAACCTCCAAAACCTTCTACATGATTTCGGCCGAACAAATTCACTCAAACTCGGTCCAACCGAAATCATTTAGATTGATCTAGGTTTACATCTCGGTGTCACTGAGTTGAACCATTTCGGCGCCACCGATGTGCTACACTACTTGCAGTTACACATATCGGTGCCACCGAGTTGTCCAACTCGGAACCACCGACAGTACACGGGTATATATACTTCACGGGCCCGAACGATTGAAATTTCTCAAACCTCTTCATTCCCGCACCCCGTTGCTGTCGTCGCCCAGGTCTCCGGATCGTCGCCCTTGTCTCCTGCGCGTCTTCGCCGCCAGAATCCGCCGCCGTCAACGGCAATCTGCTCCGCCGTTGCCGCTGTAGAGGATCTCCACCAAGTTAGGGTGAGATTCGACCCCCTTCGTGCTCTAAATTCTGATTCAATGCGTGGATGGATTGCCATTATTCTTACCACGGATTGAGACTTTCCTTTACACTGCAAATTCCGTAGATTTGATTTGAGTAAAGATTTTAGGTTTAATTTTCCACCGAACGCATCTCGGACCGACCGATTAGATATTTTTGGAGTCACCGATTTAGCCCTAGGCCATTGCACTAGTACGTCTCAGAGCCACCAAGTTGTATGAATCGGTGAGACCGAAAGTAAAATCTCTGTGAAACCCTAGCATCTCGGAGCCACCGAACCCCATCTCGGTCTGACCGAAATGGAGTGTAAGGTTTCTGTTGAGTGCTTCGGTATCACCGAGATGATCAACTCGGTCCATCCAAAATGCCTTCTGTGAAAACTTGAAACTAAGATTTGAACTCAATTTTCATGAAAATTTTCTGCTTTTTGTGATGACTCATCTACTCTGTCCATACCCATCTATTCACAGGGTCAGCTTTGCAAGATGTCAGATGCCAGCGACAGCCAGAATATGTCAGAGCAGCACACTGATCTTAGTTCAGGCTCTAGTCCTGCGGAAAGCTTTTATGAGGGAGAGAGAAGCTCTCCAGATCTTCCAAAAGCTACAACAAGGACCAGGAAGAAGAGAACATCAGATGATGAGGATGAGGACTTTGTTGCTAGTGAAGCTGCATCAAAGAAGAAGAGAGTTGTGCTTGCAAAGGAGTATAACACCAAACCATCTGCTAGAACCAAAGAGAAGATAGCAGTGAAGAAAGTCACTAAGGAAACTATGACATTTACACTCGAGGAGCCAAGTGACACAGAAATTGCTGCTACAGGGAAAAAGAAGAAGAGGGCTAGGAAGACAACTGCTCAGGTTGTGGGAAAACCCTCCATGAGGGCTGATGAGGAGGAGGAGGAGGAACAAGCAGCTAATGCACCTCCTGCAAAAACTCGGAAGCTTATGTCTGATGCTATAAGGACAGCTGCCCCCACCAAGTCCAAGCCTAAAGCCTCAGCACCCAAGAGATCTACTAGAAACATCCCTGCCACTGAGAAGAACAAGGCCCCAGTGCCTGAAGCTGATGTTGATGAGGAGCCACTAGTGCTCAGAAAATTGAAGCCCAAGATTCCAGATCATGACAATGCACACCCTGTTGCCGAAAATATGATGCTCAGGAAGGACAAAGGACTGCGTCAATGGAGATTGTCTGATCCATATGCTGCAAGAAGAAGAACTGCTTGTGATTACCGCTTCCAGACCAGAGAACAACAAGACTTCTATGAGACTGTACTGCTTGATAAGAAGCCAATCAACAGTGACATGAGATGGGTGGATTGGAAGTACATTGATGCAAATGAGGACTACTTCCCCCATGTTCATGAGAGCTTCAGGACAGCTGGTGTTGATGAATTTGTTGGACATAAGCTTACAAAGTGGAATGATGAGATGATCATGCAATTCTACTCCACAGCTCATTTTTATCCAGATGGCAGGATTGTGTGGATGACTGAGGGATCCAGATACCAGTCAACCATCTCTGAGTGGGCTACTCTTCTTGGTGCTCCAGAGGAAGAAGATGATGACATTGATATCTATGCAAAGCTCAAGATGGATCACAATTCCATGGCCAATATGTACACAGCTATTCCAGAGAAAGACATCGAGACACACAAGTTAGGTTCTGTGAAGCACTTGCTACCTGGTTTGGCCACCACCAACACTATCTTGAGGTACACTCTGTTGCCCAAGTCAGGAGATGATAAGATGATACGTGGCCACTCCATCAACTTGCTGCACCTCTTTGATACACCTCAGAAGTTCAAGGTGATGAGCTTGATTGTTGAAACCATCAAGAGGAAAGCTGCTGATCAGAAGAGATCTTGTGGATATGCTCCGCACATTCAGATGCTCATCAACTCCAAGGTTGGAACGAGCACTTATCTACTTGATCGTGAGCATCTCCCTTTGCGTCCAGAGTTCGAGGACAATGTTATAGTGATGGACCCTTCGCATCCTACCTCTGCTCATGCACAAGAGAAGATCCGAGCAGCCGCAGAAGCAAAAGCAGCCAAGGAGGCATCTGCTCCCAATGCACCCATTGCAAACCTCAAGTCGAAGAATGACCAGATGATTTATCTGCTGGAAGCCACCCTGAGGATTGAACGAAGTCTGGCCAACCTCACCAAGAACCAGGCTAGCCTAGAGCGGATAGTCGAAACAAAGATTCATGATCTGGATATAAAGATCACTGAGGTACAGACCATAGTGGAGAAGCTGAAGGATGACGTAGATGCAGCCAGGGCAACTTCTGATGACAGTGGAGATGACAGACCCACTACTGAGAGATTCCAGACAGTGCCTAGGGCAGCCAGGTCTGCTGCAGTGCCTGTTGCAGATCCGAGGACCACAGTCTCTGCACCTGCTGCTGCTGCTACAGTGCCACCTCCGGTCTCTACTCCACCAGCCTAGCAGACGTCAGCTGAAGCCTTCGCGGATGCACTTCTCTCAATGCCGTCTACGCACACCGGAGCTGCCAGCCGGAGATCACCTTCATGAGCTTCCGAGGATCGTGCCTAGAGAGCTGCATAGTCCTATACCTATTCGAACTTTTTGGTACTTATTACCAAAGGGGGAGAATTTGTATAGATCATAGGCTCGAGAGAGAGTGTTTTGCTCGTTGGTTTTTTCTCGAGTTCTTTTGCTACTATTTGCTTTATGCTACTTTGGTTTGATGTGTGCTTAATACTACGTGTGTGAGATACTTTGATCGTTATGCTTATGAGCTACTATGTGTGTGATTGATCATATTATGCTTCATGTGATGCTTAATGCTTATTCCTTATCATTATCTTTGTATGATCATTCACTTGTGTCTTTGGTGACGCGTGCCAACTATTCCATTCATATCATTTTGCATGCTCCACCAAGTTGTATGTGACATGGAAGAGTGACCCATTGTCGTGGTGAAATCACGGCAGATGCCATGAGATGGCTAAAAGTGGGGGGCTGCGTGAGGACGCCGGTGGGTTCCGGAAGCGAGGTTTGGCACGCGCGTGCAGGAGACACAAGGCGTACCCAGGTTCAGGGCCCTCCGGAGAGGTAACACCCCTAGTCTTGCCGAATGGGTTGATAGGCTCAGAGGCCACAATGGTTACAATGGTGCTCCTGGAGCTGTTTGAGCGGAGGAGGGAGAAGGAGCTAGGTCTCCGTTCGGCCCCTCCTGTGAATGTGTGTGTGTGTGTCTCTACCGAGTGTCCGAATGGGTGCCAACCTCCCTGCATGGAGGCCTCCTGAGGGGTCTTATAGCCCGACCCCCCAGGGTTACATGGGTAAGATGCATGTGCCGGGACCCGGATGTCGGCGTCTGGAGCCGGTTGTGGGCCCGCCGGCTGCGGGGCCCGTCGGCTGCTCGGCACTGTAGCCCGTCACCTCGAGCGTCACGGAGGGGACGGCGTCGTGGGAGGCTGCAGTGGCGCGCTGGTGCAGACGCCGGCCGTCCCGGTCAGCAGGGTTGGCAGCTTTGCCGGCGTGCCTCCCCGAGGCGGTTTGCCCTGTAGCCACGTTCTCCCGTCGTGGGGAGCCGCAGTGGCGCGCTGGTGCTGACACCGGCTGTCCCGGTCAGCAGGGTTGGCAGCTTTGCCGGCGTGCCTCCCCGAGGCGGTTTGCACTGTAGCCACGTTCTCCCATCGTGGGGAGCCGCAGGGCGCGCTGGTGCTGACGCCGGCCGTCCCGGTCAGTAGGGTTGGCAGCTTTGCCGGCGTGCCTCCCCGAGGCGGTTTGCACTATAGCCATGTTCTCCCGTCATGGGGGGCCGTCTTGTCACGGGGAGCGATGGGACGCTCGCTGGCCCATCGTCAGTCGGTTATCGGACTGCCGGACCCGGCTCGGGACAGGGCCTAGCCGGCTCGCGCTGGGAAGCCTGTCGGGTGGCCAGCCGGCCAGGTGGGGCACGGGCTGCCCCGATATTTTTCAAAAGGGGCTCCGGGTTCGCTTGACTACCCGGGGGTCATCCCCCTGTCAGTAGTCCCCGAAGCTGTAAAGCCTCGCCGGCTTCAAGCGGGAGAGGCTTTGCAGCTTATCCTCTCCGAAGGAGCGCGGTTGCGTGGCGAGGTAGTGCCGGCTTGAGGCCGCCGTTTGCCGGCTTCCGGGAGCCGAATCGAGGCGCTTGGTTTCGCCGGAATTTGAACGGCTCGGCCGGCTGGTCCTGCCGATACGGGGGAGCGCGCCGATCGTCGGATGAAATCTTGCCACGTGCAGCCCAGCGGCTGAAGAGGCCTGCCAGGCCACGCGCGCGACGAGCTGTCGCGGTGGGCTGGGTCCCACTGGGCCACGGTCTCGGCCTGCGTGTGGGATTTACTGCGGCCGCATGCGCCTGTTGCAGTTCTCGGGGCAGTTAAGGCATGACTTTAACGCGCCCGTGTATTGCAGGGGAGTGGGGATCGTGGGCGCAAACGATCCCACTCCCCCACGTTTGACCGTGGTCTTTAAATGGGAAAGGAGGGGGAGAGGCCGAGGCATTCGCTCCTCTGCCCCCGCCCATTGCTTCGCCTCTGCCTCCCCATCTTCCTTCTCGCGCACACCGCTGCCGTACGCCGTCGCCCACACGCCGTCGCCAGCCAGGCACGCCACCACACCGCACTGCGGCTCTCGCGCGGCCGCTCTCTCCTCGCTCCACCGCCACTGCCTTCTTCCTTCTTCGGCCGCGCTTCTCCTGCTTTCGCTAATGGCGCCGCCGAAAGGCTCATGGGAGGGGTCGGTAGTCACCGACGACGATATTGCCTATCTTCGCCGCACGCGGCGGCTGCCGCCGGCAGAGGAGGTGGAGGCGCGCGCGCCCGACGAGGAGATGGCGCCGGAGCCGTGGAGTGGCGAAGTGGTGGTGTTCTACACCCACTTCCTCCGCGGGCTCGGGCTTCCGGCGAGCGTCTTCTTCAGGTGCTTCCTCACCTACTTCGGTCTCTAGCCGCACCATCTGGGGCCGAACGCCATCCTGCAGCCCGCCGGCTTTGCAACGCTGTGCGAGGGCTATGTCGGCATCCTCCCGTATGTGGAGCTGTGGTGCCGGATGTTCTATCTCAAGCAGCAAGGAGCAGCATCCGGCGTCATGTCCGAGTGCGGGGCGGCCGTGCCGGTTACCCGGACGGCGGGCCCCTTCCCGAAGCTGCCGCTTGAGGATTCCGCCAAGAAGTGGCAGAAATCCTTCTTCTACGTGAAGAACGTGGACCCGGCCAACGACCGCTTCAACCTCCCTCCCTTCATCGATGTGCCCCCGGCCGAGAAGCTGAACTGGGGGCACAACCCGAAGAGCCCGTCCGCATAGATCTTGGGGATCTGCCGCAGGGTCAGGGAGATGACGGACCGCGAGGGGCTCACCGCCGTGGACCTCATTGCCGCCTTCATCGGTCGCCGGGTGCTGCCGTTGCAGAGGCGGCCGCACCGGATCCGCGACATGAGCGGCCGGCGCGACCCCTGCTGGCTGTCGACGAAGGAGCTGTCGGTGGAGGAGATCGCCGTGCGCGTCAACGACGTCTCCACCGCCGGGCTCAAGGTGAAGGAGTGGCGGTTCGGCAAGGAGCCGTACAGCCGGGATGCCCCGGCGCCAGCGGTAAGTCTCTGGTCTTTGTTCTTCGCCGCGTCCGCCCCTCTCATGCGTCCTGACGCCCTGGGCTGGCTGCAGCGCTTCCCGAGCCAGCTGGTGCATGACGGCCCGAGTCCCATGGTTCTGCAGCCGGACCGGGACGAATCGGACCCGGAGGACAAGGAGGTCGGCGACACGGGAGCCGAAGGTGGCGAGGAGCGTCCCGCGGGCGCGGAAGCCGGCGGCTCCGCTCAAGCCGGTAAGTCTATGATCCCGGATGTTTTGCGCGAGTGGCCGGATGACGACGAAGATGACGAGGACGAAACGGGCGATGCAGCTCCTCAGGGCGCGGAGGCGGACGACGGGGCCGCCCCCAGGGGGCGGCAGAGGAGGGCAACCGGGGAGCCGGCGGGCCCAAGCCGGCCGGACGGGAAGCAGCCGGTCGAGGCGCGGCCGGCTGTGAAGCGCCCCGCTGCGGCGCAGACGGGCGCCCTGAAGAGGTCTGCCAAGAACGCGCGCCGGATGGCGCCGCCGGCGGGTCCGACGCGAGCGGTTCCCGTGGTTATACGGTAAATTTCTCTTGCGGTTGAATTGTTGCCTTGTTTGCCACTGTTGTTGTTGCTCTTTCTTCTCTTTTCTTGTTCCTCATCTCCCTCGCGCGCCGTCCAGGAGTGCGCTCGAGCTGGCGGAGGCGGCCGCGGCAGCGGCAACCGCGGAGGAGGCCGACCGGCGGCGGGGCCGAAGCGGTGCGGTGGAGCGCGAGGCGGCGGAGACCACCGAGGAGGTGCTCGCGGCCCGCCAAGCCGGCTCCGCCTTGGAGGACGCCCACCGGGACGCCTGGAGGGCCCGGGCCGAGGCCGAGACGGAGATGGCCAAGGCGTCGGCCAAGGCGTGGAGCGTCGCCGTGGCCGATGTCGTGGCGAGACGGTGACAGGTCGCGGAGGAAGCCGCGTGGCCGGAGTGGACGGCGTCGTCGCCACCGTCGTACGGAGGCGGATGCCCGCGCGGCCGCCGAGGAAGCGGCCGGTCACGGTGAATCCGGCGACCACGAGCCGGAGGCCGATCCGACAGCTGACCAGGAGGTGCCGCCAGCTGCCGACCCGGCCGATGGGGCCGGTGGCGGAGGGGACCGCGAGCTGGATGCCGCGCCGGGCGAAGGAGGGACACCGCCGCCAAGGTCGGAGACCGCGCCAGGGAGCTCTCGCGCCCTGGTGACGGCGGAGCCGCGGGCCGCGGGGCGCAGCCTTGAGCTGAGGCCGGCCGGCAACGGGACCAGCGCCGGATCCGCGGCTCGGCCGCAGCGGACCTGGGCGGCGAGCTCCAGCGAGGCGACGAGCGGCGCCCCCCGGAGGGAGCTGGACACGGCTGTGGATTCTCTGCGGCTGTAGATCGCCAACCACCACAGCCAGTGGCAGAGCTTCGCCTAGGCGGAGAGCGGCCGGCTACAACAGCTGGAGCAGACTTTCGCGGTGAGTCCTTCCCTTCATGCTTTCTTGCTTTTCGTTTTCTCTTTGCTCTTTTTTGACCGGCTTGGTCGCTTTCCAGTGGGGGCGCGTCAGCGCACCCACTGGGTGTAGCCCCCGAGGCCCAGGCCGGCTGCGCAGCAGGCGGGTCGGGCCTTCTCAGGCGTCTGTGTGCTGACTTTTTCTTCTTTGCAGTCCATCTACGACCAGCGGGTGGCGGCGTACAACCGCCTCCTGGGCCGGTACCGCGCGGCCAGGGACCAGCTGGCGGCCAAGGAGGGGGAGCTTCGCCAGGCTAGAGGTATTTTATCGAGCTTCTTTCTTGCGTTCTTCCAGTGGGGGTGCGCCAGCGCTCCCACTGGGTGTAGCCCCCGAGATCCGGGCCGGTTGAGCATCAGCCGGGTCGGATCTTCTTTGCTTCTCGTTTTGCTTTCTCGTCTGGCTTCTGACCTAAGTCCAGATCCGGATGCGCAGCCGCCGCCGTCGACCCGGCGGAGATGGAGGGGCTCCGGCGCCAGCTGGCGTAAGCCGGCCAACTCCGTGACCAGGCGGACGCGGAGCGCGACCGGCTGCGGGAGAAGGCGGCCCAGGCAGTCCGGGAGAGGAACGAGGCCGCCGCCGCCCATAAGGCCGAGCTGGACCGGCTCGCCGAGGAGCGCCGTCAAGCAGCGGCGTGGCAGGAGGAGGCGGCGAAGAAAGCCGCCGAGGAGGTCGCCCGGCTCAAGGCGGACCGCGACCGCAGCGCCAATGCGCTGGCGACGAGGGAGCGGGAGGCGCTGCAGGACGCGCTCTACATCGACGAGCTCCTCACGCGTAAGCGTTTTTGCTTGTGTCCTTTGCTTTTTTCTGCTTTCCGCCGTTTGGCGTCTTGGTCAATCTTCTTCCCTTTTTCTTCCAGGGTTCTTCCCCGAGACCCAAGGGTCGGCCGAGGCGGCGGTGAACGCCCACCGGTAGGAGCAGATGGCGGCGGGGGCCGCCGTCAAGGAGTACGCCGCCTGGTCGGTGGCGGAGATCACCGTGGCTGCCAAGGCTCGGTTGGAGGTGGTGGAGCGCCAGATGAACCGGCTGTTCGAAGCCGGGTTGTCGATGGTGGCCGCCCTCTGGCCGGGTGCAGTGGCGCCAAGCAGCGTGAGCCGGCTGGCGCGTTGGCTGGAGGCTGGCGCGGCGCGACTCAACGCGTGGAGGGCCTCCGCGGCTCGAGCCGGCGCGGACATGGCGCTTGGAGTCGTGTTGTCTTGGTACCCGACCATCTGCTTGGACCAGCTGCGTGCCCGGAGAGCTGGGGCGGAAGCGGACTTGGCGGAGCGGGCGACGCCGATCGCCGTGCGGGCTAGCGACATTGCGTCGTTCGCCCCGAACGGGGAGTTCGTGCCGGAGCGGGCGCCGGACGGGGCGGAGCTTCCCGCCGATGACTTCGGCCTGGAGCTCGAGGACCCGGAGGGCAGCTCGGCCGAGACGGGCGCCGATGCGGACGACGACGCCGGTGAGCTGGACGACACCGCCACTACGGAGAACCCGGCGCCGAGTGATGCCGACGAAGCCGCAGCTTAGGGCATTTATTTTTCCTGTCTCTTGTTTTAAACATGGAACTTTTGTTAGCCGGCGAGTCCACCCACTGGGGGGTGTGAATTTAATGTAATGAACTACTGGCCGCGGGCCTAGCTGTATATATAAATGCATGTTTGTCTTTTGTATGCTTGCACCTGCCGTCTGGTGGTTTCGCTTTTGTTCTTTTCCCTTAGTTGTTTTCCTGTTCGCCTCCCCTTTCATCTTCCTCCCCGCCAGCCGGACAGCCGGGATCCGGTCTGTAGCTGGGACGGGGAGCCGGACTAGGAAGAGAGCGATTAGTACTTGGGCCTTAGGATTTGAGCGCCAGCGAAACACCCACTGGGCCGGCTGGAGCGCAGCCGGTCTGTGCGGCGGAGCGTAAAGTGAGAAGGGCCAGGTTGGCCAAGCCAGTCGTTCGTTCTTAGCTGTTTTTTTGCGTGAGGATGCTTGCGGCCTATGGCTCTTGCCAGCCTTGAACAGCCGGGAGCCGGTCTGTGGCTTATGGCAGAGAGAGGGCTTCGGCGGTGCGCACATTACTGACCGGGTTGAGGAGAACGCGGCGCGGGCTAGCTGGCGAGCCTCCGAGCCCCCGAGCCGGCCGTGCCGACCCGGCGGGGAGGCGAATGTGGTAAAGTGCGCAAGAACTCGATAGAGATGAAAAGGTAGCCCCCGAGTGTCGTTCGGGGGAACTGCTACTTTCATTAACTTCCAAGAGGGGTAGTGATACATACATACATGGTTCAACTGTAAAACGGGCGGAGGAGCTCCGCATTCCAGGGGCGTTCCGTCTCTTCGCCGGAGGCATCTCTCTTGCGCTTGCTTCGCTTTTGCGCGTCGATGAGGTAGTACGCTGAAAGCACATTTGCTCCCTTGGTGGTTTTGGTAATTCATAACAACATATATCTCCTTTAACTAACGTCCATTCAAGATTAAGATTTCAGGATGTTCAATGATTGGCATGGCATGGACTAGAGATGTGGACCCCTCAAAATGCTAAGGACAAGAATTGGCAAAGATCAAGACTCTACATTTTTGGTTTAGTGATCCAAGATCACATTGAGTCCATAGGAAAGCCAATACTATTAAAAGGGGATGAGGTGTTGCTTAATGATCTTTTTGCTCAAGTGCTTAGTGACAGCATTCCTAAACCCTCAACCACTCTCTCTACCCAAATATGTCCTAAACCTAAAGTCGAACTCGGCCCCACCGATATTTCCAATCCGGCCCCACCGAGTTCATCCAAGACTTAGCCACTGCCAAACCCTAACAAATCGGATCCACCGAAATGGATCTCGGTCCCACCGAGATGGCCTTGCCAACTCTCTGTAATCGTTTGCATTTACTTCGGTCTCACCGAGTTTGCAAATCGGTCTCACCGAGATGGCTTGCCAACTCTCTGTTGCCTTATTGCTTCACTTCGGTCCTACCGAGTTGATGCAATCGGTGCCACCGAGATGAGGATTGCCCTAAGCCATTGCACTTCGGTCCATCCGAGTTGTCTGTATCGGTCCCACCGAGATTCCTAAAGTTCATATCTTTTACACAGTTCGGTGCTACCGAGATTATCGTTTCGGTGCCACCGAGTTGGGTCAAAAGTGTGTAACGGTTGGATTTTGTGTGGAGGCTATATATACCCCTCCACCCCATCCTTCTCAGTAAGGAGAGCCATCAGAACGTGCCTACACTTCCACCATTCATTTTCTGCGAGAGAACCACCTACTCATGTGTTGAGATCAAGATATTCCATTCCTACCATTTGAACCTTGATCTCTAGCCTTTCCCAAGTTTCTTTCCACTCAAATCTCTTTTCCACCATAGCCAAATCTGTGAGAAGTTGATTGAGTGCTGGGAAGACTATCATTTGAAGCACAAGAGCAAGGAGTTCATCAAAAACACACCGTCTATTACCTTTTGGAGAGTGGTGTCTCCTAGATTGGTTAGGTGTCGCTTGGGAGCCTCCAACCAGATGTGGAGTTGAACCAGGAAGTTTGTAAGGGCAAGGAGATCGCCTACTTCGTGAAGATCTACCTCGAGTGAGGCTAGTCCTTCGTGGACGTAAGCCATGGTGGAATAGGCAAGGTTGCTTCTTCGTGGACCCTTCGTGGGTGGAGCTCTCCGTGGACTCACGCAGTCGTTACCCTTCGTGGGTTGAAGCCTCCATCAACGTGGACGTACGATAGCACCACCTATCGGAACCACGCCAAAAACCGCCGTGTCTTCATTGCGTTTGAAATCTCCTACCCCCTCTCAACATACATATGCAATTGCTTACATTCCGCTGCTATACTCTTGGAATTGCATGTGTAGGGTGATGCTTGACATGTACTATTGCTAAAATCTGCCTACAACTAAAATCTGGGAAAAGGTTAAGTTTTATTTGGTCAAGTAGTCTAATCACCCCCCCTCTAGACATACTTTCGATCCTACAAGTGGTATCAGAGCTTTGGTCTCTGTTAGCCTTGATTTCCATAGCTTTGGTGATCATAGCCTTGGTTTCACAACCTAGGAGAGTATGGCGTCTAGTGAGGGTAACTATCACCGTAGAGGTCCATATTTTGATGGTACAAACTTTGCTAGTTGGAAACATAAGATGAAAATGCATATTCTTGGTCATAACCTTGCCGTTTGGGCTGTTGTTCGTGTTGGCTTGCAAGGTGACTTCTTTGAGGATGGCAAGGAACCGGATCGTGAGGCAACCTCGGAAGAATTGAAGATGCTGCAATACAATGCTCAAGCTTGTGACATTCTATTCAACGGTTTATGTCCCGAAGAATTCAACAAAAGCAGCCGCCTCGAGAATGCAAAGGAAATTTGGGATACTTTGGTTGATATGCATGAGGGTACCGAGTCCTTCAAGGAATCTAAGTTGGATGTGCTCCAAAGTCAACTTGACAAGTTCAAGATGAAGGATGGTGAAGGAGTCGCTGAGATGTACTCTAGGCTTGCTCTCATCACAAATGAGATTGCCGGCTTAGGAAGTGAAGAGATGACCGACAAATTCATCATCAAGAAGATACTTAGAGCTTTGGATGGAAAGTATGATACCGTCTGCACATTGATCCAAATGATGCCAAATTACAAAGATCTCAAGCCCACGGAAGTCATTGGAAGGATTGTCGCTCAGGAAATGTCACACAAGGACAAAGAGGAGCTGCACAACAAGCCAAGTGGTTCTTACAAAGCCTCAACCGATGCTCCAACAACTTCAAGTGACAAGCTAGTATCCAATGAATAGATTAGCCTAATGGTGAAAAGGTTCAACAAGTTCTACAAGAACAAAGGAAAAGAAAGAAGCTCTAGCTCAAGACATTATGAGAGAAGATCATCAAGTCATGACCGTAATTGCTACAATTGTGGAAAGCCCGGACACTACTCAAATGAGTGTATGACTCCCTACAAGAAAAGAGAAGAATCACCAAGAGGAACACATAAAAGAGATGAATCACCTCGTAAAGAGAGAAGGAGTAGAGATGATTATTATGAACAAAGACACTCTCGAAGAAGCAAGGATTCGGAGAGGAAGGACAAGTCATCAAGGAGCTACACAAGAAGAAGACATCAAGCTCATGTTGGTGAATGGGTTTCCGGCTCCGACTCCGACAACCACTCCGAGAGAAGTTATCACTCCAACTCCGACTATAGTCAAGATGAAGGTGTTGCAGGACTTGCACTTGTGTCATCCAACTCCTATGATCTATTTGACTCACCAAATGAAGGAATTGGAAGATGCTTCATGGCAAAAGGCCCTAAGGTATCACACCCCGAGTATCTTGATTTTAATAGTGATGAAGATGATTTGCTTGGTGATGATGATTTACTTGTTGATAGGGCTAGTGATGTGAGCTATAATGAAAATGCTAGTAATCATGATAGTCAAGAGGAAACGAGTGACAATGCTATGAAGGAGATTGAGCACCTAACTAAAGAACTAAATGCTCTTAGGTTAGCTCATGAAACAACTCAAGAGGATCATAGAGAACTTCTAAGAACTCATGAGAAGCTACGCTTCGAGAAGCTAAATTTAGAGCAAGAGCATGAGTTTCTTAAAGCTATCAATGATGATCTTCGAAAGAAGAGTTCTTCATATCTGGCCAAACATTTACTCTTGTCTACCTTTATGCCACAAGTTAAATCTAAGCAAACTAGCAACAAGGGTAAAAATGGTTCTACCTCTAGTAGTAACAATAACAATCCTAAATCCAATGTTGTTGCTTCTAGTAGTTCTATTGATTCCACTAATGATTCTCTTAGCCAAGTTACACTTGAGCAAGAAAATATGCTATTGAAAGGAATTATAGAAAAAGGTGTCTACAACAGTCTTGCCGGGAGTAAACAATTTGAGGAAATTGTACGCAAGCAAGGAAGGCATCGGAAGAACCAAGGTGTTGGTTTTGAACGAAAGTTCAACGCCGATGGAGTTGAGTGGGAAGAAGGTCAATACCCCAAGACGAAGTTTGTTCCTCAACAAGAGAAGTATGATCCTACTTCCTTCAAGGGAACACAATCTCAAGAAGACCTTCCACCACAAGACCACAAGCTAAAAGGCAAGGACAAGCTTCAAGAAGAGATTGACTCATTTGAAGAAGCTCATCAAGCCATGGTCAAGTGGGTTCCCAAGACTTCATCAAGTTCTACTTCATCAAGTGCTACTACAACTCCAAGGATTCCCATCAAGTTGATGTGGGTCCAAAAGAAGAAGAACTAGAGAGTTCTTGAGGGTGACTCCGCCAACAAACTTCACTCATATCCTTTATGGCAAGGACTTGTGCAACCAACTTTCACATCTTGCACTAGTTCATGGAGTCACAAACCCTCTTGTTGGTAAGGCAAGGGACAAGGTAATCAATGCATTCATGGACATCATCATATGTGTATTTCACTCTATGTCTATGGATATCCTTGTATGTTCCTTGTGAGGGACTAACCTATGTAGGTATTGAAAGCACAAAACTCCAAAGGATTGCTCCCAACTTTTGATGGTCTACATCAACATTGAGCATCCACATCTTCAACATCTACATGAAGTCATCATCGACAAAACCCAAGGTTAGTTCAGCCCTCTTAGGGGGGATATCACATCTAGGGGGAGCTTTGCTCTAAACAATTGAGCTAAAGCAACTCTAATGGTGTGAATACATTAATGCTTTATGTAAAAGTGGTAACCCCACTTGTGCTTAAACGATGAGTATGACCTATGATCAAATGTTCTCATTTGGCTCCTAAGTCAATATACTCATATATAGATGACCTAGTCATCGCCATTGCTTGATAGATGTTAGAATTGGTTGTGCATGTTTGACACATATTTCATTTGCTATCTTAATGTGTGAGCATGTTGATTTGCATGTTTTCATCATTCGAGGACATCCATTTGTTGTTTTGATTGTCTTGGTTTTTCTGGCCAAGTGGATGTACAAGAATGCCTAAGAACCTTCTCTAGCTATCTATGCTTTCTTGTCTCAAATTCTATTCTTGCTGCATCACAAAAATTGAACAACTCTTTTTCGGACCCTCCGGGTGAGGAGCACTCGGAGCCACCGATCTGAAAGGGCTGAACCTCCAAAACCTTCTAATTGATTTCGGTCAGACCAACCTACTCAAACTCGGTCGAACCAAAAGCATTTAGATTGATCTAGGTTTTCATCTCGGTGCTACCGATTAGACCAACTCGGTCGGACCGAGTTGGTGTAACTGCAAGCAGTTGCACGTCTCGGTGCTACCGATTTGTTCCCCTCGGTGCTACCGACAGCGAATGGGTATATATTCCCAGCGAACCATGCGGTTGAAAATTTCTTCAAACGTCACGCGCCCGCGCCCCATTGCTGCCACCCCTTTGGTCTCCGGATCGTCGCCGTCGTCGCCTGTGCGCCCTCGCCGCGGGACTCCGTCGCCGTCAACGGTAATCTCCACCGCCGTTGCCGCCGTAGACAAACTCCACCGAGTTAGGGTGAGTTTCGATCCCTTTCGTGCTTCCCTTTCAGATTCAATGCATGATTGGATTACCTGTAATCTTGCCACGAATGCAATTCTCTTTCCACCATATTAGTTCGTTTGAACGAGATTCGAGCAAAAAAATTAGGGTTAGGTTTCCGCCGAATGCATCTCGGACCGACCGAATAGGAATTTTCGGTCCCACCGATTTGGCCCTGGCCATAGCACAAGTACATCTCGGTGCACCGAGTTGTGCGAATCGGTAAGACCGAAAGTAACGTCTCAGTGAAACCCTAGCATCTCGGAGCCACCGAAACCCATCTCGGTCAGACCGAAATGGCGTGCCATGTCTCTGTAGTGTGCTTTGGTGTCACCGAGATTACCAACTCGGTCCATCCGAACTGCATTCTGTGAAAACCTAGAACTAAAGTTTGAACTCATTTTTTTTGAAAAACTATCTGCTTTTTGTGATGACTCATCTACTCTACCCATACCTATCTATTCATAGGGCAGCTCAGTAGGATGTCTGATGTCAGTGATAGTCAAAATAGGTCAGAGCAGCATGAAGAACAAAGTGAAGGATCAAGCCATAATGAAAGTTTCTATGAGGGAGAGAGAAGCTCTCCAGATCTTCCTAAAGCTGCAACCAGAACACGGAAGAAGAAAACCTCAGACAGTGAGGATGAGGACTTTGTTGCAAGTGAAACTGTACAAAAGAAGAAGAGAGTAGTGCTAGCTAAGGAATACATCACAAAGCCTACTTCTGTCAAGGAGAGAACTGCTGTGAGGAAAGTGCCTCAGCAGACTATGCAAGAGCCTAGTGAGGCAGCTGCAGGTGCCAAGAAGAAGAGGATAAGGAAAACTACTGCCCGAGTGATTGGCAGACCTACTATGATGATTGATGAGGAAGAAGAGGAGGAGGAAGAGCCAGCTGCTGCACCCCCTGCAAAAGCACAGAAGCTCATGTCTGATGCTATCAAGACTGCTGCACCTCCCAAGTCAAAGCCTAAGGCACCAGCACCCAAGAGATCAACCAGGAACATATCTGCTGCAGAGAAGAACAAGGCCCCAGTGCCTGAATCAACTGTTGATGAAGAGCCCCTAGTGCTCAGAAAATTGAAGCCCAAGATACCAGAACATGACAACGCACACCCAGTAGCTGAGAACATGATGTTGAGAAAGGACAAAGGACTGCGTCAATGGAGATTGTCAGATCCTTATGCTATCAGGAGAAGGACAGCATGTGATTATCGTTTTCACACTCGAGAGCAACAGGATTTCTATGAGACAGTTCTGCTTGATAAGAAGCCCATAGTCAGTGACATGAGATGGGTGGACTGGGAATACATTGATGAGAATGAAGATTATTTTCCCCATGTGCATGAAAGCTTCAGAATTGCATGTGTTGACGAATTTGTTGGACAGAAGTTGACCAAGTGGAATGACGAAATGGTCATGCAATTTTACTCCACAGCACACTTCTATCCAGATGGTCGCATAGTGTGGATGACTGAAGGAATCAGATATCAATCTACCATTTCTGAGTGGGCAAATCTTCTTGGTGCACCCAAGGAAGAAGAAGATGATGATGATGTATATGCCAAGCTCAAGTTTGATCACAATTCCATGAAGAACATGTACACTGCTATTCCCCAGGAGGATCTTGAGACTCATAAGCTTGGATCAGTGAAGCATTTGCTACCAGGACTACCAGCTCAAGAGGAAATCTGCAAAGCACAAGAAGCTAAAGCAGCTTAGGAAGCAGCAACTCCCAATGCTCCAATTGCAAATCTCAAGACACCAAAAGATCAAATGCAATATCTGCTTGAAGCCACTATGAGGATTGAGCGAAGTCTGGCCAACCTCACCCAGACCCAGGCTAGTTTTGAGCGGATCATCGAGACCAAATTTCATGATTTGGATGTCAAGGTGACAGAGATTCAGACCACAGTGGAACAGCTGCAAGGAGATGTAGATGCTGTCAAGTTTGCCAGATCAGACGACAGTGGAGATGATAGACCGACTACAGTGCAGTTTCAGTCAGTGCCTAGGGCTGCCAAGTCAGCTGCGATACCAGTTGTGGATCCACGGACCACAGTATCTGCACCAGCCGCCACAGCCACAGTGCCATAGCAGGTCTTCACTCCTCCAGTCCAGCAGTCATCAGCAGAAGCATTCGCGGACGCTCTTATCTCGACGCCGTCTACGCACACCGGAGCCACCAGCAGGAGATCGCCTTCGGAGGACCGTGCCTAGAGAGCCGACTAGTGCTATACTGATTTGAACTTTTTGGTACTTGTTGCCAAAGGGGGAGAATCTGTATAGATCATAGGCTTCGAGAGAGAGAGTTTCTTGTTTTTTGATTTGCTTCGAGAGTCTCTTTTGCTACTTGTTTGCTTGTTCATTGATACTTTGTTATGTGTGTGCTTGCTACAGTATTCTGTCGTTTACACTTGTGAGATACGATGTTGATTGATCATATTATGCCTATTGTGATATTCCATGTTTATCTCTACCATTATCTTGTATGATCAATTACTTATGTTGTGATGCATGCTTACCTTTCCAATCATATCATTTTGCGCGCTCCACCAAGATGTATGTGACATGGAAGAGAGACCCATGAGCCTAATCGATTGTGCATTTGCATTCAAACGCAAATTTTTAATAATGCACAAATTTAGGGGGAGCTCTTGCTTATCACATACTTCTCAAAGCAACGATGTATTTCATTTACTTAATCATCTGTCGAAGCTTTGATCTATATGTTGTCATCAATTACCAAAAAGGGGGAGATTGAAAGCACATTTGCTCCCTTGGTGGTTTTGGTAATTCATAACAACATATATCTCATTGAACTAACGTCCATTCAAGATTAAGATTTCAGGATGTTCAATGATTGGCATGGCATGGACTAGAGATGTGGACCCCTCAAAATGCTAAGGACAAGAATTGGCAAAGATCAAGACTCTACATTTTTGGTTTAGTGATCCAAGATCACATTGAGTCCATAGGAAAGCCAATACTATTGAAAGGGGATGAGGTGTTGCTTAATGGTCTTTTTGCTCAAGTGCTTAGTGACATCATTCCTAAACCTTCAACCACTCTCTCTACCCAAATATGTCCTAAACCTAAAGTCCAACTCGGCCCCACCGATATTTCCAATCCGGCCCCACCGAGTTCATCCAAGACTTAGCCACTGCCAAACCCTAACAAATTGGATCCACCGAAATGGATCTCGGTCCCACCGAGATGGCCTTGCCAACTCTCTGTAATCGTTTGCATTTACTTCGGTCTCACCGAGTTTGCAAATCGGTCTCACCGAGATGGCTTGCCAACTCTCTGTTACCTTATTGCTTCACTTCGGTCCTACCGAGTTGATGCAATCGGTGCCACCGAGATGAGGATTGCCCTAAGCCATTGCACTTCGGTCCATCCGAGTTGTCTGTATCGGTCCCACCGAGATTCCTAAAGTTCATATCTTTTACACAGTTCGGTGCTACCGAGATTATCGTTTCGGTGCCACCGAGTTGGATCAAAAGTGTGTAACGGTTGGATTTTGTGTGGAGGCTATATATACCCCTCCACCCCATCCTTCTCAGTAAGGAGAGCCATCAGAACGTGCCTACACTTCCACCATTCATTTTTTGAGAGAGAACCACCTACTCATGTGTTGAGATCAAGATATTCCATTCCTACCATTTGAACCTTGATCTCTAGCCTTTCCCAAGTTGCTTTCCACTCAAATCTCTTTTCCACCATAGCCAAATCTGTGAGGAGTTGATTGAGTGCTGGGAAGACTATCATTTGAAGCACAAGAGCAAGGAGTTCATCAACAACACACCGTCTATTACCTTTTGGAGAGTGGTGTCTCCTAGATTGGTTAGGTGTCGCTTGGGAGCCTCCAACCAGATGTGGAGTTGAACCAAGAAGTTTGTAAGGGCAAGGAGATCGCCTACTTCATGAAGATCTACCCCGAGTGAGGCTAGTCCTTCGTGGACGTAAGCCATGGTGGAATAGGCAAGGTTGCCTCTTCGTGGACCCTTCGTGGGTGGAGCCCTCCGTGGACTCGCGCAGCCGTTACCCTTCGTGGGTTGAAGCCTCCATCAACGTGGACGTACGATAGCACCACCTATCGGAACCACGCCAAAAACCGCCGTGTATTCATTGCGTTTGAAATCTCCTACCCCCTCTCTACATACATATGCAATTTCTTACATTCCGCTGCTATACTCTTAGAATTGCATGTGTAGGGTGATGCTTGACATGTACTATTGCTAAAATCTGCCTACAACTAAAATCTGGGAAAAGGTTAAGTTTTATTTGGTCAAGTAGTCTAATCACCCCCCCTCTAGACATACTTTCGATCCTACATACGCGTTGTTGCGCAAGGCCTTGCTGATGATGAAGGGGCCCTCCCATGGGGAGGATAGCTTGTGCTGGCCGGCTGTTCGCTGGATCAGCCGGAGCACGAGGTCGGCCTCGCGGAAAGCGAGGGGCTAGATCTTCTTGCTGTGGTAGTGGCGCAGGTTCTGCTGGTAGATGGCTGACCGGCTGAGGGCCAGCAGGCGCGCCTCCTCAAGCAGGTCAACGACGTCTTCGCGTGCTGCTGCGGCCTCCACCTCCGTGTACAGGGTGACCCGAGGCGAGTCGAACTCGAGATCCGTGGGGATGATCGCCTCGGCCCCGTAGACGAGGAAGAATGGGGTGAAGCCGGTTGAGCGGTTGGGGTGGTCCGGAGACTCCATAGGACGGCTGGCAACTCGTCGAGCCAGCTGCCGGGTGATCGCACGAGCGGTTCGACGAGTCGCGGCTTGATGCCGGCCAAGATGAGGCCGTTTGCCCGCTCCACCTGGCCGTTGGACAGAGGGTGTGCGACGGAGGCCAGGTCAAGCCGGATGCCGGAGACGGAGCAGTAGCGCGCTAGCGCGCCTTTGGCGAAGTTGGTGCCGTTGTCGGTGATGATGCTGTTGGGGACGCCGTAGCGGACAACGATGTCTTTGATGAACTTGACGGCCGTGGGACCGTCGAGTTTCTTGATCGGCCTAGCCTCGATCCACTTGGTGAATGTGTCGACGGCCACCAGAAGGTGTGTCATGCCGCCCCGAGCGGTTTTGAAGGGTCCCACCATGTCGAGGCCCCAGACGGCAAAGGGCCACGCGATGGGGATGGTTTGAAGTGCCGCAGCCGGCTGGTGGCTCTGGGCCTTGAAGTGCTGGCAGCCCTTGCACTTGAGGACCAGCACCTCGGCGTCCTTCAGCGCGGTTGGCCAGTAGAAGCCGTGGCGGAATGCTTTGGCCACCAGAGACCGGGAGGCGGCGTGGTGCCCGCACTCGCCCTGGTGGATAACGAGCAAGATTTCGAGGCCCCTGGCCATCTCGACGCATCGCTGGAAGACGCCGGTTGTGCTGCGCTTGACGAGCTCGCGGTTGATGATGCTGTAGGCGGAGGCCCGGCGCTGCACCTGCCGAGCCTCGACCTCGTTCGCCGGGAGCTCGCCGTTTGCCAGGAAAGCAAGGATCGGTTGGGCCCAATACGGCGCCTCCAGCACCGTGAGGACGGCCACTTACGCGGGTTCGGCCAGGTTGGGAGGCGGCGAGCTGGAGCCGACGGCCCCCGAGCCGAAGCCGGCAGCCCCCGGGGCTGGGGGAGAGGCGCCGACGCCCGGGGCCGGGATGGCACTGGCAGTCCCCGAGCCGGAGTCGGCAGTCCCCGAGGTGGCAGGAAGGACCGTTGGGTCGGCCGGGACGAAGATGGACTCCGAATCCGGAGACGGCTTGATGGACGGCTTGCGCAGGTGCTCGAGGGAGACGCCGGTTGGGATTGCTTGCCGGCTGGAGCCAAGCTTGGCCAGGGTATCCGCCGTCTTGTTCTCGTTTCGGGGGACGTGGAGGAACTCGCAGCCGTCGAAGCTGCCGGTCATCTGCTGGACCAGGTTGCGGTAGCTGGCCATGTTGGAGTCCCTGGCGTCCCACTCGCCAGAGGCTTGCTGGACCACCAGGTCGGAGTTGCCGAAGCAGAGGATGCGCCGGATGCCGATTTCTTTGGCTAGCCAGAGGCCGTGGACGATGGCTTCATACTCGGCGACGTTGTTGGAGGCGGCGAAGTGGATTTGAAGCGCATACCATAGCCGGTCGCCCTTGGGGGAGGAGAGCACGATGCCGGCTCCCAAGCCGGAGGCCATCTTCGAGCCGTCAAAGTGCATGCGCCAGTGCATTGCGTCGGGGGCCGGCGGCAAGTACTGGGTCTCCGCCCAATCGACGAGGAAGTCGGCCAACGCCTATGATTTGATGGCGGTACGCGGCTCGTAGAGGATGGTGTGTCCGGCTATCTCGATGGCCCAATTGGCGATCCGTCCAGAGGCATCCCGGCACCCCATGATCTCGCCGATAGTGGCCATGCTCACCACGGTGATGGCGTGCTCCTGGAAGTACTGCCTGAGCTTCTTGGCGGCTAAGTACACGTCATAGCACATCTTCTGGTAGTGGGGGTAGTTTTGCTTGGAGGTGGAGAGGACATAACTGAGGTAGTACACAGGGCGCTGGACCGGCTGTGCCTTGCCTTCCTTGGGGCGCTCTACCACCAGCACCACACTGACCACGCGGGTGGTTGCCGCGATATACATCAGGAGCGGCTCCTTCTCAGCCGGCGCGGCCAAGACGGGTGTGGTGGAGAGCATGCGCTTGATGTCGCGGAAAGCTTCGTCCGCCTGGTCGGACCACTCGAATGGCGTCGTGGAAAGCTGATATAGGGGCAGGGCCCTCTCCCCCAGCCGGCTGATGAACCGGCTGAGAGAGGCCAAGCAGCCGGTGAACTTCTGGACATGGCGAAGCCGAGCCGGCTTGTGCATGCGGTCGATCGCCTTGATCTTCTCTGGATTAGCCTCAATGCCGCGTTCCGAGACAAGGAAACCAAGGAGTTGGCCAGCCGGCACGCCGAAGACGCATTTCTCCGGGTTCAGCTTGATCTGGTACTGCCGCAGGTTGGCAAACGTCTCCTTGAGATCCTCGAGGAAGGTGAGGTGCTGCTTGGTCTTCACCACGATGTCGTCGACGTAAACGTGCACGTTCCGGCCGATCTGAGGCAGGAGGCATTTTTGCATGCAGCGCTGGAAGGTGGCGCCGGCGTTCTTCAAGCCGAACGACATGGTGATGTAGCAATACGCCCCGAAGGGAGTGATGAAGGACGTCTTGAGGGCATCTGCCGAGTCCAGCTTGATCTGGTGGTAGCCGGAGTAAGTGTCTAGGAAGGACAGGAGCTCGCAGCCGGCTGTGGAGTCGATGACTTGGTCGATCAGGGGTAGGGCAAACGGGTCCTTGGGGCAGGCCTTGTTCAAGCTGGTGTAGTCGATACACATGCGCCAAGTGCCATTCTTCTTCAGGACGAGGACCGGGTTGGCCAGCCACTCGGGGTGGAACACTTCCATGATGAACCCGGCCTTGAGCAGTCGGGCGATTTCTTCGCCAATGGTTCTTCGTTTCTCCTCGGAGAAGCGGCGTAGCGGCTGCCGGACCGGCTTGGCATCCGGCCGGACGTGGAGTTTGTGCTCGGCGTACTTCCTCGGAACACCCGGCATGTCTTTAGGGGACCATGCGAAGATATCCCGATTCTCACGGAGGAAGTCGACGATCTCGCCTTCCTATTTGCTGTCGAGGCCGGAGCCCACGACGACATACTCGCTGGAGTTGGGGTTGGACGGGTCGAGCGAAACCTTCCTTGTGCCCTTGGCCGGCTTGAAGTATCCCTCATCGGCTGGCTGCTTGAGCTGAGCCGGCATGACCGGCTGCTCACCGGCCAGCACGACGAGACGGTCGAGCTGGCGCCTCTCCTCGGCGATGACCAGCGACTCGGCCAGCTTAGAGCCAGCTTTGGCGCACTCCAGGGACTTCTTGTAGTCGTCGGTGATGCTGATGATGCCCTTGGGACCTGGCAGCTTCATCTTGAGGTAGGCGTAGTGGGGGACCGCCATGAACTTGGCCATGGCGGGTCGGCCCAAAAGCGCGTGGTAGAGGCTGGCGAGGTTAACCACCTCGAACCAGATCGGCTCGCAGCAGAAGTGGGCGCTGGTGCCGAACAACACGTCCAACCGCACCCGGCCGATGGGTGAGCACGAGGCGCCTGGCACGATGCCGTGGAACACCGTCTGGGTGGGTTGCAGCTGGCCCTCCTCGATGCCGAGCTTGGCCATGGTGTCGTGGTAGAGGATGTTGATGCTGCTACCGCCATCGATCAACACCCGCGAGAAGTGGCAGGTGCGCTTCTCAGTGACGAAGGTGGGGTCGAGGACGAGCGCGTAGCCACCCGGCGTGGGCATCACGGCCGGGTGGTCCTCCCGGGTCCAATTGACCGAACGGTCGGACCAGTGCATGTTCTGGGGGACCTGGGGGACGACGGTGTTCACCTCGTGCCAGTACTTGCGCGCGCTGTGCTTGTCGTCGCCTTCGCTGGTGAAGACGACGTAGGCCGCGTCCTGCTAAGGGTAGGGGTCATTGGTGAGGGCGCCGGCTGCCGGAGGTGGCGGGGGAGGCGGCGGGAGCTGCGGGTCTGGACCGGGCGGTGGTGGTGGGAAATCGCCACGCATCAGGCACTGGGTGATGCTGCAGTTCCGGCCGATGAAGTACTGGACGGCGATGCTTGTGTAGGGTGATGCTTGACTTGTATACTTGCTAAAATCTGCCTACAACTAAAATTGGGAAAAGGTTAGGTTTTTATTTGGTCAAGTAGTCTAATCACCCCCCCTCTAGACATACTTTCGATCCTACATTCTACAACTAATTAAGCTAGAAAGAAAAACTGAAAAGAAACGAGAAATGTTTTTGGATTTTCTCAAAGTTTTTCAAACGCACAAGAAGAAAGCGAGAAAATAAAACTAACATGGATTATACAATGAAAAAGTATGAACACCGACAACTGGAATGAAATGTGTGATCATGAATGTAATGTCGGTGAGAGGTACGTACTCCCCCAAGCTTAGGCTTTTGCCTAGCTTGGTTTACGGCCATCCGCAGTAGCCATCCGGGCCCATGTGAAAGTCCTGAGACGGCGACACCCGAGCGTCCCAATCCTGGGCCTCCTCCTCTGTCGCTGCCAAGGTGTTCCGGTATGCAACGATGTCCGGTGGCATCACGATATATCCGTTCCTGGCATGAGAGTCAAACAAAGCAGGTGCAGGCAACGGAATAATATCACTAGTATCCTCACTAAAAACCAAGTTATAACGAATGTGGTGAGGAGGCTCAGGGGCATCAAGGAAGTGGTGGTCCCTCATAGATTGGTGATCTAAGTAAACTCTAGGAAAGAAGTAATCATGAGGGCAAATCTTAACATTAAAACGTCTCGCTGGGCGAGTAGCATAAATACCACCATGAATTTTACCCTTAGTCCTATTAGTGTGCAGACGGCGTGCAATGATAGCTCCCAAGTTATAAGTGTTGTCATTATAAAGTGTGCGGCATAAAATGGCAAAGTCAGGTGCACATAGCGCACCACCTTGCTCTCTAGCAGTCAAGCATTTCCCTATGAATAAAGCAAAGTAATGAACAGAGGGAAACTGCAAGCTAGTGGCTCGGGCTCTTGACACGCCCCTTGTCTCTCCCACAGTTAAAGTGTGGAGGAAGCCCTCAAACTCCTCCGGGCGAGGCTCTTTAATTTCCCCATCAAAGGGGATCAAACAAATCTCACAAAACTCAGCCAGAGGTATCTGATGATGTTCAGCATATAAATCAAAGCGCACCTCAGGGGGTTCGAGCCTATTCAGAAAATGAAAGTTTTGCACAAAGGAATTCGTAAGGATGTGGTGCTGGTCACACTCATCTGTGAGGAAGTCGGTCAATCCGGTATTAGCGACAAATTGCGCGAACTCTTGGTAGAATTCGGCTTCGTTCATGAAGGCATTGTGCGGCCATTCGCATGGCCGGACCTCCGTCATACGCGGAATGTTGAGGTCATTGTCCGAGGAGTCCCCAAGGACTCCCTTGGCATTCCGCTACGAGGAGCTCCTCCGGAAGATATTCATTTTCCTAAGAAAAATTTTCTGAAAATTTTTGGGCCACAAAATGATATCAATAAAACTTCACAAAATTGATAGCAACTACTCATATGCATGTCTAGAGGCTATATCAAGCATTCAAACTACTTGGAACTCAAAGGATTCAACATGCAAGCTCATTTTCAGTAGCACCAAGAGCAGCTAATTATGCAAAATATAATCCACTAGAGCAAAAACTAATTGGAGCAATGGAGGAGTCACATACCAAGGAGCAATCTCTCAAAATGGTTTCAGAAACGGAGCTCCGAGCAAAGAGATCGAAAATTTCAAGTTTGTGAGCAAGAACACGAGAGAGAGAGCTACCAAGAATTTTTGCTAGAGGTAAGAGAGGAAGTGGGCTGAAGGGATAAGTGAGGGGGTCCCTGTGGGGCCCACAAGCCACCAGGGTGCGCCAGGGGGGTGGCGCACCCTGGTGCCTCGTGGGCACCTGGGGCATCCCCCTGGTATGTTTTTAGTGCAAAAAATTCTTAAATATTATATAAAAATTCATATCAATTTTTTATTGCATTCTGAGCAATTTCATTTCTGGCCATTTTTTTATTGCACGGATAGTTCAGAAAATAGGGAAATCATAGCATTTTATTGCATTTAACTAAAAATAACAGAAAACTAAAAGTGGGTATAGAAGGTTGTGCTTACTAAATTCATCGACCACATGCCTCTCAAAAAGAATCCATTAATAAGGTTGATCAAGTCTTATTAACAAACCATTTTCGAGTGACATGAAACCGAAGAATTTTCGTATAACACTAAGTTACCTCAATAATAAGAGTTTCATATTTCTTTTTAACAGTAGGAAGAGGGAGTTGAAAACTTCCAATAGTAATTGTCGGAGTCTTTTTAATAACACGAATACCATTTACTTGAAATTGTTTCTTCGGAAAGTGCACCGTATGTTCATTACCATTGATTGAAAAGTGACCTTGCTTTTGTTGCAATCAATAACAGCCCCTGCAGTATTCACAAAGGGTCTACCAAGGATAATCGATATGTTGTCGTCCTCGGGCATATCAAGTATAACAAAGTCTGTTAAAATAGTAACATTTGCAACTACAACGGGCACATCCTCACAAACACCGATAGGTATGGCAGTTGATTTGTCAGCCATTTGCAATGATATTTTAGTGGGGGTGAGTTTATTCAAATCAAGTCTTTTATATAAAGAGAAAGGCATAACACTAACACCGGCTCCTAAATCACACAAAGCAGTTTTGACATAATTTCGTTTAATGGAGCATGGTATAGTTGGTATTCCCGGATCTCCTAGTTTCTTAGGTACTCCATCCTTAAAAGAATAATTTGCAAGCATGGTAGAAATCTTAGCTTCAGGTACCTTTCTTTTATTTGTGACAATGTCTTTCATATATTTAGCATAAGGGGCCATCTTTAAAATACCAGTCAAACGAGTACGCAGAAAGACTGGCCTAAGCATTTCAGCAAAGCGTTCAAATTCTTCCTCATCTTTTTTCTTAGATGGTTTCGGAGGAAAGGGCATGGGTTTTTGAACCCATGGTTCTCTTTCTTTACCATGTTTTCTTGCAACAAAGTCTCTTTTATCATAACGTTTATTTTTAATAGGTGGGTTATCAAGATCAACAGCAGGTTCTATTTCAACATCATTATCAGGTTCTTTATCATTATCTGGTTGGGCATCCACATGAGCATCATTATTATTATCATCATCAGGTGAATGTTCATTACCAGATTGTGTTTCAGCATCAGAAATAGAAACATCATTACTATCCTCCAAGGGTTTTTCTACCTCGGGTTCACAAGAAGTATGCAAAGTCCTATCATTTTTCTTTTTCTTTTTCTTTTTAGATGGACTAGGTGCATCAACATTAATTCTTTGAGAGTCTTGTTCAATTCTTTTAGGGTGACCTTCAGGATAAAGTGGCTCCTGAGTCATTCTACCTCCTCTAGTCATTACTCTAATAGCATGATCATTCATATTGTTGTTCATTTCATGAAGTAATTCACTTTGAGATTTGGCAACTTGTTCTAATTGGGTTTGAGCCATAGATGCATGTTTACTTACACCTTTAACATCATTAGCAATTCTAAATAACAAGTCACTCAAGCGATCAATCATGTAAGCATTTCGTTTCAATTGTTTCATAACATTTGCATTGAAGTGATCTTGTTTAATAATATAATTTTCAAATTCATACAAGCATTGACTAGGAGGTTTGTTATAAGGAATATCACATTCATCAAACTTTATAAGAGAATTTACCTCTACTACCTGTGGCGGTGTGTCAAGACCATGTATTTCTTCAATAGGTGGTAGATTCTTAACATCTTCAGCTTTAATACCTTTTTCCTTCATGCACTTCTTTGCTTCTTGCATATCTTCAGGACTGAGATATAAAATACCCCTCTTCTTCAGAGTGGGTTTAGGCGGTGGTTCGGGAAGTGTCCAATCATTATCATTCTTTAATATATTATTCAATAATTCCTCAGCTTGTTCAATAGTCCGTTCCCTAAAAACACAACTCGCACAACTATCTAGGTAGTCCCTAGAAGCATCGGTTAGTCCATTATAGAAAATATCAAGTATTTCATTCTTCTTTAGAGGGTGATCAGGCAAAGCATTAAGTAATTGGAGAAGCCTCCCCCAAGCTTGAGGGAGATTCTCTTCTTTAATTTGCGCAAAGTTAAATATTTCCTGCAGAGCAGCTTGTTTCTTATGAGCAGGAAAATATTTTTCGGAGAAGTAATAGATCATATCCTGGGGACTACACCCACATCCAGGAGCAAGAGTATTATACCATTCCTTAGCATCACCCTTTAATGAGAAAGGAAACAACTTAAGAATATAGTAATAGCGAATTTTTTCTTCATGAGCAAATAGGGTGGCTATATCATTTAATTTAGTAAGATGTGCCACAACGGTTTCAGTTTCATAACCATGGAAAGGATCAGATTCAACCAAAGTAATTAACTCAGGATCGACAGAGAATTCATAATCCTTATCAGTTACAAATATGGGAGAGGTAGCAAACTTAGGATCGTATTTCATTCTATCCCTCATAGATTTTTCTTTCATTTCAGCAAGCAATTTTATAACTTCATCTCTATCATTACAAGCAAGAATGGCTCTAGCCGTCTCCCTATCAAAGCAATGTTCATCAGGTGTTTCAATTCTAGTAGGAGAGCTAGGCATAATAGGTGAATCATAATTCTCAAGAGTTTCAACATTTTCAATTTCTTTAGCTTTAGCAAGTTGTTCACTAAGAAATTCACCAAGTGGCACAGCATTATCAAGCATAGTACTAGCATCATCATGAGTATCATTCATAGCAGAAGTGGTATCATCAATAACTTGCGATATATCAGAATTAATAGCATGTGGTGATGTTGCAAGTTTACTCAAAATAGAAGGTGAATCAAGTGCAGAGCTAGATGGCAGTTCCTTACCTCCCCTCGTCTTAGAGGGAACGATCTTGGTCTTAGCATCTTTCAGATTCTTCATAGTGATCAACAGATATAAATCCCAAGTGACTCAACAAATATAGCTATGCTCCCCGGCAATGGCACCAGAAAAAGGTCTTGATAACCCACAAGTATAGGGGATCGCAACAGTTTTTGAGGGTAGAGTATTCAACCCAAATTTATTGATTCAACACAAGGGGAGCCAAAGAATATTTGCCAGTATTAGCAGTTGAGTTGTCAATTCAACCACACCTGGAGACTAAATATCTGCAGCAGAGTGATCAGTAGCATAGTAGTATGATAGTTTGATAGCAGTAGCAATAAGAATAACAGTAACAGTAGCAGTAACAGTAGTAGCAATTGTGACAGCAGTAGCAACCGTAGTAACTTAGCAAGAACAATATGTGAAAAACTCGTAGGCATTGGATCGGTGATTATGTTGGATAACATTCATCATGTAACAGTCATAACCTAGGGCGACACAGAACTAGCTCCAATTGATCAATATAATGTAGGCATGTATTCCGTATATAGTCATACGTGCTTGCGATAAGAACTTGCATGACATCTTTTGTCCTGCCCTCCCATGGCAGCGGGGTCCATAAGGAAACTAAGGGATATTAAGGCCTCCTTTTAATAGAGAACCGGAATAAAGCATTAACACATGGTGAATACATGAACTCCTCAAACTATGGCAATCACCGGAAAGAATCCCAATTATTGTCACCTTGGGGTATGCGGATCATAACACATAGCAGGTGCGTATAACTTGCGAGATCAGATCAAGAACACAAATATATTCATGAAAACATAAAGGGTTCAGATCTGAAATCATGGCACTCGGGCCCTAGTGACAAGCATTAAGCATAGCAAAGTCATAGCAACATCAATCTCAGAACATAGTGGATACTAGGGATCAAGCCCTAACAAAACTAACTCGATTACATGATAAATCTCATCCAACTCATCACCGTCCAGCAAGCCTACGAAGGAATTACTCACTCCCGGCGGTGAGCATCATGAAATTGGTGATGAAGGATGGTTGATGATGACGATGCCGGAAGATCCCCCTCTCCGGAGCCCCAAACGGACTCCAGATCTGGCCTCCCGGTGAAGAACAGGAGGTGGCAGCGGCTCCGTATCGTGAAACGCAATAAAACTTCCTCTCTTATTTTTTTTCTCTGGAATTGTGAATTTATAGGCCAAAGATTAGGGTCAGCGGAGCCACGTGGGCCCCACAAGCCACCAGGGCGCGCCAGGGGGGGTGGCACGCCCTGGTGCCTCGTGGGCAGCCAGTGGCCCCCCTCTAGTAGGTCTTGGCTCCAGTATTTTTTATATATTCCATAAAAATTCTCCAAAAACTTTCGTCCAATTCCAAGAACTTTTATTTCTGCATAAAAAACAACACCATGGTAGTTCTGCTGAAAACAACGTCAGTCCGGGTTAGTTTCATTCAAATCATGCAAATTAGAGTCCAAAGAAAGAGCAAAAGTGTTTGGAAAAGTAGATACGGCGGAGACGTATCAGCGGTTCCCAAACAGAAAATAAAGTTTTCATTCCTTTCCACCATTCTTTCACAATCCATGGCTAGCCGTATCCACGGGTGCCCTCCATACCAACACTTTCCAAGGAATTTATTATTATCATCATATTAAAAAAAATCATTCCAGGACTGGGCATCCCTATTACCTGCCACTCTATCGTGCAATGACAAGTGAATAGACACTCATCGTGAGAATAACACACCTAGCATGGAAAATATTGGCCACCCCTGCCGCTTCATGAGTGGTACGGGCACACAAAACGGAAAATTATTTTGAAAAATTAGAGTTGGCACATGCAAATTTACTTGGAACGGCATGGAAATACCGCATATAGGTAGGTATGGTGGACTCATTTGGCACAACTTGGGTTTAAGGAGTTGGATGCACAAGCAGTATTCCCGCTTAGTACAAATGAAAGCTAGCAAATAGATTGAGAAGCGACCAACCAAAAAGCGAAAACGGTCATAAACATGCATTGAGCATAACTAACACCGAATAATGCACCATAAGTAGGATATAATTTCGTTGCATAACTATTGACTTTATGTGCATGCATAGGGAATCACAAACCTTAACACCAATATTCTTACTAAATCACAATTACTCACTAACATGACTCACATATTATCATCTCCATATCGCAAAACTATTGCAAGGAATCAAACTTATCATAGCCAATGATCTTTCATGAAAGTTTTTATTATATCCCTCTTGAATATTCATCACTTTGGGACCAAATTCATATCTTGTGCAAATTACCATTACCATTATCAACTCTCAAAAAGATATAAGTGAAGCATGAGAGTGCAAATATTTCTTCAAAATTTAATCTTATCAACTCTCAAAATAATATAAGTGAAGCATGAGAGTTCAAATATTTCTTCAAAATATAGCCACCACCGTGCTCAAAAAGATTTAAGTGAAGCACTAGAGCAACTGCCTAGTTCAAAAGATTTAAGTGAAGCACATAGAGTATTCTAACAAATAATGATAAACCTGTGGCTCTCTCAAATAGGTGTGTCCAGCAAAGATGATTGTGACAAACTATAAAGCAAACAAATCAAAGACTCATATAATACACGACGCTCCAAGTAAAACACATATCATGTGATGAATAAAATATAGCTCCAAGTAAAATTACCGATAGTTGGTAGAAGAAAGAGGGGATGCCTTCCGGGGCATCCCCAAGCTTAGACGCTTGAGTCTTCCTTGAATATTACCTTGGGGTGCCTTGGGCATCCCCAAGCTTAGGCTCTTGCCACTCCTTATTCCTTCATCTATCGTGATCTCACCCAAAACTTGAAAACTTCAATCACACAAAACTCAACAAAACCTTCGTGAGATCCGTTAGTATAACAAATAAATCCTTAACTCTAAGTACTGTAGTAAATTGATTCATATTTAATATTGGCATAATGCTACTGTACTCCAACTTCTCCATGACTCATACCCCCCGATACGATCCATAGATTTATCAAAATAAGCAAACTATGCAACAAAAACAGAATCTGTCTAAAGCAGATCAGTCTGTAAAGATCTATTTAAAAGCTATAATTCTGTAACTCCAAAAATTCTGAAAAATTAGGACAACGTGGGAAATTCATATACCAATACTGTGTAAAAAATTAGATTTTTCTGAAGCTCAAGTACAGAATTAAAATTCCAGCACTGGATGCAAAACTTTCTGTTTTCCAAACAGCATCAATTATACTATCTTCCAAATCATCCCAAAGGCATTACTTGGCACAAACACTAATTAAAACATAAAAATACAATCATAACAGTAGCATAATTGTGCAAACACACAAGAACAGAAATAAAAAGCAAAAAAATTATTTTATTCATTGGGTTGCCTCCCAACAAGCGCTATTGTTTTATGCCCCTAGCTAGGCATAATGCATAGTTTCATGTATTGTCATCTTTCTTGATAACCCTCGCAACTCCTATTTCACTCTCTTTGCCATTATCAATAATGTGCACTAGATTATCAAGCTTAGTGCAAAGGGTTTTTATTTCTTTCAAAACACAAAGAGAGATCTTTTGATCTAAAGCATCAACCCTCCTAATTTTTGACACCACATTGCTATTTATTTTAGAGGCAAGATTAAATATTCCTCGAAAGTTAGAATCCATACTGGCCTTTGTTTCCTTTATTTGCTCAGTTTGACGAAAGCATACTAGAGTAATAGGTTCAATAATTTCAAATTTTGGTTGTCCAAATATGCTTTTAATCTTTTCGTAGGTGTCAAAGGCGTCATTCCCGAGAAAATCGTTTTCAAATATAGAATCCAAGACACGTCTATGAGCAAGGGGTAGACCAACATAAAAACTTTGAAGGAACAATTTAATGTGAAACTGAGGCCTAGCACTTACTTGTATGTTTAATAATCTATCCCATGCTTCTTTTAAAGATTCATCACTCAAATATTCAAAGTTTAAAATTCCTGGATCGTCTCCTAAGTATGGAGGGAAAGGCATATCGGGAGTAGAACTAGCCATAATGGTAAAGCAAGCAAGCAATCAAGCAAATAAGAAAAAGGCAAATGGAAAATATTTTTGTATTTTTTTAAAAACTTTTTTAGAAGTGGGGGAGATGAAAACGAGAGGCAAAGGCAAATAAAAAAATTCAAGGAGATGAAAGTTTTATGCGTAGGTACTTGATA
The DNA here is from genome assembly GCA_039707655.1 of Elymus sibiricus. Lineage (NCBI taxonomy): Eukaryota > Viridiplantae > Streptophyta > Magnoliopsida > Poales > Poaceae > Elymus > Elymus sibiricus. The sequence goes on from CM077674.1 coordinate 313,269,451, forward strand.
GATGTTGATGATGTCTCCCCGGCAACGGCGCCAGAAATTTCTTCCTGCTACTTGTGAGCTGCGTTGGGATTTCCCCGAAGAGGAGGGGATGATGCAGTACAGTAGAGATAAGTATTTCCCTCAGTTATGAAACCAAGGTTATCAATCCAGTAGGAGAATCACGCAACAACTCGTTAGCAGTACCTGCACACAAAACAACAAATCCTTGCACCCAACGCGAACAAGGGGTTGTCAATCCCTTGGCGGTTAATTGCAAGATTAAATTGTATGGTGATAGGTAGATAGATCGAACAAAAATACAAAATAAAATAAATAAAGTAAAATTGCAGCAAGGTATTTTTAGGATTTTCCATATATGATAAAGGTAGACCCGGGGGCCATAGTTTTCACTAGAGGCTTCTCTCTTGAAAATAGCATATGGTGGGTGAACAAATTATTGTTGGGCAATTGATAGAAAAGCAAATAATCATGACGATATCCAAGGCAATGATCATGTATATAGGCATCACGTCTGAGACAAGTAGACCGAAATGATTCTGCATCTACTACTATTACTCCACACATCGACCGCTATCCAGCATGCATCTAGTGTATTAAGTTCATGAAGAACGGAGTAACGCCTTAAGCAAGATGACATGATGTAGACAAAGTAAACTCACGCATGAATAAACCACATCTTTTTACCCTTAATAGCAATGATACATACGTGTCATGTCCCTTTCTGTCACTGGGATTGAGCACCGCAAGATCGAACCCATTACAAAGCACCTCTCCCATTGCAAGATAAATCAATCTAGTTGGCCAAACCAAATCAATATATCGGAGAGAAATACGAAGCTATAATAATCATGCATAAAAGAGTTCAGAGAAAACTCAAATAATATTCATGGATAATCTGATCATAAACTCACAATTCATCGGATCCCAACAAACACACCGCAAAAAGTGATTACATCGGATAGAACTCCAAGAACATCTAGGAGAACATTGTATTGAAGATCAAAAAGAGAGAAGAAGCCATCTAGCTACTAACTATGGACCCGAAGGTCTGTGGTAAACTACTCACGCATCATCGGAAGGGCAGCAAGGATGATCTATAGCCCCTCCGTGATCGAATCCCCCTCCGACAGAGTGCCGGAAAAGGGCTCCAGATGGGACCTCTCGAGAACAGGAACTTGCGGCGGCGGAAAAAGTATTTCGTGGACTCCTCTGTTGGTTTCCCGATTTTAGAGAATTTATAGAGGTGGAATTAGGTCAAACGGAGCAGAGGTGGGCCCATGAGGCACCAGGGCGCGCCACCCCCCCCTGGGGCGCACCCTGGTGGCTCGTGGCCACCTCCTCTGTCTTCTGGCCCTCTCCCGAAGCTTCTAGTGTCTCTTATGTCCAGAAAAAAAATCTCTAAAAAGTTTCGTGGCATTTGGACTTCGTTTGGTACTGATATTCTGGAAAACCAAAAACAGGCAAAAAACAGCAACTGGCACTGGGCACTAAGTTAATACGTTAGTCCCAAAAAATGATATATAATTGCTTGTAAATGTATATAAAACATCCAAGATTGATACTATAATAGCATGGAACAATCAAAAATTATAGACACGTTGGAGACGTATCACCTATATACATGATCATTGCCATGAATTCGTCATAATTATTTGCTTTTCTATCAATTGCCCAACAGTAATTTGTTTACCCTCCGTATGCTATGTGTTCGAGAGAGAAGCCTCTAGTGAAAACTATGGCCCACGGGTCTACTTTTATCATATATTAAAATCAAAAATACCTTCCTGCAATATATTAAAATCAAAAATACCTTCTTGCCCCCCCAGGCGCGCCCTGGTGCCTCGTGGGCCCCCTGTGGCACCTCTTTGCGTGATTCCAACGCTGAAAAATCATATATATTCAGAAACCCCCGAAAGTTAACATAGATAAGTTTTTGCGCTGCCGCAAGCCTCTGTACCTCCACGATCTAATCTACAGCCCTTTTCGGCACCCTGCCGGAGGGGGGGAATCATCACCGGAGGCCATCTTCATCATCCCGGCGGTCTCCATGACGAGGAGGGAGTAGTTCACCCTCGAGGCTGAGGGTTTGTACCAGTAGCTATGTGTTTTATCTCTCTCTCTCGTGTTCTTGATTTGGCACGATCTTGATGTATCGCGAGCTTTGTTAATATAGTTGGATCATATGGTGTTTCTTCCCTCTCTATCCTTGTTGTGATGAATCGAATCTTTTCCCTTTGAGGTTTCGTTATTGTTGGATTGAATATTTCAGATTTGAGAACACTTGATGTATGTCTTGCATATGAATCCCCGTGGTGACAATGGGGTATTATATTGACTCACTTGATATATGTTTTGGCACACAACTCGCGGATTCCCGTGGTGACATTGGGGTAATCTATGCATAGGGGTTGATGCACGTTTTCATTATCTTTTCTCCGATAGAAACTTTGGAGTACTCCTTGGAGTTCTTTGTGTGGATTGAATATTATGATTATGAAGTTGTTTGATGCATATCGTATAATCAACTCATGGATACTTGTGGTGACATTGGAGTATCTAGGTGATATTAGAGTTGGTTGATGTGTATCATATGGTGTTATTTTAGTACTAACTCTAGGGCTGTTTGTGACACTTATAGGAATAGCTCAATAGATCGATCGGAAAGGATGACTTTGAGGTGGTTTCGTACCCTACAAACAATTTCTATCTTATGTTCTCCGCTAATAGGAACTTGGGAGTGATTCTTTATCGCACATTGAGGGATGATTATATGATCCAATTATGTTAGCATTGTTGAGAGATTGCACTAGCGAAAGTATGAACCCTAGGCCTTGTTTCTAAGCATTGCAATACCATTTATGCTCACTTTTGTTACTTGCTACCTTGCTGTTTTTTATTGTTCGCACTGCAAAAACATATATCTACTATCCATACTACACTTGTATCACCATCTCTTCACCGAACTAGTGCACCTATACAATTTACCATTGTATTGGGTGTGTTGGGGACACAAGAGACTCTTTGTTATTTGGTTGCAGGGTTGTTTGAGAGAGACCATCTTCATCCTATGCCTCCCACGGATTGATAAACCTTAGGTCATCCACTTGAGGGAAAATTGCTACTGTCCTACAAAACTCTGCGCTTGGAGGCCCAACACAAGTCTACAAGAATAAGTTGTGTAGTAGACATCAAGCTCTTTTCTGGCGCCGTTGCCGGGGAGGTGAGTGCTTCAAGGTATATCTTTAGATCTTGCAATCAAATCTTTTAGTTTCTTGATTATCACTAGTTTGGTTTTATAAAAAGAAAACTACAAAAAATGGAATTGAGGTTGCCTCATATTATTCGTCTTTATAATGTCTTTCTTGAAAATGATGGATCGGAAAATTGTTCTCAATTGATAGAAGAAGAATTCAATAAAATGTTTGGCATAAAATCTTTGAATGATGAGCATGATTGCAATGTTGTTAGTATGAATTCTATGAATATCCAAAATACTAATGATGATTGCACTAGTCATGACAAAAATGTTTCTTATAAGCATGTCAATTTTTGTGGAGTGCATAAAGTTTGTGAAGACATGCCTTATAGGGATGATAGATTTTGTAAGAAGCATAAACATGATAGAACCAATTTTTTTCTCAAAGTGATAGATGAATTTGCTACAAAATTATGTTCTCTTTATCCTATTACTTGTGAACTTTGCAATAAAGTTGGTCACCTTAATTTCAATGCATACTCTTTCATGATCGAATCATGGCTAAATATTGTAATGACTTGACCGCCCTCGAACTATATAATGAGCTTTATCTATTCTTGGGGTGTGAGGAATTGTCACATAAAAATAGTTGGTTTGAAGTATTCATTCTCACGGATGACATTGAAACTAATCTAAAGGAAATCTATATGTTTTTTATGGTAAATTGCAAGGAGAATGATTATATTGCCAACTATAGAAAAACGGGAAAACAAATAGAATATAAAAGAAATACTATTGAAAGGGTAAAGATTCCCCCTTTCCCTCCTATTTTCTCTCATGATGAAACATGTAATGAGGAGGAGCTTCCTATCCAACCAATCTCTTCAATAAGAAGCTCGAAAGAATTAAATAAACCCACACATAATGTGGTAAAGAAAAAGAAAAGAAGGAAAAGTAGAGGCAATGAGGTATCTCTCCCAAATAATGTTGCTCCTACTATTGTTGTACCTCATGAGAATGAATCAAAAATAATTGTGGAAGATGATACACTTGATGATGATTTTGTTATGCCTATTGCTTGTTGTGATGATTATGATTGGGAAGATAATGATACTTCTTATGATCTTGAAAATCTTTATGGCACCAACTTGGAGGAATATGATAATAATTGTCATACTATTGGTGCTATTCATACTATTGATGATAATAGTGATAATGTTAATGATATGCAGACCAACAAGCTAGGGGATGCTATGTTTGATGAGAATGACATGTTTGAGAATTTATTTGCTACAATTAATGTTTGTCCCAAGCTTGGGGATGCTATGCTTAATGAAGATGATCTTTTTAGTCCCCCTACTTTGAATGATCAAATTTGTTATGATGATTGCATGCCTCCTACTTATGATGATTATTGTGATGATACTTATGTTATAAAAAGTAGTGATGATTATATTTATAAAACTTGTCATAATTATGATTACCCTTTTTCTGAACATTACTCTTTTAATGTGGAAACAATTTACAGTATTCGAGTTTCATATGATACTCCCACTTTTATGAATGAGAAGAGATTTGCTTATGTGGAGAGTAATAAAAATTCTATGCTTGTGGATCATGAAAAGAATGCTTTATGTGATAGCTATATTGTTGAATTTCTTCATGATGCTACTGAAAATTATTTTGAGAGAGAATATATGCTTCTACATATTTCAACAACATCAAGTTTCCTCTCTTTATGTTGAAAGTTTTGAAGTCATGCTTGTTTTGCCTTCCTATGCTAGTTGATTCTTGCTCACATAAACTATTTTCTCACAAAATCCCTATGCATAGGAAGTGGGTTAGGCTTAAATGTGCTAGCCATATGCTTCATGATGCTCCCATTGTGTTTCAATTATTTACTTTTATGTGAGCATCATTGAAATCATCATGCCTAGCTAAAAAGGCATTAAAGAAAAGTGCTAGTTGGGAGACAACCCTATATTTATACCTACTGTTTTTGCATGTTCACATGATTAATCTACTGTATTAATCATGTTTTATATGTTTTCTTTGAATAATGTGCCAAGTAAAGCCTTTGGGATAGTGTGGATGCTTGTTGATTTGATTCTGTGCAAAAACAGAAACTTTTGCGTCCAGTGCTGGAATTTCTATTCTGTACTGGAGCGTGATAAAATTCTGAAATTTTTACAGAATATTGGGTTACAAATTTTTTGCGTTTTCCTAAGTTTTCAGAATTTTTGGAGGTACATAAGTATAGTTTTTAAATCGCTTACTACACGCTGTTCTGTTTTTGACAGATTCTGTTTTCGATGCATAGTTTGCTTGTTTTAGAGTTTCCATAGCTTATATTGAGTAATATAAATTGTGGAAATGATAGACTATAGTAGGCATTATGTGAGAACAATTATGAATCTTGTCTTGACAGTACCTAAGTGGATGATTTATTTTTATCATACTAACCTATCTCACAAGTTCCGTTAAGTTTTGTGTGATTGAAGTTTTCAAGTTTTGGGTGAGATATCGATATGAGGAGAATAAGGAGCAGCAAGACCCTAAGCTTGGGGATGCCCAAGGCACCCCAAGGTAATATTCAAGGAACACACAAGCAACTAAGCTTGGGGATGCCTCGGAAGGCATCCCCTCTTTCGTCTTCAACACTATCGGTAACCTCACTCGGAGCTATATTTTTATTCGTCACATAATATGAGTTTTGCTTGGAGTGTCATTTTCTTTTGTTTATATTTGCTTGCTGTTATCAATAATCATGTTTTGTATCTTTTAGTTCAATAAAATGCCAATTATAGCCTTTACCATGCCCAGTTTGCAAGTTCATGTGTTGCTGTTTAAAAACAGAAAGTTTTCTGTTATGTACAGAATATTCCTGAACAGTCAGAACATGATAAAAATCTGAAATTTTTACACAGTAAGAATGCATGAGTTCTCTGTCACGTGGTAATTTTTCAGAATTTTTGGAGTTAGGGAAATATGGATTCTTATTCCCCTTTTACAGACTATTCTGTTTTGGCAGATTGCTGTTATAGTTGCATTGTTCGCATATGTTTGCGTGTTTAATGTTTCTATTTGTGAATAGTAGTATTAAATATGAAGAGGCATTTAGTATGCAATGTTTAATTATAATTTTTGTGATTTTCTACAGTAGAGAATGTTAAGATTTTGAGTTGATTTATACTAACTTATCTCACGAGTTCTTGTTGAGTTTTGTGTGGATGAAGTTTTTAAGATTTAGGAGAAGCCATGATATGAGAAGAATTAAGGAGACACAAGATCTCAAGCTTGGGGATGCCCAAGGCATCCCAATATAATATTTCAAGAAGTCTCAAGCATCTAAGCTTGGGGATGCCCCGGTAGGCATCCCACCTTTCTTCATCAACAATTATCGGTTAGTCTTGGTTGAGCCTAAGTTTTTGCTTCTTCACATGAGATGTGCTATTCTTGGAATGTAATTTTATTTTGTTTTATTTGCTGTTTGAATAAAATACTTGAGATCTGAAATTTTTAAATGAGAGAGAGAGTCCTCACATAGCTACCTATTTACTTAACTACTCATTTGGTCTTCACTTATATCTTTTTGGAGTAGTTTGTCATTTACTCTTGTTCTTCACTCATATCCTATGAGTAAATTGTTGAAATGAATTGAATGTCATAAATTTGAAATTTATATGCTTCATATGCTTGTCCCATGGGGAGTAGTGACTTCACATACAAGTAGTATAAGTGGTAAAATTTATTGAAAGTTAACAAACATAGCATTGGTCACTTGAACAATTCATGAAAGAATTTTGAAGGAAGAGAAATTTCACATATAAATATACTATCTTGGACATCTTCTATGATTGTGAGCCCCCATTAATTATTTTCAAGCTTGATCAAGTAGTTGACGTTGGACAAGGAAGACAACGTAATGAGTTATGTTTGTTTATATTCACATAGAAGTTATATTGTCATGGATCCTCTAACATGTGGTGCTTGATTAGGATCTTTTGCTAGCCAAAAATTCGTACTAAGTAGAGATACTACTTGTGCATCCAAAAACCCTTAAACCCAGTTTCTTGCCATGAGAGTCCACTATATCTACCTATGGATTGAATAAGATCCTTCAAGTAAGTTGTCATCGGTGCAAAAAGCAATAAAAATTGCTCCTAAAATATGTATGATCTTTTATTGCAAGGGAAAATAAGCGTTGTACGAACTTGTGATGGTAAAGAAATAAAAGCGATGGACTGCATAATAAAGGTTGCTATCACAAGGGGCAATATAACGTGACGTTTCTTTGCATTAAGAGCTTGTGCATCCAACAACAAAAAGCGCATGACAACCTCTGCTTCCCTCTGCGAAGGGCCTATCTTTTACTTTTCTATATTTACTTTTCTATATTTATTTTTATGCAAGAGTCATTAATGTTCATCCCTATTCCGCTCTATTTATTCTTCAGTTGGCAAGCATTATGTGGTAGGGAAAGATCCAGGCACATATATCTAGTTGAATATAGGTGATCATGAGTTATTATTATTGACATTATCCGTGAGATAAATAAGTTGGGAGGCGAAACATTAAGCCCCTATCTTCCTATTTGTTTGACTGAAACGGTTTGTTCTAAAAATATGCTTTGAGTGTCAGCAATCATGGAAGACTAAATGATGGTTGAGTATGTGGAATTTGCTAGATCAAAGCTCTTACATAGACCCTTCCTGAAAATAAGATGAATTGCAATTGTTTGATGACTGAGAACATAGTTTGTTAGTTTTCAAGAAAGTTTATGGCCTATACTTTAAACATGTGAATAGCTTGCTACTTGATCATGAGAAGTTTTATGAGATGAGCTACTGATTATGATATATATTGATGCTAGAAAAAGTGATTGAAATTATCATTGATCAAACTTATGCACTATGTTAGCATTCACACTTCATAAATTATTTCTTTTATCATTTACCTACTCGAGGACGAGCAGGAATTAAGCTTGGGGATGCTGATACGTCTCCAACGTATCTATAATTTATGAAGTATTCATGCCATGTTTATTATAGTTTTGTATGATTTTGGTGCACTTTTATATGGCTTTTATATGATTTTTATGGACTAACATATTGACCTAGTGCCCAGTGCCAGTTGCTGTTTTCTGCTTGTTTTTGGTTTTCCAGAAATTCCATATCAAATGAAGTCCAAATGCAACAAAACTTTTTGACGATTTTTCTGGAAGGAAACGGACCCAGGAAGCTTCGGGGAAGCAGCAGAAGAGCCACAGGGGCCCCACAAGCCACCTGGGCGCGCCTGCCCCCCCAGGCACGCCCTGGTGCCTCGTGGGCCCCCTGTGGCACCTCTTTGCGTGATTCCAACGCTGAAAAATCATATATATTCAGAAACCCCCGAAAGTTAACCTAGATGAGTTTTTGCGCCGCCGTAAGCCTCTGTACCTCCACGATCTAATCTACATCCCTTTTTCGGCACCCTACCGGAGGGGGGGAATCATCACCGGAGGCCATCTTCATCATCCCGGCGGTCTCCATGACGAGGAGGGAGTAGTTCACCCTCGGGGCTGAGGGTTTGTACCAGTAGCTATGTGTTTTATCTCTTTCTCTCTCGTGTTCTTGATTTGGCACGATCTTGATGTATCGCGAGCTTTGTTAATATAGTTGGGTCATATGTGATTTTTGGGAAAAAGAATCAATGCGAGACGATGCCTGAGGGGACCACAAGCTCAGAGGGCGCCCCCCCCGGGGCGCGCCTGGCAGGATTGTGGCTCCCCTGTAGGTCAGTTGGGGGTGTCCTTCAGCCGCAAGGAAGCTAATATCCGGATAAAAATCCCCTCAAAATTTCAGCCCAATCGGAGTTACGGATCTCCAGGAATATAAGAAATGGTTTTGGCCAGAAAACAATAGCGTGAAACAGAAGAGAACAGAGAGAGAGATACAATCTCGGAGGGGCTCCTGCCCTCCGGAAGCCATGGCGGCCAAGGACCAGAGGAGAAACCCTCCTCCCATCTAGGGGGGAGGCCAAGCAAGAAGAAGAAGGAGGGGGCTCTCTCCCCCTCTCTCCCGGCGGCGCCGGAACGCCGCCGGGGCAATCATCGTGATGACGATCTACACCAACAACTTCGCCGCCGTCAACACCAACTTTCCCCCCTCTATGCAGCGGTGTAACATCACTTCTCCCCACTGTAATTTCTACTTAAACATGGTGCTTAATGCTACATATTATTATCCAATGATGTGTTGCCATCCTATGATGTTTGAGTAGATTCGTTTTGTCCTATGGGTTGATTGATGATCGTGATTGGTTTGAGTTATATGTTTTATTTTGGTGTTGTCCTATGGTGCCCTCCATGTCGCGCAAGCGTGTGGGATTACCGCTATAGGGTGTTGCAATACGTTCATGATTCGCTTATAGTGGGTGGCGAGAGTGACAGAAGCTTATACCCAAGTAAGGGGGTTGTTGCGTATGGAAGTAAAGAGGACTTGTTACTTAATGCTATGGTTGGGTTTTACCTTAATGATCTTTAGTAGTTGCGGATGCTTGCTAGAGTTCCAATCATAAGTGCATATGATCCATGTACGGAAAGTATGTTAGCTCATGCCTCCCCCTCATATAAAATTGCAATAATGATTACCAGTCTAGTTATCGATTGCCTCGGGACAAATCCTTCTCTTGTGTTACAAAAAGCATTTTACTAAACAACTAACTTTTATTATCTTGCAAATTACTCGTAGTTTTATTCTCGCTAAGTACTCCTAGTTTTATTCTTGCGAAGTAGTTCTAGCATTACACCTACAAAGTACTTCTAGTTTCATACTTGTTCTAGGTAAAGCAAACGTTAAGTGTGCATAGAGTTGTATCGGTGGTCGATAGAACTTGAAGGGAATATTAATTCTACCTTTAGCTCCTCGTTGGGTTCGACACTCTTATTTATCGAGAAAGGCTACAACTGATCCCCTATACTTGTGGGTTATCAATTCTTTGCTACAAAAAGGATTGGGCCACCTTGCTACACCTTGTTACAATTGTTACTTGTTACGAATTATCTTGCTATCGAAACTATCTGTTACCGCTACTTTCAGTACTTGCAGAGAATACCTTGCTGAAAACCGCTTGTCATTTCCTTCTGCTCCTCGTTGGGTTCGACACTCTTACTTATCGAAAGGACTATGATTGATCCCCTATACTTGTGGGTCATCAGCAAGCTCGTGGATTTGCCTCCCCTCTTCCTGCCGCTCAGGCGGCTAGTGGTGGGGTGGGGAATCCTGGTGGCTTCGCTCCTATTAGTAGTTTAAGTCAGGGTTTTTTAGTACTTGCAGGTGCGGCGCTCGGGCGAATGGTGGAGCTTCTTCTTCGAGTTTGTCTTCCGGGCTCTGATCCTCCTCGAGTTCGTCCATCTGGACGTAGTCGATAGAGCTTCAGCGTAGATTCCTGCCGTTTCCTTGGGGCGGTGAGGTTAAGGTTTCTCATCATGTGGCGAGATTTGGTGTCAGGTGCTTCAGATCTATGCAAGGGTTCAGCGGCGACGACTGCGGCTCCAGGGCGCTGGTCCTTAGAGGCACGTGCACGAAGACTTCCCGGCTATCATCAACAAGGTCAAGCTGCCTCCGGTAGAGGCATGGCGACAATGGCGCATCGGCGGCTCATTCTGGCGGCAATAGTGGTCGTTCGGTGGTCTCAGAATCTCGAAGTAACGCAAATACGAAGATCTATTAAGGTAAATACCCAAACATTGCTATAATTCTTTCTAGGGTCCCCATTCTCCCATCATGGCACAACTCATTAATTCAGGGAATGATAATATTTGTCACTCCGACCACCCATCCTAAACTTATTATAACAGAATGCTCTCTTCTATGCCCATATAGGTGAAGTGTCATACAGTCGACGTTCACATAACACCACTAAAGAATTACACTACGACATGATTAATCAACAACCTTTATTGCAAATAAATATGGCACTTGACAACTAACCTTCTCCCATCCTTAAGAACACAAGGGAACGACTCACTACACATCATGGTGATCATGTTCAGTATGGTAATGATAATTATAACAATCTAAAAGTAATGTTCTTACACAAATAAATCACAAGGCATCAATTACAATAACAACAATTATCAACCACAAGTGCAGGTGGTTCAAACTACAAAATATTGGTACAAAAGTGATGAGATTGGAATGGAGATGCCGATGTTAATGATGGATATTGTGAAGATGGCTTGGAGCAAGATGATCCCTTTTATGTGTTGAAGTTGGTGATAACAATGGCTTCGAATTCCCACGGTGCCAGAAACACTAGTCACATAAGTTTTAGATGTTTGTGCAAGATGTTCAACCATACACTGGATCATGTAATGACTTCTTTCATCTCAATTTCTAAGAAAGGTCTATGACAGAGCTTTTAATAAGTAAGTGAAATATACTCAATTATCTCTTTGATCTTCTTTCAACATTGACTATCATTCACGTAGGTGAATTTTTAGAACACAAAATTGTAGCCAAGCATAAGAGGATCAATGTTAATAGCAAATTGCTCTGCTTTGGCTTCTCACATAAATCATGAAGTTAATATCAACGTCGATGAAACATGATATACATATAATCATAGTAACCATCGGCCATAGGTCTTACGCTAACAAGCGTACTTCACACTAAAAGAATTGAATTGGAGAAGCGAATGACTCAAGATAAAAGTAAACGAAAGGCTAAGAAACCTAAAAGGCTAGTGCTCAGTCATCTGATTTTCCGTTGCGCCATCCGGAATTTGCAACATGACCCATGTTGCAATCACAACACGGGCCATGTTGCAAAGTACAAGGGTAGCACGAGGCACATGAAGCATGTCCGTGTGGGAGCTCAACATGGGATTTGACCAAGTTGAAATCTATCATTTGATAGAGTTGAAGGGCCTACCCGTTGCTACCCCATAAAACTCCCCCTCTTGAAAATATAATAGGAAGCAAAAAGTGAAAAGGTGAAACTAAAGGAGGCGACAAACTAACCAACTGGCAACGGGATCGAACCGACGAAGACGACAGACAAGGTCGAGAGAGAGAGAGATGTGGCGATAGTCGCGGGAGGAAGATGGGTGGAGGAACAACGATAGGCGGTGGCGACTCGAGGCAGGAACAAGGGTGGAGGAAAACATGACGGGCGGTGTTGTGAAGGAGAAACACAGATGGTTGAACACAAAAAAGTAGGTTAAGAAACCTAATAGATTTAAGGACTAAAGTGAAAAAAGGGGAAGTAGGAAACAGGGAAAACCAACGCGGTCACCTTTCTTTGCACCACGTGTCGAGCGCGGAGCGCCTCGGACAAAATCCTTGAGATGTGACGCCGTGCCACCTGTCACGCTCAAAAGCGACGAAAGGTGACCTCCGCGGGGGTACCACTTAACTATTGACTAGTGGTTGGGGCGGGCCATTGCGCGCCGCTTGAGAGGAAGGTGTGCGCGCGTTTCTCCATATTAAAGAAAAAAGAAGAAGAAACCCTCACCACCATCTCAAAAAATTTAAAAAACTTTCTCACATTAGCCAACCAACAGATGACACGTGGACATCACATCTATCTTAAAAAAAGCATTACTTCCATCTTATAAGAAAATAAACAAAAAAAAGCTTTTCTAAGAAAATAGTTCCCACAACAGCCAACCCACAGCTGCCACTTGGCATAGCTGAGAGGCCGCCCTTTCATTTCGCTTTAATGGGTTTAATTTTGGTGTTTCATTCACTTCCGCTAGAACGCGTTAGCTGGTTTTACCATTTGGTCGGGATTCAGGCTTTTAGCAGCCAAAGCCAAAGCCTATGAGAAAGCCCAACCAAACGCATCCATAAACTTGAGTTTTGCCATCCACAACTTGGGGGTTTCTTTCTTTTTATGTAAATAGATTTGTTCAACATCAATATTTAGTACTATTAGGAACAGGCTAGTGGCCAACCGACAGATTTTCCGTGGCGCCGTTCACCCCCTTGTGCGTGTGACGCATGTCCCCGTGGGAGCACAACCGAAAATTGCAACATGGACCATGTTGCAATCCCAACACGGTCCGTGTTGCAAAGGACGAGGGCAGCGCAAGGCGAATGACACATGTTTGTGTGGGAGTTCAACATGGGATTTGCAACATGGCCCATGTTGTAAAGGACGGGGACATCGCCAGGCACATGACACATGTGTGCATGTTGCAATCGCAACATGACCCATGTTGCAAAGGACGGGCAACAACAGAGGCGGTCGAAACATAGACCACATTGCGGTGGAAATGTTTTTTAACATGAATAGTAGAAAACATTCGACGGAGCGCAACACACCTCGTGTTGCCAAGCCCTGAATGCAACACGAGCCATGCTGCAAATGGGTTGGGGTGCAAACTGTCCCACATGCCATCCAACGGCTGCTGAGGCAGTCGATGTGATCTGATTATCACCCGGCTGACACGTAGTGTCGCCCATAATACTTAATAATATATGGTTGTATGCATATGCAGAGACAAGACAATGTTTTAAAAATATGCATGAGGGAGTCCCCCCTCTCTCTCTTCTCCCCTCTCTCTATCTCTCTTCGATCAAAGAGTGAGTCCTCTCTCTCTCTCTTCGATCAAATATCATAAAAGAAATCTTCAACTAGACAGCCAGATTGTATTGTAATGTGCAAGCAACAAATAGATAAAATGAGTTTATATCATTGTGTGAAAATGATTATTTTTCTCTCATTCAAATAAAAAAAGACGCCTGCCCAGGACTAACCCTTGGTGGTTATTTTTTTATAGAAGAAACACCGTGAACACACAGCCCTCAATCTCTCTCTCTCTCTCTCTCTCTCTCTCTATGATCGAATATCGTAAAAGAATTCTTCAACTAGACGACCAGAATGTATTGTAATGTGCAAGCAACAAACAAATAAAAGGAATTTATATCGAAGTATGAAAAAGGATTATCTTTCTCTCATTCAAATAAAAAAATGAGACTTTCTAGAACTAGCCCTTAGCGGTTATTTTTATAGAAGAAACACCATGAGCATGCAGCGCTAGGTCGAGGACTCGAATGCTGGTGGGCAGTTCTCTCTCATTGAAATAGACAAAAACAACATCACTAATCACAAAGATCTCAACTGACCCTTTTAGTATACACATATAATTAAACAATGTCGAATAAATGAATCAATCAACTAAACAATAAATTTTAACTTAACAAAATGTTGACACTCTCCATGCAATCACGAGAGTTAGCACTTAGGCATGCCTAGAGGACGACGCATCATTTTAGCTTGAGGAGTGTTGCCGTCCTTCACAATGAACATTGTGTTCATCCCCCACACTGTATGACGGTCGAAGTGGCAATGCATGAACCATACACCTGACGAAGCAAAGACAAAAACAAAGTTATAAAATTTGCACACAATTTGTTTCGAAAAATCATTGCAAGGTTGTGTCTGGATTATGGGAAACAAATATATCCTACCAATTCTTAGGTCACAGTAAAAATAATTATGTTTGTTCATGTGTTTGCCAATTTTGTTTTTTTCTTGTCAATACGGGTAACTTGTTGGTAAACTAAAACTAGACTAACGTTGGTGACAGCTTGGGATCAACCAAAAATAAGAACCCAAAATTGAATATAACTCACCAGGATTTGTTGCGCGGAAGCGAATTGCTGCCCAACCAGCCTTTGGTACGGAGACCGTGTTCTGGTATGGCGGGTCAACCAAGTTGTATGTGGCCGGGTCCATTTGCTCGTCGAAGTTTCCAAAGCCTCTCCCTACCACGTAGAAGGCGAACCCATGCAGGTGCATGGGGTGAGTCTCGGTGCCAAGGATAGCCGTGTCCTGGAACACCACCTCAACCACGACACCATACTCCAACACCTTCACCTTGGTGCCGCGCTTTGTGAACTAACGCTCTATGGGGACGTTGTCGTCAGTGAAGTTGAAGACGAAAGGCGGCTTGTTGGGGAAGTCTGCCTCGTACACGCCTCGGAGGGAGTCGTAGTAGGCATCAAGGATGTCGACTGAGGGGAGCTGGAAGCTGACATTGTTGAGGCTCGCCGCGAAGCGGTTCCCCTGTGGCCCCTCACACGTTGCATTGACCGCGCAGGGGAGCACATTGACGGCGAGGGTGATGAGCATGTGATCGTCCACGCGTGTTGGCACATCTACCGGGTGGTCCTTGCTGCTCAAGGATCGCAGTTGTTCCATGTACACCGTCGACGCGTTCAAATCATCGATGGCCGGAAGGTTTGGAAAGTCTGGTGTGCCCACCCTGGCGGTTCACGGCGTGTCCGTGTACTCCATGATGGCCGTTGCGGTGCTGTTGTTGAAGTCGATGACGGTGTTGGACACGAACGTCTGCGCCGCCATGTAGTACCTACCGTTGGACGAACCATCCGTGGCATGGTCGGCCTCAAGGAGCGCATCCACGGTCTGTCCTGGTGCAATCATGATCTGGTCAACGGTGAATGACTTGGTATAGCGGGCGTCGGTGCCGACCACCGTGAGGTGATGCCCGGCTATGCCGAAGAAGAGATCGTTGGCAGCCCTGCGTTGATGATCCGGAGAAGGTACGTCTTGCCACTCTGCACGGGCACCTTGAAGGTGTCGTTCTTGGAGCATGGGAACAGGTCACCGGGCTGGCCATTGATGGTGTTGGCGTCTGAAATACTGACCTCGCCGCCGGTCTTCTTGGCCTCCTCGAGAAGATGGTTCACGTCAGCATTCCACCACTCACCTACAAATCGGAATTGCGCAGATTAATTCAACATGTTGCATGATCATGCCTTGATCATAGGTCCAAGAAATTTCAAAATAGATCGACCGATGCATACCGAGGATGACGGGTATCTCCTTGTGCGGCTTCTTGAAGGGGAAGGCGGTGCCGAGCTTGGGGTGGATGCCAATGGCGCCATGGATGGTGGTGCGGACGTAGTCGCTGTGCGCGTGCCACCAGAGCGTGCCCTCTTCCTCAGAAAGGATGACGGTGTAGGTGAAGTTAGCGCCGGGCTGGATGGGACACTGGGTTATGTACTCCGGCCGTCGTACCACGGGTTCCGTGGCTGGTCCACACCGTGCCTGCAACACATGGCATTTGAATGTTAGAGGCCCACAAAAAGAAAAAGAAAACTAAGTAAGAAGATATCATTTGTCGCATGGAATAGTGCAGCTCAAACTTACCAGTGGATGGTGATGTTTTTATTGCCTTGGTTGTAGACGTTGACGACGACGACATCACCCTTGTGTGCAAAGATGGTCGGGCCAGGGAATTGGCCGTTCACGGTGAGGACGATCTTTTCATGGCAGAGCCTTGTGTAGTTAGTCTCTTTAATCTGCAAAATACCACAGAGAGTATATGTACGTCGATAATGAGTTCATTTCTTGCAGGCACGTATCCATCAGCGTCGCTGTAAATTTGCAAACGGATGTGCTAATTCTCAACAAGTACTAACATCTAGCCCCTATATGATTCAATTAATTAAATAAAAAAAATGCACACAAATCTTCGTGTAAAATCACATGGCGTAGGAGTTTTTTTTTTTTTTTTTTTTTGCGGGAAACATGGTGTAGGAGTTTGATGAGACTTAGTTAATAATTCTTATCTAGATGAGAGCTAGCCACACAGATTTGCAAACTATATGAATGCATATGCCAGATAGAAATTGTACTACAATTATCAACGAGAATGCTACATGACTGCCGGTGGACTTGCATGCGAAGAGTACCGTTCGAAAAAGAGAAGTGGATACTCCTCAAAGAAAAGAGAGAAGTGGGTGAACTTACAAAGAAATCATAGTGGTGATTCTTGGAGCCCTCAGCCGGGCCTACTATAGCCCCAAGTGTTAACACTGCGCCAAGTAACCAGAACACCACGCCCATCGCCGGAAGAGGCCGATGGCCGGCCGGACGTCGTCGGGATTCTGATTCTTGCTAGATCAAGTACAGGAGACAGAGGAGCTAGCTAGGTGCTGTTTGAGCAAACTTGGAATGCGGTTAATATGTGTGATGTGCATATTGGAGGGAGGCAGGTGCACGAGGTATTTATAGGGGCTGAGGAAGAGAGCACGGCCTGAGAGCCCGCAAGCGGCCGGTCGACGTCGACGGTGTATGCATGCATGCGTGGTGCTTCGCGTCAGATTATTCCGTTCATATGATTAGCTATAGATGGTCGAGTCGTCCACGTTCCATGGTGGCTCCGGCCGCGCGCGACATGGTATGCATGGTTAGCGTTAGTGCTGAAAGTTGATTTAATCGGTGGCCTTGCTGCTGCGACGCCCTCCAATCCCTTGACCGTTTTGCAGAAACCCATGACGCGACGTTTGGTTTCAAGCAGATTACATGGAACGGGTCACGTCGTCGATCGATTATTTGGAAGAGTCGAGGTTTGAAGCTGAAGTGTACACGTGCATGCATGGAGGCATCGACCGGCGGCCGATTTTGGTGTTTTGACCCTTTTCAAAAAGATAAGCAGGATCTGACCCTGCTTTGTAAAAATTTCAGGATCTGACCCTTTTCCTACCGTCGAGGTCGATGGCGGTAGGGTAAACCAGCCTACCGCCGAGGTCTTTGGCGGTAGTCAACTTATCCACGTCAGTGCAGTGCAGCCTTACCGCCAAACAGCCTGGCGGTAGCTTGTGCAGCGCTACCGCCGAGGTGCCCGGCGGTAGGTGGGTGCAAGCACGGTATTTGATACTTAGAAAAAAATTACGGTAGGGAGCGCACCACTACCGCCAAGGGCCTCGGCGGTAGGCTGGTTTACCCTACCGCCATCCACCTCGGCGGTAGGGAAAGGGTTAGATCCCGAAATTTTTACAAAGCAGGGTTAGATTTGGCTCAACTTTCGTAAAAGAGTCAAAACATCAAATTTGGGCTCGACCGGCCGGAGAACACGCACGTGGGGATGATCGGATATCCTGCTTGACCTGATCGTGACCTGTGGGGTTATATACGTGGGGTATAATTTAACCGGTGCAGGGTAGTGTTGCGTTACAGTTTTGAATACGCTGCCGGTCCATTTTCGTAGCAGAGAGCGAATCTTAGATAGCTTGTTGCTGTGAGTTTTGACAAAGCAATCGACACGGGGAGGAAAGTGAAGCTGACATTTCAACCACCTACCACGCAAATAGTGAAAGGGAATCCATTTGCATGCGTATGTCTGGCCACCAACGAACGAAGAGCTAGGTTTTCAAATTTGACCGTCAAAGACCTCCACGCGGATATATATTGAAACCATTGAGACGTAAGCAACATGAATAGGCATTGGTGTAGGTGTTATATAAAAGATGAATACATTGATATCAAGCTGAATTACATCCGGTCTTTGTAACAAGTTAACAACACATCATCGACAGCTAGTCGAGACATGAAGAATGCTTGTAGAGTTGTAGTCAAACTATATACAAGAAAAAAAACAATTTTGTGGGAATACATGAAGAAAAAACATAACCACAAAATGTCATGCCAAAGCTATTAATGACACGCATCAGCAAAAGTGCCATCAATTGATGTTAACGGACGAAAAGATTCCCCACTGCAATGATAAGAACCAAATTTGTAATCTAGAGTGTATGTATATTCTTCTCAAACATCAGTTGGTGATTAATTAAACTAGTTGCATCACATCATCTAATGCACAGGTAGAAGGCACAACACTACTTGAGAAGGGCGGCTTCTGAGTTCTGAATTATGGACGGCAACCCTATGATCACAAGGGGGGAAAACAACAATAGTGTTATTAAGTTGTGATCCAAATTCATATTTAAGTGTAAAGACTAACTTCTGACGAAGCAGAGTGGAGCCCCGTTGCCGGGAGGCTTGGGCCACAACGGAGCGGAGTCTGAAGTTAGCCCATATTGGCTCGCCCCCTGCCAGGGACGCCAGGGGTGGGGGTGGGGGGATAGCCCCCTGCGGTATGGATCAATATCTTCATAGTGCCTTATTCAGTGTTACTCGCATGTGCCATCCAAGAATAGACTTGTCAACTAATGTTTTTTTTTAACCATGCAAGAGAGCCGCATGTATATTCATTACGAAAGAAAATAATACATCGTTAAAGAAAGGCACGACCAGTACAAAGCAAATGTGATACGACCTAAAGATCATCGACCCGAAGAAGGTGATCCACAACCCTAAGATGACCAAACCCGACCTAGCTAGGCTAGAGCGAGAGTACTACACAAGGCGAGAAGGTGAGAAACATCCACTAGCAGAGTATGAACCATAGTCAAACTACAACACAACCTAATTCGACCAACCACAACGACCGTGATTGGAGTACAAGCACCACATGGATATATATGCCATCGGCGTCAAGATGGAATCATACGCGCAAGTCAAGGCACGACATCACCTATGAAAGACGCCATCAGTCCAACGCCGCTAGATCAGCCGTCGCCTAGGCCATAGAAGGAGGACCGTGAGGGACGAGCACCGATCGGAGGGGAGCAAGGGACACACCCGGGCCGGAGAATCTATTTACGGTACCCACGTATGTTTCCTCTCTAGGCAGGCGAATGAAAGGGGGTAAATAATAAGAGTCAATCGCCTTCATGCTGGCTTCATCTAGACGTACCACTAATCATATTTGGCGAGTCAATCCATGGATTCGTTCTATGATATTTTCTTCTGTATATACAGCTGGGAATAAGTTGACACCGGTACTTTTCAACAGGAAAGTGTGAAAGAAATCATGGAAACTGCCTGACAAATGCTTGTTTGCCCGTGCTGCAGCACACATGCACCGAAAAAGAGCTGTGACATTTTTTTCCCGCGTAAGACATGCAAATATCCAAAAACACCACTTATTTACTTAAAAAACTGAATACAAATCAGAATTTACATCATAGAACGACAAAAAGATCTTCTCCTATTCAGCCGAATAAGAAAATAACAGACCCGTTTAGCTGTGTATATATACTTCAGCAATGCAAACTAAATTAATTCAGTTTAGCTACTAAACACTAATGCTATCACACTCCGTATAATCACGGAAGTTAGCACCTAGGCATGCCCGCAGGACGGCGCATCATTTTAGCTTCGGGGGTCTTGCCATCCTTTACAATGAACACAGTATCCATCCCCCAGACCTGATGACGATCGAAGTGACAGTGCATAAACCACACACCTAGCAAAGCAAAACGAAGGCCAAAATTATAAACCATTCATTTCAACTAAGTGACAAGGAGATTCATAACCCAAATTAAAGTCTAAAGCACTCACCGGGATTTGCAGCACGGAAGCGAACTGCGGCCCAACCAGCCTTCGGCACGGAGACGGTGTTCTGGTACGGCGGGTCGACCAAGTTGTACGTGGCCGGATCCTTCTGCTTGTCGAAGTTTCCGAAACCTCTTCCCACCACGTAGAAGGCGAACCCGTGCAGGTGCATCGGATGGGTCTCGGCACCCAGGATGGCCGTGTCCTGGAAAACCACCTCCACCACGGCTCCGTACCCCAGCACCTTCACCTTGGTGCCGCGCTTCGTGAACCAGCGCTCCGTGGGGACGTTGTCGTCGGTGAAGTTGAAGAAGAAGGGCGGCTTGTCGGGGAAGTCCGCCTCGTACACGCCGCGGACGGAGCCGTAGTAGGCGTCGAGGACGTCGACGGAGGGGGTCTGGAAGCTTACGTTGTTGAGGCTGGCGGCGAAGCGGCTGCCAAGGGGGCCCTCGCACGTCATGTTGCCCGCGCACGGGAGCACGTTGACGGCGATGGTGATGAGCATGTGCTCGTCGACGTGGGCCGGCACGTCTGCGGGGTGGTCCTTGCTGGCCAGCGACCGGAGCTGCTCCGTGTACGCCGTCGCCGCGTCGGTGTCATTGACGGCTGGAAGGTTGGGGATGTCCGGCGTGCCAGCGTGTGCGGCACGCGGCGCGTCCGTGTACTCCAGGATGGCCGTGGTGGTGCTGTTATTGAAGTCGATGTTGGTGTTCGACGCGAACGTCCGCGCCGCCATGTAGTACCGGCCATTGGACGAGCTGTTCGTGGCGCGGTTGGCCTCGAGGAGCGCGTCCACGGTCTGGCCCGGCGAGATCATGATATGGTCGACGGTGAACGGCTTGGTGTAGCGCGCGTCGGTGCCAACCACGGTGAGACGGTGCCCCGCGACGCCGAAGAAGAGCTCGTTGGCCAGTGCCGCGTTGATGATCCGGAGCAGGTACGTCTTGCCACTCTCCACGTGTACCTTGAAGGTCTCGTTCTTGGAGCACGGGAACAGGTCTCCCGGCTGGCCGTTGATGGTGTTGGCATCGGAAATATTGACCTCGCCACCAGTCCGTTTGGCCTCCTCGAGCAGACGGTTCACATCGGCGTTCCACCATTCACCTGCGAATCAATATCTCACATATTAATACCACATGGTGCATACAACATGATTCATACATCAAACAAGTTCAAGACATATCCATACCGAGGATGACGGGTATCTCCTTGTGCGGCTTCTTGAAGGGGAAGGTGGCACCCTTTTTGGGGTGGATGACAATGGCGCCATGGACAGTGGTGCGGTCAAAGTCGCTGTGCGCGTGCCACCAGAGCGTACCCTCTTCCTCAGACAAGATGACGGTGTAGGTGAGGTTGGCACCGGGCTGGATGGGACATTGTGTTATGTACTCCGGCCCGTCGGACCACGGGTTCCTTGGCTGGTCCACACCATGCCTACACACAAGGAGGTTGCTGATGATCACGTCCGTTGTAGGCAAAGAAGAGAAGTTTTGTTACGTGAATGGCGCAGTGGAATCAAACTTACCAGTGGACGGTGATGTTTTTGTTGCCTTGGTTGCAGACGTTGACGACGACGACATCGCCCTTGCGCGCGTAGATGGTCGGGCCGGGGAACTCGCCGTTCACGGTGAGGACGGTCTTCTCGTAACAGAGTCTTGTGTAGTTAGTCTTTTTTATCTGCAAGAAGAATGTCGTAAGTTCATTTCGTGCATGCAGGTATCACCGTAGCTACCACTGCAAGCGAAGTTGATTAAGCAAGAGCAGTGTACTTTTGACTTTGGAGGTGTAGTTGAAGAATCAGAAATGAACAAGGTGCCGTGTGATTGGCTCATTGCTGCTCCGACCACTGGTTAGCTAGGACTGTGTTTTATCATTATCAAACCCACGAAACTTCGCAAGTAGCATACGTAGTAAAATCACTATGGCTACCAGACGAACACATATGTAGCTATCACTGCAAGTACGCTTCATGCTGCGTATGTACGCCAGATGGAGCCAAGCACATAACATACAATGAGAATGCTACGTGAATGCTAGTAATAGAGTGCAAAGTAAGCCTTACAACGAAATCGTAGTGGTGATTCTTGGAGCCCTCAGTCGGGCATACAATGGACCCCAACGTCAACACCACAGCGAGTAACCAAAGCATAGGTACGACACCCATCGCCGGACCGACGTCGTGGTTACGGTTTCGACCACCGATTAATTACTGCAGGAGGTTAAGGAGGAGTACTATAGGTAACGCATGCAGTAGAGTTCGAATGCGATCAGTGTGTGTGATGGCCACGAGGTATTTATAGGAGCTAGCTAGCGAGGCCGGCCGAGACGTTGGGCGATGCATTGCATGCCCCTGCATGGTGTTTAATTAGTTTCAGATTGTTCCCTTCATACAATTAGTTGGTCGAGTCTTCCACGTTTCATGCTCTTCGCCGACGACAACGACGGCAGCCCTCGAAGCCTTCGCGGCGACCCGGACGAGGCCATTTTAAGCACACTAACTAAAACCGGCCAAGTTATTACTCCCTTCACACATGGGAATATAAGTCTGGCATGGAAACTTAGGTCGTCGATTTAAGCAGCGAAACATATATAATACTATGTCACAACAAATATATGTTTAGTGTTCAAAAATAAATATAAATAAATAAATAAATGTTTAGAAACTTGATTCGGCGACGAATCTTTTTTTTTCCATGTTAAGCATCATATTTTTTTGCTAATCAAATCGAAAACCTAAAAACCCATGCATGATTTATATTCCCACACGGAGAGAGTACTAATAATTTGTGAGAAAAGTCGAGCCTTGAAGCCAGTATGTGGGGATCTGATCGTAACATGTGGGTACATTGTGTCACAGTTTAGGTAAGCTTTGCTACCGGACCATTTTTGTTGTTGACATGAGCAGAGCTAGTTTCCTTTTTCTTTCGAGAGAAGGCAGAACATTCAATGCAGACATACCTTAGCTCAGTGGTTAGGCCTGCGATTATGCAACCTAACCGTCCGGGTTTAATTTCTAAAATTGACGAGTGATGCACAATGGTTTTTCCTATTTATTGAGTATCATGTTTGGTGTGTGGCCCAACCACTCATCAAAATAATATCTTAATACTCATAAAGTTTGTATGCATCCCTAGTTGGTACAGAGGCCGAGAAATGAAATTCTCTCCCAAAGTTTTGCAAAGAGAGCCTCAGCTCAGTGGTTAGGCATGTGGTTGTGTAGCCTAGCCATCTAGGTTCAATTCTTAGAATTGACAGGTGATGCATAGAGTTTTTTTTTCATTTATTAAGAATCAAGCTTGATGTGTGGTTGGACCACTCGTCAAGATAAAATCTTGGCACTCACAAAAAAAATCTTTGAAGACCGGGCCTAATGTGTGGTGAGACTACGCTTCAAAATAAAAATCTTGGTACTCATACTAAAAAGGTTGTGTGCATCCTTAATTGGTGTAGAGGCCAGGAAGCGAAATTCTTTCCCAAATTTCTAGAGGACATGCATCATCTGTAGATCTATTGAGAGGTAGTTATTGGGTTATGAGAGATCCCGACACACATGCCCATGTCGCTCCCATGGGGCAGTTCGGGCAAACCCTAGATGTCGCCCCCACCCCTCCTGCCCTTCAATTTCCCATCTCCATCGGAGGAGACCGGCAGGCAAAGCCCTGTCACTGGGCCCTTGTCTTCGTGTCCCCGTGGAAGATCTCCGGCATGGAGCGCGGCTGCGACGCTGGATGTCGGCCGTGCGTGAGGCGGAGCTTGGATCCCCGGGCGGCGGCCTCGGGATGGTGGTGGTCGGGCTGCCAGTGGTTGCGAGTGCAGCCGGCGATGGCCCTCGGGCAGTGTTGTGGTCACGGCGACCTCGTTATTCGGACTGACGGGCCTATTGAGTAGGGTCTGTTGCGGCTCACAACGGGGAGGTGGTGCCTACATGCGGCTGTTGCTGCGTGGCAGCACGGTGGCCACTAGCCAGTCAGGCGGAGATATGGCACGTCGGCTACTGCAGTGGTGAGGAAGGGGAGGCGCGACTGCCGTTGACACCTCGTAGTCGAGGAACACACCATATCAATGTAGAAAGCCTAAAATAAATTCAAGAAATATGCGGTATAACTATATAACTATGTTTCAGTTTCATCCATTTTAAGAATGGGCTTAGAGCAGAGTGCGGCGATTCGGTGCCCAGGCTCATCTGCGTCCGGTCAAGAAAAAATTCAAAAAAATCCAATTTTGTTTTTTTGCATGGTAGATAATTTATTGCGTGAGGTGCGCTCTAAATTTCATATCATTTGGACATATGAGTAGCTCTCACCAAAAAAGACAAATTGGGTCAGAACGGTACAGAACCGTTTTTACAGACCCTAAATTTGTGTTTTTTGCCGAGAGCTACTCAGATGTACAAATAATCTGAAAATTGAAGCGGACCTCACGCACTAAATTATTTACTATGCAAAAACTAATTGGAATTTTTTGAATTTTTTTAGTATTTGTTTTGAATTTTTTTTGTCAACGCGGGTGCGGATGTGCCTGGGCTCAGGAATGAATATTCGCTTAGAGCAGTATTGTCCTTGGGGATACGCACACTGCAACTGTTCGATTGTTCTACAAAGAATAAAGTCGACCGGCGTGGAGTTTTACGTAACTGGTGACACAACTTCAAGCTAGCTAAAACTAGCCGATGGCAAAATACAGTGCAGGTACGCCTGCGACTCTGTACGTGATGCCAACAGAAAGTGTCCTCTTCTGAATTGTAATCTGCTTCCGGATGACGACGCCAGCAGCAGCAACTCAGCAGCAGAGTTCTCCTCTGAATTCCGATCAGCAACACGAACAAAAACAATTGACACATCGGGCCGGCCGGCCGGAATTCATCTGCTAGTCTCAGTCATGGCGCCATTCTGGACGAACAACGCAAATGCATTCACAGGTTTTGAGTGTGGATGTTAAACGAGTTTTTGACCTGTTGCATGCTGTCTGCTATGGGGATCGGTAGACTAACGCGTATTGCTACTGCTCATTGACTTCCTTGATTAGTCAGTTTTTGTACGTAGTGTGGTGTTCTATCCGGCCGAAGACCAGACGTGTCAACTAATGCTACACGGGTCGGTAGTTTCTACGGGAGAAAAGCCATTTACGGTACGCACGTACGTTCTCTTTCCAGGTAGCTGAGGCAAAGGAAAGCAACTCGTAACAAGGAGTCCCTGGCGGCTGGAACCCTAGCCGCCGCCAGGAGAGGCCAATCTTCCAGCGCCGTTCTCCGGCGGCTCCCCTCCGCCGGCGACCTCGGTCGTCGGTGGTGAGGGGGGTCGCCGGATCCACGCGTGTGGATCATTTTTACTCTTTCGTAGTCTAGGTTTTTAGGTTGTTCATTGTCTTGGCTTCGGTGGCGACGATGACGGCGCTGAATAAAGCTTTAGATCCTTCCCTGACGAGGCCATCGGCCCTATGGTTGGGGATGGATCTGAAAACCAGTCTGTTCAAGCAAGGATGGTGTGGCAGCGGCGGCATCCTCGTGGTGGACCTGTGTCCTCGGGCTCCGTCGTTGCGACGGCGTTTGCTCTAGCGTTGGCGCGGAGCTTGGGAGGTAGTCCAGGAGCGGATGCAGATTGTGGTCTGCATCGACGACATCTGGAAGACGGAACGTGTGCTGGGTTCGTGGTTCGTGGATGGCAGGTATGGTTTCCTTCTTCGGTGTCTTAGTCGTGGTGGGGTGCCAGATCTGGAGTTCGATGGCGTGTCCGGGGTGTTGCCCCGGTCTGATTCGTTCAACGGAAAGGGCTTCACTTTTGGTGAGCCACCTTGGAGGTCTGCAAAGCTGCATACCAGCGATGGAGCCGCGTCGAGCTCAGGTGAGGAGGTGATCCGTCATTCTTTTCTTCGGTGGCTGCTGTGGTGGTGCCGGAGGCAGGTGACGGGCGTTGGTGTCAAACTCAGAGATGTTCTGCTATCTTTTCAGTTATGTCATGTCGGTCCTTACGTGACTTGTACTTTGATCTTTATGATATGAATGAGACACGTATTACCATGCAAAAAAAAAAAGAAAGCAACTCGTATCTATCTCTTTAGGTTTGTCGGGTCGGTGTTTACCTGACTATCTTTACTAGTAGAATGCCCGTGCGTTGCTACGGGCTATAATGCATATATAAATAAATTAAACGAGTGATTAAGGTCGTCTCCAAGATCATATGTCCGGGCGTGTTCGGACATCAAACAGATGTCACTTGACCAAGAAAGGAAACTTTAAAAACCAGTTTATCCTTGTAGCTGTATGTCACTGTAAGGATAGATAAATACTGAGAGATAAATATCAGGCACAATTTACTAAAATTGTCAATAATTAATTTGTATGGTATCCACAAAAACCAGTTCCATGTATTCTGAATACATTTCTACCACAGCTGGAGGCATCACTCAAAAAACAACAACATCAATTTCTCTACGGTATCCACTGAAGGCAAGAGTTGTATCATTCTCTTAGGCATTTTACTGAACATTCCGTATGGAAACATTAGAGAGCTTGGGAGTTGAAGATCGAAGGAAAACCATTGCACTTGTTGTGTTCTTTCTCACACCTAAGTGGGCCCGCAGGTTGATGACAAAGACCAAACTTAAATATAAGCAACAAAACGACGACAACTTATAAGAAATGGAAAAGCATGCAAGCACACACCTATAGGCCCAAACAGAATATAAGACACAACTGCACAATGATTTACTCACGACAAAGAACTAAGAAAGCACAACAACAGGGTGGAAGAGGCGAGACAAAACATTATGCACTTACGAGTAATAATTACATACATTTTCTCTCTTTCTCATCTCTCTGAATTTAAATATATAACCATTCAAATAGTGACTCTCCCTCCCCCTCTCTACATACATTTCCTCTCTTTCTCATCTCTCTAAAATTAAATGTATAACCATTCAAATAGTGACTCTCCCTCCCTCTCTCTGTCTGAGATAGGCAAGGGAGGTAGTTAAATGCCCGTGTGTTGCAACAGAGGACATACAGTTTAAGGGTTCAACACCAATAGTGATGGTATTGTCTGACTTTCTTTAAACGTTAAATGATTCTTCTTTTTCTTCTTCACTCTCTAGTCTGGCATGGTGCCCATTAGGCCATACGCTCTCTTTAATTACTTCTTTTCTGCCTTGTGCTCCAAGATATTCTTCTTTTACCCATCCGTGGTTGCAATTTTTTGATGAAACATATTCACCAAAGAAGAAAAGGCATTCTGCCACTATGCTGTACCTGACACGCAATTCTTGCCCTCGCGGTCTTTGTTCGTCACCGCTATATAACTGAACAATCGAGACACATTACTTATGAGATGGATCCATGTTGGTCAACTATTTTTCTTCCTTGAAGCGTCAAAGTTCATTCCTTTGCTTTACGTGAGATAGCAAATTCTGGTCAGATTCTCACGTTCTCAAAGCAAACAATGACACTTGGTCAAAGCAATCAACCGAACTACTGCATTTTGTCCATTTTTTTGACCAAAAGGTGAAATGATGTACTCCCTTCGATTCATATTAATTGACGCTGCTTTAGTACACCTTAAGTACAAAGTTGTACTAAACCAGTGTCAATTAATATGAATCAGAGGGAGTAATAGAATTCTAATAAAGGGGCAACATTGAACATTTTAGCTAAAAACAAAAGTAGAATTGTTTTTAGCCAATTTCATAATGGAGCCATTTATTTCCATTGTCCATCTCCTTTAACCTCTGCTCACTACGGCAACTCTCAACCCGAGCAAAATTCTAGCTAACAGAATTCAGAATCCAAATTTGTCTTCGATAGATAATGATAATACAAGTCAAGGACATTCCCTGAACACCTACGAGGATACTCCTTGAAATAAACATGGACAGGAATAAAGAGTAAGTCAAGAGAAAAGGGGAAAGTAAACGAGGATATAATTTGGATCTGCCTGGAACAGCCTCACTGACTATTACCTTATTTTTTCTCAGATCCCTTGCTCCATTCACATAATCATAATCTTTGTAATTGAATACATTAAAGAATAGGTTGCCATATAATCATAATCAGTGTCATTTCACAAAAATGACATTTTTTAACATTTAAAGTCCAAGATTCGTGTTGAAGCTTGAAACCTGTAATAACAAAAGATAAGACAAGCAAATAAGAGTTGAAGAACAATACTCTAAGAGCCAGTATTCAAGACTTGTGATAATCCTATGAATAACAAAGCACAAATGTTGATTTGCACATTTTAACCTGGCACATTGGAAAGTGTTTACCATTTTATCATACATCATTTCAAAACATGTTTTTAGTCTACAAAGAATCAGAATCAGGTCAATGGAACAATGGAATCAAAGATTTTCGGGAAACAAACACGTGTGGTCTTTAAATGAGCCAAAACCTGTTTGAGACTTGCAGTAGTTATCAGTCAAAATATTTAGGTGCTCTTTTCATTAGAAAATCTCTCACTTCCCCCAACAAGATAAACTTCAAACCTTGAGTATGACATACATTCTTATATTTTGTGGTATAGCACATGTGGGGATTCCAACAGCGCTCGAGTCAAACTATCTCCACAATGAACGAATCAATGGATCCTGCACTGCAATTGTAGTTGACAAGGGGAGTTGCTTAGACATGTTTTACATTTGTCCATCAATATCTACTTTAACTATTTCTACTTAAAGGTGCTACCCGTAAATCAAACCCACTAAAAAGAAAATGTTGTAACAAGCCTAGGAGCTAAGCGAGAACAAGCTACTCGTGTAGCTGCACATCAAATAACAGTTGCAAAAGTCGGGTTGTATGCCCAGATATGATTTACGCGTACAAGCACGAGGCATATACTCGAGTAGTCCCCTCACCTAGGCTCGAAGCAGAGTTGGACCATCTCTTCTGCAGACCACCTCAGCTATCGTCTTCCCTCCTCGACTCATACTTCCTCATCTGATGGTAACAAAGCCATGAATGAGAGTTTTCATATGATGAAGTAAATTGCAGCTTATGTGAAGCATTAGAGTGAACTAGAAAAGCATATTAGACCATCTAGTATGCCTCAGAGTATTGTCGATATACCTCCCCCTACATGTTGTAGAACCGTTGCCTATGAACGAGGCCCTCTAGGCAACAACCGATCAACCTATCATAGGTGCAGTTAAAATTTCAGAAAAATATAATCACAAACCATGTATCAAATTCAATCTAGTCTTGTGAGTTGTATGAATGACTTGAGCATAAAACTAACTGAACTGAAAAGCTCCCAAGCTGAATTAGCCTTGTTGGTCAAATACGGGAGGTGGAGATGGCAATAAGCCAATAAGCATGTGGAGTGAGCCAGAGGTGCTTGGTTGAGTTAAAGGTGGTGCATATCCAACCACGAATAGAATCAGAAAGCCATCTTAGACCATCTAGTATTCCTAAATGTCAATATCACTTGTGTCGGAGTCTAGGATCTGCGTCCAAGAAACTTCTCCAAGAACTTAGGATTCGAACTCTAGGGGACTTTGCTTGGCGACCTACGACACGACGGCAACTACGGCGGAATCACGACGGGCTCACCGAATCTCACCGGACACGAAGGGGACGCGCGAGCTACCCAGGTTCGGGCCACCGTGCGGTGTAATACCCTACTCCGGCCTGTGTTGGATTGCTCTGTAGTGGAGAGCTTGTGGCTCGAGGTACACGAGGTGTGGGGGAGAATGGGTCGATCGATCCCCTTACATGGAAGCGGCCCTCCCCCTTTTGTAGTGCCTTGGTCCTCTTCCCCGAAAATATGAGCGGGAAAGGGTGGCCACAGGGCGGCAATTCAAAGGGGGACAGGCGCACAGGCTTATCCTGACTAAAGGCGGTCTTCGCCTGCTAATGTTGCTATCCTGACGCGCTGGTGGGCTCGGCGATGACCTCCATCCTGGTGCGCTGAGCTGTCCTGGTCTTCTTTCACCAAAGCGGAAGGCATTGGGACTTGCTTTGGAGGGGGGCAGACGCCGCTGCTCCCTTGCACCAAAGAGGAAACTGGTCTTGGTCGCGTCATGTCATCCTTATCCTGACAACAGGACGTCACCCACGTGATGGGCACATGCCGCGCGACTGGCGCCGCGCAGCCTCCTTCGTGGGGTGGCCCTCACGAGGCAGCCCCTCAGGAGGCCTCCCCTCAGGAGGCCTCCCCTCACGAGGCTGCCCCTCACAAGGCGACTTGCCACTTGCTGATTACAGCGTTCCGCCTGGCGATGAAGGGGCCTCGCGAGGCTGGCTCCTCGCGAGGTGACTTGTTCCGGAGAGCCTAAGGCAGAGACGCCCTTCATGGGCCGCCCCAAGAGTTGCCTCCTGGGCCGCAGGCAGACGGGCCGTGGTACCCTGGTTCCCACTGGGCCGACAGTAGCCCCCGGGCCCGTGGCGCGCACGTTCTGCCTGTTAGGAACGAAACGACGCGGGGCCCATCGAACTGCCGGGCCCAGGGAGCGACGCGTAGCGGCCTCCACTCCCCCATGACGCCTAGGGGGGTTCTCGGTCGCGCCCTCCCAGGTTGTGCCTCCGGAGGACGAGGTGACCCTTGGCGTGGAGGGTGACGCGCTTGCCAAGGCCACGGGAGGAGGCCCCGGCAGGCTCCCCGCACGAGGCCTCGGGAGTCAGCTCGAGCGAGCCCCGAGGGAGCGGCAGCGGCAGCTGCTCCGGCGTGAAGCTGGAGAAGATGCGGTGGGCCCCTACGGACGTGTAAGTCCCCTCGTCCTGTCCTTTCCCTTTACGCTTACTCTTCTTCCTCGTGAGGCATGGGCTGAGACCCCTTGGCGGCGTAGGGACCCTCCGTCGAAGAAGAAGGAGGCCTCCGGGGCAGAGGGGGCCGTGAGGCAGACCGCGCCCCCGCTGGGGGTGCGGATTGAAGAGCCGCTGGAGCCCCCGCCAAGCCTGGAGAGGCGCGGGGCGGATGGCGAGGGAGAGTGCACGACGTCTCCCCAGCTGTGCAAAGGATGCGCCTCCACTTGCTGGGGGGGGTGGACCTCTGGAGGAGGTCCACATGGAGGAAGAGGTGCCGGAGGCAACCGGCGCCGGAAGCGAAGACGCCACGGGGGACGCCGTGAGGCCGAGCCCCTCGAAGGGCTCCGCGGCGGCTAGGGTTGCAGGCGCAGACGCAGCGGCCGCGGTGAGCCCCGAGCGCCCGCCAGTGCGCTAAGAGTCGAAGGCGACCGCGCCAAGCCCCCCGCGCGCGACGAAGTCGTAGGCGGAGCTGGGGGCTGTGGAGAACCCCCGTCATCTGACGGGGGGTGAAGCCCCCGCCGGCGGAGACATCGCGGGGCTCGGTGGAGCAGCATCCCCTGGGCCTCTCACGGCCAGCGGGGACGGACGAGGAAGATGGGCCGCACGCATCCCTAGCCATGGCGTTCGTAGGCCACAGTACTCTGCTGCGGCGCGGGACTCTGCGCCACGCCCGGTCGGCCCTCATCACCCTCGAGGGTGCTCGGTGTTGATGACGCGGTGTGGGCTTGTGGTGGGACGAAGACGCATAGTCCTCAGCTTGATCGAGGTCCTAGACTCCAAGCCCGAGGTAACCGAGCGAGAAGCTCGGTACTCCGAAGTAGCGACACAGTACGGTCGATGTGGCAAGGCGAAGCCCCCGGTCCAGCCGAGGTGACGAAGCTGATCGGTTGGTGACGCCAAAGTCTCCGGAGTAGGTTGATGAAGAGATGGCGAAGCCCCCGGTCTAGCCGAGGTGTCGGAGCAGGTCGGTAAGGTGACGTTGCAACCCTCATGCCAGCCGAGGTGTCGAAGCAGGTCGGCGAGGTGGAAGTCGGCTCGAAGAAGCAATGGCGCGGCGATGACGACGCAGGTCGAAACTTTGTGACGCGGTCAATGCCAGCTTGAGAAGTGACCGCGCGGCGATGCTAGCGCGCCTGACTCGTACAATCCGTAAGGTGACGATGTTATCTTGACGATCATTAGGGAGATCGGTGCCGAACTCTTGGTCGGCTCGCCGAGGTGATGATCCGAGTTGGTTGTCGTCGGCTCGATGAAGCGACGGCGCAGTCGATGTGGGCGCAGGTCGGTAGCTGTGGAGCAACGTGGCCAGGCTGGTTTGACACCGGCGCGACAACGAAGATCGCCTCGGAAAAGGCTTAAAATTTGCAGGCACGTGCTTGAAAACAAAACACAATACCCTATAAAAAATTCCCTTCAAAAAGGATGTCCGGTAATCTGTTAATGAAAAAGATGAACTCGGGCCGGATTCGTTTTCGCGCAGAAAACAGATCCGACAATTGATGCACTCATCGGATGCTTCCCGGAGTTTGAACGGTCGGATCGAGCTAAAATTTTGAGGGGTGGTATATATGGGAATTCCGCAGCCGATGAATGGTTGGATCTTCCAAAGGATGTCCGAGCTGACTGCTGGACTCCTCACCCTAAACTTGTCCAGATTCCCGTCCAGATTCGACAGGGCTCCAGTATATCGGATATCGCCGGAGATTCCTTCATCGGAACGCGACGAAATTTTGCAGGATTGTTCTAGACTCAATTCTGCACGATTCCATCGAAGCAATCGTCAAAGCGACGCTCGAGGAGACGGGGACGGCGAACACGAATCCACTATCCAGAAAAAACTGCATGATCGCGCGAGGGCAATGTTGACGTTGAGCCCCCGAGCACCATGGACGATTTTTCCATGATCCCGGATGAGATCGGAGTTGGTGATGACGAAGACATCCGTCCGAACTTGACGATATGAAGAGAAGCATAGTCCTCGGTCAAGCCAAGGTGACCAGTCGGGTTGGCGACGAAGATGCCGACGCTGACGATGTAGCTCGGTTCTGACGCGTAGATCGCGGTGGAGCCGATCTGAATTCCCATCGCACCGCGGCGACTACCCAGCAGGCTCTCAATGAAAGCACCAATGTCGGTTCTAAATCCGGCATATCTCGTAGTAGGGGTCCTAAGCTAGGCGTCATGGAGCGATGGTAACAGGATGAACGAGGGACACAAAGGTTTTACCCAGGTTCGGACTCTCTCGAAGAGATAATACCCTAGGTCCTGCTTTTGATTGTATTCATATGGGGTGTAGTACAGAGTACATGTATCTACCACGAGATTGTTCTAATGAATATGAGTTTCGATCCATTGACTAGCCTGGCCTCGGTTTATATATGCACCGGAGGCCTAGGGTTTAGGAGAGTCTTCGGCTTGGGCGCCAAGTCTTGTGGAGTCTTCCTTGTATGTCATGGGCTGCCCGAAGTGGCCCATTAGTGAACCGCCATGGGGGTCCTCGGCTCAACCCACCTGGTCGGGAGACGATGTGGTGAGTACCCCCTAGTCCAGGACACCGTTACCGACCTCATGGCCGAGGAGGAGGACCTTCGCCAAGAGCGAGTGCGCCTCGCGGAGGGCTGGCGGCAACTAGAAGTGGCCGTCAAGTTAGGTCGCCGGCAGGATGGCGTCATGCGGGAGGAGCGTGAGGAGGCCACCCGGAAGACAAAGGAACTCCTTGATGGGGCGACCCGGGATGCGGAAGAGGCCGCCCGTCAACTTGAGGAGGCCGAGGCCGCGGAGAAGGCCTACATGGAGCGCGCCGCGACTTGCGAGGCCCAGCTTGCCCCTCACAAGGATGCGCTCGGCGGGCGCGAGGGCATGGTGGCGGTCCGGGAACTGGACAGGGAGATCCGGGAGCATGAGCTCGCGCTGACCACCACCGAGCAGGAGAAGGAGTGCGAGCTCCTGGAGAACCTGGAGCGCACCGTGGTGGCTGCCGAGGGCGGAGGCGTCGCTGGCGACGATGGCGCCGACAGTGGCTCGTCTGCTTGAGTCTTTACCTTTTGTCTCTTTACACTTAGCTTTTTAGCAGCACGTGACTTGGCGTGGTGCCACCCGCAGTCGGTGGCTCGTGAGGGGTGCTTGCTCGCGAAGCCCCCTGCTCACGAGACGTCGCTCATGAGGCCTCCCGGGGAGGAGCTCCTGAGGCCTCCGGTGTCCCGAAACCCCCTGCTGACGAGACGTCGCTCGTGAGGCCTCCCGAGGATGAGCTCCTGAGGCCTCCGATGTTGCGAAGCCCCCTGCTGACGAGACGTCGCTCGTGAGGCCTCCCGAGGAGGAGCTCCTAAGGCCTCCGGTGTCATGCATCAGCGAGATTGCCAAGTTTTTGCAGGTAATGCAGCGGAGCGCGCTCGCGAGGTCGCCTGTGGGTGTCACGCGAGGAGACAAGAGCACCAAGGACCTTGGTGAGGTGACGTGCACGGGAGCGGGCCCGCGAGCCAGAGCTTAGTCACTTGGGTTTTTGCAGCGCTGCTGGGACTGACCCAAGCACAGGCACCGTGCCCAGCCCCCGCTCGCGTGATACGCATAGGGGAGATCGTGAGCGCGCGCCCTTCATGCTGCCGTGCTCGACACGGGTTAGCTCGAGGATGCGATGGCCAGGCGGCCCCTCAGGTAAGTAGTCCGCCAGCGCTGAGCATGGGGCTTCCGCGAGAGTGGGAGGGAGCTCTCGCGTGCCGGTGGCAGCGCTGGTAGAGAGAGCACCGGAGCGTGTACAGTTCCATGTTAGCTTCAGGATGTGACGGCCGGTAGGCCCCTCAAGTAAGTAGGCCGCCAGCGTAGAGCATGGGGCATCCGCCAGCGCTCAGCATGGGGCTTCCACGAGAGTGGGAAGGAGCTCTCACGTGCCGGAGGTAGCGCGGGTAGAGAGAGCTCCGGAGCGTGTACAGCTCCATAAGTAGTCCGCCAGCGCTGAGCATGGGGCTTCCACGAGAGTGGGAGGGAGCTCTCGCGTGCCTCATTGCAGCGCGGGTAGAGAGAGCTCCGGAGCGTGTACAGCTCCATAAGTAGTCCGCCAGCGCTGAGCATGGGGCTTCCACGAGAGTGGGAGGGAGCTCTCGCGTGCCTCGTGGCAGCGCGGGTAGAGAGAGCTCCAGAGCGTGTACATCTCCATAAGTAATCCGCCAGCGCTGAGCATGGGGCTTCCATGAGAGTGGGAGGGACCTCTCGCGTGCCTCGTGGCAGCGCGGGTAGAGAGAGCTCCGGAGCGTGTACAGCTCCATAAGTAGTCCGCCAGCGCTGAGCATGGGGCTTCCACGAGAGTGGGAGGGAGCTCTCGTGTGCCTCGTGGCAGCGCGGGTAGAGAGAGCTCCGGAGCGTGTACAGCTCCATAAGTAGTCCGCCAGCGCTGAGCATGGGGCTTCCACGAGAGTGGGAGGGAGCTCTCGCGTGCCTCGTGGCAGCGCGGGTAGAGAGAGCTCCGGAGCGTGTATAGCTCCATAAGTAGTCCGCCAGCGCTGAGCATGGGGCTTCCACGAGAGTGGGAGGGAGCTCTCGCGTGCCTCGTGGCAGCGCGGGTAGAGAGAGCTCCGGAGCGTGTATAGCTCCATAAGTAGTCCGCCAGCGCTGAGCATGGGGATTCCACGAGAGTGGGAGGGAGCTCTCGCGTGCCTCGTGGCAGCGCGGGTAGAGATAGCTCCGGAGCGTGTACAGCTCCATAAGTAGTCCCCCAGCGCTGAGCATGGGGCTTCCACGAGAGTGGGAGGGAGCTCTCGCGTGCCTCGTGGCAGCGCGGGTAGAGAGAGCTCCGGAGCGTGTATAGCTACATAAGTAGTCCGCCAGCGCTGAGCATGGGGCTTCCACGAGAGTGGGAGGGAGCTCTCGCGTGCCTCATGGCAGCGCGGGTAGAGAGAGCTCCGGAGCGTGTACAGCTCCATAAGTAGTCCGCCAGCGCTGAGCATGGGGCTTCCACGAGAGTGGGAGGGAGCTCTCGCGTGCCTCGTGGCAGCGCGGGTAGAGAGAGCTCCGGAGCGTGTACAGCTCCATAAGTAGTCCGCCAGCGCTGAGCATGGGGCTTCCACGAGAGTGGGAGGGAGCTCTCGCGTGCCTCGTGGCAGCACGGGTAGAGAGAGCTCCGGAGCGTATGTTGCGGCTGTGGTAGCGACGCAATGCCCGCTGGCATCTTGTCGTGCGGAGGGCAGCCTGGCGGCGTGCCCCTTCGAGGACGAGCAGGTCATCCTCCTGTAGGCCGTCCTGACAGGACTCGTCGAAGGCCAAGACCCGCGGGGACCCGTGCTTGACCTTGGCTTGGAGGTGACCCTTTCTGTCCCGTAGATGAGGAAGAAGGGTGTTTCACCGGTGGGCTTGATTGCCATTGTGCGGATGGACCACAGCACAGAGGGGAGCTCGTCAAGCCAACCCTTGCCGCAGGCCATGAGCTGCTTCTTGAAGCTCCTCATCTTGAGGCCCTTGAGGACCTCGGCGTTGGCACGACCGGCCTGGCCGTTGAGGTCCTCTTGAGGTGGGGCACCAGGGGCCTCCCGAGGCGGGTCCTCGGAGGCGCCGGAGGGGCCTCGGCATGCTCAGATGCTGCATCGGCTGGAGTGGGTGCGGCCTCAGTGAGGTGAGGTGGCGTCCCCGAGGCGGCCCCTCACGAGGCCGCCCCTCACGAGGCTGGCCTCACGAGGATCAGGGTCGTTGTGGATGAAGAGGCGGCCCTCCTCAGCCTTCGCGCAGCGGTCGGCGAGGACGAACAGCTCGGCCACGGAGCCAAGTTCGTCGTTGATGGCAAGCTTCTCGCGCATCGTCACGTCCGTGACGCCGGAGGAGAAGGTGGAGATGATTGCGGCGTCGGGGGCCTTCGGGATCCGATGGCGCGCCTGGCTGAAGCGCTGGATGTACTTGCGGAGAGCCTCATCCGGGCACTGGCGCACCTCTCGCAGGTCGTTGAGCATGAGGGGGCGGTCGTGCATGCCCTTGGAGTTGGCGGTGAACTGCTTGCACAGCTCGGCCCACGAAGAGGTGGACGCCCCGGGAAGGTTCAGGAGCCAAGAACGCGCGCCGTCCTTGAGAGCCATGGGGAACCAGTTCGCCATGACCCGGTCGTCCTCCTTCGCGGCCTGGATGCTGATGGTGTAGAGCAGCAAGAACTCCGAGGGGTTGGCGCTGCCGTCGTAGCGCGGAGGGAGCTCTGGCTTGAACTCGTTGGGCCACACCTCGCGGCGCAGCTCGGGGGTGAGGGCCAGGTAGCCCCCGTTGGTGACGACACCACCATCCAGGGCCGCGTGGCGGACGGTCTGGTAGCTGTCGTCGACGCTGTCTGGCGTAGATGAGCCGTGGGACGGCTCCAGAGCACGCGCTGCGAGGCGGCGTCCGGCCGCGTCGCTGCCCAGAGGAGGAGGACGAGGAGCGTCGCGCCCTGCCCGCTCGGCGCGCAACGGCGGAGCAGGCAGGGAGCGGAAGGGCGCCTGGCCGTCGCGGGCGGCGTCGATGAGCTCGGTGATGCGCCGGAGCCAGGCGTCGTAGCGGTCCTCGGAGGGACGATAGCGCAGCAGCTCCTGCGCCCTGAGCAGCGCGGCGCACGGAGCGGGAGGGCTGCGACGCGCGAGTGAGGAGGCGGTGGCGGAGTGGCTGTGCGCTTGCCCGTTCACCGATGGGTGGGCGGAGGAGGCCACCCTCTCTCCCACGGGCTCGGTGGCGGCGCGAGGGCGCTGCCCAGGGGCACCTCGGGCGGCGGGTGCCGCGTGGACCCTGGCGGCAGCTCGGCATGCAGCGCGTC
This sequence comes from Elymus sibiricus, assembly GCA_039707655.1. NCBI lineage: Eukaryota > Viridiplantae > Streptophyta > Magnoliopsida > Poales > Poaceae > Elymus > Elymus sibiricus. The sequence goes on from CM077674.1 coordinate 313,307,331, forward strand.
CCGGCGAGCGGCGGCGTCGTCCACGTCGATGCTGACGTCGAGGTCGAAGGTGCGAAGACGGCAAGCCCCCCTACCTGGCGCGCCAAATGAAGGAGTCTAGGATCTGCGTCCAAGAAACTTCTCCAAGAACTTAGGATTCGAACTCTGGGGGACTTTGCTTGGCGACCTACGACACGACGGCAACTACGGCAGAATCATGATGGGCTCACTGACTCTCACCGGACACGAAGGGGACGCGCGAGCTACCCAGGTTCGGGCCACCGTGCGGTGTAATACCCTACTCCTGCCTGTGTTGGATTGCTCTTAGTGGAGAGCTTGTGGCTCGAGGTACACGAGGTGTGGGGGAGAATGGGTCGATCGATCCCCTTACATGGAAGCGGCCCTGCCCCTTTTGTAGTGCCTTGGTCCTCTTCCCCGAAAATATGAGCGGGAAAGGATGGCCACAGGGCGGCAATTCAAAGGGGGACAGGCACACAGGCTTATCCTGACTAAAGGCGGTCTTCGCCTGCTAAAGTTGCTATCCTGACGCGCTGGTGGGCTCGGCGATGACCTCCATCCTGACGCACTGAGCTGTCCTGGTCTTCTTTCACCGAAGCGGAAGGCATTGGGACTTGCTTTGGAGGGGGGCAGACGCCGCTGCTCCCTTGCACCAAAGAGGAAACTGGTCTTGGTCGCGTCATGCCATCCTTATCCTGACAGCAGGACGTCACCCACGTGATGGGCACATGCCGCGCGACTGGCGCCGCGCAGCCTCCTTCGTGGGGTGGCCCTCACGAGGCGGCCCCTCAGGAGGCCTCCCCGCCTCCCCTCACGAGGCCGCCCCTCATGAGTTGACTTGCCACTTGCTGATTGCAGCGTTCCGCCTGGCGATGAAGGGGCCTCGCGAGGCTGGCTCCTCGCGAGGTGACTTGTTCCGAAGAGCCTAAGGCAGAGACGCCCTTCATGGGCCGCCCCAAGAGTTGCCTCCTGGGCCGCAGGAAGACGGGTCGTGGTACCCTGGTTCCCACTGGGCCGACAACTTGGTTACAGAGCTCTACCTCTCTTATTTCGTTTTCCAAAAGCTCTAAGAGGAAATTGATGAAGGCGATCAAAATGAATGCCCATGCTTATCAGCAAATCTAACAACTTAGGAATGACACATAGGTCGTGGCCTAAAAACGTCTGTTCAGTATCTTGTCTGTAACATCAAATACTGGGCGAAGAGATTGTCACGGATTTTTTGTGTTTTAACCGGCTTCAGTTTGTTGTGGTTTCTCTCTCTGTTCTTTCTTCAGTTGGAATTTTACTGCCAAAAGCCGGATTAGCTCCTTCCACGATTTGCACAAAGGTGAAACAATGGTTCAGTGTTCTACCAACTGCATCAAATCTGCTATGTATATTTGAACAAAAAGTAGTTGCAGTCCATTGAAAATGCCAAAAAAATGAGTAGAACACCTGAATGATGGTAAAATCAGCCTAGTGGTAATGACTTTCACCAAGTAGTAAGATATCCCTGTCACCCAGCAGCCCCACAGCAAGACCCCGATGCAAGCTTCTGTTAAAAAAGTGAAATCTGGATTAATAGATGATTGTCTCAAAAGCAATAACTGATCCATCAATTATAATCACACATTGTACTTTACTTTTTTTGGAATACTGAACAACACTACACTGAGCCCTTGTAGTTGCGCTAGGTGCAGCTTTGTGTGCTCTCTTTCAATGGTTCAACCTGGATAGGATTTCAACGAAGGTAAGTTTTAAATCTAGCAAGCAAATGAAACAAAATAGGATCATATATGGATGAAGAGAGGTATGGAGTGTGGAAGACTCAAACAGAGAGGGCTAGCAATTGAGAGAGATCAATTAGGGGAACTCGTCGAACATGTGGTGTGCATCACGAACTACATGGTACAACCTCAACCACTATGCCCCCTGGGCGTTCACGCAATGCGCTGTGATGGTGTGGAGGGCAGGTGTCGTGGTTTTGTCACGGCAGATGTCCTTGTGAAAGGACTTAGTCGTGAGGCCATCGCAGCTAGGTGGTAACTCGAACGGGGTTGATTGGAATCGAGAGACAAAGGTTTACCCAGGTTCGGCCCCTCGCAGTGGAGGTAATAGCCTACGTCCTGCTTGATTGTTATTGATGATGATGATCTTGATTACAAGGGTGCAACTTGGCTAACCTAGTACTCGAGAGCTTGTAACTTGATCTTTCTGCCTCGGGGGCTCGCCTTTATATACAGGTCGAGGCCCCAGGCTTACAACAGAGTCCGGGTCGCAACATGACCCGTGCCTTAATCTGTCTCCTACTCATTATCTTAGGTAAGCCGCTGCCTTAAGTACTGGACCTCCAAGCCAGCCCGCTTATGAGTCGCCCAGATGGGCCTTGGAGTCTTGATTGCCACAGCTCTCCTTGGGCCGCCACTGGATAACCCGGCCCTGAACGGGCGGGTCATATCGTGAGGTTATATCCCCAACATTAGCCCCCAGAGTGATGTGGATTCATTCATGTCAATCTTCAGTCTTGTTGTACTGCTGGGTCATATGAATTTGCCGGCTCATAATACTTCTTTACCTTAGCGTTCCTTGCTACCTCGTGTCAGGACGTCATCTTCCGAAATCAACGGTGCTTAAATGTGACGTCACAGCGAATCTGGATGTATATCTGTTAGGCGTGAGAATCGAGGCGCCTCTTCGCAAAAAGTTACTGTGCCTCCTCTATTTTCGCACCTGTCTTTTCCTCTTACCATATTATAAATATCCTCAAAGGCCACAGTATTCATTTTTACCGCACCTCCTCGAGCTCGTCGGCCACTTCGTCTGCGACCTCGATACCGCCCCAAATCGTCGTCGGAGCACTCCGGTCAGTCACCACCGCCATCAGGTACATCTGAGAACTTCTCATTAGATCTATGACATCTCATCCCCTCCACATAATCCATCTTAGTTCGGCAGAGTTCGTCGGTGTTCGTCACCGTTCTTCGGTTTAGTAGATCTAGATACCCCTTAGTGATCTGTAGAAATACTCCGACTGCAATCACAATACCATTTTGGCATCTGGGATCTTCACATTGTTTTTGAATCCCCCAAATAGACTAGCTTGCGTTTCCACTGCGCGTCTTAGGTCTAGAAATATTTTCCTTTTGAGCTATTTTGTAGATCTATAACTGTAACTGCTTCATCTGAACCTTGTTTTTGCAACACTTAGCAGAAAATGTAGTCTCCATATAATTTGAGCCGGCTCATGATGTTCCGACTCGTCATCACTTTGTCATGGCTTGCATAACTTTAGTCATAACTTGAATAAGCATGCTCACCTTCATCGTTGCCGGCTTAATCCTGGCGACTCATCATTTTTTATCAGAGATACCGACTCATCCCAAGCCGTAACTGCCTCTTATTTTTCGAGCTGATATCATGAACAATCGGGCGGCTTATTACTTATGAAGATGACCCGCCAACTTACCTTTATTATTCCCCTTCACAGTTTCAATTTTAAGGCGTCTCATTATGGCCAAGACTGATAAAGTCTGCAACTGGGTCAAATCCCAAGTGTCCAAACTTGTCCTTGAGGATCTGGTAGAGCGAGGCCTTCTGCCGGCTCAGGATATAATTAGCTGGCGGGCGCCTGAAGAGGAGAGCACACCTCAATCTTCTCAAGGAGAAGTGGTCGTTTTTGTAGACCATCTTCAGAGGGGGTTTTCACCGCCCGGGTCAAAATTCTTCCGGGATTTTCTTCACTTCTTCGACCTTCATCCTCAAGACATTGGTCCCAATTCATTAACCAATCTTTGTCAATTCCAAGTCTTCTGCGAGGTTTACCTTCAGATGGAACCAACCGTCCCCCTCTTCCGAGAATTTTTCTACATCAACCACCAAATCGAGTTCGCAGATGGCCCCAGTATAGAACTTGGCAGAATTTCCGTCTAGAGGCGGAAAAACACTCCCTTTCCAGAAGCCAAACTGGCGAGTCATCCCAAAGGGTGGAACAGGACATGGTTTTATTGTAAGAACACTGCCCCCGTAGGCGAGAACCCCTACCGGGTTACAGGCTGGACCGGCTCGATGCAACGACCATTTTTCCGGGTTGGTCGACGAAAGAAGAACGGGAACAGGTTGCTTCTATTTATCCCAAGGTGCGAGCTTTAAAACCCAACGGGCTCACAGGAGTCGACCTAACCCGGTGTTGAATAAGCTGGCGCATTCAACCCTTGAGCCGGCGGGGCGACTTGATGTGCAATTATACCGGCGACTCAAACGACGCGCAACGCTTCAGTCAGGTCAACTTATCTACTGGAGAAGTAAGCAAAGCCACGAAGAGGCTCTTGGGCGAGTCGTTGGATAAGTGCAAGACAACTGGAGTTGCTCCCTTCTGTCTGACCCATCCCATACCCCCTGTAAGTGTACTTTGTATTTTCTCTTATTCCTTTTTTGATTCATCTTCATCCTGATATCCGACTCATCTAATGTGTAGGCTGACGACAAGTTCTGGAAGAAGAAACTTCCCCGCCCAGCTCCTGCTCAAGTAGAACAAGAAAGCGAATCGGCTGACGTTGATGAACCGGCAGCTGACGACGAGGCTGAGGTAGGCTCAATTTACTTTGTCATTTTTTCGTTCAACTTGCTGACACCCCTTCTTCTCAGGACAACTCCGACACCAGTCGAGCCGGCATTCCAGAGGTAACATTGATATCTTCAGATTCCGACTCTCCAAAACCTATCCCCAAGAAATCCTGGGTTGCTATTCACAAAATCCGAAGTAAACCCCGGACTGCCGTTCGTAAAGTCCCTTTTTCTCATCAAGATGCTCACTTAGATCCCCAATTTCTTTTGAAGAAAACTCAACAAGCCGGAACATCCAAGCGTAAGTTCCGAAGCAGCTCTGGAGAGTTATCCGCCGGCTTATCTGACGAGCCGGTTGCCCGCAAGCGACGAACTGAGGTGCCTCATAGCCCAACTCCATCTCTTCCTCGAGCCGGCCTTTTCAAGCAGCCTCTTAATCCTTCTGACTCGAATTATCAGGAGACATCGCCCTCCTTTGGAGAGTCAACCGCCTCACAGCTTCCTCCACTGGTCATCAAACCGGGGTAAGTTGGTAGTCATTATACTTGTCATAGTGAAATTTTCTCAATCTGAATATGTTTGTGATTGCAGGGCCAAAGCCATCAAGAAGAAATCAGCCATAAAGAAGAAAAAAGCGGACGGGTCATCTGGTGATGATGCCAGCCCTGAAGCTCAAAACCCGCCAAGGATGATTCTTGAGGCACAAGCTGAACCGGCGAGCAAGGACAACCCGGACCAAAGGGTTGAGCCGGCTCAGTTTAATGAGCCGGTGATGGTAGAAACAATCACAGGACAAGGCAAAACAGATGACCCGGTGGAGAATGTCAACCCGCCAAGCCCTGTTCGAGACTTCAGTCCTATGGAGATGGAGGATGTCATTCCGGCTAATCCACTGGGTGATGCGGAAGTGACCGTCACAGGAGAGGCCTTCAAAACTTCAGAAACGTTCAACACATTGGCCAAAATCTCGGCGAAAGATGAGCCGTCCCCTTCTGTGAAGGACAAAATGAAGTTGGAAGTTCCCGACATCAAAGAGCTGGGCGTGGAAGAACTTCATCGGCAATATTTGACCCGGCTGTCCGAGAGCCGGGATGTTGAAGCGAGCATGATCAACATGCTGAAAAGAAAATATGAGGTACCAACATACTCCTTATGTCATATCTTCTGTATATACTTAAGTAGCCCCCAAATTTTGAGCATATGAGGATATGGAATGTGCTTGAGACTTCCAACTCTTGTCAAATGATCACACTATAGCCCCCAAGGGCCAGCTCAGTATAATATACTGAACTGGGACTTACGAAAACTGAAGATGTGATATTGTAGCCCCTAAGGGCCGGCTTGTCTCAGTGAGTGAGCCGGGTCTTTCATAAGTAGACCGTCCATAATTGATGTATGCATAAAATCAACCCGTAGCCCCCAAGGGCCGGCTCATCTCATTGAGTGAGCCGGGTCTTTTGAGAAAATTGTATACTTGAGAAGCGACTTGTAGCCCCCAAGGGCCGGCTCATATCTGTGAAATGGCCGGGTGTGTTGACGAAATTGCATATTTAAGAAACGACCTATAGCCCCCAAGGACCGGCTCATATCTGTGAAAAGGTCAGGTCTTTCCATGATTATCAATAAAAACGACGAGCATTAGCCCCCAAGTGTCATGGGGTGTGCCTGCAACGTCATGAGACTTGTTGTCTGCAGAAAATAATTTGAGTGGTGTAGCCCCCAAGTGCCGGGTCATGCGGCCTCGCTGGCTCAGGACTATAAATAGTAATCTGAACAAAATGCATCTGTGATGACAGGATATGTTGGAGGAGGCCGAGTCGAAAGCCGATGTCTTGCAGAAACAATTGAAGCTTGAGCGGCGGCAACGTGTCAAGGCAGAGGCATCGTCTGCATACTTGCAAGGATCAGTGGCTCTTGCAAAGGAGAACTTGCAAACCGAGAGAGCCGCCCATGAAGTTGAGAAAGAACAACTACTGAAACGGGCACATGCTGCAGAAAACCGGCTGGAGCCAGTGTCACAAGAGCTGAACACGTTGAAGCGGCATATCACAGATATGACACTTGCCATCTTTGGTAAGTAACGGCAGAACCACAGTTAATTTCCGGGTTAACGACTGGCCGGCTTATATATGCGTGCTGTTTCCTTGTGCAGGTAGAAAGAATAATATTGGGCTCCAGCTCCCAATCATCAAATTGAAGGCCATCTACACATACCTTGAGCAACTTTATACCGGTGGTATGTATGCGATTATGGCAGTGAAGGACGCCGGGTCACACCCTGTGAGGAATAAGGACATGCTGAACGACCTATCAATTGTACCAGAAAGGATCCATGAGAAGCTGAGGTCGGCGGCTCGTGCAGGGACTGGCATGGTTCTTGCGAGGGCCAAGGCATTTCTACCGGAGATGGATCCGAACGAGCTGGTTGGCGGCTTTCCCCAGTACAATGTTGATGGGGAAGAATTTTCTCAAGAGGACTTTGCACGGTGTGTGAAGGACACTCGAGTGGTTGCAACGCAGATGGTTGAAGAACTAGACCTGGTCAAGTATCAACCCGGTTACTCGGAAGATAACAAACGCCTCCGCCCACCAGAGTATAAGCCGTTTCAGCTCATGCCGTCGCGCAGTAAGAAAACCTTCGCTCCTGATGTTGACCCGTCTGGCGTCATTACTGCCGACTCAATTTTCAAGAAACTCTCTGCCATCCAGTGGATTCCAAGAAGCCGCCAGACCGAGGAGCACTCACAAGCCGCCCCGTCAAACTCCGGTGCTGAGGAGCAGCAAGCTGTCAACCCGGAAGACGCGGACGTCGACGCAAGCGAGTAGCCTGTGCGATAACTTATGATATTTTTTTGCTCCCAGCCCCCAAGTGGGGTTTGTAATAGTAGGAAAACACTTGCACTATTCTGCAGGGCCATCGTGCTCTGGACATGTAGTGATGTCGATGATAACACTTGAATTGGTGCGATGATGAGCTAACCTGCCAATCCTCTGTAAGTGGAAAAAAGTTCATCGGCGTTGTTAATGATCAGCCATTTGCCCAAGTATTTTGCCATAGAAATTCAACTTGGCAATTCTGAGCCAGTAGAAGTATATTTCGTATTGCCATTAGATGTGGCGACACATGATTGATATCACCATAATCCTGGGAATTTCGCCGGTGTAATTATAACCTGGCGACTCGTGGTCGACAAAAGAGGGTCTTGTAAAGACAAGTATAATTATATATGATAAGCCGGCTTTCGAGGCACGACATTATAGACCGGCTTTCGAGGCTCGAGTCTTGCTTCAAGGAAGCTGGCGTGATAGCCCATGGTTTATCCTCGCTCTCTGTAAGCCGGCTCTCGCGTGACGTAAACCGATGTTTTAACCAAGACAAGTTCAGGGTCATAAAATGATTGACTTGTCAAGAGTACACCGGGTCACCTAATCGGAGTAGCATCAAGCATACAGGCAGGTTTAACCATGATATAATGTGGCGTTTTGTTTTGCCGGGTCAAGAGGGTGAGATAGCTAAACTTGGTGAGTTGGAAGCCCCCAAGTGACCAATGATCAAATACGAAAAGACTCATGCACAATATTTGAGATGAAACGACAGAGGCCCCGAGTTTTGGGGATGCTGGCTTATGTATATTGATCATAATATATACAAAGGTATGTACAAGCAAACTTGAGCCAGTGGCTCTAAGTATAGTAAGGACGGATATGAGCGATATTCCAAGGCCTGTTGGTCTCTTCCTCCGACGTACGTGACTTATTGTGTTCACGTATATCCATCAGGTAATATGACCCGTTGTTGAGATTTTTGCTGATGACAAAAGGTCCTTCCCAGGGAGGGGAAAGCTTGTGCATACCTGTCTGTTCTTGTATCAGACGGAGCACTAAATCGCCCTCCTGGAAAGTATGGCTGCGAACTCTACGGCTGTGATAGCGACGTAGATCTTGCTGATAGATCGCAGATCGTGCTGCTGCTAAGTCACGTTCCTATTCCCAGGCATCCAGAGAGTCTTGACGAGCTTGTTCATTGTCTGCTTCGACGTAGGCGGTAACTCTTAGGGAATCATGACGGATATCGCTAGGCAAAACAGCTTCTGCGCCATAGACCATAAAGAAAGGCGTATAGCCTGTTGATCTATTAGGAGTGGTCCGGATGCTCCAAAGGACAGAAGGGAGCTCTTCGACCCAACAACCCGGCGTGCGCTCGAGTGGGACCATAGGCCTAGGCTTAATGCCTCATAAAATCTCTTGGTTAGCACGTTCTGCTTGGCCATTGGACTGAGGGTGTGCAACTGATGCAACATCAAGCTGGATATGCTCTCTTTGACAAAACTGCTTCATAGCTCCCTTGGACAAATTTGTGCCATTATCAGTGATGATGCTATGTGGATAACCAAAGCGAAAAAGCAACTTTTTCAAGAACTTGACTGCTGTGGCTGCATCACAATTGCTGATTGGCTCGGCTTCAACCCACTTGGTAAATTTATCGACAGCAACCAAAAGATGGGTCTTTTTGTCTTTGGACGGTTTAAACGGACCAACCATATCAAGCCCCCAGACTGCAAAGGGCCAAGTTATTGGGATCATCCGGAGCTCTTGAGCCGGAACATGAGCCTGGTGAGCAAACTTCTGGCAACCATCACACTTTTGTACGATATCCTCAGCATCTGCATGAGCTGTAAGCCAGTAAAAACCATGCCGAAAAGCTTTTGCCACTAAGGACCTTGAGCCGGCATGATGACCACAATCTCCAGAATGAATCTCATTGAGGATCTCTCGCCCTTCATCAGGGGAAACACAATGCTGGAAAACTCCTGTAATGCTCCTCCTATGTAACTCGACATTGACGATGGACATAGACTTAGAGCGGCGGACGATCTGACGAGCCATGAGTTCATCTTCAGGGAGCTCGCCTCGAGTCAGATAATCCAGATAAGGAACTGTCCAGTCCGGGATAGCGTGAAGAGCCGCCACCAACAGTGCCTCCGGGTCGGGGATAGCGAGATCTTCCTCGGAAGGCAGTTTAACAGAAGGATTATGGAGCACGTCAAGGAACACATTCGGAGGGACCGGCTTACGTTGAGAGCTGAGTCGTGACAATGCATCAGCCGCCTCGTTGAGTCGCCGATCGATGTGATCAACTTGATATCCTTTGAAGTGTCCAGCCACATTGGTTACTGCTTGCCGATAAGCCGCCATAAGCGGGTCCTTGGAATCCCATTTTCCTGAGACTTGTTGAGCGACCAAATTTGAGTCGCCCAAGCACCTGACCCAGCTGAGATTCATCTCTTTAGCCATCCGAAGACCGTGGAGGAGAGCCTCATACTCAGCTGCATTGTTAGTACAAGGAAATAGAATCCTCAGGACATAACAAAATTTATCATCTCTAGGGGAAGATATGACGACTCCAGCCCCCGAGCCTTCTAGCTGTCTGGAACCATCAAAATGTATAGTCCAATATGTATTATCAGGCTTCTCTTCCAGAGTTTGGAGTTCCGTCCAATCATTGATGAAATCCACGAGTGCCTGGGATTTGATGGCCGTGCGAGGTACATATTTAAGATGATGTGGGCCAAGCTCAATCGCCCACTTGGCAACCCGGCCCGTAGCTTCCCTGTTCTGGATGATGTCTCCCAAGGGTGCTGAGCTGACCACAGTAATAGGGTGTTCCAGGAAATAATGCCTGAGCTTGCGACTAGCCATGAAGACACCAAACACCAGTTTCTGCCAATGCGGGTACCTCTGCTTGGACTCGGATAAAACTTCGCTGACATAATAGACTGGCCTCTGGACTGGATATTCTTTCCCTGCTTCTTTCCTCTTGACAACAACTGCAACACTTACCGCTTTGTTATTGGTAGCAATGTACAGGAGCATAGGCTCTTTGGCGATGGGAGCGGCGAGAACAGGCGGCTCGGCCAATTGCTTCTTGAGGGCTTCGAAAGCTGCATCAACGGCGTCACTCCAGACAAAAGTGTCAGTCTTTTTCAACATCTGATAAAGGGGAATCGCCTTTTCGCCAAGGCGGCTTATGAACCGGCTCAAAGCCGCGATCCGACCAGCCATCCGTTGAACATCATTGATGTTCTCCGGGTTCGCAAGCGAGGTTATTGCTTTAATCTTGTCTGGGTTGGCTTCGATACCTCGCTCCGATACTAGGAAACCCAGCAACTTGCCTGCAGGAACACCAAAAACACACTTATCCGGGTTAAGCTTCATCTGGTAAGTCCGAAGATTAGCGAAAGTTTCCTTGAGATCATCCAGCAAGGTCTCCCTCTTCAATGACCTGACCACGATATCATCCACATAAGCATGAACGTTGCGCCCAATCTGCTTGTGGAAGCAATTCTGGACACACCGCTGATAAGTTGCTCCTGCACTTTTGAGCCCGAAAGGCATAGAGACATAGCAAAAGGCCCCAAAAGGTGTGATGAAAGCCGTCTTCTCCTGATCCTCGACGGCCATCTTTATCTGATGATAGCCGGAGTAAGCATCCAGGAAGCACAAACTCTCACAACCCGCCGTGGCATCGATGATCTGATCAATGCGAGGGAGGGCAAACGGGTCTTTGGGACAAGCCCTGTTGAGATCTGTGTAGTCAATACACATGCGCCAAGTGCCGTTTTTCTTTAGAAGAAGCACTGGATTAGCCAACCACTGAGAGTGAAAAACTTCAACGATGAAACCGGCAGCTAGGAGCCGGGCTACTTCTTCCTCAATAACCTTGCGTCTCTCCTCGTTAAAACGACGGAGGAATTGTCGAACAGGCTTCATTTTCGTATCCACATTAAGGTGGTGCTCAGCGAGTTCTCTCGGTACACCTGGCATGTCAGAAGGTTTCCACACGAAGATGTCTCAATTCTCACGGATGAACTCGATAAGCGCGTTTTCCTATTTGGCATCCATACCAGTCCCAATAGTGAACGTCTTGGACGGGTCGCCAGGGACAAACTCAACCTGCTTGGTGTCCTTGGCCGACTTGAACTTGAGTGGCGGGTCAGACTCTATGGTGGGTTTCTTCAAGGGCGTCATATCGGCCGGGTCAACATTTGCAGTGTAAAATTTCAACTCTTCCGCAGCGCAAGCCGTCTCGGCATAGGCTGCATCCCCTTCCTCGCACTCAAGGGCGATCTTTCGATCCCCATTAACTATGATAGTGCCTTTTTGGTCCAGGCATCTTGAGTTTGAGGTAGACATAGCAAGGTCGAGCCATAAAGCGAGCATAAGCCGGCCGCCCAAACAGGGCGTGATACGGGCTCTTGATTTTGACCACCTCAAAGGTCAAAGACTCACACATGTAGTTTTCATCAGTGCCAAACGCGACATCCAGCTTGATCCGCCCGATAGTATATGCAGACTTTCCAGGAACAATCCCGTGAAACACTGTGGAAAACGACCGATAGTATATGCAGACTTTTTCAGACAGATTCATCCGTCGAAAAGTGTCGTAGTACAAGATGTTTATACTGCTTCCTCCGTCCATGAGCACCTTTGTGAGTGAATAGCCGCCGACTTGAGGTGCCACCACCAAAGCCAAGCAACCTGGACTGTCGACCCGGGGAGGGTGGTCCTCTCTGCTCCATGTAATGGGTTGTTCCGACCAACGTAGATATTCCGGAACTGCCGGCTCGACAATACCGACGGCTCATTTCTGGAGTTTGCGATCTCGCTTGTCAGTATGGGTCGTGAACACGTGATACTGCCCACTATTCAACTGTTTGGGATTGCTCTGAAAACCAGACTGATTGCCATGTTGATTGCCCTGCTGTTGATTTCCTTGCCCCGGATGCTGATTGCCTCCGTTGTTGCCAGAACTCTGGTAACCTACTCCTGAGCCGCCCGGGCCATGGAATCCCGGGTTGTGAAAGCGACCGGACGAGCCGGCTCCAGGCTGCCCCGGGTTGCCTCCTCCGCCGCCCTGACGATTCTGAAAGAATTGCTCTCCAAAAGCTTGCATTATGTGACAGTTCTCCCAAGAGTGGGTTGGCGGTTTATTAGGGAGGCTGTGTTTTGGGCATGGGCCTTTGAGGGCTTCCTCAAAATTACGGGGCTTGTTGCCACTGTAGGATCTTCCCGAATTATTCCCCCTCGGGTGTTTGTAACCAGTGTTGGTATTAGCAACCAAGTCTGATCCTCCGTCCTGATTCTTACGCTTCCTGCCATTGCCTTGATTACCATGGCTTCCATTGTTCCCTGAATTGTTCTGCTGGTTACCCTTGCCACCATTGTTTTTCTTTCCCTTGCCAGTCTGGTCATCGTCCGGGTTAGGATCCTTCGTGGTGTCTGACTCGGCATACCTAGTGAGGACGTCCATGAGCTCGCCCATATCCTGAACCTTCCGCTTAAGCCGGCCAATCTTCTGCACGAGGGGCTCGAAGTGACAGTTTTTCTCCAGGATCAGCACCGCCTGAGCCGCCGTGATGCTGTCAGAGGCATGAATAATGTCTGCGACCCGGCGCGTCCAGTGATGGGCCGACTCACCCTCACGTTGGATGCAGTGCTGAAGATCGACGATCGTCATTGGGCGCTTGCAGGTTCCCTGGAAGTTCTTGATGAAACGGTCCTTCAACTCCGCCCAGGTGTTAATAGAGTTAGGGGGCAAGTTTTTCAACCAGGTGCGAGCCGGCCCCTCCAACATCATCGTCAGGTACTTGGCGCAGACAGCGTCGCTGACATCCAGCATGTCCATGGCTATCTCGTAGCTCTCGATCCAAGCGGCCGGCTCAAGGTCAGCCGTGTAGTTTGGAACCTTACGAGGGCCTTTGAAATCCTTGGGCATGCGCTCGTTGCGCAAAGCTGGCACCTAACACGGTATCCCAATGGTCCTGCTACTGGAAGTCAATTGGGTTGTGATAGGCGGCGCTTGACCCGCCGTGTTTGCCGCATCCGCCGCTCGTTGAGCCCGAGCTGTATCAACAATCTCCTGGGCGTTAAGGGGCCCAAGGCGTGGCGGGTCACGAGGCTGCTCACGATGTCGATGAGCGCTGCTAGAGACGGCCGGCGACTCATCGTGGCGGCTCCTGCTTCGGCTTGGAAGCGGGGTAGAGTGGAGTCGCTGCCGACTGTAGGAGTAGTTCGCCTGCTGGGCAACCGCAGTTTTTAACATCTCAATGGAATTCCGGGCTTCGATCTCAACCGGTGAGTTTCCCGTGATTGGGAGCGCGGCTAGGTTGGTTGCTGCTGCCACCAAGTTGTCCAAAGGGTTGGTGAAGTGACCCGCCGGCGTGAGAAAATGATGCGGAGGCATCTGAACCAGCAGGAGCCGCTGGGCCAGCTCCTGCGGGCGCTTCTGAGCCGGTTGATGGGGTTGACCCGGCGACGGCTGCCCGCCTCTGCTCGGGGGTACAAACGGTGCTTCTGGGGTGCCTGTCCCAGCCCCCTGAACAGGTGCATCCTGCGGCGTGTTAAACAGACGCATGGGCTCGTAGTTGGGCGGTAGACGGCTCATATGGCGCCTCTGATGAACCGCCTCTGACGCACTCTAACGGAGCCCCATGCACCAGGCTTCGGCTTTCAGGCGCTCTACCTCGGCCTGGACTTGAGACTGCAACTCCGCCATGCGAGTGTTTTTGGCGTTGATATCTGCCTGCACCTTAGCCATCTGCTCGCGAAGCTTGGTTACCTCCGTGTTGCGTTCCGCCTGGTTTTCTGCGGTTACCAATGTCACAAGGAGCGTCGCCAGGGTGGTTGCCAATTCTGTCAAGGCCTGAGCCGGCGGTACGGCTGATCCGGCCCCTGAGGTACCGGTTCCTGTCGCGGCGCCGGCTACCGTGGAAGTAAGGGCCGAGGCTGAGCCTGCCATATAGACAGCAGCCCGGGGGGCGTGTTGAAGGAGTCTTGAGCCGGCTGGTCGCCGGAGTAGCCCCCAAGCCCGCCATCGTAAAGCGGGAGGATCGACTCGGTCTCGCCTACCGAGGACTCGCCATCAGAATAGACGAGGGTATCGCCGCCGGACGCAGTTATCTGCGAGGTCCACCCCCTTGGTGAAACCGACGAAGACGTGCTTCCGGCCGGCTTGAGCATGGGCGGGATGCACGCGCCGGGCCGGCTCGACGATGTCGGCGCAGATGTCCGGCCCGGGTTCAGATCCGCCAGCTTTGCCGATGAAGACGTGGAATTTGCCGACGGGGACCCGGTACCCGTACTCGATTGAGTCAGCCTCGGGGCCCCAGCCTGAATCGTCGATGTAAAGCTTGCCGCGGCGACTCTTGGTCATGCGGCCGATCGCGTATCCCTCGATCCCTGCGGGAGTTCCCTTCAAGTACTCAACACCACCGAGCGAGAGCCCCACGGTGGGCGCCAACTGTCGTGGTTTTGTCACGGCAGATGTCCTCGTGAAAGGACTTAGTCGTGAGGCCATCAAAGCTAGGTGGTAACTCGAACGGGGTTGATCGGAATCGAGAGACAAAGGTTTACCCAGGTTCGCCCCCTCGCAGTGGAGGTGATAGCCTACGTCCTGCTTGATTGTTATTGATGATGATGATCTTGATTACAAGGGTGCAACTTGGCTAACCTAGTACTCAAGAGCTTGTAACTTGATCTTTCTGCCTCGGGGGCTCGCCTTTATATACAGGTCGAGGCCCCAGGCTTACAACAGAGTCCGGGTCGCAACATGACCCGTGCCTTAATCTGTCTCCTACTCATTATCTTAGGTAAGCCGCCGCCTTAAGTACTGGACCTCCAAGCCGGCCCGCTTAGGAGTCGCACAGATGGGCCTTGGAGTCTTGATTGCCACAGCTCTCCTTGGGCCGCCACTGGATAACCCGGCCCTGAACGGGCGGGTCATATCGTGAGGTTATATCCCCAACAGCAGGGGCAACACCGTGTGCATCACAGTCGCGTAGAGGAACGGCAACAGCGGCTTACGCATCCTCGGCTGTGCGGAAGAACGGGCATCTCGTCGCCAGCCGCACGGAGAAATGGCCACGGGCACGGGGGCTCCTACGACCTTGACGTATGGTCACGGAGGATGGCAACGGCAATCCCTGGCATGCGGACCAATAGCGGCGGCGAGTCATCGGATCATAGCGGCTTTGAAATCTGCGGTGGGGGTGGTCCGTAACTGCAATTTACAGCCATCGACAGGCAGCACAATGTAGCACAAAAGTGATGCTTCTCGGAATCTCGGGGATGATCAGGCGACCAGAGCCACGCGTAGAGCTTGCCCTCTCGGAGCCGCGGCCGTCGGCGCTCCATCGGTGCCATCCTTCCACTTGGTTGCCACCGGAGAATCCCTCATCTCTGTGGCTTAAATATATTTATAGGTTACTGAATATTAACAACATAGATTAAGAAAGGAAGTGGGTCTCTCCCATTTTTTTTCCTATTTTCCATCTAGTGGCTAAAAGATAACGTGGTGAAATAAAAATATGTAGGCAACGGAGAATAAACCTGAGTTTAGCTGCAACTTACATCACCCTTATGAAGGTGGGCATGTTTTTTAATCAGCTTTGCAGAAGTAAACACAACTTTTGACACCCATTACAAGTATTTCTTCAACTCGACAGTGATGCTCGTCCCCGGCATATTAAACCTAAAAGACTGCACTATGGTCCTCGTAACAACGATGATAGATCAATTGACCGAATATTTCTTTTATAGTCAGTCAAAGTGTTTTATTTGCTGCAACAAAAACAAGAAATGTAAAACCAGTGATAGTATTATTATACCGGTGGAACCAAAGTCAAGTATACTATCATAACATCAATCATATAAGTGTTGGCATTTTACTGTACCTGTTATGACAGGGATGGCCTTGCTTTAAATAGAGCATGTTCAAAGTGTGAGGATTCAATCAAACTCGACGAACTCATTGATGATGTCCAATTTACCAGGAATTGGGTTGTCTCTTCCAAAGCTGCCACAACTACTTAGTTTTACCTAAACAAGGAAGGCATGCTCAAACAATTTAATTCCACGCGTTCAAAATTCCTAAATCACATGAGAGATGTACCAAGCATTCATAGTTGTACAAAGTAACTACCAAGTCTTCCCCTAAAGAATAAATCCACACACGCAATCAGCTAAACAAAAACTTTTACCTCATAAAAAATAGGATGTATGGTGAGTTAGTGCTTGCACGGGTTCATATTTTCCTTACTTCTGATTCACTCTCCCCAATATACTTGTTCAATTGCTCAGGCCCCTAAAGTTCCAGAAAAGGAAACATTGCACAGTTTATACAGAACACAAATTAGGTAGAAAGAATATGGAAATCTCGAAATAAATTGTCATTAGTGTTTTCCCACAACCTGGAGATCCAAACAGCAAAAACCCAGCTCGCATGACTGACAACAAAAAGGGAAGATGAAACCAAAGTATTTAAAGCAGTAACATGAAACGCTAAAACTTATAAAATGCAAATAAGAACAGCAGATCTTGGTGAACTACCTTCAATATGAATTCAGAGGTGGCTTACAGTTTTAAGCTACCAATCACTATGAAGACCAGATGACACATAGTTCCCTGCAATAACACACGCCCTCCCCTGTTCATCGCTTAAGGCGGCAATGTGGTCACTGGCTAAAGATTAAAAAAATCAGGCGCCTGGTTTGAACAATAACACACGCCCTCCCCTGTTCCCAAAAAATACCATCAACATGGTCACTGGCTAAAGTTTCAGGAGTACCAATTTTTGGAGTCGCCCACTGGAGTCCTGAATGTTTAAGCAAAGTATAAAGTACAAATGTTAATTATGTGTCGCTGCATGTTTCAGCAATTCAGACTACTGCTATCCAGAAATTCAGTTGAATAAGCAAACTATGGTAAGGAATCAAGCTATGAACTCAGGCATACCTTGGTCTCTTGGCCTTCTAGTTCATCAAAGGAAGGTAGACTGACCGAGCCGTGCGGAGCGAGCCGTGAGGAGTGGCGAGGAGGGGAGAGATCGAAGGACCTGAGGTAGCGGCGGTTTCCACAGGCGACCTTGTCCCCGGCGGCAGCGGTGACTCCCATGTACTCGGCTCGGATTAGAGACGGGGATGGTTGGAGACGGCGGTGGCTTCAAGTCCTCAACGTCGCGCGGTGCAGATCAGCGAGAAAGAGCAGCGTCCCGGCTGAGGGCCCTGGCTCGAGGAGACCCAGGCGGCGCCGCCGGCGCTCGAGACCGCCTCCCTACCGAGGACTTGGAACCCTATCCGGCGGCAGCGAGAACACACGAGATCGCGGCAGAGAGAGACGTCGATCCCGGACGTCGTCGGCGGCGTATTCTCTGTGAGGTCGGCGGCGGCGATCTCGTGCGGCTGCGCCAGGAAGATCGTACGTCGGCGGCGGCAACGAAGCTGGGACTTCGATGGGATCCAGAGGAGCGGGTTTTGTGCGGGGTGGGTTTTTTTTTATGCGTGCGTAGGGGGGACTGAAGACGAAAAAGAACCTGACGAAAAAAACCAGACAAAAGTGGGGGACGAAAAAAAACCGTGGAGGCTATCCTACCAAGTGAGAATTTAGGAGTAGAGATTGTATGAATGAGACACGTATTACCACGGAAAAAAAAATCTATCTCTTCTTGCTTATATGTTGATCTCAATTCTCCTTCATTTTTAAAGTAGGACTAGAGTTTTCGTCATGTCATAAAACTAACATGGATCTTTGAGATTTTCCAGTAATTATATGGTTCATGGGCCTAAAAATCACCAAGAATTCAACAAAATGCTAGCATATTCCAAAAAATCAGATGCTAAAATTTAGGTAAATGTTGGGAAATAGAGAAAATCCCGAGGATTGGGAGAAAAAAAATATGAAGACTTCTACAACCTATTCTTTCACCTTTCTCCTTAGGACCTCCTCCCTACCCATCATCCCAACTGGCAAAATAAAAAGGCCAGTTGATAGGTACCATGACTAATTTGTCATAGTTAACTTTAAGTTTAAGTTTGGTATTACCCGCAAAAAAAAACTTTAAGTTTGGTCTATGCATCAAAGTGAAGAAGTAGCTTTCATCTATTGGTTTTCTTCATCGGAGACAACCAGAATGGTGTCATCAACATACTGAATTACTGAGAAGTTAGGACATGACATGACAGTGAGAGGTGCTTTGAAGAGGGAATTGTGCATGGCTTCATTTAAAATGAATTGAAGTAAATCAGTTGCTAGCACAAAGATGAGAGGGGATAAAGGAACCCCCTGCCTTAATCCTCTCTTGGATTGGAATTATTTTCCTGGGATACCATTTAAGAGCGCTGAAGAAGTTGTTGATTCAAAGATCCTTTTAATCTAGCCAATTCACGTTTTACCAAGTCTTCTGGCCTCAAGAATATCTAGGATGAGGTTGTGCTTAATCAAATCAATTTTTTTTCTCAAAGTCCAGTTTCAAATTTTTTTGAGTGGTGGGATTGATGGAGGTATTCAACAGACCATACAGTCTTAAATTGATCTGGATTGAAGAAATACAAATAGATTGATGTGAACTAGTTTGAGTATAATGACTTGGAGTCTATTGGCCAAGAGCTTTGTAATAATATTGATGGTGCAATTGAGTAGTGAAATGGGTATGAAATGACATGGCAGTAAGGATTGTCCTTCTTTGGAATTAGTGTGATAAAGGAGGAGTTGATGCTTTTCAGGTTTAATAATTCCATTGTAATCCTTGAATTAGCTCATAGAAATCTTCTGAAATGATATCCCAGCAAGCGTTGGTGGAGGAAATCCAACACATTCCAAGGCAGTTCTTAGAACTTGACCAAATGAGGAGGTAAAAGTTAGTTCGATCAAACAATGCATGTGTTTTTTTTTTTGCGGGGAAACAATGCACGTGTTATTAACTGATTTTCTCTGAAGGGTACAAGATGGATGTATTTCAGTGCGCGCGCGCGCACACACACTCATGACACAACGCAGACGGTTGTGTCGATTGTTTGGGTCATACCAAAGTGGGTGGGAATGAACACTCACTCCAACTAATGGCCAAATATCTATGGGTGATTCGCTCCATTTTCTCTAATTAGACGTCTCTGATTGGAAACTGTTAGTTTGAATAAAGGTATTAGGTAAACTATTTCTTCAGTGGTGGCAATTTGACTTCTTGTCTTGCTCTATAGGAGATAATGGGCAATTTGACTTCTTGTCTTGCTCTATAGGAGATAATGGACTCCATCAGCACTTCGGCATATTTGGAGGTGGTGGCATCATCTTAGCTTCTTCTGCTTTGCCGTTCTTCACAATAAACACAGTCTCCATCCCCCACACCATGTGTCGCTCAAAATGGCAATGCATGAACCATACACCTAAACAACCATAGGAAGACAAATGTAAAATTAGAAAAACCCTCACAAAAGCCACAAAAAGGCTGAAAGAAATGGCTTAATAAGCACTCACCTGGATTCGCCGCCCGGAAGCGGATTGCGGCCCAGCCAGCCTTCGGCACGGACACCGTGTTCTGGTACGGCGGGTCGTCCAAGTTGTACGTCGCCGGGTCCTTGCGCCTGTCAAAGTTACCAGCCCCTCTCCCCACCACGTAGAAGCTGTACCCGTGCAGGTGCATGGGGTGGCTCTCGCTGCCGAGGATGGCCGTGTCCTGGAACACCACCTCCACCACGGTGCCGTACTCCAGCACCTTCACCCTCGTGTCGCGCGCCGTGAACCGGAGGTCTAGAGGGAGGTCGTCGGAGGTGTAGTTGAAAGCCACCGCCGGGTTGTCGGGGAAGTCTGTCTTAGCCACGCCTTGAAGCATCGAGCTGTAGTAGGCTCCGAGGATGGCCGTGCTGGGCATCTCGAAGCTGACGTTGTTGAGGCTCGCCGCGAGGCTGTTGTTGCGGGGGCCCTTGCACAGCTCGCCGGGCGTGCAGGGGATCTCGTTGACCGCGATGGTGATGAGCATGTGCTCGTCGACGTGCCGGGGCACGTCCACCGGGTGCTCCTCGCTGGCGAGGGACCTGAGCTGCACCGAGTACGCCTCGGCCGCCGCGCTGTCGTTGATGGCCGGCAGGGCGGGCATGTCCGACATCGCCGTGGCCTGCGGCGCGTCGATGTACTCCAGGACGGCGGTGGTCGTGCTGTTGTCGAAGCGGGCGAGCGGGTTGGTCGCGTACGGCCTCGCCGCCATGTAGTACCTCGTGTGGTTCGAGCGGCCACGGTCGGCGTTGAGCAGCACGGTCTTGGTCTGGCCCGGCCCGATAAAGACGTGGTCGACTGTGAACGGCCTGGTGTAGGCGGCGTCGGTGCCGACCACCGTGAGGCGGTGCCCGGCGATGGCGAAGAAGAACTCGTTGGTGAGCGCCGCGTTGATGATACGGAGCATGTAGGTGTTGCCATGTTCGACGGGCAGCTTGAAGGCGGTGTCACTGGAGCACGGGAACAGGTCGCCGGGCTGGCCGTTGATGGTGTTGGCGTCCGATTGTTGGAAGTCGCCGCCGCTGCTGAGGGCTTCGGCGAGCATTTGGCCCACGTCGCGGTTCCACCACTCCCCTGCACACAAAAATGTTCACACATTCAAGCCTCACACCAGCACGCGTGCCATCGGAGTTCATGAAGGAGCACCGGCGTTTGAGCGCGCGTACCGAGGATGATGGGTATCTCCCGGTGCGGCTTCGGGAAGGGGTAGGCGGCGCCGCGCCGGGGGTGGATGACGATGGCGCCGTGCACGGTGGCGCGGTCGAAGTCGCTGTGCGCGTGCCACCACAGCGTGCCCTCCTCCTCGGAGAAGATGATCCGGTAGGTGAATGTGTTGCCGGGCAGGATGGGGCACTGCGTTATGTACGCCGGCCCGTCCGACCACGGGTTCCGCGGCTGGTCCACGCCGTGCCTGCACCATGCACAATGCACAGAGAATTAGCTAGTGTCATTGTGTGCAGAGCTTCATGCCAATGCCATGGCGTGAAACAGGTACAGTTCTGAGACTAGAAAAATTACCAGTGGATGGTGACGTTTTGGTCGCCTTGGTTGTGGACGTTTACGAGGACGACGTCGCCCTTGCTCGCGAAGATGGTCGGGCCGGGGAACTCGCCGTTCACGGTGAGGATGGTCTTCTCGCTGCAGAGCCTAGTGTAGTTGGCGTCCCTTATCTGCAACAATGGCGGCCGCCGTTTTGTCATGCATCAAATATATCAAGTAAATTTTGCAGACAACTGGGTACTAGCACATCGACCCATTCTTCAGCTGACGGGAAGCAAAATGCATGATGCATATGGACACTTACGAAGAAATCGTAGTGGCGGCGCACCCTGCCTGAACCATGAGCGGGGACGGAAGCTGCTGCGACACCAAACGCTAAGGCCACACACAGTAACCAAACTGAATGTATCTTACTGATTGCCATTGCCGGACACAGATCGATCGAGCAACCACTAGGAGGAGATAGCAAACCACGTCTGACGAGTGAAGAATATGCATGCCATTTGTGGTATTTATACGCAGTGATCTCGCCGAGGAGGAAACACGACCGACGAAGAAAGATTCTTCGTCCATGGATGACAGTTCGGATGAGGAACCGGTCGTGCGATTCAGATTCTGCCCTTCCGGCAGCATGAAACATAACGCGAACGTGCATCCCGATGACAACGAGCTGTCCCCTTGGAGCCTTCCCTGTGCGGAGACAAGACTTCAGTACGAACGGGGCTTGAAGTTTGTCAGCGCTCGAGCGTGTGTGGGGGAAAAGGTCAAGAAACGAACCTGGCTAACCTTCAAGGCGATGGGCATGCATAAGTTTATTGTTTGCTCGTGCGGAGTTCCCAATCTGTCGTAAGTAGCGCCGGATTTTTTATTTTATTTTTTTGAAACAGAGGCAAAAGATTTGCCTCATTCATTAATTAAGAAGGAGTGTTTAGAGTACATAAGGATCGGCTTTACAGCATAGCCCATCAACACATAGAACGATCGAACTACTCTCGCGGCATGATGATACTCAGATGCCTAGCCCCCCGCGGTGACCCACGTCTTGGCCTCCTCCTGGATGAGCTTAAGAATGTAGTGCGGCGGCGTCGATTTCTTCCGGAAGACTCTAGCGTTTCTCTCATTCCAGAATGTAGTGCGATGGCCTTCCTGTTTGTTGTATTTGGCTTTGACATGCTAGTCCACCAACACTTGATGTTGCGTTCCGTCCCCCATGTGTTCATCTCGAGCGCTCCCAAGCCCAACCAAGCTTTGACCATTCTCCAGATGCGCAGTGTGAACCGGCATTTAAAGAAGAGGTGACTGGCTGTCTCATTGGCCCTTCTGCAAAGGGTGCATAGGCCACAGTTCTCCCAACCCCTCTTCTCTAGCCTATCCGCGGTCCAAATCATGTTCTGAATTGCCAACCAGGAGAAGAACTTGACCTTGGGAGGTGCCCAAACCTTCCAGATGGTCTTGTTCATGATTGTGGACATGGAGCCCAGGAATTGAGCCCTATAAGCAGAGCCCGCGGAGTACTCTCCATTTGCCTCGAATTTCCAAGTGATGTCGTCTTCCACGTCCATTTGCAACTGGATGCCTTCCAGCCGCACCCAGAGGTCCACAAACTCCACAATGTGGTCGACCGTCAGATTGGTGGAAGGGTTAATCTTGTGCACCCAAGCCATGTCTCGCATGGCTTCCTTCACGCACCAAGTTTTGCGCTTGCAGGCCTCGAAAATAAGTGGGGCGATATCCTTAGGCCTTTTCCCTCCCAACCATGGCGCGTCCCAGAAAGGCGTCTTCCCTCCGTTTCCCAAAGTGATGACAGTGGATGCATAGAAAAGGTTCATATCCACCTCGGTGCATGGGTTGCCCAGACCTACCCACAGCTTAGACGGGTCCTTCCACGCCACCCAAGGCCATCTTAGCCTAAGATCCCTCGCAAATTTCCCCAAGTGAAGTATTCCAAGCCCACCGAGCTGTGAGGGGCGGCAGACGGTCTCCCAGTTGACCTTGCATTTTGCTCCTGTAGTTGTATCGCTAGCTGACCAAAGAAACGCCCGCTCAATCCTGTTGATGCTTCGCAGCACACCTGGAGGGACCGTGAGTGGGGTGATGTGGTAGATAACTTGTGAGGTGAAGACCGATTTCACCAAGGCCGCCCGCCCGATCGTTGTAATGTTTCTCCCCTGCCAGGGGGGCAATCTCGCCGCAACCTTATCCTCAAGGTGCTGAAAGTCGACCCTTTTGAGCTGCCAGATCGAAAGTGGAAGGCCCAGGTACTTCAGCGGAAAGGACGTCCGCATGGCAGGAAGGCTGCGCAGAATGTCATCCAGGTTCAAGTGCCCACACCGAATAGCAACAACGGAGCTCTTATGGAAGTTGGTTGACAGCCCGGTGACCTCTCCGAAAGATCCGAGGATGGCAGCAAGGTTATGGACATCCTCCCGTGTCGGCGAGATGAAAATCGCCGCGTCATCGGCATAGAGGGAGGTACGAACAGGCGATCCCCTCCCTCTAAGCTTTTGAAGAAGGGTGTGGTTTGTCGCGACGTCAAGGATCTGCTGTAGTGGGTCAATTGCGATGACGAAAAGCAGGGGGGAGAGAGGGGCTCCCTGCCTAAGACCAGCACCATGAATAATCGGGGGCCCGGCGATACCGTTGAGAAGAACACGTGAAGATTAGGTGCAGAATAGGGCAGCAATCCAATCCCGAAAGCGGTCTGGAAAGCCCAAGCGACGAAGCAGGTCGAGGATGTAATCCCATCGCACCGAGTCGAAGGCCTTCCGGATGTCCAACTTGAAAAGCAAGGATGGGGTCTTGTTTCGGTGTAGCCGGCGCGCAAAGTTTCTGACGTACATGAAGTTGTCATGGATGCTCCTTTTTTTTATGAAGGCACTTTGCGCGTTGGAGACAAGATTGTTCATGAATGGTGTGAGCCGAACAGACTACACCTTGGCGATAGCATGGATGAGGCTAATGGGGCGGAAGTCTCCGATCTCTTCCGCCCCATCCTTCTTTGGGAGCAATGCAATATTCGCTGAGTTGAGCCAGTGGAAGTTGGACGTTTGAAGGTTGCTGAACTGATGGATAACTCGCATGACGTCGTCCTTGACAATGGGCCAACATTTCTTGAAGAAAATGCCCGTGAAGCCATCCGGCCCCGGGGCCTTGTCGCCAGGCATGAGGTTGATGGCAGCCTTGACCTCGTCCTCAGTGATGGGGGCATCAATACCGGTAAGATCAACCGTCCGCAGGTTGAGGTTCTCCCAGTTTAGGTCCTTATGGCGGGGCTGACCTCCGCCCAAGGTCCCCGCAAAGTGCTCATGAATTATTTCCTCTTTGACCTTGTGATCCGTGACCCATCCACCGTTTCTCTTGAGTATGTGAATGTGATTCTTCCTCCGACGCCCATTAACCCTGAGATGGAAAAATTTGGTATTGGCGTCACCCTTTCTGATATTGGCAATGCGAGCGCATTGCTTCTTTCTTGCCCTTTCAACCGCGGCGAGGGAGATGAGTCGACGCTTGAGACGACCACGAAGGTCCCCTTCAGCCACAGAGAGTAGGCGCGTTTCTTGGGCAATGTCTAGGCGGAGGATGATGAGGAGGGCGGCATGGAGATGAAGCTTCGCCTTTGAGAAAAGACCCTTGCTCCACTTGGTCAGCAGCCACCCAGTGTGCTTAAGCTTGTAGAAAAGCCGTTGGTAGGGCTCGGTATGCACGCATGGATCCGCCCAAGCTTTGAGCACGATGTCTCGAAAGCTTGGAAGACAAGTCCAGAAATTCTCGAACTTGAAACATCTTGGTCGCTTTGGCCCTTTGGCATCGGCAAGAAGAAGGGGGCAATGGTCGGAGAGCGAGGAAGAGATGGCGTGGAGCACGTGAGAACCAAAGTGCATGTCCCAATCAGCATTACAGAAAACCGAGTCAAGTTTGCACAAAGTGGGATTTTGCCGCTCGTTGCTCCAGGTGAAACGTCTGTTCTGGAGGTGAATTTCTTTGAGTTCGCAAGAGTCGAGAGCATCCCGAAATCGGTTAATACGACTGCGGTTGACATTCCTGTTATTTTTGTCCCGGGCTCTAGAGATTTGGTTGAAATCTCCCATGGCGATCCATTTGGTTCCAGCGGAGGGCTTTTGGGCGATCAAATCATTGAAGAAGTCATCCTTTCTGCTAGAAGCCGTGGGGCCATAAACAGTAGTTAACTTGAATGAAGTCTCCGAGTGAAGCACACTGACAGTCACCGACAAGCAGAATTCGGAGATGTGAACATCTGAAATACGAACGACACTATCGTCCCAGAGCATAAGCATGCCGCCCCTAGTGCCCACCGCAGGCCGTTGGGCGAAACTCCGGAGCCGATTCCCGCCGAGGTAGGAGGCAATAAATTGATCAACATTCTCCAGTTTAGACTCCTGGAGGCAGACAATATGACAAGAGGAGGAAGCGATCGTCTCGTGTACCGTCGCGCGTCTATGGGGATCATTAAGCCCTCGCACATTCCAAGTCAGGAAGTTGATTTCTTGTTGTTCTGCCATGAGGAAACTTTGGGGCTCATGGCACCGATGGACGGCACCCAGCAAGGTTGCATCACGGTAGCGCAGGAAGTAGGCGACGTTTGCGTTGTGTTGATTCGGGGAGGGCATGAGGACACAGCAGAGGTATTAAACCGAAAGCAAACATTCTTCATCGAAGCAGGAAGCAAAGTGACTGGGATACAATCAGCTACTGATCTACAGTGAGCCGATACACGGATACACCGAACATAGTAGCTACTACCATGGACTAAGCCGGCTAACATAGGAACTGACTGCTACTCGTTGCTGCAGATGCTTGTGGATCGATCAAACACCTCCTGTGGCATCGACCACTACGTGGTCCAGAGCCGCCTGGCCGCCACGGATCAGGGCGTCTTCGATCGCCGTGGCCTCCTCGTCGTCAAGCTTGAAAAGAGCTCGGAGCGCCGACAAAACTGCCGGAGAGAGCTCATGCTGGAAAACGGTGAGAAGGAACGCATGGGCAACATGGACCTCTGAGCGACGCGTTGCGTCACGCTCTGATAGTTTTGTGGTATTCCTACGTATAGGTCAGAGGGTTAGTTTCCTTGTGAAACTAACTCAATGAAGTTTAAGTTTTATAAATTTGACACAGATGCTCGTATTTTGGATTTATTTCAGCCTTTCAGGCAATGTTTGTTCAATCTTCAATGGGAGACAACGTTCCCATCAACTTCGATGTGCCTATAGTGATCTCATCAATTTAAAAATTTGTTGACTCGGTTTCTCAAAGGTGCTTATATAGAGATAACGTGTGCTTGTGTGTACGTGTATAAATGTACTCCCTTTGTAAAAAAAATATAAAAGCGTTTAGATCACTACATTAGTGATCTAAACGCTCTTATATTTCTTTACGGGGGAAGTACATATACGTGTGTATGAATGTTTGCGTTTATATTATGTTTCTAGAAATAACAGAGCTTATGGTCATTTGGCCTCCAACAGAGAGATAAAAAGAGCAGGATACAGAGGTTTTGAAAAACTGAAGTTGTTGGGTTTTCTTTTTCTTTCAACAAGGTACGGACCGATGCCTATTAGTATAGTTTTTTTCCTTCAGTGAATCTTCTATATCTAAATAGCTAGCTTTTACTAACTTATTTCTCTCGACATGCAAGAATGCCACATAAGCACGTAACATATATGAAAAAAGGTCACGACAACATGCAACCATGTATAAAAAAATAACCTACACTTAACATATATGAAAAAAGGTCACAACAACATGCAACCATGTATAAAAAAATAACCTTGGGGCATCTTCAACATGGACCCTCAAAACGCCCGCTCTATATCCAAGTAGCTAGCTCCCACTATGCCACATCAGCACGCAACATGTATAAAAAAATGCCACCACCACATGCAACCGTGCATAGAGAAAACAACCTTGGGGGATCTCCACCGACCCTCAAAACGCTCACAAATGTCAGGGCGAGGTGCCCGGACGTAATTTGCCATCCAATGCGGACACCTAATTGTCCGTGAACGCGTCCGCGCGTCTGTTTTCCAGCATACGGGTTGCAAACCAGGGGAAGGTATGCAGGGGTCCGGACCACCACCACGTACGCATCTGACACCCCGGTCCCACCCAAAAACATGTCCCGCGCTCGCGACCTCACCTCCACTCCCCGCGCCGCATTCATGTCGACCGAGAGCAAACGAGACCGGCCACTGGATCTGGCATTGAAGTGGTGCGCTGGCCGAGAGCGTCGCCCGCGTCGTGTCCCATGTCGAACATGGACCTCACGGCGACCACGAGGCTGGTCCGTCCACGTCGAACATGGACCTCACCTCGACCGGCGAAATCCACACGGCGGACTCAGGCGAGGAAGAGTATGAGGTGCGACACGGATGTGGGCACGTCTCGTGTCCCATGTCCTACTCTTCCCCTCGTCGGCGACCCGCAACTTCACTACCCGGAGCTCATGGCCGGACTTGGAGAACAACAAGGACTTGGAACACGGACGCTGGCGAAGATTTAGACTAGGTTAACTTTTACTATGTTAAAATGTCATGTCCGCATTTGTTTAATGAAACATGTCAAAATTTTCATGAGGTTTGCATGGAAATCGTCCGATTTGTTCAAATTCTATTTGAATTGGATGGCCGCCTCCCATAACAGTGCCTGAGGACGTGTTCGTGCACGTTTGCAGATGGATACTATGTCTGTTCTAGGGGTCAGCGTTGAAGATGCCCTTAACATGCAAACAAGCATAAGAATTTCCATTCTGTTGTGCTATTTATAACTATACATTATTAGTTCTCATATTATTACTCCAAATATATTAGTGTTCTATATAATCAAATCTCATTGAAATATATTGCAGAAAAATCCTACAACATGTGGGATATTATCTTAGTTAGTATAGTTGTTGCGCACGTTGGCCCAGTGCCGTGGACAAATGGTAATTACATGAGCCTCCAATGAACGCGCCTCTCCCTTTGCCACGTGCTCATAAATATCCTCGCACAACATTGAAAAGGGACTTCCTATTTATCGTTTTTAGCATTGAGGAATTAAATCAAATCTAATCGAACCCTCAATCGATTTCTTTTGTGAGAAAACTTCCGATCTATTCATCATGCCATGGCAGTACAATGAACACAGAAATAACAAAAATTACATCCATGTCCGTAGACCACCTAGCGACGACTACAAGCACTAGAGCGAGCCGAAGGCGCGCCGCCGTCGTCACCCCTCCCTCACTAGAGCTGGGCCAACCGATTTAACTCCTCAAAAATATTAGGCGGCATGTCGGCTGCGTCTCAAATTTGAGCGGTCGGAGTGAGTTCTCAGCAAAAAAACATTATTTTCCCCACTCGGCCGCCGCTCTCCCCAGCTTGGTTGACTCCATACCAGTGTCGCCCTCTTTTCCTCCGCCACTTTTCTCCCCCCCCCCCGACGCCATCGCGCAGCCCCGCCAGCTCCTACCCCACTACGATTTGACCGCCACCCGCCACCGTCTCTTGAATCGACGAATCTAACTGGTGTCGTCGCCGCGAGCTCGTTGACAAGGAGGGCCACCCCGTATCCGCGTTTCAACCGAAACTGGTTCGCACAGACACTCCGAGCACCTGCCACCGCCCACTAGAGATCCATGTCTCAGTCGCCGGTGAAGAAATACCGCGACTACGACAGCGGCCGTGGGGCACTTGGGTGGTGGAAATCCGCAATCCGGACACGCGGGAGAAGTAGTGGCTCAGGACATTCCAGTCTGCGGAGCAGGTGGCGCGCGCGTGCGAGGTGGCGGCGGTCCCCTACTGTGGCGACCGGGCGAAGATAAACTTCCCCTCGACATCCGCGTCCCGGGCTTCGTCGAGCCTCGAGCGGTCTCCCGCCGTGAGGAGAAGGAGAATCCCGAGGCCTTCAACTAGCTCAAGGCTGAGCGCATCGACAAGGCCTATATGGTCGTGCTCATCGCGAAGAATCTAGACCTCGTCGCCAAGGCACAAGCGTTGCTCGAGTCCAAGAAGCGTAGCAACAACACCGATGAGGCCGGACCCTCCAATGGTGGTTGTGGTAGGGGGTGATCCATATTTCCTCCGCCTCCTATGACTCTGAGGTGAGTTGGGACGAGATCACCGACGATGAATAGTAGTTTAAGAGTGATAAACCATCTCATTATGATATATATGATGTGTTACCTTTATTTAATATTATGTAATCCACTAGTTTAAGATCAACCGTACGATCTCTCTGCCGGTATCGGTGCGTACAACAGGGCCAATCCAGTAGGGCTTCGCCATCCAGAACGAAACCATGCTGGAGAACTAGAAGAGGAGGTAGAGCAGCCTGACGGCGAAAATTTTCCATGGCAGAGAGAGATGAGGCAGCCTCCGTGCAAAAGAAAAGATGCGTTTGGAGGGGGCTACCCCTCTCTATTTATAGGCGTAGGGAGGGGTAAGCATCCTTGGAGGATAGGATGCCTCGTCCTAGGGTGTGCAGCAAGGGGTGGCCCAACCCCAAAACCCTAACCGTACCAAAAGGTGGCTTGGCCACCAACCTAGTGGGTGCCCACAATCGGCCCCCTAGGGCCCATGCGGCTACCCCCACTTGGGCCTTCCCATGGGACTACCCCATGGAGCCCTTGAACATTCCGGCAGTGTAACATCCCCAGATCTTAACCATGTCATTAAGTTAATTAATTAGCCATGTCATCATGATCATCCTAATTAAATTGCATTTAGAAAATAATCCAACTTCAAGGTCAAATTCAAAATTCAAATGCAAGTCAAATTATTACTTCTTCAAATAATTAAACAAAATAGTTCATAATATTGCAAAAATTCCCAAAGCTATTATAAAAATAAAACCAGCATTATTTAAATTCCCAAATTGACCCTGGCAATTAAAACAGTACCCAAGACAACTCATTTAATCCTTTTCCCAATGCAAAATTCATATGAAATTATATTGCCCCCAAACTTTTTGTGGCAGTGAGTTATATTGCACACTAATTATTGAGCCCAGCTACATATTTTGCAAAAGTCATTTTTGGGCCTAATAATTTGCAAAACAGAAAGGAAATGAAAAGAAAAGAAAAGAAAAGAAAAAGTAAAAGAGAAAGGGCACTGTACCTGGGCTCTAGTCCACAGTGCCCGTGGCCCAGCCCACCGCGGTCTTCTCCCTCCTCCTGCTCACTCCTCCTCGCTGTCGCCACAGGAGCGCGCGCACGCCCGGGGACCCTCCCTCGCGCGCTCGACAGCGGCCCTGCCATCGCTGTGGATGGATGAGACTACCCCGACGCCTCTGGAGAAAACCCTAACCCCTCACTCCCCCTCTTTGCGCCTCTCTCCCCCATGCCCGAGCTCGCAGCCGAGCTGTTATCGCCGCAATGCCACCATAGCCGTGGCCAACGACCACCGTTCGTCACCCCGCCGTGCCCAGACGCTCCGCGAGCGTCGACTACGTCTCCGTACCGAAGAGTTCAAGCCGTGAGGTGCTGCATCGCCGCCTCCGCCGTCATCGCCAACCTTCGGCACCGACGCCCGCCTCCGTCGGATTCGCCGGCCTCCGTCCGTCCCCGAGCTCGCCGTCTGCTCCATTCGAACCACGGTGAGCCGCAACGTTTTCCCCCTCTTTCTCCTAGTCGTTTCCGTCCCCGTAGCCGTGCCCGTCGTCGTGGCCGAGATGCCTCGCCGCCGGCCATGGCGCTGCCGTGGCCTGGGCCATCGCTCATCGTGTCTGAGCGCACCATTGGCCTCAGTACCTCCCTAGGAGCCCACAGCAACCTCTAGTTCCTCGCGTTGAGCCCCGCAACGTTGTTTCCTTCGGCACCCGAACTCCGGCCACCGCCACGAGCTTGATTCCGGCGCGCTCAGTCCACCCTAGCTTCCCCCACTTAGCCCAGCGGGTGCGCGATTCGTCCAGCTCGCCGTAGAGCCCAACGGCGCGTCAAACCACCGCCTATAGCGACCGCACAGGGCTCGAACGCCGTCGGTTTGATCGTCGCCGGCGTAACTCCGGCGGCTGCCGACGTGTCGCCGTCATTAGCCCGCTAATGACGCGGTTAATTACCCTCCTGTGCCTATGACAGTGGGTCCCGCAAGGCTTAATTAACCGGCTAAATAAACTGTTTGGACTAATTAAATTACCCACTGGCCCCACGCGTCAGTTTGACTTTGCTGACGTGGGCGTTGACCGGCCCCACTTGTCTGTGACCGTGGCTGACTGACATGCGGGTCCCACTGGACCCGCTGACCAGTCAACGTTGACCCAGTCAACTGCTGACTGGGCAGTTGACTGGGCCCACATGTGAGCCTCTGATGCACATTTCTGAGTACACTTTTGTGTACCCATAGCATTTTCATATTTTAATTTTGAATTTAAATTAAATTCCAGAAATTCCAGAAATGATTAAAACTTTGAAAAATCATAGAAAATAATCCGTAACTCGGATGAAAATAATTTATATATGAAAAATGATCAAAAAAATCCAACGAATCCGAATATGTCATCTGTACTCATGTTAGAACCCTCTAAGTAGATGAACATGGAACTTTTTGCCTGTTTCCGATATATAGATGAATAGTCCCTGACCTCGGGTAAATAATTCCAAATTAATTCCTAAATTAACTAAAATGGTTTAGGGATGTATTAGGTCACCCCTGCATTGCATATTGCCATGTCATGCTCTGTGAGTGCATTTGTTTGCTATGTATTTATCCGTTTCCTCCCCCTCCTCTCTCTGGTAGACCCAGAGACCGACGTTGCCCCCGAGGACTGCTACTCCGTCGACGACCCCTCTTTTGCCGCAGAGCTTCCAGGCAAGCAAAACCCCTTGATCATTCCTATATCGCCCATTCTTTCTCCCCCTGCTTGCCTTAGATTTTGCTACTGTAATTAATTGCTCCTATTCTGATGCATAGCCTATTTTGTAACTGCTATTGATACCATTCCTGTTATTCTATATCCTTAGTATAGGTTGGTTAGTAAACCATCTGTGGCCCCTCACCCTTGTCCCTGTTGCCCCGCTTTGTTACTGGTGCCCCGATCAATGTGATCGATGTTCAGAGTCCGACACAGCACCGCACCCCCCCTAAGTTGTACGACTCTGCAGAGCTACCATCGAGTGCCGAGGGTGATACTGTAGGGTAACGCAGCAGAAAACAAAAAATTTCCGACCTACGCACCAGCCCAGGATCACTATGGAGACTGCATACAAGGTTTGATCTGTTTCGTTACCGACTCGTAGCGCAGCGGAAGTAGAGTCGATGACGATCGGCGGTGCAGATCCCCGCAGCTAGGATTTACAACCTCCCAACCGCGAGGATGTACTCCCACATCTGCTCCTCGGACAGCCCTCCGGGAGGTGGTCAGACAGTCCCTCGGACGGTGTCGCGGACAGCCCTTCGGGAGGACCTTCGAAACTCGAACGGTCACTCGGACAGCCCTTCGGGAGGACCCTCGAAACTAAGACGATCACTTGGACAGCCCTTCGGGAGGCACTCTCGAACTAAGACCGAAACTACGATCTCTCTACAGAGTTGCACACATACGGTGTCATCTATCCGGCAGGGCTTCGCCGTCCAGAACTAGTTCCCACCGGAACACAGACAGCCTTTCGGCTCTACGAAACTATTTCGCTGGGAGGGAGAGAGAAGCCAGACAAGTATATGGCATGTGTATGAGAGCAAGCATGATCTGATTTTGGAGAGCTCTCTCCACCTCTATTTATAGGAGGAGCAAGGGGTAGAGGAAAGACCAAAAGGACCTTCCTAGGATCTTTCCACCACATGCCACATAAGGATGTGTAGAACATATCCACCATGAGGTGGAAGGACACCTCAAGGAGGGGCCCCCCATGCCATGGCCGAAATTGTGCAGCCCCCTTGGGGGGCTCCACCTCCCTTTCACACACCAAAAGTGGTTTTCTTCTAGAAGAAAAACCCCATTTGCAAATCAGCCCAAAAAGTGCTTTTCACTATTCACGAAGACATTTTTCTGCGTCCGTTAAAACCCAAATTATTTCTGTGTGCCTAGAATAATTCTAGCACCCACCAAAACAATTTTGAACGCATTCCGAAACAATTTCGGAACAATGTTTCTTCAGCGAAAAGCAACCAAAGTGGTTCCGGCTGCTCCGAAACATTTCCGGTTTTTGTCCCGGAAAATTCCCAGAAGTTTCCAGAACACTTCTGGCATCCTCCAAGAATTTCCAGGCGTGTGCCAAAACCAATTTGACTTAATGGAATACCCTGAAACAACTTTTCAGTTTCACCGGAACTATTCCGGTGTTCTCTCCGGAACGTTTCCGTTTCGTCCGAAACTTTTTCGGTGATTTTCTCTCAGACTCCCTGTCTAGTATTCAGCAGATAGATGACCCTTAAGCGTGTGACCCTATAGGTTCGGTGAAGTATAGACATGACCGGAACTCTTTCCGATCAATGATCAACATCGGAGCCGTGGACACCCATATTGACCCCTATACCCACACGAATGAATATTCGAGTGAACCTCCAGTTGCCGTGTGCTATTCCTGTTGCTTCGCGATATGTTACAAATACCCGAGGTGAGACATGTTGGCATCCCCGTGGATCAACAACTTGTCCACTATGCCAGTTACCTCGTTACCGGTATTGTTCTCTTTTCTCGTTCCCGTGTTCCAGCATCCCCGTGATCAAATCACAAAGTGTCTGGCTAGACGATGATGGATACCGTAACACCGAGAGGGCCCAGAGATATCTCTCCATCGTCGGAGGAGCAAATCCCAATCTTGAGCTATCGAGTTACTTGACATACTTTTCCATGAACCCGTAAGCCGCCGTAATAGCAACCCATTTACAGATGACGTTTAACAAACCCCAAAGTTCATGAAGCAAGCATGAAGAAACTCGATACTCTCATGGTCTAAGGAATCATGCAAACGTTAACCATCTCTGTGTTATTAACCATTAACTTGTGACGAATGTATCTCATAGCATAACATCAATCCGGGTCGATTCAACACAAAGGTTCTTCTAACATTGTGCCCACAAAATTGCCGGCATAGCCATGCCCATGATCAGGAAAACAGGATCATCATGCAATACTTGAGCCAGTCTTAGAGGCCAGACTAGGAATACATTTTACCGTTTATTATTCCACACGTGCATATGAGTCTTCCTTCGAGCCTCGTGGTTATTGTAGACTCGAGAACCATAGCAGTTATAGCATGGAACATAAACATAATTATGAACAGGGAGATAATCAATAACATTTATTATTACCTCTAGGGCATATCTCCTACAGACTCCCACTTGTACTAGAGTCAATAATCTAGTCAATGCTAATGCACTTTACACCTGTGGCATACCGGTGTAAAATATGCTTCGCATGTGGTATAGCCTGATGCACAACGGATCTGACGACTTCAGCTCCGTGTGTAACTTTGCATATCCTCGCGTTTTCACGCTTTCACAAAATTCATATTTTGTGTGGACTTGGCTTTGCATATGTGTGAATCATTGGTCGAAACCTGATTCCTCAGACTGAGCTATGGAGCAACTATCTGCAATAGTGTCCCATAGACCAAAGCCATCTTGGAACCATACTAAGTTCATGAATGAATTATATGATTCAACAACTTCTTTGTCACTTCTTAAGCGTCAACATACTTAGCCTTTGTTATAGAATTCGCCACAGTATCTTGTTTGGAACAATTTCCAACTACCGTGCCACCATATTGTGTATTACACAAAAACCCTTAACTTAAATCGAAAATCGCATGGAGCATTGATGAAGACTGTATCGATGTAATTACTTACAACGAGCACTTCATAATCTCTGCTTGCGAGAAAACATGTCATCACTACTACTCTAGTACTCAATGACATCTTTCACTGTTGTCCTATGATCAGTACTTTGATCACTTTGGTATCTATACTCGCAACAACTTTGGAGTATTGGACATATCTGGTTGTTTTTACATACCATGGAATACATGATTAATCCAAACACAAGAGTGTGTGGAATCACCATCATGTATTTTGCTCATCAGTGTTTTGGGACACCGAGTCTTGCAAAAACTCTTTCCATGTGACTTCGGCAAGAATCACTCCTTGACATTTTTCAATGCTAAAATGTTTTAGCATCTTGTCAATATGTATTCATAGCTTAGCCCCATTAGGTAAATCTATCTCCATAGATCATCATGCC
The DNA here is from genome assembly GCA_039707655.1 of Elymus sibiricus. NCBI lineage: Eukaryota > Viridiplantae > Streptophyta > Magnoliopsida > Poales > Poaceae > Elymus > Elymus sibiricus. Next base: position 313,342,869 of record CM077674.1, read on the forward strand.
TAATATTGAGGCTATTTAGCCTAAGCACTTCATCAAAAAACTATTTTCAAATGAAGTCCTAATTCGTGTCAAGAAATTTATTTCCAATTAACAATGTGTCAAGTACACAAGGTTTTTAGAAATATTATTATGCTCCCACTTACTTTCTTGAATCACAAGCATCTTCGATACCCATTTGATGAAGTCAAACCCCTTTGACCATTCCATCAAAAACGAAGATTCCAACTCCACTTTGCTCTCTTCTGTCCATCGCTGGAACTCTGAAGTTTGCATACTTACTAGCATCCTCTGGATCGACAAATTACTTTGGACTGTATCACATACAAGTCCTAGGTTTCATTTCCATCAGATGGAAATCCTTTTGTCATCCATGTTTCATATCTCATGATTGAAATATGTATTAATTGCTAGTTCAACCCGAACCGACTTCAAGCATCGCTACGGTGAGACAATCTCATCGTAGTCAACTCCTTGAACTTGTTATTGCAACAAGTCGAGCTTTATGGATAAAACATTTTATCCGTATCAGTTTTTAGTTCCATAAATATTCGTTAGACTCTAAGTCTTCCGAAAGGTGTATCAAGATTTTAATCTCGAATCACTTATATGGAAACTATCTCGGATTGTATTGGCATTTAGCCAATTCCGGAGTCAGGGCCCATCAACGCTTCCTTGTGTATCGTAGGTATACTGTTGTCTAACAACAATATCTCGTATGCGCACCTGAGAGGTTTGCACGAGTTTTTCCTACGCGGTTCAGCTGCAAGTTTGACCGAAGTCCATACATCTCATGTAGAGGCTTCCGTATCAGTCGCAGTAGGAAACTCCGGAATCACTTCCAAGGTTCCTTTCCTTTGACCTGATGACGAAGATACTGGTTATCTCGTCGAGTTGCACTGTCCTCCCACTCACCTTTTGTAAGAACTATTCTCTTTAAAAGCATACCGTTTTGTGGCAAAATCGTTTGCCTCGGTATAGTGGTGGGGGAATACCCAATGACTTGGGATAACCTACAAAATAGCACTTGCCTGATTTGGAATAGGTTTGTAACCTTTTACACAAGCCCCATATTCCAAATGTTAAGAAAAGATATAACATGGTTGGGCGTACCATACCATGGCGTCATTTCAACAGACCCGATGGATCTCTTTTCAGTGTAAAAGCCGCAGTCTCTAAAGCATTACTCCTTAAAAGGGGTAATGGCAAATTTATTTATGTCATCTTTGATCTTACCATGTCATGAATGGTTCGATTACATCTACACGGACTCTCCACTTGCAGTGGTGTTCCGGGAGGTGCAAGTTATGAAACCCCTTTCACAACTCATCAGACATTCGCTAAACTTGTAACTCAAATATTCCTTTCTGCAATCGAATTGTAGAAACATAATTTTCTTGTTACAACAACTTCTAATTCATTTTTGAAAACCTTATGAATGAATTCAAAAGATCCAGACTTACGTCTCAACAAGTAAATATCCATATATCTACTTGAGTCATTTCTGAAGATAGATAAATCCACTACTTGCAACAACATTTATTGGACTACACACATCATAATGTATGATCACCAATATGTTCTTTGCTCGTTCCTTATGGCCTGTGAACGGTATTTCAGTCACTTCACTTTTCAGAGGAAAGTTGCAAGTGTCAGATGATTCAAAATCAAACGACTTCAAAATCCATCATAATGGAATTTTCCATGCGGGTTTCTCCAATGTGACCAAATGCAGTGCCACACTTGTGTGGTATTCTTTTAGTCTTGCGACATTTAGCGTCAGTGTTATGGATGTATCATATTTCCATCAATATTCATAACATACATCCCATCTAGGATGGAAGCATGTCCCTTCATGTTATTCATAATACTGAACAACAATTGTTGTTTTTATGAACAACTCTTTTGCAACAAACATTGTGCAATGGGCTAGAGTGTATGAAACTCTAAAATGAATTATGAAAGTAAACACAGAGGTTATGTATTATTATCAATATTCATAACATACGTCTCATTCATAATGAAAGTATGGCCCTTATGTTATTCATAACACCGAACATCAAAAGTTCTCTTATGAACAACCTTCTTGCAAGATACCTTATGCAAAGGGCTAGAGTGTGAAACTCTAAAATGAATTATGAAAGTAAATACATAGGGAATACACCTATGGATGGCATAGTAACATTTACTATGTTCCCTGCGTGTATCTAACCTCATTCCTGGCTAGTCTTTCAGGCCATAGTAGTTCTTACATCGAGTTGCAACAGAATGCAATCGAGCGGGTATCTTTGTGATTAACTCACAATACCCAAGAATTAGTGATTAACATGTTTAATCATAATTCCCAAGAACTATTTCTTTGACCAGCTTTCTATACATCAATAACTTGTATGACTTTCATACATGAGCTGGATATTCCAGTCTTCTCTCTATTTGCCTTTATACTTCTAACAGTTTAACTTTTAGTATTTCTTCTACTCTCAGAAGAAGCATCCAACTTAAGAGTGGCGTTAGCCCCGGACTTCCTAGGCGTGTAAGTCATACTAACACCCTTTGGACATTTCCTTTAAGTTGTTGTTTTATTCACCTTCATCATATGACAGGCGTTCTACTGGATCCCTCTGTTATTAGTCAAATGCATAGTAAACATTTTTACTAACAGTTTGCAAAACAAACATTGCTTTGGATATCAAATATCTTTTAGCCTTTGTTTGTGTCTGAAAATGATTTTCAGTTCCATGAATATCACATAGCTATCCCAAACTTTTGAAGTTCGGGTTTCATGGAATCAAACATATTGCACTTGACCGAAATGGAATTCTAGCTTTTGGATCGAAGGACGAGAGTCATATGATCCATAGCATTAGCGGGAGAATACCGAAAGCATGCGACAGGACAAAGTCCTTCTCGGCACTCTTGAGGACAATCCTCACATTACGTTACCAACCGTAAAGTTTTAACCAGATATTTAACAGCTATTCAATTTTAATAGGGAAGGTGGAAACGCGAGCCATTATTCTACAACTATTATGCAAACCACATTTAGACAGTGTTCAAAATTAATTGCACTGAGAATTAAACAAGTTAATTCTACAGTGCGCTCCCACTCAAATCAATATCTCTCATAATTGATTGTGAGTGATACAAGATCCACATTTCAATTCAACGCCACGGTTCGAGATGAACTCAAATGGCGCGAACTTCAATCGGTAGGCAAACTTGCCGATCACATCTCTATGTGATTCTTGTTCATCTTTCGATGCGTGTGTTCCGAGATCAGCACTGTCCTGCCTGAACGTCAAGACAACCAAGTGATCTCGCTGCGAGGTCTCAACTCACCCGCCTCACACTTCTCTAATCGTTCGCACCCATGGAGATCATGTGATGCCCCGAAGAGATAGGTGCCGTGACGGTGCTACACTTGGGAGAACACTAACTACTTGATATTTTAAGTGAGAGATCACCCTAATAAAAAGCGACTACCGCGCAATCAAAAAGGGTGCATCATAAGGGATAAACATCTCAGGCAATTCATAATAGCATGATATGGTATAGCCCTTTCTGACGGAGAAGTCTTTCATTTCTTCGTCTCCGGCATTCGCATCGGTGTTCACCTTCGCGAAGATTGCCACCACCTTGTCGATGCACCAGATAATATTGCTATCTCTATAGCTAATAAAATAAGTGCATTACTTAAGGTTGACACGCAGGTCATTAAAGTGACAATCATATGGCTCCAGCCATCATGCCGAATCATGACACGCAGGTCATGTTAATCAAATTATAATCAAATTACATCATATAGTCATCTCATACATAATCAAATTATTATGAGCACTGCTATACCACATCATATGCACATGCAAACCATCCTGCAAAACCAAGTTAGACGCCTCTAATCGGTTCATGCAAAATTTTATTTTTCGTGGCTTCTAAGGTTTCGAAACAAACCGAAGCTACCAACATCCATCATCAAGTATGATAATTCAAGTTGCTAGATTAACTTTCCAGGGTGTATGAAACACGAGATAATAAAATCTCGAGCCCCATACTAAACTTCGTCATACGCGTGACCCCCGTGCAGATCATATCTGCATTGCCCTTTCGTCTACGAAACATCCATCTTTCTTTAACTATGGTGGAACACAAAGAACTGTTAGCACTTCATTGATCTGTCAATCAGCATACTCAGGAGCAGCATGAAAGGATCGCGGATTGCCAGAACTTTGTGAGATTCCACCATGCCGTCAAGATCAGGACTACACAAATTCAGGGGAAGCAACAAGAACATCGGGTAACAGATTTCATCTGCTACCCGCACAAATAATTTACAGCAATAGATCTCATCTACTACCTAATTATATTGTGCAACACCCATACATCTCTATGTATTCTAGATCGCAACCTGCATCTACGCATAGCACGGCTCTTGATGCCACTGTAGGGTAACGCAGCAGAAAACAAAAAATTTCCGACCTACGCACCAGCCCAGGATCACTATGGAGACTGCATACAAGGTTTGATCTGTTTCGTTACCGACTCGTAGCGCAGCGGAAGTAGAGTCGATGACAATCGGCGGTGCAGATCCCCGCAGCTAGGATTTACAACCTCCCAACCGCGAGGATGTACTCCCACATCTGCTCCTCGGACAGCCCTCCGGGAGGCGGTCGGACAGTCACTCGGACGGTGTCGCGGACAGCCCTTCGGGAGGACCTTCGAAACTCGAACGGTCACTCGGACAGCCCTTCGGGAGGACCCTCGAAACTAAGACGATCACTTGGACAGCCCTTCGGGAGGCACTCTCGAACTAAGACCGAAACTACGATCTCTCTACAGAGTTGCACACATACGGTGTCATCTATCCGGCAGGGCTTCGCCGTCCAGAACTAGTTCCCACCGGAACACAGACAGCCTTTCGGCTCTACGAAACTATTTCGCTGGGAGGGAGAGAGAAGCCAAACAAGTCTATGGCATGTGTATGAGAGCAAGCATGATCTGATTTTGGAGAGCTCTCTCCACCTTTATTTATAGGAGGAGCAAGGGGTAGAGGAAAGACCAAAAGGACCTTCCTAGGATCTTTCCACCACATGCCACATAAGGGTGTGTAGAACATATCCACCATGAGGTGGAAGGACACCTCAAGGAGGGCCCCCCCATGCCATGGCCGAAATTGTGCAGCCCCCTTGGGGGGCTCCACCTCCCTTTCACACACCAAAAGTGGTTTTCTTCTAGAAGAAAAACCCCATTTGCAAATCAGCCCAAAAAGTGCTTTTCACTATTCACGAAGACATTTTTCTGCGTCCGTTAAAACCCAAATTATTTCTGTGTGCCTAGAATAATTCTAGCACCCACCAAAACAATTTTGAACGCATTCCGAAACAATTTCGGAACAATGTTTCTTCAGCGAAAAGCAACCAAAGTGGTTCCGGCTGCTCCGGAACATTTCCGGTTTTTGTCCCGGAAAATTCCCAGAAGTTTCCAGAACACTTCTGGCATCCTCCAAGAATTTCCAGGCGTGTGCCAGAACCAATTTGACTTAATGGAATACCCTGAAACAACTTTTCAGTTTCACCGGAACTATTCCGGTGTTCTCTCCGGAACGTTTCCGTTTCGTCCGAAACTTTTTCGGTGATTTTCTCTCAGACTCCTTGTCTAGTATTCAGCAGATAGATGACCCTTAAGCGTGTGACCCTATAGGTTCGGTGCAGTATAGACATGACCGGAACTCTTTCCGATCAATGATCAACATCGGAGCCGTGGACACCCATATTGACCCCTATACCCACATGAATGAATATTCGAGTGAACCTCCAGTTGCCGTGTGCTATTCCTGTTGCTTCGCGATATGTTACAAATACCCGAGGTGAGACATGTTGGCATCCCCGTGGATCAACAACTTGTCCACTATGCCAGTTACCTCGTTACCGGTATTGTTCTCTTTTCTCGTTCCCGTGTTCCGGCATCCCCGTGATCAAATCACAAAGTGTCTGGCCAGACGATGATGGATACCGTAACACCGAGAGGGCCCAGAGATATCTCTCCATCATCGGAGGAGCAAATCCCAATCTTGAGCTATCGAGTTACTTGACATACTTTTCCATGAACCCGTAAGCCGCCGTAATAGCCACCCATTTACAGATGACGTTTAACAAACCCCAAAGTTCATGAAGCAAGCATGAAGAAACTCGATACTCTCATGGTCTAAGGAATCATGCAAACGTTAACCATCTCTGTGTTATTAACCATTAACTTGTGACGAATGTATCTCATAGCATAACATCAATCCGGGTCGATTCAACACAAATGTTCTTCTAACATTGTGCCCACAAAATTGCCGGCATAGCCATGCCCATGATCAGGAAAACATGATCATCATGCAATACTTGAGCCAGTCTTAGAGGCCAGACTAGGAATACATTTTACCGTTTATTATTCCACACGTGCATATGAGTCTTCCTTCGAGCCTCGTGGTTATTGTAGACTCGAGAACCATAGCAGTTATAGCATGGAACATAAACATAATTATGAACAGTGAGATAATCAATAACATTTATTATTGCCTCTAGGGCATATCTCCTACAGATACCTCTTACCTCACTCATGATGTTGCCTCTGTAGTATAGCTAGTCGGTTGTGGGTTATCGAGGGTGATTCCTCTTTCACCACCTCCGATGATGCCTCCGTCGTACAACCCCTCGAGTGTGAACCCATCGAGGGTGATTCCTCCGAGTTCACCTTGACGGATACATCGAGTAGGAATTCATCGAGGGTGATTCCTCGGATTCCCCCCTTGATGTTTCGGACACACGGTTACCCTACATTTACTTCAGTCCCCTGTTGAAGTCGGGTCGACCCTGAGGGGTACCCTCGAGAGATGTAAAGTCGGGTTGACCGTGAGGGTACCCGCGAGATAATTACGTGGCACGGCCGGGCAGGTAGACCGCCCCAGGAGAGGGATAGGGCCTGGCCCTTGCCGTAAGTCCACGAGACGGGGCGACGGGGTCACATGATCGTGGATCTCTGCTAATTTCCGCGAGCTCCCAATGCGCTTAACAGATTTGGGTATTTGATCTGAGTTGGCCACTGGCCTATACGCACTACCACCACGCGGGATAATGGTTTAATGGGGCCCTCGGCACCGTATGTATCAGCCGAAAGCTCTGTCAGACGTCCAGTTCAGCATTGCGGCACGCCCGGGTCGGCGCCCCAGAGGAGGTGGCCTGGATCGCCCTGCACGCAACGACCCGGAGTGCAAAGGGCGATGGGCCCAAGACCCCTGAGCGTTTAGGATGTAGACCGGCGGGGACCTCTCTGCTGAGACTAGGTAGGACTACGTCGTGTCGATCAGCCGAGGCCGGGCATGACCCAGAAAAGTGTGTCCGGCCAGAGTTAATCGAGTGTGTTGGGTAACAGTAGTGCAGGGAAGTTATCTATTCGAATAGCCGTGTCCACGCTAACAGGACGCTCAGTGTTGTATCCCGATCTACTATAACTTGAACTGGATACTTGAGTACTTAATAAATTGATAGCTCCGGGATCGCTTTCTCGCAGGGAGTCGAGGAAGGATCTCTGGGCATGGCTACTAATATACTTGTTACTAATACTTTTATATGCTAATCTGCACTCTTCTAATGCTTCAAGACGCTGCAAGATGCTAGTCTTCGATAGGCTAGGCCTTCTCTCTATTCTGGCATTTCTGCAGTATAGTCCACAAATACAGCCCTTCCCTTTGATACCGATGCATACTTAGCATAGATCTGATGTAAGTCTTGCGAGTACTTTGGATGAGTACTCACGGTTGCTTTGCTACCCCTTTTTCCCCATACCCGATTGCTGCGATCAGATGTCGGAGCCCCCGGAGCCAGCTGTTTCCGCCGACGACTTCTACTACCCCCGGCGGAGCCTACTACTACGTGGAGACCGACGACCAGGAGTAGTTTAGGAGGCTCCCAGGCAGGAAGCCTTGCCTCTTTCGATCAGAGCCGGTCGTTGTTTGTTTTCGCCTTCTTAAGGCGGGCTTGTTTAACCTTTGTGTCTGCACTCAGATATTGTTGTTGCTTTCGCTGACTCTTGTGTAACTCGAGCTTTTGTATTCGAGCCCTCGAGGCCCCTGGCTTGTAATATAAAGCTTGTATTATTTTATTTTGTGTCTAGAGTTGTGTTGTGATATCTTCCCGTGAGTCCCTGGGCTTGATCGTGCGCATTTGCGTGTATGATTAGTGCACGGTCGGCCCGGGGGCGTCACAGGCAGGCTTCAAAAAAAATTGGACCCTTCCCGAGCCTTCCGTTAGTGTTTTAGGGTTTCCGAAACTTTTTCGGTTTTCTCCGAAACGCTTCCGGTTCTCTCTCTGAAACATTTTTCGATATTCTCAAAACCTTTTCGGAGAATTTCCCTCAAGATCCTAATACTTCTAGTACTCAACAAATTGGCGGACCTTAAGCGTGTGACCCTGCAGGTTCAGTAAAGTGTAGACATGACCCGGAACTCCTTCTGGTCAATGATCAATAGCGGAACTGTGGACATCCATATTTACTCCTACACCCACATGAATTATTATCGAGTGAACCTGTCGTTCCCGCACACAATTCTCTTTCTTCGCAATATAACAAAAGTCGAGGCGAGACTCATCGGTATCCATATGAAGCAACTCTTGATCATTATACCAACTTATCCTCGTTACCGGTTATGTTCTTTTTCTCGTTTATATATTCCGTCATGATGTGATCATATCACGCTGTGTCTAGCCAGACGATGATGGATACCGAAACACTGAGAGACTCGAAGAATATTTCTCCATCGTCAAAGGAGCAAATTCCAGTCTTGAGTTATCAAGTCCTTAGACATACTTTTCCGATCCACCCAAAAGTTACAGTTATGATCACCCTGTTGCGGGTAACGTTTGATGAACCTTAAAGTACACCGTCCGGCATGAAGGTACTTCATACTCTCTTGGTCTAAGGAAGTGAGTATGCGTTAATGTTCGTATGATTATACGTACAACTTTGTGACAATTTTGATCTTGAAGTATATCATTAAGTTGAGTCTGCCCAACACCATTGTTCATCCAACAATGTGTTTTCATTATTGTCGGCATCCTTATTACTTTAGCTTGCCCGTGATCTGAAAAACAAGATCATCAACAATACATTAGCTAGTCTTAGAGACCAGACTAGAGATCTATTTGGTGTTTGTTATTCCACACATGCAAATGGGTTTTTCTCAGACCCTCATTTATATGTAGACTCGAGAACCATTGCAATTAAAGCACAGAAAATAAACATTAATCTTAAACTTGGACATAAATAATAATATGTATTAGTTTCTCTAGGGCATATTTCCAACAACGACTATTTTGGTCGTATGAGGCCTCTTTGACTGAAGGAATTTGGTAGAATTCCAATTCATGAGAACTTTATTTTTGGACCCCTTTGGATCATACGATTGAAGCCACTAAATTCCTATGAAATCCATTTATATTTCATTTCTTAGGAATCTCAACATGAGTTTAAACCCATTTCCTTTTTCTTTTGATAAGAAGTCTAATGCACTTGCGCGCACACACTCTATACTCTCTCTCATCAATCTTAAAACATATCCCGCGTTTTTTCCTCGATACCATTCAAAGACATTTGTTACAATTTTTTTATGTTTTGAACTCCTATAGGAATTCACCGTATGTTCAAAGTTTTCAATTTGCTGCAATCCTCGTGGACTTCTCTGAACGAGTAAAGCTATCTATCCACTCGCGCACCGTACAGCGCTGCCGCTAGGCGCTAGCAGCTGCGGCTGCGGATTACACATCCCGGTCAAAAATGGCCACTCCCTCCCCGCCACGTCTCCTCTCCCCCATGCCTATCCTCTTCCTCGCCGCCGGTCCGCTCGCCGCCATCCACTTCTCTGCCCGCTGCCGCCTCCGCCTCCGCCTCCGTATCCCCCACGTCACCACCGCCGCCGGCGCTGCCACCACTCCGGGAAACAGCTTCGTCGTCGAGGACTACCTCATCGCCAACTGCCACCTCACCCAGCCGCAGGCCGTCAAGGCCTCCAAGAACCTCGCCCACCTCAAGTCCACCTCCAACCCCGACGCCGTCCTCGCATTCCTCGACGGCCTCGGCTTCTCCTCCAAGGAGGTCGCCGCCGCCGTCGCCTCCAACCCGCGCATCCTCTGCGCCCGCATCGAGCGCTCCCTCGCGCCCATCTCCGCGGAGCTCCGCGCCCTCGGCCTCTCCACCTCCCAGGTCGCCCGCCTCGCCAAGATCGCCGGCCGCTACTTCCTCTGCCGCAGCTTCGTCTCCAAGGTGCAGTTCTGGCTCCCCCTGTTTTGTTCCCCGGAGAGGCTGCTCCAGGCCAGCGACTGGAACTACTGGCTCCTCACCTCCGACCTCGAGAAGGTGGTCGAGCCCAACGTCGCGTTCCTCAGGCAATGCGGGCTAAGTGCTTGTGATATTTCCAAGCTGCTCGTGGCCGCGCCGCGCCTGGTCACCATGCACCCCGAGTACGTCCAGGACTCCGTGCGGCGGGCCATTGAGCTGGGCGTGCCACCGGGCTCCCAGATGTTCCGGCACGCGATCTCCACCGCCGGCTGCATCGGCCAGGAGAAGGTCGACGCCAAGATCGCCGTCCTCAGGGAGACGCTCGGGTGGTCGAAGGAGGAGGTGAGCCTGGCCATCAGCAAGGCGCCGCGGATCCTGGTCGCCTCCGAGGAGAGGCTGCGGCGCAACGCCGAGTTCCTGGTCAAGGAGGTCGGGCTGGAGCCGCAGTACATCGCGCGCCGGTCGGTGCTGCTCATGTACAGCCTCGAGAGGAGGCTCATGCCCCGGCATCTCGTGGTGAAGCTCCTCAAGCAGAGGCGGCTGATCGAGGAAGACCGGTGCTTCTTCAACGTGGTGGCGCCGACGGAGGAGAAGTTCTTGGACAAGTTCGTTGCCCCCTTCGAGGAGTGTATCCCGGGCCTCGGCGATGCCTACGACGCTGCCTGTACCGGCAAGGCGCCGGTGAAAGCTGAGTGAGCAGTGAGTGACTAGAAGAGAATTCTGGAGGTGTGCGTAGGTGTGTATAACCTCATTCTACTGATGAACAATACTAGATTCATGGCCATTTAGCGTAGGTTGATTACAGTCGACAGCAACGAGGTGGATGTTCATAATTTTGGAACTAGGAAGTGTTCATTACTGATTGAATAATGGATTTGGTGTAAAACTCTGAGCAAATATGTTCCTTTGGTTCAAAAGTGTGCGCAATGCTTCGAAAATGTCAAACACATTGGTTCAGTTCTTATTGTGCATATCTCTTTAGATCTGAGTTGCTATTAGCGCTGAAGTAATACTCCTGCACAACACATTAAACCTAAAGAGCTGGCTTCAGTATACTAGTAGTGTGCATGCTAGTGCCACTGATCACAATGTGACCCTGCAAAAAATATTTTGGGAGTGTATATTTTGTAAGTTGCCTGAAATATTTATATATCTCAGTCACCTTTCTAAGCCTTTGGATCAACATCCAACAATTCACATCTCATCTAACTTTCGTATATCAGCTATGGATTCGAAATCGCACTAAAGTTGCATGATATGGAAAGTATAAGTTTAGACTGACCAAGCTGCAATTTTAGGTGACTGAGATTTATGGAAAATTCAGCAACTGAGGAATTAGCAAATCTGAGCTATTTCAGTATTATGTATGATTTCTGAAAGACATTCTAATAAGAAAAAGTAGACCTTTAAAGAAAAATACAAACTACTCGGAGCAACCCGGGGTCTGTATGGAACCTTTCGTGATGCTGCATTTTGGTTGGTGGTTGCTTTTTAAGCTGGATAATGCTTCGTTGCCCTGTCTAGATAGCCCTAGGGTTTACTTTACAATCCCAAACTTTGCTTTGCAGTTTACCCCTCTGAACTATGAAAATCCTTCATTTTACAATCCTTCGTCCTTATTTAGCTGCTTTTGACCTGCTTGACTCCAATTTTGTCCTAGTTAGTACTTGTGGTGGATCCGAAGACAGTTTACTCATGATGGGAAGCCACCATCCCCTTGTAGATGGCCTATGTCTGTTTTGGCTATAGCTAACAACTTCCATGAAGCCAACGCCAAGAAACAAGACAGCAATGAACAGAGATGGGGTAAGCCTGACCCTAAATTCGTGAAATTAAATGTTGATGCTGCTTTCTTTGTTGATGAGGGAGCTGGAGCGACAGCAGCTGTATTAAGAGATAACAGTGGGAATTTCTTGGCAGCTCAAAGCAGATACATTCCTCACGCAGCTGATGTAGTAACATCTGAGGCATTGGCAATGCGCGATGGTCTGGAATTTGCAAATTCTCTTGGGTTCTCTAGAGTGGAAGCAGAATCAGATTCTCAGGTAGTGATCGATTACTGCACGGGACAAACGAGATGGTGGGACTCGGCGGCGGCAATATTTGCGGAATGCGTGAATGTGGCTTCACTTATCGGGAAGGTCAACTTTACACATTGTGTTCGATCTTGTAATAAAGCGGCGCATGTGCTAGCTAGTTATAGTTATTGTAATAAGATTTCGAGTACTTGGATGGATGAGGCTCCTACCTGTCTAATCTCGGAACTTGTGAACGATGTAATTCCTATTTAGTTTCAATAAAGCTAGCCATGATGGCCTTCCCTCAAAAAAATTTTTTGTCCTAGTTAGTGGTGCCACATCGCATATTTTCTCCCCCTCTATCATGTCATTTCTCTCCCCTCCTCACAACTAAAATTAAAATGGAAGGTTTCTCTCAAATTGTATGCCAATAGATTGTCGGTGAATTATGCTCAATTTACTGGAATTTTTGAAAGAAAACAAAGTTGTCTGGATTTTGAAGTTTTGAACCAAAAAATTGAGCTTGAAACTAAAACAAGAAGCTTCTCTCAACCTGTATGTCGATTTATCTAAAATATCACCATATTGGTCCGTGAACTATAAACAATTTACTGAATAATTTTTATAATTTTCTGTGATGTATGTACGGTAACATGTTTTAGTTTCAAGTTTGAAGTTTTTGGTTCAAAACTCAGACAACAGTAGATGTTTCTAAAAAAATTTGTAAATCAATCGTAATTCGGTGAACGTTATAGTAAAATTGTACCTGAAATTGAAATATAGTTTTAGAGAAACACGTTGTTTTAGTTTTAGTTAGAGAGAAATTAGATGATGTGACAATAAGAGAAAAAAAATGCGATATGACATTGTTGACTAAGAAAAAAACAGAGTCAAACATGTCAAAACTAGTCAAGGGAGAAGGAACGTTGTAAAGTACAAAGTTTCACGGGTAAAGTGAACCAAATCAAATTTGTGATTGTAAGGTGAATCTTATGACAAGTTTAAGGGGGTCACTCAGACTTCTTTGTAGTACAATAACCACTCTGACATGACAAAATAGCCATGGTTAGTGATTGCTTTTTTATTTTTTTCTTAAGAAACACTTACCACAACGCAGGCATCACAGTCGCACAACACGTACCGAAGATCGAAGTTGCGGAGCTTTAAGACTGACGAAGTCATCACAGTCGTCTAGATATCTACGGAAATGTTGCCTACCGGTGTAAGACAAATCCGCATGAATGAGACATCAAAGCGCCAAACTTCAGGTTTGATCCCGATGAACTGGGTACAAAGACCCTCTTGAGTCCTAAACATTGAACCAATTGCTTATTTAATTGGATAACCCTTTGAGACTGTATGTTTTCTTTCCCTTTTTTAGAAACCCTTTGAGAGTATGTTTTTTAGACAACTTTGAGACTGAATGTAAGATCAAATCGTCTGAGCTTAGCCCGAGTAGTGACATTTTTTAGAATAGAATAGTGACAGTTAAACCCAATATAGTAGCTCGAGGGGAGGAAAATACCCTGATACACCTGATTATAGATGAACCTAATAAAAAAGTTCTGGGATTTTTTTAGCAATTCAGGAAAATGTCGAAATCTTGAACTTTTTTTCGAACAAACTTGACCTAATATAGTGCTGATTTTTTTTTTGCCAACATAGGACAATATAGAGTGAATAGGAACTCTAATATAGTGCTGATTCCCATAGAGAATCTGAGCATAGAAAAAAAAATTATAGGACAATATAGAGTGAATAGGAACTCTAATATAGTGCTGATATATTTCTTTTTGCCAACAATACCACGGAAGTCATTTCTTCGCAGAAAAATTTAGACGAGTGTAACGCTTGAGCAAGTTTGTTGTCAAATAAGTTCATTTTTTTAAACCATGTTTGTATTTTTTTAAACCATTTTTGTAGTTACTAATTTTTTTTTGAAAAACGGGTGCACCTACACCCCTGGTGCCATTCGTTCCCCTCCCTCGAGGAGAGCAACAACTTGTAGGATTAAGTGGTGTCATTTTAGGCCCAAGAGTGAACTGGACTAGAGCTTTCGTTCTCCCAATCGGGCCCAACAACTTGTAGGATTAAAGTGGTGTTGCGGCGAGGCCGCGAGAGGTCAAAGACGGAGCGGCGGACACTCCTGCAATACCTACTCCACCGCCGCCGCCGGGATGCTTCTCTTCCACAAGCAACTCCTCTCGCTCCGTCTCCCCGCCTCACCCGTGATCTTCTCTCTCCGTCGGGCCCTCTTATCCACCTCGGCCGCCACCGACGCCCCGCCGGCCCCCTTCGCCGTCGACGACTACCTCGTCACCACCTGCGGCCTCACGCGGGAGCAAGCCCTGAAGGCCGCCAAGCACGTCTCCCACTGCAAGTCCACCTCCAACGCCGACTCCGTCCTCGCCTACCTCGCCGGCCCCACCCTCCGCCTCTCCAAGGCCGACATCGCCCACATCGTCGCCCGCGACCCGCGGATCCTCAACTGCAGCGTCGACAACACCCTCAAGGCCCGCGTCGCCATCTTACGCGGCTATGGCCTCTCCGAAGACCACGTCCGGACCTTCCTCCGCATGGCCCCCGGCGTCTTCCGCTCCGTCAGCATCCAGGAGAAGCTCGGGTTCTGGTTGCCCTTCCTGGGGTCGCCGGAGAAGTTCATCCGCATCCTCAGGCGCAACTACTACCTCCTCACGTCGGACCTCGAGCGGGTCGTCAAGCCCAACATCGCGGTGCTGCTGGAGAGTGGGGTAAGTGCCGACGATATTGCCAAGATGTGCGTGCCCAACTCGAGACTGCTGACCAGCAGCCCCAAGACCGTGATGTCCATCCTGGAGCGCGCCGATAAGCTCGGCGTGCCTCGCGGTTCGCTTATGTTCAGGCAGGCAGTGACCACGACGACGGGCCTTGGGGCCGAGACGATGGCAGCCAAGCTCAAGCTCTTCGAGGAGATCCTCGGGTGGTCCGAGGCTGAGGTGACCAATGTGGTGAGGATGAACCCAACGGTGCTGAGGATCTCTGGGGAGAAGCTTCGCCGTGCTAAGGAGTTCCTGACCAAGGTGGTCGGTGTTGACACCAGGTACATCCTTGCCAGGCCCTCAATCCTGATGTACAGCCTGAAGTGCCGACTGGTCCCTCGGCATTATGTGATGAAGGTGCTCCAGGAGAAAGGATTGATTCAGAAAGATCAGAGCTTCTACACGATGGTCACGCCTAGTGTGAAGACGTTTCAGCGCAGGCATATAGATGCTCATAGGCATGTTCTTCCAGGCCTTGCTGAAGCCTACGCAGCTGCTTGCCAAGGGAAACTGCCAACTGAATTTGTGGTATGAAGGATCCTGCTGTAGGTTCACATGTTTTGAATCTTCGCTAACCATCTAAATGGCAGCAATGTTTCATTCTTATTACCGCATTCGGATACTCCTGATGTGTGCTCTGCAACTCGCTCTGCTAGCACCTGAATTCTGAAGAAATTCATTGTGCTACAGTACTAACTTATGATGCACAGAGCCTGAGGCTACCATTTATCCATCTAGGTTTGGATTCTGAAATGAAAGGTACCATGTTACATCTCTTGTAGGAGTTTGCAGGGACAACACAACTTTTGTTTGTTTGTTTTGGAGTTGTATGTGCTTTCATCATGGTTTAAGTGTATCATATATCGGTTGCTAGAATTGTGGGAAAGATTGTTGGCTCGTTGATTCTATCACTTGAACATGAAAAACTCAATGTTCCAGGTTTATATATTCACCTAATCACCATTGCAGTTTTGCAGTCATTGCATGGGTGAGGGTGCGCTATCCATTATACATAAATCTCAACCTTTTCCATGGTCAGCCTTTTCCTTCTGTGAACCAGGAGTTTGTCTCTTAGCATTTTCTTCAGCTAGATGAGTTAGAATTTGATAAATGTAATCATTGTTTGAGTGCTGCATCACCTGTTATGGTAAATGGAGATGGAACAGATCATCCCACTAAGTTTTGTTTGACAACCAATGTGAGTACTGAATTTGATGCATTCTGTCAATGGTTACTATGTTTTTGAGTTTCGACTTGTACTAAATCTTTGGGCTTATTTGAAACTCGGCTGGCTGAGAATTGACACTCTCTCGCTATGTCGATTCTGATGGTGTGAGCTGAAGCTCCTCATAGGCCACAGCTGGTATGGTAAGTCGATAAATTTTGCAGATCTGTTTACACATTTGAGATGGTTGTTACTCTGGAGTAGTCCTTGGGGGAAGCTTCGTCGGGTCTCCCAGTTCCCCATGCGCCTGTGACTCAAAGGCAGGGAAAAGGCAGGGGGGCAAAGTCAGAGAATCTGCGCCCGTAGTAACCGGGCGCAGATGCAGGACCCACCTGTCGGCGAGCCAAAGGCAGGTGACGTACGTCAGAGAATCTGCGCCGGGTTACTACATCCTGCGTCCTAGGCCCCAGTGGCCAAGATTCTCCGGAGGGAAGGATTGCTCAGTAAAGATGTGAGCTCCTGCACTGCGTGCTCGGTTGCCAAGGTTCATGGCAAATTGTGTCGACGCCGTTACATAACCACCACAGGGATGGTCTTCAGGGCGCGTGTAGGGCTGCTTGTTGTGAAGGACAGTGAATCATGTTCTCTCTATTCAAATTTCTGAATTGTTACCGATTCACAACTGTAACATTTCACCCCGAATTCAGATGCTCCCAAGGCGTACCCCGAAACTCTCTTTTCCCAGCATCCTGATTATTGCAATCGTCTCTAGTCGGCGCACTTCTGAGTATAGCCTTCTATGTTGCTAAAAAGGTGGTCTCTAGTCGGTGCACTTCTGAGTATATCCTTCTATGTTGCTAAAAAGGTGGATGTGCTGAGACTTGCTCGTTTGTTTTTCAACAATTCTCTCGCACCTAGATTTTGCTTGCCAATATCTCTCCTTCACCCTCCTTCCTATGAATCCTATCTAGCTGTGGCGAGCCGGAACCAGCGACGACACAGTGGCGTGCCAACGAAGGTGAGTTATGTTTGAGAGCTGACCTCCCCCATTAGTGGATGGCAATGTGGTCCAAATAGAATCGTGTACTGAATAGTCTCATATGAAGAATTCAGAAAGCCTGTGACTTGTGTTACAAACATGTCACTTCTGGTTTAACCCTTTTACCCGAAGCGAGGACGAAAGTGTAAGCGGGGTGCTATGTTTTCGTGTGCCTGCCCCACAGTCGGAGACATTGAGCCAGGGTGTTAAAATTATTCTCTCCCTAGAGTAGGAGAAGTGTATAGAGGGAAGGCTCTCTCGTAGTTGTTAGGAATTGTTTTTTAAGGTAATCATCGGAGGGGGGAAGGCCATTTGAACACTTTCCTCCAACAACGGTTGTACATGTTCACAGGGTGGGAGGCATGCTCGAGAAGAAGATCAATATATCTCATCATCATCATCAGAGAACCGTATAATCTCCGACTGCAGTTGGTCACTATTTTCAATGGACATCTCATCATCGTCAAACAGGATATTGGGGAAGATGGCGTGGTTTTTTGATTTCCGGACAATCGAGGATGAGGGCAACGATTATGCTTCTAAACACCCCCAGAATGGATGACCAGCGGAGAACAACCGCAAATCTCCTCAATCACTAAGCTCTCTAGGGGTAAATCGCTTGGGAATCAATTGAGGCTGTCGATTTTGACTCGGTTAGCGAAATTTCAGTCGAATTGGTTTGGGACGTGCGCTGGAATCTACTACTGTCTGTGGGCTAATGGGCCATGCTTGTCAGCGTGTGACCCAAGTGAGCTAGATCTTTTAATGAATTCATGGTTTAGGAAACGGATCTAGATAAATTAATTTCTTCATGATTGGGTGTTTGTGCTATGGAAATCGATCTCTTTTCTTCTGCAGGTATAGTGAATAGGATCAGCCCATTTATATAGACTGCAGTGTTATATTGAAATCTGAAGCACTTTGGCCTGCTCGCCAAGTTTCTCGGAAATATCATGAGGTAAACAGAGGGGAAAAAAACATTATTAGGATGTAATTGGATGGTCATATATGCAGTTGTGGGTGTAATTGGATGGTCATATATTAGATATAACTTTCACGGCTGTTTCATGGCAGTTACACATACAACATTATTAGGATCCATACCGTACATGAAATTAAAGTATAGTGCATTTAGAAGAAGAATAGGGACAATAGTATGTACTCCCTCCGTCTCAAAATAAGTGACTCGACTTTGTACTAACTTTAGTACAAAGTTAGTACAAAGTAGAGTCACTTATTTTGGGACGGAGGGAGTAGGACCGAAACACATATGAGGGGATTCAGGATTCCTATGCAAGCATAATTTTGTTTTGTATGGACTTTCAAAGTGTAACCAAATAGTTAACACAACTTTACTGGTTATGCTATCATGTTGTTTAGGTACTTCTTGATATATGAGTATATGACCCTGAACCCCTGTAGTAAATTGGACAACCACTTTGATCTAATTTAATGTAGTTTCTGATAGAACAGGTCTGGTTAAGAAACATGTCGGATAGCTCTATAGTTACACACATTTTTCATGCTTGTTGATAACCATTGTGTTTCCGTTTTTCCTTTCCATTTCAAATATAGTCACTGCTCACTGTTAAGATGCTTCTTTTTTCCCCATGAAAGATTCATCTCATTCCTGTATTGAAATTGCATGCGTTTACTATAGTTAAGCATAAAAATGCTCCAAAGCAGCAGCCAATGTTGTATGACATCACATATTTTCAGTACTATAGTTATCTGACTGAAGTATATTTCTTACTAAGGTGCATGTTCTTCGCGAACTGTGGTAATATTTTGCCAATTTATGGTATAGGCAAAACCGCCGCAGCAACTAAAGTTACATCGGCTGCAGCTCCTTGTGACAATAATGTACGTCATGAATGAATGAATTGCTTAGATTTTCGTCCTTTCCATTACATCGTGCATTTGCTATGGGAAAAGATGTATCATGTTCTGTTTTAAATTCCAGAGATCTGGTTAGGACTAAGCAATACATGGAAATCTTGCTCTGTTCATGTAAAATTACTTTGGGAGAAATTAAAACCGATCACACATGAACGTCAGTGATTCATTTTCCTGTAAGTATCGCCATGCCCCTGCGTTACTTTCTGTATCGGTAGATCATAAATGCAGAGAAGCAAGGTTTTATCCTGGAGCTTTTATAATTCAGTTATTAGGGTGTAGAAAAAAAACTGTTTATTTCAGTGGTATTCATATACTAGTGTTGTGATTTTGTTTAAAGATTCAGACTCTGGTTTCAAGCATTAGGGAGATGAGCAGACTCATTCTGAAAGGATGAACAACAGATATTGTCCGGAGGAAGTACAGGATTCAACATGTAGTTCAAATCACAACAAATGCAGTTGTCTTTGCTTGCTAGGCAAGTTGATGAGATCACCTGCTGAATTGGTTTGTTGCGCTTGTTCGTTCTTAATGTATTTGGCAAGTCTCTGGAACAAAGTTGATAGGGCGGCGCAGGAGCATGGCGCGACGAGTTTGCAAAGGAGGCCCTCAACTTTGTACGCGAATGGGGCGGGTGAAGCTGATCGCGAGGGGTCACACATCACTTATCCAGTTGATGAGGAGAAAGTGATCCAGATAAGAAGGTTTCGCAAACAATTTACGAGACCATGGTTGATGCTCTACTGGGTGCTTGCATGTCTGTGGCAATTCTGATGGTCACGAACCTGGCATTTTAGGCTTACATCTGTCCTCGTGAAGGCAAAATGCGGTCTCTTTTGTTTCTGCTACTCGCCGTCACCCATAGAGAGGCTAACTTTGTGCGGCCTGAACTTTTAGCCTAGTTTTTTTTTCGTTTGCACAAGGATGCTTCAACTATGATTTTGTTCCGTTATCGTTAATGACAGTGGAATCCGGCTAGGCCCGTCTGAAAGAGAGTTGTACTCCCTCTGTAAAAAAAATATAAGAGCGTTTAGATCACTACTTTAGTGATCTAAACGCTCTTATATTTTTTTTACAGAGGGAGTACTAATTTATTTTGCTCACATTGGTAGTCTGTGTGCAATTGTACTACTTGGAAAGGCTGACACCATCCAAGCTCAACAGGCCATTTATGCAAAACAAAAGGGAAATGACGAGGAACTTTCTTAATGATGTACAGGCTCTAGGAAATGTTGTAAAAAAGGGCACCAACGAACCAAGAGAAAGATAAGAGACATGTCCTATGCATTGTGGAAATCGCCACAGGTACAAAAATGATTTGTTAGCCAATCATTCTCTCTCTGTCGCTTTCCCTTGTGTCACCAAGCTCTAGAGAAGCAGCTAGATCAGTAAGAGAGCTTGATGCCCACGTCGGTCCTAAGCATCTGGGATGCATATGCCAGCCCTTGAGCACTATAAATACAGCCCATCATCTCCACATATCTCTCACACGGCACGCAAGGAAAGTGTAGATCAACCTTTGAGAGCCTAAACCCCAGCCATGGCCTGGCCTAGCCTCGCCGCGCCCCTTGTGTTTGCGTCGTTCGTCATCCTAGCCATGGCCGACCCTTCATTTGTGTGCCCCATTCTTCCTTGTGAGCGTGAGATAAGCCTGCGCTTGTACTTGCACCAAGTTATTGATGGGCCAGACCACAACCAGGTAGTAACCGTTAGTTCTCGCCACCCGGCTTGGTTCGGCACGACCGCCGTCATCGACTGGACGGTCACCGACGCGCCTCAACGCGGTGCGACTATTGTCGCCCGCGCGAAAGGCATGCAAGTGCAGGCGGACGTAGAGGGTCCTGGCTGGTTCCATTATTTCACCATGGTGTTCGAAGATCCAAGGTACGGTCATACTACTAGTGATTCAGCACTTTGAGGACTGTAAATTTTACAGGACTACTGTCCACATGATAAAGATAGTCTATGCTTATGGTGATACTTACATAACATTTCTCGTTACTCCTAAAATGTATAGGTTCAGTGGATCGACACTTGCAGTGATGGGGCAGTATCTATCAGAAGGCGAGATGGCTATTATGGGCGGGACAGGAGAGTTCGCCATGGCGCGTGGTGTCATCAAGTTCAGAACAGTCAAGAACACTGCCCATGAGAGCTACAAACAACTTGATATCCACACATTCTATGTCCCAACTCGTGTAAGTAAAATTTTCTAATGCTTAATCCATACTCATGTTATCCATACTGCCTCCCTTTCAGAATGTAGTGCATTCTCCTTTGAGAATGGCCATAATGTATTAGTGAGTATGTCAAGTTCAGAAGGTATTCTTAGATAGCATGGTGAGAAAATATGGTGTATAATTGATGCGTACAGGCATATATTATCTAAGAATATATTATGTGCTGAATAATATTATCTTCAGCACATATTATCTAAGAATTTAATTATTCAGAATGCTATCTAAGAATATCTTCTGAATAATATGTGCTGAATATCTTCTGAATAATAGCATGGTGAGAAAATATGTGCTGTATAATTGTATTCGCCCTGTATAATTATTCTTACATACAATTTTACCAGCATAATTCAGCACATATTATTCTGTGGCAGATGTGCAACACGTTAACATTTGATGCGTACAGGCCATACATTGCAACTTCTGATCTTCCGTTAAAATGGATAACTTATGTTTAAGTATTACCTTAATTAATGCATGGTTTATCGATGTGCATGAAGCTAACATTTCATGATTTTCCCTTATTTTGCATGCAGGGCAATACACCCATTACCGTCATCTAGTAAAGCGGTCTAAATTTGTCTGGACTACAGGAAACACATATGGCGTGACGTGAAATTGTGGAGCTTGTCATTGTTTTACTTTCAAATAATACCTGGATTTTGAGTGTTCGATAGTCAATTAGTTAATCCCAAATCTGTGTGCCACTGCTTCTTGTTGTTTGTATAACATGTGTTGTTATATATTTTACTTTTACGGTATATGATGAGTATGAATCAAACATATATAAATCAAGTTTCTCTTTGAATAACTTGGTTGCTTGATTGAAATGCTTTGTTCAAAGGCGCCCTGTATGTCTCGAAGTTTTGGTTCAATTTATGGAACAGATAACAACATACACAGAGATGAAAGATGTTTAATTTACTCCTTGCAGAAATGTCGGTCAATTAGATAGCACATGACTACTTTATACAGTAGCTTTTTCAAAGCACTGAACATTGGTATAGAGTGGAATTTTGTTGATGACAATACCATGGTTTCTAAATATAAGATACAGTGAAACGGAGTTTCCCGGAGACCCAGGACACCTATAGTCAGATGTAAGGAGTACCAAAAAATTGATTTGTTACATGGCTTTGGCTGATGGAAAATGAGTTGGATAGGAGACAAGGTAAACTTCCAAAAAAATTAGCTTCCTTTATAATTCCAAAAATGTAAAAGGATTCTTTGATCAAACTGCCGAACCGAGAAAATCATTAATCCAGCTAAGAGAAAATGCAGGGCTATACGACCATTATCTAGTAAAGCAATCTAAATTTGTGTGTATTACAGGAAACACATATGGCTGGCTTGTCGTCGTTTTACTTTCACACGATACAAGTGATTGATCACACCACAGTACTTATGCTACATTCTTCCAGAGAAAGATTCAGGTACTGGGAAACTGAAAATCAGTCAAAACTAAAGAGGCCAGCCGCGAGCACGAAGGAGAACTGCCCTCTCGGCCCGAGAGGCCATAGCTCTCAAATTTGCTCGGGCAGTAGATATGGTGTTCTGTGGCTGCCTCTCTCCCTCATTATCGAAAGCCGTCATGAACTCCTCCTGCTGCAACCTGTATGCCAGGGAAGCATCGTCAGATTGGCCTGACCGCGCTGAACTCCTGGTGGCAACCAACTGCGACGCCCGGACAAAGCCTCTGCCGCTGTCTCTGCTTCTTGTGCTCCTACCCTGCGTGTCAAAGCTCCCACTGCTGGTGTTCATGGTTCCTGGGCCCGGCATACTTCTTCTGCTGCCTGCTGCCAAGGAGCTCCTGGTGCTATTGCCTATTCTAGTGTAGTCCTGTGTGATGAAGCTGCCACTGCCAGTGCCACTGGTGTTCCTAACGCCAACTTCTGTATAGTTGTTGCTTCTTGGCAGGCTTTGCTTCACATCGTCCTTACTTGCTGAGGATGAGGCCATGGAGCTCTTCCTCGCCTCAACTTCGCTAGGAAATAGGAGTTGGATGGTGTTCCAGAGTACTGTGTTGATAGTGCAAGATCTTGAATTACTGCAGAATGACAAAAAATTAGTTGAACCCATGTTTGTTTTTCTACCATATATTTGTAGTAGTGCAAAATCTTGAAGATCGAAGCTTGCCTGATTAATTGACGGCATTTTGGGCACCGCTTTCCACACTTAGAGGCGGCATGTTTTAAGCATTGCATGCAAAAGCTGTTCAGTGAAAGAAAGGGGCAACAGTGTTATGAGGATCAAGAATTGCATTCAGTATTTGATCTCTGAATTACAGGGCCAATATTCTATGTAGGGAATTTTATGGATTGGCAAAGCACTAAGTGAAGTAAACATAGTTGCTCAGTTCAATACCAAAACTCATGGCTGTTCAAGCTAACAGGGAAGCTAATCTTTGTCATAGTCAAAAATTCACGAACCAAATAAATATAAATTAGCTTCATTGCACATCTGCATCGAAAATAAGCATTGCCAAGTACAGACACAGTTGCCACAAGCGATTAACAGCATACTGAATCTCGTAAAGTAACCAGAAACACAATTCCTAATTCCTGGTAGTACATGGGATGAATAAGGGGTTCATACACATCACACATTGAATCTTGGGAGAAAAAACAGGGGAACAATTCACGAAACAAATAAATATCATAGTTTCTGGAAGTTAAAACTTGGCTCTGTGCTGCAAATGTTGTGAACCAACGAACAAACTATGTGTAGACAGTAGTGTGCAAATTTACCTGTGACCACAAGGCGTGGTACTTGGCTGAAAGCAGATATCCAAGCAAATCTGCGCAAAATCAAACACTAATCATACTCTACTCAGCGATAATCACATATGCAATGATAGCTCAGACATGAAACCAAGGATATCGATCTGCGAGACGCCCTTACAGCGCAAGACAGCTCCTCCCTTAGCCGATCCATACACGGCAGCTCGGTGGCCGCCGCTGCTTCCTTGGCGGATCCAGACTTCTCCTTTCCCTCCACGACAGAAATCTTCTCCTTCTCCTCATCCGCCTGCTGTACCTCCTTCTTGCCACCTGCGAATTTTAAAATTAACACCAGATCGACAATTCCCAAACGGACACAACCCGAAACGCTCAACAGATCGGGCGAAGGAAGAACGCGAGGGAGCAACCACCGACCTTCATGGTCATTCGGCTTCTCGTCGTCGTCGAGCACAAGCGTCACCGGCGGGATCGGTGTCTCATCCGCCGACTGCCTCCGCGACCTCCGCTTCCTGCAGGACAGCGATAATTCGTACGGATCCAGAAACCAACCAAGAAGAGAAAGAAAAAAGGCGAGGAAGGCCGCGTCGCGCGATTGTTGGGGGTGCGCGAATAGGTACCTGGTGTTAGATCCGGCGCTGCCGCCCGCGGTGGAGGAGCCGGAGGGCCGTCTCTTGCGGCGCGATTCGCGGACCGGGGTGTCCTCGACGACGAGCGCCGCCAGGAGGATGGACTCCTCGTCCCAGCCGGCCAGCTCGGCCGCCGAGCGGAACCGGGGACTGAGCAGGCCCGCGCCGCTCTTGGCAGCCGGTGTCCGCCGTGGCGCGGACCTAGGGCTCTCCGCCGCCATCTCCCCCTTTTCTCTCGTGGAGACGGTAGCTGTTGGTTGGGCAAGGTGGAGCGGGGGTGGAGGAGAGGCAACGGTCGGCAATTACGAAATTATATTGGCAGATCCCGTCCTCGAAATAGGAAAGGTGTACGTAGCACGCTTCCGCTGCGCCGTTCGTCGCCACGATAGTGGGTGCTGGCGCTAAGAGCAACTCTAATCGCGCGGACCCATTTCATCACGTTCGTTTTGGTCGAAACGGACACAAAAGTAACGCGCTGACTCAAACGGACGCGCTTTCGCTTTTTGTCCGTCGCGCGACCTATTTCAGACCCAAATTTGGGTCTTGTTTGTGTCGGCGCGGACACGAAACGGACGCGCGCGACGCCCGCCTTGTCCTTCCCCTGGCCCGTCAGTCGGTGGCATATTGGCCATTCCATCTTTCTTCCATCAACAACCAGCACACCCGGCCGCCCCACCCGTCGCCGCCGCCGCCCAGTTCCGGTGCCTAGGCCAGCCGTCCGCACCCACATATCCCCCCCCCCCCCCCCCCGCAGCGCGCCACCTTCCAAACGTCGCCACCACCACAGCCTCGCCCCACCGCCACCGCAAGATCCCCAACGTTGTCGCCAGCACCACCTCGAGCCGCGCCCGCCCCTGCCTGAAGTGGACATAGCGCGACGACCTCGCTCACCGGACGTCGCCATGCTCGCCGGACGCCGACAGGTCTGCTACCAGGTCCTGGGGAGGCGCGAGGGTCCTGAACGGCCAGCTTCTTCGACGACGCCCGCAAGCTGTTCGACGGTTTGCCCGCAAGGTACAAATGGACTCCGCCGACGAGTTCTTTTTCCATAATTTCATTTGTGACTCGGATGATTCATCATCCGACGATGAGGAGCTTGTGGGTGCTGTGTTGGTTGTCCATGACCACCTTAGTAGGCAGCGACCGATGTTCCAGGGCTCGATCCCGGGGCACACTCCGGCGTTGAATCGCAACCGAGAGAGTGTCCATTTCCTACTCTGGAAGGACTACTTCGAGACCCCCAACCCGCTCTTCAAACATCGCCTATTCCGGTGTCGTTTCCGTATGGCTAGACATGTGTTCAACCGTATCCGGGAGGGGGTGGTGGCATACGATAAGTATTTCGAGTGCAAGGAGGATGCCCTGGGAAAGATTGGCTTCTCCTCTTATCAGAAATGCACTGCAGCTATTCGGATGCTTGCATACAGAGTTCCTGGTGATCTCACTGATGAGTATGTCCGTATGAGCGAGTCTGCGTGCCTAGACTCCATGTATAAGTTCTGCAAGGCTGCCATAGCAGTGTTTGGCCCTGAACGTGTACTTGAGAGAGCCAAATGCTGCGGATACAGCCCGGTTATTGGCGATGAATGCTAGCAGGGGCTTCCTGGGGATGCTTGGTAGCATAGATTGTATGCACTGGGAGTGGAAGAACTGTCCTTCTGCTTGGCAGGGGCAGTATAGGGGCCATGTCAAAGCTTGCACCGTCATACTCGAGGCCGTTGCTTCACAAGATCTCTGGATTTGGCACTCTTTCTTTGGCATGGCCGGATCTCACAACGATATCAATGTGCTTCAACGCTCTCCGGTGTTTGCAAGGCTTGCAGAAGGCAACAACCCAGAGGTCAATGTTGAGATCAATGGCCACCACTACAACAAAGGATACTACCTAGCTGACGGTATCTATCCTCAGTGAACTACTCTTGTGAAGACAATCCCCAACTCTGTAGGAGAGAAGAGAAAGAAATTTGCCCAAGAGCAAGAGAGTGCTAGGAAGGATGTGGAGCGTGCCTTTGGTGTTCTTCAATCTCGATGGGGCATCGTTCTGTATCCTGCTAGAACTTGGAGCACCAAGAAGTTGTGAGAGGTGATGAATGCTTGCGTGACCATGCATAACATGATCGTAGAGGATGAGCGCCCGGAGCGTATCTATGACCAAGGGTTTCAGTTTCAGGGTGAAAATGTTGTGCCTGAGCATGGAGGAGCGGCAACGTTTGCACAGTTCACCGAATTTCATCATCAAATGCGTGATTGGAAGACTCATATTCAGCTGCAAGATGATTTGGTTGAGCATATGTGGGGTCACGATTGACAACCAATAGATGTATCAGTTATCTTTTCTTTAAAATGTATTTGAGACAATTTCATTTTTTATTTGGCTTGTAATCTCTGAGATATATTTATTTGATTGTGAAACTATGAGATATTTGTATTTTGTTTGAATTATGTGAACTAGGGACAATTTTTTCCATATGTTTGCACATATAGAGCTAAAAAATGGACGCAGACCAGCCGCGAGGACGAAAATGCGTCCGCACGTTGGGCGCACGGTCGACCCAACCGCAAAAGGGGGCGAACGAGCCGACCCAAACGGACAAAATGCGCGTTCGTTTGGGTCGGCGCGCTGGAGTTACTCTATGAAAGTGTAGGTTAGCTCCCAGAGGGGGGGGTGAATGGGAGATTTTTAGAAATTCGTCAAACTCCGAAGATTTTGACGAAAATCAGAGTGACGAAATAGACACAGAAGTGAAACTAGATCGACACAGATGTAACTAGCATGCAAAGGAAAGTACATACAAGTGAAGAACAAGTAGTCATACAAGCAGACATGCATGAAGAAGATGAACTGAAGAAATGATAAACAGCATGATGAAAGTCTTCAGTTCAAATTCATCAGAAAAGTAGAGCACAAGTTCTTCAACAGCGGAAATGTGTAAAGGTAAAGGGGTGAGGAATTTGAAACCGATTGGGCTTGACGAAGACACGGCGATTTGGTAGACCAGTTCCAGTTGCTGTATCAATTGTACGTCTGGTTGAGGCGGCTGAGTCTTACCTCGGAGGACACTTAGTCCTCACCGTATTCCTCTTGAGCTAAGATCACTTAGACCTCGCCCAATCACTCGTGGTAAGTCTTCAAGGTAGACTTCTAAAACCTTCACAGACTTGTTCACCGGCACACCACAATTACTCTTGGATGCTCAGAACATGACGCCTAACCGTCTGGAAGAATGACAGTCTTCAAAGGTAATAAGCGTCGGATCACACAGATCAACTTCTTCAGTGATGCTCAGTCACTTAGGCTCTGGTTGGATTTTTCCTCACTTGGGTTCTCACAAAGTCGTCAGAGGAAGGGTTGCTCTCAAATGACAAGTGTCAAGTTCTCTCTAGAACAGCCAACCAACTAATGGTTGTGGGGGGCGGCTATTTATAGCCAGGGGGCAACCCGACATGAATTGTCATAAATGCCCTTCTCAGACATGACCGTTGTCAGGATAGGAATCCACTCGACAGCTGGCACGCGGCGCAGCAATGGTCGGAAATTAATCTCTCAATTTCGTCGGGGCACTCTATTTCCTCATGATAGGCAGATCGCACTGGCGAAATCCTAACTCCTCAGCCTGACCAAATTCGTCAGAGACCAGATGAACCTCATCACTGTCACTGTCAAATTCGTCAGCTGTTCTGGAGGTTTCCAAAGGCTTCACTCGAAGCAGCTTAGGTTTGTATAGTTTTGAGCATCGCTTTGAAGTATGAAATATGTTTCACCTTGACCCCCTTTGACAGTACGGTTTTTCCTATGACTCAAATAAGAAGAAAAGAAACTATGAAAACAAGGTCTTCAAGCTTCCAAGTCTTCACATCAATTTCCTCAAAGGCCGCACCAAATTCTTCACTTGAAGAAATACATTTTTAGGGGTCGACTTCCGTGGTTAAACCAAGTCTTCAGGGACTATTCTTTCCTGTGTACACTCACAAACTCATTAGTCCCTTAACTTTTTTGTCTTCAATACTCCAAAACCATTAAGGGGGCACTTGATGCACTTACAATCTCCCCCTTTTTGGTGATTGATGACAAATCAGTTAAGTTTTCAATGGGAATAAAATAGTGGAAGTGTAAGTACATGATATGAAGACATTGGTTACAAGATATTTGAGGAACTCCCCCTGAAGATGTGCATATGAAGAATTTGCTCTGGATTGCAAATGCACATGGCAGGTTGAAATTGTGGAGATCTCCCCCTATATCTTGGAATCCAATCATGCATGATCATAAGATATTGAAGAATTTGAATGCATGATGAAAATTGGTGTCTGACGATTGATAACATGCATGCACAGATATATTTTTGAGGATCAGAGCATAATCACGCATGCAAATAAATCATCGCAAAAGAATGTCAGACCACCAACAGTATTTAAGTTATAACTCATCAAAGGAGCGAATCAACCGAAGAACCAAGAGTTGCAACTTAACAAAATAAATAGCCCAATATAAGCGACCCGTTTGAAGACTAACTCAAATTTCTCCCCATTTGTCATCAGATGACCAAAAGGAGACGAAACTAAGAACTAACGCCCCTGAAGAAATCAAATCATGAAGCAGTCGAGGGAGCGCCAGCGTCGATGTTGGGGTCGCGAGTTGAAGAAGGGCCTGCTGCAGTGTCTTCAACATCTTCATTTTCATCAGTAGCGCGTGAGGAAGACACAGAGCTTGGAACCATCGGAGGAACTTGAACCTTCTTGAACTTCTTCTTGGGGGGATTTGCCCAATCAAAGTTCATTTTGAATTCCATGTCTTCAAGTTCATCAGGGGTCTTCAGATGTGAAAGAATGGCCCAACTTCTGTCGAAGTTCTCATGCAAATAATAATGATTTTTCCGGACTGAATTTTGCGTCACAGTCATATTGCCTAGAATAGCATGGAGTTGACGCTTAACCCAATTGTGGTTTTTGTCAACTTTCTGATGAAGACTTATGAGCGGATCACGATTAGTCATCACTCGAGGAGCTTCACCTTGAGGGGTTTGCTGAGTGGCATTTGCGTCAGTGTCATGGCTTGAAGAATCATAACCAGTGGACTGTGAGACAGGCTGACGAAATTGGCCATCAAGGGGACGAACTCCTTCATCAATAACAGCTTTCCCTTTGCCAGGAACTGAAGCAATTGTGCTTTGAAGAATTTCAACATCTGGCAGAAAGCTGAGATAATTTTGACTGTCAGCTTTGTAGTTGATTGAAGATCTTGTGCGGATGAATCTCATAAGCCAGGGAGCATAAGGCTTCAAGTCAAATGGAGATTGTGCAACAGTGGCCAAAGTCCTCATGAAGAAATCATGCACATTGATAGGAATACCATGGATGATATTGAATAGCAAGTTCTTCATGATTCCCACAACTTCTTCAGTCTCAGAATTGTGGCCTTTGATAGGACTAAGGGTTTTGGCCAGAATGCGATATACTGTCCATGGCAGAAATAGCAAATCCTTCACTAAGAAAGTGGTTCTTTGAGGTTCTCCTTGAGCCAAAGGCTTCATCAGCACTTGCATCAGATGATTTGGCAACTCAGGTTCTTCATAGATCTTTCTGGCTTCAGCTGAGGGCAAATCAACAGGAAGAGCTCGGAGCAATTCATCAGCAGGAG
The DNA here is from genome assembly GCA_039707655.1 of Elymus sibiricus. Classification (NCBI taxonomy): domain Eukaryota; kingdom Viridiplantae; phylum Streptophyta; class Magnoliopsida; order Poales; family Poaceae; genus Elymus; species Elymus sibiricus. The sequence continues at coordinate 313,373,338 of CM077674.1, forward strand.
CCTTGTTGTGCGTGTTCTCACTCATCCAGTCGAGAGCCCATGAGTGAATATCGTCAACATCACCAGATAGATGCAAGGTGGCATAAAACTGAAGAATGAGTTCTTCACTCCAATCACACACATCTGTGATGAAGCTGAGTAATCCGGCATCGTGAAGAACAGCCAGAACTGGCCGAAAGCACGGTAAAGATTCCATATCCACATGAGGAATATGACGATGCGGGAACACCTTGTTCTTGTCAAACAACAGTGAGGAATAGAAGTTCATCTGAGCATTTGTCCAAAATCTTTGACGCCTAATTTTTGCAGAGTCATACGGGGACTCACCTATGAAGAAATTCTTCTCTTGAAAGAAGGCGACATTGTCGAATTTTGGCCTTCTGACGCTTTTGCCAACCTTGGGCATTGAGGGCACTGGCTGAAGATTTACCTTCTTTGGCCTCACATCGAAGATGGGTCTCGGAGAGCCCGTTGAGTCATTGGGATCCGTGATGGCCAAAGACTTTGCAACTTCCTCAGCTGTTGCGAATGGAACAGTGTCTGAATCTGCTGAGGGTGTTGGATCTTCATGTTGTGTTGGAGGAGGTGCAACTTCTTCAACATTCACTTGTTGCACACTTTCTTCAGCTGATGCAGCTGGAATTTCTTCATGAATGGTTTGAAGGGATGGCTGGTGACCTTCAGAACCAGTTTGAATTTCCTTAGTAACAGCAGGTGACTGAGGTACTTGCATGAGCGGCGTGGTGAGGGGTGAGTTCGGATGTGCGACATCCCAGAAGTCATCATGGATAACTGGAGTTGAAGAACCCACATCCACGTCCTCATCAGTTTCTTCATTAGTCACTTGGACTGGAGGCGATGATACCTGGTGTAAAGAAGCATCTGCTTCCATCTCAATTTCTTCACCCACTTGCTCTGTGGAAGCAGTAGAGTGGGAATTCTCTTCTTCATCTTCAGGTGGGATGACATAGTCCACACCGAAGGGAATGATATGAAGCTTTTGACTTGATCTGGTTGGAGGGGTAAAAGAAATTGGTATGGCATCGATAGGTGCATTTGAAGAAAATGGAGTCGTCTTCAATTTCTTCACAGATTCTGCAGTAGAGGGTGCTGAAGCTTTTCTCTTCTCAGCAGCCTTTGTTTTCCTCACTTCTGATGCAGAAGGAAGTGTGAGACGCTTCAAAGACGAAGACTATTCTGGTGGTGCTGCTGAGGAACTTGGTGGTATAATTTCATCAGACACTTCTGATGCAGTCGTCCTGGTAGTTTCTTCAGGCACAACAGTTTCAGTTGCCCTGGTAGGTTCTTGCGATGGAGCTGAAGAACTGGTTGGAGGAGCTTGACCACACTTCGCAGCCTCCCTTTGATTGTGATCATCAACAACTTTGTTGGAAGCGCTGATGAATCGGTCTTTCACTCCACAACAGTGCTCAGCCTAGCGCCCATATTCCTCAGACAGTCGCTGAATTTCTGTTTGCATAGCAATTAGTTGCTGAGGGGATATAGAAAGCATTCTATCCTTGAGCTCCTTCTGCTTTTTCTTCATCTCTTTTCTTACGAGCTTTGCCTTCTTAATCTTGTGTTTTTCATTGAGGACAAAGGCAGACAGAACGTGACTTGGTCCAGGTGGCAAATCCAAGTCATCAAGTGGTGTATCTGGTTTCTGACACCATACATCAATGAAGTCAAGGATCTTTTTCGGATTAAGGAATGTTGGGACAGAGGAATTCTTGGCACGAGCGCCCTCTTCCATTCTTCTTTATTCAAATTCTGCAAGTTCATCTTCATCAGCCATATAATGTTCGTCAGCTTGAGGCAACACTACCTTGCTCTTGGGGCTGGGCCTAGTTCCTCGACCCGCAGTGGCTTTCTTCTTCAGCATTGGCGTGTTTGAGGAAATATGCCCTGATGCTGAGGAACTTGATGCAACAATGGAGACTGTTGGAAAGCCTTCAGTGCGCTGGCATGACGCTAGCACAACTAGTGTTGATGCTCTAGCTGCAGCTCTTGAAGAACTTATGGATGGTGGAGGTGCTGATGAAGTTGGAGCAGTTTGTGCCTTAGGCGCTGAGGCCTTTGATGAAGATGGCTTGGGCTTTGAGGGCTTTGATGAAGATTTTGGCCATGAGGGCTCTTCAGTTGATGGTTTAGGCTTTTGAGCCGGCTTCTTTTTCATAGCTTTCTTGGGCGCTCCACCACTTGAGCTTGCACCCGCTTCTTGTGAAGCCTTTGTGGCCCTGTTGAATTCTTCAACAGCCTTTTGAGCCTGTTTCTGCAGTTTGGCCTGGCGCTTGGCCCATTCTTTGGGGAATTCTTCACCCCTTCTAATGCTCGTGGGATCAGCTGTTTAACCAGGAGCCAACTATGGTCTTTTGCACGGAGGCTTGACAGCGAAATCCTTCATATATTTGGTAGTGACGTAATTGTAACTCCACCATTCATAGGACCAGTACCTCTTGATTTTCTGCATGCGCGTCTTGCGCTGCTTGTCAGTCTCTTTTTCGTGAATTTCCTCATCGGGTGTGCAATATCCTGCATACAGATCCTCAGGGATCTCAAAAGCTGTATGTTCCTCTTTTCTCTTGCCACCCTTCTGAGGCTTTCTGCCATCTGCCATTTTCTTCAACTGAGGGTTTTGAACTTTTGAAGTTTCTGATGAAGTCTGAAGATTTTCCTCAAGCAATGCTACAAATGAATTAAGTTGATGAGAACCAAGAGATTCGTCTGCAGACATGGGTACCTGTGAACAGAGTATAGTTGCGAGGAAATTGGGAAGAGTCACATGCGTTCTCAGAGATTTTCAAAAATAAAACCAGTTGAGGAAATTGACCCTTTTCGTCTTGAAGAAATTTACTAAGTTTTCTTGGCTTAGATTTCAGAGCTGTACAGATTGTTGCAATTGCACAGCTGAGGAATCTAACCATGAAGTGCAACTTAGATGAAATTACCAAGACTGGCCAAAAAGGAAGTGCTGAAGATTTGGGAAGAAGTGGTAAAAACAGCACTTGAAGAATTTGAGAAAGTAAAAAGATCAAACTTGGGCAGTAAAAATAAGTTTTAATTACCCCAAGGATGAACTCGATGAACTGGACAACGAGTCGAAGGAAATCGTCAGCTCAGATCTCTCGTGCCCTAACTTGGCGACGAGAGACAGCTACGGCGACGGCGGAGGTGAAGAAATCCGCGGCCGGCGTGAGTACGACGACGAAAAAGTTGAGGCAGTGAAGCTCTTCCTCTCCGGTGACGATGAAATCCAGCGGCGGCGCAAGGGTTTTGAGAGTGACAGGGGTGCGAGAGTGAATGAACTAGGTTTGACGTGGTCAAGCCATTATATAGGCGCAGTGAAAACTGAGTGGTCCGAAACTTTTGGACGGATAAGCCCCTGGCGATTCGCATTTCTGCGACACGCGTCACACATGCATTTTGAGTGTGCTTATCCACACGTAGTGCGCGAGATTAAGGTTACTGTGGCAACCGCCAAAAATTTGAATAGAAGATTTTAAAAATGTGTTCGCAATTTCTTCAGCTGTCAAGGACACAGTGAAGACTTTGAACGATGTCAAGTAGAACGCACATGAAGAGATTGTGAACAGATTGGTTTGAGTTTAGCACAGAGGGGAGCGGGTCCGATCACATTCACATAGATGGAAAATCAACTTGAAGAATTAGCAATATGTGAATGTTGTAGAGGACATGAAAAACTTAGATATATATGAATAGGAAGAATTAACTCAAGCAATGAAGAACAACCACAAATGACGAATTTGAAAAGTTTTGACGAAATAGCAAATGACGAAGAAAAACTCAAATTCATGCAAGTAAAAAAATGTGTGGTGGCGTTACCCACCGTATAAGAACTATGATGATTTCAGACACCGCGTACAATTGTCGTAGGGTTCTGAGAATCAAGTTCTTCATTAATTTCTTCACACTTAGTGGGTTAGTCTTCATTGATTGAAGAAAAATGTTACTTCGTGTGTTGTGTAAAAAAGTCATCAAAAATGCATAAGCGTTAGGATGTGTGTCCTTCTCAAAGGACATTCAAAGATTCTAGGATGTTTAGCTCACACCGCAACATGCAAAACCTTTTCTCATCCAAGGGCTTAGTGAAGATATCTGCAAGCTGGTCTTCTGTCTTCACGTGGTTGATGACGATGTCTTCCTTCAGCACATGATCACGAAGAAAATGGTGACGAATCTGAATGTGCTTCGTCCTAGAATGTTGCACAGGGTTGTGAGCGATCTTGATGGCACTCTCATTGTCGCAGTAGAGTGGCACTTTCTTCACGTTGAGGCCATAGTCCTTGAGGGTTTGCTTCATCCATAGAAGTTGTGAGCAACAGGCACCAGCGGCTATGTATTCAGCCTCGGCTGTGGAAAGTGAGACGCTGTTTTGCTTCTTCGAGGACCAACAAACAAGAGATCGTCCGAGGAAATGACATGTGCCTGATGTTGACTTGCGATCCACTCGATCTCCAGCATAATCAGAATCAGAATATCTAGCAAGATCAAATGATGAGCCCTTGGGATACCATAATCCAAGTGTTGGTGTGTGAGCTAAATATCAAAGAATTCGTTTCACAGCCTAATGGTGTGACTCCTTCGGTGACGCTTGAAAACGGGCACACATGCAAACGCTAAGCATAATATCTGGCCTAGATGCACATAGGTAAAGCAGAAAACCAATGATGGAGCGGTATACCTTCTGATCGAAATCTTTACCATTTTCGTCAGTGCAGAGTTGACCATTTGTTGGCATTGGTATCTTGAGGCCTTTGTAATCTTGCATGCCGAAGTTCTTCAGGCAATCCTTGAGATATTTTTCCAGAGATATGAAGATGCCATTTCGTTGTTGATGAATTTGAAGTCCGAGGAAGAATTTCAACTCCCCCATCATAGACATCTGATATTCTTCTTGCATCATATATGCAAATTCATCACTGTATTTCTTGTTAGTGCAACCAAAGATAATATCATCAACATATATTGGGCATATGAACAGTTCACCATCATAAGATTTTGTGAAAAGAGTAGGATCGAGTGAACCGGGTTTGAAACCCTTTTTCTCCAGGAACTCCTTCAGTGTATCATACCAAGCCCTAGGGGCTTGCTTGAGGCCATAGAGAGCTTTGTTGAGTCTGAAGACTTTGTCAGGATGCTTTGGGTCTTAAAAACCTAGTGGTTGAGCAGCATATACTTCTTCCTCAAGCTTAACATTGAGGAATGCACTTTTCACATCCATTTGATATAAGAGGATATCATGATGGTTAGCATATGCAAGCAGTATTCGAATGGCTTCAAGCCTAGCAACAGATGCAAATGTTTCATCAAAATCAATACCCTCAACCTGTGTGTAGCCTTGAGCTACAAGACGGGCCTTATTCCTCACCACTTGGCCATTTTCGTCTTGCTTGTTGCGATAGATCCATTTGGTGCCGATGATGTTGTGCTTACATGGGTCGGGACGCTTGACAAGCTCCCACACGTTGTTGAGCTGAAATTGATGCAATTCCTCTTGCATCGCTTGAATCCATTCCGGTTCAAGAAATGCTACATCAACTCTAGTGGGCTCTGAAATAGAGACAAATGCGTAATGCCCACAAAAGTTAGCTAAATGTGAAGCTCTTGAGCGAGTGAGGGGACCAGGTGCATTGATGTTGTCGAGGATCTTTTCAATCTGCACTTCATTTGCCACTCGTGGATGTGCTGGACTGTAACACCCCCATGTAATTGAGCTACAGTAATCACATTCTGATAATGCCAAGTCAACATGCTTAATAGTGCTTGATCATCATTTGCATCCATATCTCATTTCAAATTCCAATTCAATTGAAATTCAAATTTAAAGTGAAAATAAAAGTTGTTCCAATTTGGAAACTAAAATGTTCATAGTATTACAAATATTACCAAAGCAATTATAAAATAAAATCAACCTTATTAAAATTTCCAAAATGCCCCTAAGCTAATTAAAACAGTACCAAACAACATTATATAATCCCTTTGCTATTTTATCAAATTCAAATCAATTCAAATAACTACCAAACTTGTTGTGACAGAGCAGAAAGATGTAATGTGAATTATGAAGCAGGAGTCACATTTTACAAAATGTCAATTGCTAACTAAAGAAATGCAAAACAGTAGGAAATAAAAGAAACAGAAACAGAAAATGGAAAAGGGCCCTATCTACTGTGGCCGTGGGCTTAAGTGGCTACAGAGCCAGCCCAGCCCAACCGGCGTCTTCTCCCACCTCTCGCTCTCTCTCTCTCGCGCTGTCGCTCTCTGCCGCTCGCCCGCGCGCGCTCACCCCTGCCCCCCCTCGCTCCGCTCGACAGCGAGCCCCGCGCCCGCTATGGAGGGATAAGGGCCACCCCCGCACCCCCCTGGCTTCTCCCGCGCCTCACTCTCTCCCTCTCACCCTCTCTGTTTCTCCTTCCCGAGAGCGCCATGGACATGCCGCCGACGTAGCCGTCGCCACCGCCCTCCTCTCGCCGTTCCACAGTGCCCGGGGCCTTCCTCGCCCTCGTCCTCATCCAGCCCGCGCGCTCGACTGACCGGAGCTGCGCCAGAACGTCGCCATCTCGCCGTCTTCTTTGTCTGCGGCCGCCGCTGCTCCTCGTCGATCTGCGCCGCTCCGACCACCACCGGCTTCTCCGAGCCTTCCCTGCCACCGATGTGAGCAGCCGCGCTTCTCCCTTCCGTTTTCCCCCTCGCTCCCGTACCTGCTGCTGCTAGTTCTGCCGTGGACGAACTCCGACGCCGCCACGGTCGCCGATGCCGTCGATTGAGGCCTCCCCTGCTCGAACCAATGCCACAGTTGGACGCGGCGCGATCCTAGCGTCCCGAAGAGCCCGACCGCACTCAAAACCGTGCTCCACAGCCGTTTTCCGACGCTCGCCGGCGATGAACCGCCGCGGGAGGCTCGCCGGAGCACTCTCCGGCCGGCGCCCGACGTGGCTGCCACCTGGGCGCCGCGGGCCCCGCCTTGTGCCGCTGACCACTGGGCCCGGTTGACCGGGTCAACCGCTGACTGGACGGCCCCATGTCACTGACATGTGGGTCCCGCCAAATTAAAATGATTTTTATAAATAAATAAAACGTTAATTAAATTTTTAATTACATTAAATAGCTAATTAGTCACTGACTAATGGGTCCCACCGCCTAATTAATCATTAGTTAGTTAAATAATTTATAATTAGCCGCTGAGTCACTGACCAGTGGGACCCACTGACCAGTGGGACCCACTGGTCAGGTTTGACTCTGGTCAGCCAGAGTTGACTGCTGACGTCACAGTGACGTCATGATGACGTCATCATTTACTATTTCATATAATTCTAATTTAAAATAATTTCAGAAATTCCAGAAAATGTTTAAAACTTTGAAAAATCATATAAAATAAACCGTAACTCGGATGAAAAGAATTTATATATGAAAAATGATCAGAAAAATATGTAGAATCCGAATATGCCACCCACATACCTGCCACACCCCTCTAACATACTGAACATGGGGCATTTTGCCCGTATTCGATAAATGAATAGTGCATAACTTTAATAAAATAAATCCAATTAAATTCCTAAATTAACTAAAGGAGTTAGATAGGCAATATACCCCACCTGCATATCATTTAGTCATGTCATGCAGAGTGATTGCATTGTTGCCGTGTATTTACTGTTTCTTCCCCCTCCTTCTCTCCCGATAGCCCTCGAGACTGCCGACGACACTGCAGTGTACGACGATGTCGCCGACGACCAGACCCCTTCCGCATAGCTTCCAGGCAAGCAAAACCCCCTTGATCATCCAGATATCGCCCACTCCCTCTCTCTTATGCTTGCATTAGAATTGCTTCTGCTGTTATTCCGATAGCTCCTATTCTGATGCATAGCCTAATTTCGTCGCCTACTGTTGATACCTACCTGCTGTCCTATGATGCTTAGATGGCTATACTGTTGTTCCATCTGTGGCCCATCACCTTTGTCCGTTTGCCATGCTTGTTATCGGGCCGTGATCACTCTGGGGATGATCACGGAAATGTCTGCATTGAGATACTTAAACTGTTAAAGTCGGGCTGGCCCCAAGGGTGCCCGCGAGAGAATAATATTAAAGACGGGTCGGCTCCAAGAGCACCCGTGAGCCGTGTTTTACCAAGTCGGAGCGACAGAGATCCTGTTCGTCTTCGCGAGTTTCTAAACACGCCTAACGGATTTGGGTATTTGATCTGAGTTGGCCACTAGCCTATACGCACTACCACCACGTGGGATAATGGTTTAATGGGGCCCTCTACGCCGTATGTATCAGCCGAAAGCTCTGTCAGACGTCCAGTTCAGCATTGTGGCCGGGTCGGATCGTGCCGTTGGCGCTGGTATCCACCCTGCACACAACGACCCGGAGTGCACAGGGCGATGGCCCAAGACCCCTGAGCACTTAGGATGTAGACCGGCGGGGACCTCTCTGCTGAGCTCTAGGTAGGGTTGCGGTGTGTCGATCAGCCGAGGCCGGGCATGACCCGATAAAAGTGTGTCCGGCCAGAGTTAATCGAGCGTGTTGGGTAATAGTAGTGCACCCCTGCAGGGAAGTGATCTATTCGCATAGCCGTGTCCACGGTAACAGGACGCTCGGAGTTGTATCCTGATCTGCTACAACTACAAATGGATACTGTTACAATGATAAACTGTTATTACTGCTCTAGTGATCACTTTCTCGCAGGGTAGTCGAGGAAGGATCCCAGGGCATTACTAAAATATAACTGCTATTATATGTTACCATACTCTACTCTCTTCTGATGCTGCAAGATTGCTTCAAGATGCTAGTCTTCGATAGGCTAGGACTTCCCCCTCTACTCTGGCATTTCTGCAGTTTAGTCCAAAGATATAGCCCCATTCCTTTGATACCAATGCATAATTAGTATAGATCTGATGTCAGTCTTGCGAGTACTTTGGATGAGTACTCACGGTTGCTTTGCTACTTCTTTTTCCCCATACCCGGTTGCTGCAATCAGCCGGCGGAGCCCAGGAGCAGGAGAACCCCGGAGGCACCTACTTCTACGTGGAGATCCCCGACGACCAGGAGTAGTTCGGAGGCCCTAGGCAGGAGGCCTTCGCCTTTTCGATCAGTGTCGCTATTGTGCTAGCCTTCTTAAGGCATCTTGTTTAGCTTTGTGTCTGTACTGAGATACTTTTGTTTCCGCTGATGCTTGTATGACTCGAGCTTTTGTATTCGAGCCCTCGAGGCCCCTGGCTTGTAATATAAAGCTTGTATTATTTTATTTTGTGTCTAGAGTTGTGTTGTGATATCTTCTCATGAGTCCTTATGCTTGATCGTGTGCATTGCGTGTATGATTAGTGCACGATTAAGTCGGGGGCGTCACATGGATGAGGGTCTTGATGTTGTTGTTGCCTGTAGGACAGTAGCAATTTTCCCTCAAGTGGATGACCTAAGGTTTATCAATCCGTGGGAGGCGTAGGTTGAAGATGGTATCTCTCAAACAACCTTGCAACCAAATACAAGAAATCTCTTGTGTCCCCAACACACCCAATACAATGGTAAATTGTATAGGTGCACTAGTTCGGCGAAGAGATGGTGATAAAAGTGTAGTATGGATAGTAGATATAGGTTTTTGTAATCTGAAAATATAAAAACAGCAAGGTAGCAAGTAACAAAAGTGAGCACAAATGGTATTGCAATGCTTAGAAACAAGGCCTAGGGTTCATACTTTTGCTAGTGCAATCTCTCAGCAATGCTAATATAATTGGATCATATAACCATCCCTCAACGTGCGATAAAGAATCACTCCCAAGTTCCTATTAGCGGAGAACATAAGATAGAAATTGTTTGTAGGGTACGAAACCACCTCAAAGTTATTCTTTCCGATCGATCTATTGAGCTATTCCTATAAGTGTCACAAACAGCCCTAGAGTTCGTACTAAAATAACACCATATGATACACATCAACCAACTCTAATGTCACCTAGATACTCCAATGTCACCACAAGCATCCGTGAGTTGATTATACGATATGCATCAAACAACTTCATAATCATAATATTCAATCCACACAAAGAACTCCAAGGAGCACCCCAAAGTTTCTATCGGAGAAAAGATAATGAAAGCGTGCATCAACCCCTATGCATAGATTACCCCAATGTCACCGCGGGAATCCGCGAGTTGAATGCCAAAACATATATCAAGTGAATCAATATAATACCCCATTGTCACCACGGGTATTCATATGCAAGACATACATCAAGTGTTCTCAAATCTGAAATATTCAATCCGACAATAACGAAACCTCCAAGGGAAAAGATTCGATTCATCACAACAAAGATAGAGAGGGAAGAAACACCATATGATCCAACTATATTAACAAAGCTCATGATACATCAAGATCGTGCCAAATCAAGAACACGAGAGAGAGATCAAACACATAGCTACTGGTAGAAACCCTCAGCCCCGAGGGTGAACTACTCCCTCCTCGTCATGGAGACCGCCGGGATGATGAAGATGGCCTCCGGTGATGCTTTCCCCCCTCCGGCAGGGTGCCGGAAAAGGGCTGTAGATGAGATCGTGGAGGTACAGAGGCTTGCGTTGGCGTAAAAAATCATCTAGGGTTATTTCTGGGGGTTTCTCTATTTATAGGATTTTTCAGCGTTGGAATCAGGTCAGACGGAGCCACGTGGGCCCCACGAGGTACCAGGGCGCGCCTGGGGGGGGGGGGGTGGCGCGCCCTGGTGCCTCGTGGGCACTGGGTGGCCCCCCTCCAGTGGGTCTTGGTTCCAGTATTTTTTATGTATTCCATAAAAAATCTCCAAAAAGTTTCATCCAATTCCAAGAACTTTTATTTCTGCACAAAAAACAACACCATGGCAATTCTGCTGAAAACAGCGTCAGTCCGGGTTAGTTCTAATCAAATCATACCAAAACCATATAGAATTGTTATAAACATGGCATGAATACTTCATAAATTATAGATACGTTGGAGACGTATCATTTCCGTGCAGAATTCTCAGCATCATTTTCTTCAGGTTCAGCGGTTTCTTCATGACGAGGGATAAGTACTTCTTCATCAGCTATTTCTTCACTGGGCACAATTTCACCAGTGCCCATAAGCTTGATAGATTCCTCAGGAGGCATTTCATCTAGCACAGGAGGCAGGTGCTCTCTTTGCGAGCTGTAAGGATGAGTTTTCTCCCCAAGAGATTCACTAGCACTATCCTCACTAGCACTTTAAACCACAACTTTCTCGAGTTCTGACATGATAACGACTTCAAGCAAAGCAAGCAAACAAAAAATATTTTTGTGTTTTTGTAAAATTGTTTTAGAAGTGGGGGAGATGAAAACGAGAGGCAAATGCAAATAAAAAGGCAAATAAAATAAATGCAAGTGGATGATAGTTTGTGCGAAGGTACTTGATAGATTTTGGTGATGTCTCCCCGACAACGGCGCCAGAAATTCTTCCTGCTACTTGTAGGCTGCGTTGGTATTTTCCCCGAAGAGGAGAGGATGATGCAGTACAGTAGAGATAAGTATTTCCCTCAGTTAAGAACCAAGGTTATTAATCCAGTAGGAGAAGCACACAGAACCTCGTTAGCAGCACCTGCACACACAAAAGCAAACACTTGCACCCAACGCAAATAAGAGGGTTGTCAATCCTCTTAGCGGTTATTTGCAAGGATTAATTCTGATAGTGATAGATAGATAAAGTAAAATACTAAATAAAATAAAAGTAAATAAATTGCAGCAAGGTATTTTTGGTTTTTAATATATGATAAAAGTAGACCCGGGGGCCATAGTTTTCACTAGAGGCTTCTCTCTCGAGCGCAGAACTTACGATGGTAAACAAATTACTGTTGGGCAATTGATAGAAAAGCAAATAATTATGACGGATTCATGGCAATGATCATGTATATAGGCATCACATCCGAGACAAGTAGACCGACTCCTGCCTGCATCTACTACTATTACTCCACTCATCGACCGCTATCCAGCATGCATCTAGGGTATTAAGCTAATTAAAATAGAGTAACGCCTTAAGCAAGATGACATGATGTAGACAAAGTAAACTCAAGCAATATGATTAAACCCCATCTTTTTATCCTTAATGTCAACAATACAAATACATGTCATGTCCCTTTCTGTCACTGGGATTGAGCACCGCAAGATTGAACCCATCACAAAGCACCTCTCGCATTGCAAGATAAACCAATCTAGTTGGCCAAACCAAATCGATAGATCGGAGAGAAATACAAAGCTATAATAATCATGCATAAAAGAGTTCAGAGAAGACTCAAATATTTCTCATGAATAATCTAATCATAAACTCACAATTCAGCGGATCCCAACAAACACACAGCAAAAGAAGATTACATCGGATAGAACTCCAAGAACATCGAGGAGAACATGGTATTGAAGATCAAAGAGAGAGAAGAAGCCATCTACCTACTAGCTATGGACCCATAGGTCTGTGGTAAACTACTCACACCTCATCGGAAGGGCAGCAAGGTTGATGAAGAAGCCCTCCGTGATCGATTCCCCCTCCGACAGAGTACCGAAAAAGGCCTCCAGATGGGATCGCGGAAGAACAGAGGCTTGCGGCGGCGGAAAGGTTTTCTCTTCTGGCTCTCTGTTGGTTTTGGAATATTTGTGAATTTATAGCGTTGGAATTAGGTCAAGATGTGCCACGAGGGGCCCACAAGCCTGGGAGGGCGCGCCCTACCCTCCAGGGCGCGCCTCCCGAGCCTGTCGCTCCCTCGTGGCTCCTCTGGTCTTCTCCCGAAGCTTGGTGGGTCTCTTCTGGTCCAGAAAAAATTAATCCAAAGTTTTTTTTCTCGTTTGGACCTTTTTTGATAATGATTTTCTGAAAAGACAAAAACAAGCAAAAAACAGCAACTGGCACTGGGCACTAGGTTAATAGGTTAGTCCCAAAAATGATATATAATTGCATAAAGTTGCATATAAAACATCCAAGATTGATAATATAATAGCATGGACCAATAAAAAATTATATATACGTTGGAGACATATCACTCTCCCTACTGATTATACAAATGTGTCACAATTGGGCATCAGTCGCCTGAAAACGATTCACACCTAGATGATTTCATGACTGTTGGATGAGCATCCGAGGACTGTCACACCTTCTTCTACCTTGAGTCGGCCCTTAACTTATTCCTTAAGTACCCCACTCCCATGCGAGCTAAGTTTAATAAGACGTGAGATTAATCATCCGTGCACACGTAACCAAACAACAACACGCTGCATCTTGGTCGAAATGATTGCTACCAAATAGTCGTGTGTGTAATTTTTTCTCAGCCACGTTGGGGAGGATGCAGGAGACTAAACAAGTTGCACAACATGGTTTTTACCTATACCCACTTAGCCAGACCCAACTCTGACAGCCTCCCAAAAAACGTAAAAGGCGTGTCGACTATCAAACGCCTCCTAAGAGCATCTCCAACAGCTACCCTGCTTTAGGGCATGCCTGCTTTTTAGGGCATTTGGGGCCAAAAACATAACTCTAACATTGCACTTATTGTAAATCTTGCAAGAAATTTCCAGGGCATCCAAAGATAGGGTAGTGCCGACTACAAATATATGGCACTCGTGCGGCTGCCACAAACCAAAAACCAAGCTGCACGCATCCCAACTGGCATGTCAAGAACCTTCCCCGTTGACGGTGTCATACACCAGGGGTGGCTCACTGTGGGGAGCCCGGCAGAAGGCCTATCAAGGGGCCCACAAGGCCCAACGACAGAGGGAGCCCTAACGAGAAGATAGCCCTTGCCTCCCAAGCAAAGGGCGGCGGCGACCTAGATCGCATCCCTCCTCTTGTAAAATCCTAGCATCCACCGTGTATATAAGGGGAGGCTAGATGACTCTCATTCCCATATATTCTTAGATAGATAAACTCTTGGTAGCAACCTCATACGCCCTTGTAATCCTTCGCATGTGGTATCCCTTCTCCATGAATAACAAAAGCAAGCAGGATGTAGGGTATTACTCTTCATAGGTCCAAACCTAGGTAAAATCCCCGTGCAACCTCCGATCCAAGACTTCCAACTACGCTTGGACCCCTACCGAACGATCTGATGGTTTTCTGCACCGTCACCCATAACGGTTTTCCATCCCACGTTGCTGCCCCACTGAATCTAGCCACCATCGTACCACCTCACCCATCTGATCCGCCGCCCCTCTTCCAATTGCCGCACCGCCACCGCCACCGCCCCGCCGCCACAGCATCCCATTTACAATCGGCGGCCACCTCAATCGCCGTCGTGCCGCACCGGCCTGTCGATCTAATCCGACAGCTACCACCATCGTGCCACGTGGCACCTTCGGATCCATCGTCCCCCTCTTCCAATCATCCGCCGCCACTAAGGATGCGATTGAAACCCACGCCGAAGAGAAATACCGGCTTCCACGGTGTTCGGTTGCGGGACTCTGACCGCTACGGCACCGAGATGAAGTGCAATGACTAGCACCATTGCGTCGGCACCTTCCAGTCGGCGGAGCTCGTCGCGCGTGCGCCTTCGGCATCACTGATACGTCTGCAACGTATCTATAATTTTTGATTGTTCCATGCTATTATAGTATCAATATTGGATGTTTTATATGCAATTATATGCCATTATATATCATTTTTTGGGACTAACCTATTAACCCAGTGCCCAGTGCCAGTTGCTGTTTTCTGCTTGTTTTTGCCTTTTCAAAAAATCATTATCAAAAAGTGTCCAAACGAGAAAAAAAACTTTGGAATAATTTTTTCTGGACCAGAAGAGACCCACGAAGCTTCGGGAGAAGACCATAAGAGCCACGAGGAGGCGACAAGCCTGGAGGGCGCGCCCAGGGGGGTAGGGCGCGCCCCCCAGGCTTGTGGGCCCCTCGTTGCCCCTCCTGACCTAATTCCAGCGCTATAAATTCTCAAATATTCCCAATATACCGGAGAGATAGAAGATAAAACCTTTCCACCACCGCAAGCCTCTGTTCTTCTGCGATCCCATCTGGAGGCCTTTTCCGGTACTCTGCCGGAGGGGGAATCGATCAAGGAGGGCTTCTTCATCAACCTTGCTGCCCTTCCGATGATGTGTGAGTAGTTTACCACAGATCTACGGGTCCATAGCTAGTAGCTAGATGGCTTCTTCTCTCTCTTTGATCTTCAATACCATGTTCTCCTCGATGTTCTTGGAGTTCTATCCGATGTAATCTTCTTTTGCGGTGTGTTTGTTGGGATCCGATGAATTGTGAGTTTATGATCAGATTATTCATGAGAAATATTTGAGTCTTCTCTGAACTCTTTTATGCATGATTATTATAGCTTTGTATTTCTCTCCGATCTATCAATTTGGTTTGGCCTACTAGATTGATTTGTCTTGCAATGGGAGAGGTGCTTTGTGATGGGTTCAATCTTGCGGTGCTCAATCCCAGTGACAGAAAGGGACATGACATGTATTTGTATTGTTGCCATTAAGGATAAAAAGATGGGGTTTAATCATATTGCTTGAGTTTACTTTGTCTACATCATGTCATCTTGCTTAAGGCGTTACTCTGTTTCATACTTAATACCCTAGATGCATGATGGATATCGGTCGATGGGTGGAGTAATAGTAGTAGATGCAGGCAGGAGTCGGTCTACTTGTCTCGGATGTGATGCCTATATACATGATCATTGCCATGAATCCGTCATAATTATTTGCTTTTCTATCAATTGCCCAACAGTAATTTGTTTACCCATCGTACGCTATGTGTTCGAGAGAGAAGCCTCTAGTGAAAACTATGGCCCCCGGGTCTACTTTATCATATATATAAAGCCTAAAAATACCTTGCTGCAATTTATTTACTTTTATTTCAATAAGTATTTTAGTTTATCTATTTACCTCTATAAGATTTAATCCTTGCAAATAACCGCTAAGAGGATTGATAACCCTCTTATTTGCGTTGGGTGCAAGTGTTTGCTCTTGTGTGTGCAGGTGCGCTTAATGGAATTTTGCTTGGTTCTCCTACTGGATTGATAACCTTGGTTCTTAACTGAGGGAAATACCTATCTCTACTATACTGCATCATCCTCTCCTCTTCGGGGAAATACCAACGCAGTCTACAAGTAGCAGGAAGAATTTCTGGCGCCGTTGCCGGGGAGACATCATCAAAATTACCAAGTACCTTCGCACAAACTATCATCCTCTTGCATTTATTTTATTTGCCTTTTATTTGCATTTGCCTCTAGTTTTCATCTTCCCCACTTCTAATTTTTTTTACAAAAACACAAAAAAAAATATCTGCTAGTTTGCTTGCCTTGCCCTTATGTCGTTAGAGGGATTTCGCGATAGTTTTTACGACAAAAGATTGTCTGAAATTGAAAATGTCACTAAGAGTTTTATGTCTTCACAATTTGAGCAAAATAAATTCTTTTTCGAAGAACTTAAGGAACATTCTAGCTTGTTGGATGCTATTAATAAACAACTTGAAGCTGTTAATCTAGAAGTATCCAACCTTCGGGCTCAGCTTGCTAATACTGAAAATTTATTAGGAAAAATCTCGGATATACAAACAACTCTAGTGAATAGGATGGCTGCTAAACCTGAGTCACAATCTAGTAATGATGAAGATATTAAAATGATTGGTGTCACTCCTATTGAATCACTATTTAGTAATATAAAACTTGATGAAAAAGGGACTAAAGAAGAGTCAACTTTAGATAGAAGGAGTCCCAATTGCTTGGAGGGTGATAATCTTAATGAAAAAAAATGAAAAAGTGGGTTTGGAGAGGTCAAAACTTTAAATAGTAATGCACCCACTACTTTGGATTATAAGGACTTTAATTATGATATTTGTTCTCTAATTGAGTGTATTTCCTTATTGCAATCCATGATTAATTCACCAAATGCATATGAACAAAATAAAGCTTTCACTAAACACATTGTAGAAGCCATGATGAAAGCGCATGAAGAAAAACTTGAGTTAGAAGTTTCAATTCCTAGAAAATTAAAAGATGAATGGGAACCTACTATTAAAGTCAAAATTAAGGATTATGAATGTAATGCCCTTTGTGATCTTGGTGCTAGCGTTTCCACTATACCAAAGTCTTTGTGTAATGCCCTTTGTGATCTTGGTGCTAGCGTTTCCACCGACAAGGATCCTTGTTCCCTTAATTTGCATCTTGCGGATTCCACTATTAAAAAGCCATTGGGTAGAATAAATGATGTGCTTATTATTGCAAATAGAAATTATGTGCCCGTGGACTTTATTGTTCTTGATATTGAATGCAATCATTCTTGCCCCATAATACTTGGTAGGCCTTTTCTACAAACAATAGGTGCTATTATTGATATGAAAGAAGGTAATATAAGATTTCAATTTCCATTAAAGAAAGGGATGGAACACTTCCCTAGAAAAATAATTAAAGCACCTTATGAATCTATTATGAGGGCCACCTATGGAATTAACTTGAAGGATGACAACACTTGAAACTATGCATTATGCCTAGCTAAGGGCATAAAACAATAGCGCTTGTTGGGAGGCAACCCAATGAATAAAATAAAATTTTGTTTTTACTTTCTGTTATTGAGTGTTTACACAATTATAGCCTCTGTTATGATTGTATTTTTATGTTTTAATTAGTGTTTGTGCCAAGTAATGCCTTTGGAATGATTTGGAAGATAGTATGATTGATGCTGTTGGAAAACAGAAACTTTTGCGTCCAGTGCTGGATTTTTTTTTTGCTAGAGCGTGATAAAATTCTGAATTTGTTACACAGTATTGATATATGAATTGCCCACGTTGTCCTAATTTTTCAGAATTTTTACAGACTGTTCTGTTTTAGACAGATTCTGTTTTTGTTGCATAGTTTGCTTATTTTGATGAATCTATGGATCTTATCGGGGGGTATGAGTCATGGAGAAGTTGGAGTATAGTAGCATTATGCCAATAATAAATATGAATCAATTTATAACAGTACCTAAAGTTTAAGATTTGTTTGTTATACTAACGGATCTCACGAGGTTTCTGTTGAGTTTTGTGTGCTGAAGTTTTCAAGTTTTGGGTGAGACTACGATGGACAAAGGAATAAGGAGCGGCAAGAGCTTAAGCTTGGGGATGCCCAAGTGTCAGTGTAAAAACCGGCAGACCTCGGGGTATGGGTTCCCGAGCTGTGGATCTCGGACAGATGGTAATAGGAACAGGGAGACGATGTTTACCCAGGTTCGGGCCCTCTTGATGGAGGTAAAACCCTACGTCCTGCTCTTGTTTATATTGATGGAGAAGTATCAAGTACAGAGTTGATCTACCTCGAGATCGTATGATCTAGTCCTAAGGCTAGGTGAATGAGATTGTGTTGAGGTCCCCTCTGAGGGCTAAACCCTTCGGCTTATATACACGCCGAATAGGGCATCTAGGGTTACAAGGTCGGTATCCGGGCGAGGAGGCAGCAGGGGAAGTCTTGGAGTATACGTCAAGTCTTCAGCAGATGTAATCTTGTTCCTCCTTCTCGCATGCATCTTTCGGAGTCCATCTTGATAAGAATGAGGGCCCCACTGGCCCAGCCCGAGGAATATGGGCCAACTAGGTTGGTACCCCCTAGTCCAGGACACCGTCAGTAGCCCTCGAACTGGTCTTCTACGCCGAGGACAATCTCTTCAACGGTGGTAATCTTCGGATCCGAAGTCCTTGGCTTGACAGACGAGTTCCCCTTCGAAATTCCAGATCTCTTAGCCGCCCTTCTAAGGAGTGGTGTCTTGTAGACGAGGTTCAGCCGGGTTCTCCCCATCCGGGGTCATGAGTTAGCTTAGCCTTGAAGGCTAGCCACCCAAGTGTGAATAGTACCCCATAGCCTGACAACTTTATCGAAGCGACGCTACCCACGATGGGTCAGGCAGTTACTGCCTATCTCAAATCGTGGTTCGAGGCCGCCCTTTTACTGGCACGTCCCATCAAGGTGGGGATCATGCCCGTGTTTTTAGGGATATCACCAAGATTTTGTTTCCCCCCACACGTATAACGATATCTCCGGAGGGGGAGAGTGGCGTTTTTATCGGCGCGGCAAGGGGGACTCTTGGCCTTTCAGCAGCCTATAAGAGCAAAAAGTTAATAGAGCCTGTAGCTACGCTCCCATTTCCCCTGCCTTCTGCCTCCTCGAGCTCCAGCGCCCAGATCCAATCTCGCCTCTTCCCACCTTTGCACATCCGAGCTTTCCCACCGAGCCATGGCCGACACCCTCAAAGGGCACTGGGGTGCTCCATCGTGATGGAGGGCATGCTCCAAGAGCTACAGAGTGCGGGGTATATCCCCGCCAACCTCGCCGCCCATGGTCCCGACGCCGACCAGCAGGAGCACGCTCCCAACCCAGAGGAGCGGGTAGTCTTCATACCTCACCTCATCAGAGGCTTGGGGTTCCTGCTGCACCCATTCGTGTGCGGGGTGATGTTCTATTACGGCCTTGACTTCCATCACATGGCCCCGAACTCCATTCTCCACCTCGCCTCTTTCATCATGGTGTGCGAGGCCTTCCTCCGCATCGAGCCGCATTTCGGCCTATGGCTGAAGACCTTCGGTGTTAAGCCAAAGTCCAGTGGCTCCGATCTGGCGGAGTGTGGAGGCACCATGGTCAGCAAGAACCAGGGGGCCGCCTGGTTCGATGGCACCTTCATCGAGATGGTCAAGGAGTGGCAGCGGGAGTGGTTCTACATCACTGAGCCGCTCACCGCTGACCAGACCAAGGTCCCAGCCTTTTCGGCTGGGCCTCCAAGGAAGCTCAAGTCCTGGATGGAGAAGGGCGTCCTCTGGGGAAACCCAGAGGAGGTGGAGACACTGGTCAAGAAGATCCAGTGGTGGTCCCTCAAGAAGAAACTCCAACTGCCCGACGTGGTCAACGTCATGCTCCACCGCTGCATCCTCCCGCTCCAACTCCGGGCCACCCTGATGTGGGAGCACAAATCCGGAGATGCGGGACCCGTCCTCAACTTCTTACGCTCCTCCCTGGCCGGGATGTGGACGCGACTCTTCAAGCTGGCCAAGGACAAGATCCCTGAGGAGGGGAAGGACCTCGGCTTCGAGGTCGGCTACACCGCCACACCGGTAAGTGTTCAATACACACGTTTACATTTTTCTCCTGCTAAGTGGGACAGGTTTGAATGAATGGACCCATTTCGTGTTTGCACAACTGGGCGAACAAGGTGCAGCAAATGTTGTGCCCGGCACCACTTTCGGAGGGGGCGAAGTCCCCTCTGCTCACTGTGCTCCTGACCGAGGAGCCGCACGTGGTGATCCCCAGGGCGGCGAAGCCCCAGAAGGGCAGGACGGGTCTTCGGAGGCGGGAGACCTCGGTCACCCGGTCCGAGGAGACCCACGCCTCCTCCACCCACGGAAGCGATGGGGGGGAGGACGAGGATAACCTTCCCCCAAAGGGGAAGAGGGCGGCGCCAGAAGATGCCGAGGCCGAGGCCCGGCCCACAGGCCAAAAGAGGTTGAAAGAAACCTCGGCAGGGGCGGCCGACGAGCCCCGGCCGTCGGAGAAGAACATGCTCTCCGACGAGTCCGAAGACGACCCCCTCGCACTAGGGAGGAAGAAGCCGACGCCTCGAAGGTACGCCGCTGTCCTTTGTATTTACCTTCACATTTAAGTTTTTTTGGCAGGACTAATGCCATGCGAATGTTTTCCGCAGCCCGCCTAGGGCATGCCTTAGCGACTCCTCCAGCCGGTTGCCGCCCACCAGCGGGACACTGGACCACGTTGCCCCGGCTCCAGAAGGGCAGGGCGAGGTGACGTCGATCCCGGCCCCTTAGGTTGACGTAGCGTGGGTCGAAGAGGTGGTCATGGCCGAGGTTGACACCTTGGCACTGCAAGGCCAAGGGGACGAGGTCCCCGAGGTCGTCCAGGAAGGGCTGGGCCAATCAGCGGCCCAGCCGGAATCTACTCCGGCTCCACCGCCGCAGCCGGAGACCCACGAACCCAGCACCCAGGTGCTGGGGCCCGAGGTCTTTCCATCCTCACCTCCCGCTCCAGGGCGGGCTAGCGTGGGGTGGACCGAAGAGATGGAGGCAGCCTTGACAGGCTCCTCCCTCAAGGAAGAGCACCGCGTGTTGATTAGCGCGGCGCTGCAGGGATTCCGGTTCGCAGAGGCCGGAATGCATGAGGTCTTCAAGGGCCTCCTGACGAGGTTCGAGGTAATCCTCTGTCTTTTGAGAAAAGGGACCTTCTCTACTTAGATTTATCAATTTTTGCAATTGTCCGGAGGCATATGTTACCCATCGTTTAGACGGCCTACCCAGTGAGTAACCCCCGAGCCCAGGGCCAGTTCAAAAAACTGGTTTTGGGGTCAAAATATAGGTTCGGATGAAAGAGTAGCCCCCATGACTGATGAGATAGGATGTGTGTCCGAAGTGTCATTAAACTGATTATGGGGCTCATTAGAAATTGTTTATGCAGGTTTCAACCTCGGCTCCGGGCTCCGCCTCCGAGGAGATTGCGGAGATGAGCCGAAAGCTCGAGAGTTCCGAAAAGGACCTCGACCTGATGAACAAGCAGGTCGAGCAGTCTCAAGGTAAGCGACCGATGCGTGTTTTTTCTTTTCTTTTTGAAGTTTGATTTTGAGCAAGGATAACTTGCTGTTTGAAAAACTGATGCCGAACTGATTTGACAACAGCGGCGTTAGCCGAGCTTCAGGGGCTCAAGGCCGAGCTCTTGATGACTCGGCAAGAGGTCGAGCAACAGAAAGCTGCTACGACCAAGGCAGAGAAAGACCTAGCCACCGAAAAGGTGGCTAGGGAGAAAGACCAGGCGCGGGTCCTGGTGGTCGAGGAGACTCTCAAGGGCGTGTATCTCGAACGCGATTCCCTTGAGAAGAAGGAGAAAGAGACGGGCGAGCAGCTGCCTGTCTCATGCCGACCTCCAGACCCGGAACCGGGCCGACCACCACGTGCTCCAGCAAGTGGAGCGGATAGCCGCGGGTAAGCTATATTTACTGCAATGTGTATTTGACAGCAAGGGGTTCATCGAACTCACCCAGCTATGGCGATCCGCAGAGGTCTTCGCCGATCTCCCGAAGAGCACGGCGGACGCCGGCCTTCATTTTGGCCAACTAGAGGGCCATGAGGCGGAGAAGGCCTTCTGGAGTCAGTTCCAGGAGTTGTCGCAGCCGCAGTTGCTCAATCATCGGATGAAGCAACTGGTGGAACTTCTTCGGATGGTGAGGCCGGCGCTCCAAGACGTTGATACGTCTCCAACGAATCTATAATTTTTGATTGTTCCATGCTATTATTTTTTCAATCTTGGATGTTTTTATATACATTTACAGCAATTATATATCATTTTTTGGGACTAACCTATTAACTTAGTGCCCAGTGCCAGTTGCTGTTTTTTGCCTATTTTTGGTTTTCCAGAATATCAGTACCAAATGAAGTCCAAATGCCACGAAACTTTTTGGAGATTTTTTTCTGGACATAACAAGTACTGGAAGCTTTGGGAGAGGGCCAGAAGATGAAGCAGTGGCCCACGAGGCAACAGGGCGTGCCCCAGGGGGGGTGGCGCGCCCTGGTGGCTCGTGGGACCCACACAGCTCCATTTGACCTAATTCCACCACTATAAATTCTCTAAAATCGGGAAACCAACAGAGGAGTCCACGAAATACTTTTTCCGCCGCCGCAAGCTTCTGTTCTCGAGAGATCCCATCTGTAGGTCTTTTCCGGCACTCCGCCGAAGGGGGAATCGATCACGGAGGGGCTCTCCATCAACCTTGCCGCCCTTCCGATGATGCGAGAGTAGTTTACCACAGACCTTCGGGTCCATAGTTAGTAGCTAGATGGCTTCTTACCTCTTTTTGATCTTCAATACAATGTTCTCCTTGATGTTCTTGGAGTTCTATCCGATGTAATCACTTTTTGCAGTGTGTTTGTTGGGATCCGATGAATTGTGAGTTTATGATCAGATTATCCATGAATATTATTTGAGTCTTCTCTAAACTCTTTTATGCATGATTATTATAGCTTCGTATTTATTTTCCGATCTATTGATTTGGTTTGGCCAACTAGATTGATTTATCTTGCCATGGGAAGAGGTGCTTTGTAATGGGTTCGATCTTGCAGTCCTCAATCCCAGTGACAGAAAGGGACATGACACGTATGTATCATTGCTATTAAAGGTGAAAAGATGGGGTTTATTCATGCGTGAGTTTACTTTGTCTACATCATGTCATCTTGCTTAAGGCGTTACTCCGTTCTTTATGGACTTAATACACTAGATGCATGCTAGATAGCGGTCGATGTGTGGAGTAATAGTAGTAGATGCAGGCAGGAGTCGGTCTACATGTCTTGGATGTGATGCCTTTATACATGATCATTGCCGTGGATATCGTCATGATTATTTGCTTTTCTATCAATTGCCCAACAGTAATTTGTTCACCCACCGTATGATATTTTTATGAGAGAAGCCTCTAGTGAAAACTATGGCCCCCGGGTCTATCTAAATCATATATTAAAAATCCTAAAAATACCTTGCTGCACTTTTTCTTTATTTATTTTATTTTATATTTTAGTTTACTCTATCTATCTATCACATACAATTTAATCTTGCAATTAACCGCCGAGGGATTGACAACCCCTTGTTTGCGTTGGGTCTAAGGATTTGTTGTTTTGTGTGCAGGTGCTGCTAACAAGGTGTTGCGTGATTCTCCTACTGGATTGATAACCTTGGTTTCATAACTGAGAGAAATACTTATCTCTACTGTACTGCATCTCCATTCCTCTTCAGGGAATTACCAACGCAGCTCACAAGTAGCAGGAAGAATTTCTGGCGCCGTTGCCGGGGAGACATCATCAACATCTATCAAGTACCTACGCATAAACTTTCATCTCCTTGCATTTATTTTATTTGCCTTTGCCTCTCGTTTTCATCTCCCCCACTTCTAATTTTTTTTTACAAAAACACAAAACTATTTTTATTTACTTGTTTGTTTGTTTGCTTGCTTTTATTGCCATGACAACACTCAAGAACAGAAAGTGAAAGCAAAAATTTAAGATCACTATGGATCCTCATCCACTTGCCAATCTTTTCAAAAGATCCAACTATAATGAACCAATTGCTTTTGATTTGAGTGCTCTTGATTTTTTCTATGAAGTTTTGCTTGAAGATCATGAATCTGAAAATTGTGATGAAGTGTTAGAAGAAGAAATTTATAAAGTGATTCATGATAGCTCCTTGATTGAAAAGCATGATTGCAATGATGTTACTATAAATTCTATTAATGTGAATTGTGCTAATAATATGCAAAACTACAAGCTTGGGGATGATAATTTTGTTATGTCCACTACTTATTGCAATGATAATGATTGGGGTGATAATGCTTCTTATGATCTTGAAAATTTATTTGAGCCTCATGATTAATATGTTATTGATAATAATGTTTGCAATACTATTAAAGGTGGGTTTGGAAGAGCGTCAACTTTAGGTAATAATGATCCCACTACTTTGGAGAATTATCAATCTTATGAATTTTTTGACAAAAGTGGGTTTGGAGAGGTCATGACTTTAGTTGATGTTAATCCCACTATCTTGGAAGATTATAATTTTTTTATGCATGTGGATCATAGGGAGATTATTGTTTATGATAGCTATATTGTTGAGTTTGATTATGATCCTACATGTAATTATTATGAGAGCGGAAAATATGGTTGTAGAAATCTTCATGTTACTAAATTGCCTCTCGTTATGTTGAAATTATTAATGCTCCATTCTTCCTATTGGCACATGCTAGATATTGCTTGTCTTGATAATTTGTTTGCTTATAAAATTCCTATGCATTGGAAGTATGTTAGACTTAAATGTGTTTTTCACATGGTTCATGCTGCTCTCTTCGTGTTTCAATTACTATCTTTCATGTGAGCATCATTAAAATCTCAAGCCTATCTTAATGGCTATAAAGAAAGAGCTTGTTGGGAGACAACCCAATGAATAAAATAAGTTCTTGTGTGTTTACACAATTATGCTACTGTTATGATTGTGTTTTTATGTTTTAATTAGTGTTTGTGCCAAGTAATGCCTTTGGGATGATTTGGAAGATAGTATAATTGATGCTGTTTGGAAAACAGAAAGTTTTGCGTCCAGTGCTGGAATTTTGGTTATATACTGGAGCGTCAGAAAAAATTGAATTTTTTACACAGTATTGGTATATGAATTTCCCACGTTGTCCTAATTGTTCAGAATTTTTGGAGTTACAGAAGTATGGCTTTTAAATAGATCACTACAGACTGTTCAGTTTTTGACAGATTCTGTTTTTGATGCACTACTTGCTTGTTTTGATGAAACTATGGATTGTATCGGGGGGTATAAGCCATGGAGAAGTTAGAATACAGTAGGTATAATGCAAAAATAAAATATGAATGAGTTTGCAACAGTACTTAAAGTAGTGATTTATTTTGTTACACTAACGGATCTCACGAAGGTTTTGTTGAGTTTTGTGTGATTGAAGTTTTCAAGTTTTGGGTGAGATCACGATGGATGAAGGAATAAGGAGTGGCAAGAGCCTAAGCTTGGGGATGCCCAAGGCACCCCAAGGTAATATTCAAGGAAGACTCAAGCGTCTAAGCTTGGGGATGCCCCGGAAGGCATCCCCTCTTTCTTCTACCAACCATCGGTAATTTTACTTGGAGCTATATTTTTATTCGTCACATGATATGTGTTTTGCTTGGAGCATCGTGTATTATATGAGTATTTGCTTTGTTTGGTTTTTAATTTGTCACAATCAACTTTGCTGGACACACCCATTAGAGAAAGCCACACGTTTATCATGATTTGTTAGAATACTCTATGTGCTTCACTTAAACTTTTTGAGCTAGGCAGTTGCTCTAGTGCTTCACTTAAATCTCTTTGAGCACGGCGGTGGCCAAATTTTGAAGAAATATTTGAACTCTCATGCTTCACTTATATTATTTTGAGAGTTGATAAGATTAAAAAATTAAAGAAATATTTGCGCTCTCATGCTTCACTTATATCTTTTTGAGAGTTGATGACAGTAATTTTAATTTGCACAAGATATGAATTTGGTCCCAAAGTGATGAATATTCAAGAGGGATATAATAAAAACTTTCATATAGATCATTGGATATGATAAGTGTGATTCCTTGCAATAGTTTTGCTATATGGAGATGATGATATGTGAGTCATGTTAGTGAGTAATTGTGATTTAGTAAGAATATTAGTGTTAAGGCTTGTGATTCCCTATGCATGCACATTAAGTCAATAGTTATGCAAAGAAATTATATCCTACTTATGGTGCATTATTCGGTGTTAGTTATGTTCAATGCATGTTTATGACCGTTTTCGCTTTTTGGTTGGTTGCTTCTCAATCTATTTGGTAGCCTTCATTTGTACTAAGCGGAAATACTGCTTGTGCATCCAAACTCCTTAAACCCAAGTTGTGCCAAATGAGTCCACCATATCTATCTATATGCGGTATTTCCATGCCGTTCCAGTAAATTTGCATGTGCCAACTCTAATTTTCAAAATAATTTTCTGTTTTGTGTGCCCGTACTGCTCATGAAGCGTCAGGGGGTGGCCAATATTTTCCATGCTAGGTGTGTTATTCTCACAATGAGTGTTTATTCACTTGTCATTGCACGAGAGAGTGGTTAGTAATAGGGATGCCCAGTCCCACAATGAATCAAAAATTAATAACAACAAAATTCCTTGGAAAGTATTGGTATGGAGGGCACCCGTGGATACGGCTAGCCATGGATTGTGAAAGAATGGTGGAAAGGAAATAAACTTTACTTTCTGTTTGGGAACCGCCTATGATGTGTCTAGCATGGAAAATATTGGGAATTCTCGGTCATTTTCGTTGACAGGAAAAGCATGCCTCTCAAAATAATTTTATCTCTCTAATTTAAGCTTTGAGCTCTGGCACATTAGCAAATCTCTGCTTTCCTCTACGAAGGGCCTATCTATTTACTTTTATGCAAATTTTATTTTTATTTTGAGTCTCTATCTTCTCTTACAAAGCACCAACTAGAGAGCACTATTGTCATACTTGTGCATTGTGTGTAGCTAATATTGAGTGTGTTTCATGAATGGATCAATGATTGAGCATAATGGGCTAGGGATAACTTTCTTTAGCGTTGATATTTTAAAAGACATGGTTGCTTGTTAGCATGCTTGAAACTATAGACTATTGCTTTGAATCATTCAAGTCCAAATGTCCATGCTACAAAGAAAAGAATATATTGCTTGGTAGCATTCCACATCAAAAATTCTATTTTTATCATTTACCTACTCGAGGACGAGCAGGAATTAAGCTTGGGGATGCTGATACGTCTCCAACGTATCTATAATTTTTTATTGTTCCACGCTATTATATTATCAATCTTGGATGTTTTATATACATTTACAGCAATTATATATCATTTTTTGGGACTAACCTATTAACCTAGTGCCCAGTGCCAGTTGGTGTTTTTTGCCTATTTTTGGTTTTCCAGAATATTAGTACCAAATGAAGTCCAAATGCCACGAAACTTTTTGGAGATTTTTTTCTGGACATAACAAGTACTGGAAGCTTTGGGAGAGGGCCAGAAGATGAAGCAGTGGCCCACGAGGCACCAGGGCGCGCCCCAGGGGGGTGGTGCGCCCTGGTGGCTCGTGGGGCCCACACAACTCCGTTTGACCTAATTCCACCACTATAAATTCTCTAAAAATCGGGAAACCAACAGATGAGTCCACGAAATACTTTTTCCGCAGCCGCAAGCTTCTGTTCTTGAGAGATCCCATCTGGAGGCCTTTTTCGGCACTCCGCCGGAGGGGGAATCGATCACGGAGGGGCTCTCCATCAACCTTGCTGCCCTTCCCATGATGCGTGAATAGTTTACCATAGACCTTCGGGTCCATAGTTAGTAGCTAGATGGATTCTTCTCTCTTTTTGATCTTTAATACAATGTTCTCCTCGATGTTCTTGGAGTTCTATCCGATGTAATCACTTTTTGCGGTGTGTTTGTTGGGATCCGATGAATTGTGAGTTTATGATCAGATTATCCATGAATATTATTTGAGTCTTCTCTGAACTCTTTTATGCATGATTATTATAACTTCGTATTTCTTCTCCGATCTATTGATTTGGTTTGGCCAACTAGATTGATTTATCTTGCCATGGGAAGATGTGCTTTGTAATGGGTTCGATCTTGCGGTGCTCAATCCCAGTGACAGAAAGGGACATGACACATATGTATCGTTGCTATTAAGGGTAAAAAGATGGGGTTTATTCATGCGTGAGTTTACTTTGTGTACATCATGTCATCTTTCTTAAGGCATTACTCCGTTCTTTATGGACTTAATACACTAGATGCATGCTGGATAGCGGTCGATGTGTGGAGTAATAGTAGTAGATGCAGGCAGGAGTCGGTCTACTTGTCTTGGACGTGATGCCTATATACATGATCATTGCCTTGGATATCGTCATGATTATTTGCTTTTCTATCAATTGCCCAACAGTAATTTGTTCAGCCACCGTATGCTATTTTTATGAGAGAAGCCTCTAGTGAAAACTATGGCCCCCGGGTCTATCTAAATCATATATTAAAAATCCTAAAAATACCTTGCTGCACTTTTTCTTTCTTTATTTTATTTTATATTTTAGTTTAATCTATCTATCTATCACATACAATTTAATCTTTCAATTAACCGCTGAGGGATTGACAACCCCTTGTTTGCGTTGGGTGCAAGGATTTGTTGTTTTGTGTGCAGGTGCTGCTAACGAGGTGTTGCATGATTCTCCTACTGGATTGATAACCTTGGTTTCATAAATGAGGGAAATACTTTTCTCTACTGTACTGCATCTCCCTTCCTCTTCAGGGAATTACCAACGCAGCTCACAAGTAGCAGACCTCTGCGTCAATCTGTGGCCAGCGGAGGTGTTACCAGCCAGCTTCTTGGGGCTCCTGGTGCGACTGCAAGAAGCCGTCCCGCAAGTCAACTGCTGGAAGTGATCCGCGTGTCTGGAAGGAGCGCGGCGGGTGTATGCCTGCGTGAAAATGCACTTCCGGAAGGTGGAGGCGGAGGTTGTTGCCGCGGGGCTCCCAGAAGGAAAGGCGCGCACTGCGGGGCAGTTTTTTGCTGAAGTGGAGGAGGGCGCCCGTCTTACCGAGGCATGTGTCCTAAGGACAACTTGTATTTCTAGGTAGCACTTTGTAATGCCGAAGTGCGTGTGATGTACAAAAATTATCAGTTGTTTTAATGAGTACGGCTTAAGTTCCTCTCATGTGTTTATGTTATGTTTTTAATATCCCCCCTGTTTGACCATGTTAAATTGAAAGTGGCCAGTCGTCGGCTTCGACCCCTTGTGACGGTGTCCTAGATTAGGGGGTGCTAACCTAGCCGGCCCGACTCCTCGGTTGGGCCGATATACCCCCGTACGTGACCAAGATGGACTCCGGAGGCCACACACGGGAGGCGTGATCAAGGCTGCCTCTATCGAAGACTTGTAGTGCACTTCAAGATTTGTCCAGCCGCCTTACTCCTAGATACCGACCTTGTAACCCTAGGTACCCTCCCTGGCGTGTATATTTGCCATAAGGTTTAGCCCGTAGTGGGGAACAACGCAACATTGCTCACCTAGCCCTAGAAGTTAGACTCATATTACGATCTCGAGGTAGATCAACTCTGTACTTGTTACATCTCCATTAATATAAGCAGAAGCAGGACGTAGGGTTTTACCTCCATTAAGAGGGCCCGAACCTGGGTAAACATCATCCCCCTCATCTCTGTTACCATCGATCCAAGATCCACAGCTCGGGACCCCCTACCCTGAGGTATGCCGGTTTTGACACCGACACTGGTGCTTTCATTGAGAGTTCCGCTGCGCGATAACCAGAAGGATTGATGGCTCATCTGCAGATCAACTGCGCCAACAGCTATGGGGACGTTTACGCCCCCGGACAACTTTTCGTCTTCGGCAGCATGGTATTTTGCGCCGACTCGACGGGTCACCTGACCTCTATCGAGAACTATGCCCTAGGTCGGATCATGACTTTCGGCGGCCTGGAATACACTGCAGATTCCCGTGGTGAACTCGTCTTATCGGGATGGACTCCCGACACTGGTTCCGGAGGCTCGACTCTGGAGCCGAACTATGTCACAGCGCCTCTTGAAACCCCTGACACCGCTACTCCGGCCAGTCTCTCCCCGATCGCCAGTCCGGAGATGGATCCGGCTCCCACCCCTGAAACTGCGCCGGTGCTAGGATTGATTCCGGCACGGGACCCGGAACTATGTTCAGACTCCCGCCGCTCCGAAGACACGTCTGGTTACACGCCGGGTGTACTTCGAATCAGCCCTGCCTATGGCGCATCCATGAATCCCGAAGAGTTATCTCACCTCGATGAGATGCTTGACCGCATCCGGAGTATGTCCATCTCGGACGGCAAGACTTCGGTTTACAATCAGATCGGCCTTAAAGCCGACGATAGGGAAATTTACATCCCACCCACCACCCACCTAGTCGCCACGGCCGATGATTTAACCGACGTGTTGGACTACAGTGAACCCTCAGACATGGAGGAAGACGCTGATGGCCTCAGCGAGAACACCTTGCCCCCGTTAAACACGGGCAGGTGGGCCGCCACGTCCACCTACGATGTTTACATGGTGGACACACCCAAATCCCCTCCAAGACGTCGGCGAAGGCGCCGAAGGGGCAATAATGGGGAACCCAGTGGCAACGACGCGACAGCCAATAATGGCGACGCGGAGGACGGCGACGCCGATAACCATGAGGAGGAAGTTCAAGCCTCCCCAATAAGGAACGGCACACCAGACCGACCTATTGGAGACTCAAATCCCGATGACCTCTTCGAAGGGGCCGATGACAATTACATGCCGGAATCCGAGGAGGACGAGAGCCTCGGTACTAAGGATTACATCGTCCCCGAAGACCCCTTTGAACAAGAACGCTTCCGGCGATGCCTCGTTGCGACGGCCCGGAGCTTAAAGTGCAAGCAGCAGCAGCTGCTGGAAAATACCGATGCGCTAAATGAAAAGTGGGTTGAAGTGCTCTCTGCCAAGCAAGATATAGAGAACCGACGACATAATACGCCGAAATCATACCCACGCAGACGCCTTTTACCGGAGTTCGACGAAGAGCTTGCTGACGGCCTCGATCGGCCCCCTAGAGGCCGGGACAGGCCAAGACGAGAAGACCACGGCGAACGGCCACCTCCACGCCGTCATGGCAAAGATCCCGTGGACTATTTGGACCCTCACGACGCTAGACGTCGTATTGAGGAAAACAGGGCTCCCCCTCGGTCCATCTACGGATCAAGGGGACGTGCGCCCGCCGGGCCCGACGGCTACAATGCCTGGATGGACAGGAACGGCCGTGCCTGAGATCAAACCTACTCACGGCTTTCTCCCGACCTCCGCCGAAATGCTCCTCGGTCCCGAGGTCCGGCTCACCCAATCTGCTTCACAGACAGGGTGATGGAACATCAATTCCCTGAAGGGTTCAAACCCATCAACATAGAATCATACGATGGTACCACGGACCCGGCAGTTTGGATCGAAGATTTCCTCCTGCATATACACATGGCCAATGGAGATGATCTCCATGCCATTAAATATCTGCCGCTCAAGCTAAAGGGGTCGGCGAGGCATTGGCTGAACAGCCTCCCTCCTCACTCTATCGGCGGCTGGGAGGCCCTCGAAGACGCTTTTCGAGCAAACTTCCAGGGCACGTATGTCCGACCTCCGGACGCTGATGACCTCAGCCGTGTTACCCAGCAGCTAGGTGAATCAGCCCGGAAATTTGGGAACAGGTTCCTCACCAAGAAGAACCAGATCATCGACTGCTCCGAAGCCGAGGCCATCACCGCATTTAAAAACAATATTCGAGATGAATGGTTGGCTCGACAACTCGGCCAGGATAAGCCGAGAACTATGGCTGCCCTGACCTCACTGATGACCCGCTTTTGTGCGGGCGAGGATAGCTGGCTCGCCCGAAGTACTCATAACGGCGAGGCAGGCACCTCGGAAACTCGCGACGCCAATGGAAAACCAAAGCGCAACAAAAATAAGCGCAGGTACAAAAATGGCGGAAGCGACACTGAAGACGCTGCGGTTAACGCAGGATTCATCGGACCTAAATCCGGGCAGAAATGAAAACCCTTTAAAGGGCACAAAGATGGACCTAGCCAGCTTGACAGGCTCCTGGACCGCCCATGTGGGATCCACGGTACTCAGGAAAAACCAGTAAACCACACTAATAGGAATTGCTGGGTCTTCAAACAAGCCGGCAAGATAGCGGCAGAGGGTCAGAGTAAAACCCAACACCATAGCGACGACGAGGATGAACCTTGGCAGCCCAATAATGGAGGGCAAAAGAAATTTCCTAATGAGGTAACAGAGGTCAACATGATCTATGTCACCCACATCCCTAGAAGGAAGAGGAAGCGTGTACTTCGGGACGTATACGCGCTGGAGCCAGTCGCCCCGAAGTATAACCCATGGTCGGCCTACCCGATCACTTTCGATAAGGACGATCATCCGACCAGCATCAGGCATGGCGGATCGGCGGCGCTCGTCCTGGACCCTATTGCTAATGGTTATCATCTAACATGCGTCCTGATGGACGGGGGAAGTAGCCTTAAGCTCATTTACGAGGACACAGTTCGGAAGATGGGCATCGACTCATCTCCGATCAAGCCGAGCTCTACCACCTTTAAAGGTGTCATTCCAGGTGTTGAAGCCCGTTGTACTGGAACCGTCACCCTAGAGGTAGTCTTCGGTTCGCCCGAGAACTTCAGAAGCGAGGAGTTAATCTTCGATATCGTTCCCTTCCGGAGTGGATACCATGCGCTCTTAGGGCGCACTGCCTTTGCGCGCTTTAACACAGTCCCGCATTACGCCTACCTCAAGCTCAAGATGCCGGGACCTAACGGTGTGATCACAGTTAATGGTAGCACCGAACGTTCACTTCGGACAGAAGAACAGACCACGGCTTTCGCAGGCGAGGTACAGGCGTCCGAGGAGGCAGCCCGCGGCGATAAACACGCCGCTCGCGCTTTGAAGCGCGCCCGGGCTGCACAAATCGACCTCGGCCAGCTACCCCCGCACCCAAAATAGGGATGCGCGCTCCTCGTGTGCCCTCTTTGGAGTGGGCACTATGTCCCAAGGGTGCATAATTTCGCATTAAAAATTCCCTGGGCCGTCAAGGAGCCGAAAATATACTCACACGTCGGCGCGGATTAACCACGCAAAGACGTGGCTTCGAGCCTCTGCACAGGCAAGTATCTGTAAAAGAAACAGCCAAACATGACTACTTCTATGTGGTTTTAAAACCACAGAGTGGCTTTGGCCACACCTACCTTCAAGGAACTCGTTCAATCAAACACCTAGAGTGTATAACGGGGCGGAGGGGTATCGACCTTCGCAAATTCTTCGCCATCAAAGGTGACGATCCGGTTAATAGTCTAGAAACGCAGACGTGCGGCAGGTAACGGTCCGGATCCTTTAAAATCCGTTAATGCTATCCGACCTGTTTTTTCCTCTTTCTTCCCTACCATCTACGTTGTACTCTTTTCATTACTCTCGTCACAGCTGGGCATGTACACAATTGATATTATGAAATAAAGAAACTGTGCCCTTTCATGGTCTCTATTGTATTTCTTTATCAGCATAGCTCTGGGACGACGCAGTTCTTTAAAAAGAGGCAATTGTATAACAAAGTCCGATGTATTCGGCGTCTCGGATGTTGGCCTTATATGCATCAGTTTTGAACCTAGATTTCGGTCAATAGTTGGGTTGCCCGGCTCCTATGTGTACCCCTTATGCTTCCGATGAATTCGGATAAGAGTGTAATGGGAGAACCACTGCGATTGCGCCGCCAAGTCAATTGGCATGGCGCCTCAGTGGAGAAAGCCGAAAACTGACTATCTAGGTAGGCGTAAACTGGTCTGCCATCCGGAGACCACGTCAAGCGATGTGACGATAGAGATCACCCGTGTCAAACGAAGGGCTTCCATTCCTTGTCGAAGTGTGCTCGGGCCTAGACCTCGGCCGAGCTGGCCGACCACTTCTTACACTGGGGGCTGGTCATCAGCCTCCACAGTCAAACTCCTATGACTGAATGAAAGATATCAAGCTACTATAGTCCGATTGCCTCATTCCTATAAGACACCGACCGCCTTCGGGTACCGAGACGTCGGCTCAGGGTATAGTGTGCCTCAAGGAACACCCTTTGTATGACCTACATTGGGGTTGCAGCCGACGACTGGCCACTTTCATTTTAAACAGTCATATAGGAGGAATAATTAAATTTATAAAACAACACACATGGAATCTTAAAGCCATTCTCATTCAACAAAAGATAATTTTTTTACATAGTACACTCTGGCATTCCAAGATATCATCTACAAATACAGAGTGTCTTTGGGGCACATAGCCTCGGTGGTCCGAGCTCCCGCCTCCACCTCGGCGAAGAGCTGCTCGGCGGTCCGCGGCTTGTTGGCAGGAGGGCCAGCGGCACACTCCACATCAACCTTGCGGAAGTGGGTCTTCACGCAAGCATATGCCCTCCGCGCCCCTTCGAAGCACGCGGACCTCTTCCAGCAATCCACGTAGGGCACGGCATCTCGGAGACGGGCCGTCAAGCCGAAGAGGCTCTTCGGCATGGCTTCGGCAGGCCATAGAGCGACACAGAGGTCCTGGAGCGCCGGTCTCATCATGCGAAATAGTTTCACCAGCTGCTTCACTCGATGATTTAGCAGCTGCGCGGATGGTGATCCCGGAAACTGCCCCCAGAAGGCCTTCTCCGCCTCATGGCCTGCCAGCTGGCCGAAGAACGCCACCGCATCCGCCGCGCTCTGCGGGAGATCCTCAAAGACCTCTGCGGAACGCCATAACTGGGTGAGCTCGACACACCTTTTGCTGCCGAACGCACATTGCAGCAAAAATATCTTACCCGAGGCGATCTGCTCCACTTGCTGGAGCACTTCGCGATCAGCTCGGGCTGAGGTCTTGAGCTCAGAGTGGGCACGTTGAAGCTTCTCGAGCTCCTCCTTCATCCGCTGCCCCACCTCCTGAAGTTTGTCACGTGCTTCGAACACGCCCTTCAGGGTCTCCTCGACCTCTAGGACCCGAGCCTGGTGCTTATCCCCGGTTGCCTTCTCGGCAGCCCGGGCCTTCTCGGCCGCGGCGGCAGCAGCTTCCTGCTGCCGCATATCTTTCCGAGCCCTCTCGAGCTCGGCCTTGAGCGTCTCCAGCTCTGCTGTCAACACAGTTTGGCCATTAGTTATTTTCTTTAACATACATTATACCTCTTTATCCAGAATGTACGGCAAGTTTAAACTTGCTTACCTTGAGATTGCTCAAGTTTCCGGTTCATCTCCGCCATCTCTTTGGAGACAGAGTCCGGAACCGAGGTCGCAACCTGGAACAAAGCAAATCCTTATTAGAAAGGGAATAGTTAAGCTTACTACAAGGCTCCAGGACGACTGCTTCAAGTAGCGCCCTGGGGGCTACTTCACGGGCTCCTATTTACTCAAGCGACCCCGATGCCGGTTTCTTAAAACCGACTTCGGGCTCGGGGGCTACTCACTCACTAAGCCATTTAGAAGGCTGTACTTTCATGTCCTCGGACAAAATTCATAAAACAAATAGCTTAAACAAACAAATTGAATGCGCAGAAGGCATACCTCGAAGCCTGCTACGAGGCTCTTGAAAACCTCGTGCAGGCCGGCCCCTGTGGACCGGTAGCCTTCCAGCGCCGTGCCCATCAAGGCATGGTGCTCCTCCTTGATGGAAGAGCCCTTTAGGGCCTCCTCCACCTCCTCGGTCCACCCCGCGCCGGTCCGTCCTTGGGCAGTAGGCTGGGGTGAAGGGATGACCTCGGGCATATCCACCCGAGCAGCCTCCGCCTGGTCTGGCGGAGGCGAGGTGAACGCCGGCTGGGCCGATGACTGGCCCAACCCTTCTTCGATGACCTCGGGGTGCTCCGTCCCCGGGTCCTATTGGGTCGAGGTGTTGACCTCGGCCATGATCGCCACCTCGTCAGCCCCCGTCGAGTTGACGTCGGGGACCAGGGTGGAGGTCGCCTCCCCTAATCCGTCATGTTTCGGGGGAGAAGCAGCGGGCTCTGGAGTCCCGCTGGCAGACGGCAACCCGCTCGAAGAACCGCTGGGGATTACCCTCGGTGGGCTGCATGTGAAAAGTTGTCTCTGTGAGATTTCCCTTGTTGAAAAAATGACTCAAGTGAGGAAGACAAGGACAAGGGCTTACCCTCGAGGCGCCGGTTTCTTCCTCCCCGTGGCGAGGAGGTCTTCCTCTGAGTCACCGGAGAGCTCGGCCCTCTCCGGCAACTTGTTGGCGGCCTCGGATGAGGCTCGCCTCGGCCTCTTTGGGGCCTTCGGTGGCATGTCCACGTCGGCGTCTTCTAACGCTGACCTATTCCCCTTTGGAGGAAGAACCTCCTCCTCCTCACCCTCCTCGGCGCCGCCGTCTTGAGCGGCGGAGGTGTGGGTCTCTTCGGACCGAGTGACCGAAGTCCCCCGGGTCCGAGCACTTGACCTCCCCGCCTGGGACTTCGTCCCTTTGGAGGCCACCACATGTGGTTCCTCGGTCAGAAGCGCTGAGAGCAGGGGAGTTGGGGGCTGCTCTGGTAGTGGGGCCGGGCATCGTACCCCTTGAACCCAGGCCAGCCACTTCTGCAAAATGTCAAAACATGACAATTCAAGTAAAAACTTTACTCCTCGGCGCAATGAGCAGAAAACAAAGATTGAAGGGCGAGACCACTCACCGGGGGGCCTCCTAGCCGTGTTCGAGGCCGCGGTCCTCCCCCGCCTTGGGGATCTTGTCCTTGGCCAGCTTCATGAGCCTTGACCACATGGCTGCCAAGGTGGAGCGGAAGAAGGTGTTGATGGTGTCCATGTCCTCGGGCTTTTGCGCCCACATCGGGGTAGCCCGAAGTTGGAGAGGGACTATACGGTGGTTGACCATGACATTGATGATGTCGGCCGGCTCAACCTTCCCCGTCGTGGACCACCACAGGATCCTGTTGTCAGGGCCGGTTTTCCAATAAAACATTTATTGAAAAATCGCCCCTTCAGTCAGACCAGTACAGAAAATCCTTCTTACTGGTAGACAAATCCTTGATACAGAAATCCAGTAGTACTTAATATTATACAGGGTTGAGCTGAGGCTGCTCAACAATTTATTACAAGCTCGCCAATAATACACATAAAGGCGGATATGTCACAATGGATGTGGTGGCATAACTACTGACTCGTAAAATAAAAAGAGTGGTGGGTATGTCACAGTGGAGTGGGTGACATAACTCTCATATCTTACAGCTCATCAAGCGTCGGGGTGAGGCTTGATGATTTTATTTGGGTGGCGGAAGCGTATATAATACAAGTGGCAAACTCCAGGATCGCAAGAGACTGACTAGGACTCCTCTAGGTGTCGGACTTGCTATCGTACTCTTCATCCATAAGATCGCCTTCGTCCACATCTGGCCAAAACAATAGCCAGGGACAAGCCAGTGAGTACTTTGAATGTACTCGCAAACAGTTTGGACATAAGATATAACAAATGCAAACATGATGCACATGAGCAGGATTAGTAATACACACATAGGCATTTAAATTTGCACAGCAAGAGTAAGGAAAGAAAGTCGGGCGGTAGTCCTCCCGAAATCCCCATAAAAATAGAAGAAGACCGATCGGGTGTCTGAAGCGACGCCTCGAAAGGTAAGAAATAAAAGACATGCCTCAGTCGGGCGTCGGAGCGACACCACATAAAGGGCTTATGTCAAAATTTAAATAACAAGAATGCCACAGTCGGACGTCTGAGCGACATCACATAAAGGGCTTATATCAAAAGTAAATGACAAGCATGCCACAGTCGGACGTCTGAGCGACATCGCAGCAAGGGCTTATATCAAAAGTAAATGACAAGCATGCCACAGTTGGACGTCTGAGCGACATCACAGAAAGGGCTTATATCAAAAGTAAATGACAAGCATGCCACAGTCGGACGTCTGAGCGACATCACAGAAAGGGCTTATATCAAAAGTAAATGACAAGCATGCCACAGTCGGACGTCTGAGCGACATCACAGAAAGGGCTTATATCAAAAGTAAATGACAAGCATGCCACAGTCGGACGTCTGAGCGACATCACAGAAAGAGCTTATATCAAAAGTAAATGACAAGCATGCCACAGTCGGACGTCTGAGCGACATCACAGAAAGGGCTTATATCAAAAGTAAATGACAAGCATGCCACAGTCGGACGTCTGAGCGACATCACAGAAAGGGCTTATATCAAAAGTAAATGACAAGCATGCCACAGTCGGACGTCTGAGGCGACGCCACATAAAGGGCTTGTATCAGTAACATTCAAAATACGAGTAATCCAGGAGGTAACACCATCCCAAGGAATACCCGGCATATCACAATAATAAACAGGTTAGTCCATCCACAGGAATAACATTCAGCCAAACTTACTTCTGTTGTTTAACATATTAGTTCTCCAGAGACTGACACTGAGACCGACACTTGACCAGTCAATCAACGTCCTTGACCGTGGACATGGCTACTTGAATAGTTTTGACTCTGCAGAGGTTGTACTCTTTACCCACAGCCAACGGATTTCAGTAGTCACAAAGGACTAGTTCCGTCTACAGTATTTTAGAAGAAAACACATCTGACCAGTACACACCCGTTTTACATCCCGATGCCAGGAATCACCCTAGGCAACGTTCAAGAAAAACTTTAAGACGGGGAGGCCACTACCTCGAATAGCATGGGATCAAATTTATATCGCGCGCTCTAAGGGGTGCCCCCCTCTCAGTCCAACCGGAAACACCCATGCCCCCTGACCGGATGACTGGCTTTAATCCAGGGCCCTGTTACCTTCATCACGGCCCCTCTGTTTGGTGTGTACATGGAAAGAGGTTTGCAACTTACTAAACCGTATTCTTTGCAGAAAACATGTGGCAGCACGAAAAGAAGGTGAACGGGGACAAGACTCAATCTATGTCAACACTGGAGTTTAAACAGTTTTATTTGTTAATACCGGCATGCTCCAACAATACCGGCGTACAACCTATCATGCCACAACATGACTAGGTTGTCTCATATCTCATCAAGTTTTGTGGCTCACTTGCAACCCATCATGTATGAAATGTAACATTCTTCAAATGCTTACATAAACATGTCATGCAAAACATCATGCAAGCAAACATGAAAAACACTCGTCATATCAAAGGTTCAAACATGCTTGCCTGGTTCCGAGTAGTCGGAGTCTAACTCGGCAAAGTTGACGGTACCGTCTCCTTCCTCGGTATCTACGAAATTCACATATACGAATTCTAACGTAAATACCGTGCGTGAATAAAAGTTGTTCCAAATATTTTTCAAATAAATACTAAAAAAACTAGACAGAAAAATAAAGATGACAGAAAAAGAATCAACTAAAAATCAGTTTTTATTTAAAAGTTATTAAGGTTTCAAATCCAGGGACTAATCTGCTATAAGCAGAAAACTGTCCAGGGGGTTTTCTGAGAAAAACAGAAAACGCTTCGGCTAAAATACGCCAGCTCAAAAGATAAAACGCACTTTGCCAGAAGGCGTCAACAGAAAATGGTTCGAATAGAAGAAGAGAGGCTGACGAGGGGGTCCCACTCGTCAGGTTTAAAACAGGCTCGCCGACGCCAGAAACTTGCGACGATCGCCGGCGACGAACCACGGCGAGACAGAGAGGGAGAGGAGTACCGGCGTGCTCATGGAGGTGGCCCGCGTCGATGAGAGGTGGAAGGGGTCGACGGGAGGCACCACAGCGACGGCCTCTTCCTCTCCGGCGGACGGCGGCGGCGGGCGGTGATGGATCTCACCGGAGAGAGCTGCCGCCACCAAATTGACGCTTGGGTTAGAACGGCTGGTGGAAAAGAAGGCTACTGGCAAGGTTTGGGCAGCGGGGACGCGCTCACCAGAGAGAATCGAGCCGGAGCCCGAAGCGGATCGGGGCGGCCGGAGTCGGGGAAGAGAGCTCTCCCGAAGCCCTCTGATGAGTGTGGCGAGGCTCTGAGGAGTGGAGGAGAGGTGCTAGATCGATTGGAGAGCTCGGGGCCTCTATTTATAGCCGGATCGAGGAGGTGCCCGAGAACGGGATAACGCCGGCGAGAAATTACGGCGAGGCAGGGGATGGACAGAGGGATTAGGCGACTGGGCATCGCCGGATTGGTCCACTGGCTCCATTCAATGGATTTTCTCGGTCCAATTTGTCCTATACCCGAGACCACGACGGAACGGGGCGTACGGGCTCGTCGGCGGTAGAGAGCGCGCTCTGCGCCTCTCAGGCCATGGCGACTGTCCTGCAGCGTGCTCTGGCGAGGAGATGCACACGCGTAGGCCGCTGGTGGTTCGGGCAGTGCGGAGCATGGTGTTCTGCGACACGGGCTTCTGCCAGCCGCCACAGGCGGTTCTGCCGCCGCGGATGCTGCCGGAGTTGACGCGACGGGATGCCACCGACGCCCGCAACCAGCCAAGCAAGCGTGCGGCGCACTGGATAAGAAGGAGCAACAGGGAGGAAGGCGCCAAGGCGGCTACTGGCGAGATCGACGATGAGCTCTGACGAAGAGACGACACTGCACTCTGAAACTCTGAACTTCGATAGTGCAGTGCATTTCACCTGCTCGACAAAATGATTTAGGCACGTGGAATTTTTTTTCTGGAGCTGAAACTTGGTGAGGAGGTCTCATGATGCATCCAGAGGCTTCTTGATTTTTGTCAGAATTTTTGGAAGAAGAAAATGATGAATTCCATCCAAATTTGCAAATCTGGTCCAAACTTGCAGTGAACAAAATTTGAAAATTTTGAACTATGGACCAGGAGATCTTTGGTGTTCTTGGTAGAGGGTACTAAAGAGAATCTAGTGTAATTTTCTTGGGGTCAAAGCTCAAAGTAATCTGGTACTTCCTTTGTAAATCAAAAGAGTCCAGAAAAATGACAGAAATTGTTTTGAGGAAGAAATAAATAGAATAAAAATCTAAAAGAGGTAGAAACCTACTGGAATTGGATGCTTGACTTGATCCAAAGTAGATAGGATAGTTTCTGGAAGAAGATCTTAATAAAGATTATGGTAAAGGAATGGAATAGGAATCCTTTTTAAATAGAAAAGAGTAAATCCAAAAATAAAGAAATTCTTTTTAATAAAAGAAAAGGCAGAAAAATCCCAAGAGTATTTGTGTTGAACTAACACAAGATGAAAAACCCTCAAGACCAGAACTAAAGTTGAGAAAAGTCTCAAAAAGAATTGTCATCCAAGTTTTTAGAAGAAGATTCTTTTGGAAAAAGAAAAATTCAAATAACCTCCTCCAAAACCAAATAAAGAATTTTGCCAAAAACCCAATTATTTTTTTTAGGGTGTTACAACACCTACCCCTTAGGAAAAATCTCGTCCCCGAGATTTCAGCTGATCCTCAAACAGGTGTGTGTGTTCTGCCCGAAGAAAGTCCTCTCTTTCCCACGTTGCCTCATCCTCGATGTGATTGCTCCATTGAACCTTGAAAAAAAATTATTGTATTCTGACGGGTTCTTCTTTCAGACTCTTCCAATATTTTTATTGGATGTTCCCGGTATGTGAGGTCTGGTTGAACGTCAATACTCTCATGAGATACACGCTTCTCTGGGTTGCTCACACACTTCCTCAACTGTGAGATGTGAAATACGTCATGGACGTCTGATAGTTCTTCGGGTAGGTCTAGCTAGTAGGCTACTGTGCCTCTTCGTGCAATTATACAGAAGGGTCCAATAAATCGTGGTGCCAGCTTTCCTTTAACTTTGAATCTTTGCAGGCCCCTCATCGGGGATACTCGTAGGTATACATAATTACCGGGTTCAAAACTGACTTCACGATGTTTTTGATCATAATAACTCTTTTGTCGGCTTTGGGCTGTCTTGAGTCGATCCCTGATTAGTTTAACTTTTTCCTCGGCCTCCTTGAGCATGTCTGGGCCGAAGATACGGCTGTCTCTTGTCTCTGACCAATTTAATGGGGTACGGCATCTTCGCCCGTACATGGCTTCAAAAGGTGCCATTTGTAGACTGGCTTGGTAACTGTTGTTGTATGCGAATTCGGCGTACGGCAAGCTTTCTTCCCAACTGGTTCCATAGGTGAGAACACATGCTCTTAGCATGTCCTCTAGAATTTGGTTCACACGTTCAGTCTGTCCTCCAGTCTGGGGGTGGTATGCTGTACTGAATACTAATTGAGTTCCTAGAGCTTGTTGTAAATGATCCCAAAATCTGGAGACGAATTGAGTGCCTCTGTCGGATATTATAGTCTTTGGAACTCCATGCAAACAGACAATACGGTTGAGATAAAGTCTGGCAAGCTTCTGTGTGGTGTGAGTTGTCTTTACTGGAATAAAATGTGCCACCTTGGTTAACCTGTCGGTGATGACCCATATGGCATCATTTCCGTGTCGTGACCGAGGTAGCCCGACAATAAAATCCATTCCAATTTCGTCCCACTTCCATTCAGGTATCCTATTTGGCTGTAATAATCCTGCTGGTTTTTGGTGCTCAGCTTTAATCTGCTGACATGAATCACAACATGCAATGAATGAGGCTATATCCCTTTTCATACCGTGCCACCAAATTTTTTCCTGAATGTCCTTGTACATTTTAGTTCCTCCTGGGTGGATTGAATATGGAGCGGTGTGGGCTTCAGCTAAAATTTGTTGTTTGAGGTCCTCTATATTTGGTACGCATAGCCTGTTTCCGTACCGTAATATTCCTTTGTCGTCTATGACAAATTCTGAGGCCTTGCCCATATTCACTTTTCTTTTTATGCCTTCAATACTAGGGTGTCCGTGTTGAGCTTCTTTAATCTGTTCCATCAAGATGGGTTGAATTTCCAAATTTGCCACAGTGCCTTCTGTGACTAAAACCATGTTGAGTTTTTGCAAATTCCTGCTGAAATTCAGGTCTCAAATTTTGTATACTTCCGTTGCTTGAGCTTGG
This sequence comes from Elymus sibiricus, assembly GCA_039707655.1. NCBI lineage: Eukaryota > Viridiplantae > Streptophyta > Magnoliopsida > Poales > Poaceae > Elymus > Elymus sibiricus. The sequence continues at coordinate 313,416,314 of CM077674.1, forward strand.
GTTCCTACTGAGAGTATCTGCCACAACATTTGCCTTGCCTGGATGGTAGTGAATACCAACATCATAATCCTTCACTAATTCCAACCAGCGCCATTGCCGTAAGTTGAATTCCGGCTGTGTGAAAAATATATTTGAGACTTTTATGGTCCGTATATATTTCACAACGATTTCCAAGCAGAAAATGTCGCCACTCCTTGAGTGCGTGTATCACTGCTGCCAATTCCAAGTCATGGGTAGGATAATTTTCTTCATGTCGTCGGAGTTGTCTTGAAGCATAAGCGACCACTTTACCTTCTTGCATTAGTACACATCCAAGACCTTTCCTGGACGCGTCGCAATATACTTCAAAATTTTAGTGTATGTCTGGTATGACCAATACTGGTGCTGTTGTTAATCTCTTCTTCAACTCTTGAAAACTTCTCTCGCAGGCATCAGTCCACTCAAATCTCTTATCCTTCTTGAGTAGTTGTGTCATAGGTTTTGCTATGGTGGAAAATCCCTCAATAAATCTTCTATAATATCCAGCCATTCCCAGAAAGCTTCGTATATCAGTTACGTTGGCTGGTTGTTTCTACTCAAGTACAGCCTTGACTTTTTCTGGGTCCACGGCAACACCTTCTTGGGTTAGTACGTGGCCTAGAAAACCAACTTGTTTTAACCAGAATTCACATTTGCTGAATTTGGCGTACAATTGATGTTTCCTTAATTCTCCCAGTACAATTCTGAGATGTTCAGCATGTTCTTCTGGTGTCTTGGAATATACCAAAATATCATCAATGAACACCACATCAAATTTGTCCATATATTTCATAAACACCTTATTCATAAGATGCACAAAATATGCAGGAGCATTTGTCAGTCCGAACGGCATCACTGTAAATTCATATAACCCGTATCGGGAGGTGAATGCTGTCTTCGGAATATCTTCTGTCCGTATCTTTAATTGATGGTATCCTGACCTCAAATCAATTTTTGAGAAAACCTTGGCTTGTGCGAGCTGGTCAAATAAATCATTTATTCGTGGAAGTGGATATTTGTTTTTGATGGTGACCATATTCAGTGCTCGATAGTCCACACATAATCTCAGAGTTCCATCTCTTTTCTTGGCAAATAATACTGGTGAACCCATATTGATAATATGATTCATCATTTCTTGATGCTGCTGCTGGCTTTGCTCATAAAGACGGCAGACTTGAGAAAATGTTGCTTCACTGTCTTGCTGACTTGACTGTCCCTGTGTGAAATTGTGGCCTGTCTGGGTACCATAATTTTCTTCTGGTGGACTTGGCATAGAACGAGTCCAGGGACGAGGCATTTTCCACTCTGGGGGTATAATTTTGCAGAACGCAAGAGAAAACAAATCTGAGAGGCAAAATAAATAAATTTTGCAAGGGCAGAATATTCAAATACTCCAAGATTTTTCAAGAAAATATTTGATTGCGCACGGAGAAGGACCGCTTAGCACATATCTTACAAGCAAGCATAATTATACAATACATCACTCAGGATGCACGTACACACTCCTGACATGTTATTTAGGCTAGTGCACTTCTCCGAATTCCTACATGATGCGCATACAGACTACTTCTCACCAAGCCTATATACATATAAACATATCATACAAGCTGCTACATCACATCACTGCTCGGCGCACTTAGTCGGAGATGGTAAAAACTTCCCTCGACCTGCCGAGGGTAAGTCCCAGAGGTGCTGGAGACTCAACCTCCTCCTCAAGAATAGGCTCTAGGCGCGGAGTACTGGGCTGCGAAGCTGGTGTGGGTGTGGCAGGTGGTGCAGCGCTAACTGGAGTAGGTGCTATGACTCGGTCAAACTCCTCAGTAGTAGGCAGACGGCGTGCGGTGGCTAAGATGGCAGGTGTATAATGCTAAAATAACCTTATTACGCTAATAACCGATTAGCGATCGCACCTAGTGGCTTCCTACAGTCAGCCTGGCTCTGATACCAAGGATGTCAGGGCTGGTTTTCCAATAAAACATTTATTGAAAAATCGCCCCTTCAGTCAGACCAGTACAGAAAATCCTTCTTACTGGTAGACAAATCCTTGATACAGAAATCCAGTAGTACTTAATATTATACAGGGTTGAGCTGAGGCTGCTCAACAATTTATTACAAGCTCGCCAATATTACACATACAGGCGGATATGTCACAATGGATGTGGTGGCATAACTACTGACTCGTAAAATAAAAAAGAGTGGTGGGTATGTCACAGTGGAGTGGGTGACATAACTCTCATATCTTACAGCTCATCAAGCGTCGGGGTGAGGCTTGATGATTTTATTTGGGTGGCGGAAGCGTATATAATACAAGTGGCAAACTCCAGGATCGCAAGAGACTGACTGGGACTCCTCTAGGCGTCGGACTCGCTATCGTACTCTTCATCCATAAGATCGCCTTCGTCCACATCTGGCCAAAACAATAGCCAGGGACAAGCCAGTGAGTACTTTGAATGTACTCGCAAACAGTTTGGACATAAGATATAACAAATGCAAACATGATGCACATGAGCAGGATTAGTAATACACACACAGGCATTTAAATTTGCACAGCAAGAGTAAGGAAAGGAAGTCGGGCGGTAGTCCTCCCGAAATCCCCATAAAAATAGAAGAAGACCGATCGGGTGTCTGAAGCGACGCCTCGAAAGGTAAGAAATAAAAGACATGCCTCAGTCGGGCGTCGGAGCGACACCACATAAAGGGCTTATGTCAAAATTTAAATAACAGGAATGCCACAGTCGGACGTCTGAGCGACATCACATAAAGGGCTTATATCAAAAGTAAATGACAAGCATGCCACAATCGGACGTCTGAGCGACATCACATAAAGGGCTTATATCAAAAGTAAATGACAAGCATGCCACAGTCGGACGTCTGAGCGACATCACAGAAAGGGCTTATATCAAAAGTAAATGACAAGCATGCCACAGTCGGACGTCTGAGCGACATCACAGAAAGGGCTTATATCAAAAGTAAATGACAAGCATGCCACAGTTGGACGTCTGAGCGACATCACATAAAGGGCTTATATCAAAAGTAAATGACAAGCATGCCAAAGTCGGACGTCTGAGCGACATCACAGAAAGGGCTTATATCAAAAGTAAATGGCAAGCATGCCACAGTCGGACGTCTGAGCGACATCACAGAAAGGGCTTATATCAAAAGTAAATGACAAGCATGCCACAGTCGGACGTCTGAGCGACATCACAGAAAGGGCTTATATCAAAAGTAAATGACAAGCATGCCACAGTCAGATGTCTGAGGCGATGCCACATAAAGGGCTTGTATCAGTAACATTCAAAATACGAGTAATCCAGGAGGTAACACCATCCCAAGGAATACCCGGCATATCACAATAATAAACAGGTTAGTCCATCCACAGGAATAACATTCAGCCAAACTTACTTCTGTTGTTTAACATATTAGTTCTCTAGAGACTGACACTGAGACCGACACTTGACCTGTCAACCAACGTCCTTGACCGTGGACACGGCTACTCGAATAGTTTTGACTCTGCAGAGGTTGTACTCTTTACCCACAGCCAACGGATTTCAGTAGTCACAAAGGACTAGTTCCGTCTACGGTATTTTAGAAGAAAACACATCTGACCAGTACACACCCGTTTTACATCCCGATGCCAGGAATCACCCTAGGCAACGTTCAAGAAAAACTTTAAGACGGGGAGGCCACTACCTCGAATAGCATGGGATCAAATTTATATCGCGCGCTCTAAGGGGTGCCCCCCTCTCGGTCCAACCGGAAACACCCATGCCCCCTGACCGGATGACTGGCTTTAATCCAGGGCCCTGGTACCTTCATCACGGCCCCTCTGTTTGGTGTGTACATGGAAAGAGGTTTGCAACTTACTAAACCGTATTCTTTGCAGAAAACATGTGGCAGCACGAAAAGAAGGTGAATGGGGACAAGACTCGATCTATGTCAACACTGGAGTTTAAACAGTTTTCTTTGTTAATACCGGCATGCTCCAACAATACCGGCGTACAACCTATCATGCCACAACATGACTAGGTTGTCTCATATCTCATCAAGTTTTGTGGCTCACTTGCAACCCATCATGTATGAAATGTAACATTCTTCAAATGCTTACATAAACATGTCATGCAAAACATCATGCAAGCAAACATGAAAAACACTCGTCATATCAAAGGTTCAAACATGCTTGCCTGGTTCCGAGTAGTCGGAGTCTAACTCGGCGAAGTTGACGGCACCGTCTCCTTCCTCGGTATCTACAAAATTCACATATACGAATTCTAACGTAAATACCGTGCATGAATAAAAGTTATTCCAAATATTTTTCAAATAAATACTAAAAAAAACTAGACAGAAACATAAAGATGACAGAAAAAGAATCAACTAAAAATCAGTTTTTATTTAAAAGTTATTAAGGTTTCAAATCCAGGGACTAATCTGCTATAAGCAGAAAACTGTCCAGGGGGTTTTCTGAGAAAAACAGAAAACGCTTCGGCTAAAATACGCCAGCTCAAAAGAGAAAACGCACTTTGCCAGAAGGCATCAACGAAAAACGGTTTGAATAGAAGAAGAGAGGCTGACGAGGGGGTCCCACTCGCCATGTTTAAAACAGGCTCGCCGGCGCCAGAAACTTGCGACGATCGCTGGCGACGAACCACGGCGAGACAGAGAGGGAGAGGAGTACCGGCGTGCTCAGGGAGGTGGCCCGCGTCGATGAGAGGTGGAAGGGGTCGACGGGAGGCACCACAGCGACGGCCTCTTCCTCTCCGGCGGACGGCGGCGTCGGGCGGTGATGGATCTCACCAGAGAGAGCTGCCGCCACCAAATTGACGCTTGGGTTAGAACGGCTGGTGGAAAAGAAGGCTACTGGCAAGGTTTGGGCGGCGGGGACGCGCTCACCAGAGAGAATCGAGCCGGAGCCCGAAGCGGATCGGGGCGGCCGGAGTCGGGGAAGAGAGCTCTCCCGAAGCCCTCTGATGAGTGTGGCGAGGCTCTGAGGAGTGGAGGAGAGGTGCTGGATCGATTGGAGAGCTCGGGGCCTCTATTTATAGCCGGATCGAGGAGGTGCCCGAGAACGGGATAACGCCGGCGAGAAATTACGGTGAGGCAGGGGATGGACAGAGGGATTAGGCGACTGGGCATCGCCGGATTGGTCCACTGGCTCCATTCATCGGATTTTCTCGGTCCAATTTGTCCTATACCCGAGACCACGACGGAACGGGGCGTACGGGCTCGTCGGCGGCAGAGAGCGCGCTCTGCGCCTCTCAGGCCACGGCGACTATCCTGCAGCGTGCTCTGGTGAGGAGATGCACACGCGTAGGCCGCTGGTGGTTCGGGCGGTGCGGAGCACGGCGTTCTGCGACGCGGGCTTCTGCCAGCCGCCACGGGTGGTTCTGCCGCCGCGGATGCTGTCGGAGTTGACGCGACGGGATGCCACCGACGCCCGCAACCAGCCAAGCAAGCGTGCGGCGCACTGGATAAGAAGGAGCAACAGGGAGGAAGGCGCCAAGGCGGCTACTGGCGAGATCAACGATGAGCTCTGACGAAGAGACGACACTGCACTCTGAAACTCTGAACTTCGACAGTGCAGTGCATTTCACCTGCTCGACGAAATGATTTAGGCACGTGGAAATTTTTTTCTGGAGCTGAAACTTGGTGAGGAGGTCTCATGATGCATCCAGAGGCTTCTTGATTTTTGTCAGAATTTTTGGAAGAAGAAAATGATGAATTCCATCCAAATTTGCAAATCTGGTCCAAACTTGCAGTGAACAAAATTTGAAAATTTTGAACTATGGACCAGGAGATCTTTGGTGTTCTTGGTAGAGGGTACTAAAGAGAAGCTAGAGTAATTTTCTTGGGGTCAAAGCTCAAAGTAATCTGGTACTTCCTTTGTAAATCAAAAGAGTCCAGAAAAATGACAGAAATTGTTTTGAGGAAGAAATAAATAGAATAAAAATCTAAAAGAGGTAGAAACCTACTGGAATTGGATGCTTGACTTGATCCAAAGTAGATAGGATAGTTTTTGGAAGAAGATCTTAATAAAGATTATGGTAAAGGAATGGAATAGGAATCCTTTTTAAATAGAAAAGAGTAAATCCAAAAATAAAGAAATTCTTTTTAATAAAAGAAAAGGCAGAAAAATCCCAAGAGTATTTGTGTTGAACTAACACAAGATGAAAAACCCTCAAGACCAGAACTAAAGTTGAGAAAAGTCTCAAAAATAATTGTCATCCAAGTTTTTAGAAGAAGATTCTTTTGGAAAAAGAAAAATTCAAATAACCTCCTCCACAACCAAATAAAGAATTTTGGCAAAAACCCAATTAAATTTTTTGGGGTGTTACACCTGTCGATCAGGGTCTCCACCTCTTCCGGCTTCCCCCAAGCGATGCCCTTCTCCTTCCAGGACTTGAGCTTCTTGGGAGGCCCAGCCGAGAAGGTTGGGACTTCGGATTGACCAGGGGCGAGTGGCTCGGTGATGTAGAACCACTCCCTTTGCCACTCCTTTACCGTTTCGATGAAGGTGCCCTTAAACCAGGTGGCCACCTAGCTCTTGCTGATCATGGCCCCTCCGCACTCCACGAGATCCGAGCCGCTTGACTTCGGCTTGATCCCGAAGAGCTTTAGCCATAAGCCGAAGTGCGGCTCACAGCGTAGGAAGGCCTCGCAGACTGTGATGAAGGCGACGAGGTGGAGGACGGAGTTAGGGGCCAGGTGGTGGAAGTCTAACCCGTAATAGAACATTATCCCGCGCACAAAGGGGTGCAGCGGGAAGCCCAGGCCTCGGATGAGGTGGGGGACGAAGACCACTCGCTCCCCGGCGTTGGGAGCAAGCACCAGCTGGTCGGCTGCTGGAGCACGGGCGGCGATGGCAGGGGCCAGATACCCCACGTCGCGCAGCTCGGCGATGGTCGCAGCTGTCACGATGAAGCCGCCCCAGTGCCCCTTGAGGGTGTCGGCCATGGCTGTATGAGGAGTGGGGCTCGCGAAAGGGAAAGGCGCGCTGGTTGGATCTGGGCATTGGAGCTAGACGAAGCAACAGTGGGGGAAGATTGGGAGCGTAGGCTATCGCGCTGTTCTCCCCTTTGCTCTTATAGGCCTATGAAAGGCCAAGAGTCCCCCCCCCCCACTGCGCCGATAAGTTCGCGGTTGCTATCAAAAGTGCCATTGAAACATATGGGGGGAAACAAAATCTTGATGATATCCCTAAGAAAGCAGGCATGATCTCTGCTTTGAGGGGACGTGCCAGTAAACAGGCTGCCTTGAACCACGATTTGAGGGGGAGGCAGTAACTGCTCGCCCTGTCATGGGGCGAGCCTCGCCGATAAAGTTGTCAGGCAAGGATTGGATTGTTCATACCTGTACGACCAGCCTTCGAGGCTAAGATATCTACCCACCTCGGGCGGGGTACGAGCTCGGTTGGACCGCGGATGTTGATGCTCCATTAAGAGAATCCGAAATGCAAAGTGGAACTCGTCTGTCAAGCCAAGGACTCCGGATCCGAAGTGATGTTTGTTGAAAGTCGTCCTCGGCATAGAAGACTAGTTCGGGGGCTACTGACGGTGTCCTGGATTAGGGGGTGCTAACCTAGCCGGCCCGACTCCTCGGTTGGGCCGATATACCCTCGTACGTGACCAAGATGGACTCCGGAGGCCACACACGGGAGGCGTGATCAAGGCTGCCTCTACCGAAGACTTGTAGTGCGCTTCAAGATTTGTCCAGCCGCCTTACTCTTAGATACCGACCTTGTAACCCTAGGTACCCTCCCTGGTGTGTATATAAGCCATAGGGTTTAGCCCGTAGTGGGGAACAACGCAACATTGCTCACCTAGCCCTAGAAGTTAGACTCATATTATGATCTCGAGGTAAATCAACTCTGTACTTGTTACATCTCCATTAATATAAGCAGAAGCAGGACGTAGGGTTTTACCACCATTAAGAGGGCCTGAACCTGGGTAAACATCGTCTCCCTCCTCTCTGTTACCATCGATCCAAGATCCACAGCTCGGGACCCCCTACCCCGAGGTCTGCCGGTTTTGACACCGACACCTTGGTAGAATATACCAAGGGTGCCCCTTTCAGGCGTTCATGACCCTTAGCCAACGTCTCGGTTCCCGAGGGAGGTTTGCGCACATAGGGACTAGGCAATCGGACTATAGTGGCTTTATAACTTTCACTTAGTCATAGGAGTTTGACGGTGGGGACTGATGACGAGCCCCCGGTGTGTGAAGTGGTCGGCCTAGTCAGCCGAGGTTTTATGCCCTGCCCACCTCGGCCAATTTGAGGAAGAAGCCCTTCGTTTAACACGGGTGATCTCTAACGACACGTCGCTTGACGCGGTCTTCGGATGGCCGACCAATTTTCGCTTACCTAGATAGTCAGTCTTCGGCTTTCTCCAATGAGGCGCTCTACCAGTTAAACTAGCGGCACTATCGTAGTGGTTCTTCCATTACACCCTTAGCCGAATTTGTCGGGAACGTAAGGGGTACACATAGGAGCCGGGCAACCCGACTATTGACCAACATCTAGGTTCGAAACTGATGCATATAGCGCAACATCCGAGATGCCGAGTACTTCGGACTTTTGTTTCAGGGTGTAAAATCGAAACCCTTTAGCAATTGCACCTTAAAGATGTGGGCAGTACTTGTAAGAAAATATGTTTAAAGACCTTTTATGGGCACGATTTCTTTATTTCAAGTAGCCAAGCTTTACATGCCGAACTTTTAGATGAAAGGAGCTGAGCAAGATACAATGTGTGTGAAGATAATGAGGGAGAAACTAAAAGAAAACAGGGCAGATCTTGTCATCGGGTCTATGAGCCCGGGCCCTGCCGCACGTCTGTGTCTCTGTGCTGTTGACCAGCTCGTCCTCGTTGATAGCCGGGGTTGATGTTTGGTAACATGCAGCTTTGGCCAAGTATGTGAGGAGCCTGTACCCCTACTTGGGGTGGGGAGGTGCATGTCCGAGGTCAACTGGCGCAGCCCGCGTATGCTTCGAAGAGCTGGGGGTGCGTTTACCGCCACGGGCGGCCTCCTCGGATGCATGTACCTCGGCTGCGAAAGTGATACGTCTCCAACGTATCTATAATTTTTGATTGTTCCATGCTATTATATTATCAATCTTGGATGTTTTTATATACATTTACAGCAATTATATATCATTTTTTGGGACTAACCTATTAACTTAGAGCCCAGTGCCAGTTGCTGTTTTTTTTTGCCTGTTTTTGGTTTTCCAGAATATCAATACCAAACGAAGTCCAAATGCCACGAAACTTTTTGGAGATTTTTTTCAGGACATAACAAGTACAGGAAGCTTCAGGAGAAGGCCAGAAGATGGAGCAGTGGCCCACGAGGCACCAGGGCGCGCCGAGTGCCAGTTGCTGTTTTTTTTTGCCTGTTTTTGGTTTTCCAGAATATCAATACCAAACGAAGTCCAAATGCCACGAAACTTTTTGGAGATTTTTTTCAGGACATAACAAGTACAGGAAGCTTCAGGAGAAGGCCAGAAGATGGAGCAGTGGCCCACGAGGCACCAGGGCGCGCCGAGGGGGGTGGCGCGCCCTGGTGGCTCATGGGGCCCACACAGCTCCGTTTGACCTAATTCCACCACTATAAATTCTCTAAAATAGGGAAACCACTAGAGGAGTCCACGAAATACTTTTTCCGCCGACGCAAGCTTCTCTTCTCGAGAGATCCCATCTGGAGGCCTTTTCCGGCACTCCACCGGAGGGGGAATTGATCACGGACGGGCTCTCCATCAACCTTGCTGCCCTTCCGATGATGCATGAGTAGTTTACCATAGACCTTCGGTTCCATAGTTAGTAGCTAGATGGCTTCTTCTCTCTTTTTGATCTTCAATACAATGTTCTCCTCGATGTTCTTGGAGTTCTATCTGATGTAATCACTTTTTGCGGTGTGTTTGTTGGGATCCGATGAATTGTGAGTTTATGATCAGATTATCCATGAATATTATTTGAGTCTTCTCTGAACTCTTTTAAGCATGATTATTATAGCTTCGTATTTCTCTCCGATCTATTGATTTGGTTTGGCCAACTAGATTGATTTATCTTGTCATGGGAAGAGGTGCTTTGTAATGGGTTCGATCTTGCGGTGCTCAATCCCAGTGACAGAAAGGGACATGACACGTATGTATCGTTGCTATTAAGGGTAAAAAGATGGGGTTTATTCATGCGTGTGTTTACTTTGTCTACATCATGTCATCTTGCTTAAGGCGTTACTCCGTTCTTTATGGACTTAATACACTAGATGCATGCTGGATAGCGGTCGATGTGTGGAGTAATAGTAGTAGATGCAGGCAGGAGTCGGTCTACTTGTCTCGGACGTGATGCCTATATACATGATCATTGCCATGGATATCGTCATGATTATTTGCTTTTCTATCAATTGCCCAACAGTAATTTGTTTACCCACCGTGTGCTATTTTCATGAGAGAAGCCTCTAGTGAAAACTATGGGCCCCGGGTCTATCTAAATCATATATTAAAAATCCTAAAAATACCATGCTGCACTTTTTCTTTATTTATTTTATTTTATATTTTTAGTTTAATCTATCTATCGATCACATACAATTTAATCTTGCAATTAACCGCCGAGGGATTGACAACCCCTTGTTTGCGTTGGGTGCAAGGATTTGTTGTTTTGTGTGCAGGTGCTACTAACGAGGTATTGCGTGATTCTCCTACTGGATTGATAACCTTGGTTTCATAACTGAGGGAAATACTTATCTCTACTGTACTGCATCTCCCTTCCTCTTCAAGGAATTACCAACGCAGCTCACAAGTAGCAGGAAGAATTTCTGGCGCCGTTGCCGGGGAGACATCATCAACATCTATCAAGTACCTACACATAAACCTTCATCTCCTTGCATTTATTTTATTTGCCTTTGCCTCTCGTTTTCATCTCCCCCACTTCTAATTCTTTTTACAAAAACCCAAAAATATTTTATTTGCTTGCTTGCTTTTATTGCCATGACAACACTCAAGATCAGTAAGTAAAACAAAAATTTAAGATCACTATGGATCCTCATCCACTTGCTAATCTTTTCAAAAGATCCAATTATAATGAACCAATTGCTAGTGATTTGAGTGCTCTTGATTTTCTCTATGAAGTTTTGCTTGAAAATCATGAATCTAAAAATTGTGATGAAGTGTTAGAAGAAGAAATTTATAAAGTGATTCATGATAGCTCCTTGATTGAAAAGTATGATTGCAATGATGTTACTATAAATTCTATTAATGTGAATTGTGCTAATAATATGCAAAACTACAATCTTGGGGATGATAATTTTGTTATGTCCACAACTTATTGCAATGATCATGTTTGGGGCGATAATGCTTCTTATGATCTTTAAAATTTATTTAAGCCTCATGATGAATATGTTATTGATAATAAAATATGCAATACTATTAAAAGTGGGTTTGGAAGAGCGTAAACTTTAGGTAATAATGATCCCACTACTTTGGAGAGTGTTCAATCTTATGAATTTTTTGATGAAAGTGGGTTTGGAGAGGTCATGACTTTAGTTGATGATAATCCCACTATTTTGGAAGATTATAAAACTTTTATGCATATGGATCATAGAGAGAATACTGTTTATGATAGCTATATTGTTGAGTTTGATTATGATCCTACATGTAATTATTATGAGAGAGGAAAATATGGTTATAGAAATCTTCATATTACTAAATTGATTCTCGTGATGTTGAAATTATTCATGCTTCATTCTTCCTATTTGCATATGCTAGAGATTGCTTGTCTTGATAATTTGTTCTCCTATAAAATGCCTATGCATAGGAAGTATGTTAGACTTAAGTGTGTTTTTCATATGCTTCATGATGCTCTCTTTGTGTTTCTATTACTATCTTTCATGAGAGCATCATTGAAATGTCAAGCCTATCTTAATGGCTATAAAGAAAGAGCTTGTTGGGAGACAATCCAATGGATAAAATAAGTTCTTGAGCATTTGCATGATTATAGCTTCTGTTATGATTGTGTTTTTAAGTTTTAATTAGTGTTTGTGCCAAGTAATACCTTTGGGATGATTTGGAAGATAGTATAATTGATGCTGTTTGGAAAACAGAAAATTTTGTGTCCAGTGCTGGAATTTTAATTCTGTACTGGGCGTCAGAAAAATCTGAAATTTCTACACAGTATTGGTATATGAATTTCCCACGTTGTCCTAATTTTTCAGAATTTTTGGAGTTACAGAAGTATAGCTTTTAAATAGATCTCTACAGACTATTCTGTTTTTGACAGATTCTGTTTTTGATGCACTACTTGCTTGTTTTGATGAAACTATGGATTGTATCAGGGGTATTAGCCATGGAGAAGTTAGAATACAGTAGTTATAATGCAAAAATTAAATATGAATGGGTTTGCAACAGTACTTAAAGTAGTGATTTATTTTGTTATACTAACGGATCTCACGAAGGTTTTGTTGAGTTTTGTGTGATTGAAGTTTTCAAGTTTTGAGTGAGATCACAATGGATGAAGGAATAAGGAGTGGCAAGAGCCTAAGCTTGGGGATGCCCAAGGCACCCCAAGGTAATATTCAAGGAATACTCAAGCATCTAAGCTTGGGGATTCCCCGGAAGGCATCCCCTCTTTCTTCTACCAACCATCCGTAATTTTACTTGGAGCTATATTTTTATTCATCACATGATATGAGTTTTACTTGGAGCATCGTGTATTATATGAGTCTTTTCTTTGTTTGCTTTTTAGTTTGTCACAATCATCTTTGCTGGACACACCAATTTGAGAGAGCCACACGTTCATCATAATTTGTTAGAATACTCTATGTGCTTCACTTAATTTTTTTGAGCTAGGCAGTTGCTCTAGTGCTTCACTTAAATCTTTTTGAGCATGGCGGTGGCTATATTTTGAAGAAATATTTAAACTCTCATGCTTCACTTATATTATTTTGAGAGTTGATAAGATTAAAATTTTGAAGAAATATTTGCACTCTCATGCTTCACTTATATCTTTTTGAGATTTGATAATAGTAATGGTAATTTGCACAAGATATGAATTTGGTCCCAAAGTGATGAATATTCAAGAGGGATACAATAAAAACTTTCATATAGATCATTGGATATGATAATTGTGATTCCTTGCAATAGTTTAGCGATATGGAGATGATGATATGTGAGTCATGTTAGTGAGTAATTGTGATTTAGTAAGAATATTAGTGTTAAGGTTTGTGATTCCCTATGCATGCACATTAAGTCAATAGTTACGCAAAGAAATTATATCCTACTTATGGTGCATTATTCGGTGTTAGTTATGTTCAATGCATGTTTATGACCGTTTTCGCTTTTTGGTTGGTTGCTTCTCAATCTACTTGCTAGCCTTCATTTTGTACTAAGTGGGAATACTGCTTGTGCATCCAAACTCTTTAAACCCAAGTTGTGCCAAATGAGTCCACCATATCTAGCTATATGCGGTATTTCCATGCCGTTCCAAGTAAATTTGCATGTGCCAACTCTAATTTTCAAAATAATTTTCTGTTTTGTGTGCCCGTACCACTCATGAAGCGGCAGGGAGTGGCCAATATTTTCCATGCTAGGTGTGTTATTCTCATGATGAGTGTTTATTCACTTGTCATTGCACAAGAGAGTGGCTGGTAATAGGGATGCCCAGTCCCACAATGAATCAAAAATTAATAACAACAAAATTCCTTGGAAAGTGTTGGTATGGAGGGCACCCGTGGATACGGCTAGCCATGGATTGTGAAAGAATGGTGGAAAGGAAATAAAGTTTACTTTCTGTTTGGGAACCGCCTATGATGTGTCTAGCATGGAAGATATTGGGAATTCTCGGTCGTTTTCGTTGACAGGAAAAGCATGCCTCTCAAAATAATTTTATCTCTCTAATTTAAGCTTTGAGCTCTGGCACATTAGCAAATCTCTGCTTTCCTCTGCGAAGGGCCTATCTATTTACTTTTATGCAATTTTTATTTTTATTTTGAGTCTCCATCTTCTCTTATAAAGCACCAACTAGAGAGCACTATTGTCATACTTGTGCATTGTGTGTAGCTAATATTGAGTGTGTTTCATGAATGAATCAATGATTGAGCATAATGGGCTAGGGACAACTTTCTTTAGCATTGATATTTTGAAAGATACGGTTGCTTGTTAGCATGCTTGAGTATTTATATCTTCATGTCAAACTATAGACTATTGCTTTGAATCATTCAAGTCCAAATGTCCATGCTACAAAGAAAAGAATATATGATGAATATGATAGGTAGCATTCCACATCAAAAATTCTGTTTTTATCATTTACCTACTCGAGGACGAGCATGAATTAAGCTTGGGGATGCTGATACGTCTCCAACGTGTCTATAATTTTTGATTGTTCCATGCTATTATATAATCAATCTTGGATGTTTTATATACATTTACAGCAATTATATATCATTTTTTGGGACTAACCTATTAATTTAGTGCCCAGGGCCAGTTGCTGTTTTTTGCCTGTTTTTGGTTTTCCAGAATATCAGTACCAAACGAAGTCCAAATGCCACGAAACTTTTTGGAGATTTTTTTCTGGACATAACAAGTACTGGAAGCTTCGGGAGAGGGCCAGAAGATGGAGCAGTGGCCCACGAGGCACCAGGGCGCGCCCCAGGGGGGTGGCGTGCCCTGGTGGCTCGTGGGGCCCACACAGCTCCGTTTGACCTAATTCCACCACTATAAATTCTCTAAAATCGGGAAACCACCAGAGGAGTCCACAAAATATTTTTTCCACCGCTGCAAGCTTCTGTTCTCGAGAGATCCCATCTGGAGGCCTTTTCCGGCACTCCGCCGAAGGGGGAATCGATCACGGAGGGGCTCTCCATCAACCTTGCTGCCCTTCTGATGATGTGTGAGTAGTTTATCACAGACCTTCGGGTCCATAGTTAGTAGCTAGATGGCTTCTTCTCTCTTTTTGATCTTCAATACAATGTTCTCCTCGATGTTCTTGGAGTTCTATCCGATGTAATCACTTTTTGCGGTGTGTTTGTTGGGATCCGATGAATTGTGAGTTTATGATCAGATTATCCATGAATATTATTTGAGTTTTCTCTGAACTCTTTTATGCATGATTATTATAGCTTCGTATTTCTCTCCGATCTATTGATTTGGTTTGGCCAACTAGATTGATTTATCTTGTCATGGGAAGAGGTGCTTTGTAATGGGTTCGATCTTGCGGTGCTCAATCCCAGTGACAGAAAGGGACATGACACATATGTATCGTTGCTATTAAGGGTAAAAAGATGGGGTTTATTCATGCGTGTGTTTACTTTGTCTACATCATGTCATCTTGCTTAAGGCGTTACTCCATTCTTTATGGACTTAATACACTAGATGCATGCTGGATAGCGGTCGATGTGTGGAGTAATAGTAGTAGATGCAGGCAGGAGTCGGTCTACTAGTCTCGGACGTGATGCCTATTGATACATCTCCAATGTATCTATAATTTATGAAGTATTCATGCCATGTTTATGATAGTTTTGTATGCTTTTGGTGCACTTTTATATGGCTTTTATATGATTTTTATGGACTAACATATTGACCTAGTGCCCAGTGCCAGTTGCTGTTTTCTGCTTGTTTTTGGTTTTTCAGAAAATCCATATCAAATGAAGTCCAAATGCAGCGAAACTTTTTGACGATTTTTTTTGGAACAAAAGAGACCCCTAAAGCTTCGTGGGAGGACCAGACGAGCCACGAGGTGCCCACGAGCCACCACCGCGCGCTTAGGGGGGGGCAAGCTCGCCGTGATGCCTCGTGGGCCCATCTTAGCCCATCTCCGTGTGATTCCAATGCCAAAAATTCTTATAAATACCAAAACCCCCAGAAATAACCCTAGAACTTTGACTACGCTGCCGCAAGCCTCTGTACCAAGGAGATCCCATCTGGAGCCCTTTTCCGGCACCCTGCCGGAGGGGGGAATCATCACCGGAGGCCATCTTCATCATCCCGGCGGTCTCCATGACGAGGAGGGAGTAGTTCACCCTCGGGGCTGAGGGTATGTACTAGTAGCTATGTGTTTGATCTCTCTCTCTCTCTCGTGTTCTTGATTTGGCATGATCTTGATGTACTGCGAGCTTTGTTAATATAGTTGGATCATATGGTGTTTCCCCCTCTCTATCTTGTTGTGATGAATTGAGTTTTTACCTTTGAGGTTTCACTATTATCGGATTGAATATTTTTATGGATTTGAGAACACTTGATGTATGTCTTGCATATGAATACCCGTGGTGACAATGGGGCATTATATTGATTCACTTGATATATGTTTTGGCACTCAACTCGTGGATTCCCGAGGTGACATTGGGGTAATCTATGCATAGGGGTTGATGCACGTTTTCATCCTACTTTCTCCGGTAGAAATCTTGGGGCACTCTTTGAAGTTCTTTGTGTGGATTGAATATTATGATCTGAAGTTGTTTGATGCATATCGAATAATCAACTCACGGATACTTGTGGTGACATTGGAGTATCTAGGTGACATTAGAGTTGGTTGATGCGTTTCATATGGTGTTATTTTAGTACGAACTCTAGGGCTGTTCGTGACACTTATAGGGATAGCTCAATAGATTGATCGGAAAAGATAACTTTGAGGTGGTTTCATACCCTACAACAATTTCTATCTTATGTTCTCCACTAATAGGAACTTTGGAGTGATTCTTCGTCGCACGTTGAGGGATTGTTATATGATCCAATTATGTTAGCACTGTTGAGAGATTGCACTAGTGAAAGTATGAGCCCTAGGCCTTGTTTCTAAGCATTGCAATACCGTTCGTGCTCCATTTTACTACTTGTTACCTGGCTATTTTTATATTTTCAGATTACAAAAACCTATATCTACTATCCATACTACACCTGTATCACCATCTCTTCGCCGAACTAGTGCACCTATACAATTTGCCATTGTATTGGGTGTGTTGGGGACACAAGAGACTCTTTGTTATTTGGTTGCAGGGTTGTTTGAGAGATACCATCTTCATCCTACGCCTCCCACGGATTGATAAACCTTAGGTCATCCACTTGAGGGAAAATTGCTACTGTCCTACAAAACTCTGCGCTTGGAGACCCAACACGAGTCTACAAGAATAAGTTGTGTAGTAGATATCACCTATATACATGATCATTGCCTTGGATATCGTCATGATTATTTGCTTTTCTATCAATTGCCCAACAGTAATTTGTTTACCCACCGTATGCTATTTTCATGAGAGAAGCCTCTAGTGAAAACTATGGCCCCCCGGGTCTATCTAAATCATATATTAAAAATCCTAAAAATACCCCGCTGCACTTTTTCTTTATTTATTTTATTTTATATTTTTAGTTTAATCTATCTATCTATAACATACAATTTAATCTTGCAATTAACCACCGAGGGATTGACAACCCCTTGTTTGCGTTGGGTGCAAGGATTTGTTGTTTTGTGTGCAGGTGCTGCTAACGAGGTGTTGCGTGATTCTCCTACTGGATTGATAACCTTGGTTTCATAACTGAGGGAAATACTTATCTCTGTTGTACTGCATCTCCCTTCCTCTTCAGGGAATTACCAACGCAGCTCACAAGTAGCAGAAAGCCGCAGTCTGCTCTTCCGTCCGGAGAGAGCGTTCGGTGTTACCATTTACTGTAATAACGCCATTGGGTCCCGGCATATTGAGCTTAAGATAAGCATAATGCAGGACTGCATTAAAGCGGGCGAATGCGGTGCGTCCTAGGAGCGCATGGTATCCACTGCGAAAAGGTACGATGTCGAAGATTAACTCTTCGCTCCTGAAGTTCTCAGGTGATCCGAATACTACTTCTAGGGACACGGTTCCTGTGTAGCGAGCCTCGACCCCTGGTATTACGCCTTTGAAGGTGGTGCTGCTAGGCTTAATCCGAGATGAGTCAATCCCCATCTTCCTTACCATGGCCTCGTAGATCAAGTTAAGGATGCTCCCTCCGTCCATAAGGACGCGCGTCAGGTGAAAACCATCGACGATCGGGTCTAGGACGAGCGCGGCCGATCCGCCATGCATGATGCTTGTCGGATGGTCATGTTTGTCAAATGTGATCGGGTAAGCCAACCATGGATTGTACTTCGGGGCCATAGGCTCTAACGCGTAGATGTCCCGAAGTACGCGTTTCCTCTCCCTTTTGGGGATGTGGCTAATGTAAATCATGTTTACCTCCGTTACCTCATTAGGAAACTTTTTCTGGCCTCCATTGTTTGGCCGCCGAGGTTCATCCTCGTCTTCGCTGCGATTTTGGGTTTTATGTTGACCCTCTGTCGCTATCTTGCCGGCCTGCTTAAAGACCCAGCAATTCCTGTTGGTGTGGGTTGCTGGTTTCTCTTGAGTGCCATGAATTTGGCACAGTCGATCCAGGATCTTGTCAAGCTGGCTCGGTCCATCCTTGTTCCCTTTGAAGGGCTTTCTTTTCTGTCCGGATCGAGGTCCGGTGAAGCCTGCATTGACTGCTACATCTGCTGTGTCGCTTCCGCCGTTTCTATGCCTGTGCTTATTTTTGTTGTGCTTAGGCTTGCCATTGGCGTCGCGAGTCTTCGAGGTCCCCGCCTCACCGTCGTGTGTGTTGTGGGCTAACCAAGTGTCCTCTCCCACGCAAAAGCGGGTCATGAGCGAGGTGAGGGCTGCCATGGTCCTCAGTTTATCCTGGCCGAGCTGGCGGGCGAGCCATTCATCTCGGATGTTGTTTTTGAATGCAGCGATGGCCTCAGCGTCTGAGCAGTCTATGATCTGGTTCTTTTTAGTAAGAAACCGATTCTAGAATTTTCGAGCTGATTCACCGGGCTGCTGAGTAACATGACTGAGGTCATCGGCGTCCGGAGGTCGGACGTAGGTTCCTTGGAAATTTTCCCTGAAGGCTTCTTCGAGAGCCTCCCAGCTTCCAATGGAGTGGGGCGGTAGGCTATTCAGCCAGTGCCTTGCCGGCCCCTTTAGCTTGAGTGGCAAGTACTTGATGGCATGGAGGTCATCTCCATTGGCCATGTGTATATGGAGAAGAAAGTCTTCAATCCATACGGCTGGGTCCGTGGTGCCTGATACGTCTCCGTCGTATCTACTTTTCCAAACACTTTTGCTCTTGTTTTGGACTATAATTTGCATGATTTGAATGGAACTAACCCGGACTGGCGCTGTTTTCAGCAGAATTGCCATGGTTTTGTTTTTGTGCAGAAAATCAAAGTTCTTGGATTTGGATGAAACTTTTTGGAGAATTTTTATGGAATATATAAAAATTATTGGCGCAAGAATCAACAGAAGGGGGGGCACCCAGTGTCCATGAGGCACCAGGGCGCGCCACCCCCCCAGGCGCGCCCTGGTACCTCATGGGGCCCACGTGGCTCCGTGTGACCTAATTCCAATGCTATAAATTCAGTTTGCCGAAGAAAAAAATAAGAGAGGAAGTTTTATTGAGTTTCACGATACGGAGCCGCCGCCACCTCCTGTTCTTCATCGGGAGGCCAGATCTGGAGTCCGTTTCGGGCTCCGGAGAGGGGGATCTTCCGGCATCGTCATCATCAACCATCCTTCATCACCAATTTCATGATGCTCACTGCCGGGAGTGAGTAATTCCTTCGTAGGCTTGCTGGACGGTGATGAGTTGGATGAGATTTATCATGTAATCGAGTTAGTTTTGTTAGGGCTTGATCCCTAGTATCCACTATGTTCTGAGATTGATGTTGCTATGACTTTGCTATGCTTAATGCTTGTCACTAGGGCCCGAGTGCCATGATTTCAGATCTGAACCCTTTATGTTTTCATCAATATATTTGTGTTCTTGATCCGATCTTGCAAGTTATATGCACCTACTACGTGTTATGATCCGCATACCGCAAGGTGACAATAATTGGGATTCTTTCCGGTGATTGCCATAGTTTGAGGAGTTCATGTATTCACTAAGTGTTAATGCTTTGTTCTGGTTCTCTATTAAAAGGAGGCCTTAATATCCCTTAGTTTCCTTATGGACCCCGCTGCCACGGGAGGGTAGGACAAAAGATGGCATGCAAGTTCTTATCGCAAGCACGTATGACTATATACGGAATACATGCCTACATTACATTGATGAATTGGAGCTAGTTCTGTGTCGCCCTAGGTTATGACTGTTACATGATGAATGTTATCCAACGAATATCACCGATCCAATGCCTACGAGCTTTTCACATATTGTTCTTGCTAAGTTACTATTGTTACTACTGCTGTTACCGTTACTGCTACTATTACTATCATTGCTACTGCTATCAAACTGCCATACTACTGTGCAACTGATCACTCTGCTGCAGATATTTAGTCTCCAGGTGTGGTTGAATTGACAACTCAACTGCTAATACTTGCGAATATTCTTTGGCTCCCCTTGTGTCGAATCAATAAATTTGGGTTGAATACTCTACCCTCAAAAACTGTTGCGATCCCCTATACTTGTGGGTTATCAAGACCTTTTTCTGGCGCCGTTGCCGGGGAGCATAGCTTTATTTGCTAAGTCACTTGGGATTTATATGTGTTGATCACTATGAAGAATCTGAAAGACGCTAAGACCAAGATCGTTCCCTCTAAGATGAGGGGAGGTAAGGAACTGCCATCTAGCTCCGCACTTGATTCACCTTCTGTTTTAAGTAAACTTGCAACACCACCACATGCTATTAATTCTGATATGTCGCAAGTTATTGATGATACCACTTCTGCTATGAATGATACTCATGATGATGCTAGTACTATGCCTGATAATGCTGTGCCACTTGGTGAATTTCTTAGTGAACAACTTGCTAAAGCTAAGGAAATTGAAAATGCTAAAACTCTTGAGAATTGTGATTCACCTATATATTATGCCTAGCTCTCCTACTAGAGTTGAAACACCTGATGAACAATGCTTTGATAGGGAGACAGCTAGAGCCATCCTTGCTTGTAATGATAGAAATGAAGTTATAAAATTGTTTGCTGATATGAAAGAAAAATCTCTGAGGGAGAGAATGAAATATGATCCTAAGTTTGCAACCTCTCCCATATTTGTTACTGATAAGGATTACGAATTCTTTGTTGATCCTGAGTTGATTAAGTTGGTAGAATCTGATCCTTTCCATGGCTATGAAACTGAAACCGTTGTGGCACATCTTACTAAATTAAATGATATAGCCACCCTATTTGCTCATGAGGAAAAAATTCGCTATTACTATATTCTTAAGTTATTTCCTTTCTCATTAAAGGGTGATGCTAAAGAGTGGTATAATACTCTTGCTCCTGGTTGTGTGCGTAGTCCCCAGGATATGATTTATTACTTCTCTGAAAAATATTTTCCTGCTCATAAGAAACAAGCTGCTCTACAAGAAATATTTAACTTTGTGCAAATTAAAGAAGAGAATCTCCCTCAAGCTTGGGGGAGGCTTCTCCAATTACTTAATGCTTTGCCTGATCATCCTCTTAAGAAAAATGAAATACTTGATATCTTTTACAATGGACTAACCGATGCTTCTAGGGATTACCTAGATAGTTGTGCGAGTTGTGTTTTCAGGGAACCGACTATTGAACAAGCTGAGGAATTATTGAATAATATATTGAAGAATGATAATGATTGGACACTTCCTGAACCGCCGCCTAAACCCACTCCGAAGAAGAGGGGTATTTTATATCTCAGTCCTGAAGATATGCAAGAAGCAAAGAAATGCCAGAAGGAAAAGGGTATTAAAGCTGAAGATGTTAAGAATTTACCACCTATTGAAGTGATACATGGTCTTGACAAACCGACACAGGTAGTAGAGGTAAATTCTCTTATAAAATTTGATGAAGGTGATATTCCTTATAACAAACCTCCTAGTCAATGCTTGTATGAATTTGACAATTATATTATTAAGCAAGATCATTTCAATGCAAATGTTATGAAACAATTGAAACGAAATACCTACATGATTGATCGCTTGAGTGACTTGTTATTTAGAATTGCTAATGATGTCAAAGGTGTAAGTAAACATGCATCTATGGTTCAAACCCAATTAGAACAAGTTGCTAAATCTCAAAGTGAATTGCTCAATGAAATGAATAACAATATGAATGATCATGCTGTTAGAGTAATGACTAGAGGTGGTAGAATGACTCAGGAGCCACTTTATCCTGAAGGTCACCCAAAAAGAATTGAACAAGACTCTCAAAGAATTAATGTTGATGCACCTAGTCCATCTAAAAAGAAAAAGAAAAAGAAAAATGATAGGACTTTGCATACTTCTAGTGAACCTGAGGTAGAAAAACCCTTGGAGGATAGCAAAGATGTTTCTATTTCTGATGCTGAAACACAATCTGGTAATGAACATTCACCTGATGATAATAATAATGATGATGCTCATGTGGATACCCAACCAGATAATGATAAAGAACCTGATAATGATGTTCAAATAGAACCTGATGTTGATCTTGATAACCCACCTTCTAAAAATAAACGTTATGATAAAAAGGACTTCGTTGCTAGAAAACATGGTAAAGAAAGGGAACCATGGGTTCAAAAACCCATGCCCTTTCCTCCTAAACCATCTAAGAAAAAAGATGAGGAAGAATTTGAACGCTTTGCTGAAATGCTTAGGCCAGTCTTTTTACGTACTCATTTGACTGATATCATAAAGATGCCTCCCTATGCTAAATACATGAAAGACATTGCCACAAATAAAAGAAAGATACCTGAAGCTGAAATTTCCACCATGCTTGCAAATTATTCTTTTAAGGATGGAGTACCTAAGAAACTAGGAGATCCAGGAATACCAACTATACCATGCTCCATTAAATGAAATTATGTCAAAACTGCTTTGTGTGATTTAGGAGCCGGTGTTAGTGTTATGCCTTTCTCTTTATATAAAAGACTTGATTTGAATAAACTCACTCCCACTGAAATATCATTGCAAATGGCTGACAAATCAACTGCCATACCTATCGGTGTTTGTGAGGATGTGCCCGTTGTAGTTGCAAATGTTACTATCCTAACATACTTTGTTATACTTGATATGCCCGAGGATGACAATATGTCGATTATCCTTGGTAGAACGTTTTTGAATACTGCAGGGGCTGTTATTGATTGCAACAAAAGCAAGGTCACTTTTCATATCAATGGTAATGAACATACAGTGCACTTTTCGAAGAAACAATTTCAAGTAAATGGTATTCGTGTTATTGAAAAGACTCTGACAATTACTATTGGAAGTTTTCAACTCCCTCTTCCTACTGTTAAAAAGAGATATGAAACACTTATTATTGGGGAGATGCATATCCCCGTTGAGGTAACTTAGTGTTATACGAAAGTTCTTCGGTTTCATGTTACTCGGAAATGGTTTGTTAATAAGACTTGATCAACCTTATTAATGGATTCTTTTTGAGAGGCATGTGGTCGATGAATTTAGTAAGTACAACCTTCTGTACCACTTTTTGTTTTCTGTTATTGTTAGTTAAATAAAATAAAAAGCCATGATTATCCTGTTTTCTGATTTATCCGTGCAATAAAGAGTGCCCAGAAATAAAAGTGCTCAGAATGCAATAAAATTTTGATATGAATTTTTATATAACATTTAAGAATTTTTGGCACAAAAATCATACCAGGGGGGTGCCCCAGGTGCCCACGAGGCACCAGGGCGCGCCACCCCCCTGGCGCGCCCAGGTACCTCGTGGGCCCCACAGGGACCCCCTCACTTATTCCTTCAGCTCACTTCGTCTCTTACCTCTAGCAAAAATTCCTGGTAGCTCTCTCTCTCTCATGTTCTTGCTCACAAACCTGAAATTTTCGATCTCTTTGCTCGGAGCTCCATTTCCGAAACTGTTTTGGGGGATTGCTCCTTGGTATGTGACTCCTCCATTGCTCCAATTAGTTTTTGCTCTAGTGGATTATATTTTGCATAATTAGCTGCTATTGGTGCTACAGAAAATGAGCTTGCATGTTGAATTCTTTGAGTTCCAAGTAGTTTTATTGCTTTATATAGCCTCTAGACATCCATATGAGTAGTTGCTATCAATCTTGTGAAGTTTTATTGATATCATTTTCTGGCCCAAAAATTTTCAGAAAATTGTTCTTAGGAAAATGAATATCTTCCGGAGGAGTTCCTCGAAGCGGAACGCCAAGGGAGTCCTTGGGGAGTCCTCGGACAGTGACCTCAATATTCCGCGTAGGACGGAGGTCCGGCCGTGCGAATGGCCGCACAATGCCTTCATGAACGAAGCTGGATTCTACCAAGAGTTCGCGCAATTCGTTGCAAATGCTAGAATGACCGACTTCCTTGCAGATGAGTGTGACCAGCACCACATCCTTACAAATTCCTTTGTGCAAAACTTTCATTTTCTGAGTAGGCTCGAACCCCCTGAGGTGCGCTTTGATTTATATGCTGAACATTATCAGATACCTCTGGCTGAGTTTTGTGAGATATGTTTGATTCCCTTTGATGGGGAAATTAGAGAGCCTCGCCCGGAGGAGTTTGAGGGTTTCCTCCACACCTTAACTGTGGGAGAGACAAGGGGCATGTCGAAAGCCCGAGCCACTAGTTTGCAGTTTCCCTCTGTTCATTACTTTGCTCTATTCTTAGGGAAATGCTTGATTGCTAGGGAGCAAGGTAGTGCGCTAGCTGCACCTAACTTTGCCATTTTACGCTGCGCACTGCATAATGACAACACTTATAACCTGGGAGCTATCATTGCACGTCGCCTGCACACTAATAGGACTAGAGGTAAAATTCTTGGTGGTATTTATGCTACTCATTTAGCGAGATGTTTTAATGTTAACATTCACCCTCATGATTACTTGTTGCCTAGAGTTTACTTAGATTTCCAGTCCATGAGGGACCACCATTTTCTTGATGCTCCTGAGCCTCCTCACCACATTCGTTATAACTTAGTTTTTAGTGAGGATACTCATGATATTATTCCGTTGCCTGCACCTGCTTTGTTTGATTCTCATGCCAGGAACGGATATACCGTGATGCCACTGGACATCGTTGCTTACCGGAACGCCCTGGCGGCGGCAGAGCAGGAGGCCCAGGATTGGGACGCTCGGGTGCCGCCTCCTCAGGAGTTTCACATGGGGCCGGATGGCTACTATGGATGGCCGTAGACCAAGCTAGGCAAAAGCCTAAGCTTGGGGGAGTACGTATTTCCCACCGACATTTTATTCATGATCACACATTTCATTTCAGTTGTCGGTGTTCATACTTTTTCATTGTATAATCCATGTTAATTTTATTTTTCTCGCTTTCTTCTTGTGTGTTTGAAAAACTTTGAGAAAATCCAAAAATATTTCTCGTTTCTTTTCGGTTTTTCTTTCTAGCTTAATTAGTTGTATAATTAAAAGAAAACCCAAAAAGATTTCCCGTTTCTTCTTTTACTTGTTGGGGGCTTTCCCGTGTAAATAGTTTTTCTCGTTTTTCGTTTTCTTTTTTATTTTGCTTTCTTCAGAAAAACTAAAAACTCCAAATATATTTCAATGTTTTTCTCTGAAATTATTTTCAATTGTTGAGTCATTGTAAGGAGAAGACCACGATGAAAATGTTGAGTGGCTCTCATAAGCATTATTGTTGATCTAACAAAGAGCCCATATTGCCTTGTCTTCTCCTTTAAATAAAATGCTTGCAGATTCTAGCTTAGTCCACGACACACTTGCACTATTTTCATTTTCATATCATTCGGTCGTGCAAGTGAAAGGCAATAATGATGATGACTTGATGAAGTGGCTATGGCAAGGAAAAGCGGGTATGAACTCAACTTGTTCTTTGTTTTTGTAAATATGTTTAACTCAGTATCCATGATTCAGCATATTATGATTAAACATTTTTATGATGACATTTAGAGATTATAGTTGCTCATGCCATGCTTAAGTAGCTAGGAGTGGATAATGATTTATCTTGAGTGTCAACATGCATTAAAATGATTGTGATGTAGTATGATGATATGGTATCCTCCTCTGAATGTTTCAAGTGGCTTGACTTAGCACATGTTCACGCATGTAGTTGAATCAAAACCAACATAGCCTTCACGATATTTATGTTCATGGTGCTTATATCCTACTTATGCTAGTATTCAATGTTGGTTATTCATAATGCGTGATTATGACCGTTTTCGCTCTCTAGCTGGTCGCTTCTCAATCTATTTGCTAGCCTTCGCCTGTACTAAGCGGGAATACTGCTTGTGCATCAAAACCCCTAAACCAAAGTTATTCCAGATGAGTCCACTATATCTACCTATATGCGGTATTATTCTGTCGTCCTAATTAAATTTGCATGTGCCACCTCTAAATATTCAAATGAACATATGTTTTGTGTGCCCGTACTGCTCATGGAGCGGCAGGGGGCGGTCAGTATCTTCCATGCTAAGCGGGTTATTTTCATGACAAGTGTTTACTCACTTGTCCTTGCACAAGAGGGCTGGTAACCGGGATGCCCAGTCCCATTATTAAAAATGCAAAATAATAAAACAAACTCCCCCGGAAAGTTGTTGGTATGGAGGGCACCCGAGGATTTGGCTAGCCATGACTTGTGATTGTTGGTGGAGGGGGAGTAAACTTTACTTTACCGCTTGGGAACCGCCGCTAATGTGTTTAGCATGGAAGATATTGAAAACTCTCGGTTGTGACGTTGACAGGAAAGGCATACCTCCCAAAATTATATTTATCTCTGATTTAAGCTTCGAGCTCTGGCACCTCTGCAAATCCATGCTTCCCTCTGCGAAGGGCCTATCTATTTACTTTTATGTTATTTTAATTTTATTGTTGAGTCATCACCTTCTCAAACAGGCACCAGACCTGAGAGCACTATTGTCATTCTCATGCATTGTGAATAGTTAATGTTGTGTGCATCATGACTGGATCTCTGCTACCATGAATTACAATGTTTAGTCGCTGCTTGAACATTGGAGGTGCTCTGCATTTATGTTTTGCGCTCTCAAAAAGGGCTAGCAAGATACCATGTTGTCATATTATATCATGATTATTTTGACAAAGTGTTGGCATTTGAGATATCTTATTATTGCTCGCTAGTTCATTATGCCATTGATATGAGTGAATATAATTTCTAAGAGTTATCATTTGCATGATTAGTTATAATCTTTGCTGAAAACTTGGGTAATATTTAAGCATATATATAGATACAAGAACAAAAGAGTTTGTAAAAGTTTTTCTTTATCACTTTCAGTTTGTCAACTGAATTGCTTGAGGACAAGCAATGAGTTAAGCTTGGGGGAGTTGATACGTCTCCATCGTATCTACTTTTCCAAACACTTTTGCTCTTGTTTTTTACTCTAATTTGCATGATTTGAATGGAACTAACCCGGACTGACGCTGTTTTCAGCAGAATTGCCATGGTGTTGTTTTTGTGCAGAAAATCAAAGTTCTTGGATTTGGATGAAACTTTTTGGAGAATTTTTATGGAATATATAAAAATTATTGGCGCAAGAATCAACAGAAGGGGGGCCACCCAGTGCCCACGAGGCACCAGGGCGCGCCACACCCCCCAGGCGCGCCCTGGTACCTCATGGGGCCCACTGACCTAATTCCAACGCTATAAATTCAGTTTCCCGAAGAAAAAAATAAGAGAGGAAGTTTTATTGAGTTTCATGATACGGAGCCGCCGCCACCTCCTGTTCTTCATCGGGAGGCCAGATCTGGAGTCCGTTTGGGGCTCCGGAGAGGGGGATCTTCCGGCATCGTCATCATCAACCATCCTTCATCACCAATTTCATGATGCTCACCGCCGGGAGTGAGTAATTCCTTCGTAGGCTTGCTGGACGGTGATGAGTTGGATGAGATTTATCATGTAATCGAGTTAATTTTGTTAGGGCTTGATCCCTAGTATCCACTATGTTCTGAGATTGATGTTGCTATGACTTTGCTATGCTTAATGCTTGTCACTAGGGCCCGAGTGCCATGATTTCAGATCTGAACCCTTTATGTTTTCATCAATATATTTGTGTTCTTGATCCGATCTTGCAAGTTATATGCACCTGCTACGTGTTATGATCCGCATACCCCAAGGTGACAATAATTGGGATTCTTTCCGGTGATTGCCATAGTTTGAGGAGGTCATGTATTCACTAAGTGTTAATGCTTTGTTCCAGTTCTCTATTAAAAGGAGGCCTTAATATCCCTTAGTTTCCTTATGGACCCCACTGCCACGGGAGGGTAGGACAAAAGATGGCATGCAAGTTCTTATCGCAAGCACGTATGACTATATACGGAATACATGCCTACATTACATTGATGAATTGGAGCTAGTTCTGTGTCGCCCTAGGTTATGACTGTTACATGATGAATGTTATCCAACGAATATCACCGATCCAATGCCTACGAGCTTTTCACATATTGTTCTTGCTAAGTTACTATTGTTACTACTGTTGTTACCGTTACTGCTACTATTACTATCATTGCTACTGCTATCAAACTACCATACTACTGTGCTACTGATCACTCTGCTGCAGATATTTAGTCTCCAGGTGTGGTTGAATTGACAACTCAACTACTAATACTTGCGAATATTCTTTGGCTCCCCTTGTGTCGAATTAATAAATTTGGGTTGAATACTCTACCCTCGAAAACTGTTGTGATCCCCTATACTTGTGGGTTATCAGTGCCATCGTAAGATTCTATGTTGATGGGTTTAAACCCATCGGGGAACTGGTGTTCCATTACCCTGTCTGTGAAATAGATCGGGTGGGCTGGTCCTCGGAACCGAGCGGTGTCGTACCGGGCTTCGGGAGAGAACCTTGTATGAGTTTGATCTCAGGCGCGGCCGTTCCTATCCAACCAGGCGTCGTAGCCGTCGTGCCCGGCCGGAGTGCGTCCTCTTGATCCATAAATGGACCGAGGTGGCGCCCGGTTTGCCTCTATACGACGTTGAACATCCTGAGGGTCAAGATAGTCCACAGGGTCCTTGCCATGACGACGTGGAGCTCGTTGGGTGTGGAAATCCTCCCGCGCGGGCCTGTCGCGTCCTCGAGGGGGGCGGTCAGGTGCCTCGGTGGTTAGTTCATCATCGAATTCAGGCAGTAAACGCCTGCGTGGATAAGATTTGGGCGCACTGCGGTGCCATTCTTCGAGGTCTTGCTCGGCCTAAAGTATTTTGACCCACTTGTCGTTGAGCGCGTCCTCGTTAGCCTGCAGCTGCTGCTGGTTGCGCTTCATGCTTCAGGCGGTGGCGCCTAGGCGCCGTCGAAAGCATTCCTGCTCAATAGGGTCTTCGGAGACTATGAAGTCCTCGGTGCCGAGGCTTACGTCCTCCTCGGATTCTGGCATGTAATTGTCATCGGCCCCTTCAAAGAGGTCGTTGGGATCCGAGTCCCTGGGGATGCCTTCGGGGTCGACGGGGCGTTCCGGGGAGGCTTGAAGGTTCTCCCCTTGGTCTTCTGCGTCGTTGGCCGCCGTATCGGCGGTAAGGTTGTTCCCGCTGGGCTCCCCATTAGTACCCCTTCCGCGTCTGTGCCTACACCTTGGAGGGGAGTTGGGAGTGTTGACCATGTACACATCGTATGTAGATGTTGCTTTCCACCTTCCGGTGTTACTAGGCGGCAAGGTGTTGTCCGTAGGGCAGCCGACATCTTCATCCATGTCGGTTGCCTTGTCGTAGTCTAGCACATCGGTTAAATCGTCGACAGTGGTGACTAGATGGGTGGTGGGTGGGATGTAAATTTCCCGATCGTCGGCTTTAAGTCCGATCTTGTCATAAACCGAGGAGTTCGAGATTGACAGACTTTGGATCCGGTCAAGCATCTCGTTAAGGTGAGATAGCTCCTCTGGGTCCATGGTTTGGCCATAAGCCGAATCGACTCGCAGTGGCACGCCTGATGCGTTTTCTGCCATACAAGGAAGTGGGGTGGATTCAAGATCCACCACCGGGTTCGGTTCTAAGCCCAATTTGGTGTCCCAGGCCGAACTTTGATCCACGTCGGAGTCAGGCACCATGACAGGGTTATCCGAGGAGGGGGAGGGAAGTTCCTCCATAGCCCCCGGCGGTGTTGGGGGCATGATTCGTGGTTTTCAGCGGAGATCCATTCCGAGGTCAAACCTCTGGTGTTTGTCAGATCCGGAATCCAGCCGGTGGTCCAGCCTGATAAGACAAGCTCACCGCGGGAGTCCGTGGTGTACTCAAGACCTCTGAAGGTGACGATCTCGTCGGGAGCGTAGTTCTCGACGGTGGCCAGGTGGCTTGTCGAGTCAGCGCAGAAGATCATGCTGCCGAACACAAACAGTTGGCCGGGGACATAGGTGTCCCCACAGCCATTGCCGCAGTTGATCTGTAGATGAGCCATCGATCCTTTGTGATCACACAGCGGAACTCTCAATGAAAGCACCAGTGTCGGTGTAAAAACCGGCAGACCTCGGGGTAGGGGGTCCCGAGCTGTGGATCTCGGACAGATGGTAACAGGAACAGGGAGACGATGTTTACCCAGGTTCGGGCCCTCTTGATGGAGGTAAAACCCTACGTCCTGCTCTTGTTTATATTGATGGAGAAGTATCAAGTACAGAGTTGATCTACCTCGAGATCGTATGATCTAGTCCTAAGGCTAGGTGAATGAGATTGTATTGAGGTCCCCTCTGAGGGCTAAACCCTTCGGCTTATATACACGCCGAATAGGGCATCTAGGGTTACAAGGTTGGTATCCGGGCGAGGAGGCAGCAGGGGAAGTCTTGGAGTATGTGTCAAGTCTTTGGCAGATGTAATCTTGTTCCTCCTTCTCGCATGCATCTTTTGGAGTCCCTCTTGATAAGAATGAGGGCCCACTGGCCCAGCCCAAGGAATATGGGCCGACTAGGTTGGTACCCCCTAGTCCAGGACACCGTCACCAAGGCACCCCAAGGTAATATTCAAGAAAGACTCAAGCGTCTAAGCTTGGGGATGCCCCGAAAGGCATCCCCTCTTTCGTCTACAATCTATCGGTAACTCACTTGGAGTTATATTTTTATTCATCACATGATATGTGTTTTACTTGGAGCGTCTTGTGATATAGTTTTTTTTGCTTTTGTTTGCTTTTTAGTTTGTCACAATCATCTTTGCTGAACACACCTTTTTGAGAGGGACACACATTATTCGTGATTTGTTAGAATACTCTATGTGCTTCACTTATATCTTTTGAGCTAGGCAGTTGCTCTAGTGCTTCACTTATATCTTTTAGAGCACGGCGGTGGTTGTATTTTAAAGAAATAGTTGCACTCTCATGCTTCACTTATATCTTTTTGAGAGTGTAATAAATAGCAATGGTAATATGCACGGGTTGTGAATTTGGTCCTGATATGATAGGTATTCAAGAGGGATATAATAAAAACTTTCATGTAGATCACTGAATATGATAAGTTTGATTCCTTGCAATAGTTTTGCGATATTAAGATGGTAATATGTGGGAGGTATTAGTAGATAATTGTGGTTTAGTAAGAATATTGGTGTTAAGGTTTGTGATTCTCGAAGCATGCACGTATGGTCTGTCGTTATGCTAAGAAGTTGGAGCATGATTTATTCTTGATTGTCTTCCTTTGTGTGGCGGTCGGGGGCGCGCGATGGTTAACTCCTACCAACCTCCCCCCTAGGGGCATGCGTAGTAGTACTTTGCTTCGAGGGCTAATAAACTTTCGCAATAAGTATGTGAGTTCTTTATGACTAATGTGAGTCCATGGATTATACTCACTCTCACCCTTCCGCAATTTGCTAGCCTCTTCGGTACCGTGCATTTCCCTTTCTCACATCGAGAGTTGGTGCAAACTTCGTCGGTGCATCCAAACCCCGTGATACGTGCTACTTGTGATCTGCGTTGGTTTTTCCCTGAAGAGGAAGGGATGATGCAGTACAGTAGAGATAAGTATTTCCCTCAGTTATGAAACCAAGGTTATCAATCTAGTAGGAGAATCACGCAACACCTCGTTAGCAGCACCTGCACACAAAACAAAAAATCCTTGCACCCAACGCTTACAAGGGGTTGTCAATCCCTTAGCGGTTAATTGCAAGATTAAATTGTATGGTGATAGATAAATAGATTGAACAAAAATACAAAATAAAATAACTAAACAAAAAGTGTAGCAAGGTATTTTTAGGATTTTTAATATATGATTTAGATAGACCTGGAGGGCATAGTTTTCACTAGAGGCTTCTCTCATAAAAATAGCATACGGTGGGTGAACAAATTACTGTTGGGCAATTGATAGAAAAGCAAATAATCATGACGATATCCAAGGCAATGATCATGTATATAGGCATCACGTCCGATACAAGTAGACCGACTCCTGCCTGCATCTACTACTATTACTCCACACATCGACCGCTATCCAGCATGCATCTAGTGTATTAAGTCCATAAAGAACGGAGTAACGCCTTAAGCAAGATGACATGATGTAGACAAAGTAAACTCATGCATGAATAAACCCCATCTTTTTACCCTTAATAGCAACGATACATACATGTCATGTCCCTTTTTTTCACTGGGATTGAGCACCGCAAGATCGAACCCATTAAAAAGCACCTCTTCCCATGGCAAGATAAATCAATCTAGTTGGCCAAACCAAATCAATAGATCGGAGAAGAAATACGAAGCTATAATAATCATGCATAAAAGAGTTTAGAGAAGACTCAAATAATATTCATGGATAATCTGATCATAAACTCACAATTCATCGGATCCCAACAAACACACCGCAAAAAGTGATTACATCGGATAGAACTCCAAGAACATCGAGGAGAACATTGTATTGAAGATCAAAAAGAGAGAAGAAGCCATCTAGCTACTAACTGTGGACCCGAAGGTCTGTGGTAAACTACTCACGCATCATCGGAAGGGCAGCAAGGTTGATGGAGAGCCCCTCCGTGATCGATTCCCCCTCCAGCGGAGTGCCGGAAAAGGCCTCCAGATGGGATCTCTCGAGAAAAAAAGCTTGCGGTAGCGGAAAACGTATTTCGTGGACTCCTCTGTTGGTTTCCCGATTTTAGAGAATTTATAGTGGTGGAATTAGGTCAAACGGAGCTGTGTGGGCTCCACGAGCCACCAGGGCACGCCACCCCCCCTAGGGCGCGCCCTGGTGCCTCGTGGGCCACTGCTTCATCTTCTGGCCCTCTCCCGAAGCTTCGAGTACTTGTTATGTCCAGAAAAAAAATCTCCAAAAAGTTTCATGGCATTTGGACTTCGTTTGGTGCTGATATTCTGGAAAACCAAAAACAGGCAAAAAACAGCAACTGGCACTGGGCACTAAGTTAATAGGTTAGTCCCAAAAAATGATGTATAATTGTTGTAAATGTATATAAAAACATCCAAGATTGATAATATAATAGAATGGAACAATCAAAAATTATAGATATGTTGGATACGTATCAGCATCCCCAAGCTTAATTCCTGCTCGTCCTCGAGTAGGTAAATGATAAAAACAGAATTTTTGATGTGGAATGCTACCTATCATATTCATCATATATTCTTTTCTTTGTAGCATGGACATTTGCACTTGAATGATTCAAAGCAATAGTCTATAGTTTGACATGAAGATATAAATACTCAAGCATGCTAACAAGCAACCATGTCTTTCAAAATATCAACGCTAAAAAAAGTTATCCCTAGCCCATTATGCTCAATCATTGATCCATTCATGAAACACAGTCAATATTAGCTACACACAATGCACAAGTATGACAATAGTGCCCTCTAGTTGGTGCTTTGTAAGAGAAGATGCAAACTCAAAATAAAAATAAAAATTGCATAAAAGTAAATAGATAGGCCCTTTGTAGAGGGAAGCAGAGACTTGCTAATGTGCGAGAGCTCAAAGCTTAAATTAGAGAGATAAAATTATTTTGAGAGGCATGCTTTTCCTGTCAATGAAAACGACCGAGAATTCCCAATATTTTCCATGCTAGACACATCATAGGCGGTTCCCAAACAGAAAGTAAAGTTTATTTCCTTTCCACCATTCTTTCACAATCCATGGCTAGCCGTATCCATGGGTGCCCTCCATACCAACACTTTTCAAGGAATTTTGTTGTTATTAATTTTTGATTCATTGTGGGACTGGGCATCCCTATTACCAACCACTGTCTCGTGCAATGACAAGTGAATAAACACTCATCGTGAGAATAACACACCTAGCATGGAAAATATTGGCCACCCCCTGCCGCTTCATGAGCGGTACGGGCACACAAAACAGAAAATTATTTTGAAAATTAGAGTTGGCACATGCAAATTTACTTGGAACGGCATGGAAATACCGCATATAGGTAGATATGGTGGACTAATTTGGCACAACTTGGGTTTAAGGAGTTTGGATGCACAAGCAGTATTTCCGCTTAGTACAAATGAAGGCTAGCAAATAGATTGAGAAGCAACCAACCAAAAAGCGAAAACGGTCATAAACATGCATTGAACATAACTAACACCGAATAATGCACCATAAGTAGGATATAATTTCTTTGCATAACTATTGACTTAATGTGCATGCATAGGGAATCACAAACCTTAACACAAATATTCTTACTAAATCACAATTACTCACTAACATGACTCACATATCATCATCTCCATATCACAAAACTATTGCAAGGAATCACACTTATCATATCCAATGATCTTTATGAAAGTTTTTATTATATCCCTCTTGAATATTCATCACTTTGGGACCAAATTCATATCTTGTGCAAATTACCATTACTATCATCAACTCTCAAAAAGATATAAGTGAAGCATGAGAGCGCAAATATTTCTTCAAAATTTTATCTTATCAACTCTCAAAATAATATAAGTGAAGCATGAGAGTGCAAATATTTCTTCAAAATATAGCCACCGCCGTGCTCAAAAAGATTTAAGTGAAGCACTAGAGCAACTGCCTAGCTCAAAAAGTGTAAGTGAAGCACATAGAGTATTCTAACAAATCATGATAAACATGTGGCTCTCTCTAATAGGTGTGTCCAGCAAAGATGATTGTGACAAACTAAAAAGCAAACAAAGCAAAGACTCAAATAATACACAACGCTCCAAGCAAAACACATATCATGTGACGAATAAAAATATAGCTCCAAGTAAAATTACCGATGGTTGGTAGAAGATAGAGGGGATGCCTTCCGGGGCATCCCCAAGCTTAGACGCTTGAATCTTCCTTGAATATTACCTTGGGGTGCCTTGGGCATCCCCAAGCTTAGGCTCTTGCTGTTGGGGAACGCAGCAGAAAACAAAAAATTTCCGACCTACGCACCAGCCCAGGACCACTATGGAGACTGCATACAAGGTTTGATCTTTTCGTTACCGACTCGTAGCGCAGCGGAAGTAGAGTCGATGACGATCGGTGGTGAAGATCCCCACAGCTAGGATTTAAAACCTCCCAACTGCGAGGATGTACTCCCTCGTCAGCTCACCGGACGGATCTCCGGGCAGCCCTTCGGGAGGCCTCGGGACAGTCCCTCGGATAGTCCCACCGAACGGATCCTCGGACAGACCTTAGGGAGACCTCTGGACAGTCCCTCGGATAGTCCCACCAGACGGATCCTCGGACAGCCCTTCGGGAGGCCTCTGGACAGTCCCTCGGATAGTCCCACCGGACGGATCCTCGGACAGCCCTCCGGGAGGCCTCACGGACAGCCCTTCGTGCGGGTCACTCGGACAGCCCTCCAGGCAGGTACTCGAACAGCCCCTCGGGCAAAGGATCGAACCTATGACCTCTCTACGGGGTTGCACACATACGGTGTCAGCTATCCGGCAGGGCTTCGCCGTCCAGAACTAGTTCCTGCCGGAACCCAGACAGCCTTTCGGCTCTACGAAACTATTTCGCTGGGAGGGAGAGAGAAGCCAGAAATGTCATGGCATGTGTATGAGAGCAAGGGATGAGTCTTCAGGCAGCTCCCTCCACCCCTATTTATAGGCCAAGCCCAAGGGTGGCTTCTCCAAGAAGCCAAGGGGGAAAATACCAAAAGGCCCTCAAGGTGGCTTCTCCAAGAAGCCACCCAAAAAGCACTTTCACTATTCTTGGAAACATTTTTCCGTGACCGTTAAATCCAAAAATATTTCTGTGGGTCTTAGAATAATTCCAGTACCCACACAAATGATTTTGGACGCGTTTCGAAACAATTTCGGATTAGTGATTTTTATCTGTGAAAAGCAACCAAACCGGTTCCGGCAGCCACGGAACATTTCTGGTTTTTATCCCGGAAAAAACCCAGAAGTTTCCAGAATAATTCTGGCACCCTCCAAGAATTTCCAGGTGTGTGCCGAAACCAATTTGACTTAATGGCATTCCTCGAAACAACTTTTCAGTTTTACCGAAACCATTCCGGTGTTGTTTCCGGAACTTTTCCGTTGTCTCCGAAACTTTTCCGGTGACTTTCTCTCAGACTCCCTGTCTAGTATTCAGCAAATAATTGACCCTTAAGCGTGTGACCCTATAGGTTCGGTGAAGTATATACATGACCCGAAACACTTTCCGATCAATGATCAACATCGGAGCCGTGGACACCCATATTGACCCCTATACCCACATGAATGAATATTCGAGTGAACCTCCAGTTGTCATGTGCTATTCCTGTTGCTTCGCGATATGTTACAAATACCCGAGGTGAGAATCATCGGCATCCCCGTGGATCAACACTTGTCCACAATGCCAGTTACCTCGTTACCGGTTTTGTTCTCTTTTCTCGTTTCCGTGTTGCGGCATCCCTGTTATCAAATCACAATGTGTCTGGCCAGACGATGGTGGATACCGTAACACCGAGAGGGCCCAGAGATATCTCTCCATCGTCGGAGGAGCAAATCCCAATCTTGAGCTATCAAGTTACTTGACATACATTTTCATGAACCCGTAAGCCGCCGTAATAGCCACCCAGTTACGGATGACGTTTAACAAACCCCAAAGTTCATGAAGCAAGCATGAAGAAACTCGATACTCTCATGGTCTAAGGAATTATGCAAACATTAACTTTCTCTGTGTTATCAACAATTAACTTGTGACGAATGAATCTCATAGCATAACATCAATTCGGGTCGATTCAACACAAGTGTTCTCCTAACATTGTGCCCTCAAAGTTGCCGGCATAGTCATGCCCATGATCAGGAAAACAGAACCATCATGCAACACTTGAGCTAGTCTTAGAGGCCAGACTAGGAATACTTTTTACCATTTATTATTCCACACGTGCATATGAGTCTTCCTCCGAGCTTCATGGTTATTGCAGACTCGAGAACCATAGCAGTTATAGCACGGAATATAAACTTAACTACAAACATGGAGATAAATAATAACACTTATTATTGCCTCTAGGGCATATCTCCTATAGACTCCCACTTGCACTAGAGTCAATAATCTAGTCAATGCTGATGCACT
Organism: Elymus sibiricus; assembly: GCA_039707655.1. Lineage (NCBI taxonomy): Eukaryota > Viridiplantae > Streptophyta > Magnoliopsida > Poales > Poaceae > Elymus > Elymus sibiricus. The sequence continues at coordinate 313,453,601 of CM077674.1, forward strand.
TTACACCTATGGCATACCGGTGTAAAACATGCTTCGCTTGTGTTATAGTCTGATGTCCAACGGATCTGACAACTTCAGTTCTGTGTGTATCTCTGCATATCCTCGCGTTTTCACATTTTCACAAAATTCATATTTTGTGTGGACTTGGCTTCGTATATATGTGAATCACTGGTCAAACCTTGATTCCTCAGGCTGAGCTATGGAGCAACTATCTTCAATAGTGTTCCATTGACCAAAGCCATCTTGGAACCATACTAAGTTCATGAACGAACTGTACGATTCAACATCTTCTATGTCGCTTTGAAAGCGGCAACATACTTAGCCTTAGTTATAGAATTCGCCACAGTAACCTGTTTGGAACGATTTCCAAACACCGTGCCACCATATCGTGTATTACACAAAACCCTTAACTTAAATCAAAAATTGCATGGAGTATTGATGAAGACTGTATCGATGCAATTACTTACAACGAGCACTTCATAATCTCTGCTTGCGAGAAAACATGTCATCAGTGCTACTCCAGTACTCAATGACATTTTTCACTGTTGTCCCATGATCAGTACTTTGATCACTTTGGTATCTATACTCGCAACTCCTTGGGAGTACTGGACATATCTGGTTGTTTTACATACCATGGAATACATGATTAATCCAAACACGAAAGTGTGTGGAATCTCCATCATGTATTTCGCTCATCAGTGTTTTGGGACACCGAGTCTTGCAAAAACCCTTTCCATGTGACTTCGGCAAGAATCACTCCTTGGCGTTTTAATGCTAAAATGTTTTAGCATCTTGTCAATATGTATTTTTGGCTTTAGCCTATTAGGCAATTCTATCTCGTAGATAAATATGCCTAATGTCAAGGCTATTTAGCCCAAGCACTTCATCGAAAACTATTTTCAAGGAAGTCCTAATTCGTGTCAAGAAATTTATATTATTTCCAATCAACAATGTGTCAAGCACACAAGGTTTTAAGAAATATTATTATGCTCCCACTTACTTTCTTGTAACCACAAGCATCTTCATTACCCATTGATGAAATCAAACTCTTTTGACTATTTCATCAAAAACGAAGATTCCAACTCCATTTTGCTCTCTTCTGTCCATTGCTGGAACTCTGAAGTTTGCATACTTACTAGCATCCTCTGAATTGACAAAATACCTTGGACTGTACCACATGCAAGTCCTAGGTTGCATTTCCATCACATGGAAATCCTTTTGGCATCCATGTATCATATCTCAAGATTGAAATATGTATTAATTGCTAGTTTAACCCGATCTGACTTTAAGCATCGCTATGGTGAGACAACCTCATCGTAGTCAACTCCTTGAACTTGTTATTGCAACAAGTCGAGCTTTATGGATAAAACATTTTATCCACATCAGTTTATAGTTTCATTAATGTTCATTAGACTCTAAGTCTTCCGAAGGGTTTATTAAGATATAATATTGAATCATTTATGGAAACTATCTCGGATTATATTGGCATTTAGCCAATTCCGGAGTTAGGGCCCATCAACGCTTCCTTGTGTATCGTAGGTATACTGTTGTCTAACAACAATATCTCGCTTGCATACCTGAGAGGTTTGCACGAGTTTTGCCTACGTGGTTCAGTTGCAAGTTCGACCGAAGTCCATACATCTCATGTAGAGGCTTCCGTATCAGTCGCAGTAGGAAACTCTGGAATTACTTCCAAGGTTTCTTTCCTTTGATCTGATGACGAAGATACTGTTATCTCATCGAGTTGCAATATTCTCCCACTCACCTTTTTGCAAGAACCATTCTCTTTAAAAGCTTACCGTTCTCGGTGGCAAACCTTTTGCCTCGGTATAGTGGTGGAGGAATTCCCAATTACTTGGGATAACCTACAAAGTAGTACTTGTCTGATTTGGAATAGGTTTGTAAATATTTTACACAAGCCCCATATTCCAAATGTTAAGAAAAGACAAAGCATGGTTGGGCGTACCATACCATGGCGTCATTTCAACAGACCTGATGGTGCTCTTTTCAGTGTAAAAGCCGCAGTCTCTAAAGCATTACTTTTAAAAGGGATAATGGCAAATTGATTTATGTCATCTTTGATCTTACCATGTCACAAATGGTTTGAATACATCTTCACGGGCGTACCACTCACAGTGGAGTTCCGGGAGGTGTAAGTTATGAAACTCTTTTCACAACTCATCAGACATTCGCTAAACTTGTAACTCAAATATTCCTTTCGGCAATCTAGTTTGCAGAAACATATTTTTCTTGTTACAATAATTTCTACTTCATTTTTGAAAACCTTATGAATGATTTCAAAAGATCCAGACTTACGTCTCATCAAGTAAATATCCATATATCTACTTGAGTCATTTCTGAAGATAGACAAATCCACTGCTGGCAACAACATTTATTGGACTACATACATCAAAATGTATGATCACCAATAGGTTCGTTGCTCATTCCTTATGGCCTGTGAACGGTATTTCAGTCACTTCACTTTTCGGAGGAAAGTTGCAAGTGTCAGATGATTCACAATCAAACGACTTCAAAATCCATCATTATGGAATTTCTCCATGCGGGTTTCTCCAATGTGACCAAATGCAGTGCCATAGATGTGTGGTATTTTCTTAGTCTTGCGACATTTAGCGTCAGTGTTATGGATGTATCATATTACCATCAATATTCATAACATACATCCCATCCACAATGGAAGTATGGCCCTTATGTTATTCATAACACCGAACATCAAAAGTTCTCTTATGAACAACCTTCTTGCAAGATACTTTATGCAATGGGCTAGAGTGTATAAAAACTCTAAAATGAATTATGAAAATAAATACATAGGTAATGTACCGAGTATAGCAACTTTTACTATGTTCTCAGTGCATATCTAAACCTCACTCCGGCAAGTCTTTTAGGTCGTAGTAGTTCTTGCATCGAGTCGCAGCAGAATGCAATCGAGCGGGTATCTTTGTGATCAACTCACAATACCCAAGAATCAGTGATTAACATGTTTAATCATAATTCCCAAGAACTATTTCCTTGACCAGCCTTCTATACATCAATAGCTTGTATGACTTTCATACATGAGCTGGATATTCCAGTCTTCTCTCTTTTTGCCTTTATACTTCTAACAGTTTTACTTCCAATAATTCTCCTACTCTCAGAAGAAGCACCAACTTGAAGAGTGGCGTTAGCCCCGGACTTCCTAGGTGTGTAAGTCACACTAACACCCTTTGGACATTTCCTTTCTCTTAAGTTGTTGTTTTATTCACCTTCATCACATGATAGGCGTTCTTCTGGATCCCTCTGTTATTAGTCAAATGCATAGTAAACACTTTTACTAACAGTTTGCAAAACAAACATTGCTTTGGATATCCCATATCTTTTAGCCTTTGTTTGTGTCTGAAAATGATTTTCAGTTCCATGAGTATCACATAGCTATCCCAAACTTTTGAAGTTCGGGTCTCATGGAAGCAAACATATTGCACTTGACCGTAACGGAATTCCAGCTTTTGGATCGAAGGACGAGAGTCACATTATCCATAGCATTAGCGGGAGAATACTGAAAGCATGTGATAGGACAAAGTCCTTCTCGGCACTCTTGAGGACAATCCTCACATTACGTTACCAACCGTAAAGTTTTAACCAGATATTTAACAGCTTATTCAATTTTAACAGGGAAGGTGGAAACGCGAGCCATTATTCTATAACTATTATGCAAAATAACACTTAGACAGTGTCCATAATTAATTGCACTAAGAATTAAAATAATTAATTCTAAAGTGCGCTCCCACTCAAATCAATATCTCTCATAATTGATTGTGAGTGATACAAGACCCATATTACAATTCAACGCCAAGGATGCATCCATCTCAAGTGACGAGCAATCGGTAGGCCAACTTGCCAATCACATCTCTATGTGACTCTTGTTCATCTTTCGATGGGTGTGTTCCGAGCTCAGGACGATCAAGCCAGAACGTCAAGACAACCAAGTGATCTCGCTACGAGGTCTCAACTCACCCGCCTCACACTTCTCTAATCGTTCGTACCCATGCATCCATGTGAGACCCTAAAGAGATAGGTGCCGTGACGGTGCTACACTTGGGAGAACACTAACTACTTGATATTTTGTGAGAGATCACCCTAATAAAAAGCGACTACCGCGCAATCAAGAAGGGTGCATCATAAGGGATAAACATCTCAGGCAATTCATAATAGCATGATATGGTATAGCCCTTTTTGATGGAGAAGTCTTTAATTTCTTCGTCTTCGGCATTCGCGTCGGTGTTCACCTTTGTGAAGATTGCCACCACCTTGTCGATGCACCAGATAATATTGCTATCTCTATAGTTAATAAAATAAATGCATTACTTAAGGTTGACACGCAGGTTATTAAAGTGACAATCATATGGCTCCAGCCATCATGTCGAATCATGACACGCAGGTCATGTTAATTTACATTATATAGTCATCTCATACATAATCAAATTATTATGAGCACTGCTATACCACATCACATCCTGCAAAACCAAGTTAGACGCCTCTAATCGGTTCATACAAAATATCATTTTATGTGGCTTCTAAGGTTTCGAAGCAAACCGAAGCTACCAACGTCCATCATCAAGTATGATTATTCAAGTCGCTAGATTAACTTTGCGGGGTGTATGAAACACGAGATAATAAAATCTCGAGCCCCATACTGAACTTCGTCATACGCATGACCACCGTGCAGATCATATCTGCATTGCCCTTTCGTCTGCGAAATTTCATCTTTCTTTTTAACTATGGTGGAATTCAATGAACTGTTAGCACTTCGTTGATCAATCAGGATCGCGGATTGCCAGAACTTTGAAACTCCATCATGCTGTTATCAAGATCAGAAATATGCAAATTCCAGGGAAGCAACAAGAACATCGGGTAATAGATTTCATCTGCTACCCGCATAAATAATTTTCAGCAATAGATCTCATCTACTACAAAATTATATTATGCAACACCCATACATCTCTATGTATTCTAGATCGTAACTAGCATCTACGCATAATACGGCTCATGATGCCACTGTTGGGGAACACAACAGAAAACAAAAAATTTCCGACCTATGCACCAGCCCAGGACCACTATGGAGACTGCATACAAGGTTTGATCTTTTCGTTACCGACTCGTAGCGCAGCGGAAGTAGAGTCGATGACGATCGGCGGTGCAGATCCCCGCAACTAGGATTTAAAACCTCCCAACCGCGAGGATGTACTCCCTCGTCAGCTCACCGGACGGATCTCCGGGCAGCCCTTCGGGAGGCCTCGGGACAGTCCCTCGGATAGTCCCACCGGATGGATCCTCGGACAGCCCTTAGGGAGGCCTCTGGACAGTCCCTCGGATAGTCCCACCGAACTAGTTCCTGCCGGAACCCAGACAGCCTTTCGGCTCTACGAAACTATTTCGCTGGGAGGGAGAGAGAAGCCAGAAATGTCATGGCATGTGTATGAGAGCAAGGGATGAGTCTTTAGGCAGCCCCCTCCACCCCTATTTATAGGCCAAACCCAAGGGTGGCTTCTCCAAGAAGCCAAGGGGGAAAATACCAAAAGGCCCTCAAGGTGGCTTCTCTAAGAAGCCACCCAAAAAGCACTTTCACTATTCACGGAAACATTTTTCCGCGACCGTTAAATCCGAAAATATTTTTGTGGGTCTTAGAATAATTCCAGTACCCACACAAATGATTTTGGACGCGTTCCGAAACAATTTTGGATTAGTGATTTTCATCTGCGAAAAGCAACCAAACCAGTTCCGGCAGCTCCGGAACATTTCCGGTTTTTATCCCGGAAAAATCACAGAAGTTTCCAGAATAATTCTGGCACCCTCCAAGAATTTCCAGGCGTGTGTCGAAACCAATTTGACTTAATGGCATACCCCGAAACAACTTTTCAGTTTTACCGAAACCATTCCGGTATTCTCTGGAACTTTTCCGTTGTCTCCGAAACTTTTCCGGTGACTTTCTCTCAGACTCCCTGTCTAGTATTCAGCAGATAGATGACCCTTAAGCGTGTGAGCCTATAGGTTCGGTGAAGTATAGACATGGCCCGGAACACTTTCCGATCAATGATCAACATCGGAGCCGTGGACACCCATATTGACCCCTATACCCACACGAATGAATATTCGAGTGAACCTCTAGTTGCCGTGTGCTATTCCTGTTGCTTCGCGATATGTTACAAATACCCAAGGTGAGAATCATCGGCATCCCCGTGGATCAACACTTGTCCACAATGCCAGTTACCTCGTTACCGGTTTTGTTCTCTTTTCTCGTTTCCGTGTTGCGGCATCCCTGTGATCAAATCACAATGTGTCTGGCCAGACGATGGTGGATACCGTAACACCGAGAGGGCCCAGAGATATCTCTCCATCATCGGAGGAGCAAATCCCAATCTTGAGCTATCAAGTTACTTGACATACTTTTTCATGAACCCGTAAGCCGCCGTAATAGCCACCCAGTTACGGATGACGTTTAACAAACCCCAAAGTTCATGAAGCAAGCATGAAGAAACTCGATACTCTCATGGTCTAAGGAATTATGCAAACATTAACTTTCTCTGTGTTATCAACAATTAACTTGTGACGAATGAATCTCATAGCATAACATCAATTCGGGTCGATTCAACACAAGTGTTCTCCTAACATTGTGCCCTCAAAGTTGCCGGCATAGTCATGCCCATGATCAGGAAAACATAACCATCATGCAACACTTGAGCTAGTCTTAGAGGCCAGACTAGGAATACTTTTTACCGTTTATTATTCCACGCGTGCATATGAGTCTTCCTCCGAGCCTCGTGGTTATTGCAGACTCGAGAACCATAGTAGTTATAGCACGGAATATAAACTTAACTACAAACATGGAGATAAATAATAACACTTATTATTGCCTCTAGGGCATATCTCCTACACTTGCCACTCCTTATTCCTTCATCCATCGTGATCTCACCCAAAACTTGAAAACTTCAATCACACAAAACTCAACAAAACCTTCGTGAGATCCGTTAGTATAACAAAATAAATCACTACTTTAAGTACTGTTGAAAACCCATTCATATTTTATTTTTGAATTATACCTACTTTATTCTAACTTATCCATGGCTTATACCCCCCGATACAATCCATAGTTTCATCAAAACAAGCAAGTAGTGCATCAAAAACAGAATCTGTCAAAAACAGAACAGTCTATAGAGATCTATTTAAAATCGATACTTCTGTAACATAAAAAATTCTGAAAAATTAGGAAAACGTGGGCAATTCATATACCAATACTGTGTAAAAATTTCAGATTTTGCTGACGCACCAGTACAGAACCAAAATTCCAGCACTGGACACAAAACTTTCTATTTTCCAAACAGCATCAATTATACTATCTTCCAAATCATCCCAAGGGCTTTACTTGGCACAAACACTAATTAAAAGATAAAAACACAATCATAACAGTAGCATAATTGTGTAAACACACAAGAACTTATTTTATTCATTGGGTTGTCTCCCAACAAGCTCTTTCTTTATAGCCATTAAGATAGGCTTGAGATTTTAATGATGCTCACATGAAAGATAGTAATTGAAACACGAAGAGAGCATCATGAACCATGTGAAAAACACATTTAAGTCTAACATACTTCCTATGCATAGGAATTTTCTAAGCAAACAAATTATCAAGACAAGCAATATCTAGCATATGCCAAGAGGAAGAATGGAGCATTAATAATTTCAACATAATGAGAGGCAATTTAGTAACATGAAGATTTCTACAACCATATTTTCCTCTCTCATAATAATTACATGTAGGATCATAATCAAACTCAACAATATAGCTATCATAAACAATAATCTCCCTATGATCCACATGCATAAAAAATTTATAATCTTCCAAGATTGTCGTGGTTTTGTCACGGCAGATGCCCGAAGGCTTAGGTTCGGAGTCAACGCCATGGAAGTGGACTCAAAGGGGTTAAGCGGGACAAGGGACACGGTTTTACCCAGGTTCGGCCCCTCACAGTGGAGGTGAAAGCCTACGTCCTGCTTAAGCTGTATTAACTGGTATATCGAATACAAGGGGCGGCTTGCTTGCCCTAACTCTCAATTGCTTGATCTCTCTCGCCGTAAGGCTTGTCTGTCTTTCTTAACCTGTCTAACTGGCCGCCAGGTCTCGCCTTTATATACATAGGCTGAGGTCCGACGGCTTACAAGAGTCCGGGTCGGGTTATACAACGTAACCGATCCTGGTTCCAACTTCCTAGTCTTACAGAACAAGTCATCTTATGGTGGCTTATACCTTCTGGCCCATGAGTCGCCTCCTGCCTCTTGGGCCTTGGCCTCAGCCCATCTGGTAAGCCGCCATATGGCCTGGTCTTCATGTCTTGTCTTCCTCTTGGCCCACTTGGTAACCCGCCATGTGGTTTGGTCTCCGTCTTCTGGCCCACCTTATGGGTCTTGACTATGAACCGCCAAGCTGGTTTCCGGGTCTTCAGTGAATCGCCAAGTCCTGGCCGGGTTATACTCCAGCCGGGTTATATCGCGGGGTTATATCCCTGACAAAGATAGTGGGATTAACATCAACTAAAGTCATGACATCTCCAAACCCACTTTTGTCAAAAAATTCATAAGATTGATAATTCTCCAAAGTAGTGGGATCATTATTACCTAAAGTTGACGCTCTTCCAAACCCACCTTTAATAGTATTGCAAACATTATTATCAATAACATATTAATCATGAGGCTTAAATAAATTTTCAAGATCATAAGAAGCATTATCACCCCAATCATGACTATAAAGTTGCATGCCTGTGGGTCGCATGCCTGTGGCGACTTGGGACTTTAGAGAATTTGATCTGAGCGGTGTAGCCCCCGAGTGCCGGGTCAGTAATATGTACTGGGCCGGGACTTAGAAGGATTATAAAAAACTGGCTCATCTCCTTGAGATAACAGGGTCTTGTTGATAATGTACTGACTTGAAAACCGGCTTGCATTAGCCCCCAAGTGCCGTGGTGCATGCTTGCAGCGACACGGGACTTGCGTACTTGACATAAACTGGACTTGAATAATGTAGCCCCCAAGTGCCGGGTTGCATGCCTGCGGCGACTCGGGGCTGTATAAGATTAATATAACTCCTTGACCGTGGTTGTAACCCGGTATGAATAATAAAATCCCTGCTCGTGGTTGCGGTGCAACCCGGCAAATATATGCTTGAGAAATCCATGAGTGTTGTAGTATACCACAGAGCACCGGTTGAAGAAATCCAAGAACCGGTCAATTAGATGACCCGGCAATATAATCAAGAGGGCGGCTCTTCAAGAATATCCAGCCATGTCGGCTATTTAGAGTCTTTATTATGCTTGCAAAGGTTACGATGTAACCCGGTTTGGTGACCGGCTTGTCTTAGGAGACGAGACCTGCAAAAAATAAACAGTACAGAGCATGCTCTGTATTGCTGTGGGGGCGGCTTGAAGAAGCATAACCCGGAACTGTTAAGTCTTTCATTGTTGCGAGGGTGGCTGAAGAGCCGATCAAGAGGGTGTGTAAGCTAAACCCGGTGGGTTGGAAGCCCCCAAATGACCCTTTTGACGGAGTCAACCCTTTGGGCATACAACCTGGTCTGGCAGTGGCTGAAGAGCCTGATCGAGAGGGTTGAAGCTTAACCCGGTGGGTTTAAAAGCCCCCAAACGACCTTGTTGACGGTGTCAACTTTTCGGGTATCTAACCCGGTCTGGTAGTCGAGTTTTATTTCAATGAAAGTAGCGTGATAGCCACTGGTTTATCCTTGCTTCGGTAAGCCGGCTCTCACATGACCCATCATGTTTTAACCTGGATAAGTTCATGACTTATCAAGAGTACAGGGGATCAGAGTAGCATCTTGGCGAACAGGCAGGTTTAACCAAGTTTCAATGAAGGCGGCTTAACAGCCCATGGAGGATCCTCGCTTTCTGTAAGCCGGCTCTCACATGACCCATCATGTTTTAACCTGGATAAGTTCATGACTTATCAAGAGTACAGGGGGTCGGAGTAACATCTTGGCAAACAGGCAGGATTACTCCGGTCTGGTTATGGCTTAAAAGCCGGTCAAGAGGGTTGACAGCTAAACCCGGTGGGTTGGAAGCCCCCAAATGACTTTTATGATTATTCAATGAACCAGGGTACCCATATATTTGAATGGTACATCATGGCGGCTCGTCCTCTTGGGCGACTTTACAATATTCTTGAAAACTCGAACTTGCGAGAGATGAATTCTTTTGAACCGGACGCTGAGCCGGATATCAAGGTCTCAAAGCTTTGTGAGAGACAGACTTCTTTTGAGCCGGGTTTTAAGCATGGTACTGACCCTGACCGAGTTGTTTCGGGTTAGTCAGATACCCCGACTGGTTATTCTGCTGCTGGCCTCCATCGCTAGACTGTTGATTATGACCTCCATGATCGCTCTGACCTTGGTAACCGGTTCCTGAGCCGCCAGCACCAAAACCGGCCCCTGAGCTGCCCAGTGCTGAGCCGCCTGATGGACCGTTACCGTTATCACGATGCTGTTGAAGGTTGTAATCCCGGAACTGTTGCATAATGTAGCAATCCCCCCAGGTATGTCGTGCCGGCTTATCGGGCCGGCTGTGTTCTGGGCAAGGCTTATTGAGCATCTCTTCCAGGTTGATAGGAGCTTTACCCTTAGCACGGGTGTTCCTGGTGTTGGTGCTTGCCACCAGTTCCGACTCGCCGTCCGGATGCTTCCGTTTGCCCGGGTTGTTTCCAGCCATGCTTTGCTGTTGACCCTTTGCATTGTTGCCTTTCTTCCCCTGACCTGATTTCTCATCATCAGAGCTTGTGTCTTTTGTGTTGTCGGAGTCTGCATATTTGGTGAGAGCTACCATGAGCTCCCCCATGTCTTGACATGACCATTTGAGCCAGCCAAGCTTCTGCTTCAAAGGCGTGAAGTGACAATTCTTTTCTAGAATCAAAACCGCCTGAGCCGCCGTAATCTGCTCCGAAGAGTGGATGATAGTAGAGACCCGCCGGACCCAGTGATGAGCCGACTCGTCCTCACGCTGTACACAATGGTCCAAATCCACAATCGTCATGGGCTGCTTGCATGTTCCTTTAAATTTTTTGATGAATTTCGCCCTTAACTCGGCCCAGGAGTTAATGGTGTTGGGTGGCAAACCCTTCAACCATGTGCGAGCCGGCCCTTCCAGCATCATGATGAAATACTTGGCGCAGACCGCATCGCTAACGTCCAACATCTCCATGGCTAGCTCATAACTTTCAACCCAAGCCTCTGGAGGTAAGTCAGCAGTGTAATTGGGCACCTTACGAGGACCCTTGAAATCCTTCGGCAGACGCTCATTCCGCAGAGCCGGTACCAGACACGGCACCCCCACAGCCCTGGAAGTCAACCCCGCTCCTCCTGAAACGGAAGGGGCGACTGTGTGTTCCTGAGATGCCGCCGCTGCCTGAGCCGCCTCTTCTCGCCGTGCTCTCACCTGATCCACCAATGTCTGAGCATCCAGAGCCGCCCGATCCGCTTGCGGCGGGTTACGATGTCGTTCGCTGCTAGAAACCGCCGGCGACTCATAACGCCGGCTGTAGCTACGGCTGTGGATGGGCGTTGAGTGCACACGACTCCGGCTGTAATTATACTTCTCTTGCTGGGCCATCGCCGTGCGCAGGTATCCGATGGCGTTCCGCACCTCTTCTGCATAAGGCGCCTCATCGGGGATCGGAATTGTATCAAGACTGGTTGCTGCTGCCACCATGTTCTCCGCCGGGTTAGAATAATGACCCGGCGGTGTCGGATAAAGTGGTGGCGGGTTTTGGCCCCGTCGTGGCGGGTCTTGACGCTGAACCGCCGCCCGGCTCCCAGGTATTTCCGCCGTCCGGGTTATGGCCAAAGGCACACTTCGTCCCGTTCCTGGCGTGTTGAAGGGATTCCTAGCTTCATAATGCTCCGGCAAGCGGGACTGATGTCTCATCCACTGAACCGCCGCGGCCGACTGTTGCTCTATCTCCAGGCGAAGAGCCTCTGCCTTAAGGCGCTCCGCCTCAGCATCCATCCGAGCCTTCAGCTCGTTAACTTCCTGCTGGACCGCGGCCATCCGATCCTTCAACCTAGTGATTTCTGCATTGTGGGCCGCTTGGTTCGCAACAGTGACCTCAGTTGCCATCAAGGTTGTAAGCTCGTTCATCAGATCCAGGAGAACTTAAGCCGGCGACCTGCCAGCCCCAGACCCGGTCGCACCGGCGGCTGTACCGCTCGGAGTCGCCGCGGAACCCGTCATAAAGACGGCAGCGCGGTTTGGCAGCTCATCCTCCTCCGGCTCATGATACTCTGACTCGGGGTAAGGCTCGTCGTAGCCCCCAAGTCCACCATTATGAAGCTGATAGATCGATTCCGTCTCTCTACTCGAGGATCCTTCCTCTAAGTAGACAAGAGTTTCCTCCTGTGACATAGAACCTTCAAGTTCCATGCCCTGAGTAAAGCCAACGAAGACGTGCTTCTTGCCCGGGTCAACACGGGCGGGTTGCATGCTCCGGGCGAGTTGCTTGCGCCGAGCCGGCTCGACGATGTCGGTGCAGATGTCCGGCCCGGGTTCAGATCCGCCAGTCTTGCCGATGAAGACGTTGATTCCACCAAAGGGGACCCGGAAACCATGCTCGATTGTGTCGGCCTCAGGACCCCAGCCGGCATCGTCGAGGTAGAGTCTCCCATGGCGACTCTTGGTCATCTCACCATTGACGTCCCCCTCGCTCCCAGAGAGAGAACCCTTTGAGAACTCAATACCACCGAGCGCTAGCCCCACGGTGGGCGCCAATTATCGTGGTTTTGTCACGGCAGATGCCCGAAGGCTTAGGTTCGGAGTCAACGCCATGGAAGTGGACTCAAAGGGGTTAAGCGGGACAAGGGACACGGTTTTACCCAGGTTTGGCCCCTCACGGTGGAGGTGAAAGCCTACGTCCTGCTTAAGCTGTATTAACTGGTATATCGAATACAAGGGGCGGCTTGCTTGCCCTAACTCTCAATTGCTTGATCTCTCTCGCCATAAGGCTTGTCTGTCTTTCTTAACCTGTCTAACTCGCCGCCAGGTCTCGCCTTTATATACATAGGCTGAGGTCCGACGGCTTACAAGAGTCCGGGTCGGGTTATACAACGTAACCGATCCTGGTTCCAACTTCCTAGTCTTACAGAACAAGTCATCTTATGGCGGCTTATACCTTCTGGCCCATGAGTCGCCTCCTGCCTCTTGGGCCTTGGCCTCAGCCCATCTGGTAAGCCGCCATATGGCCTGGTCTTCATGTCTTGTCTTCCTCTTGGCCCACTTGGTAACCCGCCATGTGGTTTGGTCTCCATCTTCTGGCCCACCTTATGGGTCTTGACTATGAACCGCCAAGCTGGTTTCCGGGTCTTCAGTGAATCGCCAAGTCCTGGCCGGGTTATACTCCGGCCGGGTTATATCGCGGGGTTATATCCCTGACAAAGATAGTGGGATTAACATCAACTAAAGTCATGACATCTCCAAACCCACTTTTGTCAAAAAATTCATAAGATTGATAATTCTCCAAAGTAGTGGGATCATTATTACCTAAAGTTGACGCTCTTCCAAACCCACCTTTAATAGTATTGCAAACATTATTATCAATAACATATTAATCATGAGGCTTAAATAAATTTTCAAGATCATAAGAAGCATTATCACCCCAATCATGATCATTGCAATAAGTAGTGGACATAACAAAATTATCATCCCCAAGCTTGTAGTTTTGCATATTATTAGCACAATTCACATTAATAGAATTTATAGTAACATCATTGCAATCATGCTTTTCAATCAAGGAGCTATCATGAATCACTTTATAAATTTCTTCTTCTAACACTTCATCACAATTTTCAGATTCATGATCTTCAAGCAAAACTTCATAGAAAAAATCAAGAGCACTCAAATCAATAGCAATTGGTTCATTATAATTGGATCCTTTGAAAATATTGGCAAGTGGATGAGGATCCATAGTGATCTTAAATTTTTCCTTTCACTTTCTGTTCTTGAGTGTTGTCATGGCAATAAAAGCAAGCAAGCAAACAAACAAGTAAATAGAAATATTTTTGTGTTTTTGTAAAAAAAAATTAGAAGTGGGGGAGATGAAAACGAGAGGCAAAGGCAAATAAAATAAATGCAAGGACATGAAAGTTTATGCATAGGTACTTGATAGATGTTGATGATGTCTCCCCGGCAACGGTGCCAGAAATTCTTCCTGCTACTTGTGATCTGCGTTGATTTTTCCGCGAAGAGGAAGGGATGATGCAGTACAGTAGAGATAAGGATTTCCCTCAGTTATGAAACTAAGGTTATCAATCCAGTAGGAGAATCACGCAACACCTCGTTAGCAGCACCCGCACACAAAACAACAAATCCTTGCACCCAACGCTTACAAGGGGTTGTCAATCCCTTGGTGGTTAATTGCAAGATTAAATTGTATGGTGATAGATAAATAGATTGAACAAAAATACAAAATAAAATAAATAAACAAAAGGTGCAGCAAGGTATTTTTAGGATTTTTAATATATGATTTAGATAGACCCGGGGGCCATAGTTTTTACTAGAGGCTTCTCTCATAAAAATAGTATAAAGTGGGTGAACAAATTACTGTTGGGCAATTGATAGAAAAGCAAATAATCATGACGATATTCAAGGCAATGATCATGTATATATGCATCATGTGCGAGACAAGTAGACCGACTCTTGCCTGCATCTACTACTATTACTCCACACATCGACCGCTATCCAACATGCATCTAGTGTATTAAGTCCATAAAGAACGGAGTAACGCCTTAAACAAGATGACATGATGTAGACAAAGTAAACTCACGCATGAATAAACCCCATCTTTTTACCCTTAATAGCAACGATACATACGTGTCATGTCCCTTTCTGTCACTGGGATTGAGCACCGCAAGATCGAACCCATTACAAAGCACCTCTTACCATGGCAAGATAAATCAATCTAGTTGGCCAAACTAAATCAATAGATCGGAGAAGAAATACGAAGCTATAATAATCATGCATAAAAGAGTTCAGACAAGAATCAAATAATATTAATGGATAATCTGATCATAAACTCACAATTCATCGGATCCCAACAAATACACCGCAAAAAGTGATTACATCGGATAAAACTCCAAGAACATCGAGGAGAACATTGTATTGAAGATCAAAAAGAGAGAAGAAGCCATCTAGCTACTAACTATGGACCCGAAGGTCTGTGGTAAACTACTCACGCATCATCGGAAGGGCAGCAAGGTTGATGGAGAGCCCCTCCGTGATCGATTCCCCCTCCGGCGGAGTGCCGGAAAAGGCCTCCAGATGGGATCTCTCGAGAACAGAAGCTTGCGGCGGTGGAAAAAGTATTTCGTGGACTCCTATGTTGGTTTCCCGATTTTAGAGAATTTATAGTGGTGGAATTAGGTCAAACGGAGCTGTGTGGGCCCCACGAGCCACCAGGGCGCGCCACCCCCCTGGGGCGCGCCCTGGTGCCTCGTGGGCCACTGCTTCATCTTCTGGCCCTCTCCCGAAGCTTCCAGTACTTGTTATGTCCAGAAAAAATCTCCAAAAAGTTTCGTGGCATTTGGACTTCGTTTGGTACTGATATTCTGGAAAACCAAAAACAAGCAAAAAACAGCAACTGGCACTGGGCACTAAGTTAATAGGTTAGTCCCAAAAAATGATATATAATTGCTGTAAATGCATATATATATATATATATATATATATAAACATCCAAGATTGATAATATAATAGCATGGAACAATAAAAAATTATAGATACATTGGAGACGTATCAATACGATACGCTCTATCACACATAAGCCTCCTTATATCTTCCTCAAAACAGCCACCATACCTACCTATCATGGCATTTCCATATCCATTCCGAGATATATTGCCATCCAACTTCCACCGTTCCATTTTTATGACACACATCATCATTGTCATATTGCTTTGCATGACCATATAGCTGACATAGTATTTGTGGCTCAGCCACCGTTCATCATTTTTATACATGTTACGCTAGCATCATTGCACATCCTGGTACACTGCCAGAGGCATTCATATAGAGTCATATTTTTGTTCTAGTATCGAGTTGTAACATTGAGTTGTAAGTAAATAAAAGTGTGATGATCATCATTATTAGAGCATTGTCCCAGTGAGGAAAGGATGAAGGAGACCATGATTCCCCCACAAGTCGGGATGAGACTCCGGACGAAAAAAAATAGGCCAAAAAGAGCCCACGCAAAAAATAAAAATAAAAATATAATAAATGAGAGAAAAAGAGAGAAGGGGAAATGTTACTATCCTTTTTCCACACTTGTGCTTCAGAGTAGCACCATGTTTCTCATATAGAGAGCCTCCTATTTTGTCACTTTTATATACTAGTGGGAATTTTTCATTATAGAAATTGGCTTGTATATTTCGATGATGGGCTTCCTCAAATGCCCGAGGTCTTCATGAGCAAGCAAGTTGGATGCACACCCACTTAGTTTTCATGTTGAGCTTTCATACACTTATAGCTCTTAGTGCATCCGTTGCATGGCAATCCCTACTCCTCGCATTGACTTCAATTGATGGGCATCTCCATAGCCCGTTGATTAGCCTCGTCGATGTGAGACTATCTTCTTATTTTTGACTTCCCCTTATTGATCTCTACCACCACACTCTAATCCACCCATAGTGCTATATCCATGGCTTGCGCTCATGTATTGCGTGGGGGTTGAAAAAGCTGAAGTGCGTTAAAAAGTATGAACCAATTGCTTGGCTAAAACCAGGGTTGTTCATAATAAATATTTTGTGTTAAGAAGATGGAGCATGACAGGATTATATGATTTTGTAGGGATAATGTTCTTTAGCATTTTTATTTTGAAAGACATGATTGTTTATTAGTATGCCTGAGTATTGATGTCTTTATATCAAACTATAGACTATTGCTTTGAATCATTCGGATCTTATTATTCATACCGTAAGAGAGAGATTAAATGATGAAAAATGATAGGTAGCATTCCACATCAAAAATTCTGTTTTTATCATTTACCTACTCGAGGACGAGCAAGAATTAAGCATGGGGATGCTTGATACGTCTCCAACGTATCTATAATTTTTGATTGTTCCATGCTATTATAGTATCAATCTTGGATGTTTTATATGCCATTATATATCATTTTTTGGGACTAACCTATTAACCCAGTGCCCAGTGCCAGTTGCTGTTTTCTGCTTGTTTTTGCCTTTTCAAAAAATAATTATCAAAAAGTGTCCAAACGAGAAAAAAAAACTTTGGATTAATTTTTTCCGGACCAGAAGAGACCCACAAAGCTTCGGGAGAAGACCAGAAGAGCCACGAGGAGGCGACAAGCCTGGAGGGCGTGCCCAGGGGGGTAGGGTGCGCCCCCCAGGCTTGTGGGCCCCTTATTGCCCCTCCTGACATAATTCTAGCGCTATAAATTCCCAAATATTCCCAATATACTAGAGTGAAAGAAGAGAAAACCTTTCCGCCTCCGCAAGCCTCTGTTCTTCCGCGATCCCATCTGGAGGCCTTTTTCGGTACTCTGCCGGAGGGGGAATCGATCACGGAGGGCTTCTTCATCAACCTTGCTGCCCCTCCGATGATGTGTGAGTAGTTTACCACAGACCTACGGGTCCATAGCTAGTAGCTAGATGGCTTCTTCTCTCTCTTTGATCTTCAAGACCATGTTCTCCTCGATGTTCTTGGAGTTCTATCCGATGTAATCTTCTTTTGCGGTGTGTTTGTTGGGATCCGATGAATTGTGAGTTTATGATCAGATTATTCATGAGAAATATTTGAGTCTTCTCTGAACTCTTTTATGCATAATTATTATAGCTTTGTATTTCTCTCCGATCTATCGATTTGGTTTGGCCTACTAGATTGATTTGTCTTGCAATGGGAGAGGTGCTTTGTGATGGGTTCAATCTTGCGGTGCTCAATCCCAGTGACAGAAAGAGACATGACACGTATTTGTATTGTTGCCATTAAGGATAAAAAGATGGGGTTTAATCATATTGCTTGAGTTTACTTTGTCTACATCATGTCATCTTGCTTAAGACGTTATTCTGTTTCATACTTAATACCCTAGATGCATACTGGATAGCGGTCGATGGGTGGAGTAATAGTAGTAGATGCAGGCAGGAGTCGGTCTACTTGTCTCGGACGTGATGCCTATATACATGATCATTGCCATGAATCCGTCATAATTATTTGCTTTTCTATCAATTGCCCAACAGTAATTTGTTTACCCACCGTATGCTATGTGTTCGAGAGAGAAGCCTCTAGTGAAAACTATGGCCCCCGGGTCTACTTTATCATATATAAAAAACCTAAAAATAGCTTGTTGCAATTTAGTTACTTTTATTTTAATTATTATTTTAGTTTATCTATATACCTGTATAAGATTTAATCCTTGCAAATAACCGCTAAGAGGATTGACAACCCTCTTTTTTACGTTGGGTGCAAGTGTTTGCTCTTGTGTGTGCAGGTGCGCTTAACGGAATTTTGCTTGGTTCTCCTACTAGATTGATAACCTTGGTTCTTAACTGAGAGAAATACTTACCTCTACTATACTGCATCATCCTCTCCTCTATGGGTAAATACCAACGCAGTCTACAAGTAGCAATCACCTATTGGAAGCTCAGGTCGCGGAACGAGATGAACTTCCCAGAAATCGAATCCCAGGAGGCGGAGGAGTTCATCAGTCTGTCGGTGAATATTGTATCCCGTGCGATGAGAGGGACGCCCACATCGTCCTGGAGCATCGAGACACCTGGGAGAGCGATGAGACGGCGATGGCGAGGTTGGTCGTGGAAAATCCACACCTCATGCAGGCGGAGGCGGAATGGTTCTGGAAGATAGACAATGAGAGAATGAAGGAGGACGAGGCTGGCCTCTCCAGGGTTTTCAAGGTCGAGTCCGATGATGAGGTTCAACCCGACGCCAAGGGTGAGAAATTCAATACCTTTGAGGAGGAGACCATGACACTTTGGAACAATGTCGACACACATCTGACGATAACGAGCAGTATGTGCGTACTGTGTCCATATGAGTATTATGTTTAAGTTTGAATGTTTAGATGTTTAGACCTTCAGATCGTTGCAAGTTTAAAACTTGGAATGTTCGGGAGTTTGTATTGAAGTATGCAATGTGATGAAGTAGTTTGGACGTTTGGATGAGTGCCCTATTTTTAGGGCAGTGGTTAGAGAAGACCATTTTTGAGTGCCCTAAAAATTGCATTTTTGTGCCCTAAATTTACTCAGGCTGGTTTTTGATGGGGCGCTGCTAGGCACTGGCTGACCGGCTCCAGTTTTTGGCCGGTCATCTGTAGGCCATTCGATCCACGCAACCCCAGCCATATGATTGTGTCTTCCCCAAACAGACTCGCGTGCGCACCTTCTTCCCTTCACGCACGCACATCGTGGTAACCATCCCCCACCCCCTGCCGCCCCGGTCGTCCTCCATGGCCACCGCCCTCCTGCATAGGTCGTCACCCTCACCACGGGTTAGAGTTCGTCGTCGCCGTTGGTCATAGCTCGCTCTCACCGTCCATGCACAGTCGTCACAGCAGCATGCTCGGTTGTAGCTCTGCCTTCACATCTCCACGTCCTCTCCCCCCGTCTCCATGTCCCGCGTCCCTGCACCTCCTCCCCCATCTCCTCCGCATCCTTCTCCTGCAGGACCGGCCAACTCGTTGACGACAGCCCAGCGACTCCCCACGGTCACGGCTCCAACTCCCCGTGGTCACCGTTGTAGCATCACGTGGACGCGGTTCCAGCACACCACAGACATCGTTGCAGCATCCCGCATGAAGGAAATCCATCTCGCCACGGTCACTGTTGCAGCATCATGCGGACGCGGTTCCAGCACGCCACACACATCGTTTGCGCGTGTAAGAAAATCCAGCTTGCCGCGGCCATCATTGCAGCTCGCCGATCACTGTTATATCATCATGCGGACATGGTTTCAGCACACCACAAACATCGTTGCGGCATCCTGCGTGCAAGAATCCAGCTCGACGCAATCATCATTGCAGCTCGCTGTGGTGGTGGAGGTCGCATCTCGCCGCGGGCACTGTTCCACCGAACCACGATCTCGATTGCAGCTCCCAAAAACTCGTGGTTCTAGCATCCCTACCATCGCGTAGCACCAGCCGCGGTCGAGGTCGTCGTCGCGGTTGCAGCTCCCCGTGCAGCCGTATCCAGCACACCAGGTAGCCGG
The DNA here is from genome assembly GCA_039707655.1 of Elymus sibiricus. Lineage (NCBI taxonomy): Eukaryota > Viridiplantae > Streptophyta > Magnoliopsida > Poales > Poaceae > Elymus > Elymus sibiricus. Next base: position 313,473,868 of record CM077674.1, read on the forward strand.
TTCAGGCAAACTCCATGTCCGGTTGCAAGCCAAAAATATCGCCTTCGTAGAAATTCTCGTGCCGGTTCCAACGTCTATCACCGACGGCTCCAGCAAAAATCATGGCCGGTTGTAGCAACTCGAATCGCCGGTCGTAGCTCCCGGTCCTGGCAACGGCTCGCCGCTCGTCATCCCGGCCCCGGCTTGCAACAAAAAGAAGAAAAGGTGGGGGAGCAAAGGGAAATCGTTAAATTTGTAATAATCTTAAAATAATTGTTAAATTTGTACTCCCTTCGGTCCATAGTTCAAAACTGCGACACTTATTATCCATCGGAGGTACTAATACAATTGAAATTTGTTAATTTGATCCGGTGGGATCAAAGTTAATACTCCCTTCATTCCATAATGTAGTGTGCCTGCGCTTCCCGAGATTTAAGTTTGACCACGGGAGCTAACGAACTGTCAATCAGCACTCAGCAGAGGAGTCCCAGACCGTGCTCACGCCAGCGCGCCGCCGGCGATGCTCCGCCTCCAAAATCACCTCCGTTTCGCCAGATGGGCCGACCCGGCACGGCACAGCCCGTCCTGGGTTATACGGGCCTGGCACGGCACGGCCCGGCTAGGCACGCTAACTACACGGGCCGTGCCGGGCAGGCACGCATGCTGCCTTCCCAGGCCCAGGCACGGCACTACTATTAAACGGGACGGCCCATCGGCACGTTTAGTCGTCAACCCACCTAGTAGTTAGCCTATTGGGCTGCCTATTAGCCTATAAAAAAACTAAATGGGCCATGCCGGGCCGGCACGCGTGCCCAGCCTCCAGGCCCAGGTACGGCCCTAGACGGGCCACGTGTCGGGCACGGCCCGATTAACCACGTGCCGGGCCCGGCCAGGCACGACCCAGTTGGCCAGGTTTGCTCCTCTCCGCCGCTGTCGCTACCTCCACCGCGAGCGCTATTTCTCGCTTTAAGCGAGTCGCCAGAGAAGCCTCGCTGAAGGTTCGAAGGTAGTCGGGCCGGCCCATTCGCGCGCGGATTAAAGTAAAACGAGAATATAGAAAAGGGGAGAACCAGGAATCGATCTTTGGTCGCCAGGACTTTCACCCGCGCTCCTAGCCAGTGCGTCTAAGATTCATTTGTGGTAACTACGTGGGGCACGCCTTACTTGAGGCCATTTGAGCCGGCTTTTTTTTTCTTTTATTTCTTTTCTTTTTTCTTCTCCGTTTTTCATTCTTTTTTGGATTTTGATTCTTTGGTATAATTTTTCATTTCTTTTTTCTTCTTCATTTTTTGTTTTTGTTTTGTTTTTTCTTATGTTTGTTTTCTTTTTTACTCTACATTTTCGTATATGTCAAAAAAATTCTTTTAATAAGTGATCAACAATTTTTGTATACATGTTCAACATTGTCCGAACGCTTATTCAACATTTTTCAAATATTTGTTCAACATTTTAATACTTATTCAATATTTTTAAATACTTGTTCTACATTTCTCAAATACTCGTTCAACATTTTTAATACTTACTCAACATTTTTTCAAATACTTGTTCAACATTTTTAATACTTATTCAACATTTTTCAAATACTTGTTCAACATTTTTCTTATACGCGTTCAACATTTTGAAATACTTGTTCAACATTTTTAATACTTATTCAACTTTTTTTCAAATATTAGTTCAACATTTTTAATACTTCTTCAACATTTTCAAATACTTGTTCAACATTTTTCATATACTCGTTCAACATTTTTTAATACTCATTCATCATTTTAAAATACTTGTTCAACATTTTAAATACTTATTCAACAATTTTTTAAATACTTGTTCAACATTTTTTAATATTTATTCAACATTTTCTAAATACTTGTTCACATTTTTTAATACTTATTCAACATTTTTTAAATACTTGTTCAACATTTCTTTTCAAATGCTTGATTAATAGTTTTTAAATACATGATCAACTTTTTCATATGCATTTGTATTTTTTCTGTATAAATTTTGTGTATACATTAGAATCATTTTCTCTGTACCCATTTAACATTTTTTCAAATGTTGATTAACAATTTATAAAAAAAAATTGTACGTAAAGTCTGATTGACAGTTAGTTCTTGTTCATTGATCTATTAATAGAGCACGTTTGAATTGCTAGTTGGGATGGCTAGCAAGAGCACCTCCTAGCGAGGCGACCAGGGTTCGAAACCTGGAACTCCCTTTTACTTTTACTTTTTCGGTTTACGCTGTATACACGCCTCGCGGGCCGGCCCAGAGTTCGCTTCAGCGAGAGACCCGATCGGACTTGCGTAACGCGAGGAATAGGCGACCCCCTACCTCCACACCCCCAGCCCAATTCGTGACCGCGGACTACCTCGTCGCCTCCTTCGGTCTCGAGCCAGCCCAAGCCCTCAAGGCCTCGAAATACCTCTCATGTCTCAAGTCGCTCGCCAAGGCGCCAAGCCCGACGCCGTCCGCGCATTCCTCGCAGACGCGGGCCTCGCCGATTCGGACATTGCGGCGGCGTGCCATGGAGCCGCGGTTCCACTGCTCCAGCGTGGACAAAACCCTAGCCCCCCGCGTCGCGCAGCTCCGGGACATCGGCCTCTCCACTCCCCAGATCTCCCGCCTCGTTGCCCTCCTCCCGGTCATCTTTCTCCAACCCGCCCGAATCCCCGTCCTCGAATTCTTGATCTCCTTGTTTGGCTCCTACGACAAGGTAGAACCCGCCCTCAAGAGGAAGCACTACCTCCTCAACTACAGCTTAGAGAAGGTGGTCAAGCCCAATATTGAGTTCTTGCAGCAGTGCGGCCTAAGTGCTTGTGAAATTGCTAAGCTCCATGGGGGCGCCGGCAGACTGCTCATTATGGAGCCAGACCATGTGAAAGAAATGGTGGCCCGTGCGGAGAAGCTCGGCGTGAGGCGTTATTCAGGGATGTTCAAGAATGCTTTGGAGACCGTCTGCAACATCAGGCCCGAGAATATTACTTCGAAAATGGCCTGCTTGGAGAGGGCTCTTGGCCGCTCCGAAGCTGTGCTGGCGGTGTGCAAGTTGCCAAGCATTCTAATTATATCAGAGGGGAGGCTGAGCCACAAGTTGGAGTTCCTGAGGATGAAATTTGGGTTGGAGCCTTCATACATCGCGCACAGGCCGGCAATTCTGGCTTATGACTTGGAGAAGCGTGTACTGCCCCGGCACTATGTCATAGAAGTTCTGAAGGCAAAGGATCTAGTGAAGAAAGACATTGACTTTTACAGCGTGTTTGCTTACACGGAGAAGAGATTTGTAGAGAAATACATTGACCGTTATAGTGAGCGTGTTCTAGGGCTCGCGGACACTTATGCTGCTGCTTGTGCAGGGAAAATTCCCGAAATCCAACAGTGAGAGCTTGAAACGAAAATGTTGAAGGTCCATTCTCTGCTTCAGAAGCTAGCATATGTTGATACAATAGCATTTCTGACAAGCTTTTTAGTGATATGATAACTCATGTCTGTTTACTGAGCTTATATATGTTGATGTTGCTGAATCGATTGGATGATTTGATTTCGGTGGCCTATTGTTCTTTTCCTGGGTTTTAACCTGATTAATATTGCTTGCTTCTTGTTTAAGCCTTGCACAAAGGAGTATATGCACATCCTTCTCATTGTTGTACTCCCATTAATGCTACTGACTAGCTAGGTATGTATGTCTATCTTACTTGGTAAGTATAATCCTTTTTACTTAGTTGGAAGTCCAGGTTACACCATAATTCCATGTTGATATCGTTGCAAGAGAATAATGGAGTCGCATAGACTGCCTGTCAACGTATGTACTACTATTAACTGTAGTAACCTTAGTCTCAGTTTTTTCACTGGCATTCTTCAAGCATTTTGTATGTTGTTTGTCATCAACTCGCCATGGTGTAACTAATGACAGCTTCCTACAATTCACTTTCTGTGCAGTAAGATTTCATTTTCCTTATTGAGCCGTCATTTCTTCGATTGCAGTATTGCTACACAGTCTCTGTATGGTTCACTGCAATTATGCAACAGTTTGTTGCAGCGTTTCACTGAGGTAGGTGCCATGCATGTACAGTGGATTCAAAATTTCCCCTTTGTTTAACTCTTGCAGGTAGAAATTCTTCTTATAAATGATGTATTTCCTGAAATGTGGCAATGTGTGTTTTCTCAATACCTGTACTTGTTGTATATACCTTTGTGCCGTGTATTCCTGTGCAGTTCACCAAGAAATATCCTCCATATGACAACTGTTGTGCAGCCCCTGGGAGGTGGAGGACCTGAACATAACCTACCGTGTCAGGGTGCGAAAATGGCGCGTGTCTGACGTGTGGCGAGTGAAAGGTTCAGTCGATATCGATCAGCAGCCAGCGGGTTATGGTTAGATGATCAGGAGAACCGTGGCTGATGATGATGAAGATGGTTATGGTTTCTGATCTTACCAGCAACTAGGCCATTTTCGGAGAGGAAGGGACGCTGGAGATCAGTCCATGCGGTCACCGCCGAGTTCGCGCCGTCGCTGCAGTTCACCTCAAGGTCACCACCTGAGAGGGAAGGGGATTAGGGAGAGGACTGGAGGAGGAGACGTGGCTGAGAAAGAAAAGGAGAAGACGATGACACAGGGGCGTGGGGCTTCTCAGGAGGGCGCCTTCTCCGGTGGCTGGCACTGGAGGAGCATGGATGGTGGAGGTGGCTGTGGTGGTGGCGGCGTAGCGACGGCAACCCTAGCGGCCTAGCCGCCAGCCGGAGGTGGAAAGGAGAGGGAGTGGGAGGAGAAGAAAATGAGGCGCTCGTCTCTCTCTCTCTTCAACGCGTTTTCTCTGCGAGAAGGCTGGCCCACGCGACCGAGCGAATCTGCGATGGCTGGCCCACGCGAGCGTCTGCCCAGTTAAATCTCTCGATGCAAATACTGTTCCTGTCCGACGTGGCACGTGCGAGCGGGCGCTCCTTCCCCGCACGTTAATGTGTTTGATAATCTGTCATGTTACTCTGAAACATTGTGGGTTCTGGTGCCAAAATGTTGTGAGCTGTAAACCCTTCCCAAGGTTTTATCGTCCATGTAATGCACTAACTTTTGAACTGGGTGTGACGAAATACAATCTGACAAGGAACGCAAGATGATCAGGCAACCATGGGGCTATGCCATCTTAGAGCATAAGAGTTTTTTTTTTTGCGAGTACGCATGATGCGTATCATTTCATTGATAGAGGGTACAAATTACAAGGTGGCGATCCTCGTATAATGTACACTAGAAGGACGACGCGTTTGAGCAGAGAGAGAAGGGGTTGCTCAGCCCCAAGTAGTGTAAGTTCAGATCACATGAGTTATGATGTTTAGTCCTCTAGCACCTGTTTTCGCCCAGGTGCAAGCTTCCTCCTGTATGGTGTGAACGGTGTGTGATGGTGTGGCGTCGTCAAAGATGCCGGCGTTGCGATGTTTCTAGACCACCCAAGCGGTCAGAGCAACAAGCGTCCCGAGGCCCTTGCAATGGCTGGTCGGGGAGTCGTGCATGGTCGAGCTCCACGAATCAAAGAAACTGACTGGGCCATCAGGTGGCTGAATGGTGAGGCGGCACTAGAAGACTAAATCGTGCCGGATGATGTGAGATACAACACAGCCGATGAGTAGGTGATGCATGGTCTCATCCTCTTGGTCGCAGAGAACACACTCGAGGTTGTGCGGTAGGCCATGGCGAGTGAGACGCGCCGCCATCCAACATCGGCAAGGCCGCCCAGCCACATGAATTTTGGCACTCGTAGGCGCCCAGTGCTTCCAAGTTAGGCGCCAGTATGGTGCTCCCGTGGATCCCTGGAAGAGTCCGAGCTAGCAAGATTTCGCGGTGTAGATGCCGCTATCCGTCCAACGCCATCGAATGGTGTTGGGTTGAGGGCCGCGCGAGATGCCGCGTAGACGACGCCAGATGTCCACATACTCAACTGTGGCCGTTGGGCCAAGGGCGCCACATATGTCCTGGATCCATGCTTGTTGCGGGATGGCATTGCAGGCGAGGCGGTGACTCCTTCGCCGACATGGCACAAGTGCAACCAGGGCAGACACGATCTCCAAGATTGATGCCCCATTGAGCCAGTGCTCTGTCCAGAATTGGCAGTTCTTATCGTCACCTAGAGACCACGGAAGGCCTGACGAACCTCGGTCTCACACCGAAGCCGTAGGTGGCTCCAGCATCGAGAGTTCCGATTAAGCAGTGCGGATGGCTCGTGGGCACGGTAAAAAGACTTCCAATTTTCTGTAGATTTTTTTTTTTTGCATTTTTACACAGTAAAGTAATGACGTGATAAGAGACGCGACAATGCATGTTCCAACTGATGTCAGATTTTTAAGCATGGCAAAATGAACTTTTTTATGATAATTTATATTGGCGTGAGAATGATAATTTCTTGTAGCAAGCATGATAAATCCTGACAAAAAAAAGACAATATAATTTGCCATTAAAAAAAATACATTTTGCCATTCTTCTAAAAGTCTGACGTTCCACCGGCTGGAGCCACGGCCGCGCTTCTTGCCCTCTCGGACGCCGCCAGTCCGCCACTACCATATTCCACTTCCAGTAACCCTATCCCCCAGCCCGGGAACCACCCTCTGAATCCCAGTAGCGCCTTTCGCCGCCGCGGCTGACGGAGCCCCCAGCTCGTTCGCCGGGCCGTTCGTCTTCTCGCCGGTTAGTTACACATCTTGGGCCTTGGAGAGGCGCTACTGGAATCAGATTCTTGTAGCGCGGAGGAGGCCGCACTCGGAATTTTGTTTCGGCGGCGAGTCGGATCCAAAGCTCGAATCATTTCCGGATTTGAACTGCCCCGAGTCCCAGCACACAGCAACATTCCGTGTCTGGATTCGGATTTGGATCTCCGTCGCCGACTCAAGCAGGCCCTCGGTTGGTTTGTCTTTCTTGCCTATAAGTATCGCCGGAGCCCCGATGGAGGCCTGTATCGTAATAAGGAGCTTACGGCATCTAGCTAGACACCCGACGAGTTTGTGCTCTCTCATCTTCAGAGCTTTGGCTGAGCTGATGGGACTTTCCCCCAGTTTACTCAGCAAATTCAGAGGAGACCCGCCGCCCATGGAGAACATGGTGGGCAAATCGCCGGAGCCGGAGCTGCCACCAGATATGCTGTCGAGCATCTTTGCCCTCCTCGAGGTCCCTGACCTCGTGCGCGCAGGCTCTGTCTGCTGCTCCTGGCGCTCGGTGTACACCGGACTACGCCGTCAGCTTCGGCAGCACAAACAGCGCCAGACGCCTTGCCTCCTCTACCACACCTCTGAATCTGCCGGAGAGAACGCAGCTTGCCTCTACAGCCTTGCGGAAAAGAGGGCCTACAAGTTAACCCTCCCTGATCCACCCATCCGCAGTAGGTATCTGATTGGCTCTTCGCATGGTTGGCTGATCACTTCTGATGAGAGGTCCGAGCTGCACCTTGTAAATCCAATCACTGGTGAACAGATTGTTCTCCCATCAGTGATTACTCTTGAGCAAGTCAAGCCAATCTTTGACGATGAAGGAGCTATTCATAAGTATGAGTTATGGAAGCCACGGTACACTGCACTTGCACAATTCCTTGGTCACGAGCCGTCAATTTATGCTCTCGATGAGCTCCGTGACCACCTCTACTTCAAGGCATATTTGTTTCCTGATCCGCAAACAGGAAGCTACATTGTGGTGCTCATTCATAATCCAGAATATCAGATTTCATTTGCAAGGGCAGGGAACTGTGGGTTTTTTTTTTTTTTTTTTTTAGCCATCGCTTACTTTGCACTTTGATAATTTGCCACTCTTTACATCGTAATTGATCTATTGCCACTCTTTACTTTGCTCTTTGATTTTTTGCCCTCTGTCGGATGGGTCCCATGTAAAATGCCTAGAATATCCCTGCCCTATAGATTGACCCTGCGCACCCTCTCGCCGGCAACAACTCCAGGAGACGCGGTCGGCGGCGGCCCCGGCGCCCGCCATCTCCGGCCAAGCCCCGCTCTGCCCCTCCCTCCCTTGATCTGCGACATGGCCACCGGCCCACTACCGCGAGTCATGACCGCGCAGGCGCTGGGCGGACACCAGAACGCGCACCGGCGGACCTCCACTGCCTCGTCGCCGACAAGGTGATGATGGAAAGAGCCGCTGTTGCCGCCGTGCTCGTCGTCCCATAGACCACGTCGCTGCTCCTCTGCTTCCTCTCCATGGGCCGTGGCGCCGCTCCCCTCTCAACTCCGGCGAGCACAAGCAGCAGCGGCACGCGGCGAGCACAAGCAGCGGCAGCAGCACGCGGCGCGAGCATGTACACGCTGTACATACAGAAGCTAGCCAAGGTAAGCTAACAGGCTGCTTGATGGATTCTTGGAAGACAAGCACGTACACAGCTTAATTGATTCCGGCGAGTTACACAACACGCAGGCAACGCACGCGGAAACATATCGATTCCATCGAGACACACACGCGGGCGCGAACAGACTGGAGGAGAGTGGCGCCCCACATCACCGATGGCATCTGGTACTCCGGCAGCGCGGCCGCCGACAGACTGGAGGATAGCGGCGCAAGGAGGAGGGGGAGGCGGCCATCAGCAGAGGCGACGGCGGCAGGGCAGCAGGGGCGGCGGCGGCGGCGGCGGTGAACGAGTTCATCCCCTTCTGATTTGATTTCAATCGGTGAATCGGCTGGATGCACTGGTCAAACTAGCACAAAGGGTATTTTGGTCCACTGTTTTATGCATATATTATGTCAATCATTTGCAAGTATTGTTTTTGTGTGTAAAAATGGCAAAAGATCAAAGTGCAAAGTAAAGAGTGGCAATAGATCAGTTACAATGTAAGAAATGGCAAATTATCAAAGCACAAAGTAAGTGGTGGCAAAAAATAAAAAACCCCGACTGTGGGTGGGCCTTTCGACCACCGGGTTGGAACTATCAGGAATGCATCTACATGGATGGTCTACTGTATGCAGTGACAGGAACTGGAGCAGTTGATGCTTTTGATCTCTCTGGTTCTACTGTCACAAGGACGACGGTTCTGGGTGACATGAAGCATTCTATTTCTGAGCACATATACATTGTTCAGGCACCGTGGGGTGATATGCTGCAAGTTTGGAGGCAACAGCCCACTGTAGCTGGTGATGCTGGTTCGGAGAACATAAAGGAAACCAGCAAAATATTTGTATATAAGATTGACATGGCAGCAAAGAAGCTTGTGCAAATAAATGGCTTGCATGGCCATGTGATGTTTCTTGGGCATAGCCAGACACAGTGTCTCAGTGTGGAAGAATATCCGCAATTGAAAGCAAACTGTGTTTACTTCACTGACGATGAAGAATACATTTCGTTGTATAAGAATCTTCATCGTGATATAGGTGTTCTAAATTTGGAAAACGGCAGCAGGGAAGAAATTGTGCCTCAGATTTATTGCACCTGGCCAAATCCCATATGGATTACACCCAGTCTTAGAATGATGCACTCGGGATTGATGTAACAGTGTTCAATGCTATGACAATGGAGACATGCTCCATTTATATTTTATTTATCGAATCAATAATATAAATATTTTTTGACATATTTTATTTTATTTATGGAGAACTTTTATCATGTGTTAAATTACTGCCGCTGTCATGTGCAAAGTTGGAGCTTAGATGGCCTGGCCCAAGGTCCTTGTGGAAATGTTAACGCAACTGTGTTGTACAAGGAAGATAGTTACTGAACAGAGAAGTTTAGGATATTCAGGTACTTTGAGACGCTTAATTTGGTGGATCTGATTTATTCTTTCACTCAATTCTTTCAAAAAAACAGTTGAAGCCAATAAAATACCATTAGATACTATTGGAAAGGTAATACCTTGTCATTATGAGCATTAGACACATAAGTTTTCTACTGGTGACCAGCCAATAAGGACATCCTTATCTTTGAGTGCTCTCTAAAAAAAGCTCGTCTACCTTTTAGGATTTTATTTGGTTTCCATATCAGTTGAGTTATTGTTATTCTTTGGAGATGGAAGATCAAAGGCCTACAGATGTTTGTTGAGGTACTCTCCTTTCTAAAATTAGATTGTGTTCCCTGCCTTTTTGATATAAATGTTCAGTATTGCATTTCACACAAAACATTCCTTCCAGCATGTTTTGTTTTTGTTAGGCAAAATTTCAGTATTTAGGTATTGCAGAAGTGAGGTTACAAATGTCAAATTTTATTTGATTTTTAGGTTTTTACTACAAGATCTGCTATTCGAAGCTGCACTAATGAAGAGTAAGATGTACTGTCCTTCTCTGTTTACAAACATATCTGTACGGATTCAAAGATATGGTTATACAGAGATATTTCTAAGTGCGAAAATAAAGTTTGCTTTGGCTTATTGTTTTAACTCCCAGGTTTTAGTGTTTCGTTTTTGGCATGTTCCAGTTATATGTTCAATTTTTCATGATTTCTATGCACGTCTCTCTGATATGGCCTTGAGTATGTATTGCATCATCATATTAGTTATTAGACTAGAGTTATCTTTTTTCAAGTGGTTCTGCAATAATGCAGTCCTCCTATTGTAAAGTGGTATGTTGCACAATGCACACTGGAGGCATGCCTGAGGACATGATTCATAATTAAAACAGTATCGACGTAAGTCTAGAAAAAAGTCTATATTACACAAGAGATAGAAATGATCTGTAAGGCCTGGTGCTTCAGTGTTTTGGTACCAATAGCTACCATATCATCTTCTTTTGTACTGTAGTTAGCTAAAGTTTGATATATTGGTGTTGATATTATGGTACCTCCTTATCAGATGCAGATTTGTGTAATTCTTTAACTTCTTATGAAGACTTGTTGAGGTTGGCTCCTTACCTTCCCTTTATCGGAAGAATTTTCCTCAGTAGTGAATTGGCCCGTTGTGGACATTGCAGATCCCACCATAGAAAGAACACCACACATGATTATAATGATTTCTTACTAACTGATTCAGATGAAATCGAATCAGCTATTTTTCATCATTATTGTTTTTTTTAGATGGAATTTTTCATCCTTATTGTTCAAGCACCAACAATGTGACGGTGGAAAAGTGATGTAAACAATACCTCCTGACAATAGTAAAAAAAAACTATTTCGCAGATGCACGTGATGCAGATTGCCACTATGCACAAGTGGTCAGGCAGCTGAATAGGTTGTCAAGACCAGAGGAAATTTTGCTAAAGATAAACGTTGATGCTTCTTTTCTACTCCCTCCGTCCCATAATATAAGATTGTTTTGCAAGCTAAAACAGCTTGCAAAACCATCTTATATTGTGTTCTGGGACGGAGGTAGTATAAAATAATGGCCAAACCTGCAATGGTGTCATTGCTTGCAAAGTCGCAATTACAGGCTGCTTCTCTAAACATCTAAAGGTGCAGCAATGTGGAGTGAGCTTGAGCTTGCCTGATCTATTAATCTTGTTTATGTTGTCGGTGTCTTCAATAGCAACACAAGATCCTTGGGCCAGAAGTCTGAGCTTGCCTGATCTATTAATCTTGTTTATGTTCTCAGTGTCTTCAGTAGCAACACAAAATCCTTGGGTCACATCTGGAACATTTATGTAGACGTTAACCATTTGAAGACTTTTTAGAGAGAGGGAGAGGAGGGGGGGGGAGGGGGAGGAAGGGAGGGAGGGAGAGAGAGAGAGAGGGAGAGGGAGCGAGAGAGGGAGAGGGAGAGAGAGAGAGAGAGAGAGAGAGAGAGAGAGAGTAGCACATGAACTCGCTACGTAGGCAAGAAATTTTGGTGTTCATGAACCTTAGATGAATACCCTGGTGTTGTTAGAGCATCTCTAACCGATTCCTTATAATTTGGAGGAGTATATGGCCTCCTATCCTTTAGAGGAGTATATTTGCTCCGCTAAATAAAAGCGGTTCCTTGCAAATCCCTTAAACTTAACTCCTTGAAAAGATTTGAACACAAATTCGGTGCAAATTTGATTCAAACTATTTCATCAAACTTGATTCAAACTCAATTCAACCACTTGCATAAACTAAAGAGTGGCAAAAGATATGTATTGTCAAAAGCTAAGAGTGGCAAAAGTGAAATGTAAAAAGCTAGAGTGGCATAAAGAAAATTGACAAAAGATAGAGTGGCAAAAACAAAATTTCCCCTAAACAATTTTACATAACACTAAACAAAATTTAAACTAAGATTGCAGACAAACTAAACAAACTACTTGCTATCTGTTAGATAAAACGAGAATAAACGAGACACGAGAGACACGGATTTTTACGTGAAAACCCTTGCGGGAGAAAACCACGGACGCACGAAGGCGCAATCACTATGATGGAGGAGTATTACAAGCACGAGACGACAGGCCGTCTTTAGGTGCGACTACATGGGGTATATATGAGGGCAATACATAAGAGTCCTTGGAGGACAAGTAAACGAGTTGTACTCGTACGCGTCGGTACCAACGCAAAGGCCCACACCGTTTGTACTACGTCTAGTCCAATACGGTACTAGAATTTGGATCATAATTTAACAATCTCCACCTTGAGCCAAATTCCCTCCAGTAGTCGAAGAAAGTAAATGACTCCATCCAAATCAGCATAAACACCTTGTGCGTCAAATTCCATAGGACTAGTGAGAAATACCAACTAAGCCTGAGCAAAGCTCAAACTTATTGGTAGGAACTGGCTTTGTCATCGTATCAGCAGGATTATCATGCGTACTTATCTTACGTACCTTCAAATCACCTTCAGCAATAACATCTCGAATATAGTGAAATCTGACATCAATGTGCTTTGTTCTCTCATGATACATTGGATTCTTTGTAAGACATATGGCACTTTGACTGTTAGAAAATATGGTAGGGCAAGATGAATCTCCACAAAGCTCAGCGTACAAACCTCTCAACCAGATAGCTTCTTTGCATGCCTCAGAAATAGCCATATACTCGGCATCGGTAGTGGAACATGCCACAATAGACTGCAAAGTTGCTCTCCAACTCACAGCACAACCACCAATGGTGAAAACGTAACCTGTGAGCGATCTTCTCTTATCCAAATCACCAGCAAAATCAGAATCAACAAAACCAACAAGTCCATCTCCAGTTTTCCCAAACTGTAAATAAGCATTAGAAGTACCTCGCAAGTATCTGAAAATCCACTGAACTGCTTTCCAGTGCTCTTTTCCAGGATTAGCCATGTATCTACTAACAACACTCAGTGCATATGATAAATCAGGACGAGAACAAACCATGGCATACATAAGTGAACCAACTGCACTCGAATAGGGAACTCTAGACATGTACTCAATATCTGCATCTGACTTAGGACATAAAGCTGATGGTAATTTGAAGTGTGTAGCTAACGGTGTATTCACCGGCTTGGCATTATGCATATTAAAACGACGAAGAACTTTATCAATATATCCCTTCTGACTTAGATATACTTTTCCAGACGGTCTATCTCTGGATATTTCCATGCCAAGTATTTTCTTTGCTGCACCCAAATCCTTCATCTCAAATTCATTACTCAATTGATTCTTTAGTTCATTAATCTCTGACATACTCTTTGCAGCAATTAGCATATCATCAACATAAAGGAGCAAATAAATAGCTGAACCATTGACAGTTTTCAAATAAACACAGCTATCATAACTAGACCTTTTGAAACCTTGAGAGAGCATAAAGGTGTCAAATCTCTTGTACCACTGTCTAGGAGATTGCTTCAATCCATAAAGAGATTTCTTTAACTTACAGACAAGCTTTTCTTTTCCAGGAATAACAAAACCTTCAGGTTGTTCCATATAAATATCCTCTTCTAATTCTCCATGTAAGAATGCAGTTTTAACATCCAATTGTTCAAGCTCAAAATCATGCATGGCAACAATACTGAGTAAAGTGCGAATAGAGCTATGCTTCACAACAGGAGAAAAAACTTCATTATAGTCAATACCTGAAATCTGGCTATAACCTTTAGCAACTAACCTTACTTTATATCTTGTCTCATCATTAGGAGAAACACCTTCTTTTCTTTTGAAAACCCACTTGCAACGAATAGGTTTCTTCTCTCTAGGTAAATCTTACTAAATCCCAAGTGCCATTCTTTTCAAGTGATTCCATCTCATCATGCATAGCGGTTATCCACTTATTACTATAACCAGAAATAATAGCCTCGGAATATGAAGAAGGCTCAACATTACCTTCAATTTCCTCTGCAACAGATAAAGCAAAAGAAACCATATTGCACTCTTCAATTAACCTTTTAGGTTTCTCAATACCCCGCCTAACTCTGTCACGTGCGAGATTCCAACTGGGTGGAACAATAGGCTGATTTGGAGTGACATGTTCATCATCAACAACGGGTTCATCATGTGCATCAACATTCTCCTTACTGGATGTATCACCTGAATCAATAACATGCTCCACCTGAATAGTAGGCTGCGGGATAGTAGGCTGCTGTTCACTCTCAATAGGAATATTAGTAGATGTAACATCATGTAACATAGCAGATTCATTAAAGATAACATTTCTGCTAATAACAACCTTCTGGGTTTCAGGATTCCACAATTTAAAACCTTTAACACCAGACTTATAACCAAGAAAGATGCACTTAACAGCACTAGGCTCCAACTTTCCATTATCAACATGAGCATAAGCAGTGCAACCAAAAACTCTCAACTGTGAATAATCAGCAGGTGAACCAGACCATACCTCAATTGGAGTTTTCTTGTTAAGAGCAATAGATGGTGACCGATTAATGAGATAACAAGCAGTGGAAGCGGCCTCAGCCCAAAAACGCCTATGCAAACCTGCATTGGACAACATGCAACGGGCTCTGGAAATAATGGTCCTGTTCATACGCTCAGCAGCACCATTTTGTTGAGGAGTATAAGGAACGGTGTAATGTCTGACAATGCCTTCAGACTTGCAATAATTCACAAATTGCTTAGAACAGAATTCCATACCATTATCAGTGCGAAGTATTTTTACCTTCTTTTCAGTTTGCCTCTCAATCATAATCTTCCACTCCTTAAATGCTGAGAATGCTTGATATTTATGCTTCAAGAAATAAGGCCAAACTTTTCTCGAATAATCATCAATAATAGTCAGCATATAACTAGCACCACCTAGTGACTTTCTGCGAGATGGTCCCCATAAATCAGAATGCACATAATCAAGAATACCTTCAGTTGTATGAGTCGAAGTGTTGAACTTCACCCTCTTGTGCTTGCCGAAGATACAATGCTCACAAAATTTCAATTTGCCAGTTTCATATCCATCAAGAAGACCTCTCTTATTTACTCTACCAAACCAAGTTCACTCATATGTCCAAGACGCATATGCCAAAGGTTAGCAGCATCACAATCAGAATTCTTTGAAATAGCTGGAGTAGCGTTACCTAAAACGGTAGAACCTCGAAGGTAATAAAGACCATTGGTCGAACTTAAGTCACCTTTCATCACAATAAGAGAACCTTTGGTGACTTTCAAAATGTTGTCTCCACCTGAATACTTGTATCCCTTTGCATCAAGGGCACTCATAGAGATAAGATTTCTCTTCATCTTCGGAATATACCAAACATCTGTCAAAGTTCTGATTGTGCCATCAAACATCTTGATTCGAACGGAACCTATGCCTTCAATCTTGCATGGTGAATTATCAAAACCCAAAACGGAACCAGCAGCAGTAGTAGAATCAAAAGTAGTAAACCAATATCTATGCGGGCACATATGAAAAGTACATGCAGTGTCAAGTACCCACTCATCATTGGTCTCAGCACATCCAGCAATAACAACAAGAGCATCATCGGAACTATCATCACGAGCAACATTAGCAGAATTTTCACCTTGTTTGTTACCTTTCCTCTTTTCTTTGTTCTGCAACTTGAAACACTCTGAGATGTCATGCCCGTCTCTCTTGCAATACCTGCAATACTGTTTCTTGTCTCTGGATTGCGACCGGCCCCTGTAGCCGTTTTTACTTTTGCCCCTGTTTCCATTATGTGAGTTCTTTTCCTTTGTCCTGCCACGAACAGATAATCCCTCGGCTTGGGATGAACTTGAACCATCATGAGGCACCATTAATTTCATCTTCTCCTTAGAGTTCAAAGCTTCATAAACTTCATTAAGCGTGAGAGTATCACGACTGTATAATATGGTGTCTCTAAAATTGGTATAAGAACTTGGCAGTGAACAAAGTAACATTAAAGCAGTATCTTCCTCTTCATACTTAACATCCATTGCAGCTAGATCAGATATGATCTCTTTAAATTCTGAAATATGATTCAAAACATTACCTCCCTCGGGTAACCTGTGCAGGAATAATTTTTGCTTCAGATGCATCTTGCTGGTGAGATCTTTTGTCATGCAAATCCCTTCCAGCTTTAACCATAGAGCGGCGGCAGTTTTCTCGCTCAAAACTTCCTGCAAAATATTATTATGCAAATGGAGTTGAATTTGTGACAAAGCCTTACGATCCCTTCTTTTCTCATCATCAGTCCAGTCCTGAATTCTATTCTTCCCAAAACTATCCAGTGCATCATCATAGTCGGCATGTGCCAACAACGCCCGCATCTTGACTTGCCATAGGGTAAACCTTGTGTCACGGTCCAGCAGCGAAAGATCGTACTTCATGGAAGCCATGAGTAGATGAATCTGTGTACACAAAGTAGTACAAGCCGGTAGAAAATTCTTGATAGAATTAATTTGCGGAGCAAACAAACAGAATAAATAGCACCTGGATGTCTTTGGGGTGGACGTAGCAACCGAAGACAGGAAGAAAAAACTGATCTGTAGATCAGCCTTGGCCTTCACGTGAGCAGTAGTAGTGGATCAATCAAAAGATGTGATTAGTGCTCACGTAGTACAGTAGTAGAACTACCGGAGCAGCAGTTGCTGCGTAGAAGAGCACTTTATGCCTCCGCCTCGGGACTTGATCCCCTCGTGGACGGCAACTGCTATGGACGCGAAGATGCACTTACAATCCGACATGGCCGCCCACGCAGATGAATCTCTGACGGCCTCGGTTGTGGATTGCTGCAGTACGTCGCTCCTGCGAAAACTCTTCTCGATCTCGGAGACTTACGGCAGTGCTCCAGAAATCGACCTGGCTTCGGAACGGATCGCCAGAGACGCGTGCGGCGGCACACACGTCGGAACCCTAATCTCCCGATCTCAATCTTGTATATGCGAACTTGGCTCTGTATACCACTTGTTAGATAAAACGAGAATAAATGAGACACGAGAGACACGGATTTTTACGTGAAAACCCTTGCGGGAGAAAACCACGGACGCACGAAGGCGCAATCACTATGATGGAGGAGTATTACAAGCACGAGACGACAGGCCGTCTTTAGGTGCGACTACATGGGGTATATATGAGGGCAATACATAAGAGTCCTTGGAGGACAAGTAAACGAGTTGTACTCGTACGCGTCGGTACCAACGCAAAGGCCCACACCGTTTGTACTACATCTAGTCCAATATGGTACTAGAATTTGGATCATAATTTAACACTATCGGTGATCTCGGCCATCACCCTCTCCCATTCCTCGTCGATCATTCGGCCAGTGCCCTCGCCCACTCTGCCGCCACCGCCCTGGTGTCGGAGCTAAATCCTATACAGTGTCCTAAGCTGGGCTGCTTGGCATGATGGTAACAGAGACGAAGATTTTACCCAGGCTCGGGATCTTTTGGGGAGAAAATACCCTACCTCATGCTTGTGTTTTATTGCGTTGGAGTGTATCGAGAGTACAAAGTACCAAGAGATTGTGAGTTGTCTATCTACAAGTCCGTACCCCGGTTTATATAGCATATCGGGGACCCTAGGTTAAATGGATCCTAGTCGGCTACGTATGAGGAGGTAGAGTCCTCCACGAATCCAGCTTTTTGTCTTGTATGTCAAGTTGTCTGAAATTTTCCGTTATCCGCCATGGGCCGCCCTATGTGCCCCAGGACGGAACCGACAAAGGGAGTCCTCAGATCGGCCCACCAGGACGGGAGTCATCATGGTTAGAGGCCCTTAGTCGGGACACCGTCAGTAGCCCCTAAACCGGTCTTCAAGCGTGGTTGTACCTCGGGCCATCCTAGTTGAACGTCGTCTTCGGTCGCCGGTCTTGAAACGGGTTCAACGATAGTCTCCCGATCAGTGTCTTCACGCAGTCGACCTCCACCAGCTGAGTTGCATATCAAGGTGACGTAGACCACCTCTGAAAGAACATGTGGTGCCCCCATGTTTGGTTTTGGTAATTGATGACAATCTCTATGGACTAATGGTTGCCATGAGTTATATTGAAGGGTTTGCCCATAGGCATTTCTTGAAGTCCATTTGTTGGTTTCAAGGAGATTATGTGATGACCAAGGTGCTATTCAAGGATTTATCCAAAGATTGGTCATGTGAGTGTTGAGCCTATTGCAAGCATGTCTTGAAGAAAAAGATTGTGTGAACATTCATGTTTACCTTCAAGACATCATCCTAATGAAGAGAGTTGGAAAGATTCAAGGTTGATCAAGACTAAGTACAAAGAGTGATTCAAGTTGATCAACACACAAAGCGTAGAAGATGTACCGGGTGGGATCAAGTGATCTCATGGTATGGTAAGCATTGTCCATTACGCTTTGTGTACTAACCCATGTTCTATGTGAGAGTTGTTTGTGGGGTTAGGTATGTTTCCATGGGCATGCATCGAAAGGAAGATATCATACAACCCAGGGAGGATGACATCAAGTGGTGATCGTCATCAAGTTTGCGGTGTGCAAGTTCAAGTGGAGCATCACAAAGAGATCATGCTTGAAGCTTGTCCTCCATTGTGGTGACAATGGACTTGTGAAGATGTGCCTAAGAGTGGCTCACCCATAGTGGGGTATGGGGGAGCAATCAACTAGTCTTCACCAAGCCAACGCAATCAAGAAAGGTGGTCCGACTTGAGGAGGACAAGATCGTCATCATCTAGCTCAAGTGGACTATGTGCAAGGCAAAGGTTTGCCCTTGATAGGTTTTCTACTTTACCGGTCTCATGGTGGTAGTTGGGAGACCGGGTTATAGGATCGATTGCCGTACTATCAAGGGGGGCTCTCAAGTAAGTAGCTTGATCGTATCATTCGTAGAGAGCTCAAACCATTGCATCCTTGCATCATCTTTCTTGGTTCTTATTTGGCTCTTCTCTTGGTGAGTTTTTAGAGTTTGTGTTCGTCTTCTTGTCAAACTCAAGCTCATCGAAAACGGAGTTCGTATGCATCATCTTTGCATTTTCGATGTTGGAGAGTTTGCCGGTTCATATTGTGGGAAGGTCCTCTTCCTTATCATATTGGCATTTCTTCTCCATTGCTAGTTCTTAATATCCCGTCGCTGTTGGATAGTACTTGTCGTCTTCTATCCAACAAGCTTGAGTTTGCTGATTTCGGAGTCCGTTTGCAGGAGTTATAGCAGTTTCAGTTTTGGAGTTTCCTTCTGTTTTGCTTGGGTAGTTTTTCTGCTCGAGCGGTAGTAGAGCGGTAGTAGAGAGCGGTAGTACTGCTCTAAGCGGTAGTACTGCTCCCCCGAGTGGTAGTACCGTGATACGTCTCCAATGTATCTATAATTTTTGATTGTTCCATGCTGTTATAGTATCAATCTTGGATGTTCTATATACATTTACAAGCAATTATATATCATTTTTTGGGACTAACCTATTAACTTAGTGTCCAGTGCCAGTTGCTCTTTTCTGCTTGTTTTTGGCTTTTCAGAGAAACAGTACCAAATGAAGCCCAAATGTCACGAAACTTTTTGGAGATTTTTTTCTGGACAAAAGAAACCTGAGAAGCTTCGGGAGGAGGCCAGAAGCCCCACAGGGGCTTCACAAGGCACTAGGGCGCGCCTCAGGGGGGGCGCGCTGTGGTACCTTGTGGGGCCCACGTGACTCCTTTTGACCTAATTTCACTTCTATAAATTCACAAATATTGGGAAACCCCCAGAGAGCCAAAAGAGAAAACCTTTCCGCCGCCGCAAGCCTCTGTTCTTCCACGATTCCATCTGGAGGCCTTTTCTTGTACTCTGCTGGAGGGGGAATCGATCACGGAGGGCTTCTACATCAACCTTACTGCCCTTTCGATGATGTGTGAGTAGTTTACCACAGACCTACGGGTCCATAGCTAGTAGCTAGATGGCTTCTTCTCTCTCTTTGATCTTCAATACAATGTTCTCCTCGATGTTCTTGGAGTTCTATCCGATGTAATCTTCTTTTGCGGTGTGTTTGTTGGGATCCGATGAATTGTGAGTTTATGATCAGATTATTCATGAGAAATATTTGAGTCTTCTCTGAACTCTTTTATGCATGATTGTTATAGCTTTGTATTTCTCTCCGATCTATCGGTTTAGTTTGGCCTACTAGATTGATTTATCTTGCAATGGGAGAGGTGATTTGTGATGGGTTCAATCTTGCGGTGCTCAATTCCAGTGACAGAAAGGGACATGACACGTATTTGTATTGTTTCAATTAAGGATAAAAAGATGGGGTTTATTCATATTGCTTGATTTTTTTTTGACTGAACACTGTGAGGCAAAAGCCCCACAGCCATTTATTAATCAAAGCAAAGCAAAAGGGTCCTTACAAAGAAGAAGAAAACTAGAACTAATCTACAAAAGATACAACAAGCCTTATGTTGGGGATATAACCCCACGGTTTGACCCGCCTAGTTGGGCCGGGTTACCCATGTGGCGGCTAATAAAGCAAGACTCAAGATGGGTTGATATTCAAGATCTCAAAGGCCTGCGGGGCGGCTCGTGGAGTGGGCCGACTTAGGGCCCAGTACTTGAAGACGGCGGCTCATAGTCCAGAAGTATAAGTCGCCACCTAGAGATTCCTTACTTAGGAAACAAGACAAATAGGAAACACACCGGGTCACGGATGGTAGTACGACCCGGACTCTATTGTAAGCCTAGGGCCTCTACCTGTATATAAAGGCGAGCCCCTGAGGCGGAAAAGACTAAGTTACAAGCTCTCGAGTACTAGGTTAGCCAAGTCGCACCCTTGTAATCGAGATCATCATCAATACAACCAAAGCAGGACGTAGGCTATTACCTCCACCGTGAGGGGCCGAACCTGGGTAAAACTCGCGTCTCTCGATACCGACCAACCCCGTTCAAGCTACCACCTAGTTGCGATGACCTCACCACTAAGTCCTTTTAACGAGGACATCTGCTGTGACAAAACCACGACAGTTGGCGCCCACCGTGGGGCTAGACGCACGGTGGTTTGTGTTCTTGGAGGGATCTTTCTCAGGGATCGAGAAGCTCGCGATTGGCCGGATTCAGATTTCGATTGGTCCAATCTTCATCAACAACGGTGGCAACCCGCCGTATCAACACCCGGCTCACTGCGCCGCAGCGATTCATCAGGTCATTCTGAATATACATCTGCTCAGCTGCCCGTCCATGCCGGCTCACAACACCGCGGCTGACTCGCTCGCCCCCGCCGGCTCACAACGCCGCGGCCAACTCGCGTGCCCCCGCCGGTTTACAATGCCGCGGCCGACTCGCACGTTCATCCAACAAAAATACGAGGTGCTATTCGCCCTATCTGTTTTTCGGTATATTTTAATTCATCCGAGAACAATTACTCTGCCCTGTAATACTTTTACGCAGGACAATTATTCGTCACAAAAGTGGACCACTGTTACGGAGCACGCACCAGCATCGTTTTACACTGGCGTTCGTCCATGCCGTACACCTCGATGGACACGCGTGCAAGCCGCCTATGCGGTTCGGTCTACATCAACACGCGGCCGACTCATCTGCTCACGCCGCGGCCGATTCATCCGTCCGCGCCCGCGGCCGACTCGCCCGTCCGCACCGACTTACAAGCCGCGGTCGACTCGCACATCCGCGCTTACAACGCCACGGGCGACCCCCGTGTTCGCGCCGGGTTACCGGCCAACTCCCATGTCTACATCAACACACCGGATCCATGCCCGTCTACACGAACTGCTCAAAACGGACGCCACCACCCCCGTGGCCCGGTCTATTCCAACAACTCTGAAGCAAATAAAAACATATTATCAGCCTCCGCCTGCACCAGATGGCTCAAATGGACAGGCGCACCAGTTGCCGCCGCTGCGGTTTGGTTAACTTCAACAAACAGCCGGGACGAACCATCGGCCGGATTACTGACACGACTTATACAGGGTCATCTATGACCCGCCACGGTCGACCTCAACCTTCCACGGATTCACATCGCGTTATCAACGCCAAGGACATACAACAAGTGTCGCGAAGATCATCAACTCGCCACACGCTTCTGGCTTCAACAAATTTCAGCTATCAGCTGTCTACTATATGCTGGTTTATGTTACGGCCAAGTATGAAGAATCTCAAGCCAACTCCTCGAGTCGACTTAAGACTCGGGGGCTACACAAATATGACTCGACGGATTTGGCCGGTTTTAAGAAATACAAGAACCCCGGGTCATTGAAGGGAAGACAACCCGGTCCTGGGGACTACTGCCGTATTGGCGAAAAATTAAAGGTTGCCAAAGAGAACTTGTTGTCACGATGCGCAGTTCAAACGTAGGTATCCTGCCTTATTGGCAAAAAGTAAGGTTACCAAAGAAGACAAGTCGCCATGATGCACAGTCTAAACATGGGTATCCTACTCAATTTCAATCATTGGTCACTTGGGGGCTTCCAACTCACCGAGTTTAGCTATCTCACCCTCTTGACCCGGCAAATAACACCACAATATCTTGGTTAAACCTGCCTGTCTACTTGATGCTACTCCGATTAAGTGACCCGGTGTACTCTCGAAAAATCAATCATCTCTATGACCCTGAACTTGTCTTGGTTAAAACATCAGGATATGTCACGTGAGAGCCGGCTTACAGAGAGCGAGGATAAACCATGGGCTATCACGCCAGCTTCATTGAAGCAAGACTCGAGCCTCGAAAGCCGGTCTATATTGTCATGCCTCGAAAGCCGACTTAACATTGATATCTATTCACGATTTCTGTTCTTTTACAGGGGCTATCTTTGTTTCCTTTGGGCCATGAGCCGCCGGATCATGGACAAACCGGTTTAAACAAAAGACAAATGCCTATCGACCATGAGTCACACAAAAATCATAGCAGTTTATTTCAGACTAGAACTAAACACAAGCCGGACAGCTATTAAGCGCACCAGGTTATTCTAAGCCTGTGTTATGCAGAGAAGGATAAATTTTTGATGGTTCATACACATACATCATCATATATTCCATCATCATACATTACATCATCATACAATGCATCATATGTACATGTCTATGTCACAAGAGCTGGTCTTCAAAACCGGGTTACATTGTAACTCTGCAGGAACAAACAAAACCTTGATAGCCAAAATGGCCGGGTCTTATATGGTTTATCAGAACCAGTTTTAAATAACCTGGCTATCAAAGCCGATTTTGAAACAATTGCAGGCACATATTTACTACATCTATAAAACCGGCTTACAACTGAGAGCTGGGTCTTCATCATGGTTTCTCATAACCGGTATTAAATGATTGAGATATCAATTCTTCTAAATTCCCGAGTTACAAATCCAGCCGGGTCACATATAATACCTGGTCATTTAATTGACCGGGTTTTGGGTTATTCAACATGTGCTTTGTAGAAAATTACAGCACTTGTGAATTTTTTCACACATATTTGCCGGGTTGCACTGCAACCACGGCCAAGGATTTCTTTCATCACAAAGGCATCATCAGTTCACAGGCAAAATATTAAAGTGTTTGATGGCATTGCCGGACTATGCAGTTTCACGCTCAAAAAACTATTACAAGCCACGATTGGGCTATTGTCTATCAAGTTTTTCAAAGCAAATTCAAGCTTGCAGAGTGATTGATGGTTGAGACCCGGCAGCTGGATCTGCCGGATTAGCATTAGTTTGTTCTCCTTCTACGTCAATTGCCGTCGGGTTGTCACTTGCCGGGTCACCAGGATTTATTTGGTGAGTTGATAATACAAAAGAGTATACTATGCGGCCAGGCAACCCGGTTCTTGGAGGCTACAGTGGATCTGAATTTATTCTACAGTGGAAGGAATAGTCCCGAGTCACCGTAGGCAATACGACCCGGCACTTGGGGGCTACATTATTCAAATCAAGATTACATTCAGTATGAAAGTCCCGAGTCGCCGCAGGCACACGACCCGACACTTGGGGGCTACATTATTCAAGTTTCTGAAGTCCCGAGTCGCCGCAGGCACACGACCCGGCACTTGGGGGCTACATCAGTCAATTTTGATCTACAAAACATCAAGTCCCATGTAGCTGTGAACACTCAACATGGCACTTGGGGGCTAATGCAAGTCGCTTTTCAAATCATTACATTATCAGAAGACCCGGCTATCTCAAGGAGATGAGCCGGCCCTTGGGGGCTACAGGTTGTTTTCTATTTAAGTATCGATTCAAGGAAGAACCGGCTCATAATTTTCATAATAACCTGGCCTTTGGGGGCTATAGGTCGATCTTTATTCAAGTATTGGATTCAAGGAAGAACCGGCTCATAATTTTCATAATGACCTGGCCTTTGGGGGCTATAGGTCGCTCTTTACTAAACTATATACCTACAACATTGAAGATTAAGTTCAAGTCCCAAGTTGCTGCAGGAAAGACAACTCATCACTTGGGGGCTACATTGGCTGAAGTTTTATGAGCACAAGACAATTACAAGTCCCAGGTTGCTGAAGGCAAGACAACCCGACACTTGGGGGCTACAGCGTTCAGTTGTTTAAACAGATCATAAGGTCCAAATTGAAGACCCGGCACATCACATACTGATGAGCCGGCCCTTGGGGGCTACACATGTGAAATGCAAAACATTCAGTTTATAACTGGCGACTCAGATGAACAACCCGGATTTCTTCAAAGTTGCCACATTTATATTGAAGCAAGTCTTAAGCTATCACTACATTCCCCTCTTAAGACTTGGGGGCTACAGGTAATATGGATATAAGGGAGGTACACCTTCAAGTCCTCCAAGATATTCATAGAAAGGCCCGGAAAGCCGACGCAACAATATTTACAAAAGCAAGCACCAAGTTTATAACTGGGAGGATCCGTCCTATAAGGACTTGACCTGAAGAACCTAGGAAGACCAATTACATGACCCGGTGTCAGCAACAATCATGACCCGGTATCATCAATCTTTATAACCCGGCAACTTCGACAATCGCAACTCGACAAGCTCTACATTCTCAAAACAGCTGAACATAAGATGAATATCTTAAATCCAATATTTTCGTCAATACGGCAGGATTCAGAGCATTGGAAGCTGATTCAAATGGATTATTTTTCCCCAATATTTTTCTGCATGAAACCAGCGAGTTGATTTTGAAGCGGGTGGCTGAGATGATATCACCATATGGAATAACTCAATAAATGCTAAGTGTGAAAAATTGCACGACCCGGCAAAGATTGACTCGGGCGGGTGTTTTCACAGAAGGAAATGACAAGGACTGAAGGATGAACACATACCGGCTCAGAAGAACCCTCGACCCGGCGCACAACCTGTCAAATATTGTTCTTGTTTTATTTTTCAGGATAAGTTTAACATGGATAAATCCAAATTAAACTGTGGGCTAATGTTGGGGATATAACCCCACGGTTTGACCCGCCTAGTTGGGCCGGGTTACCCAAGTGGCGGCTAATAAAGCAAGACTCAAGATGGGTTGATATTCAAGATCTCAAAGGTCTGCGGGGTGGCTCATGGAGTGGGCCGACTCAGGGCCCAGTACTTGAAGACGGCGGCTCATAGTCCAGAAGTATAAGTCGCCACCTGGAGATTCCTTACTTAGGAAACAAGACAAATAAGAAACACACCTGGTCACGGATGGTAGTACGACCCGGACTCTATTGTAAGCCCAGGGCCTCTATCTGTATATAAAGGCGAGCCCCTGAGGCGGAAAAGAGTAAGTTACAAGATCTCGAGTACTAGGTTAGCCAAGTCGCACCCTTGTAATCGAGATCATCATCAATACAACCAAAGCAGGACGTAGGCTATTACCTCCACCGTGAGGGGCCGAACCTGGGTAAAACTCGCGTCTCTCGATTCCGACCAACCCCGTTCAAGCTACCACCTAGTTGCGATGACCTCACCACTAAGTCCTTTTCACGAGGACATCTGCCGTGACAAAACCACGACACCTTACCTATTTACAACAGAAAACCAATATGTACAACAACCTCACGCCTACATCAAGGCAGACTATGGATCCAAGCTAAAAATAATGGCCTCATTGTTTGCTTCATCCTATGTGAGACCTTTCATGCCTGAATATTTTCCCATTTCTAATGAGCCATATGTTCCATGCAGCCAGAAATGCAACCTCAAAAAGAAAGGTTGTTGGAAGCTCCTTTTAGCAGCCAGAATGCAGTCCTTTGTAGAGAGACCTGCAGACCACTGAATTTGCAAATAGTTCCAAACTCTAGTGCTGGTGCTTTGTAGAGAGACCTGCAAGCCATATTGCTTGAATTTGCTTCTCTACATCATGTCATCTTGCTTAAGGCGTTACTCTGTTTCATACTTAATACCCTAGATGCATGCTGGATAGCGGTCGATGGGTGGACTAATAGTAGTAGATGCAGGCAGGAGTTGGTCTACTTGTCTCGGACATGATGCGTATATACATGATCATTGCCATGAATCCATCATAATTATTTGCTTTTCTATCAATTGCCCAACAGTAATTTGTTTACCCACCGTATGCTTATGTGCTCGAGAGAGAAGCCTCTAGTGAAAACTATGGTCCCCGGGTCTATCTTTATCATATAGAAAAACCTAAAAATACCTTGCTGCAATTTATTTACTATTATTTTAATTAGTAGTTTAGTTTATCTATTTACCTCGATAAGATTTAATCCTTGCAAATAACCGCTAAGAGGATTGAAAACCCTCTTATTCGCGTTGGGTGCAAGTGTTTGCTCTTGTGTGTGCAGGTGCGCTTTAATGGAATTTTGCTTGGTTCTCCTACTGGATTGATAACCTTGGTTCTTAACTGAGGGAAATACTTATCTCTACTATACTGCATCTCCCTTCCTCTTCAGGGAATTACCAACGCAGCTCACAAGTAGCAGGAAGAATTTCTCGCGCCGTTGCCGGGGAGACATCATCAAAATTACCAAGTACCTTCGCACAAATTATCATTCACTTGAATTTACTTTATTTACCTTTTATTTGCATTTGCCTCTCGTTTTCATCTCCCCCACTTCTAATTTTTTTTTACAAAAACCCAAAAATATTGTATTTGCTTGCTTGCTTTTATTGCTATGACAACACTCAAGAACAGTAAGTAAAGCAAAAATTTAAGATCACTATGGATCCTCATCCACTTGCTAATATTTTCAAAAGATCCAATTATAATGAACCAATTGCTAGTGATTTGAGTGCTCTTGATTTTCTCTATGAAGTTTTGCTTGAAAATCATGAATCTGAAAATTGTGATGAAGTGTTAGAAGAAGAAATTTATAAAGTGATTCGTGATAGCTCCTTGATTGAAAAGCATGATTGTAATGATGTTACTATAAATTCTATTAATGTGAATTGTGCTAATAATATGGAAAACTACAAGCTTGGGGATGATAATTTTGTTATGTCCACTACTTATTGCAACGATCATGATTGGGGTGATAATGCTTCTTATGATCTTGAAAATTTATTTAAGCCTCATGATGAATATGTTACTGATAATAATGTTTGCAATACTATTAAAAGTGGGTTTGGAAGAGCATCAACTTTAGGTAATAATGATCCCACTACTTTGGAGAATTATCAATCTTATGAAATTTTTGATAAAAGTGGGCTTGGAAAGGTCATGACTTTAGTTGATGTTAATCCCACTATCTTGGAAGATTATAAAACTCTTATGCATGTGGATCATGAAGAGAATATTTTATATGATAGGTATATTGTTGACTTTTACTATGATCCTACATGTAATTATTATGAGAGAGGAAAATATGGTTGTAGAAATTTTCATGTTACTCAATTACCTCTCTTGAAGTTCAAATTGTTAATGCTTCGTTCTTCTTCCTTGCATAGGCTAGATACTTTTTGTCTTGACAATTTGTTTGCCTATAAAATGCCTATGCATAGGAAGTATGTTAGACTTAAATGTGTTTTTCACATGTTTCATGATGCTCTCTTCGTGTTTAAATTACTATCTTTTATGTGAGCATCATTGAAATCTCAAGCCTATCTTAATGGCTATAAAGAAAGAGCTTGTTGGGAGACAACCCAATAAATTTTTATACTGTTTTTGAATGTTTGCATAATTATAGCTTCTGTTATGATTGAGTTTTTATGTTTTAATTAGTGTTTGTGCCAAGTAATGCCTTTGGGATGATTTGGAAGATAGTATAATTCATGCTGTTTGGAAAACAGAAAGTTTTGCGTCCAGTGCTGGAATTTTAATTCTGTACTGGAGCATCATAAAAATCTTAAATTTTTACAAAGTATTGGTATATTAATTGCCCATGTTGTCCTAAGTTTTCAGAATTTTTGGAGTTACATAAGTATGGCTTTTAAATAGATCTTTACAGACTGTTCTGTTTTAGACAGATTCTGTTTTTGTTGCATAGTTTGCTTATTTTGATGAATCTATGGATCGTATCGGGGGGTATGAGTCATGGAGAAGTTGGAGTACAGTAGCATTATGCCAATATTAAATATGAATCAATTTACAACAGTACCTAAAGTTTAAGATTTGTTTGTTATACTAACGGATCTCACGAAGGTTTTGTTGAGTTTTGTGTGATTGAAGTTTTCAAGTTTTGAGTGAGAATACGATGGACAAAGGAATAAGGAGTAGCAAGAGCCTAAGCTTGGGGATGCCCAAGGCACCACAAGGTAATATTCAAGGAAGACTCAAGCGTCTAAGCTTGGGGATGCCCCGGAAGGCATCCCCTCTTTCGTCTACAATCTATCGGTAACTCACTTGGAGCTATATTTTTATTCATCACATGATATGTGTTTTACTTGGAGCGTCGTGTATTATACGAGTCTTTGCTTTGTATGCTATTTATTTTGTCACAATAATATTTGCTGGCCACACCTTTTTGAGGGGGACACACATAATTCGTGATTTGTTAGAATACTCTATGTGCTTCACTTAAATCTTTTGAGCTAGGCAGTTGCTCTAGTGCTTCACTTAAATCTTTTTGAGCACGGCGGTGGCTATATTTTGAAGAAATATTTGAACTCTCATGCTTCACTTATATTATTTTGAGAGTTGATAAGATTAAAATTTTGAAGAAATATTTGCACTCTCATACTTCACTTATATCTTTTTGAGAGTTGATAATAGTAATGGTAATTTGCACAAGATATGAATTTAGTCCCAAAGTGATGAATATTCAAGAAGGATATAATAAAAACTTTCATGAAAGATCATTGGATATGATAAGTTTGATTCCTTGCAATAGTTTTGTGATATGTAGATAATAATATGTGAGTCATCTTAGTGAGTAATTGTGATTTAGTAAGAATATTGGTGTTAAGGTTTGTGATTCCTTATGCATGCACATAAAGCCAATAGTTATGCAACGAAATTATATCCTACTTATGGTGCATTATTCGGTGTTAGTTATGTTCAATGCATGTTTATGACCGTTTTCGCTTTTTCGTTGGTCGCTTCTCAATCTATTTGCTAGCCATCATTTGTACTAAACGGGAATACTGCTTGTGCATCCAACTCCTTAAACCCAAGTTGTGCCAAATGAGTCCACCATATCTACCTATATGCGGTATTTCCATGCCGTTCCAAGTAAATTTGCATGTGCCAACTCTAAATTTTCAAAATAATTTTCCGTCTAGTGTGCCCGTACCGCTCATGAAGCGGCAGGGGGTGGCCAATATTTTCCATGCTAGGTGTGTTATTATCACGATGAGTGTTTATTCACTTGTCATTGCACAAGAGAGTGGCAGGTAATAGGGATGCCCAGTCCCGAAATGATTTTTTTAATATGATGATAATAATAAATTCCTTGGAAAGTGTTGGTATGGAGGGCAACCGTGGATACGGCTAGCCATGGATTGTGAAAGAATTGTGGAAAGGAACTAAACTTTATTTTCTGTTTGGGAACCGCCTATAGTGTGTCTAGCATGGAAGATATTGGGAATTCTTGGTCGTTTTCGTTGACGGGAAAAGCATGACTCTCAAAATAATTTTATCTCTCTAATTTAAGCCTTGAACTCTGGCACATCTGCAAATCTCTGCTTCCCTCTGCGAAGGGCCTATCTATTTACTTTTATGCAATTTTCATTTTATTTTGAGTCTCCATCTTCTCTTACAAAGCACCAACTAGAGAGCACTATT
Organism: Elymus sibiricus; assembly: GCA_039707655.1. NCBI lineage: Eukaryota > Viridiplantae > Streptophyta > Magnoliopsida > Poales > Poaceae > Elymus > Elymus sibiricus. Next base: position 313,504,086 of record CM077674.1, read on the forward strand.
GTCATACTTGTGCATTGGGTGTAGCTAATATTGAGTGTGTTTCATGAATAGATCAATGATTGAGCAAAATGGGCTAGGGATAACTTTCTTTAGCGTTGATATTTTGAAAGACATGGTTGCTTGTTAGTATGCTTGAGTATTTATGTCTTCATGTCAAACTATAGACTATTGCTTTGAATCATTCAAGTCCAAATGTCCATACTACAAAGAAAAGAATATATGATGAATATGATAAGTAGCATTCCACATCAAAAATTCTGTTTTTATCATTTACCTACTCGAGGACGAGCAGGAATTAAGCTTGGGATGCTTGATACGTCTCCAATGTATCTATAATTTTTGATTGTTCCATGCTGTTATAGTATCAATCTTGGATGTTTTATATACATTTACAAGCAATTATATATCATTTTTTGGGACTAACCTATTAACTTAGTGCCCAGTGCAAGTTGCTGTTTTCTGCTTGTTTTTGGCTTTTCAGAGAAACAGTACCAAATGAAGTCCAAATGTCACGAAACTTTTTGGAGATTTTTTTCTGGACAAAAGAAACCTAGGAAGCTTCGGGTGGAGGCCAGAAGCCCCACAGGGGCTTCACAAGGCACTAGGGCGCGCCCCGAGGGGGGCGGCGTGGTACCTTGTGGGGCCCACGTGACTCCTTTTGACCTAATTCCACTTCTATAAATTTACAAATATTGGGAAACCCCCAGAGAGCCAGAAGAGAAAACCTTTCCGCCGCTGCAAGCCTCTGTTCTTCCACGATCCCATCTGGAGGCCTTTTTCGGTACTCTGCCGGAGGGGGAATCGATCACGGAGGGCTTCTACATCAACCTTGCTGCCCTTCCGATGATGTGTGAGTAGTTTACCACAGACCTACGGGTCCATAGCTAGTAGCTAGATGGCTTCTTCTCTCTCTTTGATCTTCAATACAATGTTCTCCTCGATGTTCTTGGAGTTCTATCCGATGTAATCTTCTTTTGCGGTGTGTTTTTTGGGATCCGATGAATTGTGAGTTTATTATCAGATTATTCATCAGAAATATTTGAGTCTTATCTGAACTCTTTTATGCATGATTGTTATAGCTTTGTATTTCTCTCCGATCTATCGGTTTAGTTTGGCCTACTAGATTGATTTATCTTGCAATGGGAGAGGTGCTTTGTGATGGGTTCAATCTTGCGGTGCTCAATCCCAGTGACGGAAAGGGACATGACACGTATTTGTATTGTTGCCATTAAGGATAAAAAGATGGGGTTTATTCATATTGCTTGAATTTGCTTCTCTACATCATGTCATCTTGCTTAAGGCGTTACTCTGTTTCATACTTAATACCCTAGATGCATGCTGGATAGAGGTCGATGGGTGGAGTAATAGTAGTAGATGCAGGCAGGAGTCGGTCTACTTGTCTCGGACGTGATGCCTATATACATGATCATTCCCATGAATCCATCATAATTATTTGCTTTTCTATCAATTGCCCAACAGTAATGTGTTTTCCCACTGTATGCTTATGTGCTCGAGAGAGAAGCCTGTAGTGAAAACTATGGTCCCCGGGTCTATCTTTATCATATAAACAAACCTAAAAAAACCTTGCTGCAATTTATTTACTTTTATTTTAATTAGTAGTTTAGTTTATCTATTTACCTCAATAAGATTTAATCCTTGCAAATAACCACTAAGAGGATTGACAACCCTCTTATTCGTGTTGGGTGCAAGTGTTTGCTCTTGTGTGTGCAGGTGCGCTTTAACGCAATTTTGCTTGGTTCTCCTACTGGATTGATAACCTTGGTTCTTAACTGAGGGAAATACTTATCTCTACTGTACTGCATCTCCCTTCCTCTTCAGAGAATTACCAACGCAGCTCATAAGTAGCATATCGCTTGCGCGGTACTTCCGCTTCCTTCTACCGCAACCACTTCCGCTTATTTTCATGCTTCTGTTGCCTCATCTGCTCGAGCGGAAGTAGAGCGGTAGTAGAGAGCGATAGTACTGCTCAAGCGGTAGTACTGCTCCCCCGAGCGGTACTACCTCTCTGGCAGAACTACTGCTCGTGTTTTTCTATCTCGTTGGGCTGTTTTGACCGTGCTAAGCGGTAGTACCGCGCCCCCGAGCGGTAGTACCGCTTGAGCATGACTTGTGGGCATAACGGTTGGATTCGGGGGGGCCTATTTAAGGGGGCCTTCTTCCCCAATGGTTCTTATCCCTTTGAGCTCGTGTTTTGCCCCCATTGTTGACCTTCTTCGAGCTTGCTTTCTCTCAATCCCTCCATGGATTCTTGCTAGTTTTTTAGGGAAAAGAGAGCGGAGATCTAGATCCACATTTCCACCAATCACTTTCTCCTCTATGTGAGGGGAACCCCTTGGATCTAGATCTTGGAGTTCTTTGTGTTCTCTTCTTCGTTCTTCCTCTCATTTTCCTCCATAGCATTAGTTGTTGTGGTGGGATTTGGGAGAGAAGGACTTGGCACTCTGTGTGCCCTTGCCATTGCATTTGGTGCATCGGTTTGAGTTCTCCACGGTGATACGTGGAAGTGAAGTTTGAGAAGCTTGTTACTCTTGGGTGTTTGGACACCCTAGAGCTTGTTCCTCTTGGGTGCTTTGGTGCCCTAGATGGTTGGTGTTGTGGGAGCTCAATCATTGTGGTGTAAAGTTCCGCGCGAGCGTCGGGGTCTCCAATTAGGTTGTGGATATTGCCCCGAGCAATTTGACGGGTACCGGTGACCGCCCCCAAGGGTTGCCAATTGTACGGGTTCGGTGACCGCCCCCAAGGGTTGCCATTTGTACGGGTTCGGTGACCGCCCTCAAGGGTCCCTTAGTGGAATCACGGAATCTTGCATTATGCGAGGGCGTGAGGAGATTATGGTGGACCTAGTGGCTTCTTGGGGAGCATTGTGCCTCCACACCGCTCCAAATGGAGATTAGCATCCGCAAGGGTGTGAACTTCGGGGTACATCGTCGTCTCTGCGTGCCTCGGTTTTCTCTTACCCGAGCCCTTTACTTATGCACTTTACTTTGTGATAGCCATAGTGTTTCATGTTATATATCTTGCTATCACTTAGTTGTTTATCTTGCTTAGCATAATTTGTTGGTGCACTTAGGTGAGCCTAGTTGCTTCAGGTTTTGTGCTTGACAAATTAAACGCTAGTTTTATTCCGCATATGTTCAAGCCTAAACCGTAATTATTTTAAAGCGCCTATTCACCCCCCCTCTAGGCGACATCCACGATCTTTCAACCTCAATTTTTTAAATGTTGGAGTACAACCAAGCAACACACCTCAAATCTTTCCCGTGTTGTCGGCCAGTTGGCGGGAAGAAATCCCGTCCTCCGCCATAAAGGTTATCCGGTCAGGGTCCGGCAGACTAGACTGGTCTTATCCACGGGCCCACTTGGCCATGTATGTGCTCGTGATCTAATGGTCAACGTGACATGCGGGAGTGGGCCAGGGGCCCACCAAGGCCACGTCCCATCGAAATGGGTCGTGCGCCTCGATCCTCGCACACCAATTAATGGTAAGCCCTCAATTCCCGTGCGTAATTAATGCTTAAACATGGGAAAATGAAGGGATTTGTTGCCACGTGGTGGCATTAACCTGCCGCTACTTCGCATTTACCCCCCTCCTATAAAAGGGAGGGGGTGATATGGGGAGGAAGCTTTACGCTCTCTCTCTCCCCCTCACATCCATCTTCTTTCTTGCGCCCAAGCCTCCAAACGATTGAGTGATCCACAATTCTCTGCCACAAGGCATCGTCCTTCGTGCATCACAAGGCAACACCACCACCAGAGCCATGGCCGAAGAACGCAAGCTACGGAAGGTAGGCAAGGCGGTCAACACCAACAAGGGCACCACGGCGGAGCCGAAGTAGAGGCCCCCCTCCTTGACGAAGGGAAAGTGGAATCCCTCCATTGTTGCGCAAGCCCACCAAGATTAGCTCTCCGTGGCAGGCTACCTGCCGCAGCCGGAGGGTGCCTTCGTGCGCGCCTCTCATCAACAAGGACGACATGCCTAGTCCGAGACGGTGCCCAAGCCAAACGCCAAATGCCAAGGACAACAAATAGATATGCTTTGTACCGTTGCTCCTCCCCAGTCTTGGTTTTCCAATCCACCCATTTCTCTGGGTCTTCTTCATTTTTATGGTCTTCAACTCCATCACTCTCTCCAAACTCTATTCTCCACATTGCGTGCTTTGTCATGCTCTATGAGGCATTTTTATGCTGTGAGCCGCACCTCGGGATCTAGCGCAAATACTTTTGCGTGAAGCTTCAGACAAACGTCAATGAGACGTGCGAGTGCGGCGGCGCCGCCATCAGCAAGATCCCCGGCTCCAACTACCTGAAGGGGGATTTGTGGAGACGAACAAGAATTGGCAAGAGGAGTGGCTCTACATCCTGGATGTGCCCCCAGAGGACCCTCCTCGGTCGGGATCGTCATGCCCTTCACCCCGACCCCTCCAACCAAGAGCGCAACTCATGGAAGATGAGGAGCAGCTCGGTGGTCACTAGGCTGAGCGAGAAGGTGGCTTATCGGCGTCATGCATGTGGCCCTCAGTAATGGCATCCAGCTGCTCCAAGCCCAATTATTTTGTGTGAAGTAATTCTTAATAACCGAGGTAACCCGTGCGACAGTAAGGGTCATTGGTTGGACAACCGACTCTCGATGTAGGCCGTGACGTACTTTGGACACATCCCCGACTTCATCGCGTTGTGAGCACATCGTAACAGGTGTCTTCTGGGATTATGTTTAATATCAAGATGAGATCCCATGCATAAGTACAAGGTTGTAAGACTAAGACCTCGTACCCATGTCTATTTCCATATCATTGTTTACATTAAAGGTTGTTAAAGGTCAGGTTAAAAACTGGAACTTATTGCGAGAACAATAACTTGTTTGAGTGTTTTTCGTAGTGCACATCCTCTCGTGGGTTTGATACCCAGGGTCACTCCTTGGGGAAAAGGTAAGGGGACTTGTTGCAATCCAAACCGGATCTCAAAGGTTCACCAGTGACATACTAGTATTACAGACGGTACTCCTTAGATGACTAAACGACCTCCTTTGGTTTTTATCCGTGGGCTATCACTCCTAGGTGTACTAGCTAGACATAACCTCATGTCAAGGTCACACGCGGGTGTCAATAATACACAACGGGCCCAAGGATCACATAAATCCATCTATCTATTCCGTGTACGTGCAAGTGCTCACAAGGTCATCTCAAATGACGTCTCCCAACATAGCATGACGTCCAACACAAAAGAGAGTAAATACTAGATGATGCCACAAAGACTAATATAGTGTACTAGATCATACCTCAACCTAGAACTTAATCAACCACACAAACATAGATGAATATAGACAAAGATGAATGCTTAATTCATGTCATCAACATGTTCAATCTTACAAATTACAGGAGCAAGGAGGGAGATGGAGAGGTCTGGCGCGCACGACCTAGGCCGGCGCCCGGTGGTGCTGGTGGTGCCTCCTTCTACTCTTCTTGTGTGGACTTCATGGTGAAAGAATCGGTATGGTCGACTAGAGGGGGGTGAATAGATGACTATACCGATCATTTCAATTGGTATCAGAGTCTCATCTCTTTATTAAGGGCTTTACCACCTAAAGAGTATGGCCGACGATGATGTGGGAGATGAGCAAGTTGTTGCCCCCATTGTGGATGGTATCGTGAACAATGTTTCTATGGAAACACTTAAATCATCGATGGTGAACAAGATACCAGACATGTTGGATAAATTCCTTCTAGGCTAGCCTACCACCTCCACCATTCCTGAGAAGGTAGTTGATACTACCTCCTTGGATGTGGATATCAACTCCTCAAAGGAGACGACTAGTGGCATGGAGGCTAATCCTTCCCAAGGGAAAAATAGGTCGGGTGCTCATGCCAAGGTGGCCCCACCTCCGGCCTATAGTGGCCCAGTTCCCTCGCCTCGTATCATGCATCTTAGCTCTCCTCCTAAAATTGATTTGACTAACTTTGCTAATAGGGTCTTTCGTATTAAGTCTCACATTAGCAGCTCTTCGACCCAACTTTGGAGGATCATTGAAGAAGGCTATCATCTATATGATCCAAGAAACTTGTCACCAAGAGAAGAAGTGGAAAAGGAACTCAATGTGTTTGCTTTGTTCATACTTAAATAATCCTTGCCCCCTGCGGAGCTTCTACACACCCGTCCCTTTGTGACCACTAAGGATGCTTGGGAGCATATCAACTCCTTGTATAAGGGTAGCTCGAGCATTCAATGCTCCAAATTTGAGGTCGTTCTTGATGAAGCTGATGAGTTTGTCATGAATGAAGATGAAGATCCCCAAGATATTTATCGGGGGTTGATGGCTCTTGCAGTCTCTCTATGAGACCATGGGAGCAAGGACACAGATGATAATTGGGTCAAGCGCAAGTTTCTTAAAGCAATCATGCCATACAACAAGAGTATGTCTTCCATGATCAGCTAAAGACCAGACTTTCATTCCATGTCCTCCAATGATGTGTTGGATGATTTCATTACCATGAATATCTTGAACACGACCGTCGACAGCGCTCTTGCTCGTGTCCGTGGGATGAAGAAGCCCAAACTTGCATTGAAGGCCAAAGTGGCCCAAGAAGAAGAGGAAGAGGAGTGTAGCCCCAAAGACAACAAATATGCTTACCATGAGCACATTAAGGACAGTAAAACTGAGCCTAAATCGAGCCCTCTCAGCAATTTGCAATTCTGCCTGTTAGATCCTGTGTCTCGGTTGTCCCTGGCCGTCTGATGAATAGCTTCCGCTCGCGTGGGCTGCTCCTGGGCCGCGCTATCCTTGGGCTGCTATTCCAGAGGCAGAATCCAATGCCTCTCATTCATTGTTCACGATTAACGTTGGATCTTCAAAGAGCGGTGGTGATTCTACTCCCTGTCCACCTCCTACCACCACTCCCCTTCGCGCAGCCCGCTCCGTGCTACTTGTGAGCTGCGTTGGTAATTCCCTGAAGAGGAAGGGAGATGCAGTACAGTAGAGATAAGTATTTCCCTCAGTTAAGAACCAAGGTTATCAATCCAGTAGGAGAACCAAGCAAAATTCCGTTAAAGCGCACCTGCACACACAAGAGCAAACACTTGCACCCAATGCGAATAAGAGGGTTGTCAATCCTCTTAGTGGTTATTTGCAAGGATTAAATCTTATCGAGGTAAATAGATAAACTAAACTACAAATTAAAATAAAAGTAAATAAATTGCAGCAAGGTATTTTTAGGTTTTTTTATATGATAAAGATAGACCCGGGGACCATAGTTTTCACTAGAGGCTTCTCTCATGAGCACATAAGCATACGGTGGGTAAACAAATTACTGTTGGGCAATTGATAGAAAAGCAAATAATTATGACGGATTCATGGCAATGATCATGTATATAGGCATCACGTCCGAGTATATCTGGCCATATCTCAGGCCGGGCCGGGCTTCCGGCCGGGCTTCAGGCCAGGCTAAAAAAACCCAACGTCTGCGGGACAGGCCTGAGCCCGGCCCGGCCCGACAAATTCCTGCGTTTTCCAGGCCCAGGCCCAGCCCGAGGCAAAGCCCGAAAGCCCGGCCCGACGGCCCGACATAAGCAACAAAACATATCTGTCCAGCAAAAAACAGCAGGAAAACTATGCTATAAACAGCAAGATATTGATATTCGGATAACAAAACATACACCTATCACTTATCAGCAATACAATGGCAGTACATCACAAGTTTTCACACTACACAACAACAACTAGCAGTACTAAACAGCAGCAAAACAACACTAGTTTTGACAGCACAACAGCACAGTTTTATAGCAAAACAATAACAAAACAGCATGTAAATGTTCCAGTTTTGACAACAGCAAAACATCACTAATTTTGACATCACAACAACACAGTTTTATTTAAGGAAGACAATAGGAGAACAACATCTAAATGTTCCAATTTCGACAACAACATTTGAACGTTCCAGTTATGACAAACACAAGTGCATGCATATTATTACAGTCCAAAACCAAAATAAAGACTAGTAGCTGGTTGGCTGCCATCTCGCCATGCCTTCTCCGAATATTCTTCTCTTCTCATTGCTCTAGCAGTCTAGCACAAGATGGAATGAATAGAAACTTAGCGGGTAGTATAAAGTACAAGTTGACAATTGATATGAACAAAGAATAGAGATGTTACATTCTTCATCCGAAGAAGATGAATCTTCATCAATATCTAGTGCAATCACTTCTTCTGTCTTTCTCTTATTATCTACAACAATAGATTGGGTTAATAATCATTTGCAAGTAAAAGATAGAAAATTAGAATGTGAAACAAACAAGATGACAGTACATACCTTCTTTTTTCTGTAGTTTGCAACGATACCAATCTTGCAAACACATTAAGGCCTCAACCGTCTTTGGTTTAAGTGAGCTTCGGTTCGGGGTTATAACCTTCTTACTCAAGCTGAAAGCAGATTCTGAAGCAACACTTGACACAGGAACTGCAAGGATATCACGTGCCATTCTTGCTAGCTGCGGATACCTAGCTGCAGACTTACTCCAATAATCCAAGATATCAACATTTTCATTCAACCTCTTCGCAGGTTCAGCCAAGTACAATTCCAATTCAGATTTCTCTTCATGTGAGCTCGTGCTTTCCATGTACTGATCATAGTCAGAAAAGGCACCAAGTCCACAAGTGCTTGAGGATCCACTTCTTGCTAAGTTTTCATTGATAGGTACACCACTACCGTACTCATTAAATAAAGAAGTCATTGTACTTTTAACAAGATTCATGCACTGAAGGGCATCATCATCATCATATAGTTTGGAGTAGGCATATCCTAAGAACTTGAACTTAATGCGGGGATCAAGAACAGTAGCACAAGATAGAAATACGCTATAGTCAGACCAATATTTCATGAATTTCTCCCTCATAACACCCAACATTGGAGCCATGTAGCTATTTATTCCAGCACTAGCCTCAATAATAGCAGAATGAACAAGATAGACATTCATGAAGTACAAGTTGGCTGTTGGATACTTTGTTCCTGAGAAAATTGTAGTTACCTTGAAGAAAACCTCCAAGAACTGATACATATGAGATATCTTAGCCCATTCTTCTTCCGATAGCCAAAACTTCACCTTGAATATGTTGTCCCTCTCAGAATACCAATGCAACACTTCTCTATAGTACAAACAGCAGCCAAGCATAGTGTAGGTTGAATTACAACGGATGGGCATATCAGGTTTCAACCTTCTTGTTTCTTCTAGGTTGAAAATAGTTTAAGCAGTGCTATAAAACTTATGCAGCCTATTGCCTGAAGCCTTTAGGTACATTATACCTTCTCTAAGCTTGCAAACACACTTATCAATCAATGTCAAACCAGCTTGAACTACCAAGTTTAGTATGTGTGCACAACAACGAATTTGAAAGAATTTACCGGACAAGGGTAAAGCACCTTTCGACAAGTGGGTGCGCAAGCAAACAATCATCCTATCATTATAGGTTGCATTATCAAGAGTGATGCACATCACTTTCTTATCAATCCTCCATTCACGGAAAGCTAGGTGGACCTCATTGGCAATAGATGCTCCATCATATGGTGGATCAATTTTTTGAACCATACAATCCTTTTGTTTAGTTTCCAATCAACATCTATGTAATGGCAAGTAATGCAAATATAGCCATGCTTGGTGACTTCAGATTTCCAATTGTCATATGCAAACAATAGAAGATTTTCGTATGCAACCCATGTAATTTCTACAACACCATATAACCATCACTCCATCAGTACATGTTTGCAATTTTCAACACCACCATATTTTCAACACCACCATATAATCCTAACATCACCATATAACCATCACTCCATCCTAACAACACCATATCATCCTAACAGCAAAAGATTTTCAACTGCAAAAAAATATACCTTAGAGGCTTGGAGTTGCAGGCTTGCAGCCGACGGCGAGGAAGATCGTTGGTGCAAGTGGACGTCGAGGAAGCAAGGCGGCAGCACACGTCGGGGACGGAGCGGGGCGGCCTCGGTCAGAGACGGAGCGAGGCGGCCTCGGTCAGGGATGGAGCGGGGTGGCCTCGGTCAGGGACGGAGCGGGCCAACCGCGGTCGGGGACGGAGCAGGGCGGCCGCGGTCGGGGACGGAGCAGGCCAGCCGCGGTCGGGGACGGAGCAGGGCAAGCTAGGGTTCTACGTCGGCGCCACCATGTCGCTCAGGAGGAGAGGCTGGGAGGAGGGGATCCCGATGGGGGCGTGGGAGGTGGGACTGGGAGTTAGGGCAACGAGCCAACGTCGAGTGGGAGTGGGAGGGGATCGCGATGGGGACTGGGCCGCTCTTGGGCTGCTCTGTTTCCCATCGGCCACAACTCCTCCCTCACTACAGGAGATGCTCGGGCTAGGCCGGGCCTAATTTTGGGCCAGAATTGAAGCCCAGGCCCGGCCCGACTTGTTGTTCGGGCTGTATTTTGAGGCCCAGGCCCGGCCCGATGCCGGGTTTCCCATGTCCAGGTATACGTCCGAGACAAGTAGACCGACTCCTGTCTGCATCTACTACTATTACTCCACCCATCGACCGCTATCCAACATGCATCTAGGGTATTAAGTATGAAACAGAGTAATGCCTTAAGCAAGATGACATGATGTAGAGAAGCAAATTCAAGCAATATGAATAAACCCCATCTTTTTTATCGTTAATGGCAACAATACAAATACGTGTCATGTCCCTTTCTGTCACTGGGATTGAGCACCGCAAGATTGAACCCATCACAAATCACCTCTCCCATTGCAAGATAAATCAATCTAGTAGGCCAAACTAAACCGATAGATCGGAGAGAAATACAAAGCTATAACAATCATGCATAAAAGAGTTCAGAGAAGACTCAAATATTTCTCATGAATAATATGATCATAAACTCACAATTCATCGGATCCCAACAAACACACCGCAAAAGAAGATTACATCGGATAGAACTCCAAGAACATCGAGGAGAACATTGTATTGAAGATCAAAGAGAGAGAAGAAGCCATCTAGCTACTAGCTATGGACCCGTAGATCTATGGTAAACTACTCACACATCATCGGAAGGGCAGCAAGGTTGATGTAGAAGCCCTCCGTGATCGATTTCCCTTCCGGCAGAGTACTGGAAAAGGCCTCCAGATGGGATCGTGGAAGAACAGAGGCTTGCGGTGGCGGAAAGGTTTTCTCTTCTGTCTCTCTGGGGGTTTCCCAATATTTTTGAATTTATAGAAGTGAAATTAGGTCAAAAGGAGTCACGTGTACCATGGCACGCCCCCCCTGGGGCTATGCCCTAGTGCCTTGTGAAGCCCCTGTGGGGCTTCTGGCCTCCTCCCGAAGCTTCCCAGGTTTCTTTTGTCCAAAAAAAAATCTCCAAAAAGTTTCGTGGCATTTGGACTTCATTTGGTACTGTTTCTCTGAAAAGCCAAAAACAAGCAGAAAACAGCAACTGGCACTGGGCACTAAGTTAATAGGTTAGTCCCAAAAAATGATATATAATTGCTTGTAAATGTATATAAAACATCCAAGATTGATACTATAATAGCATGGAACAATAAAAAATTATAGATACGTTGGAGACGTATCAAGCATCCCCAAGCTTAATTCCTGCTCGTCCTCGAGTAGGTAAATGATAAAAACAGAATTTTTGATGTGGAATGCTACTTATCATATTCATCATATATTCTTTTCTTTGTAGTATGGACATTTGGACTTGAATGATTCAAAGCAATAGTCTATAGTTTGACATGAAGACATAAATACTCAAGCATACTAACAAGCAACCATGTCTTTCAAAATATCAAAGCTAAAGAAAGTTATCCCTAGCACATTATGCTCAATCATTGATCCATTCATGAAACACACTCGATACTAGCTACACCCAATGCACAAGTATGACAATAGTGCTCTCTAGTTGGTGTTTTGTAAGAGAAGATGGAGACTCAAAATAAAAATGAAAATTGCATAAAAGTAAATAGATAGGCCCTTCGCAGAGGGAAGCAGAGATTTGCAGATGTGCCAGAGCTCAAGGCTAAAATTAGAGAGATAAAATTATTTTGAGAGGCATGCTTTTCCTGTTAATGAAAACAACCGAGAATTCCCAATATCTCCCATGCTAGACACATTATAGGCGGTTCCCAAACAGAAAATAAAGTTTAATCCTTGGCTAGCCGTATCCACGGGTGCCCTCCATACCAACACTTTCCAAGGAATTTATTATTATCATCATATTAAAAAAATTTCATTTCGGGACTGGGCATCCCTATTACCAGCCACTCTCTCATGCAATGACAAGTGAATAAACGCTCATCGTGAGAATAACACACCTAGCATGGAAAATATTGGCCACCCCCTGCCGCTTCATGAGCGGTACGGGCACACAAAAAGGAAAATTATTTTGAAAAATTAGAGTTGGCACATGCAAATTTACTTGGAACGGCATGGAAATACCGCATATAGGTAGATATGGTGGACTCATTTGGCACAACTTGGTTTTAAGGAGTTGGATGCACAAGCAGTATTCCCGCTTAGTACAAATGAAGGCTAGCAAATAGATTGAGAAGCGACCAACCAAAAAGCAAAAATGGTCATAAACATGCATTGAACATAACTAACACTGAATAATGCACCATAAGTAGGATATAATTTTGTTGCATAACTATTGACTTTATGTGCATGCATAGGGAATCACAAACCTTAACACCAATATTCTTACTAAATCACAATTACTCACTAACATGACTCACATATTATTATCTCCATATCGCAAAACTATTGCAAGAAATCAAACTTATCATATCCAATGATCTTTCATGAAAGTTTTTATTATATCCTTCTTGAATATTCATCACTTTGGGACCAAATTCATATCTTGTGCAAATTACCATTACTATTATCAACTCTCAAAAATATATAAGTGAAGCATGAGAGTGCAAATATTTCTTCAAAATTTTAATCTTATCAACTCTCAAAATAATATAAGTGAAGCATGAGAGTTCAAATATTTCTTCAAAATATAGCCACCGCCGTGCTCAAAAAGATTTGAGTGAAGCACTAGAGCAACTGCCTAGCTCAAAAGATTTAAGTGATGCACATAGAGTATTCTAACAAATCACGAATAATGTGTGTCCCCCTCAAAAAGGTGTGTCCAGCAAAGAAGATTGTGACAAACTAAAAATCAAACAAATGAAAGACTCATATAATGCATGACGCTCCAAGTAAAACACATATCATGTGATGAATAAAAATATAGCTCCAAGTGAGTTACCGATAGATTGTAGACGAAAGAGGGGATGCCTTCTGGGGCATCCCCAAGCTTAGACTCTTGAGTATTCCTTGAATATTACCTTGGGGTGCCTTGGGCATCCCCAAGCTTAGGCTCTTGCTACTCCTTATTCCTTTGTCCATCGTATTCTCACTCAAAACTTGAAAACTTCAATCACACAAAACTCAAGAAAATTTTCGTGAGATCCGTTAGTATAACAAACAAATCTTAAACTTTAGGTACTGTTGTAAATTGATTCATATTTAATATTGGCATAATTATACTGTAATCCAACTTCTCCATGACTCAAAGCCCCCGACACGATCCATAAATTCATCAAAATAAGCAAACTATGCAACAAAAACAGAATCCGTGTAAAACAGAATAGTCTGTAAAGATCTATTTAAAAGCCATACTTATGTAACTCAAACAATTCTGAAAAATAAGGAAAACGTGGGAAATTCATATACCAATACTGTGTAAAAATTTCAGATTTTTCTAACGCTCCAGTACAGAATTAAAATTCCAGCACTGGATGCAAAACTTTCTGTTTTCCTAACAGCATCAATTATACTATCTTGCAAATCATCCCAAAGGCATTACTTGGCACAAACACTAATTAAAACATAAAAACTCAATCACAACAGAAGCTATAATCATGCAAACATTCAAAAACAGTAGGTAAAAGCAAAAATTTATTTTATTCATTGGGTTGCCTCCGAACAAGCGCTATTGTTTTATGCCCCTAGCTAGGCATAATGCATAGTTTCAACTGTTGTCATCTTTCTTCTTCTTATCCAAAGATGTACTTTCATCAAAGGGTTTTTCAAAGGTAATATGAAACACATCATCCATAGAAATTTTAGCATTAGCAAGTTGTCCATCTGTAAATCCCTCTTAATTATGGGCTACAATCCAAGAGTATTATCTATTAACACTGTTGAAAACTGGATTATATTCAAAGGAGGAACTTCTTTTTTAATATTCTCATCAAAGATGTGGTCATTGCGGAACAAATACATCAACAAGTAATCATTATTATAAAGAATCTCATCTATTACCGGTTTTTCACGGTTCATAACATAAAAATCAAAGATCTCCCTAGCTTCTCGCACTATGTGACCAAATTCATTCATGAGGACAAGGGTAGCTATTTTCTTAGCTCTACGATCTTTTATAACCGATAACTCATAAAACAATCTTTGCAAAGTAGGATGGGTGCAAATAAATCTTCTTTCAAGTTTAAGAACAAGTGCGGAAATAGCTTAAGCATAATTTTTGGTTTCTTTAAGTATAGGAGTATCATCACAAGCCAAGGTCCCAATGCAATTAAAGAATTCTTGGATGACACTTTTTCCAATAACATTCCCATGTTCCAAGACAAAAGTTTTAGCATCAAGATTGGTAGAACTTCCAATTTTAGGAGTTCTACCATCATCAGTTTCTGCCATGCCAAAATCACTCATGATAACAATCTTCAAGCAAGCGAACAAGAAAACACGCAAAAAGGCAAACGAAAAATATTTTTGTATTTTTGTAAAAACTTTTTAGAAGTGGGGGAGATGAAAACGAGAGGCAAATGCAAATAAAAGGTAAATAAAGTAAATGCAAGTGAATGACAATTTATGCAAAGGTACTTGGTAATTTTGATGATGTCTCCCCTGCAACGGCGCCAGAAATTCTTCCTGCTACTTGTGAGCTGCATTGGTAATTCCCTGAAGAGGAAGGGAGATATAGTACAGTAGAGATAAGTATTTCCCTCAGTTAAGAACCAAGGTTATCAATCTAGTAGGAGAACCAAGTAAAATTCCATTAAAGCGCACCTGCACACACAAGAGCAAACACTTGCACCCAACGCGAATAAGAGGGTTGTCAATCCTCTTAGCGGTTATTTGCAAGGATTAAATCTTATCGAGGTAAATAGATAAACTAAACTACTAATTAAAATAAAAGTAAATAAATTGCAGCAAGGTATTTTTAGGTTTTTTTATATGATAAAGATAAACCCGGGGACCATAGTTTTCACTAGAGGCTTCTCTCTTGAGCACATAAGCATACGGTGGATAAACAAATTACTGTTGGGCAATTGATAGAAAAGCAAATAATTATGACGGATTCATGGAAATGATCATGTATATAGGCATCACGTCCGAGACAAGTAGACCGACTCCTGCCTGCATCTACTACTATTACTCCACCCATCGACCGCTATCCAGCATGCATCTAGGGTATTAAGTATGAAACAGAGTAACGCCATAAGCAAGATGACATGATGTAGAGAAGCAAATTCAAGCAATATGAATAAACCCCATCTTTTTATCCTTAATGGCAACAATACAAATACGTGTCATGTCCCTTTCTGTCACTGGGATTGAGCACCGCAAGATTGAACCCATCACAAAGCACCTCTCCCATTGCAAGATAAATCAATCTAGTAGGCCAAACAAACCGATAGATCGGAGAGAAATACAAAGCTATAACAATCATGCATAAAAGAGTTCAGAGAAGACTCAAATATTTCTCATGAATAATCTGATCATAAACTCACAATTCATTGGATCCCAACAAACACACTGCAAAAGAAGATTACATCGGATAGAACTCCAAGAACATCGAGGAGAACATTGTATTGAAGATCAAAGAGAGAGAAGAAGCCATCTAGCTACTAGATATGGACCCATAGGTCTATGGTAAACTACTCACACATCATCGGAAGGGCAGCAAGGTTGATGTATCCATGATCGATTCCCCTTCCGGCAGAGTACCGGAAAAGGCCTCTAGATGGGATCGTGGAAGAATAGAGACTTGCGGCAGCGGAAAGGTTTTCTCTTCTGGCTCTCTGGGGGTTTACCAATATTTGTGAATTTATAGAAGTGGAATTAGGTCAAAAGGAGTCACGTGGGCCCCACAAGGTACCACGGCGTGCCCCCCCCGGGGCGTGCCCTAGTGCCTTGTGAAGCCCCTGTGGGGCTTCTGTCCTTCTCCCAAAGCTTCCCAGGTTTCTTTTGTCCAAAAAAATCACCAAAAAGTTTCGTGGCATTTGGACTTCATTTGGTACTGTTTCTCTGAAAAGCCAAAAACAAGCAGAAAACAAAAATAGGCACTGGGCACTAAGTTAATAGGTTAGTCCCAAAAAATGATATATAATTGCTTGTAAATGTATATAAAACATCCAAGATTGATACTATAACAGCATGGAACAATCAAAAATTATAGATACGTTGGAGAGGTATCACCACGCTCCGCTCTACCCCCGAACCCGTTTGATCTCGTCCTAGGTCAGAGAGAGACAGACATAGGTGAATGATGGCGGCGACCACTGGCGATCCACGCATCTAGCGACCCTCGATCCTTCTCCTCTCCCGACCTATGTGCGTCACCACCATTCCTCCTTGTGACACCCCTGCTCGACACGTGCACTAATCATACACGCAAACATGCACGCTCGAGATCAGAGACTCACGGGAAGATATCACAACACAACTCTAAACTCAAATTTAAACATAAATCATCATATTACAAACCAGGGGTCACGAGGGCCCGAATACATAAGTCATACACACAAATGATATGAGTACAGACATAGTTAGTCAAGTTTTGCCTTAAGAAGGCTAACACAAACAACAATACAGATCGAAAGGCGAAGGCCTCCTGCCTAGGGCCTCCTAACTACTCCTGGTCTGCTGGCTCGATCCAGTAGTACGTGCCATCGGAACCCTCCTGGTAGTAAGCTCCTGCAGTGGCATCTGGCTCCTGGGCTCCATCGTCTGATGTATCATCAATGGAAAATGGGGAAAAGAATAGCAGAGCAACCGTGAGTACTCATCCAAAGTACTCGCAAGACTGACATAAGAACTATACTAATTATGCACTGGTATCAAATGAATGGGGCTATATCTTTGGACTGAACTGCAGAATGCCAGAATAGAGGGAGAGAAGCCTAGCCTATCGAAGACTAGCATCTTCAAGCAATCTTGCAGCATCAGAAGAGAATAGAATATAGTAACATACAATAGTGGTTGTATAGCAGCAACTCCCCGAGATCCTTTCTCGACTATCCCGCGAGAAAGCGATCCCGAGAGCAGTAGTATCAGTTTAATAAGCATCATCATCAGTTTGTAGTTGTCATAGATCCGGATACAACTCTGAGCGACCTATTACCGTGGATACGGCTATTCGAAGAGATAACTTCCCTGCAGGGGTGCACTACTGTTACCCAACACGCTCGATTACCTCTGGCCGGACACACTTGCTGGGTAATACCCGACCTCGGGTGATCGACACGACGCATTCCTACCTAGGCTCAGCAGAGAGGTCAACACGCCGGTCTACATCCTAAGTGCGAAGGGGTCTTGGGCCCATCGCCCTTTGCACTCCTGCACGTTGCGTGGGTGGTTGGGGTGCAGGCGCGACACTGTATACACAAGTGAAGTACCAGCCCAGTCCCAACAATCAGCCCGCATCTCTGAACTATGACATCTGAAGAGCTTTCGGCTGATACATACGACGTAGAGGGTCCCATAACCATTATCCCATGTGGTGGTAGTGCGTATAGGGCACGACGACCCACTCAGATCAAATACCCAGTTCCGTTAGGCGTATTTAGTAACTCGCAGAGACGATCAGAGTTTCTGTCGCTCCGACTTGATATCACTCACGGGTACTCTTGGAGCCGACCCATCTTTAATGTTATTCTCTCGCGGGCACCCTTGGGGCCAGCCCGACTTTAACAGTTTAAGCAGTGCAGTAATGTAAACATTTCCGCGATCACACCCAGAGTGATCACGTCCCGGTAACAAGCATGGCATACAGACAAGGCGAAGGGCCAAAGATGGAATAGCAGCATAGCTAACTAGGCATCATGGGATAACAGGTAAAGTATTAGTAGCAGGCGACAAAATCAGGCTATGCATCAGAATAGGTTAATGCATGGCAGCGGCAATTTCTAATGCAAGCAGGAGGGAGAAAGAATAGGAGATATCGGCATGCGTCAAGGGGGGATTGCTTGCCTGGAAGCTCTGCAGAGAGGGGCTGGTCGTCAGTCGGCTGCTCGTCGGGGGTGTAGTCGAACTCAGCTACGGCGGCGTCGGTCTCGGCGTCTATCAAAAGAGAAAGGAGGGGGAAGAAACAATAAATTTCATGGCAAAATGCAATCATTATGCATGACATGTCTAAATGATGTGCAGAGGTGTTTTATTGCCTAACTAAATGATTTAGTTAATTTAGGAATTTATTTGGATTTATTTTATTAAAGTTGGGCACTATTCATTTATCGAAATCGGTCAAAAAGTTCCATGTTCACCTAGCTAGGAGTATTGGACAGGCATTTTGATTACATATTCAGATTCTTCATATTTTTCTGATCATTTTTCATATATAAATTATTTTCATCTGACTTACGGTTTAATTTATATGATTTTTCAAAGTTTTAAACATTTTCTAGAATTAATTTAATTATTTAAATTAGAATTATCCGAAACAGTAGGGGATGACGTCAGCATGACGTAGTGCTGACGTCAGCGGCCAACAGAGGCGGTGGACTAGTCAAACCTGACAGTGGGTCCAGTGGGTCCCACATGTCAGTCTCACATTAGGCTAATTAGGGATTAAACTTAACTAAATTAGGTTAATTAGGGGTGGGGCCTACTGGTCAATGAGTGATTAGCGTTTAAATTAATTAATTAGTTTAATTAACGGATTATCTTTTTATTAAAAATCGTTTAATCGGTCGGGCCCCACATGTCAGCGACAGTGGCCCGCGCTAACTCGGTCAACGGGGCCCGCGGGGCCTGCTGTCAGCCACTCAGAGGCGGGGTCCAGCCGGCCACGTCGGACGCCAGCTGGATGCCGGCCACCGGAGAGCTCCGGCGAGCTCGCGCGACGGCGACGAACTCCGGCGAGCCCGGAATCTCTCTGTAGGGCACCGTTCGAGGCGTGGCTTGGCTCTCTGGAACGAGCGGACGAAGCCGCATCCGGTGGTGGGGGTGGTCGGAGCTGGGGAGGCCGGAGCTGACGGCGGCGAGCACGTCGGTGGCGGCCGTTTCGGGTGGCGCACGGGATCGCGGCTACGGCGCGAGTTCGGACGATCTAGATAGCGAGGCGAGGTCTACGTGCGCGCGCGAGCAAGATGGGCACAAGCCCGTGACCATTTGGTCGCCGGAGCCTTGTCGGCGACGAGGACAGGCGGCGGCGCGTTCGGGCATCTCTAATGCGGCGAGCTACGGCGACTAAAACACGCGTGGGAGAGAGGGGAGAGATGCGCAGGCTTACAGAGAGCCTGCAGATGTGCTTAAGCGAGCTCGGGGGAGGGCGACGGCGGCGAATCAGCGCCGGAGACGAAGAAGGCCGTGCGGGGAAGTCGAGCTCGGGGAGGTCGTTGTGGGGGCGCCGAGCTCCAATGCGAGGCTTCAGGCGACGTAGTCGAGGATGGCGAGGACGTCGGGCATGGCGGAGCGATGATCGGGGCACGGTGGCCGCGGGATCGAGCGTCGGCGGCGGTGAGCTCTCGGGCGAGCTCAAACGAGAACGAGGGAGGGGACGAGAGGGGATCTGGTGGGCTAGGGTTACTCGGGAGAGGGAGAGGGGCTCGGGGCAGGCTTTAGCGGCGTCGGGGACGGCGTGGATGGCCGACACCGCGACGGCCATCACCGTGTCAGTGCGGGCGCGCGACAGCGGCGCGATGAGGACGACGAGCGACTTAACGGGCTGGGCCAGGTACTATTTCACTAAGGCCCAACCGCACAGTAAGTTTCTACCGTTATTCTTTTTCTATTTCTATTTTCTGTTTTAATTCTATTTGCAAATTGTTTGAGCACTACTGGACTTTTATAAAATGTGTGACCTAGCTCATAAACTGCAGTGCATTATTATCTGCCACCAGAAATTGGTTTGGGTAAAATATGATTTCATTTGTAAACTGGATTAAATAAATTGTATTAAAATGTTGCTGTTAGCTACTGTTTGATGTTGTTTAAGTCACTTAGGCATTTTTAGTGATGTTTTTTTCCTGAACATAATTAACTATGAATTATTTGCTATTTAATGAACATTTTTATTTCAGAATTGGGCAACTTTTATTTTCCACTTAAAATTTGAATTGAAGTTTGAATTAGGAATTTGAAATGAGATATGATGCAATGATGATCAAGCACTGTTTAACATGATGACTTAGCATTATCAAAGGTGATCACTGTAGCATAATGGCATGGGGTGTTACACTCCTCTCAGGAGGGCGAAGACCAGGAGGAGAAGTGGGGCATCCCTCACGATGAGCAGCGATGCCCAAGACGACATGTTAGCTTGCACAGTGGTGGGACGGTTTCCAGGCGGAACTATGTCAAAGATGGCCGTCACCCTACAACCATGCCGGTACGCCGCCATGCCTTCCCCTGCACTGGATTTTTCTACTCCGTTCAGATACAGTCATGCAGGTGAGCACGTCAATGTCCTGTTACATCTGTTTCACCCTTGCATCTAGGAAATTTTGGGGCAACAAGAGGAACTTCAAGTCCAACCACTTAAGGGACAACTCAAGTGGTTTCAAGCCCAAGGGTCAACGAGTGAGGACTTGTCACAGTTGTGGGAATGTGAGTCACTTCGTCGCGGAGTGTCCTTATGAGAAGAGGGAAGACAATGGATGCAAGCTTATCCACAAGGACAAAACCAAGTCATTCGCAAGCAAGAACAACAACTTCGCGAAGAAAAAGCTTGAAAAGGCGTTGGTGGCACAAGAAGAGTTGTACTCCGATGATGATGAAGAAACAAGTGTTGAAGTGGTCGCAACAACCGCCGTAGCCATTGCCACCACTTCCTCTCCATCGGCGTCTCTCTTTGACTCCCCCAACAAGAGCATCATCACCACCCCACAAGAGTCTCATGAAGAAACAATTGTCTCATTTTTCAGTATAATCCTTTTTTACTTAGTTGGAACTCCAGGTTACACCACAAATTCACTGTCTGTGCAGTAACATTTCATTTTCTTTATCAAGCTATTATTTCTTTGATTGTGATGTTGCCATACAATCACGATCTAGTTCACTTCAACTGTGCAACAATATGTTTGCATCGTTTCACTTAGGTAGGTGTCAGTGTCATGCATGTAGAGTGGATTCAAAACTTCCCCTTTGTTTAACTTTTGCAGGTAGTAATTTTTCTTATAAACAATGTACTTTTGGAAACGCGATGATGTGTGCTTTTTCAGTAACCCTACCCGTTGTATATACCTTTGTGCTGTGTATTCCTGCGTAGTTCACCAAGAAATATCCTCCATATGATAACTGTTGTCCATCCCCTGGGAGGTGGAGGAGCTGAACATAACCTACCGTGACAGTGTGTGAAAATGGTACATGTCTGTGTGGTGTGTGGCAAGTGATGATATTGACCAGCGGCCAGTGGGTTAGGGTCAGATGTAAACCTGATCATCCTCTGGGCCAGGCTTGACAAAGCCCGGAGTTAAAATCCCAAACCTGAGCCCGGCCTGGCCCGACCCAAAGCACATGAATAGTGGCATTTTTCAATTAAAATATTATATTCAGGATATTAAAATAATACAATATACCTATATTTTGAATAAAATATACAGTTGTTGCCATTTTGGGCTTATTTCAGGCTTTTGGGCAGGGCTTCAGGCGAGAAATTGGAGCTCGAGCCCGGCTCGGATGCCGAGCTTTCGGGCTCATGCCTCTGGGCCAGGTAGTCCATGCACATGTCTAGTCAGATAGTCAGGAGAATCATGGCTGATGAAGACAAAGATGGTTATGGTTTCTGAGTATAATCTGTCATGTTACTCCGAAACCTTGTGGGTTCTTGTGACGAAATGTTGTGAGATGTAAACTCTTCCCATGGTTTTATCGTCCAGGTGATGCATTAACTTGTGAACTGAATGTGATGAAATTCAATTTGACAAGAAACACAAGATGATCAAGAAGCTATGGGGCTATGCCATCTTGGAGCATCGAGAGTTCTGATTAATCAGGATGGACGACTCATGGGAACTGTAAAGGACTATCCAGTTCCGTAGATATATTTTTAGTATTTTTACACAGTAAAGTAGTAACGTGATAAGAGACGCGACAACGCATGTGCCTGAGCCGTGACACGTGATGGAAAATATAATTAGGGAAATGTTAAAAACAGACGTCAGAGTTTTAAAACGTTTTTATGACAATTTATGTTATCACTGGAATGACAATTTCCTTTTAGCAAAAACAACAAATCCTGACAAAAAAAAACAGCATAGTTTACCATAAAAAAGTTCATTGATGAGATGGGTTATGGCATACTCAAAGAAACACAAGACCTTTGATGCATACGAAGTTCAATATGAAAGGCTTCCACACTACTATTTGTCTTGTTGCATTATTGGCCATTCCTCTTTGGAATGTCCAAACCCAGGTAAAAGAGATAAAGATGGCAAATTACGTTGCAATGCTGATAGGCTGTGTGTGAAGGATGACAAAAAGAAAAGCTTTTCAACCTCAAAATCTGGGCACAGTTCACAATCTAGTGGCAAAAGCTTTCATTTTGGAGAGGAGATTAATGATCCTGAAAGGCCTTATAATAGAATATCAGAAGTGAAGGACATAAATACGACAGAGATTCAACATGAGATTACTTCTCCAATGAAGAAGGAACAGAACTATAACCAAATAGGCAAATCAGATTATGGCGAGGTCACGAAGGAGATTGTCCCTATGCAATTTAGCAGTACCCGAATGGTTGGACAAAAGAGGAAGCAAGCAAAAGTATACATGCCCAAGAACTTGGTTCTAAACTCTGGGGAGTAAATGGTGCAGAGAGTTTATAATGTAACCCCCACAATTAGATGACATAACAGTAACACAAGTGATCCACTTTCAGTTACAATACCAATTGGATATGAGGGACTCTCAGATTCCTATAAGAAACAGAAAAAGGATTTCACCAACTTTCCATCAGAATCGGCGGATCAGGCGGAGGCTGCAGGAGAGTAGCCCCGCCATACGCAATGAATATATTATGTTGGAAGTGTCGCGGTCTGGGGACGGACGCGACAGTGGGCGAGCTGAAATGGTTCGTTAGTAAATACCGTCCCTTCCTTCTCTTCCTGTCCGAGACGAAGATGAGATACTAGAGCACGGAACTTCATGTGGTCTTTAGGATATTCAGGTGCTTTTGCAGTGAGCAGTAAAGTATTAAGTGGTGGACTCGCTCTCTTTTGGTCATCCAACCTCTCAGTATCACTAAAAGCTTACTCTACACAACTGATTGATATAATAGTCAATGCACAAGATGGTGCTAGATGGCGCACAACTCTGGTATATGGAGAACCAAGGAAGGAACTGAGGCACATTTTTTGGGATAGACTTCGGCTCCTGAAGGCCCAATGGGAGGGACCATGGTTATGTGCTGGAGACTTCAATGAAGCACTGCATGGTGATGAACACTTGGGTTTTAGAGATAGAGATGAAAACCAGATGTTGTTTTTTAGGGACTGCCTAGATGTTTGTGGGCTCATGGATATGGGGTATACTGGCCCTAAATTCACATGGTCTAACCGACAATATGGTGACACGAATATAAGGGTTAGACTAGACTGAGCTGTCGCAAATGGCGAATTTGTTTGAAAGTTTGATAATTGCTCCATAGAAAATATTATCACTACTTCTTCTGACCACCTTGCAATTTTGATAACAATAGCGAAAAGTAGTGATCAAACAACTACTACCACGCCTGTGCAACATTCTTTCCGATATGAAGCGGCATGGATGATGGCGTCAGACTACAGACGTATGATTGAAGAGAATTGGAGAAAACTCAATTATGCTGCTCCATCTTTATATAACACATGGTCTGCACTAAACAGTTTGGCTAGTTCTATTCATACTTGGAGTAAGACATCATTTGGCTCTGTCAAGAAAGAAATTAGAATCCTTGAGAAGC
This sequence comes from Elymus sibiricus, assembly GCA_039707655.1. Classification (NCBI taxonomy): domain Eukaryota; kingdom Viridiplantae; phylum Streptophyta; class Magnoliopsida; order Poales; family Poaceae; genus Elymus; species Elymus sibiricus. The sequence goes on from CM077674.1 coordinate 313,528,269, forward strand.
GGCTTGCGGCACTCAGAAGGAATAACTCAGCTTCAAACAGTTGGGAAGAAGAGAAGCGAATTGAACAACGACTATGTGAATTGTTTGAAAGAGAAGAAATAATGGCGAGGCAACATTCAAGGGTTGATTGGCTTCGGGAAGGAGATCGCAACACATCCTTTTTCCATGCACGGGCATCAGCTAGAAGAAGAGCAAATAGGATAAATTTCCCGAAGAAGGCCGCCAGTTCAAAATGTGAAGACCATGAAGGGATAAAAAAAATATGGTATATGAGTTCTATGTAAACCTTTTCACTTTTGAATCATGCAACTCTTTAGATGATGTACCTGAAGCAATTACAGTAAAAGTGAATGAAGAAATCAATGAAGCTCTTTGTCGTGAATATACAAATGATGAAATCAAGGCTGCCCTCTTTTAGTGGGGCCTACTAAGGCGCCCGGACCTGATGACTTCCCTCCTCTGTTTTACCAAAAACACCAGGAGCTGTTAGAGGAAGATGTATGTGCTACAGTGAAGGGTTTTCTATTGGGACCAGATATTCCAGAAGGCTTCTACGACTCGGTAATTGTCTTAATCCCAAAAGCAAACTCTCTTGGCGCGCTTTCCAATTTTTGGTCAATAAGCTTATGCAATGTTATTTATAAAGTGGCTTCCAAAGTTATAGCTAACCGCCTCAAACCCTTTCTACCGGAGATAATTTCTGAACAACAGAGTGCTTTTCTTCCAGGGAGACTAATTACTGACAACGTCCTCATAGCTTATGAATGTCTCCATACAATTAGAAAGCAAAAGGTTAAGCAACCTGTCTTTGCACTCAAAATTGATATGACAAAGGCCTATGATAGGGTAGACTGGTATTACCTTAAGGGTGTGTTACTGAAACTGGGCTTTAATAAAAAAATGGGTGGAGACGGTAATGAGATGCGTAACCTCAGTGAAATATGCAATCAAGGTCAATGGTGACTTAACTAAATCCTTTAAACCTACTAGAGGTATCAGGTAAGGGAAACCAATTAGCCCCTACTTGTTTTTATTATGCGCTGAAGGCTTATCTTGTTTATTGCAGCAAAAAGAAGCATTGGAGGATCTGAAAGGAATTCGCAATGGTAGAAGTGGCCCTCATATCTCCCATCTCCTATTTGCCGCTGACAGTATGTTCTTTGTTAAAGGAGATAACAGGAGTATAGAAACTCTAAAATCAGCTTTGCAAACATATTGTGATGGTTCTGGACAAAAAATCAACCTGCAGAAATCATCTATATTTTTTTTGGCACACATTGTGACAAACAAACAAAGGAAAGAGTGAAACTAAAGATTGGAGTCCAAGAGGATATATTACATGCTACTTATCTTGGTATGCCGACCTGGGTGGGACGCTCCCCAACTGCCTGCTTTAATTTTCTCACTAGTCGACTATGGAAAAGACTCAGTGGGTGGAGTGATAGACCATTATCAAGAGCCGAGAAAGAAGTTCTGGTAAAATCTGTTGCGCAGGCAATTCCAACATATGTAATGAGTTGTTTCCAGCTTCCTGTCAGTGTTTGTGAGAAGATGAAAAGACCTATCTCCAACTTTTGGTGGGGTGTAGAAGATGGGAGAAGGAAGCTTCATTGGAGATCATGGAAGTGGTTATCCGCACCAAAGTTCTTAGGAGGCATGGGATTCGGAGACATGGCAATATTCAACCAAGCCATGCTGGGGAAACAGTGTTGGCGACTATTGACGGAGCCTAATTCTTTGTGTGCCAGGGTGTTAAGAGGTAGATACTACCCTGATGGCAATTTTTGGACTGCGAAATGCCCAAGGTCATCCTCTTATACATGGCGCAGTCTGATGTATGGGAAGAAATTGCTACAAAAGGGCCTAATGTGGAGAGTAGGAGATGGCAAAGAAATCCACATATATGAAGATAGTTGGATCCCTGATGTGATTCCTCGAACTCTTCAACCAACAAATAATAACCAACTAGTGAGTACCCTGATAACTGAGGGAGAACCACAATGGAATGAAGTGGTCATAAAAAATAAATTCTCAGAGGATATAGCAGCAAAAATCCTTAGCATTCCATTAAGGAGTGAAGGTCGTATGATCTTTGCCTCGTGGTCCCATACAAAGAGTGGCATCTATACAATCAAACCAGACTACAATCTAGCAAGAACAATGAACTTCTGGAGAGATCAAAGTGCAGATGGTAAAGGGGCTACATCATAACAGAAATCCATGGAGAAAACCTGGAAGAAATTATGGGCAATCCAATGTCCTAATAAAATGAAAGTAGTGTTATGGAGGTTGACCCATGATTGTCTCCCTACAGGATACCAACTTCAAATCAGATCAATACCAACAAGGTATGATTGTTACTTCTGCAATAGGGAGGAAACTATAGAACATTGTTTTCTACATTGTCATTATGTTAAAGAAATCTGGAAAGACCTTAAAAAAGATTATGGAATTTGCCTAAATTTGAAGACTTTTACCCATATCCGGCAATGGATAACAAATGCTACAGATTTTCATGACATGCTTATGGTTGTAGCTGTTTGGCACATTTGGGAGAATAGGAATGCCTACCGTAATGGTGAGGCCTTAGTTCATCCTCTTAGTGTTGTGGGAAAGATCAAAGCGTACATTGAGTTCATCAATCTGAACTTTTTCAGTTCGACCATCTCCATCACATGTGAGACTCTGAAGTCAAATCAAAACTGGTCTTCACCGCCGGATGGGTCGATGCTTGTCAACGCGATATTCTCTCAGTCTAAATGAGCAGGCTTTGGTGTGGTGATACATGATCATCAGGGGAGGGTGCAGGCATCAAGCGGAGGATACTTTGATCGAATTCAAAACTTGGAAATTGCAGAAGCCATGGCACTTCATAAAGCCTTAATCCTTGCCGAAGACACAAATAAGGAGAGGATCATGGTGTCATCGGACTGCTTGTCACTGATCAAGGATTCAGACTTGGACAGAACCCCTACAGGAGCCATAGTCTATGACATCAAGAAGTGGGCCACAAAGTTTGTATCTTGTACTTTTATCCATGTTAATCGTGCTTGTAATGAGGCAGCTCATACTCTGGCCAAATCAGCCGAGTATGATGTTAGGTCATGTTGTGTGAACCCGGAATTAACTTCCAGACCCTCCTATGTATATTTGTCAACCCCAGGATCATTGTTGACAACACAGCGAAATGGTATCATTGCACAATACATATAAGTATTAAAAGTTTAATAAATATTACCTCAAGGCATACATAGGGAAATGTCTCATGACATTTTACATTCAGAAAACAACGGAAAGTAAAATGCGTAGCGACTCCATCTCAACCACAGGCAGTCGATGTAGTCCACATGACCTCACTCCTACGGATCGCCATAGTAGTCGTAGTCGGCGCCCTCATCTTCATAGATCTCTGTTGTTCAACAAAATTATTGCCATGAGTACATTACGTACTCAACATGCCTCCCTTGGGGAAGGACCTAATAGCTACTTGTGGCTTCAAAGGAAGGCTGTATGGCTCATTTGCATAAAAGCTAATTTTGTTTGAAATAACATAGTACTTGGATAATAGCAGTTTTAGATGAAAACATGTTTTATCCCCAGAATAACTTTCATCAAAGTGAGGATCCTCGATCAACTCACACTCTTCATAGGTTCCAAGAATAGGGGCAAAGAGGGAATAAGCAAGACAGGTCCTGTATGTCAAGAAAGATTCATGTGCCGTCCATGACCGTGGACACGGCTATTCGAATAGTTTTACACTCTGCAGAGGTTGTACACTTTACCCACATGACACAATCCCAACTTGTTGCCACTAGCCGTCACTAGCGTAGTACACCATTTGGTATACCGGCAGCGAGATTGTGACGAGGTCTTTGGACTAGATCCCCCAAAGATGTGACATGCCCACCGGGTCTGGCGCACGGAACTGAGAGTACGTCTTCAAACCGGTCCCCCCATCTGTGCCGAGGATACTCCCCACAGGGCAGCTATCCCATTTGCAGTATGGCGACATTGACACCTAAGGTTGACTAGCTTACTTAACCAAGCCAGTGCCCATATAGCATGTGGCTGTACTGTTTACACCATCTTCAAATCCAAGACTTATTAGGCCTCACGCGGCATGGACGACTGATTGCCCCCTTCAGCTTATGAAGGGCAGCCAATTGCTCCTTCAATCCTTGATTCAGCTGTCGCCCGCGCCAGTATTCAGATGGTAAGTTTCACCCAGGGTAGAAGAGGATAGAGGAGATCAATAAGGGCCAACCAGCCTAGCTCAGCGTCAAGTTTCAAGTGTCAATGACCCAAAGGTCATTCAACAAAGGACCTATAGGATAATAAGCATGGCTAAGCATTTCTACTCTACTAGAATATTGTATAATTCTACTCAGGTGTCAAGCGAATAGGGGACAAGCGGATCAAGGTAATGTGTCAATCGACACGCTATCTACGAGATTAAAATAGCATGCATATAGTAACCATAAAACATAGTGCAATTTTGTAAAACATAGGATAAGTATGATCAAAGAAGGAGGCATGCCTTCGTTGTTGAGTCCTTCTTCAGTAACCTGATTCTGTCGACGTCCAATCTCGTCACTCCATACTCGTCATAACGATAGCAAATGAAAAACAAATAAATACCAAAGAAAAAGTAAATTCAAATGATATCCAAAAGCAAATTAAGAGTGGATGGATAGCAAGATATGGATCAGGATGAAGATTCCGAAATAAGTTAGCATGATAGGGAAGTAAGAGAGAGGATTCACTGAAGTGACAAGGTTTAGGTTGACACGGCTAAGGAAGACTTGGCAATCAAGACTAACGTTTAGATATGAACTATGCTACTAACCAATAGTAGTGTCCACTACACACCTCAGCCAACTCTATAGCAACTACCATATGACAACACAATGACATCAACACACATGGAATGGTACCAACCTATGCATTTCACTACACAATCACAACATGGCATAAAGGTAAAAGATAACCACAAATAAATATTTAGATGGAATCTAAATATTTATAATGGTCAATAGCAGCCAAACATTTACATCAGATATATGCTAATTCAAAAGGAAGCATTCACTAAGATAACCAAACCAACATTATAAACCATACTAGTCAAGCAATCAAACATCATTCAATAAAATGAATTGAATTGATCTAGGTCTAGACCTAAAACATTATTAAAATAAAATAGGAACAACTCCATTATATCAAACCAATTCATTTGTCAAACAATTAACAAGAACTACACAATACATGGAACAAATGGACGAACAACTATTTTAGACATGATATGATTAAGAGTAATAATCAACCACAAATAAATACTTGGATGAATCCAAATATTTCGAATGGTTAACAACAACCAAAGTATAAACATCAAACGTAATAACTATTAGCGAGCACTCCTATAATAATAAAAGACAAACTAATACTATGGTAGAAACTAATTGGACAATCAAATAATCAGACACATATCATACAAGGCATGTGAGTATAAATCACTGGAGGTCTCAACAAATAACACAAGCATCAGACATACGAGTGATCAAGAGAAGATATTGAACTAGGACGTGCTCTTAATAATAAATAAAGAATAACTAATACCATTAATCTCTAGCAATATGATTACCACAACATGCTTAACATCAAAGCAAACTATGCGCATTAAGCATATGAGGAAGGCACAACTCAACTAACGAATGGTAAACTATCCTAATCATGCGATGAACAAATGCAACAAGTATTAAGCTGTGACGCCCCTGATCGACCATGCACTAATCATACACGCAAATGCACATGATCAAGATCAGAGACTCACGGGAAGATATCACAACACAACTCTAAACACAAATAAAAGGCATACAAGCTTTATATTACAAGCCAGGGGCCTCGAGGGCTCGAATACATAAGCTTACGAACAATCGTCAGCGGAAACAACATAATATCTGAGTACAGACATAAAAGGGAAACAAGTTGCCTTAAGAAGGCTAGCATAACAACGACACTGATCGAAAAGGCGCAGGCCTCCTGCCTGGGAACCTCCGAATCTACTCCTGGTCGTCGGTCTCCACGTAGTAGTAAGCTCCACCGGAAGTGTAGTAGCAATCGTCGGCGGTAGCAGCTGGCTCCTGGGATCCGCCATCTGGTCGCAGCAATCGGGTATGGGGGAAAAGGGGAAGCAAAGTAACCGTGAGTACTCATCCAAAGTACTCGCAAGACTGACATCAGAACTATACTAGTTATGCATCGGTATCAAAGGAATGGGGCTATATCTTTGGACTAAACTGCAGAAATGCCAGAATAGAGGGGAAGGCCTAGCCTATCGAAGACTAGCATCTTCAGCGTCTTGCGGCATTAGAAGAGTGCAGATTAGCATATGATAAAGTAACAAGCATGTAGAAGCAAAGCCCAGAGATCCTTTCTCGACTCCCTGCGAGAAAGCAATCCCGGAGCTTCCAATTAATTAAAAGTATCCAGTTCAAGTAGTATTAGATCGGGATACAACACTGAGCGTCCTGTTACCGTGGACACGGCTATTAGAATAGATAACTTCCCTGCAGGGGTGCACTACTGTTACCCAACACGCTCGATTAACTCCGGCCGGATACACTTTCCTGGGTCATGCCCGGCCTCGGCTGATCGACACACCGTAGCCATACCTAGAGCTCAGCAGAGAGGTCCCCGTCGGTCTACATCCTAAGTGCTCCGGGGTCTTGGGCCCATCACCCTTTGCACTCCGGGTCGTTGCGCACATGGTTAGATCCAGGCACCACCTCTGTCCTGGATGGCGCCGATCCTGCCGTGCCGCAATGCAGAACTGGACGTCTGACAGAGCTTTTGGCTGATACATACGGCGCCGAGGGCCGCATTAAACCACAATCCCACGTGGTGGTAGTGCGTATAGGCCAGTGGCCAACTCAGATCAAATACCCAAATCCGTTAGCGAATTATTAGGAGCTCGCGGTGACGATCAGTACTCCTGTCGTCCCATCTCGAGTAAGTGCAACAAGGGCCAGGCCCATCCCTCTCTAGGGCGGTCTCTGCCTGCCCGGCCGCGCCTCGTAATTATCTCGCGGGTACCCTCACGGTCAAACCGACTTCACATCTCTCGCGGGTACCCCTCGGGGTCGACCCGACTTTATCATGGGTCTGAGATAAATGCTCAAGTAACAGTGTGGCCATGACATCAGGGGAAAATTTGAGGAATCACCCTCGATGGATTCCTACTCGACGTATCCGTTAGGGAGAACCAAGAGGAATCACCCTCGATGGTTCCCACTTGAGGGGTTGCACGACAGAGTCATCATCGGGAAGGGGAGAGCGAGGAATCACCCTCTGCAATCACCACCGATGTGCTATACTACAGAGATATCATCAGGAGTGCAGTACGAGGTATCACCCTCGACACTCGATAGTAGCCCTGCAGGGTCGTACAACTAAGGGGGGTGTGCGGTGCTGTGCTCGGTCTCTGCACATCGATCACAATGATCGAGGTACTGGTAACAAAGCGGGGCAACAGGGACAAGGATGAGGGGTCACTGGTGGATCACTAACCAACCTATTCTAAGCAGTTTAGGATGACAGGTAAAGTAACAATAGTAGGTTACAAAAACAGGCTATGCATCAGAATAGGAGCAAGCAATTACAGTAGGAAAATCTAATGCAAGCATGAGGGAGAAGGAATAGGCGATATAGGAATGATCAAGGGGTTTTTGCTTGCCTGGTTGCTCTGCTGAAAAGGAAGCAGGGTCGTCGGTGTCGTAGTCGATCACAGGGGTAGCGTCGGTCTCGGGGTCTACCGGAGATAAGAGGGGGAAGAAACAATAAATACAAGAAACAAATGCAATCACAGATGCATGACACAGCAACACGTTATTCGAGGAGTGCCCTAATGCAGTACTACGCAAGTTAGTCGGAGCGGGGAAACATCTGGAGGTGTTTTACCAGCTCCGGGCAATTGTCGGATAGATGAACTGGAGGGGAAAGTTCCATGTTCGACATGTTAGAGGGGTGTGACATGTATGTGGGTAGGATATTCGGATCGGTGAAGTAGGTAGCTCCATTTGCCAAGTTGGTGAGCCGACGCGGTTGCGGTGGTTGCCGACGGCGGGAAAGAAGATATGTGGCGGTGGTCGACGGCTATGGGGTGTCGGTTCTAAATCTGGCATATCTCGTAGTAGGGGTCCTAAGCTAGGCGTCTTGGAGCGATGGTAACATGGACACAGGATTTTACCCAGGTTCGGGCTCTCTCGAAGAGATAATACCCTACGTCCTGCTTTTGATTGTATTCATATGGGGTGTAGTACAGAGTACATGTATCTACCATGAGATTGTTCTAATGAATATTAGATCATCTATTGACTAGCCTGGCCTCGGTTTATATAATGCACCGGAGGCCTAGGGTTTAGGAGAGTCCTCGTCTTGGGCACCAAGTCTTGTGGAGTCTTCCTTGTATGCGTCATGAGCTGCCCGATGTGGCCCATTAGTGAACCGTCATGGGGGTCCTCGGCTCAACCCACCTGGTCGGGAGACGATGTGGTGAGTACCCCCTAGTTCAGGACACCGTCAGTAGCCCCCTGAACCAGTCTTCAAGTTGGGGACGCTCCTCGGTTCTTCCGAACTGTTATTCATCTTCGGTCGTCGGTCTTGAAAACTGGTTCAACAAATCTTCCCATCTCCGATCTTGAGGATCGCCGAGGTGTATCCGAAGAGTTCATATGTCGGGTATCCGAGAAGTCCTTTAAGTTCTCGGCCTTTATCAATGCCTTGTTATTTTTTATGCCACACCTTGGGTTCGAAGTGTTTCTAGCGTGGCGGTGTCCTCTTTGCATCCGAGCTTCAGCGCCGGACTGTATCCGTGGTGTCTTCTTGCAGCCGAGCTCCAACACTGGACTGCATCCGAGGAGGCATAGAGTACCTCGTCTTTGAAAAAGTTTGAAGGTGGTTATCTGAGCTTAACGCCAAAAAAGTTCTCTATGGAGCCAGCCACTCGCGGCCGAGCTTTATGCCGGACTGCTTTCGAGGTACATTTTAGCAGCCGAACTCCAACGCCGGTCTGTATCCGAGGTGTCATAGATCTCCTCAGTCTTAAAAAGTTTAAAGGAGTTCAACCGAGCTTAATGCTGGAAACGTCCTCTAGGGAGCTAGCCACTTGTATCCGAGCTTCATGCCGGACTGCTTCCGAAGTGGTGCACCACCTCGGGCTTTGGCTGATTTTTTGCGGATATTTTTTCAATTGGTGCAATTTATTCTCTACCGAGATATATAGCCAGTAGCCCTCAAGGTGTGTGTCGGCCTAAAATCCGAGATGCACCTGAAGGAAAACATGAAACTGCTAATCCCAGTAGCCCCTGAGACTCAGGTCGATTCACGAAATCGGCCTGAGGATCAATTCCTAGCTCGGCAGCATATTTAGGAACGGAAACACGGTGTGCATAGTCCTCGAGACTCAGGTTGGGTGTGGCCGACCAACCTGAGGATCGTAATCTCCTTGGAAACTATTTTGCACTTTTAAGTTCCCTGCATTGAATCGTCAAATGCAGTAGCCCCCGAGCCACTGGTCGGGTGGGAACACCAGATTAGGGGATCGATGTACCTCTTTAGTTGCTTTTAATTTGAGAAGCGCGAAGCCCAGTAGCCCCCGAGCCTTAATTTGGGCAAGGGTGGCCGAATTAAGGATCGATATCCGGAGTAAATTGATTTTAATCACAATTTATGTGGAATGATTCTATGTATCCAAGTACTTTACATCATTAACGCTCGGATCCGCATTGTACAAAACTTTATTGACCGACCATCGGCTTCAACCTCCTCGGCCAGTAGCCAAGGAGTGTTTTCCTACTTTATAAAGCCTTTATAAGGGCAAAGATTTACGGAAAACAATGCAATCCGGCCATACAGTTTTATAAACAAAGGTACGCGGAGAGATATGTTATATTACTATTTAACGTAAGAAACATCTTCTGGGAAAAATAGTTCCTTTATAAGTTCCTTTTCCCAGGCTATCATGTTGACCATGATCGTGAAACCTCAACTCCGATCAATGTGGGAGGAAAATATTGAGGATTTAGTTTGGGAAAAGTTGCTGAACTCTGTGGTCTTTCACTTCCGTCGTTGCCTACCAATTATATTCTTAAGATGGCTAGCTTTCGGCTTCACCCAGTCTGAGGTACTAGCCCGGATGACCCGGAAGTAACAATCACAGAGGTGCTCCCTTTACCCCCTAGCCGAACAATCGGGAACGTAAGGGGTAAGCACGGGAGCCAGGCAACCCAGCTTGGCCAAAATCTTAAGTCAAATTGATGCATATTTATGGCTTTATAACGATGATTACGGAAGGCAGCACTTGTATATTGAATACAAACGCTTTTATGCTATATGCTATTTTGACTCCTTTGTGACCGTTTATCATTTGAGAGTGGCCCATCGTCGGCTTCTACCCCTTTGTAGATGCTACGTAGGGTGTTTCCGCAGTTACACGACAACCCTTAGCCGACATCTCGGTGCCCGGAGGCGGTTGTGTTACCGAAAATGAGGCAATCAGATACCCAGGCTTTATAACTTTCACTTAGTCATAGGAGCTTAAAGTTGGGAGGCCAGTTACTAGCCCCCGGTTAGTGTTCGGCGTCAGCCGAGGTCAAGCCATTAACACTTCAGCCAATTTTATGAATGGCCCATGGGGTAACCTCTATCGATCTATAGTTTGACACAGTCATCGGATCGCTGACCAGTTTGCGCTCATTGTGACAGTCAGTTTTTGGCTTTCTCCACTGAGGTACTTGACCAGTTAAATCGGAAGTACAATCGCAGTGGTTCTCCCTTTGCACACCTAGCCGGACAAAGCGGAACGTAGGAGGCAAGCACAGGAGCCGGGCAACCCAACTATTGACCGAAGACACAATTCGAAACTGATGCATATAAAGCAATATCCGAGAACGTTTTGCCAAGGACTCCTCGGAGTACCTTGGCTCTTAGTGGGTTCGGCTCTAGTCGCAGCCCCCCGTTGATATTGCTGATGCTTTAAAGGCATCCGACGTTGTACTGCGAGAGTTATGTTGGAGACACACAGTATCCCCCGAGACTCAGGTTGGGTGCGGCCGACCAACCTGAGGATCGAATCTCCTCGAGAACTAGTCCAAATGTCATGTGCGTTTCGCCAACGCTGAGGTGTAGGTCGGCAGGAAAGATGCCGAGCTGCGGGTCGGAAAAGATCTCCCGAGCTGAATTATTACGCAGGGCACCTTGGTCATGAGGATGTCCCGCCTCCTGAAAGAAAAACATACAAATAGCTTAAAAGTGCCATAACCTCCAAAAGCCAAAAAACTTATGTAAAAACTTGACGTCCGAACATAACCTCAAAAGACAACTCGGCTTGATGAAGTGGTGACGTACCACGGTCGACGTGGTGAGGCGAAGCCCCTGGTCTAGCCGAGGTGATGAAGCTGGCCAGCTGATGACGCCGAAGTCCCCAAAGTAGGTTGATGAAGAGATGACGAAGCCCCCGGTCTAGCCGAGGTGACGGAGCAGGTCGGTAAGGTTACGTTGCAGCCCCATGCCAGCCGAGGTGTCGAAGTAGGTCGGCATGGTGGACATCGGCTTGAAGAAGCAATGACACGACAATGCCGATGCAGGTCGGAACTTGTGACGCGGTCAATGCCGCTTGAGAAGTGACCGCGCGGCGATGCTGGCGCGCCCGACCCGTGCAATCCGTGGGGCGATGATCTTGTCTTGATGATTATTTGTCCTTCACGATGCCGAACTCTTGGTTGGCTCGCCGAGGTGACGGTCCGAGGTGGTTGTCATCGGCTCGATGGAGTGACGGCGCAGTCGATGCTGACACAGGTCGGCAGCCGTGGAGCAACATGGTCGGGCCGGTTTGATATCGGCGCGACGGTGAAGATCACCTCGGAAAAGATTCAAAATTTGTGGCACGTGTTTGAAAAAACACACAATACCCTAAGAAAAATTCCTCCAAAAAGGATGTCCAATACTTCGTTCATGAAGAAAGATGAACTCGGGTCGGATTCGTTTTCACGCAGAAAACAGGTCCAAAAATTGATGCACTCATCGGACGTTTCCCGGAGTTTGAACGGTCGGATCGAGCTGAAATTTTAAGGGGTGATCGATATAGGAATTCCGCAGCCGATGAACGGTGGGATCTTGCAAATGATGTCCGAGATGGACGCAGGACTCCTCGCCCTAAACTCATCCAGATTCCCGTTCAGATTCGACAGGGCTCCGGTATATCGGAGATCGCCGGAGATTCTTCCATCGGAACACGACGAAATTTTACAGGGTAGTTATAGAACCAATTCCACACAATTCCACCGAAGCAATCGTCAAAGCGACGCTCAAGGAGATGGGGACGGCGAACACGAACCCGCTGTCCAGAAAAAACTGTTGTCAATCTGCAGATAGCCACCGATCCTTTGCGATCACACAAATGACTCTCAATGAAAGCACCAATGTCGGTTCTAAATCTGGCATATCTCGTAGTAGGGGTCCTAAGCTAGGCGTCTTGGAGCGATGGTAACATGGACACATGATTTTACCCAGGTTCCGGCTCTCTCGAAGAGATAATACCCTACGTCCTGCTTTTGATTGTATTCATATGGGGTGTAATACAGAGTACATGTATCTACCACGAGATTGTTCTAATGAATATTAGATCATCTATTGACTAGCCTGGCCTCGGTTTATATAATGCACCGGAGGCCTAGGGTTTAGGTGAGTCCTCGTCTTGGGCACCAAGTCTTGTGGAGTCTTCCTTGTATGCGTCATGGGCTGCCCGAAGTGGCCCATTAGTGAACTGCCATGGGGGTCCTTGGCTCAACCCACCTAGTCGGGAGACGATGTGGTGAGTACCCCCTAGTCCAGGACACTGTCACGGGGCACCAGCGCCATGCACGACAGCGCGGTTGAATTGGCTCATGTATGGTTCACGCGGTCGTCGTCGAGGCAGCTCTGGCAGCACAGAGTAAGAGGCACACGGCCCAGTGCAAGACGGCAAATGGACCGCGGCTCCGGCATTGGGGAGGAGGGCGGCGGTGAATCTTGTGCGGTGGGGGGCATGGAGGAGGGGCTGAGGTTTCGCGGCTGGCGAGAAGGTGATTTGGCACCCACGGTGTATGAATGGGGAATTGGGAGGGGGAGCCATGTCTTACAGATGCATTTGTCTGAAATCTAGGGGAAGTTACAATTCTACCCCTGTCTTTTGACTTGTGGGCTTGGGTCTGAGTCTTGAGGGTCGGGGATAGTAGGGTAACTTTGCTTCTCCTAAATCAATGGGCGCTAGTGATTTCGGGCGAGGAGGGCGTGCTTTGAAATAGTGGGCGCGAGCAATTTCGGTCGAGGAGAAAGTGTTTTGCCACCCATGGTTTATGAATTATTGGGCGCCTGCGATTTCGGCCGAGGAGAGGGCGCGCTTGGATGTTACGTGTTGGGGAACGTTGCATGGAAAACAAAAAAAATTCTATGCACACGCAAGATCTATCCATGGAGATGCATAGCTACGAGAGGGGGAGTGTGTCTACGTACCCTCGTAGACCGTAAGCGGAAGCGATAGAACAACGCGGTTGATGTCGTCGAACAACTTCACGATCCAACCGACCGAGTACTGAACGTACGTCACCTCCGCGTTCAGCACACGTTCAGCTCGGTGACGTTCTCGACTTCTTGATCTAGCAAGACGGCGAGGTAGTGGATGAGTTCCGGCAGCACGACGGCGTGGTGACGGTGATGGTGATGCTATCTCCGCAGGGCTTCGCCCAAGCACTGGGAAAATATGAACGAGGGACGGAACTGTGGAGGGGGGCGCCGCACACGGCTAAGACAATGTTGTGTCTCCTTTGGGGCGCCCCCCTCTCCCCTATTTATATATGTGTAGGGGCTTGGAGTAGAAGGAATAGTGCCACGTGAATAGTACACACGTGGACTTGGACTCCAAAGTCCAATCCTATTCCTACTAGGACTCTCCCTTTTTCCTTCCCTAGCTGCGTGGGTTTTTGAGGACTTGGTGCGCCTGGCCCAATAAGGCCAGGGCGCCTCCCCTTAGCCCATGCCAGCCCTTGGGACGTGGTGGACCCACTTTTGGACTTTCGGACCCCTCCGGAATCCTCCGGAACCTTCTGGAAGATTCCCGGTACAATACCGAAAAAACTGCACCTTTTTCCGGAACCCAAAATATGACTTCCCATATATAAATCTTTACCTCTCGACCATTCCGAGACTCCTCGTGATGTCTGGGATCTCATCCGGGACTCCGAACAACATTCGGTTACCAATTCACATAACTCATATAACACTATATCGTCAATGAACGTTAAGCGTGCGGACCCTACGGGTTCGGGAATGATGTAGACATGACCGAGACGCCTCTCCGGTCAATAATCAATAGCGGAACCTGGATGCCCATATTGGTTCCTACATATTCCACGAAGATCTTATCGGTCGAACCGCAATGACAACATACGTAATTCCCTTTGTTCGTCGGTATGTTACTTGCCCGAGATTCGATCGTCGGTATCTCCATACCTAGTTCAATATCGTTACCGACAAGTCTCTTTACTCGTTCCGTAATACATCATCCCGTAACTAACTCCTTAGTCACTTTGCTTGCAAGCTTCTTATGATGTGCATTACCGAGAGGGCCCAGAGATACCTCTGCGAAACACGGAGTGACAAATCCCAGTCTCGATCCATGCCAACTCAACGGACACCTTCGGAGATACCTGTAGAGCATCTTTATGATCACCCAGTTACGTTGTGACATTTGATAGCACACAAGATATTCCTCCGGTATCCGGGAGTTGCATGATCTCATGGTCGGAGGAACATGTATTTGACATTCAAGAAAGCAGTAGCAATAAACAGAACGATCATATGCTAAGCTAACAGATGGGTCTTGTCCATCACACCATTCTCCTAATGATGTGATCCCGTTATCAAATGACAACTCATGTCTATGGTTAGGAAACCTTAACCATCTTTGATCAACGAGCTAGTCTAGTAGAGGCTCACTAGGGACACGGTATTTGTTTATGTATTAACACATGTATTTAAGTTTCCGGTCAATACAATTCTAGCATGAATAATAAATCTTTATCATGAACAAGGAAATATAAAATAATAACAACTTTATTATTGCCTCTAGGGCATATTTCCATCAGTCTCCCACTTGCACTAGAGTCAATAATCTAGTTCACATCGCCATGTGATTAACACCCAAGAGGTCACTAGAGTCAATAATCTAGTTCACATCACCATGTGATTAACACTCAAAGAGTTCTAAGGTGTGATCATCTTTTGCTCGTGAGAGAGAATTTTAGTCAATGGGTATGCAATATTCAGACCCATGTGTACTTTGCAAATCCTTATGTCATACTATAGATGCTGCTATCACGCTTTACTTGGAGCTATTCCAAATGACTGCTCCATTATACGTATCCGGTTTGCTACTCAGAGATATCCAGATTGGTGTCAAAGCTTGCATCGACGTAACCCTTTACGACGAAATCTTTATCACCTCCATAATCGAGAAACATTTCCTTAGTCCTTTAGTTACTAAGGATAATTTTGACCGCTGTCCAGTGATCCACTCCTGGATCACTCTTCTACCCCCTTTCCCGGACACGTGGCAAGGCACACATTAGGTGTGGTACACAGCATGGCATACATTATAGAACCTATGGCTGAGGCATAGGGAATGACTTTCATTCTCTCTCTATCTTCTGCCGTGGTCAGGCTTTGAGTCTTACTCAACTTTACACCTTACAATACAGGCAAGAACTCCTTCTTTGACTGATCCATTTTGAACTCCTTCAAAATCTTGTCAAGGTATGTACTCATTGAAAGTCTTATCAAGCGTCTTGATCTATCTCTATAGATCTTGATGCCCAATATATAAGCAGCTTCACCGAGGTCTTTCATTCAAGTATCCTTTTATGCCATCCAAAAATTCTACATCATTTCCAATCAACAATATGTCATCCACATATAATATTAGAAATGCTACAGAGCTCCCACTCACTTTCTTGTAAATACAGGCTTCACCGTAAGTCTGTACAAAACCATATGCTTTGATCACCTCATCAAAGCGTATATTCCAACTCCGAGATGCTTGCACCAGTCCATAGATGGATCGCTGGAGCATGCACACTTTGTTAGCACCCTTAGGATCGACAAAACCTTCTAGTTGCATCATATACAACTCTTCTTTGAGAAAACCATTAAGGAATGCAGTTTTGACATCCATTTGCCAGATCATAAAATGCGGCAATTGCTAACATGATTCGGACAGACTTAAGCATCGCTACGGGTGAGAAAGTCTCATCGTAGTCAACCCCTTGAACTTGTCGAAAACCTTTCGCGACAAGTCGAGCTTTGTAGACAGTGATATTACCATCAGCGTTTGTCTTCCTCTTAAAAATCCATTTATTCTCAATGGCTTGCCGATCATCGGGCAAGTCCACCAAAGTCCATACTTTGTTCTCATACATGGATCCTATCTCAGATTTCATGGCCTCAAGCCATTTGTCGGAATCTGGGCTCATCATAGCTTCTTCATAGTTCGTAGGTTCGCCGTTGTCTAACAACATGACTTCCAGAACAGGATTACCGTACCACTCTGGTGCGGAACGTACTCTGGTCGACCTACGAGGTTCAGTAGTAACTTGATCTGAAGTTTCATGATCTTCACCATTATCTTCCTCTCTTATTGGTGTAGGCATCACGGGAACGGTTTTCTCTGATGAGCTACTTTCCAATTCGAGAGAAGGTACAATTACCTCATCAAGTTCTACTTTCCTCCCACTCACTTCTTTCGAGAGAAACTCCTTCTCTAGAAAGGACCCATTCTTGGCAACAAAGACCTTGCCTTCGGATCTGTGGTAGAAGGTGTACCCAATTGTTTCTTTAGGGTATCCTATGAAGACGCACTTCTCCGCTTTGGGTTCAAGCTTATCAGGTTGAAGCTTTTTCACATAAGCATCGCATCTCCAAACTTTAAAAAATGACAGCTTAGGTTTCTTGCCAAACCACAGTTCATATGGTGTCGTCTCAACGGATTTAGACGGTGCCCTATTTAACGTGAATGCAGCCGTCTCTAATGCATAACCCCAAAACGATAGTGGCAAATCGGTAAGAGACATCATAGAACGCACCATATCCAATAAAGTACGGTTACGACGTTCAGACACACCATTACGCTGTGGTGTTCCAGGTGGCGTGAGTTGTGAAACAATTCCACATTTTCTTAAATGAAGGCCAAACTCGTAACTCAAATATTCGCCTCCACGATCGGATCGTAGAAACTTTATTTTCTTGTTACGATGATTCTCTACTTCACTCTAAAATTCTTTGAACTTTTCAAATGTTTCAGACTTGTGTTTCATCAAGTAGATATACCCATACCTACTCAAATCATCTGTGAAGGTTAGAAAATAACGATACCCGCCGCGTGCTTCAACATTCATCGGACCGCATACATCGGTATGTATTATTTCCAACAAATCAGTAGCTCGCTCCATTGTTCCGGAGAACGGAGTTTTAGTCATCTTGCCCATGAGGCATGGTTCGCAAGTATCAAATGATTCATAACCAAGAGATTCCAAAAGTCCATCAGCATGGAGTTTCTTCATGCGCTTTACACCAATATGACCTAAACGGCAGTGCCACAAGTATGTTGCACTATCATTATCAACTTTGCATCTTTTGGCATCAATATTATGAATATGTGTATCACTACGATCGAGATTCAACAAGAATAAACCATTCACAAGGGTGCATGATCACGAGGGATATTATTCATATAAACAGAATAACCATTATTCTCTGACTTAAATGAATAACCGTCTTGCAATAAACAATATCTAGATATAATGTTTTATGCTCAACGCAAGCACCAAATAACCATTATTTAGGTTTAATACTAATCCCGAAGGTATTACGAGTGTGTCGATATTGATCATATCAATCTTGGAGACACTTCCAACACATATCGTCACCTCGCCCTCAGCTAGTCTCCGTTACTCTGCAGCTCCTGCTTCAAGTTACTAATATTAGCAACTGAATTGGTATCAAATACCCAGACGCTGCTACGAGCACTAGTGAGGTACATATCAATAACATGTATATCAAATATACCATTGTTCACTTTGCCATCCTTCTTATCCGCCAAATACTTGGGGCAGTTCCGCTTCCAGTGACCAGTTCCTTTGTAGTAGAAGCACTCAGTTTCAGGCTTGGGTCCAACTTTGGGTTTCTTCGTGGGAGCAGCAGCTTGCTTGCCATTCTTCTTGAAGTTCCCCTTCTTTCCCTTGCCCTTTTTCTTGAAACTAGTGGTCTTGTTAACCATCAACACTTGATGCTCCTTCTTGATTTCTACCTCCGCCGATTTCAGCATCGCGAATAGCTCGGGAATTGTCTTCTCCATCCCTTGCATATTATAGTTCATCACGAAACCTTTATAGCTTGGTGGCAGTGACTGAAGAACTCTGTCAATAACACTCTCAACCGGAAGATCAATTCCCAGCTGAGTCAAGTGGTCGTGGTACCCAGACATTCTGAGTATGTGTTCACTGACAGAACTGTTCTCCTCCATCTTACAGCTAAAGAACTTGTTGGAGACTTCATATCTCTCAACCCGGGCATTAGCTTGAAATATCAATTTCAGCTCTTGGAACATCTCATATGCTCCGTGGCGTTCAAAACGCTTTTGCAGTCCCGGTTCTAAGCCGTAGAGCATGGCACACTGAACTATCGAGTAGTCATCAGATCGAGCCTGCCAGGCGTTCACAACGTCCGCAGCAGCTCCTGCAGCAGGTCCATCACCTAGCGGTGCATCAAGGACATAATTCTTCTGTGTAGCAATGAGGATAATCCTCAAGTTACGGACCCAGTCAGTGTAGTTGCTACCATCATCTTTCAACTTAGCTTTCTCTAGGAACGCATTAAAATTCAACGGAACAGTAGCACGGGCCATTAATCTACAACATAGATATGCAAAGAAACCATCAAGACTAAGTTCATGATAAATTAAGTTCAATTAATCAAATTACTAATGAACTCCCACTTAAATTAACACCCCTCAAGTTAACTAAGTGATACATGATCCAAATCAACTAGCCCATGTCCGATCATCACGTGAGATGGGATAGTCATCAATGGTGAACATCTCCATGTTGATCATATCTACTATATGACTCATGTTCGACCTTTCGGTCTCCAGTGTTCCGAGACCATGTTTGTACATGCTAGGCTCGTCAAGTTTAACCCAAGTATTCTGCTTGTGTAAAACTGGCTTACACCCGTTGTATGTGAACGTAGAATCTATCACACCCGATCATCACGAGGTGCTTCGAAAAGACGAACTTTAGCAACGGTGCATACTCGGGGAGAACACTTTTATCTTGAAATTTAGTGAAGGGATCATCTTATAATGCTACCTTCGTTCAAAGCAAAATAAGATGCATAAAGGATAAACATCACATGCAATCAAAATATGTGACATGATATGGCCATCATCTTGTGCTTTTGATCTCCATCTCCAAAGCATCGTCATGATCTCCATCGTCACCGGCTCGACACCTTGATCTCCATCGTTGCGTCGTGGTCGTCTCGCCAACTATTGCTTCTACAACTATCGCTAACGTATAGCGATAAAGTAAAGCAATTACATGGCGCTTGCATTTCATACAATAAAGAGACAACCATAAGGCTCCTGCCGGTTGCCGATAAATTACAAAACATGATCATCTCATACAATAACGTATATCACATCATGTCTTGACCATATCACATCATAGCATACCCTGTAAAAACAAGTTAGACGTCCTCTACTTTGTTGTTGCAAGTTTTACGTGGCTGCTACGGGCTTCTAGCAAGAACCGTTCTTACCTACGGCAAAAAACCACAACGGTGATTTATCAAGTTTGCTGTTTTAACCTTCAACAAGGACCGGCCGCAGTCAAATTCGATTCAACTAAAGTAGGAGAAACAGACACCCGCCAGCCACCTTTATGCAAAACAAGTTGCATGTCTGTCGGTGGAACCGGTCTCATGTACGTGGACATGTAAGGTTGGTCTGGGCCGCTTCATCTTACAATACCGCCGAATCAAAATAAGACGTTGGTGGTAAGCAGTATGATAATCACCGCCCACAACTTTTTGTGTTCTACTCGTGCATATCATCTACGCATAGACCTGGCTCTGATACCACTGTTGGGGAATGTTGCATGGAAAACAAAAAAAATTCTACGCACATGCAAGATCTATCCATGGAGATGCATAGCTACGAGAGGGGGAGTGTGTCTACGTACCCTCGTGGACCGTAAGCGGAAGCGTTAGAACAACGCGGTTGATGTCGTCGAACAACTTCACGATCCAACCGACCGAGTACCGAACGTACGACACCTCCGCGTTCAGCACACGTTCAGCTCGGTGTCGTCCTTGACTTCTTGATCCAGCAAGACGGTGAGGTAGTGGATGAGTTCCGGTAGCACGACGGCGTGGTGACGGTGATGGTGATGCTATCTCCGCAGGGCTTCGCCCAAGCACTGCGAAAATATGAACGAGGGACGGAACTGTGGAGGGGGGCGCCGCACACGGCTAAGACAATGTTGTGTCTCCTTTGGGGTGCCCCCCTCTCCTCTATTTATATATGCGTAGGGGCTTGGAGTAGAAGGAATAGTGCCACGTGAACAGTAACCGTGAATAGTACACACGTGGACTTGGACTCCAAAGTCCAATCCTATTCCTACTAGGACTCTCCCTTTTTCCTTCCCTAGCTGCGTGGGCTTTTGAGGACTTGGTGCGCCTGGCCCAATAAGGCCAGGGCGCCTCCCCTTAGCCCATGCCAGCCCTTGGGACGTGGTGGACCCACTTGTGGACTTCCGGACCCCTCCGGAATCCTCCGGAACCTTCTGGAAGCTTCTCGGTACAATACCGAAGAAACTGCACCTTTTTCCGGAACCCAAAATATGACTTCCCATATATAAATCTTTACCTC
Organism: Elymus sibiricus; assembly: GCA_039707655.1. Taxonomy (NCBI): domain Eukaryota; kingdom Viridiplantae; phylum Streptophyta; class Magnoliopsida; order Poales; family Poaceae; genus Elymus; species Elymus sibiricus. The sequence goes on from CM077674.1 coordinate 313,549,282, forward strand.
TTGACCATTCCAAGACTCCTCGTGACGTCCGGGATCTCATCCGGGACTCCGAACAACATTCGGTTACCAATTCACATAACTCATATAACACTATATCGTCAACGAACGTTAAGCGTGCGGACCCTACGGGTTCGGGAATGATGTAGACATGACCGAGACGCCTCTCCGGTCAATAATCAATAGCGGAACCTGGATGCCCATATTGGTTCCTACATATTCCACGAAGATCTTATCGGTCGAACCGCAATGACAACATACGTAATTCCCTTTGTCCGTCGGTATGTTACTTGCCCGAGATTCGATCGTCGGTATCTCCATACCTAGTTCAATCTCGTTACCGGCAAGTCTCTTTACTCGTTCTGTAATGCATCATCCCGTAACTAACTCCTTAGTCACTTTGCTTGCAAGCTTCTTATGATGTGCATTACCGAGAGGGCCCAGAGATACCTCTCCGAAACACGGAGTGACAAATCCCAGTCTCGATCCATGCCAACTCAACGGACACCTTCGGTGATACCTGTAGAGCATATTTATGATCACCCAGTTATGTTGTGACGTTTGATAGCACACAAGGTATTCCTCCGGTATCCGGGAGTTGCATGATCTCATGGTCGGAGGAACATGTATTTGACATTCAAGAAAGCAGTAGCAATAAACAGAACAATCATATGCTAAGCTAACAGATGGGTCTTGTCCATCACATCATTCTCCTAATGATGTGATCCCGTTATCAAATGACAACTCATGTCTATGGTTAGGAAACCTTAATCATCTTTGATCAACGAGCTAGTCTAGTAGAGGCTCACTAGGGACACGGTATTTGTTTATGTATTCACACATGTATTTAAGTTTCCGGTCAATACAATTCTAGCATGAATAATAAATGTTTATCATGAACAAGGAAATATAAAATAATAACAACTTTATTATTTCCTCTAGGGCATATTTCCATCATTACGAACCAACCCTTGATATACAACAAGCAAATTGATGCGGGTCCCAGATAGGCCGGTAATTTCCCGTCTCCCATTTATTTGCTCGGGCGGTTCGTTCAAATTTTGGGAGAACAAGCATCCACGTCTACCGTACCAAGCCAATTCAAATCAAATTTTGAAATATTAGTTCTATAGTGTCGCATCTTGCCACTTCTTTTTTAGATGGTGAGATGATGCATGAGACTAATGTGTTTTTACATACTCGTTGCTACTGATTATTTTGACAAATAGTTGACACACTAAAAAACGTGAATCAAACTGAAAAATGAAATACCTTAATTCAATGAAATAGCTCGTTGACCCGGTCAACATTGTGGACTAAATCCATTCTATTGAACACCTCAATAGAATAACATGCTCAAAGTCAAATTAATAAACTTGTTTGATACACCTATCTCCGTTTATGTGTGAATTGCAAACACCATGTTCTCCAACTCAAGTATTTGAATGCAATTTATAATGAATCATGGTTTGTATCAGTCTTCTACGCATACACGCGACCTCTCCCCTCTCCCACACTCCCGTTCTCTCTCTAACCGACACTCTCTCTTTCTCTCACGCGCATACGAACACAATCATCGTTGTCGGCCCCCTTTCTCTCTAGGCCTCTCTAGCTAGCTCGTATGCACACTATGTATAAGTCCCTCTCACATACAATGTATGACTCTCCTTTCTAAGCTAAATAGCTACGGTGCACTGATCGGACACACGAAAATTCTCTCGCTCGTTGTTCATAACTCTCTCACGCACACTCCACCGTCTCGGGGCTCTTTTCTCTCTCTCCAACTTTTTGTCTCCCCCTGGTCACACATAGACATATCTCAGTCGCACTAGCTAGATAGACCCATCTAATACTCTCTCTCCCTCATTCTCTCTCTATCTCACACGCGCGCGCGCACACACACACACACATACACACACACAATCTCCCCCCTAGCTAAGTACGACTATCTCTCACCCCATCATAGGAACACGCACTCCCCCCTAGGTATGAATATCTGTCACTCTCCATCACAAACACACGCATTGTCTCTTTCCCTCCCTAGGTCTATGTCAATCTCTCTCGAGGTATGTTTCTATCGCACACACACCTGCTAATTGTCTCTCAATCTCCCACCAATATAGTCCACTCACGATCTCGAGGGGATCTCTCTATCACAAACACACCCTCTCTCCCTGCCCATGCCTCCATTTTCTCCATACGTCTCTCTTGACCTCTCTCCCTTGTTTGCTAGACCTCTCTTGGACACGTGCTAGGGGTCTCTCTCTCCGTTGCAAACAACCACACACTATTTCCGTGTATCTCCTCACCTCTCTTTCTCTTCCGGAGATGCATGCGTGATATGTTTGCATAAGACACACACACTTTCTCTCTACTTTATCGTGTGTTGTCCCTTTCTCTTACATACACACACACACACACTTTTTGCACACTCACTCTTTCTCCTTCACACACACTTGATCTATCTCTAGTTAGGTACTCTCTCCGGTCCATAGCATATAGATTTTTTGAAAAGTCAAACCTCACAAAGTTTGACCAGCTACGTGGAGAAAAACATTTACATCTGGAACGGCAAACTTATATCATTAGATTTATCACAAGATGTAGTTTCATATTATATATCTTTCGTATTGTAGATATAAATAATTTTCTCTATAAACTTGGTCAAAGTTTCCAAAGTTTGACTTTTCAAAAAATTATAGGCACTACATTATCGAACTGAGGGGGTATCTATTTCTCTCTCTCAACTCTCTCACGCACCACTCCATCGTCTCGGGCCTCTTCTCTCTCTCTCTCAAACTTTCTATCTCCCTAGGTCACACATACACATATCTCGCTAGCACTAGATAGACCCATCTAACAATCTCTCTCCCTTGTTCTCTCTCTAACTCACACGTACGCACCCCCCACCCTAAGTAAGACTATCTCTCACTCCAGCACATGCACACGCACTCCCCCTGGGTATGACTATCTCTCACTCTCCATCACAAACACACGCATTGTCTCTTTCCCTCCCTAGGTCTATCTCGATCTCTCTTGGGGTATCTTCCTATCGCACACACACCTTGTCTCTCGATCTCCCACCCATATAGTCCCCTCACGATATCGAGGGGGCCTCTCTATCACAAACACACCCTCTCCTCCTCACCATGCCTCCATTTTCTTCATACGTCTCTCTCGACCTCTCTCCCTTGTTTGCCAGACCTCTCTTGGCCACGTGCTAGGGGTCTCTCTCTCCGTTGCAAACAACCACACACTATCTCCGTGTATCTCCTCACCTCGCTTTCTCTCTCGGAGATGCATGCGTGATATGTTTGCATAAGACACGCAGACTTTCTCTCTACTTTATTGTGTGTTATCCCTTTCTCTTTCACACACACACGCCCTCTCCTTTTGCACACTCACCCTTTCTCCTTCACACACACTTGATCTCTCTCTAGTTAGGTACTCTCTCCGGTCCATAGCATATAGATTTTTTGAAAAGTCAAACCTCACAAAGTTTGACCAGGCATGTGGAGAAAAACATTTACATCTGAAATGACAAACATATATCATTAGATTCATCACAAGATGTAGTTTCAAATTGTATATCTTTGGTATTGTGGATATAAATAATTTTCTCTATAAACGAGGTCAAAGTTTCAAAAGTTTGACTTTTCAATATAGGCAGTACATTATCGAACTGAGGGAGTATCTCTTTCTCTCTATCTATCTCTCACGGGCCTCCCCTCTCACTCGATCTATCTTTACCGAGGGATTATACGGTTACTGGCTCAGCGTATAGCTCTGTATATTGTTTAGTTGACCGGTCAACCAGTCTATATGGTGCCTTGTCAGCACGTGTTCTCTATCTGAGTGTGCGGGCCCATGTGGCAGTGGGTGAAAATAAATAAACTAGAGGCCCATCTGCCACGGGGTGAAATAAACAAACTAGAAACCACTCGCGGTAGCACCCCGCACGCTACTAAATTAAGTGCACACTTCTTTCGCGTTAAAATAGTAGTACTACTAGATTCCTTCTTAGACGCCACCATGGACAGACACTACGACAACGCACATACACCACTGCGCAACATGCACCAAGGACGCACTCGCGCACACCTAGTACATACTGTTGGAAATATACCCTAGAGGCAATTAATAAAGTGTTTATTATCATATTTCTCCGTTCATGATAATGGTTTATTATTCATGCTAGAATTGTATTGACCGGAAACTTAATACATGTGTGGATAATAGACAAATACTGAGTCCCTAGTAAGCCTCTACTAGACTAGCTTGTTGATCAAAAGATGGTCAAGATTTCCTGACCATGGACATGAGTTGTCATTTGATAATGGGATCACATCATTAGGAGAATGATGTGATGGACTTGACCCAACCGTTAGCATAGCAAATGATCGTTCAGTTTATTGCTATTGCTTTCACTATGTCAAATACACGTTCCTCTGACCATGAGATCATGCAACTCCCAGATACCGTAGGAATACTTTGGGTGTATCAAACGTCACAACGTAACTGGGTGATTATAAAGGTGCACTACAGGTATCTCCGAAAGTGTTTGTTGAGTTGGCATGGATCGAGATTGGGATTTGTCACTCCGACTATCGGAGAGGTATCTCTGGGCCCTCTCGGTAATACAGCATCACAGAAGCCTTGCAAGCACCGTGACTAAAGAGTTAGTTGCAAGATGATGTATTACGGAACGAGTAAAGAGACTTGCCAGTAACGAGATTGAACTAGGTATTGGATACCGACGATCGAATCTCGGGCAAGTAACATACCGCCGGACAAAGGGAACAACGTATGTTGTCATATGAGGTTCACCGATAAAGATCTTCGTGGAATATGTAGGAACCAATATGAGCATCCAGGTTCTGCTGTTGGTTATTGACCGGAGAGTTGTCTCGCTCATGTCTACATCATTCCCAAACCCGTAGGGTCCGCACACTTAAGGTTCGATGACGATATAGTATTATATGAGTTATGTGATTGGTGACCGAAGTTTGTTTGGAGTCCCGGATGAGATCACGGACATGACGAGGAGTCTCAAAATGGTCGAGAGGTAAAGATTCATATATTGGAAGGCTATATTCGGACGTCGGAAAGGTTCCGAGTGATTCGGGTATTTTTCGGAGTACCGGGGAGTTACGGGAATTCACCAGGAGAAGTAATGGGCCTTATTGGGCCATACGGGAAAAGGAGAGGCAGGCCACGTGAGGAGGCGCGCGCCCCCCTTGTCCAAACCGAATTGGACTAGGGGAGGGGGCGCAGCCCCCTCTTTCCTTTCCCTCTCCCTTCCCCCTTTCCTACTCCGTATGGGAGGTGGAATCCTACTAGGACTAAGGAGTCCTAGTAGGACTCCCCACACTTGGCGCACCCCTAGGGGGCCGGCCTCCTCCCTCCCTCCTTTATATACGGAGGAGGGGCACCCCTTGGAGACACACACAATTGTCCCATAGCCGTGTGCGGTGCCCCGATCTACGTTTTCCACCTCGGTCATATTTTCGGAGAGCTTAGGCGAAGCCCTGCCGGAATCACTTCACCATCACCGTCGCCACGCCGTCGTGCTGACGGAACTCATCTACTACCTCGACGTCTTGTTGGATCAAGAAGGCGAGGAACGTCACTGAGCTGCACGTGTGTAGAACTCGGAGGTGCCGTACGTTCGGTACTCGATCGGTGGAGCTCAAAGGATTGTTCGACTACATCAACCACGTTGTGAGACGCTTCCGCTAAACGGTCTACGAGGGTACGTAGACACACTCTCCCCTCTCGTAGCGATGCATCTCCATGGATAGATCTTGCGTGAGCGTAGGAAATTTTTGAAATTCATGCTTCGTTCCCCAACAGTGGTATCAGAGCCAGGTCTATGCGTAGATGTTATTTGCACGAGTAGAACACAAGTGAGTTGTGGGCGTGGGTGTATACATATTGCTTGCCGTTACTAGTTGTTACTTGATTCGGCGGTATTGTGAGATGAAGCGGCCCGGACCGACATTACGCGTAGGCTTATGCGAGACAGGTTTCACCGCTACGTGCACTCGTTGCATAAAGGTGACTGGCGGGTGTCTGTCTCTCTCACTTTAGTTGAATCGGTTTCAATGAAGAGGGTTCTTTTAGAAGATCAAAAAGCAATCACTACACCACGTTGTGGTTTTGCGTAGGTAAGAACGGTTCTTGCAAACCCGTAGCAGCCACGTAAAACTTGCAACAACAAAGTAGAGGACGTCTAACTTGTTTTTGCAGGGTATGCTGGTGATGTGATATGGCCAAGACATGATGTGATATAAGTTGTTGTATGAGATGATCATGTTTTGTAAGTTATCAGGCAACCGGCAGCAGCCTTATGGTTGTCTCTTTATTGTATGCAATGCCAACGCCATGTAATTGCTTTACTTTACCGCTATAAGTTAGCAGTAGTAGTAGTAGCAATAGCCGGCGAGACGACCACGACGCTACGATGGAGATCAAGGTGTCACGATGCTACGATGGAGATCAAGGTGTCAACCCGGTGACGATGGAGATCATGACGGTGCTTTGCTGATGGAGATCAAAAGCACAAGACGATGATGGCCATATCATGTCATATATATTGAATTGCATGTGATGTTAATCCTCTTATGCATCTTATTTTGCTTAGGACGACGGTAGCATTATAAGATGATCCCTTCACTAAATTTCAAGATAAGTGTTCTCCCCTAGTATGCACCGTTGCGAAGGTTCGACGCTTCTAAGCACCACGTGATGATCGGGTGTGATGGATTCTTTCGTTCGCATACAACGAGTGTAAGCCAGTTTTACACACGCAGAATACTTGGGTTAAACTTGACGAGCCTAGCATGTACAGACATGGCCTCGGAACACAAGAGACTGAAAGGTCGAACATGAGTCATATAGTAGATATGATCAACATGAAAGATGTTCACCATTGATAACTAATCCACCTCACGTGATGATCGGACGTGGTTTAGTTGATGTGGATCATGTTACACTTAGACAACTTGAGGGATGTTAATCTAAGTGGGAGTTCTTAAGTAATTTGATTAATTGAACTTCAATTGTCATGAACATAGTCTTACTTCTCTTAGCAAATTTATGTTGTAGATCAATAGATTGCGCTGTAGTTCCCCTGTTTTTATTATGTTCCTAGAGAAAACGAAGTTGAAAGTTGATGGAAGCAACTATGCGGACTAGGTCCGTGATCTGAGGATTGTCCTCACTGCTGCACAGAAGGCTTATGTCCTTAATGCACCGCTCAGTGAAATACCCCTACGGCTTCGTCTGAGGACGTTATGAACGTCTGGCAGACAAGAAAAGATGACTACTCGATAGTTCAGTGCGCCATACTTTACGGCTTAGAACCGGAGCTCCAAATATGTTTTGAGCAACACGGAGCATATGAGATGTTCCAAGAGCTGAAAATTTGTTTTTCAAGCTCACACCCGGGTCGAGAGGTATGACACCTTCGACAAGTTCTATAGCTACAAGATGGAGGAGAACAGCTCCGTTAGTGAGCATGTACTCAGAATGTCTGAGTACTTCAAACACTTGAATCAAGTGGGAGTTAGACTTCCGAATAAAGTGGTGATTGATAGAGTTCTCCAGTCACTATCACTAAGCTACTGGATCTTCGTGATGAACTATAAACATGCAAGGGATAGAAGATCCTTAAGCTATTCGCGATGCTACAATCTGCGGATGTAGAAATCAAAAAAGGGAGCATCAAGTGTTGATGGTTAATAAGACCACTAGTTTCAAGAAGGGCAAGGGAAAGAAAAGGGAACTTCAAGAAGAACGGTAAAACAGTTGCCGCTCACGCGAAGAAACCCAAGGCTGAACCAAACCCGAGACTTAGTGCTCCCATTGCAAAGGGAAATGTCATAGGGAGCAGAACTTCCCCAAAGTAACTAGCAGATAATAAGACTGGCAATGTCAACAAAGATATTTGATATACATGTTATTGATTTGTACCTTACTAGTACTCGTAGGAGCACCTGGGTATTTGATACTTGTTCAGTTGCTTGCAACTTGAAACATGGAGCTTCGGAATAAACGAGGGCTAGCTAAAGAACGAGGTGACGATGTGCATTGGAAGTGTCTCCAAGGTTGATGTGATCACCATCGCCACGCTCTCTCTACCTTCAGGATTAGTGATGAACCTAAATAATTGTTATTTGGTGCTTGCGTTAAGCATGAACATTATATCTGATAGTGTTTATTGCAAGACAGTTATTCAATTTCAGAGAATAATTGTTATTCTATTTATTTGGATAATATCATTGATGATCATGCACTTAAAATGAAAGGTTTATTGAATCTTGATCGTAGTAATACATATGTTCATAACACGAATGCCAAAAGATAATGATAGTACCACATATTTGTGGCACTGCCGCTTAGGTCATATCAGTGTTAAACACATGAAGAAACTCCATGCAGATGGGTTTTTGGAATCTCTTGATTATGAATCATTGGAGACATGTGAACCGTGCCTTATTGGCAAGATGACTAAAACTCCGTTCTCCGGAACAATGGAGCGAGCAACCAACTTATTGGAAATAATACATACCGATGTATGCGGTCCGATGAGTGTTGAGGCGCGCGGTGGATATCGTTATGTTCTCACGTTCACTGATGATTTGAGTAGATATGGCTATGTCTACTTGATGAAGCATAAATCTGAAACATTTGAAAAGTTCAAAGAATTTCAGAGTGAAGTAGAGAACCATCGTAACAAGAAAATAAAGTTCTTACAATCTGATCGTGGAGGAGAATATTTGAGTTACGAGTTTGGCAATCACTTAAGACAATGTGGAATTGTTTCACAGCTCACGCCACATGGAACACCACATCGTAATGGTGTGTCCGAACGTCGTAATCGTACTCTATTGGATATGGTGCGTTCTATGATATCTCTTACCGATTTGCCACTATCATTTTGGGGTTATGCATTAGAGACAGCTGCATTCACTTTAAACAAGGGCACCGTCTAAATCCGTTGAGATGACACCGTATGAACTGTGGTTTGCAAGAAACCTAAGATGTCGTTTCTGAAAGTTTGGGGATGCGATGCTTATGTCAAAAGGCTTCAGTCAGATAAGCTTGAACCCAAAGCGGATAAGTGCGTCTTCATAGGATACCCAAAAGAGACCGTTGGGTACACCTTCTACCACAGATCCGAAGGCAAAGTTTTCGTTGCTAAAGAATGGATCCTTTCTAGAGAAGGAGTTTCTCTCGAAAGAAGTGAGTGGGAGGAAAGTAGAACTTAATGAGGTAATTGTACCTCCTCTGGATAGTAGTACGCCACAGAAAGAAATTTCTGTGACATCGACACAGACCAGAGAAGAAGTTAATGATGATTATCATGAAACTTCGGATCAAGTTGTTACTGAACTTCGAAGGTCAACCAGGACACGTTCCGCACCAGAGAGGTACGGAAATCCAGTCTTGGAGGACATGTTGCTAGACAACGATGAACCTTCGAACTATGAAGAAGCGATGGCAAGCTCGGATTCCGACAAATGGCTTGAGGCCATAAAATCCGAGATTGGATCCATGTATGAGAACAAAGTGTGGACTTTGGTAGACTTGCCCGATGAACGGCGAGCTATTGAAAATAAATGGATCTTTAAGAAGAAGACGGACGCTGATGGTAATGTCACCGTCTATAAAGCACGACTTGTTGCTAAAGATTATCGACAAGTTCAAGGAGTTGACTACGATGAGACTTTCTCACCCGTAGCGATGCTAAAGTCTGTCAAAATTATGTTAGCAATTGCCGCATTTTATGATTATGAAATCTGGCAAATGGACGTCAAAACGGCATTCCTTAATGGATTCCTTAAGGAAGAATTGTATATGATGCAACGGGAAGGTTTTGTCGATCGTAAAGGTGCTAACAAAGTATGCAAGCTCCAGCGATCCATCTATGGACTGGTGCAAGCATCTCGGAGCTAGAATACTCGCTTTGATGAAGTGATCAAAGCGTTTGGGTTTATGCAAGTTTATGGAGAAACTTGTATTTACAACAAAGTGAGTGGGAGCTCTATAACATTTCTAATAAGTATATGTGATTGGAAATGATGTAGAATTTCTGGAAAGCATAAAGAATTAATTGAAAGGAGTTTTTCAATAAAAAACTGTTTTTGAGTTATCCACGGTTTGGGCATCGAGATCTATAGAGATAGATCAAGACACCTGATAAGAGATTTTCACACACCTTGATGAGAGTTTGAAGAAGTTCAAAATGGATCAAGTCAAAAGAAATAAGTTCTTGGCTGGTGTGAAGTGGAGTAAGACTTGAAGATCTAGGTAAAGGTTGTTTACATGTTAGGCATCAAAATCTATAGAGATAGATTGAGACGCCTCATATGACTTTCACAAAACATATACCTTGACAAGATTTTGAAGAAGTTCAAAATGGATCAGTCAAAGAAGGAGTTCTTGACTATGGTGAAAGGTGTGAAGTTGAGTAAGACTCAAATCTCGACCACGGAAAAATAAATAGAATGGATGAAGGTTATCCCCTATGCCTCGGCCATAGGTTCTATAAAGTATGCCAAGCTGTGTGCCTTGCCATGTGTCTGGCAAAAGAGGTACCAAAGTGATCCAGGACTAGATCACTGGACAATGGTCAAATTATCCTTAAGATGACTAAGGAAGAATTTCTCGGGAATAGAGATGATAAAGAGTTCGTCGTAAGGGGTTACGTCGATGCAAGCTTTAAACACTGATCCGAAAGACTATGAGTCTCAGACCGGATAAGTATAGTGGGGAATTTTTTTGGAGTAGCTCCAAACAGAGTGTGGTAGCAGCATCTACATATAACATAGAGATTTGCCAAGAACACACGGATCTGAATATTGCAGACCCGTTGACTAAAACCTCTCTCACAAGCAAAACATGATCAGCCCTAGAACTGATTGGATGTTAATTACATGGAGATGTAAACTAGATTATTGACTCTAGTGCAAGTGGGAGACTGTTGGAAATATACCCTAGAGGCAATTAATAAAGTGTTTATTATCATATTTCTCCGTTCATGATAATGGTTTATTATTCATGCTAGAATTGTATTGACCGGAAACTTAATACATGTGTGGATAATAGACAAATACTGAGTCCCTAGTAAGCCTCTACTAGACTAGCTCGTTGATCAAAAGATGGTCAAGATTTCCTGACCATGGACATGAGTTGTCATTTGATAATGGGATCACATCATTAGGAGAATGATGTGATGGACTTGACCCAACCGTTAGCATAGCAAATGATCGTTCAGTTTATTGCTATTGCTTTCACTATGTCAAATACACGTTCCTCTGACCATGAGATCATGCAACTCCCGGATACCGTAGGAATACTTTGGGTGTATCAAACGTCACAACGTAACTGGGTGATTATAAAGGTGCACTACAGGTATCTCCAAAAGTGTTTGTTGAGTTGGCATGGATCGAGATTGGGATTTGTCACTCCGACTATCGGAGAGGTATCTCTGGGCCCTCTCGGTAATACAGCATCACAGAAGCCTTGCTAGCACCGTGACTAAAGAGTTAGTTGCAAGATGATGTATTACGGAATGAGTAAAGAGACTTGCCAGTAACGAGATTGAACTAGGTATTGGATACCGACGATCGAATCTCGGGCAAGTAACATACCGCCGGACAAAGGGAACAACGTATGTTGTCATATGAGGTTCACCGATAAAGATCTTCATGGAATATGTAGGAACCAATATGAGCATCCAGGTTCCGCTGTTGGTTATTGACCGGGGAGTCGTCTCGGTCATGTCTACATCATTTCCGAACCCATAGGGTCCGCACAGTTAAGGTTCGATGACGATATAGTATTATATGAGTTATGTGATTGGTGACCGAAGTTTGTTCGGAGTCCCGGATGAGATCACGGACATGATGAGGAGTCTCAAAATGGTCGAGAGGTAAAGATTCATATATTGGAAGGCTATATTCGGACTCGGAAAGGTTCCGAGTGATTCGGGTATTTTTCGGAGTACCGGGGAGTTACGGGAATTCACCGGGAGAAGTAATGGGCCTTATTGGGCCATACGGGAAAAGGAGAGGCAGGCCACGTGAGGAGGCGCGCGCCCCCCCTTGCCCAAACCGAATTGAACTAGGGGAGGGGGCGCAGCCCCCTCTTTCCTTTCCCTCTCCCTTTCCCCTTTCCTACTCCGTATGGGAGGTGGAATCCTACTAGGACTAAGGAGTCCTAGTAGGACTCCCCACACTTGGCGCACCCCTAGGGGGCCAGCCTCCTCCCTCCCTCCTTTATATACGGAGGAGGGGTACCCCTTGGAGACACACACAATTGTCCCATAGCCGTGTGCGGTGCCCCGATCTCCGTTTTCCACCTCGATCATATTTTCGGAGAGCTTAGGCGAAGCCCTGCCGGAATCACTTCACCATCACCGTCGCCACGCCGTCGTGCTGACGGAACTCATCTACTACCTCGACGTCTTGCTGGATCAAGAAGGCGAGGAACGTCACCGATCTGCATGTGTGTAGAACTCGGAGGTGCCGTACGTTCGGTACTCGATCGGTGGAGCTCGAAGGATTGTTCGACTACATCAACCGCGTTGTGAGACGCTTCCGCTAAACGGTCTACGAGGGTACGTAGACACACTCTCCCCTCTCGTAGCGATGTATCTCCATGGATAGATCTTGCGTGAGCGTAGGAAATTTTTCAAATTCATGCTCCGTTCCCCAACACATACTGTATTACACACCAGCATACGTGTACACCGGCATCGCCGCCGGCTGAGATGGAACACGGCAAGGTGTAAGCAAGCGCTACAGCCTTGATGAAAGTGACTACACAGGGCGAGGCTGACTTTGGTAACCCGAACATGCCGCCTTGCAACTGGTGAACTGCGTTGGGATTTCCCCGAAGAGGAGAGGATGATGCAGTACAGTAGAGATAAGTATTTCCCTCAGTTAAGAACCAAGGTTATCAATCCAGTAGGAGAACCACACAGAACCTCGTTAGCAGCACCTACACACACAAAAGCAAATACTTGCACCCAACACAAACAAGAGGGTTGTCAATCCCCTTGGCGGTTACTTGCAAGGATTAATTTTGATAGTGATAGATAGATAAATAAATTGCAAAACAAAAGAAAGGAAATAAAATTGCAGCAAGGTATTTTTGGATTTTAATATATGATAAAAGTAGACCTGGGGGTGATACGTCTCCAACGTATCTATAATTTTTTATTGTTCCATGCTATTATAGTATCAATCTTGGATGTTTGATATGCAATTATATGCCGTTATATATCATTTTTTGGTACTAACCTATTAACCCAGTGCCCAGTGCCAGTTGTTGTTTTTTGCTTGTTTTTGCCTTTTCAGAAAACCATTATCAAACAGAGTCCAACCGAAGAAAAAACTTTGGATTAATTTTTTCTGGACCAGAAGGGACCCTCGAAGCTTCGGGAGAAGACCAGACGAGCCACGAGGGAGCGACAAGCTCGGGAGGCGCACCCTGGGGGGTAGGGCGCATCTTGACCAAATTCCAGCGCTATAAATTCCCAAATATTCCCAATATACTAGAGAGACAGAAGAGAAAACCTTTCCGCTACCACAAGCCTCTGTTCTTCCGCGATCCCATCTGGAGGCCTTTTCCGGTACTCTACGAGAGGGGGAATCGATCACGGAGGGCTTCTTCATCAACCTTGCTACCCTTCCAATGATGTGTGAGTAGTTTACCACAGACCTACGGGTCCATAGCTAGTAGCTAGATGGCTTCTTCTCTCTCTTTGATCTTCAATACCATGTTCTCCTCGATGTTCTTGTAGTTCTATCCGATGTAATCTTCTTTTGCGGTGTTTTTGTTGGGATCCGATGAATTGTGAGCTTATGATCAGATTATTCATGAGAAATATTTGAGTCTTCTCTGAACTCTTTTATGCATGATTGTTTTAGCTTTGTATTTCTCTCCGATCTATCGATTTGGTTTGGCCTACTAGATTGATTTATCTTGCAATGGGAGAGGTGCTTTGTGATGGGTTCAATCTTGTGGTGCTCAATCCCAGTGACAGAAAGGGACATGGCACGTATTTGTATTGTTGCCATTAAGGATAAAAAGATGGGGTTTAATCATATTGCTTGAGTTTACTTTGTCTACATCATGTCATCTTGCTTAAGGCGTTACTCTGTTTTATACTTAATACCCTAGATGCATACTGGATAGCGGTCGATGGGTGGAGTAATAGTAGTAGATGCAGGCAGGAGTCGGTCCACTTGTCACGGTCGTGATGCCTATATACATGATAATTGCCATGAATCCGTCATAATTATTTGCTTTTCTATCAATTGCCCAACAGTAATTTGTTTACCCACCGTATGCTATGTATTCGAGAGAAGCCTCTAGTGAAAACTATGGCCCCCGGGTCTACTTTTATCATATATTAAAAACCAAAAATACCTTGCTGCAATTTATTTACTTTTGTTTTATTTAGTATTTTACTTTATCTATCTATCACTATCAGAATTAATCCTGGCAAATAACCGCTAGGAGGATTGACAACCCTCTTATTTGTGTTGGGTGCAAGTATTTGCTTTTGTGTGTGCAGGTGCTGCTAAAGGATTTGGCGTGGTTCTCCTACTGGATTGATAACCTTGGCTCTTAACTGAGGGAAATACTTATCTCTACTATACTGCATCATCCTCTCCTCTTCGAGGAAATACCAACGCAGTCTACAAGAAGCAGGGGGCCATAGTTTTCACTAGAGGCTTCTCTCCCGAACGCATAGCATACGGTGGGTAAACAAACTACTATTGGGCAATTGATAGAAAAGCTCATAGTTATGACGATATTCAAGTCAATGATCATGTATATAGGCATCAGGTCCGAGACAAGTAGACCGACTCCTGCCTGCATCTACTACTATTACTCCACCCATCGACCGCTATCTAGCATGCATCTAGGGTATTAAGTTAATGAAAACAAAGTCACGCCTTAAGCAAGCTGACCTGATGTAGACAAAGTAAACTCAAGCATTATGATTAAACCCCATCTTTTTATCCTTAATGGCAACAATACAAATACGTGTCTTGTCCCTTTCTGTCACTGGGATATAGAACACCGCAAGATTGAACCCATCACAAAGCACCTCTCCCATTGCAAGATAAATCAATCTAGTTGGACAAACCAAACAGATAGACCTGAGAGAAATACAAAGCTATAACAATCATGCATAAATAAGTTCAGAAAATACTCAAATATGTCTCATGAATAATATGATCATAAACCCACAATTCATCGGATCCCAACAAACACACTGCAAAAGAAGATTATATCGAATAGAACTCCAAGGAGATCGATGAGAACATTGTATTGAAGATCAAAGAGAGAGAAGAAGCCATCTAGCTACTAGCTATGGACCCGTAGGTCTGTGGTAAACTACTCACACATCATCGGAAGGGCATCAAGGTTGATGTAGAAGCCCTCCGTGATCGATTCCCCCTCCGGCAGAGTACCGGAAAAGGCCTCCAGATGGGATCGCGGAAGAACAGAGGCTTGCGGCGGTGGAAAAGTTATTCGAGGTGGCTCTCTATTGGTTTCCCAATATTTGAGAATTTATAGAAGTGGAATTAGGTCAAACGGAGCCACGAGGGGCCCACAAGGCATCAGGGCGCGCCCCCCTGGGCCGCGCCCTGTTGCCTTGTCATCTCCTCGTGAGGCTTCTGGCCTCCTCCCATAGCTTCCAGGGTCTCTTTTGTCCAGAAAAAATCGTCAAAAAGTTTTGTGGCATTGGGACTTTGTTTGGTACTGATTTCCTGAAAAACCGAAAACAAGCAGAAAACAACAACTGGCACTGGGCACTAGGTTAATAGGTTAGTCCCGAAAAATGATATAAAATAGCATATTATTGCATATAAAACATCCAAGATTGATACTATAATAGCATGGAACAATAAAAAAATTATAGATACGTTGGAGACGTATCAAGCATCCCCAAGCTAAATTCCTGCTCGTCCTCGAGTCGGTAAATGATAGAAACAGAATTTTTGATGTGGAATGCTACCTAACATGTTTATCATGTAATCTCTTCTTTTACGGTATGAATATTAAGAAACGAGTGATTCAAAGCAATAGTCTATAATTTGATACAAAGACATCAATAGTCAGGCATACCAACAAACAATCATGCCTTTCAAAATAAAAATGCTAAAGAACGCTATCCCTACAAAATCATATAGCCCGTCATGCTTAGTCTTCCTAACATAATGTATTAATCATGCACTACCCCGATGTCAGCTAAGCAAATGGTTCATACTTTTTAACGCGCTTCAGCTTTTTCAACCCTCACGCAATACATGAGCGCGAGCCATGGACATAGCACTATGGGTGGAATAGAATGATGATAGAGATTAATAAGGGGAAGTAAAAAAGGAAGATTGTCTCACATCAACGCGGCTAATCAACATGCTATGGAGATGCCCATCAATTGATGTCAATGCGCGGAGTAGGGATTGCCATGCAACGGATGCACTACGAGCTATAAGTGTATGAAAGGTCAAAATAAAAACTAAGTGGGTGTGCATCCAACTTGCTTGCTCATGAAGACCTCATGCATTTGAGGAAGCCCATCATCGGAATATACAAGCCAAGTTCTATAATGAAAAATTCCCACTAGTATATGAAAGTGATAACATAGGAGACTCTCTATATGAAAAACATGGTGTTACTCTGAAGCACAAGTGTGGAAAAGGATAGTAACATTGCCCCTTCTCTCTTTTTCTCTCATTTTTGTTGTTGTTGTTGTTGTTGGGCTCTTTTTGGCCTCTCTTTTTTATTTTTTTTATTTTTCGTCTGGAGCCTCATCCCGACTTGTGGGGGAATCACAGTCTCCATCATCCTTTCCTCACTGGGACAATGTTGTAATAATGATGATTATCACACTTTTATTTACTTACAACTCAATACTAGAACAAATATGACTCTATATGAATGCCTCTGGCAGTGTACTAGGATGTGCAATGATACTAGCGTAACATGTATAAAAATGATGAACGGTGGCTGAGCCACGAATACTATGTCAGCTATATGATCATGCAAAGCAATATGACAATGATGATGTGTGTCATATAAAAAGAACGGTGGAAGTTGCATGGCAATATATCTCGGAACGGCTATGGAAATGCCATAATTAGTAGGTATGGTGGCTGTTTTGAGGAAGATATAAAAAGGCTTATGTGTGATAGAGTGTATCATATCACGGGGTTTGGATGCACCGGCGAAGTTTGCACCGACTCTCGAGGTGAGAAAGGGCAATGCACGGTACCGAAGAGGCTAGCAAATTGCGGAAGGGTGAGAGTGCGTATAATCCATGGACTCACGTTAGTCATAAAGAACTCACATACTTATTGCAAAAGTCTATTAGCCCTCGAAGCAAAGTACTATTACGCATGCCCCTAGGGGGGAGATTGGTAGGAGTTAACCATCGCGCCCCCCTGACTTCCACGCAAAGGTAGACAATCAATAATAAATCATGCTCCAACTTCATCACACTAAGGACTATACGTGCATGCTTCGGGAATCACAAACCTTAACACCAATATTCTTACTAAACCACAATCATTCACTAGTACCTCCCACTTATTACCATCTCAATATCGCAAAACTATTGCAAGGAATCAAACTTATCATATTCAGTGGTCTACATGAAAGTTTTTATTATATCCCTCTTGAATATCTATCATATTAGGACCAAATTCATAACCCATGCATATTACCATTGCTAATTATTAGACTCTCAAAAAGATATAAGTGAAGCATGCGAGTGATACTATTTCTTTAAAATATAACCACCACCATGCTCTGAAAGATATAAGTGAAGCACTAGAGCAACTGCCTAGCTCAAAAGATATAAGTGAAGCACATAGAGTATTCTAACAAATCACGAATAATGTGTGTCCCTCTCAAAAAGGTGTCTTCAGAAAATATGATTGTGGAAAACTAAAAAGCAAACAAAAGGAAGAAAACTATAGCACAAGACGCTCCAAGTAAAACACATATCATGTGATGAATAAAAATATAGCTTCAAGTGATATACCGATAGATTGTAGACGAAAGAGGGGATGCCATCCGGGGCATCCCCAAGCTTAGACGCCTGGGTCTTCCTTGAATATTACCTTGCGGTGCCTTGGGAATCCCCAAGCTTAGGGTCTTGCCTCTCCTTATTCCTTCATCCATCGTGGTCTCACCCAAAACTTGAAAACTTCAGCACACAAAACTCAATAGAAACCTCGTGAGATCCGTTAGTATAACAAATAAATCTTAAACTTTAGTCACTGTTGCAAATTGATTCATATTTAATATTTGCATAATGCTACTGTACTCTAACTTCCCCATGGTTCATACCCCCGATACGATCCATAGATTCATCAAAATAAGGAAAATATGCAACAAAAACAGAACCTGTCTAAAACAGAACAGTCTGTAAAGATCTATTTAAAAACCATAATTCTGTAACTCCAAAAATTCTGAAAAATTAGGACAACGTAAAAAATTCATATAACAATACTGTGTAAAAATTTAATATTTTTCTGACGCTCCAGTACAGAACCAAAAATCAAATACTAGATACAAAACTTTCTGTTTTCCAAACTGCATCAATTATACTATCATCCAAATCAACCCAAAGGCATTACTTGGCACAAACACTAATTAAAAGATAAAAACTCAATCATAACATAAGCTATAATTGTGTAAACACACAAAACAGAAATAAAAAGCAAAAAAAAAATTAAGATACATATTGGGTTGTCTTCCAACAAGCTCTTTCTTTATAGCCATTAAGATAGGCTTAGGATATTAATGATGCTCACATAAAAGACAAGAATTGAAGCACAAAGAGAGCATCATAAAACATGAGACAAACACATTTAAGTCTAACATACTTCCTATGCATAGGCATTTTATAGGAAAACAAATTATCAAGACAAGCAACATCTAGCATATGCAAATAGGAAGAATGAAGCATTAAAAATTTCAAAACAAAGAGAGGTAATTTAATAACATGAAGACTTCTATAACCATATTTTCCTCTCTCATAATAATTACATGTAGGATCATCAAACTCAACAATATAGCTATCATATAAAATATTCTCTTCATGATCCACATGCATAAAGTTTTATACTCTTCCAAGATAGTGGGATTAACATCAACTAAAGTCATGACCTCTCCAAACCCACATTTATCCAAAATTTCATAAGATTGAACACTCTCCAAATATGTGGGATTCTTTTTACCTAAAGGTGACACTCTTCCAAACCCACTTTTAATATTACTGCAAACATTATTATCCATAACATATTCATCATGAGGCTTAAATAAATTTTCAAGATCATAAGCATCACCCCAATCATGATCATTACAGTAAGTAGTGGACATAACAAAATCATCATCCCCAAGCTTGTAGCATTGCATATCATTAGCACAATTGACATTAATAGAATTTATAATAGTATTATTGCAACCATGCTTTTCATTCAAGGAGCTATCAAGTGTGGGTGCAATAGCAATGATTTCATTTTTAACATAAGGAACTATAGCAAGTTCATCTCCATAAGCATAATTAATATTGGCATCATGGCCACAAGCATAGCAAGCATCAAATTCATCAAAAAGGGATATTTCAAGCGGATCAATAGAATCATAATTATCTATAGATTCATGCATATCATTGTTCTCTTCCAAAGCAGCAGACATTCTCCCAATGAATTCACTAAAATAGACATTGGAAGCATAGTTTTCATCGCAATATTTAAGTATGGCAAAATTTTAAGATTTGTAGAGAGCAGCATCATACTTTTCAATCAAAGAAGCAACTTCATGGGCACCCTTAAAAGCAAAAAATTCTTCAATTTGTTCGATATCATAGTATCTATAAACACCATTGGCATAAGAAGATAAGATTTCATTATCATTAAACTCACATATGTAGGGAAGGTGTTTTTTAGGGTTCTCAGAGCAACAAGTAAAATCATGAATTTCACATAGATTCCAAGCATAGCATAGCAAACAATTTATTTGATTCCATAAGAGTCTCCCTTTTTGAGACAAACGGTGATGCACAAAATGAACATGCTCATCTAATGATTTTCCCTCAACTAAACTAGTTGGGGTTTCAGCACGAGCACAAATGGATCGAAGATGATCCATGTAGAAAACTTTAAGTGGATCCATATGTTTATATTTTTATTTTCATTGGGTCACACAATTTTAGCTAGCAAACAAAATAAAATATTTTTGTATTTTTGTAAATTTGTTTTAGAAGTGGGGGAGATGAAAACAAGAGGCAAATGCAAATAAAAAGGAAAATGAAAATAAGAGCAAGTAGATGATAGTTTATGCGAAGGTAATTGATAGGTTTTGGTGATGTCTCCCCGGCAATGGTGCCAGAAATTCTTCCTTCTACTTGTGAACTGCGTTGGGATTTCCCCGAAGAGGAGAGGATGATGCAGTACAGTAGAGATAAGTATTTCCCTCAGTTAAGAACCAAGGTTATCAATCCAGTAGGAGAACCACACAGAACCTCGTTAGCAGCACCTACACACACAAAAGCAAATACTTGCACCCAACGCAAATAAGAGGGTTGTCAATCCCCTTGGCGGTTAATTGCAAGGATTAATTTTGATAGTGATAGATAGATAAGTAAATTGCAAAACAAAAGAAAGGAAATGAAATTGCAGCAAGGTATTTTTAGATTTTAATATATGATAAAAGTAGACCCGGGGGCCATAGTTTTCACTAGAGGCTTCTCTCCCGAATGCGTAGCATACGGTGGGTAAACAAATTACTGTTGGTCAATTGATAGAAAAACGCGTAGTTATGAAGATATTCAAGGCAATGATCATGTATATAGGCATCACGTTCAAGACAAGTAGACCGACTCCTGCTTGCATCTACTACTATTACTCCACCCATCGACCGCTATCCAGCATGCATCTACGGTATTAAGCTAATGAAAACAGAGTAACGCCTTAAGCAAGATGACATGATGTAGACAAAGTAAACTCAAGCATTATGATTAAACCCCATATTTTTATCCTTAATGGCAACAATACAAATACGTGTCTTGTCCCTTTCTGTCACTGGGATATAGAACACCGCAAGATTGAACCCATCACAAAGCACCTCTCCCATTGCAAGATAAATCAATCTAGTTGGCCAAACCAAACGGATAGATCGGAGAGAAATACAAAGCTATAACAATCATGCATAAATAAGTTCAAAAAAGACTCAAATATTTCTCATGAATAATCTGATCATAAACCCACAATTCATCGGATCCCAACAAACACACCGCAAAAGAAGATTATATCGAATAGAACTCCAAGGAGATCGAGGAGAACATTGTATTGAAGATCAAAGAGAGAGAAGAAGCCATCTAGCTACTAGATATGGACCCGTAGGTCTGTGGTAAACTACTCACATATCATCGGAAGGGCAGCAAGGTTGATGTAGAAGCCCTTCGTGATTGATTCCCCCTCTAGTAGAGTACCGGAAAAGGCCTCCAGATTGGATCGTTGAAGAACAGAGGCTTGCAGCGGCGGAAAAGTTATTCGAGGTGGCTCTCTGTTGGTTTCCCAATATTTGAGAATTTATAGAAGTGGAATTAGGTCAAACGGAGCCACGAGGGGCCCACAAGGCATCAGGGCACGCCCCCCTGGGCCGCGCCCTTTTGCCTTGTCATCTCCTCGTGAGGCTTCTGGCCTCCTCCCGAAGCATCCAGGGTCTCTTTTGTCTAGAAAAAAATCATTAAAAAGTTTCGTGGCATTTGGACTTCATTTGGTACTGATTTCCTAAAAAATCAAAAACAAGCAGAAAACAACAACTGGCACTGGGCACTAGGTTAATAGGTTAGTCCCAAAAAATGATATAAAATAGCATATTATTGCATATAAAACATCCAAGATTGATACTATAATAGCATGGAACAAACAAAAATTATAGATATGTTGGAGACGTATCACGCCTACACTCTGGTGTCATCTCCGGCGCAGGGCCTTGTCACTTCACTGTGAGGAGCAACACGTACAGTAATAATTTGACCAACGGGTGTAGTACATTGGTAGTACTACTAGTTGTACTACTACCACCGTCTGGATTTAGTAGTACTACCACCTCCGTCTGGATTTAGTATTTGACTAGCAATATGTAGTAATGCATGTCACAAAAAATATACTACTCCCTCCACAAATAAGTACATGGAGTATTGTTTTATTCATATTTGAATGTAGTTTCCAATGATATTATACACTCTCCCTTCGGTTGAGGGCTTAAATCTGAAATCTCATCAAGCACACTACTACTAGTAGTAAGGACCGAGGAGTAGATGGCCAACGCACACGTGTGAATGCAACGCAGTCTGCACTTCTCCCCACCAGTCCAATCCATCTATGAAATCCTACGCACCTACGCACCCTAACCAAGGGCAAGAGTGATCACTCCTATCGCAAGATCAATTGACCAGAAGCTAGACCCATGGAGGCGATGAACGTGAGCATGAGCCGGTTGTGCCAGATGGTCCACGACGCCGGCCTACGGCCCGACACCGAGGAACGTCTCCAGATGGTGCTTGAGGCCGCCAGGGCGAGAGGCCTCTTGGACAAGAGTTGCGCCCCTTTGTTCGATGAGGCCCTCCTCGGCTTCCTCGACAAGTTCACCGTCGTCAACAAGCTCACGGTCGACCTTGACGTACGCCTCCAGCCCACGCGCCCAGGCTCTGTGATGCCCGCCACCCTCATTGGCCTCTATGGTAACAACCTCTTCGACGCACTGGTGGCCCTACGACTGCCCGCCGTGGCGCCGGAGAATGTCCACCTCGAGGTCACGCTCGCTGCGCAGCGCCTTGCCCAACAAGACACATCGACATAATCACCCACGTCTACAAGCAAATCGTCCACAAGGACCACTACGTGCCAGAGGAGGACAATAGGACGGTGGCCTTCTTGGACCGCAGGGCAACCTTGGACGACATTGTTCGGAAGCACATTGACCTCGCTGGCAACGCCGCTGCTCCTCACATGTCGGTTGGTGGCCCGGCGCACTAGGGTGAGAGGATCCGTATGCATCTTTATTTTTGTGTCAATTCCATCTAGTATATTGTAATTTTGTTACCTTTTTCATCAACTTCATAATTTTCGTATGTACCATGCATGAAAGAGCACAACCAAATGTTACAACTTACAAGTTCAAAAGGAAAAAGCCTGCCGCGTTCGCGTCGCACCCCCACACGGTTGGTCCGGCGCGCCGCTCAAGGGGAATATGTGCTGGCTTGCATTTTCACTAACAAGTGGGACCACAGTTGAGCAAACGTCTTACAAGTGGGACCGCAGTTGAGCAAACCTCTTACAAGTGGGACCGCAGTTGAGCAAACAGACTATCGGCAAACCCCGACCCCGCCTGTTGCGCGTTGGCTGAGTTCGAGAAATGAGGAGGGAGAAGAGCTAGCTGTAGCATGGACTCCAAGAATTTTGGCATCCAATGGGACTCGTGGTGGTGGCGTGTGCCGTACTCATAGACATGAATGCTTGTTCTGGCCCATGCCACCCCACTATATCGAGGTGCTGGTTATGTAGTACTATCTCTCCAGGAGTACAGTACCACTAGTACTAGTACTACCTCTGTCCTGGTTTACTAGGCCCCTTCGTATTTTGTGTCAAATTTTGACCATAGATTTAACTAACAAAATCTTAATGCGTGTCACTAAAAATTATATCGTTGGATTCGTATTTGAACATAATTTCGAATGGTATAATTTTTTGTGACATGCATTGACATTTTGTTAGTTAAATCTATGGTCAAAAGTTTACACTAAATACGAAGGGGCCCTCCTCTCTCTCTTCTCAGCCAGCCAGCTAGCAGACGCGCGGAGTATGCCCATCGTCAGTTTGCTGACATTCGGTCCCACATGTCAGTGAAAATGCAAGACGACCCTCATAATGCACGGACAATTCTGTATGGCGTTTCCTCAAAAAAAAATGTATGGCGGTAAAAAAATATTTTGCCATGTCGTAGCACCCACTCTGAGAAGTGACTCAAAAAGCATTCATAAAGTAAGTAAGTTTATAACATGCATATGCAAATATACCATTTATTACATACAACAAGTCTGCAACGCACAACGACAATGAGGATACATTCTAAATACTAAAGTTTTTATCACACAACAAATAACAAGCAATGAAATGAACTTCAGGTCAACCAATCCTCGGCGTTGGAAACGCTTGCTTTGAACCAGAAGTGAGCCTCTGGACAGGGCCAGCTATTGTCAATATCGAGACCAATGCAAGACTCACCATCCAGGCTGAAGCGTAGGTTGGAAAAAGCGCTAGGCGTAAGCGAGGCAGTGGGCCATCGCCTAGCGCCTAGGCGGCACTTAAGCGACCTAGGCGTAGCCTAGACAGATGTACAATTTTGACTATCTAGGTTTCTTCGGGGTATTACATGTGTATTGATATTAATTTAGAGCATATATGTGAGTAAAAACCAGCTACTGCCATTGGAATATGGGCCATTTGGAATGTCTATGCAATATGGCATGATTTCTTGATTGAGTGGACAAATTCTTGCTTGCATTGCCTAGAGTTTCACTTATGCCCTAGGCAAGGCGTTTGGTCATTGCCTAGCGCCTAAGCGTGCCTAAGCGCCTCCTAGGCATTGCCTTTTCCAACATAGGGCCTATATCAGGAGTACGCAAATTGTGATAGCCAGCGTAGGGAACCATACCAATGTGTGAGGTATAGATACAGTTGCTTCTCATAAATGGTAACATTGTGCCAACAGTAGCTGGATCGCCTTTCACCATAATTGGATAGTTTAGTCCAACGAAAAGCGAGTATTCTCCAAGACTATCAATATTGAACCAGGGAGAACGTTTTGGCACCAGCTGTCGGAGTTGGGGCTCCGGGGACCCAAAGGTTCGAACACTGGAGTGAGCTTGTTCCTACCGACTCGTCTCTACCACGGCTAAGCTACGGCGAAGCTACGGCGGGAGCGCGCTAGCAGGGGCAAGCCACGGGACTCAGCCGTTTACCCAGGTTCCGGCCACCTTGCGGTGTAAGACCCTACTCCTGCTTGGTTGGGATTGCTCTGGTGAGAGAGAGTACAAGGTTGGGGATGATGGGAACAAGAGCCGATCGGTCCTTCTCTTCTTCCCCTACAATGGCAGCTCTTCCCCCTTATACCCGCCTTGGTCCTCTTCCCCCTCGAAACTTAAGCGAGAAGGGTTGCCACACTTGGTGGGTTTTGAAAGGGGACAAGCGCTCAGGCTATCCTGACTAAAGGCAGTCTTCGCCTGCAAAAGCATGATCCATGACGCGCCGGTGGGCTCGGTGATGACCTCTGCCCTGCGCGCCCGCGGTCTTGGTCTTCTTTCGCCGATCGGGCAACCTTTGGGGTTTCTTTGGGAAGTAGACTCTGGCCTTGCTCCTATAGCATGAAAGGGGAAACCCTCTTCATCCGCGCCTGCTGGCGCAGCCTCTGTCGCCGTTCGTCGCCGCGCGCGTCACGCACGTGATGGGCACGAGACCACGTGACTGGACCGAACAGCCCTCGTCTTGAGCGCCTCCACGAGAGTGCCTCGGGAGGACACCTCGGGAGGTCGCCTCGCGAGAGGGCCTCGCGAGGCTGCTGGTGAAGATGCTGACCCTTGCTCGCCGCTCCCTGAGGAGGGGTCCTCAGGAGGCCAGGGCCTCATGAGGGGTCTTGGTGAAATGCTTGGTGGTGACGGCCTGCTGGGCCCATGCCAGGCGTTGCGCCCTGGGCCGAAGGCAGATGGGCCTGGATACCCTGGGTTCCACGGTCTCGACAGTAGCCCCCGGGCCCGCGGCGCGCACGTTCCCGCCTACTAGGGGGCGAAACGGCACGGGCCCTAACCGCCCGTGGGCCAAGCGCGACGCGTGGCACACGACGCGATGGGGGATGCCCCCACTTCTCCCACGATGCCTCGGTAACCGCCCGCGCTGACATAAAGTCTGCTGCGGGCGACGCGAGACCATCATTGCCTTCCTCAGTGCACTGTTGCTGCTTCGATTTCAAACGCCGGAGAAGGCGGGGCGACGGGAAGAGCCCCGCGCCATGCATAAAGAGGGGGATAGAGGAGCCGAAATCCTCCGCCCGTCGTCTTCGTCCTCCAACCCTTCCTTCCTCATCTTGCCAGAGCCGCCGCAGAGATGGCGAGGGGAAGAGGGTGTGGTCGTGCTTCCGCTGCCGCATCCAAGGTTCTGCCCCGGGGGCTGCCGGCGCCGGGCCCAGCGGCCGTGGAGGGGGCGCCGTCCGCGGGCGCGGAGGGCGCGGCGCGCGCGGCCGAGGCAGCCGTGGTGGGGCGGCTGCCCTACCTCCCCAGGAGGGGAGCCATTTGGGGGAGGCGGCACGTGAGTTCATCGTGAACTTGCACCGCGGCCCCTGCACCGAGCTTCGGCTCCCGGACTCCTTCGCGGAGATGATGGCGGACTGCGCACCCCTGGGCCTGTGGGTGCAGGCTGACGGCTGCTGCAACGGCCCCTCCTGGGTGGCGATGGAGTTCACTCCTTCGGGCTTCATGTTCTTGAAGCAGGGGTGGAAGTCGTTTGCTCTCGCCCGCGGCCTGAAGCGGGGCATGTCCTCCAATTCAAGTACGATGGGGCCGCCACGCTCTTCGTGAAGATCTTTGGGGTCTCCGGCAGGCGTCTGGAGTGCTGCGCGGAGAGTGAGGACGGCAGCTATAGCGGCTCCTCCAGCAGGGACGACAGCGACGACGGCGCCGCCCCCTCTGGCGGAAGCGGGAGCGACGACAGCTCCCCCCACGTCAAGAGCGAGGATGAGGACTCTGACTAGGCGTAGGCGGCGACGATTCCGGAGCCCCCGGGGGCGGGCACCTCGCGCACGGTGACGGAGCCGCACTCGCCTGCAGCATCTTCTTGGGGACGCGCGCGGCGTCCGCGCTGGAGTCTTGGGGGCGATGGCGCTCCGCCTAGGCCTTTCCTTCTTTTTATTTTCTGCACCGAATAGATGTAGCCCCGTGGGGGCGTGAAAACAATATCTTTTGTCCTAATTTAATGCTCTCGCGATTTGGGATGTACGCGTTCTCTCCCGAGGTCCTCTCGTGAGGCCGTTTTTCTTCTTCCTTGTTCGCCTCAGCGCTCTACGCCGTCAGGACCCAGCCCCCGAGCGGGCCTCAACTGCCGCTGGTATGTCTGGTCGTGATGCCGGGACAAGGCCAGGAGGTGAGGGGCACCAGGAGCTAGTGAGGGCTTCTGAGGCGCGATTGTCGGCCCAGTGGGAACCAGGGTACCACGACCCGTCTGTCTCTGGCCCAGAGGACTGCGCTCGGCGGCCGGCCCATGAGAATGGCCTTGCCGCAGCCGCTCCGGAGGAAGCCGCCTCGCGAGGGGCGAGCCTCACGAGGCCCCTCCCCGCCAGGCCAGGCCCTGCCGAGGCTGCCAAGCGCCGGGTTCCCTCATGAGGCTCCCCTCGCGAGGCCTTCCCACGAAGCAAGTCGTACGGCGCTAGCCGCGGGGCTCCACGCCCAGCACATGGGTGACGTCCTGCTGTCAGGATAAGGACAATGGGGCGCGACCAAGCCCAGCTTCCATTCTGGTGATAAGGGAGCAGCGGCGTCTACCTCCCCCAAAGCAAGTCCCAAAGGCTTTCCTCTTTGGTGATAGAAGATCAGGATGGATCAGCCCACCAGGACGAAGGTCATCGCCAAGCCCACCAGCGCGTCACAAGGAGCTGCTTTGGCAGGCGGGGACCGCCTTTAGTCAGGATAAGCCTGCGCCCCTGTCCCCCTTTGAATTGCCACCCTGTGGCTACCCTTTCCCGCTCATATTTTCGGGGAAGAGGACCAAGGCACTACAAAAGGGGAAGGGCCGCTTCCATGTAAGGTGATCGATTCATTCTCCCCCACACCTCGTGTACTCGGAGCCACAAGCTCTCCGTCACAGAGCAATCCAACACCGGCAGGAGTAGGGTATTACACCGCACGGTGGCCCGAACCTGGGTAGCTCGCGCGTCCCCTTCGTGTTCGGTGAGAGCCAGCGAGTCCGTCCCGTCCCCGCCGTAGTCCTATCATAGGCTGCCAAGCAAAGTCCCCCAGAGTTCGAATCCTAAGTTCTTGGAGAAGTTTCTTGGACGCAGATCCTAGACTCCGACATTTGGCGCGCCAGGTAGGGGGACTTGCCGTCTTCACGCCTTCGACCTCGACATCAGCATCGACATGGACGCCGCCGCCGCTCACCGGGAACGCGCCGCGTGCCGCGCCGCCGTCAGGGTCCCCGCAGCGCCCGCCGCCCGCGGTGCCCCTGGGCGGCGCCCTCGAGCCGCCACCGAGCCCGTTGGGGAGTGGGTGGCCTCCTCTGCCCACCCGTCGATGAACGAGCAGGTGCACGACCCCCCGCCGCCTCCTCCTCGCTCGCGCGTCGCGCTGCTCATGACGCAGGAGCTGCTGCGCTACCGCCCCACCGAGGACGCCTACGACGCCTGGCTGGGGCGCATCACCGAGCTCGTCGATGCCGCGCATGATGGCCAGGCGCCCTCCCGCTCCCCGCCTGCTCTGCCGTCCTGCGCCGACCAGGCCGGGCGCGGCGCTCCTTCTCCTCCTCCTCCGGACCGCGACGTGGCCGAGCGCCGCCCCGCCGCGCGCGCCCTGGAGCCGTCTCGCGGCTCGCTCGCGCCAGGCGGCGACGGCGACAGCTGCCAGATCGTCAACCGCGTGCCCCAGGATGCGCGCGTGGGCCTCGAGAGGGCGCACGACTACCGGGACCGCGTCCTCCATGACGTCGCCATGGCTGGGCGCTAGAACCACGCGGCCCTCAACGGTGGAGCCGTCACCAACGGGGGCTACCTGGCCCTCGCCCTCGAGCTGCGCCGCGTGGTGTGGCCCGACAAGTTCAAGCCAGAGCTCCCTCAGCGCTACGATGGCACCGCGAACCCCACGGAGTTCCTCCTGCTCTACACCATCAGCATCCAGGCCGCGAGGGGGGACGATCGGGTCATGGCGAACTGGTTCCCCATGGCCCTCAAGGACACTTCGCGCTCATGGCTCATGAACCTCCCCGAGGCGTCCATCTCTTCGTGGGAGGACCTGTGCAAGCAGTTCGTCGCCAACTTCAAGGGCACGAGCGACCGTGCCCTCACGATCAACGACCTGCGGAACGTGCGTCAGCGCCCTGGCGAGCCCCTTCGTAAGTTCATCCAGCGCTTCAGCCAGGTGCGCCACAAGATCCCGAAGGCCTCCGATGCCGCGATCGTCTCCGCCTTCACCAGTGGCGTCACGGACGTGAAGATGCGCGAGAAGCTCTCAGTCAGAGACGAGCCAGACTCCGCGGCAGAGTTAGTCGTCCTTGCCGACCACTGCGCCAAGGCCGAAGAGGGACGCCTCTTCCTCCACAACGATGCTGACGCTGAGCCTGACGCGGCGAAGCCCAAGGCCAAGGACACCAAGCGCAAGGGCCCAGCCGTGCTCGCGGCGGAGCCGGACTGCAAGCGCGGCCGCGACCGCGGCGAGGCCAAGAAGGACGCCTGCCCTTTCTGCGCCTACCACAACATGAACTCCCACAAGACAGAAGACTGCCACGAGCTCAAGCTGCTTCGCGAGGGCCGCACCAAGCGCCGCAAGGAGCGCGGCAAGGGCCGCGCTGGCGGCAGCGGAGGTGGCCGCTGGCGCGACAACCACAACAATGGCGCTGGTGACATCAACCGTCAGGGCTAGCAGAACCAGCCGCGGCAGGCTGACCCTCCGGCCAACGCCGCCCCAATACGCGCCAACGACCCCCCTCCCGCTGAGAGCGTTGGGGGCAACCAGGAGCCCCGCAGGGTGGCCTGCATCCTCGGCGAGGCCCAGGCCCCTCCATCCAACAACCACTTCAAGCAGTTTTCTCGGGAGGTGAACGCGGCCCTCCTGTCGCTCGATTCCACCGGCCGCCTCAAGTGGTCTGAGTTCCCCATCGCTTTCGACGCCAGCGACCACCCCAAGTCCGCGAAGGGCGTGGGCGCCGTCCCCCTGCTGTGCACCCCCACCATCAGCAACGTCACCGTCACCAAGACCCTCATCGACGGAGGCGCCGGCCTCAACGTGATCTCCATCGAGACCTTCAAGACGCTCCAAGTGCCCTACGTGCGCCTGATGCCCACCAGGCCCTTCTCGGTCATCACCGACGGCTCCACAGTCTCCCTGGGGCAGGTGCTCCTTCCCGTCACCTTCGGCACCCGCAAGAACTACCATACAGAGTTCATCGTCTTCGATGTGGCTCACATCGGCCTGCCTTACAACGCCATCTTGGGCTACCCGGCGCTCACCAAGTTCATGGCCGCAACCCACCATGCCTACGGCCTCGTCAAAATGCCCGGAAGCCGCGGTACCCTCACCGTCCGCCGCGACGAGAAGGATGCGCTGCAAACCCTCGAGCACGCCTACAAAACTGCCTCCGCCGCATACCCGGCCGATGAGGACGCGCCTGGGCCTGCCGAGGAAGCGCCCGTGAAGAAGAAGCCCCTGCCCCCTTAGGAGCGGGTCGAGTCCAAGAAGGCGTCGCTGGATGGGGGCGAAGCAGGCCCCTCCCTCGCCGCTGGCGGCGGGCCCTCCCCCAAATAGGAAGGCGCGCTCGTCACCTCCCTCCGGGCGTGCACTGATGCATTGGCTTGGACAGCATCAGGCACGCCCAGCCTGCCGAGGGAGGTGATCAAGCACCACTCAGCCGCGTGTCGGAGTGCGTGGCCCGTCAAGCATGAGGAATATCGTCAAGCGCCCAAGAAGCAAGAAGTCGTCACCCAAGAAGTCAACAAGCCCCAGGATGCTGGAATCGCCCGTGAAGCCCCCCACCCCAGGAGGATCGCCAGCCACACCCCCGTCGCCAGGCCGCGCGATAGCGTGCGCATGTGCATCGACTTCATCGCCCTCAACCAGGCTTGCCCCGCAGGCCCCTTCCCTCCACCGCGCATCGCCGCAGGCTCGCCCTGGCTCATGCGTATGCCGTTCGGCCTGGAGGGTGCCGCAGTCACCTTCGCGAGGCTGATACGCATGAGCCTGGAGCCCCACATCGCAAGGAATAAGGAGGTGGTTAACACTCGCCCACCGGCCCGCCGCGGCCCCACTCATGACAGAGGCGGGTGTTCCGGTACCAAACACATGGAACGCTCGCCATCACCGTAAGTTCTATCAGTGCTCCACAGATACGAGCGACATGGAGCTGTACACGCTCTGGGGCTCTCTCTACCCGCGCTGCCTTCGGCACGTGAGAGCTCCTTCCCACTCTCGTGGAAGCCCCATGCTCAGCGCTAGCGGATGCCCCATGCTCCGCGCTGGCGGCTTACTTGAGGAGCCCTCGGCCGTCACATCCTCAAGCTGACCCGTGTCGAACACAACAGCATGTATCTTTCTGTTATGTAATGAACTTGCTTCATGCATCAGTAAAGCTCATTTCCTTCAAAACCCTGTGTGCTTGCCGCTGCAGGGCACGCGCTCATGGTCTTGCCCATGCTTGTCACGCGAGCGGGGGCTGGGCACGGTGTCTGTGCTCGGGTCAGTCCCAGCAGCACTGAAAAACCCAAGCAACTGAGCTCTGGCTCGCGGGCCTGCTCCCGTGCACGTCACCTCACCAGGTCCTTGGTGCTCTTGTCTCCTCGCGTAATACCCACAGACGACCTCGCGAGCGTGCCCTGCTGGACTATTTGCAAAAACTTGGCAGTTTTCCCGGTGCAGGATACGAAGGCCTCAGGAGCCCCCCCCCCTCGGGAGGCGCTGCGAGCGGGTCCTACGGACGGAGGGCCTCACGAGGGACCGCGTCTCACGAGTCGTGCCCTATGAAGGACTCGCCCCAAGCCACATGCCTCAAAGGAGCTAAGTCTAAAGCACCCCTCAGGTCCCTTTCCTCTCGTTTCTCTCTCGTGGTCTCCTGACTTCCTTGGCACGAGCCGCCTGCGCGTCAAGGAGGGGACCCTGAGCATCGTGTCTCAGGGACTCCTACTAGCCCCAAGAGCCCTACACCCTCTGGCCCTGCCGAGCGCACGCTCTGGGCACCCCAGCGATGGTGTAGCCTGCCTCGGGGGCTGGGTCCCAGCGACTCAGGGCACGAAGGCAATGTAATAAGGAAATAGGGGCCTCGAGAGGAAAACAAAAACGCATAAATCATTAAGTGCTTACAGAAAAAGTACCATGCAAATGTTTTTACGCCCCTGTGGGGCCGCGTCTACCCTATTATAGCAACAGGTCAAGGGGAATTCAGGCGCGTGAGGCGCCGCCGTCGCCGCTCCCACCGCCGTCGCGAGGGGGCTCACCGCTGCCGCCGCTAACTTCAGACTCGAAGGCGTACAGCCCGACGAAGCTGGCCACACGCTCCCTCACAGCCTCCTCGAGGGGTTCGCAGAGCTTCGCCGGGACAGAGGTCACCACCCGCCCGAAGTCGAAGCGATCGTCGAGGCGGAGGAGGTTGCTGAAGAGTCGCGTCGTCGCCTGGGTCAGCAGGTCGCGGCACGCTTCCTCGACGGTGGCGTCCGTGTCCAGCAGCTGCTTCTTGAGGTTGTCAACCTCGGCCCGGAGCTCGTCCCGCTTGGCCGCGAGGCTCCTCTGCTCGTCGAGAGCGGCCTGGGCAGCCGCCAGCTCGCGCTTCTTCGCCAGCAGGCGCTCCCATTCCGCCTCCTGCGCGGACGCAGATGCCGTGAGCTCGCCTTCCCGGGTCTTGGCGTTCGCCTCGCGGGCAGCGACCGTGTCCAAGGACCTAAGGATCTCCTCCTCATGCTTCGGGAGCTCAGCTTCGCGGGACGCAAGCCGTCCCTCGAGGGCCTCCGCGGCCTCCTCCCGCGCCTTAAGCCGGCGCTCGCGCGAGGCAGCATGCTCCTGGAGTGTCTTCTTGTAAGCGTCCGCCTCCTCCCGCTGCCGCTTGGCCTCCTAGGCATCTTCGAGGGCCTTCGCGAGGGATGCCTGGGCCTCTTTGGTGAGCTGCTCGCGCTGCGCCTCCTCGTCCCGCCGGCGGTCGAGCTCCGCCGCCTCACGAAGCTGGCTCCACCCCTCCGCCAGCCTCTGCCGCTCCTCCGCGCAGAGCTCTGCCTCCTTCCCGAGCTCGCCTTCAAGGGCCTCCAGAGCCGCCTTGATGCCGTTGACGGCCCCGCTCCAGGGCGTGGTGCCGCTCTCCCACAGTATCAAGGCGCGGCTCGCCCGGGCCTCCTCATCGCCTGCTGGCGTCGGCAGGCGGGAGGGCACGACCTCGAGCCCCTCCGGCTGCCCCACGCCTTCACCCCCAGCGGGGGTTGTGATCGCCGTCTGGAGTGGGGGGCTCTAGATGGCCACTTCCGGCGCCGGCGGCGTCGCCCCGCGCTCGGGCCCGGAGGTGGCTCCCGTGGGGGCTGCGGTGGCCTCTGCCGTGGCGGGCGTGGTGCGCTGGCGAGGGGCCGCTGCTTCGCCCTCCTCCCCCGCCATCTCGACACCAGTGACGGGGCTGCCTCGGGAGGCGCCCGTGCGGTCTCCTCGCCGCCGGGGGCGTCGACGCGGCAGGCGAGGCGGTGTTCAGAGGAGGGGAAGGCCCTTCGACCTCGGCCCTCCTTTTCTTGTTCTTCTCCTCCTCCTCGGCGGCCGGCTTGGAGCTCCTACGTAGGCGACAGCTCATCAGGACTACAAAAGCCAGGAAGCAGGGATCGATAGGAAGGGGCGGAGGAACTTACTCGTCCTTGGGCTAAAAGCGCCTCCTCTTCCGCTCCCTGATGGCGCCGCTGCTGCTGCCCCCATCGCGCAGGGCGCCTGGGCGGCCGCTCGAGGGCGCGGCGTTATTCTCGTCAGGGTCGGTAGCCATGGTGGTCTCCTCCTCCCGCTCCTCGAGGGGCTCGTTGCTCTCCGCGGCATCGCCTCCTCCCTCCCTCTCCGGCACGGGCCTGGCCGGCATGACGCAAAATGCGCACCCGTCGTCACCCTCGTCCTCGCCCAGCCGAAGCCGATGACGTGCCGGCGGAGACGGAGGGGGTGGTGGAGGCGACTCCTCGCTGCTTCCCTGCCCGGAGTCGGAGGCCTCATGGTCGCCGGAGGAGGACCCTGTCTCCGAAGAATCCTCAAGAAGCTCCTCAGGCTCCTCGAGGTCCGTCCGAATCGGACCCCACTGGTCGAACTGGGGCATCGCCGCGACCAGCTCAGCCTTGTTGGACCAGCGGTGCACCGGGAGCGCATCATAAGGCACATCCTCTGCCCCCCTGGAAACAAAACTTCCCAAGCGTCGGCCACGACTTCGGCCAAGAGGGGCTCCCGTGCCAGCCTGATCCGGTCCTCGGCTCCGGTGATGTCCCACACCGGGTGCGAGCGCTTCTGGAGGGGCGCAATGCGGCGGCGGAGAAATTCCTTGGCAATCATGCCCGCCGTGAGCCCAGCCGCGCGCAGCTCCGCCAGCCTCGCCAGGATCGGCCTCAGGGCAGCGCCGCCAAGCTTCTTGTGCTCCCAGCGGGGGACCTTCTCAGCCGGCTCGGTAGGGATTGCCAGGAGAGGACTGGTCCGCTGGGCATCAACATAAAGCCAGGGCGACCTGAAGTTCTCCACCTTCTTCGAAATCTTCATGTCGATGAAGACCTTGCCCATCTCATCGTCGACGCGGAAGGAGGCACCTCCGGAGTGGTGGTTCCCGGAAGAGTAAACCCGCAAACTGTAGAAGGCCCGGAAGAGCGCCATGGACGGCATCACTCCCAGGAAGGCCTCGCAGAGGTACGCGAAGAGAGCAAGGACGAGGATGGAGTTGGGATGAAGGTGGAGAAGGCAAATCTCATAATGCTCGAGGATGGCATTGAGGAAGTCGGAGAAGGGCGGCACCAGCCCGGCGAAGAGCGAGTGGAAGAAGACGGGGATTACCGTGGGACCGTGGTCACACTGTGGGACCGAGCCTGGCCAGATCTCGGTGGCGCCTCCCTCGAAGTGCGCCGAGGCCAACAGGGGGCGGGCCCTGGCCAGCCCGTTCGCGTTGATGGTGGCCGGCAGCAGGGCCGGACCAAGCTCCGCCGCCGGGGAGCTCTTGCTGGAGGAGGCCTCGGCGGCCATGGGTTTCTTGCCTGGGGCCATGGCGGAGGAGAGATTGGGAGTTAGAGGAGGAGTAACAGGGGAGCTCCTCGCGCGGGACGAAAGGGCAAGATGGGGACAAGGAGCAATGACGCGCCTGCGCCCCGCGCAGGCAGGCTTTATCGCCAAGGCGGCGGTTACCGAGGCGTCGTCGGGAGTGGGGGCGACTCTCCCCGTGAAAGCCGCCACGCGTCGCCTCTGGGCCCGACAGCTCAGAGGGCCCCGCGGCATTTCGTCCCTAACGGGCGGAACGTGCGCGCCGCGGGCCCGGGGGCTACTGTCCGCCCAGTGGGAACCAGGGTACTACGGCCCATTTGCCTCTGGTCCGGAGGAAGCCGCCTCGCGAGGGGCGAGCCTCACGAGGTCCCTCCCCGCCAGGCCAGGCCCTGCCGAGGCCGCCAAGCGCCAGGTTCCCTCGCGAGGCTCCCCTCACGAGGCCTTCCCACGAAGCAAGTCGTACGGCGCCAGCCGCAGGGCTCCGCGCCCAGCACATGGGTGACGTCCCGCTGTCAGAATAAGGACAGCGGGGCGCGACCAAGCCCAGCTTCCATTCTGGTGATAAGGGAGCAGCGGCGTCTGCCTCCCCCAAAGCAAGTCCGAAAGGCTTTCCTCTTTGGTGATAGAAGATCAGGACGGATCAGCCCGCCAGGACGGAGGTCATCGCCAAGCCCACCAGCGCGTCACAAGGAGCTGCTTTGGCAGGCGGAGACCGCCTTTAGTCAGGATAAGCTTGCGCCCCTGTCCCCCTTTGAATTGCCGCCCTGTGGCTACCCTTTCCCGCTCATATTTTCGGGGAAGTGGACCAAGGCACTACAAAAGGGGTAGGGCCGCTTCCATGTAAGGGGATCGATTCATTCTCCCCCACACCTCATGTACTCGGAGCCACAAGCTCTCCATCACAGAGCAATCCAACACAGGCAGGAGTAGGGTATTACACTGCACGATGGCCCGAACCTGGGTAACTCGCGCGTCCCCTTCGTGTCCGGTGAGAGCCAGCGAGTCCGTCTCGTCCCCGCCGTAGTCCTGTCGTAGGCTGCCAAGCAAAGTCCCCCAGGGTTCGAATCCTAAGTTCTTGGAGAAGTTTCTTGGACGAAGATCCTAGACTCCGACAGCGATGCTCAGGGAGCCCCCCTTTGGCGTGCAAGCAGCTCATGCGGAAGAAAAAACGCTAACACTCAGCGGGATTGCGAAGGGAGAGAGCTTGAGTTTCGGCGAGGACGTCTCGCGAGGTAGTTAGACTTAGCTTTCGGCGGAGAGCGGTGTCGGGCGAGCCACAGCTCATGAGGAGTACATGCGGCTCACGAGGCGCGGCCTTCGAAGTCTTCGTCTCGCGAGGCCTTCTGATTAGGCGACCGTCGTAGGTCGGCTCGCGAGGGGGCGCCCGCGAGGTCCCGTGCGGCTTGCCTCCTGAGACACTGCATGTCGACAAATTTCACAATGGGGGGAGCGACGTGCGCTCGCTAGCTCACCCGTGGCCATTGCGTGAGGAAATGAGGCACCAAGGACCTTGGTGAGGTGACGTGCACGGGAGCGGGCCCGCGAGCCAGAGCTCAGTCGCTTGGGTTTGGCGGCGCTGTAGGGACGGACCCGAGCACAGGCACCGTGCCTAGCCCCCGCTCACGGGATCGGTCAGGGGAGGGGTCGCGAGCGCATGGCCCTCTCGGGACGGCATCATACTCAACACGCAATTAAGCAAGCAACACAAACTTATCAGAGCATAATCAACAAAATCCACTACACTTCAAAAATGAGAGGGGCGAGGCTGCCGTGTCCGGCACGGGTCAGCTTGAGGTTGGTGCAGCCCGTGGGGCGCCCTTGGTCGCGTTAAACCAAATCACCTTGGTGGAAGGGTCTCGGGAGCGAAGGTGCGAACGGCGCAGCCGCGCGAGACGACGCACGGGACGCGCCCGGCGGGACCGCACCGGGGGTCGTCAGGTCGCCTGGTGGGGCGCACCAAGGAGGCCCGTTCCCCCAAGGCCAGAGGGCTCACGAGGCCCCGGGGGCTCGCGAGGCCCTGGTATGGGGGGCACCAGCCCCTGGAAGGAGGCGCCGGCATTCCTCAGGCCAAAGGGCATGCGCATCCCTCTGGCGGCTGGGCCAGCGCCTTGACCGGCTCGCGGCAGCAGAAGGGGGTCGTGAAGGCCGGCCTTGTTGAGGCTGGTGAAGTCGACGCACATACGCTCCTTGCCGCCTTTCTTGGGGACGACGACTGGGTTGGCGAGCCATTCGGGGTGGCGCACCTCTCGAATGACTCCGGCTTCTTGGAGTTTCTGAACTTCCTTGACGATGAAATCTTGCTTCTCTGGTGCCTGGCGCCGTGCTTTTTGCTTGACGGGGCGTGCATTGGGGCACACCGCTAAGTCGTGCTTGATCACCTCTCTCGGCACACCGGATAAGTCAGATGCTTTCCAGGCGAAAACATCCGAGTTTGCCCGAAGGAAGGTGACGAGCGCGCTTTCCTATGCAGGAGGGAGGCCTGTGCCGATGGTGAAGGCGGGGCCGGAGCTGCTGCCGTTCACCGACACCTTCTTCGTCTCGGCGCGGTCCTGAGAGAACAGCTGTTTCTTCTTCGCGGGCGCGGCCTCGGAAGGCTCGGCCGCGTCCTCGTCGGCCGGGTGCGCGACCACAGCAGCCTTGTAGGCACGCTCGAGTGTGCTGGCCGCGTCCTTTTCGTCGCAGGTGACGGTGATGATGCCGCTGTAGCGGGGCATCTTGAGGACGTTGTTGGCGTGATGAGTGGCCGCCATGAACTTGGTGAGAGCTGGGTAGCCCAAGATGGCATTGTAGGGCAGGACGATGTGCGCCACGTTGAAGTCGATGAGCTTGGTGTGGTAGTTCTTGTGGGTGCCGAAGGTGACGGGGAGGCGCACCTGCCCCAGCGGAATGGTGGAACCATCGGTCACTCCGAAGAAAGGCCTGGTGGGCATCAGCTGGTCGTAGGGTACCTGGATCGTCTCGAAGGTTTCGATGGAGAGCACGTTGAGACCGGCACCCCCGTCGATGAGGGTCTTGGTGACCGCGACGTTGCTGATGGTGGGAGTGCACAGCATGGGGAGCGCGCCTGCGGAGGCCGCGGACTTGGGGTGGTCCTTGGAGTTGAAGGTGATGGCGTACTACGACCACTTGAGGGGCCGTGCGGCCTCAGGCCTCGGGAAGGCGGCATACACCTCGCGAGAGAATTGCTTGAAGGGGCGGATGGACGCGGGGGCTTGGGACCCGCCAAGCATGTAG
Organism: Elymus sibiricus; assembly: GCA_039707655.1. Classification (NCBI taxonomy): domain Eukaryota; kingdom Viridiplantae; phylum Streptophyta; class Magnoliopsida; order Poales; family Poaceae; genus Elymus; species Elymus sibiricus. Next base: position 313,587,548 of record CM077674.1, read on the forward strand.
GCGACCGCGCGAGGCTCCTGGTAGCCCCCAGCACCCTCATCAGGCTGGTTGACGTCGTTCCTCCGGGGCGGCAGCAGCAGCGGCGGAAGAGCGGCATTAGCATGGGGGTTTGCCTCACGAGGCTGGTCGCGCCAACCCTGGCGGAAGTTGCTGTTGCCGTTGCGGCCATCCCAGCGGTTGCCGCCGCGGCCACCTCCGCGGCCGGCTCCGCGGCCATTGCGATCGTCTCGGTTGCTCTGGCACTCGTCGCGGAGCAGCTTGAGCTCCTGACAGTCTTCAATGCTGTGGGAGCGCACGCTGTGGAAGGCGCAGAGCGGCCGGCCGTCCTTCCTGGGCTCGTCGTGGTCACGGCCGCGCTTCTGCTCGGGCTCCGCCACGAGCACGGCCGGGCCCTTGTGCTTGACGTCCTTGTTCTTGGTCTTGGCGGCCTCGAGCGCCGCGTCGGGGTCGTTGTGGACGAAGAGGCGGCCTTCCTCAGCCTTGGCGCACTTGTTGGCGAGGTTGAACAGTTCAAGCACCGAGTCTAGCTCGTCGTTGATGGCAAGCATCTCGCGCATCTTGATGTTCGTGACGTCGGTGGTGAACGCAGAGATGACGGCCGCGTCGGAGGCGCGGGGTATCTTGTTGCGCACTTGGCTGAAGCGCTGGATGTACTTGCGGAGGGTCTCGCCTGGGCGCTGGCGCACGTGCCACAGGTCGTTGATGGTGAGGGAGCGGTCCTGGGTGCCCTTGAAGTTGGAGACGAACTGGCTGCAGAGCTCGGCCCACGATGAGATGGACGCCTCGGGAAGGTTCATGAGCCAGGAGCGCGGGCGATCTTTGAGGGCCATGGGGAACTAGTTCGCCATGACCTTGCCGTCGCCGTTTGCTGCCTCGACGCTCAGCGCGTAGAGCTGGAGGAACTCCGTAGGGTTGGGGGTGCCGTCGTAGCGCGGAGGCAGCTCAGGCTTGAACTTCACGGGCCACACCACGCGGCGCAGCTCGCGGGTGAAGGCGCGGCAGCCCACACCGCTCGAGGGGACGCCACCGGCGAGGGCGGCGCGGTTCTGGCGCCCAGCCGCCGCAACCTCTTGGATGGCTTGGTCCTGGTGCTGGCGCTGGCGCTCGAGGAGCACTCGCGCGTCGGGGGGCGCGCGTCTGATGATCCGGCAGCTGGCCTCGTCGCGGACCGGCGAGGATGCGCCACAGGACGGCTTGCGCGCCCGCTCGTTGCGTTGAGGCCCGCCGTACTCGTCGCGCAGGGGAGGCGGCGGAGGAGCACCGTGCGCCAGGTCCCTAGCACGAGAAGGCGGAGGGCGGAGCGAGTGGGAAGGCGCCAGAGCGTCCCCGGCGGCGTTGACGAGCTCGATGATGCGGCCAAGCCAGGCGTCGTAGCCGACGGCAGCTGGACGGTAGCGGAGCAGCTCGCGCACCATGAGTAGCGTGGCCTGCGCGTTCGGTGGTCCGCGGTGGGCGATGGAGGAAGAGGCCGTGGCAGTGTGGCCGTTCGCCTGCACGAAGGGGGTGCAGGGAAGAGTCCTGCTGCTCATGGGCAGCGGGGTCAGTGGCGGCAGCAGCCTCGACAGGGCGGTGGCGGTTGCCGCGGGCCACAGGCTCCGTCTGAGCCACGCGGCCGGCCCTGCGCTCGGCGCGCTCGCGTCGGGCGTCGGCCATGAAGCTGGTGAAGCGGAGGGTGGAGCGGAAGAATAGTAGCGCACCCCTACCTGGCGCACCAAAATGTCAGAGTTGGGGCTCCGGGGACCCAAAGGTTCGAACACTGGGGTGAGCTTGTTCCTACTGACTCGTCTCTACCACGGCTAAGCTACGACGGGAGCGCACTAGCGGGCGCAAGCCACGGGACTCAGCGGTTTACCCAGGTTCGGGCCACCTTGCGGTGTAAGACCCTACTCCTGCTTGGTTGGGATTGCTCTGGTGAGAGAGAGTACAAGGTTGGGGATGATGGGAACAAGAGCCGATCGGTCCTTCTCTTCTTCCCCTACAATGGCAGCTCTCCCCCCTTATACCCGCCTTGGTCCTCTTCCGCCTTGAAACTTAGGCGGGAAGGGTTGCCACACTTGGTGGGTTTTGAAAGGGGACAGGCGCTCAGGCTATCCTGACTAAAGGCGGTCTTCGCCTGCAAAAGCATGATCCATGATGCGTCGGTGGGCTCGGTGATGACCTCTGCCCTGCGCGCCCGCCGTCTTGGTCTTCTTTCGCCGATCGGGCAACCTTTGGGGTTGCTTTGGGAAGTGGACTGCTGGCTTTGCTCCTTTAGCATGAATGGGGAAACCCTCTTCATCCACGCCTGCTGGCGCGGCCTCTGTCGCCGTTCATCGCCGCGCGCGTCACCCACATGATGGGCACGAGACCGCGCGACTGGACCGAACATCCCTCGCCTTGAGCGCCTCCAGGAGAGTGCCTCGGGAGGACACCTCATGAGGTCGCCTTGCGAGAGGGCCTCACAAGGCTGCTAGTGAAGATGCTAAGCCTTGCTCGCCGCTCCCTGAGGAGGGGTCCTCAGGAGGCCAGGGCCTCATGAGTGGTCTTGGTGAAATGCTTGGTGGTGCGGCCTGCTGGGCCCATGCCAGGCGTTGCGCCCTGGGCCGAAGGCAGACGGGCCTGGATACCCTGGGTTCCACGGGCCCGACACCAGCACACTAGTATCCATTCCAAATACCCTACAATGGATGTTGCAATAGGTCCGGAGATTGTGACCATGGGAGACAACACCCGCTTCTTCTGTAACATCAGCAGTGCCCTGTATACAGACAAGAAGAGGTGATCCATCGGAATAAGTAGCTCGGCGCCCCTGAGTAGGTAGGTCCTGCTCGTCTTCATGCTCGTGATCATCACCATCATCATCTCCCCCTTGGTTATAAAATTTCCAAGTATCGGTGGGGGAATGTTGATAGGACCTTGGAAACACAAGAAGGTTAATTAGTACGGGGATAACTCGCATGCATGGTGAATGAAACAATTCTAATTATGGTGGAAGACAAACATACCGAAACAATAAGGATCCCATGCAAAAACAGTGCCAGAAGTGGTTGCAGCAAACACAAGACGCTCGTATTGAATTGCATCACAGTACACATCCGTGTGCAGAAATGGTTTTTAAGCAATATCCATCGAGGCGCGGAAGTAAGGACAGCAACAAGCTTGTAAAAGATAGTGACAACATAATAGTTTGTATAATTCCAAGAGCGTGTGGGAACTCGACAAATTGCTATCTTTTGTAGAAGACAGTCTCCATGGTCGCATTTGAACGTATGTGTAGTATCGGTCTGCTCAACCTCAGGGCAGTCTGAGATTTTTGGAAGTGGAATCCGTTGACGAGTGTACACATTCACTAGCTCCCACTAATAGTTGTACCCAATATAAACAACCCAATCTCCATTTGTGCCTGCCCAGGCCTTACGCTGAAGCGATGGCATCTTAACATCACACTGATAATTATCAAGCGACATCAACTTGCACAAGGTGAGCCCTCCGTCGTCCCCGCACGAGTGAGCAGGGTTATAGTGAAGAAGATAGGGGAGATCAAACCGCTCTTGAACCCTTGGGTTGTTTGTAATGTTCTTATTTGTTGATTCAAGAATGACCTTGAATGAACCTACCATGCTAGCCGCGGTGATGACGTCGCACCAAACAATGACTTCCTCCACCACCTCATCTTTTAGATCGGGGCAAGAATAACGAGGTCGGGTCCTGCGTCTTCCCTCCATCGAGAAGACAAACAATGGCAGAAGGAAGAGTCAAGGCAAATGGAGGGAGGAACAGCGTGCGACAGCAGTTCCAACTTCCAAATCGAGAGGAAAAGGTGAAGAGGTGGTGGACGGTTGCCACGGTAAGAGGCGAGTGGGGACCGACGGTTGCCACAGTATAGGAAGAGGTGACCCAGCCTACCTAGACGTCCATTCAGAAATTATACAAAAGGACTCGCCGTGTTCTCACTGACATGTTGGAACGAGACCACATGTCAACTAAACGTGGTGTGTCATTTCTCGTGCAAAAGGCGATCGGGCCGCGTTGGCCCGAGGTGCCGCGTTACTTCTCGACTTTATTTTCTTTAATGGCGTGCCACTCAATTTTGAAGCACTGCTAATTGGTATTGTATGCAGAGAAAATATACTAAACTCGAAGCTGATACGGTTTGAATGAGGGTAAAAAGGCGAGGAGAAGCGGTTCCCGATACGTAGAACGGCCAATGATGCATACTCCTTCGCATGCTGAGGTGAGGGAAGTAATAATGGTAGAACCTGCATGCAGCCAGCCTAGTACACTAGTACTACTATACTACTAGTACAGACCGAGGAGTACTAGATGGTCAACGCACAAGTGAATGCCACGCAGTCTGCACTTCTCATATAAAGGCTCCCCACCAGAGTCCAATCCATCTACGAAATCCTACGCACCTACGCACCCTAACCAAGGGCAAGAGTGATCACTCCTATCGCAAGATCAATTAACTAGAAGCTAGACCCATGGAGGCGATGAGCACGAGCATGAGCCGGCTGTGCCAGATGGTCCACGACACCGGATTGTGGCCCGGCACTGAGGAACGTCTCCAGGTGGTGCTTGAGGCCGCCAGGGCGAAAGGCCTCTTGGACGATAGCTTCGTCCCCTTGTTCGACGAGTCCCTCTTTGGCTTCCTCGACAAGTTCACCGTCGTCAAGAAGCTCGCAGTCGACCTTGACGTACGCCTCCAGCCCACGCGCCCAGGCTCTGCGATGCCCGCCACCCTCATCGGCCTCTATGGTGACAACCTCTTCGACGCACTGGTGGCCCTGCGACTGCCCGCCATCGCGCCGGAGAATGTCCCCCTCGAGGTCGCGCTCGCCACGCAGCGCCTCACCCAGCAAGACACCATCGACATAATCACCCACGTCTACGAGCAAATCGTCCGCAAGGACCACTAGGTGCCATAGGAGGACGATAGGATGGTGGCCTTCTTGGACCGCAGGGCAACCTTGGACAGTATTTTTTGAAAGCACGTTGACCTCACCCGTCGGTTGGTGGCCCGGCGCACTAGGGCGAGAGGATCCGTATGCATCTTTATTGTTGCATCAATTCTGTGTAGTATACTGTAATTTTGTTACCATTTGCATCAACTTCATAATTTTCATATGTACCATGCATGAAAGAGCACAACCAAATGTTACAACTTACAAGTTCAAAAGGAAAAGCCTGCCGCGTTCGTGTCACACCCCCACACGGTTGGTCCAGCACGCTGCTCAAGGGGAACGTATGTTGTCTTGCATTTTCACTAACAAGTGGGACCGCAGTTTAGCAAACCTCTTACAAGTGGGACCGCAGTTGAGCAAACCGACTATCGGCAAACCCCCACCTTGCCCACCACGCATTGGCTCAGTTCGAGAAACGAGGAGGGAGAAGAGCTAGCTGTAGCATGGACTCCAAGAATTTTGGCATCAGATGGTGTCGGAAGTGGGGCACCGGGGACCCAAAGGTTCGAACACTGGGGTGAGCTTGTTCTACTACTTCGCCTCCTACCACGGCAATGCTACGGCGAGACTACGGCGAGAGCGCACTAGCGTAGGACGGGCGACGACACAGCGGATTACCCAGGTTCGGGCCACCTTGCGGTGTAAGACCCTACTCCTGCTTGTAGTTGGGATTATTGTGGGGAGAGAGTTCTTGCATACATGGTTGAAGACGATGGGATCTCAGACCCTTTGCTACGGTGGCTGCACTGCCCATTTTATGCCGCCTTGGTCCTCTTCCCCCTTGAAACTTAGGCAGGAAGGGTTGCCACACTTGGCGGTTTTGAAAGGGGACAGACGCTCAGGCTATCCTGACTAAAGGTGGTCTTCGCTTGCCAAAGCATGATCCATGACGCGCTAGTGGGCTCGGTGATGACCTCCGCCCTGCGCGCCCGCCGTCTTGGTCTTCCTTCGCCGATCGGGCAACCTTTGGGGTTGCTTTGGGGAGTAAATAGCTGGCCCTGCTTCCCTAACACAAAAGAGGAAACCATCTGCATCCGCGCCTGCTGGCGCGGCCTCTGCTGCTGCTTGTCGCCACGCGCGTCACCCACGTGATGGGCTCCAGACCCCGCGACACGCCGAACGGCCTTCTTCTCGAATGCCTGCGGGAGGGGGACTCGGAAGGCCACCTCGGGAAGCCGCCTCGTTTGGGGACCTCGCGAGGCCGTCGATGGTGATGCTGAGCGTTGCCTGCTACTCCCTGAGGAGGGGGCCTGCTGCTCCCCGGGTCCCATGGGCCCGACAGTAGCCCCCGGGCCCGCGGTGCGCACGTTCCCGCCTACGGAGGGGCGAAACGGCGTGGGCCCTAACCGCCTGCGGCCCAGCACGACGCATGGCGCACGATGTGACGGGCGACGCCCCCACTTCCCCATGACGCCTTGGGAACTGCCGCGCTGACATAAATCTGCCGCGGGCGGCGCGAGACCATCATTGCCTTCCTTTGCACATTCCGCCTCCCTGTGCCTTCCTTCCTGCGCACGGCTTCTTCTACTTCTCCCAAGCTCCGCCGCCCTAACCCCTTGCTGTGCCGCCATGGCACCCACCGGCAGGGAGGAAGAAGAGGCGGACATGGCGGTCGCGGAAGTGGTTCCAGAGCCTGTTTTGGGTAGGCCCACAATCATCAACGCCGAGGGGCTCGACAAGGTGCTTCCAATGACCGCGGCCGCTTCCAACGAGTGGGGGGCCACTCGCATCTGGCCGGCTTCGCGCCCAATCGCTGACCTCGATGCTACCTCCGCCGTCCTCTTCCTTCCTGCGCTTTGCGCGGGCCTGCTGCCTCCATTCTCCGATTTCTTCAACGCCATTCTTTCCCACTACCAGGTCCATGCGCTGCATCTCGAGCCGAATTCCGTCCTCCTTCTTTCCGCCTTTGCCTTCTTATGCGAGGCCTTCCTGGGCGTGACGCCTTCAGTGGCGCTCTTCTGTCACTTCTTTAGTCTGCGGCTGACCGCAGCGAACCAGTGCTCCGGGTGCGTCTCGTTTCGCGTCGCAGGCGACGCGACAGGCGATGGTATTGACATGAGGCTTACCAAAGAGGTCGAGGGCTTCAGGCGGCAATGGTTGTACGTGGACGCGGCCCAATTCAGCCCCTTGTTGCAGCTGCCGACATCCCCAGCCATGAGAAGCTCCGGGTGGGGGCACGAAAGGCTCGCCGACCCGCGGCTGGCGCGGGTATGGAAGAAGTTGGCCGAGCTGAGGGCCGCGAAAGTAACGGTGGTCATGATCGTGCGGGAGTTCCTCTGGCGCCGCATAGCCCCCTTGCAGCGACACTCCCGCCCGATGTGGGCCTTCACCGGCCCACAGGATCCGATGCGATTGAGCGTGGACAGCTTGCTGCCGGAGGTGCTGAACGGGATGCTCCATACCCTGACCGGCGAAGGAGCGAGTGAGCCACCGAGGGACGGGCTTCCTTTGTATCGCTACAGGAACAAGGAGGCGCTGGCGGGCTCAATGCCGCGTTTCGACCAGTGGGGACCGCTCCCAGAGGGCCTCGAAGGGCCCCGTGACAACCCTTTTCTGGCGGTCCCCGGCTCAGGCGAGCATGGCTGCGCCGCGGCTTCGGCGGGTGCAGCGGGGGGCGGAGGCCACCTGGTTCGTCCGGCCCGCCGCCAACTCGTCCGCGAGCTCGAAAACGACGATGGTACCACCCCGCCTGCGGCCTTGCCTGCCGCGTCCGTCCAGGCGGAGGGCGTGGGAAGCCCGCGCGTGGCAGCCGCGGGGCCCCGAAGGCGGTGGCAGCAACGCGCCTCCGTGGCCGCTGAGGAAGAGGAGGTGGTTTGCCAGGGACCAGTAAGCGCTTGCTTTCCTTTCTCTTGCACCCTGTGTGTTGCGCGCATCTGAGTCCTTGTTTCCGTCTCCAGGACTTCCTCGAGCAAGAAGAAGAAGAAGAAGGGGGAGAGGCCCCTCGTCCTGGCGGGAGCTTCACCGCCGATTGCTAGGACCGGGGGGCGCGCGGAGGGCACCAGCAACCTCGCCGCCGGGGCCGACCTCGCGGGGGCCGAAGAGGAGGCGGCGCCTCCTGACCCGCAGGAGGACGCAGCTCGGGGGACCCAAGCCAGCGAGCCACCGGAGGCGTCGTCGAGGGACGGCTCCACCATCCCTGGGGCGCCCACCGCCGGGGCGGAAAACGCGGCGACGGAGGCGAAGGTGCCGGCTTCCGCCCCCCGGAACACTGTCGACGGCGGTGTCGCGGGAGGTCAACTGGGCTTGACAGCGCGCGGGACCCCGCAGGCCAGAGGGTCACTAAGCCCCCGGGGCGCGTCACCTCGTCGGAACGAAGAGGGGACCCCTGCGAGCCCTTCGCTCCCGACCGGCAGCGGCGGGCCCTCGCGAGAGGGCAGCGCTCGGGCGCACACTGGTTGGGCCCTGCAGCTCATGAGCGGCAACGCGTGCTCAAGCGCGGGGCCCTGCAAGGCGCCAGGGCTTCCCTTGACCAGCTGGAAGCAGAGCTTCGGGCGGAAGAAGCGCGGATCATCGAGGAGCATCAGCGCCTCGCGGAGAGATGGCATCAGCTTGATGTGGCCATCAAACTAAGCCGCCGATAAGATGACACCACGCGGGAGAAGCGCGAGAAGGCCGCCCAGGACGCGAAGGAGATCTTTGAGAACGCTGTCCGGGAGGCCAGCTAGGCCGACAGGCGGCGCGAGGCGGCGGAGGCCCGCAAAAAGGAGCTCCAGGACCAGAATGCCTCGCTGGAGCGACAACTCCAGGCACGAAGGGACGCCGTCTCCGCCCTCGAAGAGGGGCTGGCGGCCCGCGAGGCGGACCATGACATCCGTGAGCGGGAGCTCTCACGGTCGGCATCCGCGCAGGACCTGGAGCGCGAGCGGCTGGAGACGCTGGAGCGAGGTGCCCGCTGCCCAAAACTCCTACGCCGAGCGCCTAGACAAGGCCAACGCCAAATTGGCGGCCACGGCGGAGAAGATCCAGGAGCACGCCGACAGGAGGGTCGCGGAGAGCCGCGCAGCGTTTGCGGGCGAGAATAGCAAGAAGCTGAAACGGCAGGAGGACCGCTTCAAGGCCAAGCGCGAGGAGCTCCAGCATGAGATTGCGGGCCTTAAGGAAATGCTAGCCGAAGCCGAAAGGCGGCGGAAGACCACTCTGAAGGCCCAGGCTGACGCTGAGGCCGAGCTGTCCTCCCTCCGGCAGCAGGTGGGGGTGTCACTGCGGTCCTGGAGCAGGCGCGGGACGAGGCGGCCCACGCGTGGGGGCGGCAACTCCAGCGCTCTAAGATGTTCCGCGCCCTCGAGCTCCGGGCCCGCCGCGCCTTGGGCTCCATTTGCAAGGAGGACGTCAGCAGCCCCCTCGAGACCCACGACGGCAGCTACCTCGAGTTCTTCACCAAGCTCGTGGAGCGGCTCGAGGTGGGCGCCAAGAAGGTAGGCGGAATCGTCGAGGAGGAGAGCCGCGACCTCCTCACCCAGGCCGCGACGCGCATCTTCAGCCATCTTCTGAACGCCGACCCCAACTTTGACTTCGGCAAGGTGATAGCTCCTGTCCCCGAGGAGGTCCGTGACACCCTTGGGAAGGCAGTGGAGGACTATGTGGACGCCCTGCACGAGCACTTCGCTCCTGGAGAGAACTCGAGCGGAGCCGAGGAGGGTGACGATGACGGTGGTAGCGGCGGCGATGGCAACATGTCTTTTTAGGTCCCTCCCCATGTCCTGCATATAGCTGATTGTGGCCCCGTGGGGGCGTGAGGACAGTGCTTTTGCATTTTAAGTACTTTGTTCTTGACTGTATCGAACGCCCGCGCCCTCGTAGCTCGTTTTGTTCTTTCTGCTCGTCACGGCACTCTGCGCTGCTAGGACCTAGCCCCCGAGCGAGCCATAATCGCTGCCGGTATGACGAGTCGTGAGGGCTCCGTTCGCGCGATCTCTCGAGGCGGGGCCTTCATGCATGCTGGGGGCCCGGTGGGGCCACCTTGCGAGGCCCCTCCATGAACCTGTTCCTGTGATAGCTGCATGTAGCGTACTCAATGGCAGGGGAGTGGTGCACGCTTGTCGATTCGCTCATGGGCATCACGCGAGGAGATAAGACGCCAAGAACCTTGGCGAGGTGGCATGCGTGGGGAGCAGACCCGCGAGCCAGAGCCTAGCCGGAGCCTGCTGCTTGGGCTTTTCGGCGCTGCCGGGACTGATCCGGGCGCAGACACCGTGTCCAGCCCCCGCTCGCGTGAGGCTCATGAGGGACGTCATGAGTGCGCGGGGCTCGTGAGGCAAGAACAAGGCGGAATGCCATGCAAGAAACTGAGCTTGCTGAAGCAAGATAGCGACCCGTTACATACTTAAAACGAGATGCGGCTGCCATGTCCGGCACGGGTCAGCTTGAGGTTGGTGCAACCCGTGGGGCACCCTCAGTTGATTGTTCCGCCAATGCGGAGCATGGGGCTTCCACAGGGGTGTGGGCATGATCGCGGGTCGATCGTTCCGCCAGCGCGGAGCATGGGGCTTCCACTGGGGCGTGGGCGGGAGCTCTCGCGGGCCCATCTGGTGAACGCAATGAGAGACTCCGGGGCGTGTATAGCCCCGTTTCGTTCGTACTCGTGAGGGTCACGGGTAGAACTTGCGGAGGTGTTGGATGTTCCAGGCCTTAGGCACAGGAACTCCGTCCTCCGTCTCCAGCCGGGCTGAGCCGGGCCTGGAGACATGAGTAACCCTGAAAGGGCCTTCCCACATAGGTGAGGGTTTGTGTGGTCCCTCTCTGGAGGGGATCCTATGCAGGACGAGGTCACCGACCTCGAGAGCGCGAGGGCGGACGCCGCGGATGTAATGGGGGCGCGAGGCCGGTTTGGCGGCGGCCCTCCTCAAGGGGTGGTAGGTCTGCCTCCCGCGAGCCGTCCTGACGCGCCTTGTCGGAGGCAAGGGCTCACGGGGGACCGTGCTTAACTTCAGAGGGGAACCGTGCCAACGCCGTAGACGAGGAAGACGGGGGTCTCGCCGGTGGGCTCGCTTGTCGCCGCGCGGATGGACATGGCATGAATCGCCACTCGCCGAGCCAACCTTTTCCGCTCCCGAGCTGCGCCCACGAGGCGCGCTCGCGAGACGCACGCACAAGGCTCGGCGTTCGAAGTGCCTTTGCCTCGCGAAGCCGGCTCGTGAGAGGCTGCCCGCGAGGTCCTCGCGCAGCTCGCCTCCTTGGTGAGGTGACGTGCGCGGGAGCAGGCTCGTGAGCCAGAGCTCAGTCGCATGGATTTAGCGGCGCTGCAGGGACGGACCCGAGCACAGGCACCGTGCCTAGCCCCCGCTCACGGAATTGGTCAGGGGAGGGGTCGCGAGCGTGAGGCGCTCTCGGGCGGCATCGAATTTATCATAGAAATTAGCAGGCAATTGAGTAGGTAATATAATTCATCAAAGTAAAAATCAGTAAAAACCATTACACGACCAGAAGGATAAGGTTCCAGGAGCGAAGCTCGAGAGGCGCGGTGGGAAGGAGTGAGGGTCGCGCGGGGCGACGCGCCGGGCGCACCCGGCAGGACCGCACTGTAGTGACGTGAGACCACTCGGCGCGGCGCGCCAAGGGAGTCTGCTCCTTCGGAGCCAGGGGGCTCGCGAGGCGCTGGGAGCTCGCGAGGAGCGGGAGGCTCACGAGGCCCTGGTGCGAAGGGCGCCAGCCTCTGGAAAGAGGCGCCGGCGTTCCTCAGCCCGAAGGGCATGCACGTGCCGCCGATGGTGGGACCAACGCCCTGGCCGCCTCGCGGCAGCTGGAAGGAGTCACGAGGGCAGGACTTGTTGAGGCTAGTGAAGTCGACGCACATGCGTTCCTTGCCGCCCTTCTTGGGGACGACGACTGGGTTGGCGAGCCATTCGGGATGGCGCACCTCACGAACGACTCTGGCTTCTTGGAGCTTCTGAACTTCACTGACTATGAACTCTTGCTTCTCTGGCACCTGGCGCCGTGCTTTCTGCTTGACCGGGCGTGCATTGGGGCACATCGCTAAGTGGTGCTCGATCACCTCCCTCGGCACACCGGACAAGTCGGACGCTTTCCAGGCGGAAACATCCGAGTTTGCCCGAAGGAAGGTGACGAGCGCGCTTTCCTATGCAGAAGGGAGGCCTGTGCCGATGGTGAAGGCGGGGCCGGAGCCGCTTGGGACCCGCCAAGGATGCAGGCAACCGCGCGAGGCTCCTGGTAGCCCCCAGCGCCCTCATCAGGCTGGTTGACGTAGTTCCTCCGAGGTGGCGGAGGCAGCGGCAGGAGAGCGGCATTAGCCTGAGGATTCGCCTCACGAGGCTGGTCGCGCCAGGCGGCCTCACGAGGCTAATCGCGCTAGCCCTGGCGGTAGTTGCTGTTATTGTTGCGGCTGTCCCAACGGTTGCCGCTGCAGCCACCACCGCGGCCGGCGCCACGGCCATTGCGGTCGTCTCGGCGGCTCCGGCGCTCGTCGCGGAGCAGCTTGAGCTCATGACAGTCTTCGGTGCTGTGGGAGCGGACATTGTGAAAGGCGCAGAGTGGCCGGTTGTCCTTCCTGGGCTCGTCGAGGTCACGGCCGCGCTTCTGCTCGGGCTCCGCCGCAAGCATGGAAGGGCCCTTGCGCTTGACGTCCTTGCTCTTGGCCTTGGTGCCGTCGAGCGCCGCGTCGGGGTCGTTGTGGACGAAGAGGCGGCCTTCTTCAGCCTTGGCGCACTTGTCGGCGAGGTCGAGCAGCTCGAGCACAGAGTTGAGCTCACCGTTGATGGCGAGCTTCTCGCGCATCTTGATGTCCGTGACGCCGGTGGAGAACACGGAGATGACGGCCGTGTCGGAAGCGCGCGGGGTCTTGTTGCGCACCTGACTGAAGCGCTGGATCTACTTGCGGAGGGTCTCGTCTGGGCGCTGTCGAACGCGCCGCTGGTCGTTGATGGTGAGGGAGCGGTCCTGTGTGCCCTTGAAGTTGGCGATGAACTGGCTATAGAGCTCGGCCCACGACGAGATGGAAGCCTCAGGGAGGTTCATGAGCCAGGAGCGCGGGCCGTCCTTGAGGGCCATGGGGAACCAGTTCGCCATGACCTTGTCATCGCCGTTCGCCGCCTCGACGCTCAGCGCGTAGAGCTAGAAGAACTCCGTGGGGTTGGGGGTGCCGTTGTAGCGCGGGGGCAGCTCAGGCTTGAACTTCGCGGGCCAGACCACGCGACGCAGCTCGCGGGTGAAGGCACGGCAGCCCACGCCGCTCGAGGGGATGCCGCCAGCGAGGGCGGCGCGGTTTTGACGCCCGGCCGCTGCAACATCTTGAACGGCCTGGTCCTGGCGCTGGCGCTGGCGCTCGAGGAGCACTCGCGCGTCGGGGGGCGCGCGGCGGATGATCTGGCAGCTGGGCTCGCAGTGGTCCGGAGAAGACGCGCCGCGGGATGGCTCACGAGCCCGCGCGCTGCGCTGGGGCCCGGCGTGCTCGTCACGCAGAGGAGGCGGCGGGGAGCGCCGTACGCCGGGTCCCCAGCACGAGACGGTGGAGGGCGGAGCGAGTGAGAAGGCGCCGGAGCATCCCCGGCGACGTTGACGAGCTCGGTGATGCGACCAAGCCAGGCGCCGTAGCCGGCGTCATCAGGACGGTAGTGGAGTAGCTCGCGCACCATGAGCAGCGCGGCCTGCGGGTTCGGCGGCCCACGGTTGGCGAGGGAGGAGGCCGTGGCGGTGTGGCCGTCCGCCCGCATGGAGGGGTGCAGGGAGGAGGCCTGCTGCTCGCGGGCAGCGGGGTCGGTGGCGGCGGCAGCCTCGGCGTCGGGGCCGCGGCGATTGCCGCGGGCCACCAGCTCCGTGTGGGCCATGCGGCCAGCCCTGCGCTCAGCGCGCTCGTGACGGGCGTCCGCCATGGGACTGGTGGAGCTGAGGGTCGAGCAGAAGAATAGTAGCGCACCCCTACCTGGCACGCCAAATGTCGGAAGTGGGGCTCCGGGGACCCAAAGGTTCGAACACTGGGGTGAGCTTGTTCTACTACTTCGCCTCCTACCACGGCAACTCTACGGCGAGACTACGGCGAGAGCGCGCTAGCGTAGGACGAGCGAGGACACAGCGGATTACCCAGATTCGGGCCACCTTGCGGTGTAAGACCCTACTCCTGCTTGTAGTTGGGATTATTGTGGGGAGAGAGTTCTTGCGTACAAGGTTGAAGACGATGGGATCTCAGACCCTTTGCTACGGTGGCTGCACTGCCCCTTTTATGCCGCCTTGGTCCTCTTCCCCCTTGAAACTTAGGCGGGAAGGGTTGCCACACTTGGCGGTTTTGAAAGGGGACAGGCGCTCAGGCTATCCTGACTAAAGGTGGTCTTCGCCTGCCAAAGCATGATCCATGACGCGCCAGTGGGCTCGGTGATGACCTCCGCCCTGCGCGCCCGCCGTCTTGGTCATCCTTCGCCGATCGGGCAACCTTTGGGGTTGCTTTGGGGAGTAAATAGCTGGCCCTGCTTCCCTAACACAAAATAGGAAACCATCTGCATCCGCGCCTGCGGGCGCGGCCTCTGCTGCTGCTCGTCGCCGCGCGCGTCACCCACGCGATGGGCTCCAGACCCGGCGACACGCTGAACAGCCTTCTTCTCGAACGCCTGCGGGAGGGGGACTCGGAAGGCCACCTCGGGAAGCCGCCTCGTTTGGGGACCTCGCGAGGCCGTCGATGGTGATGCTGAGCGTTGCCTGCTACTCCCTGAGGAGGGGGCCTCAGGAGGCCAGTGCCGCAGGAGGGGTCTTGGCGAGATGCTTGGTGGCGACGGCCCGCCGGGCCCGCTCCAGGCGTTGCGCCCTGGGCCACAGGCAAATGGGCCTGGGTACCCCGGGTCCCATAGGCCCGACAGATGGGACTTGTGGTGGTGGCGTGTGCCGTACTCATAGACGAGAATGCTTGTTCTGGCCCATGCCACCCCACTATATCGAGGTGCTGGTTACGTAGTACTATCTCTCCAGGAGTATGGTACCGATGAACAAATAATGTTGATATAATTTTTTTGAAACAAGGCAAAAAAACTTGTCATTTTCATTGATTAAGAGAGAAGTTTGTGAGATACACGCCACTGAAGTGGCAGAAATGCTAACTAATTACTGTAACACGCCTAGCCACTGGCAGAGCTTGCCAAAAAAAGCTGAGCAGGCTGAATGGGCCAGGCTGTAAGGAATTACTACTAGCTGGCATTCTACAACCCATGGGCTAGCTATATTGTGAGAAGAAGCTGCAAAGCTGGGCGGGCCATGGCCCATTTGGCCTTGCTTAAGCTCCGCCAGTGTGCCTAGCGACATGGCATCTCTATACTTTTTTTAGTTGCCCACTGTGTACTTAAATGTGTCAGCAACTACCCCAGGCGTGTTGGCCATAGCTCCCCAACTCCCAAGTCACCGCGAAATCACACTTAAAAGACTGCACCACTATCATTTCCCAAGGCTCGATGGAAACGCGTAATGGTCTGGCGTCCTCTCATTGGCATACACGCCGAATCAAAATACGCGGCTCGAGTACGCCAATCGCCAATCCGTTTATAAAAAGGTACCTACCCGAGAATTACTGCACATTCCTCCTCCTCACCATCCATAGTTGTCAGCAAAAGAACAAGCCTTTCTTCTTCCTCGTTCCTTGCGTCTGCCATGGCCCGTGGGGGGAGCTCTGGGTGGAGAAATAATCAGGGACAATTGACCAAGGAACGGAAGCTGCAGAGAAGTCCTGACGCCTTGTGGCGGCCAAACAGGCAAGCGAGGGCTCTCACAAGCGCATTCACCACGGAGGCGAACAGTCCTTCGCCAGTGATGACATGCGCGCTGAGGAGATCACTGGCTGGGCAAAGGAGAGCAATGCCTCCCTGGAGGAGAGTAATGCCTCGCTGGAGAAGGCGACCGGTCTCATCATGAAACTTATGGATGACAAGGAGAAGGTGACCGCTCTTGTCGTGAAACTTATGGATGACAAGGAGAAGCTCTACATCGAGCGAGACCTGCTGAAGGAGGAGATCGCCGGCTGGGCAAAGCTACACGAGGAGAGAAAGGCCTCACTAGAGGAGGCCGCCACCGTCATCATCGAACTTATGGATGACAAAGAGAAGCTCAACATCGAGCGCGGCCTGCTGAAGGATGAATCCATGGCTGCTCTCAGACAACGTCATGAGGACATGAAAGAGATCATGCGAGCTCATGTCGAGACCGCCAAGGCCATGGACGCAGTGACGAAGTTGGAGGAGGAGAGGCAAGAGGAGATGACGTTCATGGAGGCGATGAAGAAGGAGATAGAGGAAATACTCGCCGAGCAACTCATCGTGAAGGTCGCTCAAAACTAAGTATAGAGCCTTATCATTGTCTGCGTTTACTGAATTTATCCTAATGTTAAAAGTTAACTGAATTTTTCAGTTAACTGAATTTGTCTCAATGTTAGATTTAACTGAATCATTCCAGTTTATTGAATTTTTCCTAGTGTTAAAAGTTAACTGAATTTGTCACTGTGTTAAAATTTAACTGAAATTTTCAGTGGATGTTCCTCCATCATGTATTGTTGATTCTCATGGTTCCATCTGTTGGTGAAACCATTTACGTTTGCAAGAGGAAATGTAGACTTTACAAACAAATTTGTCTTTCACTGTGTACTAAATGTTGGCCCAGAAAAGCATTGTTAGTAGCAAGAACAGACGTTTTTTCTTGATTTGTGCTCTATGAACTAAATATTGTGTATGATTTGTTAATCATTGAGATACATAAACATGTTGATCTTATGTATGGGAATCATACTAGTTGGTTGTGAATTTTGGCTATTAATGTGAACATATTACAAAGCCAGGCCTGTGAGTTTCGTGTGAACATTTAGAACGGATCGGCTCTTACTATTGTGCACAACAGTTCCTTTTTTCTCTTCGCTCAGTGTTTACAAGTTACTAGCAGTTCCTTATTTCTCTTCGCTCAGTGTTTACATGTTACTGATCGATCACAAACTGGCCTACTGATACACTCCTGGCAGTTTTAGTTGCGATGCAAGATCCAACGGTGGCAGTTTTTAGAATAAAAATGCCTTCCTCTGAAGAAACTCACATGTTGTTCTGAAGAAAATGCCATGCGAATCTGAAGAAACTACCCGAAAAACGTTCGCAAATGCCTTCTCTCCCAGCGAACGTTCATCAGCTATTGCAATCCTACACGTACACTATCCTACGGACTCGATCCTACACGAATTACATGTGGATCATGCACGTACCTCATATGGATGAATCGAGGGCACTAGTTTGACCAATAATACCACACACAATTACAGACCTTTTACAGAATTTGCCTAACAATAACACTCTGCCCCCCCCCCACGATTTTCAAGGGGGTGGGGCCCTTCCCACCCCCTAATCCCAATCCTAACACTCCACGTATGCAAGTCCGTTGATTCTGTATTGCTCCTCATCCGACCGTCATGCCGATGTGCGACCCAGCATGGACGGGACGCACCACTGACGGGACGGGACGACACAGTCATAATTTCAATTTTGCCAGTTTTCCATGGCAAGCTGGCGCGGTAAGCCATGCCTGCTTATGCATTGAATTCCGATGACCGTTGTGTTTCCCGCAACAAGCCAGTTTACTACCGTTCGCCTATAATACTGGTTCCCGGCGTGCTCCGTCCGCCTAAAATTACTGGTTCCCGGCGTGCTCCGGTGGCACCTTCACCCTACGCACCCTATCCTCACAAGCCCCCACTGGCCCGACGTCGCACGCCACTTGCCCTCACTCTTGCCACATCCGTCATGCCCCCGCGTGGCAGCAATAGGCGACGCGAGAGGCGCTCACCGCCGGAGTTAGTGTTCGGTTTTCACGGGAAGGCAGACGGAGGGAGGAGGCATTCTAGCGGTCTTTAGATGGCAATGCGGAGTATGAGGATGCATTGGAGTGCGACCGCATGGCGGAGGAGCAGCGTACCGCCGATTTGCGCCGCCAGTAGATCATGGAGGAGGAGCAGCGCACCGCCGCTCTCCATCGTGAGCAGAGCGCCGGCAACTGGGCCGAATACGTGGAGGCCAGTGCCCGGCGAATAGCCCTAGAGGCTGTTGGGCACGCACACATGTGTGATGCTGCATTTTACTACCAGCTCGTCAAGTTGGTTTCCCGCTTAGAAGCCGAATCTTAGGCGGACCACGCCGGCATGGAAAGGGCCAACGGGCGCGAGCAACGCGCCCTATCGCACCTCTGGCAAGTCCGAGGCGAGGAGGAGGACGTCGGTGCCGGCGTTTAGCGTGTGCCGTAAATGGCGGCCGGCATCGGCTAGTTAGCTAAGAGTAAGTTAGTAGTTCTAAACTAGAGTATTAGTGGGAGTAGATAGTTAAGTTGGCTATGATGGTTGCCAACGTGGAAGTACAGTACTATATCTCTGAATCAGACCTGTTAGTTTGCTCGGAATGTTGAACTTTCTGTGTGAACGTTTGGAATGGGCTGTTATTTTTTTAAATGGGCTGTATTTCTCCGCCACGGATTTGGAGGCTGACTTGTGGGTCTACTAGGTTGACGCGTACACAAGGCTTTGTCAACTTAGTCAACAAATGATTGTGGCAGCATAAGCCGTTGGATGTCAATCCAACGTCTATCGTGCCTTTTCTATCTCTTGTCTTCTTCCTCCAGGCTCCAGCCACCCAAACCAAACTAGTGCTGGCGGGATCGCCTGCTCCCGCCTTCCGCGGCTGGCTACGCAGCCGCGCGAGCATCGCTGTCCCACCGTACCCTAAGCGGCTCCAGGCCATCCCTCTACCCTCACCCACCCCACCTCCTGTTATTCTCTGGTGACGGCATCCCCACCCCGCACCAACCCTCGTACTCCCCTCCGCTTGCGACCACACTGCCGCATCTTCCCTGGCTCCTGTTCGTTCCCTTCCAAGGCCTCGCCGTCGTCCTCCACCTTGTTGCGGTCGCCACAGCGCCGCTCCCTGGCATTGTCAACATGGTCAACAAACGACAGGAATCAGGTGAGGACTTTACGTGGGGAGGATGACAATAGGGACCCCCAGGTCCATAGCCGTACGCAAACAAGTTCCTCCATATTACATAAAAAATGCTTCCTACTAATGGTTTGCTGACATCTAGGACCTACGACATTGTCAACGTAGTCAATAAACGGTAGAATTGCACAAGGAGCCGCTGACACCGGGGACCCAGTAGCTCGAGCAGTTTTTTGTTGTTATTGAGACGGAGCAGGGTATCAACTGGGCTGTGCGGTGTCTGTGTCCCGTCTAGCCCATGCTTTTATTTTATGTTTACAACATCACGAGCCCAGCTATTTTTTTTGTCTGTGAAAATGACTGGCGCACCTTTTTTTCGTACAATACCCTACACAGGCCGATTTCTTTTTCTTTGCCGTGCTGGGCTGCAAATCTTTCAAGACGACGAGGGATACATTCGGTCTGGCCATAAAAAAAGGCTGTAAATTTTATAAGTAATATGAAATGGGCTGTAAACATAAAAAGACATAAAATGGGCAATTAGTTTCAAATTGCGGATTTTCTTTTATTTTTTGATATTTCATATTTCATTGGATTTTAAAATAATTTAAATATATTTTAAAATTAGTTTTTATCGGGCTCGAAATTTCAGGATTAAAAACAGTTTGAAAATTTCAATGAAATATTGTTGAAATTTTTAACCTTGTCCTTGCCAGAAAATGGGCAGGAATTCTAAAAAAATAAAATGAGCTGCAATAAATTCCGTAATGATTAGCAAATCGCCTGTAACTTTTGGAAAAATAGCAAATGGGCTATACGTTGTCCGCCACATATGTTATGCTGACTTGTGGGCCTACTAAGTTGACGCGTACGCAAGGATCTGTCAACTTATAGTCAACACACGATTCTAGCAGCAGTGGCCGTTGGATGTTCATCGAACGGCCATCGTGCTTCTTTAATCTCTGATCTTCTTGCTCCAGTCGCCCAAACCAGCGCCGGCGGGACTGCCTGCTCCCGCCTCCCGTGGCCGGCTATGCTACCGTGCAGGCCTCACCGCCCCACCCTACTCCCATCGCTGGCCATCCATCCCTCTACTCACCCACATCTCCTGTTATTCTTTGGCGACGGCAGCCTCACACCGCAGCCAAACCAGTAAACCCTCGTACCCCCCTCCGCGTGGGCAACCACTGCCAAGTCTTCCCCGGTTCCGGGTCGTTCCCTTCCTAGGCCTCGCCGTGGTCCATCGCCTTGGTGCTCTCGGCACAGCGTCGTCAACGTGGTCAACGAACGACAGCCATCGGAAGAGGACTGTATGTGAAGAGGCTGACAGCTGGGACCCACGAGGTCCATGGTCGCACACAAGGAAGTGCGTGTTTATTACGTGCAAGAAAAATGATTCCCCCTGCAAGCTGGGGCCCACCATGACGGTGTCCTGGACTAGGGGGAACCAACCTAGTCGCATTATATTCCTCGGGTTGGGCCAATGGGCCCTCATTCTTCTCAAGATGGACTCTGGAAGCCACACGCTAGGGGCAAGACCAGGATTGCATCTGCCGAAGACTTGGCGTATACTCCATGACTTCTCCTGCCGCCTCACGCCTAGATACCGACCTTGTAACCCTAGATACCCTACCTGGCGTGTATATAAGCCGAAGGGTCTAGCCCGTAGGGACTTCAACACAATCTCATTCACCTAGCCCTAGAACTAAAACATATCTTACGATCTCAAGGTAGATCCACTCTGTACTTGACACGTTCCCATTGATATAAATGAGAGCATAGGGTTTTACCTCCGTCAAGAGGGCCCGAACCTGGGTAAACATCGTCTCCTTGTTCCTGTTACCATCTGTCCGAGATCCACAGTTCGGGACCCCCTACCCCGAGGTCTGCCGGTTTTTACACCACCACTGGTGCTTTCATTGTGAGTTCCGCTGTGTGATTGCAAAGGATCGATGGCTCATCTGCAGGTCAACTGCGGCAGCGACAGAAGGGACGTCTACATCCCCGGCCAGCTTTTTGTATTCGGCAGCATGATTTTCTGCGCCAACTCGACAAGCCATCTGGCCGTCGTCGAGAACTACGCTCCTGACCAGATCGTAACCTTTGGAGGTCTGGAGTACACCGCAGACTCCCGCGGTGAGCTTGTCTTATCAGGCTGGACCCCCGGCCGGATTTCGGGTCTGGCAAACACCAGAGGCTCGACCTCGGAATAGATCTCCTTTGAAGACCACGAATTGTGCCCCCCAACACCGCTGGGGGCTACGGAGGAACTTCCCTCCCCCTCGTCGGATAACCCTGTCGCAGTGCCTGACTCCGACATAGATCATAGCTCAGCCTTGGACACCAAATCGGGCTTAGAACCGATCCCGGCGGCGGATCTTGAATCCACCTCGCTTCCTTGTATGGCAGAAAACACATCAGGCGTGCCACTATGAATCGACCCAGCCTACAGCCAGGCCATGAACCCTGAAGATTTGTCTCACCTTAATGAGATGCTTTACCGGATCCAGAGTTTGTCAATCTTAGACGGCAAGACCTCGGTTTATGAGAAGATCGGACTTAAAGCCGACGATCGCGAAATTTACATCCCACCCACCACCCACCTAGTCGCCACTATCGACGATTTAACCGATATGCTAGACTACGACGAGGCAACCGACATGGATGAAGATGTCGGCAGCCCTATGGACAACACCTTGCTGCCTACTAACACCGGCAGGTGGAAAGCAACATCCACGTACGATGTGTACATGGTCAACACTCCCAACTCCCCTCCAAGGCGTAGGCGAAGACTCATAAGGGGTGCTAACGGGGAGCCCAGCGGGAACAACCCTAGTGCCGATATGGCGGCCAACGACACGGAAGACCCAGGGAAGGACCCTCAAGCCTCCCCGGAACACCACGCCGACCCCGAAGGCATCCCCAGAGACTCGGATCCCGACGACCTCTTTGAAGGGGTCGATGACAATTATATGCCGGAATCCGAGGAGGACGTGAGCCTCGGCACCGAGGACTTCATAGTCCCCGAAGACCCTGCGGAGCAAGAACGCTTTCGGCGGCGCCTAGTTGCTACCGCCCGAAGCATGAAACGCAAGCAGCAGCAGCTACAGGCTAACGAGGATGCACTAAACGACAAGTGGGTCGAAATACTTTCGGCCGAGCAAGACCTCGAAGAACGGTGCCGCAGTGTGCCTAAATCTTATCCACGCAGGCGTTTACTGCCTGAATTTGATGATGAATTAACCGCCGAGGCACCTGATCACCCACCTCGAGGATGCGACAGGCCCGCGCGGGAGGATTTCCACACCCAACCAGCCCCACGCCATCATGGCAAGGACCCTGTGGATTATCTGGACCCTCAAGACGTTCGACGTCAGATAGAGGCAAACCGGGCGCCACCCCTGTCCATTTATGGATCAATAGGACGCACTCCGGCCAGGCCTGACGGCTACGACGCCTGGTTGGACAGGAACGGCCGCGCCCGAGATCAAACTTATACTCGGCTCCCTCACGACGTCCGACATGATTCCGCTCGGTTCCGAGGACCAGCCCACCCAATCTGTTTTACAGATAGGGTAATGGAACACCAGTTCCTCGATGGGTTCAAACCCATCAACATAGAATCTTACGATGGCACCACGGACCCAGCTGTATGGATTGAAGATTTTCTTCTCCATATACACATGGCCAATGGTGATGACCTCCACGCCATCAAGTACTTGCCGCTCAAGCTAAAGGGGCCGGCGAGGCATTGGCTGAATAGCCTGCCGCCCCACTTCATTGGAAGCTGGGAGGCTCTTGAAGACGCCTTCATGGCAAATTTCCAAGGAACCTACGTCCGACCTCCGGACGTTGATGACCTCAGCCGTGTCACTCAGCAGCCCGGCGAATCAGCTCGGAAATTCTGGAATCGGTTTCTTACTAAAAAGAACCAGATCATAGACTGCTCAGACGCCGAGGCCATCGCTGCATTCAAAAACAACATCCGAGATGAGTGGCTCGCCCGCCAGCTCGGCCAGGACAAACTGAGGACCATGGCAGCCCTAACCTCACTCATGACCCGCTTTTGCGTGGGAGAGGACAGTTGGCTGGCCCGCAGCACTCACGATGGTGAGACAGGGACCTCGGAGACTCGCGACGCCAACGGCAAGCCTAATTACAACAAAAATAAGCGCAGGCATAGAAACGGCGAAAGCGACACAGAAGAGGCAGCAGTCAATGCAGGCTTCACCAGACTTCGACCCGGATAGAAAAGAAAGCCCTTTAAAGGGAACAAGGATGGACCAAGCCAGCTCGACAAGATCCTGGATCGACCGTGCCAAATTCATGCCACTCCAGACAAACCGACAACCCACACCAACAGGAATTGCTGGGTCTTTAAGCAGGCTGGCAAGGTAGCGACAGAGGGCCAAAGTAAAATCCAAAATCGCAGTGAAGACGAGGATGAACCTCGGCGGCCGAACAATGGAGGCCAAAAGAAGTGTAGTAACGAGGTAACAGAGGTAAACATGATTTATGTCACCCACATCCCTAAAACGGAGAGGAAGCGCGTACTTCGGGACATCTACGTGTTAGAGCCTGTGGCCCCGAAGTACAATCCGTGGTCGGCTTACCCGATCACATTCGACAAACATGACCATCCGACAAGCATCGGGCATGGCGGATCGGCCGCACTCATCCTGGACCCGATCGTCGACGGTTTTCATCTGACGCGCGTCCTTATGGACGGAGGGAGCAGCCTCAACTTGATCTACGAGGACACGGTAAGGAATATGGGGATTGACTCATCTCGGATTAAGCCTAGCAGCACCACCTTTAAAGGTGTAATACCAGGGGTCAAGGCTTGGTGCACCGGAACCGTGTCCCGGGAGGTAGTATTCGGATCACCCGAGAACTTCAGGAGCGAGGAGTTAATCTTCGACATCGTACCTTTTCGCAGCGGATACCATGCGCTCCCAGGGCGCACCGCATTCGCCCGCTTCAATGCAGTCCCGCATTATGCTTATCTCAAGCTCAAAATGCTGGGACCCAATGGTGTTATCACAGTCAATGGTAACACCGAACGTTCTCTCTGGATGGAGGAGCAGACCGCGGCTTTCGCAGCCGAGGTGCAGGCATCCGAGAAGGCAGCCCGTGGCGGTAAACGCATCCCCAGCTCTTCGAAGCATGCGCAGGCCACGCCAGTTGACCTCGGACATGCACCTCCCCACCCTAAATAGGGGTACGGGCTCCTCGCGCGCTTCCCTCGGGAGGGGCACTACGTCCCCAGGGTGCACAACTTCGCACTGAAAATTCCTTGGGTCACCGAGGAGCCAAAACAATGGAAACGTCTGGTCGGCTAGACCGAGCAGCGACGAAACCTCGGGCTTACACGTTGGCTGGGTTCTGTGAAAGAGCTAGCCAACACTAGCATGCCCATGCGGTTCTAACCACACAACTAACAGCTGCAGACATCTTCAAAGGGCTCGACCAACGAACGCATCAAGCGCATACCTGGCCGAAGTTGCATGCTACCAATATCAACCCCCGCTATCAACGAGGATGAGTTGGTCAACAGCATGGAGACGCAGACGTGCGGCAGGAAGCGGCTCGGGCTCATAGACCCGATGACAAGATCCGCCATGTTTTTCTTTTAGTTTCTCCTTCATTATCTTTACTCGCATTGTATCTTGTTTAGTTCCTCTCATCAAAAGTTCGTCATGTAAAGCTTGGCTACATGAAATAAAGAAATCATGCCCATAAAGGTCTTTAAATGTATTTTCTTACAAGCACTGCCCACTAACTATGAGAACATCTCTAAGATACAATTGCTAAAGGGCCTCGATTTTACACCCAAATACAAGTCCGAAGTACTCGGCGTCTCGGATGTTGCATTATATGCATCAGTTTCGAACCTAGATTTTGGTCAATAGTTGGGTTGCCCGGCTCCTATGTGTACCCCTTACGTTCCCGACAAATTCGGCTAAGGGTGTAATGGGAGAACCACTACGATAGTGCTGCCAGTTTAACTGGCTGAGCGCCTCAGTGGATACAGCCAAAAACTGACTATCTAGGTAAGCGAAAATTGGTCGGCCATCCGAAGACCACGTCAAGCGACGTGTCATTAGAGATCACCCGTGTTAAATGAAGGGCTTCTTCCTCGAATTAGCCGAGGTGGGCATGGGCATAGACCTCGGCTGACTAAGTTGACCACTTCACTCACCGGGGGCTCGTCATCAGTCCCCACCATCAAAGTCCTACGACTAAGTGAAAGTTATAAAGCCACCGCAGTCCGATTGCCTAGTCCCTATGTGCACAGACCGCCTCTAGGAACCGAGACATCGGCTAAGGGTCATGATCGCCTAAAAGGGGCACCCTTTGTATATTGTGCGAAGGGGTTTAAGCCGACGACTGGCCACTTTCAGTTTAACACGGTCAAATAGGAGGAATATTAAAAACAAAGCAGAAACATATGAGAGGAACTTAAGCTGTACTCATTAAATAACTGATAATTTTTATACATCTCACACACTTCGGCATTCCGAAGTGCTACCTAAAAATACAACGTGTCCTTAGGACACACGGCCTCGGTGACACAGGTGCTCTCCTCCACCTCGGCAAAGAACTGCTCCGCGGTGCGCACCTTCCCTTCAGGGGGCCCCACAGCAACAACCTCTGCCTCAACCTTCCGAAAGTGCGTCTTCACACAGGCATATGCCCGCCGCGCTCCTTCCAGACACGCGGATCGCTTCCAGCGGTTGACTTGCGGAACGACCTCTTGCAGTCGCGCCAGGAGCCCGAAGAGGCTGGCCGACAACACTTCCGTTGGCCACAGATTGACGCAGAGATCTTGGAGCACCGGCCTCGCCATCTGGAGAAGTTCTGCTAGCTACTTCATTCGATGATTCAGCAACTGCGGCCGCGACGACTCCTGGAACTGCCTCCAGAATGCCTTCTCCGCCTCATGGCCCTCTAGTTGGCCGAAATGAAGGCCGCGTCCGCCGCATTCTTCGGGAGATCGGCGAAGACCTCTGCGGATCGCCATAGCTGGGTGACCTCGACGAACCCTTTGCTGCCAATGCACATTGAAGTAAATATGGCTTACCCGCGGCTATCTGCTCCACTTGTTGGAGCACCTCACTGTCGGCTCGGGCCTTGGTCTGGAGCTCGGAGTGCGCAAGACCGAGCTTCTTGAGCTCTTCCTTCGCCTTCTTCTCCTCGGCCTGAAGGGCATCACGTGTTTCAAACATGCCCTTCAGGGTCTCCTCGACCTCCACGACCCGCGCCTGGTCTTTCCCGCTAGCCACCTGTGATAGCCTGGCTTAATAGGGATGATAGACTACTCATATCAATACGGAATTCCTTCTTTTCTGGGAGCCCATTCGGACAGAACTCCAAAGTTAAGCGTGCTCAGCTTGGAGTAATTTCAGGATGGGTGACCGACCGGGAAGTTGCTCCCGGGTGCGCACGAGTGAGGACAAAGTGTGCAGGAAAGACTAGTATTGATCTGTGGGGCCAGTCTAGATCTCGCCAGGAGTAACGACCGCCGGCGTGTGTGTCCGGGGCGTTATAAGTTGGTATCAGAGCCGACCCTCGCGGTTACACAGATGTTTGTGGGCCAGGTACGCGGTCATGTTGTGCATGACGTTTGTGACCCGTCGTGGCACACGGCATGGCACATGTGCCGGACTGGACGAACAGACGTATGTGCCAAGAGGGAAGGTTCCTGTGGCCCGACGAGGACGTCGGTTCCTCTGAGTGGGGGTGTATGTGATAACCTGGCTTAATAGGGATGATAGACTACTCATATCAATAAGGAATTCCTTCTTTTCTGGGAGCCCATTCGGACAGAACTCTAAAGTTAAGCGTGCTCAGCTTGGAGTAATTTCAGGATGGGTGACCGACCGGGAAGTTGCTCCCGGGTGCGCACGAGTGAGGACAAAGTGTGCAGGAAAGACTAGTATTGATCTGTGGGGCCAGTCTAGATCTCGCCAGGAGTAACGACCGCCGGTGTGTGTGTCCGGGGCGTTATACCACCTTTTCGGCGGCTAGGTCCTTCTCCGCCTTGGCCGCTGCAACTTTGTGCTGCTCGACCTCTTGCCGAGCCTTCAAGAGCTTGGCCTTGAGCCTCTCAAGCTTGGCGACAGCCTCTGTCATTCAAACAGTTCGGCGTCAGCTTCTATTTCGCAAAATATATTTGCTTGAACACACATTCAAAGATAAAAAGCATCGGTCACTTACCTTGAGATGACTCGACCTGCTTGTTCATGAGGTCGAGGTCCTTCTCGGACCTCTCGAGCTTCCGGTTCATCTCCGCAATCTCCTTGGAGATGGAGCCCGAAGCCGAGGTAGAAACCTGCATAAACACTTTATAATGAGCCCCATGATCAATCTATTGACACTTCGGACATACATCCTGTCTTATCAGTCCTGGGGGCTACTCTTTTCTCTGCACCTATACTTCGACCCCAACACTAGTTTTTCAAAACTGGCCTTGGGCTCGGGGGCTACTCACTGGCTAGGCCATCTAAACGCCAGGTAACGGATGTCTTCGGATAGTTACAAGGGTTGATAAATTAAATCTAAGAAGAGAAGCCCTTTTTCATGTAAAGACAGAAGATTACCTCGAAGCTCGTGATGAGGCCCTTAAAGACCTCACGCATTCCGGCCTCTGTGGACCGGAATCCTTGTAGCGCCGTGCCAATCAACGCACGGTGTTCTTCCTTGAGGGAGGAGCCCGTCAAGGCCGCCTCCATTTCTTCAGTCCACCCCGCGCTAACCCGCCCTGGGGCGGGAGGTGGGGGTGGTAAGACCTCAGACCTCAGCACCTGGGTGCTAGGTACGAGGGTCTCCAGCTGCGGTGGCGGAGCCGGAGTAGACTTCGGCTGGGCTGCCGATGGGCCCAGCCCTTCCTGGACGACCTCGGGGACCTCGTCCCCTTGGCCTTGTGGGGCCGAGGTATCAACCTCAGCCATAACGACTAACTCTTCGGCCCTCGCCGTGTCAACCTAAGGGGCCAGAGTCGATGTGGCCTCCCCCAGCCCTTCTTGAGCCGGGGCAGCATGGTCCGGTGTCCCGCTGGAGGAGTCGCTAAGGCGTGCCGTTGGCGGGTTGTGGAAAAATACTCATGCGGAGTTAGTCCTGCTGAAAGGACTTGATGTAAAATCAAACACAAAAGACGATGACGGACCTTCGAGGAGCCGGTTTCTTCCTCCCCGTTGTTAGGGGATCATCTCCTGACTCATCGTAGAGTATGACCTTCTCCGACATTGTGGCCTTGCTGGCGGCCCCGGCCGGGGTCTTTTTCGACCTCTTTGGGCCCTTGGGCCGCAACCTAACCTCGGCGTCTTCCGACACCGCCCTCTTCCCCTTTGGGGGAGGGTTCTCTTCTTCCTCGTCCTCCCCCCATCGCTCTCGTGGGTGGAGGAGGTGTGGGTTTCCTAGGAACGGGTGAACAAGGTCTCCCGCTTCCGAAGACCCGCCCTACCCTTCTGGGGCTTGGACCCTTTGGGGACCACCACGTGCGGCTCCTCAACTAGGAGCGCCGTAAGCAGGGGGTCTCTCCTCCTCTGGCAGTGGTGCTGGGCATAGCATCTGCGGCATCTTGGCTGCCCAGTTCTGCAAATACGAAATGAGGCGATTCGTCAAAATATGTCTCACTTAACAGGAGAAGAATATGAACGTGTATATCAAACACTCGCCGGCGGGGCGTCGTAGCCGACCTCGAAGCCGAGGTCTTCCCCCTTCTTAGGGATCTTGTCCTTGGGCAGCTTGAAGAACCGCGCCCACATGCCGGCCAAGGAGGAGCGGAAGAAGTTGAGTGGATTTATGCTCCCACATCGGGGTGGCCCAGAGTTGGAGCGGGAGGATGCGGCGATGGAGCATGACGTTGACCACTTCGGCTAATTGGAGGTCCCTCTTTGTGGACCACCACTTGATCTTCTTGATCAGGGCCTCCACCTCCTCTGGGTTCCCCCAGATGACGCCTTTCTCCCTCCAGGACTTGAGCTTCCTTGGGGCCCGGCCGAAAAGGCTGGAACTTCGGTTTGGCCGGCGGCTCAGTGATATAGAACCACTCACACTGCCACTCCTTGACCGTCTCGATGAAGGTGCCTTTGAACCAGTCAGCACTCTGGTTCTTGTTGACCATGGCCTGATGGTGTCCTGGACTAGGGGGTACTCATCACGTCGTCTCCCGACCAGGTGGATCGGGCCGAGGACCCCCATGGCGGTTCACTCATGGGCCACTTCGGGCAGTCCATGACGAATACAAGGAAGATTCCACAAGACTTGGCGCCCAAGACGAGGACTCTCCTAAACCCTAGGCCTCCGGTGCATATATAAACCGAGGCCAGGCTAGTCAATAGAACAACTCATATTCATTAGAACAATCTCGTGGTAGATACATGCACTCTGTACTACACCCCATATGAATACAATCAAAAGCAGGACGTAGGGTATTATTTCTTCAAGAGAGTCCGAACCTGGATAAAATCATGTGTCCATGTTACCATCGCTCCAAGACGCCTAGCTTAGGACCCCTACTACGAGATATGCCGGATTTGACACCGACATTGGTGCTTTCATTGAGAGCCTGCTGGGTAGTCGCCGCGGTGCGATGGGAATTCAGATCGGCTCCACCGCGATCTACGCGTCGGAACCGAGCTACATTGTCAACGTCGGCATCTTCGTCGCCGGCTCGACTGGTCACCTCGGCGAGGCCGAGGACTATGCTCCACGTTGGATTGTTAAGATTGGACGGGTGTCTTCATCAACATCAACTCCAATCTCAACCAAGATCATGGAAAAATCCTCCATGGTGCTCGAGGGCTCAACGTCAACATTGCCCTCGCGCGATCATGCAGTTTTTTCTGGACAACGGATTCGTGTTCGCCGTCACCACCTCCTCGAGCATCGCTTTGACGATTTCTTCGGTGGAATTGTGTGGAATTGAGTCTAGAACAACCCTGCAAAATTTTGTCGCGTTCCGTTGGAGCAATCTCCGGCGATCTCCGATATACCGGAGCCCCGTCGAATCTGGACGGGAATCTGGACGAGTTTAGGGCGAGGAGTCCAGCAGTCAGCTCGGATGTCCTTTGGAAGATCCAACCGTTCATCGGCTGCGGAATTCTCATATCTACCACCCCTCAAAATTTCAGCTCGATCCAACCGTTCAAACTCCGGGAAGCGTCCGATGAGTGCATCAATTTTTGGATCTATTTTCTGCGCGAAAACGAATCCGACCCGAGTTCATCTTTCTTCGTGAACGGGATATTGGACATACTTTTTGGAGAAGTTTTTTCTTAGGGTATTGTGTGTTGTTCGCACACACGTGCCCATAAATTTTAAGGCCTTTTCAGAGCTAATCTTCACCATCGCGTTGGTGTCAAACCAGCCCGACAACGTTGCTCCACGGCTGCCGACCTGCGCTAGACAGATCATTGCTTCGTTGTGCTGAGGTCAAACTCATCGGATCATCACCTCAGCAAGGCGACCTACAGTTCGGCATTGCGAAGTCTAAATCATCACCAACATCATCGCCGCATAGATTACACGGGGCGGGCACACTATCATCACCGCGCGGTTACTTCATTAAGCTGGCATCGACCTCGTCGCAAATTCTGACATCGCCGCGCCATCGCTTCTTCAAGCCGATGACCACCACATTGACCTGCTTCAACACCTCGGCTGGCATGGGGGCTCCGGCGTCACCTTACCGACCTGCTCCGTCACCTCGGCTAGACCAGGGGCTTCGCCATCTCTTCATCAACCTACTCCGGGGACTTCGGCGTCACTAGCCGACCAGCTTCGTCACCTCGGCTGGACCGGGGGCTTTGCCTCGCCACATCGACCGTGCTGCATCGCCACTTCGTCAAGCCGAGCTCTTCTCTCGGGCACCTCGGAACCGGCTTGGGGGTTGGGACCTCGGCCAACCGAGGACTACGCGCCGGATCTGTCAGAGATCAATGGGCGTCTTCGTCCCGCCACGAGCCCGGATCGTGTCATCAACACCGAGCACATTAACCAGCTAAGTCGCTTTCATGCTCAAATTTCTTGATTTACATTTTTGTTCGGTCCGACCAAGCTTTATATTTGTGTTAAACAAAAAGTTGTTTGTTAAAAACTTTGTTTGTCAAAAACGCCGTTTGTCAAAAACAACTTCCTTTACCCAAGTTAACTAGGGGCTCTTAAATTTATATGAGCCGTTTTATAATAAATATTTTTTCTTCTAAGTCGTTGCAAAGTCTTTTTCTACTACTCCTTTTTCCGACGCGAGTGTGTGGTCAATAGCCGGGTTGCCTGGTTTCTCTCTAAAAGCCGCTCGAGTTTAGTTCGCTAAACTGGCCTGAGAAGCACTCCGCCTTCGTGATAGAAGGTTGAAGCCGAAGGCTGACCCGCTTGAAGTCCGGAGATCGGAAGCATTAATTAATTTTAAGACCAATTTTCGGATTGGCACCAAAAAACTTGATTTACTTCGGACGTAAAGTTTTCACATAAGTTTTTTGGTTTTTTGAGCGTATGGCACCTTTAACCTATTTTATGTTTTCCTTTCAGGAGGCGGGACATCCTTTTGATCGAGGTGTTCTGCGTGGAGGCGGGACATCCTCTTGACCGAGGTGCCATGCATAATAATTCGGTTCGGAAAATCTTTTCCGACCCGTAGTTCGGCAACTTCCCCACCGAGCTGCACCCTGGCACGCCCGAACACTCCAAACACCGGAGGCTAGTTACTTGCCCCCACAGTCAAGCTCCTATGACTAAGTGAAAGTTATAAAGCCTGCATATCTGATTGCCTCGTTTCTGCTAACACAACCGCCTCCGGGCACCGAGACGCCGGCGAAGGGTTGTCTTGTTATTGCGGAAACACCCTACGTAGCATCTACAAAGGGGTGGAAGCCGATGATGGGCCACTTTCAAATTATAAACAGTCGCAACGAAGTCAAAATAACATATAGCATAAAGCTGCAAAATGCGCAAATTCAATCGGCCGATCAGCTTGCTTTCATAAAAGTGTTCGGCTTGTCCGAGGTCACTAATAGAAAAGCAGTTCGGTCGTCTTTGAAAAAATTGTGCAATTCTAACCTCGAGTTTTTGGTATAAAACACTTTGGACATATAAAAGAGTCCAATAAACCGTTCCAGAGGCTCCTTGAGGCACCTCGGCGCGGTTACTTTGGGACTCCTGGAGAGCCCAACATATCCTCAGCATCTGTATTTAATATACGAACGCTGCCTTCTCATAAATCGTTATAAAGCCACAATATGCATCAATTTGACTTGAGATCTGGCCAAGCTAGGTTGCCTGGCTCCTGTGCTTGCCCCCTACGTTCCCGATTGTTCGGCTAGGGGGTAAAGGGAGCACCTCTGTGATTGATACTACCGGGTTATCCGGTTAGTACCTCAGACTGGGTGAAGCCGAAATCTAGCGATCTCAAGAATATAATTGGTCGGCAACGACGGAAGTGAAAATCTCGGTTTTTTAAAAGCCAAATACTTCGGGAATTTTCCCCGAATTAATCTTCACTATTTTCTCCCACTTAGATCGGAGGTGAAGTTACATAATCATGGTTAGCATGATAACCTGCGAAAAGGAACCTATAAAGGAACAATTTTTCCCAGAAGATGTTTCTTACGTTAAATAGTAATATAACATATCTCTCCGCGTACCTTTGTTTATAAAACCGTATGGCTGGATTGCCTTATTTTCCGTAAATCTTTGCCCTTATAACGGCTTTATAAAGTAGGAAAACACTCCTCGGCTACTGGCCGAGGAGGTTGAAGCCGATGGTCGGTCAACAAAGTTTGTACAATGCGGATCCAAGCATTAATGATGTAAAGTACTTTGATACATAGAATCATTACACATACTGGACAAAGTTAATTTACTTTAGGTCGTCTATTAAAAAGTCGAGGGCATAGTCTTGTTGAGACAGCCGAGCAGCCGGAATTGAATTTTGTGTCAAACGAATATTGATCCTTAATTCGGCCACCCGTGTCCAAATTAAGGCTTGGGGGCTACTGCATTGACGATTCAATGCAGAAAATATAAGTGCAAAATAGTTTCCGAGGAGATTACGATCCTCAAGTTGATCGGCCGCACCCAACCTGAGTCTCTAGGACTATGCACACCGTGTTTCCATTTCTAAGTATGCTGCTGAGCTAGGAGTTGATCGTCAGGCCAATTTCGTGAATCGACCTGAGTCTCAGGGGCTACTGGGATCAGCGGTTTTATGTTTTCCTTCAGGTGCATCTCGGATTTTTGGCCGACACACACCTTGAGGGCTACTGGCTATATATCTCGGCAGAGAATAAATTGCACCAATCGAAAAATAATATCCGCAAAAAATCAGCCCAAGCCCGAGGTGGTGCACCACTTCGGAAGCAGTCCGGCATGAAGCTCGGATACAAGTGACTGGCTCCCTAGAGGACATTTCTGGCATTAAGCTCGGCTGAACTCCTTCAACTTTTTTAAAAACCAAGGTAATCTATGACACCTTGGATGCAGACCGGCGTTGGGGCTCGGCTGCAAAAAGACACCTCGGAAGCAGTTCGGCATAAAGCTCGGTTGCGAGTGGCTGGCTCCATAGAGAATTTTTCGGCGTTAAGCTCGGATAACCTCCTTCAAACTTTTTCAAGGATGAGGTACTCTATGCCTCCTCAGATGCAGTCCGGCATTGGAGCTCGGCTGCAAAAAGACACCTCGGATGCAGTCCGGCATTGGAGCTCGGATGCAAAGAGGACACCGCCGCGCTGGAAACACTTAGGACCCGAGGTGTGGCGTAAAAAATAACAAGGCATTGATAAAGGCCGAGAACTTAAAGGACTCCTCGGATACCCGACGTATGAACTCTTCGGATACACCTCGGCGATCCTCAAGATCGGAAATGGGAAGATTTGTTGAACCAGTTTTCAAGACCGACGACCGAAGACGAAGAACAGTTCGGAAGAACCGAGGAGCGTCCCCAACTTGAAGACCGGTTCAGGGGGCTACTGATGGTGTCCAGGACTAGGGGGTACTCATCACGTCGTCTCCCGACCATGTGGATCGGGCCGAGGACCCCCATGGCGGTTCACTCATGGGCCACTTCGGGCAGTCCATGACGAATACAAGGAAGATTCCACAAGACTTGGCGCCCAAGATGAGGACTCTCCTAAACCGTAGGCCTCCGGTGCATATTTAAACCGAGGCCAGGCTAGTCAATAGAACAACTCATATTCATTAGAACAATCTCGTGGTAGATACATGCACTCTGTACTACACCCCATATGAATACAATCAAAAGCAGAACGTAGGGTATTATCTCTTCAAGAGAGCCCGAACCTGGGTAAAATCCTGTGTCCATGTTACCATCGCTCCAAGATGCCTACCTTAGGACCACCACTTGATCTTCTTGATCAGGGCCTCCACCTCCTCTGGGTTCCCCCAGATGACGCCCTTCTCCCTCCAGGACTTGAGCTTCCTTGGGGGCCCGATCGAAAAGGCTGGAACCTCAGTTTGGCCGGTGGCAAGTGGCTCAGTGATATAGAACCACTCACGCTGCCACTCCTTGACCGTCTCGATGAAGGTGCCTTTGAACCAGTCAGCACTCTGGTTCTTGCTAACCATGGCCCCTCCGCACTCGGCCAGGTCTGTCGGAGTCTGGACCCCGGGGGACTAGAGGTTCGAACACTGGGGGCGCTCTGGTTCTCTCCAACCAACGGTGGCCACGGCGAGGCTACAGCGAGAGCACTGCGCGGGGGCACGACAGGGGACATGACGGTTACCCAGGTTTGGGCCACCTTGCGGTGTAAAACCCTACTCCTGCTTGTGTTGGGATTGCTGTGGGCAAGAAGATGTTCTCGCATACAAGGTAGAAGGTAGAGGAATCGACCCCCCTACAATGGCAGCGCTTCCCCCTTTTATAGCGGCCTTGGTCCTCTTCCCCCAAAAACTAGGCGGGAAGGGTTGCCACACTTGGCGGGTTTTGAAAGGGGACAGGTGCTCAGTCTTATCCTGACTAAAGGCGGTCTCCGCCTGCAAAAGCATTATCCATGACGCGGCGGTGGGCTCGGTGGTGACCTCCGCCCTGTGCGCCTTGTTGTCTCGGTCTTCTTTCACCAAACGGGCGATCTTTGGGACTTGCTTTGGAGGTGGGCAGCTGGGGCTGCCCCTTTAACACCAAAGAGGAAAGCCTCTCTGTCCATGCCCGCTGGCGCATCTTCTACCGCCCTTCATCGCCAAGCGCATCACCCACATGATGGGCAACGGGCCGCGCAGCTGACGTCACTCTACATTTTTGGTTTAGTGATCCAAGATCACATTGAGTCCATAGGAAAGCCCATACTATTAAAAGGGGATGAGGTGTTGCTTAATGGTGTTTTTGCTCAAGTGCTTAGTGACAGTACCCCTAAACCCTCAACCACTCACTCCATCCAAATATGTCAAAAACCTGCATTCCAACTCGGTCCCACCGAAATTTTCTATCCGGAGCCACCGAGTTCATCTGGACTTAGCCACTGCCAAAACCCTAACAAATCGGATCCACCGATATGGATCTCGGTCCCACCGAGATGGCCTTGCCAACTCTCTGTAATCGTTTGCACTTACTTCGGTCTCACCGAGTTTTGCAAATCGGTCTCACCGAGATGGCTTGCCAACTCTCTGTTGCCTTATTGCTTCACTTCGGTCTTACCGAGTTGATGCAATCGGTGGCACCGAGACGAGGTTTGCCCTAACCATTGCACTTCGGTCCATCCGGGTTGTTCCAGTCGGCCCCACCGAGATTTCTAACGTTCATATCTTTTACACAGTTCGGTGCCACCGAGTTGGGTCAAAAGTGTGTAACGGTTGGATTTTGTGTGGAGGCTATATATACCCCCCACCACTTCCTTCTCAGTAAGGAGAGCCATCAGAACGTGCCTACACTTCCACCATACATTTTCTGAGAGAGAACCACCTACTCATGTGTTGAGATCAAGACATTCCAATCCAACCATTTGAACCTTGATTTCTAGCCTTTCCCAAGTTGCTTTCCACTCAAATCCTTCTTCCACCATAGCCAAATATGTGAGGAGTTGTTTGAGTGTTGGGGAGACTATCATTTGAAGCATAAGATCAAGGAGTTCATCAACAACACACCGTCTATTACCTTTTGGAGAGTGGTGTCTCCTAGATTGGTTAGGTGTCACTTGGGAGCCTCCGACATGATGTGGAGTTGAACCAAGGAGTTTGTAAGGGCAAGGAGATCGCCTACTTCGTGAAGATCTACCCCGAGTGAGGCTAGTCCTTCGTGGACGTAAGCCATGGTGGAATAGACAAGGTTGCTTCTTCGTGGACCCTTCGTGGGTGGAGCCCTCCGTGGACTCGCGCAGCCGTTACCCTCTGTGGGTTGAAGTCTCCATCAACGTGGACGTACGATAGCACCACCTATCGGAACCACGCCAAAAACCGCTGTGTCTTCATTGCGTTTGATCTTCCATACTCTACCCCTTTACTTTCCGTACACTTGCATGCTTTACTATTTCCGCTGCTCAATCTCTAGATATGCATGTGTAGAAAGTATTGGAGTCCTCTTAACTTGTGCCAAAATCTGCGTAAGTTCCAAGAGAAACTAAAAACTGCAACTTTGGTCGGTTAATTGTCTATTCACCCCCCTCTAGACCTATCTCCTCGATCCCACAATTGGTATCAGAGCATTGGTCTCCATTGCTTTGGTTTTATCACCATTGGAGGGAGATGGATGTGTCTACTTTGGGGAGTCTTAGACGTAGAGTGCGTATTGTCGATGGGGAGTATTACAAGGCTTGGAAAAATGAGATGCTTGATATCTTTGATGAATTTAACTTGAGCAAGTACATTCATAATCCTTATGTGCCCCCAATTGATCCCTTGCATCCTACTCATGAAGAGGAAATTGACATGCTTCGTAATCTTAGAACCGTCAATCTTATCATTAGAGGATTACCTAAAGTTGTGCTCCGTTGTATGCAAAACTTTGGATGTGCTTATACTCTATGGCATGACTTGGAAAAGCGATATCCCGATTACTCTTTAAAGAATCTTGATGAGATTCTTCATAAGACTATTGCCTTTCACAAGATGAGTCCCAATGATCCTAACTTTGATGATTGCTTGTTTGAGCTTCGTGATCTTATGCATGCTAAAGGAGATGTTGGAACTATTAGTAACATTATCATGGAAGCCATTAGAATTCATAAACTTGAACATTGTCATGATCATGAAACTAATGAATCTATTGCCCTAGGTGATGATCACATGCATGATGATGATGATGTTGAGCATGGCTATTATGATAAGGACGAAGAATTTGATATTGAATTTGAGAAGACCATGAGGAATCTGAGTCTTATGGCAAATCTTCGAGATTACATGGCCGGAGGAAAAGAGTGGATTCTTGATAGTGGATGTACCGATCACATGACCGGAGATAGAGACATGTTTCGTGAGCTTGCTAAAAATGATGGTCCACGCAAGTATGTGACTTTTGGAGACAACTCCAAGGGTAAGGTACTTGGCCTTGATAAGGTGGCCATATCCAATGATAACTCCATACAAAATGTTATGCTTGTTGAATCTCTTGGTTAAAATCTTCTTTCCGTATCTAGACTAGCAGATTTTGGTTTCAATGTTCTATTTACCAAAGTAGATTGCCAAGTGTTTCGTCAAGATAATCATAATATGGTCTTTACCGGCATTCGTAGAGGTGATCTATACATTGTTGATTTCACTAAGAGAGCCCAACCTCGTACATGTTTAATTGCTAAATCTTCTAAAGGTTGGTTATGGCATAGGATACTTGGACATGTTGGAATGCGTAACCTTGATAAACTTGTTAAAGGAGATCACATCCTTGGAGTGAAAGATGTTATATTTGACAAAGATCGACTTTGTAGTGCTTGCCAAGCAGGAAAACAAGTTGGAGGAAGCCATCCCGTGAAGAACTTTATGACCACGAGGAGACCACTTGAGCTACTTTATATAGATCTTTTTGGTCCCAACTCCTATAAGAGCCTTGGTGGTAACTCTTTTGGTTTGGTCATTGTTGATGATTTTTCCAGATTTACGTGGGTGTTCTTTCTCGATGACAAATCGCAGGTACAAAAGATATTCAAGAACTTCGCAAGAAAGGCCCAAAATCAATTTGAAGTGAAGATCAAGAAGGTTCGGAGTGACAATGGAACGGAGTTCAAGAACGCTAATGTGGACACCTTTCTTGATGAGGAGGGTATTTCACATGAGTTCTCGGCTACGTACACACCTCAACAAAATGGAGTTGTTGAGAGGAAGAACCGTACTCTTATTGAGATGGCAAGAACAATGCTTGATCAATACAAGACGCCAAAACACTTTTGGGCGGAAGCGGTTGAAACAGCTTGTCATGCAACAAATTGACTCTACCTTCACAAGCTTCTTGGTAAAACAACGTATGAACTGCTCACCGGTAACAAACCACAAGTTGGATACTTTCGAGTATTTGGCTAAAAATGTTACATTCTTGATAAGCATCGTTGTTCAAAATTTGCTCCTAAATCTCATGAAGGTTTCCTACTTGGTTATGGATCGAACTCTCACACTTACCGTGTCTACAACAACTTCACTCAAAAAGTTGAAGAGACGGTAGATGTGAAGTTTGATGAAACTAACGGCTCGCAAGTTGAGCAATTGCCAATTGATGTAGGAGATCAAGAACCATCGGAAGCAATCCAAGATCTGCCCATTGGCAAGATTCGCCCCGTGGAAGTAAGGGAGAGTACCTCGTCTATTCAAGTGGAAGCCCCAACCTCACATCAAGGTGAACAACAAGTTGATATGGAGGCATCCACAAGTGGGACACGTCAAGACGATGGGAATGAGGAAGTGCAACAATATGATCCACCTCAACCTCCTTCTCCACCTCCACAAGCGAACAACGACAACACCAACGAAGAAGAAGATGATGATGATGAGGAAGCCTCACCACAACCCAAGCAAAAGCTACCTCGAGTTAGAGCAAGAATCGACAAGAATCATCCCGTCGAACAAATACTTGGAGATATCCAATCCGGGAGAATCACTCGCTCTAAAACTCATTTAGCTAACTTTTGTGAGCATTACTCATTCATCTCTAGTGTTGAAACTTTGAAGGTGGAAGATGCTCTCAAGGACCCCGATTGGGTGAATGCAATGCACGAGGAGCTACACAACTTTGAGATGAACCAAGTGTGGACATTGGTTGAGAAGCCTAAAGATGAGCAAAACATTATTGGAACCAAATGGGTGTTTCAGAATAAGCAAGATGAAGATGGACAAGTTGTGCGCAACGAGGCTCATCTCGTAGCACAAGGTTACACACAAGTCGAAGGTATGGACTATGGTGAGACCTATGCCCCCGTTGCAAGACTTGAGTCCATCCGCATTTTACTTGCTTATGCCAATCACCATGATATTACTCTTTACCAAATGGATATTAAAAGTCCTTTATTAAATGGTGAAATTGAGGAGGAAGTGTATGTCAAACAACCTCCCGGCTTTGAGAATCCCAAGAAACCTAATCATGTTTACAAACTTTGTAAAGCTCTTTATGGTCTTAAACAAGCCCCTAGAGCTTGGTACAAATGCTTGACAAAGTTTCTTCTAGAAAAAGGGTTTGAAATTGGGAAAATTGATTCAACCTTGTTCACTAAGAGGGTTAATGGAGAATTATTTGTATGCCAAATTTATGTTGATGATATTATCTTTGGATCTACTAACCCCTCCTTTAGTGAAAAGTTTGGAAGGTTGATGTCGGAAAAGTTTGAGATGTCTATGATGTGTGAACTCAAATTCTTTCTTGGTTTGCAAATCAAGCAAACTAAGGAGGGTACCTTTGTCTCTCAAACAAAGTATACCAAGGACTTATTCAAGAAGTTCAACATGCAAGAAAGCAAAGGTATGAAAACTCCAATGCCCACGAGTGGACATCTTGACTTGACCAAGGATGGCAAAACGGTTGATCAAAAGGTTTATCGATCTATGATTGGTTCATTCCTATATCTATGTGCCTCCCGTCCCGACATTATGCTAAGTATGTGCATGTGTGCACGATACCAAGCGACACCAAAAGAGTGTCACCTTAAGGCCGTGAAAAGAATTGTGAGATACTTGTTACATACACCAAACTTTGGCATATGGTATCCCAAAGGATCTTCTTTTAATCTTGTTGGCTATTCCGATTCGGACTATGCCGGAGACAAGGTTGATAGAAAATCCACTTCGGGTACATGTTAATTTCTTGGTAGATCTCTTGTGTCTTGGTCCTCCAAGAAACAAAACTCGGTATCTCTATCTACTGCCGAAGCGGAATACATTGCCGCGTGATCATGTTGTGCTCAATTACTATGGATGACACAAACTCTTAAAGACTATGGTGTGCATGTGAGACATGTACCATTACTATGTGACAATGAGAGTGCTATTAAGATTGCACACAATCCCATGCAACATTCTCGAACTAAGCATATTGAGGTTCGTCACCATTTCATTCGAGATCATGTTGAGAAAGGTGACATTGACCTTAAACATGTTCGTACCGACAAACAATTGGCGAACATCTTTACCAAACCCCTTGATGAGAAAGTGTTTTGTCACTTGAGAAGTGAGTTGAACATCATTGATGCTTCAAACGTGAACTAGAGGTTCATGTGGATGCATACAAGGGCATGAGCATTCTTGACTAATCCATGATACTTTCATGATCATATTATATCTTGGACATTTTGCTCCCTTGTATCATATCTAACCTTTTGTAGGTACTTGTACAAGCTTAATGTCACAAGATTACATCTCACTCTTATCTTGAGCAATCTTGTATAACCCAAGTATCAAAAATTGTTGGTGGAACAAGGAACAAGACAACCTAAACATATCCTTTGACAACATTTGAGTTGTGCTTCATTCTTGTCATTTTGGATATATATGTTATTCCCT
Source organism: Elymus sibiricus (assembly GCA_039707655.1). Lineage (NCBI taxonomy): Eukaryota > Viridiplantae > Streptophyta > Magnoliopsida > Poales > Poaceae > Elymus > Elymus sibiricus. The sequence goes on from CM077674.1 coordinate 313,628,301, forward strand.
GCAAATCTAACCCGTGTAGGAAGATGAACTACAAATGTTAGGATAGCTCCAAACTTCAACTCGTGAGCATCCACTTCAAGTTCAACTACATGATGGACATCACCACCAAATCCCAATGTAAGTCCTCACATCTTAGAGAAGCTTTACTCAAAGATATGAGCTGAAGCAACTCCACAAGATGTGAAAACATTGAAATGCTTAAAGGAAAAATGGCAACCCCATTTTGAGCTTAAACGAGGAGTATGACTTGTGATCAAGTGTTCTCACTTGACTCCTAAGTCAATATACTCTAACATAGGTGACCTAGTCGCCGACCCATCTAGATGAAGTTCTCTAGTGCTTCTTTTGCTTGTTTCTCTTCTTGCTAGAGTGTTTCCCATTTAAAAAAAACTTCATCTAGACGTTTCTTTGCTTCTTTTCTGTGTTTCTTTTCTTTTAGATAGATTCCCAGCTAATTCATTGCAAATCCTTGTGAAAATTCCTTTGCCTAGTGAGCCGAGTTGACAAATTGTTCCTTTGCATCAAACTCGGTTTCACCGAATTGATTCAACTCGGAGTCACCGACTTTGCTGCCCTAAGGAGCTTTCTGTCAAATATTTCCTGAGTTTTTCTGCTCCAGCTCCACTCAATGATTCTTATGCTCTACTTGCATCTAGAGCCACTCAATGGCTAGATGTGTTTCTCAAGGACCAACCCACTTGGTCAATAACCTTGAAGTCCCTTCTTGGAAATTGATGTCAAAGGGGGAGAGAGGAATACATCAAAGCTTATCACTACAAAAGAGATGCACCTTACAAGATGAGAGAATGTTACATGTTTCTAAGAGGGGAGAAACATGATTAGCTTGTTTTTTGGTTGCTTTAGTTTTTCTCACCCTACCTACTCCCAATATCCATTGTCAGATTCAGGGGGAGAGGAAGTTCTTTAAGGGGAGACAACTATTTCCTTCTTTTGGGGACATGTCTATTTCAAAGAAGTATTAACCTAGCGATACTCTATTCTACATGTCATCCCAATCTTGGTCTCTTGTTGATCTTGTGATTTTTCTTGAAGAAGTTATCTTGTGTTATCTAACCCTATTTTCTCAAGTGTATTTCTTCAGGTACTTGATCAAGAACTTCAAGGTAAGTATATGCATCACACTCATGTACATGATTGACCTCTTGCTAGTATATATTGTTTGCAAGGAGACAATCATGGACATGTGGACACCTATATGATATATATATTGCTCTAATGCATATAGCCAAGATACATGTTGCATGTATATCTCCCATGTGATATCATCATTTTATATGCACATCTTCAGGGAGAGTTCAGGGGAGCTCATACATGTTACATGTTTCCTTCAAAGCTTTCATACAAACTTCTGCTAAATCTTTATTTGAAGCTTTGATGTATGTTGTCATCAATTACCAAAAAGGGGGAGATTGAAAGCACATTTGCTCCCTTGGTGGTTTTGGTAATTTATGCCAACATACATGTTGTTGGACTAATGCTTTTATCTAGTGAATTTCAGACAAGTTCAACAATGGCGTGGGAGGGACAAGTAGAAGTGGAACCCTTCAAAATGCTAAGGACATTGATTGGCAAAAGATAAAGACTCCACATTTTTGGTTTAGTGATCCAAGATCACATTGAGTCCATAGGAAAGGCAATACTATTAAAAGGGGATGAGGTGTTGTTTAATGGTCTTTTTGCTCAAGTGCTTAGTGACAGTACCCCTAAACCCTCAACCACTCTCTCCATCCAAATATGTCCAAAACCTGCATTCCAACTCGGCCCCACCGAAATTTTCTATCCGGAGCCACCGAGTTCATCTGGACTTAGCCACTGCCAAAACCCTAACAAATCGGATCCACCGATACGGATCTCGGTCCCACCGAGATGGCCTTGCCAACTCTCTGTAATCGTCTGCACTTACTTCGGTCTCACCGAGTTTTGCAAATCGGTCTCACCGAGATGGCTTGCCAACTCTCTGTTGCGTTATTGCTTCACTTCGGTCTTACCGAGTTGATGCAATCGGTGCCACCGAGACGAGGTTTTCCCTAACCATTGCAATTCGGTCCATCCGAGTTGTTCCAGTCGGCCCCACCGAGATTCCTAACGTTCATATCTTTTACACAGTTCGGTGCCACCGAGATTTCTGATCGGTGCCACCGAGTTGGGTCAAAAGTGTGTAACGGTTGGATCTTGTGTGGAGGCTATATATACCCCTCCACCACTTCCTTCTCAGTAAGGAGAGCCATCAGAATGTGCCTACACTTCCACCATACATTTTCTGAGAGAGAACCACCTACTCATGTGTTGAGATTAAGACATTCCAATCCAACCATTTGAACCTTGATTTCTAGCCTTTCCCAAGTTGCTTTCCACTCAAATCCTTCTTCCACCATAGCCAAATCTGTGAGGAGTTGTTTGAGTGTTGGGGAGACTATCATTTGAAGCACAAGAGCAAGGAGTTCATCAACAACACACCGTCTATTACCTTTTCGAGAGTGGTGTCTCCTAGATTGGTTAGGTGTCACTTGGGAGCCTCTGACATGATGTGGAGTTGAACCAAGGAGTTTGTAAGGGCAAGGAGATCGCCTACTTTGTGAAGATCTACCCCGAGTGAGGCTAGTCCTTCGTGGATGTAAGCCATGGTGGAATAGACAAGGTTGCTTCTTCGTGGACCCTTCGTGGGTGGAGCCCTCCATGGACTCGTGCAGCCGTTACCCTCCGTGGGTTGAAGTCTACATCAACGTGGACGTATGATAGCACCACCTATCGGAACCACGCCAAAAACTGCCGTGTCTTTATTGCGTTTGATCTTCCATACTCTACCCCTTTACTTTCCGTACACTTGCATGCTTTACTATTTCCGTTGCTCAATCTCTAGATATGCATGTGTAGAAAGTATTGGAGTCCTCTTAACTTGTGCAAAAATCTGCCTAAGTTCCAAGAGAAACTAAAAACTGCAACTTTGGTCGGTTAACTGTCTATTCACCCCCCCCCCTCTAGACCTATCTCCTCGATCCCACACCCAGGCGTGGCGCGTGGCACCCGACGGGATGTGGGACGCCCCCACTTCCCACTATGCCTCGGTAACCGCCCGCGCCTGCCATAAAGCCTGCCCGCGCGGGGCGCAGGCCATCATTGCTTCCATGCTGCCGCTTCCTCTAGCTTCTGATCTCTCGCGACTCCTCCCCCGAGCACGAATCCTTATTCCCTTACCTCCCAAGCTCCTCCGCGCATCAATGGCGCCTGCCGGCAAGAAGGGCAAGGCGGTGGCGGCACCGAGCGCGCCGGTCATGGAGCCGGCCCTGCAGCGCTCCATCATCGCGAACCGAGAGGGCCTGGACATGGTGCTCTCGTTGGTCACTGATGACCCACAAGTATAGGGGATCAATCGTAGTCCTTTCGATAAGTAAGAGTGTCGAACCCAACGAGGAGCAGAAGGAAATGACAAGCGCTTTTCAGCAAGGTATTTTCTGCAAGCACTGAAATTATCGGTAACGAGTAGTTTGATAGCAAGATAATTTGTAACAAGTGACAAATAACAATAGTAACTAAGGTGCAGCAAGGTAGCCCAATCCTTTTGTTGCAAAGGATAGGCCGGAACGATCTCTTATAAACGCTAAACGTTCTCGAGGACACATGGAAATTTCATCTAGTCACTTTCATCATGTTTGTTTGATTCGCGTTCGCTACTTTGATAATTTGATATGTGGGTGGACCGGTGCTTGGGTGCTGTTCTTTCTTGAACAAGCCTCCCACTTATGATTAACCCCTCTTGCAAGCATCCGCATCTACGAAAGAAGAATTAAGATAAATCTAACCATAGCATTAAACATATGGATCCAAATCAGCCCCTTACGGAATAGCGCATAAACTAGGGTTTAAGCTTCTGTCACTCTAGCAACCCATCATCTAATTACTACTCCACAATGCATTTCCTTAGGCCCAAAGATGGTGAAGTGTCATGTAGTCGACGTTCACATAACACCACTAAGAGAATCAACAACATACATATCATCAAAATATCGAACGAATACCAAATTCACATGATTACTTATGACAAGACTTCTCCCATGTCCTCAAGAACAAAAGTAACTACTCACACATAATATTCATGTCCAAGATCAGAGGGGTATTGAATAGCATAATGGATCTGAACATATAATCTTCCACCAAGTAAACCAACTAGCATCAAGTACGAGATGTAATCAACACTACTAGCAACCCACATGTACCAATCTGAGGTTTTGAGACAAAGATTGAATACAAGAGATGAACTAGGGTTTGATATGAGATGGTGTTGGTGAAGATGTTTATGAACATTGGTCCTCCCATGATGAGAGGATCGTTGGTGATGACGATGGCTTCGATTTCCCCCTCCCGGAGGGAAGTATCCCCGGCGGAATCGCTCCGCCGGAGAGATAAAGTGCTCCTGCCCAAGTTCCACCTCGAGACGGCGGCACTCCATCCTGAAAGTATTCTCCTTATTTTTTCTAGGGAAAATGGGCTTATATACCAGAAAATGGGCACCGGAGGCTGGCCAGGGGCCCCACAAGCCACCAGGGCGCGCCTGTTGGGGGGTGGCGCGCCCTGGTGCCTCGTGGACGCCTGGGTGGCCCCCTCTGGTACTTATTTTCTCCTATATTTTTTATTTATTCCAAAATAAATCTCCGTGAAATTTCAGCTCATTTGGAGATGTGCAGAATAGGTATCTCTGACATAGCTTTTTCAGGTCCAGAATTCCAGCTGCCGGCAATCTCCCTCCTTATGTAAATCTTGCATATTAAGAGAGAAAAGGCATTAGAATTTCTCCACAAAGTGTTATATTGATTAAAAACACTATAAATAACAGTAGGAAAACATGATGCAAAATGGACGTATCAACTCCCCCAAGCTTAGACCTCGCTTGTCCTCAAACGAAAGCCGATATCGATAATCATGTCCACATGTTTTAGAGAGAGAGGTGTCGATAAAAACAAAATACGGACATAGTAGCATCACAATCATTATTATAACATCAATATTCATTATCATAGAACTTCTCATGAGCAAGTAACAATTCATCACAACAACGAAGTATAAGACATAAACTTTTTTGAAAACTAACAAACTATGTTCTCAGTCAACAATGCAATTGCAATTCATCATATTTTCAGGAAGGGTCTCATGTAGGAGCTTTTAGCAAGTCCACATACTCAACCATCATTTAGTCTTCTATGATTGCTAACACTCACAACATATATATGGAGCAAAAAGTTTCAGCCAGACACATAGAAAGATAGGGGCTTATAATTTCGCCTCCCAACTTATTCACCTCAAGGGTAATGTCAACAATAATAACTCATGATCACTCATATCCAACTGGATATATGTGCCTAGATCTTTCCCCACCACATGATGCTTGCAAAAGAGAAAAATAAAAAGAAATAGAGGAGAACACTATTGACTCTTGCATAAAAAGTAAATACATAAAAGTAAAGATAGGCCCTTCACAGAGGGAAGCAGAGGTTGTCATGCGCTTTTTGTTTTTGGATGCACAAGCTCTTAATGCAAAGGAACGTCACTTTATATTACCCCTTGTGATATCAACCTTTATTATGCAGTCTGTCGCTTTTATTTCTTTACCATCACAAGTTCGTACAAAGCTTATTTTCCCTTACAATAAAAGTTCATACATATTTAGAGGCAATTTTTATTGCTTTTTGCACCGATGACAACTTACTTGAAGGATCTTATTCAATCCATAGGTGGATATAATGGACTCTCATGACATGAAACTGGGTTTAAGGGTTTTGGATGCACAAGTTGTATCTCTACTTGGTGCGGATTTTTGGCTAGCAAAGATATTGGGCAAGCACCACATGTTGGAGGATCTATGACAATATAACTTCTATGTGAATAAGCAAACATAATTCATTACGTTGTCTTCCTTGTCCAACGTCAACAATTTGACACAAAATACTCAATGGGGGCTCACAATCATAAAAGATGACCAAGATAGTGTATTTGCATGTGAATCTTCTCTTCCCTTATTAATTTTTTCATGAATTGCATCATTGACTAATGCTATGCTTGTTAACCTTCAATAAATTTTACCACTTATACTTTTCTTTATGTAATGTCATTACTTTCCATAAGATTAGCATATGATCTTTTTCATTATTTTCATTGCTAGGATTGAAACATGAAAGTAAAGAAGCAAAAACTCAAACTACTCTTTATTATATAACTCTCAACTCAATTACATAGAAAGATAGATCACGAAACTAGCACTCGAAAATAGATCATACTAAACTTTTATTCAACTAGATCACGAAATAACTAAGGATCGAACTAAAATAGGTAAAGATAATAAAAGTGATGGTGATACGATACCGGGGCACCTCCCCCAAGCTTGGCACAAGCCAAGGGGAGTGCCCATACCCATGTACGCAAGTTTCTTTCTTCGGTGATGATGGTGATGATGAAGTAGTGGGCTTGTCCTCCGGCTTCCATGAAATAGGTTCCCCATAAAAAGATGAGCGAGTCTCCGGAGTCCTGAAACTTGCAGCTAAACTCATACCTTTGAATCTTGCCTCATACTCAAAATTTTGGTTTTCAAGATCATAGATTTGGCCTTGAAGATAGTCGATTCGTTCGTTGAGCTTGAAGATGATGTCCCCCATTGATTGGCCATCCACCTTGTGATCGCGGGTGAATTCCGTGATCATGGAGTGGTTGGCGCTGAGTCCACATTCTACCATCCCTTGGCACTTGAAAATCTCCTGCTCCACCGCTTCGAGCCTGGCCTCCACGCTCCCGGTCTTCTTGGGTCCTTGAACATCCCGGATGTGAAGCACCCCCTCACGCATCTCGATGGCTTGAGGGTGTTTCATCACCTCCGGTAGGTAGGGGTTGATGACCTTCTCGTAGAACTTGTCCTTGGAAGAGCTTGGTGGAGCCATAGCGATCTAGATCTGTCAAAAAAATAGCACGAAACAAGAACAGAGGAGAATCTTGTGATACGGTGGTCAAAACGTCCGGCAGTATATATAAAGAATTTTTATCTTGCAAAACAAGTATTCTAGAAGAAAACGGAGTCGGGAAGGCTCATGAGGGGCCCACGAGCCACCAGGGCACGCCTGGGGGGGTGGCGCGCCCTGGTGCCTCGTGTGCACCTCGTGGGTCCCCTCGGCTGTTTCTTATTTTTGCATTTTTTATAATATTCCAAAACTGACAGAAAGTATTTTTATGGAATTTTTGGAGTCGGTTTACTTACCGTATCACGTACCTCTTCCTTTTCAGGGCTCTGGAGTGTTCTGGAAGGTCTCTCTTATGTATTCCTCCGGTGTCATAGTTTGAATAATATTAGTCTCAACATTAATAGGTGTACCTGAGATGTAATGCTTACTTCTTTGCCCATTGACCACCTTCGGATTAGTGCCTTCGGCGTTATTGATCTTAATGGCTCCAGAGCGATAAACTTCCTCGATGATATACGGTCCTTCCCACTTAGAGAGAAGTTTTCCTGCAAAAAATCTAAAACGGGAATTGTACAATAGAACATACTCACCTACTTTGAATTCCCATTTTTGAATTCTTTTATCATGCCATCTTTTAACTTTTTCTTTAAACAATTTGGCATTTTCATAAGCTTGGGTTCTCCATTCATCTAGTGAGCTAATATCAAATAAACTCTTTTCACCGGCAAGTTTAAAATCATAATTGAGTTCTTTAATTGCCCAATATGCTTTATGTTCTAACTCAGGAGGTAAATGACATGCTTTTCCATAAACCATTTTATAAGGGGACATACCCATAGGATTTTTATAAGCAGTTCTATAAGCCCATAATGCATCGTCAAGTTTCTTAGACCAATTCTTTCTAGATCTGTTGACGGTTTTTTGCAAAATTAACTTTATTTCTCTATTGCTCAATTCAACTTGACCACTAGATTGAGGGTGATAGGGAGATGCAATTCTATGGTTGACATCATATTTAGCAAGTAGTTTACGGAATGCACCATAATAAAATGTGAACCACCATCAGTCATTAAATATCTAGGGACTCCGAACCTGAGGAAAATAACTTCTTTAAGCATTTTAATAGAAGTGTTATGATCAGCACTACTAGTTGGAATAGGTTCTACCCACTTAGTAACGTAATCAACAGCAACTAAAATATGTGTATACCCATTAGAGGAAGGAAAAGGTCCCATATGATCAAATCCCCAAACATCAAATGGTTCAATAACAAGTGAATAATTCATAGGCATTTCTTGACGTCTACTAATATTACCAATTCTTTGACATTCATCACAAGATAAGACAAACTTACGAGCATCCTTGAAAAGAGTAGGCCAATAAAAACCAGATTGTAGTACCTTATGCGCGGTTCTGTCTCCCGCATGGTGTCCTCCGTAAGCCTCGGAATGACACTTCCGTAACATTTGTTCCTGTTCATGCTCAGGTATACAACGTCTAATAATACCATCTACTCCTTCTTTATAAAAATGTGGGTCATCCCAGAAGTAATGTCTTAAATCAAAGAAGAACTTTTTCTTTTGTTGGTATGTGAAACTAGGTGGTATATATTTAGCAACAATGTAATTAGCAAAGTCTGCATACCAAGGAGTATTACGGGAAGCATTTATGATAGCTAATTGCTCATCGGGAAAACTATCATCAGTAGGCAGTGGGTCATCAAGAATATTTTCCAACCTAGACAAGTTATCAGCTACGGGGTTCTCAGCTCCCTTCCTATCAGTAATATGCAAGTCAAATTCTTGTAGCAATAGAACCCACCTAATGAGTCTAGGTTTAGCATCTTTCTTTTCCATAAGGTATTTAATAGTAGCTTGATCGGTGTGAACAATTACTTTAGAATCAACTATGTAAGATCTGAATTTATCACATGCAAACACAACTGCTAGAAATTCTTTCTCAGTAGTAGCATAATTTCTTTGAGCATTGTCTAGAGTTTTACTAGCATAATGGATAACATTTAATTTCTTATCAACTCTCTGTCCTAGAACAGCACCAACAGCATAATCACTAGCATCACACATAATTTCAAAAGGCAAGTTCCAATCAGGTGGTTGAACAATAGGTGCAGAGGTTAAGGCTTTCTTAAGTGTTTCAAAGGCTTCTACACAATCATCATCAAAAACAAATGGAACATCTTTTTGCAAGAGATTAATAAGAGGCCTAGAAATTTTAGAGAAGTCTTTAATAAACCTTCTATAGAAACCAGCATGACCAAGGAAACTTCTTATACCTTTAATATTTAGGACATGGCATTTTCTCAATTGCATCAACTTTAGCCTTATCTACTTCAATACCTCGTTCAGAAATTTTATGCCCTAAGACAATACCTTCATTCACCATAAAGTGGCACTTCTCCCTATTCAAGACAAGATTAGTTTGTTCACATATCTGCAAAACTCGATCAAGGTTGCTTAAGCAATCATCAAAGGAACTTCCGTAAATGAAACAATCATCCATGATAACCTCAACAATCTTTTCACAAAAGTCAGAGATTATAGCAGTCATACATCTTTGAAAGGTAGCAGGTGCATTGCATAAACCAAAAGGCATACGTCTATAAGCATAAGTTCCAAAAGGACAAGTAAAGGTGGTTTTCTCTTGGTCGGCTTGTGATACGGGTATTTGAGAGAAACCAGAATATCCATCAAGAAAGCAAAAGTGTGTATGCTTGGACAATCTTTCTAACATTTGATCAATAAAAGGTAAGGGGTAATGATCTTTTCTAGTGGCTTTGTTTAATTTTCTAAAATCAATTACCATCCTATAACCAGTTACAATTCTTTGTGGAATGAGTTCATTTTTATCGTTAGGAACAACAGTAATGCCTCCTTTCTTAGGGACACAATGAACGGGACTTACCCATCTACTACCAGCTATGGGATAGATTATACCTACTTCCAGAAGCTTTAATATTTCAGTTCTTACCACCTCCTTCATCTTAGGATTTAATCGTCGTTGGTGGTCGACAATTGGTTTAGCATCAGGCTCCATATTAATTTTGTGCTGACATAGAGTGGGACTAATGCCCTTAAGATCATCAAGAGTATATCCAATAGCAGCATGGTGCTTCGTCAGAGTTTTTAGTAATCTCTTCTCTTCATGCTCTGAAAGGTTAGCACTAATAATAATAGGATATATCTTCTTTTCATCTAGATAAGCATATTTCAATGTATCAGGCAATTGCTTCAGTTCGAATACAGGGTCACCCTGTAGGATCGAAAGTATGTCTAGAGGGGGGGTGATTAGACTACTTGACCAATTAAAAACCTAACCTTTTCCCAATTTTAGTTGTAGGCCGATTTTAGCAAGCATACAAGTCAAGCATCACCCTACACATGCAATTCTAAGAGTGTGGCAGCAGAAAGTAAACAATTGCATATGTAATTAAAGGAGGGGATCGGATATTTCAAACGCAATGAAGACACGGTGGTTTTTGGCGTGGTTCCGATAAGTGGTGCTATCGTACGTCCACGTTGATGGAGACTTCAACCCACGAAGGGTAACGGCTGCGTGAGTCCACAGAGGGCTCCACCCATGAAGGGTCCACGAAGAAGCAACCTTGTCTATCCCACCATGGCTTACGTCCGCGAAGGACTAGCTTCACTCGGGTATATATCTTCACAAAGTAGGCAATCTCCTTGCCCTTACAAACTCCTTGGTTCAACTCCACATCATGTCGGAGGCTCCCAAGTGACACCTAACCAATCTAGGAGACACCACTCTCCAAAAGGTAATAGATGGTGTGTTGTTGATGAACTCCTTGCTCTTGTGCTTCAAATGATAGTCTTCCCAACACTCAAACAACTCCTCACATATTTGGCTATGGTGGAAGAAGAATTTGAGTGGAAAGCAACTTGGGAAAGGCTAGAAATCAAGGTTCAAATGGTTGGAATGGAATGACTTGATCTCAACACATGAGTAGGTGGTTCTCTCTCAGAAAATGTATGGTGGAAGTGTAGGCACGTTCTGATGGCTCTCCTTGCTGAGAAGGAAGTGGTGGAGGGGTATATATAGCCTCCACACAAGATCCAACCATTACACACTTTTGACCCAACTCAGTGGCACCGATTCAGAAGACTCGGTGGCACTGAACTGTGTAAAAGATATGAACGTTAGGAATCTCGGTGGGACCGACTGGAACAACTCGGATGGACCGAAGTGCAATGGCTAGGGAAAACCTCATCTCGGTGGCACTGATTGCATCAACTCGGTAGGACTGAAGTGAAGCAATAAGGCAACAGAGACTTTGTGACGTCCCTGCTCGACCGTGCACTAATCATACACGCAAATGTACACGATCGAGATCCGAGACTCACGGGAAGATATCACAACACAACTCTAAACTCCAACTTAAACATAAATCATCATATTACAAACCAGGGGTCACAAGGACCCGAATACATAAGTCATACACACAAATGATATCTGAGTACAGACATAGTTAGTCAAGTCTGCCTTAAGAAGGCTAGCACAAACAGCGACTCTAGATCGAAAAGGCGCAGGCCTCCTGCCTGGGAGCCTCCGAACTACTCCTGGTCGGCTGGGTCAATCCAGTAGTACGTGCCGTCGGGACCCTCCTGGTAGTAAGCTCCTGCAGTGGCATCTGGCTCCTGGGCTCCAACGTCTGATGTATCATCAAATGGGTATGGGGAAAAGAATAGCAGAGCAACCGTGAGTACTCATCCAAAGTACTCGCAAGTCTGACATCAGATCTATGCTAAGTATGCGTCAGTATCAAAGGAAAGGGGCTTTATCTGTGGACTAAACTGCAGAATGCCAGAATAGAGGGGGAGAAAGCCTAGCCTATCGAAGACTAACATCTTGAAGCAATCTTGCAGCATTAGAAGAGTGCAGATTAGCATATTAAATATTAACAAGCATGTTGAAGCAAGCCCAGAGATCCTTCCTCGACTCCCTGCGAGAAAGCGATCCCGGAGCTTATAATTATTTATCAGGTATCCAGTTTAAGTATTAGTAGATCGGGATACAACACTGAGCGTCCTGTTACCGTTGACACGGCTATTCAAATAGATAACTTCCCTGCAGGGGTGCACTACTGTTACCCAGCACGCTCGATTACATCTGGCCGGACACACTTGCTGGGTAATGCCCGGCCTCGGGTAATCAACATGACGCAGTCCTACCTAGGCTCAGCAGAGAGGTCAACACGCCGGTCTACATCCTAAGTGCGAAGGGTCTTGGGCCCGTCGCCCTCTGCACTCCTGCACGTTGCGAGACTGACCGGGGCCCAGGAGCGACATTGTATACACAAGTGACGTAACCAGCCCACCCCAGCAATCAGCCCGCACTGCTGAACTGTGACATCTGAAAAGCTTTCGGGACAAACAACGACGCAGAGGGTCCCATAAACCATTATCCCATGTGGTGGTAGTGCGTATAGGGCCAACGACCGACTCAGATCAAATACCCAAATCCGTTAGGCGTATTTAGTAACTCGCAGAGACGATCAAACTACCTGTCGCTCCGACTTGGTAACACACGGATCACGAACAGGGTGGTCTCCGCCTGCCCTGTCGTTCCGCCACAATAATCTCACACGGGTGCCCTCCTGGCAAGCCCGACTTCATAATTCCCTGCGGGTACCCCTCGGGGTCGACCCGCCTGCAACAAAGGTCAAAGTAACCGTGTGTCCAAGTATCGAGAAGGGATCCGAGGAATCACCCTCGAAGGATTCCCACTCGAGGAGTTGCACGACAGGAGCTTTATCGGAAGTGATGAAAGAGGAATCACCCTCGGCAACACACATCCGGATAGCTATTCTACAGAGGCTTCATCGGAAGTGAGATGAGAGGATTCACCCTCGGCACTCGATGCCAGCTCTACAGGGACGAGCAACTTAAGGGGTGTGCGGTGTTGTGCTGTTCTCATCCCGTTTGATCAGATCAATCGGGGCACCAGTACTAGAGCGGGGCAACTACAACAAGGAAGAGGGGCCACAGATGGTTTTCCATCCAACCTATACTAAGCAGTTTAGGATAACATGCAGGTATCAATAACGGTTACAAGAACATGCTATGCATCAGAATAGGATAAAACAAAGCAGTAGCAATTTCTAATGCAAGCAGGAGGGAGAAGGAATAGGTAATATAGGCATGCGTCAAGGGGGGTTGTTTGCCTGGAAGCTCTGCTGAGAGAGGCTGATCGTCCGAAGGCTGCTCGTCGGGAGTGTAGTTGTACTCTGCTGCGTCGGCGTCTGTCTCGGCGTCTATCGGGGGAGAAGGAGGGGGAAGAAACAATAAATTCATGGCAAAAATGCAACAGCGATGCATGACATGCCTAAATGATATGCGGATGTGATATAATGCCTATATAAATGTTTTAGTTATTTTAGGAATTTATTTGGATTTATTTTATTGAAGTTATCCACTATTCATTTATCGAATCCGGGCAAAAAGTTCCATGTTCACCTAGCTAGGAGTGTTGGACAGGCACTTTGATCACATATTCAGATTCTTCACATTTTTCTGATCATTTTACATATATAAATTATTTTCATCCGAGTTACGGTTTATTTTATATGATTTTTCAAAGTTTTATTAATATTCTAGAATTATTTTAATTATTTAAATCCGAATTATCCAGAATAGTGTAGGGTGATGTCAGCATGACATATTGCTGACGTCAGCAGTCAACAGTCCGCTGACCAGAGTCAAACCTGACCAGTGGGTCCCACTGGTCAGTGACTCATCTGACTAAACAGGGTTTAATTTAACTAATTAACCTAATTAACTGGTGGGCCCGCACTGTCAGTGGCTATACTAATTAACCGTTTTAACTAACTAACCGTTTACCGCTAATTAACCACGCGGGCCCACACGTCAGCGACAGAAGTGAACAGTAATCACGCGTTGACCAGGTCAACTGGTCAACGGGACCCACTGGGCCCACCCGTCAGCCTCACAGGGGAGGCCACGTGGGCGCCACGTCGGCCGGCCGGCGTTTAAACGCCGGCGGGCGCGTTTTTGCGACGGCGCGGTTCGGGCGGCGCTCGGGTTTCGCGCACACAGCGCCATTTCGAGCGCGGCCAGGCTCTATCGAACGAGCGAACGACGGCGAGGCGATCTGCGGTGGCGGCGGAGGCTACGGTGGTCGGGAACGTCGGCGGTGAGCGGCGAGGCGGACGCCGGATTTCGGGCGTCGACGGGATCGGCGAAATAGGCCACGGCAAAATGCGTGCGCGTGTGCATTGTGCTCGCACAGATGTGCTGAGCTCGGCTATGAGCTCATTTGAGCTCGCCGGCGTGTGTAGCGACGGCGAGGAGCACGGCGGCGGAGCTGGGTTCGGGCATGGCGGGCGCGGTGGCTACGGAGGCGCAGGAGGCCAGAGGAGCGCGGGGAGAGGAGGAGCGGCTCACCTAGCGGCACAAGAAAGGCCGTCGATGGGTTAGTAGCTGCCGGGGAGGTCGGGGATGGCCGGAGTTCGCCGGTGCCCGAGAAGAAGTGGGCGGCTCGATCTGCTCAATGTCGAGCTCGCCGTCTCCAGTGGCTTGGCCCAGGCGACGTAGCGGAGGGCGGCGGTGCTTCACGGCATCTCGGCGAGGCTAGGCGGCGACGGTGAGCTCGGGATCGACGACAATGGCGGCGGCGACTTTCGGGCGAGGGAGGGGAATGAAAGAGGCGAGGCGCGTGGGGGCGAGTGGGGGTAGCTAGGGTTTCGGGGAGGACGAGAGACGAGCGAGGGCGACCTTATCGTCGTCGAGGGGCCGTGGGATGGACGACACCGAGGCGGGCGGCGCCGTGTCGGCGCGGGCGAGCGGCACTGCGCGAGAGGAGGACGACGACTGCGGTGGTGGGCTGGGCCTATACTGTTTGAACTTAGGCCCAGTGCCACAGTAGCAGTTAGGCCTTTTCTATTTCTTTTTCTGCTTTCTGTTTTACTTCTGTTTTAGCAAAATGTTTAGCCTCTACTTTAGTTTTATAAAATATGTGACTTGGCTCTAATATTACAATGCAATATTACCTACCACCAGAAATTGGTTTGGGGTTAATATGATTTCATTTGAATTTTATTTAAATGAATTGGTATTTTAAAGTGCTGTTTTGCCACTGTTTGAGGTTGTTAGAGTTACTTAATGAATATTCGTGATGTTGTTTTCCTAAACATAATTAGTTATGAATTATTTTCTATTTAATGAACATTTTTATTTCCAAATTGGAACAACTTTTATTTTCACTTTAATTTTGAATTTCAATTTGATTTGGAATTTGAAATGAGATATGATGCAAAAGATGACTAAGCACTGTTAAGCATGGTGACTTGGCATTATCAAAAGGTGATCACTGTAGCTATTACATGGGGATGTTACAGACTTGGCAAGCCATCTCGGTGAGACCGATTTGCAAAACTCGGTGAGACCGAAGTAAGTGCAAACGATTACAGAGAGTTGGCAAGGCCATCTCATTGAGACAGAGATCCATATCTGTGGATCCGATTTGTTAGGGTTTTGTTAGTGGCTAAGTCCAGATGAACTCGGTGGCTCCGGATAGGAAATTTCGGTGGGGCCGAGTTGGAATGTAGGTTTTGGACATATTTGGATGGAGAAAGTGGTTGAGGGTTTAGGAGTACTGTCACTAAGCACTTGAGCAAAAAGACCATTAAGCAACACCTCATCCCCTTTTAACAGTATTGGCTTTCCTATGGACTCAATGTGATCTTGGATCACTAAACAAAAAATGTAGAGTCTTGATCTTTTGCCAATCCTTGTCCTTAGCTTTGAAGGGATTCCACATCCTCTTGGCCCTACCACGCCATTGTTGAACTTGTCTGAAATTCACTAGATAAAAGCATTAGTCCAACAACATGGATGTTGGCATAAATTACCAAAACCACCAAGGGAGCAAATGTGCTTTCAATCTCCCCCTTTTTGGTAATTGATGACAACATACATCAAAGCTTCAAATACAGATATAGCAGAGGTATTTATGAAAGCTTTGAAGGAAACATGTAACATGTATGAGCTCCCCTGAACTCCCCCTGAAGATGTGCATATAAAATGATGATATCACATGGGAGATATACATGCAACATGTATCTTGGCTATATGCATCAGAGCAATATATATGGCATTTAGGTATCCACGTGTCCATGATTTTCTTCTTGCAAACAATATATACTAGCAAGAGGTCAATCATGTACATGAGTGTGATGCATATACTTACCTTGAAGTTCTTGATCAAGTACCTGAAGAAATACACTTGAGAAAACAAGGTTAGATAACACAAAATAATTTCTTCAAGAAAAGACACAAGATCAACAAGAAGCCAAGATTGCGATAACATGTGAAAGAGAGTATCACTAGGTGAATACTTCTTTGAAGCAGACATGTCCCCAAAAGAAATAGTTGTCTGCCATTAAAAAACTTCCTCTCCCCCTGAATCAGACATTGGATATTGGGAGTAGGTAAGGTGAGAAAACTAGAACAACCAAAGAACAAACTAATCATGTTTCTTCCCTCTTAGAAACATGTAACATTCTCTCCTCTTGTAAGGTGCATCTCTTTTGTAGTGATAATCTTTGATGTATTCCTCTCTCCCCCTTTGACATCAATTTCCAAGAAGGGACTTCAAGGTTATTGATCAAGTGGGTTTGGTCCTTGAAAAACACATCTAGCCATTGAGTGGCTCTAGATGCAAGTAGAGGATAAGAATCATTGAGTGGAGCTGGAGCAGAAAAACTCAAGAAATATTTGACAGAAATTCCCTTAGAACAGCAAAATCGGTGACACCGAGTTGAGTCAATTGGGTGGAGCCGAGTTTGGTGCAATGGAACAATTTGTGAACTCAGCTCACGAGGCAAAGGAATTCTCACAAAGATTTGCAATGAATTAGCTGCGAAATGAACTAAAAGAAAAGAAGCAAAGAAGCATCTAGATGAAGTTTTTTTTGAAAGGAAACACTCTAGCAAGAAGAGAAACAACAAAATAAACACTAGAGAACTTCATCTAGATGGGTCGGCGACTAGGTCACCTATGTTAGAGTATATTGACTTAGGAGTCAAGTGAGAACACTTGATCATAGGTCATACTCATCGTTTAAGCTCAAAATGGGGTTGCCATTTTTCCTTTAAGCATTTCAATGTATTCACATCTTGTTGAGTTGCTTTAGCTCATGTCTTTGAGTAAAGCTTCTCTAAGATGTGAGAACTTACATTGGGATTTTGGTGGGGATGTCCATCATGTAGTTGAACTTGAAGTGGATGCTAATTAGTTGAAGTTTGGAGCTATCCTATCATGTGTAGTTCATCTTCCTACATGGGTTAGTCCCACACAAGGAACATACAAGGATATCCATAGACATAGAGTGAAATACAGATATACGATGTCCATGAATGCATTGAATACCTTGTCCCTTGCCTTACCAACAAGAGGGTTTGTGACTCCATGAACTAGTGCAAAATGTGGAAGTTGGTTGCACAAGTTCTTGCCATAATGAATATGAGTGAAGTTTGTTGGCGGAGTCACCCTCAAGAACTCTCTAGTTCTTCTTCTTTTGGACCCACATCAACTTGATGGGAATCCTTGGAGTTGTAGTAGCACTTGATGAAGTAGAACTAGATTAAGTCTTGGGAACCCACTTGACCAAGGCTTGAGGAGCTTCTTCAAATGAATCAATCTCTTCTTGAAGCTTGTCCTTGCCTTTTAGCTTGTGGTCTTGTGGTGGAAGATCTTCTTGAACTTGTGTTCCCTTGAAGGAAGTAGGATCATACTTCTCTTGTTGAGGAACAAACTTCGTCTTGGGGTATTGATCTTCTTCCCACTCAACTCCATTAGCATTGAACTTTCGTTCAGAACCAACACCTTGGTTCTTCCGGTGCCTTCCTTGCTTGCGTACAATTTCCTCGAATTGCTTACTCCCGGCAAGGCTCTTGTAGACACCTTTTTCTATAATTCCATTCAATAGCATATTTTCTTGCTCAAGTGTAACTTGGCTAAGAGAATCATTAGTGGAATCAATAGAACTACTAGAAGCAACAACATTGGATTTAGCATTGTTATTGTTACTACTAGAGGTAGAACCCTTTTTACCCTTGTTGCTAGTTTGCTTAGCTTTAACTTGTGGCATAAAAGTCGACAAGAGTAAACGTTTGGCAAGATATGAAGAACTCTTCTTTCGAAGATCGTCATTGATAGCTTTAAGAAACTCATGCTCTTGCTCTAAATTTAGCTTCTCGAAGCGTAGCTTCTCATGAGTTCTTAGAAGTTCTCTATGATCCTCTTGAGTTGTTTCATGAGCTAACTTAAGAGCATTTAGTTCTTTAGTTAGACGCTCAATCTCCTTCATAGCATTGTCACTCGTTTCCTCTTGACTATCATGATTACTAGCATTTTCATTGTAGCTCACATCACTAGCATTATCAACAAGTAAATCATCATCACCAAGCAAATCATCTTCATCACTATTGAAATCAAGATACTCGGGGTGTGATACCTTGGGGCCTTTTGCCATGAAGCATCTTCCAATTCCTTCATTTGGTGAGTCAAATAGATCATAGGAGTTGGATGACACAAGAGCAAGTCCGGCAACACCTTCATCTTGACTATAGTCGGAGTTGGAGTGATAGCTTCTCTCGGAGTGGTTGTCGGAGTCGGAGCCAGAAACCCATTCACCAACATGAGCTTGATGTCTTCTTCTTGTGTAGCTCTTAGATGACTTGTCCTTCCTCTCCGAATCCTTGCTTCTTTGAGAGTGTCTTCGTTCATAACGATCATCTCTACTCCTTCTCTCCTTATGAGGTGATTCATCTCTTCTATGTCTTCCTCTTGGTGATTCGTCTCTTTTCTTGTAGGGAGCCATACACTCATTGGAATAGTGTCCGGGCTTTCCACAATTGTAGCAATTACGGTCACGACTTGATGATCTTCTCTCATAGTGTCTTGAGCTAGAGCTTCTTTCTTTCCCTTTGTTCTTGTAGAACTTGTTGAACCTTTTCACCATTAGGCTAATCTCTTCATAGGATACTAGCTTGTCACTTGGAGTTGTTGGAGCATCGGTTGAGGCTTTGTAAGCACCTCTTTGTCCTTGAGTGACATTTCATGAGCAACAATCCTTCCAATGACTTCCGTGGGCTTGAGATCTTTGTAATTTGCCATCATTTGGATCAATGTGCAAACGGTATCATATTTTCCATCCAAATCTCTAAGTATCTTCTTGATGATGAATTTGTCGGTCATCTCTTCACTTCCTAAGCAGGCAATCTCATATTTGATGAGAGCAAGCCTAGAGTACATTTCAGCAACTCCTTCACCATCCTTCATCTTGAACTTGTCAAGTTGACTTTGAAGCACATCCAACTTAGATTCCTTGACGGACTCGGTACCCTCATGCATATCAACCAAAGTATCCCAAATTTCCTTTGCATTCTCGAGGCGGCTGATTTTGTTGAATTCCTCCGGACACAAACCGTTGAAGAGAATGTCACAAGCTTGAGCATTGTATTGCAACATCTTCAATTCTTCCGGGGTTGCTTCACGATCCGGTTCCTTGCCATCCTCAAAGAAATCACCTTGCAAGCCAACACGAACAACAGCCCAAATGGCGGGGTTATGACCAAGAATATGCATTTTCATCTTATGTTTCCAACTAGCAAAGTTCGTACCATCAAAATATGGACCTCTACGGTGATAGTTACCCTCACTAGACGCCATACTCTCCTAGGTTGTGAAACCAAGGCTATGATCACCAAAGCAATAGAAATCAAGGCTTACGGAGACCAAAGCTCTGATACCACTTGTAGGATCGAAAGTATGTCTAGAGGGGGGGGTGATTAGACAACTTGACCAATTAAAAATCTAACTTTTTTCCAATTTCAGTTTTAGGCAGATTTTAGCAAGCATACAAGTCAAGCATCACCCTACACATGCAATTCTAAGAGTGTGGCAGCGGAAAGTAAATAATTGCATATGTAAGTAAAGGAGGGGATCGGAGATTTCAAACGCAATGAAGACACGGTGGTTTTTGGCATGGTTCCAATAGGTGGTGCTATCATACGTCCACGTTGACGGAGACTTCAACCCACGAAGGGTAACGGCTGCGTGAGTCCATGGAGGGCTCCACCCACGAAGGGTCCACGAAGAAGCAACCTTGTCTATCCCACCATGGCTTACGTCCACGAAGGACTAGCCTCACTCGGGTAGATCTTCACGAAGTAGGCGATCTCCTTGCCCTTACAAACTCCTTGGTTCAACTCCACAACATGTCGGAGGCTCCCAAGTGACACCTAACCAATCTAGGAGACACCATTCTCCAAAAGGTAATAGACGGTGTGTTGTTGATGAACTCCTTGCTCTTGTGCTTCAAATGATAGTCTTCCCAACACTCAAACAACTCCTCACATATTTGGCTATGGTGGAAGAAGAATTTGAGTGGAAAGCAACTTGGGAAAGGCTAGAAATCAAGGTTCAAATGGTTTGAATGGAATGACTTGATCTCAACACATGAGTAGGTGGTTCTCTCTCAGAAAATGTATGGTGGAAGTGTAGGCACGTTCTAATGGCTCTCCTTGCTGAGAAGGAAGTGGTGGAGGGGTATATATAGCCTCCACACAAAATCCAACAGTTACACACTTTTGACCCAACTCGGTGGCACCGATTCAGAAGACTCGGTGGCACCGAACTGTGTAAAAGATATGAACGTTAGGAATCTCGGTGGGACCGACTGGAACAACTCGGATGGATCGAAGTGCAATGGCTAGGGCAAACCTCATCTCGGTGGCACCGATTGCATCAACTCGGTAGGACCAAAGTGAAGCAATATGGCAACAGAGACTTGGCAAGCCATCTCGGTGAGACCGATTTGCAAAACTCGGTGAGACCGAAGTAAGTGCAAACGATTACAGAGAGTTGGCAAGGCCATCTCATTGAGACAGAGATCCATATCGCTAGATCCGATTTATTAGGGTTTTGGCAGTGGCTCAGTCCAGATGAACTCGGTGGCTCCGGATAGGAAATTTTGGTTGGGCCGAGTTGGAATGTAGGTTTTGGACATATTTGGATGGAGAAAGTGGTTGTGGGTTTAGGAGTACTGTCACTAAGCACTTGAGCAAAAAGACCATTAAGCAACACCTCATCCCCTTTTAATAGTATTGGCTTTCCTATGGACTCAATGTGATCTTGGATCACTAAACCAAAAATGTAGAGTCTTGATCTTTTGCCAATCCTTGTCCTTAGCTTTGAAGGGATTCCACATCCTCTTGTCCCTGCCACGCCATTGTTGAACTTGTCTGAAATTCACTAAATAAAAGCATTAGTCCAACAACATGTATGTTGGCATAAATTA
The DNA here is from genome assembly GCA_039707655.1 of Elymus sibiricus. NCBI lineage: Eukaryota > Viridiplantae > Streptophyta > Magnoliopsida > Poales > Poaceae > Elymus > Elymus sibiricus. Next base: position 313,649,621 of record CM077674.1, read on the forward strand.
CCAAAACCACCAAGGGAGCAAATGTGCTTTCACACCCTTAGGTGGAGGAGGGCCTCCAAGAGTTTCAATAGGAAAATTGTGTTTAAGGATAGGTGGTTGATCAAAGAACATCTTATCTATTTCATTTCTTTCATTCATGTGCATATCATTTTGATGGTCTAGCAAATATTGTTCTAACGGATCAGTAGGAGGTACGGCAATAGAAGCAAGACCAATAATTTCATCTTTACTAGGCAATTCTTTATCATGAGGTTGTCTACAAAACTTGGAGAAATTAAACTCATGAGATATACCACCAAAATTAACACTAACAGTTTCTTTAGCGCAATCAATCTTGCCATTAACAGTGTTCAAGAAAGGTCTACCAAATATAATGGGACAAAAATTATCTTGTGGAGAACCGAGGACTAGAAAATCAGTAGGGTATTTTATTTTTCCACACAAGGCTTCAACATCTCTAACGATCCCAAGCGGCGTAATGGTATCTCTGTTCGCAAGCTTAATAGTAACATCAATGTCCTCTATTTCAATAGGTGCAATATCATTCATAATTTCTTGATATAAGGTAAATGGAATAGCACTCACACTAGCACCCAAATCACATAAGCCATGATAACAATGATCTCCTATTTTAACACAGACAACACGCATGCCTACTACAAGTCTGTTTTTATCTTTAGGATCTGGTTTAACAATTCTAGCTGCTTCATCACAGAAGTAAATAACATGCCCATCTATATTATCGACTAAGAGATCTTTAACCATAGCAACATTAGGTTCAACTTTAATTTGTTCAGAGGGTCTAGGTGCTCTAATATTACTTTTGTTAACCATAGTTGAAACTTTAGCATGTTCCTTAATCCTAACAGGAAAAGGTGGTTTCTCAATATAAGCAGTAGGCACAACTGGATCAACATGGTAAACAATTGTTTCTTATTTAACACTAATGGGTTCCTCAATCTTTTCTTTAACAGGGGGATGATATTTAAAACACTTCTCCTTAGGGAGATCAACATGAGTAGCAAATGATTAACAAAAGGAGGCTACTATCTCAGAGTCAAGTCCATATTTAGTGCTAAACTTATGAAAAGCATCGGTATCCATAAAAGATTTAACACAATCAAACTCAAGTGTTATACCTGACTCATTACCTTTGTCGAGTTCCCAATCTTCAGAGTTGCGTTTAATTCTTTCCAGAAAATCCCATCTAAATTCAATAGTTTTCTTCATAAAGGAGCCAGTCGAAGAAGAATCGAGCATGGTTTGATCATCATGAGAAAGCCGAGCATAAATATTCTGTAAAATAATTTCTCTTGAGAGCTCATGATTAGGGCATGTGTACATCATGTACTTAAGCCTCCCCCAAGCTTGAGCGATGCTTTCTCCTTCACGAGGCCAAAAATTATATATATAATTCCGATCACGATGAACCAGATGCATAGGATAAAACTTTTGATGAAATTCCAATTTCAATTGATTCCAATCCCACGTTCCAATATCATCACATAGCCTATACCATGTCAATGCCTTTCCCTTCAAAGATAAAGGGAAAACCTTCTTCTTAACTTCATCTCCAGGTAAACCTGCAAGCTTAAATAATCCACAAACTTTATCAACATAGATTAAGTGCATATCAGGATGTATTGTTCCATCTCCTGCATAAGGATTAGCTAGCAGTTTCTCTATCATACCTGAAGGAATCTCATAATAAATATTTTCAGTAGGTGCAGTAGGTTGAGGAGCAACTCTTTGTGCTTCCGGTCGAGGTGAAGATACCCCGAACAAACCCCTCAAAGGATTACTTTCCATAGTGACAAGTGACAATAAATTTCAGCACGTAATATAAATGTTTCCTTACCAAATTCCACTCACCAAAGGCGCTTCACTCCCCAGCAATGGCGCCAGAAAAGAGTCTTGATGACCCACAAGTATAGGGGATCAATCATAGTCCTTTCGATAAGTAAGAGTGTCAAACCCAACGAGGAGCAGAAGGAAATGACAAGCGGTTTTCAGCAAGGTATTTTCTGCAAGCACTGAAATTATCGGTAACGAGTAGTTTGATAGCAAGATAATTTGTAACAAGTGACAAGTAGCAATAGTAACCAAGGTGCAGCAAGGTAGCCCAATTCTTTTGTTGCAAAGGACAGGCCAGAACGATCTCTTATAATAAGCTAAACGTTCTCGAGGACACATGAGAATTTCATCTAGTCACTTTCATCATGTTTGTTTGATTCGCGTTCGCTACTTTGATAATTTGATATGTGGGTGGACCGGTGCTTGGGTGCTATTCTTACTTGAACAAGCCTCTCACTTATGATTAACCCCTCTCACAAGCATCCGCAACTACGAAAAAAGAATTAAGATAAATCTAACCATAGCATTAAACATATGGATCCAAATCAGCCCCTTACGGAATAGCGCATAAACTATGGTTTAAGCTTCTGTCACTCTAGCAACCCATCATCTAATTACTACTCCACAATGCATTCCCTTAGGCCCAAAGATGGTGAAGTGTCATGTAGTCGACGTTCACATGACACCACTAATAGAATCAACAACATACATATCATCAAAATATCGAACGAATACCAAATTCACATGATTACTTATGACAAGACTTCTCCCATGTCCTCAAGAACAAAAGTAACTACTCACACATCATATTCATGTCCAAGATCAGAGGGGTATTGAATAGCATAATGGATCTGAACATATAATCTTCCACCAAGTAAACCAACTAGCATCAACTACGAGATGTAATCAACACTACTAGCAACCCACAGGTACCAATCTGAGGATTTGAGACAAAGATTGAATACAAGAAATGAACTAGGGTTTGAGATGAGATGGTGCTGGTGAAGATGTTGATGAAGATTGGTCCTCCCACGATGAGAGGATCGTTGGTGATGACTATGGCTTCGATTTCCCCCTCCCGAAGGGAAGTATCCCCGTCGAAATCGCTCCGCCGGAGAGCAAAAGTGCTCCTGCCCAAGTTCCGCCTCGAGACTGCGGCACTCCATCCCGAAAGTCTTCTCCTTATTTTTTCTAGGGAAAATGGGCTTATATACCAGAAAATGGGCACCGGAGGCTGGCCAGGGGCCCCACAAGCCACCAGGGCGCGCCTGTGGGGGGGGGGGTGGCACGCCCTGGTGCCTCGAGGGCGCCTGGGTGGCCCCCTCTGGTACTTCTTTTCTCCAGTATTTTTTATTTATTCCAAAATAAATCTTCATGAAATTTTAGCTCATTTGGAGATGTGCAGAATAGGTATCTCTGACATAGCTTTTTCAGGTCCAGAATTCCAGCTGCCGGCAATCTCCCTCCTTATGTAAATCTTGCATATTAAGAGAGAAAAGGCATTAGAATTGATCCACAAAGTGTTATATTTATTAAAAACACTATAAATAATAGTAGGAAAATATGATGCAAAATGGACGTATCAGTCGCCAGCGACCAGAACGAGCACGGGGCGACGAAGATCTGGCCAGGCGCGCGTGCGCAACATGATCTGGACGCGACGACGTTCCTCTTCTTCGTCCACAGCGTCTACGCCGGCCTGGTGCCACCGTTCTCGGAATTTTTCAATGCCATCCTTTCCCACTACCAGATCCAAGCCCTCCACCTTCAGCCCAACTCCATCTTCCTCCTCGCCATCTTCACCTTCTACTGCGGGGCCTTCGTGGGCGTGATGCCCTCGGTGGCGCTCTTTCGCCACTTTTTCAGCCTGCGAATTTCCGCGGCGAACCATTGCTCCGCTTGCACCTCGTTCCTCACCGTCAAGGTGACAGAGAATAACATCATCAGCTTGAAGATCCCGAAGAAGGTGGAAGGCTACCGGTAGCGCTGGATCTACATGGACGCGCGCGCGTGCAACCAGCTGTTGATGGAGCCAATGCCCCCCGCCGTGAAGAGCTCGGGGTGGGAGCACGAGAAGCTCACCGACCCAAGGCTGGCGCCTGTTTGGGAGCGGCTGGCGGACCACAAGGCGGCGCGCCTCACAGGGGCGATGGTCGTCAAGGAGTATTTGCACAGGCACATCGCGCCGCTCTAGCTGCGCTCGCGCCCGGTGTGGAAGATCACCGGCTCGAGGGACCCCATGCGGATGAGCATCGCCAGCCTGAAGTCGTGCGTGGTGGACGGGATTATGCACATCATGCTTGGCAGCAGCACGGGAGACCCGCCCAAAGACGTGCTCCCGCTGTACCACTACGAGGGGACAAAGGAGCTGGTCGCGGAGATGCCAGTCTTTGACGAGTGGGGCCTCGTGCCGGAAGGCCATGAGGGGCCTCGCGAGAACCCAATCGTGGTTGTCCCCGGCGTGGAGGGCCTGGACGACTCCGACGCCTCGGGCGGCGGCGCGGATGGGAGTGAGGGCGGTCCCGCCATGCGGACCCGCCGCCAGCTCCTCCGTGACCTTGAAGACGATGATGACGACGACGCCCGGTTCAGGGTCGTCCCCTCCCATCCCGCCGAAGCGGGCGTCGGAGGAAGCTCCAGCGCGGCAGCCGACGAGCCGTGCACGGAGGAGACGGACGCCGGCGGCGGGGACATCATGCCCCCCACGGAGGACGCCGGCGCGGGCGAAGGGGCGACCGAGGTCCGCACCAAGGAGGACGATGACGAGGACTGGGCTGGCGGGCCTCGGAAGGGCGCCTCAGGGGGCGGCCTCAAGTGGAAGCCTCGAGAGGGCGGCGATGAGGACCGCCCGCATCGGCCCTAAACAAGAGGAAGTGGGTCGCCAATGACAAGTAAGCACCCCCTTACCTATTCCCCCTTTCGTTTCCCCTGCAGTCTGGGGCTGAGCCTTCGGCTTGCGCGGGGCATCCACGAGGAAGGAAAAGAAGAGGAAGAAGACGACGAAGGGGACTACTGCCTCAGAGGGGGCCCCGGCGCTCGCCGCGGGCGCCGAGGGGCGAGAAGAGGCTACCCGCCGCTCTGATGCCGAGACAGAGCGCGCGGAGGTGGATAAGGAGCAAATGGTCCCTCCTGAGCCGAAGGCGGACATGGCTCATGAGGCCGGGGGCACCGAGCCTCGGGAGGGGGCCTCCGGAGGCCGCGTGGTGGGTTCTGAGGCGCCCGCCACGGAGGTGGATGTGGAGATGGGGGAGGCGAGGGTGCCGACCCCTCCGCCGAGCACCGCAGACGCCGGAGGTCCTTCGGAAAGCCCCCAGCACATGCCGGAGTACGGGGCCTCCAACGTGGGCACGGCGAGCCCGCGGAATGTGCCGCCTCAGCAAGAGGAGGAGGCGCCAGCGGATCCCCCGCTGCTGATGAACAACGCCGGGCCTTCCCAAGCCATGATGGCGAAGGGCGGCGAGGAGTTTGACCCTGCTTGGGCCTTGATGTTGGTGCGCAACCGCACCTTACTCAGGCGCGGGGTTCTGCGGACCACAAGGGGAGCTCTCAGCCAGCTTGAGGCAGAGTTCCAGGAGGCCGAGGGGCTCCTTGCCGAGGAGCGCCTGCGCCTTGCCGATGGGTGGCACCAGCTCGATGTCTCCATCAAACTGGGCCGCCGCCAGGACAAGGTCGTGCAAGAGAAGCGCGAGAAGTTGGCTACCGAGGCGAAGGAGGTCTTCGAGAGCGCCCTCCGGGAAGCCGACGTGGCTGAGAAGCGTCGTGAGGAGGCGGAGGCCCACAGAAGGGTGCTGCGGGAGTAGCATACCACGCAGGAGGGGCTGCTCCTTGTGTGGGATAAGGCCGTCTCTTTTGTTGAGGAGGAGCTCGCGGCTCGGGAAGCTGACCTTGCCATTCACGAGCGGGAGCTCGCACGGACGACGGCCGAGCAGGCCACGAAGCGCGAGTGCCTGGAGACGCTGGATCGCCAGGTGGCCGCCACCCAGGAGGCCTACACCGCACGCATGGAGGCCGCCAACACCAAGCTGGAGGCCAAGGAGAAGAAGCTCCAGGCGGACGCCGACGCGAAGATCGAGAGGAACCATTTGGTGCTTGTTGTAGATCACAACAAGAAGCTGAAGTTCTAGGAGGACCGCTTCACAGAGAAGCACGAGAGGCTTCAGAAGGAAGTCGATGCCCTCAAGGAGCTCCTGACGGAGGCGGAAGACCGTGCTGCAGGCCAAGGCCAATATTGAGGCAGAGCTGGCCTCCCTGCAGCAGCAGGTGGGCGACGTCTCTAACATCGTCGAGCAGGCGAAGCTGGAGGCGGACCGGGTGCGAGGGCGACAGCACGAGCGCGCCAAGATGTTCCGCTCCCTCCATTTCCGGGCCCACCACACTCTGGAGGCCATCTGCAAGAGAGGCTCGAAGGCCCCATCGAGACCCACGACGCCAGCTACCTCGACTTCTTCACCAAGCTTGTGGTGAAGCTCGAAGCTGGAGCCAAGAGGGTGGCCGGCATCATCGAGGAGGAATGCCGCGACCTCTTCTTCCAGGCAGCGACGCACGTCTTCAGCCACCTTCTCCATGCCGACCCCAGTTTCGACTTCGACAGGGTGATAGCCCCCATACCCGAGGAGCTCCACGACGGCCTCGGGAAGGCGGTGGAGGACCATGTGGGCGCCCTACTCACGAAGTTCTCCCACGACAGCAGCGAGAGCTCTAGCGGGGTCGAGGGTGACGTCGACGACGGTGACGATGGTGACGACGATGATGTCGCGGCTTCCTAGGTCCTCCTCCATAGTTTACCTGTATCAGATTGATGTGGCCCCATGGGGGCGTGAAAACAATGTCTTTTGATTTAAGTACTTATGATTTATCTTGATGCATGTTTCCTCATGAGGCTCTCTCATGATGCCTGTGTCTCTCTCCTTGTTGGCCTTCGTGCTCTACGTCGTCAGGACCCAGCCCCCGAGCGGGCTACAGCCGTTGCTGGTATGTCCGGTCGCGTTGTTTGGACAAGGCCAGGAGGTGTAGGGCACTGAGAGGCGGTAAGGACTCCTGGGGCGCGATGCTCAGGAAGTCCCCCTTTGACGTACAAGTGGCTTTCACGGAGGAGAGAACATCAGCACTCAGTGAGGTCGCGAGGATAGGAAACTTGAGAGGTGCCAGAAGTGACTCGTGAGGTATTTTTGTACTTAGCTCTTGCGAGTGTTGATTGTCGTGTCGTGGCTATGAGGCGTGCCTCACGAGGGTCCTGCTCGTGAGGCCTCCCGCTAGCACTTGGTGGAGATGGTCACTGTGGCTGGCTCGCGAGGCGGCGCTCGCGAGGTTTCCTCGGGGTTATGAAGACGTCTTGTCGTGAGTTGCCTCGCTCGGCAGCGCTCACGTGGCCTTTTAGAGTACCTTGTTCCTGTGAAAACTTCGCATTGATTTCATAGAACGGAGGGAGCGCTGCGTGCTTGCTAGCTTGCTCGTGGGTATCACGCGAGGAGACAAGACACCAAGGACCTTGGTGAGGTGGCGTGCACGGGAGCGGGCCTGCGAGCCTGAGCTCGATCGCTTGGGTTTTGCAGCGCTGCTAGGACTGACCCGAGCACAGGCACCGTGTCCAGCCCCCGCTCATGAGATGCGCAGGAGGAAGGTCGCGAGCATGCACAGCTCCTGAGGCAAGCAACTTAACAACATACGAGATATCTTAGGAAATAGAGCTTTACTGAAACACAGTAATAAGTTCATTACACAACCGAAAAGAGACATGATTGCCATGTTTGGCACGGATCACATGAGGTTGGTGCAGCCCGTGGGGCACCCTCAACTAATAGTTCCGCCAGCGCGGAGCGTGGGGCTTCCACTAGGCGTGGGCATGATCGCGGTTCGATCGTTCCGCCAGCGCAGAGCATGGGGCTTCCACTGAGACGTGGGCATGATCGCGATTCGATCGTTCCGCCAGCGCGGAGCATGGGGCTTCCACTGAGACGTGGGCGGGAGCTCTCGCGGGCCCATCAGGCGAACGCAATGAGAGACTCCAGGGCATGTATAGCCCCACTTCGTTCGTACGCGTGAGGGTCACGGGTAGAACTTGCGGAGCTGTTGGATATTCTAGGCGTTAGGCACAGGAAGTCCGTCCTTTGTCTCCAGTTGGGCGGCGCCGGGCCTGGAGACATGAGTAACCCAGAAAGGGCCTTCCCACATAGGCGAGAGCTTGTGGAGTCCCTCTCTGGAGAGGATCCTTCTCAGGACAAGGTCGCCGACCTCAAGGGTGCGTGATGTATACTACACAACTTATTCTTGTAGACTCGTGTTGGGCCTCCAAGCGCCGAGGTTTGTAGGACAGTAGCAATTTTCCCTCAAGTCCTAAGGTTTATCAATCCATGGGAGGCGTAGGATGAAGATGGTCTCTCTCAAACGACCCTGCAATCAAATACAAGAAATCTCTTGTGTCCCCAACACACCCAATACAATGGCAAATTGTATAGGTGCACTAGTTCGGCGAAGAGATGGTGATACAAGTGTAGTATGGATAGTAGATATAGGTTTTTGTAATCTAAAAATATAAAAACAGCAAGGTAGCAAGTGATAAAACGGAGCACAAATGGTATTTCAATGCTTAGAAACAAGGCCTAGGGTTCATACTTTCACTAGTGCAATCTCTCAACAATGCTAACATAGTTGAATCATATAACAATCCCTCAACGTGCGATAAAGAATCATTCCAAAGTTCCTATTAGCGAAGAACATAAAATAGAAATTGTTGTAGGGTACGAAACCACCTCAAAGTTATCCTTTCCGATCATTCTATCAAGCCGTCCCTATAAGTGTCACAAACAACCCTAGAGTTCATACTAAAATAACACCATATGATACACATCAACCAACTCTAATGTCACCTAGATACTCCAATGTCACCACAAGTATCCATGAGTTGATTATACGATATGCATCAAACAACTTCAGATTCATAATATTCAATCCAACACAAAGAACTTCAAAGAGTGCCCCAAGATTTCTACCGGAGAAAGTAGGACGAAAACGTGCATCAACCCCTATGCATAGATTACCCCAATGTCACCTCAGGAATCCGCGAGTTGAGTTCCAAAACATACATCAAGTGAATCACTATAATACCCCATTGTCACCACGGGTATTCATATGCAAGACATACATCAAGTGTTCTCAAATCCATAAAAATATTCAATCCGGTAATAGTGAAACCTCAAAGGTAAAAACTCAATTCATCACAACAAGATAGAGAAGGAGAAACACCATATGATCCAACTATATTAACAAAGCTTGCGGTATATCAAGATCGTGCCAAATCAAGAACACGAGAGAAAGATCAAACACATAGCTACTAGTACATACCCCTAGCCTCGAGGGTGAACTACTACCTCCTCGTCATGGAGACTGCCGGGATGATGAAGATGGCCTCCGGTGATGATTTCCCCCCGCCGGCAGGGTGCCGGAAAAGGGCTGTAGATGAGATCGTGGAGGTACAGAGGCTTGCGGCGGCAGAGTCGAAGTTCTCGGATTATTTCTGGTGGTTTTGGTATTTATAAGAATTTTTGGCATTGGAATCACGCGAAGAAGGGCCACAGGGGGCGCACGAGGCACTAGGGCACGCCTAGGGGGGGGGGTGGCGCACCCACGTGGCTTGTGGGGCCCCTGTGGGTCTTCTGCTGCTCCCCCGAATCTTCCTGGGTCTGTTTCCTTCCAAAAAAATCGTCAAAAAGTTTCGCTGCATTTGGACTTCATTGGATATGGATTTTCTGGAAAACCAAAAACAAGCAGAAAACAGCAACTGGCACTGGTCACTAGGTCAATATGTTAGTCCATGAAAATCATATAAAATCCATATAAAAGTGCACCAAAATCATACAAAACTATAATAAACATGGCATGAATACTTCATAAATTATAGATACGTTGGAGACGTATCAGCATCCCCAAGCTTAATTCCTGCTCGTCCTCGGGTAGGTAAATGATAAAAGAAATAATTTATGAAGTGTGAATGCTAGCATAGTGCATAAGTTTGATCAATGATAATTTCAATCACTTTTCCTAGCATCATAACAGCAACTCTTTCTCATAAAACTCACCATGATAAAGTAGCAATCAATTCACATGTTATGGTTTAAACAGTGCATTCTCTTGAAACTTAACAACCTGTGTTCTTAGTCACCAAACAATTGCAATTCAACTTATTTTCAACAAAGTCTGAGTAAGAGCTCCACATACTCAATTATCATATAGTCTTCTATGATTGCTAGTACTCAAAGCATATTTTTAGAACAAATGGCATCCATCGAACACAGAGAAAGATAGGGACTTAATGTTTCGCCTCCCAACTTATTTATCATAGAGATAATTGTCAACAATAATAATTCATGATCAAATATATTTGACTGGCCATATGTGCCTGGATCTTTCCCCACCACATGATGCTTGCCAACTAGAGAATAAATAGAGCGGAATAGGGATGAACATTACTGACTCTTGCATAAAAGTAAATACAGAAAAGTAAAAGATAGGCCCTTCGCAGAGGGAAGCAAAGGTTGTCATGCGCTTTTTATTTTTGGATGTGCAAGCCCTTAATGCAAAGGAATGTCACGTTATATTGCCCCTTGTGATAGCAACCTTTATTATGCAGTCCGCCGCTTTTATTTCTTTACCATCACAAATTCGTACAACGCTTATTTTCCCTTGCAATAAAAGATCATACATATTTTAGGAACAATTTTTATTGCTTTTTGCACCGATGACAACTTACTTGAAGGATCTTATTCAATCCATAGGTATATATGGTGGACACTCATGGGAAGAAACTGGGTTTAATGGTTTTCGGATGCACAAGTAGTATCTCTACTTAGTACGAATTTTTGGCTAGCAAAAGATCCTAAGCAAGCACCACATGTTGGAGGATCCATAACAATATAACTTCTATGCAAATATACCCAAACATAACTCATTATGTTGTCTTCCTTGTCCAACTTCAACTAATTTTCTCAAGTTTGAAAATAATTAATGGGTATTCACAATCATAAAAGATGTTCAAGATAATATATTTATATGTGAAAGTTCTCTTCCTTATACTAATCATTCATGAATTGCTTGTATGACCAATATTGTGATTGTCAAGCTTCAATAGATTTCACTTTCTAAACCAAATGTGAAATTACTACTAGGCATGATACAAGCATATGAAGCACATATAATTTCAACTTTATGATATTCAATTCATTCAACAATTTACTCATAGGATATAAGTGAAGCACAAGAGTAAATGACAAACTACTCCAAAAAGATATAAGTGAAGATCAAATGAGTAGTTAAGCAAATAGGTAGCTATGTGAGGACTCTCTCTCATTTGAAAATTTCAGATCTTATTATTTTATTCAAACATCAATAAAAACAAAATAAAATGACATTCCAAGAATAGCACATATCATGTGAAGAAGCAAAAACTTAGGCTCAACCAAAACTGACCGATAATTGTTGATGAAGAAAGGTGGGATGCCTACCGGGGCATCCCCAAGCTTAGATGCTTGAGACTTCTTGAAATATTAATTTGGGATGCCTTGGGCATCCCCAAGCTTGAGCTCTTGTGTCTCCTTAATTCCTCTCATATCACGGTTTCTCCTAAATCTTAAAAACTTCATCCACACAAAACTCAACAAGAACTCGTGAGATAAGTTAGTATAAATCAACTCAAAACATTAACATTATCTACTGTAGCAAGTCACAAAAATTATAATTAAACAATGCATACTAAATGCCTATGCATATTTAATACTCCTATCCACAAATATAAACATTAAACAAGGAACGTATGCAAACAATGCAACTATAACCGAAATCTGCCAAAACAGAACAGTCTATAAAGGGGGATTTAAAATTCATACTTCCATAACTCCAAAAATTCTGAAAAATTACCACATGACAGAGAACTCATACATTCTTACTGTGTAAAAATTTCAGATTTTTATCATGTTCTGACTATTCAGGAATATTCTGGACATAACAAAAAACTTTCTGTTTTCAAACAGCAACACATGAACTTGCAAACTGAGCATGGTAAAGGCTATAATTGGCATTTTATTCAAATAAAAGATACAAAACATGATTATTGATAACATCAAGAAAATATCAATAAAATAAAATGACGCTCCAAGCAAAGCACATATTATGTGACGAATAAAAATATAGCTCCAAGTAAAGTTACCGATAATATTGAAGGCGAAAGAGGGGATGCCTTCCGGGGCATCCCCAAGCTTAGAAGCTTGAGTCTTCCTTGAGTATTACCTTGGGGTGCCTTGGTAATCCCCAAGCTTATGGCCTTGCTGCTCCTTATTCTCCTCATATCAATATCTCACCCAAAACTTGAAAACTTCAATCACACAAAACTTAACGGAACTTCGTGAGATAGGTTAGTATGATAAAAATAAATCATCCGCTTAGGTACTGTCAAGACAAGATTCATAATTGTTCTCACATAATTCATACTGTATTCTATCATTTCCACAATTTATATCTCATAATATAAGCTATGGAAACACTAAAACAAGCAAACTATGCAACAAAAACAAAAACAGAACAGCATGTATTGAGCGATTTAAAAACAATACTTATGTACCTCCAAAAATTCTGAAACATTAGGAAAATGTAAATAATTTGTAACCTAATACTGTGTAAAAAATTCAGAATTTTCTCACGCTCCAGTACAGAATAGAAATTCCAGCACTGGACGCAAAATTTTCTGTTTTTGCACAGAATCAAATCAACAAGTATCCACACTATCCCAAAGGCTTTACTTGGCACATTATTGAAATAAAACATATAAAACATGATTACTACAGTAGTTTAATCATGTGAACACACAAAAACAGTAGGTATAAATGTTGGATTGTCTCCCAACAAGCAATTTTCTTGCATGCCTTTTTAGCTAGGCATGATGATTTTAATGTTGCTCACATAAAAAATTAAGAATTGAAACATATAAGAGAGCATCATGAATCATATGACAAGCACATTTAAGTCTAACCCACTTCCTATGCATAGGGATTTTGTGAGCAAATAATTCATGTGAGCAAGAATCAACTAGCATAGGAAGGCAAACCAAGTATAACTTCAAAACTTTCAACACAAAGAGAGGGAACTTGATATTATTGCAATATGTAAATGCATATGTTCCTCTCTCAAAATAATTTTCAGTAGCATCATGAATGAATTCAACAATATAACTATCACATGATACTTGATTGGCATAATCCAATTTAAAAATAAAATCATGATGACAAGTTTCATGGTTATCATTATTCTTCATAGCATACATGTCATCACCATAATCATCATAGATATCAACTTTGTTGTCATAGTCAATTGAAACCTCTTCCAAAATAGTGGATTCATTATTAAATAAAGTCATGACCTCTCCAAATCCACTTTCATAATTATTCCAATAAGAGTCAACACCCTCCAAAATAGTGGGATCATTATTACATAAAGTTGACACTCTTCCAAACCCACTTTCATCATTATAATCATCATAAATAGCAGGCATGCTATAATCATAATAAATTTGCTCATCAAAACTTGGGGGACTAAAAATATCATCTTCATCAAACATAGCATCCCCAAGCTTATGGCTTTGCATATCACTAGCATCATGGATATTTAGAGAATTCATACTAGCAACATTGCAATCATGCTCGTCATTCAAAGATTTTATGCCAAACATTTTATTGAATTCTTCTTCTATCAATTGAGCACAATTTTCCGATCCATCATTTTCAAGAAAGACATTATAAAGATGAATAATATGTGGCAACCTCAATTCCATTTTTTTTGTAGTTTTCTTTTATAAACCAAACTAGTGATAAAACAAGAAACTAAAAGATTCAATTGCAAGATCTAAAGATATACCTTCAAGCACTCACCTGGTAAGTATTCCCGCCTGTCACGCGGGTGACCCGGGTTCGTTCCCTGGCAATGGCGCCAGAAAAGAGCTTGATGTCTACTACACAACTTATTCTTGTAGACTCGTGTTGGGCCTCCAAGCGCAGAGTTTTGTAGGACAGTAGCAATTTTCCCTCAAGTGGATGACCTAAGGTTTATCAATCCGTGGGAGGCGTAGGATGAAGATGGTCTCTCTCAAACAACCCTGCAATCAAATATAACAAATCTCTTGTTCTCCCAACACACCCAATACAATGGCAAATTGTATAGGTGCACTAGTTCGGCGAAGAGATGGTGATACAAGTGTAGTATGGATAGTAGATATAGGTTTTTGTAATCTGAAAATATAAAAACAGCAAGGTAGCAAGTGATAAAATGGAGCACAAATGGTATTGCAATGCTTAGAAACAAGGCCTAGGGTTCATACTTTCACTAGTGCAATCTCTCAACAGTGCTAACATAGTTGAATCATATAACAATCCCTCAACGTGCAATAAAGAATCACTCCAAAGTTCCTATTAGCGGAGAACATAAAATAGAAATTGTTGTAGGGTACGAAACCACCTCAAAGTTATCCTTTCCAATCAATCTATCGAGCCGTCCCTATAAGTGTCACAAACAGCCCTAGAGTTCATACTAAAATAACACCATATGATACACATCAACCAACTCTAATGTCATCTAGATACTCCAATGTCACCACAAGTATCCATGAGTTGATTATACAATATGCATCAAACAACTTCAGATTCATAATATTCAATCCAACACAAAGAACTTCAAAGAGTGCCCCAAGATTTCTACCAGAGAAAGTAGGACGAAAACGTGCATCAACCCCTATGCATAGATTACCCCAATGTCACCTCGGGAATCCGCGAGTTGAGTGCCAAAACATACATCAAGTGAATCAATATAATACCCCATTGTCACCACAGGTATTCATATGCAAGACATACATCAAGTGTTCTCAAATACATAAAAATATTCAATCCGATAATAGTGAAACCTCAAAGGTAAAAACTCAATTCATCACAACAAGATAGAGAGGGAGAAACACCATATGATCCAACTATATTAACAAAGCTCGTGGTACATCAAGATCGTGCCAAGTTAAGAACACGAGAGAGAGAGATCAAACACATAGCTACTAGTACATACCCCTAGCCTCGAGGGTGAACTACTCCCTCCTCGTCATGGAGACCACCGGGATGATGAAGATGGCCTGCGGTGATGATTTCCCCCCTCCGGCTTGCGGTACAGAGGCTTGCGGTGGCGGAGTCGAAGTTCTCGGGTTAT
Organism: Elymus sibiricus; assembly: GCA_039707655.1. Taxonomy (NCBI): domain Eukaryota; kingdom Viridiplantae; phylum Streptophyta; class Magnoliopsida; order Poales; family Poaceae; genus Elymus; species Elymus sibiricus. The sequence goes on from CM077674.1 coordinate 313,664,702, forward strand.
TTCTGGTGGTTTTGGTATTTATAAGAATTTTTGGCTTTGGAATCACGCGAAGAAGGGCTACAGGGGGCCCACGAGGCACCAAGGCGCGCCTGGGGGGGCACCCAGGTGGCTTGTGGGGCCCCTGTGGGTCTTCTGCTGTTCCCCCGAAGCTTCCTGGGTCTGTTTCCTTCCAGAAAAAATTGTCAAAAAGTTTCGCTGCATTTGGACTTCATTTGATATGGATTTTCTGGAAAACCAAAAACAAGCAGAAAACAGCAACTGGCACTGGGCACTAGGTCAATATGTTAGTCCGTGAAAATCATATAAAATCTATATAAAAGTGCACCAAAATCATACAAAACTATAATAAACATGGCATGAATACTTCATAAATTATAGATACATTGGAGACGTATCAGTGCGCGGCCGTATGTTGCGGCTATGATAGCGATGCAATGCCTGCTGGTATCTGGCGGCGCGGAGCACGGCCTCGCGACGCGCTTCTTCGAGGAGCAGCAGGTCAGCCTCTCGCGAGGTGTCCTGACGAGCCTCGTCGAAGGCAAGGACTCGCAGAGAGCCGTGCCAGAGCTCAGACGGGAGGACGACTTTAGCTCTGTAGACGAGGAAGAAGGGAGTCTTGCCGGTGGGCTTGGTTGCCGTTGTGAGGATGGACCATAGCACAAACTGCAGTTCATCGAGCCAGCCCTTGCCGCAGGCCTCGAGCTTTTTCTTGAAGCTTCTTGTCCTGAGTCCCTTGAGGACCTTGGTGTTTGCGCGCTCAGCCTGGCCATTGCTGCGAGGGTGCACCACGGAGGCGTAGCAGATCTGCATGCCGGGGCTGGCGCAATATGACTTGAAGAGGCTGCTCGTGAACTGGGAGCCGTTGTCAGTGATGATGCGGTTGGGGACACGTAAGCGGCTCACGAGGCCCTTGATGAACTTAACGACAGATCCTGCTAGGATGGTGCGCACGGGCTCGACCTCGGCCCATTTGGTGAACTTGTCGATGGCGACGTAGAGGTAGCGGTAGCCGCCAGCTGCACGGGGGAAGGGTCCCAAGATATCCAGGCCCCAGTCCGCGAAGGGCCACGAGAGGGGAATCGTCTGGAGGCCTTGCACTAGCTGGTGGATCTGCTTGGCATGGAATTGACAAGCTTCGCAGGATTGGACCAGCTCGGTGGCATCGTGGAGCATGGTGGGCCAATAGAAGCCGCTTCGAAACACCTTGCCGGCAAGGGTGCGTGACGAGGAGTGGTGGCCGCAGTCTCCTCCATAGATGTCGGCGAGCAGCTCGCGCCTTTTTTTCTGAGATGCACCGCAATGAGACGCCATTGGGGCACCTGCGGTACAACTCGTCGTCTTGCAAGCAGTAAGCGGTGGCTTGCCGGGCCATGCGCTCTGCTTCTGAATCCTCCTCTGGGAGGGTGCCGTGAAGCAGGTAGGCCTTGAACTCTGCAGCCTAGCTGTCTGCTTGAGGCTCTAGCGCCAGCAGCAGGCGGGCTCCTGAGGCCGGGCCGCAGTCTGGCACGCCCGTGGGTGGCGCGGGTGGAAGTTCTTCATGAAGCAGCGTGGCGCCCACGGCAGGTGGTGCAGCTGATGGCCCGAGGAGCCTTTCCTCTAAGATGCCAGGGCTCTGGGGCTCGCAGTGGGATGCTCACTTGGCGATGTAATCAGCCTCCTTGTTGCCACCGTGAGGGATGTGCTGCAGCTCCAAGCCAAGGAAACGCTTCTCAAGTTTACGTACCTATTCTAAGTAGGCTGCCATGTGCTCGTCCTTGGGCTTGTAGCTTTTGTTGGAGAAGTTGACGAGGAGCTGAGAGTCACCCTTGATGGTGAGGCGCTTGATGCCCAGGGCAGAGGCGGCCTTGACGCCGGCGATGAGGCCCTCGTACTCTGCGATGTTGTTGGAGACCTTAACGTCGCGCTTGAAGCAGACTTGTACAACGTAGTAGAGCTTGTCTCCCGTTGGTGAGGTGATCACGACGCCAGCCCCCGCGCCCTTTCGGGAGAAGGCACCATCGAAGTGCATGGAACATCCGCCTGGTGCTTCGTTTCCAGGCAAGAGGGATTCGGCCTCGCGAGGCCCCTCCTGGGGCGGATCCGTCCACTCTGCTATGAAGTCAGCCAGGGCTGCACCCTTGATCACCCTCGTGGTGCAGAATTCCAGCTCGAAGGCTTGCGGCTCGATATTCCACTCGGCGACACGGCCGGCGGCGTTGGGGCTGCACAGGACTTGCTCCAGGGGGTAGGCTGAAATCACCTTGATGGGGTGGCCATGGAAGTAGTGGCGTAGCTTCCTGGAGGTGACAAGGAGCGCAAGGAGGAGCTTCTGCTGCATGGGGTAGCGCTCGCGCGCATCTCGCAGCACCGTGCTGACGAAGTACACGGGGTGCTCGATCAGGCGGGTAGTCATAGCATCGGCTTGGTCTTCGGGGGGGCCATGGGGTTCACGAGGCTCGGGAAGCTCGGGAGGCGGCTCAGGAGGTGGCTCACCGGAGGTCTCCGGAGGCGAGGGCCCGGCAGGCGATGGCGCGGCCTCGAGAGACGACGCTCCAAGGGCCTCCTAAGGCGGGACCTCAGCAGGTGGCGGTGCGAGCCCATGAGGCGCCGGCGCGGCGGGCTTCTTCTGTGCGCAAATGCGCTCTTCTCGAACTGCCACCAGGGCCGCGCTGGCTGTCTGGGGAGTAGCCGCCAAGTACGGGAGCAGGGGCTCACGAGAGTGTGGCGCGACCATGATGGGCGGGCTTGTGAGGTACCCCTTGAGGTCTTCGAAGGCAGCGTCAGCCTCGGGAGTCCACTTGAAGGGGACGGATCTCTTCATAGGCTTGAAGAATGGTAGGGCTTGCTCGACTAACTTGGAGATGAATCGCCCAAGAGAGGCCATGCATCCCGCCAGGCAGTGCATCTCCTTGAGGTTCCGGGGAGGGCGCATTTTCTCAATGGCCTTGATCTTCTCGGGGTTGGCTTCGATGCCACGGTGGGAGGCCAGGAAGCCGAACAGCTTGCCAGAGGACACACCGAAGACACACTTGTCAGGGTTGAGCTTGAGGTTGACCTTGCGTAGGTTGTCGAACTTTTCCTGGAGGTCCGCGAGGAGGGACCAGGCCTCGCGAATTTTGACAACGATGTCGTTGACATAAGCCATGGCGTTTCTTCCCATCTGGGGCCCCAGGGCAATGCGCATCAGCCTCTGGAAGGTGGCCCCGGCGCTTCGGAGATCGAAAGGCATGCAGATGTAGCAGAATATGCCGCAGGGTGTGATGAAGGTCGTTTTCTCCACGTCTTCGGTCGCCATCTTGATCTGGTGGTAGCCTGAGAAGGCATCTAGGAAGCATAACAACTCACACCCAGTGGTGGAGTCCACGATCTGGTCGAAGTGGGGCAGCGGAAAAGGGTCTTGAGGGCAGAACTTGTTGAGGCTTGTGTAGTCGACACACATGCGCTCCTTGCCGCCCTTCTTGGGCACCACCACGGGGTTAGCGAGCCACTCAGGGTGGCGCACCTCACGGATGACCCCTGCTTCTTGGAGCTTCTGAACTTCCTTGACGATGAAATCTTGCTTCTCTGGCACCTGGCACCGTGCCTTCTTTTTCACGGGGCGTGCATTGGGGCACACCGCTAAGTGGTGCTCGATCACCTCCCTCGGCACACCGGACAAATCAGATGCCGTCCAGGCGAACACATCTGAGTTTGCCCAAAGGACGGTGACGGGCGCGCCATCCTATGCAGGAGAAAGGCTTGTGCCGATGGTGAAGGCGGGGCCTGAGCCGCTACCGTCCACTGACACCTTCTTCGTCTCGGCGCGGTCCTGAGAGAACAGCTGCTTCTTCTTCGCGGGTGCGGCCTCGTGAGGCTCAGTGACATCCTCGTCGGCAGGGTAGGCGGTGGCGGCAGCCTTATAGGCGCTCTCGAGGGAACGGACTGCGTCCTTCTCGTCGCAGCAGATGGTGATGATGCCGCTGCAGCCTGGCATCTTGAGGACGTTGTAGGCATGGTGGGTTGCCGCCATGAACTTGGCGAGAGCCGGATAGCCCAAGATGGCATTGAATGGTAGGCCGATGTGCGCCACGTCAAAGTCAATGAGCTCGGTATGGTAATTCTTGCGGGTGCCGAAGGTGACAGGGAGGCGCACTTGGCCCAGAGGAATGGTGGAGCCATTGGTCACTCCGGAGAAAGGCCTGGTGGGCAGCAGCTGATCGTAAGGAACCTGGAGCTGCTCAAAGGTCTCGATGGAGATCACATTGAGGCCGGCGCCTCCGTCGATGAGCGTCTTGGTGACTGCGACGTTGCTGATGGTGGGGGTGCACAGCATGGGGACCGTGCCAGCCGCGCTTGTGGACTTGGGGTGATCGTTGGAGTCGAAGGTGATCGGGTACTGAGACCACTTGAGGGGGCGAGAAGGTTTAGGCCTCGAGAGGGCAGCGTTCACCTCGTGAGAGAACAACTTGAAGTGGCGGTTGGATGCGGGAGCCTGAGCTCCGCCTAGGATGCATGCCAACCCATTGGGCTCTTGGTAGCCCCCGACGTCTTGGTTGGGCTGGTTGCCATCATTCCGTCACAGCGGCGGCAGTGGGGGAAGGGCAGCATTGGCCTAAGGGTTGGCCTCACAAGGCTGGACATGCCAGGCGGCCTCGCGAGGCTGGTCACGCCAGCCCTGGCGGAAGTTGAAGTTGCCGTTGCGATCTCCTCAGCGCCCGCCACCACGGCCACCTCCACGGCCGGTGCCGTGATCATTGTGGTTGCTGCGGCGGCCAAGGCGCTCGTCACGAAGCAGCTTGAGCTCGTGGCAGTCTTCAGTGTTGTGGGGGTGCGAGTTGTGGTAGGCACAGAGGGGGCGGTTGTCTCTTTTGGGCTTGTCAAGATCACGGCCATGCTTCTGCTCGGGCTCCACCGCGAGAACGGCCGGGCCTTTGCACTTGACGTCCTTGTTCTTGGCCTTGGCAGCGTCCGGCGCCGCGTCGGGGTCGTTGTGGATGAAGAGGCGGCCCTCCTCGGCCTTGGCGCACTTGTCCGCCAGGTCGAACAGCTCGAGCTCGTCATTGATGGCGAGCTTCTCGCGCATCCGGACGTCCGTGACGCCGTTAGAGAATGCGGAGATGATGGCAGCCTCAGAGGCGCGCGGGATCTTGTTGCGCACTTGGCTGAAGCGCTGGATGTACTTGCGAAGGGTCTCGTTAGGGCGCTGGCGTACGACGCGCAGGTCGTTGAGTGTGAGGGAGCGCTCGTGCGTGCCCTTGAAGTTGGCGACGAACTGCCGGCAGAGTTCGCCCCACGAAGAGATGGATGCCCCGGGGAGGTTCATGAGCCAAGAGGGCGGGCTATCCTTGAGGGCCATGGGGAACCAGTTTGCCATGACCTTGTCATCACCATTCGCTGCCTCGATGCTCAGGGCATAGAGCTGTAGGAACTTCGCAGGGTTGGGGGTGCCATCGTAGCGTTGAGGAAGGTCTGGCTTGAATTTGGCGGGCCACACCACGCGACGTAGCTCGCGGGTGAAGGCACGGCAGCCCACGCAGCTGGAGGGGACGCCGCCGGCGAGGGCGGCGCGGTTCTGACGGCCGGTGGCCGCGACTTCTTGAACGGTCATGTCTTGGTGCTGGCGCTGCTGCTCGAGGAGGACGCGCGCGTCGGGCGGCACGCGCCGGACGATCTGGCAGCTGGGCTCATCATGGTCCGGCGAAGACGCGCCACGAGGGTGCTCACGCGCCCGTGGGTCGCGGTGACGCCGGGCGTCCTCGCCGTGCAGAGGAGGCGGAGGGGGCGCGTCATGGGCCACATCTCCGGCGCGAGACGGCGTAGGACGGAGCGAGCTAGAGGGTATCGGGGCCTCGGTGACACAGGCGCCCTCCTCCACCTCTGCAAAAACTGCTCCGCGGTGCGCACCTTCCCTTCAGGGGGGCCCGCAGCAACAACCTCCGCCTCAACCTTCCGAAAGTGCGTCTTCACGCAGGCATACACCCGCCACGCTCCTTCCAGACATGCGGATCGCTTCCAGCGGTTGACTTGCGGAACGACCTCTTGTAGTCGCGCCAGGAGCCTAAAGAGGCTGGCCGGCAACACCTCCGTTAGCCACAGATTGACGCAGAGATCTTGGAGCGCCGGCCTCTCCATCTGGAGAAGTTCTGCTAGCTACTTCATCCGATGATTGAGCCACTGCGGCTACGACGACTCCTGGAACTGCTTCCAGAATGCCTTCTCCGCCTCATGGCCCTCTAGTTGGCTGAAATGAAGGCCGGCGTCCGCCGCACTCTTGGGAGATCGGGGAAGACCTCTGCGGATCGCCATAGCTGGGTGAGCTCGAGGAACCCTTTGCTGCCAACACACATTGAAGTAAATATGGCTTATCCGCGGCTATCTGCTCCACTTTTATGGAGCACCTCGCGGTCGGCTCGGGCCTTAGTCTGGAGCTCAGAGTGCGCAACACCGAGCTTCTTGAGCTCTTCCTTCGCCTTCTTCTCCTCTGCCTGAAGGGCATCACGAGTTTCAAACACGCCCTTCAGGGTCTCCTCGACCTCCATGACCCGCGCCTGGTCTTTCCCCCTCGCCACCTTTTCGGCGGCTAGGTCCTTCTCCGCCTTGGCCGCAATAGCTTTGTGCTGCTCGACCTCTTGCCGAACCTTCAAGAGCTCGGCCTTGAGCCTCTCAAGCTCGGTGACAGCCTCTGTCATTCAAACAGTTCGGCGTCAGCTTCTATTTCGCAAAATGTATTTGCTTGAACTCACATTCAAAGATAAAAAGCATCGGTCGCTTACCTTGAGACGACTCGACCTGCTTGTTCATCAGGTCGAGGTCCTTCTCGGACCTCTCGAGCTTCCGGTTCATCTCCGCAATCTCCTTGGAGATGGAGCCCGGAGCCGAGGTTGAAACCTGCATAAACACTTTATAATGAGCCCCATGATCAATCTATTGACACTTCGGACATACATCATGTCTTATCAGTCCTGGGGGCTACTCTTTTCTCTGCACCTATACTTCGACCCCAACACCAGTTTTTCAAAACTGGCCTTGGGCTCGAGGGTTACTCACTGGCTAGGCCATCTAAACACCAGGTAACGTATGTCTTCGGACAGTTACAAGGGTTGATAAATTAAATCTAAGTAGAGAAGCCCTTTTTTCGTGTAAAGACAGAAGATTACCTCGAAGCTTGTGATGAGGCCCTTAAAGACTTCACGCATTCCGGACTCTGTGGACTGGAATCCTTGTAGCACCGCGCCAATCAACGCACGGTGCTCTTCCTTGAGGGAGGAGCCCGTCAAGGCCGCCTCCATTTCTTCAGTCCACCCCGCGCTAACCCGCCCTGGGCGGGAGGTGGGGGTGGTAAGACCTCAGACCTCAGCACCTGGGTGCTAGGTACGAGGGTCTCCATCTGTGGCGGCGAAGCCGGAGTAGACTTCGGCTAGGCTGCCGATGGGCCCAGCCCTTCCTGGACGATCTCGGGGACCTCGTCCCCTTGCCCTTGTGGGGCCGAGGTGATACCTCGGCCATAACGACCAACTCTTCGGCCCCGCCGTGTGAACCTGAGGGGCCAGAGTTGATGTTGCCTCCCCCAGCCCTTCTTGAGTCAGGGCAGCGCAGTCCGGCGTCTCGCTGGTGGGCGGCAACCCGCTGGAGGAGTCGCTAAGGCGTGCCGTTGGCAGGCTGTGGAAAAATACTCATGCGGACTTAGTCCTGCTGAAAGGACTTGATGTAAAATCAAACACAAAAGACGATGACAGACCTTCGAGGTGCAGGTTTCTTCCTGCCCGTTGTTAGGGGATCATCTCCTGACTCGTCGGAGAGTATGACCTTCTCCGACGTTGTGGCCTTGCTAGCGGCCCCAGCTGGCGTCTTCTTCGACCTCTTTGGGCCCTTGGGCCGCATCCCAGCCTCGGCGTCTTTCGACACCACCCTCTTCCCCTTTGGGGGAGGGTTCTCTTCTTCCTCGTCCTCCCCCCCAACGCTCTCATGGGTGGAGGAGGTGTGGGTCTCCTCGGAATGGGTGACCGAGGTCTCCCGCTTCCGAAGACCCGCCCTGCCCTTCTGGGGCTTGGACCCTTTAGGGACCACCACGTGCGGCTCCTCAACTAGGAGCGCCGTAAGCAGGGGGATCTCTCCTCCTCTGGCAGCGGTGCTGGGCATAGCATCTACGGCATCTTGGCTGCCCAGTTCTACAAATACGAAATGAGGCGATTTGTCAAAATTTGTCTCACTTAACAGGAGAAGAATATGAACGTGTATATCAAACACTCACCGGCGGGGTGTCGTAGCCGACCTCGAAGCCGAGGTCTTCCCCCTCCTTAGGGATCTTGTCCTTGGGCAGCTTGAAGATCCGCGCCCACATGCCGGCCAAGGAGGAGCGGAAGAAGTTGAGCATGGGCCCCGCATGCCAGGATTTATGCTCCCACATTGGGGTGGCCCAGAGTTGGAGCGGGAGGATGCGGCGATGGAGCATGACGTTGACCACTTCGGCTAATTGGAGGTCCCTCTTTGTGGACCACCACTTGATCTTCTTGATCAGGGCCTCCACCTCCTCTGGGTTCCCCCAGATGAGGCCCCTCTCCCTCCAGGACTTGAGCTTCCTTGGGGGCCTGGCCGAAAAGGCTGGAACTTCCGTTTGGCCAGCGGCAAGCGGCTCAGTGATATAGAACCACTGACGCTGCCACTCCTTGACCATCTTGATGAAGGTGCCTTTGAACCAATCAGCACTCTGGTTCTTGCTGACCAAGGCCCCTCGACACTCGGCCAGGTCTGTCGGAGTCTAGACCCCGGGGGACTAGAGGTTTGAACACTGGGGGCGCTCTGGTTCTCTCCAACCAACGGTGGCCACGGCGAGGCTACGGCGAGAGCACTGCGTGGGGGCATGACAGGGGACACGACGGTTACCCAGGTTCGGGCCACCTTGCGGTGTAAAACCCTACTCCTTCTTGTGTTGGGATTGCTGTGGGCAAGAAGATGTTCTCGTGTACAAGGTAGAAGGCAGAGGAATCGACCAACCTACAATGGCAGTGCTGCCCCCTTTTATAGCCGCCTTGGTCCTCTTCCCCCAAAAACTAGGCGGGAAGGGTTGCCACACTTGGCGGGTTTTGAAAGGGGACAGGTGCTCAGTCTTATCCTGACTATAGGCGGTCTCCGCCTGCAAAAGCATTATCCATGACGCGCCGGTGGGCTCAGTGGTGACCTCCGCCCTGCGCGCCTTGCTGTCTCCGTCTTCTTTCACCAAACGGGCGGTCTTTGGGACTTGCTTTGGAGGTGGGCAGCTGGGGCTGCCCCTTTAACACCAAAGAGGAAAGCCTCTCTGTCCGCGCCCACTGGTGCATCTTCTGCCGCCCTTCGTCGCCACGCGCGTCACCCACGTGATGGGCAACGGGCCGCATAGCTGATGTCAGGCGAGGTGGCCTCGGGCGCCCAGCTCAGGAGGGCGCCCCGGGAGGCAGCCTCGCGAGGCTCCTGCTCCTACCACGGCTAAGTGCCGGCAGGGCGTGTCTTGAGGAGGGGTCCTCAGGAAGCTGCCGTCTCAGGAAGTGTCTTCACTTCGCGGGGCCCTTGGATGGGCCGCGTCTTGGGCCTTCGCTAGGTGTCTCCTCCTGGGCCGCAGGCAGATGGGCCGGGATACCCCGATTCCCAATGGCCCGACAAGGTCGGAGCCGCTGGACTTCGGCTTGACGCCGAAGATCTTCAGCCACAGGCCGAAGTGTGGTTCGATGCAGAGGAAGGCCTCGCAGACCGTGATGAAGGAGGCGAGGTGCAGGATGGAGTTCAGGGCCATGTGGTGAAAGTCGAGCCCGTAGTAGAACATTATCCCGCGCACGAACGGGTGCAGCGGGAACCCTAAACCTCTGATGAGGTGAGGGATGAAGACTACCCGCTCCCCTGGGTTGGGAGCGGGCATCTGCTGGTCGGCATCTGGAGCATGGGTGGCGACGTTGGCGGGGATATACCCCGCGCTATGCAGCTCCAGGATAGTGCCCTCTGTCATGGTGGAACCACCCCAGTGCCCTTTGAGGCTGTCGGCCATGGCTGAATGGGGAAGCACGAATGCGCAGAGGTGGGAGAAGGCGAGATTGGATCTGGGCGCTAGAGCTCGAGGAGACAACAGGCGTGGGAAATGGGAGCGTGATTGCTGACTCTATTACATAAAAAATGCTTCCTCCTAATGGTTTGCTGACATCTGGGACCTATGACATTGTCAACGTAGTCAATAAACAGCAGAATTGCACAAGGAGCCGCTGACACTGAGGACCCAGTAGCTCGAGCAGTTTTTTAATGTTGTTGAGACGGAGCAGGGTATCAACTGGGTTGTGCGGTGTCTGTGGCCCGTCTAGCCCAGGCTTTTATTTTATGTTTACAACATCACGAGCCCAACTATTTTTTTTGTCTGTGAAAATGACTAGCGCACCTTTTTCGTACAATACCCTACACAGGCCGATTTCTTTTTCTCCGCCATGCTGGGCTGCAAATCTTTCAAGACGACGAGGGATACATTCGGCCTGGCCATAAAGAAAGGCTGTAAATTTTATAAGTAATATGAAATGGACTGTAAACATATAAAAAGACATAAAATGGGCAATTAGTTTCAAATTGCGGATTTTCTTTTATTTTTTGATATTTTATATTTCATTGGATTTTAACATAATTGAAATATATTTTAAAATTAGTTTTTATCGGGCTCGAAATTTCAGGATTAAAAACAGTTTGAAAATTTCAATGAAATATTGTTGAAATTTTTAACCCTATCCTTGTCAGAAAATGGGTAGGAATTCTAAAAAAATAAAATAAGCTGCAATAAATTTTGTAATGATTAGCAAATCGCCTGTAAATTTCGGAAAATAGCAAATGGGCTATACGTTGTCCGCCACATATGTTATGTTGACTTGTGGGCCTACTAAGTTGACGCGTACGCAAGGATCTGTCAACTTATAGTCAACACATGATTCTTGCAGCAATGGTCATTGGATGTTCATCGAACGGCCGTCATGCTTCTTCAATCTCTGATCTTCTTGCTCCAGCCGGCCAAACTAGCGCCGACGGGACCGCCTGCTCCTGCCTCCCGTGGCCGGTTGTGCTACCGCGCAGGCCTCACCACCCCACCCTACTCCCATCACTGGCCATCCATCCCTCTACTCACCCACATCTCCTGTTATTCTTTGGCGACGGCAGCCTCACACCACAGCCGAACCAGTAAACCCTCGTACTCCCCTCCGCGTGGTCAACCGCTGCCAAGTCTTCCCCGGTTCCGGGTCGTTCCCTTCCTAGGCCTCACCCTGGTCCACCGCCTTGGTGCTCTCGGCACGGCGTCGTCAACGTGGTCAACGAAGGACAGCCATCGGAAGAGGACTGTATGTGAAGAGGCTGACAGCTGGGACCCATGAGGTCCATGGTCGCACGCAAGGAAGTGCCTGCTTATTACGCGCAAGAAAAATGATTCCCCCTGTAAGCTGGGACCCACCATGACGGTGTCCTGGACTAGGGGGTACCAACCTAGTCGCATTATATTCCTCGGGTTGGGCCAATGGGCCCTCATTCTTCTCAAGATGGACTCCGGAAGCCGCACGCTAGGGGCAAGACCAAGATTGCATCTGCCGAAGACTTGGCGTATACTCCAAGACTTCTCCTGCCGCCTCCACGCCTAGATACCGACTTGTAACCCTAGATACCCTACCTGGCGTGTATATAAGCCGAAGGGTCTAGCCCGTAGGGACTTCAACACAATCTCATTCACCTAGCCCTAGAACTAGAACATATTGTACGATCTCGAGGTAGATCAACTCTGTACTTGATACGTTTCCATTGATATAAACGAGAGCAGGACGTAGGGTTTTACCTCCGTCAAGAGGGCCCGAACCTGGGTAAACATCGTCTCCTATTTCCTGTTACCATCTATCCAAGATCCACAGCTCGGGACCCCCTACCCCGAGGTCTGCCGGTTTTTACACCGACACACCAGCTACATCTTCGCTCGCAAGGAAGTGCCTCCTTATTACAAGCAAAAAAAAATGATTCCGCCCCCTGACAGCTGGGACCCACCAGCTACATCTTCGCACGCATGGAAGTGCCTCCTTATTACAAGCAAAAAAACATTGCTTCCTCCTAATGGTTTCCTAACACCTGGCTCCCACGCCATTGTCAACGTAGTCAATAAACGAGAGAATTGCACGACAAGCGGCTGACACCATGGACCCAGCAGCTCTCACAGTTGTTTTTTGGTTTTTAAGATGGAGCAGGGTATCAACTGGGTTGTGCTGGGCTTGTGTCCCGTCTAGCCCAGACTTTAATTTAATGTTTACCACATGACCAGCCCAGTTGTTTTTTTTCATTCGTGAAATGGCTAACCCAGTTCTATTTTTTTTTGCACAATACCCAATCGAGGCCTACTTGCTTTTCTCAGCCCTACTAGGCTGCAAATCTGCCAAGACGGGGAGGGATGCATTCAACTTGCCTAGAAAATGGCCTATAAGTAATAAGAAATGGGCTGTAAATTTTAAAAAACACAGCAAACCGGTAATTAGTTTCAAATTTCATTTTATCTGGATTTTGAGATTTTAAATTTCATTGGATTTTTTTGCTGTGAAAATTTCATTGGATTTTAAATTAATATAATTTTATTTTTCAAACTAGTTTGAATCTGACTCGAAACTTCAGGATTAAAAACAGTTCGGAGCCCACCGAAATATACAAAATTTCATTGAAATTTTTAACCGTGGCCAGAATATGGGCTGTAATGCTAACAAAAAGAATGTGTGCTACAAAAAATTCCTTAAAAGAAAATGGGCTGTAAATTATTAAAAATAATAGCAAATGGGCTGTATGATGTTTGCCTCAGATTTGTAGGCTGACTTGTGCCTACTAAGTTGACGCGTACGCAGGGCTTTGTCAACTTAGTCAACAAACCATTCGTTACTCAAAAAAAAAAGAGTCAACAAACCATTCTAGCAGCAGTGACCGTTGGATGTTAATCCAACGGCCGTGCTACTTCTTCAATCTCTGATTTTCTTGTTCCAGCCGTCCAAACCAGCGCCAGCGGGACCACCTGCTCCCGCCTCCCATGGTCGGCTGTGTTGCCGCGCAGGCCTCACCGCCCCACCCTACTCCCATCGCTGGCTATGCCATCCCTCTACTCACCCACACCTCCTGTTATTCTCCGGCGACGGCAGCCTCACACCACAGCTGAACCAGTAAACCCTCGCACTCCCCTCCGTGTGGGCAACCACTACCAAGTCTTCCCCATCTTCGAGTCGTTCCCTTCCTAGGCCTCGCCGTCGTCCACCGCCTTGGTGCTCTCGGCACGGAGTCGTCGACGAGGTCAACGAACGACAACCATCGGAAGAGGACTGTACGTGGAGAGGCTGACGGCTGGGACCCACGAGGTCCATGGTCGCACGCAAGGAAATGCCTCCTTATTATGCGCAAGAAAAATGATTCCTCCCCCTGCTAGCTGGGACCCACCTGATTTGGAGACTGACTTGTGTGCTTACTAAGTTGACGCGTACGCAGGGCTTTGTCAACTTAGTCAACAAACAATTCTAGCAACAGTGACTGTTGGATGTTAATCCAACGGCCGTGCTGCTTCTTCAATCTCTGATCTTCTTGCTCCAGCCGCCCAAACCAGCGCTGGTGGGACCGCCTTCTCCTGCCTCCCGTGGCCGGCTGTGCTGCCGTGCAGGCCTCACAGCCCCATCCTACTCCCACCGCTGGCCATGCCATCCCTCTACTCACACACACCTCCTGTTATTCTCTGGCGACAGCAGCCTCACACCGCAGTCAAACCAGTAAACCCTCGTACTCCCCTCCGCGTGGACAACCACTGCCGCGTCTTCCCCGGCTCCGGGTCATTCCCTTCCTAGGCCTCACCGTCATCCACCGCCTTGGTGCACTCGGTGCGGCGTCGTCAGTGCGGTTAACAAACGACAGCCATCAGAAGAGGACTGTACGTAGAGAGGCTGACAGCTAGGACCCACGAGGTCCATGGTGGTACACAAGGAAGTGCGTCCTTATTACGCGGAAAAAATGTTTCCTCCCCCTGATAGCTGGGACCCACCAGCTACATCTTCGCACGCAAGGAAATGCCTTCTTATTACGCGCAAAAAAAATGATTCCTACCCTAATAGCTGGGACCCACCACTATATCTTCACACGCAAGGAAGTGCCTTCTTATCCCCCCATGACAGTTGGGACCCACCAGGTCGAAGCGTACGTAGCATTATCTGTCTGGTCGCAAGCGTGTACGTACATACTGGTCGATTGGTCTCTCTGCCACGATGAACCGTGGCCATGTAAGGAGCGGCATGTGTAGTAGTAGAGCCCCCGACGTAGCAGTTCAGGCACTCCTGTCTAAATCACGTACACATACGTACAACCACGCTACAAAACAATACAACCATGTACGTACATACAGGTGGGGTCTCGAACGCGTACCCGCGCATACGTACGGCCAGAGCCGCGCATACGTACGGCAGTAACGGCGTCCTGTTCATCGGCAGCCAACCGGCTGGGTCGGAACGGAGGAAACAACATCGTGTTCATCGGGAGCCAAGCGACTGGGTCAGAATGCGTCCTGTTCATCGAGAGCCAACCATCTTGGACGGAACAGCCGAAACGGGGTCCTGTTCATCAGCTGGGGGTCTGGCGTACCGCAAAACGGAGGAAACGGACTTCTGTTCAACCACCTACGGTCAGAACGGGGTCCTGTTCATCGGGAGGGGTTTCGCATACCGCAAAACGGACGAAACAGACTTCTGTTCGACCGCCTACGGTCGAAACGGGGTCCTGTTCATCGGGAAGGGTCTGGCGTATCGCAAAATGGAGGAAACGGACTTCTCTCCATCCGCCTACGGTCGAAATGGGGGTCCTGTCCATCGGGAGGGGTGTTGCGTACCACAAAATAGGACTTCACGGGCTACTGTTCATCACCGTCGACTTCCAACCGCGCCTCCATGGGCTACTATTCATTCGCAAATGCCTACGGCCTCCACGGGGTCCTGTTCATCCACCCCCAACACCGGCTGGGGTGTGGTGTACCGCGGCACGGCCTCCTCGGGGTCCTGTTCATCCAATGCCAACCGCCTACACTGCTGGGGTACTGTTCATCCAATCCCCACCGGCTTGGGTGGGGTGTAACACCCCAAAAATTGGGTTATCAATTTTTGTGATGTTATTCCTTTCCAAGCTTTCTTTTTCAAAATCTTTCTCTGGAGTTTGCTGGATGATCAGATGAATCCAGGCAATTTTCAAATTTTCAGAACCTTGTCCATATCTTTGATGCTGGCCAAGACCAATCTACATCATCCAGACTCTCATCCGAACCCTAATTCCAATATTGAGAATTTTAAACCCTGCCTTGTGATTACAAAGGAGCCATCATTTCCTTTGCTCTGTTGATCCTCCAAAAATTTCCAGAGATCCTCCTACACTTATAAACCCTGGATGTGCAAAAATATTGCCAAGTCATATGCAATATTTTTCATCTGGGATTAATTTCTTTTCCTGCCTTTCGGAGGAATTAAATCCAGAAGGATAGTTAGACATCTCTAAAATTCATGAAAATTTGTGGATATGATCTTTGTGACTATCCCAAGCTTTGGTAAAAAATATTGGCCAAATTTAAATAAGGAAAATTCCATTTTTCCTTGACAAGGTCAATAGTGCCTCTCTGCCACTTTCCAAAGGAACTACCATTTTGATAGCCAGGAAAATTCCCAATTAATTTGTGGAGCTTCTCCTGGATATATGTTCACCATTTCCATCCAAACCCCATGTTCCATAGTTCAAAATTTGAGCACATGATCCAATGCAAGTTTCTGCCTTGTCTGAAACTTTGTGAAGGAAGTGCTTGATTCCTTGATCCAATTGAGCTGAAATTTTGCAGGGTAGTAAGTATTGATATATTACTACCGCAAACCAAAAATTAGCTCAATTCATTTATCCAATCTTTTTCTATGATTTTCTCAAGTTTCTGTTCAGATTTCACCTGTGTGAAGGAAGTGCTATTTATATTGTCTGGATTACCCTCAAAAAATTTGATCACTCTTTCACATCCAAATTATTGCCACATGTCAAAATTCAGCTCTATTTGCCTAGCCATTTTTCCTCAGGAAATTCCCAAACTTTCTGTCCAGTGGGAAGCATTGTGAAGGAAGTACCATTTGTATTTATGAAAATGGTATGAAATTTTTGTAGTACCTTTACATGCTCAAATATTTGGTCTCCACCAAATTTGGGTCATTTTCCTCTAGTAATTTTCCCCCAGCACCCTCTTTTCCATTTCTGGTCAGCTGGACACTTTGTAAAGGAAGTACCAGCTAGCCCCCTCTTTCTGACCTGAGATTTTGGCACAATGATCACCTTAGTAGATGATCAGCCTCACCCAAATCCCAGGCCTAATGGAGCTGTGCACTGCCTAATATCTCTATCAAACACCTTGTTGTGGTTTAGGCTTTGGATATGCTTCAGTCACATTGTGGGCCATGGGTATTGTTCCTTTGCGCCAAACAGCTTCTGGGGGAGTGAGTAACTCGCGAAACAATCTTGGGCTGGCCAGTGCGCGTGGGAGCACTGTTGTCATGCGGTGACCACGCGTTGGGCGCACGCATGACCTGCAGTGGGCGTGCCCTGTGCATCTGGACCCCTTTGGGGAGGTCCACACGGTCGCCCAGCAAGTCTCGGCGCGCCACGTCCTCGCCCGCGTCGCCTGTGCCCCGATTCTCCTCGTCCCGTAGCTCGTGGCCGCGAGTGACGGCGCCGCGTCCGTCGCCAGGACGCCGTCACGTCCCGCACCGCGTCGCCACAGTCTACCTCCCTTCCACAGCCTTCCCCGTAGGTATTTAGCGCGTGCCTGAGTTCCCCCTCACCACCAGCAGCCCTCCCCGAGCCTCGAAGCTCTCCTCTGCTTCTCCAATGGCCGACGGCCGCCGCCGTTCCCCTCGGCGTGCCCCTACCCGTGGCCTCTCCCCTCCCTCTCTTCGGTGTCCTCGGCTCTCCCTTGGATGCCCGCGGAGCCGCCGCCGCTCTCTACTCCGGCAAGGGAGCTCTTCGGCACGGCCCCCCATTCGATGGCTTTGGTCGCCGCGGCCTCCCCTTGGAGCTAGTGCGGCAGGCCACGCCGGGCGACCCCGCGGCCACCTACGGGCGCGGCGGGGAGCCGCGGATCTCCTGCACCCAACGGCCGGCCTCCTCGGGCGGCGAGGCGACGGCTAGGCCGGCGGCTGGCCCGCCCCTTGCTTCTGTCACGTTGGAGAAGAAGAACAGGAAGAGAGAGAGAAGGCGGAGGTGGGCCTCGCGCGTCAGCCTCTCAACGCTGACCTGGCGGGCCCGTTGACTGGAATAAGTGAAAACGCATTCCCGGAACTACGCTTTCACCTTTGGAAAGCGCACTCAGCCGCCAAGGCGTACTTCCAAAAATACGGTTTCTGCCCTGCCGCCGCCGAAACCATTACTTTGCGGACGTTCGCCCGTTAAGGCCAGAAACGGACAGATTTTTGTCTGTTTTCTGCCTAACGAACGAACGGCCGTATCTTTGCGACCGTAACTCCGATCGAGGTAATTCCAAAGCCCACGCGCTCAGTGCGTCGAGCCCGTTCTGATGACGCCATTTTAATAATGTTTTCACACATTGAAAATGCCATCTTTGCCGCTCTTCGAATCCAGGCCTCTCCCGAGAGCACCGGTTCCGGCGACTCATTTCCAGTGGATCGTCGCACTTCCACCCGGTGTCTTCGTCCACCCCGAGGCAAGCCAACCTCTTATCATGAGCACCGGACTTGCATGTTGACTTTGCTTGAACCCTGTGCATGTGTAGCTGCAGTATATTCATATGATGTTTCTGTCAGCAAATGTGGTATATGTATTGCTTGCCATATCATGCTATGACCAGATTTCATACTAGCTTTTGACATGTTAGCAATAATGTTTTTATTGGTAATATCATGTCATTACTATATTTGTATATCATACCATGTTTGTCAATGCTATGGTGATCCTGTCATACTATATCGGTATCATGTTGCTGCCATGTTTCATATGTCATATATGCTCTGCACTTCATAAGTTTGGTAAACATGTTTATTAATGCATTCATGATATTCATGCTTATAATCTTGATGATGCGATTAAATGATGGAGATGACAAGAACATGTGTTAATAACAACAACCACCTCCATCGGCTGGATCGTGTCATAGTGCCACCGAATCGAGCTCACCAATGCAGCCACACTTGCCTTATGGGGGGCCCTAATTCGGTCTATTGTCATGCCTCTTGCCGGTGCCTCCAACTAGGGAAGGTTATGTGTGCGCGCTACTCTGGCCCGGTGGGCGGCCATAAGCCTTGAGTGCCCGAGTTGTTTGCGCGCGGTTGTCCCCGTTTAGGACGGTTTATTCGGTTGGGCCACGACAGTGGTGGCCACAAAGGTGGCGGATGTCACAAGTTGACATCAGGGGCAACCCAGGACATAGCCCAAAGGGGAGTTTGTCGGGAGTGGCCGGGATAGTGTCATGCAATAGATTGGTTTTGTCGGAATGTCGTTGGTCCACCTAAATG
This sequence comes from Elymus sibiricus, assembly GCA_039707655.1. NCBI lineage: Eukaryota > Viridiplantae > Streptophyta > Magnoliopsida > Poales > Poaceae > Elymus > Elymus sibiricus. The sequence goes on from CM077674.1 coordinate 313,683,190, forward strand.
GGAGCACGAGGCCATGAGTTCCGTAGTGTGGGTACAGTGTACTAACCTCTGCAGAGTGTATAATCTATCGATAGCCGCATCCTCGGTTATGGACACAGTTCGTACTAGGTCACACTATCTAGTCTGTGTCGACATGGAGGATACACCTAAGATAATAAACCTGTTAAAGAATGTGCTATAAAGTAAATGTGGTGACTTGGACTATGAGATAGTCGCAAGAAGTCACGGAGTTGTTTCGGACATGATCATGAAATGAGATCTTGGTGAGTCATGAGCTAGCCCAGAGGGGCAGTGGTAGTGAAACTGGTAAATGAACAACATATTGCTTTATCTCGCCACGGGAGGTAATGGTAATTTACTTTCCAGCATAGTATCATGCATGTCTTGTAGATACAACTTTGCCATGCCATGATATGCCTTGTTATTCCATGTTATGCCATAATCTGCCATGATATGCTATGATATGCTTTGGTATAGATGTACTTGATCCATGTTTCTTGCTAGTATCATGCCATGCCTATCCTTTGCCATGAGAAAAATTTATATATGAGCATAGGGCTTGCTTTGTCATCTGCTTGTTTGGATGCTATGTATTTGGTTGTCTTGCGAGTACATTCAAAGTACTCACCTGGCCTTGCATGTGGCCAGATTGCAGGAGAAGACTTGTCGTGCTAGACCGTAACCTCGCCAGTCCTGTGAGTTGTGGAGCCCAACCAGAGTCAACGTGCCGCTAAAACCAAGACTTCCGCCGCCATTTAGATAGCCTTAGAGCTATGCAAACCCTTGTATTCATCCACGATGTAATACTCTATTTCATGTAAATGAAATATATTTTGCTTGGAATGCTGTACCATGGACCTGTCGTGCGTCAGGTGTTATCCTAGGCTGACGTGCGAAGGCCCCCTGCTCCATGCGGATCGGGGTGCCACAAGAGATGGTATCAGAGCCAGGCTGGTGATAGGTTACCCTAGCGTATTATCACCGCTATCATCAACCCGTAGTGATCCCAATAGGTTTGACCCAAGCCTGGCGTCCGACAAGGCCACTGTTGAACAATAGGTGGCACAGTCGGAACTGACGCGTCCCTACCCAGTTGCCCCCTCCCACCTAGTTTTCTGGGTTGGACGGCGACCCTATCTTTTTGTCGTTAGTATCGGTGTATCCTTTACCCTGTAGAGAAGGATTCACGCTGTACTGGTGAGTCCCCGCCAAGTTGCCTATAAAACCCCACTTGCTAGCTGCGACCCCAGCTCAGTAAGTCATATCCCTGCAAGAACCCTAGCTAGTAGCCCCATATCAGAAGCCATGGCTAGTCCTCCCAGGGAAGCCACTTTTCATAGCCGCACTTCCGCAGCCGGCCATGTTGGCTTTCCGCCCCTGCTTTCAGATATGCTCACCCAAGCCCTTGATTGCAGTACTAGCCCCGAGTACATGGTGTTCCAATCGGAACCCTTCCCCCATCTTCACCGATACCAAGCAAAGGTGCAGATCTGCCCAGGCCCAGGAGAGGATGGGAAGCCCTTGATTTTTCTGGGCAGACCCATGCCCACTCCGGTGTTGGCTACCCAGACAGCCGCTGCAGAGGCTATCACACGCCTCCGATCTCTGTTTCCGCGTGTAGCGGAGTTGCGGGAGTTCCGTTATTTCCCCTCTCCGTCAAGTACCGGATGGGAGTTCTCCCACGCTGCCCAAGAGGATGACCCAGCGATAGCTCGCCTGGTTCAGTTCATCAGTGCCCAGGGAATGATGATCGGTAGCATTCTGGGAGAGTTCAAAGCTATCGACTGAGATGCTACCCGGGTTGTCACAAAAGCATACCGCGAGGCCCGTCAAGCTGCATCCCAGATCACAGACCCCCTGCCATCCAGCCCAGTGCTCTCCTCTCAGCCCGTGCCTTGGTTGAAGCCAGGTACCGCCAACCTCCGATCCATCGACAGGACGGTTTGTCGTCTCCACAGGTTCCTGCCCGCTTCATCCGCAACTCCAGCGGGTGAGCCCCAACCGATAGAGGTGCCCGACGATGAAGATAGAGATTGGCTTAGCCTGCGTCCGCCAGGTGAGCCCCAACAAGACTAGGCCTTTGTGTGACCCCAAACGCGCAGTCAGCGATGCCGCAAGTATGCCTAGTCCGTCTGTTCATCCTCATTAGGAGGATAGAACCTTGTATCCCGGAGTGAGTTGTTGCTTTTCGATGCGTAGTATGGTTGTGCTTTGTTGTATGCTTGTACTGCTTGTGTTGTGGTAATGTATGCTCCTTTGCTTTATGGTTCAGCTGCCTCTGTGTTAAGTAGAAATATTTGACAGAGTTGGAAGTGAACTTCTAATAAGATCTTAATTGGTAGAACACATACACCTACAACTTTGGACTCATCTCGAGTCCCTAATAAATGCGAGCTGGTGTAGGTATATGTATGCCAGGAGTACATATACCCACTGGCATTAAAACACCTTAGTGCATTTGTTTGAAGTGTGTTTCTTTGCATGTATTTTGCATTTTGCATATTTATTGTTTCAGAATGTACTGCATAATGCACGCATACAAGGTTCACCCCGAGTACGATTGAGCAGTACCCGAGGGATTGCAAAGTCGCTTGCCTACCTCTTTTCTGTGCATACTCAGTGTGCCAGATCTCCAGATCCAGAGCCTCCAAGAGGCAGTTCCTCCTGGCAATTCCTCGCCTCTAATACTTTTTCCCTAGCCCCAATTGTATTCTCAGAGGAACGCTGCCAGCTTTATTTCACTCAAACCAGTACAACTACCCCAGTACAGATTTTTTCCCGGATTCTACCTCGATGCCTACTCTTCGTGGAGCCATCCACGAAGTTTTTCTTCCGTGGAATCAGCAGCGTGATTCCAGTGCTGGTGAAGCCACCTCCTCTGCATCTCGCGATTCCCCGGAACCAACGGCACCGCCATCACTGCCTTTCGTGACGCCGGACAAGCCGCCATCCTGACCCACCGCAGCAAGCGATTACTCCACCGGCCCGAAGCGGCGGAGGAGCAAGCGCGGCGGAGGACCAGCCACCACACCATCATCATCCGCCCCTCCAGCTGCCGCTCCATGATCCTCGTCATCGCGAGCCCGCTCCTGCAAGATGAGCTGCAGCAGGTAGAGCGACGAGCCGATCAGTATGGCCAGTAGCGCGGTGAGGAACCACCGTAGCCCCACCAAGAACACGGCCTCGCCGAAGGACCTCGGGTCGATATCATCTAAACCGAAGAGATGGAAGAGCAGCATGGTGTGAGTTGGGCAGAGCCGCGCTGCCGTCTTTTATAGCCCGAGATCGGTGTACGGTGAGCGAGGTCCAGGAGAACCACGCGTCGCCCGATCACCGGCATTCCGGAGGCGAATCCGCGAGCAGTGCCGACAAGGCACTGGCCCACGACGTGAGTGCTCTCTGTCTCAGCACCGTGCACGCCGCGCACTACGGTAACTAGGGTACTCAGTGCCCTAGGGGCTAGGTGTGCGCTGTGCCAAGCCGCACGTGGAGCAGCAGCGAGGAAGAGGTCGAGAGCTGGAGGTAGAAGAAGGAGGCTGCCAGTGGGCCCTAGGCTCACCTGTCAGCGGGAGAAACCACTGTTCATTGGGTGCCTCCAACATTTTGGAATTTGATCCAAAGTAACCCTAACAGTGGATATAGCCTCGCTTTACCTGTGTCTCTCCCTGGGTGTATCAATTATCGGTACCCCAACTCCGTTGTATCCGACCGAAGGGTTAACAGCTAACCCAGAGGTTCTTCCTGGAGTAGAAACCATCTTGCTTTAACCCCAGGAATCTCGAGGACGAGATTCTCTTAAGGGGGGGAAGGTTTGTAACACCCCAAAAATTGGGTTATCAATTTTTGTGCTGTTATTCCTTTCCAAGCTTTCTTTTTCAAAATCTTTCTCCGGAGTTTGCTGGATGATCAGATGAATCCAGGCAATTTTGAAATTTTTAGAACCTTGTCCATATCTTTGATGCTGGCCAAGACCAATCTGCATCATCCAGACTCTCATTCGAACCCTAATTCCAATATTGGGAATTTTAAACCTTGCCTTTGTGATTACAAAGGAGCCATCATTTCCTTTGCTCTGTCGATCCTCCAAAAATTCCCAGAGATCCTCCTACACTTATAAACCCTGGATGTGCAAAAATATTGCCAAGTCATATGCAATATTTTTCATCTGGGATTAATTTCTTTTCCTGCCTTTCGGAGGAATTAAATCCAGAAGGATAGTTAGACATCTCTAAAATTCATGAAAATTTGTGGAGATGATCTTTGTGACTATCCCAAGCTTAGGTAAAAATATTGGCCAAATTTAAATAAGGAAAATTCCCTTTTTCCTTGACAAGGTCAATATTGCCTCTCTGCCACTTTCCAAAGGAACTACCATTTTGGTAGCCAGGAAAATTCCCAATTAATTTGTGGAGCTTCTCCTGGATATATCTTCACCATTTCCATCCAAACCCCATGTTCCACAGTTCAAAATTTGAGCACATGTTCCAATGCAAGTTTCTGCCTTGTCTGAAACTTTGTGAAGGAAGTGCTTGATTCCTTGATCCAATTGAGCTGAAATTTTGCAGGGTAGTAAATATTGATATATTACTACTGCAAACCAAAAATTAGCTCAATTTATCTATCGAATCTTTTTCTATGATTTTCTCAAGTTTCTATTCAGATTTCACCTGTGTGAAGGAAGTCCTATTTATATTGTCTGGATTACCCTCAAAATTTTTGATCACTCTTTCAAATCCAAATTATTTCCACATGTCAAAATTGAGATCTATTTGCCTAGCCATTTTTCCTCAGGAAATTCCCAAACTTTCTGTCCAGTGGGAAGCATTGTGAAGGAAGTACCATTTTTATTTATCAAAATGGTATGAAATTTTTGTAGTACCTTCACATGCTCAAATATTTGGTCTCCGCCAAATTTGGGTCATTTTACTCTAGCCATTTTTCCCCAGCACCCTCTTTTCCATTTCTGGTCAGCTGGACACTTTGTAAAGGAAGTACCAGCTAGCCCCCTATTTCTGACCTGAGATTCTGGTACAATGATCACCTTAGTAGATGATCCGCCTCAACCAAATCCCAGGCTCAATGAAGCTGTGCATTGCCTAATATCTCTATCAAACACCTTGCTGTGGTTTAGGCTTTGGACATGCTTCAGTCACATCGTGGGCCATGGGTATCGTTCCTTTGCGCCGAACAGCTTCTGGGGGAGTGAGTAACTCGCCAGACACTCTTGGGCTGGCCAGTGCGCGTGGGAGCACTGTTGTCACGCGGTGACCACGCGTTGGGCGCGAGCATGACCTGTAGTGGGCGTGCCCTGTGCATCTGGACCCCTTTGGGGAGGTCCACACGGTCGCCCAGCGAGTCTCGGCGCGCCACGTCCTTGCCCGCGTCGCCTGTGCCCCGATTCTCCTCGTCCCGTAGCTCGTGGCCGCGAGTGACGGCGCCGCGTCCGTCGCCAGGACGCCGCCACGTCCCGCACCGCGTTGTCACAGTCTCCCTCCCTTCCCGAGCCTTCCCCATAGCTATTTAGCGCGTGCCCGAGTTACCCCTCGCCACCAGCAGCCCTCCCCGAGCCTTGAAGCTCACCTCTGCTCCTCCAATGGCCGACGGCCGCCGCCGTTCCCCTCGGCGTGCCCCTACCCGTGGCATCTCCCCTCCCTCTCTTCGGTGTACTCGGCTCTCCCTTGGACGCCCGCGGAGCCGCCGCCGCCCTCTACTCCGGCAAGGGAGCTCTTCGGCGCGGCCCCCCATTCGATGGCCTTGGTCGCCGCGGCCTCCCCTTGGAGCTAGTGCGGCAGGCCACGCCGGGCGACACCGCGGCTACCTACGGGCGCGGCGGGGAGCCGCGGATCTCCTGCACCCAACGGCCGGCCTCCTCGGGCGACGAGACGACAGCTAGGCCGGCGGCCGCCCCGCCCCTGGCTTCTGTCGCGTTGGAGAAGAAGAACGGGAAGTGAGAGAGGAGGCGGAGGTGGGCCCCGCGCGTCAGCCTCTCAGCGCTCACCTGGCGGGCCCGTTGACTGGAATAAGTGAAAACGTATTACCGGAACTACGCTTTCACCTTTGGAAAGCGCACTCAGCCGCGGCTTCGGGACAAAATGCATTTTCTCCACGCGAAGGCTTACTTCCGAAAATACGCTTTCTGCCCTATTGCCGCCGAAACCATTACTTTGCGGACGTTCGCCCGTTAAGGCCAGAAACGGACAGATTTTTGTCTATTTTCTGCCTAACGAACGAACGGCCGTATCTTTGCGACCGTAACTCCGATCGAGGTAATTCCAAATCCCACGCGCTCAGTGCGTCGAGCCCGTTCTGATGACGCCATTTTCATAATGGTGTCACACATTGAAAATGCCATCTTTGCCCCTCTTCGAATCCAGGCCTCTCCCGAGAGCACCGGTTCCGGCGACTCGTTTCGAGTGGATCGTCGCACTTCCACCCGGTGTCTTCGTCCACCCCGAGGCAAGCCAACCTCTTATCATGAGCACCGTACTTGCATGTTGACTTTGCTTGAACCCTGTGCGTGTGTAGCTGCAGTATATTCATATGATGTTTCTGTCTACGAATGTGGTATATGTATTGCTTGCCATATCATGCTATGACCAGATTTCATACTAGCTTTTGGCATGTTAGCAATAATGTTTTTATTGGTAATATCATGTCATTACTATATTTGTATATCATACCATGTTTGTCAATGCTATGGTGATCCTGTCATACTATATCGGTATCATGTTGCTGCCATGTTTAATATGTCATATATGCTCTGCACTTCATAAGTTTGGTAAACATGTTTATTAATGCATTCATGATATTCATGCTTATAATCTTGATGACGCGATTAAATGATGGAGATGACAAGAACATGTGTTAATAACAACAACGACCTCCATCGGCTGGATCGTGTCATAGTGCCACCGAATCGAGCTCAACAGTGCAGCCACACTTGCCTTATGGGAGGCCCTAATTCGGTCTATTGTCATGCCTCTCGCCGGTGCCTCCAACTAGGGAAGGTTATGTGCGCGCGCTACCCTGGCCCGGTGGGCGGCCATAAGCCTTGAGTGCCCGAGTTGTTTGCGCGCGGTTGTCCCCGTTTGGGACGGTTTGTTCGGTTGGGCCACGACGGTGGCGGCCACAAAGGTGGCGGATGTCACAAGTTGACATCAGGGGCAACCCAGGACATAGCCCAAAGGGGAGTTTGTCGGGAGTGGCCGGGAGAGTGTCATGCAATAGATTGGTTTTGTCGGAATGTCATTGGTCCACCCGAATGGGAGCACGAGGCCATGAGTTCCGTAGTGTGGGTACAGTGTACTAACCTCTGCAGAGTGCATAATCTATCGATAGCCGCGTCCTCGGTTATGGACACAGTTCGTACTAGGTCACACTATCTGGTCTGTGTCGACATGGAGGATAAACCTAATATAATAAACCTATTAAAGAATGTGCTATAAAGTAAATGTGGTGACTTGGACTATGAGATAGTCGCAAGAAGTCACGGAGTTGTTTCGGACATGATCATGAAATGAGATCTCGGTGAGTCATGAGCTAGCCCAGAGGGGCAGTGGCAGTGAAACTGGTAAATGAACAACATATTGCTTTGACTCGCCACGGGAGGTAATGGTAATTTACTTTCCAGCATTGTATCATGCATGTCTTGTAGATACAACTTTGCCATGCCATGATATGCCTTGTTATTCCATGTTATGCCATAATCTGCCATGATATGCTACGATATGCTTTGGTATAGATGTACTTGATCCATGTTTCTTGCTAGTATCATGCCATGCCTATCCTTTGCCATGAGAAAAATTTATGTATGAGCATAGGGCTTGCTTTGCCATCTGCTTGTTTGGATGCTATGTATTTGGTTGTCTTGCGAGTACATTCAAAGTACTCACCTGGCCTTGCACGTGGCCCGATTGTAGGAGAAGACTTGTCATGCTAGACCGTAACCTCGCCAGTCATGTGAGTTGTGGAGCCCAGCCAGAGTCGACGTGCCGCTAAAACCAAGACTTCCGCCGCCATTTAGATAGCCTTAGATCTATGCAAACCCTTGTATTCATCCATGATGTAATACTCTATTTCATGTAAATGAAATATATTTTGCTTGGAATGCTGTACCATGGACCTGTCGTGCGTCAGGTGTTATCCTGGGCTGACGTGCGAAGGCCCCCTGCTCCATGCGGATTGGGGAGCCACATGGGGCGTACGAGCGGGCGGCAGTAACAGGATCTGTTGATCCACAGCAAACCAACCGGCTAGGTCAACTCACCACGTCTCGCGCAAGGAGCTCGATCGATGCGTCTCGACTCGTTCTATGTATCACGCGCGCGGCAGCAACGAGCATTGTTCATCGAGAGGCAACCCAACTGGCTAGCTACGTCTTGCACGTACGGGGGCTCGATCGGCTTCAGTAAGCAGCGAAGGGATCGATCGGGTTCAATCGATCGGGTTCAGTTAGCAGCGAAGGAATCGCTTGGGTTCAGTACGCAGTGGGATCGATCGCTCGGGTTCAGTATGTGTAGTAGTGCGAGGGATCGATCGATCGCTCGGGTTTAGTAAGCGAATGCATCGCACACACGCGCGTACGAGAGAAACGCGCAAACCACACTGCATCGCTCGGCCTCGACCACCCACCGTAACCGGTAACTCCCCGAAAATTTCCTCGCCCTCACTTCTACCACGATTTTTTACATCATGGACGGCCCAAAGAATGTCATGCGGGTGCGTCTTCGGCCCGCCCAGGACGAAAAGCCCATTTTTGTCATAATTTTTTGTCATAGAAGTAGGAGCCCACCACATCTATGATGATATGTGTTTTTGTCATAATTATCATCATAGAAGTGTCACAACCATGACAGAAAAAGTTTTCGTTCGGGCCATAATGTCACGGATGTGTCTTTTTTTGTAGTGAATAGTTGAATGAATCAATAAGGACTTAGTGGCATGGTGATGGTGTACTGCTTGGACCAGACAAAGTTGTGCGTGTCCATGAGAAACTACAACTCCACGTCCACGGAAGCATCACCACGATGATTAACAAAGGCGGCAACGAAGGAGACATTTGTCTCAGCCAACTGTATGTCGCCTCCAGTGTTTTGCCGTGGGCATGGTAGAGGATCCAACCGCCATTGCTCCATCACAAGGTAAAACACCATGATGTTTTGTTCGTCTGGCACAAGGAAGTAGATGACGCCCATGACAACGATGACATCCCTGACCCATGAAAGGATGGACGTTGTAGGGCTTTGCATCTTGCTCCACCTACAGCCGTCACAGATGGTGAGGACATAGCAGTCCTGCTTGGCCCCGGCATGCGTCCACCCACATTTATTGATGCTCAGCACCTTTAGGCCGTGCTTGGATTCGGTGTATTGCCATGCAGAGGTGTCAAGTTTACAAGTGTATTGTATCGAACACGAGTGATTTCTGGCCGGAAACGAAACAGACGGGCGGAGACGTGTATTTTTACCGGTGTATTTCAAAGAAACACAACAATCCAAGCATGGCCTTAACTCTCCCATGGATGTGGCCTGTCCAGCACATGAAAGTTATTGCAAGTGTGGTCATGGAGGTCGACAGGCAAGAGACGATGAGCACCGGTGCCTGGGTCAAGCATGCGGAGGCGCCTGTCCCATAGAGGGACACAGACCAAGTTCGGGTGCATCATGTAGAACCCACACACGCTAGAAGTATCCCGGTGTGCGACTACTTCACGACGTGGCCAGACGTGTCCAGGAGGTGGATGGCAACTCCTTGTAGTCTGCGTTGGTATTTCCCCGAAGAGGAGAGGATGATGCAGTATAGTAGAGATAAGTATTTCCCTCAGTTAACAACCAAGGTTATCAATCCAGTTGGAGAACCAAGCAAAATTCCGTTAAACGCACCTGCACACACAAGAGCAAACACTTGCACCCAACGCAAATAAGAGGGTTGTCTGTCCTCTTAGCGGTTATTTGCAAGGATTAAATCTTATAGAGGTAAATAGATAAACTAAAATACTAATTAAAATAAAAGTAAATAAATTGCAGCAAGGTATTTTTAGGTTTTTTATATGATAAAGTAGACCCGGGGGCCATAGTTTTCACTAGAGGCTTCTCTCTCGAACACATAGCATACGGTGGGTAAACAAATTACTGTTGGGCAATTGATAGAAAAGCAAATAATTATGACGGATTCATGGCAAAGATCATGTATATAGACATCACGTCCGAGACAAGTAGACCAACTCCTGCCTGCATCTACTACTATTACTCCACCCATCGATCGCTATCCGGCATGCATCTAGGGTATTAAGTATGAAACAGAGTAACGCCTTAAGCAAGATGACATGATGAAGACAAAGTAAACTCAAGCAATATGATTAAACCCCATCTTTTTATCCTTAATGGCAACAATACAAATACGTGTCTTGTTGATACGTCTCCGTCGTATCTACTTTTCCAAACACTTTTGCTCTTGTTTTGGACTCCAATTTGCATGATTTGAATGAAACTAACCCGGACTGACACTGTTTTCAGCAGAACTGGCATGGTGTTGTTTTTTGTGCAGAAATAAAAGTTCTCAGAATTGGACGAAACTTTTTGGAGATTTTTTATGGAATAAATAAAAAATACTGGAGCCAAGATCCACTGGAGGGGGGGGCCCTGTTGCCCACGAGGCACCAGGGCGCGCCACCCCCCTGGCGCGCCCTGGTGGCTTGTGGGGCCCACGTGGCTCCGCTGACCCTAATCTCAGGCCTATAAATTCACAATTCTAGAGAAAAAAATCAGAGAGGAAGTGTCATCGCGTTTTATGATACGGAGCCGCCGCCACCTCCTGTTCTTCATCGGGAGGCCAGATCTGGAGTCCGTTCGGGGCTCCGGAGACGGGGGGGGGGGGTCTTCCGTCATCATCATCATCAACCATCCTCCATCACCAATTTCATGATGCTCACCGCCGGGAGTGAGTAATTCCTCCGTAGGCTTGCTAGACGGTGATGGGTTGGATGAGATTTATCATGTAATCGAGTTAATTTTGTTAGGGCTTGATCCCTAGTATCCACTATGTTCTGAGATTGATGTTGCTATGACTTTGCTATGCTTAATGCTTGTCACTAGGGCCCGAGTGCCATGATTTCAGATCTGAACCCTTTATGTTTTCATGAATATATTTGTGTTCTTGATCCGATCTTGCAAGTTATACGCACCTGCTATGTGTTATGATCCACATACCCCAAGGTGACAATAATTGGGATTCTTTCCGGTGATTACCGTAGTTTGAGGAGTTCATGTATTCACTATGTGTTAATGATTTGTTTTGGTTCTCTATTAAAAGGAGGCCTTAATATCCCTTAGTTTCCTTATGGACCCCGCTGCCACGGGAGGGCAGGACAAAAGATGTCATGCAAGTTCTTATCGCAAGCACGTATGACTATATACGGAATACATGCCTACATTACATTGATGAATTGGAGCTAGTTCTGTGTCGCCCTAGGTTATGACTGTTACATGATGAATGTTATCCAACATAATCACCGATCCTATGACTATGAGTTTTTCACATATTGTTCTTTGCTAAGTTACTACTGTCACAATTGCTACAAAACTATTGCTGCTACCGTTACTGCTACTGTCACTATTATTGCTATTGCTATCAAACTACCATACTACTGTGCTACTGATCACTCTGCTACAGATATTTAGTCTCCAGGTGTAGTTGAATCGACAACTCAACTGTTAATACTTGCAAATATTCTTTGGCTCCCCTTGTGTCGAATCAATAAATTTGGGTTGAATACTCTACCCTCGAAAACTATTGCGATCCCCTATACTTGTGGGTTATCAAGACCTTTTTCTGGCGCCGTTGCCGGGGAGCAAAGCTCTATTTGCTGAGTCACTTGGGATTTATATCTGTTGATCACTATGAAGAATCTGAAAGACGCTAAGACCAAGATTGTTCCCTCTAAGACGAGGGGAGGTAAGGAACTGCCATCTAGCCCCGCACTTGATTCACCATCTGTTTTGAGTAGACTTGTGACACCACCACCTGTTATGCATTCTGATATGTCGCAAGTTATTGATGATACTACTCCTGCTATGAATGATATTTATGATGATGCTAGTACTATGCTTGATAATACTGTGCCACTTGGTGAATTTCTTGATGAACAACTTGCTAAAGCTAAAGAAATTGAGAATGCTAAAAATGTTGAAACTCTTGAGAATTATGATTCACCTATTATGCCTAGCTCTCCTACTAGAGTTGAATCACCTGATGAACATGTCTTTGATAGGGAGACGGCTAGAGCCATTCTTGCTTGTAATGATAGAGAAGAAGTTATAAAATTGCTTGCTGAAATGAAAGAAAAATCTATGAAGGAGAGAATGAAATATGATCCTAAGTTTGCTACCTCTCCCATATTTGTTACTGATAAGGATTATGAATTCTCTGTCGATCCTGAGTTAATTACTTTGGTTGAATCTGATCCTTTCCATGGCTATGAAACTGAAACCGTTGTAGCACATCTTACTAAATTAAATGATATAGCCACCCTATTCGCTCATGAGGAAAAAATTCGCTATTATTATATTCTTAAGTTGTTTCCTTTCTCATTAAAGGGTGATGCTAAGATATGGTATAATACTCTTACTCCTAGTTGTGTGCGTAGTCCCCAGGATATGATATATTACTTCTCTCAAAAATATTTTCCTGCTCATAAGAAACAAGCTGCTTTACAGGAAATATTTAACTTTGTGCAAATTGAAGAAGAGAATCTCCCTCAAGCTTGGGGGAGGCTTCTCCAATTACTTAATGCTTTGCCTGATCATCCTCTTAAGAAGAATGAAATACTTGATAACTTTTATAATGGACTAACCGATGCTTCTAGGGACTACCTAGATAGTTGTGCTGGTTGTGTTTTCAGGGAATGGACTATTGAACAAGCTGAAGAACTATTGAATAATATATTGAAGAATGATAATGAGTGGACACTTCCTAAACCACCACCTAAACCCACTCCGAAGAAGAGGGGTATTTTATTTCTCAGTCCAGAAGATATGCAAGAAGCAAAGAAATGTATGAAGGAAAAAGGTATTAAAGCTGAAGATGTTAAGAATTTGCCACCTATTGAAGAAATACATAGTCTTGACACACCGCCACAGGTGGTAGAGGTAAATTCTTCTATAAAGTTTGATGAAGGTGATATTCCTTATAACAAACCTCCTAGTCAATGTTTGTATGAATTTGACAATTATATTATTAAGCAACATAATTTCAATGCAAATGTTATGAAAAAATTGAAACAAAATGCCTACATGATTGATCGCTTGAGTGACCTGTTGTTTAGAATTGCTAATGATGTCAAAGGTGTAGGTAAACATGCATCTATGGTTCAAACCCAATTAGAACAAGTTGCTAAATCTCAAAGTGAATTGCTCAATGAAATGAATAACAATATGAATGATCGTGCTGTTAGAGTAATGACTACAGGAGGTAGAATGACTCAGGAGCCACTTTATCCTGAAGGTCACCCTAAAAGAATTGAACAAGACTCTCAAAGAATTAATATTGATGCACCTATTCCATCTAAAAAGAAAAAGAAAAAGAAAAACAAAAATGATAGGACTTTGCATACTTCTAGTGAACCTGAGGTAGAAAAACCTTTGGAGGATAATAAGGATGTTTCTATTTCCGATGCTGAAACACAATCTGGTAATGAACATTCACCTGATGATAATAATAATGATGATGCTCATGTGGATGCCCAACCATATAATGATAAAGAACTTGATAATGATGTTGAAATAGAACCTGCTGTTGATCTTGATAACCCACCTTCTAAAAATAAACGTTATGATAAAAGAGACTTCGTTGCTAGAAAACATGGTAAAGAAAGAGAACCATGGGTTCAAAAACCCATGCCCTTTCCTCCTAAACCATCTAAGAATAAGGATGAGGAAGAATTTGAACACTTTGCTGAAATGCTTAGGCCAGTCTTTTTGCGTACTCGTTTGACTGATATTTTAAAGATCGCCCCTTATGCTAAATATATGAAAGACATTATCACAAATAAAGGAAAGATACCTGAAGCTGAAATTTCTACCATGCTTGCAAATTATTATTTTTAAGGACGGAGTACCTAAGAAACTAGGAGATCCAGACATACCAACTATACCATGCTCCATTAAAAGAAATTATGTCAAAACTGCTTTGTGTGATTTAGGAGCCAGTGTTAGTGTTATGCCCTTCTCTTTATATAAAAGACTTGATTTGAATAAAATCACTCCCACTGAAATATCATTGCAAATGGCTGACAAATCAACTGCCATACCTATCGGTGTTTGTGAGGATGTGCCTGTTGTAGTTGCAAATGTTACTATCCTAACAGACTTTGTTATACTTGATATGCCCGAGGACGACAACATGTCGATTATCCATGGTAGAACCTTTTTGAATACTGCAGGGGCTGTTATTGATTGCAACAAAAGCAAGGTCACTTTTCATATCAATGGTAATGAACATACGGTGCACTTTCCGAAGAAACAATTTCAAGTAAACGGTATTCATGTTATTGAAAAGACTCCGACAATTACTATTGGAAGTTTTCAACTCCCTCTTCCTACTGTCAAAAAGAAATATGAAACTCTTATTATTGGGGAGGTACACATCCCCGTTGAGGTAACCTAGTGTTTTTACGAAGGTTCTTCGGTTTCATGTCACTTGGAAATGGTTTGTTAATAAGACTTGATCAACCTTATTAATGGATTCTTTTTGAGAGGCATGTGGTCGATGAATTTAGTAAGCACAACCTTCTGCACCCACTTTTTGTTTTCTGTTATTTTTAGTTAAATGCAATAAAATGCCATGATTATCCTGTTTTCTAAATTATCCATGCAATAAAAAAGTGCCCAAAAATGAAAGTGCTCAGAATGATCTGAAATATTTAGATGAATTTTTATAGAATATTTAAGAATTTTTGGCACTAAAAACATACCAGGGGGATGCCCCAGGTGCCCACGAGGCACCAGGGCGCGCCACCCCCTGGGCGAGCCCTGGTGGCTTGTGGGCCCCACAGGGACCCCCTCACTTATCCCCTCAGCCCACTTCGTCTCTTACCTCTAGAAAAAATTCCTGGTAGCTCTCTCTCTCGTGTTCTTGCTCCCAAACCTGAGATTTTCGATCTCTTTGCTCGGAGCTCCATTTCCGAAACTGTTTTGGGAGATTGCTACTTGGTATGTGACTCCTCCATTGCTCCAATTAGTTTTTGCTCTAGTGGATTATATTTTGCATAATTAGTTGTTCTTGGTGCTATTGAAAATGAACTTGCATGTTGAATTCTTTGAGTTCCAAGTAGTTTGAATGCTTGATATGGCCTCTAGGCACTTGTATGAGTAGTTTCTATCAATTTTGCGAAGTTTTGTTAACATCTTTTTGTGGCCCAAAATTTTTCAGAATTTTGTTCTCAGGAAAATGAATTTCTTCTGGAGGAGTTCTTCGAGGAGGAGGTCCTCTGAAGCGTCATCAAGTGAAAGCTCAGCACGCCAATCATATGAGGAACCAAGAGCAAGTTCGGTGAGAGGTGCCGAGGCAAAATCTTGTCGATGGCCCTGTGAGGAGTTCATGTTGGGTACAGGGATTAAGAAGGAATTCGAGCAATACATTCAGAACACTGAGCTTTCCGCCTTCGTCGCAGATAAGCCTCCGCAGCACTACAACCTCACTCATTCATTCACTCAACATTTTGCATATCATACTCATAATTCTAGATTTTCGTTTCATCTCTACAATAAATCCTATAGTATGTCTCTAGAAGAATTCTGTGATGCATGCAAAATTCCATATTGGGGTTTGTTAGATGAACCACCAAAATCTGATTATGAGTTGTTTCTTAATGGCCTTTGCAACGGTGAGGATAGGGGAGTTACGCAGGCCAGAATAATTAGCATTCACTTTCCCGCTATTCGGTATTTTGCACTTTTTAATGGTAAATGCGTTGTTGGTAAGCAAGACTGCAATGCACTTTGCGCCCCTGATCTGAGTCTCATTCATATAGCTTTGACCGGTAGCAAGCGTTATAATCTTGGGGCTATTGTTGCACGTAGATTGCAGCGTAACGCAGGTAATGGTGATTTGTATGGAGGAATTTATGCCTCCCGCTTAGCTGCATGGTTAGGGGTCTCGCCCAATTTCAATGATCCCCTCTTACCTGATAAATATTTGAATTTTGAAGCTATGCGAGAACATAAGTTTTTAAAACGTGACGCACATGGATATGAATATAACTTAGTTTTTGATAAATATCGTTCTGTGTATGTTGCTTTGCCTGCTCCTGCCCTCTTTGATTTTCAGAACAAACAGAGATATTTTCTATCAGAGAGCGAGGTGCACGAGTACAATGCGGCAATTGAAGCTGTCCGTCTGGCTGAGGAGGCGGCTCAGAACGCCTCTATGAGCTACCACTTCGATTACTATCCAGGACAGCCATGGCAGTAGACCAAGCTAGGCAAATGCCTAAGCTTGGGGGAGTACGTATCTCTCATCGACATTACATTCATGTTCACACATTTCATTCCTGTTGTCGATGTTTATCATTTTTCATTGTATAATCAATGTTAGTTTTATTTTCTCTCTTTCTTCTTGTGTGTTTGAAAAACTTTGAGAAAATCCAAAAACATTTCTCGTTTCTTTTCGGTTTTTCTTTCTAGCTTAATTAGTTGTAGTATTAAAAGAAAACCCAAAAAGATTTCCCGTTTCTTCTTTTGCTTGTTGGGAGCTTTCCAGTGTAAATAGTTTTTCTCGTTTTTGTTTTGTCTTCTTTAAATTGCTTCCTTCAAGAAAAATAAAAAAAAACTCCAAAAATATTTCAGTGTGTTTCTCTGAAATTCTTTTCTTTCGTAAGTCATTGTAAGGAGAAGACCACGATGAAAATGTTGAGTGGCTCTCATAAGCATAATTGTTGATTCAATAAAGAGCCATATTACCTTGTCTTCTCCTTTGAATAAAATGTTTGCAGATTCCAGCTTAGTCCACGGCACTCCTGCACTATTATTATTTCCACATCATTCGGTCGTGCAAGTGAAAGGCAATAATGACGATAATTTGATGAAGTGACTGTGGCAAGGAAAAGTGGGTATGAACTCAACTTGTTTTTGTTTTTGTAAATATGTTTAACTCAGTATCCATGATTCAGCATATTATGATTAAACATGTTTATGATGACAATTAGAGATTATAGTTGCTCATGCCATGCTTAAGTAGCTAGGAGTGGATAATGATTTATCTTGGGTGTCAACATGCATTAAAATGTTTGTGATGTAGTATGATGATATGATATCCTCCTCTGAATGTTTCGAGTGGCTTGACTTCGCACATGTTCATGCATGTAGTTGATTCAAAACCAACATAGCTTCCACGATATTTATGTTCATGGTGCTTATATCCTACTCATGCTAGTATTCAATGTTAATTATTCATAATGCATGTGAAAGCACATTTGCTCCCTTGGTGGTTTTGGTAATTTGTAACAACATATATCTCATTGAACTAATGTCCATTCAAGATAAAGATTTCAAGATGTTCAATGATTGGCTTGGCAAGGACTAGAGATGTGGACCCCTCAAAATGCTAAGGACATGGATTGGCAAAAGCTCAAGACTCTACATTTTTTGTTAAGTGATCCAAGATCACATTGAGTCCATAGGAAAGCCAATACTATTAAAAGGGGATGAGGTGCTGCTTAATGGTCTTTTTGCACAAGTGCTTAGTGACAGTGCTCCAAAACCCTCAACCACTTTTTCCATCCAAATATGTCCAAAACCTACATTCCAACTCGGCCCCACCGAAAATTCCTATCCAGAGCCACCGAGTTCATCTGGACTTAGCCACTGCCAAAACCCTAACAAATCGGATCCACCGATATGGATCTCGGTCCCACCGAGATGGCCTTGCCAACTCTCTGTAATCGTTTGCAATTACTTCGGTCCCACTGAGATTTGCAAATCGGTCTCACCGAGATGGCTTGCCAACTCTCTATTGCCTTATTGCTTCACTTCGGTCCCACCGAGTTGATGCAATCGGTGCCACCGAGACGAGGTTTGCCCTAACCATTGCACATCGGTCCATCCGAGTTGTTCCAATCGGTCCCACCGAGATTCCTAACGTTCATATCTTTTACACAGGTCGGTGCCACCGAGATTTCTTATCGGTGCCACCGAGTTGGGTCAAAAGTGTGTAACGGTTGGATTTTGTGTGGAGGCTATATATACCCCTCCACCCCTTCTTCCTAAGAGAAGAGAGCCATCAGAACGTGCCTACACTTCCACCATACATTTTCTGAGAGAGAACCACCTACTCATGTGTTGAGATCAAGACATTCCAATCCAACCATTTAAACCTTGATTTCTAGCCTTTCCCAAGTTGCTTTCCACTCAAATCCTTCTTCCACCATAGCCAAATCTGTGAGGATTTGTTTGAGTGTTGGGGAGACTATCATTTGAAGCACAAGAGCAAGGAGTTCATCAACAACACACCGTCTATTACCTTTTGGAGAGTGGTGTCTCCTAGATTGGTTAGGTGTCACTTGGGAGCCTCCGACATGATGTCGAGTTGAACCAAGGAGTTTGTAAGGGCAAGGAGATCGCCTACTTCATGAATATCTACCCCGAGTGAGGCTAGTCCTTCGTGGACGTAAGCCATGGTGGAATAGGCAAGGTTGCTTCTTCGTGGACCCTTCGTGGGTGGAGCCCTCCGTGGACTCGCGCAGCCGTTACCCTCCGTGGGTTAAAGCCTCCATCAACGTGGACGTACGAAAGCACCACCTATCGGAACCACGCCAAAAATCACCGTCTCTTCATTGTGTTTGAAATCTCCGATCCCCTCCTTTACTTACATGTGCAATTGTTTACTTTCCGCTGCTACACTCTTAGAATTGCATGTGTAGGGTGATGCTTGACTTGTCATCTTGCTAAAATCTGCCCACAACTAAAATTGGGAAAAGGATAGATTTTTATTTGGTCAAGTAGTCTAATCACCCCCCCTCTAGACATACTTTCGATCCTACAGCATGATTATGACCGTTTTCACTCTCTAGCTGGTCGCTTCTCAACCTATTTGCTAGCCTTCGTGTCGGGGGGATGACCCCCGGGTAGGCTCAAGGAGACAAACGACAGTTCAAAACTTTGCCAGGGGAGCGTCCCCTGGCATGCTGGCGACCCGTCCGGCTCGCCGCCCCGCGTCCCGTCCGGCTCGCCACCTCGCGACCCGGCGACCTGCCTAGCTGGCTGGAACCTGGCTGGCTGGAGCCTGACACTGTTCACCCTGACCGGGTGGAGCCATCCGGGTAGAGCCATCCGGGTGGAGCCATCCGGGTAGAGCCATCCGGGTGGAGCCGTCCGGGTGGAGCCGTCCGGGTAGAGCCATCCGGGTGGAGCCGTCCGAGTGGAGCCGTCCGGGTGAGCCCGTCCGGGTGGAGCCGTCCGGGTGGAGCCCGTCCGGCTGGAATCCGGCAGAGTCAACCTCAAACGTCCCGTCGGGCCTGCGCAGACGAGACGGCCACGCTCTACAGAAGAGCACTGTAGATGAGCGGCTGGCACTGTAGATGAGCGGCCGACACTGTAGACGGACAGCCGGCACTGTTCACACGTCTGGTGTTCCCCCAACAGTGTAGTGGGCATGTAGGCCACCCCTTGTCCCCTGGGCTCCCCTTTATAAGGAGCACCAGGGGAGGCCTCACACCCCACGGCCACAAGGCCACGCACGCCACACACACTGGCTCACAGCCACTTCCCACTCTCTCTCGTTCTCACACATGAGGCAGAGAAGAGGAGCGCTCCCAGCCTCCTTCTTCCTCCTCTAAATACAGCTCATGGAGCGACTCTGTACTACCATATACACCGCATATACATCAGACATGCAGGAGTAGGGGTGTTACCTCCCACGGAGGGCCCCGAACGTGGGTAAACCACCGTGTACAGTTGCCCAAACCCGTCTTGGATCTCCACAGTAGCCTTGCCCTCATCTCAAGCCATCTCATGGCATCTGCCGTGACGCGGCACCCCCGTGAGAATACCACGAAAGCTGGCGCCCACCGTGGGGCTAGCTGCTGCTGGAACCGCGGTCCGGACGGGACCGTCTTCGTCATCCCCACCGCGACGTCGTCGCCGTCTCTCCGGTGAAGCTCGGGGGCTCCACGTCAACGCGCCCCCGGGGCGACCGCGCGGGACGGCGCGTCCTCGCCGCCGGTCTCGACATCGGCTCCCTCGCACCCTCAGGCTCATGGGCTGCACTGCTCCCTGCCCCTCACAACCATGGTGCCTCCTGTGCCCCGCGCCTCTGCCTCACCTGCAGCCCTCCATCACCGGAGCTCCTTGCGCCGTCAACCGTCTCTCCTCTCTGATCCACCCAGCAGCCAGCCCTCGAGCTGCCTCCTCTCCATCGATTCTTCTGTCACACACTAGTACAGGTGAAAGAGAAGAAGAAAAAAGTTCCTGGGAAAAATGGGGGCAACCCGTGGGTGCGCCGACGGCCTGGCCACCGGCGAGCACCTCCACGGCCGCTCAGCCGCGCCCGGAGGCTCCCGTCGCCGGCCCCCGTCGTCTCTCCCACGTGTCCCGCCTCCGCTCCCAGCTCCCGCGCATCCCGTTGCTGCCTCGACCCCGAGCTCCGGGCTCCTCCCACGGCGCGCCGCCGCTTCGCCCGCAAGCGCGGGCCAAGCTCCCCCGCTCCCGCCGCTCCATGGCCCCGCGCGCCTGCCGCCCCTCGGCAGCTCCCTTCGCCCTCGTCCGCTCCTGCGCCGTCCCGGCCTCTATGCCATCCCGCACCCAGCCGCGCCGCCCCGCCTGGCCGCCTCCGCCCGCGGCCGGGTGCTCCGCGCTTGCCGGCTCCACCCCGACCGGTTGCGCGCCGTCTGGCCGCACCCCGTCGCCGGCTTCGCCCGCCCCGCCTGCGAGCCGCCTCCGCCGCCCGGCCGGCACCGGGTCGGCTCCGTCCGCACCAACCTCTTCGCCGCCCCGGCCCGCGCGCCCGACTGGCCACCTTCGCCTGCGGCCGGGTGCTCCGCCCCGTCGGCTACGCTTGGCCCTCTCCGCCTGCGGCCGCATGCTCCGCTCCGTCGGCTCCGCCTGGCCGCCCCCCGCGCGACCGCACGCGCTGGCTCCACGAGCCACTGCCGCGTCGCCGCCGGCTCACCGCTGCTATCGGGCACTGCTACGTCCGCGCAGGCCGGCTGCGCCGCTCCGCTTCTCCACGCGCCCCGCGCACCCGCGAGCCGGCCTCGCTCCCTTCGCGCGCCCGGGCCGCCGGCCCCATGTCGTCTCCCCGCGCCAGCTGCTTCCGCGTCCCGCCCGCCGGCTGGGCGCGCTAGCCGGCCGCTGGCGCATCCCACCCGCCGGCTCCATGCGTCCGCAGTGCTCCTCGCTGCCCCACCCGAAGAAAAAAAAGAAGACAGTCAGTGCCCGTGTTGTCACTCGGCCGGTCCGCCAGCTGCGCCCGCTTCGACGCCTGGCCGGCTGCAGCAAGTCAGCTGCGGAGCCGGCCCGACCGCCCGTCCGCCTCGACGCCGGCTGCGCCCGCTTCGACGCCCGGTCGCCCGTCCGCTTCGACGCCTGGCCAGTCGGACCCGACCGGCTGGGGCGCCCCTCGACCGCCCGGAGGCTCGGGCCGCCTGCCGGAGGTCACCTCCGACCCGTCCGCGTCAAAAAGCAATGTGAGCTCCCCATTCGCATACCTTTGCACCGTGCACACAGACGGATAACCCCGAGCATCCCTCGGGGTTTGTTGCTGCATTTCTTCAGCTGTTTTGCTGTTCACCCCGGCGCCAGCTAGTCTTGGCCCGGAGGCTTGCCGTTTGGCCCCATTCGTTTTCCCCGCAGACGGCTTAGTAGCGTGTACGGTACCAAAGGCCCACTCTTCGTCTCAGCTACAGACCGCACCGCGGCTGTCCGGCTAGCGAGAGCAAAAGCTGGAGGTCAGCCCACGCGAAAGACGTCCGGGGAGAAAACGGCCTGGGCGACCCGGTTGTTTACTTTATGAGTATCTGCTCGGTCGAATCTGCTTCCAGAGTCCGAGTACTGTATGCTCCCCTCCGCGACCCACTCTTTGCCTCAGCTACAGACCGGCTCCCGGCTGTCCGGCTGGCAAGAGCCAAAGCCAAAGGGCGGAGGGGACACGAAAAAGACTGAAGGGGGCTCGGACGAAACCGAGTCGGCACCCTCTGCATAAAACTTGCGCTGCCAAAGCTAAATATTTGATATATCTGCACTGACTAACTTTGTCTTTCGCATGATCATTTACATGGGGAACCCCCTCCTCGCCCGGAGGCTCGGAGGCTACACCCAGTGGGTGCGCCGGTGTGCCCCGCTGGGAAAATGCCACGCCGGTTGCAGTCCCGCCGCCGGCTACCACCGGCATCCTCGACGCCGCCGTCTGCTCCAACATCAACAAATACCCTCCGCCCGACTCTTTGAGTCGCCCAGAGGCTCGGAGGCAACACCCAGTGGGTGCGCTGGCGCCCCCCCAAGGGAAGCAAGCCGCGCCGGCTGCAAGCCCGCAGCCGGCTGTCATCGACGACATCTGCTACTACCACAACAGCGAATACCCTCCGCCCGACTCTTCGAGTCGCCAGGAGGCTCGGAGGCTACACCCAGTGGGTGCACTGGCGCGCCCCCACTGGAAGCATGCCGCACCGGCTGCAGCCTGCAGCCGGCTGTCATCAACGACATCTGCTACATCAACGCCCGCGGAAACCCTCCGCCCGACTCTTCAAGTCGCCCGGAGGCTCGGAGGCTACTGTCGGGGGGATGACCCCCGGGTAGGCTCAAGGAGCCAAACGACACTTCAAAACTTTGCCAGGGGAGCATCCCCTGGCATGCTGGCGACCCGTCCGGCTCGCCACCCCGCGTCCCGTCCGGCTGGCCACCTCGCGACTCGGTGACCTGCCTGGCTGGAGCCTGACACTGTTCAACCTAGCCGGGTGGAGCCATGCGGGTAGAGCCATCCGGGTGGAGCCATCCGGGTAGAGCCATCCAGGTGGAACCGTCCGGGTGGAGCCGTCTGGGTAGAGCCATCCGGGTGGAGCCGTCCGGGTGAGCCCGTCCGGGTGGAGCCGTCCGGGTGGAGCCCGTCCGGCTGGAATCCGGCAGAGTCAACCTCAGACGTCCCGTCGAGCCTGCGCAGACGAGACGGCCACGCTCTACAGAAGAGCATTGTAGATGAGCGGCTGGCACTGTAGATGAGCAGCCGGCACTGTAGACGGACAGCCGGCACTGTTCACACGTCTGGTGTTCCCCCAATAGTGTAGTGGGCATGTGGGCCACCCCTTGTCCCCTGGGCTCCCCTTTATAAGGAGCACCAGGGAAGGCCTCACACCCCACGTCCACAAGGCCACGCACGCCACACACACTGGCTCACAGCCACTTCCCACTCTCTCTCGTTCTCACACATGAGGCAGAGAAGAGGAGCGCTCCCAGCCTCGTTCTTCCTCCTCTAAATACAGCTCTAGGAGCAACTCTGTACTACCATATACACCGCATATACATCAGACATGCAGGAGTAGGGGTGTTACCTCCCACGGAGGGCCCCGAACCTGGGTAAACCACCGTGTACAGTTGCCCAAACCCGTCCCGGATCTCCACAGTAGCCTTGCCCTCACCTCAAGCCATCTCATGGCATCTGCCGTGACGCGGCACCCCCCGCGAGAATACCACGACACTTCGCCTGTACTAAGAGTGAATACTGCTTGTGCATCAAAACCCTTAAATCAAAGTTATTCCAAATGAGTCCACTATATCTACCTATATGCGGTATTACCCTGCCGTTCTAAGTAAATTTGCATGTGCCACCTCTAAATATTCAAATGAACATCCGTTTTGTGTGTCCATATCGCTCATGGAGCGACAGGGGGCGGTCAATATCTTCCATGATAAGCGGGTTATTCTCATGATGAGTGTTTATTCACTTGTCCTTGCACGAGAGGGGATGGTAATCGGGATGCCCAGTCCCATGATTAAATTGCAAAATAATAAACAAACTCCCCCGAAAAGTTGTTGGTATGGAGGGCACCCAAGGATTCAGCTAGTCATGGCTTGTGATTGTTGGGGGAGGGGGAGTAAACTTTACCTTTCCACTTGGGAACCACCGTTAATGTGTTTAGCATGGAAGATATTGAAAACTCTCGATCGTGACATTGACAGGAAAGGCATACCTCCCAAAATTATATTTATCTCTGATTTAAGCTTTGAGCTCTGGCACCTATGCAAATCCCTGCTTCCCTCTGCAAAGGGCCCATCTATTTACTTTTATTGTTGAGTCACCACCTTCTCAAATAAGCACCAGTCCTGAGAGCACTATTGTCATTCTCATGCATTGTGTATAGTTAATGTTGTGTGCATCATGAATAGATCTCTTCTACCATGAATTACAATGTTTAGTCACTGCTTGAACTTTGGAGGCGCTCTGCATTTATGTTTTGCGGTCTCAGAAAGGGCTAGCGAGATACCATGTTGTCATATTATATCATGATTGTTTTGACAAAGTGTTGGCATTTGAGATATCTTATTATTGCTCGCTAGTTGATTATGCCATTGATATGAGTGAATATAATTTCTAAAAGTTATCATTTGCATGGTTAGTTATAATCTTTGCTGAAACCCTGGGTATTATTTAAGCATATATATAGATACAAGAACAAAAGAGTTCATAAAAGTTTTTCTTTATCACTTTCATTTTGTCAACTGAATTGCTTGAGGACAAGCAATGAGTTAATCTTGGGGGAGTTGATACGTCTCCGTCGTATCTACTTTTCCAAACACTTTTGCTCTTGTTTTGGACTCTAGTTTGCATGATTTGAATGAAACTAACCCGGACTGACGTTGCTTTCAGCAGAACTAGCATGGTGTTGTTTTTTGTGCAGAAATAAAAGTTCTCGGAATTGGACGAAACTTTTTGGAGATTTTTTATGGAATAAATAAAAAATACTGGAGCCAAGATCCACTGGAGGGGCCCCCTGCTACCCACGAGGCACCAGGGCGCGCCACCCCCTGGCGCGCCCTGGTGTCTTGTGGGGCCCACGTGGCTCCGCTGACCCTAATCTCAGGCCTATAAATTCACAATTCCAGAGAAAAAAATCAGAGTGGAAGTTTCATCGCGTTTTACGATACGGAGCCACCGCCACCTCCTGTTCTTCATCGGGAGGCCAGATCTGGAGTCCGTTCGGGGTTCCGGAGAGGGGGATCTTCCGTCATCGTCATCATCAACCATCCTCCATCACCAATTTCATGATGCTCACCGCCGGGAGTGAGTAATTCCTTCGTAGGCTTGCTGGACGATGATGGGTTGGATGAGATTTATCATGTAATTGAGTTAGTTTTGTTAGGGCTTGATCCCTAGTATCCACTATGTTCTGAGATTGATGTTGCTATGACTTTTCTATGCTTAATGCTTGTCACTAGAGCCCAAGTGCCATGATTTCAGATCTGAACCCTTTATGTTTTCATGTATATATTTGTGTTCTTGATCCGATCTTGCAAGTTATACGCACCTGCTATGTGTTATGATCCGCAAACCCCAAGGTGACAATAATTGGGATTCTTTCCGGTGATTACCGTAGTTTGAGGAGTTCATGTATTCACTATGTGTTAATGCTTTGTTCCGGTTCTCTATTAAAAGGAGGCCTTAATATCCCTCAGTTTCCTTATGGACCCCGCTGCCACGGGAGGGTAGGACAAAAGATGTCATGCAAGTTCTTATCGCAAGCACGTACGACTATATACGGAATACATGCCTACATTACATTGATGAATTGGAGCTAGTTCTGTGTCGCCCTAGGTTATGACTGTTACATGATGAATGTTATCCAACATAATCACCGATCCAATGCCTACGAGTTTTTCACATATTGTTGTTTGCTAAGTTACTACTGTCACAATTGCTACAAAACTATTGCTGCTACCGTTACTGCTATTGTCACTATTATTGCTATTGCTATCAAACTACCATACTACTGTGCTACTGATCACTCTGCTGCAGATATTTAGTCTCCAGGTGTGGTTGAATCGACAACTGAACTACTAATACTTGCAAATATTCGTTGGCTCCCCTTGTGTCGAATCAATAAATTTGGGTTGAATACTCTACCCTCGAAAACTGTTGCGATCCCCTATACTTGTGGGTTATCACATGTCCCCTTCTGTCACTGGGATTGAGCACCGCAAGATTGAACTCATCACAAAGCACCTCTCCCATTGCAAGACAAATCAATCTAGTAGGCCAAACCAAATTGATAGATCGGAGAGAAATACAAAGCTATAATAATCATGCATAAAAGAGTTCAGAGAAGACTCAAATATTAATCATGAATAATCTGATCATAAACTCACAATTTATCGGATCCCAACAAACACACCGCAAAAGAAGATTACATCGGATAGAACTCCAAGAACATCGAGGAGAACATGGTATTGAAGATCAAAGAGAGAGAAGAAGCCATCTAGCTACTAGCTATGGACCCGTAGGTCTGTGGTAAACTACTCACACATCATCGGAAGGGCAGCAAGGTTGATGAAGAAGCCCTCTGTGATCGATTCCCCCTCTGGCAGAGTACCGGAAAAGGCCTCCAGATGGGATCGCGGAAGAACAGAGGCTTGCGGCGGCGGAAAGGTTTTATCTTCTATCTCTCTGGTATATTGGGAATATTTTAGAATTTATAGCGCTGGAATTAGGTCAGGAGGAGCAATGAGGGGCCCACAAGCCTTGGGGGCGCACCCTACCCCCTAGGCACGCCCTCCAGGCTTGTCGCCTCCTCGTGGCTCTTCTGGTCTTCTCCCGAAGCTTCGTGGGTCTCTTCTAGTCCAAAAAAAATTAACCCAAAGTTTTTTTCTCGTTTGGACACTTTTTGATAATGCTTTTCTGAAAAGGCAAAAACAAGCAGAAAACAGCAACTGGCACTGGGCACTAGGTTAATAGGTTAGTCCCAAAAAATGATATATAATGTCATATAATTGCATATAAAACATCCAAGATTGATACTATAATAGCATGGAACAATCAAAAATTATAGATACGTTGGAGACGTATCAAGCATCCCCAAGCTTAATTCCTGCTCGTCCTCTAGTAGGTAAATGATAAAAACAGAATTTTTGATGTGGAATGCTACCTATCATGTTTCATCATGTAATCTCTCTCTTATTGTATGAATAATAAGATCCAAATGATTCAAAGCAATAGTCTATAATTTGATATAAAGACATCAATACTCAGGCATACTAATAAACAATCATGTCTTTCAAAATAAAAATGCTAAAGAATGCTATCCCTACAAAATCATATAATCCTATCATGCTCCATCTTCTTAACACGAAATATTTATCATGAACAACCCCAGTTTTAGCCAAGCAATTGGTTCATACTTTTTAACGCGCTTCAGCTTTTTCAACCCCCACGCAATACATGAGTGCAAGCCATGGATATAGCACTATGGGTGGAATAGAGTGTGGTGGTAGAGATAAATAAGAGAAGTCAAAAATAAGAAGATAGTCTCATATCAACGAGGCTAATCAACGGGCTATGGAGATGCCCATCAATTGATGTCAATGCGAGGAGTAGGGATTGCCATGCAACGGATGCACTAAGAGCTATAAGTGTATGAAAGCTCAACATGAAAACTAAGTGGGTGTGCATCCAACTTGCTTGCTCATGAAGACCTCGGGCATTTGAGGAAGCCCATCATCGGAATATACAAGCCAAGTTCTATAATGAAAAATTCCCACTAGTATATGAAAGTGACAAAATAGGAGACTCTCTATATGAAAAACATGGTGCTACTTTGAAGCACAAGTGTGGAAAAAGGATAGTAACATTGCCCCTTCTCACTTTTTCTCTCATTTTTTGTGGGCTCTTTTCGGCCTCTTTTTTTATATTTAGAACGGTCTCATGGACCTCATCCCCACTTTTTCAAAGACTCATTAGTCTCCACCATTCTTTCCTCACTGGGACAATGCTCTAATAATGATGATCATCACACTTTTCTTTACTTACAACTCAATATTACAAATCAATACTAGCACAAAAATATGACTCTATATGAATGCCTCTGGCACTGTACCAGGATGTGCAATGATGCTAGCGTAACATGTATAAAATGATGAACAGTGGCTGAGCCACAAATACTATGTCAGTTATATGATCATGCTAAGCAATATGACAATGATGATGTGTGTCATAAAAACGGAACGGTGGAAGTTGCATGGCAATATATCTCGGAATGGCTATGGAAATGCCATGATAGGTAGGTATGGTGGCTGTTTTGAGGAAGATATAAGGAGGCTTATGTGTGATAGAGCGTATCATATCACGGGGTTTGGATGCACCGGCGAAGTTTGCACCAACTCTCGATGTGAGAAAGGGCAATGCACGGTACCGAAGAGGCTAGCAAATTGCGGAAAGGTGAGAGTGCGTATAATCCATGGACTCACATTAGTCATAAAGAACTCACATACTTATTGCAATAGTTTATTAGCCCTCGAAACAAAGTACTACTATGCATGGCCCTAGGGGGGAGGTTGGTAGGACTTAACCATCGCCCCCCCCCCCCCCCCCGACTGCCACAGAAAGGAAGACAATCAAGAATAAATCATGCTCCAACTTCTTAGCATAACGACAGACCATACGTGCATGCTTCGGGAATCACAAACCTTAACACAAATATTCTTAGTAAACCACAATTATCTACTAATACCTCCCACATATTACCATCTTAATATCGTAAAACTATTGCAAGGAATCAAACTTATCATATTCAGTGATCTACATGAAAGTTTTTATTATATCCCTCTTGAATACATATCATATTAGGACCAAATTCATAACCCATGCATATTACCATTACTATTTATTAGTCTCTCAAAAAGATATAAGTGATGCATGAGAGTGCAACTATTTCTTTAAAATATAACCACCGCCGTGCTCTAAAAGATATAAGTGAAGCACTAGAGCAACTGCCTAGCTCAAAGATATAAGTGAAGCACATAGAGTATTCTAACAAATCATGAATAATGTGAGTCCCTCTCAAAAAGGTGTGTTCAGAAAAGATGATTGTGACAAACTAAAAGCAAACAAAAGCAAACAAACTATATCACAAGACGCTCCAAGTAAAACACATATCATGTGATGAATAAAAATATAGCTCCAAGTGAGTTATCGATAGATTGTAGACGAAAGAGGGGATGCCTTCCGGGGCATCCCCAAGCTTAGATGCTTGAGTCTTCCTTGAATATTACCTTGGGGTGCCTTGGGCATCCCCAAGCTTAGGCTCTTGCCGCTCCTTATTCCTTTATCCATCGTAGTCTCACCCAAAACTTGAAAACTTCAGCACACAAAACTCAACAGAAACCTCGTGAGTTCCGTTAGCATAACAAACAAATCTTAAACTTTAGGTACTGTTGTAAATTGATTCATATTTAATATTGGCATAATTCTACTGTACTCCAACTTCTCCATGACTCATACCCCCTGATACGACCCATAGATTCATCAAAACAAGCAAACTATGCAACAAAAACAGAATCAGTCTAAAACAGAACAGTCTGTAAAGATCTATTTAAAAGCCATACTTCTGTAACTCCAAGAATTCTGAAAAATTAGGAAAACGTAAACAATTCATATACCAATACTCTGTAAAAATTTCAGATTTTTGAGATGCTCCAGTATAGAATTAAAATTCTAGCACTGGACGCAAAACTTTCTGTTTTCCAAACAGCATCAATTATACTATCATCAACATCGTCCCAAAGGCATTACTTGGCACAAACACTAATTAAAACATAAAAATACAATAAAAACAGAGGCTATAATTTTTTAAACACTCAAGAACAGAAAGTAAAAGCAAAAAATTATTTTATTCATTGGGTTGCCTCCCAACAAGCGCTATTGTTTTATGCCCCTAGATAGGCATAATGCATAGTTTCAAGTGTTGTCATCCTTCATGTTAATTCCATAGGTGGACCTCATAATAGATTCATAAGGTGCTTTAATTATCTTTCTAGGGAAGTGTTCCATCCCTTTCTTTAGTGGAAATTGGAATCTTATATTACCTTCTTTCATATCAATAATAGCACCAATTGTTCGTAGAAAAGGCCTACCAAGTATTATGGGGCAAGAAGGATTGCATTCAATATCAAGAACAATAAAGTCCACGGGCACATAATTCCTATTTGCAAGAATAAGCAAATCAATTATTCTACCCAATGGCTTTTTAATAGTGGAATCCGCAAGATGCAAATTAAGGGAACAAGGATCCATGTCGGTGAGACCTAGCACATCACACAAAGACTTTGGTATAGTGGACACGCTAGCACCAAGATCACATAGAGCATTACATTCATAATATTTAATTTTGACTTTAATAGTAGGTTCCCATTCATCTTGTAATTTCCTAGGAATTGAAACTTCCAACTCAAGTTTTTCTTCATGCGCTTTCATCATGGCTTCAACAATATATTTTGTGAAAGCTTTATTTTGTTCATATGCATTTGGTGAATTAATCACGTATTGCAATAAGGAAATACACTTAATTAAAGAACAACTATCATAATTAAATTTCTTGTAATCCAAAGTAGTGGGTGCATTACTATTTAAAGTTTTGACCTTTCCACCCCCACTTTTTTTATTTTTATCATTAAGCTTATCACCCTCCAAGCAAGTGGGACTCCTTCTAACTAAAGTTGACTCTTCTTCAGTCCTTTTTTTAATCAAGTTTTATGTTACTAAATAATGATTCAATAGGAGTGACACCAATCATTTTAATATCTTCATCATTACTACGATAGAAACCGGGTGTAATCGCTTTTTCTAGAAATTCTCGCTTAGCTCTCAACCTAGCGGTCCTTTCTTTACTTTCATTAATGGAGACATAGATAGCTTTAATAGACTCATTTATATCATGCTTGGATGGCAAAATTTTAGTTTTGAGATTTTCCACATCATGAGCAATTCTATCCATGTTCCTAGCCAATTCATCAACTCTATTCAATTTTTCTTCTATCATAGCATTGATGTTCTTTTGTGAATTAATAAATTCTTTAATATTACTTTAAAGATTAGAGGGCATCCTATTATTATTATTATTATTATTATAAGAATTACCATAAGGATTGCCATAATTATTAGAGGAATTTCCAGGAAACGGTGTAGGATTGAAATTACCCCTATAAGCATTGTTGTTGAAATTATTTCTAGAGACAAAATTCACATCAATAGCATCATTATTTTGCTCAATCAAGGTAAACAATGGCACATCATTAGGATCAATATGAGCATTTTTACTAGCAACCAATTTCAATAAAGCATCCATCTTATCACTTAGAGTATTAATTTCTTCAACGGAATTTACCTTCTTACCTGTTGGAGTTCGTTCAGTGTGCCATTGAGAATAATTTGTCATGATATTATCAAGAAGTTTTGTAGATTCTCCTAATGTAATTTCCATAAAAGTACCACCTGCGGCAGAGTCTAGCAAATTTCTAGAGACAAAGTTTAGTCCCGCATAAATTTTTTGTATGATCATCCATAAATTCAAGCCATGAGTTGGGTAATTTCTTATCATTAATTTCATTCTGTCCCAAGATTGTGCAACATGTTCATGCTCAAGTTGTTTAAAATTCATAATTTGATTTCTTAGAGAAATAATCTTAGTGGGACGAAAATACTTGGTAATAAAAGCATCCTTACACTTATCCCAAGAATCAATACTATTTCTAGGCAAGGATGAAAACCAAGTTTTAGCATGATCTCGTAGTGAGAATAGGAATAATTTTAATTTGACAATATCATTATTCACATCTTTTTTGTTTTGCATATCACAAAGCTCAACGAAAGTATTTAGATGGGATGCAGCATCTTCATTAGGACCACCAGAAAATTGTTCTTTCATAACAAGATTAAGCAAAGAGCATTAATGTCACACGACTCCGCACTAGTGGCAGGAGGAGTAATAGGAGTACTAATAAAATCATTATTATTAGTATTGGAAAAGTCACACAATTTTGTATTTTCTTGAGACATCGCGACGAAGCAAGCAAACTAGCAAGCAAGCAAATAAAAATATTTTTGTGTTTTTGTAATTTAGTAAATGCAAGTGGATGATAGTTTGTGCGAAGGTACTTGGTAATTTTGAGGCAAATGCAAATAAAAGGCAAATAAAGTAAATGCAAGTGGATGATAGTTTGTGTGAAGGTACTTGGTAATTTTGATGATGTCTCCCCAGCAATGGCGCCAGAAATTCTTCCTGCTACTTGTAGTCAACGTTGGTATTTTCCCGAAGAGGAGAGGATGATGTAGTACAGTAGAGATAAGTATTTCCCTCAGTTAAGAACCAAGGTTATCAATCCAGTAGGAGAACCAAGCAAAATTCCGTTAAACGCACCTGCACACACAAGAGCAAACACTTGCACCCAACGCAAATAAGAGGGTTGTCAATCCTCTTAGCGGTTATTTGCAAGGATTAAATCAAATAGAGGTAAATAGATAAACTAAAATACTAATTAAAATAAAAGTAAATAAATTACAGCAAGGTATTTTTAGGTTTTTTTGTATGATAAATTAGACCCGAGGGCCATAGTTTTCACTAGAGGCTTCTCTCTCGAACACATAGCATACGGTGGGTAAACAAATTACTGTTGGGCAATTGATAGAAAAGCAAATAATTATGACAGATTCATGGCAAAGATCATGTATATAGGCATCACGTCCAAGACAAGTAGACCGACTCCTGCCTGCATCTACTACTATTACTCCACCCATCGACCGCTATCCAGCATGCATCTAGGGTATTAAGTATGAAACAGAGTAACGCCTTAAGCAAGATGACATGATGTAGACAAAGTAAACTCAAGCAATATGATTAAACCCCATCTTTTTATCCTTAATGGCAACAATACAAATATCTATCATGTCCCCTTCTGTCACTGGGATTGAGCAACGCAAGATTGAACCCATCAAAGAGCACCTCTCCCATTGCAAGAGAAATCAATCTAGTAGGCCAAACCAAATTGATAGATCGGAGAGAAATACAAAGCTATAATAATCATGCATAAAAGAGTTCAGAGAAGACTCAAATATTTCTCATGAATAATCTGATCATAAACTCACTGTAACTTTTGCAAATGGGTTTTTCTGTCAATTCTTTTGGACTTATCACTTGGAATTATTTTTGGCTTTATTCCAAGTGAAGCATATCACTCCAAAACCCTCTCAAAACTTCATCCCTCTCATAATCTTGCCATTCCATAATTTTTTTTATGGCATTATATTCATTTTCCCTCTGAAAATGAATATTTTTCCTTTGTGCTATGAAGCAACCACCATTTTCTTTACTCAGAAAATTCGAAGAAAATTCCCAAATATTCTGTGGATCATGCATCACCTATCCATGCAAAAATATTCCATAGTAATTTGTAAATTTTCAGCTAGGAAAAATGATTTTACTTCTGGTCAGAAATGGCACTTTGTGAAGCAAGTATATTTTTCCTTGATCTGTTGGAGCTGAAATTTTTACCACTTCCTTACCTTCCTAAGAGATGCTTAACCACCAAAATTCAAACTTTTTCACCAAGGCATTTGAGCCCAGCTTGCCGACCAAGTTTCTGTACAGAAACTTTGCAGCCATCTCACGTTGTGTCCATGGAGCTAGGTGGCAATCTTAGCGCACATCTCGGCACCGCGTTGAAGGGACTACACACCAGACACGGTTTGCACTTTCCTAAAGTCCCGCGTGTGCCAGTGCACGCGGTGACCATGTGTGTGCGAGGTGTTCGACGTGCAGTCGCCGTGCTCTGGGCATCGGGGCCCTCTGCCGCCGCTCGTTCGTCCTCTGCACACCACCGCAGCCTGCCCAAGCCGCTCAGCATGCTCCTCTCCTTCCACCTAGCACCTCTCTGCTCCTCCCCGACGCCGGCAGGAAGCACGCCGGGCGCGACCACGGCGCTACCGTTCGGAACAGTGAGCGCGCGTGAGCCCCTGCCCCACTTAGTGCGCTGCAGCCTTGCTCGCGTGCTCGCACTGCTCCTCGGCCTCTTCCTCTTCATCTCCGCGTCGCGCCCGAGCTCCTCCCCCTCCCTTTTATTCTGTAGCTCGTCTCTGGCGGTGCTCGAGCTCGGTCACCTCGCCATCTATAAATAGAGCCCCTCCCGATCAATTCTAGCCATCACCACCTCTTCATTTGGCCACAAAACGATCGAAGTAGCTCGGGGCAAGGCCAGGAGGGCCTCCATCACTGATCCTCGCCGGAATTTGACCACGGATCCCCCTCGGCCGCCTGCTCTCTCCGGTGCTCCTCGTCCTCACCCTCCTCCTCAGGCATGTTCATGGTGACCTCCTGAGCACGACGGTGACGCTAGTTCATCGGATTGGCGTCAGAACCCTCAACTCTGACGAGCTCCACCACCCGCCGTCTCTGGAGAAGAACGCCCCGATGCCGTCCGTCCATCCCCGCCATCATTTCGGGTACACTCGTGCCCCTCTCGATGCGCTGGATCCATCCCCCTCCTCTCCGGTGACCGCCGTTGACTCCTCGCCGGAGAACTACCGGCGACAGCGCCGCCTCCTCTGTTTCCCTCTCTCTCTCTCTCTCTCTCTCAAACCTGACAGGATGGCCCCACCTGTCAGCCTCTCTCTCTCTCTTGCCCGAAGCGGTATGAGTGGAGGCGTATTCTGGGAATACGTTTTTGACGTGGCCTTCCCAGGATTTTTTGTAAATTCATTTAAATTCATATTTTGACCAGAACTTTGACCAGCTCTAGATTCTATTCTATAAGTCCAAATGAGTTGAATCTTTTTGCTATAGTTTTGTCTTGAGCTAAAGTTTCTATTTGCAAAGATTTAGAATTTTCCTTGCTGTTTGGAATTTCTGGTGCAATAAAATGCTTTATGTGACATTTTATTTTTGCATTTAAATTACTTTCAGAAGGTCCTAGTTGTGTTGGAGAAGACCAGGAGTGGTGTGACACTCCTCTGAATCAAGGCAAGCCACAACATTCATATGCAAGGATGGCATTTCAATGACAATGGTTTTATCTGAATTAAATTCATTATATGCTTCACTATTAAAATGATTTGCTATATATAACCTATTGCATTATAGTTGTTACATGTCATATTGTTATTATGCAGTAGGGAGTACGTCATCTTGCTAATGTGTGCAGTAGAGATCATGTCATATACTCTCATGGTAGCACAATGCATTCGTTACTCACTTTCATATGATCATGACCCGTGCACCTCATTGCATACTATGGCTCGAATCATATTCCTTCAAGTTAAACTTGATGTTAATCCAACTTGAACAACTGTTGATCGAGTCATGGTGCCACCGAATCGAGCTCACCAGTGCAACCACACTTGCCTGGATGGGGAGGCCCTAATTCGGTCAATTGTCATGCCTCTCGCCGGTACCTCCAACTAGGAAAGGTTATGCGCTGGCGCTACCCTGGCCCGGTAGGCAGTCATAACCTTGTGTGCCCGAGTTTTACGGTACCGATGTCCCCGTTTGGGAAGATTTTGTTTTGTTTTGGCCACGACGGTGGCAGCCACAAAGGTGGCGGATGTCACGAGTTGGCATCAGGGCCACCCATGACATAGCCCAAAGGGGAGTTTGTCGGAGTGGCCGGGAGAGTGTCATGAAATAGATTGGTTTTGTTGGAATGTCATTGGTCCACCCGAATGGGAGCACGAGGCCATGAGTTCCGTGGTGTGGGTACAGTGTACTAACCTCTACAAAGTGTATAATCTATTGATAGCCGCGTCCTCCGATATGGACACAGTTCGTAGTAGGTCACACTGTGGGTCAACAGAAATAAATAACCTGCACACTTAATAACTCTGAGATGGCACATGCAGAAATTGGTGATCGTGTGAAGATCACTATGGTTGGTATTACTGTGATCAAGTGAGGATCACGATGGTAAGATGTTAACAGTGGTTATGAGGTAACCACAAGATGGTAAGTTGGTCCAAGGGCCCACGGCAACAATTCACGTACACATCATGATTGGTAGTATCATGCTCATGTTCATGCATTAAACTTGTTAAATGCCTTGTTATTGTTTGTCGTATTTTCTTTGTTTGCTGTGAGCTTGCGAGTACATTGAAAGTACTCACCTGGCGTATCATGCCAGATGTAGGAGAAGCTACGCAAGGAGTTGATGTCGATCTGTTCGTCGTGATCTAGGTCGTGTCCCAGCAGTGTCCTTGTGGAGTGGAGTTCCGCTACATCGTCGTTCCGCTACCGCCTAGTAGTTTCCTTTATCGTCGAGGCCCCTGAGATGTCTACTAAATAATGTACATAAGTGCAGCCGCACCGTGGGTGCCGCTTGGCCTCGCTTATCTTGTAATATTTGAACATATGTATCCGCAAGAGATCAATAAAGCGGTTATTTTGTGTACAAAGTTGTTGTGTGTTGCCAAAAGACATGATCTCTGGGCTGGCAATGCAAGGTAAACCAGTTGCTCTGAGCTGGGGTGCCACACTCACAATTCATCGAATCCCAACAAACACACCGCAAAAGAAGATTACATCAGATAGAACTCCAAGAACATCAAGGAGAACAAGGTATTGAAGATCAAAGAGAGAGAAGAAGCCATCTAGCTACTAGCTATGGACCCGTAGGTCTGTGGTAAACTACTCACACATCATCGGAAGGGCAGCAAGGTTGATGAAGAAGCCCTCCGTGATCGATTCCCCCTCCGGCAGAGTGCCGGAAAAGGCCTCCAGATGGGATCGCGGAAGAACAGAGGCTTGTGGCAGCGGAAAGGTTTTCTCTTATGTCTCTCTGGTATATTGGGAATATTTTAGAATTTACAGTGCTGGAATTGGGTCAGGAGGAGCAACGAGGGGCCCACAAGCCTGGGGGGCACACCCTCCAGGCTTGTCGCCTCCTCGTGGCTCTTCTGGTCTTCTCCCGAAGCTTCGTGGGTCTCTTCTGGTCCAGAAACAATTAATCCAAAGTTTTGTTTTCTCATTTGGACACTTTTTGATAATGATTTTCTGAAAAGGCAAAAACAAGCAGAAAACAACAACTGGCACTGGGCACTGAGTTAATAGGTTAGTCCCAAAAAAGGATATATAATAGCATATAAGTGCATATAAAACATCCAAGATTGATACTATAATAGCATGGAACAATCAAAAATTATAGATACGTTGGAGACGTATCACTACTATAGTACATCACCCTTCCTCTTCGAGGAAATCACAACGTATCTATAATTCTTGATTGTTCCATGCTATTAGAGTATCAATCTTGGATGTTTTATATGCAATTATATATCATTTTTTGGGACTAACCTATTAACCTAGTGCCCAGTGCCAGTTGTTGTTTTCTGTTTGTTTTTGGTTTTTCAGGAAATCAGTACCAAACGAAGTCCAAATGCCACAAAACTTTTTGACGATTTTTTTCTGGAAAAAGAGACACTGGAAGCTTCGGGAGGATGCCAGAAGCCTCACGAGGAGGCCACAAGGCAACAGGGCGCGGCCCCAGGGGGCGCGCCCTGATGCCTTGTGGGCCCCTCGTGGCTCCTTTTGACCTAATTCCACTTCTATAAATTCTCAAATATTAGGAAACCAATAGAAAGCTAGACAAAAAAACCCTACCGCCGCCGCAAGCCTCTGTTCTTCCACGATCCCATCTAGAGGCCTTTTCTGGTACTCTGCCGGAGGGGGAATCGATCACGGAGGGCTTCTACATCAACCTTGCTGCCCATCCAATGATGTGTGAGTAGTTTACCACAGACCTACGGGTCCATAGCTAGTAGCTAGATGGCTTCTACTCTCTCTCTTTGATCTTCAATACCATGTTCTCCTCGATGTTCTTGCAGTTCTATCCGATGTAATCTTCTTTTGTGGTGTGTTTGTCGGGATCCGATGAATTGTGGGTTTATGATCAGATTATTCATGAGAAATATTTGAGTCTTCTCTGAACTCTTTTATGCATGATTGTTATAGCTTTGTATTTCTCTCTGATCTATATATTTGGTTTGGCCAACTAGATTGATTTATCTTGCAATGGGAGAGGTGCTTTCTGATGGGTTCAATCTTGCGGTGCTCAATCCCAGTGACAGAAAGGGACATGACACATGTTTGTATTGTTGCCATTAAGTATAAAAATATGGGGTTTAATCATATTGCTTGAGTTTACTTTGTCTACATCATGTCATCTTGCTTAAGGCGTCACTCTGTTTTATACTTAATACCCTAGATGCATGCTGGATAGTGGTCGATGGGTGGAGAAATAGTAGTAGATGCAGGCAGGAGTCGATCTACTTGTCTCGGATGTGATGCCTATATATATGATCATTGCCATGAATCCATCATAACTATGCGCTTTTCTATCAATTGCCCAATAGTAATTTGTTTACCCACCGTATGTTCTGTGCTCGAGAGAGAAGCCTCTAGTGAAAACTATGGCCCCCGGGTCTACCTTTATCATATATTAAAATCCAAAAATACCTTGCTGCAATTTATATACTTTTATTTTATTTTGCAATTTACTTTTTATCTATCACTATCAGAATTAATCCTTGCAAATAACCGCTAAGGGGATTGACAACCCTCTTATTTGCGTTGGGTGCAAGTGTTTGCTTTTGTGTGTGTTGGTGCTGCTAACGAGGTTCTGTGTGGTCCTCCTACTGGATTGATAACCTTGGTTCTTAACTGAGGGAAATACTTATCTCTACTATACTGCATCATCCTCTCCTCTTCGGGGAAATACCAATGCAGTCTACAAGTAGCAGGAAGAATTTCTGACGATGTTGCCGGGGAGACATCACCAAAATTTATCAAGTACCTTCGCATAAACTAGCATCCACTTGCATTTATTTTCTTTACCTTTTATTTGCATTTGCCTCTCGTTTTCATCTCCCCCACTTCTAAAACAATTTTACAAAAACACAAAAAATATTTTCGTTTGCTTGTTTGCTAGCTTGCTTGCTCTGTCACTATGTCGCTAGAGGAATTTCGTGATAGTCTCTATAACAAAAGATTCTCTGAGATTGAAAATGCCACTAAGGGTTTTATGTCTTCTCAATATGAGCATAATAAATTCTTTTCCAAGGAGCTTAAGGAACATTCCATCTTATTGGATACTATTAATAAACAACTTGAAGATGTTAATCTAGAAGTAGCCAACCTTCAGTCTCAACTTGCTAGTACTGAAAACTTGTTAGGGAAGATTTCAGATAAACAAACAACGCTAGTAAATAAGATGGCTGCTAAACCTGAGTCACAGTCTAGTAATGATGAAGATATTAAAATGATTGGCGTCTCACCTATTGAATCTCTATTTAGTAATATAAAACTTGATGAAAAAGGGACTGAAGATGAGTCAACTTTAGCTAGAAGGCATCCCAATCATTTGGAGGGTGATGATCTTAATGATAAAAATGACAAAAGTGGGTTTGGAGAGGTCAAAACTTTAAATAGTGATGTGCCCACTACTTTGGATTACAAGGACTTTAATTATGATAATTGCTCTTTAGTTGAATGTATTTCCTTGTTGCGATCCATGATTAATTCACCTAATGCCTATGAACAAAATAAAGCTTTTACTAAACATATTGTAGAAGCTATGATAAAATCTCATGAAGAAAAGCTGGAGTTGGAAGTTTCAATCCCTAGAAAATTACATGATGAATGAGAACCTACTATTAAGGTTAAAATTAAATATTATGAATGCAATGCTTTATGTGATCTAGGTGCTAGCGTCTCCACTATACCAAAATCTTTGTGTGATGTGCTAGGTCTCACCGATATGGATCCTTGTTCCCTTAATTTGCATCCAGCGGATTTCACTATTAAAAAACCATTGGGCAGAATAAATGAAGTGCTTATTCTTGCTAATAGAAACTATGTACCCGTGGATTTTATTGTGCTTGATATTGAATGCAATCCTTCTTGCCCTATAATACTTGGTTGGCCTTTCCTACGAACCATAGGTGTTGTTATTGTTATGAAAGAAGGTAATATAAGATTTCAATTTCCATTAAAGAAAGGGATGGAACACTTCCCTAGAAAGAGAATTAAGCTACCATATGAATCTATCATGAGGGCCACCTATGGAATTAATTTGAAGGATGACAACTGTAGGGGATATTACCCGGCGTGTAGACCCGGCAGGAAGATGACCCGGCCTTAGAGCGGGCTCAGCGGGTTATCTCACTGCGGGGCAAAGAAGATATTCAGTGGGCTGGGTCTACGGAGGCCCGGTGAGAAAGGCCGGCTCAGCTTACGGGCCGGCTCAAGGGGAAAACATCCGGCAGGAAGGTTGCCTTGGAGAATAAGTAGAATAAGTGTAGGAGACGGGTTAGGATTATGACCCGGACTCTCATGTAAATCTAGGGTTCCACCTGTATATATAAAGGGGAGCGCGTAGGCGAAAAAGACTAAGTTGCAATCCCTCGAGAGCTAGGTTAGCGAGATCGCATCCTTGTAATCGAGATCCAAGCAATACAATCAAGCAGGATGTAGGCTATTACCTCGATCATGAGGGGCCGAACCTGGGTACTCTCGCGTCTTCTCATTCCCAATCAACCCCGCTAAGCTTCCACCCTTGTGCGATGGCCTCATCTCTATGTCCTTTCACAAGGGCATCTGCCATGTCAAAACCATGATAGTTGGCGCCCACCGTGGGGCATACGCACGGTGGAGTT
Organism: Elymus sibiricus; assembly: GCA_039707655.1. NCBI lineage: Eukaryota > Viridiplantae > Streptophyta > Magnoliopsida > Poales > Poaceae > Elymus > Elymus sibiricus. The sequence continues at coordinate 313,723,852 of CM077674.1, forward strand.
GAGTTCTTAGCGGGAGCTCTCATAGGGTTCGGGAGGTACGCGGTCGGCTTGATGACCAAGAGCCGCCGTCGAAAGCTCTACATCGACGATTCGGACTGGGGCCCCGACGCCGACTCAATTGAGTACGGGTACCGGGTCCCCTTTGGCAAGATCCATACCTTCATCGGTGTCATTGGCGAGTCGGCCGCCGGGTTGGAAGCTGTCACCGGCGTCGAGTCGGCTCGCCGCGCCAGTCCAAGTCAGGCAAGACCCGGCCCGCCACAGGCCGACCGGAAGCACATCCTCGTAGGGTTCACCCAAGGGGTGGCCTTGTCGGAGAATTCCCTGTCCGGAGACGATACGCTCGTTCAATCTGACGATGAATCCTCCACGAGAGAAACCGGGTCGATCCGTCCCTTGTATGACGGAAGGCTGGGATACACTGACGAAGTCTTTCCAGAGGTCCTTGAGCCGCCTCGCTTTGCAGCGGTCTACATGGTGGGTAGACAAGATCCTACGCTTGATCCGGTCAATCCAGCGACTAGGCAGAACCTCACCTTAGCTGGCTCAGGAGGAGCCGGCGCGACAGCCGCCGGCTCAGGAGGAGCCGGCGCGACAGCCGCTGGCTCAGGAGGAGCCGGCGCGACAGCCGCCGGCTCTCAAAAAACCGGAGTACAGGCGCTTGCGCACTTGATGAATATGCTGACAGCCCTGTTGGCCGAGCTGGTTACTGTGGAGAATGCAGTGGTGCGCAACACGGATATCACGAAGTGTCGTGAGCAGATGGCCAAGATCCAAGAGGATATCAATGCTGAGAACACCCACATGGCAGAGGCGCAGGCCCGGCTTGCCCAGGAGAGACAGCGTCTAGATGAAGAGGCTCATTACTTAAGCCGCCGGCAGGCCGAATTGGAGCTCGTCCACCGAAGGCGTCATCAAAGCCGGCTTCCGGCTGATATCGAGCCGACTCAGCTGTTTACCACGCCAGACCATCCGCCGGCTCCGGCGAATCCGGGGGCTGGAGTTGTCCCTCCGGGAGGACCACTTTTGCAGCAGCCGACTTAGCAGAGGGAACCGGCCCAGAATTATACGCCAGATCAGCAACAACAGCTACCCTCTCGCCGGTTCCAGACCCTAATTGGACATTATTCCAACCCGGTCGATAATGTGCTGGCAGCTATTCCGATCGAGGGAGATGGTCCGGTTCAGGCGGAGGCCAGGAACGCTATTGCGATGCTCAAGACAGCAGTAGTGCAACAAGCCAACTACTCCCATAGCCAGCATCGGCTTCACTTGACCCCTCACCAGAGTCGCACCAGGAGCCAGTGTCCTAAGTCATCGGCGGTTTCCAGCAGTGCACACCGCAGGAGAGCCACCCAACCGCTGGCAGATCAGCACCAGCCCAGGATCTCGAATTCACAGGACATTGTGGACATTGCTCGGGCTCTATGAGCGTTGGAGGAAAACGCGCGCGCAGTGTATAACCCGCCGGCAAAACTCAACCCGCCGACAGCACACGACCCACCCACCGCAACCCAGGCAGCAGGCCGGCTTGGGGGTTTATCAAACCGCATGATCGGAACTCCTTGTTTAGTCCCAGCGTTGCGAGATGCGCGCATTCTCCCAGATTTCAAAGGTCCTCGCAAGGATCCTAATTATACAGCAAATCTGGAGCCAACCGAGTGGATCGAGAGTTACGAGCTGGCAATGGACTTGTTGGGCGCAAGTGAGTCAGTGTGCGCGCGTTATTTGCCTCCCATGTTGGAAGGCCCCGCACACACTTGGTTGAAAAACCTACCGGCGAATTCTATCAACACATGGCAGGAACTGAAGGAGCGCTTCATCAAGAATTTCCAGGGAACCTGCAAAAGGCCAACCACAATTGTTGATCTTGAATGTTGTGTTCAGCGTGAGGATGAGTCCGTGCATCATTGGGCTCGCTAGGTTGCAGAAGTCATACACAGTTCAGATAGCATCTCGGCTACACAGGCGGTGCTCGTTTTGGAACGAACATGCAAGTTTCAGCCACTGGTCCAGAAATTAGGGCGACTCAAGAGAAAGGCCCAGGATATGGGTGATCTCATGGATGTCTTAACCCGGTATGCGGAGTTGGACAATACCAAGGATCCGCCATCTGCCGAGGAAAAATCAGGTAAGGGCAAGAAAAACGGTGGCAAGGGCCACCAGCAGAACAATGGCAATGGGTAGAGCAACAACGACGGTAAACGCAAAGGTTATGAAGGCAGCTCTGACTTGGTGGCAAATACAAACACTGGTAACAAGAGTCAGCGCCAGAACAATGGTTCCAGAAGGCCGTCCTCCGGTAAGCGCCCTCTCAGCTTCAAGGAAGCTCTCAAGGGTCCATGTCCAAAACACAGTTTCAATGGTAAGCCGTCCAGCCACTCCTGGGAAAATTGCTATATCATGCAAGAGTTCTCCAAACGGATCTTCCAGAATCATCATAACGGTGGAGGCAACGCCGGACCACCCGGTAATCAGGGATCCGGCTTCTCGGGAGCCGGCTCACAAGGGCCCTTCGCAGGCCCCGGGTTCCAAGCGAACAGTGGCCAGAGCGGCGGGTTTCAGGGGGCTGGCAATACTGGAAGCAGCAATCAGAGGAGCAATCAAGGAAACCAGCATCAAGCCAGCCAGTCAGGGTTTCAGAGTAACCCAAAGTAGTTGAATAGTGGGCAGTATCATGTCTTCACCACTAGTATCTGCAAACGTGATCAGAAAGTACAGCGGTGAGCCGCCCATATGGTTGAGCCGGCAGCCCCGTATTATCTCAACTGGTCAGAGCAGCCGGTTACTTGGAGCCGGGCAGATCAACCAGTCCTCCTTGATCACCCCGGTCATTTAGCTCTGGTGGTGGCACCGCAAGTTGGTGGTTATACGTTGACCAAAGTGCTCATGGACGGAGGCAGCAGCATTAATATTCTGTACTATGACACGTTCAGGCAGATGAATATGTCTGATAAGCAGTTGACCCCGTCCTCCACAGTTTTTCATGGCATCGTTCCTGGCAAATCAGCTTATCCCATGGGAAGAATATCCCTGGAGGTGGCCATCGACTCGGAGGATAACTACCGTTCTGATTTTTTGTCCTTTGAGGTGGTCAAGCTTAAAAGCCCATACCATGCCTTATTTGGCCGGCCGGCTTATGCACAATTCATCGCACGACCGTGCTATGTTTACCTGAAAATGAAAATGCCAGGGCCGAGAGGAACTATTACAGTAGAAGGAAGTCGAGAAATTGCGCTTCAGTGCGAGGAAGGAGATGCAACGTATGCTGAGTCCACTTGTGCTGTAGAAGAGTTGCGGTATTACAAGGATAACGTCGACCCGGCTGATAGGACATCTCGGAAGAAGCCAATGACGGAGTCTGACCCGTTGCTCAAATTTAAGTCGGCTAGAGATACTAAGCAAGTTGATTTCACCCCGGGTAATTCCTCTGAGCAGTTCACCATCGGGGCGAATATGGATCCCAAATAGGAAAGCGCGCTCATCGAGTAAATCCGTGAGAATCGGGACATCTTTGCATGGAAACCTTTTGATATGCCAGGTGTACCGAGAGAACTTGCTGAGCACTCCGTTAATGTGGATCCTAGGTTTAAGCCAGTTCGCCAGTATCTCCGTCGCTTTAATGAAGAGAGGCGGAAAGCTACTGGTGAGGAAGTGGCCCGGCTTCTAGCTACCGGGTTCAGTGTTGAAGTTTTCCATCCAGAATGGCTAGCCAACCCAGTGCTTGTTCTAAAGAAAAATGGGACTTGGCGGATGTGTGTTGATTACACAGACCTAAATAAGGCTTGTCCTAGTGACCCCTTTGCCTTGCCCCGTATAGACCAGATCATTGATGCCACAGCGGGTTGTGAGTGTTTATGCTTTCTGGTTGCTTACTCTGGTTATCATCAGATCAAGATGAAGTAGGAAGACCAGGAAAAGACGGCTTTCATCACGCCCTTTGGGGCCTTCTGTTATACCACCATGCCGTTTGGGCTGAAGTGTGCACAGGCGACTTATCAGCGATGTGTCCAGAATTGCTTTCACAAGCAAATTGGATGGAATGTTCATGCATATGTTGATGACATTGTGGTTAAATCTCGGAAGAAAGAAACCCTGTTGGAGGATCTCAAAGAAACATTTGATAATCTCCGTGTCTACCAGATGAAGCTTAACCCGGAGAAGTGTGTCTTTGGTGTCCCTGCAGGAAAACTTCTAGGATTTCTCGTTTCCGAGCGTGGCATTGAAGCTAACCCGGAAAAGATCAAGGCAATCCCAAACCTGGCTAAGCCGGAAAATCTTAATGTTGTGCAGAAGATGGCTGGGCAGGTTGCGGTGTTGAGCCGGTTCATAAGCCGGCTTGGGGAGAAGGCAATCCCGTTGTATCAATTGCTCAGGAAATCAGATGACTTTGTTTGGAGTGATGCTGTAGATCAGGCTTTTGAGGCCCTCAAGAAACAGTTGTCTGAGCCGCCGGTCCTTGCTGACCCTCATGAGAAGGAACCTATGTTGTTGTATATTGCTGCCAACAACAAGGCTGTAAGTGTTGCAGTCATTGTAGAGCGCAAGGAGGAAGGCAAGGAGTATCCAGTTCAGCGCCCTGTGTATTATATCAGTGAAGTGTTAACAGAGTCCAAGCAACGATACCCGCATTGGCAGAAACTAGTCTATGGAGTGTTCATGGCTAGCCGCAAGTTGAAGCATTACTTCCATGAGCATCCAATCACTGTGGTCAGCTCAGCACCTCTTGGGGACGTAATACAGAACCGGGAAGCCACAGGCCGGGTTGCTAAGTGGGCCATTGAGCTCGGTTCACATCATCTCAAATATGTGCCCCGCGCAGCAATCAAATCTCAAGCTTTGGTGGATTTCATTAATGATTGGATAGAGTTACAGGCTCCCGAAGAGAAGCCAGACACGACGTATTGGTCCATACATTTTGACGGCTCAAGGCAGCTTGGAGGCTCGGGGGCTGGAGTTGTGATCACTTCCCCACGAGGAGATAAGTTCTGTTATGTTTAAAGAATTATGTTCCCTTGTACTAACAATGCAGCAGAATATGAGGCATTGCTTCATGGACTTTGGATGGCCAAGGAGATGAACTTGAGCCGGTTCAGGTGTTTGGGCGACTTAGATTTGGTGGCCCAACAGGTTTCTGGTACATGGGATTTCAAGGATCCCCTTATGGCGGCTTATCGGCATGCGGTCACCAACATTGCTGGACACTTCAATAGTTATCAAGTTGATCACATTGATCGCCGATAGAACAAGGTAGTAGATGCACTCTCTCGCTTGGTGACGGTGTTCTGGATTAGGGGGTGCTAACCTAACCGGCCCGTCTCCTCGGTTGGGCTGGTGGGCCCTCGCACGTGATCAAGATGGACTCCGGAAGCTGTACACAGGAAGCGTGATCAAGACTGTCTCTATCGAAGACTTGACGTATACTCCAATATCTCTCCTACCGCCTTTCTCATAGATACGGACCTTGTAACCCTAGATACCCTCCCTGGCGTGTATATAAGCCATAGGGTTTAGCTCGTAAGGGGGACATGAACGCAATATCGCTCACATAGCCCTAGAAGTTAGACACACATAACGATCTCGAGGTAGATCAACGTTGTATTCGATACATCTCCATTAATATAAACAGAAGCAGGATGTAGGGTTTTACCTCCATCAAGAGGGCCCGAACCTGGGTAAACATCGTCTCCCTTGTCCTTGTTACCACCGATCCGAGATCCACAGCTCGGGACCCCCTATCCCGAGGTCTGCCGGTTTTCACACCGACACTGGTGCTTTCATTGAGAGTTCCATTGTGCGATCGCCAAAAGGATTGATGGGATCGCCGGTTAACGGCATCAGGCCCACGGAGCATGTCTCCACGTCTGAAACTTCGGTCACAGAGACGCCTCCACATAATGTGGAAGCGAACCATGACCCTTCTTTGGTTTCAACAAAGAATCCCCTCACGGACGAGGGGCTAAGATACTTCCTGCAGAGCGGATCGGACAGCGACCTACCGGCGACCGACCTTCAGATCAATTCGGCTAAATCGGTGACTGCGGATCCGGCGTCACGAGAAAATAACGAGGTCTTGAGCCCGCGGTCTTTAGAGATCGGAGCTTGTCCGCTCACCTCCCATATAGAATATCGCCCCGATAACTCCGGCCCACCTGATGTCTGGGACTTGGCCTACGTACGGCAGTTCCCCGATGAGCCGATTAGACGATACTGGGCCAGATTCTTGTCCGTCAAGAACAAGATGCCGGACTACCAAGACTCTGACATAATTGCCGCTTTCGAACGCGGATGCAAGGATAAGGGCGTCTCGAACGTCCTCGCTTGATGTTGGATCCAAACACTCCCTGAATTAACCAACCTGGTAGCACAATTTTGCGCCATCGAAGACGCCTGGCGGACCAAGGAAAACACGGACTCGATCTGCGATAACTACCCGGAACGCGACTGGTCGACACTTCGACGCGAAAATCGCAAACGGAATACTTCGGGCGATCGACCCCAGAAGAAGAAGAAAACCTCCGGTCACCCCGAAATGGCTCTGGACGGCTTTTTAGATAAACCATGCCCGATCCATGCCGTGTTGGTTAACTCCTGCCCGACTCATAGCCTTCGCGACTGTTGGGTGTTGAGGCAGGTGGCAAAAGGGGGACCCGCCCTCCTGGCGGGCACCTCCAGCCACCTTGAACAGACCTCGGACGAAGACGAGGTCCTAATGATTTATGAGACCTTTACGTCTAACAACCAGCGCAAACGGGCCTTGCGGGAAATCAATGCCGTCCGGCAAGTACCACCCCAGGGCGTGTGGATAGACACGCCGATCACCTTTAACCACCACGATCAGCCGAAGTCGGCCCTAGACAGGTGCCCCGCCGTGCTAGTCCTCAACCCCATCGTGGACCACTGCCGCCTCCATAAGGTCCTCATGGACGGAGGTAGCAGCTTAAATCTAATATACGAGGACACTCTGGACAAGATGCACATCGATAAATTGCGCATAGAACAGAGCACCACCACCTTTAAAGGAATAGTCCCTGGATGAGAGGCACGCTGCAGCGGAAAGATAACCCTGGACGTAGTCTTTGGAACCCCAGATAATTATCACTTGGAGGAGATTACGTTCCACATCGCTCCCTTCAAGAGCGGATACCACGCCATCCTCGGACAGGACGCCTTTTCAAGATTTCAAGCGGTGCCGCACTACGGCTACATGAAGCTCAAGATGCCGGGCCCGAAGGGGATCATTACCATCTCAAGCGATCCCGACAGGGCACTCAAAGCCGAGAATAAAACGGCATCCCTCGTCCTCGAGACTCTGGCCGAGGCCTTTGCGGCCGAGGAGATGACCGCGCTGCGCGCCGAGATCGACCGGGATGATGTCGTTCTCGACAAAAGATCAAAACCTACTTCTTTCAAGCCGGCCGACGAGATAGTCAAATTCCAGGTTCACCCAACGGACCCTGCTAAAACGGCATCCATAGGGGCTAACCTCGACCCTGAAGTTGCCGAAGCCCTACGCGCTTTCCTCAAGGAAAACTGGGACATATTCGCTTGGCACCCCTCCGATATACCGGGGATACCCCGTAGGCTCGCAGAGCATAGCCTAAACATATTACCAGGCTATAAGCCTGTTAAACAAACACTTCGGTGTTTCTCCGAGCCCAAGCGTCAAGCAATGGGCGAGGAACTAGCAAAGCTGCTGGAGGCAGGATTCATCAGGGACATAAAACACCCTGACTGGCTAGCCAATTTGGTCATGGTACCAAAAAAGGACAGGTCCTGGCGGTTGTGTGTCGATTTTAAAGACCTCAATAAAGCTTGCCCCAAAGACCCCTTCCCCTTACCCCGTATTGACCAAATAGTGGACGCCACTGCGGGCCATGATGCATTGTGCTTTCTAGACGCCTACTTAGGATATCATCAAATAAAGATGAAGGAATCTGACCAGGCAGCAACGGCATTCATCACGCCCTACGGGCCGTTTTGCTTCAACACAATGCCTTTCGTACTAAAGAACGTTGGCGCCACATACCAGCGCATGATTCAAACATGCCTGAAAAAACACATCGGAAAGACCGTTGAGGCCTACGTAGACGATGTAGTTGTCAAAACTAAACATGTCGGCCAGTTGGTGGACAACCTTCGAGATACATTTGGCAGCCTACGGGAATATCAAATAAAACTTAATCCGGAGAAATGGGTTTTAGGAGTCCCAGCCGACAAACTCCTCAGTTTCATCGTATCTAGCCGAGGAATTGAAGCCAATCCGGCTAAATTCGAGCCTTGGATCACTTGGAGATCCCAACAGAGCTCAAGCACGTACAAAAACTGGCGGGATGCGTAGCAGCCTTGAGCCGCTTCATATCATGTCTCGGAGAAAAAGCCTTAGCCTTTGACAAGCTGTTAAAGCAGCCAAAACATTCAAATGGACCAAGGAGGCCGCGGCGGCCCTGGAAGACATCAAGACCCTCCTCGCCACCAATCCCATCCTGACAGTGCCAGGTGTCTGCGAACCGATGCTATTGTACATCTCGGCCACAAACCAGGTGGTTAGCGCAGTTCTCGTGGTCGAACGAGACAGGGAAGGTCACAAATTCCAGGTCCAGAAGCCCGTGTATTACGTCTCCGAGGTCTTAACCCCATGCAAGTCATGCTACCCTCACTACCAAAAGATAGCCTACACGGTCTTCATGGCGTCACGAAAACTCCGGCACTACTTTCAAGAGTGTTCGGTGACCGTGGCATCCGACGTCCCGCTAAGTGACATCATCAATAATAGGGACGTGACAGGGCGCATCGCCAAATGGGCCATAGAGCTCTTACCTTTTGAGATTATCTACAAACCACGCCGGGCCATTAAATCCTAGGTGTTGGCAGACTTAGTAGCCGAATGGACCGAAGCCGAGCTCCCCCGTGAGTACAGTACTTACTCGCATTGGACAATGTATTTCGATGGCTCCAAAATGCTCACCGGCCTAGGGGCTAGCGTGGTGCTCACATCACCCACGGGAGATAACATTAGATACGTGTTACAAATCATGTACACAGATTCTAATAATGCGGCTGAATAAGAAGCCCTCCTACACGGATTTCGGATAGCAGTCTCTATGGGTGTTAAACGCCTGGAGGTCCGAGGTGATTCTAACCTCGCCATATCACAAATCAACGGTGAATTTGACGCCAAAGACCCGAAGATGACAGCTTACCGAAACGCCGTCATAAGGATCTCGGCCAGGTTCGAGGGGCTAGAGTTTCACCACATACCCCGAGACAGCAACCAGGCCGCAGATGTGCTCGCCCGGTTGGGCGCAAAACGGGACAAGGTTCCCGAAAACACCTTCCTCGAACGGCTTTTCAAGCCATCTGTAGTCTGGCAAGATAGCAAAGGAACATCGGACCCAACCGACGTCGGGCAACAAGCCCCACCCGAAGAAGATGGCGGTATCATAGGCGGCTCAATGATCCAGAAGACCGCTTCAGCGCATGAGGTCATGGCAATTATCGCACCATGGACCAAGCCGCTCCTTGCATACTTGCTCCGAAAAGAGCTCCTCGATAACCAAACCGACTCTCGCCGGATTGTAAGGCAGTCTAAAGCTTACAAGGTTCATGAAGGGGAACTTTATAAAATGAGCACAACGGGCGTCCTCCAGAGATGCATATCCGAGGAAGAAGGAAAACTCCTACTTCGGGAGATACACTACGGCATGAGCGGACATCACGCCGCTGCTCGGACCTTGGTCAGCAAGGTTTCCGAGCCGCTTTCTATTGGCCAACTGCAGGCGCCGATGCCAAGGCATTAGTACAGCGTTGCCCAGGCTGTCAGGTATTTGCCAAGCAGAGCCACATGCCCCCCACGGCCCTTCGCACCATCCCCATCACTTGGCCTTTTGTGGTCTGGGGGATCGATATGGTTGGGCCACTTAAGGGTTGATCAAACAAAAATAAGTACCTCCTCGTCATGGTCGACAAATTTACCAAGTGGATCGAAGCTAAGCCGGTCACCTCGGCCGAAGTCGTCCAAGTAATCGGATTCATCTCAGGGGTAGTACACCGTTACGGTGTCCCCCACAGTCTGATTACAGACAACGGAACTAACTTCACGGCTAAAGAGGTTAAGGCATGGTGTAAAAAAATGGGCATTAAGCTCGACTATGCGTCCGTCTACCACCCACAGTCTAATGGGTAGGTGGAGCGAGCCAATGGACTAATCCTTAGCGGAATTAAACCAAGGTTAGGTCGCTCCCTTAAAAAAGCCGACTGTAAATGGGCTGAGGAACTTGATTCCGTACTATGGGGCTTGCGTACAACACCAAACAGGTCCACAAGATACACCCCGTTTTTCATGGTGTATGGCGCCGAGGCGGTCCTCCCCTGCGACATCATACACGATGCACCTCGAGTACGCATGTATGAGGAGCTAGAGGCCGAGCTTGATCGGCGGGATGCCCTAGACGCTCTCGACGAAGAGCGCAACGTCGCACGGGCGAGATCAGCTATTTATCAGCAGCAGGCCCGGCGCTACCATGGAAGAGAGGTTCGCGCCAAAGAATTTAATGTCGGGATCTCGTAATGAGACTACACCCCAAAAAACAAAAGCAAAAACTATCCCCTAGATGGGACGGGCCATTTATCATTGACCAAGTACTCATTGGAGGAGCTTATCGAATCTGAGATCCAGAGGACGGCCGACTAGAACCCCATCCCTGGAATGCGGCGCTACTCCGACGGTTCTACGCTTGACGCCATGCATACGGTCCGTGTAAATACCTTGTGCATTTTTCTTTGACTTAATTCTTTACTCATTATTTATTTTCCCACCCCGGAAAGTTATTCAATAACCCCGAGGACAAAATAGCATGTTCTTTTCAAACACAAGAACCATCCCACCTCTTATGTACTATCGTTGTTCGAGCCACCATATGCATCGATTCGCTTTAAGATTTGGCCAAGCTGGGTTGCCCGGCTCCTGTGCTTGCCCATTATGTTCCCGATATTTCGGCTAGGGGGCAAAGGGAGCACCGCTGTGATTGTCACTCCCGAATCAGCGGGTGTAGTACCTCAGATGGATAAAGCCGAAAGCTAGCGTTCTTACAATGCGAATCGGTCAGCCTTGACATAGGACTAACGTGGCAGGGGTCTTTTTAAACCCCGACCAGGGGCTTTACCCCCGAGGTCATCCGTCTTCGGACAGATGTGTTCGACACAGCGACCCGAGGAAAGGAACTGTTGGAAGAACTATTTTCCTTGGAAGATGTTTCTTACGTTAAAAAGTAATATAACATAACTTTCCGTTGCCCTCTTGTCCTTCGAGCCGTATAGCATGATTGCCTTGTCACCTGAAGCACCTGGTTTGATAACCTTGGCCAGTAGTAGGGGACACTCCTCGGAGTTTATCCGAGGAGGCTGAAGCCGAAGACTGGCTGACAGAGTCTGGATACACGGATTGAAAACAGACATAAATACTTTAGTACAAAAAGTCATACAAAGTTTTCATGCGCGGTCTAGCCCGTCTATCAGGGTGTCCAATGCGCAATCCTTCTGCGAGAATCACGCCGCATGCATTACACTATCATATGCCTGGCTAGAGGGGATTTCCTTCCCGTCAGATCCCATGGGTCCCACCTCTGCTAATTCCGTCGTCTTCAGACCGGTGTAGTGGGTCTTCACCATGGCCCAGGCCTCCCTCGCAACTTCTCAGCAAGCTGATACTTTCCAAGCCTGGATCCGGTGCCGAGCTCTCTTCAGCTGTTCGGCTAGCACGGCCATGTCCTCGGGGACCAGCACCACCTCGGGCCATAACGCCTGGTGCACATCCTTCATCAATTTCCATGCCCTTTCGTGCACCTCGGATAGACGAACGCTCATGTCTTTATACGTCGGACCCTGCGATTCCGGAGGAAGGCCTGACAAACAAGCTTCCAAACAAAACAACATTCGAATGACAAATCACCTCGGACAAGTTACATGACAAGCATTCCTCGAGGCTTATAAACTTATCATAAATCATGTCATCCATTTGCCTATTCTTTGCTTCCGCAACAGTGAGGCGAGCTTTCAAACTCTCAATCTCCTGGGCCTGGCGGGCGTTCTCATCCCTAAGCACATTCACGTTGTCCACTCTTTGAGTAACCACGTGTTGATTTGCCTGACGTTGCACTTCCGCGTACGCCAGATCCTCACGGGCCTGCTTCAGGTCTCTTTCAAGATGGCCTAGGGCTTCCGCTGCTACAAGAGATTCTGGCGTCAACTCTATTTCCATTGGCATTACCCAATTTAAGCACAAAGCACTTACCGTGCGCCTCCCTGGTGAATTTCTTCACCTATTCAACCTCAGACAAAGCCACGTCAAGCTGCACCTTTGTTTGGGTCAACGCCGAGGTCAATTGCTCGTTCTTCACGCAAGCTTCCTGTTCAAATTAGTGACTCCTGGCTAGTATTTAAGTCTTGATTCAACCCCAGGGGCTCGTACCAAGCCTTAGGGGCTACTACCATACTCGGTAGTCATGTTTGTCTATAAAAACTTACCCGCAGCCCCCGTGACAAGACGTCCAGCGATTCGTCAAAAGCACCTCGGGTTGCCCTGAGGTATGCATCCACCGTGCAGAGAGCATTCAACTCCCTGTCCGAGAAAGCTGCACTGTTCAGAGAAGCTTTTCGCCGGCGATAATTCACGGCGCATTGAATCTCGGACGGAGTGGCCGATGTCGCCGAGTCCTCGGGCTGGGCGGCTCCAAGGTCAACTCCCGCGGGATCTCGGGCACCCGTCTCCCTAGGCGGGGCCGTGGCTCCCTCGACCTCCACGTTTGCTGGAGTGGATGAAGGTTGTCTGCAAATAATCTGGAAGGTTAAAATCCGAAGTGTCTTTGCAGCGGCATAGATCAAAGTATTACCCCATGATGGAGGGGGCACTTTCGCCTGCCCCCATGACCTCGGCCTGAGCTTCTTGTACTTCTGCCGGAGTCCTTCCCAGTGAAGCCGTCTCTCTGTGTAGGCGTTGGGAGCGTCGCCCCTTTGGAGGAGAAGTCAGATGGCTCGGGGCTGGAGGACGAGGGGCTCTCATTCGTTTAGAGGAAGGGAGTGTTACCGATGAGGCTGGCCTCATCCCCGGCGTATCAGGGATGACAACCACTTTTTATTCATCAAGGCTCTCCAAGAAAAACTTCCTCCCTTCGTAGATCAGGTCCAGGTCTTCATCCTCGTTGTAAAGAGGGTCTTTAGCGTGGCAGTGCAGTTCTGGCTCAGGGTCCGGACTGCTCACGCCCTCAAGCCAACGCCTCCACTGTTGTTCACAGGCCGAGGTGTTGCGGATTAACTTTAAAGATCCCGAGGTAAACGGGAGAGTTCGGAAGAGAAACTTACTATGTCGGCAGGGCTGCTGTACGACAGCCCGTCCTGGAACTGGCACTTGGCGAACTCCTCTGCGGACCCTTGGTACATGCTGGCCAGTACAACTCCAAGGGTCATTTGGTCCATAAAAGCCCCCTTGAAGGATCGGGAGGCATCGTTGGACCCATTATACTCACACAATAAGTGCTGACGCTGCTGGAGGGGTTGGACTCTTCGGTCTAGGGCCACCGCCATCACATCAATGATGGTGAGGCCAGCACTCGACAGTAGCTTCACTCTGGCCGCTAGACTGGTCACGGCTTCGTCTTCCTCCTGCGCCAGGCTCCGCGGCCTCCAGCTGTAGCGTTTCCTCGGTGGATCCAATGAGAAGGGCGGGAGGCCTGGCCGGACTGGCTCGTACAGCGGGACGTCGTTGATATAAAACCACTCGGAAGGCCAGTAATCGGCGTCCTCCTGAGGTGTTCCCGCTGGATAGCCGGTCTTGTCGACTCGGCAGACTTCGGCTCCTCCAACCTCGAACAGCTTGTCGGCCGAGGAGCGGGGCACGACGCAGAAGTACTTTCGCCATAATCTGAAGTGCGCCTGATAGCCGAGGTGTAGCTCGCAGAGCGCGACGAACCCCGCGATGTGCAATATCGAGTTCGGGGAGAGGTGGTGCAGATGCAGCCCGTAAAACTCCAGCAAGCCGCGGAGGAAACGGTGGATTGGAAACCCCAAACCACGGAGGAGGAAAGGTATGAAGCATACCCGCTCATCTCCTTGTGGCGAAGGGTAATTCTCGGCGTGGGCTTGACCATCGATGGATGTTAATCCAGGATGACTTGGGGCCAGATCCGCATCCGGTAGGTCGCCAAGCGCTCTAGTTGAAGGCGCGCGACGGAGCAGCTCCCCCAGTCCCCTCTATCAGGGGCGTGGGGGCGCCTTGACAATCCTTCACCGCTCGCCATTGTTCGGGCTCTTGAGCTTGGGCTAGGATGGAAGGGGGATTTTGCTACGGTTGCGGTTGATGTGTGTGGCCGCTAGCAAAGGTTGCGCGTTTATATTAAGTAAAGGCAGAAGGGGCTGATGCTTCGAAATTTTTTCCATAAAGGGGCCTGATTCCCTAGATAACACAATTCTCGAAATCTGAAGTTCGGTCCCAACGGAATTTTAAGGGTTGGCCGAGGTCTTTAAGTTTGGTCGGAGAACGAAACACGGGAACTTGTCTATCGAGCCAAGACTCCGGAAATTGAAGGCCGTCGACTTCGGCATCGAAGACCAGTTCAGAGGCTAATGACGGTGTCCTGGATTAGGGGGTGCTAACCTAACCGTCCCATCTCCTCGGTTGGGCTGGTGGGCCCTCGCACGTGATCAAGATGGACTCCAGAAGTTGTACACAGGAAGCGTGATCAAGACTGTCTCTACCGAAGACTTGACGTATACTCCAAGATCTCTCCTGCCGCCTTTCTCATAGATACCGACCTTGTAACCCTAGATACCCTCCCTGGCATGTATATAAGCCATAGGGTTTAGCTCGTAAGGGGGACATCAATGCGATATCGCTCACATAGCCCTAGAAGTTAGACACACATTACGATCTCGAGGTAGATCAACGTTGCATTCGATACATCTCCATTAATACAAACAGAAGCAGGACATAGGGTTTTACCTCCATCAAGAGGGCCTGAACCTGGGTAAACATCGTCTCCCTTGTCCTTGTTACCACCAATCCGAGATCCACAGCTCGGGACCCCCTACCCCGAGGTCTGTCGGTTTTCACACCGACACTTGGGTTCGAAGCGGAAGCCGATGCTGCCTAATGTCTTTCTGGATGTTTTGCATAACCCGTGTGTCAAGTTGCCAACGGAGGAGGACTTGGCTATCCCTGACCCAGAGGCGGCTCTTGTAGCTATTTTTCATGCTATACCTGATTGGACAATTCCTTACCTGGCTTATTTAAGCCGGGGTGAGCTTCCAGCAGAAGAAATCATCGCTCGGCAGATCATCAGATGATCCAAATCTATGACTGTCGTCAATGGCGAGTTGCATCGGCGCAGTGTCACTGGTGTTTTTTAGCGTTGTGTTTCACCAGAGGAGGGCCGTGTAATTCTCAACGAGATTCATTCTGGCGACTGTGGTCATCATGCCGGCTCAAGATCACTTGTTGCGAAAGCTTTTCGGCACGGGTTTTACTGGCTCACAGCTCACGCCGATGCAGAGGATATTATACGCAAGTGTGATGGTTGCCAGAAGTATGCTCACCAGGCTCATGTGCCGGCTCAAGAATTACGGATGATCCCGATAACTTGGCCGTTTGCAGTCTGGGGGCTTGACATGGTTGGACCCTTCAAACGTTCTAAGAACAAGCATACACATCTGTTGGTAGCTGTGGACAAGTTTACCAAGTGGGTAGAAGCAGAGCCGGTTAGCCGTTGTGACGCTGCTACAGCCGTCAAGTTTCTGAAAAAGCTGATATTTCGATTCGGCTATCCGCACAGTATCATCACTGACAATGGAACCAACCTTTCCAAAGGAGTCATGAAACAGTTCTGTCAACAGGAGCACATCCGGCTTGATCTTGCTTCGGTTGCGCATCCTTAGTCCAACGGACAGGCAGAGCGAGCCAATCAGGAATTACTGCGTGGCATCAAACCCCGGCTCATGGTGCCTTTGCAACGCACGCTGGGTTGCTGGGAAGAAGAATTACCTGCTGTGCTTTGGAGCATACGAACTACTCCCAACAGGTTAACAGGCTACACACCGTTTTTCTTGGTCTATGGTGCAAAGGCAGTACTTCCAAGCGATATTCGTCATGACTCCGCTCGAGTGGCGGCTTATGTGGAAGCAGATAATGAGCAAGCTCGCCAAAATGCTCTTGATGCTCTGGAAGAAGAACGCGAACTTGCCGCGTCCAGATCAACAATTTATCAACAGGACCTATGTCGCTATCACAGCCGTAGAGTTCGAAACCGTACTTTTCAGGAAGGTGACTTAGTGCTCCGTTTGATACAAGACCAGACAGGCATCCATAAGTTATCACCTCCTTGGGAAGGGCCTTTTGTGTTCAGTAAGAATCTGAACAATGGGTCATATTACCTTGTTGATATACGTGAGGCAGATAAATCACGTACCTCTGAAGAGGAGACAAGCAGGCCCTGGAACATTGCCCATCTCCGGCCATACTACACCTAAGTCATAGACTGGGTTACATCTTTGTACATACCTTCTATCATGTATATACATATTTTTGATCAATGAAATAAAGACCGGCAGCTCTGTATAAGAGAGTTTGTCGTTTCGCCTCAAAATTGTGTGTTGAGTCTTTATTGATTGATCATTGGTTACTTGGCTGCTTCCAACTCATTGAGTTTAGCTTACAAAACCCTTTAACCCGGCGAAAAGCCAAAAGTTGGTTAAACCTGCCTGTTAGCAAGATGCTACTCCAAAAAGGTGACCCGGCGTACGCTTGATGAGTCAATCACAAAGGTGACCCTGAATTCATCAGAGTTAAGACGTTCGATTGGTCGCGTGAGAGCCGCCTTTCAGAAAGCGAGGACAAACCAATAGGCCAAAGTGCCTGCTTCATGAAAGCAATTCAGACTTGAGCTTTATAAGCCGGTCTTTCCAGCTGTGTTCTAAAAACCGGCTTGTTACAATTATGTTCTCTTTTTTGCATTAATTTCATCTCTGCATGCATACATACATTCATACCTGGCATCTACCTTGGTTAATTTGGTTTTCCTGGTTCATTACAAACAGTAACATGGTTACTAGTTATCTGTATGATATTCATCAATCAAAACTATTGCTATCTGCAGTTGTTATTGTTTGTGCAGAATCACTCTTGTTGCAAAAACCGGCTCTAGAGGCCGAAAAGAGGATTCACAATGACAACGCCTGTATAAGTACACAGGCAAGGCATCCACAAAAATGTTTGTACAGGTAACAGTAGCACAGTGCACTATGGCATTGGCATCAGCAACATTTTTGGACGCTAAGTTATTACAAGTCGCCCATCGGGCTGCAGACTTAAATGGTATTCATCCAAATTCTACTACAAACAAGGAAGAGCCGGTGTTTGCCAGGTTAAGGATGCTGGAGGATCAAGGAGCGCTTTGTCCCGGCTCTTCGCGATTGTCGTCATCCTCTGCCCCTTCCTGGCTTGTGGATTCGCCGGTCGACCACTGGATGGAGCGCAAGGCTTCAAACATTGCATCGGCGGTTATCACAGAAGAAGGATCAATGTCAGGGGCAAAAGATTGCTTACACGCACGAGTGAGAGCAACTGCCTGAGGGTTAGGCGGCTCAATCCGCTCATTGTTATCAGAGTATCCGGCTTGGTATTTGGACAAATTCACCTCTTCGGCAATGGTAGTGGCGGCAACCCAGGTTTCCTTTAGGCAACGTCGGAAGTCCTTCTTAGTAAAGGGGGAGTCATCTACATTGAACTCTGGATACCCGCCTACAATCTGAGCCAGATCCAGTTCTGGCACACAGGCGTTGGCACGCGCGAAAACTGTCAAAGCCCCAGCATGACAAGCCACCTTTTTCCATTCCTCGAGCCACTTGGGCACAACTGACAGCTCCTTCAGCATGTCCGCAATTAGCTGCGGAGGGGTCTTGGTGTTTTTTACAACCATAATGCAGCGTGCGCCGCCTATGTACAGTTGCTCTGCCAAAGTGTACACCGCCTTCAATTTCACTAGTGGTTGCTCAACAAGATTGTGCGTTCGCCAGCCTGCAAGAATATGTGGGTAATAATGTCAGCACGGCCGGCTTGGCATGTCAAAACCGGTATATTTGATAAAGTTGCGAGTCTATACCAAAGATGGAGTGGCACAAGGCTGTGATGTGGCCCTTCAGAGTGGATAGCTCTCGAGTTACCGGCTCAAGTTTGGCCTCGGCCTCCTTAGCACGCGGCGGCTCTTTCTGCCTCGGCTTGCTTCAAAGTGCTTCTCACAAGGAGCAGAGACTTGTTGGCTTCTGAAAATGCTTCTTCAGCTTTTTCATGAAGTTTTTTCTCCTTCCTTGCTTCCTTCCGGAAGAAGGATGGCTGTGTCTCCACTTGATTCAGCATGTCCTGCAAGGCAGCTTCAGTTATACGTCATATAAGAATGTCCCGAGCCGCCCTTCCGGTCGACCCGGCACATGGGGGCTACATGTTTCAACGCTTCACCAAAAATAGCAAGTTCCATGAAGATGCAGGCATTCCACATGGCACTTGGGGGCTAATGCATAATTCGATCTATGTTACTACATATGGAGACCCGCCCATCATAATATGACGAGCCGGCCTTTGGGGGCCACTGTTTGAGGTTATACATGCAAGAAAAGATTTTGAAGTCCCGGGTCATCATCTGATATATATGTATCATGACAGAGGACAAAAGTTACCTCATATTTCCGCTTCAACGAAGTTACCATTGCAATTTCCGTGTCACGGCTTTCAGACAGCCGGGTCAGCACAGCTTGGTGCAGTGTGTTGGCGTCTTGTTCTTCAAAAGCAGGGAAGTCAAGGGCCATCTTCCCCTTGTTCTTAAGGGGCGGCTCAGCCTTGGTAGGAATCTTTGTTAGAGCAGTAGAGGTTTCCGGTGGAGCATTTTGCTGTTCACCGGTCACCACTACTTCATCTTGAGCCGGTGCTGCGGGCTGATCTTCAGTTACATTTTCCTTCTCCTGAGTAACAGGAGAGGAGGCATGAGACAGGCTCACAGTAGTGTCTTGGGGCGGCGGGCTGTTCTGAAACGTTGGCTCATCCTGGGTGTCCAAGGTAGCCGCTGTCTCTTCCTGGGAAGGACCTGTTGGAATGACCAGGTTAGATGACCCGGCGGCAGTCTTCTTCTTAATGGCCTTAGCGCTATACGAGGAACAAAGAGTTATTCAATTAAAGGATAAAGGGCAAGACTGTTATGCGACAAAGGAATAATCAAAGTGCTTACCCCGGGTTAATGTTGAAGGCCGGCGCCTGAGTAGCGCTTGATTCGTCTGAAGAGGGGGCGTCTGATATGCCGAGTCATTCAAGTGTAAGGGCTCTTTGAAACGACCAGCTAGAGGAAGAGAGGGAGTTGGACTAAGAAGCACCTCTGTCCGCCCTCTACGTGTTGGCGGCTCATGTGGTAGCCCGCCACTCAATTCTCCTTCATTGCTCTGGGTCTTTCTTTTTGATGTTCTGGCGTGCTGTGTTTTCTTCAAAAGAAATTGGGGATCCATGTGAGCATCTTGATGGGAAAACGGGACTTTACAGATGGTAACCCGGGGTTTTCTTCGGACTTTGCGGACTACAGCCCGGAATGTTTTTCGAACAGGTTTTGGGGAGTCAGAGTCTGAAGAGATCAAAGTTACCTCTGGCTCGATGGTGTGGCTAATTTCAGCTTCTTCCTGTGAGGAGTTAGCATCAGAATCTGGTTAAAAGGCCGGCCAAGAAAGTCAAGTTCTACCTCATTGTCTTCATCGTCATCTGGATCTTCTTCATCGTTTTCCTGAGGAGGAGTAGGGTCTTGAACTTCAACCCGCCACTAGGCATCATTCTCCTGTGTCATGGTAGATTGATGGAATTAGAACAAGGGTTAAGAGATACTGATAAAATGAAAGACAACAAGAAGGCGGCTTACCTCAGGAGCCGGGTTGTTCGAATAAAAAGGAGCAAGCCCCACAATTTTGATAGCATCTTTTGTCTCGCCAACAAGTTTCTTGGCGAATTTCAGGACCTCCTTCGCATCAAGGTTGACCCGGCTAAATCGAAGTGAGTCTTCTCGATGGCCGGTATACGTGTGCATGAGCCGGTTCCTGAAGCTGAGAGGTTGAATGCGCCATTCAACCCAGGTCCAGGTCAAATCAACGCCGATGAGGCCATGGGCAATCAGAGCATTCATCTTTGGGTACAGGGGATCCAGGTTCTCTCTTTCTTCCTTAGAAGCGAAGCCTTTGAAGGCTGCATTGGCGGTGAGCCGGCTTGCCCTATAACCCGGCAATGGGTGTTGCCCATTGGGGGAGGTATCCTTGCAGTAGAACCAAGTCATGTGCCATCCTTTAGGGTGGCTGGCCGGCTTGGCATCAGGAAAGACAATGTTCTTCCTCCTTTGAATGGAGATTCCACCGAGTTCAACACTTGGGCCATCTTTGTGTTCTGTTTGGCGGTTCAAATAGAAGAACTCCCGAAACAGGCTGATGGACGGCTCAAGTTGCAGATAAACTTCGCAGAATACCTGGAACTGGCACAAATTGAAGATAGAGTTGGGGGCCAGGTCTTGAGGCCTGATGTTGAAGAAATGTAGCACGTCTTGGAAGAACTTAGAGCCGGGGGGACAGAAGCCCCTTGAAACATGGTCAGCGAATATGACAACCTCGTTCTGTTCTGGCTGAGGGTGGATTTCTTCCTCAGGAGCTCGCCATTCAATCGTGTCTTGAGCCGGCAGCAGCCTGGAGTCCACCAAGGCTTGCAGGCCAAGTTCTAACATGTTAGACTTGACCCAGTTAACGATCTTGGGTTTGGGAGCCATTGATTCAGCTGCCATGAAAAAGAAAAGAATGTCATAAGCCGGCAATTCAAAGATTTTCCGGGTTATCATAAAACAAGAATATGAACTGACGATTGGAATATTTGCCGGGTCACAGGAAGCGGTATGATTAAAATCCGGGTCATGGTTTCTGATACAAGATAAGCCGGAAATCACATATAGCAGATTTTTGTACAAGTGTTGAGCATGGTCTGGGCTATGAGTCAGTAAACAAGTTTCATGCGAATTAAGAGGTTTAATACATCTGACAAATGGACTAAATTTGGAGAGTAAATCTAGGACTGTTCTTCGAAGTAAAACAAGAGCTATAATGAGGGATCTATTAGGAGCAGAGTAATGGATCTACGATGCGGGAGGATATGGCGATCCAATTCTACAAACTGTAAAACAGAATCCCACAGGTATTCTTGGATCTGTGTGCTGCTAAGATGATGAACTAAGAAGAACAGCCGAAGAACAAGCAGCAATGGAGGCGGCCGCGTTAGCAGCACCAGATGGGCTCCAGCGATGGGAGGAAGGTCCGGACGGTGCTAAACAGGCGGCAGCGACGAGCTCGAGCGGGCGCAGCGACGTCAGAGAGTCTGAGGAGGAAGACGGGGAGTGATAGAGAAGGAAGTAGGGGAGGCACTGGTCTATTTATGGGCGCGGTGGAACCCGAACCAGCGTGCGCGAAGCCCCAGGCGGTGCGGTGAACAGTGGCTAAAAAGGCTCCTCGATTTTCACGCCTGACAACATAATACAAATCCAATCAAAGATTCCTCATGATGTCATCCCAGATTTTGCAAAGGTGGAGTGTGACGTCATGAGATAAAGCAATGAAAAACGCCAAGTCTGAAAACAGAAGAATGACCCGGCGTTTGCTACCGGGAAATTATGTCTGACGCGGACGATGCTCCAAAAGGCCGGCTTGAGAAGCAATTTGTGGGTACCTTTCCCTGTTAATATGTTGTCTGTTTTCAGGGTGGAGTTTAACATGAATGAATTCAAGTCAAACTGAGGGCTAATGTTGGGGATATTACCTGGCAGGAAGATGACCCGGCCTTAGAGCGGGCTCAGCGGGTTATCTCACTGCGGGGCTAAGAAGATATTCAGTGGGCCGGCTCTATGGAGGCCCGGTGAGAAAGGCCGGCTCAGCTTACGGGCCGGCTCAAGGGGAAAACATACGGCAGGAAGGTTGCCTTGGAGAATAAGTAGAATAAGTGAAGGAGACGGGTTAGGATTATGACCCAGACTCTCATGTAAATCTAGGGATCCACCTGTATATATAAAGGGGAGCGTCTAGGCGAAAAAGACTAAGTTGCAATCCCTCGAGAGCTAGGTTAGCGAGATCGCATCCTTGTAATCGAGATCCAAGCAATACAATCGAGCAGGACGTAGGCTATTACCTCGATCGTGAGGGGCCGAACCTGGGTAATCTCGCGTCTTCTCATTCCCAATCAACCCCGCTAAGCTTCCACCCTTGTGCAATGGCCTCATCTCTAAGTCCTTTCACAAGGGCATCTGCCATGTCAAAACCACGACAACAACACTTGAAACTATGCATTATGCCTAGCAAGGGGCATAAAACAATAGTGCTTGTTGGGAGGCAACCCAATGAATAAAATAAATTTTTGTTTTACTTTCTGTTCTTGTGTGTTTACAAAATTTTAGCCTCTGTTATGATTGTGTTTTTATATTTTAATTAGTGTTTGTGCCAAGTAATGCCTTTGGGATGATTTGGATGATAGTATAATTGATGTTGTCTGAAAACAGAAACTTTTGCGTCCAGTGCTGGAATTTTGGTTTTTTTTTGCTGGAGTGTCAGAACCTTCTGAAATTTTTACACATTATTGATATATGAATTGCCCACATTTTCCTAATTTTTCAGAATTTTTGGAGTTACAAAAGTATGAGTTTAATTTAGATCTTTACAGACTGTTCTGTTTTAGACAGATTCTGTTTTTGTTGCATAGTTTGCTTATTTTGATGAATCTATGGATCGTATCGGGGGGTATGAGTCATGGAGAAGTTGGAGTATAGTAGCATTATGCCAATATTAAATATGAATCAATTTACAACAGTACCTAAAGTTTAAGATTTGTTTGTTATACTAACGGATCTCACGAGGTTTCTGTTGAGTTTTGTGTGCTGAAGTTTTCAAGTTTTGGGTGAGACTACGATGGATAAAGGAATAAGGAGCGGCAAGAGCCTAAGCTTGGGGATGCCCAAGGCACCCCAAGGTAATATTCAAGGAAGACTCAAGCGTCTAAGCTTGGGGATGCCCCGGATGGCATCCCCTCTTTCGTCTACAATCTATCGGTAACTCACTTGGAGCTATATTTTTATTCATCACATGATATGTGTTTTACTTGGAGCGTCTTGTGCTATAGTTTGTTTGCTTTTGTTTTCTTTTTAGTTTGCCACAATCATCTTTTCTGAACACACCTTTTTGAGAGGGACACACATTATTCGTGATTTGTTAGAATACTCTATGTGCTTCACTTATATCTTTTGAGCTAGGCAGTTGCTCTAGTGCTTCACTTATATCTTTTAGAGCACGGCGGTGGTTATATTTTAAAGAAATAGTTGCACTCTCATGATTCACTTATATATTTTTGAGAGTCTAATGAATAGCAATGGTAATATGCATGGGTTATGAATTTGGTCCTAATATGATAGGTATTCAAGAGGGATATAATAAAAACTTTCATGTAGATCATTGAATATGATAAGTTTGATTCCTTGCAATAGTTTTGCGATATTAAGATGGTAATATGTGGGAGGTACTAGTAGATAATTGTGTTTTAGTAAGAATATTGGTGTTAAGGTTTGTGATTCCCGAAGCATGCATGTATGGTCTGTCGTTATGCTAAGAAGTTGGAGCATGATTTATTATTGATTGTCTACCTTATGAGTGGCGGTCGGGGATGAGCGATGATCTTTTCCTACCAATCTATCCCCCTAGGGGCATGCGTAGTAGTACTTTGCTTAGAGGGCAAATAAACTTTCGCAATAAGTATGTGAGTTATTTATGACTAATGTGAGTCCATGGATTATACGCAGTCTCACCCTTTCGCAATTTGCTAGCCTCTTCGGTACCGTGCATTGCCCTTTCTCACATCAAGAGTTGGTGCAAACTTCGCCGGTGCAACCAAACCCCGTGATATGATACGCTCTATCACACATAAGCCTCCTTATATCTTCCTCAAAACAACCACCATACCTACCTATTATGGCATTTTTATAGCCATTCCGAGATATACTGCCATGCAACTTCCACCGTTCTTTTTTATGACACACATCATCATTGTCATATTGCCTTGCATGATCATATAGCTGACATAGTATTTGTGGCTCAGCCACCGTTCATCATTTTTCAAACATGTTATGCTAGTATCATTGCACATCCTGGTACACTGCCAGAGGCATTCATATAGAGTCATATTTGTTCTAGTTTCGAGTTGTAAGTAAATAGAAGTATGATGATCATCATTATTAGAGCATTGCCCCAGTGAGGAAAATAAATAAAAAAAGGGGAAAAAAGAGGCCAAAAAGAGCCCACGAAAAAAGGGAAAAAAGAAAAAAATGAGAGAAAAAGAGAGAAGGGGCAGTGTTACTATCCTATCCATACTTGTGCTTCAAAGTAGCATCATGTTTTTCATATAGAGAATCTCCTATTTTGTCACTTTCATATACTAGTGGGAAATTTTCATTATAGAACTTGGCTTGTATATTCCGATGATGGGCTTCCTCAAATGCCCGAGGTCTGCATGAGCAAGAAAGTTGGATGCACACCCACTTAGTTTTCATGTTGAGCTTCATACACTTATAGCTCGTAGTGCATCTGTTGCATGGCAATCCCTACTCCTTGCATTGACATCAATTGATGGGCATCTCCATAGCCCGTTGATTAGCCGCGTCGATGTGAGACTATCTTCTTCTTTTTGACTTATCCTTATTAATCACTACCACCACATTATATTCCACCCATAGTGCTATATCCATGGCTTGAGCTCATGTATTGCGTGGGGGATGAAAAAGCTGAAGCGCGTTAAAAAGTATGAACCAATTGCTCGGCTTGTCATCGGGGTAGTGCATGATAAATACTTTGTGTTAAGAAGATGGAGCATGACAGGATTATATGATTTTGTAGGGATAATTTTCTTTAGCATTTTTATTTTGAAAGACATGATTGTTTGTAAGTATGCCTGAGTATTGATGTCTTTATATCAAATTATAGACTATTGCTTTGAATCATTTGGATCTTAATATTCATACCGTAAAGAGATTACATGGTGAAACATGTTAGGTAGCATTCCACATCAAAAAATTTGTTTTTATCATTTACCTACTCGAGGATGAGTAGGATTTAAGCTTGGGGATGCTTGATATGTCTCCAACGTATCTCTAATTTTTTATTGTTCCATGCTATTATAGTATCAATCTTGGATGTTTTATATGCAATTATATATCATTTTTTGGGACTAACCTATTAACCTAAGTGCCCAGTGCCAGTTGTTGTTTTCTGCTGGTTTTTGGTTTTTCAGGAAATTAGTACCAAACGAAGTCCAAATGCCACGAAACTTTCTGACGATTTTTTTTCTGGATAAAAGAGACCTTGGAAGCTTCGAGAGGATGCCAGAAGCCTCACGAGGAGGCCACAAGGCAACAGGGCGCGGCCCCAGGGGCGTGCCCTGATGCCTTGTGGGCCCCTCGGGGCTCCTTTTGACCTAATTCCACTTCTATAAATTCTCAAATATTCGGAAACCAACAGAGAGCCAGACGAAAAAACCCTACCGCCGCCGCAAGCCTATGTTCTTCCGTGATCCCATCTAGAGGCCTTTTCCGGTACTCTGCCGGAGGGGGAATCGATCACGGAGGGCTTCTACATCAACCTTGCTGCCCTTTCGATGATGTGTGAGTAGTTTACCACAGACCTACGGGTCCATAGCTAGTAGCTAGATGGCTTCTTCTCTCTCTTTGATCTTCAATACCATGTTCTCCTCGATGTTCTTGGAGTTCTATCCGATGTAATATTCTTTTGTGGTGTGTTCATTTGTGGTTTATGATTAGATTATTCATGAGAAATATTTGCGTATTCTCTGAACTCTTTTATGCATCATTGTTATAGCTTTGTATTTCTCTCCGATCTATCCGTTTGGTTTGGCCAACTAGATTGATTTATCTTGCAATGGGAGAGGTGCTTTGTGATGGGTTCAATCTTGCGGTGCTCAATCCTAGTGATAGAAAGGGACATGACACGTATTTGTATTGTTGCCATTAAGGATAAAAAGATGGGGTTTAATCATATTGCTTGAGTTTACTTTGTCTACATCATGTCATCCTGCTTAAGGCGTTACTCTGTTTCATACTTAATACCCTAGATGCATGCTGGATAGCGTTCGATGGGTGGAGTAATAGTAGTAGATGCAAGCAGGAGTTGGTCTACTTGTCTCGGACGTGATGCCTATATGCATGATCATTGCCTTGAATCCGTCATAACTATGCGCTTTTCTATCAATTGCCCAACAATAATTTGTTTACCCACCGTATGTTCTATGCTCGAGAGAGAAGCCTCTAGTGAAAACTATGGCCCCCGGGTCTACCTTTATCATATATTAAAATCCAAAAATACCTTGCTGCAATTTATTTACTTTTATTTTATTTTTCAATTTACTGTTTATCTATCACTATCAGAATTAATCCTTGCAAATAACCGCTAAGGGGATTGACAACCCTGTTATTTGCGTTGGGTGCAAGTGTTTGCTTTTGTGTGTGTAGGTGCTGCTAACGAGGTTCTGTGTGGTTCTCCTACTGGATTGATAACCTTGGTTCTTAACTGAGGGAAATACTTATCTCTACTATACTGCATCATCCTCTCCTCTTCGGGGAAATACCAACGCAGTCTATAAGTAGCAAGTAGCTGATAGTATTTCCCTCAGTTAAGAACCAAGGTTTATTGAACCAGTAGGAGACCCACGCAAACAAATGTCAATAGTACCTGCACACACACAAAACAAATACTTGCACCTAACGCGGGCAAGAGGCTTGTCAATCCCCTTGTACTCGTTAATTGCAAGGGTTAATTCTGGTAATGGTAGATAGATAAATTGCATAAAAATAAAAGTAAATAAATTGCAGCAAGTAATTTAGGGTTTTAGTAATATGAATTGAATGGACCCGGGGGCCATAGCTTTCACTAGAGGCATCTCTCTCATGAGCATAGCAACGGTGGATTAAATTACTGTTGGGTAATTGATAAAAAAGCGCATAGTTATGACGATATTCATGGCATGATCAATATATAGGCATTACGTCCGAGACAAGTAGACCGACATCCATCTGCATGTACTACTATTACTCCACCCCGACCGCTATCCAGCATGCATCTTAAGGTATTAAGTTCATAACAAACAGAGTAATGCTTGGAGCATGATGGCATAGTGTATACAAAGTAAGACCAAATAATATGTTCGAACCCCGTCGTTTTACCCTTAGTAGCAACAATACAAATACGTGCCTCGCTACTCCTCCTGTCACAGAGTGAGGACACCGCGGGATTGAACCTACTACTATGCACCACTTCCTCTAAGATCTAATCATCAACTTGGCCAAACAAAACTCATAGATCGGAAATCATACATAGCTATAAAATCACACATAATAAAGTTCAGAAAAGACTCAATTACTTTCAATGAATAATCTGATCATAAACCCAAAATTCATCGGATCCCAACAAACACACTGCAAAAAGATTACATCAAATCAATCTCTGAAGGGAACATTGTATTGAAGATCAGAGAGAGAGAGAGAGAGAGAGAGAGAGCGATCTAGCTACTTCTATGGACCCATAGGTCATGTGGGAACTACTCACACATCATCATGGAGGCAGTAAGGTTGATAAAGATGGCCTCCGTGATGGATTCCCCCTCCAGAAGAATACCGGAAAAGTCCTCGACATGGGATCACGGAAGAACAGAGGCTTGCGGCGGCAGAAGAATTGTTTCGGGAGTTAGTACGGGGGTTTCTGAATAGTTGAGAATTTATAGGCTTATAATTAGGTCAAACGGAGCAGCAGGGGGCCCACAAGGGGGCAGGGCGCGCCCCCTGCCTTGCCATCGCCTGGTTTGTCGTCTGTACCCGCCCCCCCCCCCCCCCGAAGCTTCTAGGGTCTCTTCTGGTCTAGAAAAAATCATCAAAAAGTTTTAGCGTGTTTGGACTTCGTTTGGTAAGGATTTTCTGTAAAACCAAAAACAAGCACAAAACAGCAACTGGCACTGGGCACTGAGTTAATAGGTTAGTTCCCAAAAATGATATAAAATGGTGTATAAAGCATACAAGATTGATAATATAATAGCATGAAACAATAAAAAATTATAGATACGTTGGAGACGTATCAGCATCCCCAAGCTTAATTACTGCTCGTCCTCGAGTAGGTAAATGATAAAAACAGATTTTTTGATGTTGAATGCTACCTAACATGTCTCAATCATGTAATCTTTTGGGTATGAATGTCGAGAAACAATGACTTAGTAGATATCGAAACGATAATATAAAAGAATGCTAGAAAATAATCATTACTCTTCAAAATAACAATGCTAAAGAACGGTATTCCTACTCATTTAATAATTTAAGCATGGCATAACTCGGTCTTCCTAGCACAAAGTATAAATCATGAACACCCCGATGCCAAACCAAGCAATTGTATCATACTTTTTCTCGCTTCAGCATTTTCAACTTCACTCAATACTTGAGCGTGAGACAGGAACTTAGCACTTTGGATGGCAAAAAGAACGATGGTAGGGGTTTATAAGGGAAGACAAAAAGTTGAGAAAGTCTCGCATCAACTCAGCAGATCGTTAGGCAATGGAGAGGCCTTACAATAGATATCAATGCGAGGAGTAGGGATTGCCATGCAACGGATGCACTAGAGCTATAAGTGTATGAAAGCTCTCTACTGAAACTAAGTGGGTGTGCATCCTGCTTACTTGCTCATGAAGACCTCGGGCATTTGAGGAAGCCCGTCATCGGAATATGCAAGTCAAGTTCTCATAATGTAAAATTCCCACTAGTATATGAAATTGAAAAATTATGGAGACTCTCTATATGAAGAACATGGTGCTACTTTGAAGCACAAGTGTGGTAAAGGATAATAACATTGCCCCTTCTCCTTTTCTTTTTCTTTTTCTTTTTCTTTTTTTATCTCTCATTTTTTAGAACAATATCATGAACCTCATCCCCACTTTTTTGAGGACTCATTAGTCTCCATCATTCTTTTCCTCACTGGGACAATGCTCTAATAATGATGATCATCACAGTTCTATTTACTTACAACTCGATAAAACTGAATGATATGACTACATATGAATGCCTCTGGCAGTGTACCAGGATGTGCAATGATCTAACATAACATGTATAACAATGATGAATGGTGGTTGCACCACAAATATCATGTCAGCTCTATATGATCAAAGCAAAATGACAATGAATGCTCAAGTCATGTGATAGTAACCGTGGAAGTTGCATGGCAATATATCTCAGAATGGCTATGGAAATGCCATGATAGGTAGGTATGGTGGCTTTTTGAGGAAGGATATAATAAGTCTTATGTGTGATAGAGCGTATCATATCACGGCATTTGGATGCACCGACAAAGTTTGCACCAAGTCTCAAGGTGAGAACGGGCAATGCACGATACCGAAGAGGCTAGCAAAATATGGATAGGTGGAAGTGCTTATAGTCCACGAACTCACATTAGTCATAAAGAACTCAAATACTTATTGTGAAAGCCTATTAGCCCTTGAAGCAAAGTAATACTCGCATGCCCCTAGGGAGGAGGTTGGGAGTAGTTAACCATCACGCACCCCCGATCCGGACAACACAAAGTATATCAATCAGGAATACAGTGCGCTCAAACTTCCCCGCTATGCCAATACTGACACTTTAATGAAATAGTGAATCACATACCTCAACACCAACATTTTTAATAACTAATTTATTAACTAGTAAACCTCCATATTATAACTTCAATATCTTTGATCATACGCCTCCCATTCAGTGATCTACATGGAAGTTTTTATTATATCATTCTTGTATACCTATCATTTTTAGACTAAACATATAACTCGTGCAAATTACCACTTCCTATTTAAAATCTCAAAAAGATATAAGTGAAGCATGAGAGCGCAAATGATTTCTATAAAATATAAGTACCGCCGTGCTCTAAAGATATAAGTGAAGCACATGAGCAAAAATGTCTTAACTCAAAAGATATAAGTGAAGCATAAAGAGCATTCTAACAAATCATGATGAATGTGTGTCTCTCTCAAAAGGTGTGTCCAGAAAACAATGATTGTGGCAAACAAGAAAACAAAATAAAACTATAGCACATGACGCTCCAAGCAAAACACATATCATGTGATGAATAAAAATATAGCTTTGAGTAATATTACTGATAGATTGGAGACGAAAAAGGGGATGCCTTCTGGGGCATCCCCAGACTTAGACTCTTTGGTATTCCTTGAATATTACCTGGGGTGCCTTGGGAATCCTCAAGCTAGGGTCTTGCCGCTCCTTATTCCTTCATTCATCGTGATCTCACCCAAAACTTGAAAACTTCAGCACACAAAACTCAACAGAAACTTCGTGAGATCCGTTAGTATAATAAATCAATCATCCACTTTAGGTACTATTATAGATAGGTTCATAATTGCCCTTGCATAATACCTACTGTATTCTATCTTCTCCATGACTTATACCCCCCGATATAATCCATAGCATCATCAAAATAAGCATGCTATGCAATAAAAAACAGAATCTGTCTAAAACAGAACAATACATAATGACATAATATTTATCCATACTTCTGCAACTCCAAAAATTCTAAAACAACATAAAAAAAATTATAACCCAATACTGTGTAAAAACTTCAGAATTTTACCTGCAGTACAGAATGTAAATTCCAACACTGGATGCAAAACTTTCTGTTTCTGCCCAGAATCAAATTAACTATCATCTAAATCATCCAAAGGCTTTACTTGGCACAAAACTTAAAAGAAAAGATAAAAACATAATCATTACAGTAGCAATAACCATGTTGACACACCAAAAGCAAAATGATAACTATTGGGTTGTCTCCCAACAAGCTCTTTCCTTATAGCCATTAAGATAGGTTTGAGATTGTAATGATGCTCACATAAATGATAAGAATTGAAACACAAAGAGAGCATCATATAACATGTAACTAGCACATTTAAGTTTAACATACTTCCTATGCATAGGCATTTTATAAATAAATAAATTATCAAGACAACCAATATCTAGCATATGCAAGAAAGAAGAATGCATTAATAGTTTTGACATGAAGAGAGGTAATTTAGTAACATGAAGATTGCTATAGCTATACTTCCCTCTCTCAAAATAATTACATGTAGGATCATAATCAAATTCAAGAATATATCTATCATATAAAATATTCTCTCCATGATCCACATGCATACAAGTTTTATAATCTTCCAAAATACTGGGATTAACATCAACTAAAGTCATGACCTCTCCAAACCCACTTAATATTCCTAGCATTATGATCGTCACCCCAATCATGATCATTGATACAATTGACTTTCATGGAATTCATACTAACACCATCGTAATTATGCTTTTCATTCAATAGATGTATCCCAATAGCATTTTCTTTTATCACTTCTTCATTATTAGCTATTGGTTTACAATAAGCAGCAAGTTTGAAAAGATTAGAATGTGGATGAGGATCCATATGTCTTTATTTTATTTTATTGAGTCAACATGATGGCAACAGAAGCAGAGATAGAAACACAAAATATTTTTGGTATTTTTAATTTTTTAGAGAAGTGGAGGGAGATGAAAAGAGAAGGCAAACAAAAAGGCCTGGAAAAAGGCAAGGAAAAAGGCAAATAAAAAGTAGAACAAGTAAATGGTAAATGTGTGTGTGAAGGAACCTGTATTTGTTTGATGAAGCCTCCCTGGCAACGGTGCCAGAAATTCTTCTGCTACTTGTGATAGGCATTGGGATTTCCCCGAAGAGGAAGGGTGATGTAGTATAGTAGCAGATGGTATTTTCCCTAGTTAAGAACCAAGGTTTATTGAACCAGTAGGAGACTCACGCAAACAAATGTCAACCGTATCTGCACATAGACAAAACAAATACTTGCACCCAACGCGGGCAAGAGGGTTGTCAATCCCCTTGTACTCGTTAATTGCAAGGATTAATTTTGGTAATGGTAGATAGATAAATTGCAAAAGAAAATAAAAGTAAATAAATTGCAGCAAGTAATTTAGGGTTTTAGTAATATGAAGTGAATGGACCCAGGGGCCATAGCTTTCACTAGAGGCATCTCTCTCATGAGCATAGCAACGGTGGATTAAATTGTTGTTGGGAAATTGATAGAAAATCGCATAGTTATGACGATATTCATGGCATGATCAATATATAGGCTTTACGTCCGAGACAAGTAGACCGACATCCATCTACATGTACTACTATTACTCCACCCCTCGACCGCTATCCATCATGCATATTAAGGTGTTAAGTTCATAAAAAACAGAGTAATGCTTGGAGCATGATGGCAGAATGTAGACAAAGTAAGACCAAGTAATATGTTCGAACCCCGTCGTTTTACCCTTAGTAGCAACAATACAAATACGTGCCTCGCTACTCCTCCTGTCACAGAGTGAGGACACCGCAAGATTGAACCTACTACTATGCACCACTTCCTCTGAAGATATAATCATCAACTTGGCGAAAGAAAACTCATAGATTGGAAAGCATACATAGCTATAAAATCACACATAATAAAGTTCAGAAAAGACTCAATTACTTTCAATGAATAATCTGATCATAAACCCACAATTCATCGGATCCCAGCAAACACACCGCAAAAAGACTACATCGAATCGATCTCCGAAGAGAACATTGTATTGAAGATCAAAGAGAGAGAGAGAGAAAGAGAGAGAGAGAGAGAGAGAGAGAGAGAGAGAGAGAGAGAGAGCCATATAGCTACTGCTATGGACCCGTAGGTCCTGTGGGAACTACGCAGACATCATCAGGGAGGCAACAAGGTTGATGAAGGTGGCCTCCGTGATGGATTCCCCCTCCGGCAGAGTACCAAAAAAGGCCTCCAGATGGGATCACAGAAGAACAGAGGCTTGCGGCAGCGGAAGAATTGTTTCGGGAGTTGGTACGGGGGTTTCTGAAAATTTGGTAACTTATAGGCTTGGAATTAGGTCAAACGGAGCAGCAAGGGGCAGGGCGCGCCCCCTGCCTTGTCATCGCCTTGTTTGTCGTCTAGATTCCCCCGAAGCTTCTAGGGTCTCTTCTGGTCCAGAAAAACTCGTCAAAAAGTTTCAGCGTGTTTGGACTTCGTTTGGTAAGGATTTTCTGTAAAACCAAAAACAAGCAGAAAACAGCAACTAGCACTGGGCACTGAGTTAATAGGTTAGTTCCCAAAAATGATATGAAATGGTATATAAAGCATACAAGATTGATAATATAATAGCATGAAACAAAAAAATGAAGACGTATCAGCCACCGCCGCTTAGTGGTGTCATTTTCCACGCCGACAACAAATAGCAGGTGGCGGGCCTTATGGGCGGCGATGAAGTGCGGATCAGAGAGGAGAGATCGCCACGACCGAAAAACCAAGCGGAGGCGGCAGAGCGGCTTCGATTGGAGGCACACAAGGATGTCGTAGAGCAGCTCCACGGGCAGCACCCCTTTGTTGGAGGCGGCGGCGTTGGGTTTCTTTCTGGGTGAGGTGGGCGAGGCCATATCGAGGATTAGGAGATTGAAGATGAGGCAGATTAAATCTTGAGAATCGGAGTTGAAATATCTCTATACATACTTTTTTGCTGTATTTCAGTTTCCTGAATTTTTATTTAGGTTCAGTGCATTTTTTTCCCTCTTAACATCGAACAACCCACTTACAAAGGCTTGGATTAAAGTAACCCACCACGTACAAATAGGCTACTTCGGTCAATACCGGACAGGAGCCGCCCACGATCCACATACAAAGCCTTACCCGCCAGAGGCATGTAGGGTTAGTTTGGATTGTGTCCTGGACATTGTGCCTGTAAAAAGTTGGTGCCTGAAAGCTGCTTGATACGTTAGTGTCTTCATGCCTAGTCAGGCTAGCCTAGACTAGAGGTGTTTGTATCATAGCCTGGCCTGGTATACTATTAAATGGAGCATAAAATCATCAAATCTGTTATGCAACGGCGGATTAGCATTGGAATTGGTGCCTAGGCTGTTGCGCTTGTGCGCCAGGCTACCCAACTCGGACGCCTGGCCCATGCCAAGTAAGGTGCCTGGATTTACAACTTAGGCTAAGCAAGATCCACGTAAAGAAAACTTTCGTTTAAGCTGCCCCTCCCCCCCCCTCACGTCGCCTGCTTGGGCGACTCTTATGACCCACAAGTATAGGGGATCATTCGTAGTCCTTTCGATAAGTAAGAGTGTCGAACCCAACGAGGAGCAGAAGTAAATGATAAGCGGTTTTTAGCAAGGTATTCTATGCAAGTACTGAAAGTAGCGGTAACAGATAGTTTTATAGCAAGGTAATTTGCAACAAGTAACAAGTGACAATAGTAATAAAGGTGCAGCAAGGTGGCCCAATCCTTTTTATAGCAAAGGACAAGCCAGAACATTCTCTTATAATAAGCAAGCGTTCTCTAGGATACATGGGAATTGTCGTCTAGTCACGTTCATCATGTTTAGTTGATTCGCGTTCGCTACTTTGATAATTTAATATGTGGGTGGACCGGTGCTAGGGTGATGTTCTTACTTGGACAAGCAACCCTTTTATGATTACCCCCTCTCGCAAGCATCCGCAACTACGAAAGAAGAATTAAGATAAATCTAACCATAGCATGAAACATATGGATCCAAATCAGCCCCTTACGGAATAACGCATAAACTAGGGTTTAAGCTTCTGTCACTCTCGCAACCCATCATCTACTTATTACTCCCCAATGCCTTCCCTTAGGCCCAAGTATGGTGAAGTGTCATGTAGTCGACATTCACATGACACCAATAAAGGAAGAACAACATACATATCATCAAAATATCGAACGAATACCAACTTCACATGATTACTTATAACAAGACTTCTCCCATGTCCTCAAGAACAAAAGTAACTACTCACAAATCATATTCATGTTCAAGATCAGAGGGGTATTGAATATGCTTGAGGATCTGAACATATAATCTACCACCAAATAAACCAACTAGCATCAACTACAAGATGTAATCAACACTACTAGCAACCCACAGGTACCAATCTGAGGTTGTGGAACAAAGATTGAATACAAGATATGAACTAGGGTTTGAGATGAGATGGTGCTGGTGAAGATGTTGATGAAGATTGGTCCTCCCATGATGAGAGGATCGTTGGTGATGTCGATGGCTTCGATTTTCCCCTCCCGGAGGGAAGTATCCCCGGTGAAATCTCTCCGCCGGAGAGCAAAAGTGCTCCTTCCCAGGTTCCACCTCGAAACGGCGGCGCTTCGTCCCGAAAGTCTTCTTATGATTTTTTCTAGGGAAAATAGCATCATATAGGAGAAGATGGGCCCAGAGGCCTGCTGGTGGGGCCACGAGCTCACTAGGCGCGCCCTAGGGGGGCGCCCCCTGAGCTCGTGGCTCCCTGGTTGTCCCCCTCCAAGTATTTCTTCCGCCAATATTTTTTATATATTCGAAAATAATTCTCCGTAAATTTTCAGGTCATTTGGAGTTGTGGAGAATATCTATCTCTGCTATAGCTTTTTCAGGTCCAGAAATCCAGCTGCCGGCAATCTCCCTCTTCATGTGATACTTGCAAAATA
This sequence comes from Elymus sibiricus, assembly GCA_039707655.1. NCBI lineage: Eukaryota > Viridiplantae > Streptophyta > Magnoliopsida > Poales > Poaceae > Elymus > Elymus sibiricus. The sequence goes on from CM077674.1 coordinate 313,759,527, forward strand.
AGAGAGAAAAGTCATTATGATTGCATCATAAAGTGAAATAATGACCCAAAACATAATAAATAACAGTAGAAAAACATGATGCAAAATGAACGTATCAGACTCGAGGGGCAAAACCCTAACCCAGCTGCCTCCCTCCCCTCCTCGACCCCTCGCCGCCGCCTGAGGCAGCTGCCACCGGGCAAGCTGGGCACGCTGCTGATGAAGGTGGCGGCGGGGCCCTCTCTGCCTCGCCTCGCTTGCGGGGGCCTCTGGATACAGGGCGGCGGCCCCGACGGGTGTGGCGTCGCCGGCTCTTCGGCATCCGGTGGCGCGGGCGTGGGCCGACGTTTCTCGGCCATGTGGACAGCGAGACCCCCGGAGGATGCGGGCCATGCGCGGCGACGGCTTCGTCTTCGGCTGCGTTAGATCTGGCCGGCCCCACTGTGCTACTTCCCAAACGAGCTCCTCCCCCCCCCAGATCCGACCTGCTTCATCATGGGGCTCCAGTTTTCTCTGGGTGGGAGCGGGTGACGGGGTTACAGGACCGGAGGAAACCCCTAGCCAGTCGTGCCGGCTGAGATGCCCGTGGGCGCCGCTCACCTTCCTGGAGGCGTCGGTCAGGTCATGCCCCCTATCCCCTTCCCCTTTCTCTCCCGAGTGAAATCCTCAACATTGTTGGGCAGTGGCGATGCCCTTGGCGCCATAACCTTCTTGAAGGTGTTGTTTTGGGAACAAAGATGGGTTGTGGGCTTCGCTGTGGTGTAGGTGAAGTGTGTCGGTGGCGGCAGCATGTCTCCAGCGGCGGCGGTGTCTCCCCTGGTGCAGGGTCAAGTTGTATTGGTGCTCTTCATTGGGCTGCAGTGAGTCCCTCTGGTGCCCGTGGATCCTCCAGGACGGGAGGGGATATGGTTCCCTTCCTATGGTGACTGCACTCCACCTCGTCGAACAAGCCAAAGCTCCCAATCTGGTCTTGGCCCCTGCTGCTACCCATTTGTGCATTCTAGCCGCTCGCCCTCTTTCAAGCTAGAACTCTGGTATTTGGTGCTGCTCTGCTCTAGGTGAGTCATTGTCGGCATGTTGGGAATGCCTGGTTCCACCCCTGTGGTTTCCTTCGATGCCATCTGTTGGCGATATTTACTGGCATGGAGACCCGGCAGGGTGTTAACCCGGCCGTAAGGTAAGCTTGGCGGGTCAACTCACTGCGGGGCTAAGGACTCTGTGTGGGCCGGCTTAATGGGGCCCGACAAGTATGGGCCGGCTTAGGAAGTGGGCCGGCTCACGAGAAGGGGAATAACAAGGACAACCATCGTGGAGAACAAGTAGGAGAAGAATCATGGGACAACCCGGACTCTCATGTAATCTAGGGTTCTGCCTGTATATATAAAGGGGAGCACCTACACGAAAAGACTTAAGTTGCAATCCCCTCGAGAGCTAGGTTAGCGAATCCGCATCCTTGTAATCGAGATCTACAGCAATATAAACAAGCAGGACGTAGGCTTTTACCTCCACCGTGAGGGGCCGAACCTGGGTAACCCGGCATCTTCTCGTTCCCGTTCAACCCCGCTAAGCTTCCACGTTAGTGCGATGGCTTCATCTCTAAGTCCTTTTACTAGGACATCTGTCGCGACAAAACCACGACAGTTGGCGCCCACCGTGGGGCTCACGCACGGTGGATTTGAGTTCTTAGCGGGATCCCTTCCAGGGTTCGGGAAGTACGCGGTTGGCATGATGTCCAAGAGCCGCCGCGGGAAATTCTACATCGACGATTCATACTGGGGCCCCGACGCCGACTCAATCGAGTACGGGTACCGGGTCCCCTTTGGCAAGGTCCATACCTTCATCGGCGTGATCGGCGAGCCGGCCGCTGGGTTGGGGAACGTCGCCGGCGTCGAGTCGGCGCGCCGGGTTAGTCAGCTCCCGGCGAGACCCGGCCCGCGTCAAGCCGGCCAGATCACGTCTTCGTGGGCTTCACCCAAGGGTTGGCCCTGTCAGAGAACTCCCTGTCTCAGGACAACACGCTTGTCCAATCTGACGGCGAATTTTCGATGGGGGAAACTGAGTCAATTCTTCCACTGCATGATGGAGGGTTGGGGCACACGGACGACGTCTTCCCAGAGAGCCCTGATCCGCCTCGCTTCGCGGCGGTGTACATGGCGGGTAGGCAAGATCCAGCATGAGACCCGGCCAATCCGACGGCGGGACAAAACAACCTCCTGGCCGGCTCAGGAGGAGCCGGTGCCTCGGCCTCCGGCTCCCAGAAGAGCGGGGTTCAAGCACTCGCGGACTTGATGACTACGCTGGCGACCCTGTTGGCCGAGCCGGTCACCGCAGAGAACGCAGCGGCACGCAACACGGAGATCACGAAGTGTCGCGAGGAGATGGCCAAGATCCAAGAGGACATCAACGCAGAGAACGCCCGCATGATACAGGAGCAGGCGCAGATCACCGCGGAGAGGCAGTGCCTTGACGAGGAAACATAGTACCTGAGCCGCCGGCAGGCCGAGTCAGAGCTTGTTCACCGGAGGCGTCGTCAGAGCCAGCTTCCGGCTAATCTCGAGCCGACTCAGCTGTTCACCACGCCGCCGGCTCCGACGAACCTGGGGGCTGGAGTTATCCCCCCGAGAGAGCCGCCGCTACAGCAGCCTACTCACCAGCGGGAGCCGGCCCGACTTCGTACACCTGATCAGCAGCAGCAGCCGCCGTCTCACCGGTTTCAAACCCCAATTGGACACTACTCCAACCCGGTGGATAACGTGCTAGCAGCAACCCACAACTTGGCAGCCATTCCGATTGAGGGGAACGGCCCGATTCAGACAGAGGCCAGGAACGCCATTGCGATGCTCAAGACGGCAATGGTGCAGCAAGCCAACTACTCGCATAGCCAGCATCGGCTTCACTCAACCCCTCATCAGAGCCGCTCCAGGAGTCAGCGCCCTGAGTCGCCTGCGGTCTCGAGCAGCGCGCACCGCCGGAGGGCCGCCCAACCGCTGGCGGAGCAGCAGCAGCCCAGGATCCCGCAGGACGTGGCAGACGCAGCTCGGATTCTGCGAGCATGGGAGGAAGAAAACGCGCGCGCAGGGAACAACCCGCCGGTGCACGTTAGCACACCGGCGCGCGTTAACCCACCGCCAAATACTAACCCGCCTGAAGCGCATCGTTCGCCCGAGGTAGCCCGGCTTGACGATCGGCCTGAGAGTGCTTCGAGCCGCCTGGTCGGGACTCCCTGCTTGGTGCCAGCGCTGCGAGAGGCGCGCATACCCCCAGATTTCAAGGGGCCTCGCAAGGTTCCTAACTACACAGCAAATTTAGAGCCTACGGAGTGGGTCGAGAGCTATGAGCTGGCAATGGACTTGTTGGGGGCAAGCGAGTCAGTCCTAGCGCGTTACCTACCGCTGATGTTGGAGGGCCCTGCACGCACCTGGATGAAAAACTTGCCGGCAAATTCTATCAACACCTGGCAGGAGCTGAAGGAGCGTTTCATCAAGAACTTCCAGGGGACCTGCAAGAGGCCAACCACAATTGTTGATCTTGAGCGTTGTGTCCAGCGCAAGGACGAGTCAGCGCACCATTGGGCTCACCGGGTTGCAGAAGTTATGCATAGTTCCGATAGCATCTCGGCGGCTCAAGCAGTGCTTGTTCTGGAACGAACATGTAAGTTCCAGCCGTTGGCCCAGAAGCTTGGGCGGCTCAAGCGGAAGGTCCAGGACATGGGAGACCTCATGGATGTCTTAACCCAGTATGCGGAGTCGGATAACACCAAGGACCCGCTGTCGGATGAGGAGAAATCTGACAAGGGAAAGAAGGTTGGCGGTAAGGGTCAGCAGCAGAACAATGGCAACGGTCAGAGCAACAACGGTGGAAAGCGCAAGGGTTACGATGGTAACTCTGATTTGGTGGCGAACACAAATGCGGAAAACAAAGATCAGCGTCAGAATGACGGTTCCAGGAAGCAGCCCTCTGGCAATCGCCCTCTCACTTTCGAAGAAGTCCTCAAAGCTCCTTGTCCGAAACACAGTTATAATGGTAAAACGTCCACTCATTCCTGGGAAAATTGCTATGTGATGCAAGAGTTCGCCAAGCGAGTCTTCCAAAATCATCATCATGGTGGGGGCAACGGCGGACAACCCGCCAACCCAGGAGCCGGCTTCTCAGGAGCCGGCTTGCAGGGACCCTTCGCCGGGCCCAACTTCCAGGGGAACGGTGTCCAAGGCGGCGGGTTTCAGGGGGCTGGTAATGCTGGAGGCGGTAGTCAGAGAAACAACCAGGGAGGTCAGCATCAAGCCGGCGCGGCAGGATTTCAGAGTAACCCGAAACAGTTAAACAGCGGACAGTATCACGTTTTCACCACTAGCACCTGCAAGCGGGATCGGAAGGTGCAGCGACGAGCCGCCCACGTGGTTGAGCCGGCAGCTCCTTACTATCTCAACTGGTATGAGCAGCCGGTCACCTGGAGCAGGGCGGATCATCCAGTCCTACTTGACCACCCTGGCCACCTGGCACTGGTGGTTGCGCCGCAAGTCGGCGGTTACACCCTGACTAAAGTGCTTATGGACGGAGGCAGCGGCATCAACATTCTGTACTATGATACGTTCCGGCGAATGAATCTGTCCGATAAGCAGTTAACTCCGTCCTCTACAGTTTTTCACAGCATTGTTCCTGGCAAGTCAGCATATCCCATGGGCAGAATCTCCCTTGAGGTGGCCTTTGGCTCAGAGGATAACTGGCGTTCTGAGTTCCTGTCCTTCGAGGTGGTCAAGCTTAAGAGCCCATACCACGCCCTGTTTGGTCGGCCGGCTTACGCGCGGTTCATGGCGCGCCCATGTTATGTCTACCTGAAACTGAAGATGCCAGGGCCGAGGGGAACCATCACAGTGGAAGGAAACTGGAAAATCGCGCTCGAGTGTGAGGAAGGAGATGCAGCTTATGTCGAGACGGCTTCCGCCGCGGAGGAGTTGCGGTATTACAAGGATAATGTTGACCCGGCTGACAGGACGTCTCTAAAGAAGCCCACTACAGAGTCTGACCCCCTGGTCAAGTTTAAGTCGGCCAGAGATACGAAGCAAGTTGATTTCACCCCGGGTAATTCGTCGGAGCAGTTCACCATCGGGGCAAATATGGATCCCAAATAGGAAAGCGCGCTCATCGAGTTCATCCGTGAGAATCGGGACATGTTTGCATGGAAACCTTCTGACATGCCAGGTGTACCGAGAGAACTCGCTGAGCACTCCCTTAATGTGGATCCCAAGTTTAAACCAGTTCGCCAATACCTCTGTCGCTTCAATGAGGAAAGGCGGAAAGCTATTGGTGAAGAAGTGGCTCGGCTCCTAGCTGCCGGGTTCATCGTCGAAGTCTTCCATCCCGAGTGGTTGGCTAACCCAGTACTTGTTCTGAAGAAAAACGGGACTTGGCGGATGTGTGTTCACTATACAGACCTGAATAAGGCTTGTCCCAGTGACCCCTTTGCCTTGCCCCGTATTGACCAGATCATCGATGCTACGGCGGGTTGTGAAAGTTTATGTTTCCTGGATGCTTACTCTGGTTACCATCAGATCAAGCTGAAGCCGGACGACCAGGCAAAGACGGCTTTCATCACACCTTTTGGGGCCTTCTGTTATACAACCATGTCATTTGGTCTGAAGAGCGCCCAGGCGACTTATCAGCGTTGTGTCCAGAACTGTTTCCATAATCAGATCGGGCGGAATGTTCATGCTTATGTGGATGACATTGTGGTTAAATCTCGGAAGAAAGAGACTCTATTGGAGGATCTCAAGGAAACATTTGACAATCTCCGTGTCTACCAGATGAAGCTTAACCCGGAGAAGTGTGTTTTTGGTGTCCCCGCAGGAAAGCTTCTGGGGTTCCTCGTCTCTGAGCGAGGCATTGAAGCTAACCCAGAGAAAATCAAGGCCATCACGACCCTGGCTAAGCCGGCCAAGCTCAATGACGTGCAGAAGCTGGCTGGGCGGGTTGCGGCTTTAAGCCGGTTCATAAGCCGGCTTGGCGAAAAAGCAATTCCGTTGTATTAGTTGCTCAAAAAATCAGATGACTTCGTATGGAGTAAGGAGGCAGATCAGGCTTTTGAGGCCCTTAAGAAACAGCTGTCTGAGCCGCTGGTCCTTGCTGCCCCTCGCGAGAAGGAGCCAATGCTGTTGTATATTGCTGCCAATAACAGGGCTGTAAGCGTGGCGGTCATCGTCGAGCGCAAGGAGGATGGCAAGGAATATCCTGTCCAGCATCTTGTGTATTATGTCAGCGAGGTGTTAAGCGAGTCCAAGCAGCGATACCCACATTGGCAGAAGCTGGTCTACGGAGTGTTCATGGCTAGCCGCAAACAGAAGCATTACTTCCACGGGCATCCAATCACGGTGGTTAGTTATGCGCCTCTCGGGGATATAATCCAGAACCGGGAGGCTACAGGCCGGGTTGCTAAGTGGGCTATCGAGCTCGGTCCGCATCATCTCAAGTATGTGCCTCGCACAGCAATCAAATCTCAGGCGTTGGTGGATTTCATTAATGATTGGACAGAGTTGCAGGTTCCCAAAGAGAAGCCCGACACAACATACTGGTCCATCCATTTTGATGGCTCAAGGCAGCTTGAAGGCTTGGGGGCTGGAGTGGTGATTACTTCCCCACGAGGAGACAAGTTCTGTTATGTTCTGAGGATCATGTTTACCTGCACTAATAACGCAGCTGAGTACGAGGCGCTGCTTCATGGGCTTAGAATGGCCAAGGAGATGAATCTGAGTCGGGTCAGGTGCCTGGGCGACTCAGACCTGATGGCTCAGCAAGTTTCAGGTACATGGGACTCCAAGGATCCGCTTATGGCGGCTTACCGACAGGCGGTCACAAATATTGCTGGACACTTCAAAGGTTATCAAGTCGACCATATTGATCGCCGGCAGAACGAGGCGGCAGACGCACTCTCTCGTTTGGGTTCTCAGCGTAAGCCAGTGCCACCCAATGTGTTCCTGGACGTCTTGCACAACCCGTCTGTGAAATTGCCAACAGAGGAGGATTTGGCTATTCCTGACCCGGAGGCGGCTCTAGTGGCTGCTATCCGTGCTATCCCTGACTGGACGGTCCCCTACTTGGCTTATCTAAGCCGGGGTGAACTGCCAACAGAGGAAATCCTCGCTCGGCAGATCATCAGACAATCTAAGTCTATGACTATTGTCAATGGCGAGTTACACCGACGAAGCGTCACTGGTGTTTTTCAGTGTTGCGTCTCACCGGAAGAGGGTCGCGCAATCCTCAATGAGGTTCACTCTGGCGACTGTGGGCATCACGTCGGCTCAAGATCGCTGGTCGCAAAGGCTTTTCGGCACGGGTTCTATTGGCTCACAGCTCATGCTGATGCAGAGGACATTATCTGTAAGTGTGATGGTTACCAGAAATATGCTCGCCAGGCCCATGTGACGGCTCAGGAGTTGAGGATGATCCCAATTACTTGGCCGTTCGCGGTCTGGGGGCTGACATGGTGGGACCCTTCAAGCGTTCCAAGAACACGCATACGCACCTCTTGGTGGTTGTGGATAAGTTTACCAAGTGGGTGGAAGCAGAGCCGGTCAGCAACTGTGATGCAGCTACGGCTGTCAAGTTTCTGAAAAAGCTGATATTTCGATTTGGCTACCCGCACATCATCATTACAGACAATGGAACCAATCTCTCCAAGGGGGCTATGGAACAGTTCTGTCAACAGGAGCACATCTGGCTTGATCTGGCATCGGTTGCGCATCCTCAGTCCAATGGACAGGCAGAAAGGGCTAATCAGGAATTGCTGCGGGGTATCAAACCGCGGCTCATGGTGCCCTTGCAGCGTACGCCGGGTTGCTGGGAAGAAGAGTTACCTTCAGTGCTTTGGATCATACGGACTACTCCCAACAGGTCGACAGGCTATACGCCGTTTTTCCTGGTCTATGGTGCAGAAGTTGTGCTTCCAAGCGATATTTGTCATGACTCCCCTCAAGTGGCGGCTTATGTGGAATCAGATAATGACCTGGCTCGCCAAGACGCTCTTGATGCTCTGGAGGAAGAGCGCGACCTCGCCGCATCCAGATCTGCAATCTATTAGCAAGACCTACGCCGCTATCACAGCCGTAGAGTTCGAAGCCGTGCTTTCCAGGAAGGTGATTTAGTGCTCCATCTAATACAAGACCAGACAGGCATGCATAAGCTTTCACCACCTTGGGAAGGGCCCTTTGTGGTCAGCAAGAATCTCAACAACGGGTCATATTACCTGATTGATATGCGTGACGCAGAGAAATCACAGACCTCTGAGGAGGAAACAAGCCGGCCCTGGAACATCGCCCAGCTCCGGCCATATTACACCTAAGTCGTTGACTAGGGCACATCTTTGTACATACCTTTTATCATGTATATACCTATTTTTATCAAATAAAATAGCGACCAGCCGCACTGTGTAAAGGTGCTGTTTTGCCTCAGAATTTGTGTGCTGGATCTTTATTTGTTGATCACGGTTACTTGGGGGCTTCCAACTCCATTGAGTTTAACTTACAAAACCCTTTTAACCCGGCGAGATGCCACAACGTTGGTTAAACCTGCCTGTTAGCAAGATGCTACTCCCTGGAAAAATGACCCGGCATACGTCTGATGAGTCAATCACGTTTGTGACCCTGAACTCATCCGAGTTAAAACGTTCGATTGGTTTTGTGAGAACCGGCTTTCAGAAAGCGAGGACAAACCAGCAGGCCAAAGTGCCAGCTTCATGAAAGCGTATTCCGGCTTGTGCTTTATGAGCCGGCCATTTACAGTTGTGTTTTGCAGGCGGCTTATGTTTTCATGAGCCTGTCATTTCATGCATATTCCGGCTTAAGATTACACTTTTTATTACACTCATCTCTGCATACATACATACATCCATGCCTGTCATTTATTTAGTTCCATTTGAACTGCTTGATTCATTACAAACAGTAACAAAGATTACTCGTTCAAAGTGGCATCGTCACTAACCATCACATGCAATTATGTTGTTTCAGCAGAATCACTCTATTGCAAAACCGGCTCTCAAAGCCAAAAGGAGGATTCACAGAAGCGCAAAGTATTTACACTAGCATCAGAAGTTTTATGCTACCCTATTACAAGCCGCCCGTCAGCTGCGGCCATGACAAAAAATTTACAAGGCTCGGCCTACTTGGATAAACCGGCGTTTACATCACCGGGTCAGAGCTGGCATCAACGCCTGATGGGTCACCATGAGCCGGCTCGTCGCGACCGTCGTCACCCTCCGCTTCTTCGCTTGAGTTGCCGGTCGACCACTGAATTGTGCGCAACGCTTCAAACAAGGCATTGGTGGATATCAGAGAAGAAGGGTCGACTTCAGGAGCGAAGGATGTCTTACATGTCCGAGTTAGAGCCATCGGCTCATGATTTGGCGGCTCTATCCGCTCATTCACTTTCGAATAGGGCGCCTGGTACCGGGTCAGATCGGTTTCTTCTGCAATGGCGGTGGCTGCAACCCGGGTTTCTCTGATGCAGCGTTGGAAATCCTTCTTGGTAAAGGGCGTGTCGTCTACATTGAGCTCCGGATAGCCGCCCACAATTTGAGCTGGATCGAGCTCTGGTACGTATGCCCTCGCTCGGGCTAGTGCTGTTAGAGCACCAGAGCGGCAGCACGCTTTCTTCCAGTCTTCAAACCACCTTGGCACCACAGACAGCTCCTTCAACATGTCTGCATGTAGCTGTGGAGGGGACTTGGTATTTTTTGCTGCCATAATGCATCGAGAGCCGCCTATATACAGTTGTTCCACGAAAGTGTATACTGCCTTCAACTTCACCACTGGTTGCTGCAGCAACAGCTGATTCTTGCGACCTGCAAAGAGACAGTATGCACGATCAGTTAAGCCGACTAAGTCTGGTAAGCCGGTCCAGTTGACTCATTCTTATAGCTTTGCTTACCAAAGATGGCCCGGGTCATGGCTGTAATCTGGTTCTTCAAAGTGGTCAGCTCTTGTGTCACCGGCTCTACTTTCGCTTCGGCTTCTTCAGCTTGCGTAGCTAGGGCGGCTCTGGCGGCCTCCGTCTCTTGCAAGGTGGCCCTTACAATCGCCAAAGATTTCTTTGCCTCAGTTGCGGCTTCTTCATATGCTTGGCGCAATTTTTTCTCCTTCTTGGCCTCCTTTCGAAAGCCGGCGGCCTGGGCTTCTACTTGGTCCAACATTTCCTGTAGAGCAGACTGTTATACAAAGTATACATATGACCCGAGTCGCCCTAAAGAGCAACCCGGCTCATGGGGGCTACATGCTTTCAAGTCTCAAGGTAAACAGTAAGGCAAGTTCCATGTATCTGCAGGCACTCTACATGGCACTTGGGGGCTAATGCATTAATCGATCTATACTGCACATTTATGAAGACTCGCCCGTCCTGGCCGACAAGCCGGCCTTGGAAGGCGCTGGATGGGATTCTAACTTTAAGCTGCAATTTTGAAGACCCGGGTCATCATTTCATATTACCCCAGCCCTTGGGGGCTAATGCATCCATTGATCTATTCTGTTATGGACACCTGCCCGTCATTAATAACGAGCCGGCCTTGGAGGACGCCAGTGGACGGTTCTACTTACAAGTTTCAATTGGAAGTCCCGGATCGTTATTGCATAATGACCCGGCCCTTGGGGGCTACATATATATATGGTACGAAGTAAGATGTGCAGGTTACCTCATATTTCCGCTTCAAAGATATAATCATAGCCATCTCCGTGTCCCAGTTTTCAAAGAGTCGGGTCAGTACAGTTCGGTGCAGAGTACTGGCATCTTGATCTTCAAGTGGAGGAAATTCAAGAGTTGATTTCCCCTTGTCCTTCGGGGCCGACTCAGGTTTGGCTGGGACCTTGGTGAGGGCGGTGGAGGACTCTGGTGCCGTAGTCTGATGCTCACTTGTCACCGCTATCTCTTCTTGAGCCGGCGCTTCATCTTGAGCCGGCGCATCAGGCTCTGGGGCATTTTGATCTTGAATTATGCTTTCCTTCTCCTGAGCTGGAGGGGAGGCGCGAGCCGGACTTGTCATGTCCAAAGGCGGCGGGCTGTTTCGGACGGCCGGCTCGTCCTGGGCAGCCAAGGTGGCTTCCTCTGCTTGAGGGCCTGTCTGAATGGCCGGGTCAGATGACCCGGCAGCTGTTTTCTTCTTAATGGCTTTGGTGCTGTACAAGGAGCAAAGGAGTTACTTATTTACAGGGGTGAAAAATAAAAAGTCAATATATATTACAGGAATGTTTGCTTACCCAGGATTGATGTTGAAAGCCGGCGCCTGTGTGGTGCTTGACTCACCTGAGGAGTGCGACGTCTGAAATGCCGATTCATTAAAGGGTAAGGGTTCTTTAAAATGGCCAGCTAGAGGAAAGGAATAAGTTGGGCTAAGAAGCACCTCAGCTTGAGCTTTGCGCGACGGCGGCTCGTATGGAAGTCCGCTACTTAATTCGCCTTCACTGCTCCGGGTCTTCCTTTTGGAGGTCCCGGCTCGACGAGTTTTCTTCAAAATAAATTTGGGATCCAAATGAGCATCCTGATGGGAAAAGGGCACCTTACGGACGGCAACCCGGGGCTTCCTTCGAACCTTGCGGATCACAGCCCGGGTTTTCTTCCGAATAGGTATTGGGGAGTCAGAATCAGAAGAGATCAATGTTACCTCCGGCTCGTCGGTATGGCTAATTTCGGTTTCGTCCTGAAGAGAAGAGGCGTCAGCAAGTTGAATGAAAAGACGGCCAAGTGAGTCAAGTTCTACCTCAGCCTCATCCTCTGCAGCCGGCTTATCAGTGTCGACTGGCTCATCCTGCTGTTCCGCTGGAGCGGGGGCGGGTTGTTGTGGATTCTTCTTCTTCCAAAATTTGTCATTTGCCTCTATTAAGACGAGTTGGCAGTTGAAAATGAGATGAGGAGGGCGAGTTAAGAACAGAGTAAGAAGGTGCAAACACTTACTGAAGGCACCGGGTTAGTTAAGCAGAAGGGGGCCAGCCCGGTTTTGTTGCATTTCTCCTGAGGCTCTCCCAATAGCCTCTTGATGGTTTTGTTGATATCACTCACGGATAAGTTGACTTGACTGAAGCGTTGAGCGTCTGCCGGCTCACTAGTATAATTGCACATCAGGTCGCCTCTGTGGCTAAGGGGCTGGATTCGCCAGCTTATCCAACACCGGGTCAGATCGATCCCGGTAAGGCCGTTAGCAACCAAGGCCCTTATTTAGGAGTAAATAGGGGCGAATTGCTTGCGTTCTTCTGTTGACGGCCAACCCGGAAAGGCCACTGTGGCATTGAGCCGGTCCGGTCTGTAACCCGGCAGGGGGCTTTCACCTTGAGGGGCAGTGTTCTTGCAGTAAAACCAAGTCTTGTTCCAGCCCTTGGGATGACTCGCCAGCTTAGCTTCAGAAAAAGGAGTGTTTCTTCGCCTTTGGATAGAGACGCCGCCAAGTTCTATGCTGGGGCCGTCAGTGAACTCCGTCTGATGGTTGATATAGAAAAACTCTCGGAAGAGGAGGACAGTTGGAGCTGTTTGAAGATATACTTCGCAGAAAACTTGAAATTGGCATAGATTTGTGATGGAGTTGGGGCCAAGATCCTGCGGACGGAGGTCAAAAAAGTTAAGGACGTCGCGAAAGAATTTTGACCCGGGTGGCCGAAACCCCTTATGCAGATGATCTGCGAAGACCACCACTTCGTCTTGCTGAGGCTGGGGGGTGCTTTCTTCTTCAGGTGCCCGCCAGTTGATTGCGGTTTGAGCCGGCAAAAGGCCTTGCCCTACAAGCTCGTTCAGCATCAAGGTTGAGACTTGTGATCTAACCCAGTTGCAGGATTTGTCGGCCTTGGGGGCCATGGCGACTTGAAAGTTTAACTGCAAGGACAAAAATGACAAGTCGGCGTGTTAAGCTTGAGAAGGACAAGCCGTCAGAGTATAAGACCCGGTCAAATGATAAAAATCAGGATGGCTAAATTCATAACCCGGATTCATGCAAGCCGTCGAAGGCAATTATAAGCCGGTGTTGACGATGGTGGTGCTTTGGATTTCCCCTAAGTGTCAAGCTAGTGACAAACAGGAATCTAACGAAGCGGTTATTATTACGGATCTGGAAATATCTCAGAAAAGAAAATTTAAAAAGACCTAGGAGGGGATGATATGAAGGCCCGTGGTAAATGCGGATCTATGGAGGACGATGCCGAGACTTAGATGCGAAAAATGGTGTGCTTGCAGTGTTAAAAGCGTTTACTTGGGTGTTTCGAATGCGTTTGGATTTACTAATGAGCAAGAGGGATGAACACTGAAGAAAATCGATGAACTACATAAGAAATGGGCGATGTAGATTCGAAAGGGGAAAGATTTGGATGTACCGGTCTGCGGCGGAGGTGGCCGGCGAGCGTTTGATGAGCTTCGGTGATGACGGCAGCGGCGAAGGGGTCGCGGTCGAGGTCGTCGGACAGCTTGAGGCCGGCGACGCTTCGGGTGCGTGAAGAGGCGAGCGTGAGGAAGGAGATGAGAGGTAAAAAGTGGTAATGGGGTGAGGTGGCCTATTTGTAGACCCAGTAAAGTTAAAACGGCAAGGGCGGAACCCCAGGCGGCGCAGTAATTTTCGGCAGCGTGGCTCCTCGATTTTCGTGCCTGACAAGACGATACGTACCCACTCAAAGATTTGAGGTGATGTCATCCCGGATTTTGCAGAAGTGGATTGTGATGTCATACGGGACAAGAGTTGAAAATGCCAAGTTTGAATCTGAAGGGGTGAACCTGACGATCACCTTAACCCGGCAACTTGAGCCGGTCCAAGATGGCGACTTAAAAAGAGCGGCTTGGGGTGCGCTTGGAAATGTATTACTAATGCTTTGCTTTTTCAGGATGGAGTTTAACGTGAATAAATTCAAGTCAAACTGAGGGCTAATGTTGGGGATATTTACTGGCATGGAGACCCGGCAGGGTGTTAACCCGGCCGTAAGGCAAGCTTGGCGGGTCAACTCACGGCGGGGCTAAGGACTCTGTGTGGGCCGGCTTAATGGGGCCCGACAAGTATGGGTCGGCTTAGGCAGTGGGCCGGCTCACGAGAAGGGGAATAACAAGGACAACCATCGTGGAGAACAAGTAGGAGAAGAATCACGGGACAACCCGGACTCTCATGTAATCTAGGGTTCCGCCTGTATATATAAAGGGGAGCACCTACACGAAAAGACTTAAGTTGCAATCCCCTCGAGAGCTAGGTTAGCGAATCCGCATCCTTGTAATCGAGATCTACAGCAATATAAACAAGCAGGACATAGGCTTTTACCTCCACCGTGAGGGGCCGAACCTGGGTAACCCGGCGTCTTCTCATTCCCGTTCAACCCCGCTAAGCTTCCACGTTAGTGCGATGGCTTCATCTCTAAGTCCTTTTACTAGGACATCTGTCGCGACAAAACCACGACACCATCCATCCAGGTTCTAGGTTGAGCATGTCCATCGTTCAACGGTACCAGGGGCCTTCTTTGACGATGGATCTGTATGGATGTGTCTTCTTCATGCCCAGGTGTTTTGGCAATGGCGTGCCTTGCATCGTTGTCGGTTCCCTCTCCTGAGTCGGCTATCGCTTTCGCCTTGGTTTTGGGCGTGCAAGAGGTCCCTGGCATCTCCAAGCTATATGTTCTATGTTGATCTTTTATCTAGCTTGTTGTATGTGCATTGTGAGACGCTCCCGGGTGCCTTTGTATCTTTGCCGTTTGTTTTCCTTTTCTTTAGTTGGTGCGTGGTTGTAATCTTGAGTTGTAATCCTGGTCAGTTGGTGGCTTTGTTAATTCAAAGCCGGGCTTTGCTTGAGCCTTCGTTCTAAAAAAAAGATGCATGGCAACCGATCCAGGGCAACAAAGATTTCTTCAAGACATCGCACGTTCCATGGAGGCTCCACGCAAGGCATTTTCCCGGGAGGCTCCAGGCAAGGCCTTTAATCCGGGTGTGTGTATGGCGATTTCGGGAGCTCCTATATGTCGCATACAGTGTCACCCAACGACGTGACGCACACGGAAACACCGATTGGGCTGGCTCATTTAACGTGAAACAGTAGCGAACCACACATACTGTAGCAGACTGTAAACTATACCGACCGGGGGTACTGTACCGACCACACTGGGTCATTTCTGATTTTGTTGTTTTTTAATTAAGAAGTATTTTTGAAAATTTGAATATTTTGATGAAAATATAAAAAAAATATTTTTTGAATGTTTAAAAAAAACAGGAACATTTTTCGAAATTCCAAACTTTTTTTAAAATTGGGAACTTTTTTTCAAACATGAACAATTTTTGAAAATTCTTAAACATATTTCGAATTTGTGAACAAGTTTACGATACAGGAACATTTTTTGAAAAACCATAAACATTTTTTTGCATTTGTAAACAAAATTTGAAAAACATGACCAAATTTTGAAACTCCGAACAAATATTTGGAAACACGAACATTTTTTGAAAATCCTGGACCTGTTTTGAAATTTCTGAACATTTTTTTTGAAGGAGTTTTTTTTATAAAGAAAAACTGAAAAATAAAAAAAGGAAAAATAAACCAATAAACCGGAAAGAAACAAGAGGGAAAAAACACATGAACCTGTCGCGAACTTCCAGAAGAGGGAGTGTGGAATACCGTATATACGTGCTAAATGGGCCAGCCCATATCTCTGTCGCTTGGTTCAATGCCTATGCGAAGCGCCGACTAGTTGACGCAGTGAGCATCCCATAGGGAATACGGGCGATTTCCTGTTATAGCACTGAATTCTTCGAGAGCAAGCAATTAAAGGCTACCCCTTGCGGGAGCCTCGTAAATGTCACTTTTGTGGGCTGAGAGCGTCCAACCGCCACCATGTGTCGCGTGCTGGGCGCTTCCTTAGATTTCATTTTTTTTTGTACGCGTTTTCGGTATTAGATGTTTTTTTTGGCCTTTTGGTTTACGCCTGGTTTTTCCTAGATTTGGAGAAAAAATGTGCGATTTTTTTTTGTGATTTTTGTTTTCCTTCCACAAGAAACACAGATTTGTTTTCGCGAGAGAAAAAGGAAAAAATGAAGAATTTTTTTGCGCGTTTTTATTTGCTTCCACGAGAAGCACAGATTTACTTCCGCGAGAAGCATAGCTGTGCTTCTCGGAATGGAAAAAAAAATTGCGTACTTTTTTTTGCGTGATTTTTTTTGCTTACATGAGAAGCATACATTTGCTTCAAGTGAAGGAACATATTTGTTTCCGCGAGAAGCACATCAGAAAGGGAAAAACTCATAAACTTTTTTGTTGGCTTTCACGAGAGGCACATATTTGCATCTCGTAGAGGCACAGATCTGTGCTTCTCGAAAAGGGGAAAAGGTGAAAAATAAAACCGTGCTTTAGGCTACGTTTTTTTTCTTGCTTTTTTTTGTGGAAAAAGTTCGTCGAAACATATTAACACGAGATCTAGTTTCGAAGATCACGGCATGAGAAATTCAACGGTGAAAACAGTTCGAGATTTGGACGTACGGTTCAAGAGATAAAGCATTTTGAAAAAAAACGAATCTATGAAAAAAGAAAAAAACTCTCAGGTTGCAACAAGTGGCGCACATGCAGCGCGCCACTTGTCAGCGCCTAAGAAAGTAGAAGTGACCTTTACAAAGGGTACTCCTTTACTAGTGATTTTGAAATTCTTCTGGTTAGCACCCACAAACGTCCAGGTGTGTTTTTTCTCGGCCGGCCCATTAAGGTTGCAGCCAGCTCCGTGGAGGCCAGGTAAGGCGGACGGTCATTCTAAAAAAGAGAGGCTAGGCGGGCGGCCAGGTAGCACAGCTACTAGGTCATTTGGATTTTGGGAAGGTTCTAGCTGCTTCTAGGTTGGTTTTCCTTTCTATTTTTTTCTCAGTTTTTCTTTTGGTCTTTTTAAAACTTTTGAAAACTCTGAACATTTTCCAAATTCAGTAAAAAAAATTAAATTGTGAACATTTCTAAAAAAATTCAAAAAAATCAGGAATATTTTTTGAACTTCGCAAACAACTTTTATATTCATGAACATTTTTTAATGCATGAATATTTTTCAAATTTGTGAAACCTTTTCAGATTCGTGAAGGCTTTTCCAAATGCGTGAACATTCAAATCCATGATTTTTTATGAATTCGCGAATATTTTTTCAAATTTGTGAACATTTTGAACTCTGAACTTTGTTGAAATTCGTGATTTTTTTTTCAATTTGTGAACTCTTTTTCTAATTAAAAGTCTTGTTTTGAATTCATGAACTTTTTTTAAAATTCATGATTTGCTCTTCAAATTCATGAACTTTTTTCAAATGAGTGATTTTTTTATAAGATCAAGAACCTTTTGCAAATTAGCAAACATTTTTAAATTCATGATTGTTTTTCAAATTCATGAACTTATTTCAAATGCACGATTTATTTGTTAAAGTCGCGCCATCACACATTCGGAGCTAGTGCTAGGCAGCGTACAATGTTGCCGTGGAGCTCATAAACCGCGTCCTCCGGTCGTGATCTAACGAGCTATGCAAGGAAAACACTAACTGAAGACGAAACTGAAAAGGGCTGCCGTGGCAACGGTTTTGGGACGAAAAGCGCTGCCATGACAGGACTTCCCGGAACGCTGCCATGATTATCCCTGCGGTGCAGAGCGACAGAGTTTAACATGTAACAATCGGATTTGCTAATTCTCATGTAGACAGATGAGAATTAACAAAGTTACATCGAAGGTGTAGGAGTTAGATGAGACTTAATTATTTCTCGTCTAGATGAGAACTAGACACACCCTGTAACAATCATCACCTGTTACAAGAAAAAAAGGATGGCGTATGGGCCGGTCACCTGTTTCAAGAAAAAAAAGATGGCGTATGAGCCGGCCGATCAGACCAGAGATGAGTTTCAGAAACGCTGGAACAGAGGACACGCCGCAGCTTGGGTACACAACCTCCAAACTTGAGTATCCGAGCACTGACAGACACTCAACTCAGTCACGCTTCTGAGCGAGAACTATTTTTGTCCAAAATATTACAGTCATGTTCTCTCACACATTCGATTCCAGAAGGAAACAAAGAAGCTCGACAAAATCAATTACTAATACAGTACAAATGTCACTTGATCAGTCCTAATGTAACAGAAGCGTATGTACTTCTCTGTACAGACCATCTGAGCTGAGCTGAGCTTAGAGGGCGCCGGCGCGCCGCCGCCGCTCGTCTGAAACTGCGACAAAACCACACTACGAGGAATCTCTCGCCGTCACAAGCAGCAGAGCGGGCACCGGACGAGCCCGTTCTCGTTGCAGTCGGGGCACCGCCTGAAGCTGTCCAGCTCCTCCAGGAACACCTTGCAGCTGCCGGAGCACTCCTCGCACGGCACGAACCGGACGCCGCCGCACCCCGAGCACGCCTCCAGCGCCGCGCCCTTGCCGCCCGCGCTCGACGGCGCCATCTCGCAGGCCTCCAGCGCCTTGGACAGCTCCCCGGCCTCGTGCAAGCGCCGGACGTCCTCGGCGCCGCCCAGGTGCCCGCCGTCCACGAATACCTGGGGCAGCCTGCCCGCGGAGCCCAGCGAGGCTTGGAGCTCGTCCTTGAACCCGCCGTGCAGCGACAGGTCGCGCTCGTCGATGCGCACGCCGTAGCCGTGGAGGATGGACTTGGTGGCCCAGCAGTCCTCGAACGTCTTGCGGATGCCGCGCAGGCTGGTGAGGTACAGCACCACCTTCTTGTGGCTGTCCGGCGGGGGAGGCGGGGGAGGCAGCTGCGGTTGCGGAGGCGGAGAAGGAGGCGGAGACGTGGGTGTGGGCGTGGGCGTGGGTGGGCGCGCCATCTTGGCGAGCTTCGCGTCGATCCTCTGCTGGAACGCGGTGACCCGCGCGCGCACGATGCCAGGAAACCTCTGGATTTCGCGCTTCTTGACGCACTCGCCGTCGCCCTGGTAGTCCCGGGGCGGTGAAGCCTCGCCGAGCGCCTTGCGAAACTCCGAAATGACTTCCGGATCGAACTCCGGCGATCCCGGTGGCGATTGCTCCCGCCGCTCGTCGTCGCCGCCCTCGGCCGCATCGCGCTCCTCGTTCTTGTTGTCGTCGAGGCCCTCCATGAGCTCCCACACATTGATCACCTCGGGCTCGCGGACCGGAGTCTTGGTCGGCGTGCCGACCACCTGCCGCTGCCGCCTCGCCAGCTCCGGCTGCGGCGGCGGCGCCGGGGTGGCCTTACTCTTGGCCGCGCCGCGGAAGCTGTCGGCGCCCCACTTCATCATCTCCTCGTCCCGGTCGAGGCTGAGCGAGCCCAGCGTGGAGGACTTGAGAGCGACGGTGTGGTGCGCCGCTCCGGCTGCTGCCGGGCCGGAGCGGCTCCGCCCGAAGGACTTCCGGACGCCGCCCCGCAGCGCGTGCCTGGAGCCCGTGCAGCCCATCCACCGCGCTCCCACCAGCCAATCCAGCAATCAAATCAAGAACGCGCGATTCGCGCCAGTGCCGTATCGCCGACCAATCCAACAGAGAAGCCACTCAACGCGCGAGGACAAAGAGATGGACGGACCAGGTCAGAGCAATGCCACCAACCGAGACGACGGGAACCGGCGCCGATTCAGCGTGGATCGCGGCCAGTGGGACGGCGATGTCGTCGGCGAGCTGAGGCGGAAGTGGCAGCTGGGGGCGGGGCGAGATCTGAGCAGAGCTGGGGCGGGGAGGTGCCTGCGACGGGGAGGAACGGGAATGGGAAAGGCGGGCGCTTTATGCCGCGGAGGCAAAGGAGCGTTCCGGGTCACGGGGTAGGCGCGTTACGCGTATTAACTCGCGCGTTATCGGTTGGGGCCGTGATGGTGCTGGAGTTCCCGGCCGCGTCAGTCAGGCAGGCGCTGGAGTGGGTGGAATCATTGCCCCGCACATCTCAGTGAGCAGTGGTGTTTTTGGCGATGGAATGGTGGGCTGGAGCTTCGATTATCCTCATCGGATCGAGCGACGGAACCTTGGTTCGGCGGCTGAAAATTCGAGGGGCCAGCTCGATTGGCCGTGCCGTTCATAGGACTCCGGGGTGCACGTTGCGCACTTGCCTGGGAGCGAGGGGTGCTCGTTTTCCAGTGCTGATTAGCAGGATTGTGGCACTGGTAGTGGACTAGGTACGTACGCTGCCACCTCGGCGAACTGCCGGGGCGCACCGATGTTGACCACTGAGGATGTGTGGGTCAGTGGGTGTAGACTGCACTTGACGCCGAGATCGCGTGGTGCTCAAACTTGCTGCAAAGACGGTATGGATGCACGGACCACGTACCGGCAGCAGCGCGCCTCGTGGGTTCGAACTTGATGGCGGCAGCAACTTCCGAACTCGAATTCGGCAAAGCGGGCGGGCGTACTTTCGCAACGGGCGACGCACCGGAGGAAGCGCCTGTCCCCGTCGGTGCAACGCCATCCTTTCTCTTCTCTTCCTCCACAAGGGAGCTCGGCGATGGTACATACTGCACGCATCCCAGAGGGAGAAGGCGTCCGCGTCGGCGTCATCGGCAGGAAACGTATTACGTACTGCGTGCAGTCCAGAGCCCAGGCCAACCGACGCCCACCGGCGACCGAAAGCTCAGCCCCGGAACCAGCCAAAGCTCTTCCACAGTCCGGCAGCCGCGCCGTCCCCCTCAAAGTCTCAGCTCCTACTGCTTCACTACCACGACACAGTTTTTCCCTTTTACTACCTTCGAACCGTTCTGCCTGGGTGCACCGACGCCAACGTAGAGGGGCCTCAACTCTGACCCGGATAGGAAGTTCACAGGTTTTTTGATCGTGATCGGTGTTGGTTGGTGGAGACTCGGAGTCTCGGGTCTCCGGGAGAGGAGAGGGGTGCGTTTTTGGCGCGTGGGTGGCCTGTCACCGGTCACCTGCCGCGGCCCGTCTCGTCGCCGGGGTCGGTGGTTTGTCCGAGTCCTGCTTTTGTTTTGTGCGCTGTGCACGGCACTTCCTGATTAATCAAAAGCATTTCTCGCGTACTCTCGTGCTCGTACCTCTGATGAGACGAGACGGGCGGCCATATTTTTACTCCCCGGTCAGGAGCAGCTCGCACCCGGGGTCACCTGCCGAATCTACTACTGTAGTACCGAATTGGAGCTGATCGGGACGGGTGATCGGGACCGTTCGTCTCGTCGCGCAGGTGGACCTCGACGCACGTCAGCGTAAATTCCAAACAGAAACAGGCTCGCCGTCTGCTGCTGGACGCCTGGACTGCGGACAAGTCGCGTAGGCCGTCGCTTGCCAAGCCACAGCTTCTTCTTCCTCTCTCTTGGTTCTGAAGTTTCTTGGACCAACTTGGGTCATAAACATGTGAACATGGAAGCAGTGACGCTAATAAATCCGGGCACGAGCGCACGTTCTGTAATGCCGAAACCTCTGTGCCTTGGACAGCTGCCAGCTCAACCGGCGGTAGGCATAGGCTTGCCCTGCCTCTCGTCTGCAGGAAATCAAAACCGTCACACTCATCCAATAATTAAGCTCATTGCGATTAGTACCATTGATTATGGCACTGCTGCTCTATCATCGGCGGCTTCCATCCTGAATTTGGAAAGAAATGATGTCCGTGCCAAAAGTGCACTGGAGTAGCACTGCCCGACCGGGACGTGCGGGCGACCAGTCGCCGCTGATACAACTCACTCGATCCATCCTGCTTCCTTCCTTTCCAGCTCTGCCGGCTAAACTACGCCTCGCACGTACTACTGCTTGTGATCACTGCGGCACTCATGGTATCGATTCCGGGGCGTCATTTTGCCGGCTCGGGGGTCGGAGAGAACACCCCACCCTTATAAATCGAGAGCAACTAACTAACGAGCGCTCCTTCGAAGCCTTCCCAACGATCACTTGGGGTGGGCTGAGAGCGCGCCACTTCGCGCGCTCTCAGCCACCGCCACGTGTCGCGCTTTGGGCGCTCCCTTCGGATTTTGGTTTTTTTATTTTTTCGCACGCGTTTTCGATTTTTTAAATTGTTTTTTTTTCGGGTTTTTTCGGCTTATTAGTTTTCCACCGGTCTTCCTTAGCTTATGGACCAAAAAAAAAATTCGAATTTTTTTTACACGAAAAAACGCGGTTGTTTTTTTTTCCGCGAGAGGCACGGTTTTGCTTCCGCGAGAGGCACGGCCGTGCCTCTCGAAAACGAAAAAAAATGTGTTTTCTGTTTTTTTTTCTTCCGTGAGAGGCACGATCTCGCTTTTCGCGAGAGGCACGGCCGTGCCTCTCGGAAACGGAAAAAAAATGCATTTTCTGTTTTTTTTCTTCCGCGAGAGGCACGGTTTTGTTTTCGTGAGAGGCACGTGCCTCTCGGAAACGAAAAAAAAACGTGTTTTCTGTTTTTTTTTCTCTTTCGCGAGAGGCACGGTTTTGCTTCCGCGAGAGGCACGGTTTTGCTTTTCGCGAGAGGCACGGCCATGCCTGTTTTGGAAAGGGAAAAAAAAGTGCCTCCGGTTCGGTTTTTTCGTCCGGTTTTTTCGACCGGTTTTTTTCATGAAAAAAAAGTTCGTCAAAACCTATCAACATGGGATCTATTTTTGAAGATCTCAACGCGAGAAATCCAATGGTGAAAACGGTTCGAGATTTGAACGCACGGTTTAAAAGATAAAACGTTTTGAATAAACGGATCTATAAAAAAGGAAAAACTTCCAGGCTGCGACAAGTGGCGCACTTGCAGTGCGACACTTGTCGCAACCTGGTAGGTGGGAGTGATCTTTGAAAAGAGTACTGCTTAATTAGTGATTTCGTTATAAATCGTGTTATGTCTCCTCCCACCGATGTGGGACTAAACCCAACAGATTCTGCAGGAATGCTACATACATGACCTCCACCTCCTAATCAACGCCTAGGCAGCATTTCCTTCTTTTTTTTTTGAATCGAGGCGGCATTTCCTATTCCGCGTCCAGGTCGGTGGATAGCAACCAAAGCGCACGCGCTGCCCGTTACTTGGCCGGCCCACACGCCTGTCTGCCTGTTCTATTTTTCTGTCCTCCAACCGGTTTTGGTGAGTGGTTCAGTTTATTCTTTTTTTGGCTTCGTTGGCATCAATTTTCTTGAGGTATGTTAATTTCCTGATTTTGAAATATTTTTTCTCATTTACCTTTTCTATTTAAAATTAATAAATATTTACAAATTCGAACATTTTTGAATTCTTGAACAATTTTACAATCACGCATATTTTTAAATTCGCAAACAATTTCTGAACTCCGGAATATTTCTTTTAAAACTATATTTTCCTAATTCATGAATTTTTTTAGAAACCGCAAACATTTTTTTGAATTCATGAACTTTTTTGTACTCATAATTAGTCTGAAATTCGCGAATTTTCTTTGAATTTTCTTAAATTCATAAACATTTTTTATTTTATTTGAAAATTTTACAAATTCACAAATATTTTATGAAATCGTGAATTAAAAAAATGTTCAAAAATTAAAAATATTCCTAAATTTGCCTAAATGTTTAGAATTTCCAAAGAGGTTTTCATATTTGAAAACAATGCATGAATTTTAAAATAAAAATGGGAAATAAAAACACTGATAAAATTGGCATAAGAATTAAAAAGAAAAATTGGGTCCGTGAAAGGATCTGGAACCAGCCCAAAACCAGTGGGAAGATAGAGAAAAAACAAAAACAAGTGGTCCTTGAATTTGTAAACGTTTTTTGAATTCATGAATAATTTTATAAATCATGCAAAAAATTACCTCATGAGTATTTGTTTATTTGTTAATATTTTATGATTTCGTTAACACTTTTAAACCGCAAACATTTCTTTAAATTCACAAATATTTTTTAAACACGCAAATAGTTTTCGAATTCACCTTTTTAAAATTTAGAATTTTTTTTAATTTTTTTGAGTTTTTCTAAATTCATGAATATTTTTCAAATTCACGAACATATTTTGATATTTTAGATTTAAAATATGTTCATGAATTTAAAAAACATTCTGGAATTTTAATA
This sequence comes from Elymus sibiricus, assembly GCA_039707655.1. Classification (NCBI taxonomy): domain Eukaryota; kingdom Viridiplantae; phylum Streptophyta; class Magnoliopsida; order Poales; family Poaceae; genus Elymus; species Elymus sibiricus. Next base: position 313,783,375 of record CM077674.1, read on the forward strand.
AATGTTCATGGATTTCGAAAGATGTTTTCGGATTTGAAAAAGTGCACGAATTTAAAAAAATGGAAAATAGAAAAACAGATAAAATTGGCAAAAAGAATGAAAAGGACAAACCGGCCCATGGAAGGTTCTAGAACTTTCCCAAAACCAATAGGAAGATAGAGAAAAAACAACAAGTGGGTAGGCCCATGACCACATGTGCTGATGTGTGAGGTGGATGTGGGGTGCAGGTGTGGTCGCTACCTCTGACATGCGCGCGGAATAGGATTTCCCGGTATATATCGCTTGGGATTTGCATGTGTGTTAATGTTAGCAACTTTTGTTTAAATTGTCTTTTCTTTGAGAGCCTGGGCTAGGATAAAGTTCACGGGTTTACATATGTTCTAATTCCTCCGTTTCAAACTGTTTGAAGTTCTAGGTTTGTCTTAAGTCAAACTTCTATAAGTTTGACCAACTTTATATTTTATTTGCTAATATCTACAATCAAATATATATTGTATAAAAATGTATGTTATGCTGAATCTAATGAAGCTAACAATGTTGTAGATATAAGTACCATTTTTTACAAACTTGGCCACACTTAGAAAGTTTAACTTGGGACAAAGCTAGAACTTCAAACATACTAGAACGAAGGGAGTAAATTCAGGTACTTCGGTTTGGACCGTTATATCTAAGAGAGCCCTCACTGAGTTCAGGAGGAAGCTTGGGAATGTCAGATGGCCCTTCCTGTAACATCCCTAGATCTTAGTCCTGTCATTAAGCTAATTAACCTTCCATGTCATCTTATTAATCTTGCTAATTGCCACTTTGGTTCAAATCCAATTCAAATTGAAATTCAAATATAAAGTGAAAATAAAAGTTGTTCAAATTTGAAAAACTAAAATGTTCAAAATATTGCAAATAATCCAAAAGCAATTATAAAAATAAAATCAACATTAATTGAATTAGTTAAATGACTCTAACAACCTAAATCAGTACCTAAACAGCCCTATTTAAAATCATTTTCATTTAAGCAAAAAATCAAATGGATTTATTTAAATCCCAAACTCACTGTGGCAGTGCAGAATATTATAGGGCATTTAATTTGGCAAGTTTCACCTTTTGATAAACTCTTTTTCTATTAAGAGAAAATGCAAAACAGTGCTAGAAAATATAATCAGAAAATAAAAAGGAAAAAACGGGGAAGACCTACTGTCCATTTGGGCTCTAGTGAAACAGTATCAGGCCCAGCCCACTGAGCCGGCCTTCCCCTACCTTTTGCCGCGCCACGGCAAAGGCCGGCGTTCGCCGGCCACCGACGCCGCGTCGCACGGCCATCGAGGGCCGCAGATGGATAAAGAGGAGCCCCTGCCCGCTCTCTCTCTCCCCCGAAACCCTAATCCTATCTCCCCCTCTCTCCTTTCTCTGTTCGGCTCGTGCCCGAACCCGGCCGTCGCCGCCGCTCGCCATTACCGTGGCCTCCTGCCTCCCCACGGCCAGCCAAGACGCCAGGAGAACCGCCACTGTCGCCCTCTTCGACTACGAGGACTCGCACGAGCTCGGACGCCCTCGAGCCGCCGCATTCGCCGGGGATCGCCGACGGCATCCGCCGCTTGCCGCCGTCGATCTACTCGCCTCCGACCTCCCCGAGCCCTCCTCGAGCTCCGCTGTGAGCTTGCGCGCCTTCTCCCCCTCTCCTCTGCCTCGCTTGCTCGCCGTTTGCCGCTTCCTGTGCTAGCCCGAACGCAGCCGCCGCAAACCTCGTCACCGGCCTCCACTCCGGCGACCATTTGGTCCAACTCCGCCACCTTTCGGCTGCGCACGATCCCAGGAACCCAATGCCGCAAACCGCGCGTGTTTAGAGGCCCTATAGCGACCACCCCAAGCTAACCCGAGATCGCCGCCGCCCGCCGTCGTTGCCGCGGTCGACTCCGGCTGCCTCCGGTCGCGAGACCACCGCCGTTGGATGCGGCACTCCACGGCGGTTCGAACGGCACCGACCGCTTCCATTTTGACCCACCGTAGCCGAATCCCGCACCTCGCCGGAGTGCTCCGCCGCGTTCGCGGCTCGCCGGAGTAACTCCGGCGCCGGCGTCCCACGTGGCACTGACGCGGCAGCCGCGGGGTCCGCCTCGTGCCACTGACGTGTGGGCCCAGTTGACCCAGTTGACTGGGTCAACTGCTAACTGGGCGCTCACAGCCACTGACATGCGGGCCCCATCCCATTTAAACGTTTTAAATAAATAAAACACTAATTAATCTGTTAATACTAATTAAGTTAATAAGTTAATTAATCTGACACTGACATTAGGGACCCACCTGCTAATTAGTTTCCGTTTAGATTAAATTAAACCCTAATTAGGCCACTTTGTATGACATGTGGGACCCACTGGTCAGGTTTGACCCTGACCAGCCGGTGTTGACTGCTGACGTCACTATGACGTCATGCTGATGTCATCTGACATTGTTTCGGATAATTCTAATTTAATAATTAAAATAATTCCAGAAATTCAGTAAAACTTTGAAAAATCATATAAAATAATCCGTAACTCAGATGAAAATAATTTATGTATGAAAAACGATCAGAAAAATATGAAGAATCCGAATATGCCACCCACATACCTGCCACACCCCTCTAAAATGATGAACATGGAACTTTCCCCTTCAGTTCATCTGTCCGATAAATGCCCGGAGCTGGTAAAACACCTCCAGATGTTTCCCGCTCCGACTAACTTGCGTAGTACTGCATTAGGGCACTCCTCGAATAGCGTGCTGCCATGCCATGCCTCTGTGAATGCATTTGTTGCTTGTATTTATTGTTTCTTCCCCCCTCTTCTCTCCGGTAGACCCCGAGACAGACGCTGCTGCCGAGTACGACTACGTCACGGACGACCCTCCTTCCTTTTCAGCAGAGCAACCAGGCAAGCAAAACCCCATTGATCATTCCTATATCGCCTATTCCTTCTCCCTCATGCTTGCATTAGATTTTGCTACAGTAAATGATTGCTCCTATTCTGATGCATAGCCTGCTTTTGTAACCTGCTATTGTTACTTTACCTGTCATCCTAAACTGCTTAGAATAGATTGGTTAGTGATCCCCCAGTGACCCCTCATCCTTGTCCCTGTTGCCTCGCTTTAGTACCAGTACCTCGATCATTGTGATCGATGTGCAGAGACCGTCACAACACCGCACACCCCCCTCAGTTGTATGACTCTACAGGGCTACTATCGAGTGCCGAGGGTGATACCTCGTATTGCACTCCCGATGATATCTCTGTAGTATATCACATCGGTGGTGATTGCCGAGAGTGATTCCTCGCTCTCCCCTTCCCGATGATGACTCTGTCATGCAACCCCTCAAGCGTGGACCCATCGAGGGTGATTCCTCCTGGTTCTCCTTGACGGATTACATTGAGTAGGAATCCATCGAGGGTGATTCCTCGAATTCCCCCTTGATGTGATGAACACACGGATACCCTACTTTTACTACAGTCCCCGGGTAAAGTCGGGTCGACCCCGAGTTGTACCCGCGAGAGATGTGAAGTCTGGTTGACCGTAAGGGTACCCGCGAGATAATTACGAGGCGCGGCCGGGCAGGCAGAGATCGCCCTAGAGAGGGATGGGCCTGGCCCTTGTTGCACTTCCTCGAGACGGGACGACAGGAGTACTGATCATCAGCGCGAGCTCCCAATGCACCAACGGATTTGGGTATTGATCTGAGTTGGCCACTGGCCTATACGCACTACCACCACGTGGGATAATGGTTTAATGGGGCCCTCTACGCCGTATGTATCAGCCAAAAGCCCTGTCAGACGTCCAGTTCAGCATTGCGGCACGGCAGGATCGGCGCCATCCAGGACAGAGGTGGTGCCTGGATCTAACCATGTGCGCAACGACCCGGAGTGCAAAGGGCGATGGGCCCAGAACCCCTGCGCGCTTAGGATGTAGACCGGCGGGGACCTCTTTGCTGAGCTCTAGGTAGGGCTGCGGTGTGTCGATCAGCCGAGGCCGGGCATGACCCGAGGAAAGTGTGTCCGGCCAGAGTTAATCGAGCGTGTTGGGTAACAGTAGTGCACCCCTGCAGGGAAGTTATCTATTGGAATAGTCGTGTCCACGGCAACAGGACGCTCAGTGTTGTATCCTGATCTTCTACAATTTGAACTGGATACATGTTAATTAACTGTAAGCTCCGGGATCGCTTTCTCGCAGGGAGTCGAGGAAGGATCTCTAGGCTTTATCACAACATGCTTGCTACTTTAATTATGTACTAATCTGCACTCTTCTTATGCTGTAAGACCGCTGAAGATGCTAGTCTTCGATAGGCTAGGTCTTCCCCTCTATTCTGGCATTTCTGCAGTTTAGTCCAAAGATATAGCCCCATTCCTTTGATACCAATGCATAACTAGCATAGTTCTGATGTCAGTCTTGCGAGTACTTTGGATAAGTACTCACGGTTGCTTTGCTACTCTTTTCCCCCATACCCGATTGCTGCGACCAGATGACGGATTCCTGGAGTCAGCTGCTACCGCCGCCGATCACTACTACACTTCCGGTGGAGCCTACTACGACGTGGAAATCCCCGACGACCAGGAGTAGTTCGGAGGCTCCCAGGCAGGAGGCCTTGCCTCTTTCGATCAAAGCCGTTGTTTGTTTTCACCTTCTTAAGGCATCCTTGTTTCCCTTTTATGTCTGTACTCAGATATTATGTTGTTTCCGCTGACGCTTGATCGCAAGCTTATGTATTTGAGCCCTCGAGGCCCCTAGCTTGTATTATAAAGCTTGTATGAATTTTATTTGTGTTTAGAGTTGTGTTGTGATATCTTCGAGTGAGTCCCTAGGCTTGATCGTGGGCATTTGCGTGTATGATTAGCGCACGATTAAGTCGGGGGCGTCACAAGCTGGTATCAGAGCCGATTGCCTGTAGGTAGCCCCCTTTCCAACTCCTTGGCCGAAGTTGAGTCTAGACCTTGAAAACTGTTTTTACTAACATGGCTGTGTGGCTTATGGGCCCACGTCGCCAATGGGTGGTATTAGGATCTTTTATTCCTCTTCCATAATCTGGGACTCTGATCTCTCCTCTATTCTGGTTAAAGTTTTACTAACTCTAACATTAGGTTCTCGTGTTCACATCCCCCGGAGAGCTGGATTGTCTGCAATTATTCCTTTCCATCGGTCAGTTTAATCTGATCATCACATTTTCCTTTCCATTGGTTTGTTTAACCTTTCTGGTAATCTGTCTTTATCTGAGCAGTGATAATTCCCTTCTTAAGTCAACACCTCCAAATAAAACCTTGTCACTATTGTTGATGACATTCCGGTAACCACCGATGGGCGAGAACCTTGCCTATTGGTCCGCCTCGTTTTAACGAGCAGGAAAATGGTTCTCTTCGTTCCCCGCCCATGGTATCGACGTGTTGCCGACATAGCTGACAGACTTTCCTCTGACACGTCTTGTTGTCGTGACCTCGCAAGATGTCACCGCCCTTCCTACTCTTAATCCACACTCACTGCAATTCCACAGGATCGAAACCTGACTCTCATGTACAACATTGATTCCGAAGTATCCTTTGCACTTGGCTTCATATGTATTTCTGCGAGCCACCTTCTCTGACATGGTCTATTCCGCTATCAGACGCGACATTTATTCTTCGCTACTCTGAACCCCTTTCACACTCTGTTTCAAGCATCGAACGATTGTCTAACCGCTTGAAACTTCTTATTGTACCTTCTTACTTTGCTCTCGATGTTTTCTTAAGTTTCAATTCAAGAGATACCTTCTGCCACATTCCCTGAATTATCTACCAGATAATCAACCTTGTAAAGGTCCGATCTCCCAAAGTTACCCCTTACCCCACCTCTTAAATCTCGGGACGAGATTTCTTGTAGTGGGGGAGATTTGTAACATCCCCAGATCTTAGCCCTGTCATTAAGCTAATTAACTTGCCATGTCATCTTATTAATCTTGCTAATTCCCACTTTGGTTCAAATCCAATTCAAATTGAAATTCAAATATAAAGTGAAAATAAAAGTTGTTCAAATTTGAAAAACTAAAATGTTCAAAATATTGCAAATAATCCAAAAGCAGTTATAAAAATAAAATCAACATTAATTGAATTAGTTAAATGACTCTAACAACCTAAATCAGTACCTAAACAGCCCTATTTAAAATCATTTTCATTTAAGCAAAAATCAAATGGATTTATTTAAATCCCAAACTCACTGTGGCAGTGCAGAATACTACAGGGCATTTAATTTGGCAAGTTTCACCTTTTGATAAACTATTTTGCTATTAAGAGAAAATGCAAAACAGTGCTAGAAAATATAATCAGAAAATAAAAAGGAAAAACGGGGAAGACCTACTGTTCATTTGGGCTCTAGTGAAACAATATCAGGCCCAGCCCACTGAGCCGGCCTTCCCCTACCTTTTGCCGCGCCATGGCAAAGGCCGGTGCTCGCCGGCCACCGACACCGCGTCGCACGGCCATCGAGGGCCGCAGATGGATAAAGAGGAGCCCCTGCCCGCTCTCTCTCCCCCGAAACCCTAATCCTATCCCCCCTCTCTCCTCTCTCTGTTCGGCTCGCGCCCGAACCCGGCCGTCGCCGCCGCTCGCCATTGCCGTGGCCTCCTGCCTCCCCACGGCCAGCCAAGACGCCAGGAGAACCGCCACCGTCACCCTCTTCGAATACGAGGACTCGCACGAGCTCGGACGCCCTCGAGCCGCCGCATTCGTCAGGGATCGCCGACGGCATAGCCTGCTTTTGTAACCTGCTATTGTTACTTTACCTGTCATCCTAAACTGGTTAGAATAGATTGGTTAGTGATCCCCCAGTGACCCCTCATCCTTGTCCCTGTTGCCTCGCTTTAGTACCAGTACCTCGATCATTGTGATCGATGTGCAGAGACCGTCACAGCACCGCACACCCCCCTCAGTTGTACGACTCTGCAGGGCTACTATCGAGTGTCGAGGGTGATACCTCGTATTGCACTCCCGATGATATCTCTGTAGTATATCACATCGGTGGTGATTGCCGAGAGTGATTCCTCGCTCTCCCCTTCTCGATGATGACTCTGTCGTGCAACCCCTCAAGCGTGGACCCATCGAGGGTGATTCCTCCTGGTTCTCCTTGACGGATTACATCGAGTAGGAATCCATCGACGGTGATTCCTCGAATTCCCCCTTGATGTGATGAACACACGGATACCCTACTTTTACTACAGTCCCCGGGTAACGTCGGGTCGACCCCGAGGGGTACCCGCGAGAGATGTGAAGTCGGGTTGACCGTAAGGGTACCCGTGAGATAATTACGAGGCGCGGCCGGGCAGGCAGAGACCGCCCTAGAGAGAGATGGGCCTGGCCCTTGTTGCACTTCCTTGAGACGGGACGACAGGAGTACTGATCGTCACCGCGAGCTCCCAATGCACTAACGGATTTGGGTATTGATCTGAGTTGGCCACTGGCCTATACGCACTACCACCACGTGGGATAATGGTTTAATGGGGCCCTCTACGCCGTATGTATCAGCCGAAAGCTCTGTCAGACGTCCAGTTTAGCATTGCGGCACGGCAGGATCGGCGCCATCCAGGACAGAGCTGGTGCCTGGATCTAACCATGTGCGCAACGACCCGGAGTGCAAAGGGCGATGGGCCCAGGACCCCTGCGCGCTTAGGATGTAGACCGGCGGGGACCTCTCTGCTGAGCTCTAGGTAGGGCTGCGGTGTGTCGATCAGCCGAGGCCGGGCATGACCCGAGGAAAGTGTGTCCGGCCAGAGTTAATCGAGCGTGTTGGGTAACAGTAGTGCACCCCTGCAGGGAAGTTATCTATTCGAATAGCCGTGTCCACGGTAACAGGACGCTCAGTGTTGTATCCTGATCTTCTACAATTTGAACTGGATACATGTTAATTAACTGTAAGCTCCGGGATCGCTTTCTCGCAGGGAGTCGAGGAAGGATCTCTAGGCTTTATCACAACATGCTTGCTACTTTAATTATGTACTAATCTGCACTCTTCTTATGCTGTAAGTGTAGGAGATATGCCCTAGAGGCAATAATAAATGTTATTGTTTATCTCCATGTTCATAATTATGTTTATGTTCCATGCTATAACTGCTATGGTTCTCGAGTCTACAATAACCACGAGGCTCGGAGGAAGACTCATATGCACGTGTGGAAAAATAAACGGTAAAAAGTATTCCTAGTATGGCCTCTAAGACTAGCTCAAGTGTTGCATGATGGTTCTGTTTTCCTGATCATGGGCATGACTATGCCGGCAACTTTGAGGGCACAATTTTAGGAGAACACTTGTGTTGAATCGACCCGAATTGATGTTATGCTATGAGATTCATTCGTCACAAGTTAATGGTTAATAACACAGAGAAAGTTAATGTTTGCATAATTCCTTAGACCATGAGAGTGTCGGGTTTCTTCATGCTTGCTTCATGAACTTTGGGGTTTGTTAAACGTCATCCGTAACTGGGTGGCTATTACGGCGGCTTACGGGTTCATGGGAAAGTATGTCAAGGGACTTGATAGCTCAAGATTGGGATTTGCTCCTCCGACGATTGAGAGATATCTCTGGGCCCTCTCGGTGTTACGGTATCCATCATCATCTGGCCAGACACAAATGTGATTTGATCACAGGGATGCCGGAACACGGAAACGAGAAAAGAGAACAAAACCGGTAACGAGGTAACTGGCATTGTGGACATGTGTTGATCCACAGGGATGCCGATGATTCTCACCTCGGGTATTTGTAACATATCGCGAAGCAACAGGAGTAGCACACGGCAACTGGAGGTTCACTCGAATATTCATTCGTGTGGGTATAGGGGTCAATATGGGTGTCCACGGCTCCGATGTTGATCATTGATCGGAAAGTGTTCCGGTCATGTCTATACTTCACCGAACCTATAGGGTCACACGCTTAAGGGTCATCTATCTGCTGAATACTAGACAGGGAGTCTGAGAGAAAGTCACCGGAAAAGTTTCGGAGACAACGGAAAAGTTCCGGAGAGAACACCGGAATGGTTTCGGTAAAACTGAAAAGTTGTTTCAGGGTATACCATTAAGTCAAATTGGTTCCGGAACACGCCTGGAAATTCTTGGAGGGTGCCAGAATTGTTCTGGGAACTTCTGGGATTTTTCGGAGAAAAAAACCGGAAATGTTCCGGAGCTGGCGGAACCGCTTTGTTTGCTTTTCGCTGAAGAAAATCATTGATCCGGAAATGTTTCGGAACGCATCCAGAATTATTTTAGTGGGTACTGGAAATGTTCTAGGCCTACATAAATATTTTCGGTTCAAACGGTCGCGAAAAAAATGTCTTCGTGAATAGTGAAAGTGCTTTATGGGTTGGTTTCCAAATGGGTTTTTTCTTCGAGAAGAAAATCACTTTTGGTGAGAGAGAAAGGTGTGTGAAAGGTGTTGCCCCCCCCCCCCAAAGGGGGCAGCACCAAATTTCGTCCATGGTGGTGTTGGGGGGCCCACTTGGGGTTTCCTTCCACCTCATGGTGGATATGTTCTACACACACCCTTATGTGGCATTTGGGTGAAAAGATCTTGAGCCCCTTTTGGTCTTTTTCACCCCTTTCCTCTACCCCTTGCTCCTCCTATAAATAGAGGTGGAGAGGGTTCTCCAAAATCAGAAATTCTCTCACATACACATGCCATGCAATTATCTGGCTTCTTCTCTCCCTCCCCGCAAAATAGTTTCGTAGAGCCGAAAGGTTGTCTGGGTTCCGGTGGGAACTAGTTCTGGACGACGAAGCCCTGCCGGATAGATGACACCGTATGTGTGCAACTCTGTAGAGAGATCGTAGTTTCGGTCTTAGTTCGAGAGTGCCTCCCGAAGGGCTGTCCAAGTGACCGTCCGAGTTTTGAGGGTCCTCCCGAAGGGCTGTCCGAGTGACCGTCCGAGTTTCGAAGGTCCTCCCGGAGGGCTGTCCGCGACACCGTCCGAGGGACTGTCTGACTGCCTCCCGGAGGGCTGTCCAAGGGGCAGTCGAGGGAGTACATCCTCGCGGTTGGGAGGTTGTAAATCCTAGCTGCGGGGATCTGCACCGCCGATCGTCATCGACTCTACTTCCGCTGCGCTACGAGTCGGTAACAAAAAGATCAAAAACCTTGTATGCAGTCTCCATAGTGGTCCTGGGCTGGTGCGTAGGTCGAATTTTTTTGTTTTCTGCTGCGTTCCCCTACAGTGGCATCATGAGCCGTGCTATCCGTAGATGCATGTTACGATCTAGAATACATAGAGATGTATGGGTATTGCACAATATAATTTGTAGTAGATGAGTTCTACTGCCGATAATTATTTGTGCGGGTAGCAGACGAAATCTGTTACCCGATGTTCTTGTTGCTTCCCTGGAATTTGCATATTTCTGATCTTGATAACAGCATGGTGGAGTTTCAAAGTTCTGGCAATCCGCGATCCTGATTGATCAACGAAGTGCTAACAGTTCATTGAATTCCACCATAGTTAGAGAGAAAGATGAAATTTCGCGGACAAAAGGGCAATGCAGATATGATCTGCACGGGGGTCATGCGTATGACGAAGTTCAGTATGGGGCTCGAGATTTTATTATCTCGTGTTTCATACACCCCGTAAAGTTAATCTAGCGACTTGAATAATCATACTTGATGATGGACGTTGGTAGCTGCGGTTTGTTAGAAACCTTAGAAGCCACGTAAAATGAAATTTTGCATAAACCGATTAGAGGCGTCTAACTTGGTTTTGCAGGATGGTTTGCATGTGCATATGATGTGGTATAGCAGTGCTCATATTAATTTGATTATGTATGAGATGACTATATGATGTAAATTAACATGACCTGCGTGTCATGATTCGGCATGATGGCTGGAGCCATATGATTGTCACTTTAATGACCTGCGTGTCAACCTTTTGTAATGCACTTATTTTATTAGCTATAGAGATAGCAATATTATCTGGTGCATCGACAAGGTGGTGGCAATCTTCGCAAAGGTGAACACCGACGCGAATGCCGAAGACGAAGAAATACAAGACTTCTCCGTCAGAAAGGGCTATACCATATCATGCTATTACGAATTGCCTGAGATGTTTATCCCTTATGATGCACCCTTCTTGATTGCGCGGTAGTCGCTTTTTATTAGGGTGATCTCTCACTTAAAAATATCAAGTAGTTAGTGTTCTCCCAAGTGTAGCACCGTCACGGCACCTATCTCTTCGGGGCATCACATGATCTCCATGGGTGTGAACGATTAGAGAAGTGTGAGGCGGGTGAGTTGAGACCTCGCAGCGAGATCACTTGGTTGTCTTGATGTTCAGGCAGGACCGTCCTGGGCTCGGAACACACGCATCGAAAGATGAACTAGAATCACATAGAGATGTGATCGGCAAGTTTGCCTACCGATTGAAGTTCGCGCCATTTGAGTTCATCTCGAACCGTGGCGTTAAATTGAAATGCGGGTCTTGAATCACTCATAATCAATTTTGAGAGATATTGATTTGAGTGGGAGCGCACTATAGAATTAACTTGTTTAATTCTCAGTGCAATTAATTATGAACTTTGTCTAAAGTGTAATTTGCATAATAGTTGTAGAATAATGGCTCGCGTTTCCACCTTCCCTGTTAAAATTGAATAGCTGTTAAATATCTGGTTAAAACTTTACGGTTGGTAACGTAATGTGAGGATTGTCCTCAAAAGTGCCGAGAAGGATTTTTTCCTATCGCATGCTTTTGGTATTCTCCCGCTAATGCTATGGATAATGTGACTCTCGTCCTTCGATCCAAAAGCTAGAATTCCGTTACGGTCAAGTGCAATATATTTGCTTCCATGAGACCCGAACTTCAAAAGTTTGGGATAGCTATGTGATATTCATGGAACTGAAAATCATTTTCAGACACAAACAAAGGCTAAAAGATATGTGATATCCAAAGCAATGTTTGTTTTGCAAACTATTAGTAAAAGTGTTTACTATGCATTTGACTAATAACAGAGGGATCCAGAAGAACGCCTGTCATATGATGAAAGGTGAATAAAACAACAACTTAAAGAGAAAGGAAATGTCCAAAGGGTGTTAGTGTGACTTACACACCTAGGAAGTCCGGGGCTAATGCCACTCTTCAGTTGAGTGCTTCTTCTGAGAGTAGGAGAAATACTGAGAGTTAAACTGTTAGAAGTATAAAGGCAAAATGGAGAAGACTGGAATGTCCAGCTCATGTATGAAAGTCATACAAGTTATTGATGTATAGAAGGCTGGTCAAAGAAATAGTTCTTGGGAATTGTGATTAAATTGTTAGTCACTAATTCTTGGGTATTGTGAGTTGATCACAAAGATACCCGCTCGATTGCATTCTGCTGCGACTCGATGCAAGAACTACTACGGCCTAAAAGACTTGCCGGAGTGAGGTTTAGATACGCGTTGGGAATATAGTAAATGTTACTATACCTTCCATCGGTGTATTACCGTCTGTATTTATTTTCATAATTCATTTAGAGTTTTACACACTCTAGCCCATTGCATAAGGTATCTTGCAAGAAGGTTGTTCATAAGAGAACTTTTGATGTTCGGTGTTATGAATAACATAAGGGCCATACTTTCATTATGAATGAGATGTATGTTATGAATGTTGATAATAATACATTACCTCTGTATTTACTTTCATAATTCATTTTGGAGTTTTACACACTCCAGCCCATTTGCAAAATGTTTGTTGCAAGAGTGTTGTTCATAAAAGAACAATTGTTGTTCAGTGTTATGAATAACATAAGGGCCATACTTCCATCATGAATGGGATGTATGTTATGAATATTGATGGTAATATGATACATCCATAACACTGACGCTAAATGTCGCAAGACTAAAAGAATACCACATATGTGTGGCACTGCATTTGGTCACATTGGAGAAACCCGCATGGAGAAATTCCATTATGATGGATTTTGAAGTCATTTGATTATGAATCATCTGACACTTGCAACTTTCCTCCGAAAAGTGAAGTGACTGAAATACCGTTCATAGGCCATAAGGAATGAGCAACAAACTTATTGGTGATCATACATTTTGATGTGTGTAGACCAATAAATGTTGTTGCTGGTAGTGGATTTATCTATCTTCAGAAATGACTCAAGTAGATACATGGATATTTGCTTGATGAGACGTAAGTCTGGATCTTTTGAAATCATTCAAAAGGTTTTCAAAATGAGGTAGAAATTATTGTAACAAGAAAGTTATGTTTCTGCAATTTGATTGTGGAAAGGAATATTTGAGTTATAAGTTTAGCGAATGTCTGATGAGTTGTGAAAAGAGTTTCATAACTTACACCTCACGGAGCACCACTGTGAGTGGAATATCCGTGAAGATGTAATCAAACCATTTATGACATGGTAAGATAAAAAATGACATAAATCAATTTGCCATCATCCCTTTTAAAAGTAATGCTTTAGAGACTGCGGCTTTTTACACTGAAAAGAGCACCATCAGGTCTGTTGAAACGACGCCATGGTATGGTACGCCCAACCATGCTTTGTCTTTTCTTAACATTTGGAATATGGGGCTTGTGTAAAATATTTACAAACCTATTCTAAATCAGACAAGTGCTACTTTGTAGGTTGTCCCAAATTGTTGGGTATTCCTCCCTCACTATACCGAGGCAAAAAGGTTTGCCACAAAGAACGGTATGATTTTGTAGAAAATGGTTCTTACAAAAAGGTGAGTGGGAGGACAGTGCAACTCGACGAGATAACAGTATCTTCGTCATCAGTTCAAAGAAAAGAAACCTTGGAAGTAATTCCAGAGTTTCCTACTGCGACTGATACAGAAGCCTCTACATGAGACGTATGGACTTTGGTCGAACTTGCATCTGAACCACGTAGGCAAAACTTGTGCAAACCTCTCAGGTGCGCAAGCGAGATATTGTTGTTAGACAACAGTATACCTACGATACACAAAGAAGCGTTGATGGGCCCTGACTCCGGAATTGACTAAATGCCAATATAATTCAAGATAGTTTCCATAAATGATTCAAGATTATATCTTGATAAACCCTTCGGAAGACTTAGAGTCTAAACGAACATTAGTGGAACTATAAACTGATGTGGATAAAATGTTTTATCCATAAAGCTCGACTTGTTGCAATAACAATTTCAAGGAGTTGACTACAGTGAGGTTGTCTCAGCATAGCGATGCTTAAAGTCAGATCGGGTTAAACTAGCAATTAATACATATTTCAATCTTGAGATATGATACATGGATGCCAAAAGGATTTCCATGTGATGGAAATGAAACCTAGGACTTGCATGTGGTACAGTCCAAGGTATTTTGTCAATCCAAAGGATGCTAGCAAGTATGCAAACTTCAGAGTTCCAGCAATGGACAGAAGAGAGCAAAATGGAGTTGGAATCTTTGTTTTGATGAAATAGTCAAAAGAGTTTGATTTCATCAATGGATAACGAAGATGCTTGTGGTTACAAGAAAGTAAGTGGGAGCATAATAATATTTCTAAAAACTTTGTGTGCTTGACACATTGTTGATTGGAAATAATATAAATTTCTTGACACGAATTAGGACTTCATTGAAAATAGTTTTTTGATGAAGTGCTTGGGCTAAATAGCCTTGACATTAGGCGTATTTATCTACGAGATAGAATTGCCTAATAGGCTAAAGCCAAAAATACATAATGACAAGATGCTAAAACTTTTTAGCATTAAAACGCCAAGGAGTGATTCTTGCCGAAGTCACATGGAAAGGGTTTTTGCAAGACTCGGTGTCCCAAAACACTGATGAGCGAAATACATGATGGAGATTCCACACACTTTCGTGTTTGGATTAATCATGTATTCCATGGTATGTAAAACAACCAGATATGTCCAGTACTCCCAAGGAGTTGCGAGTATAGATACCATAGTGATCAAAGTACTGATCATGGGACAATAGTGAAAAATGTCATTTAGTAGTAGCACTGATGACATGTTTTCTCGCAAGCATATATTATGAAGTGCTCATTGTAAGTAATTGCATCGATACAGTCTTCATCAATTCTCCATGCGATTTTCGATTTAAGTTAAGGGTTTTGTGTAATACACGATATGGTGGCACGGTGTTTGGAAATCGTTTCAAACAGGTTACTGTGGCGAATTCTATAACTAAGGCTAAGTATGTTGCCGCTTTCAAAGCGACATAGAAGATGTTGAATCATACAGTTCGTTCATGAACTTAGTATGGTTCCAAGATGGCTTTGGTCAATGGAACACTATTGAAGATAGTTGCTCCATAGCTCAGTCTGAGGAATCAAGGTTTGACCAGTGATTCACATATATACGAAGCCAAGTCCACACAAAATATGAATTTTGTGAAAACGTGAAAACGCGAGGATATGCAGAAATACACACGAAACTGAAGTTGTCAGATCCGTTGGACATCAGACTATACCACAAGCGAAGCATGTTTTACACCGGTATGCCATAGGTGTAAAGTGCATCAGCATTGACTAGATTATTGACTCTAGTGCAATTGGGAGTCTGTAGGAGATATGCCCTAGAGGCAATAATAAATGTTATTGTTTATCTCCATGTTCATAATTATGTTTATGTTCCATGCTATAACTGCTATGGTTCTCGAGTCTACAATAACCACGAGGCTCGGAGGAAGACTCATATGCACGTGTGAAAAAATAAACGGTAAAAAGTATTCCTAGTCTAGCCTCTAAGACTAGCTCAAGTGTTGCATGATGGTTCTGTTTTCCTGATCATGGGCATGACTATGCCGGCAACTTTGAGGGCACAATGTTAGGAGAACACTTGTGTTGAATAGACCCGAATTGATGTTATGCTATGAGATTCATTCGTCACAAGTTAATGGTTAATAACACGGAGAAAGTTAATGTTTGCATAGTTCCTTAGACCATGAGAGTGTCGGGTTTCTTCATGCTTGCTTCATGAACTTTGGGGTTTGTTAAACGTCATCCGTAATTGGGTGGCTATTACGGCGGCTTACGGGTTCATGGGAAAGTATGTCAAGGGACTTGATAGCTCAAGATTGGGATTTGCTCCTCCGACGATGGAAAGATATCTCTGGGCCCTCTCCGTGTTATGGTATCCATCATCGTCTGGCCAGACACAAATGTGATTTGATCACAGGGATGCCGGAACACGGAAACGAGAAAAGAGAACAAAACCGGTAACGAGGTAACTCGCATTGTGGACAAGTGTTGATCCACAGGGATGCCGATGATTCTCACCTCGGGTATTTGTAACATATCGCGAAGCAACAGGAATAGCACACGGCAATTGGAGGTTCACTCGAATATTCATTCGTGTGGGTATAGGGGTCAATATGGGTGTCCACGGCTCCGATGTTGATCATTGATCGGAAAGTGTTCCCGTCATGTCTATACTTCACCGAACCTATAGGGTCACACGCTTAAGGGTCATCTATCTGCTGAATACTAGACAGGGAGTCTGAGAGAAAGTCACCGGAAAAGTTTCGGAGACAACAGAAAAGTTCCGGAGAGAACACCGGAATGGTTTCGGTAAAACTGAAAAGTTGTTTCAGGGTATACCATTAAGTCAAATTGGTTCCGGCACACGCCTGGAAATTCTTGGAGGGTGCCAGAATTGTTCTGCGAACTTCTGGGATTTTTCAGAGAAAAAAACCGGAAATGTTTCGGAGCTGCCGGAACCGCTTTGTTTGCTTTTCGCTGAAGAAAATCATTGATCCGGAAATGTTTCGGAACGCGTCCAGAATTATTTTAGTGGGTACTGGAAATGTTCTAGGCCTACATAAATATTTTCGGTTCAAACGGTCGCGAAAAAAATGTCTTCGTGAATAGTGAAAGTGCTTTATGGGTTGGTTTCCAAATGGGTTTTTTCTTCTAGAAGAAAATCACTTTTGGTGAGAGAGAAAGGTGTGTGAAAGGTGTTGCCCCCCCCCCCAAAGGGGGCAGCACCAAATTTCGTCCATGGTGGTGTTGGGGGGCCCCCTTGGGGTTTCCTTCCACCTCATGGTGGATATGTTCTACACACACCCTTATGTGGCATTTGGGTGAAAAGATCTTGAGCCCCTTTTGGTCTTTTTCACCCCTTTCCTCTACCCCTTGCTCCTCCTATAAATAGAGGTGGAGAGGGCTCTCCAAAATCAGAAATTCTCTCACATACACATGCCATGCAATTATCTGGCTTCTTCTCTCCCTCCCCGCGAAATAGTTTCGTAGAGCCGAAAGGCTGTCTGGGTTCCGGTGGGAACTAGTTCTGGACGGCGAAGCCCTGCCAGATAGATGACACCGTATGTGTGCAACTCTGTAGAGAGATCGTAGTTTCGGTCTTAGTTCGAGAGTGCCTCCCGAAGGGTTGTCCAAGTGACCGTCCGAGTTTCGAGGGTCCTCCCGAAGGGCTGTCCGAGTGACCGTCCGAGTTTCGAAGGTCCTCCCGGAGGGCTGTCCGCGACACCGTCCGAGGGACTGTCTGACTGCCTCCCGGAGGGCTGTCCGAGGGGCAGTCGAGGGAGTACATCCTCGCGGTTGGGAGGTTGTAAATCCTAGCTGCGGGGATCTGCACCGCCGATCGTCATCGACTCTACTTCTGCTGCGCTACGAGTCGGTAACAAAAAGATCAAAAACCTTGTATGCTGTCTCCATTGTGGTCCTGGGCTGGTGCGTAGGTCAAATTTTTTTGTTTTCTGCTGCGTTCCCCTACAGTAAGACCGCTGAAGATGCTAGTCTTCGATAGGCTAGGCCTTTCCCTCTATTCTGGCATTTCTGCAGTTTAGTCCAAAGATATAGCCCCATTCCTTTGATACCAATGCATAACTAGCATAGTTCTGATGTCAGTCTTGCGAGTACTTTTGATGAGTACTCACGGTTGCTTTGCTACTCTTTTCCCCCATACCCGATTGCTGCGACGAGATGACGGATTCCAGGAGTCAGCTGCTATCGCCGACGACCGCTACTACACTTCCGGTGGAGCCTACTACGACGTGGAGATCCCTGACGACCAGGAGTAGTTCGGAGGCTCCCAGGCAGGAGGCCTTGCCTCTTTCGATCAAAGCCGTTGTTTGTTTTCGCCTTCTTAAGGCATCCTTGTTTCCCTTTTATGTCTGTACTCAGATATTATGTTGTTTCCGCTGACACTTGATCGCGAGCTTATTTATTCGAGCCCTCGAGGCCCCTGGCTTGTATTATAAAGCTTGTATGAATTTTATTTGTGTTTAGAGTTGTGTTGTGATATCTTCGAGTGAGTCCCTAGGCTTGATCGTGGGCATTTGCGTGTATGATTAGCGCACGATTAAGTCGGGGGCGTCGCACTTCCACAACAGGGATATTGCTTATGATGTGCCTCATTTGAGACAGAGATTATGTTCACACCGGTGAGAGATGTGAGTGAGACTTAATGTAGATTTCACACATGTAGTGTATGAGATGCCCTTCTCCTCTTTTGTTTTGTAGGAACTTTTGTAGAACTTCTATTCACTAAATAATATTTCTCGTCTCATCTTTGGTACTCCTCGTTTTCCTATTTACACGTTGCTCTTGTTTTTTTTTCGAAACGGAGGCAAAAAATTTGCCTCATCGATTAATTAAGCAAAAGAGAATTGCCCAATTAATTAACGGAAAACTGGGCGAAAACCGATATAATCAACCACATGCGGACTACTCACAGAGCATCCAACCCCATAAGCACACGATCAGCCCGACAACTATACCCAACACACAACGACCACCAACCCCCACATTTCTACAACGCAAAGAAATCTCTAACAAGAGTACCTCAGCCGAATACCCAACACACGTTGCTCTTGTGGCTAAAACGTATCCAAGAGGTTGCTTATGGCATCTCAGCACCTCAACATGATGACTGAACAACGAAGTTCTCGGTCCTGTAGAAGTAAACAAAGTTGAACTGTATACATCTCAGATTGTACAGCAGGTCCAGATGTAACCTGGAAAGCTGAACTACTTGATATGATAGAGTTGAACTGCTAAAGTGCATTTCCTCAATGCTTATTACCAAAACTACAGGCACATCGCTCTCACCTCATGTTTTTCCCACACAACACTACAAAAAGTTAGTAGCAACGGACAAGCCTGATATCACCGGCGCGGCGAAGCGTGCCTATCAAGTATCACCCTAGTAGTAGTAATAGGAAGAGGAAAGCCAAAGCTAGCTTCGAGAGCTACTGCCTCTGCATCCTGAGCTCCTTGCGGAAGTTCCCGATGAACCTCTCCGTGTTGGCGAACAGCTCCTGCCGAGTCATCGTCGCATCGCCGTCCAGGCCGAGTTTGCGATCTTCCTGCTCCTCTTCGCATGCCTTTGCCTCTCCGCCGACTCGGCTGCCGTTCAGCGCACTGAGGAAGAAGATGCTCGCCGCCGACGGGCACTTCTTCATCAGCATCGTCAGCATCACCTTCTTGGTCTTCGTCTTCAGGTCAACGATGTTACTTGCTCCAAAGGCAGGTACCGCATGATCATCTGCGACCGCCGTCTGGTCGTCGGGATGGACTGATCTGGCCCTCTGCAACGGTGACGCCGCGATACTGACAGGCGTGACAGCCTCACCAGTCCGTGAAGACCGGTGCCGATCTTCGTCGTCGGCGATAGGGTCGGAAGAGGTCATGGTGTTGCCGCGGCGCAGGAGGCCGGCCTGGATGCCCAGCGCGAGGACGATGGCGTTGAAGAGAAGGTAGCAATAGGGGACCCTGAGGAAGGCAGGCACCAGCAGCACGAGAAGGAAGAGAATGAGGAGGGAGCCTAGCTTGGCCACCTGGGAGAGCCCTACTATTGCTGGGAGCTTGATCCCCATTACTCGACCAGCTTTGCCGACTTGCCAATATGGCTGGTGGTTCAGTGCCTCTATTGTCTACCATCGGCCTAGCCCCATGGTCATGTATATATAGGCAAAATCGGATATCTTCTTGTTGCTGGTTAAGAAAATGAAACATATCTGCCACTCACGTAGAGAAACATATCTTAGCCCCCTGGGCCCTGGCCGTGTATATATAGACAAAAATCGGGACCAACTACGTGCAAGTAGACTGAAAAAAGATTTGGTGGAAGTCGATTTTTTGCCCTAGCTTCTTCTCGGTCCCGGTCTGTTTCCTCTTCATCCTGCTGCCCCCGATGCCTGCCGGTGACGGCGCCTCCCCAAGCCGCTAACGATATAGTAGAAATTAGCAATCTATTAGCGTTATTTTTAGATTAACATTACAAATATTTAGCTTTTAGCGGGTGTGCTCTCCATAAGCTATAGCGGCACTATGACGAGTAGGGCATTTTGGAGACCGAGCTCCATGGAGGCCTTAATTTTAAAAATTTCAAAATTCAAACTTTTCAATTTCACAAAATTCTGAAAAAATACACATGTATACAAAGATGTTATGTGTATGTGTGTAAAAGTTTAGGATGAAATACCTTGAATTGCGAGCTGCACGAAAAAAAAAATCATGGACTTTGAGAATGAACAGTACATATGCTAAAAAGCCCCAGATTTTTTTGTGTACCTCTCATTTTAACGTATATTCCGACCGGAAAATTTACACACATATACATTATGTATCTAGGTATATGTGTATTTGTTTCCAGAATTTTTTGAAACTGAACAGTTTGAATTTTGAAGTTTTCAAATTAAAGCCTCCATGGAGCTCGGTCTCCATCTGGCATTTTCCCACTATGACCCGCTATTTAAAACATTGAAAAATCAGATATTTATTGCTGGCCAAGAAAAAGAACCATATTGTATCTATCACTCATGTAGATAAATTAGAAAATAAGGTTGTTGGTGCAGCGTGGGGCCTATGCATGCATTTGTAGTAAGAATAGTACCTACCGATTGCTCCTCTAAACCAAATTAATTAAAGAGAAAAATCAAGCGTCGGCGAAACATCAAGCGATGTGTTCGATAAGATGACGTTAAGGTGTATTGTCTAGGTTACACAGGCCACTCTCCTGCATGTATTTGCAAAAATGCCTAATAGATGTAACAAAACTACTAACACTACTGCATATTCTAAATTGTTCTATTGCCCCGCAGTTTTCGTTTAAAATGGAGTTTTTGGCATCAAAAGGTGTTGCCTCTATTCCTCTTTGTGTGAGGTTGAAGCCACTAACCTCTCTCTATATCTTGAAAATAGACTCAACTACTTGCTTCTCAAATTGTTATTGTTGTAATTATTTTTGAGCTTGAAACTCTTCACTCTGCTATTGCGAACAAGGTTGGTGGAAAGTATATTAATGCTTCAACCGAAAACCAATTAGAGTTATGCAAGATAGGGTTTAACCCATTATTCATCAGCTGAGCTTATATACGATTGGTAATTAGTTCTTCTCAGTACTCACTAAATTGTTTATGCCAATATTTTTGTGATAACACAAGGGTACATTTACCATGAACATATGTCCCTGAGGTCTGTATAATAATAAGAGAGCAAATTGCTGTCACCATTCTCTTCACATGCCTTTGGTTTTACTGAGGTTGGCTGCTTCATCTCAAGATCATCTAAGCTTTAGCATAGTGAGGGATAAAATAATGTCAAGATCGATTTAATTGGGCCGCAGACATGTCCCTGGATTGTGAAAGACGTGATTTTGTTGCTCAGGTGCTTTTGAGTTAATACTTTGTGTGGCACATTTACCGGTTCTGTACAGTGGCACATTTATCTGTTCTGTACACTCTGTTATGTATATGTTATTACTGATGGTCTCAACAGATAATGAAATGTAAAACCCAAAACATGACTGATAATGAGATATGTACGTGTTTTTTCTGGTACTTCCCTTTAGACGTATTACACCTTTTCTGCCAATTTTTCCTTGTGTATTTTACTCATGTATTAGGTGCAAGGGCATCTCCGACACTCACCCCCAAAATTCCTCCCCCATCCACGGACAGGGGGACCAATCCACGGACACGGATGCGGGAGCCGGCCATCGAACTCTATCCGCATACAATTCAAACAGGGTTTCAACAAACCAGACGAAATTCATGCGAACCGGCTGATTTTCATATAAACTAGAGCACATTCATTACAATTCGGACATTTTTCATTAAAAAAATGCATCCAGACCTAAACCTATCCTACGGGCGGCGCCCGTCGTCCACTTCCTTTGTATTCCGCATCGGCGACCATGTCTTCCATCTGCTGTCTCCATGAGCGGCGGTGGGGTTCAAGACCCGTGAAGTGAAGGTGCGGCCTCCGGCAAGGAAGAGTAGAACATGTGAGACGGACCGGCCCACTTGGGACACAATGCCCTGCCACCTCCCATGCCCTACTCATCCTCGGAGGAGTCCGCGACCTGTCCATCACCGGTGCCGGTGGACGTGAGGTTGATGATGGACATGGATGGTCCGTCACTGTTCACCTGCCACATGTGCCACTGAAAGTTGATCGGCGGCGCGTGGGACGCGCAGCTAGCGGCGTTCTCATCCTCAACTGCTTGCGCCGCCCGTGCGTGTGCGGCCGCGTCCGCATTCGGCTCCGCCGCCTCTGCGTTCCGAGCGGCCGCTCTGCATTGGCATGAATGCGGGCAACTGGCGCCGAGCGGGAAAGCGCGCGGGAGAGGGAGGAGGTTTTTTGTTGGGCCAGGTTAGTCAGACGCGGACGTGGCAGCGGCCCGGACACCCGCAACCCTTCCTCTCCCCTCCACTTTGTCTCCTCTTTGCGGAAAAAAGCGCGTCTGGACCGCGCGGCCCAAACGGTTGCGGGCGGTTTGAGGGTCGGTGTTGGAGATGCCCTAAGGGTGCAAACATTTAGTGTTGGGCAGATTCCTTACGTGTCTAAAGAATATTTTGCTGATTTGAAAGTTTAGGGCATCTCCAACGCCGACCCTCAAACCGTCCGCATCCGTCCGGACCACGGAAGCCATCCAACGCGGGTCTATATCGGTCCACCGAGTGATCCACACGTATTTTCTCCCGCAAATTGGAGACAACATGGGGGAGGAGGGGGGGGGTTGCGGGAGTCCGGACTGCAGACACGTAGGACTCCGACACCCCCGGCCCACCCAATCCCCCTACTGGTCCCATTTCCTTCCACTCCGCCCCTTCTCCCCCTTGCTTTGCATCCGCAGCCTCCACCTCCGCCGTTGCTGTTGTACATCCCCGCCCGCCACAGAGGCATTGTCGGACGTCCGCAACCAGCACCGACGCGCCCGCTCGCCTCTACGACGGCGTTGTCCACCCTGGAGCCGTTTGTACCCATGCACACTCCGCCCCCCTGTCGACGACCTCCATGGCGGACACCACGCTCGGCAGGTGTTCGGTCAAATACCATTAAGCTTATTTTCGAACGCTATGTCATTTTTTAGAGTATGAAGGATAGTGAGCTACTCGACCATGGAGGATGAGTTGTTGTGCGATGCGTGGTTGACCGTATCCGTGAATTTCGTAGGCAGGAGCAGGGGGGACCTTCTGGCAGCAAGTGCATGAATCGTTTCACGCACGAAAGCACATTGCGCCATACGACATGTACATCATTCAAGAACGCAATGTGAGGTCGTTATCATATCGCTGGTAAGCTATCCACACTAGCGTCACCAAGTTTTGTAACGTGGTTCGTCAGCTGGAGGCAAGGTGGCCATTGCACGCGGCAAATGACGAGATCGTAAGTTTTGGTTCCTCTTGCTCAACTTGTTGATTGATTCGTTCACTCAAATGTTGGTCTACACATTATGTAGCCCGCACCCGCTGCCGTGATGTACCACAGGACAGAGGGACGGCCATTTACATACACACACTGTTGGATGAAGCTGAGGGGGGGGGGGGGGTATGTGTGGGACGGCATGATCCGTTGATGAAAAACTTGTTGGACATCCAGTTAATCTAGTTGAATTTGAGACATTGTCGTACTAGACTTAATTTGCATGCTATGTATAGATGA
Organism: Elymus sibiricus; assembly: GCA_039707655.1. Classification (NCBI taxonomy): domain Eukaryota; kingdom Viridiplantae; phylum Streptophyta; class Magnoliopsida; order Poales; family Poaceae; genus Elymus; species Elymus sibiricus. The sequence goes on from CM077674.1 coordinate 313,807,196, forward strand.
TTTGTGCTATTTTCTATTCGAACTTTGATGAATATCGGCCGGTTTGCATGAATTTCGTCCGGTTAGTTCAAATGCGGGTTGAAATGTATGCGGGCAGCTTTGGATGGCGGCCTTCCGCATCCGTGTCCGCGGACTGGTCCCCCCTATCCGCGGACGGATGCTGGAGGAAATTTGCGGGTCGCCGTTGGAGATGCCCTTAGGCCGGGATTCTCACACACCTATAACACAGATGATCGCATGGTTGCCAAACACAGCTATGGCGAGAGCGGCAGAGCGCGCCTTACCATCTACTGCCTCCGTCCCATAATATAAGAGCGTTTTTTACATTACACTAGTGTCGAAAACGCTTTTATATTATGAGATGGAAAGAGTAGTCCATATGGAGGACGGTTTATATGTGATATGGAGTCGGTCAAACAATACGACGACTCTACTAGAGTATCTCTGACTTAACTTGAATTGAATTCATAAAAGTAAACAAAGTTTCTTGGCCTGAAAACTGAAAAATAGGAGTGCCAACACCAAATTGACAACTTCCTCTAAATAAACGCAAACAATTAAATCCCTCACAAAGGTACACAAATTAAACGGAAACAAGAATTCGCAGCAGAACGCACGCGCACGACCAGGAAACGACAAATGATTAACCTGCAGAAACAATGAGGCCACTCCAGTGGCTCGAAATGGATCATCCAACTGGTTGATCAGTTGTGGTTAACCCTCCTGCAGTTGCTCCTGATCTCGCCGTTGCGGCCAGTGATCGGCGAGATGTTGCCCATCTTCACGATGGACCGCGCGAAGTGCTGGAAGAAGATGTCCTGGTTGGCGGCGTAGAGCTTGACGAGCTCCGCGGTGGCTGGGCTGCCGGTGAAGAGCACCTCGTCGGAGCTGAGCAGGCCTTGGTGCACCAGCAGGTTCTTGTAGTACTGGTTGTCGAACTTGAATGGCGTCACGTGGTCCAGGAAGAAGAGGTTCTGGTCGCCGCCGGAGCGCGGGCACCGCGGGCGCAGCACCGCCGCCGCCACCGGGTCCAGCGTGAAGTCTGGGAGGCCGTTGCCCGTCTGGTTGTACAGCCGCTGACGGAAGCTCGTGCACCGCGAGTCGCCAATGGTGTGGCTACCTGTAAAAAATGGTTCAGTCTCCGGCCAGAGATCGATCACGAGTTCATGACAAGATTCATCTTAATAGTACGATGTAATCTGTCGCTGTACGTTAGCACTGGTCAGTTTCCAACATGTAGGCTTTGACGTGTGCTTGATATGTGCAGGGCATGACCTGACATGCTACGGCCAGGTACGTGGATGCATGAATCCCGTGACTCGACTAGTCAAGAACGTACATGGAGTAGTAGTACGTACCAATTATCAGCAGCGACCTAGATAGCTTACACGCAATTTAATGATGATGGACATAATTGTCGCTACATAGTCTACGTTAACAGTTGAATTGTGAGGTGTACATTGCAAGGTGGAGCCCCCATCCCATCCGTCCATCCATCCAAGAGCACGGGACGAACAACTGGTGTAATAATGTAACGATGCGGTGAGAGGTGTGTGGATGGATGAAGATACCGAGGAGGGCGACGAGGTCGACGATGTCAAGGCCCTGGAGCTTGAACTTCGTGATGATGGTGGGCAGGGTATTGTTGGGAGCAGGGATGTCATTGTTGGAGCCCTGGATGCTGGCGCCCAAAGAGTCTCTCCTGCCGAGAGGCACGATCCAGCCTGGGCCGCCGGTCTGCACGATTACAAAAAGATTGGCACGTTGATTTTTTTTTTCCAGAGTAGGAAGTAAAATTTGTCAAGCAGAAGATATATAATCAGATGGGACAGTGCGTGATTGTGAAGTCTGAGCGCTGAGCATCTTTGCTCTGGAACAGAACTTCGTAGTAAAAAAGTTCCCAAATGATAAGCCCACACATGTGGCACTTATGAGGGTCCAAAAAGTTTCATCTTATACTAGTACTCTTCTCTCGTGAGCCTAAATTACCCGACTCAACTAAGCATGAGATCAACAATACCAAATACTCGTCCTTGCTTTTGTTGTTAATAAGGAGCGGAATTGAATTATATGATAAGTGTGATTATGTAACTCTGGATATGTGTTATTGTCAAACTATTGACTAGTCAACATGTGATTAGTTGGTTAGGAGGGTAGTAGTATCTCCAGCCCATCAAGATTCTAACCCTAGATTTGACATTTATGCGTCTCCTAATGATGAAAAATTGTTTCAGTGGGAGACGACGTTTTCGTCGATAACGAGGCATCTATATTGACTTCATCAATCTCAAAACCCGTCGGCTCAGTCTTTTGAAGATGATCGTAGGGCATTGCACATGCGTGTATTCATAGACATGAGTATACATGTGTGTACGCATCTGTTTTTCTAAAAGAACGTACTGCCGCACATGATATTTTTTTTTATTTTTTCTATTTTTTGCGGGGAACTCCCAATGTTTCACAAACCAACTTACTCGACAGACGTGTTATCTACAATACACAGGGTGGTAAGCACTTTTTACCATGTCCTTATCCCGTGCATGGGATGCCATATTACTTTATCCCATATCTGTGAGATAATTATGCCGCTGCTTTACCGAGCAGTGCGCCCCCACTTTTGTGTCTTCTTTTAGTGTGGATCTTTTTAACCATGTGTTCAATACGTTCATGTGTCACACAATTCATTTACCATGGCAGCATAAGTGAAATTTTGGGAGGGGATCAATTGGGAGAGAACACATGTCTGTAGCTTCACATTTTCGGCAACATGATATCTCGATCGCTGTGAGTCCGCAGACAAACTGGGCAAGAATATGTGCGCGGACAGCAAGAAGAACAGTTACGGGCGTTTGCAAGAAACTTGGTGGCGCTTGGCTTGAGTGATCAGCCAACGAATTAGATTCGTGCGGCGCCGGGAGCAAAGCTACTACATAACGTAAAGCCAAACGTACCATGACGGTGGAGTCGCGCGCGGCGAGGGCGAGGACGTCGGCGCAGGAGACGGTGCGGGGGCAGGCGGCCTCCAGCGCGGCCTTGATCTCGTCCACCACCTCGAACCCTCTCGCCGAGTCTTTGTTCGGGGTGGACCGCTTCTCGCTCACCACCGACGCGCTGCTGTCCAGCAGGATCGACGCGTCGCATCCCTGCACGCACGTGTAGACGACGTCTATATGATGATGACCATCGATCGATTACGCCGCCATGGACGCACGCGTGAGGTTGATGTGGTTGGTACCTTGACGAAGCAGTCGTGGAAATGGAGGCGGAGGAGGGAGGCCGCCATGCGGGGGTCCTGGTGGTGCGCCTTGCCGACGATGGACGCCACGATCTGCTGCGCCTGAGGGCACGAGTGGTCGTAGAAGTGGGGGTCCAGCTGCTGCTGCTGGCCAACCGACGGAGATGCGGCGGAGGAGGCCGGGAAGAGGAGGAGGGCGACCAAGGCGACGGCGGCTACCATTGCACCCCTCGTCATCGCTCTAGCTAGCTGGTGGCTTCTTCGTGATGTACTGCTTACTGCTCAAGCGATGATGGTTGTGGTGAGAGGTATCGGTAGCAGGGGGTGGGCTTATATAACCGAGCTAGGCTTGGGAAGCTTTAGGTTGAATAACATGTGGGCATGCATGCATCCATGTTAATCATTTTATGGAGATACTTTGAGGGGCCAAGTATACTTTGAGGCAGCTTCTCTGGCTCTCCTCCCCTTTAAGTTGCTATATATACTTTTGATCACCAACTGGTTCAATAGGTGTAGCTATTCCATTGGCCTAGCTGCCTTCTAGATATAGGTATAGTTCTGTTAGTAACTCTTTTACAACAATTATTAGCTAGCTGTAGAGCAATATATGTATGGGCGATCTCATTGTCTCAAGGCGCCAAATACCCATGTTTCCCGGTGGCCAACTTATTCTATATACGGGCATCTGCTTTTGTAAATTGCATGAGAAGTGCTTCGGTAGACCCCCCAACAAAACGTAGAAGGGCAGAATGGTCATACGAAGGAAACGTATACCCACCTCGTATTGTATAGTACAGGCCGCCGTATGTATACCCGCGCGCATGCAACACGATCTGCCGCCTGCCCGCGCGCATGCAACGCGTGCCAACCCCGTACGTGGAAACAGAAACAGGATCTTCGCGCGATCTTCGCGCCCGCCCGGCGATCGCTCCTCCCGTTCCATTTTTTCTAACTGGCGGATCGCCGCCGGTGGCCGGAGGTGTGGAAGAACGCCGTCGCCTGGTTGAAACGCCGTTCCAACCCCGTCCGACGCCGCATCTCACCGTCCTCGTCCGACGCCACGGACGTGAACGGCCCTACGTCGGACGTCGCCTCCGGCGCGACCGACCGCTGCCGTCCCCGCCGCGGATCCGGCAAAAATCCCGCGGCTTCCTCGTCTTCCACGTCGCCGCCGGCTAGAATCAAGCCGGAGCCCCCCTGCGTGAAGGCCCCGTCGTCCTAGACCGGCGACGTCTACACCGTGGCCCAAGGTTTGGCATCTGAACGTAGCTTGATGGATGGATGTGATTTAGTTCATGTAGTTATTGTAAAAAAAATCGTATTAGTGTTGCAATTTTTTCTTGGGCATGATCCACTGTATGAATTTTAACACAAGATAAATTATCAATGCTGTGCAGTTCTGTGAGTTGGGTGTGTTCACATGGATGAACAAACCGCATTCATGGGGGATGAGAATGATATTGATAAGGTGACTCAGATAGATAACGATAGTATTAACGAAGACGATGACAGCAGCGACAACGATTCGTGCTCTTCATATGATATCTTACCTCCACAAGTTCAGTTACAATGTTGTTTATGAACCAGGTAACTCAGAAGAAACTATAACATGCAGTTGTCTTAGGATGGTTCGGAAAGGGCTGCCATGCAAACACATTCTATTTGTTCTCCATCATCTGAACTTAACTGAAATACCAAAGTGTTGTGTCCTTCATCGGTTGTCCAAAAATGCGAGAGATGGGTTGCCTGTGCAGCGGAAGAGTGATATGTTTGGATGGGGTTGGTCAGGGCCATTGGAGAGAGAACGGTATAGTCAAATAACCATAAAAACCGCAGAAGCTGCTCATGTTGCAGCAAATGATGCCTTCTTGTTCGACGAGTTGATGAAGTGTCTGGACAACATAATAGCGCAGAAAAAGATTTCAGAGGAGAAACTTATAGGAAGTAGAAGGTATGCTATGCTTAGGAAGGAGGAAAGTCAGGCGCAACAAGTTGAACCTGGTATTGCTGATCCAGAGAAAGTTTCGACGAAGGGTGCACCTAAGAAGGGGCGGTCAAAGGGGGGCCCCGACGTTACGAAAAATGGTAGACCAAAAGATTTTACAGAGAAAAAAAGTGGTCCGTTGTGCAGTCTGTGTCATCTCCGAGGTCATAACAAGGCGACATGTCGTCTGAACGAGAAGTAAGTTGTTACATTCTTATTTTTGTTATGTTGCTAATTTGATTTTTCCGACTATATTTTCTCACGCACTTCTTTATATGTCGTTCAGGAATCAGGCGTAGTGAAGCAGCTTTGTTTGTGCGGAGGAGAACTCTGGTTGAACGAGCCACGTTGGAATAAATTATGTACATGTTTATTTATACGTGTGCGACAGAAGACTTTTATAAATGTTTTCTTTATGTTTGCTCAGAATATTTATGTGAACATATATCATATTTATTGAATGAGTTGCAACGTTTTTTATACTGTTTTGTGAATGAGTTTAGTTAGTACACAGTTGTTTAATTCTGTTTTTTGAACAAGTTATCTTACGGACTTTCTTTAGCTAATATGTGAAGGAAAAAAAAAGCCCGACCCCGCCAGCTGGGCCCGCCGTCAACTACATATTCCGTCCAAATCAAGCCAACGGCGACTCGGGCAGTCAGTTAGGCTGACATACGGGCCCAGCTGAGGAGTCCAACGGGGCGGAGAGGTTGAGCTCTGAGAGGAGTTCGAAGGCTACCGCGGAGGCGGCTATTTAAGCCGGTCGCGGCGCCCGTCGGCTTCCGAGGTGGGACTAAAAACGCGACGCGTAACGCGCGGCTGGGCCGGCTCATTTCGCGCGCGGTAGGGGGCACAGTGGGCCTAGTTGGGCCGGCCGACGACACTTGTAAATTTTGGTGTCATTTCATGCAAGTCACCTCACACATCATGTGCAACCAGGACCGTTCGGGTCTGTCGGAGGGCAAGTCTGAAACACGTTTTTTTTTCAACTCCTCCAAATGAGCCAAAACTTTTTCCACACCATGCCATCACCATGGCAAGCATGCGTGCCAATTTTTGTCTTTTTCGACGTTCCATGCATTTCCTACGATTTTCCCGGTGAAAAAACCCTAAAACACTCCCCCCACGTGACGCAACGTGCGTTTGGTGTCCGAATTCGTTCATTTCTTGCCTGGGGGCCTACATTGGGCATTCACACATGCTCGTAAATTTTGGTGTCATTTCATGCAAGTCACCTCACACATCATGTGCAACCAGGACCGTTCGGGTCTGCCGGAGGGCAAGTCTGAAACACGTTTTTTTTTTCAACTCCTCCAAATGAGCCAAAACTTTTTCCACACCCTGGCAGCACCATGGCAAGCATGCGTGCCAATTTTTGTCTTTTTTAGACGTTCCATGCATTTCCTACGATTTTCCCGGTGAAAAAACCCTAAAACACTCCCCCCGGTGAAAAAACCCTAAAACACTCCCCCCACTTGAAATTTACGATAAAACATTTCAAGTTCCATTCATTTTAGGTTTTTTTACACTGATTTGAACGGAATTGAAATTCAAACAGAAAATAAACCTAAACTACTCCTGGTCACTCTCCGCGGCGACGTCAATGACCTCCACCATGCCGCCGTCGTCGTCCTCGTCGGGCTCGTTCACCACGGCATCCCAGTCCACGACGTCGTCATCCTCCGCCGCAGCCGCCGCCTCCTCCGCCGCAGCCGCCACGGCCGCCGCCTCCTCAGCAGCCTCCTGCGCCGCCGCCGCGGCGGCCTCCTCCGCAGATTGGGCCAGCACCGCCAGCAACCCCGGCGTGTCCTCGGGGTCGCCGTCCTGGTGCAGCGCCGCCTGCTCCGGCGGGATCTGTAAACCCGCCGGGGCAGGGGGGCTGGAGCGGCCGTGGGGCCGGTGGCGGGGACGGTGCACGGGCGCGCCCGCGAGTGCGGGAGGGGCCGGCTCCACCTGTGGCGTCGTCGGGGAGACCTCGGACGGCGCGCTTAAACGCCCCGATCATGTCGTCGAACCGCTTGCCGTTCCAAAAACGGCGGCGGTTCTTGATGTTGTACCGGCCGCCGGGGTGCGCCCGGAGCTCCGCCACGGTCGCCGGCGGGCCCTGCGTCGCGTAGCCGTCGGCGGAGATCCTCCAATCCCGCGGCAGCTTCGCCACAGGCGGGACGTACAGGCCGAAGCGGGCGAGGTCCTCCACCTGCCCTAGGGTGAGGCTCGACGGCGGTGTGCGAGGACACACGCCGGGGCCGGGATTTATAATGGCGGGCGGGGCGGGACGTGGCGGCCGAGGAGGCCACGGCGCTTTAATGCGGGTCGGCAGCCGACTGATGGGGCGGCGCGCAGCAGGCGAGGAGGCGGGGGGCAGCGGCGCGTGCTGTCGGCAGTGAGCGGCGCGGCAGGCTAGGAGGCGGCAGGCTAGGTCAAACCAGCAGGCGCGTTGACGGCGGGCGGCGAGGCGCGTTTATTGCGGGCGCACGACTGCATGCATGCGGCCAGGCGCGTGCCACGCCAGGGAAAAAAACGCCGCGTATTCGTATACGTATACGCCTCGGGCGGGCGGGCGGGCGCGCGCACTTTTTCAAATAATGCCTATCATGCCCTTCGTTATGAAGAGGTATCGGGCAATCTCGGCCCTCCTTGTGTTAGGGGGGTCTACCGAAGCAAAAGTGAAATTGCATATGTGCATCGATGTAAAGGGAAAAGGGGCTCTCCAAAGCCAGAAACGAAAAGGAAAAAGGAAAGCTGTATTGAGTAGCTAGCTAGCAGTGCTGTGTCAGGTAGAATATAAATATTTGAACGTAGCAATCATGCATGCAGCGCTTGTTGCTACTCCTTTCCTTGTGTTCTTTGACGAAAGCCACCCAGACGACTAGGACGCCAAGAGATAAAAGCACTGCATTCTTCTCTTTTGTGACACATAGTTTGTGAGCTTCGCTCGAGTTGGTTGCTCACAACTAGGGCTTGCTTCGAGGTCGAGCTAGGGATTTGAATTACAGCGACGAGTTCCACCCAGCCCCCCTCGCGTCCATCAGATACAACATCGGCCGAAGCCGCCTAATAAGGTACAGTCCTATGTCACCTGTCAAGGAAGGAATGAGTCCCTGTCCTTTTAATAGAAAACCTAAAAGAGTTAAGTACTACCTGTCCTTTTAATAGAAAACCTAAAAGAGTTAAGTACTCATTCCTTCATGTCACATGTCCTTTTAATAGAAAACCTAAAAGAGTCAAGTACTCATTCCTTCCTTGACATGTGACATATGACTGGGTAATTACGTACCCAGTCCTGTGTCACTTTTATGAGATATAAGGTACAGTCCTGTGTTACCTGTCAGCAAGCAAGACCTGAAAGAGTTAATTACCCATGCCTTTTATCTCCTCCGCCAGTACCTAGGAAAGCATGGGAAGGAATGAGTACTTCCAGAGTCCACTAGGAAATGCACTGTGTGGCCCTAGAAAGTAATTTCCACCTGAAACACTGGAGCATATGCTTCTCAGCCAACAGCAGTTGCAAACATTCTCATGGAGTGCACCGAAGAAACAGAGTGTTGGTCACTATATGAAGATTTTGAGTTATCAGCTGTACAAGACTGTAGTTACCAGCTATACGGGACTGTAGTTGATCTTATCTGCAAGTTGTATGCACATGTTATTGTTCTGAACCCGAGACTCCAAGGTGACCATAATTGGGATATCGACGGGGATGACTTTACCTTGAGGATTACATGTATAAACCGTTTGTTAATGCTTTGATCCGGTTCTCTATTACAAGGAACGCCTTAATTACCCTTAATTTCCATTAGGATTTCGCTGCCACGGGAGGGTAGGACAAAAGATATTGTGCAAGTTCTTATTGCAAGCACGTACAACTACATGGAATACATGCCTACATATGATTGATAAATTGGAGCTAGTTTGCTATCGCTCTATGTTATGACTATTACATAATGAATCTCATCTGAACGAACCCACTATCTACTTCCATGCCTACGCTTTCTACTATTGTTGCTCTCTTTGCAATTACTGCTGCTGCACTCTGCTACTACACTGCAATATTGTTCTTGCTACTATTACTATATCACTAGCTATCATATTATTGCGCTATTAATAAATTGTTGCAAGCAAGTTATCTTTCCAGGTGCGGTTGAATTGACAACTAAAAACTTATAAATATTATATGGCTCCCCTTATGTCAAATCAATAAATTTGGGTTGAAATGCTTCCCTCGAAGACTGTCGCGGTCCTTTATACTTGTAGATCATCAGCCACGCGTGGGTAATAGTATGGACTCACTTTCCTAGGCTGGGTACCAGCCCTGCAGTCAGATTTTTGCTGTACACGGGGTGCTGCTTATGATACTCATCGGCATAACCGTCGTTGATTGACTCTTCGACGGTGGCGACGAGATGGGTGGCGGGTCGGCTAAAAAACCCAACCTCTACCGATGACTCCTGACCCCGATCGAAGATCGAGACCTGGTTGTCTGGTATTGCGAGTCTCTGAATTTGATGTGACATCCCGTTCAGAGGTGTGTCCTCGCATTCTTCCAAGATCCGATCTAACATCGGGACTAAGGGAGCTTTCCCTAGATCCGATCTGTCATGGATCTTGGTTCTTCATTATGGGCCAGATCGAACGTCTGGCCCTCGGGAGATGTCTTCGGGTCTCGACTTATGGCCGGGCCCGATGAGCGACTCTTGCGCTCATCCTAAGCCAGATCTGACATCGGCATAGGAACGAGTGCTCTGGGCTGGTCCTTCGCCTGGTTTGACACCCAGTCTGCGAAGACTAGCTCATTGCGGGAGTACGCAGCGTTCTCCGGGACGCCGAATCTAACAATCGGATCTGGAGCAGAGGTCGACCTGGCCCAAATGGCCGGTCAAATCGGCAAAGAGGGCGATGCTGCCGAAGACAAAGGTCTGGCCTCGCACGAAAATCATACCGGTGTTGATTTGCTCGCCGATCTTGAGTCCCATCGAATCACTGTGACTACGTGGTGGGACCTGTATAGGCCACCAATGACGAAGTCGAATGTGGCAAATCTCGGATAGGGGGTCTCGAGCTAGTAGTCTTAACACGATGGTAATAGGGGCATGAATTTTTACCTAGGTTCGGGTCCTTAGAGATAAAACCCTATGTCCTACTTGTGTTTGTATTGATTTGGGATGGAGTACAAAGTATAGATGATCTACCGCGAGATCGTTATGTGTCATCTACGTGCCCTACCCTCGGTTTATATAGGTACCGGGGGGTTTAGGGTTACATCCTAGTCGGCTACGTACAAAGAGAGCGGGTTATAGATGACTTCTAACATCTTGGAGTATCACTGCTGGGGAAGGGCTTATAGGTGAACCCAAATGAGTGGCGGGCAAGGCGGGGCACCCGCCACAGCTATTTTTGAAAACAAGTTGTGGCGGGTATCAAAACGAGCCCGCCACAGCTAATAGACTAACTGTGGCGGGCCAAACTCAAGACCCGCCACACGTATAATCTCCCGGGCGGGACTTGTCTGCGTAACTCAGCAGTGACGGGCTCTACGTAGCGCCCGCCACAGGTAGATGACATAGGAGTGGCGAGCGGTGTCTAGCAACCGCCACTAGTTATCCTTGGCAGATGTCAGTTTTGTCAGAACATAGCTGTGGCGGTTGCTCGTTACCGCCCGTCGCACCACAAACACATTTCATCAACACGCGCACCCCGTCCTCCCCCTCACTTCACTTCACTCACTCACCCTAACTCTCCCCCATGGATCTCGCTCTCGGCGCCGCCGTCGCCTCTGCCACGGCCTCGCCGTCCTCTTCGCCGTCCCCATCGGCCCCGCCGTCCTCTTCGCCGCCCCCGTTGGCCCCGCCGTCACCGTCGCCATGGGATCGGCCGGTACGATCTCGTCGTCCCCGCCGTCACCCACACCAACGGCTACAGCCACCACCCACATTGGTAGGGGAGCTAGGGTTAGAGTTAGGAGTACGTGGGTTAGGGGGTTACGTTTAGGGTTTGTAGATCGTAGATTGCTTGTGATTCGTATTGTGTTCTATTACATTTTTTGTTGGTACGGTTATGGCTAGGGTTTGTAGATCGTAGATTGTAGTCATTTTCTTATTCGTAGATTGTTTACAGGGATTCATACTAAGAGCTAATGTTTTAAACTAGAGTTCATGCCCAAATTTTAATCTAGTGTTGTTGATATTGTTAGTTACATTCTTTGTTCATGGATTATAGTCACTTTCTTATTCGTAGATCGTAGACCGTAGATTATAGGAACTTTCTTTACAGGGATTCATAATAATAGCTAATGTTTTGGTGAAACGTTGATTTATTTCCGTTTCGCCAAATTTCTAGCACTTTATATGTCCATTTTGAAGTAGAGTTCATGCCCAAATTTTAATGTAGTGTTGTTGATATTGTTACACTACTAGGGAAAAGCTTATAGGTAGAACATTAGTAGTAGCGCGGGAAAATAAGCAGCGCTGCTGCTAATTAGCAGTAGCGTTGGATTTGGACAGCGCTATAAGTAAGGCATTAGCAGTAGCGCTGGAAATACTTGCCGCGCTACTGCTAAGTGGGCCCCAACGTGCCCACCGACGCTACCTGTAGTAGTAGCGCCCTCCAAAATACAGCGCTACTGCTAAAGTTTTAGCAGTAGCGCCGGCTCTGACAAAACCGCTACTACTAATGGCCCCACTTAGTAGTAGCGCTGCTCCGAACAAGCGCTACTACTATGCACCTTAGCAGTAGCGCCGGCATAAATACAACGCTACTACTAGGCGTGACTGCTGCCACCTTTTCACCCACCCCCTCTCCCCCTCCCCCTTCCTCCCCCCTTTGCCTTCTCCCCTCCTTTCCCCTCTCCCTCTCTAAGTTACTTCTCCACCATTATTGCCCTTCTTCTCTCTTCCTTCTACCTCTCTTCTCTCCCCATTAATGCCCCCCTCCACCATAATTCTCCTCCATAAATGGCATCTTTTCTCTATCTTCCTCATTTATTTGGCTCTCCCTCCTTCCATACATATATATCCCTTTCCCACTCCTAGATTTGTCTCATAGCTACCTAGCTCATGTCTCTCCCTCTCCATTAGTTAGCTAGAGTCATCTCTAGCTCCTCCCAACAACTAGATCTAGCTAGCTAGCCATCCACTTTCGATCCCTATAGGTAGCGAAGGCCTCATCTAACCATGCTCGATCTCTCTCGGGAGATAGGTGAGTAAAAAGTTGTGCATTTCAAGAATGGGAATATGTGTGTTTGCGATATGAAGGGATTTGTGCGAGTGGCATGCCCCCTGAGTTGCTTATGTTTTGCCGAAATGTCGATTTATTTCCGTTTCGGCGAATTTTGAGCAAACTCGATATGTCCTATTTTTAGGCAAGGTCATGCCAAATTTTTGTATGACTTTGATGCATGCATGCATTTTGTTTATAATCCTTTTGCTTGTTATACCGCGCAGTCGGTCATGAAGGTGAGTGGAAGGAAGGTGGAGCGATACTTGCAATCCGCGGTGACGGACATGTATGCAAATAATCGGACTGGGATTAGATGTCCGTGTACAAGATGCAAAGAAGGAGTCATTTTGGACCCTTTGATCGTGGCAGTTTGAAGGCGCACCTGCTCATGAATGGTTTCATGGATGGCTATACTCGGTGGATAAGTGAAGATGATGAGGACGTCCACATGGCAGGCAATAACGACATGGGGCTAGACGAAGAGATGACCGATCGACCCGAAGACAATGGCGCCGGACATGGCGGCGGGGAAGAGTCCGGACATGGCGGCGGAGAAGATTTCGGACACGGCGAAGAAGAGTCCGGACATGGCAGAGAAGAGGCGGCGGACACGCCGCAGTCTTCGACGCGACTAAGTTCAGTCGTGCAGGACCCTCATGTTCGAGACCTGCTTCGCAAGAATACGACTACCGACAGAGCTGCTTCTAGAGAGGAGGCCAAGCTGGCGCAACTGGAAGTAGACTCGAAGACTCCATTGTATGACGGTTGCGATCCCGAGGTGACCCGCTTGAGTTTCACGCTCGAACTTCTAAAGACGAAGGCCAAAAACAAATGGACAGACGCAAGCCTCGATGAGCATTTGAAGCATCTACATAATAAAGTTCTTCCCGCGGGGAACGTGTGTCCTACTAGTGTCGAGGAGGCCAAGAAAATCGTTTGCCCTCTTGATCTGCTGCACATTAGATACCATGCATGCATCAATGATTACATCATTTATCGGGAGGAGCACGCGGAAAAAACCAGCTGTCCAGTGTGCAATGCTTCTCGATACAAGAAGGCCGGAAAGAAAGCTCCTCAGAAAGTTGTATGGTACTTTCCGATCACTCCCCGTCTGCAGCGGTATTTCGTAGATCCTAAGGAAGCAAAGGTCATGCGCTGGCACGTGGAGAGGAAGAAGCCCGACGATGGAGATGATCCGAAGCTGAGACACCTCGCAGATGCTAGCCAGTGGAGAACATTCAACGCCGAATATCGATTTTTCGCAGCAGATGCAAGGAACATCGTGCTTGGCGCGAGTACCGATGGCATGAATCCGTTTCGAAACCAGAACACCAACCACAACACATGGCCCGTCTTTGTATGGATGTACAACCTCCCCCCATGGAAGTGCATGAAGACAAAGTACATACACATGAGCATGCTGATTTAAGGGCCGAAACAACCGGGAAATGATATTAACCTGTATCTGGGGCTACTGAAAGAGGAGCTACACACGTTATGGAAATCACCGGTCAAGACATGGGACGCCAGCACAGGAGATTATTTCTATATGAGAGCCGCGCTGATGACGACGGTGCACGACTATCTCGGTTACGGGTATGTCTCAGGCCAGGTGTGCCACGGATACTGCGGATGCACAAGGTGCATGGATGATACAACGTCTCAGCAGCTTACGTTAACGAAAGATGGCGGGTCTGGGAAAATCGTGTACATGGGGCATCGTAGATGGCTCGAGAAGAATGACCCGTGGAGAAAACGTGCAGATCTATTCAATGGTTTGGCTGAGCATCGAGGACCTCCACGTAAGAGGAGCGGCGCCGAAATCAATGAGCTGTTGAAAAACTGGGAACAGTGCCCCGCGCCGGGAAAGATGAAAAAGGCGCCGGAGCCGCTGCTGAAGGTATGGAAAACGAGGTCTGTTTCTGGGACTTGGACTACTGGCCCAATCACGACACGCCTCATTGCCTTGATCAAATGCATATCACGAAGAATGTCCTCGAGAGCTTGCTTGGCACACTGATGAACATGCCAGAGAAGACCAAGGATGGGCCGAGGGCAAGGAAAGACTTGGAAGATTTGGAGATCAGGGGAGATCTCCACATGCCGCCCCGTAAAAAGTCGACGGAGGAGACGGAGACGGAGGCGGGGGAAAGGGGCAGAAAAGCCAACAAGAAGGAGGAGAATTATTGCCCCCCTTCTTGCTTCACCTTAAGTGCAAAGGAGATCGATCAATTCATCAAGTGCCTTACGGGAATCAAAGTCAGTTCCGGTTACTGTGGGAAGATAAGCAGATTTCTAGACACCAAGAAGAAAAGGTTCAGCGGGATGAAGTCTCATGACTGTCACGTGATGATGACGCAGATACTCTCGGTTGCCATTAGAGGGATAATGGACAAGCACGTCCGTGACACGCTTACTGGTCTCTGCAACTTCTTCGACGTTATCTCTCGAAAGTCCATCAGTGTGAAGCAGCTCCGAAGGCTACAGGAAGAGATCGTTATCATACTATGTGAGCTTGAAATGTACTTCCCGCCCACGTTCTTTGATGTCATGGTGCATCTGTGTGTCCACATCGTGGACGACATCATCGACCTCGGGCCGACATTCCTTCACAGCATGATGCCGTTCGAGAGGATGAATGGGGTCATCAAAGGATTCGTTTGTAACATGTCCCGTCCCGATGGGAGCATCGTCCAGGGGTATCTGACCCAAGAGTGCATCTCCTTTTGCGAGAATTATCTAGGCGTCGAAGACCCTGTTGTTGGTTTGCCCGTCAAGAAGCACCATGGGAGGCTCGGAGGAGAAGGTCACAACAACGGACGGAGGGAATTGCACGTGGACTACTCGGGTCGACGGAACGACTTTGACAGGGCTAACTTAGTAGTGCTACAACACCTAGATGTGGTAGAAGATTATGTGACACTGCACAAAGAAACCATCGCAAAGAAGTACCGTGATCAGGGGATGCGCAAGACGGACGCCGAAGTTACTGTAGAGCACAACTCCACTTTCTTGCGTTGGTTCAAAGAGCAAGTTCTTGCTAATCCCCCGGAAGAGGGTAGTGCGGACGGATTGCTCATATACGCCTTAGCACATGGCCCCGCGCCCAACCTCGCGACCTATCAGGCATACGATATCAACGGGTACACGTTCTACACGGAGGCCAAAGACATGAACAGTGATTACCAGAACTCAGGGGTGACGATTGAATGCATGACCGACGCCAACGGCACAACTGAAAGATTCTACGGAAGGGTCGAAGAGATCTGGGAGCTTGACTACGCTGGACTGCACGATGCGACGATGTTCCGTGTCAGATGGGCCAAGGCCGTCGTAAGAGAAAACAAGTATTTCACTACCATGTCTATACCCGACGCGAAGAGCGCTACCGTGAACGTTAACGTCATCGCCAAAACTGAGCCATGGGTACATGCTAAGCACGTGACACAATGCTTCTTCATAACCGACCCGACCAATCCCAGCCGTGTTGTCGTGAGGAGAGGCAAAAGGAGCATCGTCGGAATGGATGGAGTCGCCAACGAGGAAGACTACGACCAATACGGCAACCCGATGAGGGAAGATGACGATGACGATGAAGCATACGTCAAAAGAAGAATCAAGACTACATTACGTAAGAAAGATCGTACTCCATGGTTCCGGAAAAGTCACAATGAGGGGCTCAATTATTCGACAACGAACAAGAAAGGAAAGAAGCAAAATGTGAAACGTCGTCGACGCAGCTGAGAAACCATCATTATCGGTCAAACTAATGATGTAATATATATACATTGTATGCCTTCTTCCCACCATATATATATATATATATATATATATGTGCATGTTTTCGGCTCGGTCGTCTTTCGGAAAAGAAAAAGAAAAAGGAGAAAGGAAAAAAGAAAATCAAAAGAAAAAGAAAAATGAAAGGAATAGAAAAATGAAAAGGAGAAAGGAATAGCAGTAGCGCGGGTCTGTAACCCGCGCTATAGCTAACTTACCAGTAGCTCAGGTTTGGTAAACCAGCGCTACAGCTACTGAGGATAGCAGTAGCGCGGCTTTTAGTACCCGCGCTATAGCTAAGTTAGCTATAGCGCGGGTCCTGGATCCGCGCTACTGCTATTTTGAGTTAACTCCCGTGCGGTCCCCCCCCCCCCAATTCCCCATTCGTCCCAAACCCCCTTCTCCTCCCGACGCCGCACGCCCTCCGTCGCCCTCCGCGCACCCTCTCTCGCCGGCCCCGTCCGTCGCCCACCGCCTGCCCTCCGTCGCCCTCGCCGGAGCCCCTGCTTCACCGCTGCCCGGTCCATCGTCACCACCGTCCGCCCTCGATCTCACCGCCACCGCCCGAGCCCCTACTCCACCATCGCCGCCGCCGCCCCGTAAGCCTCTCCCCTCCCCTCTTCCCTCCTCCCCCCTCCCCTCTTCTCTCTCTCTCTCTATCTCTCTCTCTCTCTCTCTCTCTCTCTCTCTCTCTCTGCTCTCTATCTCATATGAACCCTAGGAGGCAGTAGTATGAACCCTAGGCAGAATTTTGAACCCGAGAACCCTAGTGCTAGATTAGAATTTGAACCCTAGTGCTAGATTAAAATTTGAACCCTAGTGCTAGAATAAAATTTGAACCCATGGCTTTTTTAAGATTGGGGAAAAACATGCAAAATTAGAAGTAGGACAGAAAATTTGAAGTGCTTCAAAATTCAGATAATTCATAGAAGTTTTATGTTGGATAGTAGCTAGGCATTTAGCTAGGTTTTTTTATTAGGACAGTAGCTGTTTTATATTTCAACCCTAGTAGCTAGTAGCTATAAACAAAAAACAGTAGCATTTAGCTTTAAACAAAAAACAGTAGCATTTAGCTATAAACAAAAAACAGTAGCTATGGCATTTAGCTATAAACAAAAAACAGAATTGTTTTTCTTTTCAAAAACTTGGTTAAAGTAATTGTTGCTATATAAACAAAAAACAAGATTGATGTTATATGATATATGTCATTGATGTTCATTTGCATATTCCATTATTGTTGATTATATCTTTTATTTACAATTGTTGAATATGATATGATTAATGTTGGTTGAATGGACAATTGTCGAAGAATATCCGAGTGGCCTATGTTTTGCCGGAATGTTGATTCATTTCCGTTCCGGCAAATTTCAGGCGCTCCATATGTCCACTTTTTAGCAAAGGTCATGCCGAAAATTTCCGTGAATTTCGGCATGACTTGTGCTAGAAACTAGGACATATCGAGTGTCCGGGATTTGCCGGAAGGGGAATGAATCAACATTCCGGCAAAACATAGGCCCTTTTTTTTCTTCATTATTCATTTTATTCGGTCTAGAATTAAACTAGCATACTTAATTAATCGTAGGAAACATGTCTAGCCACGAGGAAGCCGGGGGTTCTGGTCACCCCGAACAAGACCCCGTCGAGGCAGCAAATCATTATTTCGAGTACCTGGACAAACACCGGTTGCGGGTGCAGGGTGGCAGTGGCACCAATCCCGACACCGACACCGGCACCGACACCGGCACCGACACCACCCCCGAGACCGGCAACGATGCTGGCGAAGCCGGTAAAGGACCGAAGCCGAAGAGGGCACGAAAACCAAACGAGCTCGGCATCGGAAAAATTGTGGTCACGGCGATGCACCCCGTTAAATTAGAGCCAACGGCGCCAGAGGAAGCGCGCGCGTGCTACGGCAATCAACTAGGATGCATCCTCAGGGAAACCGCCAACATCAACGACGAAAAGTTAAGGAAGATACCACATATGGAGCACATGCTCCTAACGAAGTTGCACAATAGGTTCCTGTTCCCCGGCCGGGATGAAAGCAAACTTCCGTGGCAGGACGAACCCATGATAAAGATAAACAACAAGGCGATGGGGACGTTCAGCAACGACTTGGCCGCCTGGAAAGTAAGAGTGAAAAAAGCGATTGCGAAGAATGAACCGTGGTCCAAGATTCATGCTGACAATCCGACACTAAAGGAAGAGGACTTCGAAAAATTCAAGGAGACTTGCGCTAAAGATGAAGTCAAGGAAAAGTTGAAGAAAATGAAGGCGCTCCAGGCCAGGAACATGCCTCTCCACCGCCTCGGAAGTCGTGGTTACGAGGGGAAGAGGCACGTATGGGCCAAGGAGGACGCCGAACGTGAAAGTCACGGAATCCCAGACCCCTTGGTGGAGTTCACTGATCCGCAGGAGCGTGACTGGATCAGGGCTCGGTACAAGTGGGACCCCGTCAATAAGATCTTTTACACGGACCCGAACACGAGGGAGTTCATGAGACTACTGGTAATTGTTATATTACCACCTTATATTAGCTTCAAATCAATTCGACTACAAGTTTTGTCACATTTGTAAACCATCCACGTTCCTTTTGCAGAAAGAGCAACACCAAAAGGCGGCCGAAAGCGACGAGTTGTCTCAGTCGTCGGCGAGGCCCAAGTGGGACACCCCTTTCAACCGGGCCCTGAACATACTGAAAAGGGTCTCGGAGGACAAACCGCCGTCGTATGGACGTGTGCACGGTGTCGGAGATGGCGCCTCGTGGAAGACGTGCTACCACGAGAAGCCGGAGGAAAAAAGGCAGAGACGTATGCTTACTCAACAGACCATCGACGAGAAGGTCGCGCTTGCAGTCGATAAGACCAAAGAAGAGTTGGTCAAGGTAGTCGATGCAGCGGTCAGTGCAGCGGTAGCTGGCGTCAGGGCTGACTTCGCATCTTCCATTAGCAGCTTGATTCCGGCAGTTATCGATTGGACGAAGAACAATCCAGATAAAGGGCCAGCGGACTTTCCCCTTCCCAGCTACGTCGGGAGCAATTCGGTGAACATCGCACCACCAGCACCTGCTCACGCAACCGCATATGCTCCCGTACCTGGTCCCGCTCCTGTTCATAGCAGCCCGTCCTCCGTCTCTGGCATGCTCGGCGGGGCTTCGTCTTTGGCTGAGCTCGACGCCCTCACGGTAATTATGCGTCATACCCTCTTCACCAGCATATCTATAGTCTTCCGTTTCAATTGCCTTTCGGATGTCTGACGTCGCAGACATGTCTTCGCAGGCCGACGAAACCCCGTGCACCATACTGTACGACATCGACGGCCAGAAGGTGGACGTGGGAAAGGCAACGATCGTGAAGCCGAAGGACCGCATGTTGCACAACCGACAGATGCCCGATGGCGTCTTCAAGGTTTGCGTGGCCAGTGTCAAAGTGGGCTTCGAGGATTTGCCTCCTCCGATACCACTCGAGGGAGACGACGAGACCCCTAAACGGATTGTCGCATGCAAGAGTTGGTTCCTGCCTTGGCCGAAGACTCTTCTTCGTGTGGAGGCGCCCGGGAGCACACCAACGACAACGCCTTAACAAGGTATGAACACCACCCCACCTACCCAATTACCTGCACCTGTCGTGCTGGGTGATAGCGGACGACGCGAGGGAGAGCCTCCATTATTGCCTGACGACGTCGCCCCCGTCGAAGAAGCAAATGTTGATGATGTCATGGAGGAGGATGATGATGACCCTCTCAAGTATATCAATACCGGCTATGACGATGGAGGATTGATGGCTCGGGACTATGACTCAGGCTATGAGCGTGGAGATGACTTGATGCTGCCTGATTTGCCGGAGCCGGAACGTCCTAAGGCCGATTGCAAGAAGTCTCTCTTCATGCGATCCTCGTAGGAGACGCCTCCTGATGCTGCCTGTACCCAGCAACAACAACGCGAGGGCCGTCCACTGATGAGCCCGACGACACTGGGGGTGGTGGTGAGGGAAGGTATGGTGGGCTCACTACCGCCACCCGCCAAGAAGCAAAGGAGGAGACCGGACAGGAAAGGCTCTAAAGGTGCCAGAGCTGCTTCAAGCAGCCAGCCGCCTCTGCAGCCCCGGAAGGTAGACAGAATACCTGTCCAAGGTGCGGAGCAGTTCCATGTCGCCGGCCACCCGATCCTACCTCGGAAAGCGCTAGAGGACATACTGAACAATGATCTAAGGATACTTCATGAAGATGTGCTGGCGAGAGAGAAAAGCCTTCTCCTCTCGAAAAATCCAGGATACCTGCTTTACGCGGCTCAGGTGCCGGGTGGGAAGTTGTACGTCGAGAGATGGCCCGCGGATAAGTTCATCCTGCGATTTGACTACATCTACGACATGTTCCACATGACCAAGCTGGATTTTCAGTTCATCCGCATGTATGCGCTGTATCTGAACTACATCATCAGGCGCGAGAACATAAAATATATCTGCGTCGCGGACCCGTACTATATGCACGAGAGATTCTTGGGAGTCTGCAAAGAGCACCGTGACTATGTGAGCAAGTACATCGGCGAGTTCATGGTCGCCAATAAGGACAAGGAAACGATTCTCTTGCCTTATCATCCCACGTAAGTCATCCGCGGATATCCTTTCGCAAGTTTTAATCATTCCTTTGCACGCATGGAGGCTAATTTGAGGTGTATTTATTTTGCGCAGCCGGGGGGGGGGCGCCGTCCTCATCATTCTGTACCCACAATACTCCCGTGCTCTGTACTTGGACTCATCGAAGAACATCAAGAAAAAGGATTACACGCACATAAGGAGTGTTCTCGATAGTGCCATGATAACCTTCAGCCTGTCTGGTGGATATATCAAGGTGAAAAAGTACAGGAAGAACGGGCTGGGTTTCGGCCATTAGACCGACTTCTGCTGCATCCAGCAACCGAAGGATAGTAAGGCTAATGGATTCTACCTTATGCATCACATGCTGGACTACAGAAGGGATAATCAACGCCTTCGCATGTCACCTACTTCCAACGATGACGAGATTGTCAACTGGGCCACAAGCATAGGAAGGACACCGGATCATCGAATCCGAGCTGAGTTTTATCACGTACAGTGTGAACTTACCCAAGTGATCACGAAGGAGGTCCTCGAACAAACAGGGATGTTCTACCATGGGCCAATGACGCGGGATGATGTCTGAGCACTGCTAGTCGCTCAGCGTCTGGACCTGAAGCCTTTCACGAAGCTCGGGTGCTTCCTCCCTAACTATGAAGATTGGAGCGCCGACATGGACGAGTGATTGACGATGACAATGTGTATGTTTAGTCACTACTGTCTTCCTATGACAAAACTTTGAATTTATGCACGACGAAACTCTGTGATGTAATTAAACCGTCCTCCTGAACTAGCGTAGATCGCTCTAGTTAATTAGTTTGGGTACGAGGAACTTCGTTATTTATGTTTACTATAGGTTGCTGGTATTTTGCTAACTCTGTCTCTTCGTGTTTCTCAAGTACATTATGTTGCATATTATCGATGAATTCATCAACTGATGATGCAGGTACATAGATCAGAGATGGCGAAGGACTGCTACGCCGTATTCATTGGGAGGGTTCCAGGAGTCTACGACCACTGGCCAGACGCTCAGGCCCAGGTGGACAGGTACCCGGGCACTAGCCACAGAGGGTTCGACAGCAGAGCTGAGGCGGAAAATAGTTACTTGAGGTGGACGCTCCGGCAAGAGAGGGAGCGAAACCGGCGCCTCAAGAAGTACTACATAGTCGCGCTCTTGCTCATACTGATCGCTCTTCTCTTCTACATCATGGTTTAGATAAAGATGATGAAACTTGTGTGTGTGCCATGACCATGCAGTTGCATTTATTCGAGACATGACTTGTGTATCGCTATTTTCGAGATGATGATATTTGTGTTGAATGATGATGATGATGATGATGATGATATGACGAGACTACTGTATGTGTATGATATGATGAGAATATTGTATGTTTATTATGATATGGTGAAACTACTGTATAGAGCTGTTGGGGAACGTTGCATGGGAAACAAAAATTTTCCTACGCACACATAAGATCTATCCATGGTGATGAGCATCTACGAGAGGGAGAGTGAATCTACATACCCTTGTAGATCGCTAAGCGGAAGCGTTAATAAACGCGGTTGATGTAGTCGAACGTCTTCGCGATCCAAATCGCCGAGCGTCCCGCGATCCAATCACGATCCTTCCGATCTAGTGCCGAACGGACGGCACCTCCGCGTTCAACACACGTACGGCTTGATGACGCCTTCACCTCCTCGATCCAGCGAGCGATGGTGAAGTAGTGGTTGAGTTCCAGCAGCATGACGGCGTGGTGATGGTGGTGAGGAACAATCTCTGCAGGGCTTCGCCAAGCGCTACGGAGATTATGACGGAGGAACTAGAGGGTTAGGGTTGCCGCACACGGCTTGGGGAAATCTTGATGTATCCCGTGTGCTAGCCCTGCCCCTCTATTTATATGTTGAGCCTTGGGGTCTAAACTTGGAGTAAAAGCCTCCTCTAGGTCGGTTTTGCCCGCACAAGGTCGGTTTGGCCCGCAGGGAAAGAGTCCAACTCGGATCCCTGCCGAACCGTGCACAGCCGCACACAAGCGGTAGTACCGCTTCACACAAGCGGTAGTACCGCTTGGGCGGTAGTACCGCTTCACACAAGCGGTAGTACCGCTCGGGCGGTAGTACCGCTTCACACAAGCGGTAGTACCGCTTACGCGGCAGCAAAACTACTTTTGCGCTTTCCAATACCTCGTGGGCTTTATCCCTTTGGCCCATATAAAGTGTTGCTGCACCCGAACACTTCGGTAAACATCCGGAACCCATTCCGGTGAACTCTGGAACTCTTCCGGAGATCGAAACACTATTATCACATATATCAATCTTTACCTCCGGACTCTTCCGGAGATCCTCGTCATGTCCGGGATCTTATCCGGGACTCCGAACAACTTTCGGTCACCAACATAATAACTCAATTATACTAATCGTCACCAAACGTTAAGTGTGTAGACCCTGCGGGTTCGAGAACTATGTAGACATGACCGAGACACCTCTACGGCCAATAACCAATAGCGGGACCTGGATGCCCATATTGGCTCCTACATATTCTACGAAGATCTTTATCGGTCGAACCTCTATGTCAAGGATTCAGTTAATCCCGTATGCTGTTCCCTTTGTTCTTCGGTATGTTACTTGCCCGAGATTCGATCGTCGGTATCACTATACCTAGTTCAATCTCGTTACCGGCAAGTCTCTTTACTCGTTCCGTAATACAAGATCTCGTGGCTAACACTTTAGTCACATTGCTTGCAAGGCTCAATGTGATGTTGTATTACCGAGTGGGCCCTGAGATACCTCTCCGTCACACGGAGTAACAAATCCCAGTCTTGATCCATGCCAACCCAACAGACACCCTCGGAGATACCTGTAGAGCACCTTTATAGTCACCCAGTTACGTTGCGACGTTTGATACACACAAGGTATTCCTCCGGTGTCAGTGAGTTGCATGATCTCATGGTCAAAGGAACAGATACTTGACATGCAGAAAACAATAGCAATAAACTGACACGATCAAATGCTACGTTTACAGTTTGGGTCTTGTCCATCACATCATTCTCCTAATGATGTGATCCCGTTATCAAATGACATCTCATGTCCATGGCTAGGAAACCTTAACCATCTTTGATCAACAAGCTAGTCAACTAGAGGCTTACTAGGGACACAGTGTTGTTTATGTACCCACACATGTATTTGAGTTTCCAATCAATACAATTATAGCATGGATAATAAACAATTATCATTAACAAGGAAATATAATAATAACCAATTTATTATTGCCTCTAGGGCATATTTCCAACAGTCTCCCACTTGCACTAGAGTCAATAATCTAGTTCACATCACTATGTGATTTACATTGTAATGAATCGAACACCCATGCAGTTCTGGTGTTGTTCATGTTTAGCCTTTGGAAGAGGTTTAGTCATCGGATCTGCAACATTTAGATCCGTGTGTACTTTGCAAATATTTATGTCGTCCTCCTTGATGTAATCGCGGATGGAATTGAAACGTCGCTTTATGTGTCTGGTCCTCTTGTGAAATCTTGGTTCCTTGGCTAGAGCAATGGCACCAGTATTATCACAAAACAGAGTCATTGGGTTAAGTGCACTAGGCACTACTCCAAGATCTGTCATGAACTCCTTCATCCAGACACCTTCCTTCGCCGCCTCCGAGGCAGCGATGTACTCCGCTTCGCATGTAGAATCTGCTACCACGCTTTGCTTGGAACTGCACCAGCTAACCGCACCCCCATTAAGAATAAATACGTATCCGGTTTGCGACTTAGAGTCATCCGGATCAGTGTCAAAGCTTGCATCGACGTAACCCTTTACGACGAGCTCTTGATCACCTCCATAAACGAGAAACATGTCCTTAGTCCTTTTCAGGTATTTCAGGATATTCTTGACCGCCGTCCAGTGTTCCATTCCTGGATCACTTTGAAACCTTCCGACCATACTTATGGCAAGGCTGACATCGGGTCTTGTGCACAGCATTGCATACATGATAGAGCCTATGGCCGAAGCATAGGGGATGACACTCATCTTTTCTCTATCTTCTGCAGTCACTGGGCATTGAGTCTTACTCAACTTCACACCTTGTAAAACAGGCAAGATCCCCTTCTTGGACTGATCCATTTTGAACTTCTTCAAAATCTTATCAAGGTATGTGCTTTGTGAAAGTCCTATTAAGCGTCTTGATCTATCTCTATAGATCTTTATGCCTAATATGAAAGCAGCTTCTCCTAGGTCCTTCATTGAAAAACTCTTGTTCAAATATTCCTTTACGCTTTCCAGCATTTCTATATTGTTTCCAATCAGCAATATGTCATCCACATATAATATTAGAAACGCTATAGAGCTCCCACTCACTTTCTTGTAAATACAAGCTTCTCCGTAAACTTGTATAAACTCGAACGCTTTGATCACTTCATCAAAGCGAAGATTCCAACTCCGAGATGCTTGCACCAGTCCATAAATGGATCGCTGGAGTTTGCAAACTCTGTCAGCATTCTCTGGATCGACAAAACCTTCTGGCTGCATCATATACAACTCTTCCTTAAGGTAACCGTTAAGGAACGCTGTTTTGACATCCATCTGCCAAATTTCATAATCGAAAAAGGCAGCTATTGCTAACATGATTCTGACGGACTTAAGCATCGCTACGGGTGAGAAGGTCTCATCGTAGTCAACTCCTTGAACTTGTGAAAAACCCTTTGCCACAAGTCGAGCTTTATAGACGGTGACATTACCGTCCGCGTCCGTCTTCCTCTTAAAGATCCATTTGTTCTGAATGGCCTTACGCCCTTCAGGTAATACTTCCAAAGTCCATACTTTGTTTTCATACATGGATCCCATCTCGGATTTCATGGCCTCTAACCACTTCTCGGAATCCGGGCCCATCATCGCTTCTCCATAGCTCGTAGGTTCATCGTTGTTTAACAACATGGCCTCTAAGACAGGGTTGCCGTACCACTCAGGAGCAGTACGCGTCCTTGTCGACCTACGAGGTTCGATAGCAACTTGATCCAAAGCTTCATGATCATCATCATTAACTTCCTCTTCAGCTAATGTAGGCTCGACAGAAACAACTTTCTGCGTTGCGCTACTCTTAGGTTGAAGTAAAGGTTCAATAACCTCATCAAGTTCTATCTTCCTCCCACTCAATTCTTTCGAGAGAAACTCTTTCTCAAGAAATGTTCCGTTTTTAGCGACAAACACTTTGCCTTCGGATCTGAGGTAGAAGGTATACCCAACTGTCTCTTTTGGGTATCCTATGAAGACGCATTTCTCCGCTTTGGGTTCCAGCTTTTCAGGCTGAAGCTTTTTGACATAAGCATCACATCCCCAAACTTTAAGAAACGACAGCTTTGGCTTCTTGCCAAACCAAAGTTCATATGGCGTCGTCTCAACGGATTTCGATGGTGCCCTATTTAAAGTGAATGCAGCTGTCTCTAATGCATAACCCCAAAACGATAGTGGCAAATCGGCAAGAGACATCATAGATCGCACCATATCCAATAAAGTTCGATTACGACGTTCGGACACACCATTACGCTGTGGTGTTCCAGGCGGTGTCAATTGTGAAACAATTCCACACTGTCTTAAGTGACTGCCAAACTCATAACTCAGATATTCTCCTCCTCGATCAGATCGTAGGAATTTAATCTTCTTGTTACGATGATTCTCAACTTCACTCTGAAATTGTTTGAATTTTTCAAATGTTTCAGACTTGTGTTTCATTAAGTAAATATACCCATATCTACTTAAGTCATCAGTGAAGGTGAGAAAGTAACGATAACCACTGCGCGCTTCAATACTCATCGGACCGCACACATCAGTATGTATGATTTCCAATAAGTCACTTGCCCGTTCCATTGTTCCAGAGAACGGCGTTTTAGTCATCTTGCCCATGAGGCATGGCTCACATGTGTCAAGTGATTCAAAATCAAGTGACTCCAAAAGTCCATCAGCATGGAGCTTCTTCATGCGTTTTACGCCAATATGACCTAAACGGCAGTGCCACAAGAAAGTGGTATTATCATTATCAATTCTATATCTTTTGGCATCAATGTTATGAACATGTGTATCATTATTATCGAGATTCAACAAGAATAAACCCCTCACATTGGGTGCATGACCATAAAAGATATTACTCATATAAATAGAACAACCATTATTCTCTGATTTAAATGAGTAACCGTCTCGCAATAAACAAGATCCAGATATAATGTTCATGCTTAACGCAGGCACCAAATAACACTTATTTAGGTTCATCACTAATCCCGACGGTAATCGAAGAGCGAGCGTGCCAACGGCGATCACATCAACCTTGGAACCATTTCCCACGCGCATCGTCACTTCGTCCTTTGCCAGCCTCCGTCTATTCCGCAGTTCCTGTTTTGAGTTGCAAATATGAGCAACCGCACCGGTATCAAATACCCAGGCACTACAACGAGAGTTGGTAAGGTACACATCAATAACATGTATATCATATATACCTTGTTTGTTGTTGGCCGCCTTCTTGTCAGCCAAATACTTGGGGCAATTCCGCTTCCAGTGTCCAGTTCCCTTGCAATGAAAACACACAGTTTCTGGTTTGGGTCCAGCCTTGGGTTTCTTCACGAGAGGAGCAACTGCTTTGCCACTCTGCTTGGAGTTACCCTTCTTACCCTTGCCATTTTTCTTGAAACTAGTGGTTTTATTGACCATCAACACTTGATGCTCCTTCTGAATTTCAGACTCAGCGGCTTTCAGCATCGCAAACAGCTCGGCGACTGACTTGTTCATCCCGTGCATGTTATAGTTCAACACGAAGCTCTTGTAGCTAGGTGGCAATGATTGAAGAACTCTGTCAGTGATAGCCTCTGGCGGAAGGGGCATCCCTAACTCAGCCAGACGGGTGGAGTACCCAGACATTCTGAGCACGTGATCACTGATAGACCCGTTCTCCTCCATCTTGCAAGCATAGAACTTATCGGAGATCTCATATCTCTCGATCCGGGCATTCTTCTGAAAGATAAACTTCAACTCCTGGAACATCTCATATGCTCCATGACGTTCAAAACGTCTTTGAAGTCCCGGTTCTAAGCCATACAACATTGCACATTGAACTATTGAGTAATCATCAGAACGAGCCTGCCAGGCGTTCACAACGTCTAGAGACTCAACTGGAGCGGGTGGATCACCAAGCGGTGCATCAAGGACATAAGCCTTCTGGGAAGCCGTAAGGATAATCCTTAGATTACGGGCCCAGTCCACAAAGTTACTTCCATCATCTTTCAACTTAGCTTTCTCTAGGAACGCATTAAAATTCAGGGGTGCTACTGCGCGAGCCATGATCTACAACATAAATATTGCAAAGACAACTTAGACTATTGTTCTTAGATAATGAGTTTAGTTAATCATATTTAAAAAACTCCCACTCAAATTGACATCCCTCCGATCATTCGAGTGTAACATGATCCAAATCCACCAACTCAAGTCCGATCATCACGTGAGTTGAGGTGGTTTCAATGGTGAACATCTTCATGTTGATCATATCTACTATATGACTCATGTTCGACCTTTCGGTCTCTTGTGTTCCGAGGCCATGTCTGTACATGCTAGGCTCGTCAAGTTTAACCCGAGTGTTCCGCACGTGTAACATGGCTTACACCCGTTGTATGCGAACGTAGAGTCTATCACACCCGATCATCACGGCGTGTCTCGAAACGACGAACTTTCGCAACGGTGCACACTTGGGGAGAACACAATTTATCTTGAAATTTAAGTGAGGGATCACCTTATAATGCTACCGTCGTCCTAAGCAAAATAAGATGCATAAAAGGATTAACATCACATGCAAATCATAAGTGACATGATATGGCCATGAACTTGTGCTTTTGATCTCCATCTCCAAAGCACCGGCATGAACTCCATCGTCACCGGCATGACACCATGATCTCCATCATCTTGATCTCCATCAACGTGTCGCCATAAGGTTGTCGCGCTGACTGTTGCTTCCACGACTATAGCTAACGTTTAGCGATAAAGTAAAGCATTACATAGCGCTTAATGATTGACACGCAGGTCATACAATAATTAAAGACAACTCTATGGCTCCTGCCAGTTGCCGTACTCATCGACATGCAAGTCGTGATATTCTATACATCACATGATCATCTCATACATCACATATATCTCATCATGTAATTGGCCATATCACATCACAACATACCCTGCAAAAACAAGTTAGACGTCCTCTAATTGTTGTTGCAAATTTTACGTGGCTGCTATGGGTTTGCAAGAACCGTTCTTACCTACGCAAAACCACAACGTGGTGTAGTGATTGCTTTTTGATCTTCTAAAAGAACCCTCTTCATTGAAATCGATTCAACTAAAGTGAGAGAGACAGACACCCGCTAGCCATCTTTATGCAACGAAGTTACATGTTAGTTGAAGGAACCTGTCTCGCGTAAGTGTACGCGTAATGTCGGTCCGAGCCGCTTCATCTCACAGTACCGCCGAATCAAATATCAACTAGTAACGGCAAGCAATATGTATACACCCACGCCCACAACTCGTTTGTGTTCTACTCGAGATCTCATCTACGCATAGACCTAGCTCATGATGCCACTGTTGGGGAACGTTGCATGGGAAACAAAAATTTTCCTACGCACACATAAGATCTATCCATGGTGATGAGCATCTACGAGAGGGAGAGTGAATCTACATACCCTTGTAGATCGCTAAGCGGAAGCGTTAATAAACGCGGTTGATGTAGTCGAACGTCTTCGCGATCCAAATCGCCGAGCGTCCCGCGATCCAATCACGATCCTTCCGATCTAGTGCCGAACGGACGGCACCTCCGCGTTCAACACACGTACGGCTTGATGACGCCTTCACCTCCTCGATCCAGCGAGCGATGGTGAAGTAGTGGTTGAGTTCCAGCAGCATGACGGCGTGGTGATGGTGGTGAGGAACAATCTCTGCAGGGCTTCGCCAAGCGCTACGGAGATTATGACGGAGGAACTAGAGGGTTAGGGTTGCCGCACACGGCTTGGGGAAATCTTGATGTATCCCGTGTGCTAGCCCTGCCCCTCTATTTATATGTTGAGCCTTGGGGTCTAAACTTGGAGTAAAAGCCTCCTCTAGGTCGGTTTTGCCCGCACAAGGTCGGTTTGGCCCGCAGGGAAAGAGTCCAACTCGGATCCCTGCCGAACCGTGCACAGCCGCACACAAGCGGTAGTACCGCTTCACACAAGCGGTAGTACCGCTTGGGCGGTAGTACCGCTTCACACAAGCGGTAGTACCGCTCGGGCGGTAGTACCGCTTCACACAAGCGGTAGTACCGCTTACGCGGCAGCAAAACTACTTTTGCGCTTTCCAATACCTCGTGGGCTTTATCCCTTTGGCCCATATAAAGTGTTGCTGCACCCGAACACTTCGGTAAACATCCGGAACCCATTCCGGTGAACTCTGGAACTCTTCCGGAGATCGAAACACTATTATCACATATATCAATCTTTACCTCCGGACTCTTCCGGAGATCCTCGTCATGTCCGGGATCTTATCCGGGACTCCGAACAACTTTCGGTCACCAACATAATAACTCAATTATACTAATCGTCACCAAACGTTAAGTGTGTAGACCCTGCGGGTTCGAGAACTATGTAGACATGACCGAGACACCTCTACGGCCAATAACCAATAGCGGGACCTGGATGCCCATATTGGCTCCTACATATTCTACGAAGATCTTTATCGGTCGAACCTCTATGTCAAGGATTCAGTTAATCCCGTATGCTGTTCCCTTTGTTCTTCGGTATGTTACTTGCCCGAGATTCGATCGTCGGTATCACTATACCTAGTTCAATCTCGTTACCGGCAAGTCTCTTTACTCGTTCCGTAATACAAGATCTCGTGGCTAACACTTTAGTCACATTGCTTGCAAGGCTCAATGTGATGTTGTATTACCGAGTGGGCCCTGAGATACCTCTCCGTCACACGGAGTAACAAATCCCAGTCTTGATCCATGCCAACCCAACAAACACCCTCGGAGATACCTGTAGAGCACCTTTATAGTCACCCAGTTACGTTGCGACGTTTGATACACACAAGGTATTCCTCCGGTGTCAGTGAGTTGCATGATCTCATGGTCAAAGGAACAGATACTTGACATGCAGAAAACAATAGCAATAAACTGACACGATCAAATGCTACGTTTACAGTTTGGGTCTTGTCCATCACATCATTCTCCTAATGATGTGATCCCGTTATCAAATGACATCTCATGTCCATGGCTAGGAAACCTTAACCATCTTTGATCAACAAGCTAGTCAACTAGAGGCTTACTAGGGACACAGTGTTGTTTATGTACCCACACATGTATTTGAGTTTCCAATCAATACAATTATAGCATGGATAATAAACAATTATCATTAACAAGGAAATATAATAATAACCAATTTATTATTGCCTCTAGGGCATATTTCCAACAAGAGCATGCACAAATACAGCACAAATACGTAGAGGGAAATGAATACGTGAAAGCAGGAATCTTAGCAGTAGCGCTGGTGGGCGTCTAGCAGCAGCGCTGGGTTAGCAGCAGCGTTTGTTGTGGAGCAGCGCTACAGATAGTTAGTAGTAGCGCTGGTTGAAACAGCGCTACTGCTAAAACTTAGCTGTAGCGCCTTATCAGTAGCGTTGCCTCCAGCGCTACTGGTATGGGTATTTCCAGCGCTACTACTAGGCTTTTCCCTAGTAGTGTTAGTTACATTCTTTGTTCGTAGATTATAGTCACTTTCTTATTCGTAGATCGTAGACCGTAGATTATTGGAACTTTCTTATTCGTATTCGTAGATCGTAGACTGTAGATTATAGGAACTTTCTTTACAGGGATTCATAATAAGAGCTAATGTTTTGGCGAAACGTTGATTTATTTCCATTTCGCCAAATTTCTAGCACTTTATATGTCCATTTTGAAGCAGAGTTCATGCCCAAATTATAATGTAATGCTGTTGAAACTGAGTGATGTAGCTATTTAATGTTTTTTCTACAGGTAATACTTAATTAGTCTGCTGATATTGTTAGCTACATTTTTTGTTCAGGCGGGCAATTCTCACTCTAAATCCACATACTAAGATGAGAGTTGTTGTTTTCAGAGGAGGATACCGACTGTTGTCGTAGGGGTCGTCCTTCCTCTTCTCCTCCTCTGAGAACTTGGTAAAGCAGGAGGAGAAGATGAAGGACAACCTTCACCAAGTCGTTCTGGCCTCCTCCTCCTCTGATACGTTGGTAAAGGAGGAGGAGAAGGTGAAGAACAACCATCACTGACAGTCGAAGTACCAATCATGGAGTGCCCAACATATGTACAAACCACTTAAGAGTGAGAACTGCCCACCCGAAGAAAGACATGGAGGGTTGCCGTACACAGTTTTATCTTCTTATATAGTTGCTTTCGTGATAAATGTGGTTTATCTAACTGTCAACTTTTGCGATTTAGATGGAGGAGCCGAGATGCCTCGTTACGACTCCTACAGCCCTAGACTCTGACTCGAGGCAAGTTGGGTACTCGGTGTTTGCGCTCACCTATGCGGAGAGGACCCTAGTAGACACCCAGAAGGCTCTACAATACGCCCAGAGCGCTGAAGAATCTCCCGATCTTGCGAGGGCAGCCACTAGGAGCGCCAAAGCTACTGCAGATAGTGCCCGAGGAGCCGTCCATACCGCCGAGATAGTTTTTCCAACTGCCCAGTTGACCCTAGCCGAGGTCAAGAAGATGATTGGAGACGAGGACAACTCTTCACAGAGCTGAGCTTAATTTCAAGTTGCTATGATGGAGCTGAACTTTTGTTTGTCAACTATTTGTGGACTGCCTTAATGTGTGGTCTCTATGATCGATGCTCTGAATGTAATTTCTATGTTTCTATGAAGATTCCTATATGACTTTGCTATATGCAGTTGGGCAAATTGTTGTTAGCTTGTTTATTGACTATGGTAAAATGTGCTGCTCCTAATCTATGATACATCATAATGCATATGATCAAATATGTAAATTCTTGCTGGTTATATGTATAGTTGTGGTGGGAAGCCCAGGTTGCTGGCCTCAACTTCAACATCTAGCTGTGGCGGGCGAGGGAAGTTAGACCGCCACAACTACAGCATATATATAGCTGTGGCGGGCGGGTGGAGATGCCCGCCACTGGAGATGCTCTACCAGTGACGGGCGTGCGCCCGTCACTGATGGGGTACTAGCAATGGCAGGAGGTCGGTGGCGGGATCCCCTGGAAGCCTGGCCCGCCACTGCTGGCCTTTTTGCGCCCGCCACTGCTAGGCATTCCTGCAGTAGTGTATATAGGAAGTCTTTGAAAGTCTTCCTTCCATATGTCGTGAGCCACCTCGTCGTGGCACGCTGGTGAACCGACATGGGGGTCCTCGGCCCAGCCCATATGTCCAGGACATGACATGGTGAGTGACCCCCAATCCGGGACACCGTCACCCATAGCTTTCTTAGCTTTCTGGCTGCACTTGGTCTTAGCGCCAATGACGCAACATTCATGGTAATGGCTTTTGGGGACGATTTATAGAACAAACATTTGTTAGACGTGCTGCCCATAGCGTTGGTTAACTTCTTGGATGTAGTTTCAAATAGTTCACTTAACTTCCGAGCTGCAGTTGGCCTGTGCAGCGGCAGCGTCCGCTTGCTTGTCCGAACTACTGTAAGGCTGTAGTGTAGAGTACCGTTTCACATTACCAATGTGCGCTATGCGTCCGTAACTTTGATTCATCCTATCAAAAACATCCCTCGCGTAATATAAACGGTTTCCCCTATGTCAACAACATTGTTGTAACAATTGTGAACTTATTGGAATTTTGAAATATGTATAGAATATTTGAAATATGTACTAAATCAGCGACAATTAATATGGATCAGAAGGGGTACACAAATTTAGAATATCGCTGAAATTATTGAAAACTTTGAACAAAAAAAGGTAGAAAATGCAGCAAGCTCCTTTTGGGACTTTTGAGAGAAATGTTTAGAACATTACTTTGATTTTTTTTTAATTCTTCAACATTATTTTGAATTAGTCAAAAAATATTTAAATAAGATTGTTTACTATTTGTGGTATATGATTACAGAAAAAACAAATTACATGTGCTGAATATGAGCAATGCTACAACGACGAACAGATTTTACAGAGTTTACGGAATGATGCTAGCTGGCAGTTTTTTTTATTGGAGATTAGAGAGTGAGGCGGCCCCCACCCCCTGAAAATCAGGGGGGAGGTAATTAGTGTGGAGAGGCCCGTAAAACCTCCGTAGTTGTCTGTGCGTTTAGAATTATCCGCTGAATATATACCTTCTAGAACACCTGGCAGGCTATACATGTGGCAACTATATATTGACCTAGGAAACTACCATTTGGTGGCTCTATTACTTCAGACGAGCTGGATTCTTTTGCTTCTCGTCTGTTTCCAAGTAGTCACCGATATATAGCTTCAAGAATCCCAGCCAGAGGAAGACCATAACAATTGCTTTGCCTCCTTCATGTGGCGGCGGCGTGCTTTTGCACTACAGTCGCGCAGACTCTCGGGGGAAGACACACGTTGAGCCCTCTCGATGATATCTGCGCTCGTGCCGTGACTGAGCAGTCTTAGACCGGCGAGAGGCTTAGCGACGTGGACAACATTGCGGCGGTCTCTGCCGCAAAGGAACTCGAGGGCGACTTCTTAGCCATTTACAAAATGAGAAACCTCAAGGTGCCCCAATCGCGTAAGATCAGCAACGACCACATGGCCTGGATCTATATTCATCGACCCGAGTATGATGGAGTTTATGAGGATGTGCAGCGCCAGCTCCAACTAGTCTTGTCAATGGCGCAATGGGTCACCTAGTTCTATGCAACCAAGGTAGATGATGAGTAAAGGGCACGATTTTGTGGGTTCAAAATTGAACAATAAAATATGCCTCATATGTTCGACTTTCAAAGCAATATAAGTGTGCCATCCTATCTCTAATTGTATTTGCACGGTGCATGAAGAATAAAAATGTATGCATGGCCTCTAATTCTCTTCATCCCATCTCCATGGATTAAATGTGGCGTGAGAGGTGAGACTCAAAGTGAGACTAATATAATAGAAATTTGAAAATTGTGAAATAGGCCCTTTAACCCGGAAGAGAAGGACGTTCATTTTCCTAATACCAATGATTTGATCGAGTATATTCCCAGAAGGCCCCCCTCCCCGCTCCCGCGAGCGACCGGGGGGGGGGGGGGGGGGGGGGCCTAGCCACCGGCCTCGGGCCCCCTTCCTCCCCTCCTTCCCTCCTCGCCGCCGCCGGGCGCGCTAACGGGCAAAGCCCGCCGGGGTCGGCGGCGGTGGGGCCCTTCATCCTTTCGCTCGGCGGCGGCTGGCGCGGGCTGGCGGCGGCGGGCGTTGCGTCACGCTGGCGAGGGGCATGGTGGCAGGGCGGCAAGCACTGACGGCGGGGTCGCGGGCGCGTTGCGGCGGCGTGGTGGGCTTCGCGGGAGTGTGTGCGTCCGGGGCATGGAGGCGGCTGGGTCTGGCTCGGCCAGATCTGCGGCCCGGTGGCCACGGACGGTGCGGGGCATCTCACCGGCGGGGCGCGGGCGCGTCTGCTGCGGCTCGCACGGCTGCCCGTGGCCGGTGTGCAAGGCCCGGCGTGGCACCTCCTGTGGTCGTCTACGGGACGGATCTTGACCATCCGGGCGCCCTCGTCGTCGGGCGGGTGTCCGGTGTGCTCCTCACTGATCTGACCTAGAGGCCGTGGTGGGGCATTGCAGGGGGCAACGTGAGGAGGCTGGCTGGAGGGATGGGTGGTCTGCCCACCCGTCACCGGCGCGGGGGTGTGCCGGTCGAGGTCTCGCACCGCTCAGCCCCCTCCTCTTTTCCCTAACCTGGTTGCCTCCGGCTCCATCTGTCGAGGCGTGTCGGCGCTGGCGGCTCCAACGATGGTAGGGGTTTGCTGGTGGTGGAGATTCGTTCCTTTGGGCGGCCGATGGGGGTGTTGGGTGGCAGGACGGTGGCTCTGAGGTGGAAGTTGCGATGTTCGTGGGC
The DNA here is from genome assembly GCA_039707655.1 of Elymus sibiricus. Lineage (NCBI taxonomy): Eukaryota > Viridiplantae > Streptophyta > Magnoliopsida > Poales > Poaceae > Elymus > Elymus sibiricus. The sequence continues at coordinate 313,843,042 of CM077674.1, forward strand.
AGAGCTCGCAGCTCGGGTGCGGACTGGTGACCTTGATCACGTGGGCGGCGGGGTGGCTCGGGCTCGGCGTTCCATGGGGGTGGTGTCTCTTCGACCGGGCGCACCTTGATCGGAGGTGGAGTGGTATGCCGGGGTGAAATCCTTGTCTGACCGCTGTCAGACCGACGGTGACGGCGTCCGCGGGCGTCGTCCCCTTCTTGTAGGCTCCGTCGCGGTCTTTCCTGATCCCCCGTGTTGCTCCGGATGAAAATCTTGATCCTTTGGATCAGGTGGTGGCGGCGCTCTGATGTCGTGTCCTTCCTGAAGGCACTACCTTAGAGCTCACGGTTTGTCGGCGGTCAACTGCGTTCTTCACAGTGGTTTGTTCTCGATGGAGGGCTCCGCCATCTTCGTAGTGATGCTTGTTGTACTTCTGTTGTTCGCTTCGAGTTGGCTTAGCTGATCTCCGGCACATTTGTATCTTGCTTTGGGTGTGTGTGTTTGGGTGCCGTGTTGTATGGTTCAGATGTATGAGGGTCGTTGCTTTATATATAAAGAGAGGCGAAAGCCCTTTTCTGTAACCTGGAAGAGAAGGAGTATATTCTCAAAACGAAAGCAACAAATATCCTAATAATTCATACACATCAAGGGTAACATCCGTGTCCGTTAGTGTTTTCTTTTTCTCAGAAATGCAATACACCACACAACCGAGAGTGCTACCACATCTGTACGTGGCAAGAAATCAATAATACGCATGGGCCAGTGCAATGTGGAGGCATGACTCTTTGCTTTCCTTCACACCATGGCACGATGAATATACCTATAGGAAATTGCACGGCGCCATCATGCCATTAGAGCATCTACAGCCGGGCGTCTCAAACCCGCCTCATACGCACGGGCGGGCCGCCCGGTCACTGACCGGTTACGAAATTTCTATCCAGCCGGGCGCCTCAAACGGGCTTCAAACGCCCGGGCTGACCGGCACCCCTTATATCCAGCCCAAATATGGGGCGGATATGGGGCGCACGGGCACGCCCGCCACGTCGGCCTGCCTCGACCCCGCATATATTCCTCCTGATCCGGTCGCCGGACCAAACCCTAGCCACTTCACTCCACTCCCCTCCGCCACCCAAGCTCACCTGCACCGATCTCCGGCCATCTCCGGCATGGCGGGTAGCGGATCCGAGTCCTTCACCTCCAGATCCGTCGAACCCGAGCTCATCCCACGCGGCCCCGAGGAGGAGATGGCCATCCGGCTTGCGCTCCGCCGCTCCTGGGACAAGGCCCGTGCGAGGCAGCGCGCGGACTCCTTCCGTCGGGAATCCATCGCGTCCGCCCAAATGGCGCATGGATCCGGCGCTCGGTGTGTCGTCGCTGCCTCACCGAAGGCGGTGCGGTCCGCCTGGCGTCCGAACGCGGTGGCTGACGCGCAACCCCTCCGTTGGCGCGCGGAGCAGTAGGACGCGCCATGGTTGTCGTCCGACGCAAACATGGCGCGGCGTGCCCGCCGCGCGGGAGGCGGCGGTGGACGTCGGCGAGGCGGAGTCGCATTCTCCGGCGCCCCGTATGGTGCAGTCTGGGCGCCGCAACCGCGTCGTGGTGTATGTCGGCTCGTCCCAAGACGGATCCATCATCGACCTCACGTCCACCGGCACCGTCTGGGTTACGGGTTCCGACGAGGATGAGTAGGGCATGGGAGACGGCGGCGCCTTGAGTCCCATGAGCCCGCTCGTGTCCCATGCCCTACTCTACCTTGCCGACGACCGGACCAACACTCGGGGGAGCGCAGCCGGCCGCCGGACATGGCCACGGCAGAAGCGGGCGAGCTCCGCTTAGATTAGATTTCACGTTGCATGTAATAATATGGATTTGAGATTTCTAATTTGAGGTATCCAGATGTGGAATGTATTATTTGAGGCGTGACCGGTCAGTGTCCGCGGACGCGCCCGGCGCCTTCGCGGGCGTTTGAGGGGCTGGATTTGCAAAGTCCGGCTGTAGATACTCTTATTGGTTCTCATTAGTGGTACCAATTCCATTCCAGAATGTCGATTTTGTGCCTTGCAGCTGCAGCAAGCGTTCAGCTATTTTTTTCTCTCTTGAAATGGCAGGATTTTGTGAATTGCTGACACGGAACAGCTCCGAGCCCACTGCTGCGAGCGCCTCCATAGCCACCACAAAAAACACGAGCTCACTGCTGGGCGTGGCCCCCGTTTTGCAACTCCGGCGACCCCCCCCCCCCCCCCCACACACACACAGCAACCATGGCCGGGTGGAATCTGCCCGTTTTTTTATGCCCACCGGTTGTAGCTTTTTGGATCGCCGGTAGTAGCTTCCTGCTAAACCGGTTGCATCTTTTTTAAATCGTTCCGTTCAAGCTTTTCTTCAATATATGTTTCTTGAATCTTTTTTTATGAAATCACTGGTTCCAGCTTTTGAAATCACTGGTTGTAGCATTTTGTTCAGCTGGTTGTAGCTTTTTGAATCGCCAGTACCAGTTTCAAAATCACTGGTTGCAGCTTTTTGATTAGTTGTTTGCATCTTTTCTAATCATCGGCAGTAGCTTCCCGGGCTTTTGATTTCGCCGGTCGAAGCAATTCCTTTTCAACAGTAGCATTTTTTTTATTCGTCGGTTGTAGCATTTTTTCGCCGGTAGTAGCTTTTGGCAACCATGGTTCAAACTTTTGATTTTGCCGGTCCCAACATACGCGGTCACCGGTTCCAGCAAATGTTACCGCCGTTTCCAGCAACTCGTCTCGCTGGTGGCAACACCCATAGCCATCGGTTCCAGCAAATGCGGCCGTTGGTTCCAGCATCTCGTTTCCTGTAGCACATTTTGGGATGGACATGGACGAAGCAGTGCCGCAACTGTTGTTGTTTTTCGCTACTACCGTCAATGTTTTTTGTTGCATCCATTAAACGATGGTCATGGACGGCGAGGGGGCGGCGGCGCATCGAGGTGCTGCAACCATGGAGCATCGATGTCAGGGAGTTGCAACCAGTCGAGACGGAGCTGCAAACTGAAATTGATGAGCAGGAGAAGGTTCTTTGGCTAGCAACGGAGGGGATGTGAGGCGTCGGGGTGCGAACGGCCGGCGGCCGACGGCTGTTTGCCCTCGCGGAGCTGTACCCAGGAGGTGGAGTCGCGTGGGGGCAGAGGCAGGGGGATTTTTCTGGGATGCGTTGACTGGGACGAAGAAGGCAAATCGAGGTGGGAGAGGCCAGATCGGACGACTCCTGAAGGCCGGATCGAACGGTTGGGGGCCGACCCGCCGAAAATTGAGCCGGTGCACCGACGCCTATCATCGCCCAGAACTTATTGCCCAGTTAATTTTGAAAAACCGGGTGAAAGCCATCACAACTGCCTAGCGGCCACACCACCGCATACCACTCCAAAGAGAGCCTCGCCGAGACAGCACACAGGTGTCATCGTCATCACTCCTCCTCTAGAAGGCGTCATCGCCAACCCTAAAGCCTGAGCAAACGACTCTGACTTCGCAGTAGGCAAACATCCAACTAATTTCATCTAGAACCAAAACAAGTCGTGCCACTTTTCAGGTTTTCTCCAGTACAGCTCTTTGGGTTCGGTGGATTTAACTAATTCTAAATATACTAAACCTGGCTAGGTTTCTTTTTTCTTTTCTTTTTTATTTTTACTATCAGTGAAAAACCGGCCAACGGGAGGCTGCCGCGCCAATTAGTGGGGGACACAGGCGTGTGCACCTTGGGGTGGATCTAGAGATTTTTCAGTGATTTAGTTCCTGGTCAAACCGTTCCGTCCGGAGACATTGTCGGGCGGTGCCCGTTTGGATTGTTTAGCATCTGCATGCATGCAGCGTTGGAGGTTGTTTTTGATTTGGCTAGCTGCACGTGCCGGCTTCTAGATTGCCGGTTGGGATGAGCGGTTGTTAGTTTTTTTTTTTTTGCATGCGCTGGCTATTGACGCGTGATAAGTCGACACGTTGACGTGTTCTTTCGCTGGTGCCTTCTTGCTAGCTCGACGTACTGTACTTTCTAGAGTTGTCGTCGGCCTATAAATACTGGATTCCCTTAAGTTGCGTTCCGTGGCCAGCGGCATGCAGCGTTCTATGGCTAGCGACGCCGGACACGCGACGAGTCCAACCTGCTAGCCGACACTGTTCATGCCATCATCGGCTGCCGCGGCGATGGAGCACGCATTGTCCAATAGCAAAGTGCGAGGTACCCGGGCCGGCCGGGATGTCCAGCAGGCGAGGTGGGTTTCAACGACCTCCCGCAGCTCACAGACGAGGCCTTCGGTCGGGCAGAAGTCCAGGCGGCGTAGGTCTCTCCGGCGATGCCCTCTTTCCTCCTTCTTCTTCTGTGCGTCTTCTTCTCTGCCTGGGTGTTCATTGGCTTCAGGGCGCGACGGCGGCGGCTGCTGGAGGACTCCGGCCAGTGGTGCCAATGGTCGGCGAGGTCCCGACGGCGCGCGGCGGAGCTCGCGCTCCCCGGCCATGGTGACGGCCAGCGCGGGGCACGCACGACTCTACGGTGACGAACACGAGGCCACGGAGGGGCTCACAGGTCGAACGTGCGCGGTGGGCGTCGGCAGAGCTCAGTGTGTTTGCGGCGGTTTGCGGCCAGGCGGAGCTCGCGGCGCGACGACTGTTTGTTCGTGCGCGTGGTGGCCGGGAGAGCACGCGTCGGCGACCGTGCGACCGTGAGGAACCGGTCGCAGGCGGCTGCATCGTCTTGTAGGGCAGCCGCGGCCTGCTGCAACTCAAGGAACTCGTCGTGCCCACGTTCTTGAGTCAGTCGAGCTCGCCGGGAGGGGGGCAGAGATGCTGGTCTCCGCGAGGCCGTTTGCCGCCGTCTCCGTCTCGGCCGTCAGCCCGGCGTCATCGTCATCGTCTCATCCTCGGCTGGTGCCGCCGGCGCCGGCTCGGTCACTACCTCAGCTTCCGCGCAAAGACCGCCCCATCTAACTCTCCTCACCAACGCGCTCTCGGCAGTCCGTCTCTCTTGGCTTGGCGGAGCTTGCTGGAAGGCTCAGAGGAGAAACAGGGGATCCCCGGCTGCGCTCTGCCGACTAGCCGTGCACGAGGACGCACGGGAAGAGATGCCGGAGAGAAGCACACGCAGATAATGGCGGCGGCCATGCAACTGGGGGATGTAACGATATTTTGCAAGGTGAGCTCCGCGGCTCCTGATCTCTTTTATGCGCTCCGACCCATGTTTTCCTATCCTTCAGACATCCTTTGTTTGAGCTTCCACTACTGATTCTAGGAGTCCACTCCTCCAAAAATCAGAATCGCAAACAAACAGCGAGCTACCAACCTTAGATTCCTAGGCATCAATTATGAAAACTTCCCTCCAAGGCAGCCCGAGCCAGAAGCTACGATTTTGTTGATTCACAAACTTCAGTTTATTTTGTATAGATGAAATATAAGGTTGCATGGTGAGGTTGGAGCAGTTGCCGATCTCCGGCGAGAGCGCACCCTGGAGGTTCTTGTTGCCGCCGCTGCGGAGCTTCTCGTGGCTGGCCGTCCGGCTGATGGAGGCATGGATGGCGCCCTCGATCTGGTTGTCGTAGAAGATGAGCTTGCGCAGCGCCGTGAGGTTGCCGATGGCGTCCAGGATGGAGGCGAGGCACTCAAGTTTGCTCGGCATAAGCGAACAGGGGCGCACGAAAATGTTCGATAGAGCATAGACGTCCCGGTCGGTTTCTCCGGGATGGGGGCCCCGTGAGCGCCGGCAGGTCGCCAAGCTGCGGCGGGATGTGAAACCTGTTCGCTCGGAGTCTCCGAACATGTTTGTGCCGGTGAGCACCAGCAGTTCCAGGGTGGCGTCCAGGGCCGCCGACAAGTCGTCGGGCACGCCGCCCGACAGGTCAAAGAATTGCAGGCTCAGCTCCGTCCACCGGCACGGCCACTTGTCCGCCGGGTTCCAGTGCGGCGCCACCGCTGCCTAGCATGCCCCGCGGCCTGCACGTCCATGGCGAGGGCGCCGCCCTTGCACGCCATGGTGACCGCGCAGCACAGCAGCAGCCGCGGCGCCACGTACCCCCTCCCCCGTATACAACCACCCATGTCAGGATTCAGGAGGCATGTTACGAGCAATGAAGCTACTACGACGGATTGAAACCGCAGTGTCCTTCCAGGTACCGCCGGCCAGTACCCACTTCCCAAGAACGATAAATCGCTGGCGTGGCGGCTTAGCTGCACATGCCGGTGTGCCAAATACTCAAATGCAGAAGGAACACAAGCAAATCTTGGTTCTTGTTGGAACTTTGGAAGCGTAGATAGATGGATAATAACACAACACTTGCGCCTCGCAGCTTTTAATTAGGTGGCGATGTTTACTCACTCACAGTCTCACACTCGCAACCTGGTTTAGCAAAGGAGGAGGAAGAGAGAGAGTCATGCAGTCATGGCTGCAATTTTTATATTTTCATGGGAAAAGAGATAAGTAGGCGGAGATGGACGTAGCAAGCAGTGGCAAATAAGCAAGGAAATGACCGATTAGGTGGCGGAGAGCAGCGGTGGAGCCGTGCTAAATTTAACAAACTGAAGGGTTTTAGAGGAAAAGGGCACCCGCGCCCCGGCTCCATTGCATTGAAACAACGAAACCCAAACGAGTAACAACAGTTATAGCATTCCAAGCCCGTGGGGGGAAACAGCAACACACGCTGCCCCAGCAAACACAAAAGGGGAAGATAAGCCCCCAGCAAACGAAAAATAAAACTATTGAAACTACACTAAAGAACCAACGGCCAAAGAGAGAGTACTAGCAGAGATACATTATTTGGAAAGAAATACTAAAAGCGCACTCCAGTGCCACCTTAGCAGGATCAACTTCCCACTTTCAGCTCGAGGGGAGGGGTAAGGGTGCCCCCGAGCGCCAGCTTCCTCAAAGCGAAGTCCCGACCCTAGCGCGAGAAGGCCTCGCACCAGAGCAGCGAATCAGGCCTAACCGGGGTCCAGCCACAGCAGAAGGGGTGAAGCTCACGCCAAATCTTCTATTTTCTTCACCAGGAATCTTAATCTTTCCTTGGCAGGCTCTGAGCATAGCATCTCCCAGGTAGCCAAAGTGGTCGCTGTTTTTCTCCACAGAACCTGCATGCCAATCCAGGGTGAGTAGAAGGCAGCTGACATTGTAAAGTGGCAGCGGAGAGTGGAGGTGAGTGAGTGAGTGAGTGTGTTTCATATATGTGTCTGCACTCTGCAGAATCTCCGGATCTAAGGCCACCGGTTGGGTCAGGGGCACCCCTGTCGCCCCCTCCTTGTGCTTAGCTTATTTATTTCATCCACTGCACTGCCATAACCAATTAATTAATGATCCCCAGTTTATGTATGTCTGGTGATAATTAAGAGCATTGCAGGCCTAATCTGGGCAATCTGGTTTCAATTATCAGGAAAAAAAGATGTGTGCTGCTTAAGTGAGTAGTATTTTTCAACTCTCTTCTTCAGAATGATGAGCTTGCAAGCAACTGATGGTGCAGGCAATGCACCGATAACAACAAAAAATGCTGATGTAGCTAAAGCAGGGCAAGCATATCTTGCACATGCGTAGGGCAACAACAACTCTATTTATAGTAGTAAGTAGTAACCAATGCTTTGCCACGTAAATGACACACGTAGACAAGACTTGACACGCACAACTACAGCTAATATGCACCATTGGTTCCTGAAGAAATGAACAAATGGATAACAACATGAGTACCAACCAATCAAACAACAAAATAGTCAACACATAACCCTTTCTCTACCACACACAAATCTCAATGAAACACGCCAACAATGCGCGGCCTGTGCCGCGCATACCCCATGTATGCAAAAATAAGTATGACTGTTAAGAAAGGAAAAAGAGCATTTGTTGCCCATAACAATAAGTGTGTGTCCACCAAGAGAGAAGAGAGGTTCAAGCCAAATCAAATCACAATCCATATAACAACACCGTATCGACAGGCGCGGCATGTCGCCGCGCGGGATAGGCTAGTTTCAACTACATACGGTGGTGAGTATAAGATGTTATCTGGTGGTGGGCGATTGCGTACAAAAGCAAGTAACTACTAGTGATTGGGGCGCCACCTGGTGGCGCTACTTGAGGCGTGATTGTGCGGTGCCTGGTTTGCTGTTGCCCATTTAGCTGGCTTGTTTGATTCATGTTGTGTACATGGGCATTTCTAGAATGTTTGGCAGATAAATGCTATTCATCTGTGAGGGCAAAAATATATATTTTTGGCTACATTGTATCATTTTATCAGTGTTTTCACTTATCACCTCAGATTCTCCATAATCAGCTTGTCCTAAAACCACCCAAAACATCACATCAAATATGACCAGTTTCTTAAGATTTACACTGCTATGATTACTCATGGTTATTTGATTAAGCTTAGCATAGCATCCACTCCGCACTTGACTTTAATGACCATGAAAACCTAGTACTAATCATCTTTGAATCCCTGCACTCAAAGAAGAAATGCCATCTTGTAAAATGCAAATCAATTAAGTTTTAATACTTTCGTATTACCAATGGAAAAGGCAAAGTATCACACTCAAAATTACATATTAGAGAAGTAAGGAGAAAATGTGTATCTCACTGATCCAAACAAGCGTGCTACAATATCAGCATAATAGGCCAGTGCATTCTAACTATATGTACCAGGATGTAGTCTATCAACTTGCAAGTAAAAAGGCCTTCCTACAGATCATTACAGCGCCTCTGAGAAACGAGAAATCACTCTGGTGCCATCTTTGCCTTCAACATATGTTGGGTAGCGTGAGATTAGTGAAACGAGAACTTGAATGATGCAAATAACATAACAACAAAGAAAAACTTGTCATTTCATCCGGTTACCGGTCATGATTGTCAAGAATAAACACAAGGCGGCCATACGTATGTTGAGAGGACATAATCGATTCAAAAAGCCGGTGCACTCAAAGCTAGAATAAGGGAACAACTTTACAAAAGCTTCAAAGTATGCTACTCTGGACGGTATGACAAGCCTAGGGCACATTTTGCGCCCAGGAAAATTATTCATCATTCCTATAGGAGCTAAAAGGTGTGATTAGGTGTCTATTATTGACTTGTGTTTCAGGCCTAGTTATCTTCGTCTTCCAGCCTTATGGATATTACAAGATGGCACTGACTTCAGTTTGGCAGTAGGCACCAGGCACCACGGGTACCTACACCATTTGTACATATTCACCACAACGTATATATGCCTATTAGGCCAAATCAATAACCAAACATATGACAAAGGGCACAGCTACGAGCATCTATCAAATTGAGAAGACAATAATCAACACTTGAACCTCAATAGATAACAACAACAGCGACAACCACAGATGCAATTCACCCACCAAATCTTCATCATAAAAATAATGACTGAAATTACTATGAAACTCTAATATCAAATTGTTCTCACAGTCGTAGATCTAACTAAGAATAACAATAAGAATGACAACCAAAAGGACAGAGATGGAACCCAATTCCTCAAAATTACAGGGAAACTGTAGAGGAGAAATCGAAAAGCACAAACCTTACCAGTCTTGTCATAGTAGTCATTGAGGGGCAAGTGGTACATAGACCAATCCAATCTGAACCAGTTGGCGGCATACTCGTTTAGCCTTGCGTGCGCTGCGGCAACCAGAAGAATCTCACGCATCAGAACCCACAATCCAGGAAGTGGGAAGAGAAAACCGAGATGCAGTTGAGTTTACCTGCAAAGATTAGAAATATCATCAACCGAAGCTAAGCAAATAATGGTTCAGAAGGAAAGTATAAACGAATAAAGTCATGTGGGTTACCTTTCAGTCCCTGAATTAACAAACGCCACCCTTTCACCCAAGACAAGACCAATGATTAGGTAGGTAGCTACTTAGCTATTCTGTTGCATCTATTTATTATTTTATAGTCAATGCCAACGGATCATTCCACTTATGAGTCAGAACAATAATTAGCTAAATAGTTATTGTACCAAAACCAACGTACTCCCTCCGTCCGGTGAAAAGTGTACATATAGAAATTTTAGGACAAATTATGGAATGGAGTAAAAAATGCATTGGAAAGGTGCAAGCCACCATCTCTCTCCTCTTTAATTACCCAACCCCCAATGAGCTAAGTGCATGTAAAAATTAAGGAGACCGTGTGTAGAATGTTATTGGTCTTGATTACCGTGTGATGAGAGAGAAGCATTTTTTTCTACTTAAAGTGCATTGGGAAGATAGAAGTACACTCTTGTGTGGACAAATTTTAAAGCCAAACGTACACTCTTCACCGGACAGAGAGAGTATGCACCAGCAGAAGCACCGAACTCTACCTCGTCACCTCGAGTGTCTCGACACTCGATTTGAATGACCATGAAATCCATTGTGTGGATCGTGCATCTATTGAAATGATCCATCTAGATTAGATACATCGGTGGTTGGGCTATAAGGTGGAAGAAAGAATGATCTTCAAATTTACCTCAGAGAAGACAAATGTTATTCACAATCAAGATACTAATGGCAAACACAATGTATTAATAGAGTCAGATAATGTGATAGTATAATTAAGATAATTAAGACTCTACATTATATCCAATATCAATTAGTTCATTATTCAACACCCAGTACGGGAGCAAGAAAACTATAGACCTACTAAACATGATATCGCAAATTTTCCTTCTTATTACTGGAACTCTAACTCTTATAAAATGAATTTGATATAATCACAAGGACGAAGAAGAAGAACAATGACTTTGAGGGCACATATTTTGATCATTCCAGCTGTAGTATGAGAAGAAAAGTATCCTTAAGAACACAATACTAAGATTAGAATTATATTGGTGTCACACGCATGCAGAAAAACTCAGTCTAACAATGATTATGCTAGAATAAGTGAATAACCACAATTCATTTTCGTTTCCCCAATATTCTAGTAGGACACTATCCATAGTTCATCGAGAATTTGTTTTAAAATTATGTAAAGCAAACTTTGCATAATAAACTATCAATTAAAGACATGAATACCACTAGGGAGATAGACAAGTAAAAGAAGTTTAAAAGAGAAAATAGCACTTATGTCTGGTCTTTCCATATACGGTCCTACTTCAAAACCGGTAAATAAGTGTTGCATCCACTATCTTAGCATAGCCATTGCACCAAAATTACATATCCGCAAATGCATCAAAGACTGTAAATTAACATATGGGTCTATGTCACTGAAACTCAATATCATCTTACGAAAATAATTGCCACTGCCTGCTGCTCAAGCAATTGGCATGATATTCTTAGGAAGGCACATAAACACATACTACCATCTTAGCATTTGACTTACAAAATTAATTTTCATTTTTCTCCAGATGAAGTAATTAATCAATTGAGTGAATGCATAAAGGTCGGTAGAGGTGTAGAATAAAAAGGACATGTCCAACAGCGGAGAGGACAAGTTTGTGTATTCTTAAGCAGGAGGGTAACGAACACTCTTTATTCATCCAAAAGGGACTGAATCCAGGCCAGCTGGGAGTGCACAATACACACCATATCCTTGAGCTAAAGCTTGATTATCGGTAGAACTTTATCTTCAGAATTCAGAAGAAAAAAAAGTTGGTGCGAACTTAGAATGCATACCTTTCTAACCTAGTAGAAATGTACCCATCAGAAATAGAAAGGTCAACAAAATTCTAGTCAACACGAATTCATAAATTAGTCATCCAGCAAAAGATTGTTTCCTTTAAGCCAAAAAGCAACTCAAAAGTATACAAAGAAATAAATGAGGTAGATTTAATCTCAAATGTCAATAATTATTCTTAGATAAGCAAAAAGATTATTATTTTTTGTTTGAAGCAAAATTGTGGATTTGCTGAAACTTATCATACTACTAAGTTACCGACTAACCCGACTAATTTATGGGTCAGTGAAAGAGAGCTAATTTAAATAAGAGATAGATTTGATGACAAAACACAATGCTGATGAAATACACCTGTAACTGAATATGCAGGAAAATGGTAAATACGCTAGGATGCAAGGTCATCAAAAATCAAATTTAGAGCTGATAATGGTTGTACTTGATTATAATAATTTCTCGAACCATATCCTGAGAAGAGAGCAAGTATGAACAAGTATCGCAAGAACTACACATCAAACCAGAATCATAGCATGACATCCGCTAACAACCGATGGATTGCATAGCACCTGCGGGAAGAACATGATAATGCATAAATCAAAAAGAGGCCAATGCCTGAACTGAATTGACTGTGTACCATACTGGATAGCGACCTCCTTATCAGATCCAGCAGCAAATCTCCTCGTGTCTTCTCCTCCGCACATGGTCATGGAACGACCCGCCTTTCTGTCAGGGGAGGAGCAGCGCCGCCCTTCCTGTCGGATTAGCCCCAAGAGTAGAAGACCCTAGGGAGAAGCATGCCTTTCTCCGGTGGCCAGCGCCAGAGGGCGATGGGGCGGCGGTCAAAAGTAACTAGACCAATGCTGCCATCCATCACAAATATCACCAGGCCTGGGTTCTGTGGAAGAACCATAAAAAGGTCGGTGAAAATCTCAATAAAAGAGGATAACAATAACAGTGCAAGACTATGATAGTGTACATGCCATTGCTTCAGCAACTTGACGCATTTCCACGAAGAGCGCAACCTCCTGCTTATGGCGCCCACTCGTGTTGATAATGATGAGATCATATTTCACTTCCCTGTAACTTTCCAGGCCATCAACGGCAATCTTCACAGTATCCTGATTCCATGTATCTTGATCTGCTTGAAATTGGTAGAATGAACGCCGAAGAAGCTTATATTGATCACCATCCTCATAGCACATTTGATTCAACATGTTGTAGCTCAGATGAACGGCACTAATAAAGAAGATAATAATGTCAGAGCCAGCAAAGTTTGATAGAAATGTGCATTTTAGCAATTGGAAGAAACATATATGTACAACAACAGTAAATGAAAACATTAGCAATGGTAACTCAAGATTCCAAGATGCAACAAACTGGCATAACATGCATGTACAACATTAATTAGTTATCACCGTAGATATAACTTGACCATTTTTAGCATAGTGTAAACAAAGTGACTCATCAGACTGGGAAGGCCAATCCCAGTCCCAGTCCTGGTCTAGGTGATTTTTCCATTCTCAATATTCAGCAAAGATGTATGTATGTTACTGTTCTATAGATAGAAGCAGGAGCAAAGAATACATGATACATACATGTTCACTATCAGCGCCTCCTTTCAGCATCACTTTGGAAATTGAGGGTTCCATTTTCTCATCGACCAACAATATGCAGATAGCCAAAGACCATGTTGATCAATATCACGACGACCAGCACGGCCACTCATCTCGATGTACTCCCACTTGACAACCATCTGAATGTATATCCGTCAGCAAGAAATTAGAAGTCAAAAAAATTACATTTAAAATAAAATATACATTATCTAAATCATCAGTTCAAACCACAGAATAAAAACAGTAAATCAATGTTAAAATTTAGACCCGCCCAACTAATACAGCTTGTGCCTTCAATGATACTCGCACCAAAGTACGTGATACCAAAACTTTTCTTAGCTAGGAAATTACCATTAAATTAAGAAAAGGAGGTTAGTAATGGGGAACCCTTTTTTTAGGGGTGGTAATCGGGAACCTTAGTCAGCAAGGAAAAACAATTAGTCTCGCACATTCTAATTTGCGATCTAGAAATTAAGATTTAGCAGAGAAAGAACGAAACAGAGACAATGGATGGAGCACTACTCATACTCACTCGATCTGGCAGATCTCGTAGAAGAGCTGGGTGTCGTATACATGTCCTCTCTGCCCCGCACCTCTCAAGTCGTGTCGGCGGCCATTGGGCTAGCTAGCGAGCCTCTGCCACAAGTTGCATCTACTGTTTCCCCACTCCAGCTAGGTCAACCACGCACAGTCGCGGCATCCGAGTACCGAGTCCCGCACCCCTGCTTTGCCGGCGAGCCAGCGCTGCTGCACCCTTCTCTGACCTCACCATTTTAGCAGCACTCCTCTCTCCAGCTACCCTGCCTGATCCCGGCCGCCGAATCGCGACGCCATCGACCCAACGCCTCGTGACGACCCTGGAGCCACCGTCGACATGGACGCAGAAACGCGATTCAGCAGGGCTGCTCCTCTCGCAACCACACCCTTCTCCCGCTTGGCCTCTTTAACTCCAGGATGGTGGATGGGGAGGACGAGGACACGGTGGATTTGGTGGAGAGAGAAGGCGGCGGCATAGCAGGGGAGGGGACGAGAGGGAGGAAAAACGAGAGAGAGAGAGAGAAGAGAGGAGGAGGAGACGTGTATGGGGAGGAAAGCCTCGATCAGACGAAAACGAACGTCCTTTCAGTTTTCCCAATCAACGTGCAATACGTGGCCCACTAAAAACGAGGCAACGAGTAGGCCCTCCTGCGGTTCTGCCCAACCAACGTGATCGACGTGGCACACACGAGAGTGCGCCATTCTCCCAACGCTTATTGGGTTTGATAACCGCCAACGGTTCTGCCTCACATGCGTACAAACCCCTTTGATTTCTTCTCCGGGCCTCACCGCAGCCTCGTACGCCAACACGTTGGTTCATTGCCCACTTGTTGCCTTGTTGGCATGTACTAGTACCAAAAGCTTTACTAAACGCCAAGGCGACTTGTTGGCACTCGAAGGTGCACCGACAAAAATGAGATTCCTGTGTACATAATTTTCTCTTAAACATTTCTACGTATAAAATTGGAATGTGTACATATTCCAACTTTTCTTCTGATTGCATCGGTGGAATAATCCGACCTAAATACAACTGCGTGTTTGGTTTCTTGTATCCCTCCTTGGTGTGCCTCCACGATACAGTTTCGTATCGTTTCTAGCTAGGTTGTTTGGCTGTCTATTTTGCATCATTTGGGACGGGCCAAGCTAGCCCCATGTGATGCAAACATTGTCACTGAAGATGATAGGATAGTACGAGCTGGAAAATACACAGGAGCTCTCGGGTGCTCTGCACCTCTATACGAAAAATAATCGTAAAAAATACCCAAAAAATCAAAAAAAATCTGAAATTTGGGGATATCAAACCTGGGTTCCCGATCTACTTCCGTGTGAAATTTCGTGGAAAAATACCAAAAAACGTATCCGTGGCGAAGGAAATACTGTCCGAACAAAAATCTACCCAAACAGTGTTTTTCTATACATAGGAATTTTTTGTCTTTTTTGCCACGAATACGTTTTCTGGTATTTTTTCACGAAATTTCAGACGGGAGTAGATCGGGAACCCACGTTTGATATCCTAAAATCCCAGATTTTTTTTCAAATTTCTCGGTATTTTTTTGAACGAATTGTTCGTATAGGAGTGCGGAGCCCCCGAGAGCTCCAAATCCTCGTCCAGTACGAGCTCGCCTTTTTGAGAGAGAAAACGTATATTAGCACACCTGAAATCTATGCTCCTCAATTTCGTATACCAGGCAGGGATAAAATACTCCACTAGGGTGATTTTTTAAGGGTTTCTGTCACTTAGGGCATTTCTAACCGATTCCTTATCCGGTCGTAAGGGAGTAAATTTGACTTTTTTCTCCTCTAAGACGCAGCTAGCCGATCCCTTATACCGGTTAGTGGAGTAAAAAATTTACTCCATCCCTATTCATCTCCTTATATTTACTCCGGCTCGCGGCGGCCGAGTAAAAATCTCTCCCTCTCTCGTCCTCTCCTCCGCCTCCTCTTCTCCCCCTCGCCCCGCCGCCGGCGCGTCCCCCGCCCCGATCCCCCGCCCCCTCTTCTCCCGATGGCCGGACGCGGTGGCCACCGGTCCCCTCCACCGATCCGCAGCGCGGATCCGCGTCGCCACGCCCGCGGGTCGTCGTCCGCGGCTGCTTCCTCGAGCCGCCGCCGCTCGGCCGATCCGCCCGCCGCCGCGCCCCTCCTCCAATTTGAGGACTTCTCGGAGATCCCTCCGCCGCGGCCGCCGACGAGGACCTACATCGGCGTCCGGCAACGGTCGTGGGGGACGTGGGTGGCGGAAATCACCGACCGCGAGACCCACAAGCGGAAGTGGGTCGGCTCGTTCCACATGGCCGAGCTCGCGGGCATGGAGTACGACTGGTGGCAGGTCTGGTTCCACGGCTGTGAGGCGAGGCTCAACTTCCCCTTCGGGGCGGCTCCGGTCCACCTCGTTCCGCCGGAGCCGGGGGTGGTGAGCGCTCGGATGGCGCGGGAGGACCGTGAGGCGAGGGAGCGCCTCGAGGCGGAGGCCGCCGAAGGCCTACATGGATGACCTCCGCCGGCAGTACCCGGAGCTCGTGGAGGCGGAGCGGGCGATATTCGCCGTCAATGACAGCGAAGTTATCGTCATCTCCGACGACGAGGGCGGCAATGAGCAGGGCGACAACGAGGGCGGCAATGAGGGCAGCGAGGAGGGCGGCGATGATGAGATCGACGTCGAGGAGTGGCGGAGCGTCTTCCCCAACGACGATGACGACGACACCGGCCCGGACCCAGCTCGCACCGAGGGTGGCCTCACCAGGAAGGACTGGCTCGACCTCCAGTATTTAGTTGAAGTTTTTAGTGTAGTTTAGTTTTAGTTTAAATTTATGTTTAATGTTCGGTTGTGAGGACTTTCTATGTTGAACTTATGTTTAAATGTATCATCTTTCGGTTAAAATTTGATTGAATTTATGCAAATTTACTTTTACTCCGCTAACTTTAGGGGATTGGCTAGGTCCGGCGATTTTTTAGTGGAGTATATATACTCCACTAAGGTATATATCCCTTAACTTTTAGGGGATCGGTTAGAAATGCCCTTAATAGTTGGGTTTTGGCCATTTCCCCAAAAAAAGAGGGCGGTTTTTCTGAAATGCTACTTAATACTCCTCCCGGTCAAAAATAGATGTCGTGGTTTTAGTTCAAATTTGTACTAAAATAACAACACGTATTTTGGAACAGAGGGATTAAGAGAGAGAGAGAGAGAGAGGGGGGGCAACGTGGAGACACACAACTGTATGTGATATCATTCAACAATTCTTTTTTTTACGGAACCTCGTCAGAGGGCCAGGAGCTCTGGCATTGCATTATAGAAGAAGAGAGTTGATCCAGTTTATAAGGGAAACCGGATCAAAAACCTAACAGAGTGGCCCAGTTTATGAGGAAAACCAGACCGAAAACCGCACAAGCAACGAAGCCTCGCCGACCACACGACCCAAGGCTACAATCGCAACAAACACACACACCCAACTCCGGAGCCGCCGCTCCGACGTCCCCCGCCCGCACGCGAGCCACAACGCCGCACGGCACAGGCGCCTTGTAGCCCTTGCTGCACGAGACGACCGTCCGCAGACCACGAACGCTATGCCAAACATCCGGGGCCGCCACCCCAACTTCCAGCCAGACCGACCCGTCAGATCGCGTCAACCGAGCCGACGAACTCGCTACCCCCGCAGCACCAGGTCGCCGCCCATGCCAAGCAAAGCAGTGGACCTACCCCATAGGGTCGTCGTTGCATGGCCATCCGAGGCCACCGCCTCGGCGTACATCCACCGTCCGGAGCCGCCGCTCCGACATCCACTGCCTCGGCATCCCACCAGAAACACAAAAGGCACAAGCGCCAACCGGACCTCGTCTCCAAAAATGGCGCCTCCAAGAAAGATAAGCGACGTCAAGAAAACGCCGCCGCCATCCGATCCAGCAAACTAGATCTGGGTTTTCACCCGGAAGACGAGGTCCCATTGGTTGGAGGTGGATCGGGACTCCTCGACGACACCATCAAGATGGAAACGACGCAACAGAACGCCGCCGTCGCCGGCACCGACCAAGTCGGGCAAAACTTTCGTCCAGAGCACCGCGAGAACCACCGTCACCAGACTGCCGCGAGGACAGTCCACCGCGCCATAGCCCTTGCCAGATCCAAGGAGCCGCCGCCCTCACCAGCAGCACCACCGGCCCATGCCACTGCCGCCCACACGGCCAGGGCACGACACCACATCCACCTTGACTCGGAGCCGCACTCCGGCAACCACGAATAGACCACCGGCATAAGCCCTGACCACCACTCTGCCGCACGCACGGCCGGGGCTGGCAGAGCACGCACTGCCCCGGAGGCCAGGAACCGCTCCCCCACGACCGCATCCACCTACGCGGCGCCGCCGCGCCGCCGTCCAGGAGCTGCAGCACGCCGCCACCACCGCAACTCGACCAGCCGGACGCGCAGCCGCAGGAGCCACTCGTCTGGGCACCTCCATCGACGGATCCCGCATCCACGCGCCAGATCCGCGGCGGCCGTCCCCAGCACCACCCCGCACGACCCCCAGCGAGGGAGGAAGAGAAGCGGCGCCGCCACCTTGCCCGGGGCCGCCGCCCTGGCTTGCCTGCGCCGGCGAGACGCGCCAATCCAGCGCTCCAGATCTGGCGCGCCACCGTCGCCCTGTGCGCCGGCCGCCGAGCAGCCACCGCGGCCCCGACGTGAGACCGCGCCACCAGCGCCGGCCCGCGCAGTCCCGCCGCTGCGCCCCACCTGCAGCACAGCGCCCCTGCCAGCCGGGGCGACCCGCGCCGCCACCGCCGCGCGAGGAAGGAAGGAGTCCCCGCCGCCGCCGACGCGGGCCAGGCTTCGCCCGGCGGCGCCTTTTGGCGGCGGCGAGGGGGTAAGAGGGAGGAGGAGGACCGGGGGGGCGGGGAGAAGGGGAGCTCGCCAGCCGCCGCTCGCGGGAGCGACGGGGGCGAGAAGCTCAGTGCAAAAAAATTTGGTATCCAGCATAAATCTTAAGGACAATTCTGAGTACAATTGCTTATCTTTACCATATTAACTTATAATGTATGTAGAAGAGATAGTGCACAAGCTCCAACTCACAAGTTATGATGCACAGTGGCATGCATCTTTGCCGAAGATAAACTGCCACACAACCTATTAGAGGCTACATGGGAATGGGTTTCACAAAAAGGCTCTCAACAGTCTCCTTAAGATTTATGCTGAAGGTATATTTCTCAGCATAGAACACTAGCATGCTATTAGCAAAGTTAATAATCCGTTGCACCACTGGGAGGTGTGAGTGATGTTCGAAGTGAGCTTGATTTAGAGTTTTCCATTCGTCTTCTAGCAGTGATAGGATCTTGGAAATGGCAACCTCACTTGTGACCCTATGCTCAACCATGTAACACTCTATAGAGCTTGCCATATCCCCCTTGGCCTTCCCGCCCTGCATATTTATATGATAGAAATTAGATACATTATCTTGAGTGCCTATTGGTGGTTGAGTTGTTATAGTTTGGGCCAAATAAGAAAATAAAAGAGTATACTTTGAATGCGGCAATGTCATCCATAAGACGTGCTATCTTCCCGCACGCTATGGCGACTTTTGGGTAACCAGCTGCCCACTCAAATGCTTCCCTTGTGACTAGTTCTCCCATGCCAACCATCAAACCTACACATAGCGTTGGTGATCCTATGGACATGGCCGATAAACTCAGGTGATCTTTAAAGCTTGGCTTGTGATTCTGGTGTAACCATTCAACTTCTTGGAGATAATAAGCGGACAGATCTTGAAACTGCATAGAAGAAAAACAAATTAAACACAAAACAAACAATCTAAAAAATGATGGTAAAGATATAAGGTAAATGGTGGTTTACCGCTTTTTGGGCATAGGCGACATGGTAAGTGTCACAAATTGCCACTTCGCTCGTAGCATCTTTAAATATCCTCAACAGTTCAGTATAGAACTTTTTGAGGTAGTCGGGTAGAAGAGAAGTGGCCCTCTCATCCCTTCTACATGTCGGATTACATTGCATGAAAATCAGTCCATGACAAATTAAATAGAATATTGATTGCATGTTAGTTTTTAAACATGCATGTAAATAAAATCAAAACTTTCAAACCTTTGTATGGCCGCATTTAGTTGTCGACATTCCTCAATGGTGGCATGGGCATCATATGTGTCATCCATCAGGGAAATAAGCATCAATTGCTTGGTAAGAAATATTCTTGAGAACGCAAATTCTTTCTCATGGTATATCGCATAGTACCAAATGTAACCCTCCACCAGGCGGTCCCGAGCATAGTTTAGCCCGACACACCTATACAGATCGCGCCACCATCTGAAGTACTTTGATTAAGCTAGGTAAAATAGATATGTCCTAATACATAACTGGATGGACAATGTCCAAATTGTAAATACAGTACATGAAGGCATGTATTTTATATTGATTCCATCTTCATTGTGTAGTTGAGTATAACGAAGACATACTTAGTGAGATGTTTGAGTTCCTTCAAGTGTACATGTTGTAGAAGGTTAAAATCCAGCTTTGCAAGCTCCAATAGAGTTGGGTTATATTGTTCCTCGTGCTTGTATTCAGAGATATAATGCATTGTTTCCACCCTTTTCAACGTCCTTGGCAATGGTACGCGGAGGGCACGTTTAACTTGCTCGGCTAAAGGAGACTTGAGAGTGTCCCTCATCAATTCAAGATGATGCCTTGCAAAAGAGATATCTTATTCCAATGATGGATCACCATGGACGAGAAGATGGGCTGTGTTGTATAGACATAAAAGTCCCTTTGGATCGTTGGTAATATCTTTCCTAAAACTCCCGTCTTCATTCTTAAATTTGTTGAAAACATCTGCATGATAAATGTTGGTGAGACATTGTTAAAACAACCCATATCATTGTATAGCCAGTACTGTAAGCTTTGGGCCAATTATCCTAGTAACAACATACAGTCCTATGCTTTGTGGATATTCATGTCTTGTATTTATTTCTTTTATAAATAGATGCATAGATACCTGAAGACACCCAAAGACCATGTCCTCTAAGCAAGCCAAACCGGAGGGCAACCTGATGGAGGCTAGAGCTACTGAATTCATCCTCAAAAATCTGACTTAACGCGATATCAACCTGTTTCTTGAAGTGATGATCTATTTCGAGACGTTGGACACTGTCCAATAAGGTTATTCTTTCCATCGTGCAGTTGCACCTCTTAAACAACATGTTGACGTCCTCCTTTAATTCATCAGCTCTTGCACCCATCCATTTTTCAGACCCCTGCACACATGTGTGCATGCATGGATTAGCTGGCCGGGGTTAACGAAAGGAACCATGCATACTTGAAAAGTAAACATGTGGATTATATCTTTCAGGAGTACTATTTACATAGTATAATTATTTTAGAGCTCTAGGCTTAGTAATATACACATATAAATAATATCGGAAATGTCTACTAGACACCACACCAAATAGCTGAAACGTCATATACTATTTCTAAGTTGAGAGAATAACTTTAAATATTGCAATGAAACAAGTATCTTGCTTAGTGATGTAGCAAACCATAATGATGAAACATGGATTGGGAATAAAGCACAGATTGTATATATGCATATGTATCTATTCTCTAGCGTATACCTGCAGTGGTTTTGGCTCGTAGCTGAGGAAGTAGTCAGCCCACAGAGAGGGCTCGTAGTTGGACAGCGTCTTGGGAGCAGCGGCAACGCCGGAGGCCACATGGTTGATTCTATCTGTTGTTTCGTGTTCAACTCTGGAGGATGTAGTAGCTTCCGTGGCAAGTGATGCTTGGACATGGGGAAAGCGGGGCCGGGGAGACGGTTGGAGAGGGAGACGAGAGGAGTAGTTGCCACCGGTTGAGATGGAAGATGAGGAGCAGGGGCTGCTGAGCAGGATTGCCGGCGTCAAACTCACTACCATCTTGTAATGAACTCTGTTAGTTGTGAGCCTGCTGTGACTTTGGAAGGGCCACGGCAACCGCTTTTAAGAGCATCCATGGAGACAAACCTCTCACCAAGATCTGTCTCAGGAGCTTCCACCGATCTTATCATAATTTTGTTTTTGTTTTTTTGAGGGATTCTTATCACAATTTTGTGAACCGTGACCTCGAACGTGTACCACACACACTGTCTTTTTTTTTTTGAGGGGAACCACACACACTGTCTGATCAGGGCCAAAATAAGTGCGCACACTATTTGAGGGCCGAAACAAGTAGACTTTTCAGCCAGCGTTGGCGGAAGGGCCAAGAGCGGCTCGGGTGTCAGCTTGGTTTTCTACTTTTTTTTCTCGATGAACGTACGGCATGACAACGGTGTCACTATGACAGGACCAAGTATAGCGACACAACACCAACAAAGCATTGCCCCCACGTGCAGGCGCACGACGCACCGGTTGTTGGTTAGACACCATTTGGGAACCATGTACACATTTCCACCGTAATCAAAATACCCATGTATATGAGTCCTGTAGAACTACAACTCCGGCTTCTAGTACCTCACCTGATGGAAGGCGAGCCTGCTGGAAGCTTATTTGGAAGAGCCTGGTGCCACCGACGGTGAAGAATTTTGCTTGGCGCGTCTCAGTGAATTTTTTTTTTGCGGGAATTTTTTTTTTGCGTCTCAGTGAATTCACTACCCACTTGGCAGAATAAATACAAACGAGGGCTTGAAACTGATGCAACCTGTCCTGTTTGTGGGCGAGAGACTGAAGACACTTTCCATGCTTTGTGTCGATGTCCCCTTGCTGTGCAACTTTGGCGTTGTATGTCGTCAAATTGGAGCCTGCCAAAGATAGAGGAAGTACGCAATACAGGAAGGGAATGGCTTCTTGAAGCTTTATACCCACTGTCTGCTGTTCAGAGATGCATGCTACTGATGACCTTATGGAGGGTATGGCATAACCGGAATGAAATAACACATCAGAAAGAACCTGCGCCTATGGATGTATCAAGGAGGTTTTTAATGAGCTACTTAGACTCAGTTGGTGCTGCAAAACTCTGATTGTGATCCAGAAAAAGGTAAACAGGTGATTTCATATGAACATTCCATAAACACCTCGCATGTGGCTGTACACATAGGGGCACCGCTGAGATGGTCTAAACCGAAGGAGGGATGGACAAAACTGAATGTAGATGGCTCTTGGTCTGAAGATGGTCGAGCTGGTGCCGGTATGATTCTTCGTGACAGCAGCGGCAAAATCATATTCTCATCCTGTAGAGAGCTATTCTCTTGCAGGAATGCTCTTGAGTCGGAGCTTTGTGCGTGCAAGGAGGGGTTGTCGATTGCCATTCAGAGAACGGAGCTTCCTATTCATGTGGAGATGGATTCTCTAGTAGCAGTTAACATGATCAATGAGAAGGATATGGATAGATCCATCTTTGCTTCTTTGGTGCGGGAGATTAAGCGTCTCTTGAGTCTTCGGACAACTTTTGTATCACATATTTCTCGTAGCCAGAACCTTGTTAGTGATTTCTTGGCAAATTTTGCTAGGTCAGATAGTAGAACTATAGTTTGGTTAAACTCTGGCTTGTCAGAGGTACACGATCTTTGTATTGCAAACTGGCGTTTCTGCCATTTGAGTAATACATTTTTCAACAGCAAAAAAATATATTACTTTGCACAAACAAAACTGTGGACACAGTTGCAACATTGTTTGCACACGAACATGTCATCGTATACCCCCGACGCCGAGCGCGGTACGCAAGACAATGTTGCCAGAGGAGCCTAGCGCGATAGGCAAGACACGCCGGTAAGTTATTTTGGAGACTCGAAACCCCACACTCCCGTGATGGACCCGTCAGAGCGCACGGCGGCTATGAGTTTCCATAGGTTGACCTTATCGCCCCTAGGGCTTCGAGGTTCACTGATGTTGAACAGGAAGAACAAGGAAGAAGAAAACAAAGGAGAGATATGAATAAAACATAAAAAGTGCTAGATGTGTTTGACGATTGTGTGTTCTTTTAATCGGCTGTCACCTCTCACCTATACATAAGTCAGATAGACGTTCTGTGAGAGGCTAGTTTAATAGGGATGATAGACTACTCATATCAATAAGGAATTCCTTTTTTCTTCGAGAGCGCCATTCGAAAAATCTTCAAAGTTAAGTGTGCTCAGCTTGGAGCAATTTTAAGATGGGTGACCGACTGGGAAGTTGGTCCCAGGTGCGCCCGAGTGAGGACTAAGGTGCGCAGGAAAGACTAGTGTTGATCTGTGGGACTAGTCTAGATCCTGCCAGGAGTAACGGCCAGTAACCGACGGGTGTGTCTGAGGCGTTATGCTACTTGTAGACTGCGTTGGTATTTCCCCGAAGGGGAGAGGATGATGCAGTATAGTAGAGATAAGTATTTCCCTCAGTTAAGAACCAAGGTTATCAATCCAGTAGGAGAACCAAGCAAAATTCCGTTAAGCGCACCTGCACACACAAGAGCAAACACTTGCACCCAACGCAAATAAAAGGGTTGTCAATCCTCTTAGCGGTTATTTGCAAGGATTAAATCTTATAGAGGTAAATAGATAAACTAAAATACTAATTAAAATAAAAGTAAATAAATTGCAGCAAGGTATTTTTAGGTTTTTTATATATGATAAAGTAGACCCGGGGGCCATATTTTTCACTAGAGGCTTCTCTCTCGAACACATAACATACGGTGGGTAAACAAATTACTGTTGGACAATTGATAGAAAAGCAAATAATTATGACGGATTCATGGCAATGATCATGTATATAGGCATCACGTCCGAGACAAGTAGACCGACTCCTGCCTGCATCTACTACTATTACTCCACTCATCGACCGCTATCCAGCATGCATCTAGGGTATTAAGTATGAAACAGAGTAACGCCTTAAGCAAGATGACATGATGTAGACAAAGTAAACTCAAGCAATATGATTAAACCCCATCTTTTTATCCTTAATGGCAACAATACTAATACGTGTCATGTCCCTTTCTGTCACTGGGATTGAGCACCGCAAGATTGAACCCATCACAAAGCACCTCTCCCATTGCAAGACAAATCAATCTAGTTGGCCAAACCAAATCGATAGATCAGAGAGAAATACAAAGCTATAATAATCATGCATAAAAGAGTTCAGAGAAGACTCAAATATTTCTCATGAATAATCTGATCATAAACTCACAATTCATCGGATCCCAACAAACACACCACAAAAGAAGATTACATCGGATAGAACTCCAAGAACATCGAGGAGAACATGGTATTGAAGATCAAAGAGAGAAAAGAAGTCATCTAGCTACTAGATATGGACCCGTAGGTCTGTGGTAAACTACTCACACGTCATCGGAAGGGCAGCAAGGTTGATGAAGAAGCCCTCCGTGATCGATTCCCCCTCCGGCAGAGTACCGGAAAAGGCCTCCAGATGGGATCGCGGAAGAACAGAGGCTTGCGGCGGCAGAAAGGTTTTCTCTTTTGTGTTTCTGGTATATTGGGAATATTTTAGAATTTATAGAGCTGGAATTAGGTCAGGAGGAGCAACGAGGGACCCACAAGCCTGGGGTCGCGCCCTACCCCCTGGGCGCGCCCTCCAGGCTTGTCGCCTCCTCGTGGCTCTTCTGGTCTTCTCCCGAAGCTTCGTGGGTCTCTTCTGGTCCAGAAAAAATTAATCCAAAGTTTTTTTTTCTCGTTTGGACACTTTTTGATAATGCTTTTTTGAAAAGGCAAAAACAAGCAGAAAACAGCAACTGGCACTGGGCACTGGGTTAATAGGTTAGTCCCAAAAAATGATATATAATGGCATATAATTGCATATAAAACATCCAACATTGATACTATAATAGCATGGAACAATCAAAAATTATAGATACGTTGGAGACGTATCAAGCATCCCCAAGCTTAATTCCTGCTCGTCCTCGAGTAGGTAAATGATAAAAACATAATTTTTGATGTGGAATGCTACCTATCATGTTTCATCATGTAATCTCTCTCTTACGGTATGAATAATAAGATCCGAATGATTCAAAGCAATAGTCTATAATTTGATATAAAGACATCAATACTCAGGCATAGTAATAAACAATCATGTCTTTCAAAATAAAAATGCTAAAGAACGTTATCCCTACAAAATCATATAATCCTGTCATGCTCCATCTTCTTAACACAAAATATTTATCATGAACAACCCCGGTTTTAGCCAAGCAATTGGTTCATAATTTTTAACGCGCTTTAGCTTTTTCACCCCCTACGCAATACATGAGCGCAAGCCATGTATATAGCACTATGGGTGGAATAGAGTTTGGTGGTAGAGATAAATAAAAGAAGTCAAAAATAAGAAGATAGTTTCACATCAACGAGGCTAATCAACGGGCTATGGAGATGCCCATCAATTGATGTCAATGCGAGGAGTAGGGATTGCCATGCAACGGATGCACTAAGAGCTATAAGTGTATGAAAGCTCAACATGAAAACTAAGTGGGTGTGCATCCAACTTGCTTGCTCATGAGGACCTCGGGCATTTGAGGAAGCCCATCATCGGAATATACAAGCCAAGTTCTATAATGAAAAATTCCCACTAGTATATGAAAGTGACGAAATAGGAGACTCTCTATATGAAAAACATGGTGCTACTCTGAAGCACAAGTGTGGAAAAAGGATAGTAACATTGCCCCTTCTCTCTTTTTCTCTCATTTTTTTCATGACTCTTTTTGGCAAAAAAAAATCTTTTTTTTTCTTTTTCGTCCGGAGTCTCATCCCGACTTGTGGGGGAATCATGGTCTCCATCATCCTTTCCTCACTGGGACAATGCTCTAATAATGATGGTCATCACACTTTTATTTACTTACAACTCAATATTACAACTCGATACTAGAACAAAAATATGACTCTATATGAATGCCTCTGGCAGTGTATCAGGATGTGCAATGATGCTAGCGTAACATGTATAAAAATGATGAACGGTGGCTGAGCCACAAATACTATGTCAGCTATATGATCATGCAAAGCAATATGACAATGACGATGTGTGTCATAAAAACGGAACGGTGGAAGTTGTGGCAATATATCTTGGAATGGATATGGAAATGCCATGATAGGTAGGTATGGTGGCTGTTTTGAGGAAGATATAAAGAGACTTATGTGTGATAGGGCGTATCATATCACGGGGTTTGGATGCACCGGCGAAGTTTGCACCAACTCTCGATGTGAGAAAGGGCAATGCACGGTACCGAAGAGGCTAGCAAATTGCGGAAGGGTGAGAGTGCGTATAATCCATGGACTCACATTAGTCATAAAGAACTCACATACTTATTGCGAAATTTTATTAGCCCTCGAAGAAAAGTACTACTACGCATGCCCCTAGGAGGGAGGTTGGTAAGAGTTAACCATCGCGCGCCCCCGACCACCACAGAAAGGAAGACAATCAAGAATAAATCATGCTCCAACTTCTTAGCACAACGACAGACCATACGTGCATGCTTCGGGGATCACAAACGTTATCACCAATATTCTTACTAAACCACAATTATCTACTAGCACCTCCCACATATTACCATCTTAATATCGCAAAACTATTGCAAGGAATCAATCTTATCATATTCAGTGATCTACATGAAAGTTTTTATTATATCCCTCTTGAATACCTATCATATCAGGACCAAATTCATAACCCGTGCATATTACCATTGCTATTCATTAGAATCTCAAAAAGATATAAGTGAAGCATGAGAGTGCAACTATTTCTTTAAAATATAACCACCGCCGTACTCTAAAAGATATAAGTGAAGCACTAGAGCAACTGCCTAGCTCAAAAGATATAAGTGAAGCACATAGAGTATTCTAACAAATCACGAATAATGTGTGTCCCTCTCAAAAAGGTGTGTTCAGCAAAGATGATTGTGACAAACTAAAAATAAAACAAAAGCAAACAAACTATATCACAAGACGCTCCAAGTAAAACACATATCATGTGATGAATAAAAATATAGCTCCAAGTGAGTTACCGATAGATTGTAGACGAAAGAGGGGATGCCTTCCGGGGCATCCCCAAGCTTAGACGCTTGAGTATTCCTTGAATATTACCTTGGGGTGCCTTGGGCATCCCCAAGCTTAGGCTCTTGCCGCTCCTTATTCCTTTATACATCGTTGTCTCACCCAAAACTTAAAAACTTCAGCACACAAAACTCAACAGAAACCTCGTGAGATCCATTAGTATAACAAACAAATCTTAAACTTTAGGTACTGTTATAAATTGATTTATATTTAATATTGGCATAATGCTAATGTACTCCAACTTCTCCATGACTCAAACCCCCCGATACGATCCATAGATTCATCAAAATAAGCAAACTATGCAAAAAAAAAATAGAATCTGTCTAAAACAGAATAGTCTGTAAAGATATGAATTAACGTCATACTTCTATAACTCCAAAAATTCTGAAAAATTAGGACAACGTGGGAAATTCATATATAAATACTGTGTAAAAAATCAGAATTTTATCACGCTCCAGCAAAAAATCAAAATTCCAGCACTGGATGCAAAAGTTTCTGTTTTCCAACAGCATCAATCATACGATCTTCCAAATCATCCCAAAGGCACTACTTGGCACAAACACTAATTAAAACATAAAAATACAATCATAACAGAGGCTATAATTGTGTAAACACTCAAGAACAGAAAGTAAAAGCAAAAAATTATTTTATTCATTGGGTTGCCTCCCAACAAGCGCTATTGTTTTATGCCCCAAGCTAGGCATAATGCATAGTCTCAAGTGTTGTCATCCTTCAAGTTAATTCCATAAGTGGACCTCATAATAGATTCGTAAGGTGCTTTAATTCTATTTCTAGGTAAGTGTTCCATCCCTTTCTTTAGTGGAAATTGAAATCTTATATTACCTTCTTTCATATCAATAATAGCACCTATTGTTCGTAGAAAAGGCCTACCAAGTATTATGGGGCAAGAAGGATTGCATTCAATATCAAGAACAATAAAGTCCATGGGCACATAATTTCTATTTGCAAGAATAAGCACATCATTTATTCTACCCAATGGCTTTTTAATAGTGGAATCCGCAAGATGTAAATTAAGGGAACAAGGATCCATGTCGGTGAGACCTAGCACATCACACAAAGACTTTGGTATGGTGGAAACGCTAGCACCAAGATCACAAAGGGCATTACATTCATAATATTTAATTTTGACTTTAATAGTAGGTTCCCATTCATCTTGTAAATTTCTAGGAATTGAAACTTCCAACTCAAGTTTTTCTTCATGCGCTTTCATCATGACTTCTACAATATGTTTAGTGAAAGCTTTATTTTGTTCATATGCATTTGGTGAATTAATCATGGATTGCAACAAGGAAATACACTCAATTAAAGAACAACTATCATAATTAAAGTCCTTGTAATCCAAAGTAGTGGGTGCATTACTATTTAAAGTTTTGACCTCTCCAAACCCACTTTTTTCTTTTTTTTTCATCAAGATTATCACCCTCCAAGCAATTGGGACTCCTTCTATCTAAAGTTGACTCTTCTTTAGTCCCTTTTTCATCAAGTTTTATGTTACTAAATAATGATTCAATAGGGGTGACACCAATCATTTTAATATCTTCATCATTACTACGATAGAAACCGGGTGGAATCGCTTTTTCTAAAAATTCGTGCTTAGCTCTCAACCTAGCGGTCCTTTCATTAATGGAGATATAGATAGCTTTAATAGACTCATTTATATCATGCTTGGGTGGCTAAATTTTAGTTTTGAGATTTTCCACATCATGAGCAATTCTATCCATGTTCCTAGCCAATTCATCAACTCTATTCAATTTTTCTTCTATCATAGCATTGAAATTCTTTTGCGAATTAATAAATTGTTTAATATTACTTTCAAGATCAGTAGGTATCCTATTATTATTATTATTATTATTATTATTATTATTATTATTATAAGAATTATCATAAGGATTGCCATAATTATTAGAGGAATTTCAAGGAAACGGTCTAGGATTGAAATTACCCATATAAGCATTGTTGTTGAAATTATTTCTAGAGACAAAATTCACATCAATAGCATCATTATTTTGCTCACTCAAGGTAGACAATGGGACATCATTAGGATCAATATGATCATTTTTACTGGCAACCAATTTCAATAAAGCATCCATTTTATCACTCAAAGTATTAATTTCTTTAACAGAATTTACCTTCTTACCAGTTGGAGTTCGTTCAGTGTGCCATTGAGAATAATTTGCCATGATATTATTAAGAAGTTTTGTAGCTTCTCCCAATGTAATTTCCATAAAAGTACCACCTGCGGCAGAGTCTAGCAAATTTCTAGAGACAAAGTTTAGTCCCGCATTAAAAATTTGTATGATCATCCATAAATTTAAGCCATGAGTTGGGCAATTTCTTATCATTAATTTCATTCTCTCCCAAGATTGTGCAACATGTTCATGCTCAAGTTGCTTAAAATTCATAATTTGATTTCTTAGAGAAATAATCTTAGCGGGAGGAAAATACTTGGTAATAAAAGCGTCCTTACACTTATCCCAAGAATCAATACTATTTTTAGGCAAGGATGAAAACCAAGTTTTAGCATGGTCTCGTAGTGAGAATGGAAATAATTTTAATTTGACAATATCATTATCCACATCTTTTTTATTTTGCATATCACAAAGCTCAACGAAAGTATTTAGATGGGATGCAGCATCTTCATTAGGACTACCAGAAAATTGTTCTTTCATAACAAGATTAAGCAAAGCAGCATTAATATCACACGACTCCACACTAGTGGCGGGAGGAGCAATAGAAGTACTAATAAAATCATTATTATTAGTATTGGAAAAGTCACACAATTTTGTATTTTCTTGAGACATTGTGACGAAGCAAGCAAACTAGCAAAGAAGCAAATGAAAATATTTTTGTGTTTTTGTAAAAAAAATTAGAAGTGGGGGAGATGAAAACGAGAGGCAAATGCAAATAAAAAGCAAATAAAGTAATGCAAGTGGATGATAGTTTGTGTGAATGTACTTGGTAATTTTGATGATGTCTCCCCGGCAACGGCTCCAGAAATTCTTCCTGCTACTTGTAGACTGCGTT
This sequence comes from Elymus sibiricus, assembly GCA_039707655.1. Lineage (NCBI taxonomy): Eukaryota > Viridiplantae > Streptophyta > Magnoliopsida > Poales > Poaceae > Elymus > Elymus sibiricus. The sequence goes on from CM077674.1 coordinate 313,873,772, forward strand.
GGTATTTCCCCAAGAGGACAGGATGATGCAGTATAGTAGAGATAAGTATTTCCCTCAGTTAAGAACCAAGGTTATCAATCCAGTAGGAGAACCAAGCAAAATTCCGTTAAGCGCACCTGCACACTTCTACTTGTAGTCTGCGTTGGTATTTCCTCGAAGAGGAGAGGATGATGCAGTACAGTAGAGATAAGTATTTCCCTTAGTTAAGAACCAAGGTTATCAATCCAGTAGGAGAACCAAGCAAGATCCAGTGAACATCACCTACACACAGAAAAGCAAACACTTGCACCCAACGCAAATAAGAGGGTTGTCAATCCTCTTAGCGGTTACTTGCAAGGATTAAGTCTGATAGAGATAAATAGATAAACTAAAATACTAATAAAAATAAAAGTAAATAAATTACTTCAAGGTATTTTTAGGTTTTTTTATATGATGAAGATAGACCCGGGGGCCATAGTTTTCACTAGAGGCTTCTCTCTCGAGCACAGAAACATACGGTGGGTAAACAAATTACTGTTGGGCAATTGATAGAAAAGCAAATAATTATGACAGATTCATGGCAATGATCATGTATATAGGCATCTGTAATACCCCTGAGTAATGAGCCACAGTGATCTTCAAATTAGTGCTAAGCTAATTTGTTTTGCAAAGAATGATCACAGTGAAATCATATCTCATTTCAAATTCCTCCACTGAATTCAATTCAAATTCAAAGTGAAATTTGAAGTTGCTTAAAAATTGCTGAAAAATAGTTCATCATTTAGCAAATATTCCAAAACAATTTCTTGTTCAGGAAAACAACATCACCTATTTGCTAAAATGGACTAGAGCATTTAAAACAGTGCAAAAACAGCAATTTAAATGCCATTTCATTTATGAAAAATTCAAATGAATTCAAATGGCCTCCAAACTTTTTGTGGCAGTGCACAATATTCCCTACTATTTGTTTTAGCCAGCTCCACATTTTTGCAAAGTCATTTGTTGGCTAAAATTAAATGCAAAAGGCTGCTGGAGAAATGAAATAGGAAAAGAAAGGGAAAAGGCCTTAAGGGCACTGTGCAAACGGGCTTAAGTTCAAATAGTGCCAGCCCAGCCCACCTCTATCTTTCTCCCTCCTCTCGCTCTCTCTCTGCGTGTGTCAACGCCGCGCGCGCCCGACGCCGACGATGCGCACGCGTCGGCCATCCCCGCCGCCGTCGCCGCCGGGGGGTGGATAAGAACGTCGCCCGCAGCTCCCTGGCGAACCCTAGCCCCTTTTCCCCCTCTCTCCCTCGCCCGCACGCCCTCTCTCTCGCGCGCCTGAGCGCTACCGCCGCCGTTGCCGTCGATCCCGTGGCCTCCGTGCCCGCCGCAGCGTCTAACCGTGTCCGCGAGCTCCGGCTCGCTCGTCTACATCGGCTGGAGCCATCCATTCGAGCCGGGCGCCCCCACACCGACTGCATCGAGCTCTTCCTCCCCGTCGGGCATCGCCGTCCGCCGTCGTTGATCCACTGCACTGCAGCTCCTAAACCCCTCGCCGGGTCTTTCCTGTGCCCCTAGGTGAGCTCCCCGTTGATTCCCCTCTCCCTGCGTTATCGCGCGCGTTCTGTATCGACGGGTTTCGTCGAGCCCGAGCTCAACGCCGCCATCCATGATGCCGCCGCGCTCAGAGCCGCCGCAGCTCGCATCTGAGCACTTCGTCGTGCTCAGCATCGCCGTAGCAACCCGTAGCACCCTCCTGTTGGTCCTGCCATGCTCCCTAATGCCATTCGCCGTCGCCACCGAACTCCGGCCTCCGCGTGCGAGCTCGCCGTCGTCAGCTCCGACCGCCTCGGCTTGCGTGGGTGGCAGCGTTGGACGCGGCGTGCTTTGCCCGTTCGAACGCGACCCCTGGCGACCATTTTGGCCCCCTGTGGCAGAATCCCGCCGCTGGCCGGAGCTCGCCGCCGCAAAAACGGCTCGCCGGAGCTGTTCCGGCGCCGGCCGCCAGCGTGGCGTGGCCTGGGGCCCACCTGGGTCACTACCAGTGGGCCCCCTGGCCCTGGTTGACTGCGTTGATCGCGGTCAACGCGCTGACTGGGCACTACTGCCGCTGACATGTGGGGCCCGTGCGCCTAATTACTATTTATGGTTAATTAGTTACCTCTGTTAGATTAGTTAGTCACGGACATCGGGTCCCACCTAGCTAATTAACTCTGTTAGTTAATTTAGTTAGTCTCTGTGTATGACAGGTGGGCCCCACCTGTCAGTTTGACTGGTCAGCGTGGTCAATGTTGACTGCTGAGTCAGCAGTTGACTGGGCCCACATGTCAGCCTCTGTGGCTAGACAGCCACTGGGTGCAAATAGTTTTTCTGGATTATTTTCGAATTTAAATTAATTCCAGAATTTTAGCAAAAAGTTTAAATCTTTGAAAATTCATAGAAATTCAACCGTAGCTCGGATCGAAAAGTTTTCAACATGAAAGTTGATCAGAAAAACGAGACGAATCTGAATATGTGGTCAAAATGCTTGACCATCACTCCTACCTATCTGAACATGGAACCTTCCCCTCCGGTTCAGTATACCGATATCTGCCTAAACGCCGGGAAAATATCCCAGATATTTTCCCGTTTCGTCTGCAACATGTAGCATTGCATTAGGTCACCACCAGCACTGCATATTGCCATGTCTTGCATCTGTATTGCCTTGCTTGCTTTTATTTATTGTTTCTTCCCCCTCTTCTTATCCGATAGCCCCCGAGACCGATGCAGCTTCGGAGTCCGACTACACGGCTGACGACCCCTCCTTTGCCGTAGAGCTTCCAGGCAAGCAACCCCCCTTGAGCATGCCTATATTGCCTATTCTTTCTCCCTGCTGCTTGCATTAGAACTGCTACAGTTATTGTTCCGAATACCTATTCTGATGCATAGCCTGTTTTTGTAAACTGCTATTGATACTTTACCTGATATCCTAAATGCTTAGTATAGGTTGGTTGGTAAACCATCTGTGGCCCCTCTTCCTTGTCCTAGTTGCCCCGCTTAGTTACCAGTGCCCCGATCGAAGTGATCGACGGGCTGAGACCAGCACATCACCGCACATCCCTAAGTTGCTCGACTCTGCAGAGCTAATATCGAGTGCCGAGGGTGATACCTCTTATCTCACTCTTGATGTTGCCTCTGTAGTACAGCTAGTCGGTTGTGGGTTACCGAGGGTGATTCCTCTTCCACCACCTCCGATGAAGCTTCTGTTGTGCAACCCCGCATGTGTGAATACCATCGAGGGTGATTCCTCCGGATTCACCTTGACAGATACATCGAGTGGTAATCCAACGAGGGTGATTCCTCGGATTCCTTCTTGATGTTATGGACACACGGTTACTTTGACTTTACTGCTGATACTTGTAAAGTCGGGTCGGCCCCGAGGGGTACCCGCGAGAGATGTGGTGTCGGGTTGACCATGAGGGTACCCGAGTGATGATTACATGGCACGGCCGGGCATTCTTAGCCCTTGCCGTAAGTCCACGAGACGGGGCGACGGGGTCACATGATCGTGAGTCTTTGCTTGTCACCGCGAGCTCCCAACGCACTAATGGGTTAGGATATGTAATCTGAGTAGGCCTCTGACCTTTTTGCACTAACCACCACGTGGGAATAGTATGGGCACTCGGCGTCGTATGTATCAGCCGAAGCTCTCCAGATGTCAGCGGTTGAGCGACACGCGCCGGGTTGGACTGGGAAAGCCTGCGCTTGTATTAAGGGGGCTAGGTCTGCTCCCGGCCTCCTCGCAATGCGCAGGAGTGCAAAGGGCGATGGGCCAAAGACCCCTGAGCGCTTAGGATGTAGACCGGCATGCTGGCCTCTCTGTTGAGCCTAGGTAGGGCTACGACGTGTTGATCAGCCGAGGCCGGGCATGGACCGAGTAGGTGTGTCCGACCAGAGTTAATCGAGCATGTTGGGTAAGTTGGTGCACCCCTGTAGGGAAGTTTATCTATTCGAATAGCCGTGTCCACGGTAACAGGACGCTCGGAAAATATCCCGATCTTCTACAACTAGAAATGGTTTGAATATGTTTGCTCCGGGATTGCTTTCTCGCAGGGAGTCGAGGAAGGATCTCTGGGCGTTGTTACTACTTGATGCTACTACTATATTTATGTACTAATCTGCACTCTTCTTATGCTGCAAGACGCTGAAGATGCTAGACTTTGATCGGCTAGGCCTTTCTCTCTATTCTGGCTTTGCTGCAGTCCAGTCCATAGATACAACCCTTCCTTTGAAACCAATGCATTAGTAGAATAGATCGGATGTAAGTCTTGCGAGTACTTTGGATGAGTACTCACGGTTGCTTTGCTTCCCTTTTTCCCGCATACCCGATTGTTGCGACCAGATGACGGAGCCCCGGAGCCAGCTGCGCCAGCCGACGACTACTACTACTACCCCTCTGGTGGAGAGTACTACTACATGGATACCACCGACGACCAGGAGTAGATAGGAGGCACCCAGGCAGGAGGCCTGCGCCTTTCGATCTTTGTCGTTGTTTTGCCCCGCCTTCTTAAGGCTTATTTGCTTAACTTTTATGTCTGTACTCCGATATCTGATGCTTCTGCTGACGCTTGTATGACTCGAGCTTATGTATTCGAGCCCTCGAGGCCCCTGGCTTGTAATATAAAGCTTGTATGACTTTTATTTGTGTAGAGCTGTGTTGTGATATCTTCAAGTGAGTCCTTAGGCTTGATCGTGTGCATTTGCGTGTATGATTAGTGCACGATTAAGTCGGGGGCGTCACAAGTTGGTATCAGAGCCGACTGCCTGTAGGAATCCCCCTTTCCAACTCCTTGGCCGAAGTTGAGTCTAGTCTTTGCAAAACAATTTTACTACCATGGCTGTGTGGCTTACGGGCCCACGTCGCCAATGGGTGTTATTAGGATCTTTTATTCCTCTTCCTTACTCTGGGACTCTGATCTCCCTTCTATTCGGGTTAAAGATTTTGCTAACTCTAACATTAGGTTCTCGTAACTACTTCATCCCGGAGAGCCCCTTCACTCCAGAGGATCGCTTGCTTCACCAGAAGATTCTGAGGATACTCTTCGATGTTTTCCCGAGGCCCTGGTGCTCACCACCTTTGCAATTCCCTACCACCGATAAATCCCCATGGATTACTACACATCCTTGCTGTTTGTACCTTCATTCCCAGTTGCTCTTGTATTTAAAAGATACCCTGAAATACTCTTCATTGTTCCGAGAATCCCTTTGTGCCTACGGCCTTGCAGCCTATATTCGCACTGCGGATAATTCCTCGCACTTACCGGGAATCCGTTCATCCCCAGTTGTTCATGTGATTCCCAAAATACTTTGAAATACTATATGATCTCACGAGAATCCTCTGCAACCTATTGCTTTGAAAATTCTTACCCGTCTGCATTATGGTTAATTCCATATGACTAGCAGTATTCGTTGACATCCTTCGTTATGATCATTTTGAGTCCCTTGATTCAGTATGTGACGAATGCTCGCAATCATCTGTTAAATCCTAGAATTCTTCCTACCAGCTCAGACGTCATTTTGGACATGAGTTGGTTCTCGGCCAATCAAGCTGCAATTGATTGTCCATCTAGTACTCATCTTTGATCAGAGCGTCTGCTTCTGATCCTTCGTTCTGGAAATCATAATTCCATTGTATTTAAACATCGAATTATTCAGTTGCTCCTATAATCTGACGCCTTTGCATTCTTTCTTCTTCTGGTAGAGTACCGATACTCTCATAAGATCCTTTGTGGACCACCAAATCCTTTGTTGGATTATTATCCGACAGTGTCCTTCCTATTCAATAACCTTGCGAGCTCTTCCCCTGATACATAATACCTTTGGTAAATTGTATCCTCTGCTTTTGTCAACCATGCTCTGCTATCGAGCTTGTGTTATTTACTTTTGAAGATTGTGGTATTTGTTCCTAAGATGCCCCGATGGGTTGACCCTATGCCTTCCCTAATCTGTGCGAACCCAAAAGTTATGCGGGTTATACTCTACTGGCGCTTCGTCAGATAAATTTTCAACACTACAACTTCTTCGAAAACAAGAAGCGAATGAAAGGTTATGCATTAAAGAAGTGGGAGTCGACCTTGAACTTTGTGTTCATGCCCATGGACACGATGTAGATCTTATCATGGTAGCTTCTCGTAAAAATAATTATCCCCTTGATATAAGTTCATCTTGTATCATTAAATTTGGTCTCTTGCAATTATGGTTCTGACCATGTTGTCCTTATTCAATATATCTGAAAGGAATCCATTCTAGCGCCTTGTCTATTTTTGTTGACAAGGTTAAAGTATCTGCTGCCGCAGGTCAACAATCTTGATCAGCTTCTATTATGTTCTACCTTCGAGTGTTGCCCTCTGTTATCTCGAGGATATCGTGCCATTGCACTACCTATTATGAAGTCTTGTGGGAATAATACTTCTCACCGTTGTAGTCACTCCGCAGGTTTGCATTGTCCGTCACTCGAGAACTCTAACAAGTGACTCGAATCCACACTGTGATTCAATACCCCTAGTAATTTGTTGCTGGGAAATTTAAACTCAATCTTGTCAATCCTAGACTACCGGCTACATCCTTATCATGCTATCTTTGACCGTGCTACCTCATCCTTCTTTGGTGCACGAATTCTTCAGACCGTGAGCAAGGCTTACGTTGAGTTTTCAACATCATTTTGTTGTCTTGAAAAGCAACTCCGATTCCGAGCTTGCATCTTATCTGTTGTTCCCATAACATTCCACTTCGTCATTTCCTTGCTTGATGATGTCATTGTTCGATTGCATTCTCTTGAAACCTCTCGACAAAATGTGTCGTGATCAGCGTCAACATTTTGACTTCTTTTGAGATGTCAATTGAATTCATGGTGAGAAATACCATCCTTGCCCCTCGATGATTTGTGTTATCATCGACAACGTCCTTGCTTTCCTTCCAACACAGACTTGGTCATGCTTTGGTTATACCTTGTTTTCCTTGCTATTCTTGAAATTATTCCTTTGTATATCTTGTGATCTTCAGACCCAACCTTAACTTGAAACACCATATTATTGCTCCCTCGAAGCATAACTGTGGTATTCCGAATATCAACAAGAACATTGGAAGCACATTGCCAAATGTTTCTTGATCTATTATCCAGACACCGTTGTATGGATAACATCAAGAATTCCCTTGCCCTTGTATCTAAATGGTGATGTACTTGTTGTCCTGACATGTATATCATGCTCTGCTTTTCCTTGGAAAGGATATACACCTAATACTTGTGTATAAACACATTTTCCTTTCCATTGGTCTGTTTAATCTGATAAACACATTTTCCTTTCCATTCGTCTGTTTAACCTTTCTTGTGATCTATATGGTCTAAGCAGCAACAATTCTCTGCTTAGGAAAGCACCCCCAAGCACAACCCTGTCAGGTAAAACCTTGTTACTACTGTTGCTGACATTCCGGTTACACTGGTGGACGAGGACCTTGCCTACTAGTCCGCCTCGTATTAACGAGCAGGAAAATGGTTCTCTTCGTACCCCGCCCTTGGTACCGACGATGCTGCCAACATAGCTGACAAGCTATTCTCTGACATGCCTAGTTATTGTGACCGTATAAGATGTCACTGCCCTTCCTACTCATAATCCACACTCACCACAGTTCCACAGGATCGAAACCTGACTCTCCTGTACGTCCTTGATGCCAAAGTATCCGTTGCACTTGGTTTCGAGTGTAAATCACGATCCATCTCCCGAGAGAGGATCTATTCTGGTATCAGATGCAATATTTTTCGTTGCTCTGAACCCCTCTTACACTCTGTTTCAGGCCTCGAACGGTGGTCTATCCGCTTGAAACTTCTTATTGTACCTTCTTACTTTGCTCTCAATGTTTTACTTAAGTTCAATTCGAGAGATACTTCCTGCCACTTCCCCTAAGTTGTCCCCCAGATAATCGACTTTGCAAAGGTCCGTTCACCTGAAGATACTCCTTACTCCACCTTTAAATCTCGGGACGAGATTTCTTGTAGTGGAGGAGAATTGTAACACCCTTGAGTAATGAGCCAAAGTGATCTTCAAATTAGTGCTAAGCTAATTTGTTTTGCAAAGAATGATCACAGTGAAATCATATCTCATTTCAAATTCCTCCACTGAATTCAATTCAAATTCAAAGTGAAATTTGAAGTTGCTCAAAAATTGCTGAAAAATAGTTCATCATTTAGCAAATATTCCAAAACAATTTCTTGTTCAGGAAAACAACATCACCTATTTGCTAAAATGGACTAGAGCATTTAAAACAGTGCAAAAACAGCAATTTAAATGACATTTCATTTATGAAAAATTCAAATGAATTCAAATGGCCTCCAAAATTTTTGTGGCAGTGCACAATATTCCCTACTATTTGTTTTGGCCAGCTCCACATTTTTGCAAAGTCATTTGTTGGCTAAAATTAAATGCAAAAGGCTGCTGGAGAAATGAAACAGAAAAAGAAAGGGAAAAGGCCTTAAGGGTACTGTGCAAATGGGCTTAAGTTCAAATAGTGCCAGCCCAGCCCACCTCCTTCTTTCTCCCTCCTCCCGCTCTCTCTCTCTCTCTCTGCGCGTGTCAATGCCGCGCGCGCCCGACGCCGGCGATGCGCACGCGTCGGCCATCCCTGCCGCCGTCGCCGTCGCGGGGTGGATAAGAACGTCGCCCGCAGCTCCCTGGCGAACCCTAGCCCCTTTTCCCCCTCTCTCCCTCGCCCACTCACCCTCTCTCTCTCGCGCCCGAGCGCTGCCGCCGCCGTTGCCGTCGATCCTGTGGCCTCCGTGCCCGCCGCGGCGTCTAACCGTGTCCGCGAGCTCCGCCTCGCTCGTCTACGTCGGTTGGAGCCATCCATTCGAGCCGGGCGCCCCCACACCGACCGCATCGAGCTCTTCCTCCCCGTCGGGCACCGCCGTCCGCCGTCGTCGATCCACTGCACTGCAGCTCCTAAACCCCTCGCCGGGCCTTTCCTGTGCCCCTAGGTGAGCTCCCCGTTGATTCCCCTCTCCCTGCGTTATCGCGCACGTTCTGTATCGATGGGTTCCATGGAGCCCGAGCTCAACGCCGCCGTCCTTGACGCCACCGCGCTCAGAGCCGCCGCAGCTCGCGTCTGAGCACTTCGTCATGCTCAGCATCGCCGTAGCAACCCGTAGCACCCTCTCGTTGGTCCTGTCGTGCTCCCTAATGCCATTCGCCGTCGCCACCGAACTCCGGCCGCCGCGCACGAGCTCGTCGTCGTCAGCTCCGACCGCCTCGGCTTGCATGGGTGGCAGCGTTGGATGCGGCGTGCTTTGTCCGTTCGAATGCGACCCCTGGCGACCGTTTTGGCCCCCTCTGGCAGAATCCCACCGCTGGCCGGAGCTCGCCGCCGCAAAAACGGCTCGCCAGAGCTGTTCCGGCGCCGGCCGCCAGCGTGGCGTGGCCTGGGGCCCACCTGGGTCACTGCCAGTGGGCCCCCTGGCCCCGGTTGACTGCGTTGACCGCGGTCAACGCGCTGACTGGGCACTACTGCCGCTGACATGTGGGGCCCGTGCGCCTAATTACTGTTTATGGTTAATTAGTTAACTCTGTTAGATTAGTTAGTCACTGACATCGGGTCCCACCAAGCTAATTAACTCTCTAAGTTAATTTAGTTAGTCTTTGTGTATGACAGGTGGGCCCCACCTGTCAGTTTGACTGGTCAGCGTGGTCAATGTTGACTGCTGAGTCAGCAGTTGACTGGGCCCACATGTCAGCCTCTGTGGCTAGACATCCACTGGGTGCAAATAGTTTTTCTGGATTATTTTCGAATTTAAATTAATTCCAGAATTTTAGAAAAAGGTTTAAATCTTTGAAAATTCATAGAAATTCAACCGTAGCTCGGATCGAAAAGTTTTCAACATGAAAGTTGATCAGAAAAACTAGACGAAACTGAATATGTGGTCAAAATGCTTGACCATCACTCCTACCTATCTGAACATGGAACCTTCCCCTCCGGTTCAGTATACCGATATCTGCCTAAACGCCGGGAAAATATCCCAGATATTTTCCCGTTTCGTCTGCAACATGTAGCATTGCATTAGGTCACCACCAGCACTTCATATTGCCATGTCTTGCATCTGTATTGCCTTGCTTGCTTTTATTTATTGTTTCTTCCCCCTCTTTTTATCCGATAGCCCCCGAGACCGACGCAGCTCCGGAGTCCGACTACACCGCTGACGACCCCTTCTTTGCCGCAGAGTTTCCAGGCAAGCAACCCCCCTTGAGCATGCCTATATTGCCTATTCTTTCTCCCTCCTGCTTGCATTAGAACTGCTACAGTTATTGTTCCGAATACCTATTCTGATGCATAGCCTGTTTTTGTAAACTGTTATTGATACTTTACCTGATATCCTAAATGCTTAGTATAGGTTGGTTGGTAAACCATCTGTGGCCCCTCTTCCTTGTCCTAGTTGCCCCGCTTAGTTACCAGTGCCCCGATGGAAGTGATCGACGGGCTGAGACCAGCACATCACCGCACACCCCTAAGTTGCTCGACTCTGCAGAGCTAATATCGAGTGCCGAGGGTGATACCTCTTATCTCACTCTTGATGTTGCCTCTGTAGTACAGCTAGTCGGTTGTGGGTTACCGAGGGTGATTCCTCTTCCACCACCTCCGATGAAGCTTCTGTTGTGCAACCCCGCATGTGTGAATGCCATCGAGGGTGATTCCTTCGGATTCACCTTGACGGATACATCGAGTGGTAATCCAACGAGGGTGATTCCTCAGATTCCTTCTTGATGTTATGGACACACGGTTACTTTGACTTTACTGCTGATACTTGATAAAGTTGGGTCGGCCCCGAGGGGTACCCGCGAGAGATGTGGGGTCGAGTTGACCATGAGGGTACCCGACTGATGATTACGTGGCACGGCCGAGCATTCTTAGCCCTTGCCGTAAGTCCACGAGACGGGGCGACGGGGTCACATGATCGTGAGTCTCTGCTTGTCACCGCGAGCTCCCAACGCACTAATGGGTTAGGATATGTAATCTGAGTAGGCCTCTGGCCTTTTCGCACTAACCACCACGCGGGAATAGTATGGGCACTCAGCGTCGTATGTATCAACCGAAGCTCTCCAGATGTCAGCGGTTGAGCGGCACGCGCCGGGTTGGACTGGGAAAGCCTGCGCTTGTATTAAGGGGGCTAGGTCTGCTCCCGGCCTCCTCGCAACGCGCAGGAGTGCAAAGGGCGATGGGCCCAAGACCCCTGAGCGCTTAGTATGTAGACCGGCGTGCTGGCCTCTCTGTTGAGCCTAGGTAGGGCTACGACGTGTCGATCAGCCGACGCCGGGCATGGACCGAGTAGGTGTGTCCGGCCAGAGTTAATCGAGCATGTTGGGTAAGTTGGTGCACCCCTACAGGGAAGTTTATCTATTCAAATAGCCGTGTCCACGGTAACAGGACGCTCGGAAAATATCCCGATCTTCTACAGCTAGAAATGGTTTGAATATGTTAGCTCCGGGATTGCTTTCTCGCAGGGAGTCGAGGAAGGATCTCTGGGCGTTGTTACTACTTGATGCTACTACTATATTTATGTACTAATCTGCACTTTTCTTATGCTGCAAGACGCTGAAGATGCTAGACTTCGATAGGCTAGGCCTTTCTCTCTATTCTGGCTTTGCTGCAGTCCAGTCCACAGATACAGCCCTTCCTTTGAAACCAATGCATAAGTAGAATAGATCGGATGTAAGTCTTGCGAGTACTTTGGATGAGTACTCACAGTTGCTTTGCTTCCCTTTTTTCGCCATACCCGATTGCTGCGACCAGATGACGGAGCCCCGGAGCCAGCTGCACCAGCCGACGACTACTACTACTACCCCTCCGGTGGAGAGTACTACTACGTGGAGGCCACCGACGACCAGGAGTAGATAGGAGGCACCCAGGCAGGAGGCCTGCGCCTTTCGATCTTTGTCGTTGTTTTGCCCCGCCTTCTTAAGGCTTATTTGCTTAACTTTTATGTCTGTACTCCGATATCTGATGCTTCCGCTGACGCTTGTATGACTCGAGCTTATGTATTCGAGCCCTCGAGGCCTCTGGCTTGTAATATAAAGCTTGTATGACTTTTATTTGTGTAGAGTTGTGTTGTGATATCTTCAAGTGAGTCCTTAGGCTTGATCGTGTGCATTTGTGATACGTCTCCAACGTATCTATAATTTTTGATTGTTCCATGCTGTTATATTATCAATCTTGGACCTTTTTATAATCATTTACAGCAATTATATATCATTTTTGGAGACTAACCTATTAACCCAGTGCCCAGTGCCAGTTGCTGTTTTCTGCCCTGTTTTTGTTTTACAGAAAATCAATACCAAACGAAGTCCAAATGCCATGAAACTTTTTGGAGATTTTTTATTGGACAAGATAAACACTAGAAGCTTTGGGAGAGGGCCAGAAGACCCAGGAGGTGGCCACGGGCGTGCCCTGGTGCCTCGTGGGCCCCCCTTTGCTCCGTTTGACCTAATTCCACCACTATAAATTCCAGAAAAATCAGAAACCCTCAGGGGAGTCCACGAAATACTTTTTCTGCCGCCGCAAGTTTCTGTTCCAGAGAGATCCCATCTGGGGTCCTTCTCCGGTAATCTGTCGGAGGGGGAATCGATCATGGAGGGGCTCTACATCAACCTTGCTGCCCTTCCGATGATGCATGAGTAGTTTACCACAGACCTTTGGGTCCATAGTTAGTAGCTAGATGGCTTCTTCTCTCTTTTTGATCTTCAATACAATGTTCTCCTCGATGTTCTTGGAGTTCTATCCGATGTAATCACTTTTTGCGGTGTGTTTGTTGGGATCCGATGATTTGGGAGTTTATGATCAGATTATCTATGAATATATTTGAGTCTTTGTTGCACTCTTTTATGCATGATTATTATAGCCTCGTATTTCTTCTCCGATCTATTGATTTGGTTTGGCCAACTAGATTGATTTATCTTGCCATGGGAAGAGGTGCTTTGTAGTGGGTTCGATCTTGTGGTGCTCAATCCCAGTGACAGAAAGGGACATGACACGTATGTATCATTGCTACTAAGGGTAAAAATATGGGGTTTATTCATACGTGAGTTTATCTTGTCTACATCATGTCATCGTTCTTAAGGCATTACTCCGTTCTTTATGGACTTAATACACTAGATGCATGCTGGATAGCGGTCGATGTGTGGATTAATAGTAGTAGATGCAGGCAGGAGTCGGTCTACTTATCTTGGATGTGATGCCTATATACATGATCATTGCCTTGGATATCGTCATGATTATTTGCTTTTCTATCAATTGCCCAACAGTAATTTGTCTACCCACCGTATGCTATTTTCTTGAGAGAAGCCTCTAGTGAAAAATATGGCCCCCGGGTCTATCTAAATCATATTACTAAAACCCTAAAAATATTGTTGCCATTCTCTTTTATTTATTTTATTTTGTATTTTTGTTTCAATCTATCTATCTATCACATACAATTTAATCTTGCAATTGACCGCCGAGGGATTGACAACCCCTCATTTGCGTTGGGTGCAAGGATTTGTTGTTTGTGTGCAGGTGCTGCTAATGAGGTGTTGTGTGATTCTCCTACTGGTTCAATAACCTTGGTTTCATAACTGAGGGAAATACTTATCTCTACTGTGCTGCATCATCCCTTCCTCTTCGGGGATAATACCAACGCAAGCTACAAGTAACAGGAAGAATTTTTGGCGTCGTTGCCGGGGAGAAGTCACGTCAACACAGTCTCCCGTCAACTTGCCAATTTCTGGCGGCGTTGCCGGGGAGACATCATCAACATCTATCAAGTACCTTTGCATAAACTCTCATCTCCTTGCATTTACTTTATTTGCCATTTGCCTCTCGTTTTCATCTCCCCCACTTCTAAAACGTTTTTACAAAAATACAAAAATATTTTTCCGTTTGCCTTTTTGCTCGTTTGCTATCTTTGCTTGTGTGCCATGTGCCTTCTATTTGCTTGCATCTTCGCTTGCTAAAAATCTATTGATATGGATCCTCATCCACTTGCTAATCTTTTCAAAAGACCCAATTATGTTGAACCAATTGCTAGTGAGTTGAGTGCACTTGATTTCCTCTATGAAGTTTTGCTTGAAAATTATGAATCTAAAAATTGTGATGAAGTGCTGAAAGAAGAAATTTATAAAGTGATTCACGATAGTTCCTTCAATGAAAAGCATGATTGCAATGATGTTATTATAAATTCTATTAGTGTCAATTGTGCTAATGATATGCAAAACCACAAGCTTGGGGATGATAATTTTGTCATGTCCACTACTTATTGCAATGATCATGATTGGGGTGATAATGCTTTTTCTGATCTTGAAAATTTATTTAAGCATCATGATGAATATGATATTGATAATAATGCTTGCAATAATATTGAAAGTGGGTTTGGAGAGGTCATGACTTTCGTTGATGATAATCCCACTATTTTGGAAGATTTTGTAAAAAAATTATGCATGTGGATCGTAAAGAGAATATTGTTTATGATAGCTATATCATTGAATTTGAATATGACCCTACATGTAATTATTATGAGAGAGGAAAATATGGTTGTAGAAATTTTCATGTTACTAAATTACCTCTCTTCATGATGAGATTGTTATTGTTTCTTTCCTCTTCCTTGCATATGCTAGGTTTTGCTTGTCTAGATAATTTCTTTGCCCATAAAATGCCTATGCATAGGAAGTATGTTAGACTTAAATGTGTTTTTCACATGCTACATGATGCTCTCTTGTGTTTCATTTATTATCTTTCATGTGAGCATCAATAAAATCTCATGCCTATCTTAATGGCTATAAAGAAAGAGCTTGTTGGGAGGCAACCCAATGAATAAAATAAATTTTTGTTATAAGTTTCTGTTATTGTGTGTTTTCACAATTATGATACTGGTATGATTGTGTTTTTGTGCTTTTAATTAGTGTTTGTGCCAAGTAAAGCCTTTGGGATGATTTAGAAGATAATATAATTGATGCTGTTTGGAAAACAGAAAGTTTTGCGTCCAGTGCCCGAATTTTGTTTCTGTACTGGAGAGTCATAAAAATCTGAAATTTTTACAAAGTATTGGTATATGAATTTCCCACTTTGTCCTAATTCTTCAGAATTTTTTGAGTTACATAAGTATGGATTTTAAATAGATTGCTACAGACTGTTCTGTTTTTGACAGATTCTGTTTTTGATGCACCACTTGCTTGTTTTGATGAATCTATGGATTGTATCGGGGGGTATAAGCCATGGTGAAGTTACAGTACAGTAGGTATAATGGAAAAATAAAATATGAATGGGTTTGCAACAGTACTTAAAGTAGTGATTTATTTTTTTATACTAACGGATCTCACGAAGGTTTTGTTGAGTTTTGTGTGATTGAAGTTTTCAAGTTTTGGGTGAGATCACGATGGATGAAGGAATAAGGAGTAGTAAAAGCCTAAGCTTGGGGATGCCCGAGGCACCCCAAGGTAATATTCAAGGAAGACTCAAGCGTCTAAGATTGGGGATGCCCCGCAAGGCATCCCCTCTTTCTTCTACCAACCATCGGTAATTTTACTTGGAGCTATATTTTTATTCGTCAGATGATATGAGTTTTGCATGGAGCGTCTTGTATTATATGAGTCTTTGCTTTGTTTGCTTTTTAGTTTTCCACAATCATCTTTGCTGAACACACCTATCTTGAGAGAGCCACACGTTTATCATCATAATTTGTTAGAATACTCTATGTGCTTCACTTAAATTTTTTGAGGTAGGTTGTTGCTCTAGTGCTTCACTTAAATCTTTTTGAGCACAGTGGTGGCTACATTTTGAAGAAATAAACTCTCATGCTTCACTTATATTATTTTGAGAATTGATTAAAATTTTGAAGAAATGAATTCTCATGCTTCACTTATATTATTTTGAGAATTGACAAGATTAAAATTTTGAAGAAATGAATTCTCATGCTTCACTTATATTATTTTGAGAATTGATAAGATTGAAATTTTGAAGAAATATTTGCACTCTCATGCTTCACTTAAATCTTTTTGAGAGTTGATGATAGTAACAGTAATTTGCACAAGATATGAATTTGGTCCCAAAGTGATGAATATTCAAGAGGGATATAATAAAAACTTTCATATAGATCATTGGATATGACAAGTGTGATTCCTTGCAATAGTTTTGCGATATGGAAATGATAATATGTGAGTCATGTTAGTGAGTTATTGTGATTTAGTAAGAATATTAGTGTTAAGGTTTGTGATTCCCTATGCATGCACGTTAAGTCAATAGTTATGCAATGAAATTATATCCTACTTATGGTGCATTATTCGGTGTTAGTTGTGTTCAATGCATGTTTATGACAGTTTTTGTTTTTTGGTTGGTTGCTTCTCAATCTATTTGCTAGCCTTCATTTGTACTAAGCGGAAATACTGCTTGTGCATCCAAAATCCTTAAACCCAAGTTTTGCCAAATGAGTCCACTATATCTACCTATATGCGGTATTTCAATGTCGTTCCAAGTAAACTTGCGTGTGCCAACTCTAATTTTCAAAATAATTTTTCCGTTTTGTGTGCCCGTACCGGACGGCTAAAGCGTGATGATAATATCAAAAGAGGCCGGGGTAGACCGAACTTGACATGGGAAGAGTCCGTAAAGAGAGACCTGAAGGATTGGAGCATCACCAAAGAACTAGCCATGGACAGGGGTGCGTGGAAGCTTGCTATCCATGTGCCAGAACCATGAGTTGGTCGCGAGATCTTATGGGTTTCACCTCTAGCCTACCCCAACTTGTTTGGGACTAAAGGCTTTGTTGTTGTTGTGTGCCCGTACCGCTCATGAAGCGGCATGGGGTGGCCATTATTTTCCATGCTAGGTGTGTTATTCTCACGATGGGTGTTTATTCACTTGTCATTGCACGAGAGAATGGTTGGTAATAGGGATGCCCAGTCCCACAATGAAATCAAAAATTAATAACAACAAAATTCCTTGGAATGTGTTGGTATGGAGGGCACCCGTGGATACGGCTGGCCATGGATTGTGAAAGAATGGTGGAAAGGAAACAAACTTTACTTTCTGTTTGGGAACCACCTATGATGTGTCTAGCATGGAAAATATTGGGAATTCTCGGTCGTTTTCGTTGACAGGAAAAGCATGCCTCTCAAAATATTTTATCTCTGTAATTTCAGCTTTGAGCTCTGGCACATTTGACAAATCTCTGCTTCCCTCTGCGAAGGGCCTATCTATTTACTTTTATGCAATTTTTATTTTTATTTGAGTCTCCATCTTCTCTTACAAAAGCACCAACTAGAGAGCACTATTGTCATACTTGTGCATTGGATGTAGCTAATATTTGAGTGTGTTTCATGAATGGATCAATGATTGAGCATAATGGGCTAGGGATGACTTTCTTTAGCGTTGATATTTTGAAAGACATGGTTTCTTGTTAGCATGCTTGAGTATTTATATCTTCATGTCAAATTATAGACTATTGCTTTGAATCATTCAAGTCCAATGTCCATGCTATAAAAGAAAAGAATATGTGATGAATATGATAGGCAGCACTCCACATAAAAAATTCTGTTTTTATCATTTACCTACTCGAGGACGAGCAGGAATTAAGCTTGGGGATGCTGATACGTCTCCAACGTATCTATAATTTTTGATTGTTCCACGCTGTTATATTATCAATCTTGGAAGTTTTTATAATCATTTACAGCAATTATATATCATTTTTGGAGACTAACCTATTAACCTAGTGCCCAGTGCCAGTTGTTGTTTTCTGCCCTGTTTTTGTTTTACAAAAAATCAATACCAAACGAAGTCCAAATGCCACGAAACTTTTTGGAGATTTTTTATTGGACAAGATAAACACTAGAAGCTTCGGGAGAGGGCCAGAAGACCCAGGAGGTGGCCACGAGCCACCAGGGCGCGCCTGGGGGGGGGGGGGGTAGGCGCGTCCTGGTGCCTCGTGGGCCCCCATTTGCTCCGTTTGACCTAATTCCACCACTATAAATTCCAGAAAAATCAGAAACCCTCAGGGGAGTCCACAAAATACTTTTTTCGCCACTGCAAGTTTCTGTTCCAGAGAGATCCCATCTGGGGTCCTTCTCCGGTAATCTGCCAGACGGGGAATCGATCACGGAGGGGCTCTACATCAACCTTGCTGCCCTTCTGATGATGCGTGAGTAGTTTACCATAGACCTTCGGGTCCATAGTTAGTAGCTAGATGGCTTCTTCTCTCTTTTTGATCTTCAATACAATGTTCTCCTCGATGTTCTTGGAGTTCTATCCGATGTAATCACTTGTTGCGGTGTGTTTGTTGGGATCCGATGAATTGTGAGTTTATGATCAGATTATCCATGAATATATTTGAGTCTTTGCTGCACTCTTTTATGCATGATTATTATAGCCTCGTATTTCTTCTCCGATCTATTGATTTGGTTTGGCCAACTAGATTGATTTATCTTGCCATGGGAAGAGGTGCTTTGTAGTGGGTTCGATCTTGCAGTGCTCAATCCCAGTGACAGAAAGGGACATGACACGTATGTATCGTTGCTACTAAGGGTAAAAAATGGGGTTTATTCATACGTGAGTTTATCATGTCTACATCATGTCATCGTTCTTAAGGCATTACTCCGTTCTTTATGGACTTAATACACTAGATGCATGCTGGATAGCGGTCGATGTGTGGAGTAATAGTAGTAGATGCAGGCAGGAGTCGGTCTACTTTTCTTGGACGTGATGCCTATATACATGATCATTGCCTTGGATATCGTCATGATTATTTGCTTTTCTATCAATTGCCCAACAGTAATTTGTCTACCCACCGTATGCTATTTTCTTGAGAGAAGCCTCTAGTGAAAACTATGGCCCCCGGGTCTATCTAAATCATATTACTAAAACCCTCAAAATATTGCTGCCATTTTCTTTTATTTATTTTATTTTGTATTTTTGTTTCAATCTATCTATCTATCACATACAATTTAATCTTGCAATTGACAACCGAGGGATTGACAACCCCTCGTTTGCGTTGGGTGCAAGGATTTGTTGTTTGTGTGCAGGTGCTGCTAACAAGGTGTTGTGTGATTCTCCTACTGGTTCGATAACCTTGGTTTCATAACTGAGGGAAATACTTATCTCTACTATGCTGCATCATCCCTTCCTCTTCAGGGATAATACCAACGCAAGCTACAAGTAGCAATTTGCGTGTATGATTAGTGCACGATTAAGTCGGGGGCGTCACGGCATCACGTCCGAGACAAGTAGACCGACTCCTGCCTGCATCTACTACTATTACTCCACTCATGGACCGCTATCCAGCATGCATCTAGAGTATTAAGTTAAAAACAGAGTAACGCCTTAAGCAAGATGACATGATGTAGAGAAGCAAATTCAAGCAATATGAATAAACCCCATCTTTTTATCCTTAATGGCAACAATAAAAATACGTGTCATGTCCCTTTCTGTCACTGGGATAGAGCACCGCAAGATCGAACCCATTACAAAGCACCTCTCCCATTGCAAGATAAATCAATCTAGTTGGCCAAACCAAATCAATAGATCGGAGAGAAATACGAAGCTATAACAATCATGCATAAAAGAGTTCAGAGAAAACTCAAATAATATTCATGGATAATCTGATCATAAACTCACAATTCATCGGATCCCAACAAACACACCGCATAAAGTGATTACATCGGATAGAACTCCAAGAACATCGAGGAGAACATTGTATTGAAGATCAAAAAGAGAGAAGAAGCTATCTAGCTACTAACTATGGACCCGAAGGTCTGTGGTAAACTACTCACGCATCATCGGAAGGGCAGCAAGGATGATGTAGAGCCCCTCCGTGATCGATTCCCCCTCCGGCAGAGTGCCGGAAAAGGCCTCCAGACGGGATCTCTCGAGAACAGAAACTTGCGGCGGCGGAAAAAGTATTTCATGGACTCCTCTGTTGGTTTCCCAAGTTTAGAGAATTTATAGAGGTGGAATTAGGATAAACGGAGCAGAGGTGGCCCACGAGGCACCACGGCGCGCCACCCCCCACGGGGCACGCCCTGGTGGCTCGTGGCCACCTCCTCTGTCTTCTTGCCCTCTCCCGAAGCTTCTAGTGTCTCTTATGTCCAGAAAAAAAAATCTCCAAAAAGTTTCATGGCATTTGGACTTCGTTTGGTACTGATATTCTGGAAAACCAAAAACAGGCAAAAAAATAGCAACTGGCACTGGGCACTAAGTTAATAGGTTAGTCCCAAAAAATGATATATAATTGCTTGTAAATGTATATAAAAACATCCAAGATTGATACTATAATAGCATGGAACAATAAAAAATTATAGATACGTTGGAGACGTATCAATACGCTCTATCACACCTAAGCCTCCTTATATCTTCCTAAAAACAGCCACCATACCTACCTATCATGGCATTTCCATAGCCATTCCGAGATATATTGCCATGCAACTTCCACCGTTCCTTTTTTATGACATACATCATCATTGTCATATTGCTTTGCATGATCATATAGCTGACATAGTATTTGTGGCTCAGCCACCATTCATCATTTTTATACATGTTACGCTAGCATCATTGCACATCCTGGTACACTGCCAGAGGCATTCACATAGAGTCATATTTTTGTTCTAGTATCGAGTTGTAATGTTGAGTTGTAAGTAAATAGAGGTGTGATGATCATCATTATTAGAGCATTGTCCCAGTGAGGAAAGAATGGTGGAGACTAATGAGTCCTCGAAAAAGTGGGGATGAGATCCATGAGACCGTTCTAAAAAAAAGAGGCAAAAAAGAGCCATGAAAAAAAATGAGAGAAAAAGAGAGAAGGGGCAATGTTACTATCCTTTTCCACACTTGTGCTTCAGAGTAGCACCATGTTTTTCATATAGAGAGTCTCCTATTTTGTCACTTTCATATACTAGTGGGAATTTTTCATTATAGAACTTGGCTTGTATATTCCGATGACGGGCTTCCTCAAATGCCCGAGGTCTTCATGAGCAAGCAAGTTGGATGCACACCCACTTAGTTTTCATGTTGAGCTTTCATACACTTATAGCTCTAAGTGCATCCGTTGCATGGCAATCCCTACTCCTCACATTGACATCAATTGATGGGCATCTCCATAGCGCGTTGATTAGCCTCGTCGATGTGAGACTATCTTCTTATTTTTGACTTCTCTTATTTACCTCTACCACCACACTCTATTCCACCCATAGTGCTATATCCATGGCTTGCGCTCATGTATTGAGTGGGAGTTGAAAAAGCTGAAGCGCGTTAAAAAGTATGAACCAATTGCTCGGCTTGTCATCGGGGTAGTGCATGATAAATATTTTGTGTGAAGAAGATGGAGCATGACAGGATTATATGATTTTGTAGGTATAACATTCTTTAGCATTTTTATTTTGAAAGGCATGATTGTTTATTAGTATGCCTGAGTATTGATGTCTTTATATCAAATTATAGACTATTGCTTTGAATCATTTGGTTCTTATTATTCATACCGTAAGAGAGAGATTACATGATGAAGCATGATAGGTAGCATTCCACATCAAAAATTCTGTTTTTATCATTTACCTACTCGAGGACGAGCAGGAATTAAGCTTGGGGATGCTTGATACGTCTCCAACGTATCTATAATTTTTGATTGTTCCATGCTATTATAGTATCAATCTTGGATGTTTTTATATGCAATTATATATCATTTTTTGGGACTAACCTATTAACCTAGTGCCCAGTGCTAGTTGTTGTTTTCTGCTTGTTTTTGGCTTTTCAGAGAATCACTACCAAACGAAGTCCAAATGCCACGAAACTTTTTGAAGATTTTTTTCTGGACAAAAGAGACCTTGGAAGCTTTGGGATGTAACACCCCTATGTAAATGAGCAACAGTGATCCATCCTGATGATGCTAAGCTACTGTGGTTTGCAATGATAATCATGTTGGATTAATATCTCATTTCAAATTCCTCTATGAAATTCAATTCAAATTCAAAGTGAAATTTGAAGTTGCTTAAAAATTGCTGGAAAATAGTTCATGTTGTAGCAAAAATCCCAAAACAATTTAATGTTAAGAAAAACAACATCACCTATTTTCCTAAAGTGGGCTAGAGCATTTAAACAGTGCAAAAACAGCACTTAAAATGCCATTTCCATTTTTGAAAATTTCAAATGGATTCCAAAATTTCCCAAACCTTTTTGTGGCAGAGCAGAATAATGCAATGTATTATTGTGGACCAATTCCACATTTTACAAAAGTCATTTTGGCAGCTCATTATTTTTGCAAATGCTTCTGTAAAAAGAAATAGAGAAAAGAAATGGAAAAAGGCTGAAACGGTACTGTGCACTTGGGCTTAAGTCCTACAGTGGCAGGGCCCAGCCCACCGCGGCCCTTCTCCCTCCTCTCTCTCTTCCCCGTCGCCGTGTCGCCCGCGCCGTGGCCAGAGCGTGGCTGTTCCGGCCGCTAGCCGACACCGTGACGCCACCGACACGGGGAGAGGATAAGGCCGAGCCGTCCCCTCCCCCTGGACGCCCTGAGCCTCTCTCTCTCTCCCCTGCTCGTTCGCGCTCTCCCACCGATGCCCGTACGCGCTCGTCGCCGCGCCACTGAGATCCCGCGGCCACCGTAGTCCTCGAGCCGCGCCACCGTGTCCTCCATCTCCGCCGTGCCCGACTACGTCGCCTGCGCCATGGAACGGAAGCCGAGGAGCCCTATCCCGAGCAAATCGAGCTCGAGTTCATCCTCGGCCACCTCTTCTTCTCCGGCGAGCTCCGGCAACTCCAGCAGCTCCTAAGCTTTGCACCGGCCACCGTGAGCCGCTCGGTGAGCTCTGCCTCCTCTCCCCTCCTCTTTCTCGCCTTGCCGCGCTCGCTATGGCCGATCTCGCCATGACCGTGCCCGTAGCCGCCGCCGAGCTCGTCGCCGTCAAGCCCGTTTGAGCTCGTAGTCGAGCTCTGTGCAGCCGTAGGACCCCGACGCGCTAGCCCATGCGCCTCGCCGTGCCCGCATACGCCGGATCTGAGCTCGCCCGAAATGCTCCGCCGCAGACCTCATCGCCGGCGATATTTCCGGCCGACTCCGGCGACGCCGCCACCAATACTAGATGCGCCGCTCGCCGCTCGTTCGTTTGGGCCAAGTCGCACGCCAAACGGCCGCGCGTAGCCGATTTCCGGCGAGCGCCCGAGCGCTCTGCCGTGAATTTGGTCGCCGGCGGCTTCCCGCCGGCCGCCGCCTCGCTGGCAGCCACGTGGGCACCTCTGGGCCACTGACCAGTGGGCCCAGGGGCCCTAGTTGACTGAGTCAACTGTGCTGACGTGTCAGCACAGTAACACTGGCGTGTGGGCCCCGTGATTAATTAAACTAATTAGTTTTTATAATTAACCTAATTACTAATTAGCCACTGACAGTAGGGCCCCACCTGCTAATTACCTGAATTAGATTAAGTTAACCCCTAATTAGTACTGAGCCACTGACCAGTGGGACCCAGCTGTCAGGTTTGACCTGAACAGCTGCGGTTGACCCACTGATGTCATGCATACGTCATGCTGACGTCACCTTGCACTATTCTGGATAATATGATTTATTTAATTAAAATAATTCCAGGAATTTCAGAAAACTGTTTAAATCTTTGAAAATTTGTAGTAATTCAACCGTAGCTCGGATCAAAAAACTTTCTACATGAAAGTTGATCAGAAAAACGAGACGAATCTGCATACGCGGTCAAAATGCTTGACCATCACTCCTAAATACCTGAACATGGAACCTTCCCCTCCGGTTCAGTATACCGAATTCCACCGAAATGCCGCTTCGTCTGCGACATGTAGCATTGCATTAGGTCATCACTAACACTGCATACTACCATGCCATGCATCTGTGTTGCATTCGTCTGCCTTTATTTATTGTTTCTTCCCCCTCTTCTTCTCCGATAGCCCCCGAGACCGATGCAGCTCAGGAGACCGACGACACCACTGACGATCCCTCCTTTGCCGCAGAGCTTCTAGGCAAGCAACCCCCTTTGACGCATGCCTATATCACCTATTCTTTCTCCCTCCTGCTTGCATTAGAAATTGCTACTGCTATTGTTTTATCCTATTCTGACGCATAGCCTGTTCCTTGTAACTTCTGTTGATACTCTACCTGATATCCTAAATGCTTAGTGAAGAATGGTAGAAAACCATCTGTGGCCCCTCTTCCTTGCTCTAGTTGTCCCGCTTTAGAACCAGTGCCCCGATCAACGTGATTTACGGGCTGAGACCAGCACATCACCGCACACCCCCCTAAGTTGCTCGACGCTACAGAGCTAATATCGAGTGCCGAGGGTGATACCTCTCTTCTCACTCCCGATGTGGACTCTGTACTACAGCTACTCGGATGTTGGTTACCGAGGGTGATTCCTCTTTCTCCACCTCCGATAAAGTTTTGTTGTGCAACCCCGCAAGAGTGAATACAATCGAGGGTGATTCCTCCGGATTCACCTTGACGGGATCATTGAGAGGGAATACAACGAGGGTGATTCCTCGGATTCCTTCCTAAATGATATGGACACACGGTTACTGTGACTTTACTACTGTTACTGGTTAAAGATGGGTCGGCCCCGAGGGGTACCCGCGAGAGATGTGATATCGGGTTGACCGTGAGGGTACCCGAGAGATGAATACGTGGCACGGCCGGGCATTCTTAGCCCTTGCCGTAAGTCCACGAGACGGGGCGACGGGGTCACAGGATCATGAGTCTCTGCTCGTTTCCGCACGGTCCAAACGCACTAATGGGTTAGGATATGTAATCTGAGTAGGCCTCTGGCCTTTTTGCGCTAACCAACACGTGGGAATAATATGGGTACTCAGCGTCGTAGTATCAGCCGAAGTTCTTCAGATGTCAGAAGTTGAGCGGCGCGCGCCGGGTTGGTCTGGTAAAGCCTGCGCTTGTATTAAGGGGGCTAGGACTGCTCACCAGCCTCGTTCGCAATGCGCAGGAGTGCAAAGGGCGATGGGCCCAAGACCCCTGAGTACTTAGGATGTAGACCAGCGTGCTGGCCTCTCTGTTGAGCCTAGGTAGGGCTACGACGTGTCGATCAGCCGAGGCCGGGCATGGACCGAGCAAGTGTGTTCGTCCAGAGTTAATCGAGTGTGTTGGGTAAGTTGGTGTACCCCTGTAGGGAAGTATATCTATTCGAATAGCCGTGTCCACGGTAACAGGACGCTGGGAAATTATCCCGATCTACTACAACTAGAACTGGGTTGAAAATATTGGCTCCGGGATCGCTTTCTCGTAGGGAGTCGAGGAAGGATCTCTGGGCGTGGTTACTACTTGTTGCTACTACTATATTTATGTACTAATCTGCACTCTTCTTATGCTGCAAGACCCTGAAGATGCTAGTTTTCGATAGGCTAGGCCTTCCCCTCTTTTCTGGCATTTCTGCAGCCAAGTCCACATATACAACCTTCCTTTGATAATGTTGCATAAGTAGAATAGTTCTGATGTGAGTCTTGCTGAGTACTTTGGAAGAGTACTCACGGTTGCTTTGCTTCCCTTTTTCCCCATACTCGAATGATGCGACCAGATGACGGAGCCCCGGAGCCAGCTGCCCCCGCCGGCAACGACTACTACCACTACTACTCCTACAGATACTACTACTATGAGGAGCCCTCCGACGACCAGGAGTAGTTAGGAGGCACCCAGGCAGGCGGCCTGCGCCTTTCGATCCAGTGTTTTATTTTGCCCCGCCTTCTTAAAGGCCTATCTGTCTAACTTTATGCCTATACTCAGATATCTAATGCTTCCGCTGATGCTTGTATGACATCGAGCTTATGTATTCGAGCCCTCGAGGCCCCTGGCTTGTAATATAAAGCTTGTATGACTTATATTTGTGATTAGAGTTGTGTTGTGATATCTTCAAGTGAGTCCTTAGGCTTGATCGTGTGCATTTGCGTTTATGATTAATGCACGATTAAGTCGGGGGCGTCACATGGGACGAGGCCAGAAGCCTCACGGAGGCTTCACAAGGCAACAGGGCGCGGCCCAGGGGGGCGCGCCGTGTTGTCTTGTGGGGCCCACGTGACTCCATTTGACCTAATTCCACTTCTATAAATTCTCAAATATTGGGAAACCAACAGAGAGCCAGAAGAGAAAACCTTTCCGCCACCGCAAGCCTCTGTTCTTCCGCGATCCCATCTGGAGGCCTTTTCCGGTACTCTGCCAGAGGGGGAATCGATCACGGAGGGCTTCTACATCAACCTTGCTGCCCTTCCGATGATGTGTGAGTAGTTTACCATAGACCTACGGGTCCATAGCTAGTAGCTAGATGGCTTCTTCTCTCTCTTTGATCTTCAATACCATGTTCTCCTTGATGTTCTTGGAGTTCTATCCGATGTAATCTTCTTTTGCGGTGTGTTTGTTGGGATCCGATGAATTGTGAGTTTATGATCAGATTATTCATGAGAAATATTTGAGTCTTCTCTGAACTCTTTTATGCATGATTAAATATAGCTTTGTATTTCTTTCCAATCTATCGATTTGGTTTGGCCTACTAGATTGATTTATCTTGCAATGGGAGAGGTGATTTGTGATGGGTTCAATCTTGCGGTGCTCAATCCCAGTGACAGAAGGGGACATGACACGTATTTGTATTGTTGCCATTAAGGATAAAAAGATGGGGTTTAATCATATTGCTTGAGTTTGCTTCTCTACATCATGTCATCTTGCTTAAGGCGTTACTCTGTTTCATACTTAATACCCTAGATGCATGCTGGATAGCGGTCGATGAGTGGAGTAATAGTAGTAGATGCAGGCAGGAGTCGGTCTACTTGTCTCGGAGGTGATGCCTATATACATGATCATTGCCATGAATCCATCATAATTATTTGCTTTTCTATCAATTGCCCAACAGTAATTTGTTTACCCACCGTATGTTTCTGTGCTCTAGAGAGAAGCCTCTAGTGAAAACTATGGCCTCGGGGTCTATCTTTATCATATAAAAAACCTAAAAATACCTTGCTGCAATTTATTTACTTTTATTTTTATTAGTATTTTATTTTATCTATTTATCTCTATCAGACTTAATCCTTGCAGGTAACCGCTAAGAGGATTGGCAACCCTCTTATTTGCGTTGGGTGCAAGTGTTTGCTTTTCTGTGTGTAGGTGCTGTTCACTGGATCTTGCTTGGTTCTTGTGGGATCGAGGAGATAAGTCTAGAGGGGGGGGTGAATAGACACTTAACCAACCAAAGTTGCAGATTTTAATTTCTCTTGGAACTTAGGCAGATTTTGGCACAAGTTAAGATCACTCCAATACTTTCTACACATGCATATCAGAGATTGAGTAGCGGAAATAGTAAGGCATGCAAAAGTACGGAATGTAAAGGGGTAGAGTATGGAAGATCAAACGCAATGAAGACACGGTGGTTTTTGGCGTGGTTCCGATAGGTGGTGCTATCGTACGTCCACGTTGATGGAGACTTCAACCCACGAAGGGTAACGGCTGCGCGAGTCTTCCCAACACTCAAACAACTCCTCACGGATTTGGCTATGGTGGACGAGGGATTTGAGTGGAAAGCAACTTGGGAAAGGCTAGAAATCAAGGTTCAAATGGTAGGAATGGAATCTCTTGATCTCAACACATGAGTAGGTGGTTCTCTCTCAGAAAATGTGTAGTAGAAGTGTAGGCACGTTCTGATGGCTCTCCCTACTGAGAAGGAGGTGGTGGAGGGGTATATATAGCCTCCACACAAAATCCAACCGTTACACACTTTTGACCCAACTCGGTGGCACCGAAACCATAATCTCGGTAGCACCGAATTGTGTAAAAGATATGATCGTTAGGAATCCCGGTGGGACCGATAGGAACAACTCGGATGGACCGAAGTGCAATGGCTAGGGCAAACCTCATCTCGGTGGCACCGATTGCATCAACTCGGTAGGACCGAAGTGAAGCAATAAGGCAACAGAGACTGGACAAGCCATCTCGGTGAGACCGATTTGCAAAACTCGGTGAGACCAAAGTAGGTGCAAATGATTACAGAGAGTGGCAAGGCCATCTCGGTGGGACCGAGATCTATATCGGTGGATCCGATTTGTTAGGGTTTTGGCAGTGGCTAAGTCTAGGTGAACTCGGTGGCTCCGGATAGGAAATTTCGGTGGGGCCGAGTTGGAATGTGGGTTTTGGACATCTTTGGCTAGAGAGAGTGATTGAGGGTTTAGGAGTACTGTCACTAAGCACTTGAGCAAAAAGACCATTACGCAACACCTCATCCCCTTTTAATAGTATTGGCTTTCCTATGGACTCAATGTGATCTTGGATCACTAAACCAAAAATGCAGAGTCTTGATCTTTTGCCAATCCTTGTCCTTAGCCTTTTGAAGGGGTTCCACGTCCTCTTGTTCCTGCCACGCCATTGTTGAACTTGTCTGAAATTCACTAGATAAAAGCATTAGTCCAACAATATGTATGTTGGCATGAATTACCAAAACCACCAAGGGAGCAAGTGTGCTTTCAATCTCCCCCTTTTTGGTAATTGATGACAACATACATCAAAGCTTCAAATAAGGATTTAGCAGAAGTTTGTATGAAAGCTTTGAAGGAAAGCATGTATCATGTATGAGCTCCCCTGAACTCCCCCTGAAGAGGTGCATATAAAGTGATGATACCACATGGGAGATATACATGCTACATGTATCTTGGCTATATGCATCAGAGCAACATATATATCATATAGGTGTCCACATGTCCATGATTGTCTCCTTGCAAACAATTTATACTAGCAAGAGGTCAATCATGTTCATGAGTGTGATGCATATACTTACCTTGATGTTCTTGATCAAGTACCGGAAGAAATACACTTGAGAAAACAGAGTTAGAAAACACAAGATAACTTCTTCAAGAAAGGACACAAGATGAACAAGAAACCAAGATTGGGATGACATTTAGAGTAGAGTATCACTAGGTGAATACTTCTTTGAAGCAGACATGTCCCCAAAAAGAAATAGTTGTCTCCCCTTAAAGAACTTCCTCTCCCCCTGAATCTGACATTGGATATTGGGAGCGGTAGGGAAGGAAAACTTAAACAACAACCAAAAAACTGATCATGTTTCTCCCCTCTTAGAAACATGTAGCATTCTCTCCTCTTGTAAGGTGCATCTCTTTTATAATGGTAAGGAGCTTTGATGTATTCCTCTCTCCCCCTTTGACATCAATTTCCAAGAAGGGACTTCAAGGTTATTGATCAAGTGGGTTTGGTCCTTGAGAAACACAGCTAGCCATTGAGTGGCTCTCAAGTAGAGGATAAGAATCATTGAGTGGAGCTGGAGTAGAAAAACTCAGGAAATATTTGACAGAAAACTCCTTAGAGCAGCAAAATCGGTGATACCGAGTTGAATCAATTCGGTGGAACCGAGTTTGATGCAATGGAACAATTTGTCAACTCGGCTCACTAGGCAAAGGAATTCTCACAAGGATTTGCAATGAATTAACTGCGAAACTAGCGAAAAGAAAATAAACACAGAAAAGAAGCAAAGTCTAGATGAAGTTTTTTTTTAAAGAAACACTAGAGAGCTTCATCTAGATGGGTCGGCGACTAGGTCACCTATGTTAGAGTATATTGACTTAGGAGTCAAGTGAGAGCACTTGATCATAGGTCATACTCATCGTTTAAGCTCAAAATGGGGTTGCCATTTTTCCTTTAAGCATTTCAATGTATTCACATCTTGTTGAGTTGCTTTAGCTCATATCTTTGAGTAAAGCTTCTCTAAGATGTGAGAACTTACATTGGGATTTGGTGGTGATGTCCATCATGTAGTTGAACTTGAAGTGGATGCTCATGAGTTGAAGTTGGGAGTGATCCTATCATTTGTAGTTCATCTTCCTACATGGGTTAGCTTTGCAAGGAACAACATGTATATCCAAAATGACAAGAATGAAGCATAACTCAAAAGTTTGTCAAAGGATATGTTTAGGTTGTCTTGTTCCTTGTTCCACTATCAATTGTCGATGCTTGGGTTATACAAGATTGCTTATGATAAGAGTGTGTTGCAACCTTGTGACATGAAGCTTGTCCAAGTACCTACAAAAGGTTAGATACCATACAAGGGAGCAAAATATCCAAGACATAAGATGATCATGAAAGGTATCATGGATTAGTCAAGAATGCTCATGCCCTTGTATGCATCCACATGAACCTCTAGTTCACGTTTGAAGCATCAATGATGTTCAACTCACTTCTCAAGTGACAAAACACTTTCTCATCAAGGGTTTTGGTAAAAATGTCCGCCAATTGTTTGTCGGTACGAACATGTTTAAGGTCAATGTCACCTTTCTCAACATGATCTCGAATGAAGTGGTGACGAACCTCAATATGCTTTGTTCGAGAATGTTGCACGGGATTGTGTGCTATCTTAATAGCACTCTCATTGTCACATAGTAATGGTACATGTCTCACATGCACACCATAGTCTTTAAGAGTTTGTGTCATCCATAGTAATTGAGCACAACATGATCCCGCGGCAATGTATTCCGCTTCAGCAGTAGATAGAGATACGGAATTTTGTTTCTTGGAGGACCAAGACACAAGAGATCTACCAAGAAATTGACATGTACCCGAAGTGGATTTTCTGTCAACCTTGTCTCCGACATAGTCCGAATCGGAGTAGCCAACAAGATTAAAAGAAGATCCTTTGGGATACCATATGCCAAAGTTTGGTGTATGTAACAAGTATCTCACAATTCTTTTCACGGCCTTAAGATGACACTCTTTTGGTGCCGCTTGGTATCGTGCACACATGCACACATTTAGCATAATGTCGGGACGGGAGGCACATAGATATAGCAATGAGCCAATCATAGATCGATAAACCTTTTGATCAACCGGTTTGCCATCCTTGGCCAAGTCAAGATGTCCACTCATGGGCATGGGAGTTTTCATACCTTTACTTTCTTGCATGTTGAACTTCTTGAATAAGTCCTTGGTATACTTTGTTTGAGAAACAAAGGTACCTTCCCTAGTTTGCTTGATTTGCAAACCAAGAAAGAATTTGAGTTCACACATCATAGACATCTCGAACTTTTCCGACATCAACCTTCCAAACTTTTCACTAAAAGAGGGGTTAGTAGATCCAAAGATAATATCATCAACATAAATTTGGCATACAAATAATTCTCCATTAACCCTCTTAGTGAACAATGTTGAATCAATCTTCCCAATTTCAAAACCTTTTTCAAGAAGGAACTTTGTCAAGCATTTGTACCAAGCTCTAGGCGCTTGTTTAAGACCATAAAGAGCTTTACGAAGTTTGTACACATAATTAGGTTTCTTGGGATTCTCAAAGCTGGGAGGTTGTTTAACATACACTTCCTCCTCAATTTCACCATTTAAGAAAGCACTTTTTATATCCATTTGATAAAGGGTGATGTCATGGCGATTGGCATAAGCAAGTAAAATGCAAATGGACTCAAGTCTTGCAACGGGGGCATAGGTCTCACCATAGTCCATACCTTCGACTTGTGTGTAACCTTGTGCTACGAGACGAGCCTTGTTGCGTACAACTTGTCCATCTTCATCTTGCTTATTCCGAAACACCCATTTGGTTCCAATGATGTTTTGCTCTTCCTTAGGCTTCTCAACCAATGTCCACACTTGGTTCCTCTCAAAGTTGTGTAGCTCTTCGTGCATTGCATTCACCCAATCAGGGTCCTTGAGAGCATCTTCTACCTTCAAGGGTTCAACACTAGAGATAAATGAGTAATGCTCACAAAAGTTAGCTAAACGAGTTTTAGAGCGAGTGATTCTCCCGGATTGGATATCTCCAAGTATTTGTTCAACGGGATGATTCTTGTTGACTCTTGCTCT
The DNA here is from genome assembly GCA_039707655.1 of Elymus sibiricus. Classification (NCBI taxonomy): domain Eukaryota; kingdom Viridiplantae; phylum Streptophyta; class Magnoliopsida; order Poales; family Poaceae; genus Elymus; species Elymus sibiricus. The sequence goes on from CM077674.1 coordinate 313,905,570, forward strand.
GACTCGAGGTAGCTTTTGCTTGGGTTGTGGTGAGGCTTCCTCATCATCATCATCTTCTTCTTCTTCGTTGATGTTGTCGTTGTTCGCTTGTGGAGGTGGAGAAGGAGGTTGAGGTGGATTATCTTGTTGTACTTCTTCATTCCCATCGTCTTGACGTGTTCCACTTGTGGATGCCTCCATATCAACTTGTCGTTCACCTTGATGTGATGTTGGGGCTTCCACTTGAATAGACGAGGTACTCTCCTTTACTTCCACGGGGCGAATCTTGCCAATGGGCAAGTCTTGGATTGCTTCCGATGGTTCTTGATCTACTACATCAAGTGGCAATTGCTCGACTTGCGAGCCATTAGTCTCATCAAACTTCACATCTACCGTCTCTTCAACTTTTCGAGTGAAGTTGTTGTAGACACGGTAAGTGTGAGAGTTCGATCCATAACCGAGTAGGAAACCTTCATGAGATTTAGGAGCAAATTTTGAACGACGATGCTTATCAAGAATGTAACATTTTGAGCCAAATACTCGAAAGTATCCAACTTGTGGTTTGTTACCGGTGAGCAGTTCATACGCCGTTTTACCAAGAAGCTTGTGAAGGTAGAGTCGATTTGTTGCATGACAAGCTGTTTCAACCGCTTCCGCCCAAAAATGTCTTGGCGTCTTGTATTCATCAAGCATTGTTCTTGCCATCTCAATAAGTGTCCGATTCTTCCTCTCAATGACTCCATTTTGTTGAGGTGTGTACGTAGCCGAGAACTCATGTGAAATACCCTCCTCATCAAGAAAAGTGTACACATTTGCGTTCTTGAACTCCGTTCCATTGTCACTTCGAACCTTCTTGATCTTCACTTCAAATTGACTTTGAGCCTTTCTTGCAAAGTTCTTGAAGATCTTTTGTACCTGCGATTTGTCATCAAGAAAGAACACCCACGTAAATTTGGAAAAATCATCAACAATGACCAAACCGAAAGAGTTACCACCAAGACTCTTATAGGAGTTGGGACCAAAAAGATCCATATGAAGTAGCTCGAGTGGTCTCCTCGTGGTCATAATGTTCTTCATGGGATGGCTTCCTCCAACTTGTTTTCCTGCTTGGCAAGCACTACAAAGTCGATCTTTGTCAAATATAACATCTTTCACTCCAAGAATGTGATCTCCTTTAACAAGTTTATCAAGGTTACGCATGCCAACATGTCCAAGTCTCCTATGCCATAACCAACCTTTAGAAGATTTAGCAATTAAGCATGTACGAGGTTGGGCTCTCTTAGTGAAATCAACAATGTATAGATCACCTCTACGAATGCCGGTAAAGACCATATTATGATTATCTTGACGAAACACTTGGCAATCTACTTTAGTAAATAGAACATTAAAACCAAAATCGGCTAGTCTAGATACGGAAAGAAGATTGTAACCAAGAGATTCAACAAGCATAACATTTTGTATGGAGTTATCATTGGATATGGCCACCTTAGCAAGGCCAAGTACCTTACCCTTGGAGTTCTCTCCAAAAGTCACATACTTGCATGGACCATCATTTTTAGCGAGCTCACGAAACATGTCTCTATCTCCGGTCATGTGATCGGTACAACCGCTATCAAGAATCCACTATTTTCCTCCGGCCATATAATCTCGAAGATTTGCCATAAGACTGAGATTCCTCATGGTCTTCTCAAATTCAATGTCAAAGTCTTCGTCCTCATCATAATAGCCATGCTCAACATCATCATCATCATGCGTGTGATCATGACCTAGGGCAACAGATTCATTAGTTTCATGATCATGACAATGTTCAAGTTTATGGATTCTAATGGCTTCCATGATAATGTTGCTAATAGTTCTAACATCTCCTTTAGCACGCATAAGATCTCGAAGCTCAAACAAGCAATCATCAAACTTAGGATCACTAGGACTCATCTTGTGAAAAGCAACAACCTTATGAAGAATCTTATCGAGACTCTTTAAAGAGTAATCGGGATATCGCTTTTCTAAGTCATGCCATAGAGTATAAGCACATTCAAAGTTTTGCATACAACCAAGCACAACCTTAGGTAATCCTCTAATGATAAGATTGACGGTTCTAAGATTACGAAGCATGTCAATTTCCTCTTCATGAGTAGGATGCAAGGAATCAATAGGGGGCACATAAGGATTATGAATATACAAGATATCAAGCATTTCATCCTTCCAAAAGTTGTAATACTCCCCATTGAGAATAGGCACTCTACGTCTAAGACTCCCCAAAGTAGACACATCCATCTCCCTCCAATGGTGATAAAACCAAAGCAATGGAGACCAAAGCTCTGATACCAATTGTGGGATCGAGGAGATAAGTCTAGACGGGGGTGAATAGACACTTAACCAACCAAAGTTGCAGATTTTAATTTCTCTTGGAACTTAGGCAGATTTTGGCACAAGTTAAGATCACTCCAATACTTTCTACACATGCATATCAGAGATTGAGCAGCAGAAATAGTAAGGCATGCAAAAGTACAGAATGTAAAGGGGTAGAGTATGGAAGATCAAACGCAATGAAGACACGGTGGTTTTTGGCGTGGTTCCGATAGGTGGTGCTATCGTACGTCCATGTTGATGGAGACTTCAACCCACGAAGGGTAACGGCTGCGCGAGTCCATGGAGGGCTCCACCCACAAAGGGTCCACGAAGAAGCAACCTTGTCTATTCCACCATGGCTTACGTCCATGAAGGACTAGCCTCACTTGGGGTAGATCTTCACGAAGTAGACGATCTCCTTGCCCTTACAAACTCCTTGGTTCAACTCCACATCATGTCGGAGGCTCCCAAGTGACACCTAACCAATCTAGGAGACACGACTCTCCAAAAGGTAATAGACGGTGTGTTGTTGATGAACTCCTTGCTCTTGTGCTTCAAATGATAGTCTTCCCAACACTCAAACAACTCCTCACAGATTTGGCTATGGTGGACGAAGGATTTGAGTGGAAAGCAACTTGGGAAAGGCTAGAAATCAAGGTTCAAATGGTAGGAATGGAATCTCTTGATCTCAACACATGAGTAGGTGGTTCTCTCTCAGAAAATGTGTAGTAGAAGTGTAGGCACGTTCTGATGGCTCTCCCTACTGAGAAGGAGGTGGTGGAGGGGTATATATAGCCTCCACACAAAATCCAACCGTTACACACTTTTGACCCAACTCGGTGGCACCGAAACCATAATCTCGGTAGCACCGAATTGTGTAAAAGATATGATCGTTAGGAATCCCGGTGGGACCGATAGGAACAACTCGGATGGACCGAAGTGCAATGGCTAGGGCAAACCTCATCTCGGTGGCACCGATTGCATCAACTCGGTAGGACCGAAGTGAAGCAATAAGGCAACAGAGACTTGGCAAGCCATCTCAGTGAGACCGATTTGCAAAACTCGGTGAGACCGAAGTAGGTGCAAATGATCACAGAGAGTTGGCAAGGCCATCTCGGTGGGACCGAGATCCATATCGGTGGATCCGATTTGTTATGGTTTTGGCAGTGGCTAAGTCTAGGTGAACTCGGTGGCTCCGGATAGGAAATTTCGGTGGGGCCGAGTTGGAATGTGGGTTTTGGACATCTTTGGCTAGAGAGAGTGGTTGAGGGTTTAGGAGTACTGTCACTAAGCACTTGAGCAAAAAGACCATTAAGCAACACCTCATCCCCTTTTAATAGTATTGGCTTTCCTATGGACTCAATGTGATCTTGGATCACTAAACCAAAAATGTAGAGTCTTGATCTTTTGTCAATCCTTGTCCTTAACATTTTGAAGGGGTTCCACATCCTCTTGTCCCTGCCACGCCATTGTTGAACTTGTCTGAAATTCACTAGATAAAAGCATTAGTCCAACAATATGTATGTTGGCATGAATTACCAAAACCACCAAGGGAGCAAGTGTGCTTTCAGTTCTCCTAGTGGATTGATAACCTTGGTTCTTAACTGAGGGAAATACTTATCTCTACTGTACTGCATCATCCTCTCCTCTTCGGGGAAATACCAACGTGGACTACAAGTAGCAGTTATCAATCCAGTAGGAGAACCAAGCAAAATTCCGTTAAGCGCACCTGCACACAAAAGAGCAAACACTTGCCCCCAACGCAAATAAGAGGGTTGTCAATCCTCTTAGCGGTTATTTGCAAGGATTAAATCTTATCGAGGTAAATAGATAAACTAAAATACTAATTAAAATAAAAGTAAATAAATAGCAGCAAGGTATTTTTAGGTTTTTAATATATGATAAAGTAGACTGGGGCCATAGTTTTCACTAGAGGCTTCTCTCTCGAACACATAGCATACAGTGGGTGCTACTTGTAGCTTGCGTTGGTTTTATCCCCGAAGAGGAAGGGATGATGCAGCACAGCAGAGGTAAGTATTTACCTCAGTTATGAAACCAAGGTTATCTATCTAGTAGGAGAACCACGCAACAGCTCGTTAGCAGTACCTGCACACAAACAACAAATCCTTGCACCCAACTCAAACGAGGGGTTGTCAATCCCTCAGCGGTCAATTGCAAGATTAAATTGTATGGTGATAGATAGATAGATTAAACAAAAATACAAAATAAAATAAATAAAGAAAAAGTGCAGCAAGGTATTTTTAGGGTTTTTAATATATGATTTAGATAGACCCGGGGGCCATAGTTTTCACTAGAGGCTTCTCTCAAGAAAATAGCATACGGTGGGTAGACAAATTACTGTTGGGCAATTGATAGAAAAGTAAATAATCATGACGATATCCAAGGCAATGATCATGTATATAGGCATCATGTCCGAGACAAGTAGACCGACTCCTGCCTACATCTACTACTATTACTCCACACATCGACCGATATCCAGCATGCATCTAGTGTATGAAGTCCATAAAGAACGAAGTAACGCCTTAAGAACGATGACATGATGTAGACAAGATAAACTCACGTATGAATAAACCCCATCTTCTTACCCTTAATAGCAACGATACATACGTGTCATGTCCCTTTCTGTCACTGGGATTGAGCACTGCAAGATCGAACCCATTACAAAGCACCTCTTCCCATGGCAAGATAAATCAATCTAGTTGGCCAAACCAAATCAATAGATCGGAGAAGAAATACGAGGCTATAATAATCATGCATAAAAGAGTGCAGCAAAGACTCAAATAATATTCATGGATAATCTGATCATAAACTCACAATTCATCGGATCCCAACAAACACACCGCAAAAAGTGATTACATCGGATAGAACTCCAAGAACATCGAGGAGAACATTGTATTGAAGATCAAAAAGAGAGAATAAGCCATCTCGCTACTAACTATGGACCCGAAGGTCTGTGGTAAACTTCTCATGCATCATCGGAAGGGCAGCAAGGTTGATGTAGAGCCCCTCCGTGATCGATTCCCCCTCCGACGGAGTACCGGAGAAGGCCTCCAGATGGGATCTCTCGAGAACAGAAACTTGTGGCGGCGGAAAAAGTATTTCATGGACTCCCCTGAGGGTTTCTGATTTTTCGGGAATTTATAGTGAAGGAATTAGGTCAAACGGAGCTCCGTGGGCCCCACGAGGTACCAGGGCGCGCCTGGGTGGGCACCCCCTGGGGCTTCTGGCCTCCTCCCGAAGCTTCTAGTGTTTATCTTGTCCAGAAAAAAATATCCCAAAAGTTTCGTGGCATTTGGACTTCGTTTGGTATTGATATTCTGTAAAACAAAAACAGGGCAGAAAACAGCAACTGGCACTGGGCACTAAGTTAATAGGTTAGTCTCCAAAAATGATATATAATTGCTGTAAATGCATATAAAGCATCCAAGATTGATAATATAACAGCATGGAACAATCAAAAATTATAGATACGTTGGAGACGTATCAGCATCCCCAAGCTTAATTCCTACTCGTCCTCGAGTAGGTAAATGATAAAAAACAGAATTTTTGATGTGGAATGTTGCCTATCATATTCATCATATATTCTTTTCTTTTGTAGCATGGACATTGGACTAGAATGATTCAAAGCAATAGTCTATAATTTGACATGAAGATATAAATACTCAAGCATGCTAACAAGCAACCATGTCTTTCAAAATATCAATGCTAAAGAAAGTTATCCCTAGCCCATTATGCTCAATCATTGATCCATTCATGAAACACACTCAAATATTAGCTACATCCAATGCACAAGTATGACAATAATGCTCTCTAGTTGGTGCTTTATAAGAGAAGATGGAGACTCAAGAAAAATAAAAATTGCATAAAAGTGAATAGATAGGCCCTTCGCAAAGGGAAGCAGATATTTGTCAAATGTGCCAGAGCTCAAAGCTTAAATTAGAGAGATAAAAATATTTTGAGAGGCATGCTTTTCCTGTCAATGAAAACAAACGAGAATTCCCAATGTCTTCCATGCTAGATACATTATAGGTGGTTCCCAAACAGAAAGTAAAGTTTATTTCCTTTCCACCATTTCTTTCACAATCCATGGCTAGCCGTATCCACGGGTGCCCTTCATACCATCACTTTCCAAGGAATTTTGTTGTTATTAATTTTTGATTTCATTGTGGGACTGGGCATCCCTATTACCAACCATACTCTCGTGCAATGACAAGTGAATAAATACTCATCGTGAGAATAACCCACCTAGCATGGAAAATATTGGCCACCCCCTTCCGCCTCATGAGCGGTACGGGCACACAAAACAGAAAAAATATTTTGAAAATTAGAGTTGGCACACGCAAATTTACTTGGAACGGCATTGAAATACCGCATATAGGTAGATATAGTGGACTCATTTGGAACAACTGGGTTTAAGGATTTTGGATGCACAAGCAGTATTTCCGCTTAGTACAAATGAAGGCTAGCAAAAGATTGAGAAGCAACCAACCAAAAAGCGAAAACGGTCATAAACATGCATTGAACATAACTAACACCGAATAATGCACCATAAATAGGATATAATTTCTTTGCATAACTATTGACTTGATGTGCATGCATAGGGAATCACAAACCTTAACACGAATATTCTTACTAAATCACAATTACTCACTAACATGACTCACATATTATCATTTCCATATCGCAAAACTATTGAAAGGAATCACACTTATCATATCCAATGATCTATATGAAAGTTTTTATTATATCCCTCTTGAATATTCATCACTTTGGGACCAAATTCATATCTTGTGCAAATTACCGTTACTTTCATCAACTCTCAAAAAAGATTTAAGTGAAGCATGAGAGTGCAAATATTTCTTCAAAATTTGAATCTTATCAATTCTCAAAATAATATAAGTGAAGCATGAGAATCTATTTCTTCAAAATTTCAATCTATCAACTCTCAAAATAATATAAGTGAAGCATGAGAGTTTATATCTTCAAAATTTTAATCAACTCTCAAAATAATATAAGTGAAGCATGAGAGTTTATTTATTTAAAATATAGCCACCGCCGTGCTCAAAAATATTTAAGTGAAGCATTAGAGCAACTGCCTAGCTCAAAAAATTTAAGTGAAGCACATAGAATATTCTAACAAATTATGATGAACGTGTGGCTCTCTCAAAATAGGTGTGTTCAGCAAGGATGATTGTGACAAACTAAAAATCAAACAAAGCAAGGACTCATATAATACAAGACGCTCCAAGCAAAACACATATCATGTGACGAATAAAAATATAGCTCCAAGTAAAATTACCGATGGTTGCTAGAAGAAAGAGGGGATGCCTTGCGGGGCATCCCCAAGCTTAGACGCTTGAGTCTTCCTTGAATATTACCTTGGGGTGCCTCGGGCATCCCCAAGCTTAGGCTTTTGCTACTCCTTATTCCTTCATCCATCGTGATCTCACCCAACACTTGAAAACTTCAATCACACAAAACTCAACAAAACCTTCGTGAGATCCGTTAGTATAACAAAATAAATCACTACTTTAAGTACTGTTGCAAACCCATTCATATTTTATTTTGCATTATACCTACTGTATTCTTACTTCCCCATGGCTTATACCCCCCCCCCCCCCCCCCCGATACAATCCATAGTTTCATCAAAACAAGCAAGCAACACATCAAAAACAGAATCTATCAAAAACAGAACAGTCTGTAGCAAGCTATTTAAAAGCCATACTTCTGTAACTCGAAAAATTCTGAAAAATTAGGAAAACGTGGGAAATTTATATACCAATACTTTGTAAAAATTTCATATTTTTCTGACGCACCAGTACAGAAACAAAATTCCATCACTGGACACAAAACTTTCTGTTTTCCAAACAGCATCAATTATACTATCTTCCAAATCATCCCAAAGGTTTTACTTGGCACAAACACTAACTAAAAACACAAAAACTCAATCATAACAGTAGAATAACAGTGAAAACACACAATAACAGAAATTTTTTATTTTATTCATTGGGTTGCCTCCCAACAAGCGCTATTGTTTTATGCCCCTAGCTAGGCATAATGCGTAGTTTCACGTGGTGTCATCTTTGGTTTCCAACTCCTCAATCACACATCCATTTTTTCTAATAGATTTAACATAGGTGTTTCTCATCATCACACTTCTAGGCACCAAATCAATAATTTTACTTTTGTGAATAGGTTCCTTAATTATATCAATGAAATTGGGGTGCACGCTAATCATTTTAAGATCCTCATTTCCCTTACTAGAAGTAGCACCATTGGTTTTAGGAACATTTATGAACTTGCAATTTTTATTGGGAGGAGTTCTATCAATATTCTTAATGGAGGAAAAAGCCGACCCCAAATTGTTAATGATTTCTTCTATCTTATCGATTCTAGCGGGGCTTTGTTCTACTCTTTCATTAACTACCGGTTCTTTTTTCCTTTAAGGTTTTCAATGCGATTCCTACCTTAGAACCAAATTGAGTGATGTGATTATGAAATTTTTTATCTAAATTCTCAAGATGTTCAATAGTAGGCATTTTACTTTCAATAGCTTCAAACCTTTGCATAACATGTTCCAAAGTCAAAGTTGTTTCATTAACAGTGATAGGTGGTTATCCCACTAAATTTCCCATAGCATTGAAAGCATCCATAGAGGGACACATCAAGAAATTCACTCCGGTAATAGTATCAAGTACGAATCTATACCAAGTAGTAATACCCACATAAAAATTGCGAAGAAGGATAGTGGTGGATTGTTTACGGGTTGATCTATTATGAGCATCACAAATCCTATACCAAGCGTCTTTTAAATTCTCTCCTCCCCTTTGTTTTAAATTAAGTACTTCATTTTCAGGGGTAATAGTAACGAGCGAAGAACTAGCCATAACGATAAAACGAGCAAGCAAGAAAAAGGCAAACGAATTTTTTTGTATTTTTGTAAAATCTTTTTAGAAGTGGGGGAGATGAAAACGAGAGGCAAATCCAAATAAAGTAAATGCAAGGAGATGAGAGTTTATGCAAAGGTACTTGATAGATGTTGATGATGTCTCCCCGGCAACGGCGCCAGAAATTCTTCCTGCTACTTGTAGCTTGCGTTGGTTTTATCCCTGAAGAGGAAGGGATCATGCAGCACAGCAGAGTAAGTATTTCCCTTAGTTATGAAACCAAGGTTATCAATCCAGTAGGAGAACCAAGCAACACCTCGTTAGCAGTACCTGCACACAAACAACAAATCCTTGCACCCAACGCAAACGAGGGGTTGTCAATCCCTCGGCGGTCAATTGCAAGATTAAATTGTATGTGATAGATAGATAGATTGAAACAAAAATACAAAATAAAATAAATAAAAGAAAAGTGCAGCAAATATTTTTAGGGTTTTAGTATATGATTTAGATAGACCTGGGGGCCATAGTTTTCACTAGAGGCTTCTCTCAAGAAAATAGCATACGGTGAGTAGACAAATTACTGTTGGGCAATTGATAGAAAAGCAAATAATCATGATGATATCCAAGGCAATGATCATGTATATAGGCATCACGTCTGAGACAAGTAGACCGACTCCTGCCTGCATCTACTACTATTACTCCACACATCGACCGCTATCCAGCATGCATCTAGTGTATTAAGTCCATAAAGAACGGAGTAACGCCTTAAGAACGATGACATGATGTAGACAAGATAAACTCACGTATGAATAAACCCCATCTTTTTACCCTTAATAGCAACGACACATACGTGTCATGTCCCTTTCTGTCATTGGGATTGAGCACCGCAAGATCGAACCTATTACAAAGCTCCTCTTCCCATGGCAAGATAAATCAATCTAGTTGGCCAAACCAAATCAATAGATCGGAGAAGAAATACGAGGCTATAATAATCATGCATAAAAGAGGGCAGCAAAGACTCAAATAATATTCATGGATAATCTGATCATAAACTCACAATTCATCGGATCCCAACAAACACACCGCAAAAAGTGATTACATCGGATAGAACTCCAAGAACATCGAGGAGAACATTGTATTGAAGATCAAAAAGAGAGAAGAAGCCATCTAGCTACTAACTATGGACCCGAAGGTCTGTGGTAAACTACTCACGCATCATCGGAAGGGCAGCAAGGTTGATGTAGAGCCCCTCCATGATCGATTCCCCCTCCGGCGGAGTACCGGAGAAGGCCTCCAGATGGGATCTCTCGAGAACAGAAACTTGCTGCCGCGGAAAAAGTATTTCGTGGACTCCCCTAAGGGTTTCTGATTTTTTGGGAATTTATAGTGGAGGAATTAGGTCAAACAGAGCTCTGTGGGCCCCACGAGGTACCAGGGCGCGCCTGCCCCCCCAGGCACGCCCTGGTGCCTCGTGGGCACCCCCTGGGGCTTCTGGCCTCCTCCCGAAGCTTCTAGTGTTTATCTTCTCCAGAAAAAAAATCCAAAAAGTTTCATGGCATTTGGACTTCGTTTGGTATTGATATTCTGTAAAACAAAAACAGGGCAGAAAACAACAACTGGCACTGGGCACTAAGTTAATAGGTTAGTCTCCAAAAAATGATATATAATTGCTGTAAATGCATATAAAAACATCCAAGATTGATAATATAACAGCATGGAACAATCAAAAATTATAGATACGTTGGAGACGTATCAGTGGGTAGACAAATTACTGTTGAGCAATTGATAGAAAAGCAAATAATTATGATGGATTCATGGCAATGATCATGTATATAGGCATCACGTCCGAGACAAGTAGACCGACTCCTGCCTGCATCTACTACTATTACTCCACCCATCGACCGCTATCTAGCATGCATCTAGGGTATTAAGTATGAAACAGAGTAACGCCTTAAGCAAGATGACATGATGTAGACAAAGTAAACTCATGCAATATGATTAAACCCCATCTTTTTATCCTTAATGGCAACAATACAAATACGTGTCATGTCCCCTTCTGTCACTGGGATTGAGCTCCGCAAGATTGAACCCATCACAAAGCACCTCTCCCATTGCAAGATAAATCAATCTAGTAGGCCAAACCAAATCGATAGATCGGAGAGAAATACAAAGCTATAATAATCATGCATAAAGGAGTTCAGAGAAGACTCAAATATTTCTCATGAATAATCTGATCATAAACTCACAATTCATCGGATCCCAACAAACACACCGCAAAAGAAGATTACATCGGATAGAACTCCAAGAACATCGAGGAGAACATGGTATTGAAGATCAAAGAGAGAAAAGAAGACATCTAGCTACTAGCTATGGAACCGTAGGTCTGTGGTAAACTACTCACACATCATCGAAAGGGCAGCAAGGTTAATGAAGAAGCCCTCCGTGATCGATTCCCCCTCCGGCAGAGTACCGGAAAAGGCCTCCAGATGGGATCACGGAAGAATAGAGGCTTGCGGCGGCGGAAAGGTTTTCTCTTCTAGCTCTCTATTTGTTTTGGAATATTTGGGAATTTATAACGTTGGAATTAGGTCAAGAGGTGCCACGAGGGGCCCACAAGCCTGGGGGGCGCGGCCACCCCCTGGGGCGCGCCCTCCAGGCTTGCCGCCTCCTCGTGGCTCTTCTGGTCTTCTCCCGAAGCTTCCTAGGTCTCTTCTGGTCCAGAAAAAATTAATCCAACATTTTTTTCTCGTTTGGACACTTTTTGATAATGATTTTCTGAAATGGCAAAAACAAGCAGAAAACAGCAACTGGCACTGGGCACTGGGTTAATAGGTTAGTCCCAAAAAATGATATATAATTGCATATAAAACATCCAACATTGATACTATAATAGCATGGAACAATAAAAAATTATAGATACGTTGGAGACGTATCAAGCATCTTCAAGCTTAATTCCTGCTCGTCCTCGAGTAGGTAAATGATAAAAACATAATTTTTGATGTGGAATGCTACCTATCATGTTTCATCATGTAATCTCTCTCTTATGGGATGAATAATAAGATCCAAATGATTCAAAGCAATAGTCTATAATTTGATATAAAGACATCAATACTCAGGCATACTAATAAACAATCATGTCTTTCAAAATAAAAATGCTAAAGAACGTTATCCCTACAAAATCATACAATCCTGTCATGCTCCATCTTCTTAACACAAAGTATTTATCATGCACTACCCCGATGACAAGCCGAGCAATTGGTTCATACTTTTTAACGCTTCAGCTTTTTCAACTCCCACGCAATACATGAGCGCAAGCCATGGATATAGCACTATGGGTGGAATAGAGTGTGGTGGTAGAGATAAATAAGAGAAGTCAAAAATAAGAAGATAGTCTCACATCGACGAGGCTAATCAACGGGCTATGGAGATGCCCATCAATTGATGTTAATGTGAGGAGTAGGGATTGCCATGCAACAGATGCACTAAGAGCTATAAGTGTATGAAAGCTCAACATGAAAACTAAGTGGGTGTGCATCCAACTTGCTTGCTCATGAAGACCTCGGGCATTTGAGGAAGCCCATCATCGGAATATACAAGCCAAGTTCTATAATGAAAAATTCCCACTAGTATATGAAAGTGACAAAATAGGAGACTCTCTATATGAAAAACATGGTGCTACTCTGAAGCACAAGTGTGGAAAAAGGATAGTAACATTGCCCCTTCTCTCTTTTTCTCTCATCTTTTTTTTGTGGGCTCTTTTTGGCCTCTCTTTTTTTTCGTCTGGAGTCTCATCCCGACTTGTGGGGGAATCATGGTCTCCATCATCCTTTCCTCACTGGGACAATGCTATAATAATGATGATCATCACACTTTTATTTACTTACAACTCGATACTATAACAAAAATACGACTCTATATGAATGCCTCTGGCAGTGTACCAGGATGTGCAATGATGCTAGCGTAACATGTATAAAAATGATGAATGGTGGCTGAGCTACAAATACTATGTCAGTTATAAGATCATGCAAAGCAATATGACAATAATGATGTGTGTCATAAAAACGGAATGGTGGAAGTTGCATGGCAATATATCTCGGAATGGCCATGGAAATGCCATGATAGGTAGGTATGGTGGCTGTTTTGAGGAAGATATAAATAGGCTTATGTGTGATAGAGCGTATCATATCACGGGGTTTGGATGCACCGGCGAAGTTTGCACCAACTCTCGATGTGGGAAAGGGCAATGCACGATACCGAAGAGGCTAGCAAATTGCGAAAGTGTGAGAGTGCGTATAATCCATGGACTCACATTAGTCATAAAGAACTCACATACTTATTGCGAAAGTTTATTAGCCCTCGAAGCAAAGTACTACTACGCATGCCCCTAGAGGGATAGATTGGTAGGACAAGGTCCATCGCTCGTCCCCGACCGCCACTCATAAGGTAGACAATCAACAATAAATCATGCTCCAACTTCTTAGCATAACGACAGATCATACATGCATGCTTCGGGAATCACAAACCTAAACACCAATATTCTTACTAAACCATAATCATCTACTAATACCTCCCACATATTACCATCTTAATATCGCAAAACTATTGCAAGGAATCAAACTTATCATATTCAGTGATCTACATGAAAGTTTTTATTATATCCCCCTTGAATACCTATCATATCAGGACCAAATTCATAACCCGTGCATATTACCACTGCTATTCATTAGAATCTCAAAAATATATAAGTGAAGCATGAGAGTGAAACTATTTCTTTAAAATATAACCACCGCCGTGCTCTAAAAGATATAAGTGAAGCACTAGAGCAACTGCCTAGCTCAAAAGATATAAGTGAAGCACATAGAGTATTCTAACAAATCGCGAATAATGTGTGTCCCTCTCAAAAAGGTGTGTTCAGCAAAGATGATCGTGACAAACTAAAATGCAAACAAAAGCAAGTAAACTATATCACAAGACGCTCCAAGTAAAACACATATCATGTGATGAATAAAAATATAGCTCCAAGTGAGTTACCGATAGATTGTAGACGAAAGAGGGGATGCCTTCCGGGGCATCCCCAAGCTTAGACGCTTGAGTCTTCCTTGAATATTACCTTGGGGTGCCTTGGGCATCCCCAAGCTTAGGCTCTTGCCGCTCCTTATTCCTTTATCCATCGTAGTCTCACCCAAAACATGAAAACTTCAGCACACAAAACTCAACAGAAACCTCGTGAGATCCGTTAGTATAACAAACAAATCTTAAACTTTAGGCACTGTTGTAAATTGATTCATATTTAATATTGGCATAATGCTACTGTACTCCAACTTCTCCATGACTCATACCCCCCAATACGATCCATAGATTCATCAAAATAAGCAAACTATGCAACAAAAACAGAATCTGTCTAAAACAAAACAGTTTGTAAAGATCTAAATTAACGTCATACTTATGTAACTCCAAAAATTCTGAAAAGTTAGGAAAACGTGGGCAGTTCATATATCAATATTTTGTAAGAAACTCAGAAGGTTCTGACGCTCCAGCGAAAAAACAAAATTCCAGCACTGGACGTAAAAGTTTCTATTTTCAAACAGTATCAATCATACTATCTTCCAAATCATCCCAAAGGCATTACTTGGCACTAACATTAATTAAAACATAAAAATACAATCATAACAGAAGCTATAATTGTGTAAACACTCAAGAATAGAAGGTAAAAGCAAAAATTTATTTTATTCATTGGGTTGCCTCCCAACAAGCGCTATTGTTTTATGCCCCTAGCTAGGCATAATGCATAGTTTCAAGTGTTGCCATCCTTCATGTTAATTCCATAAGTGGCCCTCATAATAGATTCATAAGGTGATTTAATTCTCTTTCTAGGTAAGTGTTCCATCCCTTTCTTTAATGGAAATTGAAATCTTATATTACCTTCTTTCATATCAATAATAGCACCAATTATTCGTAGAAAAGGCCTACCAAGTATTATGGGGCAAGAAGGATTGCATTCAATATCAAGAACAATAAAGTCCACGGGCACATAATTTCTATTTGCAAGAATAAGCACATCATTTATTCTACCCAATGGCTTTTTAATAGTGGAATCCGCAAGATGCAAATTAAGGGAACAAGGATCCATGTCGGTGAGACCTAGCACATCACACAAAGACTTTGGTATAGTGGAAACGCTAGCACCAAGATCACAAAGAGCATTACATTCATGATCTTTAATTTTTACTTTAATAGTAGGTTCCCATTCATCTTGTAATTTTATAGGAATTGAAACTTCTAACTCAAGTTTTTCTTCATGTGCTTTCATCATGGCTTCTACAATGTGTTTAGTGAAAGCTTTATTTTGTTCATATGCATTTGGTGAATTAATCATGGATTGCAACAAGGAAATACACTCAACCAAGGAACAACTATCATAATTAAAGTCATTGTAATCCAAAGTAGTGGGTGCATTACTATTTAAAGTTTTGACCTCTCCAAACCCACTTTTTTCATTTTTATCATCAAGATTATCACCCTCCAAGCAAGTGGGACTCCTTCTATCTAAAGTTGACTCTTCTTTAGTCCCTTTTTCATCAAGTTTTATGTTACTAAATAATGATTCAATAGGAGTGACACCAATCATTTTAAAATCTTCATCATTACTATGATAGAAACCGAGTGGAATCGCTCTTTCTAGAAATTCTCGTTTAGCTCTCAACCTAGCGGTCCTTTCTTTACTTTCATTAATGGAAACATAGATAGCTTTAATAGATTCATTTATATCATTCTTGGGTGGCAAAATTTTAGTTTTGAGATTTTCCACATCATGAGCAATTCTATCCATGTTCCTAACCAATTCATCAACTCTATTCAATTTTTCTTCTATCATAGCATTGAAATTCTTTTGTGAACTAATAAATTCTTTAATATTACTTTCAAGATCAGTAGGTATCCTATTATTATTATAAGAATTACCATAAGGATTTCCATAGTTATTAGAGGAATTTCAAGGAAACGGTCTAGGATTGAAATTACCCCTATAAGCATTGTTGTTGAAATTATTTCTAGAGACAAAATTCACATCAATAGCATCATTATTTTGATCAATCAAGGTAGATAATGGCACATCATTAGGATCAATATGAGCATTTTTACTAGCAAGCAATTTCAATAGAGCATCCATCTTATCACTCAAAGTATTAATTTCTTCAACAGAATTTACCTTCTTACCAGTTGGAGTTCGTTCAGTATGCCATTGAGAGTAATTTGTCATAATATTATCAAGAAGTTTTGTAGCTTCTCCCAATGTAACTTCCATAAAAGTACCACCTGCGGCAGAGTCTAGCAAATTTCTAGAGACAAAGTTTAGTCCCGCATTAAATTTTTGTATGATCATCCATAAATTCAAGCCATGAGTTGGGCAATTTCTTATCATTAATTTCATTCTCTCCCAAGATTGTGCAACATGTTCATGCTCAAGTTGATTAAAATTCATAATTTGATTTCTTAAAGAAATAATCTTAGCGGGAGGAAAATACTTGGTAATAAAAGCATCCTTACACTTATTCCCAGAATCAATACTATTTCTAGGCAAGGATGTAAACCAAGTTTTAGCACGGTCTCGTAGTGAGAACGAAAATAATTTTAATTTGACAATATCATTATCCACATCTTTTTCCTTTTGCATATCACAAAGCTCAATAAAAGTATTTAGATGGGATGCAACATCTTAATTAGGACTATCAGAAAATTGTTCTTTCATAACAAGATTAAACAAAGCAGCATTAATGTCACACGACTCCGCACTAGTGGCGGGAGGAGCAATAGCAGTACTAATAAAATCATTATTATTAGTATTGGAAAAGTCACATAATTTTGTATTTTCTTGAGACATCGCGACAAGGCAAGCAAACTAGCAAACAAGCAAATAAAAATATTTTTGTATTTTTGTAAAAAAAATTAGAAGTGGGGGAGATGAAAACGAGAGGCAAATGCAAATAAAAGGCAAATAAAATAAATGCAAGTGAATGATAGTTTGTGTGAAGGTACTTGGTAATTTTGATGATATCTCCCCGGCAACGGCGCCAGAAATTCTTCCTGCTACTTGTAGTTTGCGTTGGTATTTCCCCGAAGAGGAGAGGATGATGCAGTACAGTAGAGATAAGTATTTCCCTCAGTTAAGAACCAAGGTTATCAATCCAGTAGGAGAACCAAGCAAAATTCTGTTAAGCGCACCTGCACACAAAAGAGCAAACACTTGCACCCAACACAAATAAGAGGGTTGTCAATCCTCTTAGCGGTTATTTGTAAGCATTAAATCTTATCGAGGTAAATAGATAAAACAAAATACTAATTAAAATAAAAGTAAATAACTTGCATCAAGGTATTTTTAGGTTTTTAATATATGATAAAGTAGACCGGGAGCCATAGTTTTCACAAGAGGCTTCTCTCTCGAACACATAGCATGCGGTGGGTAGACAAATTACTATTGGGCAATTGATAGAAAAGCAAATAATTATGACGGATTCATGGCAATGATCATGTATATAGGCATCACGTCCGAGACAAGTAGACCGACTCCTGCCTGCATCTACTACTATTACTCCACCCATCGACCGCTACCCAGCATGCATCTAGGGTATTAAGTATGAAACATAGTAACGCCTTAAGCAAGATGACATGATGTAGACAAAGTAAACTCAAACAATATGATTAAACCCCATCTTTTTATCCTTAATGGCAACAATACAAATACGTGTCATGTCCCCTTCTGTCACTGGGATTGAGCACCGCAAGATTGAACCCATCACAAAGCACCTCTCTCATTGCAAGATAAATCAATCTAGTAGGCCAAACCAAATCGATAGATCGGAGAGAGATACAAAGCTATAATAATCATGCATAAAAGAGTTCAGAGAAGACTCAAATATTTCTCATGAATAATCTGATCATAAAATCACAATTCATCGGATCCCAACAAACACACGCAAAAGAAGATTACATCGGATAGAACTCCAAGAACATCGAGGAGAACATGGTATTGAAGATCAAAGAGAGAAAAGAAGCCATCTAGCTACTAGCTATGGACCCGTAGGTTTGTGGTAAACTACTCACACATCATCGGAAGGACAGCAAGGTTGATGAAGAAGCGCTCTGTGATCGATTCCCCCTCCGGCAGAGTACCGGAAAAGGCCTCCAGATGGGATCGCGGAAGAACAGAGGCTTGCGGCGGCGGAAAGGTTTTCTCTTCTAGCTCTCTTTTGGTTTTGAAATATTTTAAAATTTATAGCGCTGGAATTAGGTCAGGAGGAGCAACGAGGGGCCCACAAGCCTGGGGGGCGCGCCCTCCAGGCTTGTCGTCTCCTCGTGGCTCTTCTGGTCTTCTCCCGAAGCTTCCTGGGTCTCTTCTGGTCCAGAAAAAATTAATCCAAAGTTTTTTTCTCGTTTGGACACTTTTTGATAATGATTTTCTGAAAAGGCAAAAACAAGCAGAAAACAGCCAATGGCACTGGGCACTGGGTTAGTAGGTTAGTCCCAAAAAATGATATATAATGGCATATAATTGCATATAAAACATCAAGATTGATACTATAATAGCATGGAACAATCAAAAATTATAGATACGTTGGAGACGTATCAGGTATTAAGTATGAAACAGAGTAACGCCTTAAGCAAGATGACATGATGTAGACAAAGTAAACTCAAGCAATATGATTAAACCCCATCTTTTTATCCTTAATGGCAACAATACTAATACGTGTCATGTCCCTTTCTGTCACTGGGATTGTGCACCGCAAGATTAAACCCATCATAAAACACCTCTCTCATTGCAAGACAAATCAATCTAGTAGGCCAAACCAAATCGATAGATCGGAGAGAAATACAAAGCTATAATAATCATGCATAAAATAGTTCAGAGAAGACTCAAATATTTCTCATGAATAATCTGATCATAAACTCACAATTCATTGGATCCCAACAAACACACCGCAAAAGAAGATTAATCGGATAGAACTCCAAGAACATCGAGGGGAACATGGTATTGAAGATCAAAGAGAGAAAATAAGCCATCTAGCTACTAGCTCAGGCTGGGCATTCGGTTAGACCGAACTGTTCGGTTCGGTGTCTCGGTTTTTTGTGGAATTCGGTTTCCATATTTTATAGACCGATCGGTCTCTCGAGAAATCAGTGACCGAGATTTTGGTCCACCTGTAATTTGGTTCGGTCCTCGGTATAACCAAAGAGAACCGATATATGGGGAGGAAGAAATCAGAGTCAAATCCTTGAACATAAATCAATTGAAACATGCGTAGGTTACGGAGTTGTGGAGGGATGGTAGGAGGAAGAAAATGCCGCAGAATATCGTCGCCGTCGCACGCGGGACCGTTGGCCGTGAAGTAATGATGGCTGCTGTCTCACCGGAGCCATGGGCGCCGCCGTGTGGGAGGCTGGGAGCTATGAGCTCCAGCTGCCGCCGTTGCGTGGTAGCTACGCGTGGCCGCGTGGGAGCCATAGGCGCCGGCCGTCGCCGGTAGGGTTGCGGGAGGTGGGCAAATCTGCAAATGGAGGCGGCGGCGGCGCTGCGTGATGTGCGGTGCGGGCGTGAAGCATGTAAGCTGGAGCGCATCAGGATAAGATGCGGGCGTGCATGGGTTGAGAATAGGCTGGGAAAAGCTTCGTGGATAACCAATTAGGCTTTTTTACGTGGGCTTAGTAGTTTTGGTGGGCTCTAATATAATATTCGGTTAATTCGGTGCACCGAGTCCAATGACCGAAATCACCGAATTAGTTTCGGTTATTCACATTCGCGAACCGAGCAGACGACCGAAGTATCGGTCTTCGGTGTTTTCGGCTTCGGTCCTGGTTTTTTCGGCTCCGGTCTTCGGTTCTCGGTTTTTCTGCCCACCCCTACTACTAGCTATGAATCCGTAGGTCTGTGGTAAACTACTCACACATCATCGGAAGGGCAGCAAGGTTGATGAAGAAGCCCTCCGTGATCGATTCCCCCTCCGGCAGAGTACCGAAAAAGGCCTCCAGATGGGATAGCAGAAGAACAGAGGCTTGCGGCGGTAGAAAAGTTTTCTCTTCTATCTTTCTGGTATATTGGGAATATTTTAGAATTTATAGCGCTGTAATTAGGTTAGGAGGAGCAACGAGGGGCCCACAAGCCTGGGGGGCGCGCCCTACCCCCTAGGCGCGCCCTCCAGGCTTGCCGTCTCCTCGTGGCTCTTCTGGTCTTCTCCCGAAGCTTTGTGGGTCTCTTTTGGTCCAGAAAAAATTAATCCAAATTTTTTTCTCGTTTGGACACTTTTTGATAATGATTTTCTAAAAAGGCAAAAACAAGCAGAAAACAACAACTGGCACTGGGCACTGGGTTAATAAGTTAGTCCCAAAAAATGATATATAATGGCATATAATTGCATATAAAACATTCAAGATTGATAATATAATATCATGGAAGAATCAAAAATTATAGATACATTGGAGACGTATCACGTTACAAGTTGGTATCAGAGCCGACCCTCGCGGTTACACGGATGTTTGCGGGTCAGGTGGGCGGTCATGTTGTGCATGACGTTTGTGGCCCGTCGTGGCACACGGTATGGCACATGTGTCGGACTGGACGCACAGACGTGTGCCAAAAGGGAGCATTCTTGTGGGCCAACGAGGACATCGGTTCCTTTTAGTGGGGGTGTATGTGAGAGACTGACTTAATAGGGATGATAGACTACTCATATCAATAAGGAATTACTTTTTTTCCGGGGGCTCATTCGAAAAAAACTCCAAAGTTAAGTGTGTTCAGCTTTTATTTTATTTTTTCATTTATAAATCTACCTTCTTATTTATAAACATTTTTTTCAATATATGATGAACATTTTTTCAGAACACGGTGAACTTTTTTTATTATATGCTGAACATTTTTTGTAATATACAACGAACATTGTTTAGATATAAGATGGATTTTTTATATATGGTGAACATTTTCAACTACACACTGAATATTTTGGAATTATACAATGAACAATTTTTATATACTCTTAGCATTTTTTAAATACACACAGAACATTTTTAAACACAAATTGAACATTTTCAAATACACAATGAACATTCTTTAAGAACACATCAAGCATTTTAAAAATAGATGATGAACTTTTTTCCATACATGTTGAACTTTTTTAATACACAATGAACTTTTTGTAAAAGTGTTTACACTTTTTGTAAAATGTTCACATAGTTTTTAAAAATTATATAACTAACTTTTGTTCAGATTTCTATGAAAACCAAAAAAACAAAGTCATGCAAATCAAGAAAAAAAGAGTAAAACCGAGGCCTTCCCCTCGCTCTGGATACAACGCTCGTCCCGCTTGCTCAGGAAACATCCTGAGCCAACTAGGCCATTTTACCATAACTTTCCTATGTGAAGCCTCAACCTACAGTGATTTCTCGACCTACCGAGTACCCCATGTGCGCCCCGTCCTCTCTATCGACCCATTCCGGTTTTTGTCCCTATCAGTTTTGGGAAGGTTCCAGACCTTTCACTGAATCGGTTTTTTCTTTGATTTTTTCCATGAGCTTTTTCGAATTCGTGAATGTATTTCGAATCCGTGAACATTTCTTCAAATTCTTGATTTTTTTCTAAAAGCAAGCACAATTTTTCAAATTCGGGAACTTTTTTATGAAACCTGATAATATATTTTCAATTCATGAATATGTTTTGAAACACGAGAATTTGGGAGCAATTTAAAAATTCATGAACATTTTTTGATTGTATGAACATTTTACGAATTTGCCAACATTTTTTGAAATTTGGGAAAAATTTGGAATTCGTGAAAGTTTTTCTAATTGGCAAACAATTTTTAAAATTCATGAACTTTGTTTGAATTCAAGAATATGTTTGTGAATTCAGAACATTTTTTAAATATGGGAACATTTTTAAAATCCTTGAATATTTTTTGAAATTCAGAAAGTTTTTTGAAATCTGGGAACTTTTTAAAAATTATGAAAATTTAAAAAAAATTGGAACATTTTTTAAATCATGTTTTTTTTTTCAAAATTGTGAATTGTTTTTAAATTTGCAACCATTTTTTAAACCCCCCTCCCCCCCCCCAAAATAAAATAAATAAGCAAAACAAAAAAAACACAAAAAAGGTACTCCCTCTGTTTCTAAATATAAGACCTTTTAGAATTTCAAGACGGACTACATACGGATGTATATAGACATATTTTAGAGTATAGATTTACTAATTTTGCTCCGTATGTAGTCTATATTGAAATCTCTAAAAGGTCTTATATTTAGGAACGGATGGAGTATATAAAAATAGGGGCGCCCCACCCCGTAATGGGTCGTACGCCCGGCCCAAAGTGCCCGCGTGAGTGCGCTTTTTCTGCGCTAGCGCCGTGTAGTGTGGGGATTAGGAGCTCCCGACTCGTACGCTGACACGTGGTACACGGCACACAAAGATTGGCAACATGGATCCAAAAAACTTTTCGCAGGGGAAATCCATAGTGCATATGCCAAAAGATGTCGTAAAGTTAAAGTTAAGGTCGACTCGCGCGAGGCGGTGATCGGTCGCCTTCCTCACCATCAGGATGGGATGGTGGTGACTGTTGGATGTGCCCCCCCCCTCCCGAGTCGCCGTCGCCTCTCACCTCTCTCCCCATGCTTAACTAACCCCCCCCCCTCCCCATGCACGAGCAAGAGGCAACGACCTCGCCCAACTTCTATTTGGCCGGCTCATCGCTCGCGTGGTCGACGACCCACGACTCACCACGCCATCGCTGCGCCTGGGTAATCGCAGCATCATCCTCGTTGTTCATCGCATCGGCGGCGCCGCTTGCAGCAACCGGTGGCCAAAGTGGCGGCATGCCCCCCGTCCCTTCTTGTATCGTTGTCGCACACTTGTTCCAGCACCAGAGGTCGCCGGTTCTAGCAAGATCACATGCTTTGATTCCAGCACGACCGCACACTGGTTGCAGCGTCCTTGACGCCATGGTCGCCACCACAGCCCGTCGACCGCTCCCAATAGTTGTCCTCGTCGTTGACGCGTGGACCCATCTTGTAGCACTGGCAAGGTCGCCTCTCCCTGCAACACCCAATGTGCGCCAATTGCAGCATGGTGTGGCCCCCTGTTTGTCGCACACCACCCGTCACAGCATGCAGGACCACCGCTCCGGCAGCCCGCCGACGGTTGTAGCACAATCTCTGAGGGTGTGCAGCTTCTACCGCCATGGTTACAACTCTGTTACCGTGGTTGCAGCTCTGCCATCGGCTGATTCCAGCATGCAATCATCGCAATAGCAGCATCGCAACCGGGCAGTTCTAGCATGCGGTGACCATGGTTGTAGCTCTCCCGCCAGCTGGTTCCAGCACGAGGTCACTTAGCAGCATCGCTACCGGTCGGTTCCAATACATGGTGACCGTGGTCACAACAAGAACGCCGGCCAGTTCTAGCATGCGGTGATCATGGTCGCAACAACGCGTTCACCAGTCATAGCAGGGCGCATCGCTGGTCGTAGCGAAGGGGTTCGCCAATCCAAGCACGCCGACTCGCAGCACGACCACCACACTTGCAGAGCTTGTGACAACCGTGCCAGTGCGGTGTCTTTTGGCCTCTCATAGCGTCGGGTCTGAAGCACCATGACAGGCTACTTGGAGCATGACCTCGCCCCTCCCCACACAAGGCATGTTTTGCAGCGCGGGAACTTACTGCGTCGCATGAGATGGAGTGGAAAAAGGGTCGGCCACGGCGGCTTGCTCAAGGGAGGGAGCTCACCCCTCGTAGGATCCATGGCGGATTGCCGCGGGAAGGAGACGGGGCATGCGAACAAGCTCAATCTCGTTGGATTCATAGAGTATTTCTATCATTAGGATGCGAAAGGAGGTTAAGGAGGAGGTGAGAACCGTGAGAGACAACACATGACAACGAGTGGTCGCGCGGCCTCCCTTAACCATAAGGTAAGCGGTGTCTGGGCCTCACCAGTATGTGCGACGCGAGTGAGGCGTCGGTGCAAGACATGGCGCAACAGGGAATGATGAATCACGCCCAATCGCGCGCGCGATCGGTGCAAGGCACGGCCTGCCGTCTGATTCTGATCGTCCATACAGTTGTACTACGTGAGATCGTAAAAGAGGAAGGCACGCATATTGTTTTTCCAGTCTTGAACTGAATTGGCAGAATTCGAAGGGAATAAAAAGTCTGAAACACGTGAGTCAGTGTGGTTGATCGCATGCATGATTCGATTTCACGTACGCCTGGTAATTATTTTCATGTTTCAACAATTGAATATCACTCGGTGAATTTCAATACTACGTTGGTGAGTTAAATGCACAGAGCCACCACTTTCGTGTCACAACTTGCGGAAAATCACCACTTTACAAAACGTGACATTTCGCACCGAACCAAAGAATTGATAGTGGCAAAAAACACTGAGCCATTTTCTGAGCACGTTTGAAGTGGCTGATCCCTCGCGGTCCAACAGTGGTGACGGCGCGCCGTTAACGGCTCTGTCCGAAGCAACTAGGCCGGCCCTCACTCCCATCTCTCTGCTTCTCTCCCTCTCCTCTCTCTCGCGGGCATGGCGGCGGTGGAGGCTCCGGATCCATTGGCGAGGGAGTGGTGGGGACAAGGTGTGGTGGACAGAGCCAGTCACCGTGGCTGGCCGGCATGGCAGGGGGCACGGCCACAACATATTCGTCACAGAGTATTTCATCGTTGCCAGATTTGGAGCAAATTTCGTTGAGCTACTGTCAAATGGTGTTGGTCGAGACCCTAGGTGAGCTGCCTCCCTTTCTCTATTAGCAAATTTCGTTGATGGAATTCTAGGGTTCCAGATTTGGAAACTAGGGTTTGCTGGAATTCTAGCAAATTTTGTTGTTAACTGAATCTTGTTGTGAACTGAATGTAGTTAACTGTATCTTGCTGTTTGTGACTGAACCTAGTTTCATCTAGAACCAAAACAAGTCGTGCCATTTTTCAGTTTTTCTCTAGTATAGCTCTTTGGGTTCGATGGATTTAACTAATTTCATCCAGAACCAAAACAAGCCGTGCCACTTTTTAGTTTTTCTCTAGTATAGCTCATTGGGTTCGGTGGATTTAACTAATTTCATCCAGAACCAAAATAAGCCGTGCCACTTTTTAGTTTTTCTCTAGTACTACCGTTTGGGTTCGGTGGATTTGGCAAACTTAGATCTAAACACTCTTATATTTCTTTACGGAGGGAGTACGTATTATAGGATTATTACAAAACTGTAATAACTACTCCCTCCGTCCTAAAATATAAGATCATTTTTATATTATCATAGTTTCCCTCCGTCCTAAAATATAAGATCATTTTTATATTATCATAGTTTGGAGTAACTGACAGTGAAAATCCTCTTCCTTCCGAGGGGGAAAAAAACCCTCCGTCCTTCCGGAAACAAACGCGAATCAGCACGAGACACCAGACATAACACGAACGCTCTCGTTTTCTTTTCCCACTTTTCCTCCTCCATCGCCTCTGCTCCCCCCACTCCTCCCGTCCCGTCCACCCACCCCGCGGCCCGAAAACCCTAGCCAGCCGCCGGCGGCGAAGCGGGCCCACCGGCGGCGGCGAAGATGAGCGGCGGAGGCCCGCCCAGGAAGCGCAACTTCAAGATCGAGGCGTTCAAGCACCGGGTGGAGCTCGACCCCAAGTACGCGGAGCGGACATGGAAGGTCCTCGAGCACGCCATCCACGAGATCTACAACCACAACGCCAGCGGCCTCTCCTTCGAGGAGCTCTACAGGTCGGCCCCCCATCCCCCGCCCTCCCTAAGCTACACTGATCTTCCCGACGCTCGCTGTCGCTCCCGCTTAGTTAGATGATATGCATCCGTCTCTACCTGTGTGAATTCCGAGAGAATGCGGTTCCAGGGCAGATCGTGTGTGCAATTCGAACCGGCGCGTGGTAGTATCGTGTGAAAAACAAAAGGCTGGATGTTCCTACCTTGTGCAGCACTGATGGCAGGAGGCGATCTATCAGAGAGAATTCGTTTCAGTATTTGTTGTCCTACCATTGTTAGTGAAATAGCTAGCTTCTTGTGTGGTCGACAACTAATACCTCAGTTAACTGTTGATGCTGTACTCCACTAGATGAGCAATCAAGTAACAAAGCCCTTCAACTAGGAATTTCAAGGCAGATATATTCTCCACCGTTTCAACTAAGGGCGTTCTATTTAAAACAAAGTTTTCTAGTCTTGCATTTTTGTTCTTCCCCAGAACATAAAATAGAACAGACATGTTCCTGTCTGTATCAGTCTTTGCTGTCTCTGATGGGTCAGCAAGCTGCATAAGGCAGATTGGATCAACATATTGTTAGAAGTTGATAGATATTTGTATTCAGATATTCATATGATTGATAATTGCTTGTCATATAAATGTTGAGTCATAGTGCCTGTTGAACTCTTATGTTGCAGAATGCGGATAGTTGATAGTAAATTACTACTATGCAAGGGCATACTAATCTAGTATAATAGTAACTACTAAGAGCTACTGCGTTATCACCTCACTTTAATTTGTGGATTCTCTTTACATGTGCAGGAGTGCCTACAACATGGTGCTTCACAAGTATGGTGAGAAGCTTTATAATGGCCTTGAGAGCACTATGACATGGCGGTTGAAGGAAATATCAAAATCAATAGAGGCTGCACAGGGTGGTTTGTTTTTGGAAGAGCTGAATGCGAAGTGGATGGATCACAACAAGGCATTGCAGATGATCAGGGATATTCTAATGTACATGGATCGGACATATGTCCCGACATCCCATAGGACACCTGTTCATGAGCTTGGTCTGAATTTGTGGAGGGATCATATAATTCACTACCCAATGATCCATGGTCGGCTGCTTGACACCCTTCTAGATCTTATTCACAGAGAAAGAATGGGTGAAGTGATCAATAGAGGCCTGATGAGGAGCATTACGAAGATGTTAATGGATCTTGGTCCTGCTGTGTACCAAGATGATTTTGAGAAACCATTTTTGGAAGTTTCCGCTAGCTTCTACAGTGGGGAATCTCAAGAGTTCATCGAGTGTTGTGATTGTGGTAACTACCTTAAGAAGGCTGAGAGGCGGCTCAATGAGGAAATGGAGCGTGTCTCACACTACTTGGATGCTGGCAGTGAGGCAAAGATAACTAGTGTGGTGGAGAAAGAGATGATAGCCAATCACATGCATAGATTGGTCCACATGGAAAACTCTGGCCTTGTTAACATGCTTATAGATGACAAATATGAAGATTTGGGCAGGATGTACACCTTATTCCGAAGGGTTCCTGATGGTCTATCAACAATCAGAGATATGATGACTTCATACCTGAGGGAAACAGGGAAGCACTTAGTGACAGATCCGGAGAGATTGAAGGACCCAGTGGAATTTGTTCAGTGCTTGTTGAATGAGAAGGATAAGCATGATAAGATCATCAATGTTGCTTTTGGCAATGATAAAACCTTCCAAAATGCTCTGAATTCATCCTTTGAGTTCTTCATCAACTTAAACAACAGGTCACCTGAATTCATATCATTGTATGTTGATGACAAACTCCGCAAAGGACTGAAAGGGGCAACAGAAGAGGATGTGGAGGGTATACTGGACAAGGTCATGATGCTTTTTCGGTACCTTCAGGAGAAGGATGTGTTTGAGAAGTACTATAAGCAGCATTTGGCGAAAAGGCTTCTATCTGGCAAAACTGTTTCTGATGATGCTGAGAGAAGTATGATAGTCAAACTCAAGACAGAATGTGGGTACCAGTTCACCTCCAAATTAGAGGGCATGTTCACTGACATGAAGACATCTCAGGACACCATGCAGGATTTCTATGCCAAGAAATCCGAGGAACTTGGTGATGGCCCTACACTTGATGTCCACATTCTCACAACTGGCTCTTGGCCAACACAACCCAGCCCTCCCTGCAGCCTTCCACCTGAAATCCTTGCAGTATGTGAGAAATTTCGTGGATATTATCTTGGAACTCACAGTGGGCGGAGGTTAACATGGCAAACCAATATGGGAACAGCTGATATAAAGGCCTCGTTTGGGAAAGGCCAGAAGCACGAGCTGAATGTATCCACTTACCAGATGTGTGTTCTGATGTTGTTTAACTCTTCCGACGGACTTACCTACAAAGACATCGAGCAAGCTACTGAGATACCTTCCACAGACCTAAAGAGATGTCTCCAGTCTCTTGCTTGTGTCAAGGGGAAGAATGTTCTCCGTAAAGAGCCCATGAGCAAGGACATATCAGAGGATGACACATTCTACTTCAATGACAAGTTCACAAGCAAGCTTGTTAAGGTGAAGATCGGGACAGTGGTGGCGGCAAAGGAATCTGAGCCTGAGAAGCAGGAGACCCGCCAGCGGGTTGAGGAGGACAGGAAACCTCAGATTGAGGCTGCCATCGTCAGGATCATGAAATCTAGGAGGGTCTTGGATCATAACAGTATTGTATCCGAGGTTACCAAGCAATTGCAAGCACGGTTCTTGCCGAACCCTGTTATCATAAAGAAACGCATAGAATCTCTGATCGAACGCGAATTCTTAGAGAGGGACAAAGCAGATAGAAAATTATATCGCTATCTTGCATAAAAGGCCGCCATGTGAATGTGATAAGAGATATTTCATGGGCAGGTGGCTTCCTTGTATTCCTGTAAACATTTCCCCTTGTGCTTAAGTTCAGTTTTATTTGTTGGGCACTGTCCACTGAAATCATAGCAGTTATTTGATTTGGTTATTGTCTTATTGATCGATTGAAGTGGAGGCTTTACCCAATCCCTGCAACAGGTCTACTAGCCAAGCATTTATGTTATGCACACTTGTTCACTCAGAATTTCCTTTCTCTTTTCTTGGATATTGGATGTTGCATTCTCCTTCTCTTGTCTTGGATGTTGTACTTCCTATAAAAATCATTTGAATCAAGGAGGCCCTATGTTTTGTTCCACCAGCCATTTCACCTAGAAGATCTGCTAGTTTCTTACAGCATCTGCAATTCTGCATCTAGTATTTGTATTGTACATGCAACTTTGATGAGCCTGGATGCAAATTGTGTATGCTCCTGCACGCTACGATGCGCACGCTTCTGTTCTGCCTGTGTCAAGATCCATCCCCAGCTTAATAATGTCACGGATGATGTGGAATCTTTCTGCCAATTTGTGAAGATAACCAGTGTGTCTGGATTCTTCTCTAAACGTTTCCCAGTTGTAAACGCCCCTATTGTGCTTGTGTTGCTGTTATGTTCTGAACCATAAAGAACTGTATCAGGCTGTGATTTTTCTTCCAAAACGAAATGAAAAAAGGGCCAAGTGCTGGATTCAGTTTCATATTCACAATGCCATCTACATTGAACTGGTACTGGAACAGGAAGTGGTGAAGCAAATGCAAGCTGAATCTGAAAGAGATTACGAAAGCTATCTTGAATCTGGATGCTGCCTAATTGGTTGGTTATGGGATCTTGGTAGATGCACTAATTCCTGAAGAAGCAGGTTGAAATAATGTGCATCAGCACCTCAGGATCACCGAGTCCAAACAGCATCAAAAATGTACTACCGACATGCTTCTTTGCAACCAAGAGTTTTTGTAGAAGCTGCGAATCCGCAAAACGGAAACATCAAAAGTAGCAGCAGAAGCAGGGAGAACGCAAAAAACCTGCAGGGATGGCGACGATCGGCGAACTGCGTGTCGGCCTCGGCGGCCCCGGGAAGAACACACGCTCAGCCGTGGTTCAGGGCCAACGCGGCGTTCAAGGACTCCCTGGCGACGGCGCTGCGCATCCGGTGCGCGCCGGCCAGCGCCGAGGCAAGCCCGGCGAGCTGCTCGGCGGTCAGCGTCCACGCGCCCCAGTCCTGGGAGCCGGCGGGCAGCATCCGGGCCACGTCGACGGCGTCCATGACCGCCAGGTCGTGCGCCACGACGAGGCGGAGCCTGTGCCGCACCTCGCGCGCGCTGCGGAAGACCTCGGTCCTGGACCGAAGCAAGGCGTCCCACCGCGCGTAGCCCGCCTGGCTCTGGCCCTGGAGGACGACGTCGACGACGACGCTCCCCATGCCCTGCCGCCGCTCGGTGGGGCGCAGGCGGCCGAGGTGCTCGCCGTAGAGGGAGAAGACGCGGCCGGCCCTGGAGTGGACCACGCTCTGGCGCCCGAGCCCGACGATGGCCCGCCCGAGGTCCACGGCGGGGATGACCGGCTGGTCCAGCGGGTCTTGGACGTCCGGATGGCCGTTCCTGAAGCGGGCCACGTCGTCCCTGCGCTGGCGGAGAGCGGCGGAGGCGCCCTGGATGGAGTTGGTAAGCGGCGAGTCCATGGCATGGTTGTCGATTTCGCCGATCGGCTCGAGGGCGTCCACCACCGTCTGCGCGAACGCCCTCCACTCCTCGTCTTCCATTGCCGTGGGGAGCCGAGCTCTCTCTTCTCTCTCTCTCTCTCTTCCGGGGTTTGCAGGCGTGCGCGCGTGACGGTAATGGTGTGGAAACTGCGGACGTCGCCGGAGACGGGAAGGGGATTTATAGGGTTTTGCGGGACGGGGAGAAATGCGAATTTACCATCTCTTGACCGTCGCCGGCCACGTGAATTTGCCGTCGCTGACGGCCATGTACATCGTTTTTTTTTTTACGGAATGTACATCGGTTTTAAATAGATGGTGTCTGTAAAAAAAAACCACTTCATGTCATGTTGTCCACTGAAATCATGGCGGTTATTGAATTTGGTTATTGATAGGCTGAAATGGGGATTTTACCCAATCCATGATGCATTTACGCTAGGTTCATTCGGAATTTCGGGCCCATGCTTTCCACTTCATGTCTGTTGGGGCCGAGCATCCCTTGTCTCTCTGCTCCGGGCATCATGTTCACGTCTGTCTGCGTTCGTGTCATGTGTTATACTCCTCTGTACTCATTCTCCTCATTCTATCAATGAAAAAATACGCAAGCTTTGTGTATTCGCGAAAAAGATTCAATCGGAATTTCGGATCTTGGATGTTGTATTTTCTTTCTCTTTTCTTGGATGTTGTGTTTCCTTCTCGGTTCTGATGCATGTGAAGAACGCTAGACACTATCAACGTTTACATTCGTGGCTTGTTTCGCTGCGCTAGCATTTTAACACTAAAATTGGTTTGGTTACAGTTGCTTACAAGTTTATTTAGAATAATAGAATGTACTGCCCATCCAAAGGCCCGCGCTACGCGTTCGGCCGACTGATCTTTGGCAAAGATCGGCCGGGTCATGAGCCATCTGATGCGTGTGATGCCCGCGTGCGATTGCCCCTCTCCTCTACACATCCCTCGTTGCAACACGAGTCATGTTGCAAACCTTATTGCAACATGACCTCTGGTCGCCCACGCAACATCAACATTGTTGTAGTCGTCACCCCATCCACATCATCGTTGTTGTGCACCGTCGTAGCCGTCGAGGTTGCAACAGCGTCGACGCTACAACCAATCCACCATAACAACAATGTTTCTGCAGGTCGATGGCAAGCGGCGCGATGCCGAGTCGCCGAGGTTGCAGCAGCGAGCAGAGTGATGTTGATCCCGCAACATCGGTTCGCGGCGAGCAGTGACGGGGCGTGGCGGCGCCGCCTCTCCATATAACATCAACGAGAAGAACTAAAATGGGTTGCGCAACATTAGTTCGCGGCGAGCAGTACGACAGGAGCAGCTGACCCACAACATCAACGAGCAGAACGACGATGCTTCGACAAGATCGGTTTACAACATTGCGGCGCCCTCCACAACACCAACGAGCAGCACGACGGGAGCAGCGACACGGCGTGGCAGCGCCTCCACTACATCGGGTTGCAACATTGGGTTCACGGCACGACGATGCTTCAGCAAGATCGGTTTACAGCATGTCATGTTGTCCACTGAAATCATGGCGGTTATTGAATTTGGTTATTGATAGGCTGAAATGGGGATTTTACCCAATCCATACTGCATTTACGCTAGGTTCATTCGGAATTTCGGGCCCATGTTATCCACTTCATGTTGTTGGGCCGAGCATCCCTTGTCTCTCTGCTCCGGGCACCATGTTCACGTCTGTCTGCGTTCGTGTCATGTGTTGTACCTCTCTGTACTCATTCTCCTCCTTCCATCAATGAAAAAATACGCAAGCTTTGTGTATTCGTGAAAAAGGTTCAATCGGAATTTCAGATCTTGGATGTTGTATTTTCTTTCTCTTTTCTTGGATGTTGTGTTTCCTTCTCGGTTCTGAATTCTGATGCATGTGAAGAACGCCAGACACTATCAACGTTTACATTCGTGGCTTGTTTCACCGCGCTAGCATTTTAACACTAAAATTGGTTTGGTTACTGTTGCTTGCAAGTTTATTTAGAATAATAGAATGTACTGCCCATCCAAAGGCCCGCGCTACGCGTTCGGCCGACTGATCTTTGGCAAAGATCGGCCGGGTCATTAGCCGTCTGATGCGTGTGATGCCCGCGTGCGATTGCCCCTCTCCTCTACCCATCCCTCGTTGCAACATGACCTTTGTTGCAGTCATCGCCCATGCAACATCGGCATTGTTGTAGTCGTCGCCCCACCCACATCGCCGTCGTTGTGCACCATCGTAGCCCTCGAGGTTGCAACAACGTCGACGCTACAACCAATCCACCACAACAGCAATGTTGCTGCAGGTCGATGGCAAGCGGCGCGATGCCGAGTCACCGAGGTTGCAGCAGCGAGCAGAATGATGTTGATCCCGCAACATCGGTTCGCGGTGAGCAGCACAACGGGAGCAGTGATGGGGCGTGGCGGAGACGCCTCTCCATAACATCAACGAGAAGAAGTAAAATGGCTTGCGCAACATCAGTCCACGGTGAGCAGTACGACAGGAGCAGTCGACCCACAAGATCAACGAGCAGAACGACGATGTTTCGGCAACATCAGTTTACAGCATGGCGGCGCCCTCCACAACACCGGCGAGCAGTACGACGGGAGCAGCGACGCGGCGTGGCAGCGCCTCCACTACACCGGGTTGCAACATTGGGTTCACAGCACGACGATGCTTCGGCAAGATTGGTTTACAGCATCGACGCGCCCGCCACAACACCGGCGAGCAGCACGACGGGAGCAGCGACGTGGCGTGGCGGCGCCTCCACTACATCGGGTTGCAACATTGGGTTCATAGCACGACGACTGTGTCGGAGCAGCGACTCGCAGCACGACGGAGCAGCATCACCGCCGCGTCTGCATCATCACCGCTGCAAAAAACAGCAGGCATCGGCCATTGGGAGTGTTCCGCTTCACATTTGGGGTGGGGGTGGGAGGACATTTTGTGTGGATAAGGATATGTTGAGCGTGCAGATGCTTTGAGAGAGCTGTGAGACAGCGCGTGTTGCTTACTGCACCGTGTGATTGATGCCGATCCAACGGCAGCGCGAGCGGTCGATCTTTTTTGTGGATCAGCTGGCTGAGGAGAAACTTTTCCCACATCCAAACGCTCCCGTTCATGGAGCTGAGGCGCTTACAGAAAAAGGAAAACCAGTGCAAGATTACTTATAAGGTTTGCAATTGGCGCATGATTATTTCCTGTTGAATACGACCAACAATCACTGATTCAAAACTCAGAAAGTACATGTGGAGATAAAGAAGAAGATACAACTTTCGTTGTACTAAAATTAAGGAACCTTCAGAAATTATCCGTGGAACATCTTCTATCATACGCTGAAAACGATAACTACTCCTAAGTGCTCTCCTACTTATACTTTCACTCTTTCACTGAGCAGTGACCATCAGAACAGCAGTCAGTTGAAATTAACAACATTGTCCTGTGGAAGTGATCACCGATATGTAAAAGCATGCATGTGTCACGACTGCACGGCCGTCCCCACCCACCAGCGACCGGGAAGGGGCCACACGTCAAGAGACTACAACAGCAACACGGGAGGGAGCGCGTGATCGCCTGGCAGGTGGGACCTGAGGCGTGTGTTGCGTGTGTGTATGCGGCCTGCGTGCCGTGGAGTGGGGGTTAAGAGAGAGCGTGATGGGTTAGGTGAGGCATCGAGAAACAGACTGTACAACCGAACCGGAGCGAGCGAAGCTGTTCTTCCTCCTCGCGGCTACCAGATCCCCTTTCTGCCCTCCCCTCTCCTCTGCTACCTTCCATAGATCAAGTGAGGTCCGTTACAGCATGGTTCAATTTCTCCTCTATACAAAAGTAAAAGCATGCATGGTTGGAACCTGAACTGCATGTTTTCTGCTCCTCCGATTGCAGCATTATACAGTGGAAACTGTGGAAACCAGGAGGCAGCGGCGAAAATAATTCCATGGAGGGATGCAAGCGGCGGCCCGCTTCCTGTTTACTAGCGTCGAGATCTTCCATTAGAGGAGTTTAGCTTCTAGTTCATTCCATGCATCTAACTAGGGCTGGATGCATGGTCCATGGTCAAAATGAATAGAGTAGCCCTGCCCTTGATTACTCAATGGCAGTCTTAGCTTGGCATCGATGAATGATTTTTATCCGTGCGAAGGTTTGTTGGGGGTGGATCTGTAGTTCCATTAGTTCGGTGATGGAACAGTTTGGCTACTGCTCTTCTTTCACAGTCCTGTTTTAACAATAAAATGGAAAGAACCATATTAAGATTCTGTGTGAACCTGTGTAAGCATTGATACGGTGAAAAGATGACTTTAAATTTTTTGTCCCGGTGAGAAGATAGAAATGGTAACATGGATAACACAAGTTTGGCATTATTCTATTTTATTTTGCAAAGGCATGGACTACCATTGATGGTAACTATTACTCCCTCCGTCCGGAAATACTTGTTGCTCAAACGGATGTATCTAGCACTGGAATACATTTAGATACATCCATTTGAGCGACAACTATTTCTGGACGGAGGTAGTATTAAGTAAACTAAGATAAACACAGCTTATCAGGAGGAGCTCAGCCAGCAAAAGGAAGGCTCTACTCAGAACATTTATTACCTTAAACATGTTTAGCTGAAAATATCTTCCTGCGTTCATTCTCCTGAGCTTCAAGTAAGTGTATGTAAAACTCAATTGATCACGTGAGGTGAAACGGTTGACCTCATTGAACCAAAGGTATGAAAATAAATTAGACATTGGTGTATGGGCACGCACGATGAAAGATCCTTCGGGCACATCTGCACACTTGTTATACACTCTATCAACTCATTTACTCATAGTTGAATTTATCAAACATAAGTAAATGCTACTTACAACTCGGA
This sequence comes from Elymus sibiricus, assembly GCA_039707655.1. Taxonomy (NCBI): domain Eukaryota; kingdom Viridiplantae; phylum Streptophyta; class Magnoliopsida; order Poales; family Poaceae; genus Elymus; species Elymus sibiricus. The sequence goes on from CM077674.1 coordinate 313,940,979, forward strand.
AGAACAGGATCTTGACCAGAGGCATTAAACTTCACAAGGCCGTCAGACTGATAAAAGTAAAATTGTTCGTCGATAGCAGTGTGATTGTACTTGTTTAAGCGCTTGTTCTGAAGCACTTCCTCCCAGACACAGGTGCGATCATAGTGCACTGAAATGGCATACTCTGCTTTCTTTCTCCATAAGAAATACTCAATGATAAGCATTGGATCAGCATTAAGACGCAATTTGCTATCCAACCAGATGGAGTACCTAACAAGTAAAATGTGTTATGTTAGCCATGGAGAAAGAATGCATGCAGTGGTAATATATATAGGAAAATACATATATGTGCCACTTAAAAGAAAACTAAGAAAAACTACAAGATCCTAAACTACATTAGTAGTTGATGAGATGACATGCATCAGCAAACAACCAGTTAATAAGTAATAGTAACGAACTAACTCCGGGTGCTTTAGAATTCATATAATTTTATTCTGAAGGAGTAGTGTACTATACAGATTCTCCATTTAACTAGATATTATGGACAAATACATCCGCAGAAAAACTTACAAGGCAGATGGGAAGAGTCGGTGAGCCAGAAGTTTTGGCACCTTTCCTGCTCTCCGCATATCTTTGTAGGGTAAGTTCTTAACTACAACAATTCTCCAAAGACCAACGGATCCATTTTCATCAGGGACGTGTCCTTCAGAGGAAAGGGTTGTCAATGTTAGCTCATCCAGGAACATGATGAAGCACACATTCTTCTTAGAGTATGAGCCAATCTGTGAGAGTTTTAAACTGGTAAATGGTAATGTTTCTGAAATAATGTAATAAGTACCTATGATAGAACTAATGAACATTGCAAAAGCATGCAAGCGTCATGAGATTCAAAAACACAAAGAGATTGCCAAGGAGCAAATGATGGAGACTTGTCATTTTGCATCTGAAAAACATGGTACTTGTTACGAATGCATGCACAAAAAAGGAATAAGAACATTACCTTGCTTTTAGCTGGTCTCCTTAAGTAATCAGAGCCTCCAAAAATGCATGATGACACCACGACACGGCAGGTAGCCATATAAGCCCTGTCATGTTCATTCAAATCAAATCCACTACTAGGGTAACCCTCTGGACCTTCTACGAAACCACAGTGAAGACTTTGGTTTTTTGCATAATATGTTTCCTCTCTTTCCTGAAGACTCTGGTGCCCAGCAAACAATGGTTCAAACAATCCATTACCAATCAAATGTCCCTCAATCAAGATATACTTCAACAAAAACTGTGTAAAATTGTTGTAGTCAGCAGGCTCCACAAGATTGTCAACCGATGGCAAAAACTCAATTTCACAGGGCCCATCTGCAATATTACATTCTGTATGTCAAGTTGTCAACAAAAGTAACTATTATAGAACCAAGAAACATGCAAAAATTAATATTATTTACGCGGTTCCATTTAGCACATAATAGGTTAGGAAATGCCTAGTGTCAGCCTGTCAGGCTTTGTGTCAAGTTGGAGCAATGAACAGCATTAATCAAGGTAGAAAAAAAGAGAGTAGATATTCTGAATGTAGAACCATGAGAGCTTATCGACATGTTTGCTCCAACTGAGCGCATCTAAGATAAAAACTGGATAACAAATTTATCTTACATAAGGTTAAAAATGACGATGTTTTAGGAACTCAAGGTTTAGAGAGTAGAGTCCAGAATATATCTTACAACGCTTTTTCTTTCTTCCTTTGAAGGGTTCTGACTCGTCTATAGTCCTGACATAAAAATAAATCTGATGATTGACATTTGGTGATACCCGAAGGTATGTGCATATACACAAGTAGATATTTACATATGGAAAATGGTAAATGTGCACTTACATAGAGATATTTTCCTTGACCGTGGCATTGCTTTTGTCTCTCTTATTATCAATTCCCTTTCCAACATTCTCCCTGTTGACCGGACCTTGGTGTATCGCTGCATAGCAGAACATTGTTGAGTCGTCAGAAGTTTGATAACATTGTCAACCAAAGATGCCTGTGTCAAGTATCTGAGTTACACGAAGATTCTAGATAGCAGGGTTCAGCAATAAAATTCAACATTACACAATTTTGTTTTTCTTAACTGAATTACTCAATTTGGTCGCACTTAAATCACATGATGACAATGGGTAATTTCATATCCTGGTAAGTGGCAACACAGAGAGGTGAAGACCAGTTGCAATTTATTTCTTACACTTAAGTACTCCATGTAGCACTGAACATGGATGCCACCACAAACACTGAGACGAAAAAATCGCAGCCTGTTCATCTACATTGCAGCAAACGCACTTCTGCGGGTTGGTTAGGTAGGGGAAGAGCTTACCGTGGATGGGGAGGCTGGAGTGGGAGGAGAAAGACAGGTAGGCGAGGGAGAGGAGCGCCAGGGCGAAGGTCGGGAGGAGGAGCAGGCGGCAACGGCGGCGCGGCCGCCGGGAATGGCGGCGGGGCCCGGCCGCCGCAGCCGGACCGGATGTCGGCAGGCGGTGCTCCGGCATATGCCCCCGCGCTCTCGCTCCGGCGAGTCGCGGCGACGGTGCGGCGGAGAAATCCACCCTGTGCGTTTCCTGCTGTTCCCGTGTTTTCCTCCCTATTTCTCCGAGAACGTATCCTGTGCTACGAACGAACTGGTGCACCAGATGCACCAATGATACATGAGCCGTTGGATGCAAAAGAGAGGGACAGGATCAGGCTGGGAGATGGAGCTGCTGTAAATTTGCAAAATAGTCCTCGTAGAGTCATCGAATTCAGCAAGTTTAGGAGCCGATCACAGATCTCTTTTCCTGTTTCTATACCAGGAGAATTAGTGTCAGTAAATTTCGTTCGGTCTCTCTCAATCCTGTGCCAGTCGAGCTTCCTCTCGCTCGAACATTTCCTGTTTCTGTACCAGTCGCTTCTTGGCTGCCAATCAAAGTTCTATGATACTAAGTGCCCTCACTGCTGAAGCTTTTGCCTATCGGGATGGTGTACTGATTTGCCGGGAGATTCAAGCTGGGAGCATCATTATGGAGTCTGATTGCGTGGAGTTGATACATCTGTTGAAGACGAGGACGATGAACATGGCTGCAATTCTTCATGTTCTCATGCAAAATCAGAGGCTTGATAGGGAGTTACCTGCTTTTGATATTGTCTCTGTGATACGACAAGGCTCATGAAACAGCTCATTTTACCTCTAGTCTAGTACTAGTCCAGATCATGTCTTTTTTTAATTTGTAGTCCAGATCATGTCGTGATGCCTCAAGCAGCAAGCTCATGTTTTTGTGGCACCTTGTATTCAGCAAGATCGTAAACTTGCTAAAAAATATTAGCAAGTGTTTGTTTTTTAGTTCAGATGGACAGTTGTTGTGATGCTCCAATGTGAAAGACGTGGTTCTTGCATGGAATCATCTAAAGAAATTGTGTCCAGAGATCTTTGTTCTGTTACAAAACAAGAGCGTCAGAACAACAATTATTTATAAATTTATTTTTTCTGATATTAAAGATTACACTTAAGACCACAGAGTTATAACAGTTGAGCTTTCCAACTGACCTAGGAATAAATTACATGAAAATTTGCATTTTTGGCCCAAGTCAGAAATGAGCAACCAGGCAACAGTTACATGAGGTAATACAAGAGAACATCATGTCAATTTTCTCGGCTAGCATGCATGGTTTAAAACAGAAGCTTGGTCAAACAAATGTACGAAATACACGTCTTCATATACAATCTTGAGATATCTGGTTCAGTTACAGTAGAGTAACGTTGCTACTTGAAAAGCTTCAGCGGTGAGGGCACTTAGTATCATAGAACTTTGATTGGCAGCCAAGAAGCGACTGGTACAGAAACAGGAAATGTTTGAGCGAGAGGAAGCTCGACTGGCACAGAATTGAGAGAGACCAAACGAAATTTACTGACACTAATTCGCCTAGTACTGAAACAGGAAAAGAGATCTGTGATCGGCTCCTAAACTTGCTGAATTCGATGACTCTACGAGGACTATTTTGCAAATGTTCCAGCAGCTCCATCTCCCAGCCGGATCCTGTCCCTCTCTTTTGCATCCAACCGCTCATGTATCATTGGTGCATCTGGTGCACCAGTTCGTTCGTAGCACAGGATACGTTCTCCTATTTCTCCCTATTTTGGGGGGCACGACAGTGTGCCAGATTTCTCGTCAACAGATATTTTCTGATTTTTTTTTTGAACTGGATATTTTCTGATTTTTTTTTTGAACTGGATATTTTCTGTTTTTTTTAACTGGATATTTTCTGATTTTTTTAATGTGCATGTACCTACATGTTCTGATTTTTTGTGTGGAAAAACTGCATGCTCTTATATGATTTGGCTCTGTTTTGTTTTATCTTGCAGGGTTACAATATGTGATAATTTATATGGATGTTGTCGGTGACACTCTCAATTGGCGTCGATGATCCAGTTGTGTTCTTATTGGTGTCGATGATCCGGTTGTGTTGTTATTTGTGCCGAGATCTTCTTCTTTCGTTGACAACATTTGTGCCAAGATCTTGTTAGTGATCAGGTCGTCCACGTGTGCGCTGCTGTGTGAGCTATGTAAATTGAAATTGTAATCTAGGTTCTCGGTTCTCCAATTAATCAGACAAATCTTTGCCTCGTTTGAAAAAACATTTGGTCCAATTAGCCACATCACATGAGGCTCTTCGATTTACACTAGCGTTAACCAAAGATTCCAGACTTCAGAGCAGTTGTTTGACTCTCTGGTTCATGTTCTAGGCAAATTTTTGGGGTCGAGGTTTTGCCTCAGATGATCGGAGTCATAGAATACACACGTTTAGCTGCCATTCATGACAAGAAGTATGTGTAGTAATTACTCCCTTCGTTTCTAAATATAAGTCATTTTAGAGATTCCAATATGGACTACATATATTAAAATATTAAAAAGACCCATACTCCCTCCGTTCCATAATATAAGATATTTTTTGGCACTACACTAGTGCCAAAAAACGTGAGGGGTAGATTGTGAAATTGTGATGTCCTGTAGCAGTACTTAGTTCAGCTATTTACAGTTAATAAGCTTCTTCCCGACAGCAAAATTCAGTCTAGTCCTGGACCGGCGGCGCCACAACATAGCCGGGGTGCCTGACATCAAAACTACAGAACCAAAACACACAGAAAAAAAAACACAGAGCTGCAAGACACCGCCACAAGCTTTCAGATGTTAAAAGGACAGACCCAGTGCTAGAAGCTCCCACAGTGCAATGCACAGAGGCCGCGTCAAACCTAGGACCTCTTGGCACAAGTGGGGAAGCTTTCAGGATGTTTACTGTGGCCAAAAAAATATCAGCAGAAACAAAACTACAGTTCAGTACAGCTCAATTGTGGATCATCTCTAGAAACAAAACCACAGGTCAATACAGTTCACATCAGAAAGAAGCTTACATGTCCAACATTCATCCAACACAACACACAAATGAAAAAAGAAGACGACGAAATGGGCAGGACAACACAACGCTGCATACCGCGTGTAGTGTTAATATCATACTTCTTTGTTAACATCACCATGTGGATGGAAGTACAGACCGATCCAGAGGAGACAAATCCAAGTGGATGCTGAGTATTCTTTCGTACAATTACAATACTTTACCCGCTATACCTTGATACAAGATGGGACACCCAAACCAAATCAAACAAAAAAGAAAGTGTAGAGAACACGAGAAACCCTCGCTATATGAACCAGGATAAGACTTCTACATCATTTCCATAGTTAGAGAATCAGGCGGCCTGATAGAACAGTGTGTATCGGATCTAAGTAGAACAAGAATCAGAGAATATGCACATATCAATCAGCCTTGGTTTGTTCTACTGATTTAACTGGCCGGGACTCGAACCCTCCTCCTTTCCGGTGCTCGAGGGAGTAGGGCATGTATGTCCCTAGTATCTTGTCCCAGAGGACGAAGAAAGGTTGCGAAAAGTTGTATTTGTTGCCATAGAGCTGGTGGTGAATGTCATGATAAGCGGTGTTGTTGTTGAACAGTGCATGGAGGATGTTGCCGGGAAGCCACAGCCCGCAGTGGTCATCCACCGTCTTGATGGTCGCAAACGAGAAAAAGAATATGGAAGCTCGCGGAGTCATACCGGAGAGGAGGAACGAGAGAGCACCGCCGATGGTGTCCAGAATAAGGCCCTCAAGAGGGTGGTTGTAAAGAGCCCCAAAGGAATAAGGGACTACGAGAGTGTGGTGCTTGGAATGGATGTGCTTGTACAGAAACTTGTTTATGTGCATGTATCTGTGCATGAAGTACTGCCATGTGTCCATAACAAACATGGCGATGATAAATTGCAGCACTATCACGACAGCAGAAGGCTGCTTCGGTGCAATACCACTCTCATCGCCAATAACCTGCAGTTCACAAAAATTTAAACCTTTTAGAAACTCATGTATTGTAGAAGCTATCAGGTAAACTCCACAAGAATTGTTAAGGCCTGGTATTGCTTCAAAAAACTGCTCGTTAAATTGGGCATTCCTGCATATCAAATTTTCCCCATGAGAAGCTATGTTGTTATACTTTCAGTCAACATAAAGAATATAGCCCGTGTGGAATCAATTTTGGAGTTTGTACCATGTTATATGTTGTTGTAGAAATGCAGAACTGTTTCTCAACAGCAATACTAGAACTCAGCTCCTCGCTACTAATTCAGAGGGTGGGTGTTTCTCTGTTAGATATGGTCAGTTTCTTATCTTCCATACCAAGTATGAACGCAAAACGTAAGGCTGAGCAACTCTCCCAGCAACCAAACTGCAGTTATAAGCATGGCATGCTGATTTCCTTTCCTTGATATTACATCAAGGATAGACAGGTCTCAAAATTTTGCTCTATGTGGAATGCTTCAGTTAGATGCCAAAACAATCCAAGACAACGACATCCTAAGCCAGTCACTTTAGCTCCAAATCAGGATAGCTTATCAAGCGTCTCTCTATCTACTAGTACCATTTATGAAAGAGGCAAAAAGAAAAGGCACTTTGCACAGCTTAAAATCATGGTTGCCAATACAGCAAAGGCCAAAGCTACGTATTCAGGTGGTCTATCTGCAAACCAGAAGGAATATAAGACAGGAAAGGGCGAGGAGGATTACCGCGAAGAGCGTGAGGGCGACGACGACCTGGAAGGCCTGCTGGACGAGGACGCCCCTGACGACGGCGCCCCTGGAGACGACGTTCCTGGCGGCCTCCTCGCCCCTGGGGTGCAGGCGGTACGAGTCGAGGCGCTCCACGCCGTCCAGCGCGACGTAGAGCCCCGAGTAGAGCCAGTAGACGACGATCGGCACGAACGTGCCGAGCAGCTCGTCCGACACCCCAATCGGCATCCCGCTCCCTCGCGGGCCCCAGCCCCTCCCGAATCCCCGGCGAGGCGAGGCGAGGTGACGGAGGAAATGCGCGCGCGAAATTTAGCCCCCACCGCAGCACGTTGGCCGCTGCCGAATTCGTAGGCAGGGAGCGGCGGGATTGGGGCAGGCGACCCGGATCTCTCCGACGGAGGGGGAGGAGCTTTGGGATTGGAGGACTTTTCAGCGGAGGCTGGCGGCTGCGCTGGAGGAAGGCGGATGGAAGAGAGGGGCCAGAGGCTGGAATATAGGCGCGGTGGCCCGACGGGCGGGGCGGGGCCCGGCCGTCGCCGTCGGTCCGTACAACGACAGGGAGGGAGGGGGGAGGAGACGGACGGGGGGACGGGCGCTGGCCGCATCCCGCAGAGGGGGCAGAGGTTATTATCAAACGGCCCGCGCCAAACGTGTACGTCACCGTGTGGATCCACGGTGCCAACGGTGGCGATGGTGTGGGGTCAAATTCGTGTACAGATAGATTTTTTCCTCCCAGCGACCAGCGTAGAGCGGCAGCCCGAGTCCATCCCTTTTCGCCGGCGTTGCTCGTTTGACCCCTCCGCTGGCTTTCCCGGCCGGCCACCAGACTTTGCCGTAAGATTGCGACGGAGTTTGCTTGTTCGTTCCTGCCTGGCGAACTTGGCCAGGAATTATAAGTATCGAAACTTCGAAGTTGGAAGATGAATCTACCGGTTTTCTACGCATGCATTACCAGCTACCGAGATTATCATCACAAACAAAACGGACCACACTCGCAAGACCACGGCAGCACTTGTCAGGAAAGTCACTTGTTTAATAACAGCGAACGAAACATTCCAGTACCACACTTGACACTTGTTGCAAACGACATCCAAGTCAAGGATCCAATAAACGACTACACAGTATCAGAAGAAGACGCTAGCTACACCAACCGGCAATCATGCTGGCTGGCCGGGACCGATCTCGGAGCAGGCGCTGTAGCGATCATCTGTATGCCGGGGCGCCAGCGAAGGAGTAGAGGGAGGACACCGGCACCCTTGGAACAGCAGGCCCCTGGAGGTTTGCAGGGTAAGCAGCGGGTCTGGTCGCATAGGACGGGTCCTGAGCGGCGAGTGTGTAAGAACCACGGTAGATATCGTCCATGTGGCTGGGGTGCGCGGCGACCTCCTGTGGCGGCACCCTGTAGTCTCTTGGAAGGAATGGATCCACCCTGTTGGCAGCGTCACCTGGAGCCCTGGGAGCAGAATTCAAGTTCAACAAGGTCAGAATTCATCAAACATCTGGGTATGTGTGTGTGTGTATGTATGATTAGAACAGATTGAAGAGATTTCTACTACCTACATTCCAAAATATAAGACGTTTTGGTAGGCTGCCTACCAAAACGATATAAGACGTTTTGGTAGGCTGCCTACCAAATCGTCTTATATTTTGGAATGGAGGTAGTAGTAGATAACAATTAAATCAAAACATTTTTTGTAGTAATAACACATGGTTTACACTTGTAGAAGACCTCAGTCATCAAGACAACATGATATAAAACCTTAAAGCAGGCTCGATGTTATTTCCACAGATGTCAAAGCACCCTCACTACACCTTCAAATATTAATACATGCCAAAGTTGCTTTTTGTTCCTAGATGTTTTAGTCTGTTCATAATTAATTGCCAAACAAATACGCAAATTCTAGATGGATTCTGACATGAGGGTAAGCTTCTGAGTTCTAAAAAGAAAAAAATTGAGGGCCATGAACATGTAATGAAGCAAGTGTCGGTTAGGTCCCTAAATCGTAGGAGTCTCCAGTGGAATCCTTTCTTTGATGTGTCAGATGAACTTCAGGAAAGAATGAACAAGTCTACTAGTTTCTTCTCAAATCCCAGATTCTCATAAAACAACCTTTACTAGGGTAATTAGCACTGCTATATGAATCATAATAGTTAACAGCTATTAATCGTATATTTTTTAGAAAGAGGTGAATTGGTTAGCTATCTTAGACCTAGCACCAACCTAAAGAATCCACAGAAACAAACCATTGAATAAATAGTTGGTGGGAAGGAAATTCTGCATTCAGAGAGTAACAAAGTGCCCCACTAAAGGATTACAAAAGAATTGCGGCCTTCTAATAAATTAAACATCAACGGACACAACTTATCAAACATACTTCTTCCATGCAATGGACCAAAATATGGAGAAAAGCTATGTTCACCTCATAATTCAATTATGAAGCAGCCAAAAAAATCTATTAAATTGACTACCATGCTTGAAAATATATTAATTAAAAAAGATTCTATGTTATAATAAATGAAATCAGCACACAAATTACAATATACACGCATATAAGATAATGAGCACTCACCTTTCATAAATGATATTAGCTTGATGTGGATGGTATGAACCATGAGGAGCAGGAGCAACATGATAGTATGTAGGTGGCTGAACTTCTTCAACAAACTGTGGGCGTCGAATTTCTTCAACATGGAGTGATGGCCTTCTGTCTTCATAATCATAGGCTAATCTCCTTTCTTCAACAAATTGTGGGTGTTGCATTTCTTCATGATGTCGTGGCAGCCGCCTTTCCTCATAATCATATGGCTGTCGCCTTTCTTCAACATAGTGAGGCATGCGCCCTTCAACATGGTTTGTCCGACGAACTTCTTGAACATGTTGGGAAGATAGCCGATGTATGTTAATTGGCTTGTACAGTGCTAGTAGCTTATGGACCTACAAAATAGCACCATAACTTACATCATCAACATGCAAAATGTTATTTTAGTTTTATTTCAGTTCTGGATACATATAATTGTCATGGCTTACCTGTCTAGAATTGAGCTCTTGGGTGAATTTTCCCTTTGAATTGTAGTTCTCCTTGATGGCATGCTTGAAACTACTCTCAGGAAGCGGAAGACAATCTTTATCAATTCTGAATTTGACCTGCATCAAGTGCACGAATTAGTTAAAATAATAAAATGTCCTTGGCATCATCTCCTTTGACCTATCATTCATCTTCACGAAAGATGAAAACAATGCTAAAAGGAGCTCCATGTTAGCTTTGTGAGGTTAAAACATCCCACACTAAATGGAAAAAAGATATTAAAAGAACAAGATCACCACAGATTTTGGTGAACACAAAATGTAACAATGCAAATTAATCAACATGGGATATAAAGAGAATTTAGAATTCGACCGCAAACATAGGGTGTGTGGTGACCAAAACCAACCATACCAACCTTTTTGGTCATAGCCAAAATTTTGGCTCTTGCTTGGATGGTTGCCAAATATTTTGGCATGCCCAAGTGCTTCAGAACTCTAGTTCATTTTTTTCCCAAAATTAGCCAAAACATGGGCAGCCAAAACCTTAGCCAATATTTTGGCTAGCAAAATTTTGGTGATGTTGGGCTCAAACCAAACACAGCCATAGCTCTATTATAGAGATCTGTGCATGATATTGCTTTCGCAAGGGATTCGATATAGATGATCAGTAGTGTTTGCATAGGCATGTTCCAATACCATTTTACTCGCTCCCTCCACACAAATAATCTTCACCGTCTACCAGTACTCATCATTAATACGTTTTGCTAGTTATATCATTACACACATGGGTGTAAGCGTGTAAGGTCATCCACCAATTATTCTTTCGTAGGTCAGAAAACTATTGAATTAATTACCAAAAAAGATTAGGCCAGAAACTCAAAGATGAATAGCTACTTCCTCTACTTAGCCTGAGATCATCATTAATTCGGTTACCATGCAAAGTGCAGACGTATACCTTCTTAATAGAAATACTTTGCCTCTAGTAATTAAAAATAGTTCAGGACATGTGGCATTCTCTCATAAAAAGATCATGTGTGTTTCCTAACTTGATCAGGGGTGTCCTATCTACCATCATTTCGAGAAGACTTCCACCTCACCCTTTGCCACGTAACATCATGTATGCCAGGATGTTCCAATATACTACAACCTTTGCACCCTCTGCTACTCTAGCAAAGACTTCCTGGCGCAACAAACGACAACTCCGACATGATCAATGCTAGGTCACCATGGACATTTAATGATCGAGGAAACTAAAATGATAATTAGTACTCACTAGTAACCGTTTTGATTCGTTATTTTAAGTTTAATGAGGTAGAAAGTTGCCAAGCGAGACAAGAAAAATATGTCGTTTTCTCTTCAATAAGCACACACGCATATCCAAACTTCGAGTTTGCATGCCATCGGAATCAACATGAATTTCAACACATCATTAATGAGCCTTTCAAAGGATCAGTCAAAAAACCCTATCAGGACATTGTCTGCGGTATTAACTTGTGCGGCTTTTTACATACCCTAACCATACGATTTAGCACATAATACCTTCAGGACAGGTTATATATTTCTTAACAATAAACGGGATACTTCTACTACCACAGGAATGACCAAGAGTTACCTGAGCAGGGAATTTCCCATTGAACGCACGTCGCACAAGATCCATCCCTCCTCTTGCCGTTGCCTTGTACACCCCATAGAGAAGCTTCAGGTCAAAGTCATACAGGAACAGCTTCGCCCCTGGTCGGATCTTCTCCACCACATCTATCTTCCCCTTGGGCAAGCCAAACACGCTGTTCTGGAAGCACTCCGGCTTCGTCTTTGCGCTGCACATGAAGATAAACCCAGCACTGCCCCTCGCCTCCCCCGCTGCATCGTCCTTCTTCTCCTTCTCCTCCTCCCGCGCATTCATCCTCCCTTGTCCTTCCCCCTTCGCCCTCCCCCTCATCTTATCCTTCCTGCCCCTCTTCCTGTCAGCACTGCTGTTCCCGGTGCCCATCTTCCTGTCAGCACCGTTATCTCCAGCGTCCATCTTAATGCCATCAACCTTGTTCTCGGCGACGGTCTTACTGCCATCACCCTTGTTCTCGGCGACGGACTTACTGCCATCACCCTTGTTCTCGGCGACGGACTTACTGCCATCACCCTTGTTCTTGGCGACGGACTTATCGCCATCACCGTTGGTCTTGGCGACCATCTTCCCGTCAGCGCCGCCGTTCTCGGCGACCACAAGGGCGGCCGAAGTGCCGACGTCGGCCGGAGCGGGAACCACCGGCGTAGGCCCCGAAGCAGGTGCGTCGGCGGCGGCCGCGACTGCAGCGGCGGTGGCCGCCTTCTGCTTCTCCGGATCGGCCTTCTTCTTCTTGTACAACCTCTTGCGCCTGGCCGATCCGGGGGTGGACTTGGACGGCGGCGTCGGAGCGGAGGCGGACGCGGCGCCCTTGCCCTTGGCGCCCGGAGTGGTGGGCGCCTCCTTCACCATGGCTGATTGGAGCGGCCAGATCAGGGAAAAATTGCCACGAAAATTTAGAAAAAACTGCGCTGAATCTACTCGTGAAAATCGAACTGAGTCGCGCTGAATCTACTCGCAAAGATCGAACTGAGTACGGGCACAGGCTAGGCAATCGCTCGGCTCGATCTCATCGATCGGTAGGGCACGCGACTGGCTACGATGCAGGGAGAATTGAGGAAGTAGTAACTGAAATCAATCCAGGTCTGGATGACGAAGATGAGGAGCGGGTGCGCGTACCTTCGGTAGCGAGAAAGGGGATGACTGTCAGGGGGATGTGACGGCCGCGCCTGATGTGGCCTCCGCTGCGTCAGGGGTGGGGGTTTATAGGTGTAGGGAGACAGGGAGGGGAGTCGATGGACATCGGGTGCGGACTGCGACCCCAAATCCTTTGCCGGTTCAGCCCTACAGACGGCTCGACTGAGACTGAACCGTCTGGATCGAATGCCATGGAGAAAAAAGGCAGTATTTTTCCTTTTTTTTGCGGGGGAAAAAAGGCAGTATTTTTCCTGGTTTAGTGTATGCCCGATTGGGTAAACGTACCCACTTCTGAAAAGAAGACACACTCGTTCTAGTAGCACGTCTCCTTTTAACAACCTTTATGCAGTATATTCAACAATCAAATGGATTTATAAGGAAAAGACTACGAATCCTGACTCCCACAGCTTAAACATGGCGGCGCACCGTTCTTGACGCTTGTTAGTGGCGCGCACGTACGGCTTCTCTTTTGAGTTTTAACGAGGATAAACGGTTTAATGAAAACGGTTATCTATGGAACATGTTGTCTTTATGCGTAGTTTTGTTACTGCTCATGATTCTTAAATGTGTGTCGGTAGTGCGCACGTCCGGCTTCTCTTTTTTCGAGCTTTGTCGAGGATAACGATTTAGCTTGGACGGTTACCGGTGGAACAAGTTGCCTCTGCTTGTCGCGCCTCCATTGCTCTTAAGTTTTGGCCGTTCGCATATGTATGACTTCTTCTTTACAAGCTTTGTTTATAATAAACGGTTTGATTATAATCATCATGGTGCCTATATCTAGTAGAGTAGAGCTTATAAATATAGCAATGTGAACAACATTTCGTTGGTCCAAAGTTTAATAACGGAGGTATTCATTTCAACACGCGATGTATACTATTTTCACTTATTGTTAGTGTGATTGTATGTTTTTCCAATGCAAACTTCACCTACTTCTTCTATATGGGAATTTAAGCTGGGAGGGACAATTTCGCAAGATCAAGGCAGCACACATACGCAAGGCAACCATTATAATTTTCTCCAAAGCCATCCAATTAATGTATCGACTCTTCAGCTTCCATGTAATCCGCTAACCAATGAGCATGTATGCCGCCAATGTCCGTGAAAGCTAACCATCTGATGGTTGCGCTGAGGCGAATTGGCGCGACGCAGTCGCTGCCATCGGATCGGAGCGCGAAGATCACGCGGTCTGTAGTGTGCCAGCTGGCATAGAACAAGATGGAAAAGGGGGGAGAAATTGCAAATTCACCATCGCTATCCTCTCGCTGGGAGAGGCCATTTCCATGAGGAGCTGACATGTTCGTTCAAATCCCCACATGTCTCCTGGATAGCTTCTTCCTCGCCCCACCACCTCCCCCCCCGGGTCGTGTGATGGTCTCCGTCACGACTTCTCGCCATCGTGGTCGACCTTGCTGCCCCGCCCGTGATCTAGGTTTTGGTGGCTGCTCACCATCGAGCTCGACCTATGGGCGCTCAACCCCTCCATCCCCCAGTTGTCGTAGGAGTGTGATGCGTCTAATCGCCACCTCCATATCCGTCGCGTTCTGGAGTCTGCTTGTGCTGCTCATTATCGCTCCCATGTCTCCTCTAGTTTTCGTCGTGGGCTGCGTGCCATTAGCAGCCGACTCCGCCACGACTACTCATTGTCATGGTCGACCTCACTACCCCGCTCGTGATGTGGGTTTTCGCGGATGCTCACCATCGAGATCGACCTTTAATACGATTGATCGATCCCTCCATTCACTAGTTGCTCCAGGAGTCCATTGCGTCTGGTGGCCATCGCCATCTCCTTCACGCTATGCAATTTGCTGGTGCTGCTCGCCGTCGCTTCCCCCGTCTTCTCTTGGTTTCTTCCGCAGGATGCGCACCATTCACATTGTCTCCGGTAGCGAGTCAAGCTCGTGTGGCCATGCGTTCACAGTTGTCGAGGTAAGAATCACGGCAAGCCATTTTTAGTTGGTTAATTACGAGTTCGTGACGTGTGACATGACATGAACAACGCGAATGCAGAAACACTATGGTCACTAGTAGGGCACATGGCAAAAATGGTTAGTGATGTGGACCAAATTCTTTTGACGAATTACGCTTTTCGACCCTACAGCCGGCTCGACTGAGGATCAACTCTCTGGATCAAACGTCATGGAGGAAATATATGCAGTATTTTTCCTGGTTTATTTTATGCCCGATTGGGTAAACACGCCCACTTCTGGAAAAGAAGACACACACTTGTTCTATCACGTCTCGTGCGCTCTTGAACAATGGTGCCATTGTGGTACTCGATTCTCTTGTCCTACCTCTCGTTCAAGGGTTGGATGCAACATTTATATGTTATAGATAGGTTGGTTGAGCAATACTTATTTTGGAGGATTTCCACAAGTCCGTCCGAGTTGAAGGGCTAGGGCTTGAATCCGGTCGGTTGTTAGGTCAATCAGGCACTCATGTGGCAAGGATTCAAGACCCGTAGATCGATATATTGCAATTTAAGAACCACTAGTAGAATGCCCGTGCGTTGCTACGGGCTACAATGCATATAAATAAATCAGACAAATGTTAAGTTGAACTTTAAGGTCGAAGCTCATTTCTTCCTCATACATCTGGGCATGTTTGGACATCAAACGTACTCCCCACGGGCTCCTCAAAATTCAACCGTATGGACAGTCCGGGCTCCCCCAAATCCAGACCATATGTGGGGGAGAAATGTGCTTGTTCGGACTATCCACCATGTTATCTGCAACACAAAGTCCCAACACAAAAAATCCACCCAACGACGGACCCTTCCCATTTCCTGTCGGACCCTCCCCTTCTCACCCGGTTTCCCGCCGTAGCCGGACATTTCTTGCTGGAGCCCTCTCCTTTAAAACCGGATGACGCCCACCTCACCATCACCATACGCCATCTCTCTTTCACACCATACTTCCCCACGGACTGCCAAGGAGGAGTCGCCCGCCAACCACCCCGCTCTCCACCTTGAACCTCTCCCCCGTGTTCATGTCGATCCACCACCGCCATCAAGGGGGAGGAGGCATGCGCCGCCCGTGACACCCCTGAGCCAAGAAGTCAGATCCGATGTCTCCTAAGTCATTGCCACATTGTAACATATAGTTGAATGTCCTGTATTACCACGAAACAAAAATATGATGTTTGTTGTTGGGCATGCAACTGATACGCCACCGTGTCTATTATTAACTCTTGAAGCAATCAATCAATGCATTTACCCTTCTATCTTAACCAAATAAATGTATGACTTGATAAAATAAAATATGAGCCACCCACTCATGCAATTTGCTGCAAAGCCACCTCTAATGAAATGCAATTTTCCACATGTTCTAAAGTAGGAAAATTATTCCGCTCAGACAGCCGTAACTAAAAAGGGACTCTACATCAGCTAGGCAATCTTCCAAATGGGGTTATGTCAATTTAGTCGGGCAGAGCAGAAGCACAACCAATAGCTATTTCAAGCACCGACACAACTCTTTGAGTCGGTGCAGACAGTTGCTCAGCACTGGCACCCATCAGCGCAGACACACACACACAAGATTGCTTGCATCATGCCTCCTCCACGCGAAACTCTAACTCCTACCCCGTGGTGACTCTTTGTGGCTCGTCGGTGGTCCGTATGGAGCCTCCGCGGCCTACCCCGTTGTGACTCTTTGTGGCTCGTCGGTGTTCCGTATGGAGCCTCCGCGGCCTACCCCGTTGAAAGAACATGCGCTGCCCCCATGTTTGGTTTTGGTAATTGATGACAATCCCTATGGACTAATGGTTGCCTTGAGTTATATTTGAAGGGTTTGTCCATAGGCTTTTCTTGAAGTACATTTGTTGGTTTCAAGGAGATTTTGAGATGACCAAGGTGGTTATTCATGGAGTTATCCAAAGATTGGTCATGTAAGAGATGAGCCTATTGCAAGCATGTCTTGAAGAAGAAGATTGTGTGGACATTCATGTTTACCTTCAAGACATCATCTTAATGAAGAGAATTGGAAGAACATGCGTTGCCCCCATGTTTGGTTTTGGTAATTGATGACAATCCCTATGGACTAATGGTTGCCTTGAGTTATATTTGAAGGGTTTGTCCATAGAAGATTCAAGGTTGATCAAGACTAAATATGAAGAGTGATTCAAGTTGATCAACACACAAAGCGTAGAAGATGCACCGAGTGGGATCAAGTGATCTCACGGTATGGTAAGAATTGTCCATTACGCTTTGTGTACTAACCCATGTTCTATGCAAGAGTTCTTTGTGGGGTTAGGTTTGTTTCCATGGGCGTGCATCAAAAGGAAGATTTCATACAACCCATGGAGGATGACATCAAGTGGTGATCGTCATCAAGATTGCGGTGTGCAAGTTCAAGTGGAGCATCACGAAGAGATCACATGCTTTAAGCTTGCCGTCCATTGTGGTGACAATGGACTTGTGAAGATGTGCCGAAGAGTGGCTCACCCATAGTGGAGTATGGGGGAGCAATCTACTAGTCTTCATCGAGCCGGCGCAATCAAGAAAGGTGGTCCAACTTGAGGAGGTCAAGATCGTCATCATCCAGCTCAAGTGGACTATGCGCAAGGCAAAGGTTTGCCCTTGATAGGTTTTCTATTTTACCGGTCTCATGGTAGTAGTTGGGAGACCGGGTTATAGGATCGATAGCCGTACTATCAAGGGGGGCTCTCAAGTGAGTAGCTTTATCGTATCTTCGTAGAGAGCTCAAACCATTGCATCCTTGCATCATCTTTCTTGGTTCTTGTTTGGTGTTTCTCTTTGTGAGTTTTTGAGCTTATGGTCATCTTCATGACAAGCTCGAGTTCATCGAAAACGGAGTTCATATATGCATCTTCTATGATGTTTTCGTTGTTGGAGTTTATGCCGGTTCTTCATTCATAGAGGTTTCTCATCTCTATATCTTAGGCATATCTCCCCTGCCACTTCTTATTATAACCAGTCGTTGTTGTATAGTATTTGTCGTCATCTATCCAACAAGCTTGAGTTTGCTCAATTCGGAGCTCATTTGCAGAAGTTATGGCAGTTTCAGTCTTTGGGCAGTTTTCTTGTCACCCAAGCGGTAGTACCGCTCGGTACCACGGTAGTACCGCTGTGGTCTACCGCAGCGAGTACCGCTTGTGGGAATTTCTTCTATTGCCCATTCTTGGTGAGCGGTAGTAGCACGGTAGTAGCACGGTAGTACCGCTTATGCGGTACTTCCGCTTTCTACTACCGCTTCCAGTACCGCTTGCTGAAATTCTTCTGGTGCCCTGTTTTTCCTTAGCGGTAGTAGAGCGGATGTTGGGCGGTAGTACCGCTTGCGGCGGTAGTACCACTCCAGTACCGCTCCACTACCTCGTTTCTGGGCTGTTCTACGAACCTTTGCGGTAGTACCGCTTTGTGCGGCACTACCGCGCTCCTGTGCTTGCTGTACTCACTGGCTTCGGCTGGTAGTGCCGCTCTAAGCGGTAGTACCGCTCCTTGGAGCGGTAGTACCGCTTGAGTGCGTCCAGCACAGGTAACGGTTCGATTTGGTGGGGGTTATAAAAGGGGGTCTTCTTCCCCCTTGCCCCCAACGGTTCTTTTATCCCCTTGCAGCTCTCTCTCCTCCATTGTTGACCTTCTAGAGCTTTGCTATCTCTCCATCCCTCCAATGATTCTTGCTCCTTCTTGAGGGAATAGAGAGAGGAGATCTAGATCCATCTTTCCACCAATCACTTTCTCCTCTATGTGAGGGAAACCTTGTGGATCTAGATCTTGGAGTTCTTGGTGTTCTCCTTGTTCTTCCTCTCACTTTCCTCCATAGCTTTTGTTGCTTTAGTGGGATTTGAGAGAGAGGGACTTGAGCACTTCGTGTGTTCTTGCCATTGCATTAGTTGCATCGGTTTGAGTTCTCCACGGTGATACGTGGAAGTTAGTAGTTGAGAAGCTTATTACTCTTGGGTGTTTGAGCACCCTAGAGCTTGTTCCTCTTGGGTGGCTTGGCGCCCTAGACGGCTTGGTGGTGCCTCGGAGCTCAATCATTGTGGTGTAAAGCTCCGGGCAAGCGTCGGGGTCTCCAATTAGGTTGTGGAGATCGCCTCGAGCAATTTGTCGGGTACCGGTGACCGCCCCCAAGGGTTGCCAAAGTGTACGGGTTCGGTGACCGCCCTCAAGGGTTGCCATTTGTACGGGTTCAGTGACCATCCTCAAGGGTCCCTTAGTGGAATCACGGCACCTTGCATTTTGTGAGGGCGTGAGGAGAATACGGTGGCCCTAGTGGCATTGTTGGGGAGCATTGTGCCTCCACACCGCTCTAACGGAGATTAGCATCCGCAAGGGTGTGAACTTCGGGATACATCGTCGTCTCCGCGTGCCTCGGTTATCTCTTACCCGAGCCCTTTACTTATGCACTTTACTTTGTGATAGCCATATTGTTTCTAGTTATATATCTTGCTATCACTTAGTTGTTTATCTTGCTTAGCATAAGTTGTTGGTGCACATAGGTGAGCCTAGTCGATTTAGGTTTTGTGCTTGACAAATTAAACGCTAGTTTTATTCCGCATTTGTTCAAGCCTAAACCGTAATTATTTTAAAGCGCCTATTCACCCCCCCCCCCTCTAGGCGACATCCACGATCATTCACCCGTGGTGACTCTTTGTGGCTCGTCGGTGGTCCGTATGGAGCCTCCGCGGCAAAATCAAAGAACCCACACAAACAACAAATCCACATGTTTCGATTTCATTCCGATAAACAAAAGCAGAAAATTTGTCGCACTATGACCTACATTCATGGAACAGCTACAACTAATTATAACTATAGTCACGTCCGAGGCGAGGACTAATTGCGGCCACGCCCGTGGGGACCACCCCTGGGATGTCCACGGGCACCTCCGACGCCTCGGCCACTGGCACGGCCACGCCCACAACCAACGCCACGGACATGGCCCTAGGCATCCTGTTAGGACCGAGAGTATATCGACCAGAGGGGGGGTGAATGGGAGATTCAAAAATTCTTGCGAATGTTTTGAACCGAACCCAAACACTGCAGCGGAAATAAGGTTCGGTAGCAAGGCACTTAATTTAGCTCGCAATAGAGGACCATATCTATCGTTGTACAAAGCAGCAATTTGATCGAGCGATGGATATCACAAGTCTGACATGTACGATGGTAATGCAGCATATGATCAGATGCAAAATCATGAGGGAAAACTGGATATGAACTGCGATGGAAATGCACGGGAAATGGTGACAAGGTGAATGAATACAGCGCAAAATGAGATCACGCATACAATATTACGATGAGAAATAAATTAACTTGAGGCGATGGGAAAAGGCGATGAGAATGCGACAGACAATTGATGAACTATGATTGATCAGATACAGCTATCGGCACAAAGCACGAATGTAAACTGCTGAAGGAATTGCAGTAATATAAAGCGAACCAGTGGTGCTCGATGGCGACAGAAGAATTTGGTAGACCAGTTCGCTCTTCTGCCAAAGGACTACGTCTGGTTGGAGGGGTTGTGATTTAACACAGAGGATAAACTCTCCTCGCCCTATTCTCCTTCAACTCGGAGCTGATTAGACTCCAGTTGATTTCACTCGTGGTAGATACTTGTCGGCGATCTCCAAACCTTCGACAGACTTCTTCGCGAACCACAATTACTCTTGGTTGCTGAAGATCTTGCTCGGTGAAGACAATTACTCTTCGACACTCGAGTCGACACCTATCCGTCTAGAGAGTGCGCAGCTCTCAAGAGTAATAGGTACAAGAACTCTAACTCAGAACTGCTGTGATGCTCAACCACTGTCTAAGTTTGGGCTCTTGATTTTTCTCTCGGTGGATCTTAAACTCAAATCACTCAGAGAGGGGATGCTCAATCAATCTTCTCAGAAATCTTAAGCGGAGCAGCCAACGGGCAACGTTGGAGTGGGGTGGCTATTTATAGCCGCAGCCTTCCCTGATGGGAAATGACCAAATTGGACATGTGGAGCAGCCAATGGCCAAACGACACGAGTCCAACGGTCGGAATTTGAGCACAACGGTAACATTACGTGCGGAGCAAGTAATGCTAACTCCTCAGTTCGAAAGATATCTCCTGCAGCACCGAAGAACAACGTCTTCTGCTGGCAGGTAATCATTCGAAACATAAAGAGATTTCTCTCAGTCTTGCATAGGTTTTGGGCTAAGCATCACAGCGGATCTAAGCTTCGAGAACCTATACCCCTCTTAATAGTACGGAGGTCCTATGACTCAAATGAATGAAAGAAGAGCAACGAAAAGAATGCTACGTCTTCAGTTCGTCTTCGTCTTCCATAGCTGCAGTCAATTTTCTTCGGACCGAAACACCGAACCAATTGCTTCACGTCAGCAGTAAATTTTCGAGAGGTCAACTCCTTCACGTCATTCTTCTCGTCTACAAGTCTTCAAAGGATGTAGCTCATTCTTCTCTGCGGTGCAGATGTTCTTCGGTGAAGTTCCTCGAACTGTACACCTGAGACAACATTTTCTTCGGCACTGCATGGACTATTTCTCTCTGTGTGCACTAGCAAACAAATCAGTTCATGCATGTTTCTGTCAACAATCTCCAAAACACAAGAGGGCAGGTATTGCACCAACAATCTCCCCCTTTTTGGACGATTGTTGACAAAACAGAACACATCGAAAGATAGATAAAAGAATGAAATGGAATGTGAAGGAAGGTGAGAGACAAGAGATAAATACGAAGATAAAACACGCTCCCCCTGAAGATATGCATCATTCTGATGGAAGGTAGCGAGGTGAATCTTCGTATGAGTGACATTGGCAAATGTTCTTATTCGTAGTTTCATCCAATGTACTCGACGGTGTCTGAGGTATTTCCTGCCACACACAACTTTTGACATAGATTAGTTAGATAGCAAAGATAACTTGAAAAACGTTGTGGCAAAGGATATGTCATGAAGATTTTCTTAGAACACAGTTTGAATCCACACGAGATATAAGTTCCCTGCAAGTTAGATGTTCAATGAATAATCAGAGCAAAAGATTCACAAGTATATTGCTCGGAGTGGATATGCTTCAGTCGAGGTTTTCCTGCCATAAAGATGATACGATAGAGATATGCGAGGAAAAACAGCATGTGAATCAGAGCTGAATCAGAGCAATCTGCTCAGAAACAACCTTTCTTCTCCTACATCATTAGATAGATAAGGATAGGAGTAAAATATATGAGGTTTTCAATTATCCTTGCACGATAGATAATTATCGAGGATGATTATTGCAAGGAAGTAAACATTTGATAGCACCTGCAAACAAATAACTGGAAGCAAATTTCAGGGGTTATTAACGGTACATGACGACGCAGTATACCATCACCACAGGCGGTGAGATTAAGTTTCACGATCAAAAGTCCAACGACCAAAAGCAAATTGTTCGAAAGAAAAGCAAATGGTGAATGGAAACACCCTGCAAATAACCCGCTTTTCTATCTTCTCGATGTTCTTCTCCCCCTTTTTGTCAACAAGTGTCAAAAAGGAAGGAGAATGCATGCGAGGAACTACTCGTCCGAAGAATCCCCAGAGCTCAAACTGTTTGGCGATGCAGAACGAGCGATGGTCGAGGCCGAAACAGTAGTTGGAGATGCAGCATGGGCTTCGGGATCAGCTTCGGGAGTAGCAGCGCGAGGTGCATCTGGCTTGAATATCAAGGTGCCTGTTGTGTCTTCAAGTACATCATCAGGTTCAACAAACAGCAGGTCGGTGGAGGCAGAACATTGAGGAAGCACTGGAGTTTGCCTTTGGATGCGAGGAACTTCAAACAACTCCAGATGATCATAATCTTTCTCGATGCCCTTGGCAGATAGTTGTTTGCGAGAGTAATGCTTGCGCAGAAGGGTCCACGAGCGCTTCTTCTGTTCTTTCTCATACAGCAAAGCTTGACGAGCATAATTGTGAAGCAGATTTATCTCAGTCATCATTTCCACTTTTTCTTTGCGGTCGAGCTTGATGTGACTTTCCAGAGCTTGCTGAGTACGAAGACAAATCTCATATAAAGAGGGATTTTCTTCACGAGGGATTTCAACTGTTGCTTTCTTGGTCTTCGGAGCTTTAGCGGAGGCAGAAACAGTGGCATCAATAGGTGTCTTCCCTTTGCCGATGTCCTTCACAACCCGGAGAGTGTCTTGGATGGGTGGCATGAAAACTTTCGGGACATATGGGCAGAAGAACTTTTTCTCGATAAGTTGCTCAATGGCGAACATGATCCATGGTGCATATGGCTTCAAGACTTGAGGGCTATCAGCTGCATAGGCCAAGTTTCGAATGAGAAGATCTGGAATGTCAAACCGAATGCCATGAGCTGTTGCTTGAAGAGTATTTGCCACAATGCCATGAATGGTTTCAGGCCGGTTAGTTGGCGTGAGAGAGTTGCAGAGGATATAGAACAAAACTTTTTTCTCATAGGCCAGATTCTTAGGATTTGCCTCGGTACATTCATCACCAACAAGTTTGGGGTCCATCAGCATGTGAAGTTCAGCTTCGGATACATCCCAGAAGTGCAGTCTGTGTTCACGTGAGGCATCAAATTCGCACCGAGGAAGATTCAACAGTGCCAAAAACTGGTCAGCTGAGCATTTTATCTTTTCTTCCTCGGTCATCCATTCGAGAATCCAAGTGTTGCTGTTTGCAAGATCTCCTGAGATGTAAAGAGTAGCGTAGAACTGAAGGATAACTTCACGGTTCCAGCCATGATTGAAACGCAAGAAACTCTTCAGGAAGACTTGCTCAAACTGCTCGATGGTGTGATGAAAACAGGGTAAACTTTCGAGCTCAGCGAAATCCAGAATCTTATGCTTGAAGATGCGATTCTTGCCATACAGAATGCGAGCATAATACACGGCCTGTTCCTTTGTCCAGAATCTCGGTGACATGGAAGTTCTTTCTCCTTCATATGGGCTGGTCCCAAAGAATGCAAGTTTCGAACGATGAAACTGCTCATTGAAAGCTGGACCATTCGGGCCATCATCAACAGGAAACAGAGGGAAGGTTTCCAAAGGATTTCTCAATGGTTCTTCTTCGGCCATAGACTGGGTCCGAACATCATCGGGCGCAGGCACACCTTCCTCAATAGGCTTGAGAGGAGCACGAAGCTTCTTTGATTTTTCTCGAGCAGAAGGCCTTGAAGAACTTGACTGTCTGTCGTTCTTGCTCGCCGGAACTCCTTCGGCATCTTTCTGACTTTCGGGCTCAAGGACCTTTTCTTTCCTTGCACTTTCTTCGGCGGGAGGCACGACATCATCTTTCTCGGATGCATAAGGCGCAGCTGGTGGGGCAGTTTCTTCTCGAGCCATCGGCTCATCAGATTTCTTTTCTTCCTCTACCATCGGTGGTGCAGTGGTAAGAGGAGCAGTATCAACATCCATCTGGGTAGGGGCACTAGATGATGAGACCGGGGGTGTTTTCTCTCGGGAAGCATTGAGCTCCCCCTCGATCTTGTCATTTTCCTCTTTATTTGGTTCGGAGGGCTCTGCTTGCAATGTTCTCGGCGGCGACGGATCTGCCTTCTCAACTTCAATCTCTTCATCAACTTCGTCAACTGGGGATTGCTGCTTGGAAGGTGCATTTTCCTCATCAGTTCTTTCCAGGAAAATATCAACAACTTCATGTTGCTCTTGGGCTTCTGGCGCTGGAATAATGACTTCCCCAGTGGCAGCTTGCTGCATGGGTTCATCCTCGTGAGGTGGAGAAGGTGGAACCTGTTGCAAGGGCACATGGGAGTCCAGTGGAGTGAGATCAGCAGTGATGTTCTGAAGGTGGCGATCTTTGTTTGCTTTCGGCTTGCTCACTCTCGCCATAGCCTTCCGACGTTTTTCCTCTTGAGCTCTTCTTCGAGCAAGTTCTGCCTTGCGATCAATCTCGTCGTTTCTCCTGTCACACAGCTGAGACACATCCATGCGCAATCGCGAGTGCCACTCAATTTTCTCGTTGCGCAAGACACTAAGGGCCTTTGTGAGTTCAACAATTTCTTTGTTCATCTTTTTCCTTTCGGCTTCATTCTTAGCCTCATTCCTCATTCTCTCGACATCTTGCTTGTCTTTCACAGCTTTATTCAGCTTCTTGGAGATTTTCCTCAGCTCGATGAAATGTTTCGTTACCAACTCAGCAACATCATCAGGCAGTCCCAGACTGCTCACATCCTCAAATTTTGCATCATATGCAGCACTGTCAATCACATCGATCATGAAATTAAAATCATACTTTTGTTCCTCTGTGGGAGCAGGAACAGTAAGCTTGGTCTTCTTGGCAGCCACATCAACTTGTTCTTCAGACTGCAACTTTCTCTTCGCTGCACTGCTTGTCAAAGTTCTCGGAGCCGCAAAACCCGAAGGTTTATCTGAGGAAGGAATGGGTGCATGCCTGGGTGATTTCCTCAGAATTGGCAAAGCTTTCACTGGCGAGGGAGTCATGGATGGCTTGTTGAGAATGGCGGGACGATCATACAATGGGATTTCATCAGGGGTATCTTCTTTGGATGACTCATCAGACGAGTTGGGAACTGCCTTCTTGGTCCTCTTGGTGAGAGTTTTCTTTCATGGTGCACGAGGGGAAACAGATTTCTCAGATTTTCTTTCCTTCGAAGCTGATGCACGTTCCTTCTTCTTCTGTACGTCTTGCTGGGTCAGCGCGACATTTTTTTGCTTCAACTTGGTTTTTCTTAGTTTCTCTGGCTTCACGTTTGGCCTTGGCCTTCGCCCTCTTAGCTACTTCCTCGGGAAAATCAGCGATAGTTTTGAGGGAGTCGGGATGAGCATCTACTGGCTGTGGTGGTCTGACTTTTTCATCATCGGGGCCAATGCAGTTTTTGGCAATGCAGTCATTCCATGGTGGAGTGAAGGCAAACAAAATCTGATACTTCTCGCGGACATTTTCATATCTGTACCATTTGCCAGCCCAGTGGCGGCGAATTCTTTGAAGCCTGTTGTTGCGATCTGTCGTTGATTCACCTTCAGGTGGAGTTTTGTAACTTTCAGGATCAGACATCTCAGCAGTGGTGTTCTTTTCTCTGCCACGACCGCCCTTTTTGGGATTTCCATTGGAGAAGATGGTTAGAGCGTCTGTGACCAATTCATCCTCGGGCTGACTGTGAGTAGAGGGAATCTCCTCATAATCTTCTTCTAGTTCAGACTCTTGTTTCTTCTTCGGGGCCTTGGGTGGCTTCGAAGATTTTCCACCTCCAGTCATTCTTGTTCGTTCAGATCTAGAAGGAAACTGAGGCAATTCTTCGTCAGAATCTGAAAACTCTTGCGAATTCTGTGACATGACCAACCTGTGAAAAAGAAAAGACGCGAGGGAAAAGCAAGGTAGGGTCATAAGCATGCACAACAAGGTTTGAATGAAAAATGATTTTGATGGAGTCCAACAAGGGACACATGGTAAAACAGAAAGATATCATCGATAGATTTTACAAGCTAGCCACAGACAAATTCTAGGCAGGTTGATAGCTATCTAATCTTTCGGATAATTACCCATGAACACTAGATGAGTAGACCAGTACGAGGGAGATCTACAAACCGTACCAGTCAAGACCTAGTGATTTCTAAAGATCTACTGCAGTGAAATAAATCGAAGAAAATTGCATCGGTAAGAACTACCCTAAGAACAGAGGGATGGAAAGGAGCAGTTCCGGATCTAAGCGCCCTAACTTGGCAACTTAGATCAACTACGGCAATGCGGGAGGACGGATTACCGCACCGGCGTGATCAGCTGCGACGAGACTTCACCGGAGTTGCACGGCGGAGCTTCTCGCCGGAGTTGCTTCGAGCTTGGGCTCGGGTGAGGGTGAAACGAGGGTTTGTGCGGATGAGGAAGAAGACACGACGAGGGGTATTTATAGCTGGAGAGCAGAACTTCCGCTCCGAAATCTACGGCCCATAGATACGGGACGTTCTGCATTCGACGGACACGATTACGATAGTGGAGATCGTGGGCATGTGGCAACTGATTTCTGCGAGAAACTCGGGAAGAGAGCGGGAGGTCGAAAGGTTTGAAGGGCTCAATGCCAAAAGTGGATAAAAGTTCGAAGTTGATTCCTTTCGCGACCAAGGACGTCGGAGAGAGATCTTCTTCAGATCAAATTGCATGCTTACGACGGACAGCATAGATTTAGAAGAGAGCGAATAAAGGGATAAAAGGGTCTGAAACAAAACACTCAGCCAAACGAAAAGAAACACCAAACAAGGAGCTATGAGTGAGTTGTTCATCGGACGAAACACAAACACGGCAACTCGAAAACAAACAACTAATAGAGAACAAATAAACACAAAGAACCAGCACCAACAATATGGATCTCAGGGCATAAGATAACCGAAAAGAATCCCTGAGATAGAATTCCTACATCATGGGTTAGTTCTTTCTTGCAACCCACACTTGTGTGGGCAGCGCATACCTCATTTGTCTTGATTGAGCAGGGACATTCCTTCGTTGATTTCCGTAGTTCACCTGTGCATCTCGAGAGTAATCATATGAGTAAGCATTGAAACTATTCCCAGAGACATGAGCATAATGATTCGAGGAGATACGCATGTACTCCTTTTGTCGAAAGTTTAATCAACAATCGTTCGAGGAAGTTGCAGCGTCAGTCTGCGAGTGATTGTCATTTCCTCGAGGAGAGTTGCTCTGCATATTCAGGTTAGCAGTGATAGATAAATTTTCAATGGTGCACTTCTTCACCCAGATTTGCTTCTTGGGTGAGCCAGACCTGCAGTTAGTCCCAACATACCGAGCAAAAACCTTACCATTCTGTTGTTTGAAAAGTTTGTAGTTTGAGTCATCAGACTCGTCAGAAACAGCAGGAATGGAAGTGTCATATCCAGACAGGAGCGCAGGTTCGAGAGTTTTGCTTTTAGCTAGAACCCAACTCGTTCGAGGATATTGCTCGGGAGTCCAGTAGGTTCCATCAACGTTGAGTTTCCTTTCGAAACCCAATCCTTCCTTTCGGGGATTTTTGTGCAGTATTGACTTTTTGAGCACATCACAGAGTGTTTGATGTCCTTTGAGGCTCTTTAGCATACCTGTCTCAAGCAAGTTCTTTAACCTGCAATTTTCATCAGAGATAGCAACAAATTCCTCGGGAGAGGGGTTAGAAATATTATTCGAAGTAGTTGCAATATTCTCGATGGCAGCATTGGATATATCAGCATTCAAATCAGCATAGCTATGTTCTAGGCATTTTGAGCAAGGAGGCGCAGAATTATCAGGAAGGTTGTTAGATTGCTCGGCGAAGAGAGAAGCTTTTTCTTTCGCGAGTATGCTATAAGACTCTTTTAGTGACTCGAGTTCTTGATTCCTGCTAAGGAGTTCATCAGATAATCTCTCGTAGTCGACTGTAAGAGAATCATATCGTTCGGAAAGATCATCAATCATTGAAGAAAAAGCATCATGCTTTTCAGTCAACTCTTGATTCTTCTCCATCTCTTCGACCAGTAATCCTTCGTTTTTCCTGAGATTTAACTCAAGTTTTTCAAGCTCATCTTGTTGAGATTTCGCAATCTTAACAAGTTTAGCATAGGCGATGTATTCAGAGGAATATCCAGTCATTGATTTTCGGTGTTTTGCTGATACCTGATCCTTTGAGGTTTTTGCCATGAGACAGAATGCGATAGGATCATCATCACTTGAGGCATTATCATCAGTGTATGATTCGAGAGACTTCTCGCATGTTTCATAGGCGATGAATGCATTTCCTCTTCCAAGGTTTCTGTAAAACTCTTCATCTGCTGATTCGGATTCGGATGTTTCATCTTCAGATTCCATATTCATTTCTGCACACATTCTAGTCAGCTGCGATATTTTCTTCATATTTGATTCAATGGTCGCTCTTGTTTGCACGTCAGTGACTGGTCTCGTCGAAGAGGATGCGGCAGATTCATTTTTCTTCGAGAGCTTAGTGTGACGATCCACACGAGTGAATCCAGAGCCGTGAAGATAAATCCATCTATTGCTAGGTTTTTCATCTTGTTCCCAACAGGGACAGTGCGCGATGTAGTGACCGAGTTGTTTGCACTTGAAGCACTTCATTTCTTTCAGAGGTAATCTTCTTGAAGATCCAGGGAAATCAACATCGTCATCATTCGTGAGACACAGATTTTGTCTTCTGAGATCACTTAGTCTTTCAGTGAGCATTTCGAGTTCTCTTGTGATAGAGTGTTGATTCTCGACATCTTCTTCTTGTGAGCTGCCATAGTGTGAAAGAATTTCCCCTTTGCTTTCCGAAGAAGATTCTTGATGCCCATTTTCAAGTTCCATCTTTTCTTCATGAATAGACAACAGCGTCATGACTTCGACGTAGTGAAGTTCTTCATAGTCTGGTCTTTGCTTGATTTCAGCCACAATTGGATCAAAGGTTGCATCAAGAACGCTTAGCAGCTTGTTGACCACATCTCTATCGGTGATATCAGTTACTCCTCGTTGATGAAGTCTTTCAACAATATTTGTCAATCGATCGGTGAGTTCCATAGCACTTTCTTTACGAAGACTTCTGAAACCAGCAAACATGGCACGAAGCATATTTGTGTGTTGATCTGTTCTTGCAGTGAATTCTTCATGAACATTTTTTATGGCATCCCAGAGTTGCTTAACAGTGTCAAGCTTTCGGAACCGAATAAAGATATCTCTTGAGATGCTGTCACAGATAATATCTTTTGCTTGTGCATTCAGCCATATCATAGCTTCGTCATTGGAAGTAGGAGCATCAGGATGCTGAACAGTGTATCAATTTTCCACAATTTGCCAAAGCTCAATGTTGACGGCTTGAAGTCTGATTTTCATTCGTTCTTTCCAGTAGACATAGTCATTTTCATCGAAGATAGGAAACCTTTCAGAGTGCGAGGATCTACCTGCAAACGACATACTCAAAACTCCAAGGTTGTTAGACCTTTAATAAACAGAGACAGGGAGAACCTGCCCTGATACCAATTGTTATGACCGAGAGTATATCGACCAGAGGGGGGGTGAATGGGAGATTCAAAAATTCTTGCGAATGTTTTGAACCGAACCCAAACACTGCAGCGGAAATAAGGTTTGGTAGCAAGGCACTTAATTTAGCTCGCAATAGAGGACCATATCTATCGTTGTAGAAAGCAGCAATTTGATCGAGCGATGGATATCACAAGTCTGACATGTACGATGGTAATGCAGCATATGATCAGATGCAAAATCACGAGGGAAAACTAGATATGAACTGCGATGGAAATGCACGGGAAATGGTGACAAGGTGAATGAATACAACACAAAATGAGATCACGCATACAATATTACGATGAGAAATAAATTAACTTGAGGCGATGGGAAAAGGCGATGAGAATGCGACAGACAATTGATGAACTATGATTGATCAGATACAGCTATCGGCACTGAGCACGAATGTAAACTGCTGAAGGAATTGCAGTAATATAAAGCGAACCAGTGGTGCTCGATGGCGACAGAAGAATTTGGTAGACCAGTTCACCCTTTTGCCAAAGGACTACGTCTGGTTGGAGGGGTTGTGATTTAACACAGAGGATAAACTCTCCTCGCCCTATTCTCCTTCAACTCGGAGCTGATCAGACTCCAGTTGATTTCACTCGTGGTAGATACTTTTCGGCGATCTCCAAACCTTCGACAGACTTCTTCGCGAACCACAATTACTCTTGGTTGCTGAAGATCTTGCTCGGTGAAGACAATTACTCTTCGACACTCGAGTCGACACCTATCCGTCTAGAGAGTGCGCAGCTCTCAAGAGTAATAGGTACAAGAACTCTAACTCAGAACTGCTGTGATGCTCAACCACTGTCTAAGTTTGGGCTCTTGATTTTTCTCTCGGTGGATCTTAAACTCAAATCACTCGGAGAGGGGATGCTCAATCAATCTTCTCAGAAATCTTAAGCGGAGCAGCCAACGGGCAACGTTGGAGCGGGGTGGCTATTTATAGCCGCAGCCTTCCCTGATGGGAAATGACCAAATTGGACATGTGGAGCAGCCAATGGCCGAACGACACGAGTCCAACTGTCAGAATTTGAGCACAACCGTAACATTACGTGCGGAGCAAGTAATGCTAACTCCTCAGTTTGAAAGATATCTCCTGCAGCACCGAAGAACAACGTCTTCTGCTGGCAGGTAATCATTCGAAACATAAAGAGATTTCTCTCAGTCTCGCATAGGTTTTGGGCTAAGCATCACAGCGGATCTAAGCTTCGAGAACCTATACCCCTCTTAATAGTACGGAGGTCCTATGACTCAAATGAATGAAAGAAGAGCAACGAAAAGAATGCTACGTCTTCAGTTCGTCTTCGTCTTCCATCGCTGCAGTCAATTTTCTTCGGACCGAAACACCGAACCAATTGCTTCACATCAGCAGTAAAATTTTGAGGGGTCAACTCCTTCACGTCATTCTTCTCGTCTACAAGTCTTCAAAGGATGTAGCTCATTCTTCTCTACGGTGAAGATGTTCTTCAGTGAAGTTCCTCGAACTGTACACCTGAGACAGCATTTTCTTCGGCACTGCATGGACTATTTCTCTCTGTGTGCACTAGCAAACAAATCAGTCCATGCCTGTTTCTGTCAACAATCTCCAAAACACAAGAGGGCAGGTATTGCACCAACACATCCCCATGGCCACGGCCAGCGCCATGTAAGAACATGTCCATGGCGTGCTGATATTCGTCCTCCAGCTCCGTTAACCCTTGGGTAAGCTCCTCCACGGTCAACTCCATCTGTGCAACCTCCTCAATGGCTAGCTCCATCTGCGCCTACCATGTTTGTCAATTCTACATCTACAAGCAATTAAGAAAATCGTATTAATCCATCATGCATTGGTCTAAAAATCTAAGTAACTACGACCAAAACCTCCCAAATCCAAATGAAGCACTATTTATCTTTGGAAGGGAAGTTTTTTTCAGAAAACCTTTCGGGAGATGACCTGTCAAGGGTCAAAATCAACTACAAATATAAGAGGGTAACTTTCTGAAGGATGGAAGCTCACATGTGCAATGTAAAAAAATAAATGAAACATAAGCACCACATCTGATCTTGCCACTTGCTCGAAAGGAATGAAATTCTAACACTTGTATGTAGCAGATATTTTATTCAGAAGACAATAAGTGGAGTATCTCAACATCCATTTAATCCCATTTGTTTTGCAATTTGCATTGGTCTAGAACAGGAAGGCATGAAGAGCATGCTACTTATCAATGCCCAAGGCCATAAAGGCTCAGGTTTTACATTTGCATAGTAACACAATGACAGACCAAGACATACATATATGCAATGAAAGCACAACAATGGATCCTGATGAATATCTATTTAAGGTTCAGCCAATTCATCTCAACTGACCAAAATACCACATACAGAGACGAAGGATCGCCTAAAAGTTGATGACTAATTAGGTTATGACTTGCACCAAAGGCATATTAGGAAGAGAACCATGAATGTTCATCCATGAATAAACTCTAATATATTGTTATTGTTGGTATCTCGTACTTACAGAAAGAAAAACAGGAAAGTTTACTATGGTCTTGCAGGTAAAAAAATATCAGCAAACATTTCTCTACCGCTAATTACAGTACCCTATAAAATTAGAACCAATACATAATCTAGATTCTACAGTGTATCCTTTCATTACAGCTGATTGGTTAAAAAAAGGTCCAGCAAACACAAGTTGGTAATCTTTTTTTGTGAAGTTTTGTGCAGGTATGAAGCCAACCAAATCAGTATCAAATGAACCACAACTGAATTTGCGAGATTAAACCGGTGAGGTGAGACTACCAACTCCCCTTTAATAGTAGAGATTAAACATTGTCGCATAGTAGGTACCTTTGAATTTTCAGCCAACTTACTGTTCTCAGTCTGAGAGGATGTGTCATCTTTGTTAGGGAGAACAAAAGCGGCCAGACATTGACAATAATATAATGTGCTTATTTGTAAATCGGTGCAATTTTTTCCCATAGCAATGCCTGATGTGATTGAGTTTTTCTTTAATCTTGTATAGCTGAAATTCAAATAACATTCAGCTATTATCAGTGCCAAGTTGAACATTCAGCTATATCAGTATAGCTATGTTTCCGTAGCAATGCATCAGTGCCAAGCTTAACATTCTGCTATGTTGAGTATAGCTAAGATTTTTTTGCTCTGCTTGATAAGTGGATTACCGCCACATCTGGTTTTAAGCATACAGATTCAGGTTCGTATATATGTGAACCTGGTGTAGGATTGTCAGCTGAATGTCCCTATATGCGTGAACCTAGTGTAGGATTGTCAGCTGAATGTCCCTATATATGTGACCCTGGTGTAGGATTGTCAAACATCTGTAAGCATACAGATCTCTCTACTCCTTTGGTCGTCCCTTCTAAATGACAAGCGAAGCTAGTTACAGATCTGTGAATAGGATAGAGACCAAGTAAATTTAGTATTCCCATTTCTGAGTACTCGATCGGAGCCTCGAAATTCCACCCAATAAGATAAAACTATTGATCCAATCCTAACAAAGGGTGAGGGGAAGAAAAGATAAATTTCAGAGTACCTAAGATTTTTTTCTCACTATGAGTAGAGGAGTGAGGCATTGGACCTGTGCAGCGCAAAGGACATATGCAATCTTACTAAGTTGAAGGAGTCTTACATGTATTCCTTTTGGAGCTTCACACACAACTCAAGCTCTTTGTCATCCAGAAGTACTGTAAATATCATTTATCAAAGGAGTAACGCTGATGATCAATGAAATGAGCATGAAACATTACCATATATAAATCAATGTTCCCATCCTTACTCCCACTAAAATGAACAAATCTTTGACTGAGGCTGTGGTGGTGAAGAGGGTGGCATGTTGGCTTCTACTGGCCAATTTCAAAGTCATAGGCAGAAGAATTTCGACGAACCACTAAATGATGAATGTAAATTTGGTACTTGAAATAAGGAACAAAGTAGTTAACTCACTTTCTTTTATTTCCCAACGGGCTATCATCAGATAATAATAAGGACAATAAAGGCAGCAATTTAAATAGGGTATAGGCAACAATGACTATGGAAAATAAATAGCATGGACACGTTTTACTCTATACATAAATATCCACACTTCAGTAATATAAAACAAGGTCATGAGATGTCTACTTCTATGTTTGAAGCTATCCAGATCATACTATGCCAGATTGTCGATTGTAATTTCTCATACACAAAAATTAATCACCATCAAGAAGATAAAAGTATCATTTCCTATTGCAGATCCACTTATTTCCGGATCAATACATAGTTAACCACCGGCAAATGTATCA
Source organism: Elymus sibiricus (assembly GCA_039707655.1). Classification (NCBI taxonomy): domain Eukaryota; kingdom Viridiplantae; phylum Streptophyta; class Magnoliopsida; order Poales; family Poaceae; genus Elymus; species Elymus sibiricus. Next base: position 313,975,086 of record CM077674.1, read on the forward strand.
TGTTCAATCATATCGATGAGTTCTCTTTATGAGAGGCTAACATTGTTGATGTTTCAGAGCTAGTGGCGATGGATTTTTCCCAAGTATAAATGCTTTTAGTGAAAAAGGCAAACACACTAAGCTGATCCATGGGCGACCAAACTAAGAAAAGAGAAAAGATTATCCAAATATGGCTTTCAGCAGACATATCTGATTAAAGCTGACCATTTCCACTTCTTATTTTAACAAAAAAATATGATAGGCTAAATGCTAAAAGCTCTATGCACCGGCATCTTAAAGAATCTAACACTTCAGGAATTCATCTTGGCCTACAACAATTAAGAGACATAGACAACATGCACTCAGCTGAAATGAGTGAGTTCAGCATGCATTATTGCAGTATTTGAATTAGAATGGATTATGTAGTGAAAAAAGGAAGCATAATGTCATACTCTGGCATGTTCAGTCATGAATGAAAATATTGAGAGTATTGAAAAAATAGCTCTCTACATCCCTCTCTATTGTCTTGTTATATATCTACCAAGTGGAGCAAAACGTTATCCTAAATAAGTTATAGACATCAATTTGTGCTTTTGAAACTATTGTGAATTGCGTTGCTAAACATTTAGAACCTGTTCATATAACATGAGAGATTAGTTAATGATGCCGCAGAAGCTAAAGCGAACACATTAAGGTTCGGCGTCAAGTGGTTGCTGTACCTGCAGAATGTTGTGACTTTTTGAGTCCGACTGCTACTCTCGAGCGTGGAGCACCCTGATGCTTCTGCGGCCGGGCATGAACTCCGGTCCTATGCGTATATCTCCCACCATGTAGAAACACAAACAGAGGATTGTTAATTTCTACTGTCGCTAGCAGATTGCCAGCATGAAGATCTTTCGGCCTTGTTGATGCCAACATGAAGGGCAAGGAGAGAAGCGCATACCTCGGTGGTCAGCGCCGCATCCTCAGCTACGATCTACCTGCAGCTCATAGAGAGGGTGATGGAGATGCTGCTGCAAGTTTTCGCTCCTTTGCTATATCGTCTTCAGTACCATGCAGTTGTGTTATTCGCCAAGCCACAAAAAAACTTTGAAACTATCATTGATCCATTTTTTTATACTACTAAGTATTTGCAGAAATAAATACAAAAAGAATCAATGGATCTGGAGTTCTTTACCTTGATGGCTAGAGGTGGTTCTACACACAGCCGACCATTACAGGTCTGACTTGACGCGTCCAAGTACATCTTATTTTAGTTGCTTCTTCACATCAGCCTGTAGCTATCGTTGTGGTAATTGGGGGAGTAAAGAGACCACACAAAAAATCAAATTTTGCTAGTCATACACATGTCGCACGACTCCACCTAGCCGGCCTGCTCATCCATTTTAACTAGGCACAATCAAGTGGCAAAGTTCAGATTTTCAGAAAAGAAACGACAATTCTAAGTTTCAGAGTTGACCACCCAAATCCCTTTGGTCGTTCGGAGCATGAGGATGGAGTCAGAGCGCGAGGTGCATTAGGCACCTCCCTCCGCCTCCCTGCCCTGGCCTTACGCCGCTCCGGTACTTGGACTGCCGCTTCGTCACCCTCTCCGCCGCAGCGTGCCGTGTCGATCTGTTTGACGGCCACATCGTCGAGCGGAAGACTGGGGCAGCGCTACCACCTGCCACTGGCAAGCCGCGGCACACATGCCCTAGCGGCGGAAGAGAAGGAGCCATGACCAGGTGAGGGCTATGGCTCTAGGACGTGTAGCTGGACGATGGATGGATGGTTGGCAGCGGCGAGGGGCGACGATGTAGGAGGCAACGAGGGCGGCGGCGATTGTGGCATGGAGGCAACGGGGGGGCGGTGTGGGAACCCTAGAAGACAGGGCCGAGAGAGATCGAGGGAGAGAGGATTCGGGTGGAGCGATTCGTTCTGAGGATAGGGAAAAATCGGTCTAACAGTCTTTTTTCTCCCTGGTAAATCGGTGGGGTGGAGGTATCGTTCGATGTGTGGGTTGAGACAGGGGGAGGTGGGAGGAAATAAAATCGTACGAAAATAAAACCGAGTACCAAAATAAAACCGGAGTACCGGCCTACCAACTGCTCCATTAGGAGTAGAGATTACACGTATTCTACAATGGGTTTATAAGGAAAAAACCATGGAATCCTTACTCTCACAGCTTAAACATGGTGTCGTCACTGTTTCTTGACGTTTGTTAGTGGTGCGCACGTACGGCTTCTCTTTTGTGAATTTTAATGTGGATAAACAGTTTAGTAAAAACGGTTATCCATGGAACATGTTATCTTTATGCGTAGTGTCATTACTGCTCATGAGTCTTAAATGTGTGTCGGTAGTGCGCACGTACGGCTTCCCTTTTTTCGAGCTTTCTCGAGGATAACGGTTTAGCTTGCACGGTTACCGGTGGAACAAGTTGCCTTTATTTGTCGTGCCCCCATTGCTCTTGAGTTTTTGCCGTTTGCATATGTATGGCTTCTTTACGAGCTTTGTTTAGAATAAACAGTTTGATTATAACCATCATGGTGCCTATATCTAGTAGAGTAAAGCTTATAAGTATAGCAATGTCAACAACATTTCGTTGGCCCAAAGTTTAATAACAGAGATACTCATTTCAACACGCGTTGTATACTATTTTGTCGCTTATTGTTAGTGTGATTGTATGTTCTTCCAATGCAAACTTCACCTACTTCTTCTATATGGGAATTTAAGCTGAGAGGGATAATTTCACAAGATCAAGGCAGCACACGTACGTGCTACTTGTGAGCTGCATTAGGATTTCCCCGAAGAGGAGGGGATGATGCAGTACAGTAGAGATAAGCATTTTCCTCAGTTATGAAACCAAGATTATCAATCCAGTAGGAGAATCACGCAACAACTCGTTAGCAGTACATGCACACAAAACAACAAATCCTTGCACCCAACGCAAACAAGGGGTTGTCAATCCCTTGGCGGTTAATTGCAAGATTAAATTGTATGGTGATGGATAAATAGATCGAACAAAAATACAAAATAAAATAAATAAAGTAAAAGTGCAACAAGGTATTTTTATGATTTTTAATATATGATTTGGATAGACCCGGGGGCCATAGTTTTCACTAGAGGCTTCTCTCATGAAAATAGCATACGGTGGGTGAACAAATTACTGTTGGGCAATTGATAGAAAAGCAAATAATCATGACGATATCCAAGGCAATGATCATGTATATAGGCATCACATCCGAGACAAGTAGACCAACTCCTACCTGCATCTACTACTATTACTCCACACATCGACCGCTATCCAGCATGCATCTAGTGTATTAAGTCCATAAAGAACGGAGTAACGCCTTAAGCAAGATGACATGATGTAGACAAAGTAAACTCACGCATGAATAAACCCCATCTTTTTACCCTTAATAGCAACGATACATACGTGTCATGTCCCTTTCTATCACTGGGATTGAGCACCGCAAGATCGAACCCATTACAAAGTACCTCTCCCATTGCAAGATAAATCAATCTAGTTGCCCAAACCAAATCAATAGATCAGAGAGAAATAAGAAGCTATAATAATCATGCATAAAAGAGTTCAGAGAAGACTCAAATAATATTCATGGATAATCTGATCATAAACTCACAATTCATTGGATCCCAACAAACACACCGCAAAAAGTGATTACATCAGATAGAACTCCAACAACATCGAGGAGAACATTGTATTGAAAATCAAAAAGAGAGAAGAAGCCATCTAGCTACTAACTATGGACTCGAAAGTCTGTGGTAAACTACTCACGCATCATCGGAAGGGCGGCAAGGATGATGTAGAGCCCCTCCGTGATCGATTCCCCCTCCGGCGGAGTACCGGAAAAGGCCTCCAGATGGGATCTCTCGAGAACAGAAGCTTGCGGTGGCGGAAAAAGTATTTCGTGGACTCCCCTGTTGGTTTCCCGATTTTAGAGAATTTATAGAGGTGGAATTAGGTCAAACGGAGCTATGTGGGCCCCACGAGGTACCAGGGCGCGCCCCCCCCGGGGCGCGCCGTGGTGCCTCGTGGGCCACTGCTTCATCTTCTCATCCCCTCCCGAAGCTTCTAGTGTTTGTTATGTCCAGAAAAAAATCTCCAAAAAGTTTCGTGGCATTTGGACTTCGTTTGGTACTGATATTCTGGAAAACCAAAAACAGGCAAAAAAACAGCAACTGGCACTGGGCACTAAGTTAATAGGTTAGTCCCAAAAAATGATATATAATTGCTGTAAATGTATATAAAAACATCCAAGATTGATACTATAATAGCATGGAACAATCAAAAATTATAGATACGTTGGAGACGTATCAGTACGCAAGGCAACGATTATAATTTTCTCAAAAGCCATCCAATTAATGTATCAACTCTTCTACTCCCATGTAATATGCTAACCAACGAGCATGTATGCCGCCAATCTCCGTGAAAGCTAACCATCTGACGGTTGCGCTGAGGCGAATTGGCGCGACGCAGTCGCTGCCGTCGGATCGGAGCGCGAAGATCACGCGGTCCGTAGTGTGCCAGCTGGCATAGAACAAGATGGAAAAGGGGGGAGAAATTGCAAATTCACCATCGTTATCCTTTTGCTGGGAGAGGCCATTTCCAGGAGGAGCTGCCATGTTCGTTCAAATCCCCACATGTCTCCTGGATAGCTTCTTCCTCGCCCCACCCCCCATCGTGTGATGGTCTCTGTCGTGACTTCTCGCCATTGCGGTCGACCTTGCTGCCCCGCTGTAGGATCGAAAGTATGTCTAGAGGGGGGGTGATTATACTACTTGACCAAATAAAAATCTATCATTTTCCCAAATTTAGTTGTGGGCAGATTTTAGCAAGTATACCAAGTCAAGTAACACCCTACACATGCAATTCTAAGAGTGTAGCAGCGGAAAGTAAAACATTGCACATGTAAGTAAAGGAGGGGATAGGAGATATCAAACGCAATGAAGACACGGTGATTTTTGGCGTGGTTCCGATAGGTGGTGCTATCGTACGTCCACGTTGATGGAGGCTTCAACCCACGGAGGGTAACGGTTGTGCGAGTCCACAGAGGGCTCCACCCACGAAGGGTCCACGAAGAAGCAACCTTGCCTCTTCCACCATGGCTTCCGTCCACGAAGGACTAACCTCACTCGGGGTAGATCTTCACGATGTAGGCGATCTCCTTGCCCTTACAAACTCCTTGGTTCAACTCCACATGATCTTGGAGGCTCCCAAGTGACACGTAACCAATCTAGGAGACACCACTCTCCAAAAGGTAATAGATGGTGTGTTGATGATGAACTCCTTGCTCTTGTGCTTCAAATGATAGTCTCTCCAACACTCAAACAGTTCCTCACATATTTGGATTTGGTGGAAGAAAGATTTGAGTGAAAAGCAACTTGGGAAAGGCTAGAAATCAAGGTTCAATTGGTTGGATTGAAATATCTTGATCTCAACACATGAGTAGGTGGTTCTCTCTCAGAAATCGTATGGTGGAAATGTAGGCACGTTCTGATGGCTCACTTACTTGGTAAGAGGGTGGTGGAGGGGTATATATAGCCTTCACTTCAAATCCAACCGTTACAAGTCTTTGACCCAACTCGGTGACACCGATATGAAAATCTCGGTGAGACCGACTAGTGTAAAAGACATGAACGTTAGACTTTTCGATGGGACCGATATAACCTTCTCGGTGAGACCGAAGTGCAATGGCTAGGGCAAGACCAGGTTTCGGTGAGACCGAAAATTTCATCTCGAAAATTCCAAAGTGAAGTAACAACGTTACAGCAAGTTGGTCAAGCCTTCTCGGTGGGACCGAGAACCATTTCGGTGAGACCGATAAGTTAGGGTTTGGCATGTGGCATAGTGTATAGCAGTCTCGGTGGGTCCGGATAGGAATGTTTCGGTGGGACCGAGATCAACTTTTAGGGTTTTGGATAGGATGGAAGTGGAGAAATATTTGAGAGTTTTGGAGCAATATCACTAAGCATTTGAGCAACTGAGTCATAACCAAAACCTCATCCCATTTTAATAGTATTGGCTTTTCCTATGGACTCAATGTGATCTTGGACCACTTAACCAAAAATGTAGAATCTTGACGCTTTGCCAATCTTTGTCCTTAGCATTTTGAGGGGTCCACATCCATTGATCCTTGCCATGCCAATCATTGATCTTCTCTGAAATATACTAGCAATAAGAATTAGATCAATGATGTATATGTTGTTATTGATTACCAAAACCACCTGGGGAATAGTTGCACTTTCACCCGCGCGTGATATAGATTTTGGTGGCTTCTCACCATCGAGCTCGACCTATGGGCACTCAACCCCTCCACCCCCCAGTTGTCGTAGGAGTGTGATGCGTCTAATCACCACCTCCATATCCATCGCGCTCTCGAGTCTGCTTGTGCTGCTCATTGTCGCTCCCATGCCTCCTCTAGTTTTCGTCATGGGTTGCGTGCCATTAGCAGCCGACTCCGCCACGACTACTCGTTGTCATGGTCGACCTCGCTACCCCGCTTGTGATGTGGGTTTTCGCGGATGCTCACCATCGAGATCGACCTTGGACACGACTGACCGATCCCTCCATTCACCAGTTGCTACAGGAGTCCACTGTGTCTAGCGGTCATCGCCATCTCCTTCGCGCTATGGAATCTGCTGGTGTTGCTCGCCGTCGCTTTCCCCGTCTTCTCTTGGTTTCTTCAGCAGGATGCGCACCATTCACATTGTCTCCGGTAGCGAGTCAAGCTCATGTGGCCATGCGTTCACAGTTGTCGAGGTAAGAATCACGGCAAGACATTTTTAGTTTGTTAATTACGAGTTCATGACGTGTGACATGGCATGAACAACGCGAATGCGGAAACACTATGGTCACTAGTAGGGCACATGGCAAAAATGGTTAGTGATGTGGACCAAATTCTTTTGACGAATTATGCTTTTCGACCCTACAGCCGGCTCGACTGAGGATCAACCGTTTGGATCGAACGTCGTGGAGGAAATATATGCAGTATTTTCCTGGTTTATTTTATGCCCGATTGGGTAAACATGCCCACTTCTGGAAAATAAGACACACACTTGTTCTATCACGTTTCGTGCGCTCTTGAACAATGGTGCCATTGTGGTACTCGCTTCTCTTGTCCTACCTCTCGTTCAAGGGTTGGATGCAACATTTATATGTTATAGATAGGTCAGTTGAGCAATACTTTTTTTCGAGGATTTCCACAAGTCCGAGTTGAAGGGCTAGGGCTTGAATCCGGTAGGTTGTTAGGTCAATCAGGCACTCATGTGGCAAGGATTCAAGACCCGTAGATCGATATATTGCAATTTAAGAACCGTTACGCGTATTCTACAATGGGTTTATAAGGAAAAAACCATGGAATCCTGACTCTCACAACTTAAACATGGTGTGACGTTTGTTAGTGGTGCGCGCGTACGGCTTCTCTTTTGTGAATTTTAATGTGGATAAATAGTTTTGTAAAAACGATTATCTATGGAACATGTTGTATTTATGTGTAGTGTCATTACTGCTCATGAGTCTTAAATGTGTGTCGGTAGTGCGCACGTACGGCTTCCCTTTTTTCGAGCTTTGTCGAGGATAACGGTTTAGCTTGGACGGTTACCGGTGGAACAAGTTGTCTTTAGTTGTCGCGCCTCCATTGCTCTTGAGATTTTGCTGTTTGCATATGCATGGCTTCTTCTTTACGAGCTTTGTTTAGAATAAACGGTTTGATTATAACCATCATGGTGTCTATATCTTGTAGAGTAAAGCTTATAAATATAGTTCGTTGGTCCAAAGTTTAATAACAGAGATACTCATTTCAACACGCGTTGTATACTATTTTGTCGCTTATTTTTAGTGTGATTGTATGTTTTTCAATGCAAACTTCACCTACTTCTTCTACATGGGAATTTAAACTGAGAGGGACAATTTCGCAAGATCAAGGCAGCACACGTACGCAAGGCAACGATTATAATTTTCTCCAAAGCCATCCAATTAATGTATCAACTCTTCGGCTCCCATGTAATCCGCTAACCAACGAGCATGTATGCCGCCAATATCCGTGAAAGCTAACCATCTGACGGTCGCGCTGAGGCGAATTGGCGTGACGCAGTCGCTGCCGTCGTATCGGAGCGCGAAGATCACGCGGTCCGTAGTGTGCCAGCTGGCATAGAACAAGATGGAAAAGGGGGGAGAAATTGCAAGTTCACCATCGTTATCCTCTCGCTGGGAGAGGCCATTTCTAGGAGGAGCTGCCATGTTCGTTCAAATCCCCACATGTCTCCTGGATAGCTTCTTCCTCGCCCCGCCCCCATCGTGTTATGGTCTTCGTTGCGACTTCTCGTCATCGCGGTTGATCTTGCTGCCCCCCGCGTGATCTAGATTTTGGTGGCTTCTCACCATCGAGCTCGACCTATGGGCGCTCGACCCCTCCATCCCCCAGTTGTCGTAGGAGTGTGATGCGTCTAATCGCCACCTCCATATCCGTCGCGTTCTCAAGTTTGCTTGTACTGCTCATTGTCGCGCCCATGTCTCCTATAGTTTTTGTCATGGGTTGCGTGCCATTAGCAGCCGACTCCGCCACGACTACTCGTTGTCATGGTCGATCTCGTTACCCCGCTCGTGATGTCGGTTTTCGCGGATGCTCACCATCGAGATCGACCTTGGATACGACTGATCGATCCATCCATTCACCAGTTGCTACAGGAGTCCATTGTGTCTGGTGGCCATCGCCATCTCCTTCGCGCTATGGAATCTGCTAATGCTGCTCGCCGTCGCTTCCCCCGTCTTCTCTTGGTTTCTTCCGTAGGATGCGCACCATTCACATTGTCTCCGGTAGCGAGTCAAGCTCGTGCGGCCATGCGTTCACAGTTGTCGAGGTAAGAATCACGGCAATCCATTTTTAGTTGGTTAATTACGAGTTCGTGACGTGTGACATGGCTTGAATAACACGAATGCAGAAACACTATGGTCACTAGTAGGGCACATGGCAAAAATGATTAGTGATGTGGACCAAATTCTTTTGACGAATTATGCTTTTCGACCCTACAGCCGGCTCAACTGATGATAAATTGTCTGGATCAAACGTCGTGGAGGAAATATATGCAGTATTTTTTCTGGTTTATTTTATGCCTGATTGGGTAAACATGCCCACTTCTGGAAAAGAAGACACACACTTGTTATAGCACGTCTCGTGCGCTCCTGAACAATGGTGCGATTGTGGTACCAGCTTCTCTTGTCCTACCTCTTGTCCCAGGGTTGGATGCAACATTTCTATGTTATAAATAGGTGAGTTGAGCAATACTTGTTTTCGAGGATTTCCACAAGTCCATCCGAGTTGAAGGGCTAGGGCTTGAATCCGGTCGGTTGTTAGGTCAATCAGGCACTCATGTGGCAAGGATTTAAGACCCGTAGATCATTATATTGCAATTTAAGAACCATTACACGTATTCTACAATGGGTTTATAAGGAAAAAACCATGGAATCCTGACTCTCACAGCTTAAACATGGTGTCATCACTGTTTCATGACGTTTGTTAGTGGTGCGCACATACGGCTTCTCTTTTGTGAATTTTAATGTGGATAAATAGTTTTGTAAAAACGATTATCTATGGAACATGTTGTCTTTATGTGTAGTGTCATTACTGCTCATGAGTCTTAAATGTGTGTCGGTAGTGCGCACGTACGGCTTCCCTTTTTTCGAGCTTTGTCGAGGATAACGGTTTAGCTTGGACGGTTACCGGTGGAACAAGTTGTCTTTAGTTTTCGCGCCTCCATTGCTCTTGAGATTTTGCTGTTTGCATATGCATGGCTTCTTCTTTACGAGCTTTGTTTAGAATAAACGGTTTGATTATAACCATCATGGTGTCTATATCTTGTAGAGTAAAGCTTATAAATATAGTTCGTTGGTCCAAAGTTTAATAACAGAGATACTCATTTCAACACGTGTTGTATACTATTTTGTCGCTTATTTTTAGTGTGATTGTATGTTTTTCAATGCAAACTTCACCTACTTCTTCTATATGGGAATTTAAACTGAGAGGGACAATTTCGCAAGATCAATGCAGCACATGTACGCAAGGCAACGATTATAATTTTCTCCAAAGCCATCCAATTAATGTATCAACTCTTCAGCTCCCATGTAATCCGCTAACCAACGAGCATGTATGCCGCCAATCTCCGTGAAAGCTAACCATCTGACGGTCGCGCTGAGGCGAATTGGCGCGACGCAGTCGCTGCCGTCAGATCGGAGCGCGAAGATCACGCGGTCCGTAGTGTGCCAGCTGGCATAGAACAAGATGGAAAAGGGGGGAGAAATTGCAAGTTCACCATCGTTATCCTCTCGCTGGGAGAGGCCATTTCTAGGAGGAGCTGCCATGTTCGTTCAAATCCCCACATGTCTCCTGGATAGCTTCTTCCTCGCCCACCCCTCCCCCCATCGTGTTATGGTCTTCGTCGCGACTTCTCGTCATCGCGGTTGATCTTGCTGCCCCCCGCGTGATCTAGATTTTGGTGGCTTCTCACCATCGAGCTCGACCTATGGGCGCTCGACCCCTCCATCCCCCAGTTGTCATAGGAGTGTGATGCGTCTAATCGCCACCTCCATATCCGTCGCGTTCTCGAGTTTGCTTGTACTGCTCATTGTCGCGCCCATGTCTCCTCTAGTTTTTGTCGTGGGTTGCGTGCCATTAGCAGCCGACTCCGCCACGACTACTCGTTGTCATGGTCGATCTCGTTACCCCGCTCGTGATGTCGGTTTTCGCGGATGCTCACCATCGAGATCGACCTTGGATACGACTGATCGATCCATCCATTCACCAGTTGCTACAGGAGTCCATTGTGTCTGGTGGCCATCGCCATCTCCTTCGCGCTATGGAATCTGCTAATGCTGCTCGCCGTCGCTTCCCCCGTCTTCTCTTGGTTTCTTCCGTAGGATGCGCACCATTCACATTGTCTCCGGTAGCGAGTCAAGCTCGTGCGGCCATGCGTTCACAGTTGTCGAGGTAAGAATCACGGCAAGCCATTTTTAGTTGGTTAATTACGAGTTCGTGACGTGTGACATGGCTTGAATAACACGAATGCAGAAACACTATGGTCACTAGTAGGGCACATGGCAAAAATGGTTAGTGATGTGGACCAAATTCTTTTGACGAATTATGCTTTTCGACCCTACAGCCGACTCGACTGATGATAAACTGTCTGGATCAAACGTCGTGGAGGAAATATATGCAGTATTTTTTCTGGTTTATTTTATGCTCGATTGGGTAAACATGCCCACTTCTGGAAAAGAAGACACACACTTGTTATAGCACGTCTCGTGCGCTCCTGAACAATGGTGCGATTGTGGTACCAGCTTCTCTTGTCCTACCTCTTGTCCCAGGGTTGGATGCAACATTTCTATGTTATAAATAGGTGAGTTGAGCAATACTTGTTTTCGAGGATTTCCACAAGTCCATCCGAGTTGAAGGGCTAGGGCTTGAATCCGGTCGGTTGTTAGGTCAATCAGTCACTCATGTGGCAAGGATTTAAGACCCGTAGATCATTATATTGCAATTTAAGAACCATTACACGTATTCTACAATGGGTTTATAAGGAAAAAAACATGGAATCCTGACTCTCACAGCTTAAACATGGTGTCATCACTGTTTCATGACGTTTGTTAGTGGTGTGCACATACGGCTTCTCTTTTGTGAATTTTAATGTGGATAAGCAGTTTGGTAAAAAGGGTTATCTATGGAACATATTGTCTTTATCCGTAGTGTCGTTACTGTTCATGAGTCTTCAATGTGTGTCGGTAATGCGCACGTACGGCTTCCCTTTTTTCGAGCTTTTTCGAGGATAACGGTTTAGCATGGACAGTTACCGGTGGAACAAGTTGCCTTTACTTGTCGCGCCTCCATTGCTCTTGAGTTTTGCATGGCATGAACAACTCGAATGCAGAAACACTATGGTCACTAGTAGGTCACATGGCAAAAACGGTTAGTGATGTGGACCAAACCCCGAGGTGAGGGTCGAACCGTTGTTGGCCTGATCTTTCACGGCATGAATCTCCATCACAGCAAGTAGTGGTGGCGGGCTTACGAATATGTTCACAAATCCTGCGGAAGCAACACGCCAACCCCTCAATCTGAAGTAATAGCATGGACGAACCATACAGGCTCAGTTTGTAATCTTCTACGCATCACGCCGCAGGACTCACCCTGCAATAGAGATTTTTGACAAGATTTCTCTAAACTCAATAATGGCCGGAACGAAAACACGGCGTCTAATTCATTATAGACTGACATGTTAAAACGGACGCACCTAATTATATTAGTGTCAAAAACGCTCTTATATTATGGGATGGAGGGAGTATATACCAAGAAAAAACGGTGAAACCAAAACTCTGTTCAGAGCTACGTCTGGACTGTCCAGAATTCAGAGCCCGAAGTTGCAAAGCGTGAGGAACTCCATCTCGGTGTCGACGTACTTTGTCCAGAGATGCTTGTACTGGTTGAACGCGACGTCGAGCCATGGCTTCAAGTTCCCGTTGAAGTGTATCACCGCCGCTCCCCGGATGTCCTCTGGCCTGACGTGCGGGTTGTAGCCGAGACCCATGACGTGCCACGACCTGTCCAGCGGCCTCGTGTTGCCGTAGAACGTCATCAGCCCCGCCGGCAGAACGGAGGCCGCGTCCCACAACGTCCCGTTCTCGTTCTGCCATGGAAACAAAGCAAACAATGGAGAGCACGTCAAGCTAGCTTAAAATCACAGGTAAAACCCATCCATTTCAGGGGCGAGCACTGCTAGCTTACCATGTCCATCAGCTGGTGGAACTGCTCGGTGCACTGGTCGCGGCGCCACGCCTGGAGGTCGAACACGTTGACGCCGTAGGACCACGCGCACGCGCTGGGGCTGAACCGCTCCCGCACGGCGGGCTCCGAGAAGTTGAGGTACTTGCCGTACCGCCGGAACCCGCCGAAGCAGGTGTCCAGCGCGCCGTTCACCTGGCCGCCCAGGTCGACGCGCCACAGCTCGGCCAGGTCCCTCTGCACCACCACGTCGTCCTCCAGGAGCACCACCCTCTGCAGCGCCGGGAACATCTCGGGGAGGTAGAACCGCAGGTAGTCGAGCTCTCGCAGCGCCACGTCCCTGTTCCCGGCCTCGATCTGCCTCAGCACGGGCGAGTAGGAGGCGTTGAGGAAGGGGAAGTCGGAGGCGGCGAGGAGCTGCACGTGCGCGCCCAGCGGCGGCGGCCTGCGCGCGAACCAGACGCGGAAGGCCGGGAGGTACATGGGCACGGTGACCACGTGGAAGACGTGGCGCGAGGGCTCGGACGCGGCGCGCGCGGCGGAGGCCACCACGACGGAGACCGCGAGGATGTTGTCGGAGAAGATGGCGTAGTGGTAGAGCGACGGGTCGGTGAGCTTAGGTGGCGGGATGGCGGGGTCGACGTCGGGTACGGCGGACGCGTTGGCGAGGAGGGACTCCATCAGCCGCATGGCGAGGCAGTGGAGGGACTTGGGCGTGGAGACCGCGGCGATGCGCGAGTTCAGCTGGCCGTCGCGGCGGGCGCGGAGGAGCTGCTGCCCGACGGCGAAGACGGTGTCGGAGAGCTTCAGGATCTTCGACTGCGTGTCGAACGCCTCCTTGGCGCCCGCGGCGAGGGCGCGCGCGCGCTTGACGTGCCCGCGGGCCTCCTTCTCCAGGAGCGCCACGGTGGAGACGGAGAGGCGGGAGGAGAGCGCTGAGAGGCGCGAGGAGGTGGACAGGAAGGATTCCGTCTGGGAGGCGGAGTCGGAGCTGAGGCGGCGCGCGTGGGCCGCGTACGCCGCGAGCACGGCCGCGTGGTCCTCCGCGTGCCGGCGGACGGCGGCCAGGCGCGAGGCCGGGGAGTTAGGGACCGCCGTGGTGATGGTGGTCGCGGACAAGAAGAAGAAGACGCAGGCGAGGAAGAGGAGCGTGACCAGCGCCGCGAACGCCGCGCGGCGCGGCGCGTGCGATCGGTCGCCAGCCATTTCCTAGCTGCGCCTAGTAGAAGGACGCCGCTGAGCAACGGAGAGTGGACGAGGAGACTGTCGCGCGCGCGCTGTTTTTCCTACGCCGTCGCCGGTGGGTTTTTGTTTAGAGGGTTTGGTTGGGTTCAACTTCTTGTGGTGTCCCGCGACCGGATTTTTGTCAGTGTGCCCGGTGGGGCGGCACTTTGACTCTTTGGAGAATGATGATCAGTGAGCGGAGTGGTGAGACCCCGGTCGCCGGACGGCGACGGCCTCCATTTCCGAACTGACATGTACGTATGTTGGATCCGAGCCCATTGTCAGCGAGCTTGGTTCAGAACTTCAGGTGCGTTACTAAAGAGAAAACCAGTGTATTCAGTGGACCAAAGATAAACTAATGCACTAATGCTAGTGGCTCTGTTTTTTTTTTTTTTGAAGTGCTACTGTGATAGTGGCTCTGGTTTGGTCGCACTAGCTTTGGCCAGTGGTGCGTGCATGTTCAAATTTCGCCTAACAGTGTGGCTGTGTGGGCAGGATTTTCGAAATGGTTGCTACCGTCCTCTTGATTGTGCCAAGTAATTAACAGTGGATAATACTACATGAATCATTATAGAAACATGGGTTATTATGGCCTAAAGGAGTAGAAATCCTCGATTTGTCACGACATTTAGATATATTATAACTAAGCACTCTAGGAGCTCTCTCAGGCCATTAGTGTTTTAGCCGTCAGATCTGAAGTTGGGGGCATTTCTGGCCATTGGATCTCCCCTCATTCCCGCTTGGGCTGCTTATGGGCTCCAGCAGGCGTTTTACGTACAGGGCCGATGCTCCGGTAACAAAATCGGCCGACTTCTGTTTAACTGGGCCTGATGGGCTTTATTGCATTCTATTGGAAAGTTTCCACGGGAGAAAAAAACTACCGCCACGTCCTAGCCTTGTTTGCCTCAAAAGAAAAACGTCATAGCCTCATGGCTCCAGCTAGGTGCGCACCGTGCTGCCGTACAGGAGCAGCCCTCGGGTGGCGGCGGACGCGAGGCGTTCGCCTGGTCGGGCGGCCAAAGGTGTGTTCAAAACTTCAAATCAAGGGTGGCGCCGATGGCGATCATAGACCCAGTAAGACCGACGCGACCGACAACATACCCTCGCCATGTGACGGCACGACACGGTGGTGCAGGTATTGAATCGTCCGGTGTGGATTCAAGTCCGTTCGCCATTGATTCCGGAAATAAATGGCTGTTCGTACACACTATTAATGGTATCAAATATACGCCATTTGCCATTCTCCAATAATTACATGTCAGTTTCATTTTCCGATTCATTCTTGACCCTTAGAGCATCTTCAGCCACGACTTGCAAATCTCACCCCTCAAACGCCCGCGGACACGCCCGGTCAGTGACCGGGCGTGTCCGTTTTGAACTCCTACTTTTTCATCTGTGCAGCCGCATCTTTCATATTTTTCCTCATATGTCCGGTCACTTGCACGTGATTGGTGGAGAAGAAGAGAGAGAAAGAAAAGAATGATTAAAGAAAGAGAAAAGGTGGTCCGGGGTGGGGTCACGTCCTACGTCCGCGACCCCTCATATCGTCCTCATATTTGAGATGGATATGAGGGGTGCCGGTCAGTCCGGGCGTTTGAGATGGGTATGAGGGGTCCGTCTGGATCGCTTTTTCGTGACCGGTCAGTGACCGGGCAGCCTGACCGGACGTTTGAGGAGCGTATGAGAGGTCCGGCTGTAGATGCTCTTACAGTACGCGCCTCCATATAATGGGCCCTGCTGCTCCCTCGCCATTCCTTTCCTTACTCACGTAGCCACGATTGATGCTTAGGGCCCTAGAGCAGCTCGATCCATTAGAGCTTGCTTATGTTGCTTCTGTTGGATTGCAAGACGAAGCACTGCTTCCAACTTTGATGATTTGTGGGCTGAGTTATATTATGTTAGAGGGACCACATCTGTTGGACGCATCTCTTACTGAATTTGCTGGTAACTTCCTCTGTCAGTGCCTGCGTAGATCCCCCAACTGAACGAGGAGGACCAAACATGTGTGTGTGTGTGTGTGTGGGCGCGGGGGGGGGGGGGGGGGGGGGGGGGGGGGGGGGTGTTATATATTTTCATCGTCTCCAAACAAGTTGTTCTTTCATACCGTATATTGGATGGATTATTTGTACGTGAACGTCAGGTGAGTACTAACACTAATCCTATAATTTTGTTCTGACAGCCCTTGGTTTATCCTAACAGATGATGTGAACTATTTGACTGAATTCTCTTTTTCGGTGAATACTGTCACAAAATTGCATCTCTTCTACATTATGTAAACTCACCATCATCAATTTATGAAACATTATTCCCAAAATATGCATCAGTTTTCAGAAAGACAATTTATCAATATGAATCGTCTTCATTTCAGCTGAGTTTTAATTTGGATACACCAAATGTTTTTCTACGACGTATGTATGACAACAGTGACTGGCTTACAAGTTACTTAGTTTGTAGTTATCCTATTTATGATCACTTGCTGACTTATCCATGCAAAAGTTCACCATTCATGGTTTTTCTTAAGAGTATTTTTTCAGGATGCTAAGCTCCCTTTGAATAAACTGGATGCACACCATCATGGGCTATCCAGATCCAAACATGCTGATCTTCAAATGCTTTTGGAAAGCTCATATTATCCCAAAATTTCAAAAGGTTCTCTTCTTTGTCCAAATATTATTGAGCATTTGAAACGATGGATCATTAAAAGGTAATTGTTTTTTGGATTGTCAGTGCAGGCTAGCGCAAAGTGTGTATCTGATTTGCTAAAATCAATGTATTACATAACCAGTAAATACATTCTCTCACATTTGTACCAACTACACAGTTCAAAGTACAAGAGGATCTATAGGAAAATGGGGTGCATCATCAGATCGTTGGTCCTTCTATATAACCGAGGTTAGTGAACTGATAGAGTGCATATGGACAAGTTTCACATGCTCTTATAGTTAATTTTATTTTCGCATGTAGACTTGAAAGCAGGTTATTTATTTCAACTAGAAAGATTTTGGGCCTCAGAAACAAATTAGTTTTCTACCGAAATCTGCATCTTGGTCTCACTTCCTTGCAATTTCTTTTGTATAAGTCTTGAAAGATTATATTTTGTTGAAGTCGTTATCTCGATGACAAGTTTATTATTTATACTGGTCGTGATTTTTTTCAGTGTCACTCACCCTGGTCATGTATGCTTCTGTATCAAAGACTTTGCCCATATCCATTCCCAAGTTGTGATAAGCCGTTCATGGGTGTAACATTATATCTCACATCATTCAGGTGGAAAGCAGCTGATCAAAATTGTTAGCAATTTATACGCCAGTCATGTGTGTCAGGCTGTGTTCATATCTATTACCACACACACGTTCTTAAGTTGCATGTTGAGTCAGAACAAGAAGATCAAGTAAATTATTGCTTACATATTGACAACATGTGATTTTCATGATTTATTCCTAGCAAATAATAAGATTCTATAAATCATGCCATATCGTTCTTCATCATATTTATGGTTACTTGTTTAACGATAGTTTTGTATTCTCAAGGAATGAAACAAAGAGCTTATAATTAATAAGGATATGTATTTTTAGATTTGAGATGGGAGCATATGGGTAATGCTATTTCATCTTAAGCATGATTTTATATTGTGGGAGAGTCTATTTTAACCTTGTCTTGCCATGGTGGTCTGTGCTGAACGCCCATCTTCCAATCTTGAAAATATGAACCACGGCTAGAGTGTCATCTAGAGTACCACTCTTCTCCATTGCAGACCGATCATAACTCACCATTGCTTAGTAACCATTATCATCCTTTGATTCAGACTAATTAGAATTTCTCAACTTTGATTACTCAAAAAATGTGGGTCAGTTTAAGCTCTTGCGGCAACACCTATTATTTCATTGCAAAAATCGACGGGCGCGGCAACGCGCGCCGTCATGGTCTAGTGTAGATTGACAACTCATCGGAAAAGGGTAAATTAGCAACAAAATTTTGAATAAAGGTTTCACCATTTTAGGGAATTTTATTACTCCTGCATCATTTAGTTCACTTTTGTTGTTTTTATAATGGGTTGGCTAAATTTAAGTTGCATGTCGTTTTCTTATGTACTATAAGTCGACGCACTTAGTTAACTTTTGTCTCCGCGTTGAGATTCGTGCTGGAGTAAGAAAAGCAGGATCGACTAGATCAGGGGCAAACACCACTTGCATAACGGTATCTCAATCGACTTATATGTAGGCGGACCCCTCTACTCCATGGTTTTAGTAGGCTTGTTACTGCTGAGAGTGGCGTTTCGGAGCTCGGGTGCATGTGCACCCGAGTGAACTTGAAATTAAAAAAGACAAGCTCAAAAAAAAAATAGAAAATTGTACACACCAAAGATTAGAGACTCTTTTAGGTGCTTGCAAATTTTCGTGCTAAAATGACATCCAAGGAGCTCGTTACAAGAAAAAAAAATCAGAACTCAAAAATGTCCAAAGCTGCAACAAAATTTGATCTCTGTTTTTTTAGCGAGCTCCTTGGCTCAGTGTGAAAATTTGCAAGCACCTAGAAGAGTCTCTCATCTTTGATATGTAATTTTTTATAGATGTTTTTGAATATATTTGGTATTTTATTTGAATTTACTATAATTTTTTAAACATGAATAAGAGTTTGCAAGCACCTAGAAGGGTCTCTTATCTCTGAGTTCGGGATAAGAGTTTGGATTTTCATGTTGCTGCTGTCTTTTCGTCCATATGGCTAGCTAAGATTAATGGGAAAAACTCATATCTTTCATGCAAGTTTTTTACCCATGTAACAACTGAATATCATCTTTTTCTTTACTATAATTGTTTAAACAAAGACGAATGATTAAGAATGGTGCATGTAAATTACATGGATCACTGAAGAGTTTTATGCTCCGTTTGGGGTGAGCATGTATTCGGTGTAAAAACTCACTATTTTAGTCTCTATTTGATTCCATGCTCGGTGTAGTATGTCGAAAAAATTCTCATAGGTTTTTTTTCTATTTGCTTGACGTAATGAAACTATGCAATAAATTTAGGTTATATGTGTTTGGCAAGACAACAACAATGTGATGCAAAGATTCACCGACATGCCAAATATGCATAACATAACCCCCACTCACTTTGATTATAGCTTCAGCGAACAAGTAAGCAACAGGATAACAAATAACATGCATAAGGGATACAAGGAATTACATGGGAAAAACCTTAAAATGAGAAGTAAAAAACCACAATTGTGGACCAACGGTACAAACAAAATTCGTGGTGAGAATGATGGGTATAGGGTCTTCTATATAATTTTTAGAGATTTGCAACATACTCTATACGTTGCAAACCAGCAACGATAACAACAACAAGTAGAAAAGAGGTAGAACAACACGAATGCAGAGTCAACACAATTTCGTCTCATTCTATAAGATCTCAGCTGCTACAAATCACTCAACCAAACTACACAACATTTGGTATATAGGTAGACACTCGAGTTCCCAATTGACTGATCAAACTTTAGTTCAACACACCGTTTACCTAGCAAAATAGTTCGTCTACCAAAACCCTTTATTGGAAATGTAGTAACCCAAACTGACAAAACTACTGTACAATTTCATGTTGCACTAAACCAATACTGTGACGCCCCTGCTCGACCGTGCACTAATCATACATGCAAACGTGCACGCTCGAGATCAGAGACTCACGGGAAGATATCACAACACAACTCTAAACTCAAATTTAAACATAAATCTTCATATTACAAACTAGGGGTCACGAGGACCAGAATACATAAGTCATACACACAAATAATATCTGGGTACAGACATAGTTAGTCAAGTTTGCCTTAAGAAGGCTAGCACAAACAGCGACACTGATCGAAAAGGCGCAGGCCTCCTGCCTGGGAACCTCCGAACTACTCCTGGTCGGCTGGCTCAACCCAGTAGTACGTGCCTCCGGGGCTCTCCTGGTAGTAGTCTCCTGCTATGGCGTCTGGCTCTGGGACTCCATCGTCTGATTGCATCAAGCGGGTATGGGGAAAAAGATAGCAAAGCAACCGTGAGTACTCATCCAAAGTACTCGCAAGACTGACATCAGAACTATACTAAGTATGCATCGGTATCAAAGGAATGGGTTTATATCTTTGGACTAAACTGCAGAAATGCCGGAACAGAGGGGGAAAGGCCTAGCCTATCGAAGACTAGCATCTTGCAGCATCAGAAGAGAGTAGAGCAAGATAATATATAATCAATCATATTTAGTAAAACCCTGAGATCCTTCCTCGACTACCCTGCGAGAAAGTGATCCCGAGAGCAGTAGTAACAGTTTAATATTGTGGCAGTAACCATTTGTAGTTGTAGCAGATCAAGATACAACTCTGAGCGTCCTGTTACCGTGGACACGGCTATTCGAATAGATAACTTCCCTGCAGGGGTGCACTACTGTTACCCAACACGCTCGATCACATCTGGCCGGACACACTTGCTGGGTAATGCCCGGCCTCGGGAGATCGACACGACGCAGTCCTACCTAGGCTCAGTAGAGAGGTCAACACGCCGGTCTAAATCCTAAGTGCGAAGGGGTCTTGGGCCCATCGCCCTTTGCACTCCTGCACGTTGCGTGGCTGGTCGGGGCCCAGGCGCGACACTATATACACCAGTGACGTAACCAGCCCACCCCAACAATCAGGCCGCATCTCTGAGCTGTGATGTCTGAAGAGCTTTCGGCTGATACATACGACGTAGAGGGCCCCATTAAACCATTATCCCATGTGGTGGTAGTGCGTATAAGGCCAGCGGCCTACTCAGATCAAATACCCAAATCCGTTAAGCATGTTTAGTAACTCGCAGAGACGAACAGGGTTCCTGTCGCTCCGACTTGGTAATACATGACGCGCGGGTGCTCTTGGAGCCGACCCGTCTTTAATGTTATTCACTCGCGGGCACCCTTGGGGCCAGCCCGACTTTAACAGTTTAAGCATTGCAATATGTAAACATTTCCGTGATCATCACCCAGAGTGATCACGGCCCGGTAACAAGCATGGCATACGGACAAGGTGAAGGGCCACCGATGAAACATAGCATATCTAACTAAGCATCATAGGATAGCAGGTAATGTATCAGTAGCAGGCGACAAAATCAGGCTATGCATCAGAATAGGAGCTATCGGAACAGTAGCAGGGGCAATTCTTGTAGGAGATATGCCCTAGAGGCAATAACAAATGTTATTATTTATCTCCATGATCATAATTATGTTTATGTTCCATGCTATAACTGCTATGGTTCTCGAGTCTGCAATAACCACGAGGCTTGAAGGAAGACTCATATGCACGTGTGGAATAATAAACGGTAAAATGTATTCCTAGTCTGGCCTCTAAGACTAGCTCAAGTGTTGCATGATGGTTCTGTTTTCCTGATCATGGGCATGACTATGCCGGCAACTTTGAGGGCACAATGTTAGTAGAACACTTGTGTTGAATCGACCCGATTGATCTTATGCTATGAGATTCATTCGTCATAAGTTAATGGTTAATAACATAGAGAAGTTAATGTTTGCATAATTCCTTAGACCATGAGAGTGTTGAGTTTCTTCATACTTGCTTCATGAACTTTGGGGTTTGTTAAACGTCATCCGTAAATTGGTGGCTATTACGGCGGCTTACGGGTTCATGGAAAAGTGTGTTAAGTAACTTGATAGCTCAAGATTGGGATTTGCTCCTCCGACGATGGAGAGATATTCTCCGGCCCTCTTGGTGTTACGGTATCCATCATCGTCTGGCCAGACACAAGTGTGATTTGATCACAGGGATGCCGGAACACGGAAACGAGAAAAGAGAACAAAAACCGGCAACGAGGTAACTGGCATTGTGGACAAGTGTTGATCCACGAGGATGCCGATGTTTCTCACCTCGGGTATTTGTAACATATCGCGAAGCAACAGGAATAGCACACGGCAACTGGAGGTTCACTCGAATATTCATTCGTGTGGGTATAGGGGTCAATATGGGTGTCCACGGCTCCGATGTTGATCATTGATCGGAAAGAGTTCCGGTCATGTCTATACTTCACCGAACCTATAGGGTCACACGCTTAAGGGTCATCTATCTGCTGAATACTAGACGGGGAGTCTGAGAGAAAATCACCGAAAAAGTTTCGGACGAAACGGAAACGTTCCGGAGAGAACACCGGAATAGTTCCGGTGAAACTGAAAAGTTGTTTCAGGGTATTCCATTAAGTCAAATTGGTTCTGGCACACGCCTGGAAATTCCTGGAGGATGCCAGAAGTGTTCTGGAAACTTCTGGGAATTTTCCGGGACAAAAACCGGAAATGTTCCGGAGCAGCCGGAACCACTTTGGTTGCTTTTCGCTGAAGAAACATTGTTCCGAAATTGTTTCGGAATGCGTTCAAAATTGTTTTGGTGGGTGCTAGAATTATTCTAGGCACACAGAAATAATTTGGGTTTTAACGGACGCGGAAAAATGTGTTTGTGAATAGTGAAAAGCACTTTTTGGGCTGATTTGCAATGGGGTTTTTCTTCTAGAAGAAAACCACTTTTGTTGTGTGAAAGGGAGGTGGAGCTCCCCAAGGGGGCTGCAAATTTCGGCCATGGCATGGGGGGCCCCTCCTTGAGGTGTCCTTCCACCTCATGGTGGATATCTTCTACACACCCTTATGTGGCATGTGGTGGAAAGATCCTAGGAAGGTCCTTTTGGTCTTTCCTCTACCCCTTGCTCCTCCTATAAATAGAGGTGGAGAGAGCTCTCCAAAATCAGATCATGCTTGCTCTCATACACATGCCATAGACTTGTCTGGCTTCTCTCTCCCTCCCAGCGAAATAGTTCCGTAGAGCCGAAAGGCTGTCTGGGTTCCGGTGGGAACTAGTTCTGGACGGCGAAGCCCTGCCGGATAGATGACACCGTATGTGTGCAAATCTGTAGAGAGATCGTAGTTTCGGTCTTAGTTCGAGAGTGCCTCCCGAAGGGCTGTCCGAGTGATCGTCCGAGTTTCGAGGGTCCTCCTGAAGGGCTGTCCGAGGATCCGTCTGGTGGGACTATCCGAGGGACTGTCCCGATGCCTCCCGAAGGGCTGCCCGGAGATCCGTCCGGTGAGCTGACGTGGGAGTACATCCTCGCGGTTGGGAGGTTGTAAATCCTAGCTGCGGGGATCTGCACCACCGATCGTCATCGACTCTACTTCCGCTGCGCTACGAGTCGGTAACGAAAAAGATCAAACCTTGTATGCAGTCTCCATAGTGATCCTGGGCTGGTACGTAGGTCGGAAATTTTTTGTTTTCTGCTGCGTTCCCCTACAGTGGCATCATGAGCCGTGCTATGCGTAGATGCAGGTTGCGATCTAGAATACATGAGATGTATGGGTGTTGCACAATATAATTAGGTAGTAGATGAGTTCTATTGCTGAAAATTATTTGTGCGGGTAGCAGATGAAATCTGTTACCCGATGTTCTTGTTGCTTCCCTAGAATTTGCATATTTCTGATCTTGATAACGGTATGGTGGAGTTTCAAAGTTCTGGCAATCCGCGATCCTGATTGATCAATGAAGTGCTAACAGTTCTTTGAATTCCACCGTAGTTAAAAAGAAAGATGAAATTTCGTAGACGAAAGGGCAATGCAGATATGATCTGCACGGGGGTCATGCGTATGACGAAGTTTAGTATGGGGCTCGGGATTTAATTATCTCGTGTTTCATACACCCCGCGATGTTAATCTAGCGACTTGAATTATCATACTTGATGATAAAACGTTGGTAGCTGCGGTTTGTTCGAAACCTTACAAGCCACGTAAAATGAAAATTTGCATAAACCGATTAGAGGCGTCTAACTTGGTTTTGTAGGATGGTTTGCATGTGCATGTGATGTGGTATAGTAGTGCTCATATTAATTTGATTATGTATGAGATGTCTATATGATGTAAATTAATTAACATGACCTGCGTGTCATGATTCGGCATGATGGCTGGAGCCATATGATTGTCACTTTAATGACCTGCGTGTCAACCTTAAGTAATGCACTTATTTTATTAGCTATAGAGATAGCAATATTATCTGGTGCATCGACAAGGTGGTGGAAAACTTCGCAAAGGTGAACACCGACGCGAATGCCGAAGACGAAGAAATACTTGACTTCTCCGTCAGAAAGGGCTATACCATATCATGCTATTATGAATTGCCTGAGATGTTTATCCCTTTGATGCACCCTTCTTGATTGCGCGGTAGTCGCTTTTTATTAGGGTGATCTCTCACAAAAATATCAAGTAGTTAGTGTTCTCCCAAGTGTAGCACCGTCACGGCACCTAACTTCTCGGAGTGCGCCGTGTCACACGGGTACAAACGATTAGCGAAGTGTGAGGCGGGTGAGTTGAGACCTCGCAGCAAGATCACTTGGTTGTCTTGACGTTCAGGCATGACCGTCATGAGCTCGGAACACGTGCATCGAAAGATGAACAAGAATCGCATAGAGATGTGATTGGCATGTTGGCCTACCGGTTGAGATTTTCATCATCAGTGGTGTTACACCAATGGCGAACAATTGAAATGCGGGTCTTGTATCACTCACAATCAATTTTGAGAGATATTGATTTGAGTGGGAGCGCACTTTAGAATTAATTCTTTTAATTCTTAGTGCAATTAATTATGAACTTTGTCTAAGTGAAAATTGCATAATAGTTATAGAAGAATGGCTCGCGTTTCCACCTTCCCTATTAAAATTGAATAGCTGTTAAATATCTGGTTAAAACTTTACGGTTGGTAACGTAATGTGAGGATTGTCCTCAAGAGTGTCGAGAAGGACTTTTGTCCTATCGCATGCTTTTAGTATTCTCCCGCTAATGCTATGGATAATGTGACTCTCGTCCTTCGATCCAAAAGCTAGAATTCCGTTACGGTCAAGTGCAATATGTTTGCTTCCATGAGACCCGGACTTTAAAAGTTTGGGATAGCTATGTGATATTCATGGAACTGAAAATCATTTTTCAGACACAAACAAAGGCTAAAAGATATGGGATATCCAAAGCAATGTTTGTTTTGCAAACTGTTAGTAAAAGGTGTTTACTATGCATTTGACTAATGGCAGAGGGATCCAGTAGAACGCCTGTCATATGATGATGATGGTGAATAAAACAACAACTCAAAGAGGAAGGAAATGTCCGAAGGGTGTTAGTGAGACTTTCACGCCTAGGAAGTCCGGTGCTAACGCCACTCTTAAGTTGAGTGCTTCTTCTGAGAGTAGGAGAAATACTAAAAGTTAAACTGTTAGAAGTATAAAGGCAAAAAGAGAGAAGACTGGAATATCCAGCTCATGTATGAAAGTCATACAAGTTATTGATGTATAGAAGGCTGGTCAAAGAAATAGTTCTTGAGAATTATGATTAAATTGTTAATCACTGATTCTTGGGTATTGTGAGTTTATCACAGAGATACCCGCTCGATTGCACTCTGTTGCGACTCGATGCAAGAACTACTATGGCCTGAAAGACTAGCCAGGAATGAGGTTTAAATACATGTTGGGAACTTAGTAAAAGTTACTATACCTTCCATCGATGTATTACCTATGTATTTATTTTTCATAATTCATTATAGAGTTTTACACACTCTAGCCCATTGCATAAGGTATCTTGCAAGAAGGTTATTCATAAGAGAACTTTTGATGTTCGGTGTTATGAATAACATAAGGGCCATACTTTCATTATGAATGAGATGTATGTTATGAATATTGATAATAATACTTTACCTCTATATTTACTTTCATAAATCATTTTAGAGTTTTATACACTCTAGCCCATTTGCATAATGTTTGTTGCAAGAGTATTGTTCATGAAAGAACAATTGTTGTTCGGAATCATGAATAACATAAGGGCCATACTTCCATCAACGATGGAACGTATGTTATGAATATTGATGGTAAAATGATACATCCATAACACTGACGCTAAATGTCGCAAGACTAAAAGAATACCACACAAGTGTGGCACTGCATTTGGTCACATTGGAGAAACCCGCATGGAAAAATTCCATTATGATGGATTTTGAAGTCATTTGATTTTGAATCATCTGACACTTGCAACTTTCCTCCGAAAAGTGAAGTGACTGAAATACCGTTCATAAGCCATAAGGAACGAGCAACGAACTTATTGGTAATCATACATTTTGATGTGTGTAGTCCGATAAATGTTGTTGAAAACAGTGGATTTGTCTATCTTCAAAAATGACTCAAGTAGATATATGGATATTTACTTGATGAGACGTAAGTCTGGATCTTTTGAAATCATTCGAAAGGTTTTCAACATGAAGTAGGAATTATTGTAACAAGAAAGATTATCTTTCTGCAAACTAGATTGCAGAAAGGAATATCTGAGTTGCAAGTTTAGCGAATGTCTGATGAGTTGTGAAAGGAGTTTCATAACTTACACCTCCCGGAACACCACTGTGTGTGGAATGTCTGTGAAGATGTAATCAAACCATTTTCGACATGGTAAGATCAAAGATGACATAAATCAATTTGCCATTATCCCTTTTAAAGTAATGCTTTAGAGACTGCGGCTTTTACACTGAAAAGAGCACCATCAGGTCTGTTGAAATGACACCAGGGTATGGTACGCCCAACCATGCTTGGTCTTTCCTTAACATTTGGAATATGGGGCTTGTGTAAAAGGTTACAAACCTATTCCAAATCAGACAAGAGCTACTTTGTAGGTTATCCCAAGTAATTGGAAATTCCTCCACCACTATACCGAGGCAAAAGGTTTGCCACCGAGAACGGTATGCTTTTAAAGAGAATAGTTCTTGCAAAAGGGTGAGTGGGAGAACAGTGCAACTCGACGAGATAAGCAGTATCTTCGTCATCAGATCAAAGGAAAGGAACCTTGGAAGTGATTCCAGAGTTTCCTACTGCGACTGATACGGAAGTATCTACAATAAAATGTATGGACTTCAGTCGAACTTGCAGCTGAACCACGTAGGCAAAACTCGTGCAAACCTCTCAGGTACGCAAGCGAGATATTGTTGTTAGACAACAGTATACCTACGATACACAAGGAAGCGTTGATGGGCCCTGACTCCGGAATTGGCTAAATGCCAATACAATCTGAGATAGTTTCCATATAAGTGATTCAAGATTAAAATCTTATTACACCTTTTCGGAAGACTTAGAGTCTAACGAATATTTATGGAACTATAAACTGATGTGGATAAAAGGTTTTATCCATAAAGCTCGACTTGTTGCAATAACAAGTTCAAGGAGTTGACTACGATGAGATTGTCTCACCGTAGCGATGCTAAAGGTCGGTTCGGATTGAACTAGAAATTAATACATATTTCAGCATGAGATATGAAACATGGATGCCAAAAGGATTTCCATATGATGGAAATGCAACCTAGGACTTGTATGAGATACAGTCCAAAGTATTTTGTCGATCCAGAGGATGCTAGTAAGTATGCAAACTTTAGAGTTCCAGCGATGGACAGAAGAGAGCAAAATGGAGTTGGAATCTTCGTTTTTGATGAAATAGTTTGATTTCATCAATGGATAACGAAGATGCTTGTGGTTTCAAGAAAGTAAGTGGGAGCATAATAATATTTCTAAAAACTTTGTGTGCTTGACACATTGTTGATTGGAAATTTCTTGACACGAATTAGTACTTCATTAAAAATAGTTTTTCGATGAAGTGCTTGGGCTAAATAGCCTTGACATTAGGCATATTTATCTACGAGATAGAATTGCCTAATAGGCTAAAGCCAAAAATACATATTGACAAGATGCTAAAACCTTTTAGCATTAAAACGCCAAGGAGTGATTCTTGCCGAAGTCACATGGAAAGAGTTTTTGCAAGACTCGGTGTCCCAAAACACTGATGAGCGAAATACATGATGGAGATTCCACACACTTTCGTGTTTGGATTAATCATGTATTCCATGGTATGTAAAACAACCAGATATGTCCAATACTCCAAGCTGTTGCGAGTATAGATACCAAAGTGATCAAAGTACTGATCATGGGACAACAGTGAAAAATGTCATTAAGTACTAAAGTAGCACTGATGACATGTTTTCTCGCAAGCAGAGATTATGAAGTGCTCGTTGTAAGTGATTACATCGATACAGTCTTCATCAATGCTCCATGCGATTTTCGATTTAAATTAAGGGTTTTGTGTAACACACAATATGGTGGCACAGTGTTTGGAAATCGTTTCCAAACAGGTTACTGTGGCGAATTCTATAACTAAGGCTAAGTATGTTGCCGCTTTCGAAGCGACATAGAAGATGTTGAATCATACAGTTCGTTCATGAACTTAGTATGATTCCAAGATGGCTTTGGTCAATGGAACACTATTGAAGATAGTTGCTCCATAGCTCAGTCTGAGGAATCAAGGTTTGACCAATGATTCACATATATACGAAGCCAAGTACACACAAAATATGAATTTTGTGAAAGCATGAAAATGCGAGGACATGCAAAGATACACACAGAACTGAAGTTGTCAGATCCGTTGGACATCAGGCTATACCACATGCGAAGCATTTTTACACCGGTGTGCCACAGGTGTAATGTGCATTAGCATTGACTAGATTATTGACTCTAGTGCAAGTGGGAGTCTGTAGGAGATATGCCCTAGAGGCAATAACAAATGTTATTATTTATCTCCATGATCATAATTATGTTTATGTTCCATGCTATAACTGCTGGTTCTCGAGTCTGCAATAACCACGAGGCTTGAAGGAAGACTCATATGCACGTGTGGAATAATAAACGGTAAAATGTATTCCTAGTCTGGCCTCTAAGACTAGCTCAAGTGTTGCATGATGGTTCTGTTTTCCTGATCATGGGCATGACTATGCCGGCAACTTTGAGGGCACAATGTTAGTAGAACACTTGTGTTGAATCGACCCGATTGATGTTATGCTATGAGATTCATTCGTCATAAGTTAATGGTTAATAACACAGAGAAGTTAATGTTTGCATAATTCCTTAGACTATGAGAGTGTTGAGTTTCTTCATACTTGCTTCATGAACTTTGGGGTTTGTTAAACGTCATCCGTAAATGGGTGGCTATTACGGCGGCTTACGGGTTCATGGAAAAGTGTGTTAAGTAACTTGATAGCTCAAGATTGGGATTTGCTCCTCCGACGATAGAGAGATATTCTCGGGCCCTCTCAGTGTTACGGTATCCATCATCGTCTAGCCAGACACAAGTGTGATTTGATCACAGGGATGCCGGAACACGAAAACGAGAAAAGAGAACAAAAATCGGCAACGAGGTAACTGGCATTGTGGACAAGTGTTGATCCACAAGGATGCCGATGTTTCTCACCTCGGGTATTTGTAACATATCGCGAAGCAACAGGAATAGCACACGGCAACTGGAGGTTCACTCGAATATTCATTCGTGTGGGTATAGGGGTCAATATGGGTGTCCACGGCTCCGATGTTGATCATTGATCGGAAAGAGTTCCGGTCATGTCTATACTTCACCGAACCTATAGGGTCACACGCTTAAGGGTCATCTATCTGCTGAATACTAGACTGGGAGTCTGAGAGAAAATCACCGAAAAAGTTTCGGACGAAACGGAAACGTTCCGGAGAGAACACCGGAATAGTTCCGGTGAAACTGAAAAGTTGTTTCAGGGTATTCCATTAAGTCAAATTGGTTCTGGTACACGCCTGGAAATTCTTGGAGGATGCCAGAAGTGTTCTGGAAACTTCTGGGAATTTTCCGGGACAAAAACCGGAAATGTTTCGGAGCAGCCGGAACCACTTTGGTTGCTTTTCGCTGAAGAAACATTGTTCCAAAATTGTTTCGGAATGCGTTCAAAATTGTTTTGGTGGGTGCTAGAATTATTCTAGGCACACAGAAATAATTTGGGTTTTAACGGACGCGGAAAAATGTGTTCGTGAATAGTGAAAAGCACTTTTTGGGCTGATTTGCAATGGGGTTTTTCTTCTAGAAGAAAACCACTTTTGGTGTGTGAAAGGGAGGTGGAGCTCCCCAAGGGGGCTGCAAATTTCGGCCATGGCATGGGGGGGCCCTCCTTGAGGTGTCCTTCCACCTCATGGTGGATATCTTCTACACACCCTTATGTGGCATGTGGTGGAAAGATCCTAGGAAGGTCCTTTTGGTCTTTCCTCTACCCCTTGCTCCTCCTATAAATAGAGGTGGAGAGAGCTCTCCAAAATCAGATCATGCTTGCTCTCATACACATGCCATAGACTTGTCTGGCTTCTCTCTCCCTCCCAGCGAAATAGTTTCGTAGAGCCGAAAGGCTGTCTGGGTTCCGGTGGGAACTAGTTTTGGACGGCGAAGCCCTGCCGGATAGATGACACCGTATGTGTGCAAATCTGTAGAGAGATCGTAGTTTCGGTCTTAGTTCGAGAGTGCCTCCCGAAGGGCTGTCCGAGTGATCGTCCGAGTTTCGAGGGTCCTCCCGAAGGGCTGTCCGAGGATCCGTCTGGTGGGACTATCCGAGGGACTGTCCCGATGCCTCCCGAAGGGCTGCCCGGAGATCCGTTCGGTGAGCTGACGTGGGAGTACATCCTCGCGGTTGGGAGGTTGTAAATCCTAGCTGCGGGGATCTGCACCACCGATCGTCATCGACTCTACTTCCGCTGCGCTACGAGTCGGTAACGAAAAAGATCAAACCTTGTATGCAGTCTCCATAGTGATCCTGGGCTGGTACGTAGGTCGGATTTTTTTTTGTTTTCTGCTGCGTTCCCCTACAATTCTAATGCAAGCATAAGAGAGAAGAGATGGGCGATATCTTATGATCAAAGGGGTTTTGCTTGCCTGGAAGCTCAGCTGAAATGGTTGGTCGTCGGCGACATCATCGTACACGCAGTGTCGTCAGCAGTCTCGGGGGCTATCGGGAGAGAAGAAGGGGGAAGAAACAATAAATTCACGGCAATAATGCAACAACGATGCATGACATGTCTAAATGGTATGCAGAGGTGATATATTGCCTAACTAACTACTTTAGTTATATTAGGAATTTGTTTGGAATTATTATATTAAAGTTATGCACTATTCATTTATCGAATACGGGCAAAATGTCCCATGTTCAGTATGTTAGACGGGTGTGACAGGTATGTGGGTAGGATATTCGGATTCTTCATATTTTTCTGATCATTTTTCATATATAAATTATTTTCATCCGAGTTACGGTTTATTTTATATGATTTTTCAAAAGTTTTAAACATTTTCTGGAATTTCTGGAATTATTTAAATCGAATTGTCCAAAACAGTGTAATGGTGACGTCAGCATGACGTCACAGTGACATCAGCGGGTCAACTGTGTCGGTGGACTGGTCAATCTGACCAGTGGGTCCCACCTGTCATCCACAGTGGTTAAACCAGTGAATTAATTTAACTAAAAATGATTAATTAGCATGTGGGCCCCATTATTTAGTTTCTGATTAGTAACTAAATTAATTAACCGATTAATTAATGTTTTAATTAACATTATATTTATTTTTAAAAACGTTTTAAATGGTGGGGCCCTCATGTCAGTGACACGGGACCGCCACGTCAGCAGGTGGACTGGGTCAATGGACCCACTGGGCCCACACGTCAGTGGCCCAGGGGGCCCCACATGTCGGGCCACGTCGGCGACGACCGGCGACTCACCGGAATCAAGCCGGTGAGCGTCTCGCGCGGCGGCGCGCGGCGGGGGTGGCTCGGGTTTCGCGCACAGGGCGCCATTTCGAGCACAGCCGGGCTCATTCGAACGAGCAGTTGACGGCGAGGCGAGCTGTGGTGGCGGTGGAGGCTGCGGTGGCCGGGAACGTCGGCGGCGAGCTCACAAAGGTGGCCGGAGTTCGGGCGTCGGTGGATCTCGGCGAATCGCGGCGCTAGCGAGCAACTAGATGGCTAGGCAGGCTCTACGCGCGCGCGAAGTCGATGGGCACGAGTGCGGGGCCATTTGGTCACCGGATGATCACCGGCGACGAGCTACGCGGGGCGAGCTCGGGGACGTCAGAGACGTCGGCTAGAGGTCGTCCGAAAGGGGGAGAGGAGAGGGGAGAGGTAGAACAGCTCACGGGGAGCCTGCAGGTGTGCATAGTGTGCTCGGGGACGGCTCGACGGCGGCGAATCGGGGCGGCGATCACCGGCGTCCGTGCGGGGAAGACGAGCTCGGGGAGGACGATGCGGTGGCTCCCGGCCTCGGTTCTTTGGCGGAGACGGCGTAGTCGAGGACGGCGATGACGCTGGACACGGCGGAGCGTCGATCGGGAGGCGGTGGCCGCGAGTTCTAGCGGCGGCCGATCATGGCGGCGTCGGGTGAGGTGGGGGGAAACGAGGGAGTGAGGGGGAAAAGATCTCGGGCTGGCTAGGGTTGACGCTGCAGCGTTCTTATCCACCCCAGGGGGCCTTGTAGCAACGCGGTCGGCGAGGAGGGCGCGGCTGCGACGGCGAACGGCGACGGGTGCGGTGCGTGGGCGACCGGGCATGAGCAGTAGGAAGGGGAAGGTGGGGGCGCGGGCTGGGCTGCGGTTTTGACTTAGGCCCAGTTAGTGCGGCCCTTTTCTTTTTCTTTCTTTTCTTTTCTGTTTTTCCTTTTTAGTTTCTGTTTTGTATTTTCTTTTTGCTCTAATACAATTTTGTAAAATGTGAGATTAGGCTCCATAAATACAGTGCAATATTAACTATTATCAGAAATTAGTTTGGAGTCAATATGATTTCATTTGAATTTTAATTAAATAAAAAGGTATTAAATACTGATGTTTGCTACTGTTTTGATGACGTTAGAGTCATCTAGACATTTTAGGTGATGTTGTTTTTCTTAACATAATTAGTTATGAATTATTTGCTATTTAATGAACATTTTAGTTTCCAATTTGGAACAACTTTTATTTTCACTTTAAATTTGAATTTCAAGTGAATTGAAATTTGAAATGAGATATGATGCAAATGATGATCAAGCACTATTAAGCATGCTGACTTGGCATTATCAAAATGTGACCACTGTAGCTTAATTACATGGGCTGTTACCAATACTCAAACCAACTATGTCCCAACAAGATCGAAGTGTTCAAATTAAGGAACAAACCTGCCAAATTTCGTGCTCATCCAAGAATGTGTGAGCAAGACATATTGGTCTAAACTCTAAAACCACCAGATGTGGACATAATCATCTCTCATTATTCTTCACTCACAAAGTTATGTGTGTTCTCTTTGTTCTCTCCCACCCTCGGGATGCTAGCTAAACTGTAAACAAGGGTGGGGAGGCTTTTCTTTAGTTTTTTACTATCCCGAGGAAGCATCTCAACCACTAATTTAGCCGAGATCTCTCTTTTTTTTTAGGGAATTTAGCCGAGATCAATGTTCCATAAAATGTTGGACTTTAGCTGAGTTGGGATGTCATAGCACCTCTATTTAGAGGAATTACCCCAATATATGCATCTTATGATGGCAAGGTAAGTTAATGCAATATTTCATTTTTAAGAATCTTATATTGCTGTCTTTTAGGATGTTTAGCGGTTTTGTTATTTTCCTATAGCACACATGCTCGAAACTTTCACTATGTGGGCAATCATGTTACTTTTTTGTTTCCCTTTTTAGTTGTTTTTCTTTTCATCCTTTTCCCTTTTTTAGGTTTTATACCCTTTTTTTACTTTTCTTGTTTCTACTTCTTTTTGTTATGTTTTTTAATGCTTTTCCTTTTGCTGGCAAATACATGAACATTTTATGTGCAATTTTTTTATACACATGTGAACATGTTACTTTAAGAATATGAATGCACTGGGATATGTGAACATTTTTCATTGTTTGTAATTTATATTTTTTTATTATTTTTTTAAATATTATTAAATTATATTAAATAGAAATATTTCCCAAAATCTAGAAACATGTAATGGCATGTGCGAGTTCTGGCCCATGTTAGAGCTTAACTCCAAGATAGTATATTCAGCCTAGCCTAGGGACCTCCCACGTGACGCATTAAGCGGGCATTTCCTATTTGGCGCTTCAGGCACCTGTTAATGTGCATTTGGCAAACCAGCGCACAACATCCTCCACGCTTGGGCCGGACCATTTCCTATTCTTTCTTTTTCTGTTAAAACAAAGAAAAAGTGTGCACGTCGACGAAATCGAACTTGGTACCTCAACTTTCACAGAGCGCGCGCTAACAAGTAGGACAGCGCATCACTTGTGCCTACTAACTTCGTTTTTCTCCTTTTATTATTTCTCCAGTTCGCGAAACCCTTGGTTTTGGGAAGCTTCCCAAACCGGTTTTTATTATATTTTTCTATTTTTGGAACGTTTTTTTTCTGTTCCTTTTTGTTTTCTTTTTCTTTTTCAAATGCGTGAACTTTTTTCAGTTTTTGCAATTTGGTTTTAAATCAAAAACTTTTTTTCAACTTCGTGAATTTTATCCAATATCGATGAACTTCTTTTCAAATTTGATTAACTTTTTTCAAAATCGATGATTTTTTTTTTCAAAATTGATGAACTTTTTTTAAAATCAATGTTTTTTTTTCAAAATTGGCAAGTTTTCCCCAAAATCGATGAGTTTTTTTTTCAAATTTGTGAACTTT
Organism: Elymus sibiricus; assembly: GCA_039707655.1. Taxonomy (NCBI): domain Eukaryota; kingdom Viridiplantae; phylum Streptophyta; class Magnoliopsida; order Poales; family Poaceae; genus Elymus; species Elymus sibiricus. The sequence goes on from CM077674.1 coordinate 314,009,571, forward strand.
TCCTCAAAATCGATGAACATTTTTCAAAATCATTAAGCTTTTATCAAATTCATGAACCTTTTTTTCAAATTCGTGAACTTTTTTCAAAATTTGATGAACTTTTTTTTAAAATCGATGAACTTTTTCAAATTCAATGAACTTTTCAAAATTTCAATCTTTTTTACCATGCCGGTGAACTTTTTTATTGCAAAGCTACGATTTATTTTTTAAAAAATTACGATTACTTTTGTCAAATGGTTTATATGGGTAAATAATATATGTTAATGTTGTACTAAAAGAAGTATTAAATAGTAGTGTTTTTGGATTGTAAACAACTAAGTGGTCTTGGTCCAGCGGTTTTTCCGCTGAGAGTTTGGCTGACGACGGTTGCCATGTGGGTTAGAATCCCATCTCTCCCACATTTATTTTAAAATATTTTTCTTTTCGCGTTTGGTTTTTGAGGAGGTTGCTGGGCCAGCCCGCTAGGCGTCGCGGGCGAGCGCCATGGGCGCTAACCGAATAGGGCACCCCTATATGTCGCCTTCAGCGAGTCTAGCTTCCGACTCGCGGAAGGGGGCGAGCGATATGGGTCGGCCCACGCGCACGGCAGGCCACAACCTTTTTTTTTACCTTTTCTGTTTTCGTTTTTCGCTTTATTGTTGTACTTTTTTTATACTTTAAAATATTCTAAATATATATATTACAAAAAAAAACACTCTACAAAAAAACATTTGGAAAATGTTGAACATGTATTTGAAATTTTTGAACAAGTACTTGAAAAATGTTAATCAAGCATTCGGAAAATGGTAAACAAGTATTTAAAAATTGTTCAACAAGTATTTGAAAAATATAAATCAAGCATTCGGAAAATTTTGAACGTGTATAGAAAAATTATTTATCATGTATCAAAAAAATGATGATTTTTTTAATCATGTATATAAAATTATTCATCAAAAAATACAAAAAAAATGTTGAACAAGTATTTCAAAAATGTTAATCAAGCATTTCGGAAAATGGTAAATGTTTATAGAATAAATGTTGACTATATATTAAAAAAATGGTGAATTTTTTGATCACTTATATAAAAATGTTATTCAAGAATTTGAAAAAATTGTTCAACAATTGTTTGAATAATGTTAATCAAGCATTTGGGAAATGTTAAATGTGTATAGAAAAAAGATTGACCATGTGTTCAAAAAATGTTAATATTTTTATTTTAAAATTGTTAATCAAGCATTTGAAAAAGTTTAAAAGTGTGTATAGGAAAAATGTTGGCCAAGTATTCAAAAAATGTTAATCTTGTACTTGAGAAATGTTAATCAAGCATTTGAAAAATGTTAAAAATGTGTATTAGAATTATTTTGACCATGTATTAAAAAATGTTAATTTGTATTAAAAAAAATTCAACGTGTATTAGAAAAAGGTCGTTGACATATACAAAAAATGTAGAATAAAAACGAAAAGAAAGAAAGAAAACCGAAAAAACACAAATAAACTAAAAAAAGAAAATAAAAAACCAAAGAAACAAATGATAAAATAGAAAACAGAAAAAATAGTGAAGAAATGAAGAAAAAAAAAGAAAACCATTAAAACGGAGAAAGAAAGGAAGAAAAACCGGTGAAAGACAAGGAAAAAAAGAAACCTGAAAAGGTAATGGAAATCCGTTTTTTTACTTCAAGTTGTTGGCGCCTGCAGGTCTAACGTGAATTGAGTGATGACTTATTGGCTAGAGGTGCAACGAATGAATATGGAGATCCAGCGATCGAATCCTACGCCCGCCCTTTTTTACTCTGATTTATTTTTTTAAGCGTGATAACAAGCTGGCCCGTTACTGTACAGCTCGACGCAGGAGAAACTACCATCTCGCTTAATGCAAGATATTGCTCCGGCGAGCCGAATAGGAACTCCCATTAAGTGTCGAAATGTTTGCCTCCCACACAAGGGGACACCCCAATGGCAGATCCTATTTGACGCTTCAGGCGGTCGTCAGTGTGAATTTTGCAAACAGGCCCGTGAAGCCCTCCATGCTGGGCCGGCTTGTTTAGATTGTTTTTCTTTACTTCAATTTCGTGAACTTTTTTCCAAAATCGGTGAAGTTTTAAAAAAAAACAATGAACATTTTAAATTTTGTGAACTTTTTACAGAACTGATGAACCTTTTTAAAAATTAATGATTTTTACAAAAAGTTCCTCAAATGATTTTTTTTTCAAATTCGATGAACTTTTTTTCAAAATCTTTGAGATTTTTCAAATTCAATGATTTTTTTTTCAAAATCGATAAAATGTTTTCAATATTGTTGATTTTTTTCAAAATTGAGGAACTTCTTTTTTTTTTTCAAATTTAGTGATCTTTTTTAAAAAATGATGAACTTTTTCATATTTGATGAAGTTTTTTCAAAATCGATGAACTTTTTTTTTCAAATTGATGAACTTTTTTTTTCAAAATCCGTGAACTTTTTTGAATTCATGATTTTTTGTTCATTTTTGTTCATTTTTCTTTTTTTCCCCAAATGTGATCGTGTAAATGGGCCGGCCCACCAGCGCCGGTGATTGGGCGCCATGGAGCTTCCCTGGCGTCTGAAGCGCCGAATAGGAGCTCCCCACCCGAATGGGGTCGACCCATTGGTGCATTACAACAACTCAGTTACTCTAAGGGGTCGGGTACTGTAGCGAGTCGGTTAACGTGGTGGCCGTTTTTGGTAGTATTGTTTGTATTATCATTTGGTTTTGTGAAAAAATATGAAAATATTTTTTCAAAAAGCGTGAATATTTTTTTTCAACTTTGTGAATAGTTTTTAAAAAGGGAGAATTTGTTTTTGTAACAAAAGTATTCGGCTTTGGAAAGCATCATGTTATGGCAACACACAAAAGAAGTCGGTGGAAGATATGGAATTTAACTGCCGAAGGTCAGAAAGAAAACAATCGCTATTGCTCTCTGTTTTAGAAACGAGCTTTTCTCTGAGAATTAAGGAAAACAATATTCTTTCAAATTCATTTCTAAAATAGATTTTTTTAAACAATATCAATTTTTTAAAAAATTGAACATTTTTTTAAGAAGTGAACATCTTTCAATTTTATGATCATTTTTTAAAATCATGATTTGTTTCGAAAATAAGCACATCCCTTAAGAAGCGCGAACATTTGTTTTTGAAATTTTGAACAATTTTGTAAAGGCTAACAATTTTAACATTTGCATAATCTGAACATTTTTAATTTTTTAAATACCAAAAGGAGATAAATAAAATAAATAAACTAAAATAAGCTTGCAAAGAAAAAACAGATAAAATCGATCGAAACCCTCCAAAAGATTCCTAAAACTGGGATGTATTGAACGAACAAAATCTACATGGGCCGGCTCATCTTACATCGTTTGCTCGGATCCTGTGCAAAACAACAACTACTACACAATGACCGTTCATCCTTAGTGCTACACAAAGACCGCCCATCCTTCGATCGTAATGGCCAGCCCATGCAAGGCCCGGGAAGCTTTGTTCCAGTTTTAGAAAGCTAGAAACTTCTGGTCATTTATTTGTCTTTTTCTTTTGCGAGGAGAAAGGGATTTTATTCCGTAATTATAGAGTTATAATCAAGAGGCAAGATTTCCTTAATACATGGGGGCCCTCTGTTTAGCCAAACAGCTGTGCAACGCTCAGTACGACTATATTTTGCCAAACAATCGACAACTCTATTCTGAGTAATGCACTTATTTTATTAGCTATAGAGATAGCAATATTATCTGGTGCATCGACAAGGTGGTAGGCAATCTTCGCGAAGGTGAACACCAACGCGAATGCCGAAGACGAAGAAATACAAGACTTCTCCGTCAGAAAGGGCTATACCATATCATGCTATTATGAATTGCCTGAGATGTTTATCCCTTATGATGCACCTTTCTTGATTGCGCGGTAGTCGCTTTTTATTAGGGTGATCTCTCACAAAAATATCAAGTAGTTAGTGTTCTCCCAAGTGTAGCACCGTCACGGCACCTAACTTCTCGGAGTGCGTCATGTCTCCATGAGTACAAACGATTAGGGAAGTGTGAGGCGGGTGAGGTCAGACCTCGCAGCGAGATCACTTGGTTGTCTTGACGTTCTGGCTTGATCGTCCTGAGCTCGGAACACGCCCATCGAAAGATGAACAAGAATCACATAGAGATGTGATTGGCAAGTTGGCCTACCGATTGAAATTCTCGTCATCAGTGATGTCCACATCAATGGCGTTGAATTGAAATGTGGATCTTGAATCACTCATAATCAATTTTGAGAGATATTGATTTGAGTGGGAGCGCACTGTAGAATTAACTTGTTTAATTCTCAGTGCAATTAATTATGAACTTTGTCTAAAGTGTAATTTGCATAATAGTTGTAGAATAATGGCTCGCATTTCCACCCGCCCTGTTAAAATTGAATAAACTGTTAAATATCTGGTTAAAACTTTACGGTTGGTAACGTAATGTGAGGATTGTCCTCAAAAGTGTCGAGAAGGACTTTGTCCTATCGCATGCTTTTAGTATTCTCCCACTAATGCTATGGATAATGTGACTCTCGTCCTTCGATCCAAAAGCTAGAATTCCGTTACGGTCAAGTGCAATATGTTTGCTTCCATGAGACCCGAACTTCAAAAGTTTGGGATAGCTATGTGATATTCATGGAACTGAAAATTATTTTCAGACACAAACAAAGGCTAAAAGATATGTGATATCCAAAGCAATGTTTGTTTTGCAAACTATTAGTAGAAGTGTTTACTATGCATTTGACTAATAACAGAGGGATCCAGAAGAACGCCCATCATGTGATGAAGGTGAATAAAACAACAACTTAAAGGAAATGTCCAAAGGGTGTTAGTGTGACTTACACGCCTAGGAAATCCGGGGCTAACGCCACTCTTAAGTTGGATGCTTCTTCTGAGAGTAGGAGAAATGCTGAGAGTTAAACTGTTAGAAGTATAAAGGCAAAAAGAAAGAAGACTGGAATGTCCAGCTCATGTATGAATGTCATACAAGCTATTGATGTATACAAAGGCTGATCAAAAGAAATAGTTCTTGGGAATTATGATTAAACATATTAATCACTGATTCTTGGGTATTGTGAGTTGATCACAGAGATACCCGCACGTTTGCATTCTGTTGCGACTCGATGCAAGAACTACTACGGCCTAAAAGACTGGCTGGAGTGAGGTTCAGATACGCGCTGGGAACATAGTAAATGTTACTATACATTCCATCGGTATATTACCCATGTATTTATTTTCATAATTTATTTTAGAGTTTTACACACTCTAGCCCATTGCATAAGGTATCTTGCAAGAAGGTTGTTCATAAGAGAACTTTTGATGTTCGATGTTATGAATAACTTAAGGGCCATACTTTCATTATGAATGAGATGTATGTTATGAATATTGATAATAATACAGTACCTCTGTATTTACTTTCATAATTCATTTTAGAGTTTTACACACTCTAGCCCATTGCACAATGTTTGTTGCAAAAGGGTTGTTCATAAAAAAACAATTGTTGTTCGGTGTCATGAATAACATAAGGGCCATGCTTCCATCATGGATGGGATGTATGTTATGAATATTGATGGTAATATGATACATCCATAACACTGACGCTAAATGTCGCAAGACTAAGAGAATACTACACATGTGTGGCACTGCATTTGGTCATATTGGAGAAACCCGCATGGAGAAATTCCATTATGATGGATTTTGAAGTCATTTGATTATGAATCATCTGACACTTGCAACTTTCCTCCGAAAAGTGAAGTGACTGAAATACCGTTCACAGGCCATAAGGAACGAGCAACGAACTTATTGGTAATCATACATTTTGATGTATGTAGTCCGATAAAGGTTATTGCTAGCAGTGGATTTGTCTATCTTCAGAAATGACTCAAGTAGATATATGGATATTTACTTGATGAGACGTAAGTCTGGATCTTTTGAAATCATTCGAAAGGTTTTCAATATGAAGTAGAAATTATTGTAACAAGAAAATTATGTTTCTGCAAACTAGATTGCCGAAAGGAATATTTGAGTTACAAGTTTAGCGAATGTCTGTTGAGTTGTGAAAGGAGTTTCATAGCTTACACCCCCCGGAACTCCACTGTGAGTGGTACGTCCGTGTAGATGTATTCAAACCATTTGTGACATGGTAAGATCAAAGATGACATAAATCAATATGCCATTATCCCTTTTAAAGTAATGCTTTAGAGACTGCGGCTTTTACACTGAAAAGAGCGCCATCAGGTCTGTTGAAATGACACCATGGTATGGTACCCCCAACCATGCTTTGTATTTTCTTAACATTTGGAATATGGGGCTTGTGTAAAATATTTACAAACCTATTCCAAATCAGACAAGTACTACTTTGTAGGTTATCCCAAGTAATTGGGAATTCCTCCACCACTATACCGAGGCAAAAAGGTTTGCCACCAAGAACGGTATGCTTTTAAAGAGAATGGTTCTTGCAAAAAGGTGAGTGTGAGAACAGTGCAACTCGACGAGATAACAGTATCTTCGTCATCATATTAAAGGAAAGAAACCTTGGAAGTAATTCCAGAGTTTCCTACTACGACTGATACGGAAGCCTCTACATGAGATGTATGGACTTCGGTCGAACTTGCAACTGAACGACGTAGGCAAAACTCGTGCAAACCTCTCAGGTGCGCAAGCGAGATATTGTTGTTAGACAACAGTATACCTATGATACACAAGGAAGCGTTGATGGGCCCTGACTCCGGAATTGGCTAAATGCCAATATAATCCGAGATAGTTTCCATATAAATGATTCGAGATTATATCTTGATAAACCCTTCGGAAGACTTAGAGTCTAACGAACATTAATGGAACTATAAACTGATGTGGATAAAATGTTTTATCCATAAAACTCGACTTGTTGCAATAACAAATTCAAGGAGTTGACTACGATGAGGTTGTCTCACCGTAGCGATGCTTAAAGTCAGATCGGGTTAAACTAGCAATTAATACATATTTCAAGCTTGAGATATGATACATGGATGCCAAAAGGATTTCCATGTGATGGAAATGCAACCTAGGACTTGCATGTGATACAATCCGAAGTATTTTGTCAATCCAGAGGATGCCAGTAAGTATGCAAACTTCAGAGTTCCAACAATGGATAGAAGAGAGCAAAATGGAGTTGGAATCTTCGTTTTTGATGAAATAGTCAAAAGAGTTTGATTTCATCAATGGATAACGAAGATGCTTGTGGTTTCAAGAAAGTAAGTGGGAGCATAATAATATTTCTAAAAACTTTGTGTGCTTGACACATTGTTGATTGGAAATAATATAAATTTCTTGACACGAATTAGGACTTCATTGAAAATAGTTTTTCGATGAAGTGCTTGGGCTAAATAGCCTTGACATTAGGCATATTTATCTACGAGATAGAATTTCCTAATAGGCTAAAGCCAAAAATACATATTGACAAGATGCTAAAACAGTTTAGCATTAAAACGCCAAGGAGTGATTCTTGCCAAAGTCACATGGAAAGGGTTTTTGCAAGACTCGGTGTCCCAAAACACTGATGAGCAAAATACATGATGGAGATTCCACACACTTTCGTGTTTGGATTAATCATGTATTCCATGGTATGTAAAACAACCAGATATGTCCAATACTCCCAAGGAGTTGCGAGTAAAGATACCAAAGTGATCAAAGTACTGATCATGGGACAACAGTGAAAAATGTCATTGAGTACTGGAGTAGCACTGATGACATGTTTTCTCGCAAGCAGAGAGTATGAAGTGCTCGTTGTAAGTAATTGTATCGATACAGTCTTCATCAATACTCCATGCGATTTTCGATTTAAGTTAAGGGTTTTCTTGTGTAATACACGATATGGTGGCACGGTGTTTGGAAATCGTTCCAAACAGGATACTGTGGCGAATTCTATAACAAAGGCTAAGTATGTTGTCGCTTTCAAAGCGACATAGAAGATGTTGAATTGCACAGTTCGTTCATGAACTTAGTATGGTTCCAAGATGGCTTTGGTCAATGGAACACTATTGAAGATAGTTGCTCCATAGCTCAGTCTGAGGAATCAAGGTTTGACCAGTGATTCACATATATACGAAGCCAAGTCCACACAAAATATGAATTTTGTGAAAACGTGAAAACGCGAGGACATGCAAAGATACACACGGAACTGAAGTTGTCAGATCCGTTGGACATCAGGCTATACCACATGCGAAGCATTTTTACACCGGCATGCCATAGGTGTAATGTGCATTAGCATTGACTAGATTATTGACTCTAGTGCAAGTGGGAGTCTGTAGGAGATATGCCCTAGAGGCAATAATAAATGTTATTATTTATCCCCATGTTCATAATTATGTTTATGTTCCATGCTATAACTGCTATGGTTCTTGAGTCTGAAATAACCACGAGGCTCAGAGGAAGACTCATATGCACGTGTGGAATAATAAACGGTAAAATGTATTCCCAGTCATGCCTCTAAGACTAGCTCAAGTGTTGCATGATGGTCCTGTTTTCCTGATCATGGGCATGTCTATGCTGGCAACTTTGAGGGCACAATGTTAGGAGAACACTTGTGTTGAATCGACCCGAATTGATGTTATGCTATGAGATACATTCGTCACAAGTTAATGGTTAATAACACAAAGAAAGTTAACGTTTGCATAATTCCTTAGACCATGAGAGTATCAAGTTTCTTCATGCTTGCTTCATGAACTTTGGGGTTTGTTAAACGTTATCCGTAAATGGGTGGCTATTACGGCGGCTTACGGGTTCATGGAAAAGTATGTCAAGTAACTTGATAGCTCAAGATTGGGATTTGCTCCTCCGATGATGGAGAGATATCTCTGGTCCCTCTCGGTGTTACGGTATCCACCATCGTCTGGCCAGACACATTGTGATTTGATCACAGGGATGCCGGAACACGGGAACGAGAAAAGAGAACAAAACCGGTAACGAGGTAACTGGCATTGTGGACAAGTGTTGATCCACGGGGATGCCGATAAATCTCACCTCGGGTTTTGTAACATATCGCGAAGCAACAGGAATAGCACACGACAACTGAAGGTTCACTCGAATATTCATTCGTGTGGGTATAGGGGTCAATATGGGTGTCCACGGCTCCGATGTTGATCATTGATCGGAAAGAGTTCCGGTCATGTCTATACTTCACCGAACCTATAGGGTCACACGCTTAAGGGTCATCTATCTGCTGAATACTAGACAGGGAGTCTGAGAGAAAGTCACCGGAAAAGTTTCGGAGCCAATGGAAACGTTCCGGAGAGAACACCGGAATAGTTTCGGTGAAACTGAAAAGTTGTTTTAGGGTATTCCATTAAGTCATATTGGTTCTAGCACACGCCAGGAAATTCTTGGAGGGTGTCAGAATTGTTCTGGTAACTTCTGGAATTTTTCCGAACAGAAAAACCGGAAATGTTCTGGAGCAGCCGGAACCGCTATGGTAGCTTTTCGCTGAAGAAAAACATTGTTCCGGAATTATTTCGGAATGCGTTCAAAATTGTTTTAGTGGGTACTGGAATTATTTTAGGCACACAAAAATAATTTGGGTTTTATCGGACGCAGAAAAATGTCTTCGTGAATAGTGAAAATGCCTTTTGGTTTACTTTATGGAATGCCACCTTTTAGGGCTTTTTGGAAAGGCTTCTAGAAGGACTTGGGAGCTAAGAAACCCCCCTTGGGGGGCCCCCAAGAGGGTTGGCCGGCCACATGAGGGGCTCCTCCATGGGGCCCCACTTGCTCCATTACTTCCCTTTTATGCCCTTGTGGAAGTCTTCTTTCATGGGCATTTTGGTTTTTTTTGGAAGTGCCCATCCTACCCCTTGGTTTTCCTATAAATAGAGGTGGAGAGGTGCTCTCCACACTCATCCCTTGCTCTCATACACATGCCATGCTCGTCTGGCTCTCTCTCTCCCTCCCACGAAAAGAGTTTTCGTAGAGCCGAAAGGTTGTCTGGGTTCCGGTGGGAACTAGTTCTGGACGGCGAAGCCCTGCCGGATAGATGACACCGTATGTGTGCAACTCTGTAGAGAGATCGTAATTTTGGTCTTAGTTCAAGAGTGCCTCCCGAAGGGCTGTCCGAGTGACCGTCCGAGTTTCGAGGGTCCTCCCGAAGGGCTGTCCACGACATCGTCCGAGGGACTGTCCGACCGCCTCCCGGAGGGCTGTCCGAGGGGCAGATGAGGGAGTACATCCTCGCGGTTGGGAGGTTGTAAATCCTAGCTGCGGGGATCTGCACCGCCAATCGTCATCGACTCTACTTCCGCTGCGCTATGAGTCGGTAACGAAAAGATCAAAAACCTTGTATGCAGTCTCCATAGTGGTCCTGGGCTGGTGCGTAGGTCGGAATTTTTTTGTTTTCTGCTGCGTTACCCTACAGTTTGTAAAGGTTTGGTCGCCGCCTTCAAGGGCACCACTAGTGGAATCACGGCATCTTGCATTGTGCGAGGGCGTGAGGAGAATACGGTGGCCCTAGTGGCTTCTTGGGGAGCATTGTGCCTCCACACCGCTACAACGGAGACGTACTTCCTCTCAAAGGGAAGGAACTTCGGCAACGCATCCTCGTCTTCACCGACTCCACTTGTGGTTACTTGTTACCTTTACTTTGTGCAAGCTATTGTTGTGTTGTATCATTTGCTTGCTTGTTGTTGTTAGCATCATATAGGTTGCTCACCTAGTTGCATATTTAGATAACCTATTTGTTGCTAAACCTAATTTGTTAAGAAAAGCTAAAAATTGGTAGTTGCCTATTCACCCCCCCTCTAGTCAACCATATCGATCCTTTCATCAACAAATATAAATTGCCACAAAAAACGTTCGATTTGCCATGGTCAAATCCCGAACGTTCGGGACTTATCGGCATCCTTATTGTTTTTTGTTTTCTGGTTTTCTCGACCGTGTTTTGTTCGATTTTATTTTTTATTTTCCCTTTTCCCTTTTTTCCTTTTTAAGATTTTTTATCTCTTTTACTACTAGTTGTGTCACACTACTAAATTTTGCCACTAGAAGTTTCTACTACTAAAAAATGACATTCTTCTATTATGTGTGTGCTAAAAAATGCCACTCGACAAAGTTACTTTTTGGTCAAATACCATTGACCGGGGTGAAGTGATCCAAATACCCATGGACCACAATTATCAGCACTAAACTATAACCCGTGAGTCCTAGTTCTTAGCACACAGAGAATTAAAATTAAAAGGAAAAAATAACGACACTTGGGGATTTGATCACCAGCGCGATGAGTTGTAGAGGGAACAATGATGAGTGGGGTCCAGGGTATGTTGGTCACTTCACCCTAGTCCATGACATTTGACCGGATGGTACATGTGCCGAGTGGCATTTTTTAGTAGATGCTTAACGGAAGGATGATATTATTGAGTAGTTGAAATTTCTAGTAGCAAAATTGAGTAGTGTGACACAATTGATAAAGCCTTTTCTTAAATGCGCAAACTTTTTTAAAATTAAAGATCTTTTTCAAATTCGTTAACTCTTCTTACAATTTTGAAAATTTTCAAATTTGTGTACTTTTCAAATTCATGAACTTTTTTTAAAATTTTGCAAACCTTTTTCAACTTTTTTCAAATTCACTAACTTTTCTCAAATTTATGTTCTTTTTCAAATTCATGATTTTTTTTTCAAATTTATGAACATTCAAACTCAAGATTTTTTTCATTTTTTTTCAAATTCGTGAACCTTTTTATATTCATGTTTTTTAAAGTCAACGGTCAACCAGTTACCAAAGAGTCTCCCGAGCGAGCGAGCAGAGATGCTCGCGTTTGGTGGGCCGGGCGCCAGTTGCCTAGCTTAGCACTTTGGCAGATTGTGACTAGGCCCAACATTTTTTCATGGGTCTAAAAGTGGGCCTGTAGTAGACTTCAGGTCATTATCTGAACCATACTGAGCGGTAAATTCACGGCGGCCAGGCCAGGTGCTAATCTGAAACGTCAAATTCTCCGCAGCTTCTGGCGGCAGGGCCGGCAATTTCTCTTTCATCATCTGCCGGCCGCCGCAAACGTCAAGAACTCTCGTGTGCTCCGTCGAGACCGCAGATTCGATGCGAGCAAGTGACAGGGGCGGCTGCCATTCCGCGAACTTCCCTGCATACATAGCAGGCCGCAAGCCGTGCTTGGGGTACGCGCACCGCTCGTTCGGCGAAATGCACCACCGAGGCTGCCTGGCGCCGACGCGCAACGGGGGACTCGCCGTCGCCGCTGCAGCGGATCGCGCGCACCAGCCACGGTGCCGCACGGTGCGAGGCTTCGTGAACTGACCAGTCCGTACAGATCGCCGCCAGTTCAGAGCCAAGTCCTGCAAGCGGACTGTTTCTTCTCCTCGATGTCATGCAAACGAGCTGTTTCTTCTGATACTAGTGATCCTCTTACACAAAGGTACGTGCACCGACAACTCTCCATGTTCTCGAAGCTAGGGTGAAAAAGAAGTGGAGACGATCAGAGTAGGCAGTTCCTTCAGAAAACATACATAGCACAATTCTGCAGTACATGCAACTATGGACAAAATTGGAGCTGAGCTATGTTTACACATGTCACGGCTACAACCTACAACAGCTCCTACGTTGCACAGAAGGGTGATTAGTTGCACGAATTCAAGCTACATAGTAGCACACATCAGTTCTGTTAGCTTCACTGTTAACAGAGCGAAACTCTAATACCTCCGCACGCTAACTGTAATACTAGCAGATGGAGGTAGGTGCTACTAACCAAATCTACATTGCTAGAGTACAAACTAAGTGTAGCATTTGGTCGGCTGGTAATTCGTTGAGGCCTCAGTGGTGCAAGGGAGTGAGTCCCAAGGCACGGTCGCTCTCCAGTCATCAGAAAGCGGCCCTTGCATGTTGAATGAGAAATTCATGGACCGTGGAGCTCCGCTCACGTTGTTGCCGATATCTGGCAAGTCGACCACGCATCTGCTGATCATGTTGTTGTTGTTGCATTGTTGTGGCTGCGCAAACTCAATGTTCATGGGGGCTGACCTGTCCATGTTGGAGAGTGTCATGGGTGATGCGTTCAGAACCATCGACGCGATGTCCATCCCAGCCGGAAGATCAAGCGGGATTGCTGAGAGGATACTCATGGCCTGATGCTCTGCATCTGATGGGGGGAGTACTATGGATGTAGCTGGCCTGCTTATGCTGTCAATGATGTTGAGAGTGCTCTGACAGGAGGAAACTATTGAAGGAAAGTAGCCACTGCTATTGAACTGGATGTTGGAGGAGATGATGTTGGTCATTGCGGACGATGTGTTCTCTGAGCTGTGTCGACTTCTGTGTGTGGTATGCAAGTGGGGAGGAATGTAGGTCCCATTTGTGCTGGGTAATGGAGGAGAGACCCATGAGTGTGAGAGCGCTCTCTGCGCAGTGGCATTGGTTTTCTTGAAAATCCTGCAGATTGCCCAGGAATCCTGCTCATGAGGGGAAAATTGAAAGAAATTGGTTAGTGATTTTCTTGTGAAGGTAAACAGTATCTTACACTTATAACAGAGAGGAAAGATTAAACGAATCCATGCCTGACATAATAAAATTCATTATATTCTGAACATTTGAATTGTGCTATATATATCTGCTAGGCATTTGCAGTTTACAGTCCTTGTATTTTTCCGAAAGAAATATATTGCAAGTTATCTTAGTGTAATATTTGGAAGACATGTATTTTTAAAGTAGCAGCAATGTTCTTCAAGATTAAGAGGACATCCTACATAAGTTGCATTCAAGTTCACATGTTCAGTGAAAAATTCAGAGCTATTTTCTCTCAAAGTTGCAGCATGCAAGTTGCTTACATTTGGTGGAATGGTCTTCTCCAGTGGCTTCTTCTGCGGCAATGAAGGGCCGGTGAGTGATGGCAGCCGAAATTCATGCATCATCCAGTCAGTTTTGACACCTTTGGCCGCTCTACCCTTGTAAAAGACGAGAGACTTCTTCAAGCCTATACACTTGCTTCCATCGGAGGAGTAGATTGGTCTGTCAGTTCCGGTGGCTTTCCAGAAGCCTGCTCCGGTCACCCTGTTAGGCCTTGTGCTGTTCCGGTACTTCCTATCCCTTGGGCAGTAGAAATACCACTCCTTCTCTCCAGTGCTTGCTAGTTCTTCATTGAGAAAATAAAAGGTTTTGGTAAGTAGCGTGAGCAAAAAGAAGTTTCACGGCGTCTATTAAGCAACTCAGTGTATAACCAAAGATCAGTTAGCTTAATCCTATGCCCTGTTTGGTGCAATCATGGTCAAGAAATGATAGTGGGATATACACATGAATCATGCCTGCAAGACTTATTAACCATGGAGAAACCAACTTTGAAACTTATAAATCAACTATTCAGCCTTAACATGATGAACCACTAAAGACATATTCAGTAAGCACTACAGTAGTAGGATCATGTAAACTCAAAGATGGGATATCATATACCAAGTCTCTCAACATCATATGGGTCAAGGTGCATGCAATTATTTACTATAGTTAGTAGTTACTCCAATCCTGATAATTACACGAGTAAGCTTTTTTCCGAGGTTTAGCCCTAAATTTCTTTGGCTTCATCATATATGTGTTCTGTCTACTCGTGGACATTAGAAAAGAGGTGGAAAAAACCCTATGTAGTAGCACAACCTCAAAGAGAGAACTAACCAAAAGATGCATGTAAAATTGTCAGAGTTTTCTCCTGTTAAACTAGTGGGAAAAGAAAATATGTACTCAAATACGAGGTACCAACAAGATGGAGCATGTATGCTTCATCCTGGTCATGCGGAGAGAAGATATATGAGGAAGTAATGTTCTTATTGCAGAATAGAAAGGCTTCATAGCTCTTTATTGGTCTGTGCAGAGAAGCAAAAGATAGTTCACAAGGGATTTATAGAAGCTTACTTGGGAGATCCCATGGATCAAACTTGTAGATGTCTAGCTGCCTGATAAGCTCAATCGGAAGAGACTTCTGCTGGATTTTCCTCTTGAGGTAGAACCTGACGAGCTCTTCATCAGTTGGATGAAACCTGAAGCCAGGTAACATAACTTCATCTTGCTTCTCCATGTCATCACTCCTGATCTCTTCCATGACTTTACCACCGTAAAACAAACCCGTGGCTGGATGCTAAGTAAATAGCGGAAGCAAAGCTAACCTTAGCTCTAATTATGAGGAGCGTACCAAACCCTAATGACTGATGTGTAAGGTCAGACTTTACTGGACAGGAACTGGCTAAGGATTTGGGTTTGTACTGATCACCGGAGGTGGAAGAGGGATCACGCTCGACGACTTGAACGTAAGATTGAACTAACCTAAACAACCTAGCTCTAAGCACTGCCTGTTCCTTATCAAGCAAAGCGAGCAGGAAAACTATGAGGGAACTATGGCATGCAGCTACTTAAAGAGAAAGGGAAGCTCGAGCTTAAGTCCCAGACTTGCGCTTAGCTCTCCTAGCTGCTCCCTTTGTAGGGTCTTCCTTCCCGCTATTCGGCTTATTGTTCACACCTTTGCACACACGCAAGAACAGGCTCTTATAGCAGATCTTTAGAATACACCTGTCGTTGAACTCATGTTATAGGGTCTCTTTGGTCTTTACTCCATGACGAGGATCTCAATGAACTGTACAAATATGGCTGCCATTTTGGGATTAGCATTCTTTAGATTACTTAGCAATTAGTTAATTAACGTTTGCTTTGCATCTGCCATAGTTCAGACATATGTGTTACTGCTCATAATTATGCCTTCTGAGAGAATAATCTACTGGCTCACTAGATTGCTAGCTTAATGTTTTTATTGTGGCTTCCTTGTCCATAGTTGATGTGTAAGTAACAATTCCCAAGACATCAAGAGACTTCCAAATTCCAAGTAAGTAGTACAGTTTTATATTGGAACACTGGGAGTGTAATTCCCTCTGACAACATCTATATTTTACATTGGTATCAACATCTATATCCCATTCCCACGTTTGATCCCCGCGCCTGATCCAAAAATTCCTTACAAATCATGCCTTTTCCCTTCCATTCCTATCTTTTCACTCTCACCTTTATAATTTATTTTTTATGGATAACTGTTAAACAGTAGCAAAAATTGGAGTCAAACAATATTGCTTAGGAATTTGAATGCATTATTTGCTCAATTTGTGTGGTCCTAATTTGAACATTGACCCTGACAGAAAATAGAAGAATAAAAAAGTTCCAAATGAGGAAACTGATACTTATGAACTTGTATTTTCAGTAATCATTAATCAAAGAAAACAACGAAGGAAATACCGATCACTCACCTTGGTAGTTACACGTTTCTCATTCTTAAAATGGAGCCAAAAAGACAAGAGTCATATCCGGCAAAAATTACTTATCTGTCCTGTTGAAAAGATGCTAATGTCTCTGGCTGTTGTAAGCTTGTGAATGGTCAAACCTGAGTTAAATCTGGCCTCAGTCATTAGTTTACTCTATGGATAGTGATGTAGTAGTTGCTGATGTGTTACGGCCAAGGGGGGTTAACTACCTTTGTACGCATTCGGTTGTCACTACTTTGAAAGTCCTACGTTTGTCTGTAACAGCACATCTATTGGTATGGACTAGATGCACACCTCTCTTGACTATTTCACCTGTCCAACCAATTCCAGCTTCAAGCAAAGGTTAGTTGCCATCCTTTATACATTATGCTTTTTTGTATAATTTGTATCATATTTCTCGACAAATCGGTTGCTCTTCTGAAGGAAGTATTCTGGCATGTGATGAAACTTATGCATCTGATGTTTGCATCATGGATGCATGGGGCTACAGGGAACAGCTGCTAAGATGGAAGAAGCCAAAGCATGGAAAAAATGAAGATGCCTCGCTAGGATTTACCTACCATCATAGTCACATGCCAGCATAGTTTAACCGGAAAAATCCAGACCTGCCCGTTCGTGCAGCATTGGGCGCATCACAGGGAACTTCTACAGACATTGATGCGAAAATCCTGCATGGATCCAAGTGTAGCCTCCTCATTCTTCACCACCAACCAGAGAGAGAAGAAATAGAAGTATGAAACCCAAAATCCCATGGACCCAAGTTTTGCAGACCCTGTCCTCCGAGCGCCCAACAGTGCAAGGACCTTCGAATTAAATGATGTTGGGAGGTCACTGCTAATAGGGGATTATAGATGGTCTTAGGGTCAAACCTCTGGCCTAATGCTACGAGTCGGTTCGTGGATACCCACGCAGTTCTTTTCTATTGAGGTTGAGAGTTCGGACTCGTTTCCTGTACTACTAGGAGTGCTGCTCACTGGCGTCTTGTCGGTGACTAACTGCTGAAGACCTTGCTGATGGGTGCATCTGTACACTTGTTCTACAGATTTGAATGAATTACTGCATCAGTAGTGTTCTTCAGGCTTTTTGTCAACTTCACACATAACCATCTTTTTCGTCTAAATGGAAAGGCAGATTCCTTCAAAAACTTATCATCTCTCTTTTTTTTTTTGCAGGAAAACATATCACCTCTCTACATAACCCATCCTTTTCGTCTAAATGAAAAGGAAGACTCCTTCAAAAACCTATCACCTCTGTACATAACCCATCTTTTTCGCCTAAATGAAAAGGTAGTTCCCTTCAAAAATTTATCACCTCACCTCTGTACATAAACCATCTTTTTCGTCTAAATTAAATGAAAAGGCGGCACTCCCGCCGGTTCCTCGAAGAAAAAAACACCAACTGTTCTGCATCATGGCGTCCTGAAATGGTCGGGCAGGCGACGGTGCGAGTCGGTCACTGACCGGTGGGCCAGACGCAGCAGCTGCCTCTCTCCTACTCACTCGTGCTTGTCCGTTGATCGGGCTGTGTGCCTCAACCCAACCCACTCGTGCGGCCTCTCGTTTGATGTTGCCTAGCCTAGTTGGGGCGGCTGGGGTCAAACCCTTCCGGTTCAAGTCTCGTCCGTCGCATGCCCCTCGGTGCGCGTGGCCCCTGTAATAAGTTTGTTAGCATCCAGGATCCCATGTTTCCAGGGTGCAGACTCCCAATTTAATCCCTCTGTACTCTTCCTTCCTACGCGGCCAATCGATGCGCTGAGGCCGTGTTTGTGCGTGTAACCGCGTGGCACGCCGAGCTTGGCACCTCGTCCATTGCCCCCGTGCACGTGTGGCCTGGGACAGTGCCTCCCTCGGGCCCAGGTAAACTTGGCGTTTTTGGCAAATTCCACCCCGGAAAACGGCTCGAGGGTTGGCGTCTCCAACGCCGACCCACAACCCTCCCGCAACCGTCCGGATCGTGCTGTCCGGATCGCGAAAGCCATCCAATACGGTACTGTATCGGTCTACGAAGCGGTCCGGACGCGATTTCTCCCGCAAACTGGAGATAAACGTGAGGGGTTTTGGGCAAAAACGACAAAATTGACCTGAGGATGAAAAGAATTCACAAACTGAACCGTGTTTGAAAAAATTTCACCCAGCTGACCCTTTTGTGCAGCGCCTGACAGCTAGGCGCCACACTCCACTGTGCAGCGCCTAGCTCTCAGGCGCTGCACTCCTGGCCAGCGTGGCACAGCTGGGCCCCGCACCCAGCAGTGCAACGCCTTGGAGCTAGGCGCCACTGTGACTTTGTAACGGCCGCGCGCTGGCCCTCCCCCACCCCACCCCACCCCATTCCTTCCAGTCACAGAACAGAGCGCGGCGGCGGCTTCCTCCTCTCCCCCTCTCAATCCTCTCTCCCAAAATCTTCAGATCTGACGATTTGTTGCATGCATTTCTTCACCAATCCATCCTAGAAGGTATTCTCCTCCGATCCCCTTCTTTATATCCAGAAAATGTTACGTATTTTTCAGATTTGTGGAACCCTTATTTGGTTGGATTAGAAATTTGCATGTAAATTTTGAAATAGATTTGTGGGATCTAGGATTTGTAGATGATTTGTAATCATTTTGTAACCCTAGTTTAGTTGATTTGTATTGACAATATATGCTTCCATAGTGAAAACCTAGATTGTTGAGATGAACCCTATACATATTGAGATGTTTGTGTTGATGTTTTTTTAGATTAGTGAGATGAAATCCTAGATTTGTATTGACAAGGATGCTTTCGTTCCGGAACCCTACATGTTGAGATGTTTTTGAGATGAAACCATTATGGAACCTTATATTGTTTTGGATGCATATGTGTTTTGTGATGATTATTGGTATGCTTTGATTGTATGTCTTATGCAGCCGCCACCGCCACCGCCGCCGCCACCGCCTCCTCCTCCGCCGCTTCTCCGACCATCTCCTTCCCGCATACCTCTCCCCATGCCCCACGCCTCCAGATCTACTGGGGTGCCATTGGGGGAGGGGAGGGGGTACCGAATCCCGCTGCCTCTGGTTTACCAGGCGTTTCCAGATCTCCTGCAGCCGCTCGATTCGGTCTCGGTGGAGGCCCAAGCGGAGACCAGGGCGCAGCGCTGGAGGGAGCGGGCGATGCGGATCAGAGACGATGCTCTCTCATGGACGCTGTGCGTGAGGGAGTGAAAGGAAGCAGAGGAGGAGGTGGAAGAGGGGTCAGATCTGAATTCCGTCGCCAGGAGAAATGCTCGGGTGTGCAAGGATCGTGCAGATCGAGAATTGCTGAATCTCGCCTGGAGAATTTACTTCGAGGACAACAGGGAGGAGAAGCGCAGGATGCCGCATCCATCCGAGCCGCCAGTAGCGTTCGTCCATTGGGCAAAGCAGGAAGCGAAGTCAACAGATCGAAGCCGTGCAGAGAGATAGGATTGCATCATAGGTCTGATGCCTACCCGCACCCCGCCGCCCCCGGAGCCGGTGGATCCCTTGCCATACCGCTCACCACCGCCGGCAACGGATTGAGGGAGTGGACAGTATCTGCAGATGAGGGCATGGAGTTTGTGGAAGGAGTCAACCACCTATCTGCTAACATTTAGAACTAGTCGTCGGTTTCTTTGTGAACTTCTTGTCGTCGTTTTATTTGGTTGATGAACTTGTGAGGTTATGTAAGATGTTGAGAGGATGTTGATGAACTCTTAGTAATGTGCTACTTGTGTTTGAAGTGATGTTGAAATTGTCAATGTATGACCAAATTGCTTTATGTTAGATCCATATTATATATTATCAGTACAAATATTGGATGAAAAAGAAATGAACAACAAATCTGCTGTTTCTGCTGTGAACAGAAGCGTGACGCCTTTGGCTCAGGCGCTGCACTACACAGTGCAACGCCTATGCGTCAGGCGTCACACTGTGTAGTGTAGCGCCTGAGGCATAGGCGTTGCACCCACAGTTAGACAAAAATTTGGAGGAAAACCTACTGGAACCAATCTGTTGCTGATATCCAGATGTGCAACGCCTAGGTGTCAGGCGTCACACTGTGTAGTGCAGCGCAACGCCTGAGGGCTAGGCGCTGCACTACACAGTGTGACGCCTGGCCCCTAGGCGTCACACTATGTAGTGCAGCGCCTGAGGCAAAGGCGTTGCACACACACTTAGACAAAAATTTGGAGGAGAACCTACTGGAACCTACGTGTTGCTGATATCCAGATGTGCAACGCCTAGGTGTCAGGCGTCACACTGTGTAGTGCAGCGCCTTACGCCTAGGCGTTGCACACCTGGATATCAGTAACATGTAGGTTCCAGTAGGTTTTCCTCCAAATATTTGTCTAAGTGTGTGTGCAACGCCTTTGCCTCAGGCGCTGCACTACACAGTGTCACGCCTGACACCCAGACGTGACACTATGTAGTGCAGCGCCTGAGTCAAAGACGCTGCACAGTTGGCTTTTTTAGAAAACTGAAAAAAGTACATTTTGAGGTTCAAATCCTATATCAAGTAGCACATAGCACAAATACACATAGATTAGTCCACAACACATAGCACAAATACACATAGAGTAGTCCATACCACATATTAGTAGACATAGAGGAGTCATAGCACATTGTAGTAGAGTTACAAGAGTCATAGCACATGGAGGAGTCCATAGGACATACTAGAACACATAGAGGAGGTTGGCGGACATGGAAGTACACATAGAAGAGTGATAGCACATAATACTACAAACTTTGGTCGACAACCAAATCGAAGATCATAGCGTAGTAGACAACAAGGTCACATTGCTCTATTGTGTCGAGCAAGGTCCCTTTGCCTTCTTCTTCTTCCTCTCCTCTTCTTCTTCCTCCTCCCTTTTCCTTATGAGATGAGACTCATGAACTACCTTCTCTATGAATAGCTTATGCTCCCTCTCTTTCTTTTCCTTCTCAAAAGCCCAAAGTTTCTTGCATTTTTCTTCAAAATCCTTTTGCCATTGCGCAGCTGCCTTCTCACATGCAATCCTCAACTTGTCCCTCCTCGTGATCTCCTCAAATACCCCTCTTTCTTTTTCCTTCATCTTCTCTTCGAACTCATGTTGCTTCTTCTTCTCTAGTGCGGCTGCATCCCCCTCTCCCAGCTTCCTCGCAGCCTTCTCCCACCACCCCGCCATCTCACCTTCCCCATCATTCTCCCCCATCCCCTTCATTGTTGGTTTGTTGGGTTGAGAAGCCGCCATACCTACGATGACAGAAACATAATAGTTAGTAATGACAAGAAGACCATATAGAAAAACATGTAAATTGCAACATACTAGTGAATAAGGACAAGAAGAACATATGAAATAATATGTAAATTGAAACATTATAGTTAGTGAGGCACATACGGAAATGGTCCATCTAGGTATCCAAACATTCCTCTATGACGACCTTGGCCAAGACCACCACCAAGGCCAAGACCACCACCACGCCCTAGAGCATCGCCACGGCCAAGACCACCACCAAGGCCAAGACCACCACCACGCCCTAAAGCATCACCACGGCCAAGACCACCGCCACGGCCTAGAGCACCGCCACGGCCAAGAGCACCACCAAGGCCTCTACCACCACCACGGCCTCTACCACCACCTCGTCCTCTTGTAAGTCCTAGTTGCCTCCCTCTTTGTTGCCTAGTTC
Source organism: Elymus sibiricus (assembly GCA_039707655.1). Taxonomy (NCBI): domain Eukaryota; kingdom Viridiplantae; phylum Streptophyta; class Magnoliopsida; order Poales; family Poaceae; genus Elymus; species Elymus sibiricus. Next base: position 314,031,462 of record CM077674.1, read on the forward strand.
CTCCTTGTCTTTCCCCTTGTTGGCTACTACTTGGTTGGTTTGACACTTGTTGGCTACCACTTGCTTGGCTTGGCCCTTGTTGAGTACTATTTGCTTGGCTAGGAACTTGTGTATCTCCTTGTTGGCTTGTGCTTGCATCATTTTTCTTTGATCTCTTTCTTGGTTTGGTACAAGTTCTTGTGTTGTGTCTACCACCTTTGCAGTCACCACAACGGGATCTCTCACGAGGCTCTTGGAATTGGCCGTTGCCCGATTCTCGACCGCCACCATGGCCCCATCCGTCCATGTCACCTCTAAGACACTTTGTCTTACGTCTTCCCCGTTTAACGACCTTCAATTCCGGATCGGGCCATAGTTGAACTCCATGGTACTCCGGCCATTGTGATTGGTCGAAGTATGGGTGAAATCAGGGAGCCCATGTATTCTTAACCATCATGATTGAGAACTCGGACTCCCTCACGGTGAGCGGGTGATTGACGTCCACATTCCTAACGCGAGCTGCGGTATACAAGTGCGAGCATGGGAGATGAAGCAACAATGGCCTCTGGCAAGAGCAATCACACCGTGTTAGGGAGACCTTGAAAGCCCGTCCTCCGTGTTGGCGGCCATCGTTTGTGGTTCCTCCTGGCTCTTTCACTTCGAACAACCAATCGTCATTGTTATATAATATAGCTTCTTGGGAGTCCGCCTTCCGTGATTGAAATTCCAACCATTCATCAACCTTTGGTGGGAACTTGTACTTCTTCTTGTTCTCACCCGCAATCTGCTTATCCGTTTCCATTGAGTGCTTTAGAAAGTACGCATTCATCTTGTCGAATGTGTATTGAACTATTGCCATCACGGGTAATGCACGTACACACTTGAGCACCCTATTGAAGCATTCGGCCATGTTGCTTGTCATTTGACCATACCTCTGGCCATCTTCATCAAAAGCACGTGCCCACTTATTCCTTTCTTCAATGTTCCTATTGAGAAAGTCAAGACCCTCGAGATCAAGTTTTTTGTGTGTGAGCAATTTGTTGTACAAGTTGGCGAACCGCTTGTCGGAGAAAGCGAGACAACAATCTTGAAGATCATCGGCCAACTCCTTTAGGCCACATGCCCTATAGAAGTTTGAACAAAAGTGCCTCATGCACCATCGATGGTGCAACGGAGCATGCCCGGGAATGTCAATGTCCACCGCGTTAAGAATTCCTTGATGGCGATCCGATATGACACAAATTTCCCTTTGAGCCGGTAATACCTTGATTCTCAAAAGACGCAAGAACCACTCCCAGTTATCATTGTTCTCCATCTCAACCAAAGCAAAAGCCAAAGGCAACACCCGGTTATTGGCATCACTTGATATTGCAACCAACAAGGTGCCCTTGTATTGTCCGGTCAAGAACGTGCCATCAACAGCGATGACCGGCCGACAGTGTTCGAAAGCCCTCACGCATTGCTCGAACGCCCAAAATGCACGGCCAAATACTCGCACGGTCCTTCCGTCGTGAATCGTTGTTTTTTGCCCATGAGGCTCGACCACATGAACCATGCCCGGGTTAGTGGCGGCCATAGCTAACAACAACCTACGGATTCGGTTATATGCTTCATCCCAATTACCATACAACATCTTGAATGCGGCTTGCTTCGCCTTCCATGCCTTGCCGTATTTCACCTTGTAATGAAAGATGACTTTCACAAGGTCCATGACGCTCTGAATGCTCATGATTGGAAGTGTGGATATTGTGTTGGAAAGCCTGTAAGCGATGAACTCGTACGTGAGTTGTCTATGGTCTTGGGATACAATCTTGCCATCCACCTTCTTGCCTCGGCACATGTGACTTGGTACACAACTAACTATGTGCCAAGTGGGCCCTCCTTTCCATGGTCTTGCACGCACAATCCATGGACATCGGTCGGCCTTACATGCAACCGTGTAACGCACATTGACGTCCGAGTGAACCACCTTGTGTGGACGATAATGCGTGACCGAGTAGTTGTCGAGCAACATCTTCAATTCCAACAAGGTTTCGAATTTCGACCCGGGAGAAATCCCGTTCTTGCCGTCTTCCAAATCCCGGTGAGAAGATGGCCTAACTCCAAGACACACACCTTTGCCACCGTCCACCACGGCTTCATCCGCGAGACTAACATCCTTGAACAATGGTGTCCGATGATCCCGCCCGAATACCTTCTCGAAAGCTTCAGCCTCCTTCACCGTGAACCCCTCCTCATCAAGTTCTTCATCGGGACCTTCGTCATCCGACTCTGATGCATAGCCACGGGAATAAGGGATGGAATGGTCCATTGTCTCTTGCACATGATATTTGTCAAGACCACCCACATTGTTGTCATGGAGATCAACTTCATTGTCATCGTCCTCATACTCATCATTCTCCTCTTGCAAAGCTTCATTTTTGTTGTTTGAAATCGGGCTCAATGTTGGCCTCACTTGTTGAGTCAAAGGAGGTTCACTCATTTCATCTTGGTTCATGGGTGGGGGACTACTAGCAACCAACGGGGAGGCGGTCCGGTTCAAGTCCAAATGCAAACTAGACTCAACCTTCTTCGTAGCAAATAACTCAAGAGCCTTGTCTAGTGATTCGGCCACCGTCTCCTTGTATGCAACCCAACGTTGCTCGGAGTTCACACGCATGGTCTTCCAACGGATGTGCATTCCAAAACCCACATTATGCCTTCCCTCCAACTCAACGATATCACTTGGGTCCATCCAATTTAAATCTTTCCTAACTTGTTCCAAGACCTCGGCATAGCTAGGACTACTCTCAAACACCATGTCAAGCTCATCCAGGTCCAGTTCAATATTGCCTTTCAAAAAGGCGTCTTTGTCAACATGATGAACATAAACACATGTTCTTCCCATCCCTAAAATAATTAAAACAACACAATGAAAAATATATTTCATAAGTAGTCATGCCAATATTAACTCAAAATCCATAGCCCTAACATAGATATCGAACAATAACCCCAATCCCAACTTAACAACAACCATAACCCTAACCCTAACATACAAACAACCCTAACCCCAACATAACAAGAACCATAGCCCTAACCCTAACATACTATGAAGCCTAACCAATCATCTCATATCTCCATATAAATTGCAAAATCCATGAAGAACTAGGGTTTGCCTAACCCTAGCAAAAGTTGAGCAAACGTGAGCATTTTTTGGATGAAAACCACGGGATCGGAGGAGATTACCTTGATGGAGGGATTGGGTTCGAAATCCACGGAGAAAATCTTCAGATTTGGAAGATTTGGAGAAGGAAGGAGGAGGGGGAGAGAGGGGGAGAAGGGGGGGGGGGAGGGTGTGGGGTTGGGGATGTGTGGGGGGGTGGAGGAGGGGGGCCACCACCAACTACTAACAGAATGTGCAGCGCCTAAGAGCTAGGCGCTGCACATTACATGTGTGGCGCCTAGCTCCAAGGCGCTGCACTGCTGGGTGCGGGGCCCAGCTGTGCCACGCTGGCCAGGAGTGCAGCGCCTGAGAGCTAGGCGCTGCATAGTGGAGTGTGGTGCCTAGCTGTCGGGCGCTGCACAAAAGGGTCAGCTGGGTGAAATTTTTTCAAACACAGTTCAGTTTGTGAATTCTTTTCATCCTCAGGTCAATTTTGTCGTTTTTGCCGGGGTTTTGCGGGAGTCCGGACACGCGAAACGTCGCTCTCCGCCCCCTGGCCCACCCAAAAGGAAGGCGGATCCCGCGCTTTTAGAGCATCCCGCATTATTTCCGCGCCAAAATCCACCACTCTCTTCTTCTATTCCCCGCCGCTCTCCGCCTAATTCCCGCTCTTTTCTCCCCCTCTCCTTCCTTCCGCCGCCGACGCATGGAACCGTTGGAGAACCCGTCAGAGATGGAACCGACGGAGGTCCTGGAGGATCCGACCATTGTGATGGCCCGGAAGATCAGCTCGGCTACGTGGCAAAATCGCCGCGTCAAAGCAAGGGCCACAAAGGAGGAGAAGCTGAAGAAGCGGTTGGCCGCCGGCGGGCCTGGTGCTGTCGTTGGGCGTGGCGGCCGTGGGGGACGTTGCGGCCGTGGCGGACGCCGGCAGACGGGCGCGCCCACAGTACAGACGATGCAGTGGCCGGAGAATTACAAGCCATCGTACTACTACGCCGCCAAGCAGCTCGGAACCCGTGCCGGTACGGTTCCTTACATTGTCGACGTTAAAGCGACGCCGCTCTTCTCCGAGTATGCTTCGCCACAGCTCGTCCGGGCGCAGACAACGGGTGGGGAGCAGATGGGTGCCCGCACGCTGTTCGCTGCAATGCCTAGAGCGGGGGAGCCGACGTACGACACCGGGGACAAGGAGATGCAAGACATCATCCACGACGGAGGCGATGGAGGAAGACGGGGCTATGAGAACGGGCAGGTGGAAGACTTGGATCCCACCCAGTCCGGCAACTACCAACAGCAGACTAAAACCCAGACGGCGACGCATCAGACCTATGATACGTCTCCGTCGTATCTATAATTTTTGATTGTTTCATGCCAATGTTCTACAACTTTCACATACTTTTGGCAGCAATTTATATGATTTTCTTGGACTAACATATTGATCCAGTGCCCAGTGCCAGTTCCTGTTTTTTGCATGTTTTTGTTTCATAGAAAATCCATATCGAATGAAGTCCAAACACGATAAATTTTTACGGAGATTTATTTTGGAATATATGTGATTTTTGGGAAAAAGAATCAGCGTAAGGGGTGGCCCACATAATGCCCCACAAGCTCATAGGGCGCGCCCCCTACCCCAGGGCGCGCCCCCTGCACTTGTGGCCACCCTGAAGGTCGGTTGGGGGTGTCCTTTTGCCGCAAGGAAGCTAATATCCGGATAAACTCAAAATTTCAGCCCAATCGGAGTTACGGATCTCCGGGAATATAAGAAACGTTTTTCGGCCAGAAAACAGGAACGCGAAACAGAAGAGAAACAAAGAGAGAGATCCAATCTCGGTGGGGCTCCTGCCCTCCGAGAGCCATGGCGGCTAAGGACTAGAGGGGAAACCCTCCTCCCATCTAGGGGGGAGGCCAAGCAAGAAGAAGAAGGAGGGAGGCCTCTCCCCCTCTCTTCCGGTGGCTCCGGAACGCCGCCGGGGGAACCATCACGACGGCGATCTACACCAACAACTTCGCCGCCGTCACCACCAACTCTCTCCCCTCTATGTAGCGGTGTAACACCTCTTCTCCCCGATGTAATCTCTACTTAAACATGATGCTTCATGCTATATATTATTACCCAATGATGTATGGCCATCCTATGATGTTTGAGTAGATTCCTTTTGTCCTACGGGTTAATTGTGGTATGGTGTGATTGATATAAGTTGTATGTTAAATTGGTGCTGTCCTATGGTGCCCTCCGTGTCGCACAAACGTGTGGGATTACCGCTGTAGGGTTTTGTAATACATTCATGATTCGCTTATAGTGGGTGGCGAGAGTGACAGAAGCTTATACCCGAGTAAGGGGGTTGTTGCGTATGAGAGTAAAGGGGACTTATTACTTAATGCTATGGTTGGGTTTTACCTTAATGATCTTTAGTAGTTGCGGATGCTTGCTAGAGTTCCAATCATAAGTGCATATGATCAAAGTACGGAAAGTATGTTAGCGTATGCCTCTCCCTCATTGCATATGATAAGTATTTATTGTGTTATATTCAATTGCCTATGGACAATCTTTCTCTTTGTGTTACAAAAGCTCTCTACTAAAACAAACTAACTTTTATTATCTAGCCAAGTACTTCTAGTTTTATTCTTGCAAACTTATCCTTTTACACCTACAAAGTAGTTTCATTCTTGTTCTAGGTAAAGCGAACATTAAGTGTGCGTAGAGTTGTACCGGTGGTCGATAGAACTTGAAGAGAATATTAATTCCACCTTTAGCTCCTCGTTGGGTTCGACACTCTTACTTATCAAAAAAGGCTACAATTGATCCCCTATACTTGTGGGTTATCAACCTACACCCAGACCGGCGATGGCGCACAGCAACAGCAGCACTGGGCCGCCGGAGAGCTGCAGCCGGAGGGGGAAGAGGAGGAGGCGGAGGGGGACGGCGAGGACGATGATCTGGACGATATAACTGGCGATCCGAAGAAGAAGGGTAGAGGAGAAAGTTTCAACATGTGGGGGGACGAGCTGTTGTGCGATGCATGGTTGGCCACCAGTCTTGATCCGATCCAAGGCACGGAGCGAAAGGGCACAACATTTTGGAGGAACATTCACATATGGTTCCATGAACACAAGCATTTCGCGCCCTACTCCGACGTGAACATCCGCAACCGTGAATGGAAGTCCCTCAACCATCGATGGTACACCATCCAAGTGGCCGTGTCCAAGTATTGCGGGCACTTGAAGCAGCTCATCACACGGTGGCCTAGCGGTGCTCAAATCACCGAGTAAGTAAGTTGATGACTAGCCGGACATGCATACCTTTATTGCTCACTAGCCGGATATGCATTCTTTTGTTGCTCACTAGCCGGATATGCATTCTTTTGTAGCCTACTCGTGCTTGTGTGGTGCACAAGAAGTTGGAGAAGGAGTCCTTCACCGTCATGCATTGTTGGTTGAAGTTGAATGGGCAACCGAAGTGGAACCTCTTCATTGCCAAGACCGCCTCCCAAGCCAACGAGGAAGAAACCGGTGATCCTACCGACCCAACCCAAGAACCGCCGAAAAAGGTTAGAAGAAATTTACGGGGAAGAAGTGGGAGGAGGAGAGGGCGAAGCGAGAAGGTGCAGCGGCTAAGCTGACGAAGAGGTTCGAGGATGATACGTCTCCAACGTATCTATAATTTTGATTGTTCCATGCTATTATAGTATCAATCTTGGATGTTTTATATGCAATTATATATCATTTTTTGGGACTAACCTATTAACCCAGTGCCCAGTGCCAGTTGCTGTTTTTGCCAGAAAATCATTATCAAAAAGAGTCCAAACGAGAAAAAACTTTGGATTAATTTTTTCTGGACCAGAAGAGACTCGCGAAGCTTCGGGAGAAGACCAGAAGAGCCACGAAGAGGTGGCAAGCCTGGAGGGCGCGCCCAGGGGGGTAGGCGCGCCCCCCAGGCTTGTGGGCCCCTCGTAGCCCCTCCTGACCTAATTCCAGCGCTATAAATTCCCAAATATTCCCAATATACCAGAAAAGACAGAAGAGAAAACTTTTCTGCCGCCGCAAGCCTCTGTTCTTTCGCGATCCCATCTGGGGGCCTTTTCTGGTACTCTGCCGGAGGGGGAATCGATCACGGAGGGCTTCTTCATCAACCTTGCTGTCCCTCCGATGATGTGTGAGTAGTTTACCACAGACCTACGGGTCCATAGCTAGTAGCTAGATGGCTTCTTCTCTCTCTTTGATCTTCAATACCATGTTCTCCTCGATGTTGTTGGAGTTCTATCCGATGTAATCTTCTTTTGCGGTGTGTTTGTTGGGATCCGATGAATTGTGAGTTTATGATCAGATTATTCATGAGAAATATTTGAGTCTTCTCTGGACTCTTTTAGGCATGATTATTATAGCTTTGTATTTCTCTCTGATCTATCGATTTGGTTTGGCCAACTAGATTGGTTTATCTTGCAATGGGAGAGGTGCTTTGTGATGGGTTCAATCTTGCGGTGCTCAATCCCAGTGACAGAAAGGGACATGACACGTATTTGTATTGTTGCCATTAAGGATAAAAAGATGGGGTTTAATCATATTGCGTGAGTTTACTTTGTCTACATCATGTCATCTTGCTTAAGGCGTTACTCTGTTTCATACTTAATACCCTAGATGCATGCTGGATAGCGGTCGATGGGTGGAGTAATAGTAGTAGATGCAGGCAGGAGTCGGTCTACTTGTCTCGGACGTGATGCCTATATACATGATCATTGCCATGAATCCGTTATAATTATTTGCTTTTTTATCAATTGCCCAACAGTAATTTGTTTACCCACCGTATGCTATGTGTTCGAGAGAGAAGACTCTAGTGAAAACTATGGCCCCCGGGTCTACTTTTATAATATATTAAAACCAAAAATACATTGCTGCAATTTATTTACTTTTATTTTATTTAGCATTTTAGTTTATCTATCTATCACTATTAGAATTAATCCTTGCAAATAACCGCTAAGAGGATTGACAACCCTCTTATTTGCGTTGGGTGCAAGTGTTTGCTTTTGTGTGTGCAGGTGCGTCTAACGGGATTTTGCTTGGTTCTCCTACTGGATTGATAACCTTGGTTCTTAATTGAGGGAAATACTTATCTCTACTATACTGCATCATCCTTTCCTCTTCGGGGAAATACCAACGCAGTCTACAAGTAGCAGAGGACATCTTGGCGAAGAAGGAGGAGGCATGCGTGAAGCGCTCGGACATCAAGGAGGAGAAGAAGGCGGAGATGTTCAAATTGTTGATGGAGACAACAGACAAGAAGCTCAAGCTCGAAGAGAGGAAGACCGCGATCGAGGAAAAGAAGGCCGCGCTCGAGGAAAGGACGGTGAAGATCGCCGCCAATACGGAGGACGCCAAGATGTTGTCCTTGAATGTGGACTCTTTGGATGTCAACGCAAGAATGATCATGCAATCTGTCCGCTATCAGATGTTGCAGCAGCAGAAAGATCAGTTGGTGGCGGCGGAGAATGAGGACGAGGAGGAGGCGAACACTGAGGAGGATGCGGAGACTGTCTACGCGGCAGCGACGGCACCCCCTTGATCGGGGAGCAGACGGCGGGCATTGCTGGTCCAGCAGGGCAGAGATGTACGGACTGCCGGATTGATGTTCTTTTGGATTCGGGCATGTAAAAATTACGCATACTTGCCTCTTTTTGGTTGTGATCGGGCATGCGATCCGGCGCTGGTGTGATCCGGCGCGATCCGACGCGCTGTGTGGATCAAAGCACATTTGAATTTGAATTTACTGGCGGACATATACAGAATAGCGTTGGATGGCGTCCTCCCGCATCCGTGTCCGTGGACTGGTCTCCCCTGTCCGCGGACAGATGCGGGAGGAAATTTGTGGGTCGCCGTTGGATATCTCTACTCCTAATGTCTCACTTGTTAGGCTAGCCTCCACGATTTTTTTTCGTCTCCCACTTTCGTCTGATTTTTTTCGTCTGGTTTTTTTCCGTCTCCCCCCACCACCCCACCGGTTTATTTTCGCATCACCTCTCACACAACGAAAAAAATCTGAACAGATCAGAACTTTCCATGCTGGCGCAAGTTATTATTTAGTAATGTCTTTATGTGAAAGAATCAATCATGGTCAATCTCTAAAGATCAAATCTAAATTAATTAACCTTACCATAAATCGCTCAATCACATTAATTAATCTTTTCTTACGTCATCAAAATCTCTACTGTCTCAGTACCTAGGTCGTCGCTCGTTTCGTTCGTTTCCACCTCATCGTACGATCGCCCCTTTCCCACCGATTTTTTTTGCCAAACCGAGATCCCACCTCCCGGTTTTTTAGGCGCCTCTCCTTAATTTGTTTCCCCGAAATCTCTCTCAATCCTAAAAATCCATCATTCTCTTCACCTCCTATCCCTATCTCCATCTCCTCCGAAGCGCACGATGCGAGGGAGCAAGAGTTCCTCGCCCTCCCGCTCCTCCGCGCGATCTCCTCTCTCACCTCGGCCCCACCATCGCTCCCTCTTCTCCCATGGCGCATGACGGTGGTGAGTAGGAGGGCCGTAAGGTCCCAGGGAAACCGGCCTCGACGAGGGCGGCGACGGGTCCACGAGCACCTCCAGCTCTCCTCCAATGACGCCGTGGTTCGGCCGCTCTGGCTTGCCGGCGCATCCATGACGGCCACAGTCAGGTGCCGCGGCGGCGCTGTACTTGCCGGCGTCCGCCGTGTTGAGGTAGAGTGGAGGCGGGACATGCATCCAGTACGTACCATGCAAATTGCGAAGTACACAATGTTTCAATCGACTTGTAGTCCCGTACACAACTATATTATATATTAGTAGAGATCGCTAATGGGGAGAGTATAAAACATAACTCCAGAGACAACCTATCCAAGTGCCAGTTAGCTTTCGATTCAGGGTGTTGTGTTTTCTTCAGATAATGGCTCGTGCACATGATATGTTTCTGTTGAGAATAGTATCAGAAATTAATTCACCTCGTGCGCCTTAGATGCCTTTTGTATATACAATTCAAAAGCCTTCAGGATGCCTTTCCCCCTGATCCTAATAGTGCCATCTCCCATACACACACCATGGTTCTCTACTCTGATTGTTTACTTACACCTGACACAAATGTAACAGAGAACCCCGTGGAACCACTAGGAGCTGACTCAGAGAAAGAATTTCTTTGTGGGTACATACTTGTTGCAAGACTGGTGAACTGAACTTTCAAGGATTCCAATTGGTGGCCAAGTAACCTATTCTCTTTGGTTGATATTTCTGAAAGACATCCATGTCCCTTTTTATTTTTGGTTTTCAGCATGGGGAATTTTATACTATTGGAGTGGTCCTACGAAATTATCTATTATGAGGTAAAATCACTATATATATAATTTATGTGTCCGGAATCTGCCACACCCCTGGTGAAAGTTTGGGATTTTGGGTGCAGTTTATTGCATATGATCACCAAGACATTAGTTACTTCATCATTTATTTTATTGTGCTATGCATCGGAAAAGATAAGGAAACCCATAATAGAAAGAAGCAGAGTCAGGTGAGTTTCAGTTCACACATCTAAAAGTATTTTATTCAGTTTAGTGAATTTGCCACACGCAACTTTTTTTCTTAACAATTCCTGGTCACCGCAATATTACTACTAATATAAACAAATTGTTTTTGTGCAAATGAAAAGGTCGTCTACATTTCACTAACGGGTTAACCAGAAAAAGGAGAATTACGCTAGAATATCATCTAGAATATTCAAGCGCCAGTTGCAAAGCACGGGCAACCCACTATTAAATGCCTCATGAAGCGTACTGCACTGCACTACTTTTGGCTCTACGCGTGCTCAGATGCCATAATTTGGACCAGAAATGAAGCATATGCTGATGTATAAATCATTTGTATTCAGAATAATGTTTTATGTGCTGCTTTTATTGCACACAGGTAAATCTGTTTGCGAGCTTAGACCCCTGGGGAGGACTTCTCTGGTGGACTATCGCTGGCAAGGTTGGCATGGGAGTAGGCCGGCTCAGTGGGTTCGTGTTGCTGGAGGACCGTGGCCAGTGCTGCGGTTGCCTGATTTCCATGTGGAGCATAGCTTGGCATGAGGTCAGTGAGATTTTCGTATGATAACCTAGATGTATACAGTTTCATCAAAGAGAATTAAGATTGGCAACAAAGTTGGGATTTGTATTGTTAAAGTTGCTTCTTAAATTGCTCTGAACCTACGGAAATTTCTCCTCTTATTATTTTTTGTTTCTGCAGATACTGATTGTTCTAAATTTAACTCGCTAATTAAATTTCGTAGAAATGAGGGGCTCAAGGGAGCAACAGAAAGGATGGAGTCACTAGGGAGAAGCATGGATCACAGCAAACACCAACATCAATATGTTTGCTATCCTTGCTTTGTTTTGATGTAAGGAGGGTATGGAAATTTACAAGCTTCATGCTAGCCATGGTAAACTTGCCTCTTCCTTTCTTCAACATTGCTCTGCTCCGTTTGTTGGATTAGAGACCTAGAGGAGAGAAAATTAACGTACTTTTGATTCAAGAATCCGATTGCAAATAAAGAAATAGAAGAGTCCCTCTGTTGGTTCATGAAAAAAAGAGTAATTTGTTTCATAACCGAACACTACTTTACCAGGGAAAGAGATTTCAGTTGTATTTCATTTGTTAGTCGTGCACAATATAATAGAGAATAAAATATAGGATTCCCAAGCCATGCTTTAGTCATTTGTTTTCACATCAGTTGTTGCAGCTATATGGATGATTTTGCAGATGTTTTTTTCTTTCTTACTTCATACAAAGATATAGGGAATGGTTTAAATCCTATGGAGAAGAAGAACATTTAGAGCTGCCCTGGTGATCCTAGATTACTTCTATTTCTCCATCTTTCAGAGGCGCAACTGCTCTAATTGCATGCTATCTAAGTGCATTGGTAAGTGCTTTGCTCGCAAATGCATGTTTTGGCGGCTCTTCTTTCTATAACTCATATTTCACTCCTATTTCAGAAGTTATTGTTATCAAAGTGCCTTTCCAATAGAGGTTTTGAGTGAAAGTGACTTTCCAATACCGGTCATCGGAGCCTGACGCCGTCATGGGCGACGGTGCTGACCCGCTACCCTGGTGCCGATCCCGGTAGCCTCCCGTTGATCCAGGAGCCCCGGGCAGAGGAAGGCTACCCAATCGCAGTTTTCTCCACCAACGAACCGACACTTCAGCGACGTCTTCAGAGTGTTGGCGCTCTGCCTTGTCACCAGCAGTAGCACTTAAGCAACGATGTGGACGGCTTTGTTGGGACAACAGAATATGGTCCTGTGAAGGTAATAAGCTTCGATTTGATTCACGAGCTCGTACCTCTGATCCAGCGGCACGTCATACGTATACGTTTGATTCACGAGCAAACGAGCCCCTAATGAAATTGTTAGGCAAGCCTCTGATCGATGTGTGTTCAACTTAAGGGAAAGTGCATTTTATCTGTTTGTATGTATCTGGTTTGATTAGCACCTGGAATCATGTTGAGGTGTCTTCATACTTGGTTTTGGAATTCATGCTCTAAAATGAACTGATATGCTTGTTCATAGTCCAAATTGCTTGTCCGAAGAGTTAATTTCTTCTTCATGGACGGAAATTGCGTGGTTCTGCTGCTCCATGCAACCTTTTTATCTGATTTTTGGATAACCTCACATAGCATTTGTGTCTATTTACTATACATGTTTTTTTGCGTAACTAGAGGCCAACCTCGCTCCGCAGGACTCAACTCCGCCGGCCTCGTCATCCTTTTCGTCACCGTGGTCGGCCATGTCGAAGGCACAGACATTGGAGGCGGTGAGGCGAGGGCTCGCGGCGAGGGAAGCACTACGGATCCACGCGATCCCGCACCTCCACCAACCGCTGCTTTGTCTATTAGTAAGAAGAAATGCAAGCATCCATCTAAATAAGATATTAGCTATCTTGAGGCTGGAAATGCATCCTTCTAAGTAAGATATTAGCAATCAACAAAAAATGACAACAATATTTTTGAAAACTAAAAACAATCTTGCAATATTGATATAAGGAAACAGAAAAAGAGGTGAAAGGATCACATGATATATATCATTTCATATACCATGGATGCAAAAACACAATGTGATGGTCACCCCCTGCTACGACGGTGTGCATTCCTTGGCATCGGGAATCGGCTTTGGACACATAGGAGGGGGCGGGCGACACTGTGGGGGGGGATAGGGAGACTACAGTGAGAGGAACGTACATGCCGAATGTCGTGGTATCGAGGGAAGACAGCAGTGGTGGCAGCGACGCCATGACGAGGAAAGCAGGCCAGGGGAATGAGAAGTGAGTGTGAGTGTTGTGTAGTGTGGTGATAGAGCGAGAGGGTGAATTGCTTTTTTTAAGATAAGATGAAAAGTGTTGGATGTTTGCATTTTTTTTACAGGGAAAAGCGTCACTTTGCTATGAGAGAAATGTGACATCCTTTTTTATGTTAGTGAAAAATATCACATACCCTAACAAATCATTTCTAACAAGGATTGAGATGCGAATCACTCTACTAAAAAGCACAATGCCACTCACTCCCGACTAAAAACGGTCACATCCTCGCATTTAGCAAACAACCAATTGTATAAGGAGCTTTCTTTTAATATGTGTTTATTGTTCACTTTAGATCAGAGATAAAACCTCATGCCTTCGGATGATGCTTTGACAATGTCGATTGACAAAGTTTTATGATGGACTAGACTGAAAACTTGTTGAGTTTTACAAAATGGGAAGAGATGCATACAAATAATTGTTGTTCGTTGTATATTCCTTGCATGTATTTCTATATATTTTTAGTTTTGCATATGAGAGGGATGGAGATGGACAAAAGTAATCCATTAAAAGGGTGTCGAGGCGATGTTGTTGGAAGGGGCCAAAAATTCATAGTTTTATACACCAATACATGTATATATATGCAATCAAAACAAAATTGAAATGCCCGTGGCAATGCACGGGCATTCTACTAGAGCCCTTACTGGATATGGATTATTACTCCCTCTTTTCTTGAGACACTGAGCATAGATTGCTTGGACAGACTGCAGGCCTAAATACAAATGCATTTTCTGTTTGAATATTGCCGGTTTTGAAATGGACAATGAGAATGAGTTTGCAGGAGAGACTGATAATATTGGGTGATTTAGGCGTGGTCGCCTCAAGGTTTTCAGCCTCGAGATGTACAGTTTATGTCTAGCCAGTGCTTTTATGATTTCGGTCCTTGTTTCGCCGCGTCTTTGACTGTATCTGTATGTAGTCCGTGATTTAAGCCAGGATTATTTAGTAGTACAAATGTACCGTACGTGTCAAACATGGGAACGCCACACAAGTCATCATGCGTGTCGAGCTCTCCGGTTCCTAGACCGGGCCGGAGAACCCCAAAACGGGATGAGTAGCCCTCACTCCACCACACTCGTTGAACGACGCCGACAGAAACACGGGACGAAAACAACCGTGCAGCGGCCCGGAACGAGGCGGGCAGAGAACGAGAGAGCAGCGATCACAGATTCACAGAGCAAGCTGCGGAGAGGCCAGCCATGCGTGCATGCATGAATGCGCGGTGCACTGGGACGTACGCTCGGGCTAGGGCTCCATAATGCATGTTACGTGCAAACGAAGCGAGTGTCCTCAAGAGAGGCCCTGATTCACATTACTGCTGCTCGATCTGTCTGTGCGATCTGTTCATGACTTCTAGGCGAGGCGCTGTACTTTCCTTACAGAGTTTCATGCGGTCAAACCTCCGTATTACTACTCGACTCTTCTTGGTCGCACCACCGCTACGTACACCGGAGTCCAGGTCTTGAAAAGTGTTGATCTGTTCATATCTACGCAAACAAAGAGGGCTCACGTGCAGTGCACTGCAGCAGGCACTGTGGTCTCTTGTATCACGGAGTCTCACGGGTAAGAAGAGAGAATATCACTCCTGCATTTAATTTCTGCAAGTTCAGCCTACAACGACATTCAGTTCTACGGATGTCACCCGAAATTTGACGCCGACAAGATCTAGGACGCCATGACTGTGCCCAAGTGCAAGCTCTTTTCCTGGCCCGTCGTCCATAGCAAAATGTTAACAATGAACCGTCTTTATTTCGAGTTCGGCCTACAACATTCAGTTTCACTGATGCCACCCGAAATTTGATTTTTTTTAGGAGAGCCACCCGAAATTTGATGCCGACAAGATCCAGCGTGCCATGGCTGAGCCCAAGTGCAAGCTCTTTTCCTGGCGCGTCCTTCGTCACAAAATCTTTACAATGAGCCATCTTTATTTTAAATTCGGCCTACAACATTCAGTTCCAGCCATGCCACCCAAAATTTGATGCCGACAAGATCTAGGGCGCCATGGTTGAGCCCAAGTGCAAGCTCTTTTCCTGGTCAGTCCACCACAGCAAAATCTTTACAATGAACCTTCTTTATTCTCGGGGAGGGCCCCATATGACCCTAGCTGCCAATTTATAGAAAAAAGGCCATCACTTGACTTTATATATAAAGCATCAAATGGACAACATCCAAACCATACAAACACCCCAACGATGCACTAAATCCACCAGTTTAACGATTACATCCCAAAACAATAGAGTGGTTAGACGAAGTATCCAAAGGTTTGATACAACAAACACCACGCGCATGACTGGATCCAAGATTGATCCCCAACCTATCTAACTAAAGAGTGCAGAACCTTGATCACCGTCGTTGCCGCTCCCAAAAGTGTTCAATCCTTCTTCGCAAATGACGTCCCGTGTTGTAGAAAAAGCGTCATTTTAAACAAGCAGCCATTTGGGTCCTTAAGGATCACCTACTCCAGGGGCGGGCCTAGAAACTGTTCTGAGTGGGGGCAAACTATAGGAGCGGGGTACACTTTCTACAAATTCACATAGTTTTAGATGTTTTTTGCTAAAATTGCAAAGAAATGCTATTGGCATTTCATATCTCGAGTGGGTTCCTAGGCCCCCCTCCCCTCAATGTGGGTCCGCCCTTGACCTACTATGTGGTCAACTTGTTTCTAATATTCCATGACACATGGCACCCATACTTGAAGTGAGGAAATCACCAAACAAGAAGGGGTTCAATCGCGCTTCAAAAGCTCCCTCGCGCAACTCCACATAAACTTGGTAGCTGTGCGCTTAAAAATGTGTATATCATCTTTAGGGTATCCACAGAGAGCACAATTCCCGGAGCTTGGGCCCGGTCGCTTCCAGATATGATCACTAGAAGGCAAACAACCCCTAAATGAAATGCCATGGATAATCTTAAGAGCAACCAACACTTCCCAAACCCCTCAGTATTTATTATGCATCATGCCCTAGCAGAGTTTATCGTACATGGAATTAGTACGGAAGAAGCCCGTCAGCCATGAAGGCCATCCGAAAGAATATACAAACACATAATAAAAAGCGGCAAGCTAGAGGACAAGAGGTAGTCAGGATCAGCTTTCCACCCGAGGATGGAAATTTGCCTCGACATGCATCAACCCCTCTAAAACATCCTGATATATTTTCCCAATCTGTTGCTACTAATTTCTTGTTGCTTATTGGGATCTCTAGGTATGAAATCAGGAACTGGGAAAGTTTGCAGTTGTTTGCAATGTTATGTTTCACGGACTCCTTGCCCCCCATCACCAGAAAAAGATCAACACTTCACTCTTGTGAAACTTGATTTTATGCCCCCATGGATCATATGCAAGATAACTCCAAGGAAATGGCCCGCCACCTTAGCGACATTAAAAATGGCAGCAAAGGAAGGGACCACCAAATCAAATAGGAGGATAGACAAGGGATCTCCATGTCTCATACCTCTAGATTGTATGCTTTATTAGGATTGGGTTAAGCAATTCCCTTAGCTTCTTTGATTTGAGTTCATGGATAATCTAATGCAGAGAAAGGATATCCTCAAAAATTTGTCTACCTTTAATAACTCATTGGGTAGAAGTAATGATATTGTGCACTAGAGGAGACAAAAAGTTGTGAACGCTTTGGCAACAGACTTAAAAGTTACGTAATCAGAGCATTAGAGCGGAATTGCCTCATGTTGTTTGCATTTCACCTTGGGAAAACCCCCAAAACTGAGCCTAGACGTATGAACGAACCCTTGGACAAAGTTGTTGAGAATGTCAATCACTAAAACTTTCAGAATTCCTCATAATTGTTTGATGAAAATAATTGGTAGGTAGTTCAAGCCTAGCACAATACTAGTATTCATGTTGCTGACCTCATCTAACTCTTCTGGCTTAAAAGTGATACATGATGACTTGTTCTCTTGAATATGTCCTCTCTGATCCCAAATATTATCTGCGAGGGAGAAGGCCCTAATAGTGCCAAGTAAATCCAGATGAAAAGCGTAAATGTGTGCCTCGAGCTCATTGGCCTCCGAAATGACCCACTGGTCGGATTGGAGGGATGAATCAAGCACTTGTGACAACCGAGCAACCAATTGAGATGACCAGCCTACTTTTGGTGTTCCTCTTCCACATGTGCAAGGTTTTGTATTTGCTCCTCCAGGTGATACCCAAGTGACCACCTTCTTCGTCCGTTATTCTATCCAGATTTGCCAGTTAGATGGTAAGGGGCACATTTTTTTCTCTATTTGCACGACCAAAGATTTGCTCTAGCCCAGGACCCTAAAAACTCCAAGCGCACAAGGATATCCCAAATAGACTGAACACACAGATTTTGAAGTGCTCATCTACTCTATGTCATATGGAATGTGTAGAAAGAGCATAATGGGCATATTTCATGGCACATGCATACCTGGCCTTTCAAGACATCTTACTGACTAAAGGCAATGAGACTAGCGGACAACATGGAATAGTATTCCACTTGTAGCTTTAGTTGGTTTTTCTGAGGTGTTTCCAAACACCACCTATGAATGTTTGGTTCTCTTCTCTTTATTGATTAGGTGGTGCTTCTGCCGGTTTCGAGGAAAAAATTACTCCTACTGAAATCCAAAATAGGGGAAATATGCCTCTTAGTCTTAGAGAATAAGGGAGATTTTAATTTTATGTGTTCCTGGGGAATAAGAGAGATTAGTATACAAAAGGTCGCTCTCCATAGAAGGAAATTATTGTGCTCATTGAGTATCTTTTGGACCAAGAAGAAATTTTCTAGCTACAAGGAGGTCGAGCAAATTGGTTGATGCACGAGGATCGTAATTTTTTTCATAATGCGGCCACGGCCAGGAAAAAAGAAACAAAATTAAGAAACTTCTTGAAGATTCTAGGGTATGGCGGCAAGATACAGAATTGAAGGATCACATCACAAAATATTTTTCTAAGCTTTTCACCTTAGAAATATCGCAATCTAACCAGGATGTTTTATCACTTGTTCGGAGGAGAGTGTCTAGTGAGATGAATAATGCCCTTCTTGCTCCTTATATTGTTGAAGATATTCGTAAGGCTTTGTTCGATATTGGGAATTTAAAAGCCCAGGGACCAGATGGACTTCACGCTATCTTCTATAAAAGATTTTGGCCCATGATAGGGGACGATCTAATTGAGGACGTTTTGCAAGCGGTTAACACTTGTACAATACCGTCTGGCTGGAATGACACTATGATCATGATGATCCCTAAGTTTAACTCTCCGAAAAAGGTAACCCAATTTAGGCCGATCAGCTTGTGTAATGTGGTGTATAAAATAATTGTAAAAATAGCGGCCTCTCGTTTGAAGATCTTCCTACCTGATATTATTAGTCCGACCCAGAGTGCTTTCTTGCATGGTAGATTATTATGGATAATGCTTTAGTGGCGTATGAGTGCTTCCATACAATCAAGAAAACGAAAGAAGACAAAGAGGGCATGTGTGCTATAAAACTCAATATGCACAAAGCTTATGACCGTGTTGAGTGACCTTTCCTAAAGGAAATTATGATGAAAGTATGCTTCCGTGAGAATTGGGTAAATTTTATTATGCAATGAATTTCCATTATTGAATACCGAATTCGGTTTAATGCGGAGGTAACCGAGAGTTTTAAGACTACTAGGGGGTTAAGGCAGGGAGATCCATTGTCTCCTTACCTTTTCTTGTTGTGCACGGAGGGCCTGATGGCTCTATTGACACATGCGGAGGAAAATGGAAATATTTCGGGAGTGAAGGTTTGCAGAGACACGCCACCTATTACAAATTTTCTCTTTGCTGATGACTCACTAATCCTCATGAAATCTAATTTGCACAATGTGGAAATATTGAAATCAGTTCTAGGTTCATACTATGCGGCCTCACGACAGATGGTTAGTGTTGACAAATCTAGCATCTTTTTTAGTCCTAATACGAGTGTGGAGATTAGAGAACAAATGTGTACCACTCTGAATATCATGACCGAGGCCCTCAACGATAGATATTTAGGCTTGCCTGCCAATGTGGGTCTAGATAAACCCGATTGTATTCAGTACTTGATTGATCATATTATTACAAATAAGTGGCTGGAAGGAAAAATTACTATTAGCCAAAGGAAAGGAGATTCTTCTCTAATCCATTGTTCACGCCATTCCCACCTATGCATTGTCGGTCTTTAAAATTCCTAAAAACAATTGCAAATGAATTATTGATGCGATGGCACATTTCTGGTGGGGAGACGAAGATAACCGTAGGAGGATGCATTGGATGGCTTGTTAAAAAATGTGTATCCCAAAGAATCAAGGAGGGATGAGTTTTCGTGATATCCATTGTTTCAATTTGGCAATGCTGACTAAACAGGCTTGGCGCCTTGAGAATTCTGACTCTTTATGTGCTACTTCTGAGGGCAAAGTACTACCCCTGATGTCGATTTGTTGAATACTAAATTAAAAAAAGGGCTCCTCCTTTACATGGCAAAGTATTATGGCGGGCATGAATTATCTGCAACATGGTTATATTTGGCGAGTGAGAAATGGTCAGAATATCAATATTTGGGAAGACGCCTAGATTCCAAATTGTGCCAACAGGAAAGTTATTACTCCGAAAAGGGCCGACTATTATCTAAGGTGCAAACAATTGGGATGAAGATCTGATTAAACAAACTCGGTGGCCTATTCATATACAACGGATCCTCGTAGTCCCACTTTTGCAACATGCCATGCCAGATTTCGTCGCTTGGAGCTACACGAAAAAGGGTATGTTTTCAGTTTGGTCTTCCTATTTTGTGGAATGGGATCACCAACATGGAAGCAAACTGCAACATACTAACAGGATGGGATGAACCACAGTTAATCCTATTTGGTGTAAGATATGGAAATTATCTTTTTCGGCAAAGGTTATTTTTTTATTTGGTGTACGCTACATGGTATTTCTTTGCAATAGAGCAAGGAAGGTTTGGAAAAGGCTAGGGATGGATGATATCTTCTATATCTAAATAGCTAGCCCTCACTAACTATTTCTCTCAACGTGCGAGCATGCCATATCATCGCACAACATATATGAGAAAAAGTCCACCTCCACTACCATATGTCTCTCAACATGCAAGCATGCCATTTCATCATGAAACATGCGTGAAAAAAAGGACTCATCTCAACATGCAAACATACATGGGAATTTTCATTTTATTATCTTATTTATATTTAATAAACATTTTACAACTATATAGTAATCAAACATAATAAATTATATGTATTTTCAATTTTAGTTTTTTATATTATTACTTCGAATATTCATGTTTCATACAACGAATCACATTAAAATATATTGCAAAATATTCCTGCAACAACGTGCGGGGTATCATCTAGTTATTTATAAAGCCTGCGAAGTTGATCGAGCTAGTGAGGCGGTGCTGGAATATTTACTTCTTCTGTCAGAACATGACTTATGTCTTGTGGGTAATCATAATGTGTGAGAAATGATTGTCATCTCAACTTGGTATTGGTGGTGGGAAAGACGCAAATTGGTTCACAAGGAGTCAACCCAAAATGCGCACCAGATTTTTATCGGGATCCTGCTCTGACGGCCAACTTTGTTACTACTTCCTCTCCAAAGGTTTCCATGAACAGAGTGGACTGGTCACGCCCTCTCATGGGTTTTTGTTAAACTTAATGTTGATGCTTCTTTTGACCATGACCTGCTTAGGGGAATAAGAGATGACAAAGGAAGATTTTATAGTTAGTGGAATGGGAAGATAGACTGGTGTGCGGATGTCCTGACGGCTGAAGTTCTGGCTCTCAAATTTGGTCTATCGCTTGCGCAAAGGGCGGGCTGCAATCGTCTTATTGTCAACTCGGACAACCTAGAGGTGATTGATACCATGAAGGACGGAGGACGGTTGGAGGGCGTGGCAGTGGCAATTTTTTATGATTGTTTTCATTTTATTTGTGATTCCCTATCACTAGGTTTGAGCATTGTAATAGACAAGCAAATAAAGTTGCTCATGACCTAGAATGGCTAGATTTTCTTTGACTTATGGTTGGTTTGAGGAGCCTTTAAACGAATTTGTACCGATCCTCATAAATGATGTAATAGTAATTTCAAATGAATAAAGCTTGTGATTTGCCTTATACAGAAGGTCGCATATGCAAAGATAACAGGGCTGCTAGGCCGTGTTAACCACACTGCTTTGGGCCTGAAATTGAATGGGTTGTAGAAACGCACAATTACTGAAGCAAATCAGCTTGCCTTCCTCCTCTCCGGTGCCTTATGCGCTGCTTAGCGAATCAGCGCTCACACCGCTCGTGGGCTAGCCCAACCAGCAGGCGAGCGCTCGCTCGTTGTCACGCCCAATATGCGGTCCTATTCTCAAGGGACTCGAAAATCTCAATAATGATAGAAGCGCATATTGAAGACACTTGCAAGGTGGATATCATTACATCGTACCATGTACATAATAGATGGGGATGCCGACAAATACATACAATCATCTCATGAATACATAATACATAGGAAACACCATACAGAAGAGCAGAACCCGACTACGGATGAAACACAAACGAAAAACACGAACGACATCCACCCTGCTAGCCCAGGCTGCCGACCAGGTACCTATCCCAAGATCGACGAAGAAGAAGAACTCCAAAAGCAGACACACATCGCTCTCACGTCAAATCATCGCATTACCTGTACCTGCATCTGTTGTTGTAGTAATCTGTGAGCCACGAGGACTCAGCAATCCCATAACCATGGGTAGCAAGACTATCAAAGCTTAAATGGGTATGGAAGGGTAAGGTGGTGAGGTTGCAGCAAGCACTAAGCATTGTATGGTGGCTAACTTACGAGTACAAGAATAAGAAGAGTAATCTACGCACAACGGTCGCAAACTAATAATGATCAAGAAGTGATCCTGAACACCTACTTACGAGTCAAACATAACCCCACCGTGTTCTTCTCTACAACCGGAGGTTATAAATTTCCAAGTCGCCACATAACCGCGGGCACAGCTTCACGAAAGATTTAACCCTGCAGGGGTGCTCCAAGTAGTCCATTATAAATTACCACACGCATCCGATGGAACATCCTCACACCATGTTAACACGATGCTTACGATAAGGAATCCCGGTGGACATGTCACTCGTAAAAGGTAAAACTAAACCAGCAAGACCTCCCGGCGTGTCGACGATCCCGATAGGAGCCGCGTATCTCGTTCTCAGGACACGACCGGATCGTCCAAACTTCCGGTAGGCCAATTCCAGAGTTGCCCCTGGCGGCCACCGACGGTTGACAAATTTAGACCAGCACCATCAGCACTGGCCCACCTGCATTATGTAGAATTAAGAATCCTCGGGTAGCGCTAACTCCCTATGCGTCAAATTTATTATCAGTATTATTATGTTGGGCAAATGTTAAAACCAATGTTGGGCCTTGCTGGAGAAGTTTATCCTAAAACGAATGATCAGGGGGGTTCCCATATGCCCCACATGTGTTAGAAGCGCTCATCAAGGAACATAACACCGGTATTACGGAAACTAGGGCGGCATGAGTAGAACAAAACACCAGGCAAAAGGCCGAGCCTTCCACCCATTACCAAGTATATAGATGCATTAATTAAATAAGAGATATTGTGATATCCCATGATATCCATGTCCCAACATGGAACAACCTGCACTGCACCTGCAACTAGCAACGCTATAAGAAAGGGGCTGAGCAAAGCGGTAACATAGCCAAACAACGGTTTGCTGGGTAAGGGTGGTTGGAGGCTGTATCATGGCATATGGGAGGTTGACATATATGTGGTAGGAAGCGTGACATAGCGATAGCGACGAGACAACTAGCAAGCAAAGATAGTAAAGATATCTAAGGTCATGATCATCTTGCCTGAAATCCTGATCGGAAGAAGATCAAATCCATGAAGAAGACGAACCAACGTAGTCGAACGAATCCTCACAATCGCAACGAACCCGGAACTATCGAGTAGAAGCACAACCGGAAAGAAGCAAACAACATGATAAACACACAAGCATAAACATGACATGATGCACAACCAAGTATGATGCAAGACAAGATTAAATGTTGTTGAACATGGCAAGAGATGAAGCATAAGCAATCCATACAACTAAACAAGTTTAAATGAGGCCGGAAACACAAACAACAATTCCTGTATTTCCCCATATGCAAATTTCGAAATTGGTACTGATCTGAATTAAACACAATGTTAAAGTGGTTAAACAACAAGTTAACATGCACCATGATGATCTACATGTTTTTCTAGTCAAGTTACATATGTAGAACATTTAATTCGGAGCTACGGTCTAGAAGATATGCACTAAACAAGATTAACATGGCAATAATGCAAAATGCATGCAAACATCAACCACAAACACTCAAACCAAGGATGCAACATGACAAAATGAAACTACACACAAATCTAAGCAAGTTTCATATAGAACATGATTAAAACAGAGCAACGGTTCAACACATACACACTACACAAGTTATAATAGCAACATGCCCAAAACAGCAACATGACACTTTGCAAACACCAAAACAGCAAGCTACAGGCACATGATGGGCATCATCATGATATGCACTGAAAGTATACATGACATACTTCAAATTATCTTTAAGGTTCAGGTTCATAGGCATCAAGGTTAAGTCAATATGATCCATGCAAAATGCAATGTTCTGCTAAACAGGGCATATACATGAGCAGAGTTAATATGATGCATGTTGGAGGCAAGAAACA
Organism: Elymus sibiricus; assembly: GCA_039707655.1. NCBI lineage: Eukaryota > Viridiplantae > Streptophyta > Magnoliopsida > Poales > Poaceae > Elymus > Elymus sibiricus. The sequence continues at coordinate 314,055,656 of CM077674.1, forward strand.
AATATGCTACAGTACAATAACATGACGACAAATGGTACATCATGGAAGTATACAACATGTAGATGAAAACATACAACATGGGCATAATCATAGGAACAATAAATTCATGGCAATCATCAAGGCAATATGCAATCATGAACTAACAAAAAACTGGGCATGCTGACAACAACATTATGATGCTGACTTGGGAGGCACATAACAGCAAGCATAGCAATTTTAATATTTATGAAATTGACATGAGCATACAGTAGACATGGCAATCTTCAATTCACTCCATTGGCAAAAGTTCATAGGATGCACAGATTAATTACTATGATTATTACAAAATGGAACATTCTGTCAACAGGCTGACAGTTATATCATGATGGCAACTTGAGAGCAACAAATAGACAAGCTACAGCAAGATTACATAGCAACCAAGGGCATGGCATCAAAGTATAGACCAAATCACATGAAGGAATCATATGCATATGAGCTATAGATTAGTGGCAACCATCAAGCAAAGTTGGCAAGTTTTATCACAGACAGCTTTTACTCAGAACAGAAACATTAACTAGGCATGTTTACAAGCTCATGGTACTCACATCAAGGCATATCATAGCATGAAATAAATACTAGCAGCAAGAAGGCATGAAAATGCTCCAAAGTCATGTTGACAAGTTGCTTATATGGTGCATGCATTAAATCACACAAAAATGATAAGTGACAAATATTAACAGCTTCCAGCAGTAACATTAGGATGCACTTTTGCAACAGAGATAATGACATGTAGATGACTTCTATCATGAATGCAAATGCTACCATCATGTAGGGCACGTAGAGTAGATCAATTTACATATATAAATCATCATCATAGGGTCAACATGCACAAAGTTATCAGCCACACAAAATGCATGCTTGATGTTAAAAATCTGGGACAGCCATTTGTACCTCGCGAGAGAAACTGGACGGGACGGTACTGGGACGAGGTGGATCTGGGACGGCGGCGTGCAAATGCCCGTTTGGATCGGGGGACGTGGGCGTCCATGGCCGAGGTGGGACGAGGCCATCCAGGCGGCTGGACGAGGCCGGCCATGGCGGCTGGTGGCGACGGGGCTCGCCGGGGACGGCGAGGAGGCGAGGGGCGGCCGGATCTCGCCGGATCCGTGGCCGGAGTAGGGCGGCGGCGGCTGCGGGGCGTGCGGTGCAGCGGGAGGGCGACGGCGGCGCGAGCGGTGCGGCGGCGGCGCTCGGCGAGGAGGCGAGGCGCGCGGGCGGCGGGAGGCCAGGCGGCGGCAGCACGGTGGCGGCAGGCAGTGGGGCGGCGTTGGCAGGCGGCGGGGTCGCCACAGGGCGGCGCGAGCGAGCGGGCGTCTCGGGCCCGGTTGCGGCCCGGGGCGGGCCGGCCGTGGGCTCGGGCGGGTCGCGGCGGCTGGGAGGTGGAGGAGGAGGCGCCAAGTGGCGGCCGGACACTTGGGAGGCGCAGATTTCGAGGAGGGAGGCTAGGGTTTCCAGAAATGGAGGTCTAGGCCTTCCTTTTATAGGCAGGAGGGGTTAGGAGGAGGGTTTGGGGGTGTTTCGGAGCCCTCCGATCGCGATCGGACGACTCCGGTCGCAAGAGGGGGGGTAGGCTGGGCTAGTGGGCTGGTTGAGGGCTGTGCTAAAAAGGCCAAGGGCTGCAGGAGAGAAGAGAGAGAGGCCCGGCAACAGTTTTCGGATACCGAAAACGTCCGACGTTGATTCGACTATAGTGCCGCTATAGTTTATCCGTTGGGGCATCAAACGACCTCCGAATGAGACGAAATTTGGCAGGCGGTCTACCTACAATAAAACAAGACCGCACGCCAACTTCCAACCCCTTCCGAGAACATTTTATTCCCACTTATAAAATAATAATTCGGAGGTGCCGCGAGCGCGTGCGAGTGTGTCGGGACTCAAAACGGACAACGGAAGGAACGGGGAAAAGCCGACAACTACGAACGGATGCAAGTTTTATGAAAACATGCGGATGAAATGCACATGATGACATGGCGAAGTGCAACAAACAAACGAATCACATGGCAATGACGGAAAAATAAATGGAAGGAATCTGGAGCATCGGTCTCGGGGCGCCACACTCGTGTTGTGTGGTTTTTTCTGGTTCTCTGGTCGTTCGGTTCATAGTTCGCTGGTCCACAGTTAACTAGTTGACCGTTGACTTTTCGAGAGAGAAAAAATGCAAAAATCAGGAATTCAAAATAAAAATCACAAGTTCAAAAAAATTGTGGATTTATAAAATAAAAAATTTCACAAAAATGAAAAAAAAAATTGTAAAAAGAAATCAAAAATTTGAAAAAATTCATGACATTGGAAAAAGTTCAAGACTTGGAAAGTTCGTAATTTGGAAAAAGTTCACAAAAATGAAAAACTTCACAAATTTGAAAAAAAGTTCATAAAAGATTTGAAAAAAGGTTCATAATTTGAAAAACTCACGAAAATCGAAAAAAATCACGGATTTGAGAAAAATTTCGTGAATTTGAATAATAGAAAGTTCACAGAAATTTGAAAGAAGTTACAAATTTGAAAAAAATTCACGAAAATTGTGATAAGTTAAAAAAAATGATTAAAATGAAAAGGAAATTAAAAACCATAAACGAAAACTAGAAAAAAAGGTATCAAAAAAGGAACATGAAATGAGAAATCGGTGAAAGAAATTACCTACATGGGCCGGCCCAGTTAGCAGTGTGGTGTATGCCGTTTGTTGAAACACCTCTAAGTGGCGCACCTGGCGCCAAATAAGATTCTGGCGCCTTCATGGGAGTTTAATTAATCAAGTGATCTATGGATAATAATCAAAGGTGCACTTGCTGAAAAAAGGTGTCATGTCACATGTGCACTGATAAATAAATAAATCAATCAAAGGTGCCATGTATGCATGTTCTGCAGTAGCCAGCAGTCACTGCTAAGATGATGACTCGCCTGCATTCTTGTCCGCATATGTGAACCCACCTTTTCTGTTTGAAACAATATCTGTAAACTTTCGGAACCCAAAGGGATGATGCAAGATACTATAGATTAGCAAGTACTACTATATTCCAACACAAAAGGTGCCATGATCATATGAATCTAACACCTTTTTATCGTATGAAATATCTGTCGCGACATTATGTATGATAACCATGCAATCCAGTTACTTTACTAGTACCCTGGTAACTATTTTTTTTCTCCCACTTGGGCGGTGCGCGTACCATGGATATTTCTACAGCGAACTCGTAACATAAGATCAATGTCGAGTCACCTGAGGTGACCACCCGAACCGCACGGCCGTCGATACTTTGATTTGTAAAAGTACTAGAAGAACACTAATTAACAACAAAAGCAATATTCCCACAGATGATCTGGTAGTTATTATTATTTTTAAGATATCCGTGGAGATGGTGGGAATACAAGTTTTCATTCCTACAAAGGTATATCAAGCGCCAAGCAGCAAGCAGCTGATCTGGTGGCTATTATTCCTTACGATATCCTTAGAGATGGTGACAATACATCCATGCATGTTTTAGGTATGTTTTAGATAGGTGTGATAGAAAGCTGTACACTAATCGTCCGTATATATAGTATAGACCTGACGTACGAAAGTTCTGTGCGGATGATGGGACCAACTCCACTAATCATCTGGGGTAAACAGCTCAGTTCTTTACGATAATTGTCGACCATGGTAAATTTTCATTGCAAAACAGCAGAAAGAGGAAACGAGAACATCGGAAAAATAACTTTCCCTGCTGAGTTATTCATTTTTGAGTCACGTTGATGCACTGCACGTTTTTGACTTTTCGAACGTTCATGTTTCAAGAACACGTAAGAGAATTGCGTGTGCTTTGTATTAAGGAGAGAAAATATTTCAACGTTCATGGTTTGAATATCCTCTTGACATGCCACCAGTGGCCAGTGAGAGAGGAGAGGAAACCGTATCCCGAACCCTTGCTCTGCAGTGAAGATCAGATTACTGCTACATAGTCGGCTAGGATAAATCCAGATTCCAGACACCAGGGTGATTGATAAGATAATATCCAATTATTTTACTACTACTAGATTGGTAACTTTTAATCCGCCCACTTGGGCAGTGCGTGTGCCATGCCATGTTTTCACAGGGATCTGGTAACATAAGATTGATGTAGTTGCATGATTTATCGTCACCTGAGGTGACCATCCAAAACGCACATCCGCCGATACTTTGATTTGAAGTACTAGGAGAACAATAATTAACCACAAAAAGGTAAAAAGGCTGCAAGATTGATACGCATCATATCGAGCATCAAGCAGCTGATCTGGTACTTATTATTGTTTAAGATATCCGTGGAGATGGTGAGAAGACATGTTTTAGATAGGCCTGACGCCAGGGGCAGGCCCACCACAATTCATGTGGTATTCAAATGAGTACCCAAATTTTTATGGAAGATATTAAAACATACTGTTCTAGTATTTGATACTCCAATCTTATCTAGTTGTACCTAGTTGGTTGTGACTCACGTAAGGGAACGAGACAAGAGATCATGAGTTCAATACCTGCTACTAGTACTTTTTTTTGGGTAATTTATTTTGATCAGCAATTTGTTCTGTGTTTCTGGAGTGTAAGTTCATTTCCAATGTAAAGTGCACACACACCTGCACAGAACACTTGCCGAACAACATATAAATTTTCTCGACAAGGATTTTTTTTTACACGGAGACAGAAATGTTTAGACGTATGTTCTTTATAGATTTTGCGAAAGTATTTCACATTTTCGAGAAAGCTAACACTGTAGTGCCAAGCCCACTCTTTAATCATTTTTCTATGCTTCAAATATTTTTGAATATCCATCTAAAAAATCTTGGGCCCACCCCTGCGTGTACTGCAACTCTTCCAACGTTTTCCCGCCAAAATAGAACTCTTCCAGCATTCTAGGTCCGAATCCTCTTTTCATGCCACCTTTGTGACCTTACCAATGGCCACTAAAGGAGATGAAACCGTGTCCCCTGATTTCCAGTGAAGATTATATCAGTAGTACGTATTACCACACCAGGGTGATCGATAATATCCCACCACTTTCCTGGGCTCAATTATATAATGTGACTGTACACGGTATCCCGCTTTCGAGAAAAGCTAGCGATCGGTGTTTGATATATGTGCCTGCCAATTCCCGCATAAACAAGCAATATCTCCATCCATCCACACGAGCGCGGCCACAGAGGCACACACCCGATCGCTCCCTAGCTAGTGCGCGCGCCGGTGAAATCCCATGTATCCTTCCGTCTCCGGAGACAGATCCGTCAAAAGTTGGCGACGGATCCGCCGAAAAGATCCCGCGGACCGATCAAAAGGCGACGGCGAGATCGAATGATGGCCCAATCATGCATGGCGGCCGGCCCGCGCTGGCGTTTTCCCGGCGCTCAGGTGTCAGTCGCTTATTACCTCGACCCGGAGCCGGCGAGTTCAACACAGTGTTTTAAATAGCGGGCTATAGAAAATAGCCCCGACCCTCAAAATGGGGCTATAGCCGGGCTAAACGGGGCTATAGCCGGAAATTGTACGTGAATTCATTTAGCCCCGAGATTCTCAAAAGGTTATAGCCGAGCTATAGCCGGGCTATAGCCGGCTATTTAAAACTATGGTTCAACACGGTCGCGCACGAGGTCGAGGTGCATGCATGGAGCGTGACGGGGACGCGGCCGGGTCGCTGGCGGGCGAGGTGGCTCGCCGGCTTTCGGCGTAGACGCGTAGTGCGGGCGGGGATGGCAGCCGGGCTGTCCATCGGCAGGTCGGCGGCGGTGAGGTGGCGCGGGGCGGGATAGTGGATCACACGGATGGTCGTATATGGAAGGTAAAGCCCGCCACGGTGGCCGGTGCAAAGGACCGTCGATCGATCGGGACCGGCCACGGGAAAGCATGTAGGCGACGTCCAAGACGCGTGCTCGGTCTCCTCCTAGTCATGGCTCCTGGAGATTTTTGTCTTGACGTCGATGTATCAACGAATTGACGTTGGCCACACGAGCATGCAGAAGATTCAGGAGAGCCGCCGCCTTTTCCACGTCCGTCGTGTGCGCGGGCGCGGCTTGGTGGTGACCGCGTGCGATGAGATGAGACGAGACGAGATGATCAGGATCAAGTTTTCTAGCTAGGCTCTTGAACGCGTGCGTGCTGGTCTCGTGATACAGTTTGATTCTGCGTGCGTGCGTGCGATATTTAGTATGGCTTCCTTTTTAGCTTTTGTCCATGGAGGCGGAGGCGAAGCTAGTTTTGTAAAGAAGGCGAAGCTTTAGCCATGGCGTGTTTTCTTTGTATAACGTAACCAAAGGAGGGACTAGTCAAATGAGCCGCGTTCAAAGCCACGTAAACACCGCTGCTTCCAGTGGTGGAGCCAGAAAAATTCTATAGGGTCCAAGTGCTCTTAAAACTGATTGGGAAGGGCCAAACCATTGAAAAATTGTTTTTTATTATCAAAGCATCACTAATTTGCACTGTCTATTAGCAAATGTGCATCCATGATGTTAGGGGGGCCAGGCCCCTGCTGGTCCCCCTGTCTCCGCCACTAGCTACTTCTCCTGTAGATGCCGTCGAACCCAAAATCAACACTCCATAGGAATCCACATGTATGCTTTGCAAGGTGGTTAACACACCTTCGGCCCATATCCCTGACATGGCAGGATGCATGACACCCAGTGCATACTTATCAAGATTTTTGTGGGTGATTATTATTCTTAGACTGAAGACGAGCCTGCCTTTAGTTTAAAATTAATAGAACCCTCAATCGGTTAGGGGTACACTAGCCAACACACTTACAAACAAGAAAAAGAAAACTAGGGAGATTAATTACGTCGCAAATGACTGATACACGGTGCTTACAAACACAGCTAACGTGCCAAAGACAACACATGCAAATGAACGAGATAACTGAAAAACAACTTGAAATCGTGAAGGCTGTCATACACGAGTGACCAGCACCAAGAAGCCCACACTATCATATTATGAGCGATTGGAAGTACCAGGGCACAATGCCATCTGTCCCCACCACTGATAAAGGGGCCATGCCCGTTCGTCCTGGATCGAAGGGAAGAATGACAAACTGTCGACTCGCAAAGTACTTTGCCCTAGAAGTCGAATGAGCCATTAGCAACCAAGTTGCCTGGGGAGGGGGTGACATAACCGCCCATGTCATAGACCGAACTCCATAAGAGACTCACTGCTGCCCATGGCACAACAAAACAGAAGACACAACATGTAGAGTGTCTGGCTCAGACGATGTCCCTTGATGTCGTTTGTGTCTTGTCCCCGTCCCTATCCCCAAGCTCTAGTGTATTTTTTTTCTGTTTTTTCTTCTCTTTTTCGGTTTTCACTTGGTTTTCCCTAATTAACCAGGAATGTGGGTCTGGTTTTCCTTATAAACTGGACCATCTCTCTTCTTTTTAATGAACTGCAGGAACCCCTTGCCGTCGTGATGAGGTTCGTAAAAACATATTTATTGAACTCGCAAACTAAGAAGGCAGAACAGAGAAAAAGTCGACCACACCACCGCGGAAGAACTGGGCCTCCTGGAACACTGGGCTCTCGCCAGCCCTAACGTACCACTGCAGCTGTAGAGGGGAAGCCTTTCCCCTCCCGCCTAGGAATGAGAAGGTGAAAGTGCATCCTACCCCCCTATGTGAATTTTGGTAATTAATGTCAATATATCTCAAGGGACTAATGGTTTATTGATGAGTGCTTTTTGTATCATGTTTTACTTAGTGTTTTTGCACTGTAGACATAGGTTTTTCTGCATTATGCTACGATCGCTTGCCCTTTGTTGTCTAATTTCAACAGAATTAGGAAATTTGGATAATTCATTGGAAACCCCTTTTTTTGTCCAAAATATGTTGATTGGACGTCATAAAAAACTTCCTTGCGAAGGGACAAACACCTGAGAAGAAATAATACTATGTTGTCGATCTTTGGGTACATCGTGATCACAATACCAAGTTCAACCTCGTCAATTTCATCGTTTAGATGATCAAGACAAGAGCTGAATTAAAGAGATTATGTTTCTATGCCCCTTTCATTCATATTTTGATCAACTCGGATACTGGAGACAAGGTCTTCCTTCTAGAGAGCAAGAAAATTACATATTATCCTCCTCTAGAAGACAATATATTTGTGCTTGACCCCGAGCAAACTCAGGAGGAATTGGTAGCCAAGTCGAAGGATGCTACCTCCATTTCAGCTCCATATGCTCCTTTCTCCACCCGATGACTACCTGTAGCTCTAGAGGTTGCCCCGTCAAAGATTCCAAAATCTAGTGTCGTGTAACTCTCGTTCGCGCATGCATCTCTTGCAAGAATTGAGCAAGGCATATGCACCCTGCCAGGAGAGCTTCGAGAAAGTGGCGATGTCCAAATTTCACTTTGTCGATGTGAGAGTCACCAAGATGATTGTGGATGTTACCGCTATTAAGGCACAGATCGACCATGACGATAATTATTAACGAACTTGAGCGTGCTCGGAGAGCTACTCAACCTTCAACCACTCTAACAATTAGATCCTCTCAAGGGTAAGTTGCAACTCCTCTAGCTTAGAGTGCTCCTTTAACCTCGACAACCACGACTATAGTCGAAGCCGTAGGCTTCATGAGGAATCCCTCTGTGACCGTCGATAGTGAAACTGTCGCCGCCAAGTCTTCTTCACCACTGCTCGACGACCGTGTCTAGTATTGAGCGACTATAGTCCTCTCACTTTACTTTTGGTACCTTTACGCCAAATGGGGAAACAGATAGATATGGACTAGCTTCACATGAGACAGATGTGATTGTTGAGTTACAAGCCTTGGTATTTTATTTGATCTGGTTGGCTTGTAAACTCTAAGCTTCATGTGATGACCTAAACCTGTTGCTACTTCATGCACTTATGTTTCATGTTTATGCCTTAGTACATCTTTTGACATCAATGTCATGTGTTTTTTTTTTTTGCATTTGTAGAGGCAATATTTAAAATCCTTTTATTCTTGATACGTCTCAAACGTATCTATAATTTTTTATTGTTTCATGCTATTATAATATCATCTTTGTATACTTTTTATAGTATTTCATATTATTTTTCTGGACTAACCTATTAATTTAGTGCCCAGTGTGAGTTGTTGTTTTCTGCATATTTTTGACTTTTCAAAAAATTGATATCTACCGAGGTAAAAAAACCCTGAGGATTTAATACGACTTTTTTCGGGCAACGAAGATTCCAAAAAGCACCGGAGGGAGGCCAGGGGACCCACAGGGCCTCCACATGGCCTAGTGGCGTGCCCAGGCTCTAGGGCGTGCACCATGGACCCGTGGGCCCCAAAGATATCGCCTAACGCCCATTCTTCCTCCTATAAATCCCATAAATGGAGAAACCCCCAGTACAATTTTTCTCCGAATTTTTGTGCCACTGCAAGCTTCTGTTCCAAGGAGATCCAATTTGAAGACCTGTTCCGGTACTGACGGAGGGGGAATCCATTGTCGGAGGCTTCTTCATCATCCTTGTTGCCTCCATGACCATGTGTGAGTAGTTCCCTTAGGACCTTAGGGTCCATAGCAGTAGCTAGATGTCTCTCTCTCTCTCTCTCTCTCTCTCTCTCTCTCTCTTTCTCTCTCTCTCTCTTTGATTTTAAATACCAAGTTCCCGTAAGCCGCCTCACATGATCGGGATCAATTCAATGTAATTCATGGATGTGTTTGTTGGTCATTTTATGATCAGATTGTTCATTGAATTCAATTGAATCTTTTGAGATTTTATTGATGTATAATTAAGTAGCTTTATGCTTTCCGATGTATCTATCTTCTTTGGCCAAGTTTGATGGGTTTTTCTTCAGATGGAGTTGTGCATTGTAGTGGGTTCTAATCTTGCGGTGTTCTATATCCTAGTGACAGAAAGGGATAAGACATGTATTGTATAGTTGCCACTAAGGATAAAACAACGGGTTCTCATCATATTGATTGATGTTTTACTGTCTACATTATTTCATCATGCTTATTGCAATGTTCTGTTTCTTGTAGACTTAATACTTTGGATGCATGCTAGATAGCAGTCTTTGAGTGGAGCATTAGTAGTAGATGCAGTTGGATAAAAGTCTACTTATCGCGGACGTAATGCCTATATGAGATTATACCATGTATAATCATAGTCATAAATATAAATATTGCAATTTAATCGCTACCCAACTATAATTTGTTCACCACACCACACCACATTTTTATGCTTGAGAGAGAGAGAGATGCCACTAGTGAACCTGTGCCCGCTGGGTCTATTCTCTTCTACTAAAATCTTTTTTACAATTACTATTATTTGTTGTACCGTTTTGTCTACCTATCAACTATCATTGTCACTTGCAATTTAATCTTGTAACTAGCAAGACAAGAAGCTTGACAACTTTCTTGATGTGTTGTGGACAAGTTTCTTTTGTATTGTGTGTGCAGTTACCAGTGACTTTGTTCACTGGGAGGACTCCTTCGGGTTTGATAAACCTTGGTTCTCTAATTGAGGGAAATACTTCTTGCTAAGTTACATCACCCTTACACTGGGGGGGGGGGGTACCCAACCACTCTTACGAGAGAGCGAGCAATTCTCTATGAAGTCATCGGATCCATGTGACATAAAAGAGTTTCTCATGTACCCAAATTATTGTGCATTTATATTCCAAAAGAAAATTCTTAATAACGCACAAATTTAGGGGAGCTCTAGTATATCACATGTTTCTCAAAGTCTTGTGCTCATACTTTATACCCTATGCGAAGCTTTGATGTATGTTGTCACCAATTACCAGAAAGGAGGGGGACTAAAAGTAAATCCTAACCCCCTAGGTGGATTTTGTTATTAACGTCAACATATCTCAAGAGCCTAATGGTCTATCAAGTCTATTTCCGATTATGTCCCAAAATATGCAACAACGAAAATGATCGCCCCACCCCCTAGTTCTTCAACGACAAGTGTTCACAAGACTCAAGACTTAGATTTAATTTTAGTGATTCAAGATCACACTGATTCCATAGGTATGCTGATACTATCAAAAGGGGATCGAGCTTACTATGCTGAGTTTCTTTCTCAAATATCACTACTAGGGAAAACCCTATAGGAAGACAGGTAACAACAGCGAGGGGTAAATGCCCCCCGCTACTGCTACTTAGCAGTAGCGCGGGCCTAAGATCAACGCTGCAGGTGCACATTAGTAGTAGCGCCGGCCCATGAAACCAGCGCTACTACTAAATGGGCCCTATTGTGCCCCATGGGCTTGACACAGTAGCAGCGCCGGCCGCGGCTCCCGCGCTACTGCTAAGCCCATTAGCAGTAGCACGTGGTCGATGCACAGCGCTGCTGCTGCTGTTGGGCTTAGCAGTAGCGTTTTTCACGTACCCGCCGCTACTGCTAATGGGCTTAGTAGTAGTGCGGGCCCGAGCCCCGCGCTACCACTACTAGGAAAGGGCTTATAGGTGAACCCTAATGAGTGGCGGGCGATGCGGGGCACCCGCCACAACTATTTTGGAAAGTTTGCAGTGGCGGGTAATAAACAGCGCCCGCCACAACAAGTTGAACAACAGTGGCGGGCGCCCATTAAGGCTCGCTACACGTAAAGTGTTCCGCATGGGCTTCTTTGCATAACTTAGCTGTGGCGGGCAGCAACTGGTGCCCGCCACAGTTGTGTGCACTAGCAGTGGCGGGCCTCTCGTGGCAACCGCCACACGTTGGCAATGCCCGATGCCCTCCCTTCGCAGAATATTGCTGTGGCGGGTACCACGACATGCCCGCCGCAGCTATACCAGCCCACACAGTTTCATTTCCCCACAAAACTACCACTCCCTCACGAAAAGGCAGTTTCAAATCTTTCGATTCTCCGCTGCCCTCGTCCCCAACTCCGTGCCGCGCCACCCCCCCTCCGCCTCTGTGCCACGCCCCCATCCTATGCCGCGTCCGCCCTCGTCACTGCGCGCCTCCTCCGCCGCTCCCCCTCGCCGGCGTGGCCGTCCTCCTACGCTGCGTCCGCCCTCGTCGCCACGCGCACCCCTAAACCCTACCTTCCCTCCTCTACCGCGGCCCCATCGTCGCCGGTGGTCCCTAGTCGCCGGGCCTCCTCCACCGCCGCCACCTAGTCGCCATGGCTTCCTCAGCCAACAGCGGGGGCATGACGCCACCGCCGCCAGCCGACTCCTCCAACTCCGACGCCACTACCGATTCCTCCTCGGCCTCGGGCTCAAGTAGTGCACAGGTAAGTAATGTGTATAGAATGCAGTTGAATATTAGTTAGTACGTACTAGATTCACGTAGGTGGATGAATGTTAGTGTTTATAAATTTTATACATAGATCTTCACATTACTATAGACTCACATTAGTAGATCTTCACATTAGTACAAATTCACATTAGTAGATTTGATTCACACATTTATAGATTCACATTAGTACAGACTCACGTTAGTACAGATTCACATTAGTAGATTTGATTCACACATTTATAGATTCACATTAGTACATGCTCACATTAGTAGATCTTCACATTTATTTGGAGTGCTCCAACAATACAGGGCTTTAAAAGAGTGTAGAAAATATAGTGAAACGTTGAATAATTTCCGTTTCGCGAGATTTCGGACACTCAATGTTTCATTTTTTTTAGCATAAGTCATGTTTAATTTTTCTGTCCATCCATAGTCTTCACTATTGGTTGATGTTTAATATAGTTACATAACTGGTAGCCTTTAATTCTATCCATGTCTTATCTGTATCAATATTCACATTTATATTTATTTGGAGTGCTCCAACAATACAGGGCTTCAAAAGAGTGCAGAAAATATTGTGAAACGTTGATTAATTTCCGTTTCGCGAGATTTCAGACACTCAATGTTTCATTTTTTAGCAAAAGTCAAGACCAATTTTTCTGTCCATCCATAGTCTTTACTTTTGGTTGATGTTTAATATAGTTACATAACTGGTAGCTTTTAATTCTATCCATGTCTTATACTTAACATGAACGTAGGCAATGAACGAAGGATGCCACTTCTGTGGCGACAGTAGGCTAGGTGCATGTTACAAAGTTCACCTAACTTGCAATGAGATCTGTGTCGATCTGCATGACGACTTTATGGAGTGAGCGGTATGTTCCATTTAATTAGTGTTATAGCTTATGGTTTGGTAATGTTGCGCCCACAATTGTCTAATTTTTGTTTTCTTTTTTTTTCATGCTCAGCGTATCCCTTGTTGGGGAAGGGAGGAGTTCTTGCGTGTGGCCAACCTGGCCATGGATGAGGAGTGGACGATTCAGTTCAACATTATGCAGTTAAAAAATGGCATTCCCTTGACCCTCACTCTCAGCAACGAGGGAGGGAGAACGTATTTCCAAGGTCAAAACTGGATTGACATTGCTACACAATTCGGGATGCAAGCTGGGAAGTCGTTCTTGCTTTTTCTTCACGAATTTGAGGAGGGTCATGAGGGCGGCAACAAAATCTATCTGTGGTATGATGTCCAACAATCACCATAGTACGTACGTTCGGTGTTGATCAGGATGTCATACATATATGTACTGCTTTCTAGGACTATCTATAGCACTTTATTGAACATATATGTTTGTATGCACTTATTTTATTGTATCGTGTGTAAGTACTAAACATTACAGTTGTTTAACATATATATATATATATATATATATATATATATATATATATATATATATATATATATATATATATATATATATATTGCTTTATGTTGTACTAATATTTTTGCTTGATAAAAATTAGCAAGTGGTTAACGTATGCTGCAATTAATGATCTTAGTTTCATGTAAAACGCAGCCATGGCAGCAAAAACGTGGCCGTGGCTGCACAATTTTTAATTCGCATGACAAAACTTTCAGTGGCGGGCTGAAAAACGCCCGCCACTGCTCCAAGTTGAGCACTGGCGAGCGCGACAGAGCGCCCGCCACTGCAGACTATCTACCAGTGGCGGGCTGGCGCCCGCCACTGATGCGGTGATAGCAGTGGCCGGAGGTCGGTGGCGGGCGCCCCTGGGGGCCTGGCGTGCCACTGCTGGGCTTTTGGCACCCGCCACTACTAGGCATTCCTGCAGTAGTGTACTGCTAAGGCCACCTTATCCCTCTCCCCGTGCCCAGACCTTCTCCCTTCCCTCACTCCTCACTCCTCACTGCCTTCCTCCCGCTGTCGCCGCCGCATTGCCGCCGCCGTCCTCCCCCCCCCTACTCGGTAAGTCGCCGCCCTCCTCTCTCCTCCCACCGCCCTCCTCCCTCCTCCTTCGGCCGCCATCCTCCCTCTCCTCCTCCTCCGGCCACCCTCCTCCCCCTCCTCCGACCGCCATCCTCCCTCTCCTCTTCCTCCAGCAACCCTCCTCCTCCCTCTTCCTCCTCCGGTAGCCCTCCTCCCTCCTCCTCCGGTCGCCCTCCTCCTTCCTCCTCCTCCATCCTCCTCCTCCTCTCTCCTCCCTCCTCCTCCTCTCTCCTCCCTCTTTCCACCTCCTCTCTGTTATAGAAATGTTAGACGAATTTTTACGTATTGTGTTGTTATAAAAAAATTTAGGTATAGAAATTTTTAGTAGTTTTGTTATAGAAAGTAGTATAAATGTTTAGGTATAGTGTTGTTATAGAAAATTTTAGTAGTTTTGTTATAAAAAAAATTAGTACTAATTTAGGTATAGAAAGTTTCAAAAGTTTTACTAATTTTGTTCATATGTTTGGATGTAGTTGATGCCTAGTGAATTTTGAGTACAAAATTGAGTTAACAAAGATATGCATTGCACACTTTAATTGAACCACTGAGAAAGAGAGAGAAAGAGAGACCTAATGAAATGAAATGTATGCTTGCTACTGAAATGCAATGAGCATACCAACATTGAAATTTTCTATATAAATGCTCATGTGTTTATGCTCATGTGGCGCAGGGTATATCACCGACGAGCCGGTCGACGACGCCCAGAAGATCATCGACGACACCCGGATCCTCGACAGCCATCGTCTATAGTGAGTAAACATGTATATCTAGTGTTGTGTACTAGTGTTGCTCAAATATGATGGAGATTTACACATGTGATATGTAGTGTTGTGTACTACTAGTGCTGTCACACATGAATATTTGGAAAATGAAGGATATGTGCTTGCCCAAGTGGCCTATGTTTGCAGGGAACACCTCCGAGTGGCCTATGTTTTGCCGGAATGTTGATTCATTTCCGTTCCGGCAAATTTCAGGCGTGCCATATGTCCTATTTTAGCAAAGGTCATGCCGAAATTTTTCATGAATTTCAGCATGACTTGTGCTATAAATAGGAAATATCGAGTGCCCGTGATTTGCGGGAACAGGAATTAAATGAAATTTAGGCAAAACAAATGCCATTTTTTTGTCATTGCTCCATATATGTAACGGGTTGACTTTCAGTCTGTTGGGGTTCCTTGCTCCATATATGAGAGAGAAGAATCCCGACTGTTGTCGTGGGGGTCGTTCTTCCTCTTCTTTCTCGTGATAGACCTTTTGGTAATGCACGGGAAGGAAGAGAAGAGCGACCATCACCGATGGTCGCAATATCAGAGAGGGAGTGCCCACCATATACACCACATGAGATATGAGTTTATCAAGGAAGACTCGATGGACCGAAAGTCAACCCGTGCTGAATAGTGATCTGTGTGTTGAGTTTCCTGGTAATTGCCGTGTCAATTTTTAATCTTTGAATTATGAACATAGGAAATGTCTGACGACGATAGGATCCCTAAGTGCGACTACGTAGCGACGACCGGGGTATGTGCGATAGGCCTCACCTGGAAGATGGTAGGCGCTTCACCATCAAGCTCGATGAGACCTTCGATGTTTTCACGGTACGTCACGACGACAAGTCTTTTTTCGTAATTAAGCCTGACTTGTGCTTCTTTGCTTCAACGTGTAATTTCCGTTTTTTACAATTCGACTAGTGCATCCCCTGCCATCCAAGACTTTATGTCTTGGATAAGCTCGATTTCGAAGATCGTGAGAATATGGAGATGAAGATAGTTCACCTGAGGACACAACATTGTTTCACTTTTGCTGTTAAGCTATACAATGCAGTAAACCACTCCCATTTTGGTTGCTCAAATTGGAGAGCACTATGCAAGGCATATGGATTTCAGGAGGATATCCATGTCACCTTCGATATTCGTCCTGAAGATGATATTGAAGATAATATCGACATTTGGGTCGATGTGGATACGCTTCCAGTTCTACCTCTATGTGAGTTTGTCAAACAAATTTGTTAAGTAATTTATATTGTTTATTTAAAAATAGTTGACAGCTTATTTCCATTGACAACTTATTTTCAATCTCCAAGAAATATAAGGAAGGTAGTAGACAATACCTACTATAGT
This sequence comes from Elymus sibiricus, assembly GCA_039707655.1. NCBI lineage: Eukaryota > Viridiplantae > Streptophyta > Magnoliopsida > Poales > Poaceae > Elymus > Elymus sibiricus. The sequence goes on from CM077674.1 coordinate 314,071,981, forward strand.
TATGGCTCCAAACTAAATTGGGAGGAGAAAAACTATCTTATCTCATTTATTAATGATGTTGAGACTTTCAAGAAAAATTATGACATGAGCCCACATTATGGTCAATATGTGCCACTAGTGCATGTGTTGAACTATGTTAACATCAATGGAGATACCGTGGTAACATTTTTTACTATTTTGGCACCAGTCCATCTTTTGCATACATTCTTTTTAAGCTAATTAAACGTTATTGCTAAGTATTTTACTATTATGTTCTTCAACAGAAGCTTCCGAAGGAGTGTGTGCCTCCACTACTGCAGGCGACCGCTAATGCGACACATGAATTAGAGACCCCGCGACCAAACTGTGTGCGATGCATGAATTGCAAACGGTGTCATAAAAAAACTGTCCCCAATAAGACAAACTGTTTGCGATGCCGGAGACATAAAAAACGATTCAGATTAGAGACGCGTGTGCGTTACATGGCATGCAGTTGATCCATACGAACTGTTTGCGATTAGCCAGAACAACAAACACGGTCAGCCAGTTCGTGCTGTGTGCGATACACGACATACAATTCACTCGGATGAACTGTTTGTGATTACCCAACACAACAGAAACGGTCAGGCAGATCAAGGTGTGTGCGATATACGTCATGCGGTTCACTCGGATGAACTGTTTGCGATTACCCAACACAACAGAAACGGTTCAACTTAACAAGATGTGTGTGATACGCGGCAAACATGTCAGTAATCATAAATGTGTGGGAAGACCGATAACAACACAGACGATTCCTGCTAATAACCCGTGTGTGTTGTGGGCAAACGCTTGCTAGTAAACAATTGTGAGCGATTGATGAAATCATCACCGACGGGTTCCGTAGTTTAATCCGTGTGCGATGTGATTTGCTTTGTCTGCACAACATCTACGCTCTCTGTCTATAGAACAACAACATATATACTTATAAGGATATGATTGCATAACCAAATTAAACTTCCAATTACATAACTGACTACAGATAACGTTTGCACATCTAAGTAAACAAGTACATGCATAATATACTAGGAGAAACGATCATCATATCAACTACTTCTTGTTGAGACGCTTGCCTCCAATGCTCTACTTGTGGCTCGATCCCTCGTCGTCTACAGTAAGGCGGCACTTCCTCATGTCAACGATCCGCCTGTACATCTTCTAGCATGTGTACACGTCCATGGCCGTGTACTTGAGGTGATCTTCATCCAGTATCTTGCGGGGAAGGAGGGCAGGTCACCTCGCCTAGGATGCATGCCCAGCGCCACCGCTGCATCAGGTTGGGCGATTTGGCTTCTTCTACCGCCCATCTCAAAAGCCGCACCGGGTTCGTATACCATTCCGCAGGCATGCGTGTTCTCTCCTCCGCAGTCGACTCCGTGAATATGATCTCTGCCATTAGTGCCAGCTCCAAGTCGGCGCGACGCTACCAGATGCTGACATCCCTCAGCATCTCTGCCCTGAGATCGACTTCCGCCTCCGCCTTGTGCCTCGCCATACGCAGCTCCTTCGAACATGTCTCCAATCGATGCCTCGCTTCCTCGATCCGATTTGCCCTTGCTGCCCACCACCTCCAACGCAGCCCCGGCATGTCCTCCGGCGCCACCGATCTATGAGTCCAGAGCAATGGATCCCCTCTGATAGATACGTGGGTTTTGCTCAACGGTGGCAGTGCCGCGGGACGCAGCGAGAGGGAAGCCCGCGGGATGCTGGGATCTAGGGGATTATCCATGGCGCAATCCGATGGGTGAGGCGGGGAGGCAAACGTGGAAGTCCAGATTTGGGGGCTGCGAGAGGAAAGAGATGATAGAGAACGAAGAGAGGATAGAGAGCGAAGGAGGAGCGCAACCAAGGTGAACAGGGAACCGCGCCAAATTGCCAATGAACACATCCCATTAATTAGGTTATTATAATTGCCAGTGTGGAATCACTGCCCACTTCCTTGTCGTTTTCCTCTTCCACCACGCATGCATGCAAACATAATTAAATTTTGGAGGTACTTGGTTGGCTCATACGTGGGAGGGGAAAAACTAAAAACTAAAAACACTTTTAATGATGAGAAGGACAGTCGGGCAATTGGTGCTAATTAAGAAAGTGCCACTAAAATTCTTGGAAAAATCTGAATTCTCTTAGGCGCCCTACAGACCTGGATGTTTCGTGTGGGATTATGTGTGTGTACAAAAACCTTTGAAAATGCAAACGAGTTGTTTACGATGGTAGGAGCATCGCACACGATGCGTGGTGCGAGTACTCGTGAGTGATGATTTGTAAGTTACACATACGTTTCCTTATGTTAACACGTGTGTGATAACACGTGACACCGCATACGGTTGTGTGCTGGGAATAGTGTGCTCCACTTAGTCTTCCCGCGCTCCAGCGATGCCTTCCCGCGCAAGCGCCATCCATAGGGGTAAATTTTAAATCCCCAATCCCCTAGCCAGCTGCTAGCTAGCTATAAATAACCACAACAATGGCCGGCGGCGGCGACTCACTACTGATCCCCTTGCTAGCTAGTTACCCACACATACCGGCATACCCGGCCCCAACGGCCGACGACCGGATGGAGTTGGGCGATAGCGGAATCGAGGCTGCCGGCGCGATGGCCGGCTTTGAGGTCGACGGCCATGCCGCCGCCTCTCCCGACGACAGCCAGACGAGGCAGGAAACGAGGTACGAGCAAGCCACCAGGTTATCCAGGGTCATCCTGAAAGCGGCTAGGGATCTCCAGCGGGTGATACTACGGGCTCGGCGCAGAGTGCGGCGGATGGTGCGGGCGGCGGAGCAGGAACCGCGACGACGCAAGGACAACTACGGAAGTGGCGGCCGCCGCACGAGGCGCAGACTTATGTCCGAGATGGAGGAGGGCGCAGCGCCGGACGTCACCGGTGTAGGCCTGGGGGCAGTGGCGGCAGCCCTGGCGAGAGCCAACGTCTCGTTGGCCGCCAGGGCGATGTACGTAGAGCCGACGGTCGCGGCAGCCCTGGTGAGAGCTGCACCCGAGGTAGTACCGGCGATCACCGATGTCGGGGCTGCCCCAGCCGCGATCGATCAAGGTGGTTTGTTATATTGATGTAAATTAGGGAGCTAATAATGGTTTGTAAATTATTCCTCGAACTAGGCACTGGACCAATTTGAGCATATATATGCTCGATTGATTATTTGTTCACGCATGTCAAATATGTCAATTGTATGGGCTGGCATATCTATATGACTTGAATTTACTATGACTTTATCGTTCCGCCTTCAAACTATTTACATGATGCGCAAGCACCATCAACCACTAGATTTGAATTTTTTGCGCATTTCAGGACTCGTTTGATATACTTAAGAACTTTATAGCATTTAACTGACAATTAGCGCATATAAGTCAAATCCCAGCTACAGCTACACGGGTGTGATGGGAGGGATGTGGATTGCCGTTCGATCGCGGTGCATCCTACGGTCCACACGTGCGATCCGCGTGGCTGGGGTTCCGGCCAATCAGAACGCATCACACGATAGGGTCAGCCCACACGGCTTTCATAAGCAGCGAAAATGAATCGTGTGCGATAATAAATCACCAGGATTTCAAGGGAATCCAATTTTCCTTGGTCGTCCGCCCTTGTTTTTTTCTACGATCTACATAGACCCTAGAACACACCGTGTTCAAATTTGGCACTTTTCCGGGCTCATTTACCATATTTGGACCATTATTTGCATTTTCTAGGCATTTATGCACATAATTCAAATTGGCACGATATGTGCATGAAAAGGTGCACAATAACAGTATGAAAAATGAAGCTTGTGGTATTACTAAATTTCCATGCCTTTTACAAGGGAATGGGGAGAGATTTCGATGATATGTGTCGCAAGAGTCAACGACAAATGTGTCGTTTATTGGTTTTTTGACTCTACAAAATTGAAAAACATGCCTGAAAAAGATGATACCAGGCATAGTGCCATGGTATGACCTCAACAAAGCGTGGTAATTTTTTGAGAGGGTTCGGCTAATGTCGTTGTACACGCTCTTCGTAAACCGAACCATCACAAAAAGAAGTTTTGGTGGTTTCGAGAGGAAAATCACCAAGTTTGAAGGGGAATCCAAAGTTCCTTCGTCGTTTGTCCTTGAGTTTTTTTTCTACGATCAACATACACCCTATAATGCACCGTGTTCAAATTTGGCACTTTTTCGGGCTAATTTACTATATTTGGGCAGTTATGTGCATTTTCTAGGCATTAATGCACATAATTCAATTTCACACAATCGGTCCATGAAAAAGTGCACAAAAATGGTTTGGAAGATCATGCTTGTGGTGTTTTCTAAATTTGCATGCCTTTTATGAGGAATGGGGACAGATTTCAAGGGCATGCGTGGCAAGAGTCAATCACAAACGTGTCGTTTATTGGTTTTTTGACTCTACAAAATTGAAAAACATGCCTGAAAAAGATGATACCTGGCATGGTTCCATGGTATGAGCTTAGAAAAGCATGGTAATTTTTTGAGAAGGTTCGGCTAATGTCGTTGTGCACGCTCTTCATAAACCGAACCATCACAAAAGGCAGTTTCGTGGTTTCGAGAGGGGAATCACCAAGTTTGAAGGGGAATCCAAACTTCCTTCATCATTTGTCCTTGAGTTTTTTGTACGATCAACAAACACCCTATAATGCACCGTGTTCAAATTTGGCAATTTTTCGGGCTAATTTAGTATATTTGGGCAGTTATGTGCATTTTCTAGGCATTAATGCACATAATTCAATTTCGCACAATTCGGTCCATGGAAAAAGTTCACAAAAACGTTTTGGAAAATGAAGCTTGTGGTATTTACTAAATTTGCATGCCTTTTATAAGGATTGGTGAGAGATTTCAAGGACATGTGTCCCAAGAGTCAACCACAAACGTGTCGTTTATTGGTTTTTCAACTCTAGAAAATTAAAAAACATGCCTGAAAAAGATGATACCTGGCATGGTGCCATGGTATGACCTCAACAAAGCATGGTAATTTTTTGAGAGGGTTCGACTAATGTTGTTGAACACGCTCTTCGTAAACCGAACCATCACAAAAGGAAGTTTGGGTGGTTTCAAGAGGGAAATCACCAAGTTTGAAGGGGAATCCAAAGTTCCTTCGTCGTTTGTCCTTGAGTTTTTTTCTACGATCAACATACACCCTATAATGCACCGTGTTCAAATTTGGCACTTTTTCGGGCTAATTTACTATATTTGGACAGTTATGTGCATTTTCTAGGCATTAATGCACATAATTCAATTTCACACAATCGGTCCATGAAAACGTGCACAAAAATGGTTTGGAAAATCATGCTTGTGGTGTTTTCTAAATTTGCATGCCTTTTACGAGGAATGGGGACAGATTTCAAGGGCATGTGTGGCAAGAGTCAACCACAAACATGTCGTTTATTGGTTTTTTTCCAACTCTAGAAAATTGACAAATGGCAATTAGGACCTGAATTTACTGTGACTTTATCGTTTCGCCTTCAAACTATTTACACGGTGCGCAAGCACCATCAGCCGCTAGATTTGAATTTTTTTGTGCATTTCAGCACTCGGTTGATATACTTAAACACTTTATAGCATTTAACTGACAATTAGCGCATATAAGTCAAATCCCAGCTACAGCTACACGGGTGTGATGGGAGGGATGTGGATTGCCGGTCGATCGCGGTGCATCCTACGGTCCACACGCGCGATCCGCGTGGCTGGGGTTCCGGCGAATCAGAACGCATCGCACGATAGAGTCAGCCCACACGGCTTTCATAAGCAGCGAAAATGAGCCGTGTGCGATTATAAATCACCAGGATTTCAAGGGAATCCAATTTTCCTTGGTCGTCCTCCCTTGTTTTTTTTTCCTACGATCTACATAGACCCTAGAACGCACCGTGTTCAAATTTGGCACTCTTTCGGGCTCATTTACCATATTTGGGCAATTATTTGCATTTTCTAGGCATTTATGCACGTAATTCAAATTGGCACGATAGGTGCATGAAAAGGTGCACAATAATAGTATGAAAAATGAAGCTTATGGTATTACTAAATTTCCATGCCTTTTACATGGGAATGGGGAGAGATTTCGATGATATGTGTCGCAAGAGTCAACGACAAATGTGTCATTTATTGGTTTTTTGACTCTACAAAATTGAAAAACATGCCTGAAAAGATGATACCAGGCATGGTGCCATGGTATGACCTCAACAAAGCGTGGTAATTTTCTGAGAGGGTTCGGCTAATGTCCTTGTACACGCTCTTCGTAAACCGAACCATCACAAAAGGAAGTTTTGGTGGTTTCGAGAGGAAAATCACCAAGTTTGAAGGGGAATCCAAAGTTCCTTTGTCGTTTGTCCTTGAGTTTTTTTCTACGATCAACATACACCCTATAATGCATCGTGTTCAAATTTGGCACTTTTTCGGGCTAATTTACTATATTTGGGCAGTTATGTGCATTTTCTAGGCATTAATGCACATAATTCAATTTCACACAATCCCTCCATGAAAAAGTGCACAAAACTGTTTGGAAGATCATGCTTGTGGTGTTTTCTAAATTTGCATGCCTTTTACGAGGAATGGGGAGAGATTTCAAGGGCATGTGTGGCAAGAGTCAACCACAAACGTGTCGTTTATTGGGTTTTCGACTCTACTAAATTGAAAAACATGCCTGAAAAATATGATACCTGCCATGGTGCCATGGTATGACCTTAGAAAGGTGTGGTAATTTTTTTAGAAGGTTCGGCTAATGTCGTTGTACGCGCTCTTCATAAACCGAACCATCACAAAAGGCAGTTTCGTGGTTTCGAGAGGGAAATCGCCAAGTTTGAAGGGGAATCCAAACTTCCTTCGTCGTTTGTCCTTGAGTTTTTTTGTACGATCAACGTACACCCTATAATGCACTGTGTTCAAATTTGGCAAATTTTCGGGCTAATTTAGTATATTTGGTCAGTTATGTGCATTTTCTAGGCATTAATGCACATAATTCAATTTCGCACAATTCGGTCCATGGAAAAGTTCACAAAAACATTTTGGAAAATCATGCTTGTGGTATTTACTAAATTTGCATGCCTTTTACGAGAAATGGTGAGAGATTTCAAGGACATGTGTCCCAATAGTCAACCACAAACGTGTCGTTTATTGGTTTTTCAACTCTAGAAAATTGAAAAACATGCTTGAAAAAGATGATACCTGGCATGGTGCCATGGTATGACCTCAATAAAGCATGGTAATTTTTTGAGAAGGTTTGGCTAATGTAGTTGTACACGCTCTTCAAAGACCAAACCATCACAAAAAGGAAGTTTGGGTGGTTTCGAGAGGGAAATCACCAAGTTCGAAGGGGAATCCATAGTTCCTTCGTCGTTTGTCCTTGAGTTTATTTTCTACGATCAAAATAGACCCTATCATGCACCGTGTTCAAATTTGGCACTTTTCCGGTCTAATTTACTATATTTGGGCCGTTATGTGCATTTTCTAGGCATTAATGCACATAATTCAATTTCGGATGATCGGTCCATGAAAAAGTGCAAAAAAAGGGTTTGGAAAATCATGCTTGTGGTATTTAGTAAATTTGCATGCCTTTTACTAGGAAGAGATTTCAAGGACATGTGTGGCAAGAGTCAACCACAAACGTGTCGTTTATTGGTTTTCCAACTCTAGAAAATTGATAAATGGTAATTATGACTTGAATTTACTGTGACTTTATCGTTTCGCCTTCAAACTATTTACACGGTGCGCAAGCACCATCAGCCTCTAGATTTGAATTTTTTGCGCATTTCAGGACTCGTTTGATATACTTAAGCACTTTATAGCATTTAATTGACAATTAGCGCATATAAGTCAAATCCCATTTACAGCTACACGGGTGTGGTGGGAGGGATGTGGATTGCCGTTCGATCGCGGTGCATCCTACGGTCCTCACGCGCGATCCGTGTGGCTGGGGTTCCGGCCAATCACAACGCAACGCAAGATAGGGTTAGCGCACACGGTTCTCATAGGCAATCAGATCTCGAATGCTCTAAAAAACCACCGCACTACGTACGATTGTCCGACCACTCCGTCCCAGAGCTCTCTCCAAGCGTCGCCTTTCATGCCACCGCGCTGCACACTAACTGGTAAGGAAGCGATAGCATCCCGGCGCGCCGAGTTCATTGCCGCCCGCGACCACACACTAAGTGGTAAAGAAGCGATCGCATCCCGCCGCGCCGAGTTCATCGACGCCCACGACCGCACACCTACGTGGGCGGACTTTGAAGCTGCCATGGCCGAATGGGCGGTGGAGCAAGAGGAGGCCAAATCCGCACAGAAGGAGTGGAAAAGGCAGAAAGCACTCAAGAAAAGAGAGTCCCGCCGCCGTAAGAAAGAAGCGACCGCACGTGTTGCTGAGGTGAGCCGGGAGGAGATTCTAGCACGGTGGGCTGCCGCCGACAAGGCCGGTAAGGAGTATGACGGCGTCTGGGGCTGGCCAGCATGCGAAAAGTAGTTAGTGTGTGTGTGTCGACCGTACGTTTGTTTAATTAATTATGAGCATCTACTACTACTTACTACTACTTATTTAGAGCAAATTAGTGCCTGGTCAAAAAAAGTTGACTCAACCGAGTCATAGCAGTCCAACCCGCATCCACCCCGGATCTCCTTCCTCTCTCACCTCGGCACAACCGGGTCAGAGACGAGCTCGTCGGAGCTGGTTTTTAGTCCCACCTCGCCACGCGGGGCCGATGCAGACCGGCTTAAATAGCAACGCCAGCGGGAGGCAGCAAGCATCTTTCTTTTTGCATAGGTCGATCATTTCTCACTGTGTGAGCGAGGCAGGTTGACACTTGATTGCATTTTCATTAACTTATGACTGTTCATCGAGTGTCAACTTCGCCTCGTTCATGTACGTTGATGATAGCCCTACCACAATGAAAGAGATTTTTAAATTTGTAGGCTACAACTCTAGATGCTGATAGATATTTTAATTTTTAGGAGACCACAAAACACACGGTTGCTATGACGTACTGTGTGCGTTAATGATCCATAAGTCGGTTAGAAAACATCGCACACGTACCATCACAACCGACTGATTTAATCAACTACACGTGTACAATTTTTTGAATACGGGATCCGCCAATTTTCTCTTTTCTCGCACACGAGTATATTATACGCTTTGACTGCATTGTCTGTTTCGCCCGCGTAAGTTTCAAGTTTTGCAGCGAAATTTTCGGTAGGTGCGGGATTTCAGAATTTACCCCCCACCCCATCCCCATCCATCACATTTCCAAACTATCTCCCCCTCCCCCCCTCCCGGTAGCTCAAACCGCCGCCGCCGCAACCACAGCTTCAACCACATCTACGTTCTGCCCGAGCCTCGTCGATCCAGTCAGGTAACCCACCGATCTCCATCACCTCCCCAGCCTGATTGCTTAGATGGCGCCTGCGAAACATCCTCATGCCTCCAAATCCCCACCCCTACTGCAGAGCATCGCCGCATAAGCATAACCACATATCACGCGGGAGGTCGAGGAGCTGATGGCGGTCGATGGCGCGGTGGCCGCTGTGCGTGTCGTCCTAGAGGAACACCTCGCCTCCGCCGCCGCCGACTTGGTGCGGGCTCTGGCCCAGACGAAGTGCCCCAGCAACTACCCCGCGGGATTTATCAAGTACGCACTGTCTAGTTCAATTTTACCAATACTAGTTGCGAGGGCTATGTTTTGTACGGTTGATGTATTAAGCCTGTTGTAGTAAACACGCCTAACCATTCTTAGCTATTTTCCCTACCATTTTATAGACAACTGGACCATTCTCTGCTCTAGCGGCACTTGCCTTGCGATGTTTAACTCTGTCAATTTCAATTTCATCAGTACCAGTTTCAATGGCTATATTAGGTTGTCTGTACTTAACACATGCCTTGTTTATTTCAGTAATATACACTGTCATGTTGAAGTATGAATTGCCCAGTTAAATTGCACCAATACCAGCTAGAAACTAACAATGCCTGACTTAGGTTGCTGTCAAGCCTGTTGTAGCAAACAGTTCTATCCATTTTTTTAATCTATCCCTTTACTACCGTGCTACTCTACGCAATGAAGATATCACTAGAGATGCTGTCGTTTTATTACCATTTTCTATTTTTGGTGGATGTTAACCCTATTGTAGTTAACATGCCTTTCCATGTACTTACACAGGGCCACAATGCGAAATGCTGTTGTTTACCATCGAGGTTAGTACCATCCCAATGTCTTATAGTATTTTACATCATTTGTGCAATTGCAGTTTAGCTTATAGCATTTACGTGCTTCTTGTAGGTACACATGTCAGCGGCACTGATCCACGCTTCAACCCGGAGGAACACCTCGCCTTCGCCGCCCCGACTTGGGGCGGGCTCTGACCCAGATGAAGTGCCCCACCAACTACCCCTCGGGATTTACCAAGTAGGAACTGTCCAGTTCAATTTTACCAATACCTGTTGCAATGGCTATGTTTTGTACGGTTGATGTGTTAAGCCTGTTGTAGTAAACACGCCTAACCATTCTTAGCTATTTTCCCTACCTTTTTATAGACAACTGGGCCATTCTCTGCTCTAGCAGCACTTGCCTTGCGATGTTTAACTCTGTCAATTTCAATTTCATCAGTACCAGTTTCAATGGCTATATTAGGTTGTCTGTACTTAACACATGCCTTGTTTATTTCAGTAATGTACACTGTCATGTTCAAGTATGAACTGTCCAGTTCAATTTCACCAATACCAGCTAAAAACTTACAATGCCTGACTTAGGTTGCTGTCAAGCCTGTTGTAGCAAACAGTTCTATCCATTTTTTAATCCGTCCCTTTACTACCGTGCTATTCTTCGCAATGGAGATATCACTAGAGATGCTGTCGTTTTATCACCATTTGCTATTTTTGGTGGATGTAGTTAACATGCCTTTCCATGTACTTACGCAGGGCCGCAATGGGCGATGCTGTTGTTTGCCGTCGAGGTTAGTTGCATGGCATGTCTTATAGTTTTTTACATCATTTGTGCAATTGAAGTTTAGCTTCTAACATTTACTGGTTGCTTGTAGGTACTATATCAGCGATACTGATCCAAGCTTCGACCCCTTTTGCGTATGGGGCAATGAGATATTCATGAACAAGCGTTAAGTGAGGAAACTAAGAAAGATTGTTAGGCGGAAGAGACGGGTGATGGGAATTAAACTCTTTATTTACACTTTATCCAAGACAACAGTGAACTTTAGGATGGTAAGTAATCTGTTGCCTTTTCCCCCTACCCACAACGAGTTACTCTATTAGACATGAATTTCTGAAAGTTTTCTCTTTTCAGTGATTTTCGAAGCAATTTACTCATGATTACCTTGCAAACTACATGACCGGAGTGGAGGCAACTAGGGTTAAAGTATATAATTCATACTACCATGATAATGGTCTAGAAGTCTTCCTCAAGGCGGTGAAGGATGGACAAAAGTTGTGCGCGCCTTTGGCCTGGAGGAGGGCACATTATGGGCATTCCGCTTCTGCAACACTATCGGCAGCCAAAATGATTTACACTTCTCTCTTCACCTTTACCGCCTCTAAATATTGTGGTTCATCATAGTTAATCTGCTGCCTAATTCTGTAATTACTAAACACATTGTACTGAGATTTTGATTTATGGATTGGTTGATGAACCATTGTGATGAGAATATGAAATATTTAAATTCCATAGTGTTCAAAATTTGAAATTTTCCAATTCGAATAATAAATTACAGGAAAAAATAAAATTAAACAGCAGGTATTAGAACACCGTACACACGGTTAGAAATACAACAGCGTGTGCGATGGTAAAATAAAGAACACACGGTTCTTTCACAGAAAACGTGTGCAATACTCAGTGGTCGGACGCACGGTTTATTCTCATACACGTGTGGGATTGCCATAAGTATTACACACGTTTCCATGCGATGTGCGTGTGCGATTGGTGGATAAAAAGAAGACAGTTCACATTTGGAGACCGTGTGTGATAGGTATACCTATCACACACACTTATGGAAATGGACAGGTTGGCGATAGTAAAGACACCGCACACATTTTATATTATTGAACCGTGTGTGATAGTGTACGTATCGCAAACAGAATGGTAGAATTAAATGTTTGTGAGATCCACCTTTTGCACACGTGGATATTTGTGATATCGTTTCTGATGTGTCGCGGATCACAAACGTAGTGCCCGTGTCTAACATGTGGGATAGTCCGTGACTTCACATACGATTACTTTACGAAAGTCGTCAGCAGCGGGTCGCCCTATCGCACACATCGGCAAGGCGACGGTTTAAAACTCCGTCGCGGAAAGGGGGTAAAAATCGTTTGTATAGCACGTAACGGTACCAGTGCTCAACTGATGTATATCAAAGGTGACTTGGATATTATTAGCTTATATCCAAATCTGACTAAGGCTTGGCACTGTTCATACTCGATTTCTCAAAGAGATGAAGACATTACAATCACAGGATTGAGAAAAGTAATGCAAACACGCAGGGGACTACTTGGAGGCAACATGGTGCGCTACCCACGAATTAGAGACAGGTGGATCTCTATTCTTCATAATGAAGATAGAGGGGCTCGTCTGTTTTATGCTATTTTACCTAGCAGAGAGGAGTAGGTTCTAGCTAGCTAGTACTCATCATGTGCTAAGAACAATTGGCTAGTGTTGGTTATGACTATGATGATGATGAGGAGTTGTTATTATGATGATGATGATGATGAGTTATGTGCCACATTGTGCTAGAATGATGAGTTCTTATATGACTATGAGTTGTTATTATGATGATGATGATGCATGTGTTCTTATTTAACTATTGTCGTGGTTTTCACACGGCAGATGCCCTCACGAAAGGACTTAGTGATGAGGCCATCGCACGAAGGTGGAAGCTTACGGGGTTGATCGGGAAACGAGAAGACACGGGATTACCTAGGTTTGGCCCCTTACGATGGAGGTTAAAGCCTACATCCTGCTTGATGGTATTACTTTGGATCTCGATTACAAGGATGCAGATTTGCTAACCTAGCTCTCGAGGGATCGCAACCTCGTCTTTCTGCCTTAGGCGCTCCCCTTTATATAACAGGTCGAGCCCTAGGTTTACATGATAGTCCGGGTCGTCACATTAACCCGTATCCTATTCTTACTCTAGTTATCTTGTTCTTCAAGGTAATCCGTATTTATCCTTCCTTCTCAAGCCGGCCCATGCATTGAGCCGACCCTTGCATCAGGCCTACGTCAAGCCGGCCCACCACAAGTCTTCAAGGCCCAGTAGTAAGGTAACCCATTGAGCCTCATAACTCTATGGCCGGGTCATCTTCCTGCCGGGTCTCCAACGCCGGGAAGTATCCCCAACATTAGCCCTCAGTTTGACTTGGATTTATCCATGTAAAAGTCCATCCTGAAAAACAAAATAAATGGAATAATCTGCGAAGGATTTTTATCCCCAAATCTTCTTCTTGAGCCGGCTCCTTCGTCATCCTTCATCTTCAGACACATTTTCCGGCTCGGACTTAGAATCTTCTCACAACCTTTCTTCATGACGTCACAACCCACTTTCGTAAAATCCGGATGTGACATCATAGAAAATCTTTGAGTGGATTCATATTGTCTTGTCAGGCACGAAAATCGAGGAGTCCCTTAGCCGAAATTTACTTCGCCGCCTAGGGCTCCGCCCTTGCCGTTTCGGGTTCCACCACGCCTATAAATGGCCGGCACCCCCCAGTGTTACTTTTTACCACTCCTACTCGTCTTCTTCCTCTGCTCCCGATGTCGCCGCACCGTCCCGAGCTCGCCGCCGCCACCAACACAACACCATTCGGGACCTTGCTTCACCATCGGGATTCACCGAACATCGTGCGACCGCACCCGCGATTCCCGAAGATCCCAAGTTTCTGCATTCAGATCTGTAAGCACTCTTTCCCCTTTACTACTAGTTCTTCGTAGTTCTTCGGTGTTCTTCGCAACGGTAGCTGTAGATCTGAAAGACCATTGGTTCCTTATTTGCTAAACCGTAGAACAACTCCGCAGTATCTTCATGATCTTACAAATCTGTTACATTGCTTTCACTGAATCTCACTGCAATTTCTCCACACCCGCAAAGAACAAACCTAGGTTTTAACCTTTCATTTAAAGCCATTTTTTAGATCCAAACAATCTTGCAATCTGTTTGAAAAACTGTTTGCCAACTCATAGTCCAGACCACTCATATCACTTGTAAAATCTGTGACCTTAGTAATCGCTGGCTTATCTCGTATTGGAAGTCGTAACCCGGGAATGTACCGGCTTATCTTTCTTCTTTACAACAACCCGGCAAGCTTCTAAATTCTGCCGGCTTATATTACTTTCTTACTTTCTCTGCAGCTGAGTCCATGGCTCCGAAAACCATGATCGTTAATTGGGCGAGGTCCAACATGTCAGAGCTCAGGTTGCAAGCCTTGGTAGAATCCGGGTTACTTCCATCCAAGGAAGAAATTGAATGGCGAGCCCCTGAAGAAGAAATCCATCCACAGCTGGCTCAAAACGAGATCATCTTATTTGCTGACCACTTGGACAGAGGTTTTCGTCCCCCGGGTTCTAGGTTTTTTTGGGACATACTGCACTTCTTCGCTATCAGGCCACAAGATTTGGGCCCCAACTCTATTCACAACTTGAGCCAGTTCCAAGTTTTCTGTGAAGTTTATCTGCAAATCGAGCCGTCCATCAGCTTGTTTCAAGAGTTCTTCTACTTGAACCACCAGACAGAACACAAAGGTTGACCCAGCCTATAACTTGGTGGGGTCACCATTCAAAGAAGAAAGAACTCAGCCTTTCCAAAAGCCAAGCTGGCAAGCCACCCTAAAGGATGGTACATAACTTGGTTCTATTGCAAGGACACCTCCCTAGATGAACAACACCAACTTCCGGGTTATAGGGCTAACCGGCTTGATGCCACCATCGTTTTCCCGGGTTTTGCCTCCAAGGAAGAAAGAAAGGCTCTGGAACCCTTATATTCAAAGATAAATGCCTTGACTGCCCATGGCCTCACCAGTGTTGACCTGACCCGGACCTGGGTAACCTGGCGCGTCCAACCTCTGGGCCTGAGGAACCGGCTCATGCGCACCTACTCAGGTGAGCCAAAAGACCCGCTCCGATTTAGCCGGGTCGACCTCCAGCAGAAGGATGTCATAAAATTTGCCGGGAAGCTTCTTCGTGAGACAAAGGACACCATTAAGCTCGTGGGACTCGCCCCCTTTTATATGGACAACCCAGCACCTGCGGTAAGCCGCCCCTATTGTTTTCCTTCATCCGACTTATACTGCTTTGCCCTTGTCGTGAACTTATTAGTCTGTCGCTATGCAGGAAGATGCTGACTGGTGGAAAGTTGAACCTCAAGATCCCACACCTCCTCGAGAAGACGACGATGAAAACCCAGAAGATGAAGAAGATCAAGAGGTAGAACTCGACTCCCTTGGTCGTCTATTTAACCAGCTTGCTGATGCCGACTCTTCACAAGAACAAGCTGAAACCAGTCATGCTGGCGAGCCAAAGGTAACCCTGATCTCCTCCGATTCCGACTCAACAATACCTGTCCAAACAAAAATCCGGGTCGCAGTCCGCAAAGTCCCTTTCTCACACCCAGATGCTCACTTAGATCCACACTTTGTTTTGAAAAAAAACTCAGCATGCTCGTACTTCAAAGAGGAAGACCCAGAGCAGCGAAGGAGAGCTGAGCGGCGGTTGACAAATGAGCCGCCCGCACGAAGGGCTCGGACAGAAGTACCTCATAGCCCCACTTCCCCTCTTCCTCAAGCCGGCCGCTTCAAAGAGCTGCTACCTTTGAACGACTGATACGTCTCCAACGTATCTATAATTTTTGATTGTTCCATCCTATTATATTATCAATCTTGGATGTTTTTATATACATTTATAACAATTATATATCATTTTTTGGGACTAACCTATTAACTTAGTGCCCAGTGCCAGTTGCTGTTTTTTTGCCTGTTTTTGGTTTTCCAGAATATCAGTACCAAATGAAGTCCAAATGCCACGAAACTTTTTGGAGATTTTTTTCTGGACATAACAAGTACTGGAAGCTTCGGGAGAGGGCTAGAAGATGAAGAAGTGGCCCACGAGGCACCAGGGCGCGCCCCAGGGGGGGTGGCGCGCCCTGGTGGCTTGTGGGGCCCACACATGTCCGTTTGACCTAATTCCACCAATATAAATTCTCTAAAATTGGGAAACCAACAGAGGAGTCCACGAAATACTTTTTCCGCCGCCGCAAGTTTCTGTTCTCGAGTGATCCCATCTGGAGGCCTTTTCCGGTGCTCCGCCGGAGGGGAAATCGATCACGGAGGGGCTCTACATCAACCTTGCTGCCCTTCTGATGATGCGTGAGTAGTTTACCACAGACCTTCGGGTCCATAGTTAGTAGCTAGATGGCTTCTTCTTTCTTTTTGATCTTCAATACAATGTTCTCCTCGATGTTCTTGGAGTTCTATCCGATGTAATCACTTTTTACGGTGTGTTTGTTGGGATCCGATGAATTGTGAGTTTATGATCAGATTATCCATGAATATTATGTGAGTTTTCTCTGAACTCTTTTATGAATGATTATTATAGTTTCATATTTCTTCTCCGGTCTATTGATTTGGTTTGGCCAACTAGATTGATTTATCTTGCCATGGGAAGAGGTGCTTTGTAATGGGTTCGATCTTGCGGTGCTCAATCCCAGTGACAGAAAGGGACATGACACGTATGTATCATTGATATTAAGGGTAAAATGATGGGGTTTATTCATGCGTGAGTTTACTTTGTCTACATCATGTCATCTTTCTTAAGGCGTTACTCCGTTCTTTATGGACTTAATACACTAGATGCATGCTGGATAGCGGTCGATGTGTGGAGTAATAGTAGTAGATGCAGGCAGGAGTCAGACTACTTGTCTCGGACATGATGCCTATATACATGATCATTGCCTTGGATATCGTCATGATTATTTGCTTTTCTATCAATTGCCCAACAGTAATTTGTTTACCCACCGTATGCTATTTTCTTGAGAGAAGTCTCTAGTGAAAACTATGGCCCCCGGGTCTATCTAAATCATATATTAAAAACCTTAAAATACCTTGCTGCACTTTTACTTTATTTATTTTATTTTATATTTTAGTTTAATCTATCTATCTATCACATACAATTTAATCTTGCAATTAACCGTCGAGGGATTGACAACCCCTTGTTTGCGTTGGGTGCAAGAATTTGTTGTTTTGTGCGCAGGTGCTGCTAATGAGGTGTTGCGTGATTCTCCTACTGGATTGATAACCTTGGTTTCAGAACTAAGGGAAATACTTATCTCTACTGTACTGCATCTCCCTTCTGTTGGGGAACGTTGCATGGGAAACAAAAATTTTCCTACGCACACACAAGATCTATCCATGGTGATGAGCATCTACGAGAGGGAGAGTGAATCTACATACCCTTGTAGATCGCTAAGCGGAAGCGTTTAAGAAACGCGGTTGATGTAGTCGAACGTCTCCGCGATCCAAATCGCAAGTCGTCCCTCGATCCGATCATGAACTAGCGCCGAACGGACGGCACCTCCGCGTTCAACACACGTACGGCTTGATGACGCCTTCACCTCCTCGATCCAGCGAGCGATGGTGAAGTAGTGGTTGAGTTCCAGCAGCACGACGGCGTGGTGATGGTGGTGAGGAATAATCTCTGCAGGGCTTCGCCAAGCGCTACGGAGATTATGACGGAGGAACTAGAGGGTTAGGGTTGCCGCACACGGCTTGGGGAAATCTTGATGTGTTCCGGGTGCTAGCCCTGCCCCTCTATTTATATGTTGAGCCCTGGGGTCGAAACTTGGAGAAAGAGCCTCCTCAAAGTCGGTTTGGAACAAAAGGAAGAGTCCTTCTCGGATTCCAGTACCAAACGCCACGGTTCCCGGCGTCTGGCCCAGACGCCATGGGCCTCGGCGTCTGGCCCAGGGCCAGACGCCAGGGTTCCTGGCGTCTGGACCCTGCCCTCTGCATAACTGCCTTTTGCTAACGCCCCGTGGGTCTCACCTCTTGGCCCAAACATATCGTCCAATATATCGATCTTTACCTCTCGGACATTCCGAGACTCCTCGTCATGTCCGTGATCTCATCCGGGACTCCGAACAACTTTCGGTCACCAACATAACAACTCAACTATACTTATATCGTCACCAAACGTTAAGTGTGTAGACCCTGCGGGTTCGAGAACTATGTAGACATGACCGAGACACCTCTACGGTCAATAACCAATAGTGGGACCTGGATGCCCATATTGGCTCCTACATATTCTACGAAGATCTTTATCGGTCGAACCTCTATGTCAAGGATTCAGTTAATCCCGTATGCTGTCCCTTTGTTCTTCGGTATGTTACTTGCCCGAGATTCGATCGTCGGTATCTCTATACCTAGTTCAATCTCGTTACCGGCAAGTCTCTTTACTCGTTCCGTAATACAAGATCTCGTGGCTAACACTTTAGTCACATTGCTTGCAAGGCTCATTGTGATGTTGTATTACCGAGTGGGCCCTGAGATACCTCTCCGTCACACAGAGTAACAAATCCCAGTCTTGATCCATGCCAACCCAACAGACACCCTCGGAGATACCTGTAGAGCACCTTTATAGTCACCCAGTTACGTTGCGACGTTTGATACACACAAGGTACTCCTCCGATGTCAGGGAGTTGCATGATCTCATGGTCATAGGAACAGATACTTGACATGCAGAAAACAATAGCAATAAACTGACACGATCAAATGCTACGTTCTTAGTTTGGGTCTTGTCCATCACATCATTCTCCTAATGATGTGATCCCGTTATCAAATGACATCTCATGTCAATGGCTAGGAAACCTTAACCATCTTTGATCAACGAGCTAGTCAACTAGAGGCTTACTAGGGACACAGTGTTGTCTATGTACCCACACATGTATTTGAGTTTCCAATCAATACAATTATAGCATGGATAATAAACGATTATCATGAACAAGGAAATATAACAATAACCAATTTATTATTGCCTCTAGGGCATATTTCCAACAGTCTCCCACTTGCACTAGAGTCAATAATCTAGTTCACATCACTATGTGATTTACATTGTAATGAATCGAACACCCATGCAGTTCTGGTGTTGTTCATGTTTAGCCCTTGGAAGAGGTTTAGTCATCGGATCTGCAACATTTAGATCCGTGTGTACTTTGCAAATATTTATGTCGTCCTCCTTGATGTAATCGCGGATGGAATTGAAACGTCGCTTTATGTGTCTGGTCCTCTTGTGAAATCTTGGTTCCTTGGCTAGAGCAATGGCACCAGTATTATCACAAAACAGAGTCATTGGGTTAAGCGCACTAGGCACTACTCCAAGATCTGTCATGAACTCCTTCATCCAGACACCTTCCTTCGCCGCCTCCGAGGCAGCGATGTACTCCGCTTCGCATGTAGAATCTGCTACCACGCTTTGCTTGGAACTGCACCAGCTAACCGCACCCCCATTAAGAATAAACACGTATCCGGTTTGAGACTTAGAGTCATCCGGATCAGTGTCAAAGCTTGCATCGACGTAACCCTTTACGACGAGCTCTTGATCACCTCCATAAACGAGAAACATATCCTTAGTCCTTTTCAGGTACTTCAGGATATTCTTGACCGCCGTCCAGTGTTCCATTCCTGGATCACTTTGAAACCTTCCGACCATACTTATGGCAAGGCTGACATCGGGTCTTGTGCACAGCATTGCATACATGATAGAGCCTATGGCCGAAGCATAGGGGATGACACTCATCTTTTCTCTATCTTTTGCAGTCACTGGGCATTGAGTCTTACTCAACTTCACACCTTGCAATACAGGCAAGAACCTCTTCTTGGACTGATCCATTTTGAACTTCTTCAAAACTTTGTCAAGGTATGTGCTTTGTGAAAGTCCTATCAAGCGTCTCGATCTATCTCTATAGATCTTGATGCCTAATATGAAATCAGCTTCTCCTAGGTCCTTCATTGAAAAACTCTTGTTCAAATATTCCTTTACGCTTTCCAGCATTTCTATATTGTTTCCAATCAGTAATATGTCATCCACATATAATATTAGAAACGCTATAGAGCTCCCACTCACTTTCTTGTAAATACAAGCTTCTCCGTAAACTTGTATAAACTCGAACGCTTTGATCACCTCATCAAAACGAAGATTCCAACTCCGAGATGCTTGCACCAGTCCATAAATGGATCGCTGGAGTTTGCAAACTTTGTCAGCATTCTCTGGATCGACAAAACCTTCTGGTTGCATCATATACAACTCTTCCTTAAGGTAACCGTTAAGGAACGCTGTTTTGACATCCATCTGCCAAATTTCATAATCGAAAAAGGCAGCTATTGCTAACATGATTCTGACGGACTTAAGCATCGCTACGGGCGAGAAGGTCTCATCGTAGTCAACTCCTTGAACTTGTGAAAAACCCTTTGCCACAAGTCGAGCTTTATAGACGGTGACATTACCGTCCGCGTCCGTCTTCCTCTTAAAGATCCATTTGTTCTGAATGGCCTTACGCCCTTCAGGTAATACTTCCAAAGTCCATACTTTGTTTTCATACATGGATCCCATCTCGGATTTCATGGCCTCTAACCACTTCTCGGAATCCGGGCCCATCATTGCTTCTCCATAGCTCGTAGGTTCATCGTTGTCTAACAACATGACCTCTAAGACAGGGTTGCCGTACCACTCAGGAGCAGTACGCGTCCTTGTCGACCTACGAGGTTCGATAGTAACTTGATCCAAAGCTTCATGATCATCATCATTAACTTCCTCTTCAGCTAATGTAGGCTCCACAGAAACAACTTTCTGCACTGCGCTACTCTCAGGTTGAAGTAAAGGTTCAACAACCTCATCAAGTTCTATCTTCCTCCCACTCAATTCTTTCGAGAGAAACTCTTTCTCAAGAAATGTTCCGTTTTTAGTGACAAACACTTTGCCTTCGGATCTGAGGTAGAAGGTATACCCAACTGTCTCTTTTGGGTATCCTATGAAGACGCATTTCTCCGCTTTGGGTTCCAGCTTTTCAGGCTGAAGCTTTTTGACATAAGCATCACATCCCCAAACTTTAAGAAACGACAGTTTTGGCTTCTTGCCAAACCAAAGTTCATATGGCGTCGTCTCAACGGATTTCGATGGTGCCCTATTTAAAGTGAATGCAGCTGTCTCTAATGCACAACCCCAAAACGATAGTGGCAAATCGGCAAGAGACATCATAGATCGCACCATATCCAATAAAGTTCGATTACGACGTTCGGACACACCATTACGCTGTGGTGTTCCAGGCGGTGTCAGTTGTGAAACAATTCCACATTGTCTTAAGTGACTGCCAAACTCATAACTCAGATATTCTCCTCCTCGATCAGATCGTAGGAATTTAATCTTCTTGTTACGATGATTCTCAACTTCACTCTGAAATTGTTTGAACTTTTCAAATGTTTCAGACTTATGTTTCATTAAGTAAATATACCCATATCTACTTAAGTCATCAGTGAAGGTGAGAAAGTAACGATAACCACCGCGTGCCTCAATACTCATCGGACCACACACATCAGTATGTATGATTTCCAATAAGTCACTTGCCCGTTCCATTGTTCCAGAGAACGGCGTTTTAGTCATCTTGCCCATGAGGCATGGCTCACATGTGTCAAGTGATTCAAAATCAAGTGACTCCAAAAGTCCATCAGCATGGAGCTTCTTCATGCGTTTTACACCAATATGACCTAAACGGCAGTGCCACAAGAAAGTGGTATTATCATTATCAATTCTACATCTTTTGGCATCAATGTTATGAACATGTGTATCATTACTATCGAGATTCAATAAGAATAAACCCCTCACATTGGGTGCATGACCATAAACGATATTACTCATATAAATAGAACAACCATTATTCTCTGATTTAAATGAGTAACCGTCTCGCAATAAACAAGATCCAGATATAATGTTCATGCTTAACGCAGGCACCAAATAACACTTATTTAGGTTCATCACTAATCCCGACGGTAATCGAAGAGCGAGCGTGCCGACGGCGATCACATCAACCTTGGAACCATTTCCCACGCGCATCGTCACTTCGTCCTTTGCCAGCCTCCGTCTATTCCGCAGTTCCTGTTTAGAGTTGCAAATATGAGCAACCGCACCGGTATCAAATACCCAGGCACTACAACGAGGGTTGGTAAGGTACACATCAATAACATGTATATCATATATACCTTGTTTGTTGTTGGCCGCCTTCTTGTCAGCCAAATACTTGGGGCAGTTCCGCTTCCAGTGTCCAGTTCCCATGCAATGAAAACACACAGTTTCTGGTTTGGGTCCAGCCTTGGGTTTCTTCACGAGAGGAGCAACTGTTTTGCCACTCTTCTTGGAGTTACCCTTCTTACCCTTGCCATTTTTCTTGAAACTAGTGGTTTTATTGACCATCAACACTTGATGCTCCTTCTGAATTTCAGACTCAGCGGCTTTCAGCATCGCAAACAGCTCGGCGACTGACTTGTTCATCCCGAGCATGTTATAGTTCAACACGAAGCTCTTGTAGCTAGGTGGCAATGATTGAAGAACTCTGTCAGTGATAGCCTCTGGCGGAAGGGGCATCCCCAATTCAGTCAGACGGGTGGAGTACCCAGACATTCTGAGCACGTGATCACTGATAGACCCGTTCTCCTCCATCTTGCAAGCATAGAACTTATCGGAGATCTCATATCTCTCGATCCGGGCATTCTTCTGAAAGATAAACTTCAACTCCTGGAACATCTCATATGCTCCATGACGTTCAAAACGTCTTTGAAGTCCCGGTTCTAAGCCATACAACATTGCACATTGAACTATTGAGTAATCATCAGAACGAGCCTGCCAGGCGTTCACAACGTCTAGAGACTCAACTGGAGCGGGTGGATCACCAAGCGGTGCATCAAGGACATAAGCTTTCTGGGAAGCCGTAAGGATAATCCTTAGATTACGGGCCTAGTCCACAAAGTTACTTCCATCATCTTTCAACTTATCTTTCTCTAGGAACGCATTAAAATTCAGGGGTGCTACTGCGCGAGCCATGATCTACAACATAAATATAGCAAAGACAACTTAGACTATTGTTCTAGATAATGAGTTTAGTTAATCATATTACTTAAAAACTCCCACTCAAATTGACATCCCTCCGGTCATTCGAGTGTAACATGATCCAAATCCACCAACTCAAGTCCGATCATCACGTGAGTTGAGGTGGTTTCAATGGTGACCATCTTCATGTTGATCATATCTACTATATGACTCATGTTCGACCTTTCGGTCTCTTGTGTTCCGAGGCCATGTCTGTACATGCTAGGCTCGTCAAGTTTAACCCAAGTGTTCCGCGTGTGCAACATGGCTTGCACCCGTTGTATGTGAACGTGGAGTCTATCACACCCGATCATCACGGCGTGTCTCGAAACGACGAACTTTCGCAACGGTGCACACTCGGGGAGAACACAATTTATCTTGAAATTTAAGTGAGGGATCACCTTATAATGCTACCGTCGTCCTAAGCAAAATAAGATGCATAAAAGGATTAACATCACATGCAAATCATAAGTGACATGATATGGCCATGAACTTGTGCTTTTGATCTCCATCTCCAAAGCACCGGCATGATCTCCATCGTCACCGGCATGACACCATGATCTCCATCATCTTGATCTCTATCAACGTGTCGCCATGAGGTTGTCGCGCTGACTGTTGCTTCCACGACTATTGCTAACGTTTAGCGATAAAGTAAAGCATTACATAGCGCTTAATGATTGACACGCAGGTCATACAATAATTAAAGACAACTCTATGGCTCCTGCCAGTTGCCGTACTCATCGACATGCAAGTCGTGATATTCTATACAACACATGATCATCTCATACATCACATATATCTCATCATGTAATTGGCCATATCACATCACAACATACCCTGCAAAAACAAGTTAGACGTCCTCTAATTGTTGTTGCAAATTTTACGTGGCTGCTACGGGTTTGCAAGAACCGTTCTTACCTACGCAAAACCACAACGTGGTGTAGTGATTGTTTTTTGATCTTCTAAAAGAACCCTCTTCATTGAAATCGATTCAACTAAAGTGAGAGAGACAGACACCCGCTAGCCATCTTTATGCAACGAAGTTACATGTCAGTTGAAGGAACCTGTCTCGCATAAGTGTACGCGTAATGTCGGTCCGGGCCGCTTCATCTCACAGTACCGCCGAATCAAATATCAACTAGTAACGGCAAGCAATATGTATACACCCACGCCCACAACTCGTTTGTGTTCTACTCGAGATCTCATCTACGCATAGACCTAGCTCTGATACCACTATTGGGGAACGTTGCATGGGAAACAAAAAATTTCCTACGCACACACAAGATCTATCCATGGTGATGAGCATCTACGAGAGGGAGAGTGAATCTACATACCCTTGTAGATCGCTAAGCGGAAGCGTTTAAGAAACGCGGTTGATGTAGTCGAACGTCTCCGCGATCCAAATCGCAAGTCGTCCCTCGATCCGATCACGAACTAGCGCCGAACGGACGGCACCTCCGTGTTCAACACACGTACGGCTTGATGACGCCTTCACCTCCTCGATCCAGCGAGCGATGGTGAAGTAGTGGTTGAGTTCCAGCAGCACGACGGCGTGGTGATGGTGGTGAGGAATAATCTCTGCAGGGCTTCGCCAAGCGCTACGGAGATTATGACGGAGGAACTAGAGGGTTAGGGTTGCCGCACACGGCTTGGGGAAATCTTGATGTGTTCCGGGTGCTAGCCCTGCCCCTCTATTTATATGTTGAGCCCTGGGGTCGAAACTTGGAGAAAGAGCCTCCTCAAAATCGGTTTGGAACAAAAGGAAGAGTCCTTCTCGGATTCCAGTACCAAACGCCACGGTTCCCGGCGTCTGGCCCAGACGCCATGGGCCTCGGCGTCTGGCCCAGGGCCAGACGCCAGGGTTCCTGGCGTCTGGACCCTGCCCTCTGCAAAACTGCCTTTTGCTAACGCCCCGTGGGTCTCACCTCTTGGCCCAAACATATCGTCCAATATATCGATCTTTACCTCTCGGACATTCCGAGACTCCTCGTCATGTCCGTGATCTCATCCGGGACTCCGAACAACTTTCGGTCACCAACATAACAACTCAACTATACTTATATCGTCACCAAACGTTAAGTGTGTAGACCCTGCGGGTTCGAGAACTATGTAGACATGACCGAGACACCTCTACGGTCAATAACCAATAGCGGGACCTGGATGCCCTTATTGGCTCCTACATATTCTACGAAGATCTTTATCGGTCGAACCTCTATGTCAAGGATTCAGTTAATCCCGTATGCTGTCCCTTTGTTCTTCGGTATGTTACTTGCCCGAGATTCGATCGTCGGTATCTCTATACCTAGTTCAATCTCGTTACCGGCAAGTCTCTTTACTCGTTCCGTAATACAAGATCTCGTGGCTAACACTTTAGTCACATTGCTTGCAAGGCTCATTGTGATGTTGTATTACCGAGTGGGCCCTGAGATACCTCTCCGTCACACAGAGTAACAAATCCCAGTCTTGATCCATGCCAACCCAACAGACACCCTCGGAGATACCTGTAGAGCACCTTTATAGTCACCCAGTTACGTTGCGACGTTTGATACACACAAGGTACTCCTCCGATGTCAGGGAGTTGCATGATCTCATGGTCATAGGAACAGATACTTGACATGCAGAAAACAATAGCAATAAACTGACACGATCAAATGCTACGTTCTTAGTTTGGGTCTTGTCCATCACATCATTCTCCTAATGATGTGATCCCGTTATCAAATGACATCTCATGTCAATGGCTAGGAAACCTTAACCATCTTTGATCAACGAGCTAATCAACTAGAGGCTTACTAGGGACACAGTGTTGTCTATGTACCCACACATGTATTTGAGTTTCCAATCAATACAATTATAGCATGGATAATAAACGATTATCATGAACAAGGAAATATAACAATAACCAATTTATTATTGCCTCTAGGGCATATTTCCAACACCTTCCTCTTCAGGGAATTACCAACGCAGCTCACAAGTAGCAGGAAGAATTTCTGGCTCCGTTGCCGGGGAGACATCATCAACATCTATCAAGTACCTATGCATAAAACTTACATCTCCTTGCATTTATTTTATTTGCCTTTGCCTCTCATTTTCATCTCCCCCACTTCTAAGAATTTTTATCGCAAAAACACAAAAATATTTTTACTTGCTTGCTTGCTTTTATTGCCTTCATGTCGAACACACAAGAACAGAAAGTAAAAGCAAAAATATAAGATACTATGGATCCACTTAAAGTTTTCTACTTGAATCATCTTCGATCCATTTGTGCTCGTGCTGAAACCCCAACTAGTTTAGTTGAGGGAAAATCAGTAGATGAGCATGCTCATTTTGTGCGTCGCCGTTTGTCTGAAAAAGGGAGACTCTTATGGCATCAAATAAATTGTTTGCTATGCTATGCTTGGAATCTATGTGAAATTTATGATTTTACTTGTTGCTCTAAGAGCCCTAAAAAACACCTTCCCTACCTATATGAGTTTAATGATAATGAAATCTTATCTTCTTATGCCAAGGGTGTTTATAGTTACTATGATATCGAACAAATTAAAGAATTTGTTGCTTTTAAGGGTGCTTATGAAGTTGCTTCTTTAATTGAAAAGTATGATATTACTCTCTACAAGTGTGAAAATTTTGACATATTTAAATATTGCTATGAAAGATATGCTCCTAATGCCTATGTTAGTGAATTCATTGGGAGAATGTGTGCTGCTTTGGAAGAGAATAATGATATGCATGAATCCATAGACAATTGTGATTCTGTTGATTCGATTGAAATATCCCCTCTTGAGGGATGTGATGCTTGCTATTCTTATGGCCATGATGCCAATATTAATGATGCTTATAGAGATGAACTTGCTATAGTTCCTTATGTTAAAAATGAAATTATTGCTATAGCACCCATACTTGATAGCTCCTTGAATGAAAAGAATGATTGCAATGATATTATTATAAATTCTATTAATGTCAATTGTGCTAATGATATGCAAAGCTACAAGCTTGGGGATGAAAATTTTGTTATGTGCACTACTTATTGCAATGATCATGATTGGGGTGATAATGTTTCTTATGATCTTGACAATTTATTTAAGCCTCATGATGAATATGTTATTGATAATAATGTTTGCAATACTATTAAAAGTGGGTTTGGAAGAGCATCAACTTTAGGTAATAATGGTCCCACTACTTTGGAGAATTATCAATCTTATGAAATTTTTGACAAAAGTGGGTTCGGAGAGGTCATGACTTTAGTTGATGTTAATCCCACTATCTTGGAAGATTATAATTTTTTTATGCATGTGGATAATAGAGAGAATACTGTTTATGATAGCTATATTGTTGAGTTTGATTATGATCCTACATGTAATTATTATGAGAGAGGAAAATATGGTTGTAGAAATCTTCATGTTACTAAATTGCCTCTCGTTATGTTGAAATTATTAATGCTCCATTCTTCCTATTGGCATATGCTAGATATTGCTTGTATTTATAATTTGTTTGATTATAAAATGCCTATGCATAGGAAGTATGTTAGACTTAAATGTGTTTTCACATGTTTCATGATGCTCTCTTCGTGTTTCAATTACTATTTTTTATGTGAGCATCATTGAAATCTCAAGCCTATCTTAATGGCTATAAAGAAAGAGCTTGTTGGGAGACAACCCAATGAATAATATAAGTTCTTGTGTGTTTTCACATTTATGCTACTGTTATGATTGTGTTTTTGTGTTTTTAATTAGTGTTTGTGCCAAGTAAAGCCTTTGGGATGATTTGGAAGATAGTATAATTGATGCTGTTTGGAAAACAGAAAGTTTTGTGTAAAGTGCTGGAATTTTGGTTCTGTACTGGAGCATCAGAAAAATCTGAAATTTTTACACAGTATTTTTATTTGAATTTCCCACATTTTCCTAATTTTTCAGAATTTTTGGAGTTACAGAAGTATGTCCTTTAAATATATCTCTACAGACTATTCTGTTTTTGACAGATTCTGTTTTTGATGCACTGCTTGCTTGTTTTGATGAAACTATGGATTGTATCGGGGGGTATAAGCCATGGAGAAGTTAGAATACAGTAGTTATAATGCAAAAACAAAATATGAATGGGTTTTCAACAGTACTTAAAGTGGTGATTTTTTTTGTTATACTAACGGATCTCACGAAGGTTTTGTTGAGTTTTGTGTGATTGAAGTTTTCAAGTTTTGGGTGAGATCACGATGGATGAAGGAATAAGGAGTGGCAAGAGCCTAAGCTTCGGGATGCCCAAGGCACCCCAAGGTAATATTCAAGGAAGACTCAAGCGTCTAAGCTTGGGGATGCCCCGGAAGGCATCCCCTCTTTCTTCTACCCACCATCGGTAATTTTATTTGGAGCTATATTTTTATTCGTCACATGATATGTGTTTTGCTTGGAGCATCGTGTATTATATGAGTCTTTGCTTTGTTTGCTTTTTAGTTTGTCACAATCATCTTTGCTGGACACACCTATTTGAGAGAGCCACATGATCATCATGATTTGCTGGAATACTCTATGTGCTTCACTTAAATTTTTTGAGCTAGGCAGTTGCTCTAGTGCTTCACTTAAATCTTTTTTAGCACGGCGGTGGCTAAATTTTGAAGAAATATTTAAACTCTCATGCTTCACTTATATTATTTTGAGAGTTGATAAGATTGAAATTTTGAAGAAATATTTAAACTCTCATGCTTCACTTATATTATTTTGAGAGTTGATAATTTTTGAAGAAATATTTGCACTCTCATGCTTCACTTATATATTTTTGAGAGTTGACAATAGTAATGGTAATTTGCACAAGATATGAATTTGGTCCCAAAGTGATGAATATTCAAGAGCGATATAATAAAAACTTTCATATAGATCATTGGATATGATAAGTGTGATTCCTTGCAATAGTTTTGCGATATGGAGATGATGATATGTGAGTCATGTTAGTGAGTAATTGTGATTTAGTAAGAATATTAGTGTTAAGGTTTGTGATTCCATATTCATGCACATTAAGTCAATAATTATGCAACAAAATTATATCCTACTTATGGTGCATTATTCGGTGTTAGTTATGTTCAATGCATGTTTATGACCGTTTTCGCTTTTTGGTTGGTTGCTTCTCAATCTATTTGCTAGCCTTCTTTTGTACTAAGTGGAAATACTGCTTGTGCATCCAAACTCCTTAAACCCAAGTTGTGCCAAATGAGTCCACCATATCTACCTATATGCGGTATTTCAATGCCCTTCCAAGTAAATTTGCATGTGCCAACTCTAAAATTTTCAAAATAATTTCCCGTTTTGTATGCCCGTACCGCTCATGAAGCGGCAGGGGGTAGCCATTATTTTCCATGCTAGGTGTGTTATTCTCACAATGAGTGTTTATTCACTTGTCATTGCACGAGAGAGTGGCTGGTAATAGGGATGCCCAGTCCCACAATGAATAAAAAATTAATAACAACAAAATTCCTTGGAAAGTGTTGGTATGGAGGGCACCCGTGGATACGGCAAGCCATGGATTGTGAAACAATGGTGGAAAGGAAATAAACATTACTTTCTGTTTGGGAACCGCCTATGATGTGTCTAGCATGGAAAATATTGGGAATTCTCGGTCGTTTTCGTTGACAGGAAAAGCATGCCTCTCAAAATAATTTTATCTCTCTAATTTAAGCTTTGAGCTCTGGCACATTTGCAAATCTCTGCTTCCCTCTGCGAAGGGCCTATCTATTTACTTTTATTGAATTTTCATTTTCATTTTGAGTGTCCATCTTCTCTTATAAAGCACCAACTAGAAAGCACTATTGTCATACTTGTGCATTGAGTGTAGCTAATATTTGAGTGTGTTTCATGAATGGATCAATGATTGAGCATAATGGGCTAGGGATAACTTTCTTTAGCGTTGATATTTTGAAAGACATGGTTGCTTGTTAGCATGCTTGAGTATTTATATCTTCATGTCAAATTATAGACTATTGCTTTGAATCATTCCAGTCCAAATGTCCATGCTATAAAAGAAAAGAATATATGATGAATACGATAGGTAGCATTCCACATCAAAAATTCTGTTTTTATCATTTACTTACTCGAGGACGAGCAGGAATTGAGCTTGGGGATGCTGATACGTCTCCAACGTATCTATAATTTTTGAGTGTTCCATGCTATTATATTATCAATCTTGGATGTTTTTATATACATTTACAGCAATTATATATCATTTTTTGGGACTAACCTATTAACTTAGTGCCTAGTGCCAGTTGCTGTTTTTTGCCTGTTTTTGGTTTTCCAGAATATCAGTACCAAATGAAGTCCAAATGCCACGAAACTTTTTGGAGATTTTTTTCTGGACATAACAAGTACTGGAAGCTTCGGGAGAGGGCCAGAAGATGAAGCAGTGGCCCACGAGGCACCAGGGCGCGCCCCAGGGGGGGTGGCGCGCCCCTGGTGGCTTGTGGGGCCCACACGGCTCCGTTTGACCTAATTCCACCACTATAAATTCTCTAAAATCGGGAAACCAACAGAGCAGTCCACGAAATACTTTTTCCGCCGCTGCAAGTTTCTGTTCTCGAGAGATCCCATCTGGAGGCCTGTTCCGGTGCTCCGCCGGAAGGGGAATCGATCACGGAGGTGCTCTACATCAACCTTGCTGCCCTTCCGATGATGTGTGAGTAGTTTACCCCAGACCTTCAGGTCTATAGTTAGTAGCTAGATGGCTTCTTCTCTCTTTTTGATCTTCAATATAATGTTCTCCTCGATGTTCTTGGAGTTCTATCCGATGTAATCACTTTTTGGGGTGTGTTTGTTGGGATCCGATGAATTGTGTGTTTATGATCAGATTATCCATGAATATTATTTGAGTTTTCTCTGAACTCTTTTATGCATGATTATTATAGCTTCGTATTTCTTCTCTGATCTATTGATTTGGTTTGGCCAACTAGATTGATTTATCTTGCCATGGGAAGAGGTGCTTTGTAATGGGTTCGATCTTGCGGTGCTCAATCCCAGTGACAGAAAGGGACATGACATGTATGTATCATTGCTATTAAGGGTAAAAAGATGGGGTTTATTCATGCATGAGTTTACTTTGTCTACATCATGTCATCTTGCTTAAGGCGTTACTCCGTTCTTTATGGACTTAATACACTAGATGCATGCTGGATAGCGGTCGATGTGTGGAGTAATAGTAGTAGATGCAGGCAGGAGTCGGTCTACTTGTCTCGGACGTGATGCCTATATACATGATCATTGCCTTGGATATTGTCATGATTATTTGCTTTTCTATCAATTGCCCAACAGTAATTTGTTTACCCATCGTATGCTATTTTCTTGAGAGAAGCCTCTAGTGAAAACTATGGCCCCCGGGTCTATCTAAATCATATATTAAAAACCCTAAAATACCTTGCTGCACTTTTACTTTATTTATTTTATTTTATATTTTAGTTTAATCTATCTATCTATCACATACAATTTAATCTTGCAATTAACCGCCGAGGGATTGACAAACCCTTGTTTGCGTTGGGTTCAAGGATTTGTTGTATTGTGTGCAGATGCTGCTAACGAGGTGTTGCGTGATTCTCCTACTAGATTGGTAACCTTGGTTTCATAACTGAGGGAAATACTTATCTCTACTGTACTGCATCTCCCTTCCTCTTCAGGGAATTACCAACGCAGCTCGCAAGTAGCAACGACTCGGCCTACCAAACATCCCCTTCTTTGGATGAATCCAGCGCCACTCAAGCGCCGGCTTTTAACATCAATCCTGGGTAAAAAATCTGACTACCTGCCTTTCATATTTAAAACTCTTTCCTTTATCCATTAACTGAACACTTCTTTACTTTGTGCAGTGCAAAGGCCATCAAGAAGAAACCTGCTACCGGGTCTTTAGACCCCGTCATTCACAAAGGCCCTTCTTAGGAAGTTGCAACAGATAACCCGGATTTTCTGGATGAGCTGGCCTTCCAAGACGATCCGCCGCACCAATACACTACCATGAGTCTGGCTCACGCTTCCCCTCCCCTTATCAATCAAGAGAAGGAAGATATGGTAGAAGAGCAGCCTGCTGAAAAGGCTCAGGATGAAGTAGTAGCGACTGGTGAGAACCAGACCCTCCTGCCTGAAACTTTGACCGCCTTAACAAAAATCCCTGCTAAGGCTGAGTCGCCAATTAAAAACAAAGGGAAGGCGGCTCTTCATTTCTAGTCTTTTGAAGACCAAGATATCAACTCGCTGCATCAGTCTGTCCTAACCCGGCTATTTGAGAGCCAGGACACTGAGATTGCCATGGTGACTTCTCTCAAACGGAAGTATGAGGTAATCCCTGTCACCTAGCTTTATACATATATATATATGTAGCCCCCAAGGGCCGGGTCATTATGATATAATGATTCGAGACTTCCAAAAATGTATCTTCATGTAGAGCAACAAATGGTAGCCCCCGAGGGCCGGCTCATCATTGCATGATGAACCGGGTCTCTGCATGTAGTGATGAAAAATATATACATTAGCCCCCAAGTGCCGTGTTGAATGCCTGCATCTTCATGGGACTTGTTACACTTGGAGAATTTTGATATATGTAGCCCTCAAGTGCCGGGTCGACCGCATGGCGGCTCAGAACTGTTTATATATCTTCTGTAACTTTGTAAAAACTGCCATGCAGGACATGTTGAATCAAGTTGAAACTCAGGCAGCCGACTTCCAAAAGGAAGTGAAAAAAGAGAAGAAACTTCGAGAAAAAGCTGAGCAATCATCTTCTGACGCCCACAAGTCCTTACTCATCGTAAGAGACACGCTTAAGAAAGCTGAGGCGGCATTTGAGGAAGACAAAGCCAGCTTGACCAAGCACGCCGAAGAAGCTGAAGCAAAGCTTGAACCGGTGACCCGGGAATTAGCTACTGTAAAAGGCCAGATCACCACCATGTGCAATGCCATCTTCAGTAAGCATAACACGTCGCAAATCTCCAACTGTACCGGCTTAATATACTGAGTCGGCTTTGCTGACATGTTCCCATCTACTTTCAGGCAGAAGGAGTCATAACCTTGTGGAGCAACCATTGGTAAAGCTAAAGGCCGTATACACCTTAGCAGAACAGCTCTATATGGGCGGCTCACACTGCATCATGGCCACTAAAAACACCAAGGCACCTCCCAGCTGATCGCAGACATGCTGAAAGAGTTGTCGGTCATACCTCAGTGGTTTCAAGAGCTGAAAAAGGCGGCTTGTCGCCATGGTGCACTTGCTGCTCTTGCTCGTGCCAAGGCCTATGTACCGGAGCTGGAACCGGCTCAAATAGTGGCGGGGTATCCTGAATTCAACACCGACGACACACCTTTTACCAAGAAGGAATTTCTGCGGTGTGTAAAGGAAACCCGGGTTGCTGCCACGACACTGACAGAGGAGATAGACCTTTCCAAATATCAAGCCGGCTACTCGGAAACCAATGAACGCATCGAGCCGCCAAACCCCCAGCCTATTGCTCTGACTCGTCCTCGTAAGCAAACTTTCGCTCCTGATGTTGACCCTTCACCTGTGATAACGGCCAACTCGGTTTTTGAAACTTTGCGGTCAATCCAGTGGCTCGAGGACGACCCCCAGGCCGCAGAGACAGAGGAGACGGCGCCTGAGGATGAAGCACCGGTGCAGAACTAATTCTTGAACAAGAGCAGCGACCCGCCATACCACTATGGCGGCTTGTACATGGTTGACTTTGAAAGTAGGGAAAAACACTTGTCTTGATTTTGGCCCTGAGACGCTTGTAATAGCTATGATGAAACTTCGTTGGATGATGTTAGTACCGTCGCGCACTTATGACTGCACAATTATTGTAACCTTACTGTTTGCCAGCCATGAAGATCTTTTGCTGCTTTAAAAGTGTCTGATTGACAACCCGGCCTCTGGAGCCAGTTTCTTTGACAAAGGCCAGCTGTGTGACATGCCTTTAATAATGTCTGGGTCAAAAACTGAAACCCGGTTATGATGGCGGCTTATCTCCAAAACCAGTAGGTATGATTACCAGCAATATTGGTGGTATAGTAACCCGGCAATCATGTTGCCATTTTGATAAACAAGAAACAATTGGAAAAAATATATATACCATGTATGGATGTATGCATGCATGCAAAAGATAATAATGCAAAACATCAATTTAAAAGCCGGCTTTCGAGGCACGACATAAAGACCGGCTTTTCGAGGCACGAGTCTAATTTGCTTCTGTGAAGTAGGCTTTTCGCCTCTTTTGGTTTATCCTAGCTCTCTGGAAGCTGGCTCTCACGTGACCTACTAGTGTTTTAACGCTGACGAGCTCAGGGTCACCTCTGTGATTGACTCGACAGGCGTACACCGGGTCACCTTTTCGGAGTAGCATCTTGCTAACAGGTAGGTTTAACCAAGAAAGTTTGGGCTTTTTTGCCAGGTTAAAAAGAATATTAAAGCTAAACTCGATGAGTTGGAAGCCCCCAAGTAACCGATGATCAAAGAATAAAGACTCAACACACAATTTGAGGCAAAATGACAATCTCTCTTATATAGAGACGCCGGCTTTATTTCATTGATCATAATATGTATATTCATGATAAAGGTATGTACAAAAGATATTACCCAGTCCGTGACTTAGGTATAGTATGGCCGGAGATGTGCAATGTTCCAGGGTCAGCTGCCCTCCTCCTTAGAGGTATGTGACTGATGTGCCTCGCGTATGTCAACAAGGTAGTATGACCCGTTGTTGAGATTTTTGCTGATGACGAAGGGTCCTTCCCAAGGCGGCGAAAGCTTATGCATGCATGTGTGATCTTGTATCAGATGGAGCACTAAGTCACCTTCCTGAAAGGTACGGCTTCGAACTCTACGACTATGATAGCGACGTAGGTCTTGTTGGTAGATTGCAGATCTGGACGCAACAAGATGGCGTTCTTCCTCTAGAGCATCAAGAGCATCCTGACGAGCTTGTTCATTGTCAGCTTCGACATAAGTTGCAACCCAGGGGGAGTCATGACGAATATAACTTTGAAGGACAGCCTCTGCACCATAGACCAGGAAAGACAGCGTGTAGCCTGTCAACCTGTTGGGAGTCGTCCGTATACTCCAAAGTACTGCAGACAACTCCTCTTCCTAGCAACCAGGCGTGTGTTGCAAAGGTACCATGAGCCGGGGTTTGATGCCATGCAACAGCTCCTGATTAGCATGTTCCGCCTGTCCATTGGACTGAGGATGCGCGACAGATGCTAAGTCCAGCCTGATGTGCTCCTGTTGACAGAACTGCTTCATGACTCCTTTGGAAAGATTAGTACCATTGTCTGTAATAATGCTGTGTGGATAGCCAAAATGATAGATCAGCTTTTTCAGGAATTTAACCGATGTAGCAGCATCACAATGACTGACTGGCTCTGCTTCAACCCACTTGGTGAACTTGTCAACAGCTACCAGTAAATGAGTATGTTTATTTTTGGATCTCTGAAGGGCCCAACCATGTCAAGCCCCCAGACTGCAAAAGGCCAGGTTATTGGAATCATCCTCAACTCTTGAGCCGGCACATGAGCTTGACGAGCAAATTTCTGATAACCATCACAATTGCACACAATATCCTCTGCGTCTGCATGAGCTGTGAGCCAGTAAAAACCATGCTGAAATGCTTTCGCGACTAATGATCTTGAGCCGGCATGATGCCCACAATCACCAGAATGGATTTCGTTGAGAATTGCATGACCTTCCTCAGGAGAAATACAACGCTGAAAGACGCCTGTGACGCTTCATCTATGCAACTCGCCATTGACTATACTCATGGACTTGGACCGCCTAATGATCTGTCGAGCAAGGATTTCCTCTGCTAGGAGCTCGCCACGGCTTAAATAAGCCAGGTAAGGTACTGTCCAATCTGGTATAGCATGAACAGCGGCCACTAGAGCCGCCTCTGGATCAGGAATAGCAAGGTCTTCCTCCGTCGGTGACTTGACTGAGTGCAACACATCCAGAAAAACATTGGGTGGAACAGGCTTCCGCTGAGACCCCAAACGAGACAATGCATCTGCCGCCTTGTTAAGCCAGCGGTCGATATGATCCACTTGATATCCTGTGAAATACCCGACGATGTTTGTAACCTCGCGGCGATAAGCTGCCATGAGGGGATCCTTGGAATCCCAGGTTCCAGAAACTTGTTGGGCCACCAAATCTGAGTCGCCCAGGCACCTGACCCGGCTTAAGTTCATCTCCTTTTCCATACGGAGCCCATGAAGCAAGGCCTCATATTCAGCTACATTGTTAGTACAAGGAAACATAAGCCGTAAAACATAACAAAACGTGTCACCTCGTGGGGAAGTTATCACAACTCCAGCCCCCGAGCCTTCCAATTGCCTGGAACCGTCAAAGTGAATACACCAATATGTGGTATCCGGCTTCTCCACCGGAGCCTGTTATTCGGTCCAGTCATTGATGAAATCCACCAAAGCTTGAGATTTAATAGCAGTTCGTGGCACATATTTGAGATGATGTGGCCCAAGCTCAATCGCCCACTTGGCAACCCGGCCAGTAGCTTCCCTATTCTGAATGATGTCTCCAAGGGGTGCTGAACTGACCACAGTAATTGGGTGCTCATGAAAATAGTGTTTCAACTTTCGGCTTTCCATGAATACACCATATACTAGCTTCTACCAATGCGGATACCGCTGCTTGGACTCTATTAAAACTTCACTGATATAATACACCGGGCGCTGAACTGGGTACTGCTACTTGTAGACTGCGTTGGTATTTCCCCGAAGAGGAGAGGATGATGCAGTATAGTAGAGATAAGTATTTCCCTCACTTAAGAACCAAGGTTATCAATCCAGTAGGAGAAGCAAGCAAAATTCCGTTAAGCGCACCTGCACACACAAGAGCAAACACTTGCACCCAACGCAAATAAGAGGGTTGTCAATCCTCTTAGCGGTTATTTGCAAGGATTAAATCTTATAGAGATAAAAAGATAAACTAAAATACTAATAAAAATAAAAATAAATAAATTATAGCAAGGTATTTTTATGTTTTATATATATGATAAAGTAGACCGGGGGCCATAGTTTTCACTAGAGGCTTCTCTCGAACACATAGCATACGGTGGGTAAACAAATTACTGTTGGGCAATTGATAGAAAAGCAAATAATTATGACGGATTCATGGCAATGATCATGTATATAGGCATCACGTCCGAGACAAGTAGACCGACTTCTCCACCCATCGACCGCTATCCAGCATGCATCTAGGGTATTAAGTATGAAATAGAGTAACGCCTTAAGGAAGATGACATGATGTAGACAAAGTAAACTCAAGCAATATGATTAAACTCCATATTTTTATCCTTAATGGCAACAATACGAATACGTGTCATGTCCCCTTCTGTCATTGGGATTGAGCACCGCAAGATTGAACCCATCACAAAGCACCTCTCCCATTGCAAGACAAATCAATCTAGTAGGCCAAACCAAATCGATAGATCGGAGAGAAATACAAAGCTATAATAATCATGCATAAAAGAGTTCAGAGAAGACTCAAATATTTCTCTCAAATATTTCTCATCAATAATCTGATCATAAACTCACAATTCATCGGATCCCAACAGACACACCGCAAAAGAAGATTACATCGGATAGAACTCCAAGAACATCGAGGAGAACATGGTATTGAAGATCAAAGAGAGAGAAGAAGTCATCTAGCTACAAGATATGGACCCGTAGGTCCGTGGTAAACTACTCACACATCATCGGAAGGGCAGCAAGGTTGTACCGAAAAAGGCCTCCAGATGGGATCGCGGAAGAACAGAGGCTTGCGGCGGCGGAAAGGTTTTCTCTTCTGGCTCTCTGTTGGTTTTGGAATATTTGGGAATTTATAGCGCTGGAATTAGGTCAAGAGGTGCCACGAGGGGCCCACAAGCCTAGGGGCGTGCCCTACCCCCCTGGGCGCGCCCTCCAGGCTTGCCACCTCCTCATGGCTCTTTTGGCCTTCTCCCGAAGCTTCCTGGGTCTCTTCTGGTCCAGAAAAAATTAATCCAAAGTTTTTTTTCTCGTTTGGACACTTTTTGATAATGATTTTCTGAAAAGCCAAAACAAGCAGAAAACAGCAACTGGCACTGGGCACTGGGTTAATAGGTTAGTCCCAAAAAATGATATATAATGGCATAAAATTGCATATAAAACATCCAAGATTGATACTATAATAGCACATGGAACAATAAAAAATTATTGATACGTTGGAGACGTATCAAGCATCCCCAAGCTTAATTCCTGCTGGTCCTCGAGTAGGTAAATGATAAAAACACAATTTTTGATGTGGAATGCTACCTATCATGTTTCATCATGTAATATCTCTTACGGTGTGAATACTAAGATCGAATGATTCAAAGCAATAGTCTATAATTTGATATAAAGACATCAATACTTAGGGATACTAATAAACAATCATGTCTTTCAAAATAAAAATGCTAAAGAACGTTATCCCTACAAAATCATATAATCCTGTCATGCTCCATCTTCTTAACACAAAGTATTTATCATGCACTACCCCGATGACAAGCCGAGCAATTGGTTCATACTTTTTAATGCGCTTCAGCTTTTTCAACCCCCACGCAATACATGAGCGCAAGCCATGGATATAGCACTATGGGTGGAATAGAGTGTGGTGGTAGAGATAAATAAGAGAAGTCAAAAATAAGAAGATAGTCTCACATCGACGAGGCTAATCAACGGGCTATGGAGATGCCCATCAATTGATGTCAATGCGAGGAGTTGGGACTGCCATGCAACGGATGCACTAAGAGCTATAAGTGTATGAAAGCTCAACATGAAAACTAAGTGGGTCTGCATCCGACTTGCTTGCTCATGAAGACCTCGGGCATTTGAGAAAGCCCATCATCGGAATATACATGCCAAGTTCTATAATTAAAAATTTCCACTAGTATATGATAGTGACAAAATAGGAGACTCTCTATATGAAAAACATGGTTCTACTCTGAAGCACAAGTGTGGAAAAAGGATAGTAACATTGCCCCTTCTCTCTTTTTCTCTCATTTTTTTTCATGGCTCTTTTTGGCCTCTCTTTTTTCGTCTGGAGTCTCATCCCGACTTGTGGGGAAATCATAGTCTCCATCATCCTTTCCTAACAGGGACAATGCTCTAATAATGATGATCATCACACTTTTATTTACTTACAACTCAATATTATAACTTGATACTAGAACAAAAATATGACTCTATATGAATGCCTCTGGCAGTGTACCAAGATGTGCAATGATGCTAGCGTAACATGTATAAAAAATGATGAACGGTGGCTGAGCCACAAA
Organism: Elymus sibiricus; assembly: GCA_039707655.1. NCBI lineage: Eukaryota > Viridiplantae > Streptophyta > Magnoliopsida > Poales > Poaceae > Elymus > Elymus sibiricus. The sequence continues at coordinate 314,111,378 of CM077674.1, forward strand.
TACTATGTCAACTATATGATCATGCAAAGCAATATGACAATGATGATGTGTGTCATTAAAATGGAACGGTGGAAGTTGCATGGCAATATATCTCGGAATGGCTATGGAAATGCCATGATAGGTAGGTATGGTGGCTATTTTGGGGAAGATATAAAGAGGCTTATGTGTGATAGAGTGTATCATATCACGGGGTTTGGATGCACAGACGAAGTTTGCACCAACTGTCGATGTGAGAAAGGGCAATGCACAGTACCGAAGAGGCTAGCAAATTGCGGAAGGGTGAGAGTGCGTATAATCCATGGACTCACGTTAGTCATAAAGAACTCACATACTTATTGCGAAAGTTTATTAGCCCTCGAAGCAAAGTACTACTACGCATGCCCCTAGAGGGATAGATGGGTAGGACAAGTCCATCACTCGTCCCCGACCGCCACTCATAAGGAAGACAATCAACAATAAATCATGCTCCTACTTCTTAGCATAACGACAGATCATACGTGCATGCTTCGGGAATACAAACCTTAACACCAATATTCTTACTGAACCACAATTATATACTAATACCTCCCACATATTACCATCTTAATATCGCAAAACTATTGCAATGAATCAAACTTATCATATTCAGTGATCTACATGAAAGTTTTTATTATATCCCTCTTGAATACCAATCATATCAGGATCAAATTCATAACCCATGCATATTACCATTGCTATTCATTAGACTCTCAAAAAGATATAAGTGAAGCATGAGAGTGCAACTATTTCTTTAAAATATAACCACCGCCGTGCTCTAAAAGGTATAAGTGAAGCACTAGAGCAACTGCCTAGCTCAAAAAATATAAGTGAAGCACATAGAGTATTCTAACAAATCACGAATAATGTGTGTCCCTCTCAAAAAGGTGCGTTCAGCAAAGATTATTGTGACAAACTAGAAAGCAAACAAAAGCAAACAAACTATATCACAAGATGCTCCAAGTAAAACACATATCATGTGATGAATAAAAATATAGCTCCAAGTGAGTTACCGATATATTGTAGACGAAACAGGGGATGCCTTCCGGGGCATCCCCAAGCTTAGACGCTTGAGTATTCCTTGAATATTACCTTGGAGTGCCTTGGGCATCCCCAAGCTTAGGCTCTTGCCATTCCTTATTCCTTTGTCCATCGTAGTCTCACCCAAAACTTGAAAACTTCAGCACACAAAACTCAACAGAAACCTCGTGAGATCCGTTAGTATAACAAACAAATTTTAAACTTTAGGTACTGTTGTAAATTGATTCATATTTAATATTGGCATAATGCTACTGTACTCCAACTTCTCCATGACTCATACCCCCCGATACGATCCATAGATTCATCAAAATAAGCAAACTATGCAACAAAAACAGAATCTGTCTAAAACGGAACAGTCTGTAAAGATCTAAATTAACGTCATACTTCTGTAACTCCAAAAATTATGAAAACTTAGCACAACGTGGGCAATTCATATATCAATACTTTTTAAACAATTCAGAAGGTTCTAATGCTCTAGCGAAAAAACAAAATTCCAGCACTGGATGCAAAAGTTTCTGTTTTCCAACAGCATCTATCATACTATCTTCCAAATCATCCCAAAGGCATTACTTGGCACAAACACTAATTAAAACATAAAAATACAATCATAAAATAGGCTATAATTGTGTAAACACACAAGAACAGAAAGAAAAAGCAAAAACTTATTTTATTCATTGGGTTGCCTCCCAACAAGTGCTATTGTTTTATGCCCCTAGCTAGGCATAATGCATAGTTTCAAGTGTTGTCATCCTTCATGTTAATTCCATAAGTGGCCCTCATAATAGATTCATAAGGAGCTTTAATTCTATTTCTAGGGAAATGTTCCATTCCTTTATTTAATGGAAATTGAAATCTTATATTACCTTCTTTCATATCAATAATAGCACCAATTGTTCGTAGAAACAGCCTACCAAGTATTATGGGGCAAGAAGGATTGCATTCAGTATCAAGAACAATAAATTCAACGGGCACATAATTTCAATTTGCCATAATAAGCACATCATTTATTCTACCCAATGGCTTTTTAATAGTGAAATCCGCAAGATGCAAATTAAGGGAACAAGGATCCATGTCGGTGAGACCTAGCACATCACACAAAGACTTTGGTATAGTGGAAACACTAGCGCCAAGATCACAAAGAGCATTACATTCATAATCTTTAATTTTGACTTTAATAGTAGGTTCCCATTCATCTTGTAATTTTTTGGGGATTGAAACTTCCAACTCAAGTTTTTCTTCTTGTGCTTTCATCATGGCTTCTACAATATGTTTAGTGAAAGCTTTATTATGTTCATATGCATTTGGTGAATTAATCATGGATTGCAACAAGGAAATACACTCAATTAAAGAACAACTATCATAATTAAAGTCTTTGTAATCCAAAGTAGTGGGTGCATTACTATTTAAAGTTTTGACCTCTCCAAACCCACTTTTTTCATTTTTATCATCAAGATTATCACCCTCCAAGCAATTGGGACTCCTTCTATCTAAAGTTGACTCTTCTTCAGTCCCTTTTTCATCAAGTTTTATGTTACTAAATAATGATTCAATAGGAGTGACACCAATCATTTTAATATTTTCATCATTACTACAATAGAAACCGGGTGGAATTGCTTTTTCTAGGAATTCTCGCTTAGCTCTCAACCTAGCGGTCTTTTCTTTACTTTAATTAATGGAGACATAGATAGCTTTAATAGACTCATTTATATCATGCTTAGGTGGCAAAATTTTAGTTTTCAGATTTTCCACATCATGAGCAATTCTATCCATGTTCCTAGCCAATTCATCCACTCTATTCAATTTTTCTTCTATCATAGCAATAAAATTCTTTTGCGAATTAATAAATTCTTTAATATTACTTTAAATATCAGAGGGAATCCTATTATTATTATAAGAATTACCATAGGGATTGCAATAATTATTAGAGGAATTTCCAGGAAACGGTCTAGGATTGAAATTACCCCCATAAGCATTGTTGTTGAAATTATTTCTAGAGACAAAATTCACATCAATATCATCAATATTTTGCTCAATCAAGGTAGACAATGGCACATCATTAGGATCAACATGACCATTTTTACTAGCAACCAATTTCAATAAAGTATCCATCTTATCACTCAAAGTATTAATTTCTTCAACAGAATTTACCTTCTTACCAGTTGGAGCTTGTTCAGTTTGCCATTGAGAATAATTTGCCATAATATTATCAAGAAGTTTTGTAGCTTCTCCCAATGTAATTTCCATAATACTACCACCTGCGGCAGAGTCTAGCAAATTTCTAGAGACAAAGTTTAGTCCCGCATAAATTTTTTGTATGATCATCCAAAAATTCAAGCCATGAGTTGGGCAATTTCTTATCATTAATTTCATTCTCTCCCAAAATTGTGCAACATGTTCATGCTCAGGTTGCTTAAAATTCATAATTTGATTTCTTAAAGAAATAATCTTAGCGGGAGGAAAATACTTGGTAATAAAAGCATCCTTACACTTATCCCAAGAATCAATACTATTTCTAGGCAAGGATGAAAACCAATTTTTAGCACGATCTCGTAGTGAGAACGGAAATAATTTTAATTTGACAATATCATTATCCACATCTTTCTTCTTTTGCATATCACAAAGCTCAACGAAAGTATTTAGATGGGATGCAACATCTTCATTAGGACTACCGAAAAATTGTTCTTTCATAACAAGATTAAGCAAAGCAGCATTAATGTCACACGACTCCGCACTAGTGGTGGGAGGAGCAATAGGAGTACTAATAAAATCATTATTATTAGTATTGGAAAAGTCACACAATTTTGTATTTTCTTGAGACATCGCGACGAAGCAAGCAAACAAGCAAATAAAAATATTTTTGTGTTTTTGTAAAAAAAAATTAGAAGTGGGGGACAAGAAAACTAGAGGCAAATGCAAATAAAAGGCAAATAAAATAAATGCAAGTGGATGATAGTTTGTGCGAAGGTACTTGGTAATTTTGATGATGTCTCCCCGGCAACGGCGCCAGAAATTCTTCCTGTTACTTGTAGACTGTGTTGGTATTTCCCCGAAGAGGAGAGGATGATGCAGTATAGTAGAGATAAGTATTTCCCTCAGTTAAGAACCAAGGTTATCAATCCAGTAGGAGAACCAAGCAAAATTCCATTAAGCGCACCTTCACACACAAGAGCAAACACTTGCACCCAACGCAAATAAGAGGGGTCTCAATCCTCTTAGCGGTTATTTGCAAGGATTAAATCTTATAGAGATAAAAAGATAAACTAAAATACTAATTAAAATAAAAGTAAATAAATTGCAGCAAGGTATTTTTAGGTTTTTTATATATATGATAAAGTAGACCTGTCGGGGCCGGATTTAAGGAACACAATATCCCAGAAATTAACCCCTCGTGTCGTCACCAGCCACAGGATTACTGTTACTGGTGGACACGTCCTTGTTACAGATTACCAAGCAATTACAAGAATTGGATACAAGAACATATAGGCCTAATGATACAACAATGATTTCTAACAGCGGATGGCGGAAGTGGGTAGCAGATCTCCCTCTGTGGTGGGGCTCCATTCCCATGGGAACAGCTGACCTAGATAACTCCTATCCCGCGTGGCTGCTATCTCTGATTCCTAGGTTCTGGGGTATGCCTTCGTAGTGCTCTCTTCCTAATCGTGATCTGGCCAAGACAATGGCCAGGGACAAGCCAGTGAGTACGTTTGAATGTACTCTCAAACATCATGAACAAAAGATATACCGAATGCAACAGAGAGCATATGATCATGATGAACTAAATTATATGCATATGCAGACTGATATTATAGCATGGCATGATAAATATCAATACGGTGTAAAGTATATCATTCTAGTAAATAAACCAAGAAAATAGAATGGAACATCGGGCGTTAGACCGCCCAAAAAATTCCAAGAAAATAAAATGGAACATCGGGCGTTAGACCGCCTGAGGATTCCAACAAATAAAATGGAACATCGGGCGTTAGACCGCCCAAAAAATTTCAAGAAAAATGCCAAACGGGTATCTGAATGCGACGCCTCGAGAGGTCTTGAAAAGAAATGCCCAACGGGTGTCTGAATGCGATGCCTCGAGTGGTCTTGAAAAGAAATGCCAAACGGGTGTCTAAATGCGACGCCTCGAGAGGTCTTGAAAAGAAATACCAAACGGGTGTCTAAATGCGACGCCTCGAGAGGTCTTGAAAAGAAATGAGTATCCAGGTGGCATAACCACCCCAAGAGATACCCAAAAAAAAGAAGTGAGTATCCAGGTGGCATAACCATCCCAAGAGATACCCAAAAAAAGAAATGAGTATCCAGGTGGCAGAACCATCCCAAGAGATACTCAAGGTCACACATAGGAGAAAAAGGTTAGTCCACAATAAAATTCATGATAACAATAATATTCATGATAGCATCCGTAGCGATAATAATCATCCCGCAAAGGTGAATCATGCTAAATTTTAATTATTTCCTCCGAAGACCGACACCAAGACCGACACTTGACCGACCCAGACTATAGTCCTTAACCGCGGACACGGCTATTCGAATAGGTTTTAAAACTCTACAGAGGGTGTACTCTTTACCCACCAGTAAAGGATTTCTTTAGCCAACACCGAGACGCTGACTAATACCAATTACGGCCTTTGGGTTGAAAACACACCTGACCAGCACACACCAGATTAACTTTCCTGATGCCAGGAATCACCCAAAGCATCGTTCAAGAAAAACTCTAAGACGGGGAGACCACCGTCTTGAATAGCAAGGGATCAAAATTTATAACGCGCGGAATACAAATGGTGCCCCCCTCTCGGCCCAGCCGGATACACCCATGCCCCCTGACCGGATGACTGGCATTAGACCTGGATCCTGGAAACCTTCATCGCGGCCCCTCTGTACGGTGTGTGCAGGAAAGGGGTTAACAACTTACTGAACCGTACCCTACCTGTGGCAGGGACCAGTGGCAGCACGAAACAAGTATGGGGGTTACCGGAACAAGACTCGATCTATGGTTGACTCGGGAGGTTTATATTTCCTGAAGTCATTAGCACAATGAATTTTCTCAGTAGTACCAAACAGGGTCACTGTCTGGCATGTCCCAACATGCCATCACTGATCACTCTCGTTACAACGAGATTTTCAGTCTCATGGTCACTTTTCTCTCGTGGCTAATGCTTTCCTGCAGGTTAGTCGGAACAAGCATAGGCAGGTGACAATAACCATACTACTCATACTTCACATATAAGTGAAGACAAAATATTATCCAAGGGTCATGCATGTATAACTAGCAATATGCAAGTTTTTGAATTAACATAATCATGCTCAAATTATTCTAGCAAGCAAACCACAAAACCTTCACCATATCAAGTGTTCAAGATGCTTGCCTTGAGCATGCAGAAGGATTGGGTGCACTCCAAAACTTTGAAAATTTCATCTTTCCTCCATTTTTCCTATTTGCAAAATATTGTAATTACCACATAAATCCAAAACAGTACTAAAAACTTGTTTGGAAATTTTTGAAATAAATACTAAAATAAACTAGATGAAAAATAAGAAATGTTGGAAAAAGAATCAAGTCATTTGCAGTTGTGGTTTAAAAGTTGGAAGCAGTCAAAGTTGTGGTCAAATTCTGTTTTTAAATTAAAATTAAAAAGAAAACGGTTCAGTTGAAAATGCGCTTTCAAAAGGGAAAGACGTACTCTCGGGAATACGCCTCCACTTACAGGTGACTCGGCGCGGCCTAGGGTCACTGACAGTGGGCCCCACGGCCCCACTGTCAGGTTTGACGGGGTCGTCGCGCCCTCTTCTTTCTCTGGCCAAACGGAGATGGAACTCTGGCGGCCCTCGCCGGCGAACGGCGGCGCCTCTCGGGAAGCTGAGGCCACTTGCGTGTCTAGGAGAGCCTGGCGATCCCGATGAGGTACGGCACCTTCGACCTCGAGATCCGCATCGCCGTCGGCGAGGTCCCCAGCGGACGACGGCATCGGACAAAAGAGGGCTTTCATCTACGGTGCTTCTCCAGGGAAATTGAGGGGTTGAATCGATGTGCGGTGGTTCTGTGGATGCAGTGTTGTGGGAAAATTGGGAAGGGAGGCGTCGGTTGGCTCGGAATCATCTGAGGAACGACGGCGGTTGCCTCGCCCGGAGGCGAGGGAGACGACCTCATACGGCTCATTTGGCTGCTCGGGGAGGTTCCTAGGGGAGGGAGAGATGATCTGGTGCAGCGAGGCGAGCTCAGGGAGGCTTTATATAGCCGGAGGAGGTCGGTTCGTGAGCTCCCAAGGATAAGCACGGCGGCGGTGGCCATTCATGGCGATCTGAGGTCGGTGGCGAGGTCGTTGGGGTCGGTGAGTTGGTCGGCATGGCCGTTACGCGGTCAGTGAGCTGCGGATGAGCCCCGGCCGTTGGCCATTAAGGTGAGGGGTCCCCAGCAGAGACGTGGCAGGGTGGGCTTCGTCGGGCGGTGCCTCTGTTCATTGTGGACGGTGGTGGCCGGCGCAAGGGGACGAGAGGGAGCGTCGGCGGGGTCGGTGGGTTTATGGCGGTGCTTCCTGGGATATTGCGAGGACCGGAGAGGCAACAGGGGAACGCGGCGGCTCGGTGCCACTGACTGCAAAACGAGCGCTCTGTTCGCACTCTGGACATGCACGCCATGTGCTCGACCGAATGCCAGGGTGGGCTACAGTGATCCAATCAAGCTGATCTTTGGCAGGGTGATGCTCCTGGAGATTCTAGAGATGATGGACATGATGGTTTGGCCATATGAGCAAGTCATAGGTGTAGTTCAGACAGATCTAATATTTCTGCTATGCCCACAGGGTGTTTGACAGAATGCTAGGGTGGCCTAGGTAATTTTGTTAGATGTGAAACTTGGCAGGATGATGTCTCATTGGATGGTAGAGATGGTGGTATGGTTGGTTCTGTAAAAAGAAAAACTTGCGAGTGCAAGTTTTACTAGAATTCAGTTCTGGACAGAAACTACAAGGAATTATTTGGTGAACTTAAGTTATGCTAATGGAGCTGGTCTTCTGGACTTAAAGGTTTGGTTGGAAGGACTATAAGGTGGAAAAATTTCAGAATTTTTGGAGCAAGTAAAACTGGGGTTGCAGTTGTAACTCCAGAATGGAACAGAATTGAAAAGTGGAAGTTTTGCTCAAAATTTTCAAAGGACCATGTTGGGTTTTTGCATAAAAGTGATATATAGGGATCTCTTGACCCTTCATAATTTTTGTGAAATTTTAGGAGAATTATTTAAAATAGTTATAGTGCAACAGGAGCATTCCAAAGATTGAAAATGTTATTAAAAGGATTATTTTGGGGCAAGTTTATTATGAAAATATTTCCTACTGTTATTAAAATATAAATGAAATGATTTAAGAAAACTACCAAAGCCCATAATATTTTTTCCAAAATTTTCTATATTGAGGGAAGAGTTTTGGAAAACCAATAACAGAGAAGATTCTGAAACAATAAATGACCTCATATAATTCAAATTTTATTTCTGGCCAAATTTATTTAATAAAAATATGGTTAAATTTTTGGGGTGTTACAAGACCGGGGGCCATAGTTTTCACTAGAGGCTTCTCTCTCGAACACATAGCATACGGTGGGTAAACAAATTACTGTTGGGCAATTGATAGAAATGCAAATAATTATGACGGATTCATGGCAATGATCATGTATATAGGCATCACGTCCGAGACAAGTAGACCGACTCCTGCCTGCATCTACTACTATTACTCCACCCATCGACCGCTATCCAGCATGCATCTAGGGTATTAAGTATGAAACAGAGAAACGCCTTAAGCAAGATGACATGATGTAGACAAAGTAAACTCAAGCAATATGATTAAACCCCATCTTTTTATCCTTAATGGCAACAATAAAAATACGTGTCATGTCCCCTTCTGTCACTGGGATTGAGCACCACAAGATTGAACCCATCACAAAGCACCTCTCCCATTGCAAGACAAATCAATCTAGTAGGCCAAACCAAATTGATAGATCGGAGAGAAATACAAAGCTATAATAATCATGCATAAAAGAGTTTAGAGAAGACTCAAATATTTCTCATGAATAATCTGATCATAAACTCACAATTCATCGGATCCCAACAAACACACCGCAAAAGAAGATTACATCGGATAGAACTCCAAGAACATCGAGGAGAACATGGTATTGAAGATCAAAGAGAGAGAAGAAGCCATCTAGCTACTAGCTATAGACCCGTAGGTCTGTGGTAAACTACTCACACATCATCGGAAGGGCAACAAGGTTGATGTAGAAGCCCTCCGTGATCGATTCCCCCTCCGGTAGAGTACCGGAAAAGGCCTCCAGATGGGATCGCGGAAGAACAGAGGCTTGCGGCGGTGGAAAGGTTTTCTCTTCTGGCTCTTTGTTGGTTTTGGAATATTTGGGAATTTATAACACTGGAATTAGGTCAAGAGGTGCCACGAGGGGCCCACGAGCCTGGGGGCGCTTCCTCTAGGCTTGCCGCCTCCTCGTGGCTCTTCTGGTCTTCTCCCAAAGCTTTCTGGGTCTCTTCTGGTCCAGAAAAAATTAATGCAAAGTTTTTTTCTCGTTTGGACACTTTTTGATAATGATTTTCTGAAAAGGCAAAAACAAGCAGAAAATAGCAACTGGCACTAGGCGCTGGGGTAATAGGTTAGTCCCAAAAAATGATATATAATGGCATATAATTGCATATAAAACATCCGAGATTGATACTATAATAGCATGGAACAATCAAAAATTATAGATACGTTGGAGACATATCAGGTACTCTTTGCTTGCTTCCTTTCGCTCCACAACAACTGCAACACTGATAGCTTTGCTGTTAGCTGCAATATATAACAACATGGGCTCCTTCTCCCAAGGGGCAGCAAGGATGGGCGACTCAGACAATTGCTTCTTGAGGGACTCAAAAGCCTCATCCGCAGCACCGCTCCAAACAAAATCATCTGACTTCCGGAGCATCTGATAAAGTGGGATTGCCTTCTCCCCAAGCCCGCTTATGAACCGGCTCAATGCCACAACCCGCCTGGCCAGCTTCTGGACGGCATTGAGATTTGCCGGCTTGGCCAGGGACATGATTGCTTTGATTTTTTTCTGGGTTGGCCTCAATCCCACGCTCAGAAACTAGGAATCCCAGTAATTTCCCTACAGGAACACCGAAGACACACTTCTCCGGGTTGAGTTTCATCTGGTAAACTGGGAGGTTGTCAAACGTCTCCTTGAGATCATCCAACAAGGTTTCCTTCTTTCGAGATTCAACCACGATATCATCAACATATGCATGAACATTCCGCCCGATCTGCTTGTGGAAACAATTTTGGACACAACGTTGATAAGTCGCCTGTGCACACTTCAGACCAAACGACATGGACTTATAACAGAAAGCTCCAAAAGGCGTAATGAATGTTGTCTTTTCCTGGTCCTCCAGCTTCATCTTGATCTGATGATAACCCGAATAAGCATCCAGAAAACATAAAGACTCACAACCCGCCGTGGCATCAATGATCTGGTCAATACGGGGCAGAGCAAAAGGATCACTAGGACAAGCCTTATTCAGGTCCATGTAATCAACACACATTCGCCAAGTCCCATTTTTCTTCAGAACAAGAACTAGGTTAGCCAACCATTCCGGATGAAAAACCTCAACAATGAACCCGGCAGCTAGGAGCCGGGCCACCTCTTCACCAATGGCCTTCCGCCTCTTCTCATTAAAACGGCGGAGATATTGCCGAACGGGCTTAAACTTAGGATCCACATTAAGGGAGTGCTCAACGAGTTCTCTCAGTACACCTGGCATGTCAGAAGGTTTCCATGCAAAGATGTCCCGGTTCTCACGGATGACCTCGATGAGCACGCTTTCCTATTTAGGATCCATATTCGCCCCGACGGTGAACTGCTCAGATGAATCACCCGGGATGAAGTCAACTTGCTTTGTGTCTTTGGTCGACTTAAATTTGAGCAACGGATCAGACTCAGTCGTCAGCTTCTTCAGGGAGGTCCTGTCAGCCGGGTTAACATTGTCCTTGTAGTATTTCAGCTCTTCGGCTGCACAAGCCGTATCCACATAAGCTGCATCTCCCTCCTCGCACTCCAGGGCGATTTTCCTATTACCATTGACAGTGATAGTGCCCTCTGGTCCGGGCATCTTTAACTTCAGATACACATAGCACGGACGTGCCATGAACTTCGCATAAGCCGGCCTCCCCAAAAAGGGCGTGATATGGACTTTTAAGTTTGACCACTTCAAAAGACAAGAATTCCGAGCGCTAATTAAATTCAGTGCCAAAGGCAACCTCTAGAGAAATCCTGCCGATGGGATAAGCCGACTTGCCAGGGACAATGCCATGGAAAATTGTAGTGGAAGGGGTGAGCTGCTTCTCGGACAGGTTCATCCGTCTGAAAAGATCATAGTAAAGGATATTGATGCTGCTGCCGCCATCCATGAGCACTTTGGTCAATGTATAGCCGACGACTTGTGGTGCGACAACCAGAGCAACACCGCCAGGGTGATCAATATACTCAGGATGATCTGCTCTACTCTAAGTAACTGGTTGTTCGGACCAATTCAGATAGTAAGGGACTGCCGGCTCAACTGTGTTGGCAGCTCTCCGCTGCACCTTCCGATCACGCTTGCAAGTACTGGTTGTAAAGACGTGGTACTGACCACTGTTTAACTGCTTAGGATTGCTCTAAAATCCAGATGGACCACCTTGATTCTGATTTCCTTGGTTGTTGCGCTGTTGATTGTTTCCAGCATTGCCAGCCCTCTGAAGCCCGGCATTGTGACCGTGGATCCCCTGGAACCCGGGGCCTGTGAAGGGACCTTGTGAGCCGGCTCCCTGGTTGCCGGGTCCGGGGTTGCCAGGGTGTCCTCCTGTGCCGCCTCCAGTGTGATGATTCTGTAATATCCGCTTGGAGAACTCTTGCATAATATAACAGTTTTCCCATGAATGGGCAGACGGCTTACTGATACGTCTCTAACGTATCTATAATTTTTGATTGTTCCATACTATTATAGTATCAATCTTGGATGTTTTTATATGCAATTATATATCATTTTTTGGGACTAAGCTATTAACCAAGTGCCCAGTGCCAGTTGTTGTTTTCTGCTTGTTTTTGGCTTTTCAGAGAAACGGTACCAAATGAAGTCCAAATGCCACGAAACTTTTTGGAGATTTTATTCTGGACAAAAGAAACCATGGAAGCTTTGAGAGGAGGCCAGAAGCCTCACGGAGGCATCACAAGGCAACAGGGCGTGCCCAGGGGGGCGCGCCGTGTTGCCTTGTGGGGCCCACGTGACTCCGTTTGACCTAATTCCACTTCTATAAATTCACAAATATTGGGAAACCATTAGAGATCTAGAAGAGAAAACCTTTCCGATGCTGCAAGCCTCTGTTCTTCTGCGATCCCATCTGGAGGCCTTTTTCGGTACTCTGCCGGAGGGGGGAATCGATCACGGAGGGCTTCTACATCAACCTTGCTGCCCTTTCGATGATGTGTGAGTAGTTTACCACAGACCTACGGGTCCATAGCTAGTAGCTAGATGGCTTCTACCCTCTCTTTGATCTTCAATACAATGTTCTCCTTGATGTTCTTTGAGTTCTATCCGATGTAATCTTCTTTTGCGGCGTGTTTGTTGGGATCCGATAAATTGTGAGTTTATGATCAGATTATTCATGAGAAATATTTGAGTCTTCTCTGAACTCTTTTATGCATGATTGTTATAGCTTTGTATTTCTCTCTGATCTATCGATTTGGTTTGGCCTACTAGATTGATTTATCTTGCAATGGGAGAGGTGCTTTGTGATGGGTTCAATCTTGCGGTGCCCAATCCCAGTGACAGAAGGGGACATGACACGTATTTGTATTGTTGCCATTAAGGATAAAAAGATGGGGTTTATTCATATTGCTTGAATTTGCTTCTCTACATCATGTCATCTTGCTTAAGGCGTTACTCTGTTTTTATTAACTTAATACTCTAGATGCATGCAGGATAGCGGTCGATGAGTGGAGTAATAGTAGTAGATGCAGGCAGGAGTCGGTCTACTTGTCTCGGATGTGATGCCTATATACATGATCATTGGCATGAATCCGTCATAATTATTTGCTATTCTGTCAATTGCCCAACAGTAATTTGTTTACCCACCGTATGTTTCTATGCTCAAGAGAGAAGCCTCTAGTGAAAACTATGGCCCCCGGGTCTATCTTTATCATATTAAAAAACCTAAAAATACCTTGCTGCAATTTATTTACTTTTATTTTAATTAGTATTTTAGTTTACCTATTTACCTCGATAAGATTTAATCTTTGCAATTAACTGCTAAGAGGATTGACAACCCTCTTATTTTCGTTGGGTGCAAGTGTTTGCTCTTGTGTTTGCAGGTGCGCTTAACGGAATTTTGCTTGGTTCTCCTACTGGATTGATAACCTTGGTTCTTAACTAAGGGAAATACTTATCTCTACTGTACTGCATCATCCTCTCCTCTTCGGGGAAATACCAACGCAGACTACAAGTAGCGGGAAGAATTTCTGGCGCCGTTGTCGGGGAGACAACATCAAAATCTATCAAGTACCTTCACACAAACTATCATCCACTTGCATTTATTTTATTTGCCTTTTTTATTTGCATTTTCCTGTCGTTTTCATCTCCCCCACTTCTAAAACAATTTTACAAAAAAATACAAAAATATTTTGTGTGCTATCTTTGCTTGTGTTGCCATGTGCCTTCTATTTGCTTGCATCTTTGCTTGCTAAAAATCTATTGATATGGATCCTCATCCACTAGCTAATCTTTTTAAAAGATCCAATTATGATGAACAAATTGCTAGTGAGTTGAGTGCACTTCATTATCTCTATGAAGTTTTGCTTGAAAATCATGAATCTGAAAATTGTGATGAAGTGTTGAAAGAAGAAATTTATGAAGTGATTCATGATAGCCCTTTGAATGAAAAGCATGGTTGCAATGATTTTATTATAAATTCTATTAATGTCAATTGTTTTAATGATATGCAAAACTACAAGCTTGGGGATGATAATTTTGTCATGTCCACTACTTATTGCGATGATCATGATTGGGGTGATAATGCTTCTTATGATATTGAAAATTTATTTAAGCCTCATGATGAATATGTCATTGATAATAATGTTTCAAATAATATTGAAAGTGGTTTTGGAAGAGTGTCAACTTTAGGTAAAAAGAATCCCACATATTTGGAGAGTGTTCAATCTTATGAAATTTTTGATAAAAGTGGGTTTGGAGAGGTCATGACTTTAGTTGATGTTAATCCCGCTATCTTGGAAGATTATAAAACTTTTATGCATGTGGATCATTAAGATAGTATTTTATATGATAGCTATATTGTTGAATTTGATTATCATCCTACATGTAATTATTATGAGAGAGGAAAATATGTTTGTAGAAACTTTCATGTCAATAAATTACCTCTCTTTGTGCTGAAATTTTTAATGCTTCATTCTTCCTATTTGCATATGCTAGATATTTCCCGTCTTGATAATTTGTTTTCCTATAAAATGCCTATGCATAGGAAGTATGTTAGACTTAAATGTGTTGGTCACATGTTTTATGATGCTCTATTTGTGTTTCAATTCTTGTCTTTTATGTGAGCATCATTAATATCCTAAGCCTATCTTAATGGCTATAAAGATAGCGCTTGTTGGGAGGCAACCCAATGAATAAAATAATTTTTTGCTTTTACCTACTGTTTTTGAGTGTTTGAATGATTATAGCTTCTGTTATGATTGTGTTTTTGTGTTTTAATTAGTGTTTGTGCCAAGTAATGCCTTTGGGATGATTTGGATGATAATACAATTGATGCTGCTTGGAAAACAGAAAGTTTTGCGTCCAGTGCTGGAATTTTAATTCTGTACTGGAGAGTCAAAAAAATCTGAAATTTTTACACAGTATTGGTATATGAATTTCCCACGTTTTCCTAAGATGTCATAATTTTTGGAGTTACATAAGTATGGCTTTTAAATAGATCTTTACAGACTGTTCTGTTTTAGACGGATTCTGTTATTGTTGCATAGTTTGCTTATTTTGATGAATCTATGGATCGTATCGGGGGTTATGAGTCATGGAGAAGTTGGAGTACAGTAGCATTATGCCAATATTAAATATTAATAAATTTACAACAATACTTGAAGTTTAATATTTGTTTGTTATACTAACGGATCTCACGAGGTTTCTGTTGAGTTTTGTGTGCTGAAGTTTTCAAGTTTTGGGTGAGACTACGATGGATAAAGAAATAAGGAGCGGAAAGAGCCTAAGATTGGGGATTCCCAAGGCACCCCAAGGTAATATTCAAGCAAGACTCAAGTGTCTAAGCTTGGGGATGCCCTGGAAGGCATCCCCTCTTTCGTCTACAATCTATCGGTAACTCACTTGGAGCTATATTTTTATTCATCACATGATATGTGTTTTACTAGGAGCGTCTTGTGAAATAGTTTGTTTGATTTTTAGTTTGTCACAATCATCTTTGTTGAACACACCTTTTTGAGAGGGACACACATTATTCGTGATTTATTAGAATACTCTATGTGCTTCACTAATATCTTTTGAGCTAGGCAGTTGCTCTAGTGCTTCACTTATATCTTTTAGAGCACGGCGGTGGTTATATTTTAAAGAAATAGTTGCACTCTCATGCTTCACTTATATCTTTTTGAGAGTCTCATGATAGCAATGGTAATATGCACGGGTTATGAATTTGGTTCTGATATGATAGGTATTCAAGAAGGATATAATAAAAAAATTCATGTAGATCACTGAATATGATAAATTTGATTCCT
This sequence comes from Elymus sibiricus, assembly GCA_039707655.1. Lineage (NCBI taxonomy): Eukaryota > Viridiplantae > Streptophyta > Magnoliopsida > Poales > Poaceae > Elymus > Elymus sibiricus. The sequence continues at coordinate 314,127,254 of CM077674.1, forward strand.
TGCAATAGTTTTGGGATATTAAGATGGTAATATGTGGGAGGTATTAGTAGATAATTGTGGTTTAGTAAGAATAATTGTGTTAAGGTTTGTGATTCCCGAAGCATGCACGTATGATCTGTGTCGTTATGCTAAGAAGTTGGAGCATGATTTATTATTGATTGTCTACCTTATGAGTGGCGGTCGGGGACGAGCGATGGACCTTGTCCTAATCTATCCCTCTAGGGGCATGCGTAGTAGTACTTTGCTTCGAGGGCTAATAAACTTTCGCAATAAGTATGTGAGTTCTTTATGACTAATGTGAGTCCATGGATTATACACACTCTCACCTTTCCGCAATTTGCTAGCCTCTTCGGTACCGTGCATTGCCCTTTCTCACATCGAGAGTTGGTGCAAACTTCGCCGGTGCATCCAAACCCCGTGATATGATACGCTCTATTGATGGAAATATGCCCTAGAGGCAATAATAAAGTTGTTATTATTTTATATTTCCTTGTTCATGATAAAGGTTTATTATTCATGCTAGAATTGTATTGACCGGAAACTTAAATACATGTGTGAATACATAAACAAATACCGTGTCCCTAGTGAGCCTCTACTAGACTAGCTCGTTGATCAAAGATGGTTAAGGTTTCCTAACCATAGACATGAGTTGTCATTTGATAACGGGATCACATCATTAGGAGAATGATGTGATGGACAAGACCCATCCGTTAGCTTAGCATATGATCGTTCTGTTTATTGCTACTGCTTTCTTGAATGTCAAATACATGTTCCTCAGACCATGAGATCATGCAACTCCCGGATACCGGAGGAATACCTTGTGTGCTATCAAACGTCACAACGTAACTGGGTGATCATAAAGATGCTCTACAGGTATCTCCGAAGGTGTCCGTTGAGTTGGCATGGATCGAGACTGGGATTTGTTACTCCGTGTTTCGGAGAGGTATCTCTGGGCCCTCTCGGTAATGCACATCATAAGAAGCTTGCAAGCAAAGTGACTAAGGAGTTAGTTACGGGATGATGTATTATAGAACGAGTAAAGAGACTTGCCGGTAACGAGATTGAACTAGGTATGGAGATACCGACGATCGAATCTCGGGCAAGTAACATACCGACGGACAAAGGGAATTATGTATGTTGTCATTGCGGTTCGACCGATAAGATCTTCGTGGAATATGTAGGAACCAATATGAGCATCCAGGTTCCGCTATTGGTTATTAACCGGAGAGGCGTCTCAGTCATGTCTACATCATTCCCGAACCCGTAGGGTCCGCACGCTTAACGTTCGTTGACGATATAGTGTTATATGAGTTATGTGAATTGGTAACCGAATATTGTTCGGAGTCCCGGATGAGATCCCGGACGTCACGAGGAGTCTCGGAATGGTCGAGAGGTAAAGATTTATATATGGGAAGTCATATTTTGGGTTCCGGAAAAAGGTGCAGTTTTTTCGGTATTGTACCGGGAAGCTTCCAGAAGGTTCCGGAGGATTCCGGAGGGGTCCGGAAGTCCACAAGTGGGTCCACCACGTCCCAAGGGCTGGCATGGGCTAAGGGGAGGCACCCTGGCCTTATTGGGCCAGGCGCAGCGAGTCCTCAAAAGCCCACGCAGCTAGGGAAGGAAAAAAGGGAGAGTCCTAGTAGGAATAGGATTGGACTTTGGAGTCCAAGTCCACGTGTGTACTATTCACGGTTACTGTTCATGTGGCACTATTCCTTCTACTCCAAGCCCCGACACATATATAAATAGAGGAGAAGGGGGCGCCCCAAAGGAGACACAACATTGTCTTAGCCGTGTGCGGCGCCCCCCTCCACAGTTCCGTCCCTCGGTCATATTTTCGTAGTGCTTGGGCGAAGCCCTGCGGAGATAGCATCACCATCACCGTCACCACGCCGTCGTGCTGCCGGAACTCATCCACTACCTCGCCGTCTTGCTGGATCAAGAAGTCAAGGACGTCACCGAGCTGAACGTGTGCTGAACGCGGAGGTGCCGTATGTTCGGTACTCGGTCGTTTGGATCGTGAAGTTGTTCGACGACATCAACCGCGTTGTTCTAACGCTTCCGCTTACGGTCTACGAGGGTACGTAGACACACTCCCCCTCTCGTAGCTATGCATCTCCATGGATAGATCTTGCGTGTGCGTAGAATATTTTTTGTTTTCCATGCAACGTTCCCCAACATCTATCACACATAAGCCTCCTTATATCTTCCTCAAAACAGCCACCATACCTACCTATAATGGCATTTCCATAGCCATTCCGAGATATATTGCCATGTAACTTCCACCGTTCCGTTTTTTATGACATACATCATCATTGTCATATTGCTTTGCATGATCATATAGCTGACATAGTATTTGTGGCTCAGCCACCGTTCATCATTGTTATACATGTTACGCTAGCATCATTGCACATCCTGGTACACTGCCAGAGGCATTCATATAGAGTCATATTTCTGTTCTAGTATCGAGTTGTAATGTTGAGTTGTAAGTAAATAGAGGTGTGATGATCATCATTATTAGAGCATTGTCCCAGTGAGGTAAGAATGGTGGAGACTAATGAGTCCTCGAAAAAGTGGGGATGAGATCCATGAGACCGTTCTAAATAAATAAAAAAGAGGCGAAAAAGAGCCATGAAAAAAAATGAGAGAAAAAGAGAGAAGGGGCAATGTTACTATCCTTTTTCCACACCTGTGCTTCAGAGTAGCACCATGTTTTTCATATAGAGAGTCTCCTATTTTGTCACTTTCATATACTAGTGGGAATTTTTCATTATAGAACTTGGCTTGTATATTCCGATGACGGGCTTCCTCAAATGCCCGAGGTCTTCATGAGCAAGCAAGTTGGATGCACACCCACTTAGTTTTCATGTTGAGCTTTCATACACTTATAGCTCTTAGTGCATCCGTTGCATGGCAATCCCTACTCCTCGCATTGACATCAATTAATGGGCATCTCCATAGCCCGTTGATTAGCCTCGTCGATGTGAGGCTTTCTCCATCATTGACTTCTCTTATTTATCTCTACCACCGCACTCTATTCCACCCGTAGTGCTATATCCATGCCTGAAGCGCGTTAAAAAGTATGAACGAATTGCTCGGCTTGTCATCGGGGTAGTGCATGATAAATACTTTGTGTGAAGAAGATGGAGCATGACAGGATTATATGATTTTGTAGGGATAACGTTCTTTAGCATGTTTATTATGAAAGACATGATTATTTATTAGTATGCCTGAGTATTGATGTCTTTATATCAAACTATAGACTATTGCTTTGAATCATTTGGATCTTATTATTCATACCGTAAGAGAGAGATTACATGATGAAACATGATAGGTAGCATTCCACATCAAAAATTCTGTTTTTATCATTTACCTACTCGAGGACGAGCAGGAATTAAGCTTGGGGATGCTTGATACGTCTCTAACGTATCAATAATTTTTGATTGTTCCATGCTATTACAGTATCAATCTTGGATGTTTTTATATGCAATTATATATCATTTTTTGGGACTAACCTATTAACCTAGTGCCCAGTGCCAGTTGATGTTTTCTGCTTGTTTTTGGCTTTTCAGAGAAACAGTACCAAATGAAGTCCAAATGCCACGAAACTTTTTGGAGATTTTTTTCTGGACAAAAGAAACCTTGGAAGCTTCGGGAGGAGGCCAGAAGCCTCACGGAGGCTTCACAAGGCAACAGGGCGCGCCCTAGGGTGGCCCGCCATGTTGCCTTGTGGGGCCCACGTGACTCCGTTTGACCTAATTCCACTTCTATAAATTCACAAATATTGGGAAACCATCAGAGAGCCAGAAGAGAAAACCTTTCCGCGGCCGCAAGCCTCTGTTCTTCCGTGATCCCATCTGGAGGCCTTTTCTGGTACTCTGCCGGAGGGGGAATCGATCATGGAGGACTTCTACATCAACCTTACTGCCCTACCGATGATGTGTGAGTAGTTTACCACAGACCTACGGATCCATAGCTAGTATCTAGATGGCCTCTTCTCTCTTTTTGATTTTCAATACAATGTTCTCCTTGATGTTCTTGGAGTTTATCCGATGTAATCTTCTTTTGCGGTGTGTTTGTTGGGATCCGATGAATTGTGAGTTTATGATCAGATTATTCATGAGAAATATTTGAGTCTTCTTTGAACTCTTTTATGCATGATTGTTATAGCTTTGTATTTCTCTCCGATCTATCGATTTGGTTTGGCCTACTAGATTGATTTATCTTGCAATGGGAGAGGTGCTTTGTGATGGGTTCAATCTTGCGGTACTCAATCCCAGTGACAGAAGGGGACATGACACGTATTTGTATTATTGCCATTAAGGATAAAAAGATGGGGTTTATTCATATTGCTTGAATTTGCTTCTCTACATCATGTCATCTTGCTTAAGGTGTTACTCTATTTTTATTAACTTAATACTCTAGATGCATGCTGGATAGCAGTCGATGAGTGGAGTAATAGTGGTAGATGCAGGCAGGAGTCGGTCTACTTGTCTCAGACATGATGCCTATATACATGATCATTGCCGTGAATCCGTCATAATTATTTGCTATTCTGTCAATTGCCCAACAGTAATTTGTTTACCCACCGTATGTTTCTATGCTCAAGAGAGAAGCCTCTAGTGAAAACTATGGCCCCCGGGTCTATCTTTATCATATTAAAAAACCTAAAAATACCTTGCTGCAATTTATTTACTTTTATTTTAATTAGTATTTTAGTTTACCTATTTACCTCGATAAGATTTAATCCTTGCAAATAACCGCTAAGAGGATTGACAACCCTCTTATTTGCGTTGGGTGCAAGTGTTTGCTCTTGTGTGTGCAGGTGCGCTTAACGGAATTTTGCTTGGTTCTCCTACTGGATTGATAGCCTTGGTTCTTATCTAAGGGAAATACTTATCTCTACTGTACTGCATCATCCTCTCCTCTTCGGGGAAATACCAACGCAGACTACAAGGACTGGAATCGGCGAGGCGGCAACTGCTGCTGTGGGACTGGCGTTTGGTGTTGAGCTGTCTCCCTTTGCTGAGCCGGATGTCACGGCGGCGGCCCTCCTGGGGACATAATACCAGCCCCCGGGTCTACCAGAGCCTGTGGATCATTCGCGGTAGTAAACAACTGGGTTGGCTCAATCTGGGCTAGAAGACGGCTTTGATGCCACCTCCGGTGGACGAATTCTGACTCAGCCTGCCGGCGGCTTAGATAGAGGGCTTCCTCCTCCAAGCGCTTTGTCTCCTCAACAAGCCAGGTTTGTGTTTTCGCCATGCGGGTATTTTCTGCATTGACATCCTCTTGGATCTTGGTCAATTGCTCGCGGCACTTCGTGATCTCTGCATTGCGCGCGGCCGCGTTTTCTGCAGTCACCGGCTCCGCCAGTGGAGTCGCCAGAGTATTCATCATCTCCGCGAGCGCCTATGCCCTGGTCCTTTGTGAGCCGGCGGCAGCTGCGCTGGCTCCTCCTGAGCCTGCAATGGTGAGATTCTACCCGGCCGCTGGATCCGTCGGGTCACGAAGGGGAGGTGGATCTTGCCTGCCTGCCATGTAAACCGCAGCGAACCGAGGCGGCTCGAGGGTTTCAGGAAAAACTTCATCAGTGCATCCTCCGAGCCTCCCGTCATACAGTGGACGGATTGACTCAGTTTCTCCCATCGATGACTCGCCATCTGATTGCATGAGCGTCTCGTCTCCAGACAGCGAATTTTCTGACAAGGTCACCCCCTCGGTGAAGCCCACGAAGGCATGTGTCCGGCCGGCTCTCGGCGGGCCGGGTTTCGCCTGGGGGGGGACTGGCGCAGCGGGCCGATTCGGTGTTGGCAACGGTATCCAACCTGGCGGCTGACTCGCCGACAACGCTGATGAAGACATGGATCTTGCCGAAGGGAACCCGATACCCGTACTCGATTGAGTCGGCCTCGGGGCCCCAGCTTGAGTCGTCGATGTAGAGCTTTCCGTGGCGGCTCTTCGTCATCTGGCCGATCACGTACTTCCCGAACCCTGGGAGGGCTCCCGCCAAGAACTCAACTCCACCGTGCGTAGGCCCCACGGTGGGCGCCAACTGTCGTGGTTTTGACACGGCAGATGCCCTCGTGAAAGGACTTAGTGATGAAGCCATCGCACGAAGGTGGAAGCTTAACGGGGTTGATCAGGAAACGAGAACACACGGGATTACCCAAGTTCGGCCCCTCACAATGGAGGTAAAAGCCTACGTTCTGCTTGATGGTATTGCTTTGGATCTCGATTAAAAGGATGCAGATTTGCTAACCTAGCACTCGAGGGATCGCAACCTCGTCTTTCTGCCTTAGGCGTTCCCCTTTATTTAACAGGTCGAGCCCTAGGTTTACATGAGAGTCCGGGTCGTCACATTAACCCGTATCCTATTCTTACTCTAGTTATCTTGTTCTTCAAGGTAATCCGTATTTATCCTTCCTTCTCAAGCCGGCCCATGCATTGAGCCGGCCCTTGCATCAGGCCTACCTCAAGCCGGCCCACCACAAGTCTTCAAGGCCCAGCAGTAAGGTAACCCATTGAGCCTCATAACTCTATGGCCGGTTCATCTTCCTGCCGGGTCTCCAACGCCGGGAAATATCCCCAACAACTATGATGATGATGATGATGATGATGAGTTGTTATTATGATCATGATGAGTTATTATATCACTGGGTGAAAGAAACGTGGATTAGATTCATGTGGATGGATCCAATCCAACTTGGTCCATCCACATGAATCTAGTCCGCGTTTCTTCCACCCAATTATATAATAACTCATCATGATCATAATGATATAACAATCTCTTAATTGCTATTGTATCAAAATTTGTATAATGATGTATAAATGCAGTATAAAATAAGAGAAATGAAACACGGATGAATAGTAGTAGCACGGGGTAAAGCCCACGCTGCTACTACTTAGCAGTAGCGCCGGTCCAGCCCCACGCTACTGCTAACTGAATTAGTAGTAGCGCGGGGTCAGACCAGTGCTACTGCTAAAATTTAGCTGTAGCGTCCTAGCAGTAGTGCGGGTGCCCGCGCTACTGCTAGGCGAAAAGTCCACGCTACTACTAGGGTTTTCCCTAGTAGTGTATGCTTATAAATCAAACTCCAACACCTCTCAAAAGCCTCTAGTTTTTCAACAATCTCTCTGCATTTTTGCTCGGAGCCTCCGAACCATGTTCATTAGGACCCTTCGATCAACCTAAGAGATAGTGATACATCTTCAACGTATCTATAATTTTTTATTGTTCCATGCTATTATAGTATCAATCTTGGATGTTTTATATGCAATTATATATCATTTTTCGGGACTAGCCAATTAACCTAGTGCCTAGTGCCATTTGCTGTTTTTTGGCTTTTCAGAAAATCAATATCAAACAGAGTCCAAACGGAGAAAAACTTTGGATTATTATTTTTGGACCAAGAGGGGCCCTAGAAGGTTCGGGAGAAGACCAGACGAGCCACGAGGGAGTGACAATCTCGGGAGGCGCGCCCAGGGGGTAGGTGATACATCTCCAATGTATCTATAATTTTTTATTGTTCCATGCTGTTATATTATCAATCTTGGATGTTTTTGTATACATTTACAGCAATTATATATCATTTTTTGGGACTAACCTATTAACTTAGTGCCCAGTGCCAGTTGTTGTTTTCTGCCTATTTTTGGTTTTACAGAATATCAATACCAAACGAAGTCCAAATGCCATGAAACTTTTTGGAGATTTTTTTCTAGACATAACCAACACTAGAAGCTTTGGGAGAAGGCCAGAAGCCCCAGGAGGTGGCCACGAGCCACCAGGGTGCGCCTGGGCGGGCAGGCGTGCCTTGGTGCCTCGAGGGCCCACCTCTGCCTCTTTTGACCTAATTCCACCACTGTAAATTCCCAAAAATCGGTAAACCAACAGAGGAGTCCACGAAATACTTTTTCCGCCGCCGCAAGCTTCTGTTCTCGAGAGATCCCATCTGGGGGCCTTTTCCGACACTCCGCCGGAGGGGGAATCGATCACGGAGGGGCTCTACATCAACCTTGCTGCCCTTCCGAAGATGCGTGAGTAGTTTACCACAGACCTTCGGGTCCATAGTTAGTAGCTAGATGGCTTCTTCTCTCTTTTTGATCTTCAATACAATGTTCTCCTCGATGTTCTTGGAGTTCTATCCGATGTAATCACTTTTTGCGGTGTGTTTGTTGGGATCCGATGAATTGTGAGTTTATGATCAGATTATCCATGAATATTATTTGAGTCTTCTCTGATCTCTTTTATGCATGATTATTATAGCTTCGTATTTCTTCTCCGATCTATTGAGTTGGTTTGGCCAACTAGATTGATTTATCTTGCCATGGGAAGAGGTGCTTTGTAATGGGTTCGATCTTGCAGTGCACAATCCCAGTGATAGAAAGGAACATGACACGTATGTATTGTTGCTATTAAGGGTAAAAAGATGGGGTTTATTCATGCGTGAGTTTACTTTGTCTACATCATGTCATCTTGCTTAAGGCGTTACTCCGTTCTTTATGGACTTAATACACTAGATGCATGCTGGATAGCGGTCGATGTGTGGAGTAATAGTAGTAAATGCAGGCAGGAGTCGGTCTACTTGTCTCGAACGTGATGCCTATATACATGATCATTGCCTTGGATATCGTCATGATTATTTGCTTTTCTATCAATTGCCCAACAGTAATCTATCTACCCACCGTATGCTATTTTCTTGAGAGAAGCCTCTAGTGAAAACTATGGCCCCCGGGTCTATCTAAATCATATATTAAAGACCATAAAAATACCTTGCTGCACTTTTCTTTTATTTATTTTATTTTGTATTTTTGTTTAATCTATCTATCTATCACCATACAATTTAATCTTGCAATTGACCGCCGAGGGATTGACAACCCCAAGTTTGCGTTGGGTGCAAGGATTTGTTGTTTGTGTGCAGGTACTACTAACGAGGTGTTGCGTGATTCTCCTACTGGATTGATAACCTTGGTTTCATAACTGAGGGAAATACTTACCTCTACTGTGCTGCATCATCCCTTCCTCTTCGGGGAAAATACCAACGCAAGCTACAAGTAGTAGTAGGCACGCCCCCGAGGCTTGTGGGCCCCTCGTAGCACATCTTGACCTAATTCCAAGCCTATAAATTCTCAAATATTCCCCATATACCAGAGATCCACCTGGAATAACTTTTCCGCCGCCGCAAGCTTCTGTTCTATCACGATCCCATCTGGAGGCCTTTTCCAGCGATCTGCCGGAGGGGGAATCGATCACGGAGGGCTTCTACATCAACCTTGCTGTCCTTCCGATGATGTGTGAGTAGTTTACCACAGACCTTCGGGTCCATAGCTAGTAGCTAGATGACTTCTTCTCTCTCTTTGATCTTCAATACAATGTTCTCCTCGATCTCCTTGGAGTTCTATTCGATGTAACCTTCTTTTGCGGTGTGTTTGTTGGGATCCGATGAATTGTGGGTTTATGATCAGATTATTCATGAGAAATATTTGAGTCTTTTCTAAACTTATTTATGCATTATTGTTATAGCTTTGTATTTCTCTCCGATCTATCCGTTTGGTTTGGCCAGCTAGATTGATTTATCTTGCAATGGGAGAGGTGCTTTGTGATGGGTTCAATCTTGCGGTGCTCCATCCCAGTGACAGAAAGGGACAGTAACGTATTTGTATTGTTGCCATTAAGGATAAAAAGATAGGGTTTATTCATATTGTTTGAGTTTACTTTGTCTACATCATGTCATCTTGCTTAAGGCGTTACTCTATTTTCATTAACTTAATACCCTAGATGCATGCTGGATAGCGGTCGATGGGTGGAGTAATAGTAGTAGATGCAGGAAGGAGTCGGTCTACTTGTCTCGGACGTGATGCCTATATACATGATCATTGCCATGAATCCATCATAACTATGTGCTTTTCTATCAATTGCCCAACAGTAATTTGTTTACCCACCGTATGCTATGTGTTCGAGAGAGAAGCCTCTAGTGAAAACTATGGGCCCCGGGTCATTCATCCATCATATATAAAATCCAAAAATACCTTGCTGCAATTTTATTTCCTTTATTTTGTTTTGCAATTTAATTATCTATCTGTCACTATCAGAATTAATCCTTGCAAGTAACCACCAAGGGGATTGACAACCCTCTTGTTTGCGTTGGGTGCAAGTATTTGCTTTTGTGTGTGTAGGTGCTGCTGACGAGGTTCTGTGTGGTTCTCCTACTGGATTGATAACCTTGGTTCTTAACTGAGGGGAATACTTATCTCTACTGTACTGTATCATCCTCTCCTCTTCGGGGAAACCCCAACGCAGTTCACAAGTAGCAGATAGACATTAAAAAACGCTAAGTCAGACATAGCCTCTGGGGCATTTCCCTTCTACATCAAAACACTTGTGCACTCCTATGTACATGGCTCAGAGCTTCCAAATGTTTTCACGTCGGAATTTTCGAACAAGTCCAATAGGGTGCGCAAGTGAGCGAATGTTATTCGGAGCCTTCGACGACATTTGTTTGGCCCCTCCGAGCCATTCAAAACTTGCCTCATTTATTTTGTTTGGTGAATTTGAGCTGATCATTCTGAGCCTCTGAGTCGTGCAAAAAGGCGTTCAGACGCAATTTTGGGTCCATCCTATATATATCCCCCCCATTTATCCCACCAGTTCATTCAAATCACATTTTTCGATAGAGAGCCACCACTTTTTGGGATGACTTCAAAGGGCTTTCTACACAAACTTTCAAGCCACCCCTTTGATCTTCGATCTTCCTCCTTGCCTTCCATTCCTTTCCGTCCAATCTAAAGATCATCTTGAGAGAGTTTTGAGTGTGGAGGATATTATCTTTTGAAGCACAGGAGTAAATGATTCATCACCGAGCAACATTATCTTGCTACTTTTGGACAGTGGGCACGTCCTAGATCGGCTAAGTGTGCTTGAGACCCTTCAAGGTGTGAAAGAACTAAGAGATTTGTAAAGGCCAGGAGATGCCTACTTCGTGAAGATCTATCATGAGTGAGACTAGACCTTCGTGGTCGGAATAAGTTGGTCGCTCCTTCATAACCCTTTGTGGGTATTTTCTTCTGTGGACTTTGCAACCAAAATCTTTGTGATTTGAAGCCTCCATCAGCGTGGAGCATGATAGCGTCAATTATCCAAACCATGGGAAAATTCTCCATCAAGCAACCTCATGTTTTCATCCTCCTAACCTTACCTCTTACCTATGCAAGTTGTCTATTTCCTTTTCTTACTACTTGTAGAGCTGCATGTGATGGGTGTCTTAGGCGACCACTCAAAAAGTTTAAAAGTGGCAATAACATAAAAATCAAGAATGTGCCTGATAACCCACAACTATAGGGGATCGCAAAAGTTTTCGGGAGTAGTATTTCACCCAAATTTATTGATTCGACACAAGGGGAGCCAAAGAATATTTGCGAGTATTAGCAGTTGAGTTGACAATTCAACCACACCATGAGAACTAAATATCTGCAACAAAGTGTTTAGTAGCATAGTAGTATGATAGTTTTGATAGCAGTAGTAACAGTAGCAACAGTAACAGTGACAGTAACAGAAGTTTTGTAGTGATTGTAACAGCAGCAGCAGCGAAAGTAACTTAGCAAAGATCAATATGCGAAAAGCGGTGATGGATAATTATGTTGGATGACATTCATCATATAACATTCACAACCTAGGGCGATACACAATAGCTCCAATTCATCAATGTAATGTAGGCATGTATTCCGTATATAGTCATACGTGCTTATAGTAAGAACTTGCATGACATCTTTTGTCCTACCCTCCCGTGGCAGCGGGGTCCATAAGGAAATCTAAGGGATATTAAGGCCTCCTTTTAATAGAGAACCGGAACCAAGCATTAGCACTTAATGAATACATGAACTCCTCAAACTACGGTAATCACCGGAAAGAATCCCAGTTATTGTCACCTTGGGGGTATGCGGATCATAACGCGTAATAGGTGCATATAACTTGCAAAATAGGATCAAGAACACAAATATATTCATGAAAACATAAAGGGTTCAGATCTGAAATCATGGCACTCGGGCCCTAGTGACAAGCATTAAGCATAGCAAAGTCATAGCAACATCAATCTCAGAACATAGTGGATACTAGGGATCAAAGTCCTAACAAATTGACTCGATTACATGATAAATATCATCCAACCCATCACCGTCCAGCAAGCCTACGGAGAAATTACTCACACACGGTGGTGAGCATCATGAAATTGGTGATGGAGGATGGTTGATGATGACGACGGCGACGAATCCCCCTCCCCGGAGCCCCGAACGGACTCCAGATCAGCCCTCCCGATGAAGAACATGAGGTGGCGGCGGCTCCGTATCGTAAAACGTGATGAAACTTCTTCTCCACTTTTTTTCTCGGGGAAAGTGAATTTATAGCGTTGGAATTAGGTCAGACGGCCGCCTGTGGGCCCCACAAGGCATCAGGGCGCGCCCTAGGGGGGGTCGCACCCTGTTGCCTTGTGGGCAACCGGTGGCCCCTCTTCTGTTGATTCTTGCGCCAGTAATTTTTATTTATTCCATAAAAAATCTCCAAAAAGTTTCATCCAATTCCGAGGACTTTGATTTCTCCACAAAAACAACACCATGGCAATTCTGCTGAAAACAGCGTTAGTACGGGTTAGTTTCATTCAAATCATGCAAATTAGAGTCCAAAACAAGAGCAAAAGTGTTTGGAAAAGTAGATACGACGAAGACGTATCAACTCCCTCAAGCTTAACTCATTGCTTGTCCTCAAGCAATTCAGTTGACAAACTGAAAGTGATAAAGTAAAACTTTTACGAACTCCTTTGTTCTTGTATCCGTATATAAGCTTAAATAGTACCCAAGTTTTCAGCGAAGATCATGAACTAACCATGCTCATAATAACACTTAGAAACTACATTTACTCATATCAATGGCATAATCAACTAGCGAGCAATAATAACATATCTCAAGTGCCAACACTTTGTCAAAACAATCATGTTATAATATGATAACATGGTATCTCGCTAGCCCTTTCCGAGAGCGCAAAACATAAATGCAGAGCACCTCCAAAGTTCAAGCAGCGACTAAACAATGTAATTCAGGGTAGAAGAGATCCAGTCATGATGCACAAAAAATTAACTATACTCAATGCATAAGGATCTCTCAGGATTGGTGCTTATAATGAGAAGGTGAGACTCAACAATAAAAGTAAAATAACATAAAAGTAAATAGATAGGCCCTTCGCAGAGGGAAGCATGGATTTGCAGAGGTGCCAGAGCTCGAAGCTTAAATCAGAGATGAAAAATAATTTTGGGAGGTGTAATTTTCCTGTCAACGTCACGACCGAGGATTTTCAATATCTTCCATGCTAAACACATTATAGGCGGTTCCCAAGCAGAAAGGTAAAGTTTACTCCCCCTCCACCATACCAACACAAGCCATGGCTAGCCGAATCCTCGGGTGCCCTCCATACCAACAACTTTCCAGGGAGTTTGTTTGCATTATGTAATTTCGATTTTGAGCATAGGACCGGGCATCCCAATTACCAGCCTCTCTCGTGCAATGACAAGTGAATAAACACTCATCTCGACAATAACCCACTTAGCATGGAAGATACTGGCCGCCCCCTGTCGCTCCATGAGCGGTACGGGCACACAAAACGGATGTTTATTTGAATTACTAGAGGTGGCACATGCAAATTTACTTGGAACAGCAGAGTAATACCGCATATAGGTAGATATAGTGGACTCATCTGGAACAACTTTGGTTTAAGGATTTTGGATGCAGAAGCAGTATTCCCGCTTAGTACAGGCAAAGGCTAGCAAATATATTGAGAAGCGACCAACTAGAGAGCGAAAACGGTCATGATCATGCATTGAGAATAATTAACATTGAATACTAGCATGAGTAGGATATAAACACCGTCAACATAAATATCGTGGAGGCTATGTTGGTTTTGAATCAACTACATGTATGAACATGTGGCAAGTTAAGCCACTTGAAACATTCGGAGGAGGATACCATATTAACATACTACATCATAACCATTTTAATGCATGTTGACATCCAAGATAAATCATTATCCACTCCTAGCTACTTAAGCATGGCATGAGAAACTATAATCTCTAATTGTCATCACAAACATGTTTACTCATAATATGCTGAATCATGGATACTGAGTTAAACATATTTACAAAAACAAAAACAAGAAGAATTCATACGAGCTTTTCCTTGCCACAGTCACTTCATCAAATCATCGTCATTATTGCCTTTCACTTGCATGACCGAATGATGTGAAAATAATAATAATGCAAGAGTGCCATGGACTAAGCTGGAATCTGCAAACATTTTATTCAAGGGAGAAGACAAGGTAAAACTGGCTCTTCGTTAGATCAACAATAATGCATATGAGAGCCACTCAACATTTTTATCATGGTCTTCTCCTTACGACGACTCAACAAACAGAAAAGAAATTCAGAGAAACACACTGAAATATTTTTGGAGTTTTTAGTTTTTCTGAAGGAAAGCAAACTAACGAAGAAAAACGAAAAGCGAGAAAAACTATTTACACGGGAGAACTCCCAACAAGGAAAAGAAGATACGAGAAATCTTTTTGGGTTTTCTTTTAATACTACAACCTAACAAACAAGAAAGAAAAGCCAAAAAGAAGAGAGAAATATTTTTGGATTTTCAAAGTTTTTCAAACACACAAGAAGAAAGCGAAAATAAAACTAACATGGATAATACAATGAAAAAGGATGAACACCGACAACTGGAATGAATGTGTCAACATGAATGTAATGTCGGTGAGAGATACGTACTCCCCCAAGCTTAGGCTTTTGCCTAGCTTGCTCTACTGCCATGGATGTCCAGGATAATAATCGAAATGGTAGCTTGTGGAGGCGTTCTAAGCCGCCTCCTCAGCAAAACGGGCCGCCTCAACTGCCGCGTTATACTCGTGCACCTCATTCTCATGAAGAAAATATCTATGTTTGTTCTGGAAATCAAAGAGGACAGGAGCAGGCAAAACAACAAACACAGAACGATATTTATCGAATATCAAGTTATAGTCATATCTGTGAGTGTTGCGCTTAATAAACTCATGGTTTTGCATTGCCTCAAAATTCAAATATTTATCAGTTAAAAGAGGAACATTGGGCCTGAGCGAAACTCCTAGCCTTGCAGCTACGCGGGAGGCATAAATTCCTCCATACAAATCACCATTACCCGAGTTGTGGTGCAACCTACGTGTAACAATGGCCCCAAGATTATAATGTCTGCTACCCATTAAGGCAGCGTGAATGAGGCTCAGGTCAGGAGCACAAAGTGCACTACAGTCTTGTTTACCAACAATGCATTTGCCATTAAAAAGCGCAAAATACCGAATAGAGGGAAAGTGAATGCTTTTTATTCTAGCTTGCGTAACCCTCCTATCCTCACCATTGCAAAGACTATTGAGAAACAGTTCATAATCAGATTGTCGCGGTTCGCTAAGTGAACCCCAAAATGGAATTTTGCAAGCATAACAGAATTCTTCTAGAGACATACTATAAGATCTATCGTAGAGATGAAATGAAACTCTAGAAGTGCGAGAGTGATACTCAAATTTTTGAGTGAATGAAATGGGTGAGGCTGTAGTGTTGCGGAGGCTTATCTGCGATGAAGGCGGAGAGCTCGGTGATGTGAATATATTGGTCAAATTCTTCCGTGATGCCTGCACCTAGCATGAACTCGTTGCACGACCATCGACATGATTTTGCTTTGGCACCTCGCACCGAACCTACCCTTGGTTCAACATATGATTGGCGTGTGATACGTCTCCAACGTATCTATAATTTTTGATTGTTCCATGCTATTATCGTATCAATCTTGGATGTTTTATATGCAATTATATGCCATTATGTATCATTTTTTTTGGGCCTAACCTATTAACCCAGTGCCTAGTGCCAGTTGCTGTTTTCTGCTTGTTTTTCCTTTTCAGAAAATTATTAACAAAAAGTGTCCAAACGAGAAAAAAACTTTGGATTAATTTTTTCTGGACCAGAAGAGACCCACGAAGCTTCGGGAGAAGACCAGAAGAGCCACGAGAAGGCACCAAGCCTGGAGGGGGCGCCCGGGGCGTAGGGCACGCCCCCCAGGCTTGTGGGCCCCTCGTGGCACCTCCTGGCCTAATTCCAACGCTATAAATTCCCAATATACCATAGAGACAGAAGAGAAAACATTTCCGCCGCCGCAAGCCTCTGTTCTTCCGTGATCCCATCTGGAGGCCTTTTCCGGTACTCTGTCGGAGGGGGAATCGATCACGGAGGGCTTCTTCATCAACCTTGCTACCCATCCGATGATGTATGATTAGTTTACCACAGACCTACGGGTCCATAGCTAGTAGCTAGATGGCTTCTTCTCTCTCTTTGATCTTCAATACCATGTTCTCCTCGATGTTCTTGGAGTTCTATCCGATGTAATCTTCTTTTGCTGTGTGTTTGTTGGGATCCGATGAATTGTGAGTTTATGATCAGATTATTCATGAGAAATATTTGAGTCTTCTCTGAACTCTTTTATGCATGATTATTATAGATTTGTATTTCTCTCCGATCTATCGATTTGGTTTGGCCTACTAGATTGATTTGTCTTGCAATGGGAGAGGTGCTTCGTGATGGGTTCAATCTTGCGGTGCTCAATCCCAGTGACAGAAGGGGACATGACACGTATTTGTATTGCTGCCATTAAGGATAAAAAGATGGGGTTTAATCATAGTGCTTGAGTTTACTTTGTCTACACCATGGCATCTTGCTTAAGGCGTTACTCTGTTTCATACTTAATACCCTAGATGCATGTCGGATAGCGGTCGATGGGTGGAGTAATAGTAGTAGATGCAGGCAGGAGTCGGTCTACTTGTCTTGGACATGATGCCTATATACATGATCATTGACATGAATCCGTCATAATTATTTGCTTTTCTATCAATTGCCCAACAGTAATTTGTCTACCCACCGTATGCTATGTGTTCGAGACAGAAGTCTCTAGTGAAAACTATGGCCCCCGGTGTACTTTATCATATATATAAAACCTAAAAATACCTTGCTGCAATTTATTTACTTTTATTTTGTTTAGTATTTTTTTTATCTATTTATCTCTATAAGATTTAATCCTTGCAAATAACCGCTAAGAGGATTAACAAGCCTCTTATTTGCGTTGGGTGCAAGTGTTTGCTTTTGTGTGTGCAGGTGCGCTTAACGGAATTTTGCTTGGCTCTCCTTATGGATTGACAACCTTGGTTCTTAACTGAGGGAAATACTTATCTCTACTATACTGCATCATCCTCTCCTCTTCGGGGAAATACCAACGCAGTCTACAAGTAGCAGGAAGAATTTCTGGCGCCGTTGCCGGGGAGACATCATCAAAATTACCAAGTACCTTCGCACAAACTATCATCCACTTGCAATTACTTTATTTGCCTATTATTTGTATTTGCCTCTCATTTTCATCTCCCCCATTTCTAATTTTTTTTACAAAAACACAAAAATATTTTTATTTGCTTGTGTGCTTGCTTTGTCGCGTTGTCTCAAGAAAATACAAATTGTGTGACTTTTCCAATACTAATAATAATGATTTTATTAGTACTCCTATTTCTCCTCCTACCACTAGTGCGGAGTCGTGTGACATTAATGCTGCTTTTCTTAATCTTGTTATGAAAGAACAATTTTCTGGTAGTCCTAATGAAGATGCTGCATCCCATCTAAATACTTTCGTTGAGCTTTGTGATATGCAAAAGAAAAAATATGTGGATAATGATATTGTCAAATTAAAATTATTTCCATTCTCACTACGAGACCGTGCTAAAACTTGGTTTTCATCCTTGCCTAGAAATAGTATTGATTCTTGGGATAAGTGTAAGGATGCTTTTATTACCAAGTATTTTCCTCCCGCTAAGATTATTTCTCTAAGAAATCAAATTATGAATTTTAAGCAACTTGAGCATGAACATGTTGCACAATCTTGAGAAAGAATGAAATTAATGATAATAATCTGCCCAACTCATGGTTTAAATTTATGGATAATCATACAAAAAAATTATGCGGGACTAAACTTTGTCTCAGAAATTTGCTAGACTCTCCCGCAGGTGGTACTTTTATGGAAATTACATTGGGATAAGCTACAAAACTTCTTGATAATATCATGACAAATTATTCTCAATGGCACACTGAACGAACTCCAACTGGTAAGAAGGTAAATTCTGTTGAAGAAATTAATACTTTGACTGATAAGATGGATGCTTTATTGAAATTGGTTGCTAGTAAAAATGTTCATATTGATCCTAATGATGTGCCATTGTATACCTTGATTGAGCAAAATAATGATGCTATTGATGTGAATTTTGTCTCTAGAAATAATTTCAACAACAATGCTTATAAGGGTAATTTCAATCCTAGACCGTTTCCTGGAAATTCCTCTAATAATTATGGCAATCCCTATGGTAATTCTTATAATAATAATAATAATAATAACAGGATGCCTGATGTCTACTACACAACTTATTCTTGTAGACTCGTGTTGGGCCTCCAAGCGCGGAGTTTTGTAGGACAGTAGCAATTTCCCCTCAAGTGGATGACCTAAGGTTTATCAATCCATGGGAGGCGTAGGATGAAGATGGTATCTCTCAAACAAGCCTGCAATCAAATACAAGAAATCTCTTGTGTCCCCAACACACCCAATACAATGGCAAATTGTATAGGTGCACTAGTTCGGCGAAGAGATGGTGATACAAGTGTAGTATGGATAGTAGATATAGGTTTTTGTAATCTGAAAATATAAAAACAGCAAGGTAGCAAGTAACAAAAGTGAGCACAAACGGTATTGCAATGCTTAAAACAAGGCCTCAACAATGCTAATATAATTGGATCATATAACCATCCCTCAACGTGCAATAAAGAATCACTCCCAAGTTCCTATTAGCGGAGAACATAAGATAGAAATTGTTTATAGGGTACGAAACCACCTCAAAGTTATCCTTTCCGATCAATCTATTGAGTTATTCCTATAAGTGTCACAAACAGCCCTAGAGTTCGTACTAGAATAACACCATATGATACACATCAACCAACCCTAATGTCACCTAGATACTCCAATGTCACCACAAGTATCCGTGAGTTGATTATACGATATGCATCAAACAACTTCATAATCATAATATTCAATCCACACAAACAACTCCAAGGAGCACCCCAAAGTTTCTATCGGAGAAAAGAAAATGAAAACATGCATCAACCCTAATGCATAGATTACCCCAATGTCACCTCGGGAATCCGCGAGTTGAGTGCCAAAACATACATCAAGTGAATCAATATAATACCCCATTGTCACCACGGGTATTCATATGCAAGACATACATCAAGTGTTCTCAAATCTAAAATATTCGATCCGACAATAACGAAACCTCAAAGGCAGAAGATTCGATTCATCACAACAAAGATAGAGAGGGAAGAAACACCATATGATCCAACTATATTAACAAAGCTCGCGATACATCAAGATCATGCCATATCTAGAACACGAGAGAGAGAGATCAAACACATAGCTACTAGTACATACCCTCAGCCTCGAGGGTGAACTACTCCCTCCTCGTCATGGAGACCACCGGGATGATGAAGATGGCCTCCGGTGATGATTCCCCCCTACGGAAGGGTGCCGAAAAAGGGATGTAGATGAGATCTCTTTGGTACAGAGGCTTGCAGCGGCGTAAAAACTCATCTAGGTTAACTTTCGGGGTTTTTTGAATATATATGATTTTTCAGCATTGGAATCACGCAAAGAGGTGCCACAGGGGGCCCACGAGGCACCAGGGCGCGCCTGGGGGGGTAGGCGTGCCCAGGTGGTTCGTGGTGCCCTGTGGCTCTTCTGCTGCTCCTCCGAAGCTTCCTGAGTCAGTTCCCTTCCAGAAAAAATCGTCAAAAAGTTTCGCTGCATTTGGACTTCATTTGGTATGGATTTTCTGGAAAACAAAAAACAAGCAGAAAATAGCAACTGGCACTGGGCACTAGGTCAATATGTTAGTCCATGAAAATCATATAAAATCCATATAAAAGTGCACCAAAATCATACAAAACTATAATAAACATAGCATGAATACTTCATAAATTATAGATACGTTGGAGACGTATCAATGCCCTCTGATCTTGAAAGTAATATTAACGAATTTGTTTTCGCAAAAGAATTTCAATGCTATGATAGAAGAAAAATTGAATAGAGTTGATGAATTGGCTAGGAACATGGATAGAATTGCTCATGATGCGGAAAATCTCAAAACTAAAATTTTGCCACCGAAGCATGATATAAATGAGTCTATTAAAGCTATCTATGTCTCCATTAATGAAATTAAAGAAAGGACCACTAGGTTGAGAGCTAAGCGAGAATTTCTAGAAAAAGGGATTCCACCCGGTTTTTATCATAGTAATGATGAGGATATTAAAATGATTGGTGTCAATCCTATTGAATCATTATTTAGTAACATAAAACTTGATGAAAAAGGGACTGAAGAAGAGTCAACTTTAGTTAGAAGGAGTCCCAATTTGTTGGAGGGTGATAATCTTGATGATAAAAATGAAAAAAGTGGGTTTGGAGAGGTCAAAACTTTAAATAGTAATGCACCCACTACTTTGGATTACAAGGACTTTAATTATGATAGTTGTTCTTTGATTGAGTGTATTTCCTTGTTGCAATCCATGATTAATTCACCAAATGCATATGAACAAAATAAAGCTTTCACTAAACATATTGTAGAAGCCATGATGAAAGCGCATGAAGAAAAACTTGAGTTGGAAGTTTCAATTCCTAGAAAATTACAAGATGAATGGGAACCTACTATTAAAGTCAAAATTAAAGATTATGAATGTAATGCTGTGACGCCCCTGCTCGACCGTGCACTAATCATACACGCAAACGTGCACGCTCGAGATCAGAGACTCACGGGAAGATATCACAACACAACTCTAAACACAAATTTAAACATAAATCTTCATATTACAAACCAGGGGTCACGAGGACCCGAATACATAAGTCATACAAACAAATAATATCTGGGTACAGACATAGTTAGTCATGTTTGCCTTAAGAAGGCTAGCACAAACAGCGACACTGATCGAAAAGGCGAAGGCCTCCTGCCTAGGGCCTTCGAACTACTCCTGGTCGGCTGGCTCAACCCAGTAGTACGTGCCTCCGGGACTCTCCTGGTAGTAGTCTCCTGTGGTGGTGTCTGGCTCCGGGACTCCATCGTCTGATTGCATCAAGCGGATATGGGGGGAAAATATAGCAAAGCAACCGTGAGTACTCATCCAAAGTACTCGCAAGACTGACATCAGAACTATACTAAGTATGCATCGGTATCAAAGGAATGGGGATATATCTTTGGACTAAACTGCAGAAATGCTGGAACAGAGGGGGAGAGGCCTAGCATATTGAAGACTAGCATCTTGAAGCAATTCTTGCAGCATCAGAAGAGAGTAGAGTATAATAACACATAATAGTAGTTATATTTAGTAATGCCCTGAGATCCTTCCTCGACTACCCTGTGAGAAAGTGATCTCGAGAGCAGTAGTATCAGTTTATCATTGTATCAGTATCCATTTGTAGTTGTAGCAGATCAGGATACAACTCCGAGCGTCCTGTTACCGTGGACACGGCTATTCGAATAGATAACTTCCCTGCAGGGGTGCACTACTGTCACCCAACACGCTCGATCACATCTGGCCGGACACACTTGCTGGGTAATGCCCGGCCTCGGGAGATCGACACGACGCAGTCCTACCTAGGCTCAGCAGAGAGGTCAGCACGCCGGTCTAAATCCTAAGCACGAAGGGGTCTTGGGCCATCGCCCTTCGCACTCCTGCACGTTGCGAGACTGGCCGGGGCCCAAGCGTGACTGTGGAAACACCATAGACGTAGCCAGCTCACCCCAACAATCAGCCCGCATCTCTGAGTTGTGACGTCTGAAGAACTTTTGGCTGATACATACGACGTAGAGGGCCCCATTAAACCATTATCCCACGTGGTGGTAGTGCGTATAAGGCCAGCGGCCTACTCAGATCAAATACCCAAATCCGTTAGTCATGTTTAGTAACTCGCAGAGACGAACAGAGTTCATGTCGCTCCGACTTGATATCACACATCGCGCGGGTACTCTTGGAGCCGACCCGTCTTTAATATTGTTCTCTCGCGGGCACCCTTGGGGCCAGCCCGACCTTAACAGTTTAAGTATTGCAATATGTAAAGCTTTCCGTGATCTTCACCCAGAGTGATCACAGCCCGATATCTAGCATGGCAAAACGGACAAGGGTGAAGGGCCACAGATGAATCAATAGCATAGCTAACTAGGCATCATGGGACAACAAGTAGGTATCAACAGTAGGCGACAAAAACAAGCTATGCATCAGAATAGGAACTATCGAAATAACCACAGAAGCAATACTAATGCAAGCATAAGGAAGAGAGAGTGGGTGATATCTGGATGATCAAGGGGGTTTTGCTTGCCTGGAAGCTCTGCTGAGAGGGGCTGGTCGTCGGAAGGCTGCTCGTCTAGAGCGTAGTCGTACTTAGCTGCGTCGACGGCGGTCTCAGCGTCTATCGGGGGAGAAGGAGGGGGAAGAAACAATAAATTCACGGCAATAATGCAACAGCGATGCATGACATGCCTAAATGATATGCAGAGGTGATATATTGCCTATCTAACTGCTTTAGATAATTTAGGAATTTATTTGGATTTATTTTATTAAGGTTATGCACTATTCATTTATCGAATACGGGCAAAATGTTCCATGTTCGGTATGTTAGAGGGGTGTGGCAGGTATGTGGATGGCATATTCGGATTCTTCATATTTTTCTGATCATTTTTCATATATAAATTATTTTCATCCGAGTTACGGTTTATTTTATATGATTTTTCAAAGTTTTACTGAATTTCTGGAATTTCTGAAATTATTTAATTAGAATTATCTGAAACAGTAGCTAGATGACGTCAGCATGACGCATGCATGACATCAGCAGTCAACCCAGCCGGTTGACTGGTCAAACCTGACCAGTGGGACCCACTGGTCAGTGACACGGAAGTTAATTAGGTTTAATTTAAACTAATTACAGGTTAATTAGACGGTGGGGCCTACATGTCAGTGACTGATTAGACTAATTAATTTTGGTTTAAATTTAAACTAGCTTAATTAGTCGCGGGACCCACATGTCAGTGACCGTGGGTGCCCAGTCAGCACCGTTGACTGGTCAACCCGGTCAACGGGGCCAGTGGGACCCAGCAGTTAATGGCACAGGGGGGCCCACATGTCGGGCCACGTTGGCGTCGTCGGCGCCGTCGCCGGAATCACGCCGGCGACCAAATCCGCGGCGGCGCGGCCTCAGGTTTCGCCGGAAATCGGCCACAGGCCACCGTTTTGAACGTGGGAGGTCGCGTTTGAACGCGCGCAAAGTGGCGCATCCAGCGGCGGTACTGGCTCGGCCGGAGACGGCCGGAATCTACGACGGTGAGCGGCGAGGCGGACGCCGGAGTTCGGCCGTGTTTGGGTATGGCTCTACGGGGTACGGCGAGGCGCGTGCGGGGGTGCGTTGGGTCCGTACGGGCGAGCTGAGCACGGCTATGAGCTCGGTTGAGCTTGACGGCGATTGTGACCGCGACGACGAGCTCGACGGCGGCGTGGGGTTTGGCCATCTCCATTGCGGCGTCTACGGCGACGGAAACGCGCAGGAGAAAGAGGGGAAAGACGCGCGAGCTTACGGTGAGCCTGCGGGTGTGCTCAAGCCTGCTCGGGGAGGCTCGTCGGCGGTGAATCGATGACGGAGAAGAAGAAGCCCGAGGAGGAGGAAGAGGATGTAGACGGCGAGGTGACGGCGTAGAGGTCGATTTCAAGGACGGGGATGAAGTAGCCGAAGACGGCGAGCTCGATGGACTAGTCGGAGAGGCGATCGGGACACGGTGGCCGCGGGATCGACGGCGGCGACGAGAGGAGCTCTCGGGCGGGCTCAAGAGAGAGAGGGCGAGCGAGCGAGAGGAGAGGGGGGGAATATCTGGGAGGCTAAGGTTCCCAGAGGGGTGGTCTTATCCTCTCCGCCCTCCTGTAGCGACGCGGGGAGCAGGCGCGGCTGCGACGGCTTGCCGGCGACGGGCACGGTCGGGCGCGGGCGACCGCACGCGTGAGCAGTAGGAAGGGGGAGATGGCGAGGTGGGCTGGGCCGCGGCGGTTGACTAGAGCCCAGGTGCGTTGGCCTTTTCCTTTTCTTTGTTTTTCCTTTCTGTTTTCCTTTTTAGTTTCTGTTTTGTAAATAGTTTAGCCCCTAAATGACTTTTGTAAAATATGAGTGTGGTCCACTTAAATACTAGACAACATTTAACACTGCCAGAAATTGGTTTGGTGAATAAATGATTTCACTTGAATTTTAATTAAATAAAATGGCACTAAATATTGTTGTTTGGCACTGTTTTAGGATGATAGAATCATCTAGGTATTTTAGGTGATGTTGTTTTTCTTGACACAACTAGTTATGGATTATTTGCGATTTAATGAACATTTTTGTTTTCAAATTGGAGCAACTTTTATTTTCACTTTAAATTTGAATTTCAATTTGAATTGGAATTCAAAATGAGATATGATGCAAATGATGATCAAGCACTGTTAATCATGATGACTTGGCATTATCAAAATGTGATCACTGTAGCTTAATTATATGGGGTGTTACAAATGCCCTTTGTGATCTTGGTGCTAGCGTTTCCACTATACCAAAATCTTTGTGTGATGTGCTAGGTCTCACCGACATGGATCCTTGTTCCCTTAATTTGAATCTTGCGGATTCCACTATTAAAAAGCCATTGGGTAGAATAAATGATGTGCTTATTCTTGCAAATAGAAATTATGTGCCCATGGATTTTATTGTTCTTGATATTGAATGCAATTCTTCTTGCCCCATAATACTTGGTAGGCCCTTTCTACGAACAATAGGTGTTATTATTGATATGAAAGAAGGTAATATAAGATTTCAAATTTCATTAAATAAAGGGATGGAACACTTCCCTAGAGAGAGAATTAAGGCACCTTATGAATCTATTATGAGGGCCACTTATGGAATTAACATGAAGGATGACAACACTCGAAACTATGCATTATGCCTAGCTAGGGGCATAAAACAATAGCGCTTATTGGGAGGCAACCCAATGAATAAAATAAAATTTTCTTTTACTTAATGTCTTGTGTGTTTACAAAATTATAGCCTCTGTTATGATTGTGTTTTTATGTTTTAATTAGTGTTTGTGCCAAGTAATGCCTTTGGGATGATGTTGATGATAGTATAATTGATGCTGTTTGGAAAACAGAAAGTTTTGTGTCCAGTGCCAGAATTTTAGTTCTGTACTGGAGCATCAAAAAAATCTGAAATTTTTACACAGTATTGGTATATGAATTTGTTACGTTTTCCTAATTTTTCAGAATTTTTGCAGTTACATAAGTATGACTTTTAAATAGATCTTTACAGAATGTTCTGTTTTAGACTGATTTTGTTTTTTGTTGCATAGGTTGCTTATTTTGATGAATCTATGGATCGTATCGGGGGGTATGAGTCATGAAGAAGTTGGATTATAGTAGCATTATGCCAATATTAAATATGAATCAATTTACAACATTACCTAAAGTTTAAGATTTGTTTGTTATACTAACGGATCTCACGAGGTTTTTGTTGAGTTTTGTGTGCTGAAGTTTTCAAGTTTTGGGTGAGACTACGATGGATGATGGAATAAGGAGCGGCAAGAGCCTAAGATTGGGGATGCCCAAGGCACCCCAAGGTAATATTCAAGGAAGACTCAAGCGTCTAAGCTTGGGGATGCCCCGGAAGGCATCCCCTCTTTCGTCTACAATCTATCGGTAACTCACTTGGAGCTATATTTTTATTCATCACATGATATGTGTTTTACTTGGAGCGTCTTGTGATATAGTTTGTTTGCCTTTGTTTGATTTTTAGTTTGTCACAATCATCTTTGTTGAACACACCTTTTTGAGAGGGACACACATTATTCGTGATTTGTTAGAATACTCTATGTGCTTCTCTTATATCTTTTGAGCTAGGCAGTTGCTCTAGTGCTTCACTTATATCTTTTAGAGCACGGCGGTGGTTATATTTTAAAGAAATAGTTGCACTCTCATGCTTCACTTATATCTTTTTGAGAGTCTAATGATTAGCAATGGTAATATGCACGGGTTATGAATTTGGTGCTGATATGATAGGTATTCAAGAGGGATATAATAAAAACTTTCATGTAGATCACTGAATATGATAAGTTTGATTCCTTGCAATAGTTTTGCGATATTAAGATGGTAATATGTGGGAGGTACTAGTAGATAATTGTGGTTTAGTAAGAATATGGGTGCTAAGGTTTGTGATTCCCGAAGCATGCACGTATGGTCTGTCGTTATGCTAAGAAGTTGGAGCATGATTTATTCTTGATTGTCTTCCTTTGTGTGGCAGTCAGGGGTGCGCGATGGTTAACTCCTACCAACCTCCCCCCTAGGGGCATGCGTAGTAGTACTTTGCTTCGAAGGCTAATAAACTTTCGCAATAAGTATGTGAGTTCTTTATGACTAATGTGAGTCCATGGATTATACGCACTCTGACCCTTCCGCAATTTGCTAGCCTCTTCGGTACCGTGCATTGCCCTTTCTCACATCGAGAGTTGGTGCAAACTTCGCCGGTGCATCCAAACCCCATGATATGATACTGTCGGGGTACGACCATCTATGGGGCCATGCAGCCCCTTTGTGGTTCGGCGGGGAGGATCGGCGCGCACAAAGAGCGTGAACAATGGAACGCGAGGGATTTTACCCAGGTTCGGGCCGCTGAGAAGCGTAAAACCCTACTCCTGCTTTTGGTGTATTAGTGGTGTGGAAGCACAGTACAAGGAGCGCTTCTCCCGGCAAGGTGCGGAGAGAGCAGCTACGCGAGAGGTGCTTGTGTTTGAAAAGGGGTCCGAATCCTCTAAATTGTTGCCTTGGCCCTCCTTTTATAGTCCAAGGGGTTACCACAGTGGCACAATAGTAATTACAGCGTGACTAGATAGTGAACAGTGCTATCATACCTAACTCTGCCAGTTTAGGACAAAGGCATTAAATGCAGCGCTTAGGTGTCGCGTGGAGAGGCAGTCCTGGCAGGGTTTCTGCACCGCTTGCCCAGCTACCTCGTATTATCTTGACACGCCTCCTGGACGGGTGTCATTAGAGGCAAACCTTGTCCCAGCGAGCTGACACGTGCCCGACAAGCCTCACCAACCAACCTGCACGGTCGACACCTCACGCATCAGCGAACACCTGTGCGGCGAGGTGGAGCGCTGGAGGGCTGGCATAAGCTTGCCGGCATGGAGCTTGCCGGGTCTTCACCTTGCCGGTTTATGCTTGCCGGCAAGGAGTGTCTTCACCTTTGGTATTGGTTGAGTGCCGAGCCTTGAGCTTCTCTCTGGTAGCTCCTTCGGCTGGACTTGGAGCCTTGGCCTTGGCAGTTCCTGGCAAGGCCTTGGCCGGCAAGGAGGCTGCTACTGTCTGTGCATAAGTCAGGGTATAAAATACCCATGTTTTATACACCGACAGGAGCCCCCGGGCCTGGGCCATACGCGTGTCCGAAGCGTCATTGGGCTAGGCCCAAGTAATGCACAGACACGCGGGAAACTATTGTTACAATTTTGGTCATGACGGCCTCCATTCTCTGAGATCTTCTTTGCTTCCTCACTAATCTGGACTTGGGTGCATCCTCGGCCGTCTTCCGGCAACTCCTGCCGTTGGGCTAGTCGTGAACCGGCGCGCGGCTACGCGTGGCCAGGGGTAACTGCCATATCTGTCTTTACTCCTCCTTTTTCTGCGCCCCTCCATCACGCGCGTCTGCATACATGCAAGGCAGTGGATTGGCGAAGAGGGGCGGTCGTTGGAGTGGTGCGCCTGTCAATGGGCGCAGAACGCGGGATTGGCGAACTTGGACGGTCGCCGGAGTAGTGCGCCTGCTCATGAATGCAGGGCGCGGGATTGGGGAGTTTGGGCGGCCGCCCGAGGACGGTGAAGAGCCAGCCCCCGCATCCTCCCTAAAAAGAGGGGGCTGCGGGATGCGATGCTCATCCACTTCCTCCGCCCCATCCTTCCGGCGACTGCTACCCTCGCCTCCTTCCTCTTCCTTCCGCTTCCGTGGGCACCATGGTGAGGGGGAAACGCCGGGCTCGTGGGCTTGCCACCGCCACGCGGGCTTCTCTTCGGGATCGTGCTGGTGCTTCTGCCGCGGCCGTGGAGGCCGGCCACGGCGCTCGGGGTGGAACCGCAAGCCGTGGTTGTGGAAGACGCGTCACCCGAGGACGAGGTGGCCGTGGCGGTGCGCTCGTTACTCCGCCTCCGGCCAACCAGTCCTTGGCAGAAGGCCACACGGAGGACACGGCGCGCGAGTTCATTGTGCAGCTGCGCGACCGGCCACGGAGCCGGCTGCGGCTTCCTCGCCCTTTCGCTAGGGAGATGGAGGGCGTCGATTCGCGCGGCTTGTGGCTGCGTGTTGACGGCTGCTGCAATGGCTCGGTCCGGGTGGCCGTCGAAGCTTCCGCCAACGGCATCTTGTACTTCACGCGAGGGTGGAAGTCCTTCGTCCGTGCTCGCTGCCTGGGGCAGGGGCATCTCCTCCACTTCTGGCTGGACGGGGCCGACACGCTCATCGTGAAGTTCTTCGGGGCTTCAGGCGCTCGTCTGGAGTGCTGCGCGGAAAGCTCGAGCGACTCCGACACCGCTTCCTCCAGCGAGACTGAGGACGACAACGATGACGGCGATGAGGACAGCGGCGCTCCAGGCATGAAGGTCGAGGACGACGGCTCCGACTCCTTCGTCTCGTATTGATCACCGGCAGCACCATCATCTGGCTCTCCGGGAGCGATCCGCCTAGGCGCCCCTTTTGCCCTTGTATTGCACTTGAGATAAACCCTGGCAAAGGGCCGATGAACATGTAATCGAGTACTTTCTTAATGAACATCGGGTGTTTGCCAGGTTTAAATAAGCGTGCGTCGTTTTCCCTTGTTTCATTTGTCTTTGCATGATCGTGTTCCCTACGCCTGTTGGAAGCTTGCCGGTGCGCACACTTGCCGCGAGCGCTTTGAGGAACGGGTCCTTAGCAGCCTGCTGGAAGTGCCGCTGCTGGCAAGGCGACTTGCCGGGACAGGACGCAGCTGCTAGGCTTGCCGAGCGGACTCGAGGCAAGCTAGAGCGCAGACCGATCGCGACAAGGTTCCTCTCGCGTGCAGGTTTCTCATACAAAGTGCAAAATCGTTCAAGGGAGAACGCGAATATAACTAAGGACAATTTTTAAAATCTTCCAACTTAGCTTTTCTCTGCGTCATTTTTCTTGTTGCATGAAATGATCACTTGAACGTCATTTAGAAATGGTACCCATCTCCACTCCCCCCGGGAAACTTGCGCGCGAGGGATTCCCTTGTCCTTTTAAGAAAAAGGCAGAAGAGAAAAGAGAGTTTTGGGAACCTTGACGGCTCGTTAGCTATCTCATACAAACCAAAGTGTACATCACAACATCATATGCATCGATACGTAAATGAACATGTCTGAGGAGTCGCGAAGCACTTAGCTTTATTATGCATAGGTTCTGTGCCTGGCTTTGTACGAAGGGTTACATGTCTTGCCGACAAGGCTTGTACAAAAGGGGTTGCCGGGAGATGTCCCGGCAACTGCGCCTCACGGGTAAAACTTGCAAAGATGCTCAATATTCCATGAGTTTTGCACTGAGGTGCCATCTTCGGTCTCCAGCCGGACTGCGCCAGGCCTGGTGACTCGTACTACCCGGTAAGGGCCTTCCCACTTCAGCGTCAACTTGTTTGATCCTTTGGCGGACTGGGCGCGTTGAAGAACAAGGTCGCCTTCCTCAAGGCTCCGGGCGCGCACTTTGCGGCTATGGTAGCGGCGCAAGGCTTGCTGGTAGCGTGCAGCTCGCACAGCCGCCCGAAGACGATCTTCCTCAAGGAGCAACGCGTCGGCTTGCCGCAGTTGCCCTTGCTCAGCTTCATCATAAGCGAGTACTCGAGGTGACCCGTATTTGAGTTCCGTGGGAAGCACCGCCTCTGCACCATAGATTAGGGAGAAGGGTGTCTGGCCGGTAGCTCGATTTGGTGTTGTCCTGACTGACCAAAGAACCGCCGGCAACTCATCAACCCAGCGCTTTCCGCACTTGCGCAGCTTGTCGAAAGTTCTTGTCTTGAGACTACGCAGCACTTCAGCATTCATCCTTTCTGCTTGGCCGTTGCTTCTCGGGTGAAAGACAGACGCAAAACAGATTTTGCTGCCAAGGTCTTGAATGTACTGCATGAAGGTGCGGCTCGTGAATTGCGTGCCGTTGTCGGTGATGATCCTGTTAGGAACTCCGAAACGGCAAACTAATCCTTTGAAGAACTTGACGGCTGATTGCGCTGTCACCTTCCTCACTGGCTCCACTTCTGGCCACTTCGTGAACTTGTCGATAGCGACGTACAAGTACTCGAAGCCCCCGGCAGCGCGGGGGAAAGGGCCCAAGAGATCGATCCCCCAGACCGAAAAGGGCCAGGAGAGTGGGATCGTTTGGAGAGCTTGAGCTGGTTGATGTACATTCTTTGAATGGAACCGGCACGCTTCACACTTGGTTACTAGCTCAGTCGCATCCTGGAGGGCCGTGGGCCAATAGAAGCCTTGCCGGAAAGCTTTGCCGGCAAGTGCCCTTGATCCTATGTGAGAGCCACATATGCCTCCATGTATCTCCGCCAACAGTTCTAGCCTGTCTTCCCGGCAGATACACTTCAATTTCACACCGTTTGGTCATTTTCTGTATAGGATACTATCCACAAACTGATACATACTTGACTGGCGGGCTACTTTCTCAGCTTCGTCTTGCTCATCGGGAAGTTCTCCTGTTTGAAGGAAACAGACTATCTGCTGTGCCCATGCCGGAGCCTGTGGCTCGACGACAAGGGCCAAAGGCTTCTCTTCGGTCATGGGAGCGCTTGCTTCCGCGGCAAGAACCTGTGGTCCCGCGCTAAGCCGCTGCTCACCACCAGTCGTGTCATTGTTCCCGACAGCGTCGTTGCCGGTGGCTTCTGGGAGCTCCGCCGGAAAGTACTTGCCGGTACTCAACTTTCTTCTCTTACTGGCCTGCGTTGATGGAGTAACTGTGGGTTGATTCAAATGGAGCACAAAGGTTCCCGGTTCCACGGGAAGCTTTCGCGCGGCACACTTTGACAGGCTATCAGCAATGATGTTTTCCGCACGAGGGACGTGTTCTGTTAGCAGTCCGTCAAAGTGTTCCTCCAATTTCCTCACTTCTTCCACATATGCTCTCATCAATGGGCTTTGGTAATCCTTATTCACTTGCTTCACAACAAGCTGCGAGTCACCGCGGATGATCAATTTCTAGATTCCAAGGTCCCCTGCGATCCGAAGACCGGCAAGGAGCCCTTCGTACTCAGCAGTGTTGTTTGTAGCTTGCTCCCTGGGAAAGTGCATTTGGACCACGTACTTGAGGTGCTCCCCGGTGGGTGCGACAAGCAGCACTCCGGCACCGGCGCCTTGCAGCGAAAAGGCACCATCGAAGTACAAAACCCATTCTTTCGCTGTTTCCTTGCCGGGGAGAGCCGTTTCTTGAATCTCTTCGTCTTGCGTTGGTGTCCATTCAGCAATGAACTCTGCCAAGGCTTTGCTCTGGATTGTTGAAGTGCTTTCAAACTTGAGTGCAAAGCTTGATAACTCCAACGCCCACTCCACTACCCTGCCGGTTGCCTCTGGATTTCTCAAGATGCGTTGCAGCGGGAAGCGAGTGACAACGGTGATCTCGTGTGCTTGGAAGTAGTGACGCAACTTCCTTGAGGCCATAAGGAGGCCGAAAAGCAACTTCTGCACTCCAGAGTATCTCAATCTAGCCCCCTGCAGGAGGGAACTAACGAAATACACCTGTCGCTGCACCGTTTTCTTCTTCGGCACCACCTGCTGATCAGCTCCATCTACTTGCGTTGTATCTGCCTCGTCGGTGTCAGACCTTGCCGGTGAAGATTCTGGCTTGTCGCCGGATGGGCTTGCCTCAGTTGCTCCTTCGTCATTGATTTCCCTCTGTGCCACTAATGCAGCACTGGCCACTTGATTCGTTGGCGCTATGTATAGCAGCAACGGCTCTTGTGGTCTAGGCGCGACTAGTGTTGGCGCAGAGGAGAGGTATCCCTTCAAGTCTTGCAGCACGGCCTCCGCTTCCGGAGTCCATTTCATTGGACCTGCCTTTTTCAAAATTTTGAAGAATGGCAAGGCGCGCTCGGTAGATTTTGAAATGAACCTACTCAAAGCAGCAACACAACCGGCAAGACGCCGCACATCCTTGACGCTTTTTGGTGCTTGAATCTGCTCAATTGCCTTGATCTTGTCGGGATTTGCCTCAATTCCCCGCTGAGATACAAAGAATCCGAGAAGCTTGCCGGATGGGACGCCAAACACACACTTCTCGGGGTTGAGCTTCAGGTTAATCTTGCGCAGATTTGCAAACGTCTCTTCCAAGTCTTGAATGAGGGTTGATTTGTCCTTGGTTTTGACCACTATATCATCCATGTAGGCTTCTACATTCCTGTGTAGCTGGGGCTCAAAACCAATCTGGACTGCTCTTGCAAACGTAGAACCGGCACTCTTTAATCCGAAAGGCATACGCACGAAGCAGTACGTGCCATATGGAGTAATGAATGCGGTTTTCTCCTCGTCCTCCTTGGCCATGAATATCTGATGGTATCCGGAATATGCATCAAGGAAGGAGAGCAGATCGCAGCCAGAGGTGGAGTCCACAATTTGATCGATACGCGGCAAAGGGAAAGGATCTTTTGGACAAGCTTTGTTGATATCAGTGTAGTCTATACAAAGTCTCCACTTCCCGTTTGCCTTGCGCACCACCACTGGATTTGCCAACCACGTGGGATGTAACACTCCTCTAACCAGGCCTGCTGCTTCGAGTTTCTTGATTTCTTCGGCAATGAACTATTGTCGCTCCAAAGCTTGCTTCCGGACTTTCTGTTTGACGGGCTGAGCGTGGGGACAAACGGCAAGGTGGTGCTCAATTACCTTCCTGGGAACGCCGGGGATGTCAGACGGTCGCCACGCGAACACATCGACATTCGCCCGCAGGAAGGCAACGAGTGCGCTTTCCTATTTGCTGTCAAGAGTGGCGCTGATGGTGAAGGTACCGTAAGCGTCGTCCTCCCTCGCCGGCACCTTCTTGGTTGCCGGTGCAGTGGCTTTGGATCTCTTACCGGCAGAGCATTCCGGCAAGTCTTCAACGGGTGCGCAGCACTCCGAAGAGGTGTGCTTCCCGGAATCCTTGCTAGAGGTCTTGCCGGAGTTCTTCTTTTCCTTCTTCTTCGCGGGAGCTGGCGCCTTGGCCGCCTCTGCTGCAACCGCGTCCCTGTACATCTTGTCGACGCAAATGACTGCATCTTTCTTGTCGGAGTTGATGGAAATGACACCCATCGGCCCTGGCATCTTTAGTGAGTTATAAGCGTAGTGAGACGCCGCCATGAATTTTGCCAAGGCTGGGCGGCCAAGAATTCCATTATACGGCAGGGGGGGTCTTGACGACATCAAAGACAATCTTTTCCGCCCTGTAATTCAGTTCCCCGCCAAACGTCACCGGCAACGTGATCTTTCCCTTGGGCTGGCTTCTTCCCGGGTTTACTCCCTGAAACGTGCCCGTTTTCTCGAGTTCCTCATCGGGGATCTGCAGCCTCTTGATAACTTCCGGAGAGATTAGGTTCAGGCCGGCCCCACCGTCAACTAACATCTTTGTTATCTGGAGGTTGCGAATTGTTGGCGAGACCAACAATGGCAAGCACCCGACCGCAGTTATGCGATCAGGGTGGTCCTCAGCATCAAAGATGATAGGCGTGTGCGACCATTTGAGTGGTTTTTGAGAGCCCATTGCCGGCTCTGCCGCGTTAACTTCACGAGCCCACCGCTTAAGTTGGTGGTGGGATGAGTGCAAAGATGCGCCTCCGTCAACGCACATGGCGTCGGTCGCCTTCTGGAATTCTTGCTCGCTGGTCCCATCGTCATCCTCTTCTTCTTCACTTCCGTCATCTCCCTCTTTCTTTTCACGGCCCCTAGCAGGCTTCTCCTTCTGCTGCTTGGCCTTGCCGGGGCGGCCCCCTCGACCACCGCGGCCTTTCTTGCCGGACCCATCAGCACCATCTTGACCCTTTTCTTTGTCGCGCTTCTTGTATTCAGCCTTCTGCTTCTCGACAAGGTGCTTGACTTGTCGGCACTCTTGGAGATCATGGCCTTTGGTGCGGTGGATCTTGCAGTACGGTCCATCGGGTCTGCCGGCCTTCTCATTTGCCGCCGCCTCCTGACAAGCGGCACATGCAGCTGCCTCCTTACCGGGACTCTCTGTTTTGGCTTTCTTGGCGGGCTCAGAGTTGCCGGAACCTTCGACGGCCATCACAGTTTTTCCCTTACGCTTCCTGTTGTGCTTTCGGCCCTTTTTCCCCGGGGTGGCAGCATCATCGTCCTCAGAATCTACCTCGGCGCCAGCGTCCTCCCCGGGAAGCCTTCTCCCTTCCTCGGCACGCGCACACTTATCCGCCATCGTGTAGAGCTCGTTGACGGTTTTGGGCAATTTGACGTTCATTTTCTCCCGCATCCTCCGATTGCGCACATTCATGTGAAAGGCGGCAATCACGGCTGCGGGGTGAACATCTGGAATGTTGTGGTGCACACGGCTGAATCTCTGGATGTACTTGCGCAAGGTTTCACCGTGTCTTTGTGGGATCACCTGCAGGTCGCTCGGTTGTCCAGGAGTCTTGTGGCCTCCGGTAAAGGCACCAACGAACTCGTTGCAGAGGTCTGACCATGAAGAGATGGAGTTCTCCGGCAAGTTCATCAGCCAAGACCTCACGTTGGGTTTCAGTGCCAACGGAAAGTAGTTGGCGAGGATTTTCATCTCTTCCTCCGGCAGCTTGTACGGCAATCGTATAGATGCCCAGAAACTCTGCCGAGTTTAGCTTGCCGTCGTATTTTTCCGACACTTCTGGCCTAAAGGCTCGAACGGACGGCCACCGGACTTGCCGCAGCTCATGAGTGAAGGCAGGACACCCAACCTCGTAAGGTAGGTATCCGCCGACCCCTGGCGCAGGCTCATCAGCGACGGGACCGTTACGCGCGTCGGATTGACGCCGTGCCTCGCGGCGCCGTTCGATGGTGGTGCGGGCATCCTCAGCTCGCCTGTCTTGCAGTACTTGTTGCTGATCTCGCCGCGCTCGTGGATCCGAAGACGCGATCGACATCTCGTCGGGTCCAAAAGATTGCTGGGCTTGTCGCGGCTGTTGGCGTTGTTGCTGTTGTAGCTGTTGCCATGGCGGAGACTGCACCGTTAGTGTAGTTCCGTAAGCGCGGCCACCAGCTGGAGATGCCGGTGCCGGTCGCGGACGCCGTGAAGGCTCTGCTTGCTGTGATTTACTGGCTTCGGCAAATCCAATCAAGCTCTGGATGGTGGCTCTCCACTCGTCCATCTTCTCTGCTGCCGGAGGGAAGTTCAGTAACATCTGAGCCCGCGCCATTGCTTCTGCCGCTGTGGCTGGCATGGCTGGGAGCGAAGAGCGCGACGTCGCTCTACTCCTGGCAGAGCCAGTAGGAGCGCCATCGCGGCTCTGCTGCTGCGGCACATGATCAGCAGCGGGTCGCCGTGGCGGAGGCGGTGCCTAAGGACCTGGGGCTTGGTCCACGGGCGTCTTGCCGTGAGGTCGTCGCTGCCCGGAGTCGTTGGCGCCGCTCGGGGTCATACCGCGCCCGTCGTGTGAGGGGCGCGGCGTTCGTCCTGAAGCAGCGTCCTTGGACGTCGCCGCAGCAGGGTCTCGGCTCGCGCCAGCCCGGGCGTTGCCGCTCCGGTGGCTACGTTCGTCGTCGCGGCGGGGAGGAGGAGGAGAAAGGGGTCCGCCTGCGCTGTCGTGGCCTCGTTCGCCAGAGGACCGAGGAGGTCGACCGGCTCCGTGGTGCCCGTCCCTTGTGCCGATCGCGGTGGGCGTAATGACCGCACCGCCCGCGCTGGTCGTGCCGACCGCAGTGCCCGCGCCGCCCGCGGACGCGTGCGAGGTGGCCGTCATCGTGATGCCCTTCTTCTTGGGCGCCATCGATGACGAGGAGGACGGTGATGAAGTTGATGATGCAGATGAAGGAGACGCGCAGTCCGTTGATCAAGGTTTGCACAAACGCCTCTCTGCCCCTACCTGGCGCGCCAAAG
This sequence comes from Elymus sibiricus, assembly GCA_039707655.1. Taxonomy (NCBI): domain Eukaryota; kingdom Viridiplantae; phylum Streptophyta; class Magnoliopsida; order Poales; family Poaceae; genus Elymus; species Elymus sibiricus. Next base: position 314,163,530 of record CM077674.1, read on the forward strand.
ATGTCGGGGTACGACCATCTATGGGGCCATGCAGCCCCTTTGTGGTTCGGCGGGGAGGATCGGCGCGCACAAAGAGCATGAACAATGAAATGCGAGGGATTTTACCCAGGTTCGGGCCGCTGAGAAGCGTAAAACCCTACTCCTGCTTTTGGTGTATTAGTGGTGTGGAAGCACAGTACAAGGAGCGCTTCTCCCGGCAAGGTGCGGAGAGAGCAGCTACGCGAGAGGTGCTTGTGTTTGAAAAGGGGTCCGAATCCTCTAAACTGTTGCCTTGGCCCTCCTTTTATAGTCCAAGGGGTTACCACAGTGGCACAACAGTAATTACAGCGTGACTAGATAGTGAACAGTGCTATCATACCTAACTCTGCCAGTTTAGGACAAAGGCATTAAATGCAGCGCTTAGGTGTCGCGTGGAGAGGCAGTCCCGGCAGGGTTTCTGCACCGCTTGCCCAGCTACCTCGTATTATCTTGACACGCCTCCTGGACGGGTGTCATTAGAGGCAAACCTTGTCCCAGCGAGCTGACACGTGCCCGACAAGCCTCACCAACCAACCTGCGTGGTCGACACCTCACGCATCAGCGAACACCTGTGCGGCGAGGTGGAGCGCTGGAGGGCTGGCATAAGCTTGCCGGCATGGAGCTTGCCCAGTCTTCACCTTGCCGGTTTATGCTTGCCAGCAAGGAGTGTCTTCACCTTTGGTACTGGTTGAGTGCTGAGCCTTGAGCTTCTCTCTGGTAGCTCCTTCGGCTGGACTTGGAGTCTTGGCCTTGGCAGTTCCTGGCAAGGCCTTGGCCGGCAAGGAGGCTGCTACTGTCTGTGCATAAGTCAGGGTATAAAATACCCATGTTTTATACACCGACAGATACGCTCTATCACACATAAGCCTCTTTATATCTTCCTCAAAACAGCCACCATACCTACCTATCATGGCATTTCCATAGCCATTCCGAGATATATTGCCATGCAACTTCAACCGTTCCATTTTTTATGACACACATCGTCATTGTCATATTGCTTTGCATGATCATATAGCTGACATAGTATTTGTGGCTCAGCCACCGTTCATCATTTTTATACATGTTACGCTAGCATCATTGCACATCCTGGTACACTGCCAGAGGCATTCATATAGAGTCATATTTTTGTTCTATTATCGAGTTGTAATATTGAGTTGTAAGTAAATAAAAGTGTGATGATCATCATTATTAGAGCATTGTCCCAGTGAGGAAAGGATGATGGAGACCATGATTCCCCCATAAGTCGGGATGAGACTCCGGACGAAAATATAAAAAAAGAGAAAAAAAGAGCCACGAAAAAAAATGAGAGAAAAAGAGAGAAGGGGGAATGTTACTATCCTTTTTCCACACTTGTGCTTCAAAGTAGCACCATGTTTTTCATAAAGAGAGTCTCCAATTTTGTCACTTTCATATACTAGTGGGAAACATCCAAGATAGAACTTGGCTTGTATATTCCGATGATGGGCTTCCTCAATTGCGCAAGGTCTTCATGAGCAAGCAAGTTGGATGCACACCCACTTAGTTTTCATGTTGAGCTTTCATACACTTATAGCTCTTAGTGCATCCCTTGCATGGCAATCCCTACTCCTCGCATTGACATCAATTGATGGGCATCTCCATAGCCCGTTGATTAGCCTCGTTGATGTGAGACTATCTTCTTATTTTTGACTTCTCCTTATTGATCTCTACCACCACACTCTATTCCACTCATAGTGCTATATCCATGGCTTGCGCTCATGTATTGCGTGGGGATTGAAAAAGCTGAAGCGTGTTAAAAAGTATGAACCAATTGCATGGCTAAAACCAGGGTTGTTCATGATAAATATTTTGTCTTAAGAAGATGGAGCATGACAGGATTATATGACTTTGTAGGGATAATGTTCTTTAGCATTTTTGTTTTGAAAGACATGATTGTTTATTAGTATGCCTGAGTATTGATGTCCTTATGTCAAATTATAGACTATTGCTTTGAATCATTCGGATCTTATTATTCATACCGTAAGAGAGAGATTACATGATGAAACATGATAGGTAGCATTCCACATCAAAAACTCTGTTTTTATCATTTACCTACTCGAGGACGAGCAGGAATTAAGCTTGGGGATGCTTGATACGTCTCCAACGTATCTATAATTTTTTATTGTTTCATGCTATTATAGTATCAATCTTGGATGTTTTATATGCAATTATATGCCATTATATATCATTTTTTGGGACTAACCTATTAACCCAGTGCCCAGTTCCAGTTGTTGTTTTCTCCTTGTTTTTCCTTTTCAGAAAATCATTATCAAAAAGTGTCCAAACGAGAAAAAAACTTTGGATTAATTTTTTCTGGACCAGAAGAGACCCACGAAGCTTCGGGAGAAGACCAGAAGAGCCACGAGGAGGCGGCAAGCCTGGAAGGCGCGCCCAGGGGGTAGGGCGCGCCCCCCAGGCTTATGGGCCCCTCATGGCACCTCCTGACCTAATTCCAATGCTATAAATTCCCAAATATTCCCAATATACCAGAGAGACAGAAGAGAAAACCTTTCCGCCGCCGCAAGCCTCTGTTCTTTCGCGATCCCATCTAGAGGCCTTTTCCGGTACTCTGCCGGAGGGGGAATCGATCACGGAGGGCTTCTTCATCAACCTTGCTGCCCTTCCGATGATGTGTGAGTAGTTTACCACAGACCTACGGGTCCATAGCTAGTAGCTAGATGGATTTTTCTCTCTCTTTGATCTTCAATACCATGTTCTCCTCGATGTTCTTGGAGTTCTATCCGATGTAATCTTCTTTTGCGGTGTGTTTGTTGGGATCCGATGAATTGTGAGTTTATGATCAGATTATTCATGAGAAATATTTGAGTCTTCTCTGAACTCTTTTATGCATGATTATTATAGCTTTGTATTTCTCTCTGATCTATCGATTTGGTTTGGCCTACTAGATTGATTTGTCTTGCAATGGGAGAGGTGCTTTGTGATGGGTTCAATCTTGCGGTGCTCAATCCCAGTGACAGAAGGGGACATGACACGTATTTGTATTGTTGCCATTAAGGATAAAAAGATGGGGTTTAATAATATTGCTTGAGTTTACTTTGTCTACATCATGTCATCTTGCTTAAGGCATTACTCTGTTTCATACTTAATACCCTAGATGCATGCTGGATAGCGGTCGATGGGTGGAGTAATAGTAGTAGATGCAAGCAGGAGTCGGTCTACTTGTCTTGGACGTGATGCCTATATACATGATCATTGCCATGAATCCGTCATAATTATTTGCTTTTCTATCAATTGCCCAACAGTAATTTGTCTACCCACTGTATGCTATGTGTTCGAGAGAGAAGCCTCTAGTGAAAACTATGGCCCTCGGGTCTACTTTATCATATATAAAAAACCTAAAAATACCTTGCTGCAATTTATTTACTTTTATTTTGTTTAGTATTTTAGTTTATCTATTTATCTCTATAAGATTTAATCCTTGCAAATAACCGCTAAGAGGATTGCCAACCCTCTTATTTGCGCTGGGTGCAAGTGTTTGCTTTTGTGTGTGCAGGCGCGCTTAATGGAATTTTGCTTGGTTCTCCTACTGGATTGATAACCTTGGTTCTTAACTGAGGGAAATACTTATCTCTACTATGCTGCATCATCCTCTCCTCTTCGGGGAAATACCAACGTAGTCTACAAGTAGCAACGTGCTGGACTTTCACTCGATGATGCTTCAGAGGACCTCCTCCTTGAAGAACTCCTCCTGAAAATGTTCATATTCCTACGAACAAATTTCTGAAAAATTTTGGACCACAAAAGGATGTTAACAAAACTTCACAAAATTGATAGCAACTACTCATACAAGTGCCTAGAGGTTATATCAAGCATTCAAACTACTTAGAACTCAAAGAATTTAACATGCAAGCTCATTTTCAGTAGCACCAATAGTAGCAATTTATGCAAAATATAATCCACTAAATCAAAAAAAATTGGAGAAATGGGAGAGTCACATACCAAGGAGCAATCCCTCAAAACATTTTCGGAAACAAAGCTCCGAGCAAAGAGATCGAAAATCTCAGGTTTGGGAGCAAGAACACGAGAGAGGGAGCTACCACGATTTTTTTTCTGGAGGTAGGAGATGAAGTGGGATGAATGGATAAATGAGTGGGTCCCTGTGGGACCCACAAGGTATCTTGGCGCGCCCTATTGCCTTGGGCAACAGGTGCACCCCCGGGTTGTTTTTAGTGCCAAAAATTCTTATATATTCCAGAAAAACAGGATAAAAAATTTATTGCATTCTGAGCACTTTTATTTTTGGGCCATTTTGTATTGCACAGATAATTCAGAAAACAGGATAATCATGGCATTTTTATTTTATTAAACTATAAATAACAGAGAGCAAACTAAGATTACAGAAAGTTGTGCTTACTAAATTCATCGACCACATGCCCTTCAAAAAGAATCCATTAATAAGGTTGATCAAGTCTTATTAACAAACTATTTCCGAGTGACATGAAACTGAAAATTTTTCGTATAACACTATGTTACCTCAACGGGGATATGCATCTCCCCAACAATAAGAATTTCATATTTCTTTTTGATAGTAGGAAGAGGAAATTTGAATCCCCCAATAGTGATTGTCAAAACCTTTTCAATGCAATTGATACCATTCACTGAATTTTGCTTCTTCGGGAAATAAACTGTATGCTCATTTCCATTGACATGAAAAGTGACCTTGCTTTTATTGCAATCAATAACAGCCCCTGCAGTATTCAAAAAGGGTCTTCCATGGATAATCGACATATTGTCGTCCTCGGGCATATCAAGTATAACAAAGTTCGTTAAGATAGTAACATTTGCAACAACAACAGGCACATCCTCGCAAATTCCAATAGGTATAGTAGTTGATTTATCAACCATTTGCAAAGATATTTCAGTAGGTGTAATCTTATTCAAATCAAGTCTTTTATATAAAGAGAAAGGCATAACACTAACACCGGCTCCCAAATCACATAAGGCAGTTTTAACATAACTTCTTTTAATGGAGCATGGTATAGTAGGTATTCCCGGATCTCCTAACTTTTTAGGTACTCCACCCTTAAAAGAATAATTTGCAAGCATGGTGGAAATTTCAGCTTCAGGTATCTTTCTTTTATTAGTGACAATATCTTTCATGTATTTAGCATAGGGTGACATTTTCAACATATCAATCAAGCGAGTGCGCAAAAAGACAGGTCCAAGCATTTCAACAAAGCGCTCAAAGTCTTCCTCATCCTTGTTTTTAGATGGTTTAGTAGGAAAAGGCATAGGTTTTTAAACCCATGGTTCTCTTTCCTTTCCATGTTTTCTAGCAACAAAGTCTCTTTTATCATATCTTTTATTCTTAGGAGGTGGGTTATCAAGATCAACAACAGGTTCTATTTCGACATCATTATCAGGTTGAGCCTCAACTTGAACATCATCATTATCATTATCATTATCACTAGGTGTATGTTCATTACCAGATTGTGTCTCGGCATTAGAAATTGCAACATCATATTGATTATCAGGAGGTTTTTCCATCTCAGGTTCACTAGAAGTATGCAGAGTCCTATCATTTTTCTTTTTCTTTTTCTTCTTAGATGGACTAGGTGCATCAATATTATTTCTTTGAGAATCTTGTTCAATTATTTTAGGATGACCTTCAGGATATAGAGGATCCTGAGTCATTCTACCTCCTCTAGTAACAACTCTAACAGCATGATCATTCATTTTATTATTCATCTCATCAAGCAAATCATTTTGTGACTTAGCAATTTGTTGTAACTGAGTCTGAACCATAGAAGCATGTTTACTCAAGCATTTCACATCATTAGCAGTTCTAAACATCAAATCACTCAAGCGATCAATCATGATGGCATTTCGTTTTAGTTGAGTGCTAACATACAAATTGAAATTCTCTTGCTTAACAATGTAGTCATCAAATTCATCCAAGCATTGACTAGCAGATTTATTATAGGGGATATCACTTTCATTAAATCTACGAAGAGAATTTACCTCTACCACCTGTGTCGGGATATCAAGACCATGTATTTCTTCAATAGGTGGTAGATTCTTAACATCTTCAGCTTTAATACCATTTTCCTTCATAGATTTCTTGGCTTCTTGCATATCTTCTGGACTGAGGAATAGAATACCTCTCTTCTTCGGAGTTGACTTAGGTGGTGGTTCAGGAAGTGTCCAATCATCGGCATTTCTTAATATATTATTCAATAGTTCTTCACCCTGTCCAACAGTTCGTTCCTTGAAAACACAACCAGCACAACTATCTAGGTAGTCCCTAGAAGCATCGGTTAGTCCATAAAGATATCAAGTATTTCATTCTTCTTAAGAGGATGATCAGGCAAATCATTAAGTAATTGGAGAAGCCTCCCCCAAGCTTGAGGGAGATTCTCTTCTTCAAATTGCACAAAGTTAAAGATTTCCTGTAAGGCAGCTTGTTTCTTATGAGCAGAAAAATATTTTTCAGAGAAGTAATATATCATATCCTGGGGACTAGGCACACAACCAGGAGCAAGAGTATTAAACCATTTCTTAGCATCACCCTTTAATGAGAAAGGAAACAACTTAAGAATATAATAGTAGCGAATTTTTTCCTCATGAGCAAATAGGGTGGCAATATCATTTAATTTAGTAAGGTGTGCCACAACAGTTTCAGTTTCATAACCATGAAAAGGATCAGATTCAACCAAAGTAATTAACTCAGGATCGACAGAGAACTCATAATCCTTATCAATAACAAATATGGGAGAGGTAGCAAACTTAGGATCATATTTCATTCTCTCCCTCATAGATTTTTCTTTCAACTCAGCAAGCAATTTTCTAACATCATCTCTATCATTACAAGCAAGAATTGCCCTAGCTGTCTCCCTATCAAAAACATAACCATCAGGTATCTTAGGTATTTCAACTCTAGTAGGAGAGCTAGGCATAATAGGTGAATCAATATTTTCAAGAATTTCAACATTTTCAGTTTCTCTAGCTTTAGCAATTTATTCATCAAGAAATTCACCTAGTGGCACAGTATCATCAAGCATAGTACTAGCATCATCAATAGTTTCATTCATAGCAGAAATAGTATCATCAATAACTTGTGAAATATCAGAATGAATAGCAGGTGGTGGTGTCGCAAGCCTACACAAAACAGAAGGTGAATCAAGTGCGGAGCTAGATGGCAGTTCCTTACCTCCCTCGTCTTAGAGGGAACGATCTTGGTCTTAGCGTCTTTCAGATTCTTCATAGTGATCAATAGATATAAATCCCAAGTGACTCAACAAATATAGCTATGCTCCCCGGCAACGGCGCCAGAAAAAGGTCTTGATAATCCACAAGTATAGGGGATCGCAACAGTTTTCGTGGGTAGTATTTCACCCAGATTTATTGATTCGACACAAGGGGAGCCAAAGAATATTTGCGAGTATTAGCAGTTGAGTTGTCAATTCAACCACACCTGGAGAACTAAATATCAGTAGCAAAGTGTTTAGTAGTACAGTAGTATGATAGTTTTGATAGCAGTAGTAACAGTAGCAACAGTAACAGTGACAGTAACAGTAGCAGTTTTGTAGTGATTGTAACAGCAGCAGCAACGAAAGTAACTTAGCAAAGATCAATATGCAAAAAGCGTAGACATTGGATCGGTGATGGATAATTATGTTGGATGACATTCATCATATAACAGTCACAACCTAGGGCGATACACAATAACTCCAATTCATCAATGTAATGTAGGCATGCATTCCGTATATAGTCATACGTGCTTATAGTAAGAACTTGCATGACATCTTTTGTCCTATCCTCCCGTGGCAGCGGGGTCCATAAGGAAATCTTAAGGGATATTAAGGCCTCCTTTTAATAGAGAACCGGAATAAAGCATTAGCACTTAGTGAATACATGAACTTCTCAAACTACGGTAATCACCGGAAAGAATCCCAATTATTGTCACCTTGGGGTATGCGGATCATAACACGTAATAGGTGCATATAACTTGTAAGATAGGATCAAGAACACAAATATATTCATGAAAACTTAAAGGGTTCAGATCTGAAATCATGGCAAAGTCATAGCAACATCAATCTCAGAACATAGTGTATACTAGGGATCAAAGCCCTAACAAATTGACTCGATTACATGATAAATCTCATCCAACCCATCACCGTCCAGCAAGCCTACAGAGAAATTACTCACACACGGTGGTGAGCATCATGAAATTGGTGATGGAGGATGATTGATGATGATGACGGCGACGAATCCCCCTCTCCGGAGCCCCGAACGGACTTCAGATCAGCCCTCCCGATGAAGAACAGGAGGTGGCGGCGGCTCCGTATTGTAAAACATGATGAAACTTCTTCTCCTCTTTTTTTCTCGGGGGAAGTGAATTTATAGCGTTGGAATTAGGTCAGACGGCCGCCTGTGAGCCCCACAAGGCATCAGGGCGCGCCCTAGGGGGTCGCGCCCTGTTGCCTTGTGGGCAACAGGTGGTCCCTCTTCTGTTGATTCTTGCGCCAGTAATTTTTATTTATTCCATCCCGCAATTTTTTTTATTTATTCCATAAAAAATCTCCAAAAAGTTTCGTCCAATTCTGAGGACTTTGATTTCTGCATAAAAACAACACCATGGCAATTCCGCTGAAGACAGCGTCAGTCCGGATTAGTTTCATTCAAATCATGCAAATTAGAGTCCAAAACAAGAACAAAAATGTTTGGAAAAGTAGATACGACGGAGACGTATCAGTGCCCTCTACCCTTTGCTTGTTGTCTATTTAAACCCCCTCCCCTAGACATACTAAATGGTCCTACAGAAGGCGAAGAGTTGTCGTATTGCAGGGCCTCAAGGGGAGAAGAATACTGATATCCAAAACACTCGGATTCGCCACAAAGCCCATCCGAAACTTGACAATAGTGAAGCTGCCATGATCAACCACCGATTACACCTCACCTCAACTACCACCCTAGTGGATCACAGACGATGCCACCAGGGAGGGGTACGAAGCCATCTGGCCATCATTTCCCAAAACAGGATGGAGGGTTTTCAACCAACAGAACGGAAGGTTGCGGGTAATTATGGTTAGCCATTTACGTAATCATGCATACACACACATCCCCATGGGAGATGGCAACATCCAAAGAAGGATCCATAACTCCATGGTCCTCCAATCATTATTTATGTAGCATTTGGTTGTTCGGAATGCCCAACCTTACCGCCAAAAGGAAAAAGAAAAAAAATACAACTTTCAAATTGGTTAAACACAACTTACAATTTCCAAAAAAACACAACCTTTGGCTTGCCTTAATCACAACTTTCCACCACAACATAACTCTTCCAACTTGGATGATCCGACTTCCTGTTAAAAAGAAAATAACTTCTAGTTGCACAACTACTAGCATTCAACTAGCGAAAAAGTGAAGTTACAACTCGCAAGAAAAGAAATCCATTGTGACCCCATAATTTGGTGGAAGGGGAGGGGATGAAACCGCGATATCCCTACTAGGCTATGTCACAAAGAAGGTTGGTCGCATCCGGTGGCCATGGCAACACAGGGGCTTGGTGGGGACACAAAGGAGGATGTGCGCTTCTGCTCACCATAGCTACAGATGGGCCGAGGAGGCATTATGAAGAACCCCACTTGGCCCCGCGCATTTTTCTCCTTGATATGGCCATATGGGAGAGACTTTGATGCACTCGTGCACTTTGTTTTAAGGTCAAAAGCTATATATTAAACAAGTCCGAGCCTTCGAAGAACGTCATGATGAAAATATACTAAATCTATAGTTCAGTAAAATATATCTAGATAAATTGATTTTTTAAATCGAGATAAATTCATTTTTGTGACGTTTTGCGTAACATGCATGTATCATGACACAAAAATGTGGTCCAAAATTTGACCCACGCATAAAGAATTTGATTTGGTGGTGTAGGTCAATTTTTTTGGATCTACTATCATCAGTACTTACAATGGATTTTCCTTTCTAGATATCTAAGTCGATTTGAAGAGAGAAATTTATGGTGAGTTCTGTGCCAACATTTTCAAATTATTTATGGGGTTTCAAAATCCCTTAAATGGAAAACAATAGAGACCAAGCCTCTGGCTAGTGCGTACTGGGTTACAAACAAACACTGTCCCCCAATATAGATGACGATTGCGAACTGAGCGTAGCTCAGATGGTTAGGTCGTTTCTGGTGGAACCAGCCCATCAGGGTTCAAATCCTAGATTTGGCATTGATGCTCGCATATTCCTGAATTTATTTCAGACTTTCTGACGATGTTCGTTCAGTGGAATGAGATGTTCCAGTCGACGACGAGACGCCTGTGGTGACTTCATAAATCTCAAGATGATGTGTCAGCTTAGTCTCTGGAAGATAGTCACAGGGATAGGGTGTGCGTGTGTACCTTCATAGGAGTGAGTGTATATGCGTATATATAAATGTCTGCATCTATATTGTGTTAAAAAAAATGTAGACAACGATCGCCGGCCACAACCTATGCTGATGGCCGGAGTCCCTCCACGGACATCACGGGGAACAGTAAAGAATGACATCCAGCGGCAAAAGATGCTCGATCGAGACCTTGCTATGCATGGCCATTGGCCAATAGCGACTCGTGCGGCTGTGCAACTCGTGAAGTCATGAGGCCATGACAGGGAGAACGGCTGCGGATCCAATAATACGTAACGACACATTCCGGGCGAGTGGCCGTCGTTGAGTTCTTGTCCCCAGTGGATGCGACCATGGGAATGGATCCTTTGGGATCGACCGACGTGCAGAATGTTTTTCTAGGTTGTGTGTTATGTGGTCATATTGGTCTCCGATTCGATGCTGATATTAACGGCGGTAGCTAGTGAACAGTGGAGCTCATAGGATCGATCCATTTTTGTGAGGAATGCCGACCCGGAATCAGGTGCTTGGTCCTGGTCCCTGATGAAAGCATGGGTCAAGCTAGTACAAAAAGATAATTCCTCTTTCTAGAAAAAAGTTGGCGATCCTTCAATTTTTTCTTTTTTGCGACAAATTCTTGTATTACTCAAAACTCAGGAGTTACAATCATGACGTACAATGTCAAGGGCTTTCTCAGGTCCCGATCCAAGCCATACCGCAATACGAACTTGTACCCTGCTAAAGTTGGCCATAAAATGACTAGCTAGATTTTGACTACGTCGAATATGAGTAATACAAGAACCACGTTCCTCTAGATTATCCTTTATCTCCTTGACTAAAAAAGCATATTTAGACATATTCATTTCACCGCCCTGCACCATCCTTATGGCTTCTAGACAGTCGGATTCAACTTGGATCCTTCAATTGATTATTTTGTTAGCACCAATGGTTTCTTGCGTGGATATTATTACTACTCCCTTGGAGCCACGGTGTGAGTGCTCTTTCAAAAATCCGTAGGTATCGAAAATTTCTACATTTGGCTACCTACAAAGAAAGGATTACTAGCATATAAACGACATCAGATTGATATTGCCATATTTAAGAGAACTGGGTTGTAAGGACAATTTGGCAAAACGTAACTGGACAGGATCTCGAAGAGGTAGCTTCTGTGATCAGGATGAATCTATCAAACACCTCTTTCTTGATTGCCCAATGGCCAAAATTTTATGGCGGTCTGTTCATATAGCGTTTAACATTTCTCCTCCAAATAGCATCCACGCGTTATTTGGGACGTGGCTAAATGGAGTTGACACAGAAATAGCGAAACATATCCGTGTAGGAGTATGTGCTTTATTATGGGCTATATGGAACTCCAGGAACGATTTGGTTTTTAACAGAACAACACATATTCATTTCTTGCAGGTTATCTTCCGGGCCACTACATTGATCTGTATGTGGTTGCTACTCACTCCGACGGATGCCAGGGAGCGTATGGTTACTGGGTCTATCCGTTGGGAGACGATAGCGCGGGCTATCTTCAACCGGTTTGGATGGCGGTCATGTAATAGGATAGGTGTTTAGTTTCCTATCTATCTTTATTCCGCCGGTTGTGGCTATCCCGTTTCCATATTTTTAGCTCTTTGTGAGCCTTTTTTGCTTTTTGAGACTTGGAGACTTTGTTGAACTATTTGCTTATTAATAAAATGGCCGCATGCATCAATCTGATGCAGAGGCCGGGGGATAACCTCCTTTTCGAAAAAAAAAGAGAACTGGGTTGTAACCTAGTGATAAATTCAACTCTGTTAGAAGCAAATTCTGGTATCTCATGGTTGTTTATCGTAATGATGGTGGAATCCGGTCCCTCATGACCATTAGGGGGAAATTTGGCATTGCAATCGTCAAACGGATATTTAGAAATATTTAAGCCACAACTTGCTAAGCTACTCCAGAATTAAGAATCTTTATTGAGAAAACTAGTGCTATGATTTTCCATTGCCAGCTAGATTTACATCCTTAGTTATCATGCAACGACAATGACAGGACGATGATTACAAAATCATTAGGTAGCCAAGTGATACTCCGCTGCACGGGCTAAATGAAATCAAAAGCCAAAAGGTCGTAATAAAGAGACAAATGAGACAGACTATATGCTTCTTCTATCTGTTATATACGGATAGCAGTATAAGAATAAGCATGTACTTTAGGCCGTTTCGATTACATAGGAGCAAGAGATAACACCACCAATTGTCACTTTTTTTTTGCAGGCCACCAATTGTTCACTTGATGTTCGTTTGTGCTCATCATATCGTCGCCACCAAACGAGACAGCTACACCTAAGGACCACCCCGAAGTTAAAAGAAAATTTTACTTTTCTTAATACATCTTTTTCTGGAGCACTTTTAGTAGATCCATCAAGATAAATATTTATGAGTCCAAACGAGTCAAACCCGGGTTATTTGTGGATTCCCTTCTTTTACAGGTTAAAGCTTAATTTGCAAGCAATTGCATTAAATAGAAAAAAAAAAGTTTTAGCGATTACCAAAGTTTCTAAAAAGAAAAGAAAAGGAGAACTAGACCTCACTAGCAAGTTTTGTTGCCAGTGCTGGCCAACGGTCGACTGTTAGCAATGGCGGGCACCTCTTTTCCTTCCTCATTTCTTGTCGCATCTCCGTCGCTCTTTTACTAGGTGTGTGATTTGTTAATAATAGTATTTATTTCTCTTGAAGTTTAATTAAGTAAACTGAATATTTGATTGCCTTTAGGACTAATCCTACTCATGACTTTGAGAATAAAACTTTGCAATATATGTGTTTTGTGCAGAAATTCATGAAAATAGATAGAAGAACAATAGGATGAAAATCAAGATGTTAGGACAAAGCAACAAGGGGGGGGCTAGTTGGCAGGGGCACACCGAGGGCCCAATGGGTAGGCCCATAGGTGGTCATCGACATCCCCCCTTCGGCCGAGGATTTATCCTTAACCCCTATGTCTACCGCCTATTTATTTGAGCTTTTTGGACATTGTCCGCATGGGCTAGAAGAGCAGAAACAGAGAACAAAGGGAACTGCATATCCAATATGAGGGGCCTCCTTAGATCTAATCTACATTAGGTGCCTCTTAGAAAACAAATATATATTTCTCCCATGATGAAGGTGCGTAGTCCTTCGAGACTACGGGTTTTCAGTGGTAAATATGTAGCAAGATCTTTCGGTGTGTTTCAATGTGTAAGATCATATGAGTTGTCGAACAATATTACAATCAATCTTGATTGACATTTATCTTTTATCTATGATATATTTTTGGGGATCCTTGTTCTTTATTTTAAACCTGGTTAGGTTACGATGAGAAGATGCCATAAGAAATGGTATGCATTGGATGTAGCGTACCGGGTGTTGCCCAATGACAGAAAGAATGAATAATATCCGTGTTTGTTGACACATTACCTAGAGCACCTCATTAAGGAGAGAGCGAACTAAGAATATCTGAGGTTACCCCAACAATATATCGAAGTGCTTAATGCAATGCTATGTAGTGTTCTATTATAGTCTGGGTGTAGCAATGGTATTGGGTATATGAGATTGAGCATTAGCCAAGTATTTTATGGATATTTCTTGGATTTATGGAGGCACTTCTGTATATATATTGTCAATTAATTATGAAATATCAAAGATAAATTTCATGGTTTCATTTATATATGTGTTAGGATTTATGTACCAGATGCTACTAGTGAAACTTTGGGATCTTCTCACATTTTCTATTTCCTACCACCGGGTGGTAGTTACCCTCACGTGAGTTTTGTATGTTGTATTTAGTATCTATCAAATCGGAGAGTATGAACGCATAGTATGTAGTATATAAGAATATTTGGTAGTATATATACCACTTTTTAGGTAGTGTATACTCCTTTTTTAGTATATTGTTTTATACTCACAAATATGAAGGTATTTTCAGAATATAGTAAAAACTATGGGCTCACATGCAAACTTTTCACATGGCTCACTTTGAAAATCTTAAAATAATATATGAATATAGTTAGAATGACAAAGTAGTATATAGGCTACCACATGTTAGTATATGAGACATGAGGGTAACTACCACCGGGATTAACCATATATAGCACTTTTTAGGAGGGATTTCACTCCACCTATTGCTTTTTGTAGATAATTAAGCATATATATCTTTGACATTTAAACGTTCCATATATCAGATCATGTTACACAGTCCCTAGTAAAAAGCATTATGAATAGCAAGGTTGCATCAACAACATTCCAGGTAATAGGTGAGCCAAGACCTAATAAATGTACCATTATAATATGTTCACGATCATCCAATTCTCATCCATTCCATATTCGTACAACAAATTACTAAACATGGATGGGGAAAACATTCGATGTCGGAGGAAGGATTGGTGTCAATGAAGGATGATAATGAATCACCATGTGGCAAAGATGTCGATCTAATCTCCCCCTAAACAAATAATACGATAGTGGTGGCTCTCTGGTATTTTATTTGGGAACACGATGAATAGGTAAATATATATCCCAAAGGGGGCATGGCCAAACCCTGGTGGGCCTAGTGGCATGATGGCGCGACCAGGCCTGGACGCATGGCCCACTCACGCGGGGCCCATGGTTGACCCCTGTGGATCTCCTTCGACATGATTTGAGAAAATCTAACTCGTGCATTTGTCCAGATATGCGCTAGTTGCTCATACATATTAAACATACCAATTTCTTTTGAAGTTTAATCGCATATTTTACGTTATTTCATGAAATATTTATGCTTTTGTGGACAAACCTAATGATTATGGCAAGAAGCTCTTGTCTTTGTGAATTATATGATTTCAAGAAGTTTCTCGCAAAAAATCAAGAAAAATCATACAGAACCTTCAAGAGGAATCAAAGGCCCTGCAAAAGGCAAGCCAGGAGAGTAATGTGCCCCCAATGTGTCATGCTTCAAGACCACACCGCATACCTGTGTGGGCTTCTATGTTTTTCTATAGGGCGCCCTTTGGAAGGATCCTTGGCATGAATGTTATGATCGTGCACTTTTCCCCCAAGATTTTCTGGAGTTACGAATCTTCAAGAATCAATAAGTATCAAGAGTAAAAAAAATAACACCAAGGTAGGTCTGCCCCACAGTCAACATCAAATATAGGGGGAGGTTCTTGGCCTCCACCCTTCATATCCATGAAAAGATAGAGGAGAAACACCCCACCTTGCAGGGGGCGTCAAGGAAGAAGGAGGGAGCCCCCCTCACTTCTGGTGGCGTCGGGATGCCACCATCACCGCTTGTTGTATCCATCACCATGTTATTTCTTTATCAAGTGATTTCACCATCCTTAAACCTTTCTAATCCCCTACTAAGATGTGATTTTAATCCAACTAGTTATTACCCCATGATTTAGTGTATATTTTGTAACATGTTCGTCTATTTTCATTTGTCCCTATGGCATTGGTGATCTAGTGTGACTGGTATAAATTGTATGTTCTGATATGGTCGTGTCCTTTGTGCTAGTGTACGGATGAACACGTACATTGCACAAACACTCTACATCTAGCAATTGTTATGATAAAGGATAGAGGTGATGCCAAAGTGAAAAAACTATACCCCACAAGTCAGAATGTATAGCGCATTAGATTGTAGGGGATCCTGATAAGTTAAAGCAATGTTTGGATATTTTACCTTCATAATTTCCAATGTATAGTTAGGTTGGTCATTGGGGATTCAATCATAAGTGGCACGTGAGTTAGTGGTTCTATGTTGTCTATTTGATTGGTTTCTTTATTTTTGGATTCTACCTAAACATACCAATCTTATATTGTTCTTTATATTGTAATCGTATCCCAAGATTCTTTGTGTAACCATTGGTGTTGCAATGTTTGGTTTACCGCTTCGTTGCAAATTCTTCTCTAACTTTACTGCTCGATGTATTTGTAGATAGATTGGTATGAATATGAACCAATGTCACTAAGAAACAAACATGTTAATGCTTGACAAGTCAAACATGTTGGGTACCCTCCGATTCCGAAGAAGCTTAAGATTTCTAGAACCATTGCACCTCTGTACTCTAGAGATGTCGGCATGGCTGACCCGTTGATGGGACCAGAATGCGAGAAGATGAGATTGTAATAGTTGACTGAGAGGTTACACTTGAACTATAATTGTGATCTACGTGTGAAAATGTAATTATATCTGTGTGAAATGTGTAATGATGTATGATGTCGTATTTTAAAAATCCCTACAAACTCAACACTTACTGGCTAGATTCTGGGTCCGTTGGTGATAGCTTACTATAGTAGTTACGAGACAAAATTTCAACTTCATAAATGTTAACGCATACCTGTGAAAGGCCGTGGGGCCATCAATGGAGGGGTAACTACCACAAACAAGAGATTAGTGATGATCTCGTCAATGGAGCATGTACCTACAGTAGTGAGGGGTCGAAACCCACTTAGATTGGATTCGGGTGGATATCAGACGTAGGGTCTATTTTGGTTTGTCCCACTAAAGATGTCTATATAAGTGGAGGGTTTGGACGGATTAAGGGATTGTTCAGTTTTGATAAACCCTTTGAAGGCTCAGTGATGTAAACTAGAGG
This sequence comes from Elymus sibiricus, assembly GCA_039707655.1. Classification (NCBI taxonomy): domain Eukaryota; kingdom Viridiplantae; phylum Streptophyta; class Magnoliopsida; order Poales; family Poaceae; genus Elymus; species Elymus sibiricus. The sequence continues at coordinate 314,180,524 of CM077674.1, forward strand.
TGGTAGGCAGGCGACGACAAATTTTAACTTTCTTAGTTGATTTTAGGGACCATTGAATTACAAGTTATTTAAATGCAACTAGATGAAACATCCTACATAGTAAGAAGCAACAATCAAGCAAGATAATCAAGGTAGTTAACAACTTAAAAAGCAGAAAGAGCTTCAAAAGGAAATAACCACCAGACATGGAGATGCAAGATGTATCCCAAAGTTCAAGTCCTTGTGTGGATTCTAATATCCATTGGAGAGGCGTGGAGGCACAAAGAAGCTTCCCAACGACAAAAAATATCTCTCCTTCTTCTCCTTGAGCTTTGGCTAACAAAGCACGAGCTCAAGCCCTAAGGTGGCTTCCGACCTTCACGAACTTCCTAAAGCAAATCCATATTCTTGGAAGCTTCTGAGAGACACCAACCGTTTAGGGTTCCTCACAAACCCAAGAGTAACAAGTATCATGAAGAAATCAAGGGAGATTTAAGATTGATTTGGTGGAATCGCAAATCTAAGTTTCCTATTTTCTTTTCCCTCCAACAAATCAAAGTTTGGTTTGCTATAGAGGTTGAAACAAGAAATTGAGGTGGTCAAGAATGATGGAGGGGTGAGATTTGGTCGACCTCTCCCTTGGGGAAGAAGGGGGCATCATATACAGGGCCCTATGACGGTGTAACACGCCGGGGGTGGCTTCTCCATTGGGAGCCCGGCAGCAGGCCTGACAAGGGGGCCAGAAGGCCCACCAAGGAGCTAGCGGCATAAGGGAGCCCGGAGGATCAGATAGACGTCTAAGGAGCATCTTGGCCCCCAAGTCTGCATGGCGGCGGCCAAGATTGGATCTACCTCTTGTAAAACCCTAGCCCTCACCGTACATATAAGGGAAGGGCTACGGGACTCTCATGCCCATCTACTTCCGTAGACTAGACTCTCGGTAACAAACTCATCTCCCCTATTGTAATCCCTTGCATGAGATACACCCACCATGAATAACAACACTGAAAGAACATGTGCTGCCCCCATGTTTGGTTTTGGTAATTGATGACAATCCTTATGGACTAATGGTTGCCTTGAGTTATATTTGAAGGGTTTGTCCATAGGCATTGCTTGAAGACCATTTGTTGGTTTCAAGGTTTTTAGAAGGAGATTATGTGTTGACCAAGGTGCTATTCAAGGAGTTATCCAAAGATTGGTCATGTGAGAGTTGAGCGTATTGCAAGTATGTCTTGAAGAAGAAGATTATGTGAATTCATGTTTTCCTTCAAGACAACATCTTTATGAAGAGAGTTGCAAAGATACAAGGTTGATCAAGACTAGGTACAAAGAGTGATTCAAGTTGATCAACACACAAAGCGTAGAAGATGTACCGAGTGGGATCAAGAGATCTCATGGTATGGTAAGCATTGTCCATTACGCTTTGTGTACTAACTCGTGGTCTATGTGAGAGTTGTTTGTGGGGTTAGGTATGTTTCCATGGGCGTGCATCAAAAGGAAGATATCATATAACCCATGGAGGTTGACATCAAGTGGTGATCGTTATCAAGATTGCGGTGTGCAAGTTCAAGTGGAGCATCACGAAGAGAGCACATGCTTGAAGCTTGCCGTCCATTGTGGTGACAATGTACATGTGAAGATGTGCCAAAGAGAGGCTCACCCATAGTGGAGTATGGGGGAGCAATCAACTAGTCTTCATCGAGCCAACGCAATCAAGAAAGGTGGTCCAACTTGAGGAGGTCAAGATCGTCATCATCTAGCTCAAGTGGACTATGTGCAAGGCAAAGGTTTGCCCTTGATGGGTTTTCTATTTTACCGGTCTCATGGTGGTAGTTGGGAGACCGGGTTATAGGATCGATTGCCGTACTATCAAGGAGGGCTCTCAAGTGAGTAGCTTGATCGTATCGTTCATAGAGAGCTCAAACCATTCAGCCTTGCATCATCTTTCTTGGTTCTTGTTTGGCCTTTTTGCTTTGAGAGTCGTTGAGCTTTTGGTCGCCTTCTTGACAAGCTCAAGCTCATCGAAAACGGAGTTGGCATGCATCTTCTATGATGTTTTCGATGATGGAGTTTTTGCCGGTTCTTCACCGATGGAGGTTTCACACTTCTATATCTTTAGACTCTTTTCTACTGTCGCTGTTGGATAGTTCTCGTCGTCATCTATCCAACAAGCTTGAGTTTGCTGGATTCGGAGTTCGTATGCAGAAGTTGTGGCAGTTCTGGTTTCTGGACAGCTTTCTGTGTCGCTGATGGGTGGTTGGAGAGCTGCCAGCGGTAGTACCGCTCCTAGCAGCGGTAGTACCGCTTATAGGCGGTAGTACCGCTGCCAGTACCGCGCGTACTACCGCTCCTTCTCGGGTCTCAATTTTTCGTGTCGGGTTCAGCGGTAGTCCCTCTGGCATACTACCGTTGAGTCCTTTTTGGCCCGGTTGGACGAGCGGCAGTAGAAGCGGCAGTAGGAGCGGTAGTACCGCGCCTACTTCCGTTGCCACTACCGCTCGTGACTCTGCTCTTCGTCTTTCCCCTGTTTCTACAGCGGTAGTACCGCTCGTGGAGCGGTAGTACCGCTTGGGTGCGGGCTGTGTGCATAACGGTTGGATTTTTCCCCACCTATAAAAGGGGGTCTTCTTCCCCAATGGTCCTTATCCTTTGAGCTCGTGTTCTTCCCCCATTGTTGACCTACTTCGAGCTTGCTATCTCTCAATCCCTCCATGGATTCTTGCTAATTTTTGAGGGAAAAGAGAGAGGAGATCTAGATCCACATTTCCACCAATCACTTTCTCCTCTATGTGAGGGGAACCCCTTGGATCTAGATCTTGGAGTTCTTCGTGTTCTCTTCTTCGTTCTTCCTCTCATTTTCCTCCCTAGTATTAGTTGCTTTGGTGGGATTTGAAAGAGAAGGACTTGGGCACTCCGTGTGCCCTTGCCATTGCATTTGGTGCATCGGTTTGAGTTCTCCACGGTGATGCATGGTAGTGAAAGTTGAGAAGCTTGTTACTCTTGGGTGTTTGGGCACCCTAGAGCTTGTTCCTCTTGGGTGCTTTGGTGCCTTGGACGGTTGGTGTTGTCGGAGCTCAATCATTGTGGTGTAAAGCTCCGGGCAAGCGTCGGGGTCTCCAATTAGGTTGTGGAGATTGCCCCGAGCAATTTGACGGATACCAGTGACCGCCCCCAAGGGTTGCCAAAGTGTACGGGTTCGGTGACCGCCCCCAAGGGTTGCCATTTGTACGGGTTCGGTGACCGCCCTCAAGGGTCCCTTAGTGGAATCACGGCACCTTACATTGTGCGAGGGCGTGAGGAGATTACGATGGCCCTAGTGGGTTCTTGGGGAGCATTGTGCCTCCACACCGCTCCAAACGGAGATTAGCATCCGCAAGGGTGTGAACTTCGGGATACATCGTCGTCTCCGCGTGCCTCGGTTATCTCTTATCTGAGCCCTTTACTTATGCACCTTACTTTGTGATAGCCATAGTGTTTCATGTTATATATCTTGCTATCACTTAGTTGTTTATCTTGCTTAGCATAAGTTGTTGGTGCACATAGGTGAGCCTAGTTGTTGTAGGTTTTGTGCTTGACAAATTAAACGCTAGTTTTATTCCACATTTGTTCAGGCCTAAACCGTAATTATTTTAAAGCGCCTATTCACCCCCCCCCCCCCTCTAGGCGACATCCACGATCTTTCAAACACAAAGCAGGACGCAGGGTATTACTCCTCGCTGGAGGCCTGAACCTGGGTAAAACCCCTGTGCGACCTCCGATCTGGTACTTCCGACCACGTTCGCTACCCTACCGACGATACTGACCAGATTATGCACCGTCACCCTAGATCTGTTTTTTTTCCTTCACACTCTACCTAACCTGGAGGTTCTAAACCAACTTGGAGATCTAAGGTGAAATACTTCGGGTTTAACAATAGTGTTGCCCTTCGCCGCCAGAGCAAGCAGAAGGTAAAGATCAAATTAAAGGGTCTTCCCTTCAGGGCTTTGGCCCAAGGTATTTGTAAGTATCTAGGGTTCGTATTTCACATGAATCACGCTCTTGTTCTTCGTGCAAACCCTTTTAATATTACGACCTCATATGACACAAAGATAGGAAAATATAATGCTTTGATCCAGTTATGTCAACTTGTTTTATCCCTTATTATGTGGATGTTCTCCAAGCACCTATGATTCAAATAATAGGGGCTAAAAACATGTCCATATACTCATCAATACTATTAGCCCCTAATCGCTTGTCATTAGCAATAGAACTCACTTAGGGGCTTAGATGTGGTTTCATCCTAGGCACCACCACCTCCCACAGCTAAGTCATGTGATCGGATCTAGCAAGGCACTCGTCGTTCCTCCGTGTACGTGTGGATGCATTGAAGTGTTGCACCTATTACGGTTTGGTGAATCCACAGGGGATTCTGAGAGGAGAAGTAGGTTGTACGACTATTTGTGCATCGATTTGTTGCTCCGACTCAACTTTTAGTAGGCGGCGACGGTGGTGCTTCCTGCTGGGCCGACGATCTCTGGTGGTGAGGCGTCGGTGGAAGCAATTCCATCTAAAGGTACAGGAGTGGTACGGCGACCTTCTGCATCCCAACAAGGCTGTCCTTCACTCGGGTGCGCGGATGGCGTCTATGTCTTGCGCTGCTAGGTGGTTGCCAGAGGGTCTTGGACCTTCAGATCTGGCGGCAACGGCAATTATATTTTTTTTCAACCAATTGTCGCCAAAAGCGAGGACGCACGGGACTGCCGAAGTGTCCCCAATAGGTAGCAACTTGCGGCTTGACTGCCTGCTTATGCGGGCATGGTCGTCACTTGCTTGGCATCTCACCTCAAAATCGTGCCACCCATCTGGTTGCCGAGATCGCGGAAAGTGGTGGCAACAATACATGATGACTTCGATTTTGGTGGTGCTTCCCGAGTACCGGTCTCGAGCTCCGGAGTGAAACCCAAGGTCTGACCCTAATTGGTTATGTCTGACAATGGCGATGTTTTTGTGTCAGTATCTTGTTGAAGGCATTGCTCGGATTTGCTTAGACCTTGTCTTTAGGGTGAAAACCCGGGATTTGACCCTTGGTGGTTGGATCCGACCACGACGGCGCTTGATCGTTGTTCTATTGCCAGAGGCATTGCTGCTGGAGAACCTTTCACATTGTCTTTGCGATAGAAAAAGATGGTTGGTGCGAATGGTCTTTGTTGTAGTTTGTGGATCGATGTTTTGATTGCTTTCAAGTTTTTTCTTCTCCACCTCCTTAACGATAGGTTTGCTGTAGACGATGGAGAAGAAGACTGTTGCGAGGCTAGTCGAGAGTGCCAAACATGATGGGGATAATCGTCGAACTTGTTGAACTTGACCACGAAATCAGAACAACACTCAAGGCATGTTACATGTTTCAAGATTAACAAGTATAGTAGTCTGAAGATGAATCACAATTTATGTTCAAAAAAGATGAATCACAATCATACTTCATGGTTCAAACTCGAAATTAAACGCACAGCTCCTCCAAAGATTGCTGAAAGGGAAGAGAGGTGTGGAAAGCAACACATGTTCTTTTGAGAACCAAAGCCACGGGTGTTTTATGTACTGCAATTGCAGGAGAGATACACTTGGCACGCGTGCGACTGCAGAGTGCGGACTGACATGCACTCGTGCGCCCCCAAGCTCAGTCGCTTGCACACATGAACAGAGCGAGAGAGCAATCTGCTGCGACATGCGCGGGCGAAGAAACATACACATGCGCGCACGCGCGTACTCCCCTGCATGCATCGACCAACCACTGAGTTTACAAGTGACACACGCACACATATAACAACTACCAAGGACACACACGGGAGATCCATCCGGTCCGGCGGCGGCAGGATCAGACGGGGATGTGGTCGAGCTCCTCGTCGTCGGCGGCGACAGACTGGCTCTGCAGCCGCCGGAGCTTGAAGGAGGAGAGCTTCTGGGGCGCGTCCTTGGGCGGGTCCTCGAAGCGGATGTAGGTGTAGGTCCAGGCCCCGGAGAGCGTGCCGAGGACGGGGCCCAGGAAGTAGAGCCAGAGGCCGGGGTAGCGGTTGCTCGCCAGCGCCGGGCCCAGCGTCCTCGCCGGGTTCATCGATCCACCTGACACCGCCCTGCACTCGATCGGTCGCCGTCGCGTCTCAGTTTTATTCCATCATTAATCCCGTTTATTATTAGTGCATAATACTGCTAATATATTCATCGTCTGACGCGGCCACTATCAATCATGTCATTGTACTTAGCGTGTCCCATCGTTCCATGCTAGCTTAGGCCATGCAGGATATGGTCAAGGTTGCCAAGATTAAGAATGTTATCAGCGACTCCTGTTTGGCTCTTCCCTTGGTTGTCAAGAGCCAAGTGGTGATTAATTGGACCTAATTAAGAAACTTCTCGTTTTGGACGTGAGTGAGAATGAATTAGATACTACGTAGTCCAAGTAGTAGTGATTTCTTAATTACTACTAGCCGGCAAGGGGAGGTGTTAATTAATTAATCTCTAATTAACGTAGTAGTATATATTTACCCTGCGAAGATGGAAGTAATGCAAACGGAGGAACCGACAGCCAACCCAGCCAACTCGCCCACCTGCATGAATACAGTAACAGCAACGTCAGAAATCAATGATTTTACAGAGATCGACAAATGGCAATCATCCGAGGCGGCGGCCGGCCGACTTACCGCTCTGGTGTCCGTGGCGACGGCGAGGGTGACGAACATCATGTTGAAGGTGACGACGACCTCGATGACCAGCGCGTGCCAGTGCGGCCCCACGGGCTCGGTGGTGCCGATCACCGTGATGGGGTGGAGCACCGCCTTGAGCACGAAGGACGCGCATATGGCGCCCGTGAACTGCGCCGCCCAGTAGAACGGGACCTGCACAAGCACCAGCACAATCATCCATCAGAACAGATGCACATCGAATCGGTTCGTGAATATGTGCAGCTAGCATGGTAACTGGGCCGGCTGGCCGGAATAGGGTGCCGATCGAAAGGCCGCCCTGCGATCTCCGGCAGATCCGGACCTCGAATATATGGCACATGCCCCAAATCCCACAGCACCTAGCCACGTGTGCCCTCGACGAACCTGCAAGCCCCACACAGACATGGCCTGCCTCAGTGCCTCACGCACTCCGCGGCCGGTACGTACGCAGCAGGAGAACTCCTGTGGCCACGACACATGTAAAGGCCGGCACGCGGTCGTCTTCCAGATCGAGTCGGAAGGCAATTCAGCACGGTGAAAATGCATGCACGCGATGTCAGTGTTAAGCCGGTCGGTTGGTGTGCCACAGTGGCAGCGTTAGTGCCCCCGGCCCGTGTATCTCTTCTGATCGATGCATACGCTTTGCCGCCACTAACTGAACTATCGCGGTAAGAAAGAAAGCTTTTCATTCATTTTTCGGCTAGAAAAAGTTTTCTTTTCATATATCTGATGCGCTCGAGCTTTAGTTTGGTGCCTCGATCGATCACACCTCACACATATAGCCTGCCTAACAGTGCTGTTTTTGTGCTGCATGCTAAGCAATTTGCTTCCAACAAACTCCAACTAGACAAAATCGACAGGGAAAGGGACGTGCGAGGCGAAGCAGCTAAGCTACTGCAAGTGGCTACTAATTGTACTGGGCATCGTTTTGGTGTATAAATACCCCCGTGAAAGGCACCCGATTGGTTGGTTCGGACAACAAGTTACACCAGCATATACCCTAATAACCCCGTTGCTTTTGGCTCTACTTATAGCTTATATATAGCTAAGTCCAACAAGCTAGATGCTATGTCGACTCAATAATTCGCCGACTACGCTTAAAGAAGGGATTGAATTTGGCAGTATCACGTCATGAAAAGTACGTGTGAGTAAACTGAGTTTTTAGCCATGACTAAATAAATCAGCATGTGATCATGCCATTTTCTAATCTGAAGACAGTTTTTGAAATACTGAAGCAACTGTAGTAATCTATTAAGGCGCTGAACATTTCTTTAACCGGAGGCGGTCCTGAGCATTGTACGTAGCCATAACAAAGCAATCCATGGGTTTTCTTGTGCGACTTGTGTCATCCAATCGAGATGCTCGATCGATGAGTGGGGTGTTTGCCAAGATCTTCATTGGAAATAACAGATTAAGAGAAAGCGATCGGGAGAATTAACGTTATTATTAGCAGTGGGATGACTTTTGTGGCTGAATTATCTAGGCGTTTAGCAGCTAGTGCATACGCAGCGTCACTGGTCGATTGCCCAGAGTTGTGTTCTGTTGCGTAACGTACGTACCTGAATCCATGGAAAATGCCGGAAGATGGCGAAGGCGAGGGTGACGGCGGGGTTCATGTGCGCGCCGGAGATGTGACCGACGGCATAGATCATCACGACGACGATGAGCCCGCCGGCGACTGATTGGCCGAGCTGCGATATGCGCGTGACGTCGTGGGCGCTGATCGCCGCCGCCCCGCACGTCACGAACACCAGCAGGAACGTCGACACCACCTCCGACACCACCTGCAGATCGACAGAACAGTTCGCGTCATTCATGCAGTGACCCAAGTGATCGATCACGCGGTCGGCGCAGTTGTATGATCGACGGATCAGTCGATCTGGCTCACCTTCTTGAGGAGGTGAGGAGGGAAGTAGTCGGCGATGGACCGCTCGGTGTAGTACACCATGCTGGGCGTGGTGGAGTTCTGCACGGTGCCGATGTCGTGGATCTCGCTGGAGAAGGTCGCCCTGGAGTTCGATCTCGAGTTGGTGGCCATTTTCCAAGACGAACTATCACTCTATCAGAGCTATCACAGCACGTGAGACTGAGCTCCTATGCTTTGGTACTAGGGGAGAGGAAGCTTTACATGAACTAGCTTAGCTCGCTTGCTCTTTGGGGAGGTGAGAACGGGGTATTTATAGGGCTGGAGAGGAAGGCCTGGAGCGGGCGCGAGGTGGCAGATACTAGCAGTCCACACTCACCTTTTAATTAGGCCTGGTTGTCGGATAGGCACTGGGGCTTGTGCTGCTTAGCTCCGATCAATCTCCCGCCCTCCGTGTTTTCTCCATTAGTTTTCTGGTATTTAAATCTGCTCGAACACGTTGTCGTGTGGCCATTGGACGAAATAAACCAAATCCCAGGCTTGTTTGCTTCTGCTTAAGGGCGTGCGTAAACGTTTTAAGTCCATCCCCAGGGCGAAAAGTACGCAAATGATATTTCAATCGGCCGATAGAAGAAATGATTGCAGTTGTAAATTCGCAGGTGCCTATAATATGCCGGGATAAAGGCGCGAGACGCCGATGTACGGCGACGAACCGATTCTTTTAAGCCAGGGTTGCTCCGGAGAAAGAAATTCTATTGTAGGTGATGAATGAATATTTCTGGGAGAGGGGTCTCCTACGTCCGTCCCCATGGCTTATGTTTGCAGCTTGTGTTGAAGTTTTTTTTTTTTTTTTTTTTTTTTTTGAGATGAGCTTGTGTTTAAGCTGACATTGGCATATTCTACTACCCTAGAAGACACGCAGTGCAGGCGTGGTGAGCCAAAGCCAACCAGGACAGCCGTACCAGAAGTTTATCATTGGCCGAAGGGGCATTGTCCCTGTCAGCAGTTGCCGCCATTGCCAGATCAACGATGGAGCTGGATCAACTGGCCAGTTTTCAAATGCAGGGTTTGCTCATGCCGAAACCCGAACTATCAAATTCAAATGATGAGTAGTTGTAGATTTGCTAAGATGCCATTACAATAAGGGGTTATCTTAACCACTCTCTCTGCACTGCCGTCAGCGCTGTCGAATGGGAGGCACCGCAGTGCACTTTGATCGATGGTCACCGTCAGAACCGACCTGCCACTGCTGAAAAAATCTTCTGCTGATGTCTGATATTAGTCAACCAAATTTTGCAGTCCGGAGTGACTTCTCGTCGATCTTCAGCTCCCTTTTCGCCTTGTCGGGTGCGCACCGCATCAGTGGGAGATCGTGTGCGAGCAACTGCCTTCAGGCTTCAGAGTTCAGACATCGCCGATTCAGGCGTCTGGATATTCATCATCTTCTTCTGTTGCTTGGGATCCTCAGCAACTGCCTGAATTGAGCAATGCGAGACACCGACGTGGTACCAACCATTCTCTGCCCCGGTTACATGCACCTGTCTGAACTCATGGAAGTTTCGAGGTTTTGGATCGAGGCTGGGATTTGCCGGCTTAATGTGACTGACGCAGACATGCAGCAGGCCTCTACTGTCGGTTAATTGTGGATTGCGGTTTACGTTTTCACAAAATCCAAACTGTGCTTTCACAAGAAAACAAGCACGAAAACAACCACTCGCTGCAGATCGGCCGGAAACCCCTAACGCTCCTGAGTCCTGGCCAGCCTTGCCAGGCAGGTCTATTCTGCTGCAGCTCACTGAATGTTTCGACCTGACACGTGCTCTGCAAAGCACGAAGATATTGTCTCTGCCGAGTTCGTAAATTTGTTTGTTGCCGCAGCAGGAGTACTTAGTTTAGGAGTCAGGACAAGCAACCGAGTAAAGATTAAACACTTTCAGGTATGCATACGCGTTGAGAACGAGTGATCACATTTCCTGGCAGGCTGAAAAGACAGCTACTGTTGAAATCAGTGGCATTAGCATGATACCACAACAAGAAATTCCAATCCGTCATAGATCGAGGACTGATTGATCTGGAACCCATAATCATAACCTCTGCAAATCATTGCTCTCCTTTGTCTGGACTCTGCAGCTATCACCGATGACGATACAGAAGATTACGACTGTAGTAACGATCTTGTCCAAGTAGAAAATGAACTGTTTCATGCAAAGCTGATGTGTTTCAGTTCCTGAATGGGTAGGCGAGGCTACCACTCCCTGCGATTTGCCCCGAGCGCGCGGAGCCTGACCGCGGAACGTGGATGCACTTCGTAACGAGAATCAACACCCATCTGCCCATCAAATCGCCTCACCGAAACTTTCAGTGGCCTTCGACATTTTAGCACACTGTTCAACATTACATATAGCCTTCCACGCCGGTGCCCGTGTGCTCAGATGGCCGGCCGTGGAAGGTTCTGCTGTTCTAGGCTATTCAGCCACCATGGATGCCGGTATATTCTTCACGGATCGTTTTTTTTTTACTTTTTCTGTAAAACAATTATATTTTTTGGATGTAGTGGTTGTGTGCATCTTGCTATGTAGACTAGTGGCTGGGGCGCGCCCTGGGCGCGCCTCTTGAGGCGGTCAGGTGCGTTGCTAATTAGGCTGCTGTTCTTGTTCACCCATTAGCATGACAACAATGGTGAGATTTATAAATTCTTGTATGAAAAATTGAAGTGGAAAACACAGACATTCATCAACAATCTATCAACCAGTTTTCTCTAAGAAGAATCAATAAAAATGGTACCCTTCCTTCCATCCACACTTCCATGTAAGCACCATCCATTCACACATACTCTTCCATGTAAGCACCACTTGGAAGTTGCTCAGAATCAGAATACTATTGTCATCATCAGGACAGCCGCACATGCTGCCATGGTTGCTCGTGTCCATGTCCACCAACCTTATCAATCATAAAGAGAAGGAGAGACATCAGCAGGTGACCAAAGGGTGCAGAGCCAACAGGAAGACATGTAACTGAGAATTTGTTCTTCTCGTTTATGATTACAGGTCAGTTGGCATTGCTCTCCTCCCTTACGGTTTCATGGTTTTGTATTGCTAAGACAACAAAGCAGGTTGTGTTTAGACGGCACACGTGTCAGTTCAGTGGCATGTTCTTATATTATCAAATTACCATGGCTATGAGCTCTTACAATACAGAAACAGAGTTTTGGATCAGGCAACGACATTATGCAACCTTTCCAATTTGCCTACACTTATTATACAACGAAAACTTCGCAAACTAATCCAAAATGGAGCTTTTTCAGTTCAGAAAGGAATCAATGCAAAGCACGGACAACAGAAATTAACAAGAGAAAAAAGCAGAGCTCGCCAAGTCCGCCTTTGTGGATGCCGAGATGTTGTTATAGCCATTGTTCTGCGGCCCGTCGTCATGGCCATTGTAGCCGCCGCCACCGCCGGTACCTGAAAATTCCAAACAAGCTTTAACAACTTAAAATGCTATGTATGTGTGTATATTCCATCCAGTATGATCTAACATCAATTGATAGATGAACTAAGTGGTTTGTCCATGCCTTGAAGGTGGAAGGTATAAGTGAGTTTAATCAGTAAAACAAACCAATTAGTCCAAGTATGACCTACAAGAGTATCAGAAAAGAATTACAGTATACCAGTAATATAACATAGGATGAGATGAAGTTGTGAAGCAACACGGTATAATATTAGAAGAAAAGTAATAACTGAAAGTAAGAAAGAAATATATTTAAGTTAGATCAAACCAAATGCTCCAAAGATCTGACCCAGATATATGTAATTTCTATCTACAGTGTGTTGTGCATCTGCGGCATACAATGATCATGATCAATTGATCATTGGACACGGTAACAGGCAGAAATCATTGTTATGCTCACGGCACCCTGTAGCTTGTGGACACTCCAAGACAGAATAATAACTTATAAAAGGTTCGTGAGTATTGTCTATGTGGAGTATGCAGAGACAGCAATTTACAACAGTAGTCAATATGAAAATTTCAGTTTGCTCAATTACAAAAGTAAGGTAGAATATTTTGTTCAAATACACCAAACATCTAAGCACCTGAGATTAAATCACCCACCATCATAAAGTCATAAACTAAGCAATCTAGATGCGTGTTCAACTACTATGTTGCGTACCTGCTGCAAAAGTACCCAAGGGGGGTGGGAGGGTCAAGAGAAGTGCATACCTTGTTCACTTTTATTGGTTTTCATATAGTTTGAGCATGTTCAGAATCTTAATAGCCAGCAAAAAGCAAAGCAGTTTACATCTAGAGGAGATAAATGAAGGTAAAATAAATTGTCTTCATGCCAACAGAAATAAACCTACATTATCTGCATCTTTCTCAATTTTGAATTCCACAAACCCTTTGTCCTCATGTAGATTTGTAACTCTGTCTTTCACGACACAAACATTAAACTAAAATGAAACAAGGGATCATTTAGTAACCATCAAACTCAGTACTAATGTATTCAGTTGATAATGAAATTTCTATTTTATGATATATGTAAAATGGAACTGGTGAAACCAAACCATCCACAGTTCAGTACCTAACATACAAACTGAGCATAACACAAAGCTGGAAGATAGTTCATAACAAGAAACAATGTCGACCTGTACTGAAGTATGGAAAAATTGGACAATTCTAGAAGTAAAATAAGGTTAAATAGCACAAAAGAGTAACAATGTCGACCATCACAAATAGGGAAAATGCTACTTTCATTACCCATTAGATAATCCAGTTTTATGTTATTGGTTGCAGTACAACCTATTAGTTTTATGACGCTTTCTTACCGAATTGACCTTGAGAAATGGAGTTCAACCACTTGATAGAAACTTCTTACCATATTATCTCTTAGCTCTCTAAGCTAACCGAATCCAGAGAAAATCATACTAACAAACAAAAAAAAAAACTATGCAAGAAGCTATATACCTAATCTCATCACCGAGAGACGACTTCTGTCAATACATCTCATGAGCCACTTATTAGGATCACTGAAATAGCAACTGCAAAGAGGAGAAACGATTATTAGGAGCTCTTAGCTTAAAAACAAATATGTGAAGCACATTAATCAGCATGATTCAAAATATCTGGATACATAAACTGTATTAGAACCTTTAACTTGCACACCAGCCTTGTAAATTATAATGTTCCTACAGCTAGCTTAATTAAAGTACTCGGTGATGTCCTGTATGACAATGAAAGACCATGTTTGATCATTTCAGAATTCAGATAGCAACATGTTCAACGGTTCAAATTTACATTAACTGAAAAATGTTCGTGTAGCTTAGATCAATATTAGCAACATCAATCATTGTTGCCAAACATCAAATAACTCAAATAGGATCACAAAATGGCTTCATATGAATAAATCATAGTTCATATGAACTGAAGCGCTGCATGCATACTCACTTGCTAATCTCTTATGGCCATTTCCTCAAACATCGCATGAGCCACTTAAATAATACAGACCAATCCTGATCGCCGCAAGATCATCACATAGAGGCAGCACAGAGAGTGATCTTCAATCTTCTGCCGTCTCTTCTGTACTTGCACCAGCTGAGGAAAAAAGGTATTATGTCAGTGTGATCACAACTTCACAAGACATTTTATTTAAGCAAGCATCACTCAAAAAAAATGTGGGCAGAGAAGGCACCCTTACATATTTCACAACCAAAAATGGCTAGCAGGCTGTAACAGAGAACCTGCTTCTCTTAGAATACTACAAAAAATAACATCCATTCATTTTGGTTATTTGCATAAAATTAGAAACCAATGTATAGATTTTATTTCAACTGAAAGCTAACAAAATTGTTCACTTGTATACAAAGTGGGGATCCCAAAAAAATCAATACTCATTATGTCGATAGCTCAGTTAGAAAATGGAGGATGATACTCACTTTATGAGCATGTAGGTCAAGGTCTTTGTTCTCCTTGATGACCTTCCAAAATTGTTGTGAGCTAAATGAAAACTCTGATGCTGGAACAACACCACGCCGATCTCCAGCAAATCCACCAGAAGCAATAAAATGTTGAAACTTATCTCTCAAACTGGAAACCTTCAAAAATGTAATGTATTGCGTTATTCATATTTCCAAGAAAATCAGCAGCAAGCATACATCTAGTATCATCTAGTAATAGACATTGTAGTTACACGGACCTGCTTTTTGAAATTATTAGTAACATATATTGAAATTGAAACTGAAATGGCACTATCAAGTAGGATTCTTCTCATAAATAACCCAAATCAAACTATGAGTTGAAGATGCAGATTTCAGTTTCCCTAAATGGCCGAGATGCATTTCTAGCTCCAACATAAAAAAACAAGAGCAACTAACTATATAGATCTGAGAATACAGTACATGTCCAGGATAAATGGGCTAGCACCGCTTATCCGATTTCTTGAGCGGCCAATTTAAAGGGAGCAAAAATAGAACAAATTTCATTTTCAATGCATCACTTTCGTCGGTACACACATGACGTAGTGAGACTACGCACAGAAACTGAATGTGCAAGATCGACATCTTTGCTAGTAAAAAATGCGGCCTTTTCTTCTTACTGGGAGTACATCTCTGTAAGAAACGGTAGCTAAGCACAAGTCCAACTAATCTAGCAAACCAAGCAATGAATGGGAGCAAACTTCACCTTGTAGAGAGAGTGTCATCTCCAACCCTGAATCCGCCAGCGGTCCACGCATCTATCACAAGAAATGAATCACGTTATAATTTTCCCTTCTCTAGAACACTCTTGGCCACCAATCTCATGGTACCAATAGGAAGAAAAGGCCTCCTTCCTATTCCCTGGATCAGATGCATCGCCGTCACTTGACGCGTGTGCTGCTCACTAAGCCGCGCCCTAATTGGGCCGTCCGTGCGTACTTTCTGCGCCTTCCACTTCTTCTGCTTCTGCTTCGGAGGCTGGAACTACCTTAATCGCCGCATCAAACATCGCCTTGATGTTTTGCACCATGCAAACAAAACAACAATCATCACTAACTGAACTATGCGTCTATCCTTGCACTATACTGTAAAAAAAACAAGAAGATTTTGTCAACTTTTACCTGCTGTATTTTTGAGCTGCACTCAACGTAGGCCGTCCCGCCAATTACCTTCTTCAGCTCTTCATCCTACAATCAATACAGAGATGAGATCACTGTCTTGCCCCCAAATGCTGGGAAGTGACCAAACAGAAGCATATGCAATTTACTTTTTAAAGAAAAACCAGAAACAGCCAAAGGCTCTGAGTACCTGAGCGTTGGAAATAGGAACCGCTCCAGGGTGATCCACAAAAAACTGTTTGCCATCCCGCAGATCTATGAACATCAACAGAGTGGTCACGCACTCCTGAGTTACACATCATTTCTTACAGCAAAACTAATAAAGCAAGCAAGCAAGCAGCAATAGACCGAAACAGGCGAAATAATGTCACTGGTTAGACAACATTTCTTACAGTCAACTGTTTATTGGGCATCAGGTAATGCAACTCAATGCCAAGTGGCTACAATAGTACTGTGTTCCACGTGTTCTCAAATTGAGTAAATTGCCGTGAATATGACAATAACGTGTAGATGGCTCTAAGAGGTAATAACATCAAGAATTTCTGTCAAACTGAAAACTGAATAAAATCTGGTTAAAAACAGACCTCTGTACATTGGACTTGAGCCAAAGAATATGGACTACAACCAGACAGAATCTATTCTTAAGTTAAAACTTGACAAGGACGAGAGTATCAACAAAGGAAGGAGACAAGAGAAAGGTTACGGACGAGTCTTGCTCACCGGTGAAGCCGCCGCCGTTGCTTTCCCACCGTGTGGCTGTTGAATCTCCACCCCACCTCGTCCCCGTCCTCCGCGAGCTTCAGATCGACGCGGACGGCGTCGGCTTGACTGCTGCTACTGCCGCTGTCCAGGCTGCTGCACCGTGCACTGCACACACAAGAGAGAGATTGGGTGAAGTTCACGTCGATGTGTTGGCGTTGGATGCGCTCGCCGTCGCTCGATGTGTGCGCATCTCCCCAATCGCGTCCATGAGCCCGCCACCTGTCCAGCCCACTCACCGGCGCTCGCCATGGCCCTGCATCGGAGCCCGGCGGCATATCCTCATCTCGTCCCTTGCTGCTCCTAGATGGTGCGCCTCCTCCAACGACGGCACAACCGGTGGCCCTTGCTCAATGAAACGGGACAGGCCGATAGATCCTTATGTGTGCTCGCCGTTGGCTTCCTTCCCGGAGAGGAGGAGGAGGCAGGCGGAGAGGAGGCGGCTATTAGCAAGGAGAGTGGAGGTGGCTGTGTGATTTTTCTTCCCACTCTCTCCTGCAAGGACTGGTCCATGGCGTTGGATCGAATCGAGCGCTCCCCGTCGCCCTTTGTCTGCAGGTCGCCGCCGCTGTTGGAGACGCTCGCCGCCGCGTCCGCACGCCTCGGATCTGGCAGAATCCCCTACTCCTCCTCCAGCGAGAAGACCCGGCGGCGGCTAACGAGGGAGAAGGGAGGAGGGCGAACTGCTGCGTCGCGAGGATGCAGCCGGAGGAGGGGAGGAGCCGGAGGAGGAAGGGGATCAGGCAGAAGAGGCGAGGAGGAGACGTGCCTGCTAAGGAAAAGGGGAGGACGAGGGAGTGGGGCTCGAGCGCGTCCACTGCGTAGGTTTTGTCTCCTCAGAAACAGTATCTCGCGCGGGTCCAGCTCCAAGCCTCCAACGTGGCATGCGCGAGCGACCGGCCTTGATGCGTAGCTTATTGTGTTTGATGTAGGTCAGTCATTTGCTCAATGCAGTTGTATCACAGCATCTACAGCCGGGCGCCCTTCAAAAGCCTGGGCAGACGGCCGGGTAAGTGACCGGTCAAAAAAAATGCGGCCCAGACGAGCGCCACAAACGAGTCTCAAACGTCCGGACTGATCGGCACCCCTCATATCCAGCTCACCCCTCATATCTAGCCCAAATGTAGGGCGCATATGGGAGGCCCGGGCGCGTCCGTCACGTCGGACCCGTCAGACCCACCTCACCATAAATTGCACCAAATCCACCAAACCCTTCGCCCTCCTCCCGCCCCCCTCCACCAATTCCCGGGTCCGAGCCCTCGCCATCCGCCACGCCTGCTCCCCATACTCACCGTCGGTCCCGATCCGCCGCCCTAGATGTCCTCCAGCCCGTCCCCCACCGCCGTGACCAAGGTTGCATCCGCGTCGTCCGTCGGCGTCCCCTCCTCGGCGACGCCGTGCAAGCCGGAGAACATCGCCAGGAGGGACCGGCGACGGAAGCTGCGGGAGAGGGAAGCGACGGTGTCGCAGGGAGTGGATACAGACCACAACGAGCAGTTGTCCCCCTCCCACCCCCCCACCCCCCCCCCCCCCCCGCCGCGCCCGGGACCCGCACCCCGTCCGTCCAGCCGTCGGACCAGGTTGGGACAGAGGAGGATCCGACGGCCGGTTGGGGCATTCCGGAGAGCTTTCCGCCAACGCAGATGTCGCCGGTGGACGTCTGTCACTCGCCGCAACTCGTTTGGGGGCGGACAAGCACGGACACCGGCGGCGCCCGGGCTGCCCACGACCTGTTCGACGGAATGACACAACAAGACTCGGTATGTTCTTTTTTCTCCTCTCCGATCAATTTTGCATATGCCAAGTTCAATGTTTTGCATAGACCGCTAGTTCATTTCGGACATGATCAATGCTTGAAAACCATGATAATTTTAGGAGTTTATCATGTCGGACATGATCAATGCTTGAAAACCATGATAATTTTAGGAGTTTATCATGTCGGACATGATCAATGATAATCATGATCAGACCCAAATGGACTGCGGGTTGGGGGTGGGGGTCCAACGTGCCCTTCATTTGAAGTTGGGGCAACATCAAATCCCAATCCGAGCAAGAAGAAAAAGAAGCCAAAGACGGCAAAGGCAAGAGGTCTTGCATTCTCAACTTTTGAGGATATCTTGTTGGTTAATCTTGGTTGGCCACAACAATGGATCTCATCACTACTAGGGAAAACCTTATAGGTGGAGGCTTATCAGTAGCGCGGCTTTGTGGAACGCGCTACTGCTAATTTACAGTAGCGCGACTACTGCTCAGGCGCTACTGCTATCCATTTAGCAGTAGCGCAGCCCAAACGAAAGGCGCTACTGCTATGTGAGCCCCCTCTTAGCCACCAGGCTATGTATAGTAGCAGCGCGGCCCGCCTGAAGCGCGCTACTGCTAAAACTTTAGCAGTAGCGCGTGTTGCAGACCCACCGCTGCAACTAATGTTGTACTGTGCCACATGGTGGGCCCCGCTTAGCAGCAGCGCGGCCTGCAGGACCGCGCTACTGCTAACGTTTTAGCAGTAGCGCCGTTCGCTGGCCCGCGCTGCTGCTAAGGCGCAGCAGCCACCTTTTGAACCCTCTTCCCCCTCCCCCTTCCTCTCTCCCTTCACTTTGCCCTCCCCCCTCCTCTCTCCGTCACTTTGCTTCTTCCTCACCTTGCTTCTCCCCCCATTACTCTCTTTCTTCTCCTACCTCTCTTTCTCTCTCTTTAATGCCCCTAACTACACCACACCTCCATTAATGCAACCCCTTTCTCTTTTCCTCACTTTTCCACCCCCTCCACTAGTTAGAGCCATCTCCCTCTCCAACTAGCTATGTAGATCTACCCATTTAATGAAGTGACCTTTCTACCTCCCCAACTAGATCTATCCATTTAATTGTGCATGAGTTGCTTATGTTTTGCCGAAATGTCGATTTATTTCGGTTTCGGCGAATTTCGGGCAAACTCTATATGTCCTATTTTTAGGGAAGGTCATGCCGAATTTTTGTATGACTTTGATGCATGCATGCGTTTTTATAATCATTTTGCTTATTATTACCGCGCAGGCGATCATGATGGTGAGTGGAACGATGGTGGAAAGGTGGTTGCGATCGGCGGTGCAGGACATGTATGAAAATAACCGGACAGAGATTTTATGTCCGTGTCGAAGATGCAAAGGAGGAGTTTGGCTCGACCCCTATAAGGATGGTCGTTTGAAGGCGCACCTGCTCATGACTGGTTTCATGGATGGCTATACTCGGTGGATAAGTGAAGATGATGAGGATGAGGACGCCGACGGGGCAGCCAATGACGACATGGGGCCAGACGAAGAGATGACCGATAATGGCGGCGGAGAAGAGGCCGGACATGGCGGCGGAGAAGGGGTCGGACATGGTGGCGGCAGAGAAGAGGCCGGAAATGGCGGCGGAGAAGAGGCCGGAAATGGCGCCAGAGAAGACGCGGACACGCCGCAGCCTTTGTCGCTACTAAGTTCAATCGTGCGGGACCCTCATGTTCGAGACCTGCTTCGCAAGTAGACGAGTAGCGACAGAGCTGCTTCTAGAGAGGAGGCCAAGCTGGAGCAACTGGAGGTAGACTCGAAGACTCCATTGTATGATGGTTGCGATCTCGAGGTGACCCGCTTGAGTTTCACGCTCGAACTTCTAAAGACGAAGGCTAAAAACAAATGGACCGACAGAAGCCTCGATGAGCTTCTCAAGTATCTAAAGAAGGTTCTTCCCGCGGGGAACCTGTGTCCTACTAGTGTCGATGAGGCCAAGAAGATTGTGTGCCCTCTTGATCTGCCGCACATTAGATACCATGCATGCATCAACGATTGCATCATTTATCGGAAGGAGCACGCGGAAAAAAGCAACTGTCCGGTGTGCAATGCTTCTCGATACAAGAAGGCCGGAAAGAAATCTCCCCAGAAAGTTGTATGGTACCTACCGATCACTCCCCGTCTGCAGCGTTATTTCGTAGATCCTAAGGAAGCAAAGCTCATGCGCTGGCACGCGGAGAGGGTGAAGCCCGACGATGGAGATGATCCGAAGCTGAGACACCTCGCGGATGCAAGCCAGTGGAGAGCGTTCAACGCTGAATATCGATATTTCGCAGGTGATGCAAGGAACATCGTGCTTGGCGCGAGTACCGATGGCATGAATCCGTTTGGCAACCAGAACGCCAACCATAGCACATGGCCCGTGTTTATATGGATGTACAACCTCCCCCCTGGTTGTGCATGAAGTCAAAGTACATACACATGAGCATGCTGATTCAAGGGCCGAAACAACAGGGAAATAATATTAATCTGTATCTGGGGCTACTTCAAGAGGAGTTAGACACGTTATGAAAAACACCGGCCAAGACATGGGACGCCAGCAAAGGCGAGTATTTCTATATGAGAGCCGCGCTGATGACGACGGTGCATGACTGTCTCGGTTACGAATATGTCGCAGGCCAGGTGTGCCACGGATATTGCGGATGCACGCGGTGCATGGATGATACAACGTCTCAGCAACTAACGAAAGATGGCGGGTCTGGAAAAATCGTGTACATGGGGCATCGAAGATGGCTCGCGAAGGACGACCCGTGGAGAAACCATGGAGATCTATTCAATGGTGAGGCTGAGCATAGAGGACCTCCACATAAGAGGAGCGGCGCAGAAATCGATGAGCTGTTGAAAAACTGGGAACAGTGCCCCGCGCAGTGAAAGATGAAAAAGGCGCTAGAGCTGCTGCTAAAGGTATGGAAAACGAGGTCTGTTTTCTGGGACTTGGAGTACTGGCCCAAACTCGACACGCCTCATTGCCTTGATCAAATGCATATCACGAAGAATGTCCTTGAGAGCTTGCTTGCAACATTGATGAACATGCCGGATAAGACCAAGGATGGGCCAAAGGCAAGAAGAGACTTGGAAGATTTGAACATCAGGGCAGATCTCCACATGCCGCCCCGTAAAAAGTCGGAGGAGACGGAGACGGAGGCGCGGGACAAGGGCAAAAAAGTCAACAAGAAGGAAGAGAATTATTGCCCCCCTTCTTGCTTTACCTTAAGTCCGAAGGAGATCGATCAATTCTTCAACTGCCTTACCAGAATCAAAGTTAATTCCGGTTACCGTGGGAAGATAAGTAGATTTCTAGACACCAAGAAGAAAAGGTTCGGCGGGATGAAGTCTCATGACTGTCATGTGATGATGACACAGATACTTCCTGTTGCCCTTAGAGGGATAATGGACAAGCACGTCCGTGACACGCTTATTGGTCTCTGCAACTTTTTCGACGTTATCTCTCGAAAGTCGATCAGTGTGAAGCAGCTCCGAAGGCTACAGGAAGAGATCGTTGTGATACTAAATGAGCTTGAGATGTACTTCCCGCCCGCGTTCTTTGACGTCATGGTGCATCTGTGTGTCCACATTGTGGACGACATCATAGACCTCGGGCCGACATTCCTGCACAACATGATGCCGTTCGAGAGGATGAATGGGGTCATCAAAGGATTCGTTCGTAACATGTCCCGTCCGGATGGAAGCATCATCCAGGGCTATCTGACCCAAGAGTGCACCTCTTTCTGCGAGAATTATCTATATGGCGGATACCCTGTTGTTGGTTTGCCCGTTAACAAGCACCTTGGGAGGCTCGGAGGAGAAGGTCACACCAACGGCCAGAGGGAACTACATGTGGACCACTCGGGTCGACGCAATGACTTTGACAGAGCAAACTTAGTAGTGCTACAACACCTAGACGTGGTAGATCCTTTCGCGACACTGCACAAAGAAACCATCGCAAAGAAGTACCGTGACCGGGGGCTATGCAAGACGAACGCCGAAGTTATTAGAGAGCACAACTCCACTTTCCTGCCTTGGTTCAAAGAGCATGTTCTTGCTAATCCCCCGGAAGAGGGCTCTACGGACGGATTGCTCATATACACCTTAGCACATGGCCCCGCGGCCAACCTCGCGACCTATTAGGCATACGATATCAACGGATACACGTTCTACATGGAGGCCAAAGATATAAACAGTGATTTTCAGAATTCAGGGGTGACGATGGAATGCATGACCGGCGACAACGCCGCAACTGAAAGATTCTACGGAAGGGTCGAAGAGATCTGGGAGCTTGACTACTCTGGACTGCATGATGCAACGATGTTCCGTGTCAGATGGGCTAACAACGTCGAAAGAGAAAACCGGTATTTCACTACCATGTCTATACCTGACGCCAAGAGCGCTACCGTGAACGCCATCGCAAAAAATGAGCCATGGGTACACGCTAAGCACGTGACACAATGCTTCTTCATAACCGACCCGAGCAATCCCAGCCATGTTGTCGTGAGGAGAGGCAAAAGGAACATCATCGGAATGGATGTAGTCGCCAACGAGGAAGACTACGACCAGTACGGCAACCAGATGAGGGAAGATGACGATGACGATGAAGCATACGTCAAAAGAAGAATCAATACTACATTACCTAAGAAAGATCGTACTCCATGGAAAAGGAAAAGTCACAATGAGGGGCTCAATTATTCGACAGCGAACAAGAAGGGAAAGAAGTTCACTCAGAAACGAAAACGTCGACGCTGAGAAACCATCATTTATATATATGTATTTATTTTGTGTACGCACTTAATCGTTATCGGTCAAATGATGTGTAATATATATGCATGGTTCCAGCTCGGTCGTCTGTCGGAAAAGAAAAGAAAAAGAAAAATGAGAAAGGAAAGAAGATAATGAAAAGAAAAAGAAAATGAAAAGAAAAATACAAGGAATAGAAAAGAAAATGAAAAGAAAAAGAAAAAGGAGAAAGGAAAAAATAAAATGAAAATGAAAAGAAAAATAAAATGAGAAGAAAAATGAAAGGAATAGCAGTAGCGCGGGTCCGAACACGCGCTACTTCTAAATTTGACTTAACCGCCTGCGCGCGCGGGCCTCGCTCAATTCCCCATCCTCATTCCCCCATTTCCTCTCCTTCTCCGTCTCCGTCCGTCGCCCTCCACGCGCCCTCCGTCGCCGTCCGTCGCCCGCCCGTCCGTCGCCCTCGGCCGCGCGCCCTCCTTCGCCCTCCGCCGCTTGCCCTCCGTCGCCCTCCGCGCGCCCTCCGTCGCCGTCCACATCGTCGGCGCCCCCTCCTCCACCCGCGCCCGTCTTCCCCGACCTCCACCACACCGCAGGCGTCTCCCCCGACAACCCCCGCCCCCCCGTAAGTCCCCCGCCCCTCCTTGTCTCTCCTCTCCTCTCCGTCTGCCCTAGGTTTTAGTATGAACCCTAGGTTTTAGTATGAACCCTAGGATTTAGTATGAACCCTGGGTTTTAGTATGAATCCTAGGTAGCTAGGTTTTGGTATGAACCCTAGAATTACCACTAAGAGTTTGATTGGTATTTAGCTAGGTATCAAATTAGGACAGGAATTTTATTCTAGGAACCCTAAGTGTATAGAACTTTTATTCTAGGAATTTAGCTAGGTATCAAATTAGGACAGAAATTTTTATTGGTATTTAGTTAGGTATCAAATTAGGACAAAAAATTTATTCTAGGAATTTTGCTTCTAGGAACCATAAGTGTATAGAA
Organism: Elymus sibiricus; assembly: GCA_039707655.1. NCBI lineage: Eukaryota > Viridiplantae > Streptophyta > Magnoliopsida > Poales > Poaceae > Elymus > Elymus sibiricus. Next base: position 314,204,433 of record CM077674.1, read on the forward strand.
ATTTTATTCTAGGAATTTAGCTAGGTATCAAATTAGGACAGAAATTTTATTCTAGGAGTTTTTATTGGTATTTAGCTAGGTATCAAATTAGGACAGAAATTTTATTCTAGGAATTTTGCTTCTAGGAACCCTAAGTGTATAGAAATTTTATTCTAGGAATTTAGCTAGGTATCAAATTAGGACAGAAATTTTATTCTAGGAATTTTTATTGGTATTTAGCTAGGTATCAAATTAGGACAGAAATTTTATTCTAGGAATTTTGCTTCTAGGAACCCTAAGTGTATAGAAATTTTATTCTAGGAATTTAGCTAGGTATCAAATTTGGACAGAAATTTTATTCTAGGAATTTTTATTGGTATTTAGCTAGGTATCAAATTAGGACATAAATTTAGCTAGGTTTCAAATTAGGACAGAAGTTTTATTCTAGTAATTTAGCTAGGTTTCAAATTAGGACAGAAATTTTATTCTAGGAATTTTGATTCGTATCAAATTTTCTCTCTTTTCTGTTTTATAAATTCAGTGCCTTAGGTTGATGTTATTCTGTTTTATAAATTCAGTGCCATTGGTATCATGTGTGGGATGTCAAAGCAAGTGGTTTGATGTGTATGTGGTGATACAGATGTATCTTTCTAGTATATCTTTGCAGGGAAAATGATCTGAGTGGCCTATGTTTTGCCGGAATGTTGATTCATTTCCGTTCCGGTGAATTTCAGGTGCTCGATATGTCCGCTTTTTAGGAAAGGTCATGCCGAAATTTCCCGTGAATTTCGGCATGACTTGTGCTAGAAAGTAGGCATATCGAGTGCCCGGGATTTGCTGGGAAGGGAATGAAACGGCATTCCGGCAAACCATAGGCCTTTTTTTATGTCATTACTCATTTTATTATAGTTTAATAATTAAACGAGCAGACTTAATCGTAGGAAACATGTCGAACAACGACGAAACCGGGGCTTCTGACCACGCTGCCGACGACATACAATATGACCGTGAACATGATTATCTCGACTTTTTGTCTAGTCAGCAAACACAAGGTTTGCAGGGCGCCTTAGTCATAGCGGACGATGGTATTGCCGCCGACATCGACACCGATGGCACCGATGGCATCGGCACCGATGGCGGCGCCGAGACCGGCACGGAAGGTACCGACGCCGAAGCCGGTAACGAAAAGAAGAAGCAGAAGAAGCAGAGGACACGACACCCTAACAAACTCGGCATCAGAAGAATCCTGGTGTCGGTGTAAAAACCGGCAGACCTCGGGGTAGGGGGTCCCGAGCTGTGGATCTCGGATCGGTGGTAACAAGGACAAGGGAGACGATGTTTACCCAGGTTCGGGCCCTCCTGATGGAGGTAAAACCCTACGTCCTGCTTCTGTTTATATTGATGAAGATGTATCGAATACAGAGTTGATCTACCTCGAGATCATAATGTGTGTCTAACTTCTAGGGCTAGGTGAGCAATATTGCGTTGATGTCCCCCTTACGGGCTAAACCCTATGGCTTATATACACGCCAGGGAGGGTATCTAGGGTTACAAAGTCGGTATCTTAGGAGAGAGGCGGCATGAGAGATCTTGGAGTATACGTCAAGTCTTCGGCAGAAACAGTCTCGATCACGCTCCCCAGGTACAGCCTCCGGAGTCCATCTTGATCACGTACGAGGGCCCATCGGCCCAACCGAGGAGACGGGCCGGCTAGGTTAGCACCCCCTAATCCAGGACACCGTCAGTAGCCCCCGAACTGGTCTTCTATGCCAAGGACGACTTTCAACAAACATCACCTCGGATCCGGAGTCCTTGGCTTGATAGACGAGTTCCCCTTCATATTTTACTCTTTACAATAGAGCAAAGATATCCGAGGTCCATCCGAGCTCGCACCCTGTCCGAAGAGGACAGATATCTTAGCCTCGAAGGCCTGTTGTTCAGGTATGAATGGTCCAATCCGGCCTGACAACTTTATCGAAGAGGTTTGCCCCACAACAGGTTGAGCAGTTACTGCTTCCCCCTTAAATCGTGGTTCGAGGCAGCCTTTTTACTGGCACGTCCCCTCGAAGCAGAGATCGTGCCCATTTTCTTAGGGATATCATCAAGATTTTGTTTCCCCCCATATGCTCAACGGTATTTTTGATGGGAATAGCGAATTTATCGGCGCGGCGAGGGGGACTCTTGGCCTTTCATAGGCTTATAAGAGCAAAAAGGAGGACAGCGCAATCGACCACGCTCCCATTCTCCCCCCACTATTGCTTCGTCTAGCTCCAGCGCCCAGATCCAACCAGCCCTCCTTTCCCTTTCGCGAGTCCAACTTCCACAACCAGCCATGGCTGACACCCTCAAGGGGCACTGGGGTGGCTCCATTGTGATGGCCGCGACCATCTCGGAGCTGCGCAGCGTGGGGTATCTGACCCCCGCCATCGCTGCCCGCGCTCCAACAGCTGGCCAGCTGGTGCCCGCTCCCAACGCCGGGGAGCGGGTAGTCTTCGTCCCCCACCTCATCCGAGGCCTGGGGTTCCCACTGCACCCCTTTGTGCGCGGGGTAATGTACTACTACGGGTTGAATTTCCACCACCTGGCCCCCAACTCCGTTCTTCACCTCGCTGCCTTTATCACGGTCTGTGAGGCCTTCCTCCGCTGCGAGCCACACTTCGGCTTGTGGCTGAAGTTCTTCGGGATTAAACCGAAGTCCAGTGGCTCAGATCTCGCGGAGTGCGAAGGAGCCATGATCAGCAAAAACCAGGGGGCCACCTAGTTCAAGGGCACCTTCATCGAAACGGTGAAGGAGTGTTAGAAAGAGTGGTTTTACATCACTGGGCCGCTTGCCCCTGGTCAAACTGAGGTCCCGGCTTTCTCAGCTGGGCCTCCCAAGAAACTCAAATCCTGGAAGGAGAAGGGCGTCGCCTGGGGGAAGCCAGAAGAGGTGGAGACCCTGATCGATAGGATCTTGTGGTGGTCCACCACAGGGAAGGTCGAGCTTGCCGACGTCATCAACGTCATGCTCAACCGCCGCATACTCCCTCTCCAACTTCGGGCTACCCCGATGTGGGCACAAAAGCCCGAGGACATGGACACCATCACCTCCTTCTTCCGCTCCACCTTGGCCGCCATGTGGACGAGACTCATGAAGCTGGCCAAGGACAAGATCCCCAAGGAAGTGGAGGACCGCGGCCTCGAACACGGCTATGAGCCCCCCCCCGGTGAGTGGTTCCGCCCCTCAATCATTATTCTCTGCCCATTGTACTGAGGAGTAAAGTTTTACTTGAATCGTCGTGTTTGATGTTTTGCAGAAGTGGTTGGCCTGGGTACAAGGAGTACGATGCCCGGCCCCACTGCCAGAGCAGCCTCCGACTCCCCTGCTCTCGGCGCTCCTGACCGATGAGCCGCACGTGGTGGCCCCCAAAGGGACGAAGTCCCAGAAGGGGAGGTCAAGTGCTCGGACTCGGGGGACTTCGGTCACCCGGTCCGAAGAGACCCACACCTCCGCCGCCCAAGACGGCGATGCAGAGGAGGGTGAGGAGGAGGAGGTCCCCCCCCCCCCCCGAAGGGGAAGAGGTCGACATTAGAAGACGCCGACGTGGGCTTGCCGCCGAAGGGCCCAACGAGGCCGAGGCGAACCTCACCCGGGGCTGCCAACAAGTCGTCAGAGAGAGCCGAACTCTCCGGTGACTCAGAAGAAGACCTCCTTGCTGCGGGGAGGAAGAAGTCGGCGCCCCGAGGGTAAGCCGTTATCTTTGCATCCCGTCACTTAATTTGACAAGTTATTTCTAGGCAAGGGGAAACTTACAAAGGCGTCTTTTCTTATGTAGTCCACCGAGGGTAATCCCCAGTGGCTCCTCAAGCGGGTTGCCGTCCGCCAGCGGGACTCCAGAGCCCGCCGATCCCCCCCCCCCCCGGCGCATGACGGGCTAGGGGAGGCAACATCCACCTTGGTCCCTAACGTTAACACGACGAGGGCCGACGAGGTGGTCGTCATGGCCGAGGTCGACACCCCGGCCCAACAGAACCCGGGGGAGAAGCGCCCCGCGGTCATCGAAGAAGGGCTGGGCCAGTCATCGGCCCAGCCGACATCTACCTCGGCTTTGCCGCCCCAGGTGGAGGTTACCCGGATAGATGTATCCGAGGTCCTCCCTCCAGCCCAGCCAACTGCCCAAGGACGGGCTGGTGTGGGGTGGACCGAAGAGATGGAGGATGCCCTGAAGGGCTCCTCCATCAAGGAAGAGCACCGTGCCTTGATAGGCGCGGCTCTGCAGGGCTACCGGTCCGCAGGGGCCGGCCTGCATGAGGTTTTCAAGAACCTCGTAGCAGGTTTCGAGGTACGCTTTCTATCTGCGCATCCAGTCTAAATTGTTTATTTTGAGCTTTTTTGAGTTATGAGCTTGTCCGAGGACATAAGAGTATAGCCTGCTAAACGGCTTAGTGAGTGAGTAGCCCCCGAGCCCGAAGTCGGTTTCAAGAAACCGGCATCGGGGTCGTATGATTAAGTAGTAGCCCGTTTAAGTAGCCCCCAGGGCGCTGCTTGAGGCAACCGTCCCGGAGCCTTTTAGTGATTTAATTGTTCCCTTTGTAATAAGGATTTCTTTTTTTGTGCCAGGTTTCGACCTCGGTTCCGGACTCCGTCTCCTAGGAGATAGCGGAGATGAACCGGAAACTCGAGAGATCCCAGGAGGAGCTCATCCCGGCGAACCGGAAACTCGAGCAGTCTCAAGGTAAGCAAGTTTAAACTTGCCCTGTACTTTGGACGAAGGAGATATGATATGTTTTGTGAAAGAAAACAACTAAGGCCGAACTGTTTTGACAATAGCAGCGTTAGCGGAGCTGGAGACGCTCAAGGCCGAGCTCGAAAGGACTCGGCAGGAGGTGCGGCAGCAGGAAGCTGCTGCCGCCGCGGCAGAGAAGGCCCGGGCCGCCGAGAAGGCGGCCAGGGAGAAGCACCAAGCGCGAGTGCTAGAGGTTCAGGAGACCCTGAAGGGCGTGTTTGAGGCACGCGACAAGCTTCAGGAGGAGGGGCAACGAACGAAGGAGGAGCTCGAGAAGCTTCAACTTGCCCACTCCGAGCTCAAGACCTCGGCCCGTGCTGACCGCGAGGTGCTCCAGCAAGTGGAGCAAATTGCCTCGAGTAAGCTATTTTTGCTGCAGTGTTCGTTTGGCAGCAAAGGGTGTGTCGAGCTCACCCAATTATGGCGTTCCGCAGAGGTCTTTGCGGATCTTCCGCAGAGCGCGGCGGATGCGGTGGCATACTTCGGCCAGCTAGCGGGCCACGAGGCGGAGAAGGCCTTCTGGGGGCAGTTCCCGGGGTCGCCGTCCGCACAGCTGCTGAATCATCGAGTGAAGCAGCTGGTGGAGTTGTTTCGCATGACGAGACCGGCGCTCCAGGACCTCTGCATCGCGGTGTGGCCTGCCGAAGCCATGCCGAAGAGCCTCTTCGGCCTTACGGCCCGTCTTCGAGACGTCGTGCCTTGCGTGGACCGCTGGAAGAGGTCCGTGTGCTTTGAAGGAGCGCGGAGGGTGTACGCCTGCGTGAAGACACACTTCCGAAAGGTTGATGCGGTGACATGTGCCGCGGGCCCTCCTGCCGACAAGCCGCGCACCGCCGAACAGTTCTTCGCTGAGGTGGAGGCGGGAGCTCGTACCACAGAAGCCATGTGTCCAAAGGACACTATGTATTTCTAGATAGTACTTCGGAATGCCGGAGTGTATGATGTATAAAACTTTATTTTTTGGTTGAATGAAGATGGCTTTAAATTTCATGTGTGTTGTTTTATAATTAATTTTTCCTCCGATATGACTATTTTAAAATGAGAGTGGCCAGTCGTCGGCTTCAGCCCCAGTGTAGGTCAGACAAAGGGTGTTCCTTAAGGCACACTTGACCCTTAGCCGACGTCTTGGTACCCGGAGGTGGTCGGTGCGTTATAGGAACTAGGCAATCAGACTATAGTGGCTTTATACCTTTCACTTAGTCATAGGAGTTTGACTGTGGGGGCTGATGACCAGCCCCCGGTGTGGGAAGTGCTCGGCCAGGTCGGCCGAGGTCTAGGTCATGACACACTTTGGATAGGAATGAAAGCCCTTCGTTTAACACGGGTGATCTCTATCGTCACATCGCTTGACGCGATCTACGGATGGCGGACCAGTTTACGCATACCTAGATAGTCAGTTTTCGGCATTCTCCACTGAGGCGCTATGCCAATTGACCTGGCAGCGCAATCGCAGTGGTTCTCTCGTTACACCCTTAGCTGAATTCTTCGAAAATGTAAGGGGTACACATAGGAGCCGGGCAACCCAACTATTGACCGAAATCTAGGTTCAAAACTGATGCATATAAGGCCAAAATCCGAGACGCCGAATACTTCGAACTTGGTATACAATTTTATCTTTTTTAGGAAACTTCTTCGTCCCACAGGGGCCATGCTGATAAAGAAATATGATAGAGACCTTGAAGGGGCACAGTTTCTTTATTTTATAATTTCAAGCGTGTACATGCCCAGCTGCGGTGAGAGGAATTGAAAGAATACAATGTAAAAAGTAAAGAAGAAAGAGGAAGAAACAGGGCGGATAATTGCTAATGGATTTTGAAGAATCCGGGCCGCTACCTGTCGCACGTCTGCGTTTCCGAACTATTAACCAGATGTTCACCATTGATGGTGAGGAATTTGTGAAAGTTGATGCCCTTCCGGCCCTTTATACACTTCAAGTGTTTGATTGACCGAGCTCCTTTAGAGGAGGCGTTGCCGAAGTCCGCTCTGTGGTTGAAACCACATGGACATAGTCATGTTTGGTTGTTTCTTTTACAGATACTTGCCTGTGCAAGGGCTCGAAGCCATGTCTTTGCTTGGTTGAACCGTGCCGACATTTGGGTAAGTGTTTTGGCTCCTCGACATTCCAGGGAATCTTCAGTGCGAAATTATGCACTCTGGGGACGTAGTGCCCACTCCAGAGAGGGCACGCGAGGAGCCCGCATCCCTATTTCGGGTGCGGGGGTACCTGGCCGAGGTCGATTTGTGCAGCCCGGGCGCGCTTCAAAGAGCGGGCGGCGCGTTTATCGCTGCGGGCTGCCTCCTCGGATGCTTGTACCTCGGTTGCGAAAGCCGCGGTCTGTTCCTTTGTCCGGAGTGAACGTTCGATGTTACCATTGACTGTGATAACGCCGTTAGGTCCCGGCATTTTGAGCTTGAGGTAGGCATAATGCGGGACTGCGTTGAAACGCGCGAAGGCTGTGCGCCCTAAGAGCGCATGGTATCCACTTCGGAAGGGTACGATATCGAAGATTAACTCCTCACTTCTGAAGTTCTCGGGCGAGCCGAAGACTACCTCTAGGGTGACCGTTCCGGTACAGCGGGCTTCGACGCCCGGAATGACACCTTTAAAGGTTGTGGAGCTCGGCTTGATCCGAGACGAGTCGATGCCCATCTTCCGAACTGTGTCCTCGTAGATGAGGTTGAGGCTGCTTCCTCCATCCATCAGGACGAGTGTTAGATGATAACCATCAACAATAGGGTCCAGGAAGAGTGCCGCTGATCCGCCATGCCTGATGCTGGTCGGATGATCGTGCTTGTCAAACGTGATCGGGTAAGCCGACCAAGGGTTATACTTTGGGGCGACGGGCTCTAGCGTGTATACATCCTGAAGCACGTGCTTCCTCTCCCTTTTAGGGATGTGGGTGACATAGATCATATTGACCTCTGTTACCTCATCAGGAAACTTCTTTTGGCCTCCATTATTGGGCCGCCGAGGTTCATCCTCATCTTCGCTGCGGTGTTGGGTTTTACTCTGACCCTCTGCCGCTATCTTGCCGACTTGTTTAAAGACCCAGCAATTCCTGTTAGTGTGGGTTGCTGGTTTTTCCTGAGTGCCATGAATTCCACATGGGCGGTCCAGGAGCCTATCAAGCTGGCTAGGTCCATCTTTGTTCCCTTTAAAGGGCTTTCTTTTCTGCCCGGATTTAGGTCCGGTGAACCCTGCATTGACCGCGGCGTCTTCAGTGTCGCTTCCACCATTTTTATACATGCGCTTATTTTTGTTGCGCTTGGGTTTTCCATTGGCGTCGCGAGTTTCCGAGGTGCCTGCCTCGCCGTTGTGAGTACTACGGGCGAGCCAGCTGTCTTCTCCCGCGCAAAAGCGAGTCATCAGTGAGGTTAGGGCCGCCATAGTCCTCAACTTATCTTGGCCGAGCTGACGAGCCAACCATTCGTCTCGGATATTGTTTTTAAATGCGACGATGGCCTCGGCTTCAGAGCAGTCTATGATCTGGTTCTTCTTGGTGAGGAACCTATTCCAGAATTTCCAGGCTGATTCGCCTGGCTACTGGGTGACACGGCTGAGGTTATCAGCGTCCGGAGGTCAGACATATGTGCCCTGGAAGTTTGCTCGAAAAGCGTCTTCTAGGGCCTCCCAGCTGCCGATAGAGTGAGGAGGGAGGCTGTTAAGCCAATGCCTCGCCGGCCCCTTTAGCTTGAGCGGCAGATATTTAATGGCGTGGAGATCATCTCCGTTTGCCATGTGTATGTGTAGGAGGAAATCCTCGATCCAAACTACTGGGTCCGTGGTGCCGTCGTAGGACTCTATATTGATGGGCTTAAATCCTTCCGGGAATTGATGTTCCATCACCCTGTCTGTGAAGCAGATTGGGTGGGCCAGACCTCGGAACCGAGGAGCATCTCGTCGGAGGTCTGGAGAAAGCCGTGAGTAGGCTTGATCTCAGGCACGGCCGTTCCTGTCTACCCAGGCATCGTAGCCGTCGAGCCCAGCGAGCGCGCGTCCCCTTGATCCATAGATGGACCGAGGGGGAGCCCTGTTTTCCTCGATGCGATGTCTAGCGTCGTGAGGATATAAGTAATCCATGGGGTCCTTGCCATAACGGCGTGGAGGTGGCCGTTCACTGAGGTCTTCTCATCTTGGCCTGTCCCGGCCTCTAGGGGGTCGGTCGAGGTCGTCAGCGAGCTCCTCGTCGAACTCCGGCAAGAGATGCCTACGTGGGTATGATTTCGGCGCACTATGGCGCCGGTTCTCCATGTCTTGCTCGGCGGAGAGCACTTCGATCCACTTTTCATTTAGTGCATCGGTATTGGCTTGCAGCAGCTGCTGCTTGCGCTTTATGCTCCGGGCCGTCGCAACGAGGCGCCGCCAGAAGCGCTCTTGTTCAAAGGGGTCTTCGGGGACAATGTAGTCCTCGGTACTGAGGCTCTCATCCTCCTCGGATTCCGGCATGTAGTTGTCGTCGGCCCCTTCAAAGAGGTCGTCGGGATCTAAGTCCCTGAGAAGTCGGTCCGGTGAGCCGTTCCATACTGGGGAGGCTTGAACGTCCTCTTCATGGTTACCAGCATCGCCGTCCTCTGCGTCGCCGTTATTGGCTGTCGCGTCATTACCACTGGGTTCCCCATTATTACCCCTTCGGCGCCTTCACCGACGTCTTGGAGGGGATTTGGGGGTGTCCACCATGTAAACATTGTAGGTGGATGTGGCGGTCCACCTGCCCGCGTTTACCGGGGGCAAGGTGTTCTCGATGGGGCCATCAGCATCTTCCTCCATGTCTGAGGCCTCGCCATAGTCCAGCACATCGGTTAAATCGTCGACCGTGGTGACTAGGTGGGTGGTGGGTGGGATGTAAATTTCCCTATCGTCGGCTTTAAGTTCGATCTGATTGTAAACCGAAGTCTTGCTGTCCGAGATGGACATGCTCCGGATGCGGTCAAACATCTCATTGAGGTGAGATAACTCTTCGGGATTCATTGATGCGCCATAGGCAGGGCTGACCCGAAGTACGCCCGGCGTGTAACCGGATGCGTTTTCGGTGCGAAAAGAATCCGAACGCAATTCCGAGTTCTGCGCCGGAGTTAGTTCTAGCACTGGCGTAATTTCGGGAGTGGGAGCCGGATCTATCTCCGGACTGACGATCGGAAGGAAACTGGCCGGAGTGGTGGCATCAGCGGTCTCAAGAGGCGCCGCGACAGAGTTTGGTTCCGGAGTCGAGCCTCCAGAACCGGTCGAGCCCTCAATCCGGCTGGGAGTCCATCCCGATAGGATGAGTTCACCCCGGGAATCCGCAGTGTATTCGAGGCCATCGAAGGTCACGATCCGACCTAGGGCGTAGTTCTCGACAGAGGTCAGATGACCCGTCGAGTCGGCGCAAAATACCATCCTGCCGAAGACAAAAAGCTGGCCGGGGGCGTAAACGTCCCCGTGGCCATTGGCGCAGTTGATCTGCAGGTGAGCCATCGATCCTTCTGGTGATCGCACAATGGAACTCTCAATGAAAGCACCAGTGTCGGTGTAAAAACCGGTAGACCTCAAGGTAGGGGGTCCCGAGCTGTGGATCTCGGATCGGTGGTAACAAGGACAAGGGAGACGATGTTTACCCAGGTTCGGGCCCTCCTGATGGAGGTAAAACCCTACGTCCTGCTTCTGTTTATATTGATGAAGATGTATCGAATACAGAGTTGATCTACCTCGAGATCATAATGTGTGTCTAACTTCTAGGGCTAGGTGAGCGATATTGCGTTGATGTCCCCCTTACGGGCTAAACCCTATGGCTTATATACACGCCAGGGAGGGTATCTAGGGTTACAAAGTCGGTATCTTAGGAGAGAGGCGGCAGGAGAGATCTTGGAGTATACGTCAAGTCTTCGGCAGAAACAGTCTCAATCACGCTCCCCAGGTACGGCCTCCGGAGTCCATCTTGATCACGTACAAGGGCCCATCGGCCCAACCGAGGAGACGGGCCGGCTAGGTTAGCACCCCCTAATCCAGGACACCGTCACCTGGTCACAGAGATGCACCCCGGCAAATTCGAGCCAATAGCGCCGGATGAAGCTCGCAAGTGCTACGGCAACCAAGTCGGATGCATCCTACGGGAAACCGCGAGCATCAACGACAATGACTTAAGTAAGAAACCAAATATGGAGCACTTGCTGCTAACGAAGCTACACAAGAGATTCCAGTTCCCCGACCGGGATGACCGCATAGAACACCCGTGGGATGATGCTGCAATGAAAAATATCAATAACCACGCCATGGGCATGTTCAGCAACGATTTGGCCACCTGGAAAGAGAGGGTGAAGCGAGCGATTGATGCTAACGAACCCTGTCCAAGATTTTGGTGGACAATCCGACACTTACGGAAGAGGAGTTCGAAAAGTTCAAGGACACTTCCGCTACCGAGGCAGCCAAGCTTAAGTCTGAGAAATACAAGGGGCTTCAGCAAAGGAACACGGGGAACTAATGCCTCGGAAGCCGTGGCTACATTGGCAAGAGACCCATATGGGATAAGGAGGACGCGGAACGTGAAGCCGCGGGGATCCCGGACCCCTACGCGGAGTTCACCGACCCGCAGGAGCGTGACTTCATCAGGGCCCGGTACAAGTGGGACAAGGAAAAGAAGGTTTGGTACACATACCCGATCACGAGGAAATTGATTAGATTACTGGTAATTATTCTTTTACCACCTTACATTTAGCTTCTGATCAAGTCGACTACACGTTGTAGTAACATTCGTATAACGGTTCACGTTCCTTTTGCAGAAGGAGCAACACAGGTTTGCGGCCGAAAGTGACTCGTCGTCTCAGTCGTCGATGAGGCCCAAGTGGGACACCCCTCTCAACCGTGCCTTGAACCAACTGAAGGGACTCCCTCTGGACCAGCGGCCGCAATATGGACGTGTGCACGGTGTCGGAGACGGCGCCACGTGGAAGTACTACTACGACGAGGGCCCGGAGGCCAAAAACAAGAAAAAGAAGTTCAGTCAGTTGAACATCGACGAGAAGGTGAAGCTTGTGGTCGAGAAAAATGCAGCTAAGGCCGAGAAAAAAGCAGCTGAGGCCGCAGAAGCGACCAGAAATGAGTTGGTCCAGCAAGCAGTCAATGCAGCTGTAGCTGCCTGCAGAAATGATTTCGCTACTAACTTGATTCCGGCTATTATCGACTGGACGAAGAAAAATCCAGACAAGACGGCACAGGATTTTCCCATGCCCAGCTTCGTCGGGAGCAACTCGGTGAACATCGCACCACCACCACCTGCTGCCGCTACCGCACAAGGTCCCGCACCCGCGCCTGCTCCCGCACCCGCTCATAGCAGCCTGTCCTCTGTCTCTAGCATGCTAGGTGGGCCTTCGTCTTTGGCTGACCTCGACGCCCTCACGGTAATTACACGTCGCACGAACATATCTATAATCTTCCGTTTTTCGTTGCCTTTCGGATGTCTTACGCCGCATACATGTCTTCGCAGGCCGACGAAACCCCGTGCACCGTACTCTACATGATCAACGGCCAGAAGGTGGACGTGGGAAAGGCAGTGATAACGAAGCCCTTAGAACTCACATTCCTCGGCCAGCCGATCCCTGTTGGCACCTTCAGGGTTACCTTGTTGAGTGTGAAAGCGGGCCACGAGGATTTGACTCCTCCAGTACGGCTCGGGGGAGAGGAGGACGAGACCCCAATGCGGCTTGGAGAATGCAAGGGTTGGATGCTGCTGTGGCCGAAGAATCTTCTTCGTCTGGAGGCGGTCGAGAGCACACCAATGACCACACATCAGCAAGGTATGAACACCACCACCTCGCCTACGCAATTACCAGCGCCTCTCGTGTCGGGTGAGAGCGGCGAACGACGCGAGGAAGGGGGTCCAATAGTGGATGATGTAGTCGCCCCCGTGGAACAAGGAATGGATGATGAGATGGAGGAGGACCCTCTCTGGTTCCTCAATACCGGCGCCTATGACGACGGACAAATGATGAGTCAGCCATATGACTCGGGTATGAGCATGCGGATGAGGAGATGGATGATGTGCCCGGACAGGAACGTCCTAGGGTTGATTGCAAGAAGTCTCTCTTCATGCAATCCTCACAGGACACGCCTCCAGATGCCGCCTCAGCGCAGGGTCAACTAGCCGAGGGTCGTAAAGTGCTTAGCCCGATAACACTGGTGGCGGGGGTAAGGAAGGGTCTGGACGGTCAACCCAAGAAAAAGGAGAGGAAGAGACCGCCGAGGAGTGGCTCTGCTGCCGCCAAAGCTTCTAGCAGCCAGCCGACCAATTTTGCAGACCGTGTACCGGTCAAAGGTGCGGCGATGTACCATGTCGCGGGCGAGCTGTTCCTACCGCCGAAACCGCTAGAGGGCATATTAGGGGATCTCAGGAGATTGCACGACCATGTGATGTCGACTGAGAAAAGCCTTCTCACCTCGGAGGATCCAGGATATCCGCTTTACGAGGTTCGTGTGCCTCAGGCCAAGTGCTACGTCGACACACTGCCCGCGGAGGTGTTCTTCCTGTGGTTTGATCACATCTTTGAGATGTTTCTCACGAGGCGGCTCGATTTTACGATCGTCCGCCTTTTTGCGCTACATATGAACTTCGTCATCAGGAGAGAACAAATCTCACAAATCTCGGTGGCGGATCCATACTACATGCATGAGTCCTTCTTGAGTCTCGGCGACTTTGAACGTAAAGCTGCTAGGGACTACATCGAATACTTCATGATAACGAATAAGGACAAGGAAACGATTCTCCTGCCTTATCATCCAATGTAAGTCATTGCCGGACAACCCTTTCGTACGTTTCAATCATTCCTTCGCTCATATGGAGACTAATTTGAGGTGTTATTTTTCCCGCAGCAACGGGCGCGCCGTCCTTATCGTTCTTTTCCCGCGAGTCCCCTACACTGTGTATTTCGACTCATCCAGAAACTACGAGAAGAATGACTACACCCACATAATGGATATTCTGGATGGTGCTCTCCACGGCTTCAGCATGAGGGGTGGCCACATCGAGATCAGGAAACAAAGGAAGAACAAGCTGGGTTTCTCGCATAAAACTACCTTCTGCTCCATCCATCAACCGACGGCAAGCAAGAACGATGGATTCTACCTCCTCCATCTCATGATGGAGTTCAGAAGGGATCACCAACAGCTTCGCATGACAACAAGAAACGATGAACATATCCGCAAATGGGCAGAATCCTTAGGAGACAAACCGGATTATAAACTCAGAGATGACTTCTTTCGCATCCAGAAGGACATTGCAACGATCATCATGAAAGAAGTCGTCGAAGAGAATGGGATGTTCCACCACGGCCCTATATCGCGAGCTGACGTCAGAACTCGCATAGGCATGCAACGTCAGGACCTGACGCCGATCATGAAGCTAGGGTGCATCCTCCCGGATATGGATGGATGGAACTTCCAGTGATTGACGATGCCGATGATGATGTGTCGGTTGAACTTGTACTTTCTGTAGCGATGAAACCTTGTGATGTCAACGGTCCTGCTGAACTTGCGTAACGCTAGTTTGTTAGTTTGGGTACGATGACCTGCGTACATCTAGTTAATTAGTTTGGGTACGATGAACCTGCGTTGATTAATTAGGTTTACTATATGTTGCATCTATTAGCTAACTCTTTCTTTTCGTGTTGCTCAAATATATTATGTTGCATATTATTGTTGAATTCGCTTGATGAAGATGCATCTCTAACAGGTACATAGGTCCTTGATGGCGAAGAAGTGATATGCCGTGTACATAGGGAGGGTTCCGGGAGTGTACGACGAGTGGCCCGAGTGTCAGGCCCAAGTGTCACGGTTCTCGGACGACAGCCATAAAGGGTTCGATAGAAGACAAGAAGCAGAAGCTAGTTACTTGAGGTTCATGCTAGCGCGAGAGAGGAATCAGAACCGGCGCCTCATGTACTGCATAATTCCGCTCTTACTCATAGTGATAGCTCTTCTCTTCTATATCATCGTTTAGATGGATGATGAAACATGTGTATGGGATGACGATGTAGTTGCATGTATTCGAGACATATCATAACTTGTATCGCTATTTCGAGAACGATGATGATGAGAGACATCATTTGTGTTGGATAATGATGACATGATTTGATGAGACTATTTGCATGTGTATGATATGATGAGACTATTGTGTGTATGATATGACAGAGTCTATTGTATAAAACCTATTAAAAACAGAGTAAAAACGCTGCACATTTTTTTTACAAAAAATAGTAACAGTAGCGCGGGGTATGAGTGTAGCAGCAGCGCTGCCTTAGCAGTAGCGTGTGGTAAACAGGCGCGCTGCAGCTTTTAGCAGTAGCGAGGTTCCACGAAACGCGCTACTGCTAAACTCTGGTAGCAGTAGCGCGGGTGGAACAGCGCTACTGCTAAGAGTTAGCTGTAGCGCCGTAGCAGTAGCGCGCCCACCCGCGCTACTGCTATGACAAAACCCCGCGCTACTGCTAGGGTTTTCCCTAGTAGTGCATATGCGGCACGGAGGAAGAAGGGAACAAGTATTGGGAGAAGATCTGGATGGACTATCATGAACAAAAGCAATATGTGGAGCCGCATCCTATCGTCACCAACCGCAATGTGGCATCTCTCCAACATCGATGGGGATCATTCAAGGGGAAGTGAACAAGTACGTCGGCTACTATTCACAAGTGCTTGGTCGCCCTCAAAGTGGGATGGGAGTGGCAACTCACATAGGCTAAATTACTTCATCTTTTCATCATTTGCATATGCTTGTTTTTTGTTGCATTCTCATTGTCATACATATTTTGTCTACTAGACGGTGGTGGTGGACACTATGTATCAAGAGCGGAGAAGAAGCCATTTGGGTTTAGCCATTGTTGGGTGATATTGAATGGCAAACCAAAGTGGACATAACTTGTGACCGATCTCAAGGCCGGCAAGGAGATGAATGATGGCTCAACCTCCTATCAATCAATTGGGTTGGACGAAGAAGAGGAAGATGTTGTAGTGGAGAATGGAAGAGCCACCGTGCCAAAGGATAACCTACAAGTGATGGGAAACAAGTGGGAGAAAGCGAGGGCCTCCCGTGATGCCGCGGCTACAAAAATGTCCTCCACATGGAAGGGCATTTTTTCTGTTAGGGAGAACAAGAAAGATGAGAGGTACAAGCTCATGTTGGATGCGCAAAAGGAAAGGATGGATTGGGACCAGGAGAGGGCAAACAAGAAGCTGCAAATTGAGATTGAGAAGATCGAGTTGGAGAAGAAAGAGACGGCGATAAAATGGGAGCTCGAGAAGGCCAAGACATTTGGAGAGATTGTGCTTGAGAAGGAGAGGTTGCAAATCGCACGAGACGCGGAGGATGTGAATATCATGTTGGCGGATGAAAGCCTCTTGGATGAGCATGCAAAGAAGTGGCTTGTGGGGATGAAGAAGGAGATCAACGAGCGTAGGGAGTACGAGGCGGCGAGGGCGGCTATCGCAGCAGTGGCAGAGGAGGCAAGGATGCAGGCGGAGCAGGCAAAGCAGGAGGCAAGGATAGCCGCGGAGCAGGCGGCATGGATGGCGTCCGGCGAGTGACCCGTTACGCTCGGACTTTGATCTCATTTTGGCATGTCCGGATTGTTGAACTATGATTTGTTTTGCTTTATCTTATTTGTTTCGAACTGTTGAATTGTGATGAATTTGTATCGTATGATCGATGTGCATGGATTTGAGATTCCACATTTGAGGTGTGTGGATGTGTGACAACCCAAATGAGGGGCCGTCTGGCGCTGTCCGCGGACGCGCCCGGATGCGCCCGCAGGCGTATGGGGGAGGCAGACTTGCCAAGTCCGGCTATAGATGTTCTTAGCTCGATATAACGGTTGAATGAAAATGTCATTTATCGAAATAGGCTAGCCTCCCCTCATCTTCTGGGTTGGTCGGCCTCTTTCTGCCGCTGATCCGCGAGATCTCCTCAGGCTAGGTGCTACTCCTACGCCTCTCCAGTTTGCTGGTCCAGGGATGGTCGGGGGCTCGTCTGCGGCAGTCTAGTGCGAGGCCCGATTAGGACCAGCAGCTGCAGATCAGGCCTGATCCGGTGATTGGTGGCATTGCTCCGGGGTGCTCCGAAGGTATGATCTATGGACAATGACTAGAGTTAGAGGGCATGTTTGTACAACGATAACTGGATTTGTCTGGCTGGGTTCGGCGTGGTGAGGCGTCGATGATCAGGATCCCATCTGTAGGTACACGGGCAACAATGTCGGCTTGTTGCGTCCTAATATGGCGGTTCTTTGCTCGGGTGCACGGGTGTCGGCATGGTCCTACGTTGCTAGGTGTTTGTCGCGATGGGACGAGGGATCCTTGATCTTCAAATCCAGCAGCAACGAGGAGTATGTTTTCTCGTCTGATTCTGCCGTCACAGAGGAGAACGGCGAAACATGAGGATGGTGTGGGATTGTCGGGGCATCCAGAATTAGAATTTTGGCAGTACTGGCGACTTTCCTCCCTCAATCTCCATTGCAGTGTGCGACGATGACCTTCGCTGTTTGAAGCCATCGGTTGCGACCGACTCTTTTTGTCGTGGCTCGACTACCGGCTTATGCAAGCATGGTCTTCACTTGTGTGGCATCTCACGATCATGCTACGCATGTAGCTGTTGGGATCGCGGAAAGTGGTGGCGACAACACATGATGACTTCGATTTGGTGGTGCTTCTTGAGTACCGGTCTCGAGCTCTGGGGTGGAAACCCGAGGCCTGACCCTAATTGGTTATATCTGGCAATGTCGATGTCTTTTGTCTCGTGACCTTGTGAATGCATTGCTCGAACTTAATCTTCAGGGTGAAAACTCATGATTTGGTCTTCGGTGATTGGATATGGCGACGACGGTGCTTGAACGTTGTTTCTTTTCTGAAGGCGTTGCTGTTGGAGAACTTTTCTCGTTGTACTTGTGATGTCAACGGATAGTTGGTGAGCAGTGGAGTAATGGTTGGTGAGGTTGTTGATCATTGTTTTGATCTCTTCAGAGTTACTTTTTCTTTTTACTCCACAAGGCATAGCTTTGGTCCTGTATGACTTTGCTATTTGCCGGTGTGATTCTTTATGTATGCACATTGGTGTTAACTTTGTGCATTCTAATTATGCATATGCCAGATATCTGCTCATTGTGCTTCTATCATCTTGATGCTTTATTTCAAGTTAATAGAATGTACTACCTTTGTCGAAAAAATGGGAAAAAGCTAGCCACATTGGTCGATCATTTACACAGAAAAACTGATCTCCATTGACAGTGTTAATTCTTCATGAATGCCAACCATTACTCTACTCCTCAAGTAATTATATGATCAATTGCAAACTCGTTGGTATTTTAGTTCCCCGCTTGCATCAGCTGCATGAGATATTTTTGTGCCATCGGCAAGCGGCACAGTACACCAGGACAGTACCGGAACAGTGTACTATCTGACAGGAACCAGAGCTCCAAACAATCCTCCGCTAAAAGGCGGTGTTAATTAAGAAGTTCAGATCAGTATACCTGCATCAATGATACATCATACATGGTACTTAATTTAGTCAATGTGTTGTCATGCACATGCACACTCGCGGGTCACCATCGTACAAAATGCGTACTTGCGTGTAGAGATTATCGCATTAGCCAATACACAAGGGCCAGATGCCAAGCGAGGTCGCTCGTGAACAATAAACCAAATTATCTTCAGAGAATCTACCAGCTGACTAAACGAGCCCTCCGACGCGCAGATAATGGACATCGACACTTCTTTTCTGGCCCCGACGACGAATGGAATTTCAGGGCTCGGATGGCGCCGAGCACGTCAGCCGCGGCCCGCCGTCGGCCTCGTTTCTTCCTCTGGCGGAATGGGACGCAAGTGGATCAAGTGGCCGGGCGCACAGGTGGATCCCCTCCCCGCCATGGAAATTCGCGCGTCGGCAGGCCGGGCATGCAGGGTGATGGAGAGGGGAAGCTCCGGGGCTCAAGCTACCGCCGGCCTGGCCAACCCTCGTCGGACGCGACGATGGGTGGCGGAGCGGGTGAAAGGATCGCGGTAATTTTGCGGTGGACAGCGGGCATGCGTGCTGCTCTCGGAATGGCGTCACCCGGCGGTGGATTTGTTTTTACCATTTTTCGAAAAGGACTGGTGGATCGTTCTTAGCCGCTACCGACCGGCCAGTCGATACGAGTTCCGACGGATTCATGCACTTGTACACTTCCAGGTTATTTGGCACTGCTCCTACGGAAATGACCATATCTCTGCGAATGTTTCCTCCAATCACAAGCAGCCGGTCTCTAGGGAACGCTAGGAAGATTCATGAACTTGTACACTATCTTTTTCGAGCTTTTTCCTTCCTGAAATGTGTGTTGTGCACCCTATTGACCATTTTCTTCTCTTGGCCTTTGTGGAGGTGACGAGGAAAATGGAACATTCTGTGATATGCGGCAAGATTAACAGTTGGTTTTATACTCTTTTTTTTATAATTAACCGTTGGCTTTATACAGCATGGCCTTTTTTTTTTAGTAAAGCACCACTTTATTAGATTATACTCAATATTGTCCGGTACAAAAATGATATCTGGTGTGACTGTTAACCAGACATGTCTACCAGCAACTAAGGAAGGTGGTCTACGGACCTGGATGTAATTTTACTTTTAGTGTTCTTTGTACTACCTTGACAGTTGATGAATAGATCGGAAGTTTCTCGCAAAAAAAAAAAAAAAAACGTGAGCTTCAAAATTCCATTCCTCCCTTCATGCACGATCTTGGTCTTTTCAAACTGCTTCAGTCTCGACTTTACATCTCTGATGATCATTGCTAATGGACCCAAATAGCATCCTTTCAAGTGATTAACTGTCGCTAGACAATCAGTAGTTAATCTGAACTGCTGAAGGTATAAGTCTGCTGCCAGCGACAAACCTTCACAGCAAGCGTGCGCTTCGAGATTCTCTGGGTCAGTCAGACTATCAACACAAGTAACCGAGGCCCCAAGATATCTACATGACTCATCCCGACAGATCGCAGCACATGCGCCCTTGTCATTCCACCGAGGCGCCGATAGATAGCTGCATCGACGTTTATTTTAGCCATTCCATTAGGGGCCTTTACCCATCTCCTAGGAGCTTGCTCAGCATTGGCAACACGGGGCACACTACTGACAGTTTTCTTTACTGGAATTTTCTCAAGATCCTCAACATAGTTGGTGATGAAAACAAACGTGGACAGAGGACTTCGAAAGATCTCTTCGTGTTTTGCCTTCGGCCTAGCCCACCAGATGGACCACAGGGTTACAAGTACTTTTACAAACTCCCCCTCATTCATGGTGTCTTGCAACGTAGTAAGCCACAAATTTGCATCATCTGATGCACAAGATATTAAGTGCTCCGCCAAATCCTCCTCCATCAAGGCCCACGCACACTTCGACATACGACATTCAAGTAGGGCATGTCTCCAAGAATCAGCCGCACCATTGCAAATTACTCCCTCCGTCCCAAAATTAGTACAAAGTTGAATCACTTACTTTGGGACGGAGGGAGTACACAAATGTCTGAATCAGCTATATGTCTCTTGAGGAGGGTTACTCCTGCAGGAATTGAGTTCTTTGCTAAACGCCATGCAAAACTCAAGATCAGTGGAAAGAGTTATGGAATGCAAAAGTACAGCATGGCCTGGTTTGTGGTTTGGCTTGGGTTGGGTCTGCTTTGGAGCAAGTACTACCATGCTTCCCGGGTGCGGCTATGTGCCGCCCACAGCGGTTCCTACCGCATCGTTGCCTACAGGGAGCCATTACTGGGCCAGCCCAGTGACCGCACCTGCTGACGTCAAAATGATGCCATTCATGTTTTTTTCCTTTTTCTTCAATTTTTGATTTTGTTTTTTATTTATATTTTTACTATTGTTTTTATTACAAAAATCACATTACATGAAATTTTAAAAAATGTTAAACATGTATAAAAAATGTTAATGATGTGTACGAAAAATGTTTATGATATTCCAAAAATGTCATGTGTTTAAAAAAAATGTACCTGCCATTTTAAAATGTTCAGGTATTTAAAAAAACATGTTTGCGTAATGTAAAAAAATGTTCCGTACCATTTAAAAAATGTACATGAAATTTTAAAGAAAAGTTCTGGCGATTCAAAAAATGTTCATGACATTTAAAAAAAACATTTATACAATGTAAAAATGTTCCCGTGGGTTAAACAATGTTTATTTCCATTAAAAAATGTACGTGATATTTTAAATAAATATTCACATGTTACCAAAACAAGTCCATCAAAATTTTAAAAATGTTATACAATGTAAAAAGAATTGTTCATGTAGTTTAAGAAAAAATATTGCCATTAAAAAATATAAATGTGTATTTGGAAAATATTACTGTGTATTCATAAAAGTGTTCAAAATATGTATTTTTTACAAATGTACATCATGTATTTGAAAAATGTCCAAAGTGTATCATAAAAATGTTTTACATGTGATCTAAAAATGTACATTATATACCGAGAAAAAGTAGACAAGAGTTCAAAAAAAGAAAAGCAATAAAAACCACAAAGACACAAAAATGAAAAGCAAAAAACCGAACAAACTGAAGAAAACAAATAAAACCAAATATAATGAAGAAAGAAAGAAAACCAATGAAAAAACAAAGACAACCAAATAAAAAAAGGAAGAATAAAAGAAAATCCGAATAAAGTCGTGAAAAAAACTAATAAGACTAACGAAAAACAAAAAGACGAAGAAAACTCGTAGATTCGTTTTTCAACATGTTTATCTTTTGAACCGTGTGTCCAAATCGCAAACCGTTTTCACCGTTGGATTCCTCGCGGCGAGATCTTTGAAACTAGATCCCATACTAATAGGTTTCGATGATTTTTTTCCCTGAAAAATTCCAGAAAAAACTGTAGAAAAAATCGTAGCCGGAAACACGTTTTTTTCCTTTCCAATCAGCACAGCTGTGCATCTCGCGAAAGCAAATCTGTGCCTCCATGCAAAGCAAATTTGTGTCTCTCGTGAAACAAAAAAAAATGTATTTTTTTCTTTTTCGAGAGGCACAACTGTGCTACTCGCAGAAGCAAACCTGTGCCAAAATGAGAGGCAAATATGTGTCTCTCGTGGAAGGTAAAAAAGAAAAGAAAACAAGTAGTTGTGCCTCTCACAGAAGCAAATCTATGCCTCCACGAGAGGAAATCTGTGCCTCTCGTGAAAGCCAAAAAAAGGAAAATGCTTTTTGTTTCTTTTCCGAGAGGCATAGCTGTGACTTTGGCAGAAGCAAACTTGTGCCTCCACGTGAGGCAAATCCATGCCTCTCATGAAAGAAAAAAAACATGTTTTTTCGTGAATTTTTTTTTTCGATTTTTTTTTCAAAATCAAGGAAAAACTAGGTGAAAACCGAAAAGCCAAAAAAAACCCAAAATATCATCTAAACCATGAAAACGCGTACAGAGAAATAAAAGAAAATTCCGAGGGAGCGCCCAAATGTGACATGTAGCGGCGGTTGAGAGCTTCGAATATGTGCCTACACAGGAGCGCCCAACACGCAACACGTGATGGTAGAAGCAAATCTATGCCTCCACACAAGGCCAATATGCGCCTCCCGTGCAAAAATAATTTTTTCAAAAAAAAATCTCCAAAATCTAGAAAAAACCGGGTGAAAACCCAAAAAAAAAAAGGGAAAAAATCGTCTAAACCCCGAAAACGCGTATACCAGAAAAAACAACGCAAGGGTACTCATTGATTAGTTGCTGCCGAATCAGTACGGACGATACACAGTTTTTTTTTTTTTGAGACATGGGCGACACACAGCCGTCGCGCCCTTCCCATCCTAGGCCGAATGGCTCGGTTTAGATGGGCCATTTGACTCGTTGAAGACGTGAAGTTGGGTTGGCAAGCACAAAGGGGCCGGGCAAAGTTGGGCTGCCTCGCGGGCGGAGGCGGCGTGGCAGACGGTGGCACCGTGCTCCTCCGCGCTGCTGCGAGAGACCGGCCTCGTCGTCGTCACTCCCCAGAAATCAGAAGCGGAGAAGAGAAACCCGAACAGACGAACCCATCTCCCCCCTCATCCACGATGCTCGCGACCGCCTCCCCGCACCTTCACGCCGCGGCGCACCGCCTCTCCCTGGCGGCGCCCGCGCGCGCCGCCCGCTCCGCTCGCCTCCCGTTAAGGCGCCCCCTCCGCTACGCGTCTCTGCGCCTGCGCGCCTCGGCCGCGGCGGAGGCCACCCCGTCCGCGAAGGAGGGGGCCGAGCAGCTGGGGTTCGAGGAGATGGCGGCCCGCACGACGCGGCGGTACTACATGCTCGGCGGGAAGGGGGGCGTCGGGAAGACGAGCTGCGCGGCGTCACTGGCCGTGCGCTTCGCCAACAGCGGCCACCCAACCCTCGTCGTCTCCACCGACCCCGCGCACTCCCTGAGCGATTCGTTTGCGCAGGTCACCTACCAACCTCCAACACTTCCAATGAGTTCGCTCTGGGTTTGTTCGCCTGATGTATTTGTAACATTGCCCCTGCCTGCGTGTTTTAGGATTTGACTGGCGGGGCTCTCGCACCTGTCGAAGGTACTGATTCACCATTGTTTGCGCTTGAGGTGAGTAAAACGGTGAAGCCAGTCTATGTGGCATCCCTATCCCTATGCTAATAAATGCTAATACATTGGAGTACTAATGTTTTGTGTTGTCCCAGAAGTTCAAGTATATACTCTAATAATTCAGCCAACTTCTATCATTGATTTCCCTTGAAAAGTTTGCATGTGTCGTACGTATCTCTTTTTTACTGATGCAATGTTAACAGGACTAATTCATTAAAACCATTTCGAATTTAATAGCATGGAAAACTCAACTGCTAAATTTGGGAAAAGATTCAGAGATCACAAGGGTTAAGTTATGCGGACTCACAAGTGACGGAGGGCTGGTTTAATCGTGTGTATCACTTGGTCTAGACTTTGGAATTGCATTGTTTGAATGTGGCATTTTGCAATTCTGGACAGATAAATCCTGAGAAGTCTCGTGAAGAGTTTCGGACAATAAACCAAAAGAACGGAGGGACCGGGGTAAAAGATTTCATGGACGGTATGGGCCTAGGGATTCTTGCTGAGCAGGTGCATGGCAATATTTCTGGTTACTCTTGCTACCAATACATCATTCCATGTCCATTACATCAGTCATAACTGTTCTCTTGTTTGTTATTAGCCTGAATTGCTCTGTCCAGCTTCTGTTTTATAATTATCATCTTTATTCTTTATTAAATACAGCTTGGGGAGTTAAAACTGGGGGAGTTATTGGACACACCACCACCAGGATTGGATGAAGCAATAGCAATTTCAAAGGTAAACAGAGATGGCTCCAGGGTTATTGTCTCCCTACTTCACTTGTTTCTTCCAGCTCTAGCTTGTGATTTCCTATTTACATGCCAACCCAGGTTATACAATTCCTCGAAGCACCGGAGTATAGCATGTTTAGCCGAATTGTATTTGACACTGCCCCTACGGTAAGACCATATCTCTGTGAATCCAAAGTTGACTCTCAACAATCACATTATGATTTGCCTCACCCATTGACAGGGCCATACACTCCGGTTATTATCTTTGCCAGACTTCCTTGATGCATCCATTGGGAAGATCTTGAAGGTACTATTTTCTTTAGTGTCATGTGCTGTCATGTAAGATGCAAGGCCTAGACCGCAGATTAAATGACTGAATGAAGAAAAAATGACTTATTTTGTATTGCCAAAATTGCTTGCAATCTCTTCTGTTATTTTGCTGGATAAACAATAGTAGGAGCCAATGCATTGCTGCTGCTGTACCCTTTGCTCATTTGTGCTTGTTCGCTCAACTTCACAATGTGCCTTTATGTTAACTTGTGAAATTGGGAGGATACATACCCTATTAAATATTCATCTGTTCAGTACTATGTTTCAGTTGTTTGCACAGTGTTCCGTGAGGTCTACTATTTTGTCGGTTGTGGTTACCACACCTCACAAATTTCCTCTTCACCTGCTTCATATGTCCAAATAACAGGAAAATTCAATTCTGAGCACGTGCTCAGATACTCCCGATATCCCTGCCACCAGTTATCCTCGTGATCGCAGCCATGTCCCGTATTTCTCTTCCGTATCTCTTGTGTATTTGGACAGAAACATATCCATCGCATTTATTGTGATTATTCGGTGGGGAGTGCACCGTTTCGGTCCATAGAGCAGGAAACAGACTATTTTAATTTAATCAACGGACTTCGTCACGGATGCCTCCCTAGTTCCCACGCGTCCGCTCCTCTTCATCATTGGTGGATGGGCGCCGCCCAGCGTGTAGTACCTGCGACCTCAACGGCACCGGGTCTGGTTGCTCCGTGTCGGTAAACTCTTCCCGAAACGGGAACCTACAAGTCGCAAGCGAGATTTGCCGCCGGCGAAAATCAAAATCAGCTTAGGAAAGCTGCTGAGTACGGGTCAGATTAGTCGGAAGACAAACACTGCAAGCAAACCGGATCCAGGAGGAGCTCCAGCCTGCACCTTCTATCTTCGCACACCGGACGTCCAGCAGTTCGCCGCCTTTCCACTCCTTGCATGGCGATGCCGCAGTGAATAGCTTTCGCTCGACACCATCTTCGACAGCACCCAATTCCAATAGTCGGGAGGGCGCCGGAGAGGACGCGGAAGCGGTTGCGTTGAGCAGCAGCGCGGCGAGTAGGATCCCGTTGAGGCCCGTCCCGGAGAGGTAGAGGTGGCGCAGATGCTTGACGCGGGACAGCTCGGCGGGGCAGTGTGTGGTTCACGCCGCGGGCGTTCTGAAGTTCTCGTTCCGGCTGCCGTCGGCGGCTGAGGTGGAGGTGAGGTTGACCGTGGAGGCCTGCTGCTGCTGGCTGCTGAGGCGGCAGGAAGCCGTTGCATAGGCGCACGGGGAGTGGTCGGTCTAGCTCTAGCCTGAGAGCGCCTCGAGCGGGTCAGTGATGGCCCATGAGTAGCTCCCTGTCCCTGTCGGCGTCCAGCTGCGCCGCGCCACAATAGCTGGACCTTGGCTACGACTGAGCAGACGTTCTTGTACCATGGCACACCTCACTGGCGTCACGGCGCGTGCTACGCAAATGGCCCACCGTAGAGCACTGTTCCTCCCTGTATTCACCATGTATGCCATTTTTTCCATGGACCTGCACTGTTGCGTCAGAACTACTTTCTCCAATCCCCATGCTAGATTGGATGCCCAAGATTTAGGGTGCATCTGAGCCTGGGCACCGAATAGTTGCTCCCCTATTCCATCCAATTCCTTTGGAACTAAGGAGTAACAAGCATTTCATTTGAAGTTCTTTAAATCCCGTGACAAATAGCTATATTCCATCTAGCTGATGATTTTGATACTAATTTGAATTTTCCTGCCTTCCAGCTTAGGAGCAAGATTGCTTCAGCAACATCTGCTATTAAGTCAGTATTTGGACAAGAAGTTCAACAGCAGGATGCAGTAAGTTCCTTGTTCAGCTCCTCTGTAAAACTGGAACATATTATTTCTTCACCAGGTAGGCGTTTAAAACTTTGAACTCATTATTCCCCCTCTCAAGGCGAACAAATTGGAGCAACTCAGAGAAAGAATGGTCAAGGTGCGAGAGCTTTTCCGTGACACAGAATCGACTGAATTTATAATCGTGACGATTCCAACGGTAAATTTTCTCCTCACCTCCACAGCCTCCTCTGTATTGATATGTCTCAGTAATAATAGTTCTTTTTTTTTGCCATTTTCAGGTCATGGCAATCAGTGAATCAGCAAGATTACATTCTTCCTTGCAAAAGGAAAGTGTTCCTGTAAGGAGACTCATTGTTAACCAAGTTCTACCACCTTCATCATCAGACTGTAAATTTTGTGCTATAAAAAGAAAGGTACAATTGACAGTAGACACTACTGAAAATTTAGATCTTCAACTAATGATCTGCTTGTAGAAACCACCAATATGCAAGGGCAGTTTATGCATTTTGTTTCATGCAGGATCAAACACGTGCTTTGGACATGATAAAGAGTGATCCAGAGTTGATGGGGTTGAACATAATGCAAGCACCTCTCGTGGACATGGAAATTAGAGGAGTCCCTGCTCTCAAGTTTTTGGGTGATATAGTGTGGAAGTGACCTTAGTTTGCGGAAAAATGTGACGACTTCAGTGGAACTACTTGGTCGATACAACTGCTTATCCAATTCAAGTTCTTCAGAGCTACTGGGTAGAATCCAGCTTAGCAGATGCCCATTCCTAACGTGAGTAAATAGCACATAAAACCAGAGGGTTTCACTGAGCTAGCACATGTGATTTGCTATATTTGACAGTAATACATGATTGGTTACACAGTTGCATTATCCTGCCAATGCAGCCTAGGTACCGTAGTGATCTTCTTTGTCCTTGTAGGATCACTTGTGGGATTTCAGATCCAAAACTTTGTAATTTTTATTTTTCTATGTGCGGCATGTAAATGTTAATAGCAATGAGTTTTTGTCTAGATCGCTCATGTGGCAGCTTGGGAAAGCATAGAGTTGAATCGCACTTGGGCATTCGCTCACAAGTAATCCACGTGGGATGTTGTGGCATAGTCGGCGGCACAGGCCATACTTTATGGGAAATCAACGTTTGCAGTGTAGGGTGCTAAATTGCGTCTTTCACAAATTATTGGACTAAACTGATCTAATGTGATGAATTTAGGCTTCCCAGTAAACATTTACTAGTTTCTTAATCTGGCGCGCACTCTAAAAATGCACCTCGGTACAAAAGATGCAATGCAATGCGTTAGGCTATCTCCAACGCCGACCTTTAAACCGCCCGCATACATCCGGACTGCGTATCAATCCGCAGTCCGCTCGGTGGTCCCGACACACTTTTTTCAGCAAACCAAAACAAACTAGGGAGGGTTTTGCGGGCGTCCGGACCGCTGCCACGTCCGCATCTGACTAACCCGACTCACCCAAAACCCTGCCCGCATTTATGCTGTTGGTAGAGCAGCCACTTCACATTGACGCCGGTCGAGAGCAGACGCGACCTCTCACTACCGGCATTGAAGCGGTGCGCCGGCTGAGAGAGCGCCGGCCGCTGCACGACCGGCTGAACACGCCTCCTCGCCGCATTCAACCGGCTTCAGACTGCCCCGCCTACCTCCACTGAGACCGCGCGTGTGCCGAGAAACCTACTCCGGCCACATGTCCATCCACGAGCCGGCCGGCGTTAAACACAACGCCGGTTGGCTCCTTGCGTCCGCCCGCTATTTAAACGAGGCCAGATGCCGGGCAAAAACCGCACCACACCTCCGCTCCTCGTCTCCTCCTTGCACCATTTTCTCCACACTCTACATGGCATCCGGCGAGCAAGAAGACGGGTTCTCCGGCATAAAAGCCGACTAGGTGGCCCGCCGAGCCTGCCGGATACGAGCTAGGTAGCTTGCAGCTCCACCTCCCGCCCCAGACGGTCAGTACCATGGACGAGGCTGCAGGCGGGCAAGCGGAGGAGCAATCCGCCGCTCCAAGCTGGCGGCTGGTGCAGCAACCCGCTACTCCAAGCCAGCTCGTAGAGTAGTGGCCAGTTGCTCCTCACCGGCACGCGGGGGAGCACGGTGGCACGGGCACCGTGGCTGCCGTGGACGCCGCCGTGTCGTCACGCTCCTCCCGCGCCTATGGCCGCGCCATCCGCCGCAAACGTTGGCGGAGCCGCGCCCTGCCGGCGGAGGAGGCCAGCACGTTCGCGGCCGTCACCGACACCGAGGAAAATTAGACCATGGGAGGCCGACGCCGCTTGGGTCCCACGATAGCCACCGCTACTGCGTCGCCGGCATACATACCCGATGTGTTGCCTAGTTCAGCGCAAACCATCGTCGACCCCCGCCACAGTTACACGGTAGCGGAGGAGCCACTCTTCCCCTTCGGCTGAAGCATATCCCTTCGGGGCCACTCCGATGAGCGGCGCAGCCGCACATAGTGAAGATATGGCGGAGGCGGAGGCCACGGAGGCGCCCTTCCGAATACGTCCGGGGCTCACGGCAGTCCGATGAGCGACGGAGCCGAACGTAGGGTAACCATGTCGTTGGAATGGAGATCCGCTGCGGCCGACATTAGACTAGGTGATTAGACTAGCTTAGTCCGCTATAATTAGTTGAAGTATGTCTGAATTGTATTGAATTTCGTTCGATTTATATGAAAATCCGTCGTGTTTGCATGAATTTCGTTCAGTTTAATTGAATGCGGTTTGAAATATATGCGGACAACATTGAATGGCCGGCTCCCACATCCGTGTACGCGGACTGGTCCTCGTTATCCGTGGACGGATGCCGAAGCAAATTTGCGGGTCAGCATGCCCTTATAAAACATGCAACAGAAAGATGCAGCGCAATGCAGCACAAACATGCGCAGGAGGATATTAGAAAGACAAGAAAGCAGGAAAACTATTTACTCGAAATTTAAAAATGGACGCGCGCTCGTTAATGAAGCATCAATTCGATCTGCCACGCCGGCGCAACACAGGACTACTCCCGTGATTTAATACGTTGTGACAATAGAGACAAACCCTTGGCGGGTGCAGCAGCAACTGATCTTGCCCCGGACTTGGATTTTGCGCAGCATATGCGCCGCGCATGCATCATGAATATTCCACCTCGGGAGCCAGCACCGGAGATCTCCTGCTAGATCCCGTAGATTTCGCACGGTACCGATGACGAGGGCGGATGAGGAGCAAAATGCTGCACCTTTTCGCCTTGCAGAAAGCATCAGAAAGCCAACAGAACGGCTGCGTTCGACGTTGCAGGCTCCTGGGCAGGGGCATGGCTCTTGTTTAACGGAACAGCCAATAGGCGGTGTCGACGAGGAGGCAATTGTTGCCCTGCCACTCTGCCAGTGCAGAGGCTTTGACGGGCACAGGCACCCCAATCCGTCCTGTCAGTGTACTTGTAGTGCATTGCTATTCGTGTTTGCTTTGCTGCACCGTGTTTGCCTGCCCAACCCATGTGAGACAGGGCAAGCAACGAACTGACCCGAATAGACCTGTTCATCCGGTTCATCATCATGATCACGAGGAACGGCAGCGCACTACTCCTCCATTCAATGCTTAGAGCAATTCCAACGCGCCGACCCAAACGGACGCGTGCTTTGTCCATTTTTTGTTCATTTGGGTCGGCAAGTGCGCCCAACGGGTGCCAGACCCATTTCCCCGCGTGCGAAAAATAAAAAAGAAATGCAAAATTATAAACATAATTATACATAAAAGGCCGGTCAACCGCTGGTCAAAGTCCACTTAAACATTAGTAGAACTAAAAAAAACATCAATAAAACTAGCGCAGTCAGCGCGCTACCCTAGGCGTCGTCGTCGTTCCCGAGGCCGGTGAGGTCGATGAACGTCGGCGCCTGCCCGGTGCGGCAGCGTCACGTCGGGGTACTGAAGCGGGATCCGGTACCTCCAATGCCACTCCGCTTGGTGCACCGGGATGTGCAACCGCTCCCGCCCTGGGCGTGCAGGCCGTGGTGGCGGTGGCGGAGGAGGAGAGCGGGAGGAGCTAGCGCCGGCTGTGAGGTAGCCTTTGCCTCGGCGGCTGAAGATGCCCATGCCTAGGGTTTGCTTGTCGCCGGCGAGGGAGCAGACGAAGCTAGATGTGGACGGGGGCTTCTGTGGAAGTGGATGAGGACGCCCCCCCTCCCCCGCACGCATGGATTAAAAAAGGACGCGCGTCCGACGCTTCCACTCACTGACGCGTGGGCCCGCGGTAGCTGGCCGTAATAAATATGACCGCAGGTGGCGAAACTAATTTTATTCTTCTCATATGAGTTAACATTTCCAGAGATCACAGAACATGTTTAATGATATATTTTATTTTATTTTTGGTTAATGGCGAAACTAATTTTGAATTATTTTCATATGCTCTATTTAATTTCTCTGAGTTTTCCCTTGACCTTTTCCATTCTGTTCACATATTTGATTTGCATGATCATTTTTATGACATTAGTGAACAACTTAAAACAAACACATGAACATTTATTATTGATGTGCATGAGCATTTTTAGAGATAATGGAACATGTTTTATAGTATATATTTTTATGTACATAACATTTTTATGACATGTTGCAACATTGTTGTTGACCTACATGAAATTACTTATAGAATTGTTTTGCTATTTCTTGCAATCTCGGGAACAATTATAATGAGTTGTATGAAGACTATTTATGAACATGACAATTTTTTGCTACATCATGAACATCTATTTTAATGTTCACATGCGCAGGGAAATATGGAGGTTATAAAAAAACTTACTACTAGAAGAACACCTTTTCAAAGGACCCATGCACATTTTTTAATTAAAAAATATATATTTTCCTTCTTGGTAATTAATTGTTCTTCACCACAATTTTGTTTTGGCTCATCAACTACAGAAATAAGTTGTTTTTTTCTTCACAAGAAAGTAATTGTTTCCAATAATTATTAATGTTTCAGAAATCAACATTTTTTATTAATGGCTTGTTCTTCTCTACAAACAAAAATTAAGACATCAATGTGATGACATAACCATAATATACTAACAACCCAATGAATATAAAATTAGTGGCAGTAGGTATACATGTCACATGTGAGCTTAAAGGGAGCAGTGGAAGCAAATCGTATGAAAAATCAAATGGTATCGATCATTGGAGGCATTACATCAAACACATGTGTGCATACACCAACAAGCTAATAACTTGACATCTACACACATGGCAGCACGTACGGGCTACATAATATGTAGAACAACATTGACTGAATGGATGATTCAATCAACAAGTTGAGCAAGAAGAAGCAAAACTTACAATCTCCTTCGCTGTCACGCGCAATGTCCACCTTGCCTCCAGCCGATCAACCGCGTCACAAAACTTGGTGACGAAGGTCTGGATGGCGTACCATCGATACGATAACGACTTCACATTGCGTCTGGGATGATGTGCATGTCGTAGGGCGCAATGTGCTTGCGCGCGTGAAACGAATCATGCACGCGCTGCCAGAAGAGCCCCCTTCTGCTCCTGCTTATGAAATTGACGAATACGGCCAACCACGCATTGCGCAACAACTCATCCTCCATTGTCGAGTACCCCCCCATCCTTCGTACTCTAAAAAAATGACATGTCATTCGAAAATAAGCTCAATGGCATTTGACCGAACACATATCGGACGTGGTGTCCGCCATGGACGTCGTCGACAGGGGACAGAGTGTACCTGGCTGCGGACGGGTTCTGGGTGGACGACGCCATCGTAAAAGACGAGCGGGCGTGTCGGTGCTGGTTGCGGACGTCCGACAATGCCTGTGTGGCTGCCGGAGAGGTACATCGTCAGCGTCGAAGGAGAAGGGTGCGGATGCAAAGCAAGGGCGAATAGGGGTGGAGTGGAAGAGAATAAGACTGGGAGAGGATTTGAGTGGGCCGGGAGTGTAGGAGTCCTACGTGTCGGTAGTCCGGACTCCTGCAACCCTCCACTTTGCTTCCAATTTGCAAGAAAAATGTGGCCAGACCATTGAGCGGACCGATACAGAACCATGTTGGATGGCAAAATACATCCGAACCGCATGGTTCAGACGTATCGGTTCGAGGGTCCGCGATTGGAGATGCCTTAAGAAATATGCCCGGTACAAGCAGTACGTCTGGAAAACAAAAAATGCCGTGTGCAAGTGCCCGATCATATACATCAGATAAGATATGGATGACGTCGAAGGACATGAGGAAAGAGCCATGCTTGAAGAATGGATATGCGTCGAGCAACCGAGATTTTGCCAATAATGACAATTCCCAAGTGACAAGAGGTGAACAGAAGCCACATCAATCTGTACGCACTCTGCATGCAAGATTTACCGATGCAAAAGAAGGAGCATCATTGGCCACTTTCCTTCATCCCGGTGCACGTTTGCACGCGTCCCAGCAATTAAATCTGCGGTTACCAAAGCGTGCATTTGTACATCATGAATGCCCCCCTTTAAAATCCAGCGGCATCATCAGTAGTAGGCCATCTTCAGTTTGCGGCTGCATTTTCAATCCACATCCACACCGATGGGCAGTGGCGGAGCTTGAAAGAAATCTTAGGAGGGGCGAAGGTAAAACAAAAATCAAATACAAAATCAAACACAAGCTACTGGATAGAAAATCATCTTCCAACATATTACGTAGCATTGTATTAATATAATCTTCAAAGTAGAAAAATACACGCTCAACACTTGTCGTAGCAAATGTAAAATCAATGGTTTTTCTCTTAACCATTACGTCTCTAAACAACAATTTTTAATTAGTACTCCAACTAGTTAAGATGAAACATGAAAGAATCTACACTGAAAAGGCGTAATCAAAAGAGTTGGACTTTCAGTATAGCAGGATTAAATTCCCAGTGGGGAGAGGGAGGCTAGACTGCTCTTGCTGCTCACAGCCTCACTTGCACATGACGCCGGCAGTGACCTGATGCCTAAGCACAGCCGCGACTAGACGAGCCCAGGAGCTCTACCCATCAGCCTCTGGCATCTGGCCCCAACGCGGGCAAGCTCCAGTGGCCTGTGTCCCGGTTCCCCGACCCCACGCTCACGCGTCGCCGGTTGCAAAGTCTGCGCTAGAAAAAAGAGCAGAAGACGCGCTGCAGTATTGGGTCGCTGCTTGTTTGTCTCCGATGCAGAGCATGAGAAGGATATGATAACTGCGCCTTATGGGTTGTAGTGTGCAGTACTACTACCTGGTACTAAAAACATTTCCTTCTCCCTTGGGGGGGGCGAGCGCCCAGGTTCGCCCCTGTGAAGCTCCGCCGTTGCCGATGGGAAGCTTCAGGTCCTATGGAGAAGGCGACGGCTGCTACTTCCAGAACTTGAAGCTTCATGAAGAGGATCACTGCTTTCTGGATTTCAGGTAGGTATTACTGTTCAGCCACTCCCATGAGCAAGGTTTAATCTTCTTGCAATCTCTTGTGTCGCTGCATTACTGCATCAAAATCCTTGGCATAAGCTCCATCAATGGATACTGGTTTTCCTGTTTGAGAGATGAACTTTTTTTCTCTTATTTTTCGGAGCTTCGATGAACTAGTATTTTGATCCAGGAATCGTTCTATCTTTTGCATGTACCTTGCTTCGACAATGGAGTTTCGAGTACCTGCTAGAGGACGCACTCTTCTACCCCACTCAGCATCTCTGTGATACTAGTACTTCTATTACTACTACTACATCTCAGAGCTGCCTCTTGCAAGGTACTACAAAATCTTGGCACAAAGCATCATACTATATCATCATCAGTCAAATATGAGTAGAAGTTTGCAGACTTCAAAGTTCCTTTGTATCATTGCAGACGAGTTTGACGCCGCCCTGTTCGAAGGCGATATCCTGAGCTTTTGGCCTGCCTTGGAAGAACCAGCTCATCTCAAGGAAGTGAAGCAGGAGGTGGACGGTGACGCCGCGGAGAAGAAGCACGAGGGCTCGGGGGAAGCACTCTTCTCCACCTCCACCCAGCATCTCTGTACTAGTACTACTACTGCCCAGAGCTGCATCTCGCAAGGTACTTGAAACAATTCTTTGCACAGCGCATCATCATCGAGCATAGAAAGTTCGTTGGTTTCACCTTCTTTCTTCTGTGAATGTAGACGAGCTTGACGCCCGCTTGGAAGTTCATATCATGAGCCTTTTGGCAGCCTTGGAAGGAGATCATCACGGTGGGGAGACGGAACTGAAGGGCGAGCTGGGCCGCGACGCCGGGGAGAAGAAGCGCAATGGGCCAGAGGAGAAGCCACTGCTGACGTTCCAGCAGGTGTCGCGGTGCTTCTGCATGCCGATCAAGCATGCGGCGGAGGAGCTCAATGTTGGGCTGACGCTCCTGAAGAGGCAGTGCCGGGAGCTCGGGATCCCGCGGTGGCCGCACCGAAAGTTGAAGAGCCTGGAGACGCTCATCAAGAATGCTCAGGTGTTCTTGCTAATTTCCATATCCTTTTCGTCTGAAATTTCCATCTCCTGATTTTTTTTAATGATTTTAGCCCATTTCTTCGCTAGTGGTGCCTAGTTTTTGTTTTATTCCAGCATTTGAATTTGGGAAACCGGTGAGCAGGAATTGTTCATGTGCTGCAGGAGCTAGGGAAGCCTATGATTGAAGTGGAGATGCTGCAGCGGAAGAAGAAGCTGATCGAGGAGAGGCCTGGGCACATTGAGCTGGACGAGGAGACGAAGGTGCTGAGGCAGGCGTGCTTCAAGGAGAAGTTCAAGAGGAGAAGGCTCATGGCAATTGAGGGGTAATGGGGATGCATCAAGGATTCAAGATGGATGGATATGCTTGGTCCATGGGAATTTTGTTGGTGGGTGAATCGCGGGTTTGATCAGGCCGGGTATTTTGCAGTTCTGATCAGGGGAATTCTGACTGATCAAATGTGTCATCCGTAGTGTAGTCTGACCAACTTTCTTTTTTTGGGGCCAGACGAGGAATTCTGTCTTGGTTAGCGTCTGACCAAGACAGAAAGTAGAAGTTTTTGCTGTAAATTCTATCACTTGTCCTCTGGCTATCTTCTTACTGATGGTTACAGTAGCTGTTTGTAGTTGGGACATGCCAAATGCAAAGTACATCTTCAGAGTCTACTTGTTGTGCCAACAAAAGTGTTTTTCTTGTGAAATTTCATAACAGTCACCAGTACACATACTCCTTCGTTGCTGGCGGTGGTGTGCTCCGTCATTGGTGTTGGTTTTTGTTGACCACTCGGCCTGCGGCGATGGCCTTGCTGCGGATTGGAGTGGCCATCGAAAGGTCTTCATGAGGGTTTCTCTATCCGAGATCCGGTGGTTGACCCCCCCCCCCCAAAAACCGACCCAGCAAGAAAACGATGTGCAGGCCCCCTCAACTCAACCCTGACGAGTATGCAAACTTGGTGCTTTTAGAGAAGTGGCGGTCCGAATCCGCTCTGACAAAATAAAATAATAGACTCCTACTTTTTTTGAAACATTTCCGGTTGTTTTCGTAGATGAGGAGGGAATTGTTAGAATATTAATATCTGGGAGGATGCCTGGATTCCAAGTTGTGCAAACCGTAAAATTATTACTCCTAAGGAAGGGCAGTTGCTGTGTAAGGTAGCAGATTTGATTGATCTTGTTCTTAATATTTGGGATGAAGATCTTCTCAGTCAGACTCTATGGCCTATTGATGTTCAGCGAGTACTCGCGA
Source organism: Elymus sibiricus (assembly GCA_039707655.1). Classification (NCBI taxonomy): domain Eukaryota; kingdom Viridiplantae; phylum Streptophyta; class Magnoliopsida; order Poales; family Poaceae; genus Elymus; species Elymus sibiricus. Next base: position 314,240,262 of record CM077674.1, read on the forward strand.
TCCCTATCTCACAACATGATATGCCAGATTTCGTAGCTTGGAATTTCACGAAGAATGGTACGTTTTCGGTTCGGTCTGCTTACTTTGTGGAATGGGATCACCAATATGGAAACAAGTTGCGGCATACCAATGGGAAGGGACGTACCACGGTTAATCCCACTTGGGGTAGGATTTGGAAACTCTCCTGCCCGGCAAAGGTTAAAATATTTATTTGGCGCACGCTTCATGGTACTCTTCCGTGTCGTGTTAAGCTAGCCAATAGACATGTAAAAGTTTCACCCAATTGTCATGTCTGTTCGTCTGGACCAGAAGACACAAAGCATGTGTTGTTTCTATGCAACAAGGCAAAAGAAGTGTGGAGAAGGCTAGGGATGGATGATATTATCGACAGAGCTTGTGAAGTAGATTATGCGGGTGAGGCAGTTTTGGAATTTTTACTTTCAATGCCAAATCAGGAGTTATGTATTATGGGCAATCAAAATGTGCGTGAAATAATTGCCATATCAGCCTGGTACTTGTGGTGGGAAAGGCGTAAATTGGTTCATAACGAGACAACTCAAAACGCACAACAAATTTCCATGGGAGTACGTGCTTTTACAGCCAATTTTGTTACTGCCTCCTCGCCGAAGGTTTCCATGAAGAGAGGGGGATGGTCTTGCCCCCCGACAAGGTTTATGAAACTTAACGTCGATGCTTCTTTCGACCATGACTTACTTAGGGGTACGATGGGGGCGGTCTTAAGAGACGATAAAGGTAGGTTCATCGCTGGGGGAAATGGTAAGATTGACTGGTGTGTGGATGTTCTGATGGCTGAAGCTCTGGCCCTAAAATTCGGCATGTCGCTGGTGCAGAGGACAGGATGCAACCGCATTATTATTAACTCGGATAATACGGAGGTGATCGACACCATGAAGGAAGGAGGACGATCGTCGGGAGCAGCAACGGCAATTTTTGATGATTGTTTCCATTTAGCTTGTGATTTTCCCATTTCTAGATTTGAGCATTGTAATAGAGAAGCAAATAAAGTCGCTCATGAACTTGCCAAATTGGCTAGATTTTCTTTCATTTCTGAATGGTTTGAGGAGCCAAATATTGATATTGTACTAATTCTCGTAAACGATGTAATGGTTATCTCTAATGAATAAAGTTTGTTTTTCTTTCAAAAAAGGAGGGAATTGTTAGAGCAGACGTTCCTTTTAGAAGAGCAGAATCCAAATATAGTGTTGAACAAGTAGGCGTATCGGTCTTCGACGGTGAGATGTAAGCTATGGACGGTGGCTTGATGCAGAGGGATGGTTGAGCAGTGATGGCAGTCGCACATCGCGTGTAGCTGCTGGAATCACGGAAAAGTGGTGGCGACAACACATGTGTAACTTCGACTGTGCTGCTATTCGAGCACCCGGTCTCGAGCTCCGGGGTGAAAGCCTAGGTCTTCCCAAGTTGGTTATACCTGGCAATGGCGATATTTCTACGTCGTTACCTTGTTGAAGGCATTGCTTGGATATGCTCGGACTGTTCTTCAGGGTGAAAACCTAGATTCTGGCCGTGGGTGGTTGGGATCCGGTGACGGCGGCGCTTATGCGTCATTCCTTTCCTGAAGGCATTGCTGTTGAAGAACATCGTGATGTCATAAGATGGTTGGTGCGGATATGGTCATTGTTGTAGCCTGTCAATTGCAGATCAGATCGCTTTGGGTTTTTCTTTTTTCCTCGCCTATGCATAGCTTTGGTCTTATATGACTTTGCTATTGCCGGCGTGTTTTGTGTACGTGCGTTGATGTTGGCTGTGTGCATCCTAAATATGCAGAGGCCGGGTGTGTGTTCATTGTGTTTGTAACTTTTTTTTTTGCGGGAAAACATCTGATCTATTCATTTTCAATCATGGCAGTACAATGAACACCAGAAATAATAAAAAGTACATCTTGATCCGTAGACCACCTATCGACGACTACAAGCGCCGAAGCGAGCCGAAGGCTCACCGGAGCCGGGCAAAACTTGTTGTAGTTGACAGTCGGGATGTCGTCGTGCTAAGGCCTCATAGAATCAGCGCACCAGGACAGCAACCGTCGCCGATAAAGAATAGCGTAGATCAGAAGAATTCAACCTGAAGACACACGAAAGTAGACGAACGACGAACAGATCCGAGCAAATCCACCAGGACAGATCAGCCGGAGACACACCTCCTCACGCTCACCGACGATGCTAGAAGCACCACCGGAATGGGGGCTAGGCGGGGAGAACCTTATGCCATCTTCAGGGAGCCGCCGCCGTCTCGCCTTCCTGAGTAGGACATAAACCCTAACAAATCTCTAAGACACATCTAAAAACGGGCCCTCCCACCGGCAAGGGCCGGGATCCACCGCACCCCCATGACTCTAAGGCCATCGGAGACGAGGCGGACCGGCGGCGGAGCCTGTGGGAGACAGAGGAACCCTAATTGGGGAGGAGGCGGCTGCGTAAGATGTCTTCCATTGTGTTTGTATCTTCTTGATGCTTCATTTTGAGACAATAAAATCCATCTTTATCGAAAAAAGTACACATACTCCTGGCACATGATGAAGTTGTGTGCCGTTGCTTGGTAACGGAAATGCTCCATGTTAGACTGGAGGATAGAATTCTCGATTTTATCCTGGTCACGAAGAAAAATAGATCCAATTCGATACCGTCGAATTCCAATCTATTATTATCGTAAACTACCAAAAAATGTGGATTTTGGAGTAGAAAAATGGTTTAGCAGTCGGATCGGCCTGCGGCCGGGTGCAGGCAAAGGGCTGGATGCACGCGGCCGAGGCACTGGACGCAGGCAGGCCTGGTGTGGTAGCAGTCAGTAAGGCCCAACCATTGAAGCGTGTGCGAGGTGGCTAGGCTGAGGCCCGAGGCCCAGGTCGGGAGTAGCAGCGAGGCAATAAACTGAACGGCAAGCTGGCTGGATGCAATTGCCTAAAAAAATCTGGATTTTTTTAGGCAATCTCGCAAAGTTTTTATTAAGTCGTCACAACGTTCACATGGACAAAAAAAATCTGTCTGGATGTGAGAGTCGCTGCCGTTGTTTGAAAAAAAAAAAAGGAAGTTGCTAGGTCCAACACGTGTGCACAGGAGTGCTTTGGCATGGATCAAAACGATTTGATTCTTTTCTGCTAGGTGCACAGAGAAGCTAATAGATTAAGGACCCCATAGCCGAAGGACGTCAGCTGGGGGGAGCTCCAGCGAACGATGTCTTCGCCAGAGATTTGGTTTGCTCCCACCCTGTTTCCCAGCGACTTGTCCAGCGTGGCTTCTGGTTCAAAAAAAAAGTGGCTACACACAGCTCAATTATCAAACCAGTGCAGGAAACAGTATTGGCGCAAAGAAAAGCTGAAAGATCACAAATTTCTATATTAATTAAAAAAAAGACGTACTCCCAAGAAATTGCACACACCGGAAGTTCCCATGATAAAAAAAAGTACATAGAAATTTGCCATCATGGCATGTGAACATAGGAATTTTACTTACATAGGAATTGGCCTGAAAATTATGAAAAGTTCATTCCTAGGAAAAGAATACTTAGCACACAGTACATAGGAATATAGAAATTCCTATGGGAATGTGGCCATGATCAAACAATGTTATCGGAAGTCATGGCAAAAACTGAAAACAGTGGAGTACATATGAATTTGCCATGCTTTATATACTAAAAAATGTATAGCGAAAATTGCTAGTTGACATGTGAACAAGAACAATATTTTAACTAAAATGCCATCTTGTAAAATCATACATGGCAAAAAAAAAGTACAAAAAGGGAAAATTGCAGTGATTGGGATTGAAAGAATGGCATGACATTAAAAATAAAAAATGTCATGATACAAAATATTAAAATTGATATGCTCTGTATTTTCTTTGTCTAAAACCAAAAATCACACAAAGAAAATTGGAGTGATTCAAAATTAAAATTGCCATGTCATTAAAAATAAAATTACCGTGCTATAGATAGGAAATGCCATGCTCTTAATAATAAAAATGACATGCTCAATAAAAATGTCATCATACAAAAAAATTAAAATTGGCATGCTCTGTATTTTCATTGTCAAAACAAAAATCACACACATAAAGCAATAGTCGTGATTCAAAAATTAAATTTGACAAGCACTTAATAATAAATTTACCATGCTCTTAATAATAAAAATGACATGCTCTTAATAATAAAAATGTCATGCTCTAATAATAAAAATGGCATGCTCTTAATAATAAAATTGCCATGATACAAAAATAAAAATTGCCATGCTATGTATTTTCTTTATCAAAACAAACAATAACACAAAAATTTGCAGTGATTCAAAAATAAAATTGCAATTCCATTAAAAATAAATTTTCTATGCATGGTGGTAGCTACGCACGCATGGTGGCAGGTACGCACCCATTGGCATAAGTGCCTTTTTATATATATGAGGTGTCGGTTTTTTATGGCATTGAGACAAGTGCCTTTTTGTTGTATAGAAATGGTTTTTTCTCACTTCTCTTTGCCTTTTTGCTTGTCTTTTTTGGCACAAGTGCCTTTTCATTCTATAGAAAGGGCTTTTTCTGACTTCTCTCTATCTTTTTGGTTGCCTTTTTGGCACAATTGCCTTTTTTGCTTGCCTGACTAGAGAGTTATTTTCCATGGTCCAAAATGATTTACCAAAATAACTAGAGATAAAAATTGGGGGCATGCATAGTTACCACCATGTGTAGAGAATTATTTTCGTAGGTAAAAAAAATGCCAAGCTCTTAATAATAAAAATGTCATGATCTTAACAAATAAAATTGCCATGCTCTTAATAAAAATAAAATTGCCATGCTCTTAATACTGAAAATATCATGCTCTTAATAAAAATGCAATGTTGTTTTTACAAAAATGCCATGGAAATTTACAAAAAAAATTGCTACGGTTTTCGGAACAATTTCTCTTATTTTGGCATGGACTATAACTAACAAATTCAAACATGGCAAAACTTTTGCAAACCTATATATAAAACATGGCGAAACAATATAAAAATTGCCATGTTTTTGAAGAACACACAAAAGCTTATGAATTTGCGGGTGGTTCCGTAATAAAAAAAAGGATTACGAAACACAAATTTGTTATCTTGCTGCATCATAGCAAGTTATGACAACACACACACACATTGCATCACGTAGCATTTATAAAATCTAGTGAAAAAAGTCTCTATGCATCAAATTATCCATGATAGTTAGTATAGTTGATTCGAACAAAAGGGGCAAACATGTACAAAGTTATGCACAGACAGGAGCAGGCATTTCCCTTACTTAGTGTATAAAAGTGCATCAGCAAGACAATTTCAACTGCAAAGTGGCATACAGAAAAATAAAGTACATCATAAAATTGCCATGGCGTCAAATCATAAATTGCCATGGCATCAAATTATAATTTGTCATGGCAAAAACCATCAAAATTTACCAAAAAGGCGCCTAGGTTGTCATATCCCTAAAAAAATTAAATAGAACAGCGAGGGAAGGGCAAAGTTAATCGACTTTTTTGCCATGGTCTATAACTAACAAACATGTCAAGTTAAATTTAGTAGATTCTTCTTTAACAAAAAAGAAGGCAAAATGTAGCAAAATTTTCATGTGCACATGGCAAAATTAGAAAAAGATTTTGTTCTTTGAGCAAGATGGTAAAATTAGAATTAGCGATGGGTTACAAAAAAATAAATAGTTGATAGACTATTGTGTTAATTTGCGATGTTATATACAAGAACATTGCCATGCATTTGACCCTCCACCTCTCCCCTACCCCAAATTTTCCCATAATATTTAATAAATATGATTTTACATGTTACATACAGTACAATTGCCATGGTCTTATACAAGTATAATTTGTCGTGGGGACACATGTTAAATTGACATGGGGAACTATAATAAAAATTTAGCAGTTTCTTCTTTATACAAATTTTTCAAAATTACCACTGGAACACATATTAAATTGCCATGGAACACATTGTTAAATTGCCATGGGGACCTATAATAAAAATTAAGCAGTTTCTTCTTCATACAAAAATTTCAAAATTACCATTGAGACACATGGTGAATTGCCATCACATACAAAATTGAACTAGAACCGGTGCCCAGCCAAAACAAAATAAAAACATGGACAAAAATAGTGCTAGCTAAGCATCATAGAACAACATGGGGAACAGAGTGCTAGCAAAAGCATCATATCATATTGTTTAGCAAAGCATCATATTCAGAAATAAGCAAGGGATGTTACTAGCCAAAATGAAAAATGCACCAACTGGAAGAATCAACTAATTCCAAGGGCGATATGAGCTTCCTGATGGAGCACGCCTCTGCCGGTGAATCAATCCATGCTAGCCATGGTCAAAATGGAGTGCAATGTCAGTTTTTTGAGCAGAATAGTGTGCGTGGCGACCCCCGACGTTGTGCTAGAATGGCTGGATAGCAATTGTTTAGATAAAAGATAATCTGAAACAAATTTCCATACTCCAAAACTTGCACATTCATCAAGGTGATCTTCACACAAACTGAAATTCACATTCAATCAAGGTTTCTGAAGACAACACTGAGAAGAAGAACGTATATGCTCTCACATATATGGTTCGGAGGAGGATGTGGGCTTATTAATAGGTAGAAGGAGCTCCAACAGATGTAGAAGCAGTGCCTCCACCACCATCGCCATTGACCAACCTTGGACATGCCCCCCGTACCCACACGGACGTAGATAGCGCCCACTGTCATCGCCAGGGTGAAGGTCAGGCTCCTGATCGGTTGCACCACCATCCTCGTCGATAGAGCCTACTCCTACTGCTCCTCTTCATCCGGCCGGTGGTGGGTCGCACCCCGTCCACCCAAATTTACCTTCGCGTGTCCCACAACAAGGACGGCTGCATCAGCCAGGTCGGCCGGGCGGCGCAGGTCCCAGCACACGGCAGTCGGATGGTGCTCGGTTCTCCTTCTCGCGCGTCTCTGATGACCCACAAGTATAGGACATCTCAACAGTCTTCGAGGGTAGTATTTCACCCAAATTTATTGATTCGACACAAGGGGAGCCAAAGAATATTTATAAGCCTTAGCAGTTGAGTTGTCAATTCAACCACTCATGAGAATCACTTCCTTGCAGCAATTTATTAGTAGCACAGTAATATGATAGCAGTGATAAAAATAGTAACGGTAACAGTAGTAGCAATTTTGTAGCAAGCAGAGCAGCAGCAGTAGTAACTTGAGCAAAGGCAATAGTAATAAAGCGTTGGCATGGAGTAGCGATGGATATTTAGATGAGATTCATTATGTAACTGTCACAACCTAGAGCGATACACAATAGCTCCAAATCATCAATCATATGTAGGCATGTAATCCATATATAGTCATACATACTTGCAATAAGAACTTGCATGAAATCTTTTGTCCTACCCTCCCGTGGCAGCGGGGTCCTAATGAAAAGGGTAATTAAGATGCTCCTTTTAATAGAGATCCAGATCAAAGCATTAACACATGGTGAATACATGAACTCCTCAAGTTAAAGTGATCCCTGTCGATATCCCGATTCATGGTCACCTCGGGGGTCTAAGGTTCAGAACGATAACTGGTGCATACAACTTGTAGGTAAGATCAACATCTCAAATATATGCATGAAAGCATAAGTGTTCAGATCTGAAATCATGGCACTCGGGCCCTAGTGACAAGCATTAAGCATAGCAATGTCATAGAAACATCAATCTCGGAATATAGTGGATACTAGGGATCAAGCCCTAACAAATTGACACAATTACATAAGAAATCTCATCCATCTCTATCTAACTCCAGTATGCCTACAAGAGGATTACTCACACATGATTGTGAACATCATGAGATTGTTGATGGAGAAGGGTTGTTGACGACGACGACGATGATGATTCCCTCTCTCTGGAGCACCAAACGGACTCCAGATTAGGGCTCCCAATGAAGAACAGGAGGTGGCGACGGCTCTGTATCATAAAATGCGATGAATCTTTCTCTCTGATTTTTTTCTCGGGAAGACAGAATATATAGGCTTGGAATTAGGTCAGACGAAGGTCCGTAGGGCCCACAAGCCAACTGGGCACGCCCCGGGGGGGTAGGTGCGCCCCGTGGCTTGTGGCCCCATGGTGGCTCCCCTCTAGTACTTCTTTGCTCCTGTATTTTTTATTTATTTCATAAAAAATCACCACAAAGTTTCGTCCAATTCTGACAACTTTCATTTCTGCACAAAAATAACACCAAGATAGTTATGCTGAAAACGGTGTCAGACCGAGTTAGTTTCATTCAAATCATGCAAATTAGAGTCCAAAACAAGAGCAAAAGTGTTTGGAAAAGTAGATACGTTGGAGACGTATCAGTCTCCTGTGCTCCCCCCTTGAACAGCCGATGTGGGATACCGGCGGACATCCACGCGGGTCGATTGAGCGAGCAGCTGTGATGGCGAGGTGACCCTCCATGCGCAAACGCCCTAGCCCTGGTTGATGGTGCAGAAAACTGTCAGATCCCTCAGTATGGTACCTGGCGTAGCTGGAACTCACAGATACGCACGAGGAATTTACCCAGGTTCGGGCCCCCATGGTGGAGTAATACCCTACCATGGGATCTGACGGTTTTCTACACCATAGGGGCCACGTCAGCTGGAGATCGATCTCAGATCGGATCTTTCTCGGCCTCTGGCGGCCTCCCGGCGGGGGAGAGCCTCACCTTTGGCTCCCTCACCTTCACCGCGGACGGGGCGGGCCGGATCAACGTCAACTCACCGGCCCCACCTGTCCGCACGATCTACGTCGGCGCCGTGGCCTTCATCATCAACAAGCACGGCGACCTCCGTATCTGCCTATCGTCGATCCAACATATCATGTCGACATCTTCATCAAATGGTGGCATCTTCGCCACCCACCTCTGGTCCATGGGCCCCGTTCAGCCTCCAGAATGCCGGAGCCATGTATCAATAGGCAATCTTCGCACGCCTGCACGACCAGTTCGGCCAGGAGGCCGACGGCCGGTCAGATACGTCGGTCTACACGACACCTTTTCTGCCGACCTCTGACTCAGAGGGCGATGGCACACCAGCAGCCCTGGTGCCTAGCGTCGGGGCATCGTGGGCTGGACGCTGCGGCGATCTCGCACGTCTCCACTAGCCCATCCTAATACGTCTCCAACGTATCTATAATTTTTTATTGTTCTATGCTATTGTAGTATCAATCTTGGATGTTTTATATGCAATTATATGCCATTGTATATCATTTTTTTGGGACTAACCTATTAACCCAGTGCCCAGTGCCAGTTGCTATTTTCTGCTTGTTTTTGGCTTTTCAGAAAATCATTATCAAAAAGTGTCCAAATGAGAAAAAACCTTTGGATTAATTTTTTCTGGACCAGAAGAGACCCACGAAGCTTCGGGAGAAGACCAGAAGAGCCACGAGGAGGCGGCAAGCCTGGAGGGCGCGCCCAGGGGGGTAGGGCGCACCCCCCAGGCTTGTGGGCCCCTTGTAGCCCCTCCTGACCTAATTCCAGCGCTATAAATTCCCAAATATTCCCAATATATCAGAGAGATAGAAGATAAAATATTTCCGCCGCCGCAAGCCTCTGTTCTTCCGTGATCCCATCTGGAGGCCTTTTCCGGTACTCTGCCGGAGGGGGAATCGATCACGGAGGGCTTCTTCATCAACCTTGCTGCCCTTCCGATGATGTGTGAGTAGTTTACCATAGACCTACGGGTCCATAGCTAGTAGCTAGATGGCTTCTTCTCTCTCTTTGATCTTCAATACCATGTTCTCCTCGATGTTCTTGGAGTTCTATCCGATGTAATCGTCTTTTGCGGTGTGTTTGTTGGGATCTGATGAATTGTGAGTTTATGATCAGATTATTCATGAGAAATATTTGAGTCTTCTCTGAACTCTTTTATGCATGATTATTATAGCTTTGTATTTCTCTCCGATCTATCGATTTGGTTTGGCCTACTAGATTGATTTATCTTGCAATGGGAGAGGTGCTTTGTGATGGGTTCAATCTTGCGGTGCTCAATCCTAGTGACAGAAGGGGACATGACAAGTATTTGCATTGTTTCCATTAAGGATAAAAAAGATGGGGTTTAATCATATTGCTTGAGTTTACTTTGTCTACATCATGTCATCTTGCTTAAGGCATTACTCTGTTTCATACTTAATACCCTAGATGCATGCTGGATAGCGGTCGATGGGTGGAGTAATAGTAGTAGATGCAGGCAGGAGTCGGTCTACTTGTCTCGGACATGATGCCTATATACATGATCATTTCCATGAATCCATCATAATTATTTGCTTTTCTATCAATTGCCCAACAGTAATTTGTTTACCCACCGTATGCTATGTGTTCGAGAGAGAAGCCTCTAGTGAAAACTATGGCCCCCGGGTCTACTTTATCATATATAAAAATCCTAAAAATACCTTACTGTAATTTATTTACTTTTATTTTATTTAGTATTTTAGTTTATCTATCTATCACTATCAGAATTAATCCTTGCAAATAACCGCTAAGAGGATTGACAACCCTCTTATTTGCGTTGGGTGCAAGTGTTTGCTTTTGTGTGTGCAGGTGCACTTAACGGATTTGCTTGGTTCTCCTACTGGATTGATAACCTTGGTTCTTAACTGAGGGAAATACTTATCTCTACTATACTGCATCATCTTCTCCTCTTCGGGGAAATACCAACGCAGTCTACAAGTAGCAGGAAGAATTTTTGGCGCCGTTGCCGGGAAAGACATCATCAAAATTACCAAGTATCTTCACACAAACTATCATCCACTTGCATTTATTTTATTTTCCTTTTTATTTGCATTTGCCTCTCATTTTCTTCTCCCCCACTTCTAATTTTTTTTTTACAAAAACACAAAAAAAATTTATTTGCTTGCTTGCTTTTATTGCCATGTCAACACACAAAAATAGAAAGTAAAACAAAAATTTAAGATCACTATGGATCCTCATCCACTTGCTAATCTTTTCAAAATATCCAATTATAATGAACCAATTGCTAGTGATTTGAGTGCTCTTGATTTTCTCTATGAAGTTTTGCTTGAAAATCATGAATCTGAAAATTGTGATGAAGTGTTAGAAGAAGAAATTTATAAAGTGATTCATGATAGCTCCTTGATTGAAAAGCATGATTGCAATGATGTTACTATAAATTCTATTAATGTGAATTGTGCTAATAATATGCAAAGCTACAAGCTTGGGATGATAATTTTGCCATGTCCACTACTTATTGCATTGATCACGATTGGGGTGATAATGCTTCTTATGATCTTGAAAATTTATTTAAGCCTCATGATGAATATGTTATTGATAATAATGTTTGCAATACTATTAAAAATGGGTTTGGAAGAGCGTCAACTTTAGGTAATAATGATCCCACTACTTCGGAGAATTATCAATCTTATGAATTTTTGGATAAGAGTGGGTTTGGAGAGGTCATGACTTTAGTTGATGTTAATCCCACTATCTTGGAAGATTATAAAACTTTTATGCATGCGGATCATGAAGAGAATACTTTATATGATAGCTATATTATTGAATTTGACTATGATCCTACATGTAATTATTATGAGAGAGGAAAATATGGTTGTAGAAATTTTCGTGTTACTCAATTACCTCTCTTGAAGTTCAAATTGTTAATGCTTCGTTCTTCTTCCTTGCATATGCTAGATACTTCTTGTCTTGATAATTTGTTTGCTTATAAAATGCCTATGCATAGGAAGTATGTTAGACTTAAATATGTTTCTTACATGCTATATGATGCTCTCTTTGTGCTTCAATTCTTATCTTTTATGTGAGCATCATTAAAATCTCGAAGCCTATCTTAATGGCTATAAAGAAAGAGCTTGTTGGGAGACAACCCAATATTTTGTTCTTGTGTGTTTACACAATTATAGCCTCTGTTATGATTGTGTTTTTATCTTTTAATTAGTGTTTGTGCCAAGTAATGTCTTTGGGATGATGTTGATGATAGTATAATTGATGCTGTTTGGAAAACAGAAAGTTTTGTGTCCAGTGCTGGAATTTAATTCTGTACAGGAGCGTCAAAAAAATCTGATTTTTTTACACAGTATTGGTATATGAGTTGTTTACGTTGTACTAATTTTTCAGAATTTTTGGAGTTACAGAATTATGGCTTTTAAATAGATCTTTACAGACTGTTCTGTTTTAGACATATTCTGTTTTTGTTGCATAGTTTACTTATTTTGATGAATCTATGGATCGTATCGGGGGGTATGAGTCATGGAGAAGTTGGAGTACAGTAGCATTATGCCAATATTAAATATGAATCAATTTACAACAGTACCTAAAGTTTAAGATTTGTTTGTTATACTAACGGATCTCATGAGGTTTCTGTTGAGTTTTGTGTGCTGAAGTTTTCAAGTTTTGGGCGAGACTACGATGGATAAAGGAATAAGGAGCGGCAAGAGACTAAGCTTGGGATGCCCAAGGCACCCCAAGGTAATATTTAAGGAAGACTCAAGCGTCTAAGCTTGGGGATGCCCCGGAAGGCATCCCCTCTTTCGTCTACAATCTATCGGTAACTCACTTGGAGCTATATTTTTATTCATCACATGATATGTGTTTTACTTGGAGCGTCTTGTGATATAGTTTGTTTGCCTTTGTTTTCTTTTTAGTTTGTCACAATCATCTTTTCTGAACATACCTTTTTGAGAGGGACACACATTATTCGTGATTTGTTAGAATACTCTATGTGCTTCACTTATATCTTTTGAGCTAGGCAGTTATTCTAGTGCTTCACTTATATCTTTATAGCACGGTGGTGGTTATATTTTAAAGAAATAGTTGCACTCTCATGCTTCACTTATATATTTTTGAGAGTCTAATTAATAGCAATGGTAATATGCACGGGTTATGAATTTGGTCCTGATATGATAGGTATTCAAGAGGGATATAATAACAAGTTTCATGTAGATCACTGAATATGATAAGTTTGATTCCTTGCAATAGTTTTGTGATATTAAGATGGTAATATGTGGGAGGTGCTAGTAGATAATTGTGGTTTAGTAAGAATATTGGTGTTAAGGTTTGTGATTCCCGAAGCATGCACGTATGATCTGTCGTTATGCTAAGAAGTTGGAGCATGATTTATTATTGATTGTCCACCTTATGAGTGGCGGTCGGGGACGAGCGATGGACTTGTCCTACCAATCTATCCCCCTAGGGGCATGCATAGTAGTACTTTGCTTCGAGGTCTAATAAACTTTCGCAATAAGTATGTGAGTTCTTTATGACTAATGTGAGTCCATGGATTATACGCACTCTCACCTTTCCGCAATTTGCTAGCCTCTTCGGTACCATGCATTGCCCTTTCTCACATCGAGAATTGGTGCAAACTTCGCCGGTGCATCGAAACCCCGTGATATGATACACTCTATCACACATAAGCCTCCTTATATCTTCCTCAAAACAGCCACCAAACCTACCTATCATGGCGTTTCCATAGCCATTCCGAGATATATTGCCATGCAACTTCCACCGTTCCGTTTTTTATGACACACATCGTCATTGTCATATTGCTTTGCATGATCATATAGCTGACATAGTATTTGTGGCTCAGCCACCGTTCATTATTTTATACATGTTACGCTAGCATCATTGCACATCCTGGTACACTGCCAGAGGCATTCATATGGAGTCATATTTTTGTTCTAGTATCGAGTTGTAATATTGAGTTGTAAGTAAATAAAAGTGTGATGATCATCATTATTAGAGCATTGTCCCAGTGAGGAAAGAATGGTGGAGACTAATGAGTCCTCGAAAAAGTGGGGATGAGGTCCATGAGACCGTTCTAAAAAAAAGAGGCCAAAAAGAACCCATGAAAAAAAATGAGAGAAAAAGAGAGAAGGGGCAATGTTACTATCCTTTTTCCACACTTGTGCTTCAGAGTAGCACCATGTTTTTCATATTGAGATTCTCCTATTTTGTCATTTTCATATACTAGTGGGAATTTTTCATTATAGAACTTGGCTTGTATATTCCGATGATGGGCTTCCTCAAATGCCCGAGGTCTTCATGAGCAAGCAAGTTGGATGCACACCCACTTAGTTTTCATGTTGAGCTTTCATACACTTATAGCTCTTAGTGCATCCGTTGCATGGCAATCCCTACTCCTCGCATTGACATCAATTGATGGGCATCTCTATAGCCCGTTGATTAGCCTCGTCGATGTGATACTATCTTCTTATTTTTGACTTCTCCTCATTTATCTCTACCACCATACTCTATTCCACCCATAGTGCTATATCCATGGCTTGCGCTCATGTATTGCGTGGGGGTTGAAAAAGCTAAAGCGTGTTAAAAAGTATGAACCAATTACTCGGCTTGTCATTGGGGTAGTGCATGATAAATATTTTGCGTTAAGAAGATGGAGCATGACAGGATTATATGATTTTGTAGGGATAACGTTCTTTAGCATTTTTGTTTTGAAAGACATGATTGTTTATTAGTATGCCTGAGTATTGATGTCTTTATATCAAACTATAGACTATTGCTTTGATCTTTATTATTCATTCCATATGAGAGAGATTACATGATGAAACATGATAGGTAGCATTCCACATAAAAAATTCTGTTTTTATCATTTACCTACTCGAGGACGAGCAGGAATTAAGCTTGGGGATGCTTGATACGTCTCCAACATATCTATAATTTTTGATTGTTCCATGCTATTATAGTATCAATCTTGGATGTTTTATATGCAATTATATGCCATTATATATCATTTTTTTGGGACTAACCTATTAACCCAGTGCCCAGTGCGAGTTGCTGTTTTATGCTTGTTTTTGCCTTTTCAGAAAATCATTATCAAAAAGTGTCCAAATGAGAAAAAAACTTTGGATTAATTTTTTCTGCACCAGAAGAGACCCACGAAGCTTCGGGAGAAGACCAGAAGAGCCACGAGGAGGCGACAAGCCTGGAGGGCACGCCCAGGGGGGTAGGGCGTGCCCAGGGGGTAGGGCGCGCCCCCCAGGCTTGTGGGCCCCTCGTAGCCCCTCCTGACCTAATTCCAGCGCTATAAATTCCCAAATATTCCCAATATACCAGAGAGACAGAAGAGAAAACCTTTCCGCCGCCGCAAGCCTCTGTTCTTCCGCGATCCCATCTGGAGGCCTTTTCCGGTACTCTGCCGGAGGGGGAATCGATCATGGAGGGCTTCTTCATCAACCTTGCTTCTTTTCTCTCTTTGATCTTCAATACCATGTTCTCCTCGATGTTCTTGGAGTTCTATCCGATGTAATCTTCTTTTGCGGTGTGTTTGTTGGGATCCGATGAATTGTGCGTTTATGATCAGATTATTCATGAGAAATATTTGAGTCTTCTCTGAACTCTTTTATGCATGATTATTATAGCTTTGTATTTCTCTCCAATCTATCGATTTGGTTTGGCCTACTAGATTGATTTATCTTGCAATGGGAGAGGTGCTTTGTGATGGGTTCAATCTTGCGGTGCTCAATCCCAGTGACATAAGGGACATGACACGTATTTGTATTGTTGCCATTAAGGATAAAAAGATGGGGTTTAATCATATTGCTTGCGTTTAATTTGTCTACATCATGTCATCTTGCTTAAGGCGTTACTCTGTTTCATACTTAATACCCTAGATGCATGCTGGATAGCGGTCGATGGGTGGAGTAATAGTTGTAGATGCAGGCTGGAGCCGGTCTACTCGTCTCGGACGTGATGCCTATATACATGATCATTGCCATGAATCCGTCATAATTATTTGCTTTTCTATCAATTGGCCAACAGTAATTTGTTTACCCACCGTATGCTATGTGTTCGAGAGAGAAGCCTCTAGTGAAAACTATGGCCCCCGGGTCTACTTTATCATATATAAAAAACCTAAAAATACCTTGCTGCAATTTATTTACTTTTATTTTATTTAGTATTTTAGTTTATCTATCTATCACTATCAGAATTAATCCTTGCAAATAACCGCTAAGAGGATTGACAACCCTCTTATTTGCGTTGGGTGCAAGTGTTTGCTTTTGTGTGTGCAGGTGCGCTTAACGGATTTGCTTGGTTCTCCTACTGGATTGATAACCTTGGTTCTTAACTGAGGGAAATACTTATCTCTACTATACTGCATCATCTTCTCCTCTTCGGGGAAATACCAACGCAGTCTACAAGTAGAACATCCCAACCTCACACCTCTTCGCAATGGTGTGTGACAAATGCCTCATCACGCACACGCCGGAGGACTGCAGCATCGATGGTTCTCTCTTCGACGGCAACATCGACATGGTCGATCACATCTCGCTCTCAGATGACGAGAGCAGTGATGACGTGGTGATACGTCTCCAACGTATCTATAATTTATGAAGTATTCATGCCATGTTTATAACAATTCTATATGGTTTTGGTATGATTTGATTAGAACTAACCCGGACTGACGCTGTTTTCAGCAGAACTACCGTGGTGTTGTTTTTTGTGCAGAAATAAAAGTTCTCCAAATGCAGCGAAACTTTTTGACGATTTTTTTTGGAACAAAAGAGAACCAGGAAGCTTCGTGGGAGGACTAGAAGAGCCACGAGGTGCCCATGAGGCACCAGGGCGCGCCAGGAGGGGGTATGGCGCCATGGTGCCTCGTGGGCCCATCTTAGCCCATCTTCGCGTGATTCCAACGCCAAAAATCCTATAAATAGAGAAACCCCCAGAAATAACCCTAGATTTTGGACTCCGCCGCCGCAACCTCTATACCTTCGAAATACCATCTGGAGCCCTGCTCCGGCACCCTGCCGGAGGGGGAAATCATCACCGGAGGCCATCTTCATCATCCCGGCGGTCTCCATGACGAGGAAGGAGTAGTTCACCCTCGAGGCTAGGGGTATGTACAAGTAGCTATGTGTTTGATCTCTCTCTCTCTCTGTCTCTCTCTCTCTCTCTCTCGTGTTCTTGATATGGCACGATCTTGATGTATCGCGAGCTTTGTTAATATAGTTGGATCATATGATGTTTCTTCCCTCTCTATCTTTGTTGTGATGAATCGAATCTTTTCCCTTTGAGGTTTTGTTATTGTCGGATTGAATATTTCAGATTTGAGAACACTTGATGTACGTCTTGCATACGGATACCCGTGGTGACAATGGGGTATTATAGTGATTCACTTGATGTATGTTTTGGCACTCAACTCGCGGATTCCCGAGGTGACATTGGGGTAATCTATGCATAGGGGTTGATGCATGTTTTCATTGTCTTTTCTCCGATAAAAACTTTGGGGTGCTCCTTGAAGTTCTTTGTGTGGATTGAATATTATGATTATGAAGTTGTTTGATGCATATCGTATAATCAACTCACGGATACTTGTGGTGACATTGGAGTATCTAGGTGACATTAGAGTTGGTTGATGTGTATCATATGGTGTTATTTTAGTATGAACTCTAGGGCTGTTTGTGACACTTATAGGAATAGCTCAATAGATTGATCGGAAAGAATAACTTTGAGGTGGTTTCGTACCCTACAACAATTTCTATCTTATGTTCTCCGCTAATAGGAACTTTGGAGTGATTCTTTGTCGCACGTTGAGGGATTGTTATATGATTCAACTATGTTAGCACTGTTGAGAGATTGCACTAGTGAAAGTATGAACCCTAGGCCTTGTTTTTAAGCATTGCAATACCATTTGTGCTCCGTTTAATCACTTGCTACCTTGCTGTTTTTTTTTATTTCAGATTACAAAAACCTATATCTACTATCCATACTACACTTGTATCACCATCTCTTCGCCGCACTAGTGCACCTATACAATTTACCATTGTATTGGGTGTGTTGGGGACACAAGAGATTTCTTGTATTTGGTTGCAGGGTTGTTTGAGAGAGACCATCTTCATCCTACGCCTCTCACGGATTGATAAACCTTAGGTCATCCACTTGAGGGAAAATTTCTACTATCCTACAAAACTCTGCGCTTGGAGGCCCAACACGAGTCTACAAGAATAAGTTGTGTAGTAGACATCAAGCTCTTTTCTGGCGCCGTTGCCGGGGAGGTGAGTGCTTGAAGGTATATCTTTAGATCTTGCAATTGAATCTTTTAGTTTCTTGTTTTATCACTAGTTTGGTTTATAAAACAAAACTACAAAAAAATATGGAATTGAGGTTGCCTCATATTATTCATCTTTATAATGTCTTTCTTGAAAATGATGGATCGGAAAATTGTGCTCAATTGATAGAAGAAGAATTCCATAAAATATTTGGCATAAAATCTTTGAGTGATGAGCATGATTGCAATGTTGTTAGTATGCTTTCTTTGAATATCCATGATGCTAATGATATGCAAAGCTACAGGCTTGGGGATGCTATGTTTGATGAAGATGATATTTTTAGTCCCCCAAGTTTTGATGGGAAAATTTATTATGATGATAGCATGCCTCCTATTTATAATGATTACAATGATGAAAGTGGGTTTGGAAGAGTGTCAACTCTAGGTACTAATGATCCCACTATTTTGGAGGGTGTTGAATCTTATTGTAATAATTATGAAAGTGGATTTGGAGAGGTCATGACTTTATTTAAAGATGAATCCACTATTTTGGAAGAGATTTCAATTGATTATTACAACAAAGTTGCTATCTATGATGATTATTGTGATGACATGTATGCTATAAAGAATAATGATAACCATGAAACTTGCTATCATGATTTTAATGCTCAAATTGATTATGCCAATCAAGTATCACATGATAGTTATTTCATTGAGTTCGCTCCTCCCACTCTTATGAATGAGAAGAAAATTGCTTATGTGGAGAGTAGTAAAATTTCTATGCTTGTGGATCATGAAAGGAATGCTTTATGTGATAGTTATATTGTTGAATTTATTCATGATGCTACTGAAAATTACTATGAGAGAGGAACATATGCTTTTACATATTGCAATAATATCAAGTTTTCTCTCTATGCTAGTTGATTCTTGCTCCCATAAATTATTTTCTCACAAAATTCCTATGCATAGGAAGTGGTTTAGGATTAAATGTGCTAGTCATATGCTTCATGATGCTCTCTTTGTGTTTCAATTCTTTACTTTTATGTGAGCATCATTGAAATCACCATGCCTAGCTAAAAAGACATTAAAGAAAAGCGCTTGTTGGGAGACAACCCAATACTTATACCTTCTATTTTTGTGTGTTCACATGATTAAGCTACTGTGGTAATCATGTTTTATATGTTTTCTTTCAATAATGTGCCAAGTAAAGCCTTTGGGATAGTGTGTATACTTGTTGATTCGATTCTGTGCAAAAACAGAAACTTTTTCGTCCAATGCTAGAATTTATATTCTGTACTGAAGCGTGAGAAAATTCTGAAATTTTTACAAAGCATTGGTTTACAAAATTTTTACGTTTTCTTAATTTTTCAGAGTTTTTGGAGGTACAGAAGTATGGTTTTTAAATCGCTCACTACATGCTGTTCTGTTTTTAACAGATTCTGTTTTCGATGCATAGTTTGCTTGTTTTAGTGTTTCCATAGCTTATATTGAGTAATATAAATTGTGGAAATGATAGAATACAGTAGGAATTATGTGAGAACAATTATGAATCTTGTCTTGATAGTACCTAAGTGGATGATTTATTTTTATCATACTAACCTATCTCATGGAGTTCCGCTAAGTTTTATGTGATTGAAGTTTTCAAGTTTTGGGTGAGATATCGATATGAGGAGAATAAGGAGAGGCAAGACCCTAAGCTTGGGGATGACCAAGGCACCCCAAGGTAATACTCAAGTAAGACTCAACCATCTAAGCTTGGGGATGCCCCGGAAGGCATCCCCTCTTTCGTCTTCAACATTATCGGTAACCTTACTTAGAGCTATATTTTTATTCGTCACATGATATGTGTTTTGCTTGGTGCATCATTTTATTTTAGTTGTATTTGCTTGATGTTATCAATAATCATGTTTTGTATCTTTTAGTTCAATAAAATGCCAATTATAGCCTTTACCATGCTCAGTTTGCAAGTTCATGTGTTGTTGTTTGAAAACAGAAAGTTTTCTGTTATGTCCAGAATATTCCTGAATAGTCAGAACATGATAAAAATCTGAAATTTTTACACAGTAAGAATGCATGAGTTATCTGTCTTGTGGTAATTTTTCAGAATTTTTTAAGTTAGGTAAGTATGAATTCTTATTCACCCTTTACAGACTGTTCTGTTTAGACAGATTTCGGTTATAGTTGCATTGTTTGCACATGTTGCTTGTTTAATGTTTCTATTTGTGGATAGGAGTATTAAATATGCAGAGGCATTTAGTATGCAATGTTCAATTATAATTTTAGTGATTTTTTACAGTAGAGAATGTTAAGGTTTTGAGTTGATTTATTGTAACTTATCCCACGAGTTCTTGTTGAGTTTTGTGTGGATGAAGTTTTCAAGATTTAGGAGAAGCCATGATATGAGAGGAATTAAGGAGACACAAGATCTCAAGCTTGGGGATACCCAAGGCAACCCAAGATAATATTCCAAGAAGTCTCAAGCAACTAAGCTTGGGGATGCCTGTTGGAAATATGCCCTAGAGGCAATAATAAATTGGTTATTATTATATTTCCTTGTTCATGATAATCGTTTATTATCCATGCTATAATTGTATTGATTGGAAACTCAAATACATGTGTGGGTACATAGACAACACTGTGTCCCTAGTAAGCCTCTAGTTGACTAGCTCGTTGATCAAAGATGGTTAAGGTTTCCTAGCCATTGACATGAGATGTCATTTGATAACGGGATCACATCATTAGGAGAGCGATGTGATGGACAAGACCCAAACTACGAACGTAGCATATGATCGTGTCAGTTTATTGCTATTGTTTTCTGCATGTCAAGTATCTGTTCCTATGACCATGAGATCATGCAACTCGCTGACATCAGAGGAGTACCTTGTGTGTATCAAACGTCGCAACGTAACTGGGCGACTATAAAGGTGCTCTACAGGTATCTCCGAGGGTGTCTGTTGGGTTGGCATGGATCAAGACTGGGATTTGTTACTCCGTATGACGGAGAGGTATCTCAGGGCCCACTCGGTAATACAACATCACAATGAGCCTTGCAAGCAATGTGACTAAAGTGTTAGCCACGAGATCTTGTATTACGGAACGAGTAAAGAGACTTGCCGGTAACGAGATTGAACTAGGTATAGAGATACCGACGATCGAATCTCGGGCAAGTAACATACCGAAGAACAAAGGGAACAGCATACGGGATTAACTGAATCCTTGACATAGAGGTTCGACCGATAAAGATCTTCATAGAATATGTAGGAGCCAATATGGGCATCCAGGTCCCGCTATTGGTTATTGATCGTAGAGGTGTCTCGGTCATGTCTACATAGTTCTCGAACCCGCAGGGTCTACACACTTAACGTTTGGTGACGATTAGTATAGTTGAGTTATTATGTTGGTGACCGAAGGTTGTTCGGAGTCCCGGATAAGATCCCGGACATGACGAGGATCTCCGGAATAGTCCGGAGGTAAAGATTGATATATGTGATAATAGTGTTTTGATCTCCGGAAGGGTTCCGGAATTCGCCGGAAGAAGTTTCGGATGTTTACCGAAGTGTTCGGGTGCAAGAACACTTTATATGGGCCAAGGGATAAAAGCCCACGAGGTATTTGAAAGTGCAAAAGTAGTTTTGCTGCCGCGTAAGCGGTACTACCGCTTGTTGAAGCGGTACTACCGCCCGAGCGGTACTACCGCTTGTGTGAAGCGGTACTACCGCCCAAGCGGTACTACCGCTTGTGCGCGGTACTGCAGGGATCCGAGTTGGACTCTTTCCCTGCGGGCCAAACCGACCTTGTGCGGGCAAAACCGACCTGGAGGAGGCTTTTACTCCAAGTTTAGACCCCAAGGCTCAACATATAAATAGAGGGGCAGGGCTAGCACACGGGACACATCAAGATTTCCCCAAGCCGTGTGCGGCAACCCTAACCCTCTAGTTCCTCCGTCATAATCTCCGTAGCGCTTGGCGAAGCCCTGCAGAGATTGTTCCTCACCACCATCACCACGCCGTCGTGCTGCTGGAACTCAACCACTACTTCATCATCGCTCGCTGGATCGAGGAGGTGAAGGCGTCATCAAGCCGTACGTGTGTTGAACGCGGAGGTGCCGTCCGTTCGGCGCTAGTTCGTGATCGGATCGAGGGACGACTTGCGATTTGGATCGCGGAGACGTTCGACTACATCAACCGCGTTTCTTAAACGCTTCCGCTTAGCGATCTACAAGGGTATGTAGATTCACTCTCCCTCTCGTAGATACTCATCACCATGGATAGATCTTGTGTGTGCGCAGGAAAATTTTTGTTTCCCATGCAACGTTCCCCAACAGTGGCATCTGAGCTAGGTCTATGCGTAGATGAGATCTCGAGTAGAACACAAACGAGTTGTGGGCGTGGGTGTATACATATTGCTTGCCGTTACTAGTTGATACTTGATTCGGCAGTATTGTGAGATGAAGCGGCCCGGACCGACATTACGCGTACTCTTACGCGAGACAGGTTCCTTCAACTGACATGTAACTTCGTTGCATAAAGATGGCTAGCGGGTGTCTGTCTCTCTCACTTTAGTTGAATCGATTTCAATGAAGAGGGTTCTTTTAGAAGATCAAAAAGCAATCTCTACACCACGTTGTGGTTTTGCGTAGGTAAGAACGGTTCTTGCAAACCCGTAGCAGCCACGTAAAATTTGCAACAACAATTAGAGGACGTCTAACTTGTTTTTGCAGGGTATGTTGTGATGTGATATGGCCAATTACATGATGAGATATATGTGATGTATGAGATGATCATGTGTTGTATAGAATATCACGACTTGCATGTCGATGAGTACGGCAACTGGCAGGAGCCATAGAGTTGTCTTTAATTATTGTATGACCTGCGTGTCAATCATTAAGCGCTATGTAATGCTTTACTTTATCGCTAAACGTTAGCAATAGTCGTGGGAGCAACAGTCGGCGCGACAACCTCATGGCGACACGTTGATAGAGATCAAGATGATGGAGATCATGGTGTCATGCCGGTGACGATGGAGATCATGCCGGTGCTTTGGAGATGGAGATCAAAAGCACAAGTTCATGGCCATATCATGTCACTTATGATTTGCATGTGATGTTAATCCTTTTATGCATCTTATTTTGCTTAGGACGACGGTAGCATTATAAGGTGATCCCTCACTTAAATTTCAAGATAAATTGTGTTCTCCCCGAGTGTGCACCATTGCGAAAGTTCGTCGTTTCGAGACACGCCGTGATGATCGGGTGTGATAGACTCCACGTTCACATACAACGGGTGCAAGCCATGTTGCACACGCGGAACACTCGGGTTAAACTTGACAAGCCTAGCATGTACATACATGGCCTCGGAACACAAGAGACCGAAAGGTCGAACATGAGTCATATAGTAGATATGATCAACATGAAGATGTTCACCATTGAAACCACCTCGACTCACGTGATGATCGGACTTGAGTTGGTGGATTTGGATCATGTTACACTCGAATGACCGGAGGGATGTCAATTTGAGTGGGAGTTTTTAAAGTAATATGATTAATTAAACTCATTATCTTGAACAATAGTCTAAGTTGTCTTTGCTATATTTATGTTGTAGATCATGGCTCGCGCAGTAGCACCCCTGAATTTTAATGCGTTCCTAGAGAAAGCTAAGTTGAAAGATGATGGAAGTAACTTTGTGGACTGGGCCCGTAATCTAAGGATTATCCTTACGGCTTCCCAGAAGGCTTATGTCCTTGATGCACCGCTTGGTGATCCACCCGCTCCAGTTGAGTCTCTAGACGTTGTGAACGCCTGGCAGGCTCGTTCTGATGATTACTCAATAGTTCAATGTGCATTATTGTATGGCTTAGAACCGGGACTTCAAAGACGTTTTGAACGTCATGGAGCATATGAGATGTTCCAGGAGTTGAAGTTTATCTTTCAGAAGAATGCCCGGATCGAGAGATATGAGATCTCCGATAAGTTCTATGCTTGCAAGATGGAGGAGAACGGCACTATCAGTGATCACATACTCAGAATGTCTGGGTACTCCACCCGTCTGGCAGAGTTAGGGATGCCCCTTCCGCCAGAGGCTATCACTGACAGAGTTCTTCAATCATTGCCACCTAGCTACAAGAGCTTCGTGTTGAACTATAACATGCACGGGATGAACAAGTCAGTCGCCGAGCTGTTTGCGATGCTGAAAGCCGCTGAGTCTGAAATTCAGAAGGAGCATCAAGTGTTGATGGTCAATAAAACCACTAGTTTCAAGAAAAATGGCAAGGGTAAGAAGGGTAAATCCAAGAAGGGTGGCAAAGCAGTTGCTACTCCCGTGAAGAAACCCAAGGCTGGACCCAAACCAGAAACTGAGTGCTTTCATTGCAAGGGAACTGGACACTGGAAGCGGAACTGCCCCAAGTATTTGGCTGACAAGAAGGCGGTTAACAACAAACAAGGTATATATGATATACATGTTATTGATATGTTCCTTACCAACCCTCGTTGTAGTGCCTGGGTATTTGATACCGGTGCGGTT
Source organism: Elymus sibiricus (assembly GCA_039707655.1). Lineage (NCBI taxonomy): Eukaryota > Viridiplantae > Streptophyta > Magnoliopsida > Poales > Poaceae > Elymus > Elymus sibiricus. The sequence goes on from CM077674.1 coordinate 314,264,789, forward strand.
GCTCATATTTGCAACTCTAAACAGGAACTGCGGAATAGACGGAGGCTGGCAAAGGACGAAGTGACGATGCGCGTGGGAAATGGTTCCAAGGTTGATGTGATCGCCGTCGGCACGCTCGCTCTTCGATTACCGTCGGGATTAGTGATGAACCTAAATAAGTGTTATTTGGTGCCTGCGTTAAGCATGAACATTATATCTGGATCTTGTTTATTGCGAGACGGTTACTCATTTAAATCAGAGAATAATGGTTGTTCTATTTATATGAGTAATATCTTTTATGGTCATGCACCCAATGTGAGGGGTTTATTCTTATTGAATCTCGATAGTAATGATACACATGTTCATAACATTGATGCCAAAAGATGTAGAATTGATAATGATAATACCACTTTCTTGTGGCACTGCCGTTTAGGTCATATTGGCGTAAAACGCATGAGGAAGCTCCATGCTGATGGACTTTTGGAGTCACTTGATTTTGAATCACTTGACACATGTGAGCCATGCCTCATGGGCAAGATGACTAAAACGCCGTTCTCTGGAACAATGGAACGGGCAAGTGACTTATTGGAAATCATACATACTGATGTGTGTGGTCCGATGAGTATTGAGGCGCGCAGTGGTTATCGTTACTTTCTCACCTTCACTGATGACTTAAGTAGATATGGGTATATTTACTTAATGAAACACAAGTCTGAAACATTTGAAAAGTTCAAACAATTTCAGAGTGAAGTTGAGAATCATCGTAACAAGAAGATTAAATTCCTACGATCTGATCGAGGAGGAGAATATCTGAGTTATGAATTTGGCAGTCACTTAAGACAGTGTGGAATTGTTTCACAATTGACACCGCCTGGAACACCACAGCGTAATGGTGTGTCCGAACGTCGTAATCGAACCTTATTGGATATGGTGCGATCTATGATGTCTCTTGCCGATTTGCCACTATCGTTTTGGGGTTATGCATTAGAGACAGCTGCATTCACTTTAAATAGGGCACCTTCGAAATCCGTTGAGACGACGCCATATGAACTTTGGTTTGGCAAGAAGCCAAAGCTGTCGTTTCTTAAAGTTTGGGGATGTGATGCTTATGTCAAAAAGCTTCAGCCTGAAAAGCTGGAACCCAAAGCGGAGAAATGCGTCTTCATAGGATACCCAAAAGAGACAGTTGGGTATACCTTCTATCTCAGATCCGAAGGCAAAGTGTTTGTCGCTAAAAACGGAACATTTCTTGAGAAAGAGTTTCTCTCGAAAGAATTGAGTGGGAGGAAGATAGAACTTGATGAGGTTGTTGAACCTTTACTTCAACCTGAGAGTAGCGCAGCGCAGAAAGTTGTTTCTGTGGAGCCTACATTAGCTGAAGAGGAAGTTAATGATGATGATCATGAAGCTTTGGATCAAGTTGCTATCGAACCTCGTAGGTCGACAAGGACGCGTACTGCTCCCGAGTGGTACGGCAACCCTGTCTTAGAGGTCATGTTGTTAGACAACGATGAACCTACGAGCTATGGAGAAGCGATGATGGGCCCGGATTCCAAGAAATGGTTAGAGGCCATGAAGTCCGAGATGGGATCCATGTATGAAAACAAAGTTTGGACTTTGGAAGTATTACCTGAAGGGCGTAAGGCCATTCAGAGCAAATGGATCTTTAAGAGGAAGACGGACGCAGACGGTAATGTCACCGTCTATAAAGCTCGACTTGTGGCAAAGGGTTTTTCACAAGTTCAAGGAGTTGACTACGATGAGACCTTCTCACCCGTAGCGATGCTTAAGTCTGTCAGAATCATGTTAGCAATAGCTGCCTTTTTCGATTATGAAATTTGGCAGATGGATGTCAAAACAGCGTTCCTTAACGGTTACCTTAAGGAAGAGTTGTATATGATGCAACCAGAAGGTTTTGTCGATCCAGAGAATGCTGACAAAGTTTGCAAACTCCAGCGATCCATTTATGGACTGGTGCAAGCATCTCGGAGTTGGAATCTTCGTTTTGATGAGGTGATCAAAGCGTTCGAGTTTATACAAGTTTACGGAGAAGCTTGTATTTACAAGAAAGTGAGTGGGAGCTCTATAGCGTTTCTAATATTATATGTGGATGACATATTACTGATTGGAAACAATATAAAAATGCTGGAAAGCGTAAAGGAATATTTGAACAAGAGTTTTTCAATGAAGGACCTAGGAGAAGCTGCTTTCATATGAGGCATCAAGATCTATAGAGATAGATCGAGACGTTTGATAGGACTTTCACAAAGCACATACCTTGACAAAGTTTTGAAGAAGTTCAAAATGGATCAGTCCAAGAAGGGGTTCTTGCCTGTATTGCAAGGTGTGAAGTTGAGTAAGACTCAATGCCCAGTGACTGCAGAAGATAGAGAAAAGATGAGTGTCATCCCCTATGCTTCGGCCATAGGCTCTATCATGTATGCAATGCTGTGCACAAGACCCGATGTCAGCCTTGCCATAAGTATGGTCGGAAGGTTTCAAAGTGATCCAGGAATGGAACACTGGACGGCGGTCAAGAATATCCTGAAGTACCTGAAAAGGACTAAGAACATGTTTCTCGTTTATGGAGGTGATCAAGAGCTCGTCGTAAAGGGTTACGTCGATGCAAGCTTTGACACTGATCCGGATGACTCTAAGTCTCAAACCGGATACGTATTATTCTTAATGGGGGTGCGGTTAGCTGGTGCAGTTCCAAGCAAAGCGTGGTAGCTGATTCTACATGCGAAGCGGAGTACATCGCAGCCTCGGAGGCGGCGAAGGAAGGTGTCTGGATGAAGGAGTTCATGACAGATCTTGGAGTAGTGCCTAGTGCGCTTAACCCAATGACTCTGTTTTGTGATAATACTGGTGCCATTGCTCTAGCCAAGGAACCAAGATTTCACAAGAGGACCAGACACATAAAGCGACGTTTCAATTCCATCCGCGATTACATCAAGGAGGACGACATAAATATTTGCAAAGTACACACGGATCTGAATGTTGCAGATCCGATGACTAAACCTCTTCCAAGGGCTAAACATGAACAACACCAGAACTGCATGGGTGTTCAATTCATTACAATGTAAATCACATAGTGATGTGAACTAGATTATTGACTCTAGTGCAAGTGGGAGACTGTTGGAAATATGCCCTAGAGGCAATAATAAATTGGTTATTATTATATTTCCTTGTTCATGATAATCGTTTATTATCCATGCTATAATTGTATTGATTGGAAACTCAAATACATGTGTGGGTACATAGACAACACTGTGTCCCTAGTAAGCCTCTAGTTGACTAGCTCGTTGATCAAAGATGGTTAAGGTTTCCTAGCCATTGACATGAGATGTCATTTGATAACGGGATCACATCATTAGGAGAGCGATGTGATGGACAAGACCCAAACTACGAACGTAGCATATGATCGTGTCAGTTTATTGCTATTGTTTTCTGCATGTCAAGTATCTGTTCCTATGACCATGAGATCATGCAACTCGCTGACATCAGAGGAGTACCTTGTGTGTATCAAACGTCGCAACGTAACTGGGCGACTATAAAGGTGCTCTACAGGTATCTCCGAGGGTGTCTGTTGGGTTGGCATGGATCAAGACTGGGATTTGTTACTCCGTATGACGGAGAGGTATCTCAGGGCCCACTCGGTAATACAACATCACAATGAGCCTTGCAAGCAATGTGACTAAAGTGTTAGCCACGAGATCTTGTATTACGGAACGAGTAAAGAGACTTGCCGGTAACGAGATTGAACTAGGTATAGAGATACCGACGATCGAATCTCGGGCAAGTAACATACCGAAGAACAAAGGGAACAGCATACGGGATTAACTGAATCCTTGACATAGAGGTTCGACCGATAAAGATCTTCATAGAATATGTAGGAGCCAATATGGGCATCCAGGTCCCGCTATTGGTTATTGATCGTAGAGGTGTCTCGGTCATGTCTACATAGTTCTCGAACCCGCAGGGTCTACACACTTAACGTTTGGTGACGATTAGTATAGTTGAGTTATTATGTTGGTGACCGAAGGTTGTTCGGAGTCCCGGATAAGATCCCGGACATGACGAGGATCTCCGGAATAGTCCGGAGGTAAAGATTGATATATGTGATAATAGTGTTTTGATCTCCGGAAGGGTTCCGGAATTCGCCGGAAGAAGTTTCGGATGTTTACCGAAGTGTTCGGGTGCAAGAACACTTTATATGGGCCAAGGGATAAAAGCCCACGAGGTATTTGAAAGTGCAAAAGTAGTTTTGCTGCCGCGTAAGCGGTACTACCGCTTGTTGAAGCGGTACTACCGCCCGAGCGGTACTACCGCTTGTGCGCGGTACTGCAGGGATCCGAGTTGGACTCTTTCCCTGCGGGCCAAACCGACCTTGTGCGGGCAAAACCGACCTGGAGGAGGCTTTTACTCCAAGTTTAGATCCCAAGGCTCAACATATAAATAGAGGGGCAGGGCTAGCACACGGGACACATCAAGATTTCCCCAAGCCGTGTGCGGCAACCCTAACCCTCTAGTTCCTCCGTCATAATCTCCGTAGCGCTTGGCGAAGTCCTGCAGAGACTGTTCCTCACCACCATCACCACGCCGTCGTGCTGCTGGAACTCAACCACTACTTCATCATCGCTCGCTGGATCGAGGAGGTGAAGGCGTCATCAAGCCGTATGTGTGTTGAACGCGGAGGTGCCGTCCGTTCGGCGCTAGTTCGTGATCGGATCGAGGGACGACTTGCGATTTGGATCGCGGAGACGTTCGACTACATCAACCGCGTTTCTTAAACGAGCGATCTACAAGGGTATGTAGATTCACTCTCCCTCTCGTAGATACTCATCACCATGGATAGATCTTGTGTGTGCGTAGGAAAATTTTTGTTTCCCATGCAACGTTCCCCAACAATGCCCCGGTAGGCATCCCACCTTTCTTCATCAACACCTACCGGTTAGCCTAAGTTTTTACTTGTTCACATGATATGTGCTATTCTTGGAGTGTCCTTTTATTTTCATTTGTTTTTTGTTTGGATAAAATTATCAAGATCTAAAATCTTTATTGAGAGAGAGTCTTCACATAGCTACTTAATTGTTTAACTACTCATTAATCTTCACTTATATCTTTTGGAGAAGTTTCTCATTTACTCTCGTGCTTCACTTATATCCTAAGAGTAAATTGTTGAATGAATTGAATATCATAAAGTTGAAATTATATATGCTTCATATTCTTGTCCCATGGGGAGTAATGACTTCACAAATAAGAAGTATAAGTGGTAAAATTTATTGAAAGTTAGCAAACATAGCATTGGTCACTTGAACAATTCATGAAAGAATATTGAAGGAAGAGAGATTTCACATATAAGTATACTATCTTGGACATCTTCAATGATTGTGAGCCCCCATTAATTATTTTCAACCTTGATCAAGTAGTTGATGTTGGACAAGGAAGACAACGTAATGGGTTATGTTTGCTTATATTCACATAGAAGTTATATTGTCATGGATCCTCTAACATGTGGTGCCTGCCCCCTATCTTTTGCTAGCCAAAATTCCGCACTAAGTAGAGATACTACTTGTGCATCCAAAAACCCTTAAACCCAGTTTCATGTCATGAGAGTCCACTATATCTACCTATGGATTGAATAAGATCCTTCAAGTAAGTTGTCATCGGTGCAAAGCAATAAAAATTGCTCCTAAACATGTATGAACTTTTATTGTAAGGGAAAATAAGCTTTGTACGATCTTGTGATGGTGGAGTAATAAAAGCGACAGACTGCGTAATAAAGGTTTCTATCACAAGGGGCAATATAAAGTGACGTTCCTTTACATTAAGAGCTTGCACATCCAAAAACAAAGAGCGCATGACAACCTCTGCTTCCCTCTGCGAAGGGCCTATCTTTTACTTTATGTATTTACTTTCATGCAAGAGTCAATAGTATTCTCCTCTATTCCGTTTTTATTTTCTCTTTTGGCAAGCATCATGTGGTGGGGAATGATCTAGGCACATATATCCCGTTGAATATAGGTGATAATGAGTTATTATTGTTGACATTATCCATGAGATAAATAAGTTGGGAGGCAAAACATTAAGCCCCTATCTTCCTATGTGTTTGACTGAAACGGTTTGTTCTAAAAATATGCTTTGAGTGTCAGCAATCATGGAAGACTAAATGATAGTTGAGTATGTGGAATTTGCTAAAACAAAGCTCTTACATAGACCCTTCCTGAAAATAACATGAATTGCAATTGTTTGATGACTGAAAACATAGTTTGTTATTTTTCAAGAAAGTTTATGGTCTATACTTTAACATGTGAGTAGCTTGCTACTTGATCATGAGAAGTTTTATGAGATGAATTACTGTTTATGATATATAATGATGCTAGAAAAAGTGATTGAAATTATCATTGATCAAACTTATGCACTATGCTAGCATTCACATGTCATAAATTATTTATTTTATCATTTACCTACGCGAGGACGAGCAGGAATTAAGCTTGGGGATGCTCATAGGTCTCCAACGTATCTATAATTTATGAAGTATTCATGCCATGTTTATAACAATTCTATATGGTTTTGGTATGATTTGATTAGAACTAACCCGGACTGACGCTGTTTTCAGCAGAACTACCGTGGTGTTGTTTTTTGTGCAGAAATAAAAGTTCTCCAAATGCAGCGAAACTTTTTGACGATTTTTTTTGGAACAAAAGAGAACCAGGAAGCTTCGTGGGAGGACCAGAAGAGCCACGAGGTGCCCACGAGGCACCAGGGCGCGCCAGGGGGGGTATGGCGCCGTGGTGCCTCGTGGGCCCATCTTAGCCCATCTTCGCATGATTCCAATGCCAAACAATCCTATAAATAGAGAAACCCCCAGAAATAACCCTAGATTTTGGACTCCACCACAGCAAGCCTCTGTACCTTCGAAATACCATCTGGATCCCTGCTCTGGCACCCTGCCGGAGGGGGAAATCATCACCGGAGGCCATCTTCATCATCCCGGCGGTCTCCATGACGAGGAGGGAGTAGTTCACCCTCGAGGCTAGGGGTATGTACAAGTAGCTATGTGTTTGATCTCTCTCTCTCTCTCTCTCGTGTTCTTGATATGGCACGATCTTGATGTATTGCGAGCTTTGTTAACATAGTTGGATCATATGGTGTTTCTTCCCTCTCTATCTTTGTTGTGATGAATCGAATCTTTTCCCTTTGAGGTTTCGTTATTGTCGGATTGAATATTTCAGATTTGAGAACACTTAATGTACGTCTTGCATATGGATACCCATGGTGACAATGGGGTATTATAGTGATTCACTTGATGTATGTTTTGGCACTCAACTCACGGATTCCCGAGGTGACATTGGGGTAATCTATGCATAGGGGTTGATGCATGTTTTCATTGTCTTTTCTCCGATAGAAACTTTGGGGTGCTCCTTGAAGTTCTTTGTGTGGATTGAATATTATGATTATGAAGTTGTTTGATGCATATCGTATAATCAACTCACGGATACTTGTGATGATATTGGAGTATCTAGGTGACATTAGAGTTGGTTGATGTGTATCATATGGTGTTATTTTAGTACGAACTCTAGGGCTGTTTGTGACACTTATAGGAATAGCTCAATAGATTGATCGGAAAGAATAACTTTGAGGTGGTTTCGTACCCTACAACAATTTCTATCTTATGTTCTCCGCTAATAGGAACTTTGGAGTGATTCTTTGTCGCACGTTGAGGGATTGTTATATGATTCAACTATGTTAGCACTGTTGAGAGATTGCACTAGTGAAAGTATGAACCCTAGGCCTTGTTTTTAAGCATTGCAATACCATTTGTGCTCCGTTTAATCACTTGCTACCTTGCTGTTTTTTTTATTTTCAGATTACAAAAACTTATATCTACTATCCATACTACACTTGTATCACCATCTCTTCGCCGAACTAGTGCACCTATACAATTTACCATTGTATTGGGTGTGTTGGGGACACAAGAGATTTCTTGTATTTGGTTGCAGGGTTGTTTGAGAGAGACCATCTTCATCCTACGCCTCCCACGGATTGATAAACCTTAGGTCATCCACTCGAGGGAAAATTTCTACTGTCCTACAAAACTCTGCGCTTGGAGGCCCAACACAATTCTACAAGAATAAGTTGTGTAGTAGACATCACGTGGTAATCATCATCCCCGACGACAACGACAACGGGGGGCTCCCCACAATCCTAGAAGTCGAGGGCGCTGAATCCTGGCATGAATCAGAGCTATCCGAGGAGACCGGAGACAGTCAGCAAACCTCCTAAGAGGCCTCTCATAGTGAGGCACCACAAGCAATATCACAACAACAAGTAATGATTGCTGAACCAGTGGGTATGATTGCGAGCTTGACAGCCCCTGTGCTACCCACCTCAAACGCAGCAACAATAACCGTGGGCTTGCAGCCCCGCACCTTTCGGCCTCCATGAGGGTGTCCCAGACTGGGGGGTACTGGCCCATACGGTTTATCACCTATGGGCCGAACTAAGGCCCACCAGCCACTGCCTGGAGGGTAGCCGAAGTTGTGGACCTCGTCGTGAGCAAGATGGAAACCACCGAAGACTTGGCGTATACTTCAAGGACAACTCTTGTATCCGACATGTTTATCTCTAGTTGGCAACCGACCTTATGTGTATACCTAGGTACCCCTGGCATCTATATAAGCTGAAGGGTTTAGTCCGTACAGGCACAATCACAAACCTTAGGGTTATAACACAATCATACGATCTTGAGGTAGATCATCTTGTATTCGATACTCCATTATAGCAATATAATCAAAGCATGATGTAGGGTTTACCTCTTCAAGAGGGCCCAAACTTGGGTAAACATCATCTCCCTTGTCTCCTATTACCCATTGATCCTAGACCCACAGCTCGGGACCCCCTACCCGAGATCAGCCGGTTTTAGCACCGACATTGGTGGCCCATGCAAGTCCCGCTGTGTGGTCACTCCGAAGCAATGGAAGCATCGATCAACGACCAAAATCTCCATGGTGCACCCTTTACGCCAAAATCCCCCATTGTCAGATCAACCGACGAAGGGGGGCACCATGAATCGCGCCTTCTCTCTCAAGAGTCAAAGTGTGATGATATTGAACTTGTTCCTGAGCCTCAAGCTCTTTCTCCGGACTCGGCCAAAGATCTCCTAGAGCCGAAGTATTAGTCAATGGAGGACCGTGAACCTAGCCAATCGGAAGGAGCTGAGGGCTCGGATATTAAACCCAATTCGGCTAGTTCTACATCGGCACATCCGGCCCCGGATAGACACTTCGAAGCTTTGAGCCCGCGTCCAGCTGGGGTCAAAATTTTGATCCCACCCACCCCCCACATCGAGTACTGCCCAAGTAACTCAGGGCCTCCCGATGTCTGGGATTTAATCTACGTAAAACAGAAAGCTGACGAGACGGTCCGGCAATTCTGGGCAAGATTCCTGTTCGCTTAGATCAAGATACCAGATTGCTGTGATCTAGAGGTCTTGGCAGCCTTTAGGCATAATTGCCGTGATGAAGGCATCTTAAACGCCCTCGCTCGACGCCGAGTTCAAACATTTTCCGAATTATTGGACATGGTGGCGAAATTTTGCGCTGTGGAGGATGCTTGGTTGGCACAAAAAAGGCAGACATATTCTATCTGCGCCGAAGAACCGAGTCGTGTCAGGCAGAAGCGCCTGAGGGAGCAATCCCGTTGTTCCAGGCCAGACGAGCCATCACAAAAAAGAAAGAAGCTTGTAACAGGACCTAAAACCTCCATTGATGGTCTGGTGGATAAACCGTGCCCCATCCACTCTGTCCTGTTAAACGCCAACCCAACTCATAGCCTTCGAGCCTGCTGGGTGGTGAAACAGGTGGCTAAGGGCGGTGACACCCTCCTCGGAAGCACAAATGCATATAAGCGTCCAACAGTATCTTCGGATGAGTGCGAGATCTTGATGATCTACGAAACTTACACATCAAGAAATCAGCGAAAAAGAGCCCTTCGAGAGCTAAGCCAAGTCCAGCATGTGACGACTTTGGACACATGGTTGGACACGCCGATCACCTTTGGACAGCAGGACCACCCGAAGACCGGCCAAATCCGATGCCTGACAGCCTTGGTCCTCGACCCCATAGTAGACAGATGTCGGCTACGGAAGGTGTTGATGGACGGTGGAAGCGGCTTAAACCTCATCTATGAGGATACTCTGGATAAGATGCAATTCGACAAGTCGCGCATCGAACAGAGTTATACCACTTTTAAGGGGATCATCCCTGAAAGAGAAGCATGATGCAGCGGAAAAATCACCCTCGATGTGGTCTTCGGAACCCCCGAGAACTACCGATCCGAGGAGTTGACCTTCCATGTTGTTCCCTTCCAAAGTGGCTACCACGCCTTATTAGGTCGTGAGGCATTTACAAAATTCCACACCATCCTGCATTATGGATACATGAAACTCAAGATGTCGGGGCCCAACGGAGTAATCACCCTAGCAAGTAACCCTGACAGGGCGCTTAGAGCCAAAAATAAAACGGCGTCACTCGCCCTTGAATCATTGGCCGAGGCCATCGCGGCCGAGGAGTTAACAACACTTCGTGCCATGGTTGGCAGGGACGATGTCATCCTCGATAAAAGATCTAAATCTACTTCATTCAAGCCAGCCGATGAAATCATCAAGTTTCAGGTGCACCCAACGGACCCAAATAAAATAGCGTCCATAGGGGCACAACTGGACATAGAGCTCGACGAAGCTCTGCGCAATTTCCTTAGGGAAAATTGGGATATTTTTGCTTGGCACCCCTCAGATATGCCAGGAATCCCACGTAATTTAGCCGAGCACAGCCTGAATATAATTAAAGGCTCCAAACCTGTTAAGCAGGCGCTCCGCCGATTTTCCGAGCCTAAGAGTCAAGCCATGGGCGTGGAACTGGCCAAGTTACTTGAGGCCAGCTTTATCCGAGATATTAAACACCCTGAATGGCTGGATAACTGCTACTTGTAGACTGCGTTGGTATATCCCTGAAGAGGAGAGGATGATGCAGAATAGTAGAGATAAGTATTTCCCTCAGTTAAGAACCAAGGTTATCAATCTAGTAGGAGAACCAAGCAAAATTCCGTTAAGCGCACCTACACACACAAAAGCAAACACTTGCACCCAACGCAAATAAGAGGGTTGTCAATCCTCTTAGCAGTTATTTGCAAGGATTAATTCTGATAGTGATAGATAGATAAACTAAAATACTAAATAAAATAAAATAAAATAAATTGGAGCAAGGTATTTTTAGGTTTTTTATATATGATAAAGTACACCTGGGGGCCATAGTTTTCACTAGAGGCTTCTCTCTCGAACACATAGCATACGGTGGGTAAACAAATTACTGTTGAGCAATTGATAGAAAAGCAAATAATTATGACGGATTCATGGCAATGATCGTGTATATAGGCATCACGTCTGAGACAAGTAGACTAACTCCTGCCTGCATGTACTACTATTACTCCACCCATCGACCGCTATCCAGCATGCATCTAGGGTATTAAGTATGAAACAGAGTAACGCCTTAAGCAAGATGACATGATGTAGACAAAGTAAACTCAAGCAATATGATTAAACCCCATCTTTTTATCCTTAATGGCAACAATACAAATACGTGTCATGTCCCCTTCTGTCACTGGGATTGAGCACCGCAAGATTGAACCCATCACAAAGCACCTCTCCCATTGCAATATAAATCAATCTAGTAGGCCAAACCAAATCGATAGATCGGAGAAAAATACAAAGCTATAATAATCATGCATAAAAGAGTTCAGAGAAGACTCAAATATTTCTCATGAATAATCTGATCATAAACTCACAATTCATCGGATCCCAACAAACACACCGCTAAAGAAGATTACATCGGATAGAACTCCAAGAACATCGAGGAGAACATGGTATTGAAGATCAAAGAGAGAGAACAAGCCATCCAGCTACTAGCTATGGACCCGTAGGTCTATGGTAAACTACTCACACATCATCGAAAGGGCAACAAGGTTGATGAAGAAGCCCTCCGTGATCGATTCCCCCTCTAGCAGAGTACCGGAAAAGGCCTCCAGATGGGATCGCGGAAGAACAGAGGCTTGCAGTGGTGGAAAGGTTTTGTCTTCTGTCTCTCTGGTATATTGGGAATATTTGGGAATTTATAGCCCTGGAATTAGGTCAGGAGGGGCTACGAGGGGCCCACAAGCCTTGGGGGCGCGCCCTACCCCCCTGGGCGTGCCCTCCAGGCTTGTCGCCTCCTCGTGGCTCTTCTGGTCTTCTCCTGAAGCTTCGTGGGTCTCTTCTGGTCCAGAAAAAATTAATCCAAAGTTTTTTTTCTCGTTTGGACACTTTTTGATAATGATTTTCTGAAAAGGCAAAAACAAGCAGAACACAACAACTGGCACTAGGCACTGGGTTAATAGGTTAGTCCCAAAAAATGATATATAATGGCATATAATTGCATATAAAACATCCAAGATTGATACTATAATAGCATGGAACAATCAAAAATTATAGATACGTTGGAGACGTATCACTAACCTGGTCATGGTACCTAAAAAGGATAAGTCATGGCGCCTTTGTGTCGACTTTAAGGATGTTAACAAGGCATGCCCAAAGGATCCCTTCCCCTTGCCGCATATCGACCAGATTGTGGATGCCATAGTAGGACACGATTCATTGTGTTTTCTGGATGCATATTCGGGATATCATCAGATAAAAATGAAGGAGTTTGATCAAGCAGCTGCAGCTTTCATAACTCCCTACGGGCCATTCTGTTTTAACACAATGCCCTTTGGATTAAAAAATGCAGGTGCAACATACTAGCGCATGATTCAAACATGCCTGGAGAAACAAATTGGAAAGACCGTGGAAGCATACGTAGATGACGTGGTTGTAAAAACCAAAAGTGTCAGCCAGCTAGTCGACGACTTCCGTGAAACGTTCACTAACCTCCAAGCATATCACATAAAGCTCAATCCGGAGAAGTGTGTCTTCGGGGTACCGGCGGGCAAGCTGCTTGGATTTATTGTTTCCCATCGAGGAATAGAGGCTAATCCTGATAAAATCAGAGCCCTGGCCCGGTTGGAGGTGCCCACCGAGCTTAAGCACGTCCAGAAACTGGTAGGCTACGTGGCCGCGCTAAGTCGATTCATCTCTCGTCTCGGAGAGAAGGCCTTACCCCTCTACAGATTGCTAAAACAGACCAAGAATTTCAAATGGACTAGCGAGGCTGGAGCCGCCTTGGAGGAAATCACAACACTCCTTGCTACTAACCCTGTATTGGCAGCACCTGGGGCAAGTGAGCCAATGTTATTATACATCTCGTCCACAAATCAAGTCGTCAGCGCAGTTCTCGTTGTCGAACGCGACGCCGAAGGACACAAGCTCCAGGTTCAAAGGCTTGTCTACTACGTTTCCGAAGTACTTACCCCGTGTAAAACTAGGTATCCGCACTACCAGAAGATAGCTTACGTAGTCTTTATGGCATCTCGGAAACTTCAGCATTATTTTCAAGAATGCTCAATCACGGTGGCGGCCAAAGTACCCCTCAATGGTATAATCAATAATAGGGATGCTACGGGACGGGTCGCCAAGTGGGCAATTGAGCTCCTGCCTTTCGAAATCATATTTTGACCACGCCGAGCTATTAAATCTCAGGTGTTGGCAGATTTGATGGCAGAGTGGACGGAAGCCGAGCTCCTTAGAGACCACAGTACATACTCATATTGGACAATGTACTTTGACGGCTCCAAAATGCTCGCCAGATTAGGAGCTGGAGTAGTTCTCACGTCACCAACCGGCGACAACATTTGGTACGTACTACAAATTATGTACATCGATTCTAACAATGCACCCGAGTATGAGGCTTTGCTGCATGGGCTTCGGATAGCAGTCTCAATGGGTGTTTGACGTCTTGAGGTCCGAGGAGATTCTAACCTAGCCATCTCCCAAGTTAATGGTGAGTTCGACGCAAAGGATCCGAATATGACAGCATACTGAAATGCCGTCCTAACAATCTTGGCCCGTTTCGAAGGGTTATAGTTCCATCATATCCCAAGGGACAGCAATCAAGCTGCAGATGTCCTTGCCAGAATGGGCGCTAAACCTAACCCAGTCCCCGAAAATACTTTCCTGGAATGGCACTTTAAGCCATCCGTGGTCTGGCAAGAAGGGGATACGATGCCCGAGTCCAATGATTCGGGAAGGGCCATCTCTCTGGCCATCGAACAAGACGAGGGGATAATCGGGGGCTCGGAGGTCGAGGAGACATCCTCGGCTCACGAAATCATGGCAGTTATCGCGCCATGGACCGAGCCCCTCCTCGCATATCTACTCCGCAAAGAGCTGCCTGAGGACCAAACTGAAGCACGACGGATCATCCGAAGATCCAAGGCTTATAAGGTCCATGAAGGCGAACTCTACAAAAAGAGCGTCACGGGCGTCCTCCAACAGTGCATATCCGAGGAGGAAGGAAAACTGCTTCTTGCGGAGATCCACTCCGACATGGGCAGCCATCACGCCGCAGCTCGGGCCTTGGTAAGCAAGTCCATTCGAGCTGGGTTTTACTGGCCAACAGCCAGAGCAGATGCCAAAACACTAGTCCAACAATGTATTGGATGTCAGGTTTTCGCTAACCAAAGTCACATGCCCCCTACAGCTCTTCGGACTATTTCGATCACCTGGCTTTTGCGGTCTGGGGGCTCGACATGGTTGGCCCACTTCGAGGAGGGTCCAAGAAAAAGAAATATCTAGTCGTCATGGTAGATAAATTCACAAAGTGGATCGAGGCAAAACCAGTGACCTCGACCAAAGTGGGGCCGGTGATCGATTTCATCTTCGGAGTGGTTCACCTCTACGGTGTCCCCCATAGTATAATAACAGACAATGGATCCAACTTCACGGCCATGGAAGTAAAGGCATGGTGTGCAAAAATGGGCATTAAGCTGGATTATGGCTCAGTTTATCACCCCCAGTCCAATGGACAGGTTGAATATGCCAATGGACTAATTTTGAGTGGCATTAAGCCACGGTTGGTTCGCTCTTTAAAGGAGGCAGACTGTCAATGGGTAGAGGAACTTGATTCCGTACTATGGGGCTTGCACACCACACCTAATCGATCCACGGTCTACACACCTTTCTTCATGGTCTACGGAGCCGAGGTTGTTCTCCCGTGCGATCTCATTCATGATGCACCTCGAGTATGCATGTATGAAGAACGAGAGGCCGAGCTCGATAGACATGACGCCTTGGAGGAGGAGCGTGATGTGGCCCGGGCACGTTCTACTTTTTATCAGCAGCAGGCGAGGCGCTATCAAAGCTAGGAGGTCCGAGCAAAGGCATTTAATGTAGGAGACCTAGTCTTGCGACACCATCCGGAGAAGCAGAAGCATAAACTGTCAGTCAAATGGGAGGGACCGTTTATAATCAACCAGGTACTCACCGGAGGTGCATATCGCATCCGAGATCCCAAGGACAACCGGCTGGAGCCAAACCCATGGAACGCTACACGGCTTCGACGTTTTTACGGTTAATAAGAGCACCGTCCCTTTTCCTTTTAGTTTCAAACTGTTCTTAGTTTGCATAAAGCAACTCTCGCCTTCTCGGCATTTTTTTTCGAGGTTGTCAAAACTCTATCTAGGTAGTGCTCGGTCAAGCCGGGGTACGTCAAGTTACTTCGGAAGCCTTTCTCAGTGTACCACATATCCTACCTTGGGGGCTCTACTTAAAAGAAAACCCAAAACTTTCTGCGCACTCATATTTCTTATATGTATGCTACCTTCCAATATAATCATCTTAAAGCCATAATATGCATCGATTTGACTTAAGATTTGGCTAAGATGGGTTGCCTGGCTCCTGTGCTTACCCCTTACATTCCCGATTGTTCGGCTAAGGGGTAAAGGGAGCACCTCTGCATTTGTTACTTCCGGGTCATCCGGGTTAGTACCTCAGACGGGTGAAGCCGAAAGCTAGCATTCTTAAGAAAATAATCGACCGGACACGATGGAAGTGAAAATATTCGGTTCCTAAAAACCTTGTGCAAAGGGCTTTGAGCCCGTAGTGACATTTTCTTCCGCATAGTTTGGATATTAGGTTATGAGATCATAGTTAACATGACACCCTAAGAAAAGGAACTGATATAGGAACTATTTTTCTTAGAAGATGTTTCTTATGTTAAATAATAATATAACATAATTCTCTGCTTCACTTTTATTTTTCGAACTGTATGGCCAGATTGCCCGGTTCTCCAAAGAATTTAGCCCGAGTGTTCGGGCTAGGAGTATGAAAAACTCCTCGGCCACTGGACGAGGAGGCGGAAGCCGATGGCTGGTTAACAAAGTTTGTATTGCAGATCGGAGCACAATGATGTAAAGTACTTAGATACATAGAGTCATTACACACAAATGTGTCATTACATTTCATCCAGCCCATCTATTAAAGAGTCAAGGGCACAACCTCATTATGAGAGCCGAGCAGCTGGCATAACGTTTTCATACACCAGGTGAGTGGGCACTTCCTTCCCATCAGCCCCTCTAGGGCCAATTTCAGCAAGGTGCTCTGTGTCCTCACCAGTGAAGCGAGCTTTTATCATAGCCCATGCCTCCCAAGCTCTCTCCCGACAGGCTGATATCTTCCATGCCTGTAAACGGCACCGAGCTCCCTTTAGGCGATCGGCAAGCTTGGACATTCCTTCGGGAACAACTTAATCAGGCCGTAAAGCTTTAAAAGCAATCTTCATGGATCTTCGCAATCGTTCATGAACTTCGCTCAATTCCGTCAAGGCATTTTGCGAGGTAGGATTTGTGGCTTCGTGAGGCCGACCAGTGATACGTCCCAAACGTATCTACTTTTCCAAACACTTTTGCTCTTGTTTTGGACTCTAATTTGCATGATTTGAATGAAACTAACCCGGACTGGCGCTGTTTTTAGCAGAACTACTATGGTGTTGTTTTTGTGCAAAAATAAAAGTTCTCGGATTGAGCTGAAAATTTACGGAGAATATTCCAGAATATATAAAAAATATTGGTGAAGAGAACTACTAGAGGGGGGGGGCACCCAGGAGCCACAAGCTTAGGGGGTACGCCCTGTGAGCTTGTGGGCCCCACAGGCCTCCGTTTGCCCTAATTCCAACTCTATAAGTACCGTCTCATGGAGAAAAAAAATCAGAGAGAAAGTTTCATCGCATTTTATGATACGGAGCCGCCGCCACCTCCTGTTCTTCATCAGGAGGGCTGAGCTAGAGTCCGTTTCGGGGCTCCGGAGAGGGGGATTCGTCGCCGTCGTCGTCATCATCAACCCTTCTCCATCACCAATTTCATGATGCTCACCAGCGGGTGTGAGTAATTCCTTCGTAGGCTTGCTGGACGGTGATGGAGTTGGATGAGATTGTCATGTAATCGAGTCAATTTGTTAGGGCTTGATCCCTAGTATCCACTATATTCTGAGATTGATGTTGCTATGACTTTGCCATGCTTAATGCTTGTTACTAGGGCTCGAGTGCCATGATTTCAGATCTGAACCCTCTATGTTTTCATGAATATATTTGAGTTCTTGATCCTATCTGCTAGTTATATGCACTTGTTATTGTTCTGATCCGTAGACCCCAAAGTGACAATAGTTGGGATAGTCTCCGGGGATGACTGTAATTCGAGGAGTTCATGTATTCACCATGTGCTAATGCTTTGTTCTGGTTCTCTATTACAATGAGGCCTTAATATCCCTTGGTTTCCTTATGGACCCCACTGCCACGGGAGGGTAGGACAAAACATGTTATGCAAGTTCTTATTATAAGCACGTATAACTATATACGGAATACATGCCTAAATTACATTGATGAATTGGAGCTATTGTGTATCGCTCTAGGTTGTGACTATTACATGATGAATGTCATCCAACACAAATATCCATCGCTGATCCAATGCCTATGCTTTTCGCATATTGATCTTTGCTAAGTCATTACTGCTGCTGCTGTTATAATCATCACAAACTGCTTCTGTTACTATTCCTGTTACTATTGCTACTGTTACTAAAACTATCAAAACTATCAAACTATTGTGCTACTAAACTCTTTGCTATAGAGATATTATATCCCAGGTGTGGTTGAATTGACAACTCAACTGCTAAGGCTCATAAATATTCTTTGGCTCCCCTTGTGTAGAATCAACAAATTTTGGTGAAATACTACCCTCGAAGACTGTCGCGATCCCCTATACTTGTGGATTATTGATACGTCTCCAATGTATCTATAATTTATGAAGTATTCACGCCATATTTATAACAATTTTATATGGTTTTGGTATGATTTGATTAGAACTAACCCGGACTGACGCTGTTTTCAGCAGAACTACCGTGGTGTTGTTTTTTGTGTAGAAATAAAAGTACTCGGAATTGGACGAAACTTTTTGATGATTTTTTTGGACCAAAAGAGACCCCCAAAGCTTCGTGGAAGGACCAGAAGCCTCACGAGGTGCCCACAAGGCACCACGGCGCGCCCTGGGGGGGGGGGGTCGCGCCGTGCTACCTTGTGGGGCCCTCGTAGCTCCGTTTTGCGTGATTCCAACGCTGAAAAATCCTATAAATAGAGAAACCCCCAGAAATAAACCTAGAACTTCGACGCTGCCGCCGCACGCCTCTGTACCAAAGAAATACTATCTGGAGCCCTATTCCGGCACCCTGCCGGAGGGGGAAATCATCACCGAAGGCCATCTTCATCATCCCGGCGGTCTCCATGACGAGGAGGGAGTAGTTCACCCTCGGGGCTGAGGGTATGTACTAGTAGCTATGTGTTTGATCTCTCTCTCTCGTGTTCTTGATTTGGCACAATCTTGATGTATCATGAGCTTTGTTAATATAGTTGGATCATATGGTGTTTCTTCCCTCTCTATCTTCTTGTGATGAATTGAATCTTTTCCTTTGAGGTTTCGTTATTGTCGGATTGAATATTTCAGATTTGAGAACCCTTGATGTATGTCCTGCATGTGGATACCCGTGGTGACAATGGGGTATTCTATTGATTCACTTGATGTATGTTTTGGTAATCAACTCGTGGATTCACGTGACCTTGGGGTGATCTAGGCATAGGGGTTGGTTGCACGTTTTCATCTTATTTTCTCCGATAGAAACTTTGGGGTACTCTTTGAAGTTCTTTGTGTGGATTGAATATTATGAATCTGAAGTTGTTTGATGCACATCGAATAATCAACTCACGGAAACTTGTGGTGACATTGGAGTATCTAGGTGACATTAGAGTTGGTTGATGCGTATCCTATGGTGTTATTTTAGTACGAACTGTAGGGCTGTTTGTGACACTTATAGGGATGGATCAATACATCGATCGGAAAGGATAATTTTGAGGTGGTTTCGTACACTACAACAATTTCCATCTTATGCTCTCTGCTAATAGGAAATTTGGAGTGATTCTTTATCGCACGTTGAGGGATTGTTATATGATCCAATTATGTTAGCACTGTTGAGAGATTGCACTAGTGAAAATATGAACCCTAGGCCTTGTTTTCAAGCATTGCAATACCGTTTTTGCTCACTTTTGTTACTTGCTACCTTGCTGTGTTTTTATTTCCAGATTACAAAAACCTATATCTACTATCCATACTACACTTGTATCACCATCTCTTCGCCGAACTAGTGCACCTATACAATTTACCATTGTATTGGGTGTGTTGGGGACACAAGAGATTTTTTGTATTTGATTGAAGGGTTGTTTGAGAGAGACCATCTTCATCCTACGCCTCCCACGGATTGATAAACCTTAGGTCTTCCAATTGAGAGAAATTTGCTACTGTCCTACAAAACTCTGCACTTGGAGGCCAAACAACGTGTACAAGAATAAAATTTGTGTAGTAGACATCAAGCTCTTTTCTGGCGCCGTTGCCGGGGAGGTGAGTGCTTGAAGGTATATCTTTAGATCTTGCAATTGAATCTTTTAGTTTCTTGTTTATCACTAGTTTGGTTCATAAAAGAAAACTACAAAAAAATTGGAATTGAGGTTGCCTCACATACTTCATCTATATAATATCTTTCTTGAAAATGATGGATTGGATAATTGTGCTCAATTGTTAGAGGAAGAATTTAATAAAATGTTTAATGTGATTTCCTTGAATGACGAGCATGATTGCAATGTTGTTAGTATGAATTCTATGAATATCCATGATGCTAATGATATGCAAAGCCATAAGCTTGGGGATGTTATGTTTGATGAAGATGATATTTTTAGTGCCCCAAGTTTTGATGAGCAAATTTATTATGATCATAACATGCCTCCTATTTATGATGATTATATTGATGAAAGTGGGTTTGGAAGAGTGTCAACTCTAGGTACTAATGATCCCACTATTTTGGAGGGTGTTGAATCTTATGGCAATAATTATGAAAGTGGATTTGGAGAGGTCATGACTTTATTTAATGATGATTCCACTATTTTGGAAGAGGTTTCAATTGATTATGACAACAAAGTTGCTATCTATGATGATTATTGTGATGACATGTATGCTATAAAGAATAATGATAACTATAAAACTTGTCATCATGATTTTAATTTTCAATTGGATTATGCCAATCAAGTATCTCATGATAGTTATTTTGTTGAGTTTGCTCCCACTATTATGAATGAGAACAAATTTGCTTGTGTGGAGAGTAGTAAAAATTCTATGCTCATAGATCATGAAAAGAATGCTTTATGTGATAGCTATATTGTTGAATTTCTTCATGATGCTACTGAAAATTATTTTGAGAGAGGAATATATGCTTCTACATATCTCAATAATATCAAGTTTCCTCTCTATGTGTTGAAAGTTTTGAAGTTATGCTTGTTTTGCCTTCCTATGCTAGTTGATTCTTGCTCCCATAAACTATTTGATCACAAAATACCTATGCATAGGAAGTGGGTTAGGCTTAAATGTGCTAGTCATATGCTTCATGATGCTCTCTTTGTGTTTCAATTCTTTACTTTTATGCGAGCATCATTGAAATCATCATGCCTAGCTAAAAGGCATTAAAGAAAAGCGCTTATTTGTTGACAACCCAATATTTGTACCTACTATTTTTGTGTGTACACATGATTAATATACTGTATTAATCATGTTTAATATGTTTTATTTCAATAATGTGCCAAGTAAAGCCTTTGGGATTGTGTGGATGCTTGTTGATTTGATTCTGTGCAAAAACAGAAACTTTTGTGTCCAGTGCTCGAATTTATATTCTGTAATGGAGCATGATAAAATTCTGAAATTTTTACACAGTATTGGTTTATAAATTGGTTAAGGTTTCCTAATTTTTCAGAATTTTTGGAGGTACATAAGTATGGTTTTTAAATCTCTCACTACACGCTGTTTTGTTTTTGACAGATTCTGTTTTCGGTGCATAGTTTGCTTGTTTTAGTGTTTCCATAGCTTATATTGAGTAATATAAATTGTGGAAATGATGGAGTACAGTAGGCATTATGTGATAACAATTATGAATCTTTTCTTGATAATACCTAAGTGGATGATTTATTTTTATCATACTAACCTATCTCACAAGTTCCGTTAAGTTTTGTGTGATTGAAGTTTTTTAGTTTTGGGTGAGATATCGATATGAGGAGAATAAGGAGTGGCAAGACCCTAAGCTTGGGGATTCCAAAGGCACCCCAAGGTAATAATAAAGGAATACTCAAGCGTCTAAGCTTGGGGATGCCCCGGAAGGCACCCCCTCTTTCGTCATCAACACTATCGGTAACCTCACTTGGAGCTATATTTTTATTAGTCACATAATATGAGTTTTGCTTGGAGCATCATTTTCTTCTGTTGATATTTGGTTGGTGTTATAAATAATCATGTTTTTATCCTTTAGTTCAATAAAATGCCAATTATAGCCTTTACCATGCTCAGTTTGCAAGTTCATGTGTTGCTGTTTGAAAACAGAAAGTTTTCTGTTATGTCCAGAATATTCCTGAATAGTCAGAACATGATAAAAATCTGAAATTTTTACACAGTAATAATGCATAATTTCTCTGTTACATGGTAATTTTTCAGAATTTTTGGATTTAGGAAAGTATGAATTCTTATTCACCCTTTACAGACTGTTCTGTTTTGGCAGATTTCGGTTATAGTTGCATTGTTTGCGTATGTTGCTTGTTTAATGTTTCTATTTGTGAATTGGAGTATTAAATATGCAGAGGCATTTAGTATGAAATTTTTAATTATAATTTTTGTGATTTGCTACAATAGAGAATGTTAAGGTTTTGAGATTATTTATACTAACTTATCTCACGAGTTCTTGTTAAGTTTTGTGTGGATGAAGTTTTAAGATTAGGAAAAGTCATGATATGAGAGAAATTAAGGAGACACGAGAGCTCAAGCTTGGGGATGCCCAAGGCACCCCAAGATAACATTCCAAGAAGTCTCAAGCAACTAAGCTTGGGGATGCCCAAGGCACCCCAAGATAACATTCCAAGAAGTCTCAAGCAACTAAGCTTGGGGATGCCCCGGTAGGCATACCACCTTTCTGTGTCAACACCTATCGGTTAGCCTAAGTTTTTACTTGTTCACATGATATGTGCTATTCTTGGAGTATCCTTTTATTTTTGTTTTGTTTGCTGTTTGAATAAAATTATCAAGATCTGAAATCTTTATTTGGAGAGAGTCTTCACATAGCTACTTAATTGTTTAACTACTCATTGTTCTTCACTTATATCTTTTAGAGTAGTTTGTCATTCATTCTTGTGCTTCACTTATATCCCAAGAGTAAATTGTTGAATGAATTGAATATCATAAAGATGAAATTATACGCGCTTCATATGCTTGTCTCATGCTTAGAAATATTTCACACTTGGTTTAGGAAGTAAAATCTATTGAAGTTTGACAATCACAATATTAGTCATTCGAGCAATTCATGAATGATAGTATATGGAAGAGAACTTTCACATACAAATATATTATCTTGGACATCTTTTAAGATTGTGAATACCCATCAATTATTTTCAATTTGAGCAAATTAGTTGAAGTTGGACAAGGAAGACAACGTAATGAGTTATGTTTGGGTATATTTGCATCGAAGTTATATTGTTATGGATCCTCTAACATGTGGTGCTTGTTTAGAATCTTTTGCTAGCCTAAATTTCTGTACTAAGCGGGAATACTGCTTGTGCATCCAAAATCCTTGAGCCAAGTTTCTTCCATGAGTGTCCACCATACCTACCTATATACGGTATTACTCTGCCGTTCCAAGTAAATTTGCATGTGCCATCTCTAAAACCTTCAAATAAACATCTATTTTGTGTTCCCGTACCGCTCATGAAGCGACAGTGGGTGGTCAGTATCTTCCATGTTAAGCAAGTTTTTCTCAGGATGAGTGTTTATTCACTTGTCATTGCACGAGAGAGGGCGGTAATTGGGATGCCCAGTCCTATGCTCAAAATCGAATTATATAATGCAAAAAAAACTCCCCCGGAAAGTTGATTGTATGGAGGGCACCCGAGGATTCGGCTAGCCATGGCTTGTGTTTGAATGGTTGAGGGGGAGTAAACTTTACCTTTCCGCTTGGGAACCTCCTATAATGTGTTTAGCATGGAAGATATTGAGAACTCTCGGTCATGACGTTGACAGGAAAGGCATGCCTCTCAAAATGTATTCATCTATGTTTTAAGCTATGAGCTCTGGCACCTCTGCAAATCCCTGCTTCCCTCTGCGAAGGGACATTCCATTTACTTTTATGCTTTTTACTTTCATGCTATTTATTTTTGTTGAGTCAACTTCTTATTCCAACCTATTCTCTAGTTGGCAAGCATCATGTGGTGGGGATAGATCCAGGCACATATATCCATTCAAATATATTTGATCATGATTTATTATTGTTCACAATTATCTCTATGATAAATAAGTTGGGAGGCGAAACATCAAGCCCCTATCTTTCTCTGTGTTTGATGGATGCTATTTGTTCTAAAAATATGCTTTGAGTATTAGCAATCATAGAAGACTATATGATAATTGAGTATGTGGAGCTCTTAGTTACACTCTTTTGAAGATAAGTTGAATTGCAATTGTTTGGTGACTAAGAACATAGGTTGTTAAGTTTCAAGAGAATGCATTGTTTGAATCATAACATGTGAATTGATTGCTACTTTATCATGATGAGTTTTATGAGAAAGAGTTGCTGTTATGATGCTAGGAAAAGTGATTGAAATTATCATTGATCAAACTTATGCACTATGCTAGCATTCACACTTCATAAATTATTTCTTTTATCATTTACCTACTCGAGGACGAGCAAGAATTAAGCTTGGGGATGCTGATACGTCCCCAACATATCTATAATTTATGAAATATTCATGCCATGTTTATAACAATTTTGTATGGTTTTGGTATGATTTGATTAGAACTAACCCGGACTGACGCTGTTTTCAGCAAAACTACCGTGGTGTTGTTTTTTGTGTAGAAATAAAAGTTCTCGGAATTGGACGAAACTTTTTGACGATTTTTTGGACCAAAAGAGACCCCCGAAGCTTCGTGGAAGGACCAAAAGCCTCACGAGGTGCTCACAAGGCACCACGGCGCGCCCTGGGGGGGCCGGGCCGTGCTGCCTTGTGGGCCCCTCGTAGCTCCGTTTTGCGTGATTCCAACGCTGAAAATCCTATAAATAGAGAAACCCCCAGAAATAAACCTAGAACTTCGATGCCGCCGCCGCATGCCTCTGTATCGAAGAAATACCATCTGGATCCCTGTTCCGGCACCCTGCCGGAGGGGGAAATCATCACCGGAGGCCATCTTCATCATCCCGGTGGTCTCCATGATGAGGAGGGAGTAGTTCACCCTCGGGGCTGAGGGTATGTACTAGTAGATATGTGTTTGATCTCTCGCTCTCGTGTTCTTGATTTGGCACGATCTTGATGTATCACGAGTTTTGTTAATATAGTTGGATCATATGGTGTTTCTTCCCTCTCTATCTTCTTGTGATGAATTGAATCTTTCCCTTTGAGGTTTCGTTATTGTCGGATTGAATATTTCAGATTTGAGAACACTTGATGTATGTCTTGCATGTGGATACTCGTGGTGACAATGGGGTATTCTATTGATTCACTTGATGTATGTTTTGGTAATCAACTCGCGGATTCCCGTGACCTTGGGATGATCTAGGCATAGGGGTTGGTTGCACGTTTTCATCTTCTTTTGTCCGATAGAAACTTTGGGGTACTCTTTGAAGTTCTTTGTGTGGATTGAATATTATGAATCTAAAGTTGTTTGAGGCATATCAAATAATCAACTCACGGATACTTGTGGTGACATTGGAGTATCTAGGTGACATTAGAGTTGGTTGATGCGTATCATATGGTGTTATTTTAGTACGAACTCTAGGGCTGTTTGTGACACTTATAGGGATGGCTCAATAGATCGATTAGAATGGATAACTTTGAGGTGGTTTCGTACCCTACAACAATTTCTATCTTATGCTCTCCGTTAATAGGAACTTTGGAGTGATTCTTTATCACACATTGAGGGATTGTTATATGATCCAATTATGTTAGCACTGTTGAGAGATTGCACTAGTGAAAGTATGAACCCTAGGCCTTGTTTTCAAGCATTGCAATACCATTTTTGCTCACTTTTGTTACTTGCTACCTTGCTGTTTTTTTATTTTCAGATTACAAAAACCTATATCTACTATCCATACTACACTTGTATCACCATCTCTTCGCCGAACTAGTGCACCTATACAATTTACCATTGTATTGGGTGTGTTGGGGACACAAGAGATTTCTTGTATTTGATTGCAGGGTTGTTTGAGAGAGACCATCTTCATCCTACGCCTCCCACGGATTGATAAACCTTAGGTCATCCACTTGAGGGAAATTTGCTACTATCCTACATTTTTGCTCACTTTTGTTACTTGCTACCTTTCTGTTTTTTTATTTTCAGATTACAAAAACCTATATCTACTATCCATACTACACTTGTATCACCATCTCTTCGCCGAACTAGTGCACCTATACAATTTACCATTGTATTGGGTGTGTTGGGGACACAAGAGATTTCTTGTATTTGATTGCAGGGTTGTTTGAGAGAGACCATCTTCATCCTACGCCTCCCACGGATTGATAAACCTTAGGTCATCCACTTGAGGGAAATTTGCTACTGTCCTACAAAACTCTGCACTTGGAGGCCCAACAACGTCTACAAGAATAAAAGTTGCGTAGTGTAACGCCCTGGACACACCCGCCGGTGGTCGTTACTCCTGGCGGGATCTAGACTAGCCCCACAGATCAATACTAGTCTTTCCCGCGCACTTTGTTCTCACTCATGCGCACCCGGGACCAACTTCCCGGTCGGTCACCCATCCTGAAATTACTCCAAGCTGAGCACGCTTAACTTTGGAGTTCTTTCCGAATGAGCTCCCGGAAAAGAAGGAATTCCTTATTGATATGAGTAGTCTATCATCCCTATTAAGCCAGACTATCACAAACACCCCCAGTCAGAGGAACCGACGTCCTCGTCGGGCCACGAGAATGTTCCCTCTTGGCACATACGTCTGTGCATCTAGTCCGGCACATGTGCCAAGCCATGTGCCACGGCGGGTCACAAACGTCATGCACAACATGTGTGGCACCCCGGCTCAGAGAGACCGAAACACCCCGTATTCTAGCCCAGAGATCTAGTCTTCTGGAATATGGCACTGCTTAGCATAGAACAAATCAGCTCTTTATTACAAATGATACGAGTATAATGGTCTGATATTTCAAAGGGTTACATTGGCACAACGACACTATGCCTGCTAAGGTAGCTCTATGCTAGCAGCGGAACATCTCATAGCGGAATAACTTTTAGCAGTGGAACAATGACGACGGTGATGGACTCCACTCCGCAGGGACTCTGGCTGGGACGCATTCTAGAGCGCAAACTCGGGATTCCTCAAGCAATCAATCATGGCATGACCTGCAATCTGGCATGACACGCCAGGTGAGTACTTTGAATGTACTCGCAAGCTCACAGCAACCAAAGCAATCAAGACAAACAACAGCATGGCATTTACAGGTTAATTACCATTGATGAACATGATACTATTAGAATCAACATGAGAGTGAGCGTGGCATGTACATGTTACTCATAATAGAAACATGATGATACTAGCACTAGCATGCAAGGGGGTCGACGTTTAAGGTATCATGGACCCACTTACTCTGCTCGGAGGTTATCTCGTAACCACCATAGGTATCAATCTTTCTTACCGTCGTGATCATCACACGATCACCTCATGATCAACCATCATCAAGAATACAATCATGATCACCTCGTGACCGCATAAAGATCAACCAACTTCTTTTCTGATCGAACCAGGGTTGTTATTATTCAGGTTAATATTACTATTGACCCATAGTGTGACCTACTACGAACTGTGTCCATGTCCGAGGACGCGGCTATCGATAGATTATACACTCTGCAGAGGTTAGTACACTGTACCCACACCACGGAACGCATGGCCTCGTGCTCCCATTCGGGTGGACCAACGACATTTTGACAAAACCAACCTATTGCATGACACTCTCCCGGCCACTCCGACAAACTCCCCTTGCAAAAAGATGTTCCATTTGTTTTTGATGATGATTGTGTAGAAGCCTTTGAAACACTTAAAAAAGCCTTAACCTCTACACCTATTGTTCAACCACCTGATTGGAACTTGCCTTTTGAAATTATGCGTGATGCTAGTGATTATGCTGTTGGTGCTGTTCTAGGACAAAGAGTTGATAAGAAATTAAATGTTATCCATTATGCTAGTAAAACTCTAGACAGTGCTCAAAGAAATTATGCTACTACTGAGAAAGAATTTCTAGCAATTGTGTTTGCATGTGACAAATTCAGATCCTACATAGTTGATTCTAAAGTAATTGTTCACACTGATCATGCTGCTATTAAATACCTTATGGAAAAGAAAGATGCTAAACCTAGACTCATTAAGTGGGTTCTATTGCTACAAGAATTTGAGTTGCATATTACTGATAGGAAGGGAACTGAGAACCCGTAGTAGATAATTTGTCTAGAATGGAAAATGTTCTTGATGACCCACTTCCTATTAATGATGATTTTCCTGATGAACAATTATCTGTGATAAATGCTTCTCGTAATACTCCTTGGTATGCAGACTATGCTAATTATATTGTTGCTATATTTATACCACCTAGCTTTACATATCAACAAAAGAAAAAGTTTTTCTTTGATTTAAGACATTACTTTTGGGATGACCCACATCTATATAAAGAAGGAGTAGATGGTATTATTAGACGTTGTGTACCTGAGCATGAACAGGAACAAATCCTACGTAAGTGTCACTCCGAGGCCTATGCAGGACACCATGCGGGAGATAGAACTGCGCATAAGGTACTACAATCTGGCTTTTATTGGCCTACTCTCTTTAGGGATGCACGTAAGTTTGTCCTTTCTTGTGATGAATGTCAAAGAGTTGGTAATATTAATAGACGTCAGGAAATGCCTATGAATTATTCACTTGCTATTGAACCATTTGATGTTTGGGGTTTTGATTATATGGGACCTTTTCCTAAATCCAATGGGTATACTCATATTTTAGTTGCTGTTGATTACGTTACTAAGTGGGTAGAAGCTATTCCAACTAGTAGTGCTGATTATAACACTTCTATTAAAATGCTTAAATAAGTTATTTTCCCCAGGTTCGGAGTTCCTAGATATTTAATGACTGATGGTGGTTCACATTTTATTCATGGTGCATTCCGTAAACTGCTTGCTAAATATGATGTCAACTATAGAATTGCATCTCCCTATCACCCTCAATCTAGTGGTCAAGTTGAATTGAGCAATAGAGAAATAAAGTTAATTTTGCAAAAGACCGTCAATAGATCTAGAAAGAATTGGTCTAAGAAACTTGACGATGCATTATGGGCTTATAGAACTGCTTATAAAAATCCTATGGGTATGTCTCCTTATAAAATGGTCTATGGAAAAACATGTCATTTACCTCTCGAGTTAGAACATAAAGCATATTGGGCAATTAAAGAACTCAATTATGATTTTAAACTTGCCGGTGAAAAGAGGTTATTTGATATTAGCTCACTAGAAGAATGGAGAACCCAAGCTTATGAAAATGCCAAACTGTTTAAAGAAAAAGTTAAAAGATGGCACGATAAAAGAATTCAAAAACGGGAATTCAAAGTGGGTGAGTATGTTCTACTGTACAATTCTTGTTTGAGATTCTTTGCAGGAAAACTTCTCTCTAAATGGGAAGGACCGTATATCATCGAAGAAGTTTATCGCTCCAGAGCCATCAAAATAAACAACTCCGAAGGAACTAATCCGAGAGTGGTGAATGGGCAAAGAATTAAGCACTATATTTCAGGTACTCCCATTAATGTTGAAACTAATATTATCCAAACTATGACACCGGAAGAGCACATCAAAGAGTCCTTCTGGAACACTCCAGAACCCTGAAAAGGGGTAGGTACGTGATACGGTAAGTAAACCGACTCCAAAAATTCCATAAAAATACTTTCTGTCAGTTTTGGAATATTAGAAAAAATACAAAAATAAGAAACAGCCGAGGGGACCCACGAGGTGCACATGAGGCACCAGGGCGCGCCACCCCCCCAGGCGCACCTTGGTGGCTCGTGGGCCCCTCGTGAGCCTTCCCGACTCTGTTTTCTCCTGGAATACTTGTTTTGCAAGATAAAAATTCTTTAGATATACTCCCGGACGTTTTGACCACCGTATCGCAAGTTTCTCCTCTCTTCTTGTTTCGTGCTGTTTTCTGTCAGATTTCCAGGTCAGGCATCATGTCTTCCTTCTCCTCCAACAATGTGGGAGACAACGCTTGGTTGATGCAGATGGAGCTCAGGAGGGGGGAGGAAGGAGAGATCACCATGGAAGAAGATGATGGAGATTCACTTGAGGTCCACCCTCCGGCCTCCGAGAGGGGCACCCTTGCCGGCATCTCCACAATTTCAAACCCACATCAAGCCGTGAGAAACACTACAAGCCATGGGAGTCCAGAGGTACAAGAAAGGCTTCTCCCTAGGAGACCCTTACACAGGTTACATCGGAACAACTTTCATAATTTGGTTCACAATTATGGGGTTGAAAATACTCCTCGTATGCACATACCCTCCAACTGGGACATCTCTCGTCCAAGTGAAAGTGATGCAGGAAAGAATGCTTGGGGGCCAGAGAATAAGCATATTATGGCCGAAGTCCAAAAGAATACAGAGATGATACATCATGTGCTCCGAGAAATTCAAAGCTTAAAGGAGATCCTAATTAATTTCATAAAGGACAAACCCACCACTTCATCACCACCATCATCACCGAAAAAGGAAACTTGAGTACATGGGTATGGGCATTCCCCTTGGCTTGTGCAAAGCTTGGGGGAGGGGCCCCGGTATCGTATCACCATCACTTTTATTATCTTTACCTATTTTTAGTTCGATCCTTAGTTATTTCGTGATTTAGTTGAATAAAAGTTTAGTATGATCTATTTTTGAGTGCTAGTTTCATGATCTATCTATCTATGTAATTGAGTTGAGAGTTATATAATAAAGAGTAGTTTGAGTTTTTGTTTCTTTACTTTTATGTTTCAATCCTAGCAATGAAAATAATGAAAAGATCATATGCTAATCTTATGGAAAGTAATGACATTACATAAAGAAAAGTATAAGAGGTAAAATTTATTGGAAGTTAACAAACATAGCATTGGTCAATGATGCAATTCATGAAAAAATTAATAAGGGAAGAGAAGATTCACATGCAAATACACTATCTTGGACATCTTTTATGATTGTGAGCCCCCATTGAGTATTTTATGTCAAATTGTTGACCTTGGACAAGGAAGACAATGTAATGAATTATGTTTGCTTATATTCACATAGAAGTTATATTGTCATAGATCCTCCAACATGTGGTGTTTGCTCAATATCTTTGCTAGCCAAAAATCCGCACCAAGTAGAGATACTACTTGTGCATCCAAAACCCTTAAACCCAGTTTCATATCATGAGAGTCCACTATATCTACCTATGGATTGAATAAGATCCTTCAAGTAAGTTGTCATCGGTGCAAAAAGCAATAAAATTGCTCCTAAATATGTATGAACTTTTATTGTGAAGGAAAATAAGCTTTGTACGAACTTGTGATGGTAAAGAAATAAAAGCGACAGACTGCATAATAAAGGTTGCTATCACAAGGGGCAATATAAAGTGACGTTCCTTTGCATTAACAGCTTGTGCATCCAACAACAAAAAGCGCATGACAACCTCTGCTTCCCTCTGCGAAGGGCCTATCTTTTACTTTTATGTATTTACTTTTTATGCAAGAGTCAATAGTGTTCTCCTCTATTCTTTTTTATTTTTCTCTTTTGCAAGCATCATGTGGTGGGGAAAGATCTAGGCACATATATCCAGTTGGATATGAGTGATCATGAGTTATTATTGTTGACATTACCCTTGAGGTGAATAAGTTGGGAGGTGAAATTATAAGCCCCTATCTTTGTATGTGTCTGGCTGAAACTTTTTGCTCCATATATATGATTGTGAGTGTTAGCAATCATAGAAGACTAAATGATGGTTGAGTATGTGGACTTGCTAAAAGCTCCTACATGAGACCCTTCCTGAAAATATGATGAATTGCAATTGCATTGTTGACTGAGAACATAGTTTGTTAGTTTTCAAGAAAGTTTATGGCTTATACTTCGTTGTTGTGATGAATTGTTACTTGCTCATGAGAAGTTCTATGATAATGAATATTGCAGTTATAATAATGATCATGATGCTACTATATACGTATTTTGTTTTTATCGACACCTCTTCTCTAAACATGTGGACATGATTATCGAAATCGGCTTTCGCTTGAGGACAAGCGAGGTCTAAGCTTGGGGGAGTTGATACGTCCATTTTGCATCATGTTTTCCTACTATTATTTATAGTGTTTTTAATCAATATAACACTTTGTAGAGCAATTCTAATGCCTTTTCTCTCCTAATATGCCAGATTTACATAAGGAGGGAGATTACCGGCAGCTGGAATTCCGGACCTGAAAAAGCTATGTCAGAGATACCTATTCTGCACATCTCCAAATGAGCTAAAATTTCACGGAGATTTATTTTGGAATAAATAAAAAATACTGGAGAAAAGAAGTACCAGAGGAGGCCACCCAGGTGCCCACGAGGCACCAGGGCGCGCCACCCCCCAGGCGTGCCCTGGTGGCTTGTGGGGCCCCTGGCCAGCCTCCGGTGCCCATTTTATGGTATATAAACCCATTTGCCCTAGAAAAAAAATAAGGAGAAGACTTTTGGGACGGAGCACCGCCGTCACGAGGCGGAACTTGGGCAGGAGCAATTTTGCTCTCCGGTGGAGCGATTCCGGCGGGGATACTTCCCTCCGGGAGGGGGAAATCGAAGCCATCGACATCACCAACGATCCTCTCATCGTGGGAGGACCAATCTTCATCAACATCTTCACTAGCACCATCTCATCTCAAACCCTAGTTCATCTCTTGTACTCAATCTCTGTCTCAAAACCTCAGATTGGTACCTGTGGGTTGCTAGTAGTGTTGATTACATCTTGTAGTTGATGCTAGTTGGTTTATTTGGTGGAAGATTATATGTTCAGATCCATTATGCTATTCAATACCCCTCTGATCTTGGACATGAATATGATTTGTGAGTAGTTACTTTTGTTCTTGAGGACATGGGAGAAGTCTTGTCATAAGTAATCATGTGAATTTGGTATTCGTTCTATATTTTGAGGATATGTATGTTGTTGATTCTCTTAGTGGTGTCATGTGAATGTCGACTACATGACACTTCACCATCTTTGGGCCTAAGGGAATGCATTGTGGAGTAGTAATTAGATGATGGGTTGCTAGAGTGACAGAAGCTTAAACCCTAGTTTATGTACTATTCCGTAAGGGGCTGATTTGGATCCATATGTTTAATGCTATGGTTAGATTTATCTTAATTATTCTTTCGTAGTTGCGGATGCTTGCGAGAGGGGTTAATCATAAGTGGGAGGCTTGTTCAAGTAAGAACAGCACCCAAGCACCGGTCCACCTACATATCAAATTATCAAACTATCGAACGCGAATCAAACAAACATGATGAAAGTGACTAGATGAAATTCCCATGTGTCCTCGAGAACATTTAGCTTATTATAAGAGATCATTCCGACCTATCCTTTGCTACAAAAGGATTGAGCTACCTTGCTGCACCTTAGTTACTATTGCTACTTGTCACTTGTTAGAAGTTATCTTGCTATCAAACTACTCGTTACCGATAATTTCAGTGCTTGCAGAAAATACCTTGCTGAAAACTGCTTGTCATTTCCTTCTGCTCCTCGTTGGGTTCGACACTCTTACTTATAGAAAGGACTACGATTGATCCCCTATACTTGTGGGCATCAACTGCTAATACTCGCAAATATTCTTTGGCTCCCCTTGTGTCCAATCAATAAATCTGGGTGAAATACTACCTGCGAAAACTGTTGCGATCCCCTATACTTGTGGGTTATTAAGACCTTTTTCTGGTGCCGTTGCTGGGGAGCATAGCTCTATTTGTTCAGTCACTTGGGATTTATATCTGTTGATCACTATGAAGAATCTGAAAGATGCTAAGACCAAGATAGTCCCCTCTATGACTAGAGGAGGTAAGGAACTGCCATCACACTCTGCACTTGATTCACCTTCTATTTTGAGTAGGCTTGCGACGCAACCACCTGCTATTCATTCTGATATGTCGCAAGTTATTGATGGTACTACTTCTGCTATGAATGATACTTATGATGATGCTAGTACTATGCTTGATAATACTGTGCCGCTTGGTGAATTTCTTGATGAACAAATTGCTAAAGCTAAAGAAACTGAAAATGTTGAAACTCTTGAAAATTATGATTCACCTATTATGCCTAGCTCTCCTACTAGAGTTGAAATGCCTGATACATCTGATGGTTATGTTTTTGATAGGGAGACAGCTAGGGCAATTCTTGCTTGTAATGATAGAGATGAGGTTATAAAATTGCTTGCTGAAATCATAGAAAAATCTATGAGAGAGAGAATGAAATATGATCCTAAGTTTGCTACTTCTCCCATATTTGTTACTGATAAGGATTATGAATTCTCTGTCGATCCTGAGTTAATTACTTTGGTTGAATCTGATCCTTTTCATGGTTATGAAACTGAAACTGTTGTGGCACACCTTACTAAGTTGAATGATATTGCCACCCTATTTGCTTATGAGGAAAAAAATTCGCTATTACTATATTCTTAAGTTGTTTCCTTTCTCATTAAAGGGTGATGCTAAGAAATGGTTCAATACTCTTGCTCCTGGTTGTGTGCGTAGTCCCCAGGATATGATATATTACTTCTCTGAAAAATATTTTCCCGCTCATAAGAAACAAGCTGCCTTATAGGAAATATTCAACTTTGTGCAAATTGAAGAAGAGAATCTCCCTCAAGCTTGGGGGAGGCTTCTCCAGTTACTTAATGCTTTGCCTGATCATCCTCTTAAGAAGAATGAAATACTTGATATCTTTTATAATGGACTAGCCGATGCTTCTAGGGACTACCTAGATAGTTGTGCTGGTTGTGTTTTCAGGTAACGAACTGTTGGACATGCTGAAGTACTATTTAATAATATATTGAGAAATGCTGATGATTGGAAACTTCCTGAACCACCACCTAAGCCAACTCCGAAGAAGAGAGGTATTCTATTCCTCAGTCCAGAAGACATGCGAGAAGCTAAGAAATCTATGAAAGAACAAGGTATTAAAGCTGAAGATGTTAAGAATTTACCACCTATTGAAGAAA
The DNA here is from genome assembly GCA_039707655.1 of Elymus sibiricus. Lineage (NCBI taxonomy): Eukaryota > Viridiplantae > Streptophyta > Magnoliopsida > Poales > Poaceae > Elymus > Elymus sibiricus. The sequence continues at coordinate 314,299,578 of CM077674.1, forward strand.
TACATGGGCTCGACATCCCGACACAGGTAGTGGAGGTAAATTCTCTCACTAGATTTGATGAAGGTGATATTCCTTATAATAAATCTACTAGTCAATGCATGTATGAGTTTGATAATTACATCATTAAACAGGAACACTTTAATATGTATGTTAGCAATCAACTAAAATGAAATGCCATCATGATTGAACGCTTGAGTGATTTGATGTTTAAAATTGCTAATGATGTTAAATGCTTGAGAAAACATGCTTCTATGGTTCAGACTCAGTTAGAACAAATAGCCAAGTCACAAAAAGATTTGCTTGATGAGATGAATAATAAAAAGAATGATCATGCTGTTAGAGTTGTTACTAGAGGAGGTAGAATGACTCAGGAGCCTCTATATCCTGAAGGTCATCCTAAAAGAATTGAACAAGATTCTCAAAGAAATAATATTGATGCACCTAGTCCTTCTAAGAAGAAACAGAAAAAGGAAATTGATAGGACTTTGCATGCTGCTAGTGAACCTGAAATAGAAAAACCTCCTGAGAATCATAATGATGCTTCTATTTCTTATGCTGAGACACAATCTGGTAATGAACATACACCTAGTGATAATGATAAGGATAATGATAATGATAATGATGGTGTTCATGTTGATGCTCACCCAGATAATGATGTAGAAATAGAACTGTTGATCTTGATAACCCACATCCTAAGAATAAAAGATATGATAAAAGTGACTTTGTTGCTAGAAAACATGGAAAGGAGAGAGAACCATGGGTGCAAAAACCTATTCCTTTCCCTACTAAACCATCTAAAAATAAATATGATGAAGATTTTGAACGCTTTGTTGAAATGCTTAGACCTGTCTTTTTGCGTACTCGCTTGATTGATATGTTGAAAATGTCTCCCTATGCTAAATACAAGAAAGATATTGTCACAAATAATAGAAAAATACCTGAAGCTGAAATCTCCACCATGCTTGCTAATTATTCTTTTAAGGGTGGAATACCTAAGAAACTAGGAGATCCAGGAATACCTACTATACCATACTCCATTAAAAGAAATTATGTTAAAACTGATTTATGTGATTTGGGAGCCGGTGTCAGTGTTATGCCTTTCTCTCTATATAGAAGACTTGATTTGAATAAGCTCACATCTACTGAAATATCTTTGCAAATGGCTGATAAATCAACTGCTATACCTATTGGAATTTGCGAGGATGTTCCCGTTAAAGTTGCAAACGTTACTATCTTGACAGACTTTGTTATACTTGATATGCCCGAGGACGACAACATGTCGATTATCCTTGGAAGACCCTTTTTGAATACTGCAGGGGCTGTTATTGATTGCAACAAAAGCAAGGTCACTTTTCATGTCAATGGTAATGAGCATACAGTTTATTTCCCGAAGAAACAAAGTTCGGTGAATGGTATCAATTGTATTGAAAAAGTTTCAACAATCACTATTGGGGGATTCAAATTTCCTCTTCCTTCTGTCAAAAAGAAATTTGAAATTCTTATTGTTGGGGAGATGCATATCCCCATTGAGGTAACTTAGTGTTATACGAAAATTCTTCGGTTTCATGCCATTCGGAAATAGTTTGTTAATAAGACTTGATCAACCTTATTAATGGATTCTTTTTGAGGGGCATGTGGTCGATGAATTTAGTAAGCACAAACTTCTGTACCCACCTTTTACCCTCTGTTATTTTTAGTAGAATAAAATAAAATGCCATGATTATCCTATTTTCTGAATTTTCTGTGCAATAAAAATGGCCCAAAAATAAAAGTTCTCAAAATGCCATGAAAATTTAGTATGATTTTTTCCAGAATATTTAAGAATTTTTGGCACTGAACACACCTCAGGGGGGGTGCACCTGTGAGCCACAAGCCCACAGGGCGCGCCCAGCAGGCTTGTGGGTCCCACAGGGACCCACTCACTTATGCCAGCCACCCATCTCCTTCTTCTTCCTCCAGAAAAAATCAAACTTGCTCCCAAGCCCGTGTTCTTGCTCATTATGCTGTGATTTTTTATCTCCTTGCTCGGAACTCTGTTTCCAAAATTGTTTTGAGGAATTACTCCTTGATATGTGACTCCTCCAATGCTCCAATTAGTTTCTGCTCTAGTGCTTTATACTTTGCAATTTTTTTGCTGCTGTGGTGACCATGTTTATGAGCTTGCATGTTGAATTTGTTTGGTCCAAAGTAGTTTTGATGCATGATATAGTTTCTAGATACATGTGGGAGTAGTTGGTATCAATTTTGTTGAGTTTCGTTCACTTTTATTTTGAGTCACTAAAAAATTCAGAAATTTTTAGAAAAAGAAAATGCTCAAGTGGAGGTTGAGGGGTTCTTCGAGCCGGAACCCCAAGGAGGCTCCTAAGCCCAAGTATACTCTTCCTCGTGCGGCCGAGGTGCGGCCGTGCAAATGGCCATGCAACACGTTCTTGAGGGATGCGGGGATTTACGACGATTTCTATCATTTGGCAGATAATGCGGACATTATCCCGTTCCTCGAAGATAAGTGTGACCAGTATCTTCTCCTCACTAATACTTTCGTGCAAAGCTTTCATTTTCATGCTAGGAGAGATACACCCACTGTGACATTTAATTTATATGATGTTCCCAAAGAGATGACACTTGAGGATTTTTGCGAGGTATGCAAACTTCCCAACGAGGGCAGCCCATTAGAGCCACATCCCAGGGATGTCTCAGAGTTCATCTCTGAGGTTACCGTGCGAGAGTCGAGGGGAGTTTCTGAGGCTAGGGTTGCTAGTTTACATTTCCCTGTTCTGCGCTATTATTCATTATTTGCGGGGAGGTGTTTAACTGGTCGGTGGGAGAGTGGCACACTCAGTTCGCCTGACCTTGCTATTTTGCGCCACGCTCTTTATGCTGATAGGACCTTCAGTTTGGGTGCTATGGTTGCCCGGCGGTTGCACACTAACCGTTCGAGGGGCGCTATTTATGGGGGTATTTATGCTTCCCGTCTCACTAAACATTTCAAGATTCCTATTAGGCATGATGAGAGGGAAGAGAGGCTTTTACCCGTTATGCATCTTGATTATGACAGTATGGTTGGGCATGACTTCATTGATGAGGGCCCCTTTGTTTTAGATATAACTTGGTGTTTAGTCAGGGTACTCGTGAGGTTATTATTCTGCCCGCACCTACTGTAACACCCCATGTATTAAGCTACAGTAATCCATCATGATTATGCTAAGTCACTTTGATTTGCAAGGCTTGATCAATATGGATTCATATCTCATTTCAAATTCCACCATTGAATTCAAATTCAATTTGCAAGCGAAATTTAAAGTTTCACAAAAATGGTTGCAAAATAGTTCATCATTTAGCAAATATTTCATAACAATTATTTGTTAAGGAAAACAACATCACTTATTTGCTTAAATGGGCTATAGCAATTAAAACAGTGCCAAATCAGCATTTTTAAATGCCTTTTCATTTATGAAACATCCAAATCAATTCAAATACCTCCCAAACTTTTTGTGGCAGTGCCAAATATTGCAATGTATTTATGTGGCAAGTTTCGCATTTTACAAAAATCATTTGCTATCAAGAGAAAATGCAAAACAGAAAAGAATAAAAGAAACAGAAAAAGAAATAGAAAGAAAAGGAGAAAAGCCACTGTGCACTGGGCCTTAGTGCACAGTGACAGGCCCAACTGTCCCAGCCCACCTCCCGCGCGGTCGTCGTCCTCCTCGCCCCGTGTCGGCATGCCCGTGGCTGCGCGCGCGCTCGCCAGCCAAACGTCGACACGGCGACGCTACATCGCCGCCGAGGGGATAAGAGGGAGCCCCTCGGCCTCGTCGACGCCCTTATCCACTCCTCCCCCTCTCTTCGTCGCTCTCCCTCTCGCTCTCCACCTCACTCGAGCGCCGTCGTCGCCATGGCGTCACCGTAGCCGCGGCCACCGTGCCTTCCGCGACGCCTCACCATGTCTCCCTGCTCTGCCACAAAGCCGCACGTCGACTGCCTCAACTAATGCGCCTCTGGGAGCTCCACGGTCACCGGATCGAGCTCTTCTTCGTCCACGGTCCCCGATGCTTCTCCGACGAATGCTGCCGTTCTGCTGCTACTAAACCTCCCAACGGCCACTGTGTGCCTCTAGGTGAGCTGGCGCCCGTTTCCCCCTCCTTTCCGTGCCTGTAACCCCCTTGCTGCCATAGCCGTACCCGCCGCCGCGGTTGAGCTCGCCGCCGTGGCCTCTGTCGCCGCAGCTCGCGTCTGAGCTCGCGATCGTGCTCAACACACCCGCACGAACCCAATAATGCCTCTCGTTCGCCTTGCCGTGCCCTGCATCGCCGCACCCGACCACGCCCGAACTCCGGCGCCCGCCAGCGAGCTCGCCGCCGTCGAGTCAGGCCAACCCAACCTCTGCCACCACCGTAGATCGACGCGGCTCCGTCTCCCCGTTCGAACGCGACCGGCCCCGCGCCAAATGGCCGCCCGTAGCCGAATCCCGAGGCGCGCCCGAGCCCTCCGCCGCGTTTTGACGTCGCCGGTGGCTAAACGCCGGTGATCCGACGTGGCGCAGCCCTGGGGCCCACACTGGGTCTCTGCCAGTGGGTCCCACGGGCCCCGTTTACTGGGTTGACCTGGTCAACTGTGTTGACTGGGCAGCCCGAGTCAATGACATGTGGACCCCACTAGCTAATTAAACTGGTTTTATAAAATAACTTAATTTGGTAATTAGTTTAGTCACTTACATAGGGGCCCCACCCTCTAATTAACCAAGTTAATTAAACGAATACACTAATTAGCCTACTGTGTATGACTGGTGGGTCCAGCCCACTGTTTAAATGGATAGGGCCGGCCCAGTCAGCTGCTTAGTCAGCAGCTGGGCCCACCAGTCAGCCTCTGCTGACTGGGCAGTTGACCCAGTCAACTGGGCCCCACTGTCGGCCTCTGTGTGCATGGCTGGGTGCACTGCACCGGGTGCACCTAGCAATTTCCCCTTTAATTTCAAAATAATAATAATTCCAGAAAATCCAAAAAACCATTTAAACTTTAGAAATTCGTAGAAATTCAACCGTAGCTCAGATGAAAATGTTTTATATATGAAAAACGTTCAGAAAAATGAGACGAATCCATTGGTGCCTTCCTTGAAGCGGTCACATGCCTCTAACACTACAAACATGGAACCTTCCCCTCTGGATTGTTTGACAGATAAACGCCTAAAGCCGGGAAAATATTTCTCGATATTTTCCCGCTCCGTCTGTAACGCTTAGCACCGCATTAGGTTACCCCCAGGGCAGCATATTGCCATGTCATGCATCTGTGTTGCATTTGTTTGCTTTGTATTTATTGTTTCTTCCCGCTCTTCTCTCCGGTAGACTCCGAGACTGACGCTGCTCCCGAGTACGACTACGCCCCTGACGTCCAGCCCCTCTCAGCAGAGCTTCCAGAGAAGCAAAACCCCCTTGATCATTCCTATATCGCCCATTCTTTCTCTCTCGTGCTTGCATTAGATTTTGCTACTGTTGTCCGAAAGCTCCTATTCTGATGCATAGCCTGTTTTTGTAACTGCTGTTGATACATTACCTGCTATCCTAAATGCTTAGTATAGGCTGGTTAGTGATCCATCAGTGGCCCCACACCCTTGTCCGTGTTGCCCTGCTTTGCTACCGGATGACTCGATCAATGATCGATGTGCAGAGACCGACACATCACCGCACACGCCCTTAGTTGTATGACTCTGCAGAGCTACTATCGAGTGCCGAGGGTGATACCTCCTACCTCACTCCTGATGATAACTCTGTAGCAAAGCTAGTCGGTTGTGGGTTACCGAGGGAGATTCCTCTTTCACCACCTCCGATGATGCCTCTGTCGTGCAACCCCTCAAGTGTGAACCCATCGAGGGTGATTCCTCCAAGTTCACCTTGACAGAAACATTGAGTGGGAGTCCATCGAGGGTGATTCCTCGGACTTCCCCCTTGATGATAAAAACACACTGTTACCTTTAACTGTTGCCCCTTTTAACTGTTACTGCGGGACTGAAGGGACAGGAGGCACCAGCCCGGTAGAGGTGGACCTGAGTTCCCGACAGTCTCTTGTGAAGTCGGGTTGACCAGGAAGGTACCCGTGAGATAATTACGCGGCATGGCCGGGCAGGCAGAGACTGCCCTAGGAGAGGGATGGTCCTGGCCCTTGCCGTAAGTCCGTGAGACAGGGCGGCAGGAGCACTGATCGTCACCGCGCGCTCCCAACACACTAATGGGTTTGGATATGTGATTTGAGTAGGCCTCTAGCCTTTACGCACTAACCACCACGCGGGAATAAGTATGGGCACGTGGCGGCGTACGATTCTCCTGAAAGCTCTGTCAGACGTCCAGTTCAGCATTGTGGGCCTGTCGGGCCAGTGCCATCCAGGATGAGGTGGTGCTCGTCCTGGCTCGTCGCACAACGACCCGGAGTGCAAAGGGCGATGGGCCCAAGACCCCTGAGCGCTTAGGATGTAGACCGGCAGGGACCTCTTTGCGGAGCCTAGGTAGGACTATGTCATGTCGATCAGCCGAGGCCGGGCATGACAAGGAAAAGTGTGTCCGGCCAGAGTTAATCGAGCGTGTTGGGTAAGTTGGTGCACCCCTGCAGGGAAGTATATCTATTCGAATAGCCGTGTCCACGGTAACGGACGCTTAGAGACTATACTGATCTACTACAACTAGAACTGGATACTTGTGTTAATGAATAATTTTATAGCTCCGGGATCGCTTTCTCGCAGGGAGTCGAGAAAGGATCTCTGGGCATGGCTACTATTATACTTGTTACTATTACTTTTATATGCTAATCTGCACTCTTCTAATGCTGCAAGATGCTAGTCTTCGATAGGCTAGGCCTTCCTCTCTATTCTGGCATTTCTGCAGTCTAGTCCACAGATACAACCCCTTCATTTGATACCGATGCATAAATAGAATAGTTCTGATGTAGAGTAAACTATTGACAGGTGGTGCGGCAACCACAGTGCTCCTCTTGGCGTGATCTTTGGCAGAGGTCAATCATCTACCAAGGTAGTCATCTTGGCCAAATTTCAGCACAAATGGACAACTCTAGATGGTACTTCCTTTGTAACCTAGCAATCTGACCAGAAATGAAGATGAGGATGTTGGGGTCAAATGTCTAGATAGACTTGGCTGATTTTTGCTGTAGAGTGATGATTTGGTCATGAGAGATAGCTGGAAAAGTTTCAGCTCAAATTGATCATCCATGAGGGTACTTCCTTCACAGAGATACAATCTGGACAGAAACTTAGATAATTTACTAAGGAAAATTTGCTAGATGAAATGGGCTGGTTTTTGGTATCCAGGGGCAATTTATCATTATTAACCACCCTGAAAAATTTCATCCCACAAAGATCAAGGGTTCAAGCACTTCATTTGCAAACTGGAAATCTGGACAGAATTTGCAAATGGATGTTGTGCTCATAATTTGAACTATGGGACTTGGGTTCTTGATGGAAATGGTGAAGATATGGATAGGAGAAGCTCCACAAATTATTTGGGATTTTTCCTGGCTACCAAAATGGTAGCTCCTTTGGAAAGTGCCCAAATTGCAATATTGGCTTGAAATAGGAAAATGCAATTTCCCTTATTTAATTATTGCCAATATTTTTATGAGAGCTCAACGTGATCACAAAGAATATCTCACAAGTTTTCATGAACTTTGCAGATGGATAGATATTTTTCTGGATTTAATTCCTTTAAATAGCAGAAAATGGAATTAATTTTAAATGAAAAATATTGCAAATGGCTTAGCAATATTTTTGCATATCCAGGGTTTATAGATGTGATATGATCACTGGGAAAAGTTTGGGAGGCAACAGCTCAAAGGAAATTAGGGTTCCTTTGTAACGGAAGGAATTAGGGTTTCCCTTCCGGTGACTCGGAAGGTAGGGTTTTGGTGGTAAAATCCTGAGAATATAGTTTGGGTGGCCAAGTTGGATTGAAGAGAATCTCTGGTCTGATAGGAAAGGCAAGACTAAATGACCATCTTCATATATCCAAGAGCGAGAGAAAATCCAATAACATCGGAAAAAAAGACGGGAGTCAAATCCCGCGAAGGAAAAAAAACAAGGAGTGAAAACCAGGGTGTCACATACCAGCAGTTAGTGCAGGGATGCATCTTGAGTACATCCTTTACCCTCGCAGGACAGAGATGCCACCAGGTCTTGAGTGGCCTGCTGTTGGAGGTTGTACTCCTCCACGTGGTCCTCTACTTCCAGTTCGGGACCAGGTTCTGCACCAGAGTGTTCACGGAGCGCAGGACCCTCGTGTCGAGGGCACCCTGCGTCGTCACTTGCAGTTGCCTGGCTTCAGTGGTTTTCTCCGACGTTGATGTAGCTATCGCTATGTCCCGTTGTTGTATTCCTCCACCGCGTGCCTGCGTGTCGCCTAGTGTGTCTAGCTTTTCCTTTCCGTTCTTGTAAACACTGGCTTGTAACCGACTCTATGTATGGATCTGAATGTCATGTTTGACTGTTGTGATGTATCTATTGCACTTCCTTTAATGTGCATGTTACTTCACGAGTGATTCCATACTTCTGGAATTGCTCGTTGCTAAACTACCCCCTGTTAATTTTAGCAGGATGGTTAGACCCGTAGGTCATGGCCGTGGTGCCAACAATCCACCACCGCCCGACTATATGGCTGCAATGATGCAACAGTTTGAACTGAATCATCAATTCATGCAAGGGATTATGGATCAGTTCCCTCGTCCAAATGCTAATTAACAACCATTTCCAATAACCTTGCAGGACTTTGTTCGCCTCAACCCTGCTGTGTTTCACAACTCCGTTCAGCCTCTTGATGCTGACGACTGGCTTCGTGACATCACATATGAGATGGATTCAGCCAATGTTGCCCCTGACAGCTATGTCACCTTTGCATCCTACTTCCTAAAGGGTCCCGCTGCTCAATGGTGGGACAACCACAGATGCACACTGCCAGTTGGAACAATCATCACCTGGCTGGAATTCCAAGCTGCTTTCCGTGCCCGCTACATTCCTCAGGGAATCATGGACCGGAAGAAACGTGAGTTCCGCAACCTCACCCAGGGCAATAAGACTGTCGATGTTTATCAGCGGGAGTTCCTTGAATTGTCTTGCTATGCTGAGGAAGACATTGCTACTGATGCCTGCAGACAGGAGAAGTTCCGTGAAGGGCTCAACCCAGATATCAAGCTCGCGCTCCTTGTTCAAGACTTCGCTGACTTCGCCACCTTGGTGAATAAGGCCATTCAAGTTGAGACTGGACTGAAGGAACACAAGGACGCTCTTAAGCGCACCCATGACGCGGGCTCATCTTCGGGCTCATCATCGCAAAAGCGCCGTATCTGGATTCCTCATAGCATGTACCGCCCAGCTGCACCTGCTCCAAGGCCATCTTATGTTGCACCTCGTCTGCCTCCTCCACCACCGAGGCAGCCAAGACCTCAGGCTCCACTGCTTCAAGCTCCAGCTCCCCGTCCCAATGACGGGATCTGCTTCAAGTGTGGTCGTCCAGGTCACCGTGCCAGAGAATGCCCTCAGAATCAGAATCAGCTTGCAGTCCCTTCTGCTGGCCGTGGTAACAACCAGCCCCGCAATAACAATGCCAAACCTTCTTATGGTCGTGGTCAAGCTTACCATGTTGATCTGAATGAAGCTCAAGATTAGTCTGCTACTGTGATGGGTACTCTTCTTGTCAATTCAGTACCAGCTTCTGTTTTATTTGATTCAGGAGCATCGCATTCATTCTTATCAGCAGATTTTGCATACATGCATGACATTAAATGTGGTGAGTTGCACCATCCGATAGTGGTAAACACTCCCGCGGGCCAATGTCAAGCCTCCATGGTTAGCCACAATGTCACCGTTGAAATTGAAGGGCTGGAATTCCATGTCTCTCCCATTATTTTGAAGTCTTCCAATATTGACCTCATTCTGGGAATGGATTGGTTGAAAGCTCATACTGCTTCAATCGATTGTGCCTCTAAACTGTCCAACTCCTACATCCTTCGGATGAGATAGTAAATTACCATGCTAATCTCATACGAGATGCCAAAGCCCAAATTTCTTCCGTGAATGCGTTGAACACTTCACCTCTTGAGGGAATCGAAAGCGTTACAGTCATTCGCGACTTCCAAGATGTATTTCCAGAAGAACTTCCAGGAATACCCCGATCTCTTTCCTTTTACCTCTAAATTCTCGGGACGAGAATTTCTTTTAGAGGAGGAGAATTGTAACACCCCCATGTATTAAGCTACAGTAATCCATCATGATTATGCTAAGTCACTTTGATTTGCAAGGCTTGATCAATATGGATTCATATCTCATTTCAAATTCCACCACTGAATTCAAATTCAATTTGCAAGTGAAATTTAAAGTTTCACAAAAATGGTTGCAAAATAGTTCATCATTTAGCAAATATTTCATAACAATTATTTGTTAAGGAAAACAACATCACTTATTTTCTTAAATGGGCTATAGCAATTAAAATAGTGCCAAATCAGCATTTTTAAATGCCTTTTCATTTATGAAAAATCCAAATCAATTCAAATACCTCCCGAACTTTTTGTGGCAGTGCCAAATATTGCAATGTATTTATGTGGCAAGTTTCACATTTTACAAAAATCATTTGCTATCAAGAGAAAATGCAAAACAGAAAAGAATAAAAGAAACAGAAAAAGAAATAGAAAGAAAAGGAGAAAAGCCACTGTGCACTGGGCCTTAGTGCACAGTGAGAGGGCCAGCTGGCCCAGCCCACCTCCCGTGCGGTCGTCGTCCTCCTCGCCAAGTGTCGGCGCGCCCGTGGCTGCGCGCGCGCTCGCCGGCCAAACGTCGACACGGCGACGCTACAGCGCCGCCGAGGGGATAAGAGGGAGTCCCTCGGCCTCGTCGACGCCCTTATCCACTCCTCCCCCTCTCTCCGTCGCTCTCCCTCTCGCTCTCCACCTCACCCGAGCGCCGTCGTCGCCATGGCATCACCATAGTCGCAGCCACCGTGCCTTCCGTGATGCCTCACCCCCTGCTCAGCCTCGAAGCCGCACATCGACTGCCTCAACTAACGCGCCTCGGGGAGCTCCACGGCGACCGGATCGAGCTCTTGTTCATCCATGGTCGCCGGCGCTTCTCCGACGAATGCCGCCGTTCTGCTGCTACTAAACCTCCCAACGGCCGCTGTGTGCCTCTAGGTGAGCTGGCGCCCGTTTCCCCCTTTGTTTCCTCCTCCTTTCCGCGCCTGTAGCCCCCTTGCCGCCGTGGCCTCTGTCGCCGCAGCTCACGTATGAGCTCGCGATCATGCTCAACACACCCGCACGAACCCAACAATGCCTCCCGTTCACCTTGTCGCGCCCTGCATCGTTGTACCCGACCACGCCCGAACTCCGGCGCCCGCCCGCGAGCTCGCCGCCATCGAGTCAGGCCACCCCAGCCTCCGCCACCACCATAGATCGACGCGGCTCCGTCTCCCCGTTCGAACGCGACCGGCCCCGCGCCAAATGACCGCCCGTAGCCGAATCCCGACGCGCGCCCGAGCCCTCCGCTGCGTTTCGACGTCGCCGGTAGCTAAACGCCTGTGATCCGACGTGGCACAGCCATGGGGCCCACATTGGGTCTCTGCCAGTGGGTCCCACGGGCCTCGTTGACTGGGTTGACCCGGTCAACTGTGCTGACTGGGCAGCCCCTGTCAATGACATGTGGACCCCACCCGCTAATTAAACTGGTTTTATAAAATAACTTAATTTGGTAATTAGTTTAGTCACTAACATAGGGGCCCCACCCTCTAATTAACCCAGTTAATTAAATGAATACACTAATTAGCCTACTGTGTATGACAGGTGGGTCCAGCCCACTGTTTAAATGGATAGGGCCGGCCCAGTCAGCTGCTAAGTCAGCAGCTGGGCCCACCAGTCAGCCTCTGTTGACTGGGCAGTTGACCTAGTCAACTAGGCCCCACTGTCAGCCTCTGTGTGCACGGCTGGGTGCACTCCACCGGGTGCACCTAGCAATTTCCCCTTTAATTTCGAAATAATAATAATTCCAAAAAATCCAAAATATCATTTCAACTTTAGAAGTTCGTAGAAATTCAACCGTAACTCAGATGAAAACGTTTTATATATGAAAAATGTTCAGAAAAATGAGACGAATCCATTGGTGCCCTCGTTGAAGCTGTCACATGCCTCTAACACTACAAACATGGAACCTTCCCCTCCGGATATTTTCCCGCTCCGTCTGTAACGCTTAGCACCGCATTAGGTCACCCCCAGCGCAGCATATTGCCATGTCATGCATCTGTGTTGCATTTGTTTGCTTTGTATTTATTGTTTCTTCCCCCTCTTCTCTCCGGTAGACTCCGAGACTGACGCTGCTCCCGAGTACGACTACGCCCCTGACGTCCAGCCCCTCTCAGCAGAGCTTCCAGGCAAGCAAAACCCCCTTGATCATTCCTATATTGCCCATTCTTTCTCTCTCGTGCTTGCATTAGATTTTGCTACTGTTGTCCGAAAGCTCCTATTCTGATGCATAGCCTGTTTTTGTAACTGCTGTTGATACATTACCTGCTATCCTAAATGCTTAGTATAGGCTGGTTAGTGATCCATCAGTGGCTTCACACCCTTGTCCACGTTGCCCTGCTTTGCTACCGGATGACTCGATCAATGATCGACGTGCAGAGACCGACACATCACCGCACACCCCCTTATTTGTATGACTCTACAGTGCTACTATCGAGTGCCGAGGGTGATACCTCCTACCTCACTCCTGATGATAACTCTGTAGTGAAGCTAGTCGGTTGTGGGTTACTGAGGGTGATTCCTCTTTCACCACCTCCGATGATGCCTCTGTCGTGCAACCCCTCAAGTGTGAACCCATCGAGGGTGATTCCTCCAAGTTCACCATGACGGAAACATCGAGTGGGAGTCCATCGAGGGTGATTCCTCGGACTTCCCCCTTGATGATAAAAACACACTGTTACCTTTAACTGTTACCCCTTTTAACTGTTACTGCGGGACTGAAGGGACAGGCGGTACCGCCCCGGTAGAGGTGGACCTAAGTTCCCGACAGTCTCTTGTGAAGTCGGGTTGACCAGGAGGGTACCCGCGAGATAATTACGTGGCACGGCCGGGCAGGCAGAGACCGCCCCAGGAGAGGGATGGACCTGGCCCTTGCCGTAAGTCCGCGAGACGGGGCGACAGGAGCACTGATCATCATCGCGCGCTCCCAACACACTAATGGGTTTGGATATGTGATCTGAGTAGGCCTCTGGCCTTTACGCACTAACCACCACACGGGAATAAGTATGGGCACTTGGCGGCGTACGATTCTCCCGAAAGCTCTGTCAGACGTCCAGTTCAGCATTGTGGGCCTGTCGGGCCAGTGCCATCCAGGATGAGGTGGTGCTCATCCCGGCTCATCGCACAATGACCCGGAGTGCAAAGGGCGATGGGCCCAAGACCCCTGAGCGCTTAGGATGTAGACCGGCGGGGACCTCTCCACGGAGCCTAGGTAGGACTACGTCGTGTCGATCAGCCGAGGCCGGGCATGACCAGGTAAAGTGTGTTCGACCAGAGTTAATCGAGCGTGTTGGGTAAGTTGGTGCACCCATGCAGGGAAGTATATCTATTCGAATAGCCCTGTCCACGGTAACGGACGCTCAGAGTGTATCCCGATCTACTACAACTAGAACTGGACACTTGTGTTAATTAATAATTTGATAGCTCCGGGATCACTTTCTCGCAGGGAGTCGAGGAAGGATCTCTGGGCATGGCTACTATTGTACTTGTTACTATTACTTTTATATGCTAATCTCCACTCTTCTAATGCTGCAAGACGCTGCAAGATGCTAGTCTTCGATAGGCTAGGCCTTCCTCTCTATTCTGGCATTTCTGCAGTCTAGTCCACAGATACAGCCCCTTCATTTGATACCGATGCATAAATAGAATAGTTCTGATGTAAGTCTTGCGAGTACTTTGGATGAGTACTCACGGTTGCTTTGCTACCTTTTTCCCCCATACCCGATTGCTGCGATCAGATGACGGAGCCCCGGAGCCAGCTAACCCCGTCGACGACTACTACTACCCCGACGGAGCCTACTACTATGTGGAGACCGACGACCAGGAGTAGTTTAGGAGGCTCCCAGGCAGGAGGCCTGCGCCTTTTTGATCTAGATGTCATTGTTTTGCTCAGCCTTCTTAAGGCAACCTTGTCAAATTATGTCTGTACTCAGATACTGATGCTTTCGCTGACTCTTGTGTAACTCGAGCTTATGTATTCGAGCCCTCGAGGCCCCTAGCTTGTAATATAAAGCTTGTATTTTTTTTTGTCTAGAGTTGTGTTATGATATCTTCCCGTGAGTCCCTGGGCTTGATCATGCGCATCTGCGTGTATGATTAATGCACGGTCGAATCGGGGGCGTCACACCTACTTTGTTTGATATTCACAGGGGCAGATAAACCATCATGCCTGAGGACATTTATGCTTATTGGGGCTTGGTCTAGCCCCAAGTACCTAAGCCAGCACCAGCACCAGAGCCGTACCAGGAGCCCATCTATCAATGGGAGCCTCAGGAGGCCATTTACCAGTGGGATCCTCAGCAGCCTCCGCACTATTCGGGAGGCGCTGATTTCAACCCGTGGCCATAGACCAACTTAGGACAAAAGCCTAAGCTTGGGGGAGTACGTATTTCTCACAGACATTACATTCATGTTCACACATTCATTCCAGTTGTCGGTGTTCATCCTTTTTCATTGTATATCCATGCTAGTTTTATTTTCATCTTCTTGTGTGTTTGGAAAACTTTCAAAAATCCAAAAAAAATAGTTTTAGTTTCTTTCTTGTCTAGTTAATTCGTAGTAGTAAAAGAAAACCCAAAAATATTTCTCGTTTCTTCTTTTACTTGTTGGGAGCTTTCCCGTGTAAATAGTTTTTCTCGTGTTTCATTTTCCTTCGTTAGTTTGCTTCCTTCAGAAAAACCAAAAACTCCAAAAATATTTCAGTGTGTTTCTCTGAATTTCTTTTCTTTTCGTTGAGTCGTCGCAAGGAGAAGACCACGATGAAAATGTTGAGTGGCTCCCATATGCTTTATTGCTGATCTAACAAAGAGCCACAATTACTTTGTCTTCTCCTCTGAATAAATGTTTGCAGATTCCAGCTTAGTCCGTGGCACACTTGCACTATTATTATTATCACATCATTCGGTCATGCAAGTGAAAAGCAATAATGACGATATTTGATGAAGTGATTGCGGTGAAGAAAAGCTGGTATGAACTCTTCTTGTTTTTGTCTTTGTAAATATGTTTATCTCAGTATTCATGATTCAGCATTATTATGAGTAAACATATTAGTGATGACAATTAGAGATCATAGTTGCTCATGCCATGCTTAAATAGCTAGGAGTGGATAATGATTTATCTTGAGTGTCAACATGCATTAAAATGGTTATGATGTAGTATGTTAGCATGGTATCCTCCTCTGAGTAATTCGAGTGGCTTGACTTGGTACATGTTCATACATGTAGTTGAATCAAAACCAACATAGCCTCCATGATATTTATGTTCAGGGTGTTGATATCCTACTCATGCTCGTGTTCAATGTTAATTATTCGCAATGCATGTCTATGACCATTTTCGCTCTCTAGCTGGTCGCTTCCCAATCTATTTGCTAGCCTTCGCCTGTACTAAGCGGGAATACTGCTTGTGCATCCAAATCCCTAAACCAAAGTTGTTCCAGATGAGTCCACTATATCTACCTATATGCGGTGTTACTCTGTCGTTCCAAGTAAATTTGCAAGTGCCACCTCTAAATATTCAAACGAACATCTATTTTGTGTGCCCGTACCGCTCATGGAGCGATAGGGGGCGGTCAGTATCTTCCATGCTAAGTGGGTTACTCTCAGATGAGTGTTTATTCACTTGTCATTGCATGAGAGAGGATGGTAATCGGGATGCCCAGTCCTATTGCTCAAATTGTTATATAATGCAAACAAACTCCCCCAAAAAGTTGTTGATATGGAGGGCACCCGTGAATTCGGCTAGCCATGGCTTGTGTTGGTACGGTGGAGGGGGAGTAAACTTTACCTTTCCGCTTGGGAACCGCCTATAATGCGTTTATCATGGAATATATTGAAAACTCTCGGTCGTGATGTTGACAGGAAAGGCATACCTCTCAAAATTATTTTCATCTCTGTTTTAAGCTTCAAGCTCTGGCACCGCTGCAAATCCATGCTTCCCTCTGCGAAGGGCCTATCCAATTACTTTTATGTTATTTTACTTTTATTGTTGAATCATCACCTTCTCATTTAAGTACCAGTTGGAGAGCACTATTGTCATTTTTATGCATTGAGTATAGTTAATGTTGGGTGTGACCATGAATGGATATCCTCTACCCTGAATTACAATGTTTAGTCGTTGCTTGAATCTCAGAGGTGCTCTGCATTTATGTTTTGCGGTCTCAGAAAGGGCTAGCAAGATACCATGTTATCATATTATATCATGATTGTTTTGACAAAGTGTTGGCATCCGAGATATCTTATTATTGCTCGCTAGTTGGTTATGTTATTGCCATAAGTAAATGTAAGACCTAAGTGTTATCATCAATATGGTTAGTTCATAATATTTGCTGAAAACTTGGATGCTAGTTAAGTATATATACAGACAACAAGAACAAAAGAGTTTGTAAAAGTTTTTCTTTATCACTTTCAGTTTGTCAACTGAATTGCTTGAGGACAAGCAATGAGTTAAGCTTGGGGGAGTTGATACGTCCCAAACGTATCTACTTTTCCAAATACTTTTGCTCTAGTTTGGACTCTAATTTGCATGATTTGAATGGAACTAACCCAGACTGACGCTATTTTCAGCAGAATTGCCATGGTGTTGTTTTTGTGCAGAAATAGAAGTTCTTGGAATTGGATGAAACTTTTTGGAGATTTTTTATGGAATATATAAAAAATACTGGAGCCAAAACCTACTGGAGGGGAGCCACCCAGTGACCACGAGGCACCAGGGCGCGCCACCCCCCCAGGCGCGCCCTGGTACCTCGTGGGGCCGACGTGAGAATTATTTCAGAATATATAAAAAATACTGGCGCAAAGATCCACCAGAGGGGGGCCACCTGGCACCACAAGCCTGGGGGGCACGACCACCACCCCAGGGCGCGCCTAGCAGGCTTGTGGGCCCCTGGCAGCTCCGTTTGACCAAACTCCAATGCTATAAGTACCTATTCATGGAGAAAAAAATCAAAGAGAAAGAATCATCGCATTTTACGAGATGGAGCCGCCGCCACCTCCTGTTCTTCATCGGGAGGGCTGATCTGGAGTCCGTTCGGGGCTCCGGAGAGGGGGATTCGACGCCGTCGTCATCATCAACCATCCTCCTTCACTAATTTCATGATGCGCACCGCCGTGCGTGAGTAATTTCTTCGTAGGCTTGTTGGACGGTGATGGGTTGGATGAAATTTATCACGTAATCGAGTCAATTTGTTAGGGCTTTGATCCCTAGTATCCACTATGTTCTGAGATTGATGTTGCTATGACTTTGCTATGCTTAATGCTTGTCACTAGGGCCCGAGTGCCATGATTTCAGATCTGAAACCTCTATGTTTTCATGAATATATTTGAGTTCTTGATCCTATCTTGCAAGTTATATGCACCTGTTACATGCCATGATCCGCATACCCCAAGGTGACAATAATTGGGATTCTTTCCGGTGATTGCCATAGTTTGAGAAGTTCATGTATTCACTATGTGCTAATGCTTTGTTCCGGTTCTCTATTAAAAGGAGGCCTTAATATCCCTTAGTTTCCTTAAGGACCCCGCTGCCACGGGAGGGTAGGACAAAAGATGTCATGCAAGTTCTTACTATAAGCACGTATGACTATATACGGAATACATGCCTACATTACATTGATGAATTGGAGCTATTGTGTATCGCCCTATGTTGTGACTGTTACATGATGAATGTCATCCAACATAATTATCCATCACTGATCCAATGCCTATTCTTTTCGCATATTGATCTTTGCTAAGTTACTCTCATTGCTGCTGTTGTTACAATTACTACAAAACTGCTTCTGTTACTGCTACTACTGTTACTATTGCTCTTAAAACTATCATACTACTGTGCTACTAAACACTTTGCTGCAGATATTTAGTTCTCCAGGTGTGGTTGAATTGACAACTTAACTACTAATACTCGCAAATATTCTTTGGCTCCCCTTGTGTCGAATCAATAAATCTGGGTGAAATACTACCCGCGAAAACTGTTGCGATCCCCTATACTTGTGGGTTATCAATTGTTATCATGGTTTATGTGATATGGGTGCTAGTGTGAGTGCTATTCCGTTTTCTTTATATCAAGAAGTAATGCATGATATTGCACATGTTGAGATTGAAGATATTGATGTCACTATTAAGCTTGCAAACAGAGATACTATTACACCACTTGGGATTGTTAGAGATGTTGAAGTCTTGTGTGGTAAAATCAAATACCCTACTGATTTCCTTGTACTTGGTTCACAACAAGATAATTTTTGTCCCATTATATTTGGTAGACCTTTCTTGAATACCATTAATGCTGAAATTGATTGTGTTAAAGAGAAGGTTAGAGTTAAGTTTGGTGATATATCTCATGAATTTAATTTCTCTAAGTTTAGTAGACAACCTCATGATAAGGAATTACCCAATAAAGATGAAATTATTGGTCTTGCTTCTATTGTTGTGCCTTCTACTGATCCTTTAGAACAATATTTGCTAGACCATGAGAATGATATGCATATGAATGAAAGAATTGAAATAGATGAGTTGTTCTTTAAGAAAGCACCTATCCTTAAACATAATTTGCCTGTTGAAACCTTGGGAAATCCTCTACCACCCAAGGCTGATCCTGTGTTCGAATTAAAGGAATTACCTGATACACTTAAATATGCTTATCTTGATGAAAAGAAGATATATCCTGTTATTATTAGTGCTAACCTTTCAGAGCATGAAGAAAAGAGATTACTTAAAACTCTGAAGAAGCACCATGCTGCTATTGGATATACTCTTGATGATCTTAAGGGCATTAGTCCAACTTTATGTCAGCACAAAATTCATATGGAGCCAGATGCTAAACCCGTTGTTGATCATCAAAGAAGGCTGAATCCTAAAATGAAGGATGTGGTAAGAACTAAAATATTAAAGCTTCTTGAGGCAGGTATAATCTATCCCATAGCTGATAGTAGATGGGTAAGTCATGTTCATTGTGTTCCTAAGAAAGGCGGTATTACCGTTGTTCCTAATGATAAAAATGAACTTATTCCACAAAGAATTGTAACCGGTTATAGGATGGTAATTGATTTTAGGAAATTAAATAAAGCTACTAGAAAATATCATTACCCCTTGCCTTTTATTGATCAAATGCTAGAAAGATTATCTAAGCATACACACTTTTGCTTCCTAGATGGTTATTCTGGTTTCTCTCAAATACTTGTTTCACCCGAAGATCAAGAGAAAACCACCTTTACTTGTCCTTTTGGAACTTATGCTTATCGTCGTATGCCTTTTGGTTTATGTAATGCACCTACTACCTTTCAAAGATGTATGACTGCTATATTCTCTGACTTTTGTGAAAAGATTGTTGAGGTTTTCATGGATGATTTCTCTGTTTACGGAACTTCTTTTGATGATTGCTTGAGCAACCTTGATCGAGTTTTGCAGAGATGTGAAGAAACTAATCTTGTCTTGAATTGGGAGAAGTGCCACTTTATGGTGAATGAAGGTATAGTCCTTGGGCATAAAATTTCTGAAAGAGGTATTGAATTTGATAAAGCTAAAGTTGATGCTATTGAGAAAATGCCATGTCCTAAAGATATCAAAGGTATAAGAAGTTTCCTCGGTCATGATGGTTTCTATAGAAGGTTTATAAAAGACTTCTCTAAAATTTCTAGGCCTCTTACTAATCTCTTGCAAAAAGATGTTCCATTTGTTTTTGATAATGATTGTGTAGAAGCCTTTGAAATACTTAAGAAAGCCTTAATATCTGCACCTATTGTTCAACCACCTGATTGGAACCTACCCTTTGAAATTATGTGTGATGCTAGTGATTATGCTGTTGGTGCTGTTCTAGGACAAAGAGTTGATAAGAAATTGAATGTTATTCATTATGCTAGTAAAACTCTAAACAGTGCTCAAAGAAATTATGCTACTACTGAAAAAGTATTTTTAGCAGTTGTGTTTACATGTGATAAATTCAGATCTTACATTGTTGATTCTAAGGTTACTATTCATACCGATCATGCTGCTATTAAATATCTTATGGAAAAGAAAGATGCTAAACCTAGACTTATTAGGTGGGTTCTTTTGCTACAAGAATTTGATTTGCATATTGTTGATAGAAAGGGAGTTGAGAATCCCGTAGCTGATAATTTGTCTAGAATGGAAAATGTTCTTGATGATCCACTTCCTATTAATGATGATTTCCCTGATGAACAATTAGCTGTAATAAATGCTTCTCGTAATACTCCATGGTAAGCAGACTATGCTAATTACATTGTTGTTAAATATATACCACCTAGTTTCACATACCAACAAAAGAAAAAGTTTTTCTTTGATTTAAGACATTACTTTTGCGATGACCCACACTTATATAAAGAAGGAGTAGATGGTATTATTAGACGTTGTGTACCTGAGCATGAACAGGAACAAATCCTACGAAAGTGTCACTCCGAGGCATATGGAGGACACCATGCGGGAGACAGAACTGCACACAAGGTATTAATCTGGTTTTTATTGGCCTACTGTTTTCAAAGATGCACGTAAGTTTGTCCTTTCTTGTGATGAATGTCAAAGAATTGGTAATGTTGGTAGACGTCAGGAAATGCCTATGAATTATTCACTTGTTTTTGAACCGTTTGATGTTTAGGGTTTTGATTATATGGGACCTTTTCCTAAATCCAATGGGTATACACATATTTTAGTTGTTGTTAATTACGTTACTAAGTGGGTAGAAGCTATTCCAACTAGTAGTGCTGATCATAACACTTCTATTCAAATGCTTAAAGAAGTTATATTCCCGAGGTTTGGAGTCCCTCGATATTTAATGACTGATGGTGGTTCACATTTTATTCATGGTGCTTTCCGTAAATTGCTTGCTAAATATGATGTTAATCATAGAATTGCATCTCCTTATCATCCTCAGTCTAGTGGTCAAGTTGAATTAACTAATAGAGAAATAAAATTAATTTTTGCAAAAGACCGTTAATAGATCTAGAAAGAATTGGTCTAATAAACTGGATGATGCACTATGGGCTTACAGAACTGCTTATAAAAATTCTATGGGTATGTCTCCATATAAAATGCTTTATGGAAAAGCATGTCATTTACCTCTTGAGTTAGAACATAAAGCATATTGGGTAATTAAAGAACTTAACTATGATTTTAAACTTGCCGGTGAAAAGAGGTTATTTGATATTAGTTCTTTAGATGAATGGAGAACCCAAGCTTATGAAAATGCCAAGTTGTTTAAAGAAAAAGTTAAAAGATGGCATGATAAAAGAATTCAAAAAGGGGAATTCAAAGTAGGTGATCATGTTCTATTATACAATTCTTGTTTAAGATTCTTTGCAGGAAAACTTCTCTCTAAATGGGAAGGACCGTATATCATCGAAGAAGTTTATCTCTCCGAAGCCATCAAAATAAACAACTCCATAGGGAATAATCTGAGAGTGGTTAATGGGCAAAGAATTAAACATTATCTCTCAGGTACACCTATTAATGTTGAAACTAATATTATTCAAACAATGACACCGGAGGAGCACATAGAAGAAACCTTCCGGAACGCTCCGGAAGCCTGAAAAGGAGTAGGTATGTGGTACGGTAAGTAAACCGACTCCAAAACTTCCATAAAAGTACTTTCTGTCCGTTTTGGAATATATAAAAAATTAGGAAAATAATAAACAGTCCGAAAAATGCACGAGGAGGCGACAAGCCTGGGGGGCGCGCCCTACCCCCCAAGGCACGCCTACGAGGCTTCTGGCTCCCTCCTGACTCCGTTTTTCTTCCATATTACTTGTTCTGCATGGGAAAAATTCCTTATATATACTCACGGGTGTTTTGACCACCGCATCGCATGTTTCTCCTCTATTCTTGTTTTGGGCTATTTTTCTGACAGATCTAGATCACTATGGCTCCCCGAAAGCTCCGCACCAAGCACCAGATTGTTCAACCTTCGCCTGGCAAATGCCCCTTCAGGGAAGTATATTATGAGTGGTCGTCCAGAGAGGAGGATACTGGTATGGAGGAGGAACCGGGGAATATCGTGGAAGACCGGATTCAAGAAGAAGAAGATCAAGCCATGCTAGGAAGGAAGCACCAGAAAAGGGAGATTCGTGGCAAACTCTTTATAATAATCTTCCCCCATCTGCAATTGATACACTAAATTTTTTTGAAGCGATTTGTGCTCAGAATACGTCGCTTACTCGTGAGGTTATTGTGTTAGAGGAGCAGAATCATGCTCTTCAGAGGATCAATGGAAATTTGGAATACTTGCTGAAGCTGAAGGACAAGTCCATCACTTCATCACCACCATCACCGAAGAAGGAGATTTGAGTACATGGGTATGGGCACCACCCTTGGCTTGTGCCAAGCTTGGGGGAGGTGCCCCGGTATCGTATCACCATCACTTTTTATCATTATTATCTATCTTAGTTCGATCCTTAGCTATTTCATGATTTAGAAGAATAAAGTTTAGTATGATTTAGTTTCGAGTGCTTGCTTTGTGATCTATCCATCTATGTAATCGTGTGTGAAAGTTATATAATAAAGAGTAGTTGAGTTGAGTGTTTTGCTTTTGTTGATCCAATCCTAGAATTAAATAAAGAAAAAAAATAAGATCATATGCTAATCCCATGGGGAGTGATGACTTCACATAAAAGAAGTATAATTGATAAAACTTGTTGGAAGTTGACAAACATAGCATTGGTCATTGTTGCAATTCATGAAAAAGTAATAAAGGAGGAGAGGTCTCACATATAAATACACTATCTTGGACATCTTTTATGATTGTGAACCGCCATTAAATATTCTATGTCAAATAGTCGACGTTAGACAAGGAAGACAACGTAATGAGTTACGTTTGCTCATATTCATATAGAAGTTATATTGTTTTGGATCCTCTAACATGTGGTGCTTTCCCCCTATCTTTTGCTAGCCAAAATTCCGCACTAAGTAGAGATACTACTTGTGCATCCAAAAACCCTTAAACCTAGTTTCATGTCATGAGAGTCCACTATATGTACCTATGGATTGAATAAGATCCTTCAAGTAAGTTGTCATCGGTGCAAAGCAATAAAAATTGCTCCTAAATATGTATGATCTTTTATTGTAAGAAAAAATAAGCTTTGTACGATCTTGTGATGGTGAAGAAATAAAAGCGACAGACTGCATAATAAAGGTCGCTATCACAAGGGGCAATATAAAGTGACGTTCCTTTACATTAAGATTTTGCACATTCAAAAACAAAAAGCACATGACAACCTCTGCTTCCCTCTGCGAAGGGCCTATATTTTACTTTATGTATTTACTTTCATGCAAGAGTCAATAGCATTCTCCTCTATTCCGTTTTTATTTTGTCTCTTGGCAAGCATCATGTGGTGGGGATTGTTCCAGGCATATATATCCAGTTGGATGTAGGTGATCATGAGTTATTATTGTTGACATTACCCTTGAGGTAAATACGTTGGGAGGCGAAATTATAAGCCCCTATCTTTCTATGTGTCTGACTGAAACTTTTGCTCCATAAGTATGCCGTGAGTGTCAGCAATCATGGAAGACTAAATGATAGTTGAGTATGTGAACTTGCTAAACAAAGCTCTTACATAGACTCTTTCTGATAATATGATGAATTGCAATTGCTTCAGTGACTGAGATCATAGTTTGTTAGTTTTCAATTTGGTTTATGGTTCATACTTTAACTTGTGGATGAATTGTCACTTTTTCATGAGAAGTTTTATGATGATATATTGCTGTTATAATAAAGATCATGATGCTCCATGTCCATATTTTATTTTTATTGACACCTCTCTCTCTAAACATGTGGTCATGATTATCGATTTCGGCTTTCGCTTGAGGACAAGCGAGGTCTAAGCTTGGGGGAGTTGATACGTCCAATTTGCATCATGATTTCCTACTATTAATTAATATGTTTTTAATCATTATTTCACTTCATGGTACAATTCTTATGCCTTTTCTCTCTTATTTTGCAAGATTACCATGAAGAGGGAGATTGTCGGTAGCTGGAATTCTGGACCTGAAAGGGGTGAAACAGAGATAGCTATTCTGCACAACTCCAAATGACCTGAAAATTTATGGAGAATTATTTTGGAATATATAAAAAATAATGGCGAAAGAATTACCAGGATGGGGCCCACCAGGAAGCCACAAGCCTGGGGGGCGCGCCCTGCCCCCTAGGTGCCCCCCCGAGCTTGTGGGGCCCCTGGCAGGCCTTCGGCCCCCTCCTTCTGCTATATGAAGCCATTTGCCCTAGAAAAAAAATCAGAAGAAGACTTTTGGGACGAAGCGCCGCAATCTCGAGGAGCTATTTTGCTCTCCGGCGGAGTGATTCCGCCGGGGTAACTTACCTCCGGGAGGGGAAATCGAAGCTATCGACATCACCAATGATCCTCTCATCATGGGAGGACCAATCTTCATCAACATCTTCTCCAGCACCATCTCATCTCAAACCCTAGTTCATCTCTTGTATTGAATCTTTGTCTCAAAACCTTAGATTGGTACCTGTGGGTTGCTAGTAGTGTTGATTACATCTTGTAGTTAATGCTAGTTGGTTTATTTGGTGGAAGATTATATGTTCAGATCCTTAATGCTATTCAATACCCTTCTGATCTTGAACATGAATATGATTTGTGAGTAGTTACTTTTGTTCTTGAGGACATGGGAGAAGTCTTGTCATAAGTAATCATGTGAATTTGGTATTCGTTCGATATTTTGATGATATGTATGTTGTTGCTTCCTTTAGTGGTGTCGTGTGAACGTCGACTACATGACACTTCACCATCTTTGGGCCTAAGGGAAGGCATTGTGGAGTAGTAATTAGATGATGGGTTGCTAGAGTGACAGAAGCTTAAACCCTAGTTTATGCGCTATTCCGTAAGGGGCTGATTTGGATCCATATGTTTCATGCTATGGTTAGATTTATCTTAATTCTTCTTTCGTAGTTGCGGATGCTTGCGAGAGGGGGTAATCATAAGTGGGAGGCTTGTTCAAGTAAGAACAGCACCCAAGCACCGGTCCACCCACATATCAAATTATCAAAGTAGCGAACGTGAATCAAACAAACATGCTGAAAGTGACTAGATGAAATTCCCATGTGTCCTCAAGAACGCTTTGCTTATTATACGAGTTCGTTCAGGCTCGTCCTTTGCTACAAAAAGGATTGGGCCACCTTTCTGCACTTTATTAAACTTGTTACTTGGTACTTGTTATGAATTATCTTGCTACCGAAACTATCTGTTACCGCTACTTTCAGTACTTGCAGAGAATACCTTGCTGAAAACCGCTTGTCATTTCCTTCTGCTCCTCGTTGGGTTTGACACTCTTACTTATCGAAAGGAATACTATTGATCCCCTATACTTGTGGGTCATCAAGTAGCTTAACCCCATGGTGTTGCATTTTGACATGGTGCTTCAGCTTCTCACTGGTGACATGGCTTTGCTACTATATGCACGTGTACATGTGTAAATGTGGCTTCATCACCTCTCTTGATGTTATGCTGAGAACTCCGCTGGCCAATGAACGATCCACTAGAGTTTCGGCTCGGATTTCAGCTATGAGTTTGTTAACGTCCACAGTGGCAACACTGCAACGAATATTATTCGGCATTCTCTTGAGTGAGTGTGTATGAGGTAATAAATGCATACTGATCTCAAGAGCTCGAAAGAGACAACATATTGGTCCATAGTAGTCAAATTTAAGCCACTACGAAACCTAAGCATGATCATTTCTTTGGCATGATCCCGTCACCTAACAATAAAAGTGTTAGCAAACAATGATTGAAGTAAGTGCCTAAGAGCCTTGAGTTGAGAACGTAAGTGGGCATGAATGAAAAACTCCATATCTTGACTTTTTGACAACTCCCTATGCTCAAGTTTGTTTAAAAAGAAAAACAACAAAAAGAAATGAATGAGCTAATAAGTAAGAGGATCCAAGTATTTGTTTTCGTGCTATATTAAACTTTGACAAGGAGCATAGAATTTTTTACTGAAGCTCTAGTGGTTTGGTGATCAAAATAAATATTATCTAGCTGAGCATGTGCTACCTTGTGCAAATATGTTCTATCTTGCTTATAGCTTGCAGACAAGGATACGCCTTTGGGGCAATCATCTTTATTGATGAGCTAGATGGATCAACTTTGGTTTATCAAACCCTTTGCTCGAGGATGAGCAAGGTTTAAGCTTGGGGATGTTGATGAGTGAATTTTATGCATACTTTTTAGAGTATATTCTAGTGCCAAAATCCCTCATATCATATCCATCTAGCACTTATTCATGTCTCCAATGCATAGTTTTTGGTATTTACTTGTTTTACCAAGTTCGTTGCACACTTTTTATTTTTATTTAGTTTTTATTAGTTTTCCTTTGTTTTGTGGTCTTTATAGGTGTGTTGACATGTTCATGGACTTGGGACATCAAAAGAATCAAGCTAGGGGTCCAACCGGAGAAATTCCAGGCACCAGATCAAGGCCCTTTGGAGATTTTGATGATTTGACATTTATCAAACTGTCCAAAATAAAGATCCACGGCCACAAACGCATCGGGCTTTTCGCTAGCAATCAAACAAGCCCAAGAACCTTGAAATCGGAGTTAGTATGAAGAAATGGCGACCAAAATACGAAGCAGCTCCCGAAGTCCAGAATGAAAGACGACCTGCCATGCGACCAGAGCCGTTCTTTTGAGCGGTCGTTTGAGCTCCAGACAGCCACGAAAATTGGCCAAAACTTTCCAAATTTTGCTCTGATTTCGTCCCCGTTTTTCCCTACGAGATTCTTGATGACCAAGGCTTGTTTGGGACGTGGATTTGGCTCCCCTTGAGCCCTTGGATGAAAGGGAGGAGGCTAGATCAACGGAGGAGACCCGAGGTGGACTCCTATATGAAGACCTCCAACCGTAGCCGCCGGCTCATTCCATCTCCATCCTCCACAAGTCTCATCTACAGCCACCACACCTCCATTGCAGCAAACTCCACCATAGAGAAGGGCCAAGACAAGGAAGGGAAAAAGAGGAGGCGCCTCCCACGTTCAGCATACTCTACTTACCGTGAATTGCAATAGGCATGTGCCCTGGCAGGTCATCAGTACACTGCCAGAGGCATTCATATAGAGTCATATTGTTTTTATCAAGTTGTAAGTAAATAAATGTGTAATGATCATTATTATTTGAGCAATGTCCTAGTGAGGAAAGGATGATGGAGACTATGATTCCTCCACAAGTCGGGATGAGACTCCAGACGAAAGAAAAGAGAAAAAATAGAGGCCAAAAAGAGCCCAACAAAAAAATGAGAGAAAAATAGAGAAGGGGCAATGTTACTATCCTTTTCCACCCTTGTGCTTCAGAGTAGCACCATGTTCTTCATATAGAGAGTCTCCTATTTTGTCACTTTCATATACTAGTGTGAATTTTTTTCGTTATAGAATTTGGCTTGTATATTCCGATGACGGGCTTCCTCAAATGCCCGAGGTCTTCATGAGAAAGCAAGTTGGATGCACACCCACTTAGTTTCAGTTGAGCTTTCATACACTTATTGATCTTAGTGCATCCGTTGCATGGCAATCCCTACTCCTCGCATCGATATCGATTGATGGACATCTCCATAGTCCGTTGATCCGCCGAGTTGATGCGAGATTTTCTTCCTTTTTGACTTCTCCTATTGATCCCAATCACCGCATTCTATTCCTCCTATAGTGCTATGTCCATGGCTCACGCTCATGTATTGCGTGAAGTTGAAAATGCTGAAGCGCGTTAGAAGTATGATCCAATTGCCTGGTTTAACACCGGGGTGCTCATGATTTATATTTATGCAGTGAAGGCGGAGTCATGCCATGCTAACATGATAAAATGAGTGGGGAATAACATTCATTAAGGATCGTATATTTTGAAAGTTTAATGATTATGCTTCTTATATTTATGGATATTATTATGTTGATGTTGTTCATTCATCGTTTCTCAATATTTATACCGTGAAGAGATTACATGATAAACATGTTAGGTAGCATTCCACATCAAAAATTCTGTTTTTTGTCATTTACCTACTCGGGGACGAGCAGGAATTAAGCTTGGGGATGCTGTTACGTCTCCAACGTATCTATAATTTTTTATTGTTCCATGCTATTGTATTATCAATCTTGGATGTTTTACAAGCATTTATATGCTATTTTATATCATTTTTGGGAACTAACCTATTAAGCTAGTGCCAGTGCCAGTTGCTGTTTTCTGCTTGTTTTTGGTTTTCCAGAAAATCAGTACCAAACGTAGTCCAAACGCTATGAAACTTTTTGACGATTTTTTTTGGACATAAGAGACCCTAGAAACTTCGGGAGGAGACCATACGGCAAACGAGGAGACGGCAAGGCAACAGGGCGCGCCCTGTTACCTTGTGGGCCCCACGTGGCTCCGTCTGACCTAATTCCACTTCTATAAATTCTCAGATATTGGGAAACCAACGGATAGCCACCCAAAATAAATTTTCCACCACCGCAAGCTTCTGTTCTTCCGCGATCCCATCAGGAGGCATTTTCCGATACTCTGCCGAAGGGGGAATCGATCACGGAGGGCTTCTACATCATCCTTGCTGCCTTCCGATGGTGCATGAGTAGTTCACCACAGACCTATGGGTCCATAGCTAGTAGCTAGATGGCTTCTTCTCTCTCTTTGATCTTCAATACAATGTTCTCCTCGGTGTTCTTGGAGTTCTATTCGATGTAATCTTCTTTTGCTGTGTGTTTGTTGGGATCCGTTGAATTGTGGGTTTATGATCTGAATATTCATAAGAAGTAATTGAGTCTTTTCTGAACTTTATTATGCATGATTGTTATAGCTTTGTATTTCTCTCTGATCTATCCGTTTGGTTTGGCCAACAAGATTGATTTATCTTCAGCGGGAGAGGTGCTTTATAATGGGTTCAATCTTGCGGTGCTCTATATCCCAGTGACAGAAAAGAACGAGACACATATTTGTATTTTTGCAATTAAGGGTAAAACGATGGGGTTTATTCATATTAGTTGATTTTACTTTGTCTACATCATGTCATCTTGCTTAAGGCATTACTCTGTTTTTATTAACTTAACACCCTAGATGCATGCTGGATAGCTGTCGATGGGTGGAGTAATAGCAGTAGATGCAGGCAGGAGTCGGTCTACTTGTCTCGGACATGATGCCTATATACATGATCATTGCCTTGAATATCGTCATAACTATGCGATTTACTATCAATTGCCCAACAGTAATTTGTTTACCCACCGTATGCTATGTGTTCGAGAGAGAAGCCTCTAGTGAAAACTACGGCCCCCGGGTCTACTTAAATCATATATAAAAACCAAAATATATTTTCTGCAATTTTATTTCTTTTATTTTCTTTTGCAATTTATCTATCTACCACTACAAGATTTAATCCTTGCAAGTAACGAGTTCAAGGGGAGTGACGACCCTCTTGCCCGTGTTGGGTGCAAGTATTTGCTTTTGTGTGTGCAGGTGCTGTTCACAAGGCTTTGCGTGATTCTCCTACTGGTTCGATAACCTTGGTTCTCACTGAGGGAAATACTTATCTCTATTGTACTGCATCTCCTCTCCTCTTCGAGGAAAATCTCAACGCAGCTCACAAGTAGCAGAGGCCCAATTCGGGTCATGGTAGAAATACTTTTGCCTTATCCCTCACTCCCGAGAAGGAGTGATTTATATGAAGTCGGAGGGACCGAGGTATGTCGAATTGTCGAGTTCGGCTATCTCCCGGGCACTCCCAAGGAGGACACCGAGAGCTGGTCCTCGGAATGGTTTTATATAGCCGACGTCCCTCTCTACAATCCCGCTCATAGAGGGCTGCCCGAGTTCTCCCATACTTTCCCGAAGAAAAGATTCAATTGGCGGCCGAGGAGTTCGTCTCAAGAGTTGGATGCCGAGGTCAAGCGCTTAGCCGCTCAGGTGTCATGTTTAGCTCACAACAGACTGACCACCATCGATGTGATAGCAACGGCTATCCTCTGCGGTGTCCAGCCTCTTCAGCAACGAGTACATCCTTTATGGAGGTACAACGGAATATACGATGCTACTCGATCTATGAAGGAAGATTTTGCAAACCCGGCGGCCTTAGCAGCAACGCTAGCCGGTATCTTCAAGGGGGAAGAGGAAGATTTTGCTCGTCGAAAGTTTATGAATGGCTTCTCGTACCACAAGCCTGTCGAAACGGTGAGTATTTTTTATCCATGCATCTCATCTATCTGAGCGGTATATTAATTCTCCTGGATAGTTGTTCAACATATCTGAGCAGGGGTGGATGCGTGATAACCCACAAGTATAGGGGATCAGTTGTAGCCTTTCTCGATAATTAAGAGTGTCGAACCCAATGAGGAGCTAAAGGTAGAATTAATATTCCCTTCAAGTTCTATCGACCACCGATACAACTATACGCACACTTAACGTTTGCTTTACCTAGAACAAGTATGAAACCAGAAGTACTTTGTAGGTGTAATGCTAGAACTACTTCGCAAGAATAAAACTAGGAGTACTTAACGAGAATAACACTACGAGTAATTTGCAAGATAATAAATGTTAGTTGTTTAGTAGAAAGCCTTTGTAGAACAAGAAAAGGATTTGTCCCTAGGCAATTGATAACTAGACCGGTAATCATTATTGCAATTTTATATGAGGGAGAGGCATGAGCTAACATACTTTTCGTACTTGGATCATATGCACTTATGATTGGAACTCTAGCAAGCATCCGCAACTACCAAAGATCATTAAGGTAAAGCCCAACCATAGCATTAAGTAACAAGTCTTCTTTACTCCCATATGCAACAAACCCCTTACTCGGGTGTAAGCTTCTGTCACTCTAGCCGCCCACTATAAGAGAATTATGAACGTATTGCAAAGCCTACAGCGGGAATCCCTCATGCTTGTGTGACACGGAGGGCACCATAGGACAGCACCAAAATAAAACATACAACTCAAACCAATCACGATCATCAATCAACCCATAGGACAAAACGAATCTACTCAAAAGTCATAGGATAGCCATACATCATTGGATGATAATATATAGCATTAAGCACCATGTTTAAGTAGAGATTACAGTAGGGAGAAGAGGTGTTACACTGCTGCATAGAGGGGGAGAGAGTTGGTGATGACGGCGGCGAAGTTGTTGGCGTAGATCGCCATCACGATGATTGCCCCGGCGGCGTTCCGGCACCATCGAGAGAGAGCGGGAGAGAGCCCTTCTCCTTCTTGCTTGGCCTCCCCCCTAGATGGGAGGAGAGTTTCCCCTCTGGTCCATGGCCTCCATGGCTCCCGGAGGGCAGGAGCCCCTCCGAGATTGGATCTCTCTCTCTGTTTCTCTTCTGTTTCGCGCTCCGTTTTCTGACCCCTTCACCATTTTTTATATTCCTCGAGATCCGTAACTCCGATTGGGCTGAGATTTTGAGGGGATTTTCCTCTAGAAATTATCTTTCTTGTGGTGAAAGAAGGGCCCCAACCGACGTTCGAGGGAGTCACAAGGCAACACGGTGCGACCTCCCTGGGGCCGCGCCCTGTTGCCTGATACAACCATTTTGCATCATGTTTTACTACTGTTATTTATAGTGTTTTTAATTAATATAACACTTTGTGGAGCTATTCCAATGCCTTTTCTCTCTAAATATGCAAGATTCACACGAGGAGGGAGAATACCGGCAGCTGGAATTTTGGACCTGAAAAAGCTCTGTCAAGATACCTATTCTGCACAACTCCTAATGAGCTGAAATTTTCTGGAGAATTATTTTGGAATATATAAAAAAATATTGGAAGGAAAAAGTACCGGAGGGGGCCACCCAGGTGCCCACGAGGCACCAGGGCGCGCCACCCCCCCAGGCGCGCCCTGGTACCTCGTGGGGCCCCTGGCCCACTTCTGGCCCCCATCTTCTGGTATATAAGTGCATTTGACCTAAAAAAATAGAGAGAAGACTTTCGGGACGGTGCGTCGCCGTCTTGAGGCGGAACTTGGGCAGGAGCACTTTTGCTCTCCGGCGGAGAGATTCTGCCGGGGATACTTCCCTCCGGGAGGGGGAAATCGTCGCCATCGACACCACCAGCAACCCTCTCATCGTGGGAGGGCCAATCTTCATCAACATCTTCACCAGCACCATCTCATCTCAAACCCTAGTTCATCTCTTGTATTCAATCTTTGTCTCAAAACCTTAGATTGGTACCTGTGGGTTGCTAGTAGTGTTGATTACATCTTGTAGTTGATGCTTGTTGGTTTACTTGGTGGAAGATTATATGTTTAGATCTATTATGCAATTCAATACCCTACTGGTCATGAGCATGTTTATGATGTGTGAGTAGTTACTTTTGTTCTTGAGGACATGGGAGAAGTCTTGTCATAAGTAATCATGTGAATTTGGTATTCGTTCGATAATTTGATGATGTGTATGTTGTGATTCTCTTAGTGGTGTCATGTGAACGTCGACTACATGACACTTCACCATCTTTGGGCCTAAGGGAATGCATTGTGGAGTAGTAATTAGATGATGGGTTGCTAGAGTGACAGAAGCTTAAACCCTAGTTTATGCGCTATTTCGTAAGGGGCTGATTTGGATCCACACGTTTAATTCTATGGTTAGAGTAATCTTAATTCTTCTTTCGTAGTTGTGGATGCTTGCGAGAGGGGGTAATCATAAGTGGGAGGTTTGTCCAAGTAAGGGCAGCACCCAAGCACCGGTCCACCCACATATCAAATTATCAAAGTAGAGAACGCGAATCAAACAAACATGATGAAAATGACTAGATGAAATTCCCATGTGTCCTCGAGAACGCTTTACTTATTATAAGAGATCATTCCGGCCAGTCCTTTGCTACAAAAAGGATTGGGATATATTTCTGCACTCTTGGTTACTATTGTTACTTGTCACTTGTTACAAATTATCTTGCTATCAAACTACCTGTTACCGATAATTTCAGTGCTTGCAGAAAACACCTTGCTGAAAACCGCTTGTCATTTCCTTCTGCTCCTCGTTGGGTTTGACACTCTTACTTATCGAAAGGACTATGATTGATCCCCTATACTTGTGGGTTATCAAGACTCTTTTTTGGCGCCGTTGCCGGGGAGTGAAGCACCTTTGGTGAGTGGAATTTGGTAAGGAATCATTTATATTACGTGCTGAAATTTACTATCACTTTTCACTATGGAAAGTAATCCTTTGAGGGGTTTGTTCGGGGTATCATCACCTCGACCGGAAATACAAATTGTTGCTCCTCAACCTACTGCACCTATTGAAAAAGATATTGAATATGAAATTCCTCCAGGCATGTTAGAGAAACTGCTAGCTAATCCTTATGCAGGAGATGGTACGGTACATCCTGATATGCATTTGATCTATGTGGATGAAATTTGTGGATTGTTTAAGCTTTCAGGTATAACCGGAGATGGAGTTAATAAGAAGGTTTTCCCTTTATCTTTGGAGGTAAAAGCGTTAATATGGTATAGGCTATGTGATGAAAATGATACATGGGACTGGAACCGCCTGAAACTAGAATTCCATCAGAAAATTTATCCTATGCATTTGGTTCATCGTGATCGGAATTATATATATAATTTTTGGCCTCGTGAAGGAGAAAGCATCGCTCAAGCTTGGGGTAGGCTTAAGTATATGTTGCATACATACCCCAATCATGACCTCTCAAGAAAAATTATCTTAGAAATTTTTTATGCTCGGCTTTCTCATGATAATCAAACTATGCTCGATTCTTCTTCGACTGGCTCCTTTATGAAGAAAACTATTGAATTCAGATGGGATCTTTTGGAAAGAATTAAACGCAACTCTGAAGATTGGGAACTCGACAAAGGTAATGAGTCAGGTATAATACTTGAGTTCGATTGTGTTAAATCTTTTATGGCCACCGATGCTTTTCATAAGTTTAGCACTAAATATGGACTTGACTCTGAGATAGTAGCCTCTTTTTGTGAATCCTTTGCTACTCATGTTGATCTCCCTAAGGATAAGTGGTTTAAATATCATCCCCCTGTTAAAGAAAAGATAGAGGAACCTATTAGTGTTAAAGAAGAAACAATTGTTTACCATGTTGATCCAGTTGTGCCTACCGCTTATATTGAGAAACCACCCTTTCCTGTTAGGATTAAGGAACATGCTAAGGTTTCAACTGTGGTTAACAAAAGTCATAATAGAGCACCTAGACCCACTGAACAAATTAATGTTGAACCTAATGTTGCTCTGGTTAAAGATCTCTTGGTTGATAATATAGATGGGCATGTTATTTACTTCTGCGATGAAGCAGCTCGAATTGCTAAACCTGATTCTAAAGATAAAAACAGACCCGTTGTGGGCATGCCTGTTGTCTCAGTTAAAATAGGAGATCATTGCTATCATGGTTTATGTGATTTGGGTGCTAGTGTGAGTGCTATTCCTTTTACTTTATATCAAGAAATTATGAATGATATTGCACCTGCTGAATTAGAGGACATTGATGTTACTATTAAACTTGCAAACAGAGATACCATTACACCACTTGGGATTGTTAGAGATGTTGAAGTCTTGTGTGGAAAAATAAAATACCCTACTGATTTTTTAGTCCTTGGTTCTCCACAAGATGATTTTTGTCCCATTATATTTGGTAGACCTTTCTTGAACACGGTTAATGCTAAGATTGATTGCACTAAAGAAACAGTCGGTGTTGATTTTGGTGGTATGTCTCATGAGTTTAATTTCTCTAAATTTCGTAGACAACCTCATGACAAAGAATTGCCTAGTAAAGATGAAATTATTGGTCTTGCTTCTATTGCCGTACCTCCTACTGATCCGTTAGAACAATATTTGCTAGACCATGAGAATGATATGCATATGCATGAAAGAAATGAAATTGATAACATGTTCTTTGATCAACCACCTATCCTTAAACATAATTTGCCTATTGAAACTCTTGGAGGTCCTCCTCCACCTAAAGGTGATCCTGTGTTTGAATTGAAACAATTGCCTGATACATTGAAATATGCTTATCTAGATGAAAAGAAGATATATCCTGTTATTATTAGTGCTAACCTTTCAGCGCATGAAGAAAAGAGATTGCTGAAAACTCTAAGGAAGCACCGAGCCGCTATTGGATATACTCTTGATGATCTTAAGGGCATTAGTCCCACTCTATGTCAGCACAAAATTAATATGGAGCCTGATGCTAAACCAGTTGTCGACCACCAACGTCGTTTAAATCCTAAGATGAAGGAGGTGGCAAGAATTGAAATATTAAAACTTCTGGAAGCAGGTATAATCTATCCCATAGCTGATAGTAGATGGGTAACTCCTGCTCATTGTGTCCCTAAGAAAGGAGGTATAACCGTTGTTCCTAATGATAAAAATGAACTCATTCCACAAAGAATTGTAACTGGTTATAGGATGGTTATCGATTTTAGAAAATTAAACAAAGCTACTAGAAAAGATCATTACCCCTTACATTTTATTGATCAAATGTTAGAAAGATTGTCTAAGCATACACATTTTTGTTTCTTAGATGGTTATTCTGGTTTTTCTCAAATACCCGTATCACAACCCGATCAAGAGAAAACCACATTTACTTGTCCTTTCGGAACTTATGCTTATAGACGTATGCCTTTTGGTTTATGCAATGCACCTGCTACCATTCAAAGATGTATGACTGCTATATTCTCTGACTTTTGTGAAAACATTGTTGAGGTTTTCATGGATGATTTTTCCGTTTAGGGAACTTCTTTTGATGATTGCTTAAGCAACCTTGATCGAGTTTTGCAGAGATGCGAAGAAACTAATCTTATCTTGAATTGGGAGAAGTGTCACTTTATGGTGAATGAAGGTATTGTCTTGGGCCATAAGGTTTCTGAGAGAGGTATTGAAGTTGATAAAGCTAAGGTTGATGCTATTGAGAAAATGACATGTCCTAAAGATATTAAAGGTATAAGAAGTTTCCTTGGTCATGCTGGTTTCTATAGGAGATTTATTAAAGACTTCTCTAAAATTTCTAGGCCTCTTACCAATCTTTTGCAAAAAGATGTTCCATTTGTTTTTGATGATGATTGTCTCAAAGCCTTTGAAACACTTAAGAAAGCCTTAACCACTGCACCCGTGGTTCAACCACCTGACTGGAACTTGCCTTTTGAAATTATGTGTGATGCTAGCGATTATGCTGTTGGTGCTATTCTAGGACAAAGAGTTGATAAGAAATTAAATGTTATCCATTATGCTAGTAAAACTCTAGACAGTGCCCAAAGAAATTATGCTACTACTGAAAAAGAATTTTTAGCAGTTGTGTTTGCATGTGATAAATTCAGATCTTATATAGTTGATTCTAAAGTAACTGTTCACACCGATCATGCTGCTATTAAATATCTTATGGAAAAGAAAGATTCTAAACCTAGACTCATTAGGTGGATTCTATTGCTACAAGAATTTGACTTGCATATTATTGATAGAAAGGGAGCTGAGAATCCCGTAGCAGATAATTTGTCTAGAATAGAAAATGTTCTTGATGACCCACTACCTATTAATGATGATTTTCCTGATGAGCAATTAGCTGTCATAAATGCTTCTCGTAATACTCCTTGGTATGCAGACTATGCTAATTACATTGTTGCTAAATATATACCACCTAGTTTTACATACCAACAAAAGAAAAAGTTCTTCTTTGATTTAAGACATTACTTCTGGGATGACCCACATCTTTATAAAGAAGGAGTAGATGGTATTATTAGACGTTGTATACCTGAGCATGAACAGGAACAAATCCCACGGAAGTGTCACTCCGAAGCTTACGGAGGACACCATGCGGGAGACAGAACTGCACACAAGGTATTACAATCTGGTTTTTATTGGCCTACTCTTTTCAAGGATGCTCGTAAGTTTGTCTCCTCTTGTGATGAATGTCAAAGAATTGGAAATGTTGGTAGACGTCAGGAAATGCCTATGAATTATTCACTTGCTGTTGAACCATTTGATGTTTGGGGATTTGATTATATGGGACCTTTTCCTAAATCCAATGGGTATACTCATATTTTAGTTGCTGTTGATTACGTTACTAAGTGGGTAGAAGCTATTCCAACTAGTAGTGCTGATCATAACACTTCTATTAAAATGCTTAAAGATGTTATTTTCCCAAGGTTTGGAGTCCCTAGATATTTAATAACTGATGGTGGTTCATATGTTATTCATGGTGCATTCCGTAAATTACTTGCTAAATATGATGTCAACCACAGAATTGCATCCCCCTATCATCCTTAAACTAGTGGTCAAGTTGAGTTAAGCAATAGAGAAATAAAATTAATTTTGCAGAAAACCGTCAATAGATCTAGAAAGAATTGGTCTAAGAAACTTGACGATGCACTGTGGGCTTATAGAACTGCTTATAAAAATCCTATGGGTATGTCTCCTTATAAAATGGTTTATGGAAAAGCATGTCATTTGCCTCTTGAGTTAGAACATAAAGCATATTGGGCAATTAAAGAATTAAATTATGATTTCAAACTTGTCGGTGAGAAGTGGTTATTTGACATTAGCTCACTAAATGAATGGAGAACCCAAGCTTATGAAAATGCTAAATTGTTTAAAGAAAATGTTAAAAGATGGCATGATAGAAGAATTCAGAAACGGGAATTTAAAGTAGGTGAGCAAGTTCTATTGTACAATTCTCGTTTAAGATTCTTCGCAGGAAAACTTCTCTCTAAATGGGAAGGACCGTATATTATCCAAGAAGTTTATCGCTCCGGAGCCATCAAAATAAATAACTCCGATGGCACTAATCCGAGAGTGGTGAATGGGCAAAGAATTAAGCATTATATTTCAGGTACCCCTATTAACGTTGAAACTAATATTATTGAGACAATTACACCGGAAGAATACATAAGGGAGACCTTCCGGAACACTCCAGAACCCTGAAAAGGAAGAGGTATGTGATACGGTAAGTAAACCGACTCCAAAAATTCCATAAAAATACTTTCTGTCAGTTTTGGAATATTTATAAAAATAAAAAAATAAGAAACAGCCGGGGGGACCCACTTGGTGCCCACGAGGCACCAGGGCGCGCCACCCCCCCCCCCCAGGCGTCCTGGTGGCTCGTGGGCCCCACGTGTGCCTTCCCGACTTCCTTTTTCTTCTGGACTACTTGTTTTGCAAGATAAAAATCTATATATAGACTTCCAGACGTTTTGACCACCGTATCGCAGAAATCTCCTCTGTTCTTGTTTCGTGCTATTTTTCTATCAGATTTAGATTGCCATGGCTCCCCAAAAGCTACGTGCCAAGCGCCGCATTGCTCAACCATCGCCGGGCAAATGCCCCTATAGCGAGGTTATTTATGAGTTGTCATTGGGAGAAGAAGACAATGGCAAGGAGGAGAAGGCCGAGGAAGTTGCAGGAGCCTAGTCTCCGAAAGAAGGGCAAGCCATTCCCATGGGGGAGACCACAGAGAAGGGAGATATCCTTCAACATTTATATGATCATCTCTCCCCATCCGTAATTGAGGCCCTAAGAGTCTTTGAAAAAGTTAGTGTTCAGAATACATATCTCACTCGCGAAATTATTTTGTTGGAAGAACAAAACATCGCCCTTCGGAGCATCAACCGCAGATTGATGTACCTGCTTGAACTGAAGGACAAGCCCATCACTACATCACCACCATCATCACCGGAGAAGGACACTTGAGCACATGGGTATGGGCACTCCCCTTGGCTTGCGCCAAGCTTGGGGGAGGTGCCCCGGTATCATATCACCATCACTTTTATTATCTTTACCTACTTTTAGTTCAATCCTCAGTTATTTCGTGATCTAGTTGAATAAAAGTTTAGCATGATCTATTTTCGAGTGTTAGTTTCGTGACCCATCCATCTATGTAATCGAGTTGAGAGCTATATAATAAAGAGTAGTTTGAGCCTGTGTTTCTTTACTTTCATGTTTCAATCATAGTAATGAAAATAACGAAAAAGATCATATGCTAACCTTATGGAAAGTAATGACATTACATAAAGAAAAGTATAAGTAGTAAAATTTATTGGAGGATAACAAACATAGTATTAGTCAATGATGCAATTCATGAAAGAATTAATAAGGGAAGAGAAGATTCACATGCAAATATACTATCTTGGACATCTTTTATGATTGTGAGCCCCCATTAAGTATTTTATGTCAAATTGTTGACGTTGGACAAGGAAGACAACGTAACGAGTTATGTTTGTTCATATTCACATAGAAGTTATATTGTTATAGATCCTCCAACATGTGGTGCTTGCCCAATATCTTTGCTAGCCAAAAATTCGCACTAAGTAGAGATACTACTTGTGCATCCAAAACCCTTAAACCCAGTTTCATGTCATGAGAGTCCACTATATCTACCTATGGATTGAATAAGATCCTTCAAGTAAGTTGTCATTGGTGCAAAAAGCAATAAAAATTGCCACTAAAATAAGTCTGAACTTTTATTGTAAGGGTAATAAGCGTTTTACGAACTTGTGATGGTAAAGAAATAAAAGCGACGGACTGCATAATAAAGGTTGCTATCACAAGGGGCAATATAACGTGATGTTCCTTTGCATTAAGAGCTCTAGCATTCAAAAACAAAAAGCACATGACAACCTCTGCTTCCCTCTGCGAAGGGCCTATCCTTTACTTTTATGTATTTTACTTTTATGCAAGAGTCAATAGTGTTCTCCTCTATTTCCTTTTTATTTTTCTCTTTTGCAAGCATCATGTGGTGGGGAAAGATCTAAGCACATATATCCAGTTGGATATGAGTGATCATGAGTTATTATTGTTGACATCACCCTTGAGGTGAATAAGTTGGGAGGCAGAACTATAAGCCCCTATCTTTCTATGTGTCTGGCTGAAACCTTTGCTCCATATATATGTCGTGAGTGTTAGCAATCATGGAAGACTAAATGATGGTTGAGTATGTGGACTTGCTGAATAGCTCCTACATGTGACCCTTCCTGAAAATATGATGAATTGTAATTGCATTGTTGACTGAGAACATAGTTTGTTAGCTTTCAAGGAAGTTTATGCCTTATACTCCACTGTTGTGGTGAATTGTTACTTGCTAATAAGAAGTTTATGATAATAAATATTGCTGCTATGATAATAAATATTTTTGTTATAATAATGATCATGATGCTTCTATGTCCGTATTTTGTTTTTATCGACACCTATCTCTCTAAACATGTGGACATGATTATCGATATCGGCTTTCGCTTGAGGACAAGCGAGGTCTAAGCTTGGGGGAGTTGATACGTCCATTTTGCATCATGTTTTACTACTATTATTTATAGTGTTTTTAATTAATATAACACTTTGTGGAGCTATTCTAATGCCTTTTCTCTCTAAATATGCAAGATTCACACAAGGAGGGAGAATACCGGCAACTGAAATTCTGGACCTGAAAAAGCTCTGTCAAGATACCTATTCTGCACAACTCCAAATGAGCTGAAATTTTCTGGAGAATTATTTTGGAATATATAAAAAATATTGGAAGGAAAAAGTACCAGAGGGGGCCACCCAGGTGCCCACGAGGCACCAGGGCGCGCCACCCCCCCCCCCAGGCGCGCCCTGGTACCTCGTGGGGCCCCTGGCCCACTTCTGGCCCCCATCTTCTGGTATATAAGTGC
This sequence comes from Elymus sibiricus, assembly GCA_039707655.1. NCBI lineage: Eukaryota > Viridiplantae > Streptophyta > Magnoliopsida > Poales > Poaceae > Elymus > Elymus sibiricus. Next base: position 314,340,414 of record CM077674.1, read on the forward strand.
ATTTGACCTAAAAAAAATAGAGATAAGACTTTCGGGATGGTGCGCCGCCGTCTCAAGGCGAAACTTGGGCAGGAACACTTTTGCTCTCCGGCGGAGAGATTCTGCCGGGGATACTTCCCTCCAGGAGGGGGAAATCGTCGCCATCGACACCACCAGCGACCCTCTCATCGTGGGAGGGCTAATCTTCATCAACATCTTCACCAGCACCATCTCATCTCAAACCCTAGTTCATCTCTTGTATTCAATCTTTGTCTCAAAACCTCAGATTGGTACCTGTGGGTTGCTAGTAGTGTTGATTACATCTTGTAGTTGATGCTTGTTGGTTTACTTGGTGGAAGATTATATGTTCAGATCTATTATGCAATTCAATACCCTACTGGTCATGAGCATGTTGATGATGTGTGAGTAGTTACTTTTGTTCTTGAGGACATGGGAGAAGTCTTGTCATAAGTAATCATGTGAATTTGGTATTCGTTCGATATTTTAATGATGTGTATGTTGTGATTCTCTTAGTGGTGTCATGTGAACGTCGACTACATGACACTTCACCATCTCTGGGCCTAAGGGAATGCATTGTGGAGTAGTAATTAGATGATGGGTTGCTAGAGTGACAGAAGCTTAAACCCTAGTTTATGCGCCATTCCGTAAGGGGCTGATTTGGATCCACACGTTTAATGCTATGGTTAGAGTAATCTTAATTCTTCTTTCGTAGTTGCGGATGCTTGCGAGAGGGGTAATCATAAGTGGGAGGTTTGTCCAAGTAAGGGCAGCACCCAAGCACCGATCCACCCACATATCAAATTATCAAAGTAGCGAACGCGAATCAAACAAACATGATGAAAGTGACTAGATGAAATTCCCATGTGTCCTCGAGAACGCTTTACTTATTATAAGAGATCGTCCCGGCCTGTCCTTTGCTACAAAAAGGATTGGGCTATATTGTTGCACTCTTGGTTACTATTGTTACTTGTCACTTGTTACAAATTATCTTGCTATCAAACTACCTGTTACCGATAATTTCAGTGCTTGCAGAAAACACCTTGTTGAAAACCGCTTGTCATTTCCTTCTGCTCCTCGTTGGGTTCGACACTCTTACTTATCGAAAGGACTACGATTGATCCCCTATACCTGTGGGTCATCATTGCCTTGTGGCCATCTCGGGCACCGTCTTGCGTTGATTCTTCTTCATAAAAATCACATATATTCCAAAATAATTCCCCGTAAAAAAAATTCGCGTTTGGACTTCGTTTGATATGGATTTTCTGCGAAACAAAAAACAAGCAGAAAACAGGAACTCGCACTGGGCACTGGATCAATATGTTAGTCCCAAAAATAATATAAAATGTTGCCAAAACTATATGAAAGTTGTAGAATATTGGCATGAAACAATCAAAAATTATAGATACGATGGAGACGTATCAAGGCGCTGGGTGGAGACGGTGAACTGTCCCGCTCCTCAACCGGAGACCTATGCCCATGACGATGACCCCGATTTCCATGAAGATCCCGAACTATCCATCATCTTCAACGACGGGTTTTTCTATCAAGAGAGCATTGATGGCTCTGAGATGGCTCTCCTTCCGGATTCACCGGGAATGCTTCCATCTTCTACTGTAAGTGTTCATCAAGCCTTTTCTCAAGAAAGATGTGCTGCTCCTGCGGCTCCCAGTATCCTGACTTCTCTCCCCAAGGGTCGCCGCTCCAAGCGCCGAACGTCTGAAGGGTCGGCTCTAGCGAATCACCCTGGGAGTACCCATAGTACCTCTAAACGGCAAGCTACTATGCAGACAACATCGGCTGCTCCCCCCTCCAAAAGGTAGGTGGCAACTGTTCTTTATCAACTGCTGTATTTATATGCCTCTAACAACCAAATTTCATGATATGAAGGCAATCTATTCAAGTACCTCCGTCCGAGGACGCAGGGGTTCCGAACAGAAATAACTCTATCCCAAAGACAGATGTTGTGCCGATGCCTCCTCCCGAGGTGTCATCCGCCGAGGTTCCTCCCGGGATCCCTGAGCCAGAAACTTCCGGAGCTTTCTCGGCCACCAACTCCGAAGTTGAAAGTATGATGCATCATCGGTGGAGGAGAGCATCCCTAAGGCATCCCGTTTTTTCTGACCAAGAGTTTAACGCTTTTAATGCAATGGATGCATACCTCGGAGCCGTGCGAGTAGGTCTTGAAGACGTAGTGGGTGTACTGTCTAGCAATCTGCAGTAAGTTTATCCTATGAATTGTTTTCAACATCGAAACCCTGAACGAGCCCAGTAGCCCTCCGGGAGAGCATGTACTTGTTCTTCCGTAGGTTGAAAAAATTTCAATTTTGCCCCCTTTTAAGAAAAGGGGTTTTATTAACTGAGAATATCCCTGAAAGGGCCAGTAGCCCCCGAGACATTGGTCGGATAACCAGGCCGACCAGGGGATCAATAAATTACCCTTTATAAAATAAAGCGCGAAACCCAGTAGCCCCCGAGCCTTAATTTGGGCAGCTATGGCCGATTTAAGGGTCCGATATCACCTCTAACTTTAATGCATGTTATGGAAACAAACTGCTCGGGAAAAGAACAAAAATCTTTCCAAGGAGCTGGAACTGACAAAGGCGAAGCTGGACTCCGCACAGTTAGAAGTAGAGGGTATCAAGAAATTTACCCGAGAAGCGCATGGTAAGTTTATCTTAAATGCTTGTCCTGAGAACTTTTAAGTTTTCTTTAATGGGGATTATGTTCATAGCAGCGGAAACTATTGGTCAACTGGAAAAGCAGGATCGAGAGAACCTACAATATGTTGAATCTCAAGAATAGGCTGGCCACCGCGTGCTCTCCCGAAGTAGGGATGACAACAATAAGTTGAAGGCCGAGAAGGAGCGGCATGCTGATACGTCCAATTTGCATCATGATTTCCTATGAATAATTATTATGTTTTAATCATTATTTCACTTTATGGTACAATTCTTATGCCTTTTCTCTCTTATTTTGCAAGATTTACATGAAGAGGGAGAATGCCGGCAGCTGGAATTCTGGACCTGAAATAGCCACATCAGAGATACCTATTCTACAGAGCTCCAATTGACCTGAAATTTCACGGAGATTTTTATTGAATATATAAAAAATACTGGAGAAAAGAAATATTAGAGGGGACCCACCAGTTACCCACAAGGCAACAGGGCGCGGCCCTCCCCCTGGGCGCGCCCTGATGCCTTGTGGGGCCCCTGGCTGGCGTCTGGCCCCCTCCTTCCACTATATGAAGCCATTTTCCCTAAAAAAATCAAGAGAAGACTTTCGGGATGAAGCACCGCCGTCTCGAGGCGGAACCTGGGCAGGAGCTATTTTGCGCTCCGGCGGAGCGATTCCGCCGGGGATACTTCCCTCCGGGAGGAGGAAATCGAAGCCATCGACATCACCAACGATCCTCTCATCGTGGGAGGACCAATCTTCATCAACATATTCACCAGCACCATCTCATCTCAAACCCTAGTTCATCTCTTGTATTCAATCTTTGTCTCAAAACCTCAGATTGGTACATGTGGGTTGCTAGTAGTGTTGATTACAACTTGTAGTTGATGCTAGTTGGTTTATTTGGTGGAAGATTATATGTTTAGATCCTTAATGCTATTCAATACCCCTCTGATCTTGAACATGAATATGATTTGTGAGTAGTTACTTTTGTTCTTGAGGACATGGGAGAAGTCTTGTCAAAAGTAATCATGTGAATTTGGTATTCGTTTGATATTTTGATGATATGTATGTAGTGCTTCCTTTAGTGGTGTCGTGTGAACGTCGACTACATGACACTTCACCATCTTTGGGCCTAAGGGAAGGCATTGTGGAGTAGTAATTAGATGATGGGTTGCTAGAGTGATAGAAGCTTAAACCCTAGTTTATGCGCTATTCCGTAAGGGGCCGATTTGGATCCATATGTTTCATGCTATGGTTAGTGTTATCTTAATTCTTCTTTCGTAGTTGCGGATGCTTGCGAGAGGGGGTAATCATAAGTGGGAGGCTTGTTCAAGTAAGAATAGCACCCAAGCACTGGTCCACCCACATACCAAATTATCAAAGTAGCGAACGCGAATCAAACAAACATGATGAAAGTGACTAGAAGAAATTCCCATGTGTCCTCGAGAACGCTTTGCTTATTATACGAGTTCATTCCAGCTTGTCCTTTGCTACAAAAATGATTGGGCCACCTTGCTGCACCTTTTGTTACCGTTACTACTTGTTATTTGTTATGAATTATCTTGCTATCAAAACTATCTGTTATCGCTACTTTCAGTACTTGCAGAGAATACCTTGCTGAAAACCGCTTGTCATTTCCTTCTGCTCCTCATTGGGTTCGACACTCTTACTTATTGAAAGGACTATGATTGATCCCCTATACTTGTGGGTCATCAAGACTCTTTTCTGGTGCCGTTGCCGGGGAGTGAAGCGCCTTTGGTGAGTGGAATTTGGTAAGGAAACATTTATATTACGTGCTGAAATTTATTGTCATTTGTCACTATGCATTTGGTTCATCGTGATCGGAATTATATATATAATTTTTGGCCTCATGAAGGAGAAAGTATCGCTCAAGCTTGGGGGAGTGTGGCACCCCGTCTCAAAGGAACCGGAACACCCCGTATTCCAGCCCAGAGATCAAGTCTTCTGGAATACGGCACTGCTTGGCATAGAACAAATCAGCTCTTTATTACAAATAAACGGGGTACAAGGGTCCTGATATTACAAAGGTTACAGGGGCATGGCGACACTTCGCCTGCTAAGGTAGTTCTATGCTAGCAGCGGAACAACTCGTAACAGCGGAATAACTTCTAGCAGCGGAACAACGATGATGGTGATTAACTCCACTCCGCAGGGACTCTGGCTGGGACGTATCCTAGAGCGCAACCTTGGGATCCTCGACAAACAAGCAAACACAGCATCACCTGCAATCTGGCATGACACGCCAGGTGAGTACTTTGAATGTACTCGCAAGCTCACAGCAACCAAAGCAATCAAGACATACAACAACATGGCATTTACAGGTTAATCATCAAAGATGAACACGATACTACTAGAACAACATGAGCATGGCAACAACATGAGCATGGCATGTACATATAATTCATGATATGAACAGGATGGTACTAGCACTAGCACGCAAGGAGGGTCGACGTTTAAGGTCTCATGGACCAACTTACTCTGCTCGGAGGTTACCTCGTAACCACCATAGGTATCAATCTTTCTTACCGTCGTGATCATCACACGATCACCTCATGATCAACCATCATCCAGAATACCATCGTGATCATCTCATGACCACATAAAGATCAACCAACTTCTTTTCTCGTGGAACTGGGGTTGTATATTATTCATGTTATTATTTCTGTTGACCCATAGTGTGACCTACTACGAACTGTGTCCATGACCGAGGACGCGGCTATCGATAGACTATACACTCTGCAGAGGTTAGTACACTGTACCCACACTACGGAACTCATGGCCTCGTGCTCCCATTCGGGTGGACCAACGATATTCCGACAAAACCAATCTATTGCATGACACTCTCCCGGCCACTCCGACAAACTCCCCTTTGGGCTATGTCCTGGGTGACCCCGATGCCAACATGTGACATCCGCCACCTCTGTGGCTGCCACCGTCGTGGCCAAACATAAACATCGTCCCAAACGGGGACCTCGGATCCATACAACTCGGGTCCTCAAGGTTATGACTGCCTACCGGGCCAGGGTAGCGCCAGAGCACAACCTTCCCTCGTAGGAGGCACCGGCGAGAGGCATGACAATAGACCGCATTAGGGCGCCCCATAAGGCAAGTGTGGCTGCACTGGTTAGCTCGATTCGGTGGCACCATGACTCAGCCAACAGACTTGTTCAAGTTCAATTAATGTCAGGTTCACTTGAATGGTGATGAGCTGAGTCTTAATAACATGATGAAATAACAATGCACATGAGCATGATATCAGTGTAACCATGGATGGGCAACATAATTATATAACAACCTAACATCAACAATGATGAAACATTTAGTCTACAGGATGCAGATGAGCATGGCATAAAGAGGATCATGAACATCGCAAGTATTTTCATATCCAACCATAATGATCCATATGAGCATATCATTATCACTAGCATCTGAAATGAGTACAAGAATACAACATGATAAGAATATCCTTAGCAATTAATCATAACACTTACTAGATAAAAATGAACATGGCATAAGCAATGAGCATGGATTCACAAGCATATTCGAAGCATTCACAAAATAATTAAATGCGCAAACTATTATTAAATATTCAAGTGGAAACCATGGCTACTGCAATGCCATCATGCAAGTGGCTGTTGTGGCTTGCCTGGGGATGAAGGAATCATCGGTGAGAGGTGCGATGAGCTCGCGGAAAGAATTGCCGAAAAAGTTTCCCTCTCGACGGAGCTGTTTTAAGGGCAAGGGCAAAATGGTTATTTTCACAGTGTGATAACCTCATGAAAATGATACCATCGGAACGGGCTCGACGAACTGAGATCGTGGGCTTTGGAAATACCTGAATCGGAGTCACGGTCGCGGAGTTACGGTCGTTCGTTCGTTAGGCAGAAATTTAAATAAAAATATTCATTTCTGCTGTTAATGGACGAACGTCCGCTATTTAGAGATTTCGGCCGCGGACTGAGAACTGAAAGCGCCTTTCAGCAAAATACGTTTTCAGCATAGTGAAAGCATATTCCTGTCCGAAGCTGTGCCAGAATACGTTTTCAGAAACGGAAAAACGTATTCTTCGAAAAGCGTCTTCACTTAAACTGGCAGGCCCGAGCACTGTGCCACTTACACGCGGGACCCACCGTGCCTTCTCTCTCTCTTCCCTGCCTCCTTCTTCTTCCCCGCATCGACGGAGACAGAGGAGAGGCCGGGCGCGCGCCGGCGCTGGCCCCGCCGACTTCAGCCACTCCCGACCGCAGCGAGGGCACCGGCGGACTCGGGGGGAGTGCCGCACCCACCCAAGTGCTGCACGCGCGCCGGGGAGAGCCGTGGCGACGGCGGCTCGGACGCCCGTGGCGGTGGCCGTCGGTCGAGATTGGAGCCGTGCCCACGGGCGCTCCGGGGAGAAAGAGAGGGTATGGGGAGGCTCGCCGCGTCTAGGGGAGTGCTCTGGTGGCTGGTAGTGGCAGCAAGATGAGAGGGGGCTCGGTTCGCTCGTATTTGAGCGAGGATCGAGGCAGACATGGCGGCCAATGGAGGAGAAGAAGAGCTCCTTGAGCTCGAGGGAGAAGTCGGGGAGGGTGCTGGGGTGGAGGAGAGGAGGTGTGAGTGCTCGAGGGGCGCGGGGACAACCTCTATATAGGCGGACGAGAGCGTGGCCGTGGTGACGCGTGCGCCGCGCGCCGGGCTCGGGGACCCGCGGAGGAGAGGGAGAGAAGGGCCAGGGGGATGCACGCGATGCGGAGGGAGCTCGGGCGTGCTCGAGAAAGCTCGGGGCGGCGTGGCCGACCGGCCATAGTGGAGCAGACGCGGTCTACTCTCGGACGTGGTCACTGCGTTGCGTTGGCGATGAAAGAGGAGGGGGAGAGGGGCCCGAGGGCTACATGGGCGATGGAGGAGGGTGGACGGCACCAGGGTACGAGCAGAGACGGCCGGGGAGAAGAGGCCTGAAGCAAACGACGCCGAGAGCACGGCCAAGGCGTGCTAACCACGCGGTCACCGCGTGGCCTGGTGCTCTGAGGGCATGCGCGACTGTAAAAAGGTGTCTACCGCGTAGTCCTTGCTGAGTGGGACCTCCCTGAAGTGATAGCTCGAAGAAACCTACTGTGGGTTGATGGGAGGGGTCGACTGAAGTTTGTTGTTGCAAACTTAGGCATGAAGTAGTGATAAAATGGGAGGGGATAAGGAGTAACCAGGATGTCACAGAGGCTTAGGGTAGGAAGGACTATGATCCTGTGGGTTTTGAAAAGATTTGGACCAAAATTTAGCATAGTTGCTTTACAACTGCCAAATGTGGTCCAGAAGCTAGATCAGGAAGTAGCACTCACATGGTTGCTTAGATTAAGCTGAAAATTTGTGGAGTATGATAATTTGGGCATATCAAGGTACCATAAAAATTTCATACCATTTGGATGAATAAAAATGGTACTTCCTTCACAATGCTCCACACTGAATAGAAACTTGGGGGAATTTTGTGGAGCAAAAGGCTTGGCAAAATGATTTGAATTTTGGCACGCCCAATGTATATAGGTATATTTAGGTCCTGGATTAATTTCAGAATTTTTGAAGGAATAGAAAATATAGTTGCTTCACAAACTGAAATTGTGACCAGAAACCAAGATTGGATGGTGTGCTCCCATAGATTGTTGTATGGAGATGAAATTTGGTGGAGAGTAATTATTTGATCATATAAATGACCTACCAAAATTTCAACTCATTTGGATTAGCCTAGGTAGTACTTCCTTCACAAAGCTTCTCTCTGGACAGAAACTTTGGGAATTTGCTGAGGAAGATTTACTAGGCAAATGAAGATAAATTTTGGCATGTGGCAATAATTTGGATAGGAGAGAGTTCCCAAAAAATTTGAGGGCAATCAAGAAAATATAAATAGCACTTCCTTCACAAAGTTCCATTCTGGACAGAATGGAAAATGAATATTCCTGAATTATTTTTAAACTAGGAAAGGATGGGTTTTGACATATTTGTGGAAGATATGATCCAAAGAATATATGAGAATTTTGTGGAAATTTTTGGAATGACAGAAATATAGGTTGCTTCACAACCTAGGGCAAACAGGGTTATTCCTTTAATAGAAAAAGGAATATTCCCAATAAATAAATATTAGGGTTGGGCTAATATGGAAATGGCATGGCCTTGAGATGGATTTGAGAATGAAAAGCCACTTGGAAGTGGCAGGAGAAAAGATCTTCCCAGGTTTCAAGACCACATAGCCACGGAAAAAGAAATTCCAAATAAAATTCGAAGAAATCCAAAAGAAAAAGAAAAGGTCCAAAAATCGGGGTGTTACAGGGAGGCTTAAGTATATGTTGCACACATGCCCCAATTATGAGCTCTCAAGAGAAATAATTCTTCAAAACTTTTATTCTCGGCTTTCTCATAATGATCGATCCATGCTCGATACTTCTTCTACTGGTTCCTTTATAAAGAGAACTATTGAATCCAGATGGGATCTTCTGGAAAGAATTAAATGTAACTCTGAAGATTGGGAAATCGACAAAGGTAATGAGTCAGGTATAAATCTTGAGTTTGATTGTGTAAAATCTTTTATGGAAACTGATGCTTCTCGTAAGTTTAGTACTAAATATGGACTTGACTCTGAGATAGTAGCTACCTTTTGTGAATCTTTTGCTGCTCATGTTGATATCCCTAAGGAGAAATGGTTTAAATATCATCCACCTATTGAATTGAATGAAGAACCTGTTAGTGTTAAAGAAGAAACAATCATTTACCATGTTGATCCAGTTGTGCCTACTACTTATATTGAGAAACCTCCTTTCCCTGTTAGGATTAAGGAACATGCTAAAGCTTCGACTGTGGTTAATAAGAGTAATATTAGAGCACCTAGACCTTCTAAATAAATTAAAGTTGAACCTAGTGTTGCAATGGTTAAAGATCTTTTGGTTGATAATATTGATGGACATGTCATATATTTCTGTGATAAAGCAACTAGAATCGCTAAGCCAGACACTAAAGATAAAAACAAACCTGTAGTTGGCATGCCTGTTATTTCTGTTAAAATTGGAGATCATTGCTATCATGGTTTATATGATATTGGTGCTAGCGTGAGTGCTATTCCGTTTACTCTCTATCAAGAAGTCATGAATGATATTGCACCTGTTGAGATTGAAGATATCGATGTTACTATTAAGCTTGCGAATAGAGATACTATTTCACCACTTGGGATTGTTAGAGATGTTGAAGTCTTGTGTGGTAAGATCAAATACCCTACTGATTTTATTGTTCTTGGATCACCACAAGATGATTTTTGTCCCATTATATTTGGTAGACCCTTCTTGAATACTGTTAATGCTAAGATTGATTCCACTAAAGAAATTGTCAGTGTTAATTTTGGTGAGATGTCTCATGAGTTTAATTTCTCTAAGTTTCATAGACAACCTCATGATAAGGAATTACCTAACAAGGATGAAATTATTGGTCTTGCTTCTATTGTTGTACCTCCTACTGATCCTTTAGAACAATATTTGTTAGAGCATGAGAATGATATGAATATGAATCAAAGAAATGAAATAGATGAATTATTCTTTAAACAAGCACCTATCCATAAACATAATTTGCATGTTGAAACCTTGGGAGATCCACCTCCACCCAAGAGTGATCCTGTGTTTGAATTGAAGCAATTACCCGATACTCTTAAATATGCTTATCTCGATGAAAAGAAGATATATCTTGTTGTTATTAGTGCTAACCTTTCAGAGCATGAAGAAAAGAGATTACTTAAAACTCTGAAGAAGCATCGTGCCGCTATTGGATATACTCTCGATGATCTTAAGGGCATTAGTCCCACTTTATGTCAGCATAAAATTCATATGGAGCCAGATGCTAAACCCGTTGTTGATCATCAAAGAAGGTTGGATCCTAGAATGAAGGATGTGGTAAGAACTGAAATATCAAAGCTTCTGGAAGCAGGTATAATTTATCCCATAGCTGATAGTAGATGGGTAAGTCATGTTCATTGTGTCCCTAAGAAAGGAGGTATTACCGTTGTTCCTAATGATAAAAATGAACTCATTCCACAAAGAATTGTAACTGGCTATAGGATGGTAATTGATTTCAGGAAATTAAATAAAGCTACAAGAAAAGATCATTACCCCTTGCCTTTTATTGATCAAATGTTAGAAAGATTATCTCAGAACACACACTTTTGTTTCTTAGATGGTTATTTTGGTTTCTCTCAAATACCTGTGTCACCTGAAGATCAAGAGAAAACCACCTTTACTTGTCCTTTTGGAACTTATGCTTATCGTCGTATGCCTTTTGGTTTATGTAATGCACCTGCTACCTTTCAAAGATGTATGACTGCTATATTCTCTGACTTTTGTGAAAAGATTGTTGAGGTTTTCATGGATGATTTTTCCGTTTACGGAACTTCTTTTGATGATTGCTTAAGCAACCTTGATCAAGTTTTGCAGAGATGTGAAGAAACTAATCTTGTCTTGAATTGGGAGAAGTGCCATTTTATGGTGAATGAAGGTATAGTCCTTGGGCATAAAATTTCTGAAAGAGGTATTGAAGTTGATAAAGATAAAGTTGATGCTATTGAGAAAATGCCATGTCCTAAAGATATCAAAGGTATAAGAAGTTTCCTTGGTCATGCTAGTTTCTATAGAAGGTTTATAAAAGATTTTTCTAAGATTTCTAGACCTCTTACCAGTCTATTACAAAAGGATGTTCCATTCGTTTTTGACGATGATTCTGTAGAAGCCTTTAAAGTACTTAAGAAAGCCTTAATATCTGCACCTATTGTTCAACCACCTGATTGGAACCAACCCTTTGAAATTGTGTGTGATGCTAGTGATTATGCTGTTGGTGCTGTTCTAAGACAAAGAGTTGATAAGAAATTAAATGTTATCCATTATGCCAGTAAAACCCTAGACAGTGCTCAAAGAAGTTATGCTACTACTGAGAAAGAATTTTTAGCAGTTGTGTTTGCATGTGATAAATTTAGATCTTACATTGTTGATTCCAAAGTTACTATTCACACTGATCATGCTGCTATTAAATACCTTATGGAAAAGAAAGATGCTAAACCTAGACTTATTAGGTGGGTTCTTTGCTACAAGAATTTGACTTGCATATTGTTGATAGAAAGGGAGCTGAGAATCCCGTAGCTGATAATTTGTCTAGAATGGAGAATGTTCTTGATGACCCACTTCCTATTAATGATGATTTCCCTGATGAACAATTAGTTGTGATAAATGCTTCTCGTAAAACTCCTTGATATGCAGACTATGTGTGATAGCCTGGCTTAATAGGGATGATAGACTACTCATATCAATAAGGAATTCCTTCTTTTCCGGGAGCCCATTCGGAAAGAACTCCAAAGTTAAGCATGCTCAGCTTGGAGTAATTTCAGGATGGGTGACCGACCGGGAAGTTGGTCCCGGGTGCGCATGAGTGAGGACAAAGTGCGCAGGAAAGACTAGTATTGATCTGTGGGGCTAGTCTAGATCCCGCCTGGAGTAACGACCACCGGCGGGTGTGTCCGGGGCGTTACAAGTTGGTATCAGAGTCGACCCTCGCGGTTACACGGATGATTGCGGACAGGTGCACGGTCATGTTGTAACACCCCGATTTTGGCCATTTCTTTTTCTTTTGGATTTCTTCGAATTTTTTTATTTGGATTTCTTTTCGGTGGCACTGTGGTCTTGAAACCTGGGAAGAACATCTCTTCTTCCTCTCCCAAGTGGCTTGCCACTCTCAAATCCATCCCAAGACCATGTCATTTCCATCTTAGCCCACCCCTAATTTTTATTTCTTAGGAATAACCCAGTTTGCCCTAGATTGTGAAGCAACCTACATTTCTGTCTTCCACAAAATTCTCATAAATTCTTTGGGTCATATATTCCACAAATATGTCAAAACCCATCCATGCCTAGTTCAAAAATAATTCAGGAATAATCATTTCCTATTCTGTCCAGTATGGCACTTTGTGAAGGAAGTGCTATTTATATTTTCTTGATTGCCCTAAAACTTTTTGAGCACTCTCTCATATCCAAATAATTGCCACATGCCAAAATTAAGCTTCATTTGCCTAGTAAATCTTCCTTAGCAGATTTCCAAAGTTTCTGACCAGAGAGAAGCTTTGTGAAGGAAGTACTAGCTATCCTTATCCAAATGAGTTGAAATTTTGTTACATCATCCACATGATCAAATCATTACTCTCCACCAAATTTCATCCCCATCCAACAATCTATGTGAGCACACCTTCAAATCTTTGTTTCTGGTCATAATTTCAGGTTGTGAAGCAACTATATTTTATATTGCTTCATAAAATCTGAAATTAATCCAGGAGCTAAATATCCCTATATCCATTGGGCATGATAAAATTCACATTATTTTTACAATCCATTTGCTCCACAAAATTCCCCCAAGTTTCTGTCCAGTAGAAAGCATTGTGAAGGAAGTACCATTTTTATTTATCCAAATGGTATGAAATTTTTGCAGTGCCTTCATATGACCAAATGATCATACTCCACCAATTTTCAGCCCAATCCAATCATCCATGTGAGTGCTACTTCATGATCTAGTTTATGAGCCAGTTTTTGCAGTTGTGAAGCAACTATGTTAAATCCTAGTCCAAAACTTTTCAAAATTCACAGGATCATAGTACTTCCTACCCTAAACCTCTATGACATCCTGGTTATCACTTATCCCATTTATTTTGACCACAACTTCCTGATCAAGTTTGCTACAGCAAACTTCTGTTGATGCTACCCATTAGCACAAAGTGTCTTTCTTCGTTCCATCACTTCAGAGGGGTCGTACTTTGGAAGGACTACACGCTAGACATGCTTTTCCTGGCCAGAACGCACTGCGTGCGCCTGTGCACGCGGTGACCATGCGGTTGGGAGGCCATTGCCGCGCTTTCTGCGTCGTTTTGCTTCGGGTCTCTTCTCCCCGTCCGCCTCTGCTCGTCCCCTGGTGCCGTCCACCCTCCTCCATCGCCCACGTACCCCCTGGCCCCTCTCCCCCTCCTCTCGCTTGCCCGACGCGTCACGGCGACCGCGTCCAGGAGCAAACCGCGTCTGCTCCACCACGGCCGGTCGGCCACGCCGCCCCGAGTCTTCTCGAGCACGCCCGAGCTCTCTCCGCACCACGTGAACCCCCTGGCCCCTCTCTCTCTCCTCTCCGTGTGTCCCCGAGTTCCGGCGCGCGGCGCACGTGTCACCATGGCCGTGACCTCGCCGCGTCTATATAAGCCCAGCCGAGCCCCTCCTCTCCTCACCACCGGCCTCCTTTCCCTCCTAGCACCCCCCTAGCCACTCGAACGAGCTCAAGAAGCTCTCATTCCCTCGCATTGCAGCCATGGCCGCCGTCGGCCTCGCTTTAAATTCGAGCTAGACCGAGCTCCTCCCTCCTTTCTGTCGCCACCAGAGCAACCACCGAACGCTCTCGAAGCTCTCCATTTCCCCAGTTCATCTCCGGGCCGACCCAATCACTGACCACCATCATGGCCGACGCCATACTCCGCCGCGGGGGTCCGAAGCTGCCGCCGCCCTGCCCTCCTCGGCGTCCGCCACTGGTCTGGATGGATGCGGCGCTCCGCCCCGAGCCCGCCGGTGCCTTCCCCTCGGCCGGAGGTCGCCGGAGCCGCCGGGGCCAGCGCCGGCCGTGCCCAGCCTCGCCTCCTCTGTCTTCCATCGGGAGGAAGACGACGACCAGAAGGAGAGAGGGAGAGCTATGGCGGGCCCCAGGCGTAAGTGACCCAACAGCCAGGCACAGCCGACTTAAGTGGAGGCGCCTCCCGCGTAAATACGGTTTCGCTTTACGAAAGCATACTTTTGCGCGGCTCTAGATCAGAATACGTTTTCCCGATCAGAAAGCGTATTCTGTTTCTACTTCGGCTTAGATTACGTTTTCTCTGTTAGAAAACGTATTTGCAGAAGTACGCCCTCTGTTTTCAGCCGCCGGCGCCGAAACCCTTATATTGCGGGTGTTCGCCCGTTAGCCGCAGAAAAGCTCACTTTTTATTTGTTTTTCTGCCTAACGAACGAACGGCCGTATCTCCGCGACCGTGACTCCAATTTAGGTGATTCCAAAGCCCACGTTCTCTATTCGTCGAGCCCGTTCTGTTGGCATCATTTTCACCATGTTGTGACATTCTGAAAATGACCATTTTTCCCCTGCCCTTAATCAGCCCCCTCCGAGAGGGAACCGCTTCCGGCAAAATTTTCCGCGAGTGTCTCGCACTTCTCCCCGGTGAATCCTTCATCCCTAGGCAAGCCACGATAGCCACTTGCATGATGGCCTTGCAGTAGCCATGGTTTCACTTGAATATTTAAATAATTATTTGCACATTTAATTATTTTGTGAATGAGATATGCTTGTGAATCCATGTCTATGCTTATGCCATGTTCATTTTCATCTAGTAAGTGAAATGATTAATTGCTAATGTTATTATTATCATGTTTCATTCTTGTAATCATTTCTGATGCTAGTGATAATGATATGTTCATATGAATAGTTAGGGTTTGTTATGAAAATACTTGTGATATTCATGATCATCATTATGCCATGCTCATTTGCATCCTGCAGACTAAATGATTTATCATTGATGATAGTATGATGTTAAATGGTTATGTTGCCCATCCATGGTTACACTGATATCATGCTCATAAGCATTGTTATTTTATCACGTTACTGTTATGACTCAGCTCATCATCATTCAAGTTAAACCTGACATTAATCAAACTTGAACAAATCTGTTGGCTGAGTCATGGTGCCACCGAATCGGGCTGACCAGTGCAGCCACACCTGCCTTATGGGGGGCCCTAATTCGGTCTATTGTCATGCCTCTCGCCGGTGCCTCCAACTAGGGAAGGTTATGTGCGCGCGCTACCCTGATCAGGTAGGCGGCCATAAGCCTTGTGTGCCCGGGTTGGTATTGAGCTCATGTCCCCGTTTGGGACGATGTTTTTGTTTTGGCCACGACGGTGGCAGCCACGAAGGTGGCGGATGTCACGAGTTGACATCGGGGCCACCCAGGACATAGCCTAGAGATTAGTAAGAGGCCTAGAAATTTTAGAGAAGTCTTTAATAAACCTTCTATAAAAACCAGCATGACCTAGGAAACTTCTTATACCTTTGATATCTTTAGGACATGGCATTTTCTCAATAGCATCAACCTTAGCTTTATCAACTTCAATACCTCTTTCAGAAATTTTATGCCCAAGGACTATACCTTCATTAACCATAAAGTGGCACTTCTCCCAATTCAAGACAAGATTAGTTTCTTCACATCTCTGCAAAACTCGATCAAGGTTGCCTAAGCAATCATCAAAAGAAGTTCCGTAAATGGAGAAATCATCCATGAAAACCTCAACAATCTTTTCACAAAAGTCAGAGAATATAGCAGTCATACATCTTTGAAAGGTAGCAGGTGCATTACATAAACCAAAAGGCATACGACGATAAGCATAATTTCCAAAAGGACAAGTAAAGGTGGTTTTCTCTTGATCTTCAGGTGATACAGGTATTTGAGAGAAACCAGAATAACCATCTAGGAAACAAAAGTGTGTATGCTTAGACAATCTTTCTAACATTTGATCAATAAAAGGCAAGGGGCAATGATCTTTTCTAGTGGCTTTATTTAATTTCCTGAAGTCAATTGCCATTCTATAACCAGTTACAATCCTTTGCGGGATGAGTTCATTTTTATCATTAGGAACAACGGTAATACCTCCCTTTTTAGGAACACAATGAATGGGACTTACCCATCTACTATCAGCTATGGGATAAATTATACCTGCTTCCAGAAGCTTTAATATTTTAGTTCTTATCACATCCTTCATTTTAGGATTTAATCGTCGTTGGTGGTCGACAACTGGTTTAGCATCAGGCTCCATATTAATTTTGTGCTGACATAGAGTGGGACTAATGCCCTTAAGATCATCAAGAGTATATCCAATAGCAACACGGTGCTTCCTCAGAGTTTTTAGTAATCTCTTTTCTTCATGCTCTAAAAGGTTAGCACTAATAATAACAGGATATATCTTCTTTTCATCTAGATAAGCATATTTTAATGTATCAGGCAATTGTTTTAGTTCGAATACAGGGTCACCCGTAGGTGTAGGAGGGCCTCCAAGAGTTTCAACAGGCAAATTGTGTTTAAGGATAGGTGGTTGATCAAAGAACATCTTATCTATTTCGTTTCTTTCATTCATGTGCATATCATTTTCATGGTCTAGCAAATATTGTTCTAACGGATCAGTAGGAGGTATGGCAATAGAAGGAAGACCAATAATTTCATCTTTACTAGGCAATTCTTTATCATGAGGTTGTCTATGAAACTTGGAGAAATTAAACACATGAGATATACCACCAAAGTTAACACTAACAGTTTCTTTAGCGCAATCAATCTTGGCATTAACAGTGTTCAAGAAAGGTCTACCAAATATAATGGGACAAAAATTATCTTGTGGAGAACCGAGGACTAGAAAATCAGTAGGGTATTTTATTTTTCCACACAAGACTTCAACGTCTCTAACGACCTCAAGCGGCGTAATGGTATCTCTATTTGCAAGCTTAATGGTAACATCAATGTCCTCTATTTCAATAGGTGCAATGTCATTCAAAATTCTTGATATAAAGTAAACGGAATAGCACTCACACTAGCACCCAAATCACATAAGCCATGATAACAATGATCTCCTATTTTAACAGAGACAATAGGCATGCCTACTACAGGTCTGTTTTTATCTTTAGCCTCTGGTTTAGCAATTCTAGTTGCTTCATCACAGAAGTAAATAACATGCCCATCTATATTATCGACCAAGAGATCTTTAACCATAGCAACATTAGGCTCAACCTTAATTTGTTCAGAGGGTCCAGGTGCTCTAATATTACTTTTGTTAACCACAGTTGAAACTTTAGCATGTTCATTAATCCTAATAGGAAAAGGTGGTTTCTCAATATAAGCATTAGGCACAACTGGATCAACATGGTAACCAATTATTTCTTCTTTAACACTAACATGTTCCTCAATCTTTTCTTTAACTGGGGGATGAAATTTAAACCACTTCTCCTTAGGGAGATCAACATTAGTAGCAAATGATTCACAAAAGGAGGCTACTATCTCAGAG
Organism: Elymus sibiricus; assembly: GCA_039707655.1. Lineage (NCBI taxonomy): Eukaryota > Viridiplantae > Streptophyta > Magnoliopsida > Poales > Poaceae > Elymus > Elymus sibiricus. Next base: position 314,358,221 of record CM077674.1, read on the forward strand.
TCAAGTCCATATTTAGTGCTAAACTTATGAAAAGCATCGATATCCATGAAAGATTTAACACAATCAAACTCAAGTGTTATACCTTACTCATTACCTTTGTCGAGTTCCCAATCTTCAGAGTTGCGTTTAATTCTTTCCAGAAGATCCAATCTGAATTCAATAGTTTTCTTCATAAAGGAGCCAGTCGAAGAAGAATCGAGCATGGTTTGATCATCATGAGAAAGCCGAGCATAAAAATTCTGTAAGATAATTTCTCTTGAGAGCTCATGATTGGGGAATGTGTACATCATGTACTTAAGCCTCCCCAAGCTTGAGGTATGCTTTCTCCTTCACGAGGCCAAAAATTATATATATAATTCCGATCACGATGAACCAGATGCATAGGATAAAACTTTTGATGATATTCCAATTTCAATCGGTTCCAATCCCACGTTCCAATATCATCACATAGCCTATACCATGTCAATGCCTTTCCCTTCAAAGATAAAGGGAAAACCTTCTTCTTAACTTCATCTCCGGGTAGACCTGCAAGCTTAAATTATCCACAAACTTCATCCACATAGATTAGGTGCATATCAGGATGTAATGTTCCATCTCCTGCATAAGGATTAGCTAGCAGTTTCTCTATCATACCCGAAGGAATCTCATAATAAATATTTTCAGTAGGTGAAGTAGGTTGAGGAGCAACTCTTTGTGCTTCCGGTCGAGGTGAAGATACCCCGAACAAACCCCTCAAAGGATTACTTTCCATAGTGAAAAGTGACAATAAATTTCAGCACTTAATATAAATGTTTCCTTACCAAATTCCACTCACCAAAGGCGCTTCACTCCCCGGCAACGGCACCAGAAAAGAGTCTTGATGACCCACAAGTATAGGGGATCAATCGTAGTCCTTTCGATAAGTAAGAGTGTCGAACCCAACGAGGAGCAGAAAGAAATGACAAGCAGTTTTCAGCAAGGTATTTTCTGCAAGCACTGAAATTATCGGTAACGAGTAGTTTGATAGCAAGATAATTTGTAACAAGTGACAAGTAGCAATAGTAACTAAGGTGCAACAAGGTAGCCCAATCCTTTTGTAGCAAAGGACAGGCCGGAACGACCTCTTATAATAAGCTAAATGTTCTCGAGGACACATGGGAATTTCATCTAGTCACTTTCATCATGTTTGTTTGATTCGCGTTCGCTACTTTAATAATTTGATATGTGGGTGGACCGGTGCTTGGGTGCTGTTCTTACTTGAACAAGCCTCCCACTTATGATTAACCCCTCTCGCAAGCGTCCGCAACTACGAAAGAAGAATTAAGATAAATCTAACCATAGCATTAAACATATGGATCCAAATCAGCCCCTTACAGAATAGCGCATAAACTAGGGTTTAAGCTTCTATCACTCTAGCAACCCATCATCTAATTACTACTCCACAATGCATTACCTTAGGCCCAAAGATGGTGAAGTGTCATGTAGTCGACGTTCACATGACACCATTAAGAGAATCAACAACATACATATCATCAAAATATCGAACGAATACCAAATTCACATGATTACTTATGACAAGACTTCTCCCATGTCCTCAAGAACAAAAGTAACTACTCACAAATCATATTCATGTCCAAGATTAGAGGGGTATTGAATAGCATAATGGATCTGAACATATAATCTTCCACCAAATAAAACAACTAGCATCAACTACAAGATGTAATCAACACTACTAGCAACCCACGGGTACCAATCTGAGGTTTTGAGACAGAGATTGAATACAAGAGATGAACTAGGGTTTGAGATGAGATGGTGCTGGTGAAGATGTTGATGAAGATTGGTCTTCCCATGATGAGAGGATCGTTGGTGATGTCAATGGCTTTGATTTCCCCCTCCCGGAGGGAAGTATCCCCGGCGGAATCGCTCCGCCGGAGAGCAAAATTGCTCCTGCCCAAGTTTCGCCTCGAGACGGCGGCGCTCCGTCCCAAAAGTCTTCTCCTTATTTTTTCTAGGGCAAATGTGTTTATATACCAGAAAATGGGCACCGAAGGCTGGCCAGGGGCCCCACAAGCCACCAGGGCGCGCCTGGGGGGGTGGCACGCCTTGGTGCCTCGTGGGCACCTGGGTGGCCCCCTCTGGTACTTCTTTTCTCTAGTATTTTTTATTTATTCCAAAATAAATCTCCATGAAATTTTAGCTCATTTCGAGATGTGCAGAATAGGTATCTCTGACATAGCTTTTTTAGGTCCAGAATTCCAGCTGCCGGCAATCTCCCTCCTTATGTAAATCTTGCATATTAAGAGAGAAAAGGCATTAGAATTGCTCTACAAAGTGTTATATTGATTAAAAACACTATAAATAACAGTAGGAAAACATGATGCAAAATGGACGTATCAGCAGTTGAGTTGTCAATTCAACCACACCTGGAGAACTAAATATCTGCAGCAAAGTGTTTAGTAGCACAGTAGTATGATAGTTTTAAGAGCAATAGTAACAATAGTAACAGTAACAGAAGCAATTTCGTAGTAATTGTAACAGCAGCAGCAACGAAAGTAACTTAGCAAAGATCAATATGCGAAAAGCGTAGGCATTGGATCAGTGATGGATAATTATGTTGGATGACATTCATCATGTAACAGTCACAACCTAGGGCGATACACAATAGCTCCAATTCATCAATGTAATGTAGGCATGTATTCCGTATATAGTCATACGTGCTTATAGTAAGAACTTGCATGACATCTTTTGTCCTACCCTCCCGTGGCAGCGGGGTCCTTAAGGAAACTAAAGGATATTAAGGCCTCCTTTTAATAGAGAACCAGAACAAAGCATTAGCACATAGTGAATACATGAACTCCTCAAATTACGACAATCACTGGAAAGAATCCCAATTATTGTCACCTTGGGGTATGCGGATCATGACACGTAACAGGTGCATATAACTTGCAAGATAGGATCAAGAACTCAAATATATTCATGAAAACATAGAGGGTTCAGATATGAAATCATGGCACTCGGGCCCTAGTGACAAGCATTAAGCATAGCAAAGTCATAGCAACATCAATCTCAGAACATAGTGGATACTAGGGATCAAAGCCCTAACAAATTGACTCGAGTACATGGTAAATCTCATCTAACCCATCACCGTCCAGCAAGCCTACGAAGAAATTACTCACGCACGGCGGTGAGCATCATGAAATTGGTGATGGAGGATGGTTGATGATGATGACGGAGTCGAACCCCCCTCTCCGGAGCCCCGAACGGACTCCAGATCAGCCCTCCCGATGAAGAACAGGAGGTGGCGGTGGCTCCGTCTCGTAAAACGCGATGATTCTTTCTCTCTGATTTTTTCTCCACGAATAGGTACTTGTAGCGTTGGAGTTAGGTCAAACGGAGCTGCCAGGGGCCCACAAGCCTGCTAGGCGCGCCCCCCAGGCTTGTGGCGCCTGGTGCCCACCCCCCCTCTGGTGGATCTTTGCGCCAGTATTTTTTATATATTCTGAAATAATTCTCCGTATACTTTCAGGTCCATCCGAGAACTTTTATTTCTGCACAAAAACAACACCATGGCAATTCTGCTCAAATTAGCGTCAGTCCGGGTTAGTTCCATTCAAATCATGCAAATTAGAGTCCAAACTAGAGCAAAAGTGTTTGGAAAAGTAGATACGTTTGGGACGTATCAGCAATGATCTCCAATCTTAACAGAAACAACAGGCATGCCAACTACAGGCTTGTTCTTATCTAGCATATCTCGTTCATTTCTAACAGGTTTAGCAATTCTAGCAGCCTCATCACAAAAGTAAATAACATGCCCATCAATATCATCAACCAAAAGATCTTTAACCATTGCAATATTAGATTCAACTTTAATTTGTTCAGAAGGTCTAGGTGTTCTTATATTACTTTTATTAACCACAGTTGAAGCTTTGGCATGTTCGTAAATCCTAACTGGGAAAGGAGGTTTCTCAATATAAGCAGTAGGCACAAGTGGATCAACATTGTAAACAATTGTTTCTTCTTTAACACTAACAGGTTCTTCATTTAATTCAATAGGTGGATGATATTTAAACCATTTCTCCTTAAGGAGATCAACATGAGCAGCAAAAGATTCACAAAAGGTAGCTACTATCTCAGAGTCAAGTCCATATTTATTACTAAACTTATGAAAAGCATCAGTTTCCATAAAAGATTTAACACAATCAAACTCAAGATTTATACCTGACTCTTTACCTTTGTCGATTTCCCAATCTTCAGAGTTGCGTTTAATTCTTTCCAGAAGATCCCATCTGAATTCAATAGTTCTCTTCATAAAGGAACCAGCAGAAGAAGTATCGAGCATGGATTGATCATTATGAGAAAGCCGAGCATAAAAGTTTTGAATAATTATTTCTCTTGAGAGCTCATGATTGGGGCATGTGTGCAACATATACTTAAGCCTCCCCCAAGCTTGAGCAATACTTTATCCTTCACGAGGCCAAAAATTATATATATAATTCCGATCACGATGAACCAAATGCATAGGATAAAATTTCTGGTGAAATTCAGCTTCAACCGGTTCCAATCCCATGTTTCAGTATCATCACATAGCCTATACCATGTCAATGCCTTTCCCTCCAAAGATAAAGGGAATACTTTCTTCTTCACACCATCTCCGGATAGACCTGCAAGCTTAAACAATCCACAAATTTCATCCACATATATCAAGTGCATATGAGGATGCATCGTTCCACCTCCTGCATAAGGATTAGCTAGCAGTTTCTCTATCATACCCGAAGGAATTTCATAATAAATATTTTCAGTAGGTTCAGTAGGTTGAGGAGCAACTCTCAATGCTTCTGGTCGAGGTGAAGATACCCCAAACAAGCCCCTCAAAGGATTACTTTCCATAGTGACAAGTGACAATAAATTTCAGTATGTAATATAAATGTGTATAATAAGCAAAGCATTCTCGAGGACACATGGGAATTTCATCTAGTCACTTTCATCATGTTTGTTTGATTCGCGTTCACTACTTTGATAATTTGATATGTGGGTGGACCGGTGCTTGGGTGTTTTTCTTACTTGAACAAGCCTCCCACTTATGATTACCCCCTCTCGCAAGCATCTGCAACTACGAAAGAAGAATTAAGATAAATCTAACCATAGCATGAAACATATGGATCCAAATCAGCCCCTTACGGAATAGCGCATAAACTAGGGTGTAAGCTTCTGTCGCTCTAGCAACCCATCATCTAATTACTACTCCACAATGCCTTCCCTTAGGCCCGAAGATGGTGAAGTGTCATGTAGTCGACGTTCACACAACACCACTAAAGGAAGCAACAACACACATATCATCAAAATATCGAACGAATACCAAATTCACATGATTACTTTTGACAACACTTCTCCCATGTCCTCAAGAAACAAAAGTAACTACTCACAAATCATATTCATGTTCAAAATCAGAAGGGTATTGAATAGCATTAAGGATCTGAGCATATAATATTCCACCAAATAAACCAACTAGCATCAACTACATGATGTAATCAACACTACTAGCAACCCACAGGTACCAATCTGAGGTTTTGAGACAAAGATTGAATACAAGAGATGAACTAGGGTTTGAGATGAGATGGTTCTGGTGAAGATGTTGATGAAGATTGGTCCTCCCACGATGAGAGGATCGTTGGTGATGTCGTTGGCTTCGATTTCCCCCTCCTGGAGGGAACTTACCCCGACGGAATCGCTCCGCCGGAGAGCAAAATAGCTCCTGCCCAGGTTCCGCCTCGAGACGGCGATGCTTTGTCCCAAAAGTCTTCTTCTGATTTTTTCTAGGGCAAATGGCTTCATATAGCAGAAGGAGGGGGCCGGAGGCCTGCCAGGGGCCCCACAAGCTCGGGGGGCGCGCCCAGGGGGGTAGGGTGCGCCCCCCAGGCTTGTGGCTTCCTGGTGGGCCCCCGCCTGGTAATTCTTTCGCCGGTATTTTTTATATATTTCAAAATAATTCTCCGTAAATTTTCAGGTCATTTGGAGTTGTGCAGAATAGCTATCTCTGTTTCACCCCTTTCAGGTCCAGAATTCCAGCTGCCGGCAATCTCCCTCTTCATGTGAATCTTGTAAAATAAGAGAGAAAAGGCATAAGAATTGTACCATGAAGTGAAATAATGATTAAAAACATATTAATTAACAATAGGAAATCATGATGCAAATTGGACGTAGCACTACTCCATAACTCTTTCTTTTAAAATAATTCTAACAAGTGTCAAACTTTTTATTCAACCATCATCATTTTTTTTTATTTTTTTTTGAAGTAGAGATTGTGACAATGTCTTTCAGAGGATCACAAGATTGTTCCCAAGCTAAGCAAAAACTTTAATAAAGTACATAAAAACATTAACTTGGCAATATTGGGCCTAGCTTGAGCAAGTGATTCCCTTACACAAATACAGAGCAATCATACTTAAGCAAGCATATCAAACAATGGGACACATGATTGCATAGTATTCATTAGATGAAGATCATTGCACAAAACTCTACATATGCAAAAATAACTTCCCCAAGCTTAGAACTTTGCAAGAACTAGTCTCAAGAAAATTATGAAAAGAGAAAGTGTAGTTTATTAAAGGAGGGTATGGAAAGTGGTTACCTCCCAAAGCTTAAATATAAGCAAGGGTAATAAGACTTTTTTACCAATGAGATGCAAATAACCTATCCTTTAATGGATATGGACCTATGCTTCGTCAAACATTTTTGATATGGTCCGGTAGAACCGGGCACTTGTAGTTGAAGACTTTGTTGAATCGAAGTGACCGAGTGGCTTGTGTGGGTTTGCATACGGTTGGCACCATACCGTACATGTCACCACACTAGGTCCAAACCTCTGCGAAAATAACACACAAGATAAAAAAAAGAACACGGTTCGGTATACAAACGGAATTCGTATACCAAACCAGGCAAAGGAAATAAAAGAAAACATGAAGAACTATAAAGTTTATTGGTTAAGAGGCTTCAAGGGTGAATAATTGAAGTTAGGATGCAAACAGACGGTTAAAATATAACCCACTAACCTTGGCTCGAAGAAATAACAAAATGGGTATTTTCTGACCTTCATACGAGTGGTCGTGCGACCGCTTGCGGTCGTACGGTCTACCATCTTTTGCTCTGTTGTGGCACATGGCATCGGCACCACGCCATACGAGCGCTCGCTCGTTCCAAACACCGTCTTGCGCTCTGGATCTCTGGTCGCTTTCTGCCCAAGCTTCATATGAGCGCTCATACGAGCGTACGTGATCGTATGGGACGCCATCTTTGGCTTTGTTGCCTCTGGATGTTTTTGTTAGCGCCTCCCTCGCTCGATACGACCGCGCAAATGACCATGTGCGGTCGTACAATACACCGTCTTTTCCTCTGTTTTGTCTGGAACTTTGTTTTCTTCGAAAATTCCTGCGAGGTTAGTTCCAACACTTGTACTAGGCAAATATTAAGAAGATCCAACAGTGCAATTGTTCCGCATATAAAATTTTGAGCAGACGAAAATTTTCACCTAATGAAGACTTAACTAAAACAACTTTGATAGTAATTCATGCAAAGTGACAATGCAAAAATATGAATGCAAACTAAACTCAAAAGACACAAAACTAGTAAAGACTCCTACTTACTTCCGGGCTGCCTCCCGATAGCGCTTTCTTTAGAGCCATATAGCTAGCCTTTGATGCTCCATATATCCACCCGGATCCCAAGGGATATCGACCCGGTGTGTAGTTGGACTTGCCTCTGACCACTGTTTGGAGCATCTTATAGCAAAGTGTGGTCAGAGTCATACCCTCTTGCGGTGCACCGACATTGTGTCCTCTTGCGGTGCACCGACATTGTGTATGTGAAGAGGTCCTCGCTCTCAAGCGAGAACTGATGCACCGGAGTAGGAAGACATGGCTCCATGTATTTCTGCAATGCAAGGATTAGAGACTTATGAATAAATTTTAATATGTCACCTTGGCTACCATTGTAGTGGAACACTTCATAAAATTCTTCCTTTGGAGTGGTTAACTCAACACTCCTTAATGGTTTCCCCTGCATAAGAAATCGTCCAAAGAAGCATAGTTGGACATTAGCATCGATAAATCAAGAGTATATTCTTCCTCTAGTTCGGCATTTGAGCTAACAGGATAGTTATCATCCTCAACTTGAGGGTGACATTTATGCATGGGAAGTTTGTTAGCATCTAATTCATTCAAAGTAGAGTTATCACTATACTCTTGTTCCTATATATTGGAGGGTTCTTTTATCGTGAACTCCTCTTCCTCGTGCTTTTCTTCTTCCTCTTCTTTTTATTCTTCTTCTTCTTCTTCATCATCATCATCTTTTTCCTGTAACACATCATATTCACAAATATACATATTACCACAATAATTAGATATGATGGTCACCGCACGATACATCTCAGTAAGTATGGCACTCTCTTGATTGGCTTGAACATGTTTAATTTCATTAAGTAGCATCCCGACACCTTCGCATAAAGCATATACTAATGTTTCCTCATCGTATTCACTCTCACAACCACTGTGGTAATATTCCATAACCTCGTCAGGAGAATCCGCACACTGGAATTCCAGGTGGTTCTTAATTATTATAATTCCTGCAAGAAACTAGATATGAGGAACATAACATAAATGCACATTCATCCAAAAAATCTATTAATATCCTCATATCCATAGTAGCCATATGTTCATCAGTGAGCACTTCAAATAATTGCAAGAAATCACTATCAAAATTAACAGTTGTGAGAAGGCGGTAAAACCGTTCGTCCTCCTCTTCCTTGCTAGATTCTTCCTGTGAGCTCACTTGTTCGTCCAAGTTCAGTTGTTCTTTGTGATCCCCTTTATATTGCTGCAAGTTAGTTTCATAAATATTAAATTCATGATCTCTTACCACTTCTTGCAGCCATTCATCATTGGGGGTTGTTTGCTCTTCATTGGTTGCATCCTTTCCTTCATCCTTCTGCGGTTTCTGCAAGAGTTTTTCTATTTCCGGAACGGATGCAATCCGCTCTTCTTCATTGACAACTAATGTATTATCACAGAAATTATCTAGGCAAAAAGTATGGATAGGTTGCAATTCAATGTAAATTGTATCAAGGATAGCATCTCTTATCTCCAAATCCAGTATATAATGTAGAACCTCATCAGCACCCACAAGAAGTACAAATTGCAAGACCTCCACACTAGCATTGGATTTACTAAAAAATATTATATCTTGCTGATACAGGATCAATATTGTACTTTCATTGATATCATAGGTGCTCTTTGGATCCACAATCTTCGCATGATGTCGGATATGAATGGAGTATAAAGGACGTGAATTTTTTTACCAGTCCAATCCACTCTTTCAACTTTGCTTCATCGGTAGCCAAAAATGGTAGACTCTTGCATCTCTTTTCCTTCATAGAAAGTTCCATATGTTCCTGGAGAGTCATCTCAGAAGACATGTTTAGCAATATTTTTTTCTTTTTGATTTAAGGGAAAAATTGAAAGATAAATAACAACTAACAAAATAAACTATGTGTGAGCGGGAAGGTAATAACCGAGCGCTTTTGCTCCCCGGCAACAGTGCCAGAAAAGCTTGATGACCTGCAAGGGCATAGGGCTATTGCAATTCACGGTAAGTAGAGTATGTCGATACCATAGGGAGCGGTGGTTGCACTGATAACTACCAACCCCGCAGCTACGTCGTCGCTTACGTGGCTACGTTCACACCTAGAGCGTTATCTGGAAATAGTCTATTCGTCGGTTGCTAGTGGAAACGATAATAAGGGTGGTTTTAACTAAATAACTACGCGGAGGTAAAAATGTAAATAAAACAGCGGGTAAAATAAAGAAGCGGCGCTTGAGTAATAAGGGCGTTCTCGAGGTATTCAGAATCATCACTACACGTTCGTTCTACCAATACTAAGCCACTTTACATGTTTCTCTTTTTGGGTGGAGCCGGTACAGATACGTGCATACACGCGGCAGCCCCGTATCACATACGCCACCACTGTCCTTCCCCACTCCGGTTATCAGACGGTGATTAAGGGGAAAAAGGTCCCCGTGGACGCAGCCAAAGTGGTCTCCGTTTTACCCCTGCTGCAACGATCCGCTACGAAGGGAGATGGGGCCTGTCACTCACCCACCTCGCCAACCACACGGTTCGCCAATAGTAATAACCTTCCATCCAAAATTGTCACACATTGGATGGTCGACTTCACCCAACGTCAAGAAGACTACTAACATAAACATGCAAAGAGGATATCATATCGCGCAAGACAATCGGTACTAGCACATACTAGAGTTCATCTTATTGCCCCAAGAACTAATGAATTACTCAAACATGGTGATGGAGTACATAGAGACGAGGGACAAGTTACAATCCAACACGGAGTTGGAGATGGAGGGAGGCATGGCGGCGGCGATGAAGAGGCCACCGGCCCTCCGGCCGGCGCCGAACGTGGGAGGCGCCTCCTCCTTCTCCCTTCCTTGTCTTGGCCCTTCTCTATGGTGGAGTTTGCTGCAATGGAGGTGTGGTGGCTGTAGATGAGACTTGTGGAGGATGGAGATCGAATGAGCCGGCGGCTAGGGTTGGAGGTCTTCATATAGGAGTCCACCTCAGGTCTCCTCCATTGATCTAGCCTCCTCCCTTTCATCCAAGGGCTCAAGGGGAGCCAAATCCACGTGCCAAACAAGCCTTGGTCGTCAAGGATCTCGTAGGGAAAAACAGGGATGAAATCGGAGCAAAATTTGGAAAGTTCTGGCCAATTTTAATGGTTGTCTGGAGATCAAACGACCGCTCAAACGAGCGGCTCCGGTCACATGGAAGGCCGTCTTTCATTCTGGACTTCGGGAGCAGCTTCGTATTTTGGTTGCCATTTCTTCATATGAACTCCGATTTTGACGTTCTTGGGCTCGTTGGATTGCTAGAAAAAATCCCGATGCATTTGTGGCCTTGGATCTTTATTTGTACAGTTTGATAAATGTCAAATCATCAAACTCTCCAAAGGGCCTTGATCTGGTGCCTGGAACTTCTCCGGTTTGACCCCTAGCTTGATTCTTTTGATGCCCCAAGTCCATGAACATGTCAACACACTTATAAAGACCACAAAAAAAAGGAAAACTAATAAAACCTAAATAAAAATAAAAGTGTGCAATGAACTTGGTAAAACAAGTAAATACCAAAAACTATGCATTGGAGACATGAATAAGTGCTAGATGGATATGATATGAGGGATTTTGGCACTAGAATATACTCTAAAAATTATGCATAAATCCACTCATCATGTACCAGGATGTGCAATGATCTAGCATAACATGTATGATAATGATGAACGGTGGCTGAGCCACAAATACTATGTCAACTATATGATCATGCAAAGCAATATGACAATGAACACAAGTCATATGATGGAACGGTGGAAGTTAAATGGCAAAATATCTCGGAATGGCTATGGAAATGCCATAATAGGTAGGTATGGTGGCTGTTTTGAGGAAGATATAAGGAGGCTTATGTGTGATAGAGCATATCATATCACGGGGTTTGGATGCACCGGCTACATTTGCACCAACTCTCGAGGTAAGATCGGGCAATGCACGGTACCAAAGAGGCTATCAAATTGCGGAAGGGTGAGAGTGAGTATAATCCATGGACTCACATTAGTCATAAAGAACTCACATACTTATTGCAAAGCCTATTAGCCCTCAAAGCAAAGTACTACTCGCATGCCCCTAGGAAGGATGTTGGTAGGAGTTAACCATTGCGCACCCCGATTATAACAGCACTCAAGGATTTCATTTCAGACCTAAGAATGCTCAAAACTCCCCACCATGCCATGACCAACACTTAGATGAGAAGTTAATAACAAGCTTTAATACCGATATTTCTACTAACCAATGATCATGAACCAATATCCTTTCATATTATGACATCAATATCATTAAGCCATACGTTTCATATTTAGTGATCTACATGAAAGTTTTTATTATATCCCTCTTGAATACCTATCCTTTATGTACTTGTCTTATAACCCATGCAAATTTCCATTAATATTTATTGGACTCTCAAAAAGATTTAAGTGAAGCATGAGAGTGCAACTATTTCTTTAAAATATAACCACCACCGTGCTCTAAAAGATATAAGTGAAGCACTAGAGCAACTGCCTAGCTCAAAAGATATAAGTGAAGCACATAGAGTATTCTAACAAATCACAAACAAATGCGTGTCCCTCTCAAAAAGTGTGTCCAGCAAAAGATGATTGTGGCAAACTAAAAGGCAAACAGAGCAAAAGAAAACTATGGCACAAGACGCTCCAAGTAAAACTCATATCATGTGATGAATAAAAATATAGCTCCAAGTAAGTTACCGATAGATTGTAGACGAAAGAGGGGATGCCAACCGGGGCATCCCCAAGATTAGATGCTTGGGTCTTCCTTGAATATTACCTTGGGGTGCCTTGGGCATCCCCAAGCTTAGGGTTTTGCCGCTCCTTATTTCTTCATCCATCGTGATCTCACTCAAAACTTGAAAACTTCAGCACACAAAACTCAACCAAAACTTCATGAGATCTGTTAGTACAATAAATCAATCAACCACTTTAGGTACTGTTATAAACTCATTCATAATTGCTCTTGCATAATTCTTACTGTATTCTAACTCTTCCATGACTTATACCCCCCGATATAATCCATAGTTTCATTAAAACAAGCACACTATGCAATAAAAACAGAATCTGTCTAAAACAGAACAGTATGTAATTACAGAATATTATCTATACTTCTGTAACTCCAAAACTTCTGAAAAATTAGGAAAAAATAAAAAGTTTGTATCCCAATACTGTGTAAAAATTTCAGATTTTTCTGATGATCCAGTACAGAATGAAAATTCCAGAACTGGGTGCAAAACTTTCTGTTTTCAAACAGCATCAATTATACTATCATCCAAATCATCCCAAAGGCATTACTTGGCACAAACACTAATTAAAACATAAAAAAACAATCATAACAGTAGCTAAAAAATTTTGACACAAGAAAAATAAAAATTACAATAAAGATAAATGTTGGGTTGCCTCCCAACAAGCGCTATTGTTTTATGCCCCAAGCTAGGCATAATGCATTGTTTCAAGTATTATCATCCTTAGTTTCCAAATCCTTTTTAATCAAATCTTCTAGAACATTTCTCATTAATTCCCTACTCTCTTGTTCTTCTTTTCTAGTAGGAGAACTTAAATGATTGAAGGGGCTTTGTTCGGTGATTTTAACATTCATTACTTCGAACTCCGAATCATCACCATAAAGATCCTCATATAAAACATGTATTTCATCATCAATAGGTTCTCTAGCCGTACTTTCAAAACATTCCTCACTAAATCCCTCATCGACGCCCTTAGTAATCCATTCAAATTTATCACAAGCATTGTGATACAAAGTTTTAATTATTTCAACATAAGGAACCCTTCTCCTAATGTTTTCACCGTAAGCAAAATAGTCTTTAGATTCCAACCTACGTATAGTGTCCTTATCATGGAGGATTTCTTCTATTGGAGGGTGCTCAAAATCTATTTTATAAAAGGAAAAGATGTCCCTAGCTTCTCTGATTATATAGTCAAATTCATGCATAAGGATGATGGTAGCAATCTTTTTAGTCCTAGGATTGTGGATATTGGGAAGTTCATAAAATATCTTTTGTAGAGTGGGATGGATATGCAAAAAAATTCTTTCTAGCTTAACAACAAGCATAGCTATGGCATCTACATAGCAATTTTTCTTGTCAAGAATAGATCCTTTAATTATTGGTATGACTCCCGTGCAATTAAAGAATTCTTGAATGTTATTTTTCCCAATAATATTCCCGCAACCCACCTGATAGACTTTAGTTTTAAAATTGGTGGGAGCTTTGTTCTCAGGAGGATCATGATTAATATCAAACAATTTAAGTTTTTCCTCAAGGGATTCATTAGTACTATCTTCACTAGCACTTTCAACAATAACTTTCTCAAACTTAGACATGATAGCTACTTCAAGCAAAGCAAACGAGCAAATAAAAATATTTTTGTGTTTTGTTATTTTTTACGAGAAGTGGGGGAGATGAAAATGAGAGGCAAAGGCAAATAAAAAGTAGAGCAAGTAGATGATAGTTTGAGTGAAGGTACTTGATAGGTTTTGATGATGTCCCCCCAGCAACGGTGCCAGAAATTCTTCCTGCTACTTGTGAGCTGCGTTGGGATTTTCCTCGAAGAGGAGAGGAGATGCAGTACAGTAGAGATAAGTATTTCCCTCAGTGAGAACCAAGGTTATCGAACCAGTAGGAGAATCACGGAAAGCCTAGTGAATAGTACGTGCACACACAAAATCAAATACTTGCACCCAACACGAGCAAGAGGGTCGTCACTCCCCTTGAACTCGTTACTTGCAACGATTAAATCTTGTAGTGGTAGATAGATAAATTGAAAAAGAAAATAAAAGAAATAAAATTGCAGCAAATATATTTTGGTTTTTTATATATGATTTAAGTAGACCCGGGGGCCATAGTTTTCACTAGAGGCTTCTCTCTCGAACACATAGCATACGGTGGGTAAACAAATTACTATTGGGCAATTGATAGAAAAGCACATAGTTATGATGATATTCAAGGCAATGATCATGTATATAGGCATCAGTCCGAGACAAGTAGACCGACTCCTACCTGCATCTACTACTATTACTCCAGCCATCGACCGCTATCCAGCATGCATCTAGGGTATTAAGTTAATAAAAACAGAGTAACTCCTTAAGCAAGATGACACGATGTAGACAAAGTAAACTCAACTAATATGAATAAACCCCATCGTTTTACCCTTAATGGCAACAATACAAATACGTGTCTTGTCCCTTTCTGTCACTGTGATATAGAGCACCGCAAGATTGAACCCATTACAAAGCACCTCTCCCGCTGAAGATATATCAATCCAGTTGGCCAAACCAAACGGATAGATCGGAGAGAAATACAAAGCTATAACAATCATGCATCATAAAGTTCAGAAAAGACTCAATTACTTCTCATTAATATTCAGATCATAACCCCACAATTCATCGGATCCCAACACACCGCAAAAGAAGATTACATCGAATAGAACTCCAAGAACACCGAGGAGAACATTGAATTGAAGATGAAAGAGAGAGAAGAAGCCATCTAGCTACTAGTTATGGACCCGTAGGTCTATGGTGAACTATTCACGCATCATCGGAAGGCAGCAAGGATGATGTAGAAGCCCTCCGTGATCGATTCACCCTCCGGCAGAGTACCTGAAAAGGTCTCCAGATGGGATCGCGGAAGAACAGAAGCTTGCGGCGACGGAAAAGTTATTTTGGGTGGCTCTCCATTGGTTTCCCAATATTTGAGAATTTATAGAAGTGGAATTAGGTCAGACGGAGCCATGTGGGGCCCACAAGGTAACAGGGCGCGCCTACCCCCCCCTGGCGCACCCTGCAAGCTACTCCAGGAGATTCCAACCTCTAGGCTAACCTAACACACGTCATCCACTGGACAGTGGAACTACCGGACAACTTCTCACGATCGAGAGACAGGCTCGCCGACATAGACAACATCCTCTCCGCAACAAGCCAACCAACATGGAACCAATGGCAAGGCTCAGTTTAGAGGCCAGAGGCCGTAGTAGAAGCGGAGGTCGGAAACCTCCGGCAGCCCATCTTAGCCGTAGCTCGCCCGGCCGACGCGGGCCGCTAGTGCTCATCCATGCGCGTCGACAAAGCGGGCAGCCGCGACAGCAAGATGCCCCTCCATACGTCGCCGCCACAACACCTGGTGCTCCTGGTCACATGGCTGACGTGGGACAATGGTGCTCCTCCACGTGCGGCGTGACGCGGGCCGAGGACTGCAAGGTGCGCCGCCCTGTTCCTGGATCCACGACATCCTGGCCTCGGCGGCGGTAGTTGCTCGATCCGCGGGCGCCATAAGTGGTTGGGTAGAGAGGGAGAGGGCGAGAGAGTGGTGGAATGGCGATGGAGATGGATGGATACCTTCTATTCGATGAAATCGTTCGCGCGAGGGCTCTCTCCCAGCGAACGAGTGGTTGCGTATGACGTGGCAGCCTAAAAAGGGCATTCAGTGTCTAAAAATCTGACGGGCAAAAGGGCATTCGTTGGAAGTGCAAAAATCTGACGTCAGCCAGATAACATTTCCCTAAATTATAAATTGGCAAGATAATTTGCACACAAGGGATTCGTCCAGTTCAAGATTGCATGAAAGTTTTGCTAGGTTGGTTTGATCAGATGGCTTGGAGCATGTGGAAATGCAATAGAGGGCGTGAACAAGCACGTCATGATGATCATGTTTAGCAGGGCGTCGAGTAATGCACGGTGATGTGCTGAGTTGACACGACGCATGGTGGAACATGGTTGCAGTCGAATAAATTTGGTTGGGTCGGACTGGATAGTCTGGCCGATCGACATGAGGTCAGTCAAAACGAAAGACGGTGGTGATACTGGCAACGATGACATAGGAGCGCGATGGTGATGGTGACCCACTTCTGAGCGTGGAAACACGTGGCGCGAGCTCGAGGGCTTGTGTGGCTTCGACAAGACTGACGCGGGGTTGATTCAAGATGGTGCGCATGGGAGCATGAAGTCGACGGGGCGTGAGGGTGGACTAATCATCTACCATGGAGTCATTAAGGTGTAGCTGGAGTCTGGTGAAGACTTCACTCCTGCTGATGGAGGGGCTATAGTGTAAGGATATGGAGAATCGAAGCCTATTTCAGTGGGAAAAGCGAGAAGCGTGTTGTTTTGGCTAGAGCTCAGTGGTTCGAGGGATACGTGTAACTTGTCATCGGTCGGTGATGATTGGTGGTACTTTGTAGTGGGGTTGAGCGGTGCGGGTTTGTGGCCCTGAAGACTTGACTGGGACAACAGAGGCTCGATGCGATGACAGCGGCGAGGCATGCGGTAAGCACTGGACATGGAGACAAGACATGGCTCTGGTGGTCATACATGTGGTTAGACAACTGTGAATTTGACTCAGGGTGACTACAAGCAACAGTGAAATCCCATCAAGTTTCAGAAAGGCAGTCAAGAAAGAGCAAAGCTATTGAGTTCAGGCAACTCTTATGTGTGACACCTAATAAGTGAGTTGTCCACTTTCATGCAGATCAGTGATCAGTGTGTGATGACGTTGAACAGATATTCCGGAAGTTGAGAGCATAAAGTAGATTAAAGAGGAACTTAATTTTGCTCGAGTGTTGACTGTGATCAAGAAGAGAAGGGACTATAGTTGCAGGTGGAGTTACATGGTGTCTGGGAGTAGCAATAGTACTCATAGGATAAGTTCAAAAAGTTTGACACATTGATGAATTCAATGTGGTGGGGAATATTCACCAAGGTGAAGTTTGTTGGAGTTGTGTCGAATATTATGTCCAAGGTAGGTTACAGTTGGACTCTGAGTCATACGGTGTGTAGACACGGTATGTAGTCGTGTCCTAATAGAACACATGTATCCTAGGCCTCTTATATAATGTGGGGGTAAACACATGGTGTAACACATGCCAACATAATAGCACAGACACACAAGGGGAGCCGGTGGCGTGTGTCGGCGCCCGGGTGGCCGGTGTGCTGTATTGTAGAGGTGTCATGGGGAGTAGCGCACATAGTCATGCCCCGGGGATGTAGTCGATGTTTGGCAAACCTCGTTAACAAATCTCAGTGCCCTGCTTCGTGTGATTGTTTGGTCCTCAATAAATCGATTATGCACCTCGAGGTATTCTAACACAGTATTGTGTATTTTATCGGTAAAAAACATGTTCAATTATTCATTTTATCATGGATAGTGTTGAAAAATATTTTTTCCATCTGATATGCAATGGTGTTGTTCTGGACGGTGATGTGTTATTAGGCGCTAAAATTAACATAAAATTGTATTGTGCCTTAGTGAACTATATATATTTTTGAACCTTAGAGCTGAAGCTTCATTAAGAAATCAGTTGGGCATACCGCTCAATACAAGTTTAGCGATTTGCGTCGGACCATTATACATTCATACTCAACGTACATTGGGTCCTCATAGCGTAAGCCCATATTTTCTAAGGTGCAAGCCACCTGATTGGCATCTACACATGAAGAGAACCAGGTTTTATCGAACTATATTTTGAAATATTTGAATTGGTATGTCTCTTTTAAAAGTAATCCCAATTAGTGTTTTTAGACAAATACGGATTAGTTTTCTTCAGGTAAATATGGATTAGTTTATAGCGCAGACCAGTCAGCTGTAATTATAAGAGGCAAGGCGGTTGATGGGCGCATGATTAACAGTACGATGGAGCGTGTTCCAGTCAATTTGCAGCCGCCACGTAACTTCAAGAAGGGTGCCCCCTCACAAAAAAGGGGTCACAGTGAGTAGGCTTGGACGACTGTTTACCAAAAACACAGGGCTCCACAAAGTCGTAAGACCATGTGTGGGGTTGGCTCCTACCTAGTGTCGAAAGGTCAAGAAAGTTGATGAACTGATGACAGGGGAGCCGACGATTGAAGCCTTGGTGAGCGGCCAATGTAACTATAACGGTACTAAGGTAACAAAATTCTTTGTAAGATAAGTTCGGACCCACACGAAAGGCATAAAGATGTGGGCACCATCTCGAAGAGAGGGTGCAAAACACTGTGTACAAAGAGAAATATAGCGACTGGTGTAATGGCCACGGCAAGAATACATTGCTTAAAGTGGCCGAGATACCCGACTACATTTTCCCCCTAATAAATGACGTTTTTATTAACTCAAAATGTAGCATCAAGACGATAAAACTCATAATGAGCATATACTCATTCTCTACATGACTAGGATGCACACAAACAACACAATTAGGAGTACGAAAATATAAAAGACGCTAGTCAACAACAAAGTCGTACATGACCGAAACCATGCCTATGGCAAGGAGGGTGGGAGGCTTATCCGTAGACTATGCCGCCACTCATGTGGAGTAAAAACATCTCTGACCACCTGCTCCAAAAGTGTACACACCATCGTACCATTGATCGGTGCTGCAAAAAACCTAGAGTAAAACCACAAACCGAGCTAGCACGTACACGGGTAGATAATCTACATAGGGGATGAATTTGTGCCATTAAACATCATGTCCACCATGCTATACCTGGTCCCCAGGCTCCATTAAGCATTTTTTTGTGCTTCTGTTTTAATATGGTATTTCAAACAATATATACTGATAATAGAAATTGTTTTGAATATATCCAATGATGTTAATTATATGTCACATAACTCATACTCTAGAAATATATGTAATTTAAATTTTATTGGTATGATTGTTGGTCAAACTTAATTCTTGAAATATGTATATTATGCCATAAATTAAACAAAGGAGTAAAAAGAGATGAGAAAGCTTCCAAGTCTCATTGGACGTTTGACCGTATGACTCAATACAATTACCAAGGCGTGCAGTAATTACTAGTGCTCCGTGTAAACCCATCGGCACTATAAGGAGTGACCTTTCACACGCTAGGTACGACAGGTCAGCAGAAGTGCCATCTCTGAAACCCACACGAAGAGAGAATTTGAGGAGTGTGGAGATGGGAACCGAGGCTGGACCATGGATGGACATTGACGCCATGAAGAAGGCCACGCAAACAGAAGGGCATCTGGGCAACGGATCGGTGGAGAAGCCAAAGCTCACCTTCGAGTTGGTGTCGCAGTTTTTCTGCATGCCGATGGGTAAGGCAGCGGAGGAGCTAGGTGTCGGGAAGACGGTTCTGAAGAAGAGATGCAGGGAGCTCCGGATCCCCCGGTGGCCGGGGCGCAAGGTGAGAAGCCTGCAGAAGGTCATCGACGATGTCAAGGTGCTTTCCCTTTTACAACTCTTCTGGCACTCTCTGATTTATTTGAGCATACGCATGCAAGTTTGCAAGATGGGTGAGTATCAATGTCATGTCCTGCAGGAGCTCGGGAATGACGGCACCCCGAAAAGGGTAGAGAGAACTAAGATGGTGGTGCAGAAGTTGCAGCAGGAGATGAAACTGATTGTGGAGAGACCTGATGTTGAGCTGGATGAGAAGACGGAGTTTAGGCAAGCGTGTTACAAGGAGATGTATGAGCGCCGAAGAAAGGGGAAACTCGGTAAGGTTCTTGATTGATGACGGGGATGTAGACCATGTTATTTCCTGTTGTCCGTCTTGAAAAGGTTCGTGGATGTAGGACATAATCTAACTAGGGCACTTCGAAATAACATACTCCATCCCTCCGTATACACTTTTGTTTACTCAACTTCAAGGGTATGACTAGCCCTCTAGATGAGAATTAATTAAGTCACATCTAACAACTACATCATTTGGTTCGGTTCAAAAAAAAAAAAACTACACCATTTGATTTTACACGAAGATGCATGCGGATTTTTTCTTTTCCTTTTTTGGTTTAATTAATCAAATGAAGTAGGAGTTACTCCCTTCGTTCCATAATATAGTGCGTATAGATTTTTTTGAAAAGTCAAACATTGTAGAGTTTGATCAAGTTTATAGAGAAAATTATTTATATCTACAATATAAAATATATAAAATATGAAACTACATCTTATGATGAATCTAATGATATATGTTTGACATTCTATATGTAAATATATATTTTTTTACAAACTTAGTCAAAATTTGTGTGGATTGACATTTCAAAAAATCTATATACACTACATTGTGGAATGGAGATGAGACTTCGTTATTTCTCAGCAAGATGAGAATTGGCAAATCTGCTACTTCAACCTTTGACCATAAATTTCGTGTGCACTGTTTTGCCAATAGTTAACAATCACAATCATATTTGGTTTTGGTTTTCTGAAATTATTGGATACTACCAATGTTGTGTCATATAAATCACATACATATTATCAGATTAATAGTTGGTCAAAGCTCGAACATTGGCAAACAAAATACATCTTGCATATCCATACGAATAGAGTACAAAATATAATCACAAGTAAACACCAAACATTTGTGAGGTAATCAGTCAAGTGTTTTTTCACCCCTTTTTTTTGTGGGGAAGTGTTTTTTTCACTTCGAGATTTATCAAAGTGAGTTTTGCTTCAGAGCACACATCTTAGATTGTGTGACTCCTGATGCAGATTAATAGCTGAGATTAAAACCTACATTTGTTACAGGTCCATTTTACTCTCTTTGTTCCTAAATATAAGTCTTTGTAGAGATTCCACTATAGACCACATACCGTTTTAGAGTGTAGATTCAGTCATTTTGCTCGGTATGAAGTCTATAGTGGAATCTCTACAAAGACTTATATTTAGGAACGGATGGAGTAGATGGTAGTGACGTTAGCATTATGCGATCTTTAACCCCATTCATTTTTTGACAAAATCCAAATTAGATTTGTAGCAATAGCTTCTGCTTGGTCGCTCATAGCTCGTGTGAAACTGATTTGTCAAGCTCGTTCGTTCCTAACATATTGTGTTGGTCTCCATGAAGCCCGAAACACCGAAGCGCTGATCGAGGGGGCTGCAACACTGCAACACATAGCCGTGACAGGACATAATGGTGGTCATGCTGCGATGGGGCAAGTCAAAACTGAAGATGATTGAACTCCAGAGGAAGTATGAACAGTTCTACCTTTTGCGACAGTGCTTCGTGGCCTCGACGCTGCTTAAATAGTCTCTAAATTTACTTTTCTATCAGGGTTGTTTCCTTTATATGTTTCGGCCGTCAAATGTAGGCGGCAGTGAACCCTGTTTTGCTGTTGTTTTTGGCACATGGATGTTGGATGTTGGACAGTTTATTGTCAGGTCATCTTGGTGATGGGCTGGACTATGTAGCGGCGGCGGCGGCGCCTTATCGTAACTCTTGTCTCTAGCAGTCTATTATGCATGTGAACTATAACATCAGTAAGATTATCTCAATTCTTAAAACTCAAAAGGATATTTCTCAAACTGCTAATTGATGACCCGTTTTCACAGTTGACTTCATTATGACATTAGTGCATCTCCAACGGCGACCCACAAATTTCCTCCCGCATTCGTCCGCGGACACGGAGTCGGGAGGCCGCCATCCAACGCTGCCTGCATACATCCGGCCAACAATTTGAACTAACCGGACGATATTCGTTCAAACACGGCTGGATTTCATATAAACATTCCGGATTTCATATAAACATGACGGATTTCATTACATTTACATCAACTAAGCAGTGCTCGTCCGGCTCTGCAGGTATAATTAATACACCTAATCTATGATCGCCGGCACTCATTCCCCGTGTCCGGCCATGAGCCCCGAGAACTAAAGCTTTGCCTTCTCCAGTTCCGCTTCGGCGCTCTCCAGCTCCGCCTCCAGAAACCCAGGAAGTGAAGTTGTCCGCCTCCACGTCGCCGCCAAGCGGCTAATCGGCCGCCGATGTTGAGCCCACCAAACTTGACTTCAACGGGAGGGGAGGAGCGGTGGCCTTCTTGGGACCTGAGCGGCGGCGATCTACCGTGCACTACTCTTCCTCGCTGCCGGCGGTGCCCGTGGACGTGCCGGCTTCGTGGTCGTGGCGGCGGGGCACGGCCTCGGCGGAGCCGGTGATGTCCTCCTCCTCCTCGTCGGTCTCGCCTAACACCGCCTCGGCCGCCTCGGTGCACTCCTTATAGGCGGCCGCCGGTTCCGCCGCCCGCTGGCGGTACCGCCAGCGGGCGAGGCGGATCTCGCGGGCGGAGCAGTAGGAGTCGAGCAGTGCTGCCTGCTCCGACAGGTCCGCGTCCGGCACGATCGCCCTGCCGGCGGCGAGCTCCTCCTCCGCCTGCAGGTGCTCCTGGAGGAGCTTGTGGTTGTGGCCGGTGTCGGTCTGCGCCTCCCAGAACTGCTCCTCCCGCACCATGTCCATGTAATGGTCACGGGCCTCGCCGATGGTTGATAACCCACAAGTATAGTGTATCAGTTGTAGCCTTTCTCGATAAATAAGAGTGTCGAACCCAACGAGGAGCTAAAGGTAGAATCAATATTCCCTTCAAGTTCTATCAACCGATAAACTCTACGCGCACTTAATGTTTGCTTTACCTAGAACAAGTATGAAACTAGAAGTACTATGTAGGTGTAATGCTAGAACTACTTCGCAAGAATAAAACTAGGAGTATTTAGCGAGAATAAAACTACGAGTAATTTGCAAGATAATAAAAGTTAGTTGTTTAGTAGAAAGCTTTTGTAACACAAGAGAAGGATTTGTCCCTAGGCAATCGATAACAAGAACGGTAATCATTATTGCAATTTTATATGAGGGAGAGGCATGAGCTAACATACTTTCCGTACTTGGATCATATGAACTTATGATTGGAACTATAGCAAGCATCCGCAACTACCAAAGATCATTAAGATAAAACCCAACCATAGCATTAAGTAACAAGTCATCTTTATTCCCATACGCAACAACCCCCTTACTCGGGTGTAAGCTTCTGTCACTCTAGCCGCCTACTATAAGAGAATTATGAACGTATTGCAAATCCTACAGCGGGAATCCCTCATGCTTGCGCGACACGGAGGGCATCATAGGACAGCACCAAAATAAAACATACAACTCAAACCAATCACGATCATCAATCAACCCATAGGACAAAACGAATCTACTCAAGCATCATAGAATTGCCACATATCATTGGATAATAATATATAGCGTTAAGCACCATGTTTAAGTAGAGATTACAGCGGGGAGAAGAGGTGTTACACCGCTGCATAGAGGGGGAGAGAGTTGATGTTGACGGCGGCGAAGTTGTTGGTGTAGATCGCCGTCACGATGATTGCCCCGGTGGCGTTCCGGCGCCACCGTGAGGGAGGGGGAGAGAGCCCCCCTCCTTCTTCTTCTTCCTTGGCCTCCTCCCTAGATGGGAGGAGAGTTTTCCCTCTGGTCCATGGCCGCCATGTCTCCCGGAGGGCAGGAGCCCCTTCGAGATTGGATCTCTCTTCTATTTCGCGTTCCTGTTTTCTGGCCGAAAACCGTTTCTTATATTCCCGGAGATCCGTAACTCCGATTGAGCTGAAATTTTGAGGGGATTTTTATCCGGATATTAGCTTCCTTGCAGCCAAAGGATACCCTCAACCGACCTACAGGGGAGCCACAAGCCCCCTAGGCGTGCCCAGGGGGGCCGCGCCCTCCAGGCTTGTCGTCTCCTCGGGCATCGTCTCGCATTGATTCTTTTTCCCAAAAATCACATATATTCCAAAATAAATCTCCGTAAATTTTTATCGCGTTTGGACTTCGTTTGATATGGATTTTCTGCGAAACAAAAAACATGCAACAAACAGGAACTGGCACTGGGCACTGGATCAATATGTTAGTCCAAGAAATCATATAAAATGTTGCCAAAAGTATGTGGAAATTGTAGGATATTGACATGAAACAATCAAAAATTATAGATACGACGGAGACGTATCAGCATCCCCAAGCTTAATTCCTGCTCGTCCTCGAGTAGGGAAATGATAAAAAGATAATTTTTGATGTGGAATACTACCTAACATAATCTTGATCATGTAATCTAATTATAGCATGAATATTAAGACACGAGTGATTCAAAGCAATAGTCTATAATTTGATATAAAGACATCAATACTCAGGCATACCAACAAACAATCATGCCTTTCAAAATAAAAATGCTAAAGAAAGGTATCCCTACAAAATCATATAATCCTGTCATGCTCCATCTTCTTAACATAAAGTGTTTATCATGCACTACCCCGATGACAAGCCGAGCAATTGGTTCATACTTTTTAACGCGCTTCAGCTTTTTCAACCCCCACGCAATACATGAGCGCAAGCCATGGATATAACACTATGGGTGGAATAGAATATAATGGTAGAGATTAATAAGGAGAAGTCAAAAAGGGAGAAAGTCTCGCATCAACTAGGCGGATCAATGGGCTATGGAGATGCCCATCAATCGATATCAATGCGAGGAGTAGGGATTGCCATGCACTAAGAGCTAAAGTGTATGAAAGCTCAAACTGAAAACTAAGTGCGTGTGCACCCAACTTGCTTGCTCATGAAGACCTCGGCCATTTGAGGAAGCCCATCATCGGAATATACAAGCCCAGTTCTATAATAAAAAATTCCCACTAGTATATGAAAATGACAACATATGAGACTCTCTATATGAAAAACATGGTGCTACTCTAAAGCAGAGGTGTGGAAAAAGGATCGTAACATTGTCCCTTCTCTCTTTTTCTCTCATTTTTTTTTCATTCTCTTTTTTTTGGGCTCTTTTTTTCCTCTTTTTTTCCTCTTTTTTTTAATTTATTTTTCGTCCAGAGTCTCATCCCGACTTGTGGGGGAATCATGGTCTCCATCATCCTTTCCTCACTGGGACAATGCTCTAATAATGATGATCATCACACTTTTATTTACTTACAACTCAAAATTACAACTCGATACTAGAACAAATATGACTCTATAT
The DNA here is from genome assembly GCA_039707655.1 of Elymus sibiricus. NCBI lineage: Eukaryota > Viridiplantae > Streptophyta > Magnoliopsida > Poales > Poaceae > Elymus > Elymus sibiricus. Next base: position 314,383,605 of record CM077674.1, read on the forward strand.
GAATGCCTCTGGCCGTGTACCAGGATGTGCAATGATCTAGCGTAGCAAAGATATCAAAAAAGGACAAGCCATGAAAATATCATGCTAGCTACCTTACGATCATGCAAAACAATATGACAATGAATGCTCAAGTCATGTATATGATGATGATGGAACTTGCATGGCAATATATCTCGGAATGGCTATGGAAATGCCATAATAGTACGTATGGTGGCTGTTTCGAGGAAGATATAAGGAGTCTTATGTGTGATAGAGTGTATCATATCATGGGGTTTGGATGCACCGGCGAAGTTTGCACCGACTCTCGAGGTGAGAAAGGGCAATGCACGGTACCGAAGAGGCTAGCAAATTGCGGAAAGATGAGAGTGTGTATAATCCATGGACTCACATTAGTCATAAAGAACTCACATACTTATTGCGAAAGTTTATTAGCCCTCGAAGCAAAGTACTACTACGCATGCCCCTAGGGGGATAGATTGGTAGGAAAAGACCATCGCTCGTCCCCGACCGCCACTCATAAGGTAGACAATCAATAATAAATCATGCTCCAACTTCTTAGCATAACGACAGACCATACGTGCATGCTTCGGGAATCACAAACCTTAACACCAATATTCTTACTAAACCACAATCATTCACTAGTAACTTCCACATATCACCATCTTAATATCGCAAAACTATTGCAAGGAATCAAACTTATCATATTCAGTGATCTACAAGTTTTATGTAGGATTTTATGACTAACCATGCGAATGACCAATTCCTGTTGACTCTCTAAATAGATATAAGTGAAGCATGAGAGTTTAATTCTTTCTACAAAAGACCACACTCTAATAAATATAAGTGAAGCAAAAGAGAATTCTACAAATAACGGTTTTCTATATGTAGAGAAACAGGCATCCAAACTTCAAATGATATAAGTGAAACACATGAAGCATTCTATAAAGCCATACTCAAAAGATAAAAGTGAAGTGCAAAGAGCATTCTATAAATCAAACAAGGACTATCTCATACCAGCATGGTGCATTATTAAAATAAAAAAGAAAAATCACACGACACTCCAAGAATTTATGCATATCATGTGAACGAAACAAAACCGAAACATACCGATAATTGTTGAAGAAAGATGGGATGCCTTCCGGGGCATCCCCAAGCTTAGACGCTTGAGTCTCCTTGAATATGTACTTGGGGTGCCTTGGGCATCCCCAAGCTTGAGCTCTTGCCTCTCCTTATTCTCCTCATATCGATACCTCCTCGATCTTCGAACACTTCATCCACACAAAACTTAATCGAACTTTTTATTAGAGGGGTTAGTACATATAACATCAAATCCCATCATGTCCTGCTGTAACATTATTTTATAATTATAATAAAACATTACCCACTGTATGCTATCACAATTATATGGCTCCCAAGTCAATGGGGCTCAACAAGATTTCAAACATACGCAAATAAAGAAACTATAACAGCAATCTGTTAAAACAGGACAGTCTGTAAAGATGCAAATGAAACATATACTTCTGTAACTCAAACAATTCTGAAAAAATAGGAAAAAATAAAAAAATTGCATAGCAGTACTGTGTAAAAATTTCAGAATTTTTGCATGTTCCAGTAAATTATAGAAATTCAAACACTACAGCAAAAGTTTCTGTTTTTGCACAGCACACACCAAACAAGCAATTTAAACATCCTAAAGGTAAATATTGGCACATTATTTTTATAATACAATGGATTTGTACAAGGGGATAATTATTTTTGTTGAAATTTTTCTGTAATTCAAGATTCACAAAGTTTCCATGTTCATGAACAAAGTTCAAGGACGTCCCCCACTTCAACGGTGTTCGTCTTTCTCACTTTCACTTTTCTTTTTGAAAAGTTTTAGGTTACCCTCTATATTTTTTTGTTTTTAAACTTTTTAAAAGAACTCAACAGAATAAAATGACTCACTAAAACTTCCGGGTTGTCTCCCAGGCAGCGCTTTCTTTAAAGCCATTAAGCTAGGCATAAAGTGCTCATGCTATCGATCCACCCGGATCCCAAGGTATATCAAAGCCAATTTTAATTAACAATGATTTGTAATTTAGTAATGAGCACAAAGCAACATATATCATGCAATGACGAAGTCTAACTCTCTTCCTATGCATCGGCATGTCATAAAAGAACAATTAATGCACATCAAGTAAAGGCCAATGCATAGTATAAAAAGTTTCTTGCAATTTTTATCGTACTAGAAACATAGAGAGGTGGAGATGTAGTTCCTCTCTCATAATAATTGCAAGTAGGAGCAGCAAGCGCATGCATATTATATTTATCAAAATCATCATATGTAATAGTAAAACGCAACCCATCAATATAATCCTTAATAAGCACAAACTTCTCCGGTATAGTGTAGTTGGGAGAATTCAAAAAGATAATAGGACTATCATGTGTAGGTGCAATAGTAACAATTTCATGTTTAACATAAGGAACTATAGCAAGTTCATCTCCATAAGCATCATTCATATTGGCATCATGGCCACAAGCATAGCAAGCATCAATTTCATCAAAAAGGGATATTTCAAACGAATCCAAGGGATCATAGAAATTTTCATAGCATTCATCCTTCGGTAAGCACGAAGGGAAATTAAACAATGTATGAGTTGAAGAGTTACTCTCATTAGAAGGTGGGCACGGGTAGCTAATTCGCTCTTCCTCCTTTTGTTCTTCGCTCTCCTTCTCATCTTTTTCATCTAATGAGCTCACAGTGTCATCAATTTCTTCTTCCATAGGAGCCTACAAAATATTAGTCTCTTCTTGGACAGCGGAGACTTTCTCAATAAATTCATCAATATAGGCATTATATTCATAATTCTCATGGAAATATTTAAGTATAGCATAATTTTCAGATCTGTAAATAGCAGCATCACAATCTTCATACTTTTCAAACAAAGATTTAATTTCATAAGCACCCATAAAAGCAATGAATTCTTCTATTAATTCCACATCATAGTAATCATATATACCATTAGCATAAGAAGCCAAGGTTTCATTATCATTAAATTCACATTGAAAGGAAAGGTGTGGAGCCTTCATCTTAGAGCAACAAGTATAATCACACCTTAAGCATAAATTCCAAGCATACCAACGCAGCATTTTAATTTGATCCCATAAGAGTTTCCCTTTTTGAGACAAGCGATAATCCCTACAGTATTCCCATTGATCCAAAGTATCTCCCATTATCAAGTTGAATGGAGATTTATCAGGATTATCAAAGTAGTATTTAATGTTTTCCACATAACCAGCATCGAGGGTTTTAGGAGGTTCCCCATCTCCATGAGTAGCAAGTACAACTAATTTTTTTGGTATTTCGTGTTCCATATCCTAAATAAAGATATAAAACAACTTAGAACAGAAAATAAAAACTACTTAGTGATAAAGCAAACAAGCACACATGAGAATATCAACCCCACGCAAATGCTCTCGGGCAACGGCGCCAGAAAAAGGTCATGATAACCCACAAGTATAGGGGATCAGTTGTAGCCTTTCTCGATAAATAAGAGTGTCGAACCCAACGAGGATCTAAAGGTAGAATCAATATTCCCTTCAAGTTCTATCGACCACCCATACAACTCTACGCACACTTAACGTTTGCTTTACCTAGAACAAGTATGAAACTAGAAGTACTTTGTAGGTATAATGCTAGAACTACTTCGCAAGAATAAAACGAGGAGTACTTAGCAAGAATAAAACTACGAGTAATTTGCAAGATAATAAAAGTTAGTTGTTTAGTAGAAAGCTTTTGTAACACAAGAGAAGGATTTGTCCCTAGGCAATCGATAACTAGACCGGTAATCATTATTGCAATTTTATATGAGGGAGAGGCATGAGCTAACATACTTTCCGTACTTGGATCATATGAACTTATGATTGGAACTCTAGCAAGCATCCGCAAATACCAAAGATCATTAAGGTAAAACCCAACCATAGCATTAAGTAACAAGTCCTCTTTACTCTCATACGCAGCAACCCCCTTACTCGGGTGTAAGCTTCTGTCACTCTAGCCGCCCACTATAAGAGAATTATGAACGTATTGCAAACCCTACAGCGGGAATCCCTCACGCTTCCGCGACATGGAGGGCACCATATGACAACACCAAAATAAAACATACAACTCAAACCAATCACGATCATCAATCAACCCATAGGACAAAACGAATCTACTCAAGCATCATAGAATTGCCACATATCATTGGATAATAATATATAGCGTTAAGCACCGTGCTTAAGTAGAGATTACAGCGGGGAGAAGAGGTGTTACACCGCTGCATAGAGGGGGAGAGAGTTGCTGTTCACGGTGGCGAAGTTGTTGGCGTAGATCGCCGTCACGATGATTACCCCGGCGGTGTTCCGGCGCCACTGCGAGGGAGGGGGAGAGAGCCCCCCTCCTTCTTCTTCTTCCTAGGCCTCCCCCTAGATGGGGGAGAGTTTCCCCTCTGGTCCATGGCCGCCATGGCTCCCAGAGGGTGGGAGCCCCTCCGAGATTAGATCTCTCTCTCTCTCTCTGTTCTCTTCTGTTTCACGTTCCTGTTTTCTGGCCGAAAACCGTTTCTTATATTCCCGGAGATCCGTAACTCCGATTGAGCTGAAATATTGAGGGTTTTTTTATCCGGATATTAGCTTCCTTGCGGCCAAAGGATACCCTCAACCGACCTACAGGGGAGCCACAAGCCCCCTAGGCGCGCCCGGGGGGGCCTCCAGGCTTGTCGTCTCCTCGGGCATCGTCTCGCATTGATTTTTTTTCCCAAAAATAACATATATTCCAAAATAAATCTCCGTAAATTTTTATCGCGTTTGGACTTTGTTTGATATGGATTTTCTGCTAAATAAAAAACATGCAACAAACAGGAACTGGCACTGGGCACTGGATCAATATGTTAGTCCAAGAAATCATATAAAATGTTGTCAAAAGTATGTGGAAATTGTAGGATATTGGCATGAAACAATCAAAAATTATAGATACGACGGAGACGTATCAATGGTCATGGTGCAATGCACTGGCGAGGGTGGCGCGGATGAGGGTGGCGCCGGCTCGTGGTCGGTCGCGTCCTCCATTGGGACGTCATCGTCCTCCGGCTGCCTGCCGGCCAGCTAGCCTGCAGCAATGGTGGCCATCTCCTTCTTCTGGTCCGGCGCCGGCCCGTCCCAGAGAGCTTTGGCGCAGGAGGAATCCAGGGTGGGAGTGGTGTGGAGAGGGATCGGTGGCGGATGATTGCGGCTATGGCCGGGGCAGCAGTTTATATAGCAATGGTGGGCGGCAGAGGAACAGACGAGTGGGGCCGGAGTAGCCGCCTCGGCAACCGCGTGCCATTAATGTGGGCGGCAGACGGACGGACAGGCGACCGTCGTGTCGTTTGAATGCGGAGCTGTCGCCTGCACCAAGAGGCGGTGCTGGCGGCGCTCTCTCGGCCGGCGCGCCGCTTCAATGCCGACGCCAGTGAGCGGCCGTGTCCGCTCTGGGCGGGCATGAATGCGGGCACTAACGCTTTGGAGCGGCGCTGACCGTTTCGAGACAGAAGCGCGCGCGGGCAAGGGAGGGGGTTTGGGTGGGCCAAGGCGGTCAAAACCGGGCGTGGGTGCTGTCCGGACTCCCGCAAAGGCTCTCCCCCCTCCTCCACGTTTGTCTCCGGTTTGCAGGAGAAAGTACGTCCGGACCGCGCCGCAGACCGATATAGGACCGCGTTGGATGGCTTCCGCGGTCCGGACAGCACGGTCCGGACGGATGCGGGCGGTTTGAGGGTCGGCGTTGGAGATGCCCTTACTCTTATAAAGGATGTTGAAGTATCGACTTCTAGTCGCCTCCGCGGGCGAGAAGGGTTTCCGCGCCATCAGTTCCGCGGACGCCTATTTGGGGCTCTCCGTGTTGTCTTATCTATCTGGACAGCGCGCACCTGGGTGGCTCGCCTTGAGGGTCCATGAACAGGTGGGCTGCGGGTGTGACCGGGGCCAGCGTCATGGCGTGCTTTAGGCCGCGCCCGCGTGCGCCTCTCTGGTGCCCGCTCGCACGCGACGGGGAGGCTGGGGCTGCCTGGCAGCGTCCTTTAGTCCAGGGCGGGTGCGTCGCTCGCTCTAGCAGGGACCTTGCGCGCGCCCACCTCTGGGTGACGCGTGCCAGGTGGTTGGAGAGGGGCTAGTGGTCACGATGGCGGGCTAGCCGGCTATGAGTTCCATCCGGCCGGGGGTCGCGGCGACAAGAGGTTGGGCATGCACACGCTCACCCTTGCTGGGTTGCTTCGCAACGTCGCTCGCTTTGTGTCGGCCCGTTTCACTCGGCTGACGCGAGCTGCATCAGGGTGTGAACGTAAGTTGCTCAGCGAACTGGGCTGTCGGGTCTGCCCCGTGAGGGGATGCCCGGGACTGTTCACAACTTGTGCGTGTCGGGGCGTGCGGTGGTCTTCGTGGGTGTTTCGATCTTTTCCTTAAGACGGTTGTGATTTCCTATAAGTTTGTTGTTTTACGCTGCACGTCGAGCGTCGCACACACTGGGCTTCCTTTCACTTTGCTTTGCTCCTGCTGGCAGTGAGCGTGGTCCCATGGTGGACATCCTTCGGTGCGATAGCCGGTAGACACAGGGACACCAGTGCGTGCCACAGGTCATTAACGTGGAGGTCGGTGTGGGCGGCGAGCAGCGCAGCGCGTGGCCTGGAGGCGTATGGAAGGTCATCCGCTGGCTTCATGACAGCAGTGGCCTTGTTGAGGAAGGTGACGACGTCCTCCTCGCCAGGAGCGTGAACCAGGGGTGTAAGCTACCGCCGAAGAGGCTTTTCATCCCGACGGCGGTCGGCAACACTCGAAGGCACTCTTCACTGCCAGGTCGCAGGCCAGCGTCCCTTTCTCTACTTTTGTTTCGGGTCAGTGTCCCCTTCGCTCCATTGTTCGTGCTCGTGCTTCTCCCCCTTTTTTTGTTTAAGCCCTTTGTTGCTCCGACGCTGCTGCTGTTTTCTCTGTGCAAAAAACATGAAACCGCCTGTTTGGTACTGTCAATGTCCGGCAATGGTGTGCGATGTCATTGTTTTAAGAAACTTTATGGTTGGATGTTGCCTGTTTTAGTACATATACTGTTAATCATTGGGGTTTGCTCCAAGCGAGTTGCATAACTTGGAGTTCACCGGTTGTTTATATATGTACTGTGTGGGTTGTTCATATATGCTGGTGTAGATGGGAATATCACATGTCGCCTACATCGGCCCCTTGTGCAAGGCAACAACTACAACTACTAACAAACAATATGTTTGTCGTGATTTGTTCATGCCTCAAATTATGGTTGCTGTTACATGTACGATGCTGATGTGCATGTTTTCTTGTTCTTCTAGTATGCTAGATTGTTGCATGCTACTTTCTGTTTTAGTCAAGAATTATTTACTAGAATTAATCATGAATTATCCTAATATACCAACATCACCTCCACACTCCTCCGACGACACTAAACACACTGTCGTAATGTGGGCTAGGCGGGATAACCTTATTCTATCTCCAGGGAGCCGTTGCTGCCTCGCTTTCCTGAACTAAAAAACTAAAAAACAGAGGAGTCCTCCCGCCAGCAAGGGTCGTGGTCCAATGACAGAAGGCAGGAATGCCTAAAATCTGTAGTTGAGGGAGGGCGGTTGTAGATAATAGTAAAACAATTCCACTGTTCATATGCATAGTACAAGGAAATTAAGATGTTGGGAAGGATCCAGGCCCCTGCTGGCCACCCTACCTCTGCCACTGCCGGGGTTCACCGCGTCTCTGTGGACCTAAAGTCACATGAGACGAGATGTAATGGCAGCAGGCGGCAACGCCGACGGGAGCAGGGAACCCTGATCGCCTGGAGTGAGACGAAGAGACACGGGGGCTTGTGGAGGCGTATAGTTGATCTAAAATTCAAAGTTCATGTTTGACTGATGCAACTGGTTGTGAATAATTATCGGTTTTGCTATTTGTCAGGTACCTGGAATTTTTCCTCGTGTCTGTCACCTCTTTCCTTCCTTCCTTCACGCCGGACCTCACCGGAGAAGAGAACCCCACTATCTATCTTAGGGGGGAGTCATGGCCCCATTATCTATCTTAGGGGGTGGTGGTGCAGGGGATCGCCGGAGTTGTTGTCTGGTGCGGCGGAGCTTTGAGGGATAGCCGGGGTGGCGGCCAGCACGGCGGTAAGGGGAGGCAGAGGAGAGGGCGGGGCGGCGCTAGCTGCCGACCGCGGGGGGCGGAGGCAGGTGGTTAGGCATGGGCAGGCCGGCGGTTGCGCGAGGAAGAACAGCAGGAGATAGAAGATGAACAGTGACACGATCTGTTTTTGACCATTGGATGAAGATCTAAGGGCATCTCCAATGGCAACCCGCAAATTTCCTGCCGCATCCATCCGCGGACAGCGAGGGACCAGTCCGCGGACACGGATGTGGGAGGCTGCCATCCAACACTAGCCGCATACATTTCAAACTCTTTATCAACAAACCGGATGGAATTCATGCAAATCCGGCCCGATTTCATATAAACATGACGGATTTCATACAAACACGGCAGATTTTCATTAGATTTCGAGCATTTAGAACAAAAAAAAGACCCGACCCTAAACCTATCCTACACGGCGGCGGCGGCCGGCGTCCGAGCCCGTGTCATCCTCCCTTCGCCGTCTTCATGACCTCCGGCGATAGGACCCGTGAAGTGAAGGTGCGGTCTCCGGCGAGGAAGAGTAGAACACGGGAGACGGACCGGCCCACATGGGACACCAGGCCCTGCCGCCTCCCGTGCCCTACTCATCCTCGGAGGAGTCCACGCCTTGTCCGTCGCCGGTGGACGTGAGATCCGCAATGGAAATGGTGGCGCCTGCGATGTTGTCATCCCACCGGGCCGCCGGATTGTTCGTTGGCGGCGCGTAGAAGGCATAGCTGGCGTTGTTCTCCTCCGCGATCGCCTGGACTTGCGCCTGGGCGGCGGCCGCTTCCTGGCGAGGGACGGCTTTAGCGCGGAGGGCATCATAGATGGCACGCTGCTCAGCGACGAAGTTGGGGTTCGCCGCGGCCATGGCCACCACGGCTTCCTCGCTCGCGCGTTCGCCGTAGATCTGGCCCTCTACCAGCCGGTGCTACTCCAGGTGGAACAGGTTGTTCCGCTGTTCCTCCTGCGCCTACTGGAACGCCGACAAAGGCGCCGACGCAGGCTGCACCTCCGCCATGGCGGCGTTGTAGCGTGCCTGCTCCATGGTGAAGTCGGCGTGCACAGGAGGCGCGGGAGCCGGGACGGTGTCGTCGGAGCCCGTCTCCATCGTGGGGTCGTCCTCGTCGTCGGAGATCTCACGCGAGCTAGCCGGCAAGCCGGCCTCGATCCGCCTGGCACGGAAGCTCTGCCAGGCGGTGGCAAGGGCGGCCACCGCGTGCTCCATTTCCGTAGACAGACTCTCCCACAGAGCGCTCCCGCTCGCGGCCATGGTGGATGTGGTGCAAGGGAGGAGGATGTGGAGCGGATGTGTTGTGGTGTGGAGTTAGTCGGGTGTGGCCGCTTTTAAATAGCGGATTCTGGTGCGAGCAGGCGTCCGGGTGCGTCAATGCGCGGCGCCGGAGTGGGTTTCTCCGCCGGTGAGCTTGCTTAATGGCGGCATACGGATGGACGAGGCATTGAACGGGCCATCCAGTCACGCGTCTCCGGCATTGAACAGGCGCGGACACCGGAGACGCGTCGCGGGCGACGCCCTTGGCCGGCGTGCCGCTTCAATGGCGGAGGCAGTGAGAGGTCGCGTCCGCCCTGAGCCGTCTTCAATGTGCAGCGGCGCGCTCTACAGCGGCATGAATGCAGGCAGCTGGCGCCAGGTGGGAACGCGCGGGGGAGGGAGAAAGGGGTCTGGGTGGGCTAGGGCGGTCAAAAGCTGGCGTAGTAGCGGTCCGGACTCCCGCAAAGCCCCCCCCCCCCCCCCCCCCCCCCCGCCGCGTTTGTCTCCGGTTTGCGGGAGGAAACGAGTCTGGGCCGCCCTACGGACCGATACAGTACCGCGTTGGATGGCTTCCACGGTCCGGACGGTTACGGGTCGGCGTTGGAGATGCCCTGAGGGCCGTACCCCATATCAAAGTGACTGATGCAGTTTTTTTTTTTTTCAGTTAACTGATGAATAGGCGGTCCCAATAATTATTTAAGAATTTGTTGAGAGCTTTTCACTGTTTTCACCGGATATCCCACAACATATCTCTAAATTCAACGTGCTGTCTGGTTGTTGTTAACCCATTTCATTCGATTTCTCGTTCGTTAGAACAAACATGAACAAAAACTTGAAGCCTTAGTTTATACTACATTCATTCACATATCGAATATTGGCGTGCTTCAACAATCCAGACGAACTGCTCTGAAGTCTGAACATCACCCCGCATGCGTACGTTGTACAAGAAAATCGGACAGGATCGACCAAGACACGACCTCTCGATCGACGCCGTTACCTTATTCTCATCTCCTCCGCCTCAAATCCGTTCGATCAGCCGCGGATCTCTGCTATACCGATCGATCCGCCGCAGTTTCGAGCAACCCAAGCAGGATGTCACGAACGTTTCCGGCGGGTCGGCGATCACAAGATGAGCTTCCCCATCTCCCGGCGCAGCGCGGTGGCCCTGACGAGGCTGCCGATGGTGTTGACGGCGAGCTTGATGTCCTCGATGGGGTTGCCCGGCACGACGCGCTTGTAGAGGTAGCTGTCGAAGGTCATCCGCTGCACGTAGTCGTCGGCGCACATCTCCACGAACGCCTCCCGCGCCGCGTTGGAGCGGTAGAACACCTTCTGCAGGATGTCCAGCACCTTGTACGTCGGCCAGTAGAGCCGGTCGAACTCCGCCAGGTACTTGCGCAGGTCGCTCTCGTCCACCAGCCGCGTCCCGTTCGCCGACCCGGCCACGATCGCCTCCGCGCACATCCGCCCGCTCTTCGCCGCGAAGTAGATTCCCTCGCCGGAGCACTTGGTCACGTACCCCGCCGCGTCGCCCACCAGCGTCACCCGCCCAGACACCCTGATGACGATCGAACACGATGAGTGAGACCCCAGTTGATCGGCTAAAAAATCGTTGTTGCAAGAAACACAGGAAAATTTTGTTTGTCGCTACCTCTTGGGCCTGGGGTGCTCGGGGATGGGGTGAGCCTCGACGCGGATGATCTTGCCGCCCTCGATCTTGTCCTTGGCGCGGAGGCGGGTAGCGGCCTGGAACTTCTTGATGTCGGCCTTGTGGGTGACGGTGCCGGTGCCGACGGCGACGTGGTCGCACTTGGGGAACACCCAGCCGTAGAAGTCGGGGGAGACATCGTCGCCGACGTACATCTCGGCGCGCTCCTCGTAGTAGCGCATCTTGTCGTCGGGGATCTTGACGCGCTCCTGGAACGCAATGGCGTACTCGTAGTCGCCCGCGCCCATGTCCTTGGCCACGCGGGAGTTGGCGCCGTCCGCGCCCACGATCGCGTCCACCTCGAACGACCGCTTCTCGCCGCCCACCTTGCCGTTGGAGCTGTCGTAGTGGTTGTAGTGCACCGTGTATGTGCCGTTGCGCTCCTTGGGCGCCTCATACCTGAGTCAGGATAATATCCATGAGATGAGCCACAGCTTATTCACAGCGGCATTTGATTAGCCACTGACTCTTTAGCACAATGGGGCTGTGATTTTAGCATATAAGCTCCGTAATTTTGCATGTGTATTCAGTTCGTTCAGTTGATATGTCAAATATGAAATGATTCTCAGCGATTAGTCTTGCATTGGTAATATATTGAGTACTGATGACCTGAGTGTGGACTGTTGACACACATGCATGCAGATGAAGCCACAAAGACAGTGTCTCGTATGAAGTTCATCATGCAATTCTAATGCTACCACCCCCCGATTCTGACATTGCAGCACTTGTGCTCAGTAATATAGTGTCAGAATGAAATCCAACACGATGGCAGAAGTGGAGAACTAGTGCTGGCATACTCATAATCTAGCATTTGATACTGGCCGGAGTGGTATGCATACCTTAGGAAGAGGCCATTGAGGACCTCGGCGCCGGCCTTCTGCGCGCGGGTACGGAGGAAGTCGTCGAGCACCTCGCGCCTGACCATGCCAATGTACTCGTGCGGCGCGAGCGTGCGGCCGATGTCGACGGCGACGTTGGAGGGCGAAATCATCTTCATCTTGGTGACCCTCCTGTCGACGAGGTCCAGCGGCAGGTCGAACTCGGACACCATGCAGAGCGGGATGGCCCCGCCGCACGGCTTGCAGTTGTCCATCTTCCGCTCGATGAGCACCGTCTCGACGCCGCCCTTGGCCAGCGCCTCCGCGGCCGCGCCGCCCGCGGGGCCCCCTCCCACGACCGCCACCCGCAGCTTCCGCCCGCCGGGGAGCTTGGGGCTGGACGCCGCCGCGCGGGTCACGAGGAGCTGCGACCTCCTGCCGCCCGTCGGCCGCGCCCGGCAGGAGGAAGGGAGGAAGGTGGCGCCCGCCGCGGCAGCGGACGAGGAGAGGGACGTCATTGTTGCCGCGGTGAGCGCCTCGGCTGGCTCGAGCTGGACGTGCGGTGGGGAGTGAGCGAGTCTGCGAGTGAGGGTCTGTGAGGCGCGAGCAGAGCACGCACACGTAGTAGTGAAGTGGGGCGGAGAGGCCGAGGATAGGATGAGGCCCGTGAGGGGGATCGCGGGGGCGGCCGGCCGTCGGATCGGCGCCCTGGACGGCCTGGATCGCGCGTGTGGATGAGGTTTCTTGTGTGCTTTCGCTTTTGCCGCTCGGTCCGCGCGAGTGGACGTGCTTTTGCCAAGTCGGACGAGCTTGTTTGTATCGTTGTGTACTCCGAGTAATGGGCGATGCTTTGCCACGTCAAAAATACTCTATGACGATGTCCAATAAACACTATGCATGTCACTTTTGTTTTAGAGAACGGCATATGCATCTCAGGCCCGTCCTTGCATCAAGACCACCATGCATCCGTCGAGGTCGTCCGTCCTTGCGCCGAGACTACACATCATGTATCGTCCATGTCGCCCAGCCCATCGTCTCGGCTAGCGTCGAAAACTTTGCATCCGTCGCCTTCTTCCACTGCCGTCTCCGGCGGATGCCCAACCGGGCAACTCATGGGCATTAACGTGCGTCCTTGGCTAGTTGGCATGCTCTACGGAGTGTTAGAAGGAATAGAGAAGGATTGGTGGAATCGTTGTTTTATTACTTAGCCTCGTGGGCATATATATAGGAGTACATGGTCATTTTGGAGTACAAGGCAAGGTAGAATAAATCCTACGATATCCTATGTTTCCTAAATAAACATTATACTCAACATCCCCCCGCAGTCACAACGGTAGCGACGCAGACGGTGAGACTGGAGAAGAATCCGAAGGTAAGCCGACGGACACCCCCCACAGTCGTAACGGTCGATGCATCGCGGAAGTCGTGGCTGGAGTGGAAACCGACGAGGTTGCTCAAGCAAGGCGGTAGCCCTTTGTACCGTTGTCGAGGTAGCCGAGAGCGTAGGATGGTGGAGCCGTGGTCGAGGTAGCCGTGCGAAGAACGCCGTGGTCGATGTCGAGTCAGGGTGGCCGGTGTCGAGGAAGTCGCCATGGAGCCGCGGGCACAAGGAGGCGCCGAGTTAGTCATGGGCGCAGTGGTGTCGAAGTAGTGGTGCGTCGGGGAGAAGACGATGTTGACAACACGTCGCGCCGGGGTTGCCAAGCCCGGGGACATGTCGTAGACGAAGGCACGCACCGGTGTTGCCAGCACCGGGCATGCGTAGACGGACGAAAACGAAGTTGACGAAGCGCCGACCAGGCTTACAAGGCCCGGGGACACGTCGTGGACGAAGGCACGCATCGGTGTTGCCAGCACCGGGCATGCGTAGACGAGGGACCTGCACGAGCTGTACGCCATGTCGAGGAGTCGGAGGACCAGCAGAGAAGAAGACTCGACGACGGTTGTGGCGCCAATCGGTCTGGGGCCGATGTCACCAATGGTGGTCGGAGTAGACGAAGTGGTCGGCGAAGATGATGGCGACGCTGGCGACGGGCTGGTGCTGGACGTAGACGAAGGGGGTGGACGGGCGGCGGCGGCTACGGGGGTAGCAGCGGCGGCGGCGGCTAGTTAGGAGCGCGGCGGCGGTGCTCGAAGTAGGCGAAGAACCCAAGAGCGTGACGAAGAGCGGCGCGGACGGTGGCGTTTCCGCGCCAGGGGAGGCGGCGCGGCGCATACCACGAAAAGTCAACGCGCGGTGACGGCGGAGGGGACCGCCGGTCGCGGCGCTACGGCCCGAAGGGGCGACGCAGCAGCGGCTGGCGGGCGGGTCGGGGCGACGGCGGGAAGACCTCGGGGCGGTTGCATGGACCGCGTGCCACGCTCGCTACGGCCCGACGGGGCGACGCAACGGCAGCGCGAGGGTCGGTGCAGCCTCGGGGACGGCCTGGAGCGGACGGCCTCGGGGCGGCGGTTGACCGCGGGCCGCGGCACTACGGCCCGAAGGGGCGACGCAGCAGCAGCGCGTGGGATGGTGCAACCACGGGGACGGCCTCAGGGCGGCGGCGGGGACCACATGCCGCGGCGCTACGGCCCGAAGGGGCGACGCAGCGGCGGCGCGGATCGGTGCAGCCACATGGAGAACCACTGGGCGACGGTGCTGCGGCCCGATGGGGCGACGCAGCGGCAGCCCGATGCTCGATCGGTGTAGGGGCGCGCTGTACTCGGGACGGTCTTCACGGGACCTGCGGAGGCGCCCACAACCGACGGGCCAGGTCGGTCGCACGGCGCAGATGAGGCAGATCGCGGCGGCGGGCGGGTGATCAATCCGATCGCGCGCGAGGTCGGGGACGCCGCTCGGTGGAGGCGGGGTGGTGGCAGAGTCCCGGTCGTAGCAGGGCGGCGACAGCCGGCGTAGATCGACGGGCGAGCCGACGCGCGAACGGCGGCTGTGATGGGCCGCCGCATCGCGCGAGGCCGCCGGGTCGGGGCGACGGGCGGGCGGACGCGCGGACGACGGGAGTGAGGGGCCGCCTGTCGCGCGAGGCCGCTGAGTCGGTGAAGAAGCTGGCGGGTCGCGCCGGTGTTGGAGTAGAGGCGCACGGAGGTCGATGGCGGCGGCGGGCGACGCAATCCGATCTATGATCGGTAAACCAAAAAGTAAACGCCGATCAAGGTGATCGGCGAGAAAGAGAAAAACCCAGATCAAAGGATCGGGAAAAAGACTCTCTAGGGCAGCCGATCAACACGACCGGCGGACGAACCCTAAGTACGGGAGGTGCGGCCCCCGGCGGCGGTCATGGTGGCTGACCGCCCCGGGGGCGGCGCGCAGGGCGGAAGCGGTGGGCGGCGACTAGGGTTGGATCGATTAGGCTGATACCATGTTAGAAGGAATAGAGAAGGATTGGTGGAATCGTTGTTTTATTGCTTGAGCCTCGTGGGCATATATATAGAAGTACATGGTCATCTTGGAGTACAAGGCAAGGTAGAATAAATCCTACGATATCCTATGTTTCCTAAATAAACATTATACTCAACACGGAGGTCGCCGCCCGTTGGCCGGACTCTGCCGCTGCGGGCACGGGCTCCGCAAGCAGACGACCTCGCGTGTTAGTGGTTAAGCGAGTTCCGACGAGATCGTGTGTTAGTGGCTAGCCAAGAAGTAACCATGGTGCACCCGCAACAAAGTTACTTTTGATAATCATACTGTCCGGTCTCCTTTCGAGGCTGTTTTTACCGCTTGTGCGCTGATGACTTACTGGACAGGGCTGTTGAAGATTGGAGATAAAACTACGTTTCAGGCCGGGATCCAGAGGGTGATGCAGGTCGCTACGTCGCTGGCAGATCGGTCCAGGCTGAGGATTGCCAATGGGCCTGGAGAGTCGCTCATGTGAAGTCGCCTTCCTGCTGGACCCTTGCTATTCATCTAGGTGTTTGCGTGGTCTGGTTCTTGACATCCCCCCCCCACTGAGGTTTGATGCCTGCTGGGGGGTTCTCGTTAGGCCTGGCTGTTTTCGTTGGTCTTATCTAGGCTTATGGCGTATAGTGTGTTATCAGGTTTTCGCCCCGTAGCAGATGTCCGTTTTGCATCTGTGGCGGGTTTCCTGGTAGTGCCCCAACTCGCTAAACCCCTTTTCTTCTCATGTTCGGGTGGTGTGTTTTTTGTTCCCTGGTTGAACCTAGTCTTATGTACTAAACTAAATATTTCCGTTGAGCAATTAATGGAAAGGGGTGATAGCCCGGTTGGAAAAAAAAAGTAGTAACCATGGTAGAGGGTGGTATTTGACCACGTCATAATGCATGTTCATAACTTTCTCCATTCCAGTTTCTGCATTCCAGCATTGAATATTGAATTCATGCTCCATCCAACCCCGAATCTCTTGGTTGTAAGTTATATGCAGCTAACTAGTTCATCCATCTGTCCAAACTGACGGAGAGAGGTGAACAATATATTTCAACACTCCCCCTAACGTCTAGTCTATTTTAGTTCTTAGACGTGAGATCGATGTAGGACGCGGATTTTTTTATATTTTAAAACTGCGTTGGCAGGGTCTTGAACTTCAGACCTCTTGACTCGGATACCATATTGAATTCATGCTCCAGCCACTTGCTTCAAAAGTCTGAACACGGAGAGGGCTAGACATTATACTCCAACACTGAATGGTGTAATCGACTTGAATATTACCTTCCAACGTTTCATCAACAAACAGAAAAGAAGAATGTCACGTCAAAAGAAAGTAGATGCTCTTTGGTTGTCTCTAAAGAAAGTACACTCACCTTCCCTTCAACTTTTTACTAACTTTATAGGAGTAGTATCTTTCGACGATTTTGTTTGACAAACGCGTTGAAGATCACACGGCTAGAAAGTCAGAAGAAACAAGACATTGTTTGTTTTTTTAACAAATAATACTAGTGCATAAGCCCCTTATGAAATTTCCTTAATAGTGACGTGCCGCTAAACTGGCACGCCGCCGATAATATGGCAAAATACCAGTGGCGCGCCGACCTGCGGGGTACGCCACTAATAGAGCAATATCAACGGCCTGCGGCCTGTATTCCAAAATACACCAACTCCTCCGCTCCTACTGGAGCTTCCAAGTGCATAACCATGATCATAACCTTAGAGTACCAGCTAAAGTCTCTACTTGAACTTGGCTAATTTGAGTTTTGAGAATACAAAGAATGGAGGGGCAAATTTCCTCACGATATTGTGAAGCTCTCAAATGTCGCAGCTTTGCCAGCACCGCAAGAGTTCCAACACATGATACTCATTGTGCCCGGTGGTGCTCCTCGGGGGAGCCCACCGATCACGCATCATTAGACTTTCCTGATTGATTTCCTTTATTGTCATTGTTCTTCTTAGAGTTAACGCTAGTTTTAGCTATCTTGGGATCTTGTTTCAGAGGGGGACCTGGGGGATACTCAGGCGGAGTTAGATCCAACGTTCCATTGCGGGGGGCACTCGCAACCAAAGCAGTACTCCTAGCAGGAACTATCTCTTCCGAAGTGCGCTTCCTATTCAGGTTAGCTTCGCTCATTGTAGCATATGGGTTGTCCTTCCTCATAGTGTACATCGTTCTCAGTCGCTCCATCCTGGCTTGACATGACCTCCATGCCCATTACCACGGCCAGACCTACGAGCACCTCAAGCAAAGCCCCTGGAGGGCCCTAGGCCACAATGCATATTCCAGGAAGCTCAAAAGTTCTTGGAAACCAGGGTGGACCCCGTCACCATGTTCCTTGAACTGATGCCTCACCATTCCACTGACCTGACACCAATCTGGTAGCCTCTCATATTTGATTGCGAAGGTCTCGCATTTTCCTTCCCTAACCAACGAGGTTGCTTTCTTCAGTGGCTTATGAACATCGAGTCTCATCCGGACTCTAAAGAAATTTCCCTCAAAATCAAATGAAGCAGGTTCAGCCGCTGCGTACTCCCTACCTTTGATGCCAATGACTTGATCATACCATGGTAACCATCAGGCAGGTCATAAATTATAGCCCAAATATCAAACTTGAACAATTCAATAGAGGAATGCTTGGGAAACCCATCCTACGGTGTAATCGGAACATGATTCCCCCCCTAAAGTGCCCTGGCCCACCTTGAGTGACTTTCTCCCAATCCCCTAAGCACCTGAATTGCATCACAAAAAGATCAGGATCCAGGGGCCAGATATTGATGGGATGCTAGATCTCAGGCGGTCCTCATGTTCTTGAAGAACCAAAATCTGTTAAACTCCTTATCCATATGCACATAGACGATAGTCATCCAACGCATCTCCGCTTCAACCCAGGGTTGTTCCTCCTCGTAAATCACATCATCGAGGTCTGCCTCGTTAAGATCCAGACCACACATCATAGCTTCAAGCTTTTCTTCTTTGATATCCCAGATGACGAGCCCTGGTCTCTACATGCCATGAGAGTAGTCACGTCTCGATCCAATCTGACGCAGAAGGAAAGCCCCTAAGAGACCTCACCTCCCCATCACCCTGCCACCAATCGCCATGGCCGAGAAGTGGTCCAAGACCACCCTGTAGTCAGCCCGAGTGAGACTACAGTCAGAATCAACCGAAGGGGGAGAAGATATAGACTTAACGCCAACACACCGACGAGAGAAGATATAGACTCAACGCCAACACACCGACGAGAGAAGACTAAACGCTAGCGAGAGGGCAAGATGGAGAGGTGTGGATGTGCATTACCGCATTTGCGCGGGGTGCAAATTATATGGTTTTGGACTTCATGAGGATATGGATCTATCAAAGAAGATTTGAGAGGGAACCATATCTATCCTCAAAAAAAGAATGAGCCAGGGCAATGTCACAATGGGTACCATGGCCCATCGGCACATATCCATCTTTACCATTCCAACAGTGGAGCCCAAGAGCCCGTGACGCGAAGTCCCCAATCCCACACGACACATGGGTACATAAACTACAGCGGTTCCCGTGGACCCGCAGCGACGCTTGACCAATGAGCAGCGGCCACCACTACACGTGACGCACGTTGTTGGCAAGCATGGCCCCACCCGTCATCCACAGGGCGTGTCAAGGCCACAGAAAAGAAAAGCGCCAACACTCCGCCGTTCACTACCCTCTACTCGTCGTCTTCCTCGGCGCGGGCGCTATAGCTCGTCCCAGTCTCGGCCTCCGAGCTCCACCACACAAGCCGCTCGCCTGTCCCTGGCCTCCAGCTCCTCCGGCTCCCGGGCCCCCGCTCCGTGCCGCCGCAAAAACCTGCAGCCACACGTACCCAGCGCAGATCTTTCTTCCACCCGCGCTTAATTTCCCTCGTGCTCGCGCCGCTCGCCATCGCCCTCGTCCACTACTGCTCTGCCTTGTTTGTCCGGCTGTTTCTCTTCATCCCCAACGACTTCTGGCGCGTCGGATCCCGTGATGTCAGGGCACATCGCTTCCTCGTCCGCGGCGTTCCTCTTGCTCGTGGCCTCCTCCTCCTGCTCCTCCTCGTCGTCGCGGCGCTGGCGGAGCAGCTCACCGCGCTCTTTCGGTGCCGCCGGTACGCGGCTGCATTGGGCCCGGCTAGGATTTTCTCGGGACGGATCGGTGCCGTGCCGCCGCGGCTCAGCAGCAGCGGCAGCGGCTGGTGGTGAGCAGGGCGCGGCGAAGGCAGCGGCAGGGGAGAGCTCGAGGCAGAGAGTCTCTGGGCCGCGCGGCAAGCTCGAGGTTGGTAACGCTCGTATCATTCCTTCTTTTCCATTCGAAATTTCTGCACAGGCTTTGCTTGTCAGAGTGGGTGTTATTTTTAGTGCAGAAAGCGCAGTTTAGTCGCACTTTCTGTCGGAAATGTAGCCTCACGTGCAGTTTTTGCCATGCGTTTTCCCTTCAGTTTTTGTTACTAACAGGCATCATCCGGCATTGCCCTTGATGTTTTCTTATGCTGAATTGCTGATGGATTCCATTGCTTACTCAGGCTGCTGAAAATGAGGATGCTGCTTCACAAAAATCAGCTGCATCTGCACCCAGGCTAGACAGTAGCGTTGCGGAGCAAAATGGGGCAGCTGGGAGCAAATCCAAAGCCGATCCTTCAGCTCCTGTCTCGGCGGCAGCATCAGGTTACTGGAAAGACGTCGTTGTGGCTGAACAGGTTGGGGCTAAGGTTGATACCGGTGGAGATGCAGCAGAAGTGTCGAGTTCTACGGTTGACAGCGAGAACACGGGGTCTGCTCCTTTGACTGGCCCTAATGTGATGAATGTCATCGTTGTGGCTTCTGAATGTGCTCCTTTCTGTAAAACAGGTATGCATACATAAACTGAGCAATTAGACTTGGCATGGACTACTCTTAAACTCGTGTATTTGTTCTCTGACTACTGATATCATGCATAGGTGGGCTTGGAGATGTTGTGGGTGCTTTGCCCAAGGCTCTGGCAAGAAGAGGGCATCGTGTTATGGTACTCACTCCTTTGCTTTTCTCTTTGGTCCATCTTGCAAACTGAAAGAACATGATTTACTTAATTAGTGGATGAATTGTTGATATAAAATGTAACCACATTTTGAATGCTACAGTCTACACACTTGCACATGCTAAATCAGTTGTTATACACCCTGTGCTTGAGCAACATTTCAAAGTTGTTATATTTTCCCTCTCAAAAGAAGTTGTTATTATTTCCAGGTTGTGTGCAACATGTGAAAAAACTTACACTCTAACCTTGATTATTTGTCGGTGCCTAATGCTACTTATGTACTCCCTCCGTCCCATAATATAAGAGCGTTTTTGACACTACACTAGTGTCAAAAACGCTCTTATATTATGGGACGGAGGGAGTATATGATAGCAGAAGAAATACTGCGTCATAACAGAATTATTCATTTTTCATGTTTGATGTAACATGTCCAACATGTTATATCCCTAAGATCAATCTAGGGTAGAACCTATCGGTGGCATGGTTAATCTATGCCTCTGTGTGTGTGATTCGAGTGAGAGAGAGAACAGAGAGAGATGGGGAGGAGGACTACCTTCTCCTGTCGATGATGAACTCGACGGGGTGGACATGGTGGCGAAGGGGAGCAAGCACTGGAGGTGGTGGCGCTTCCTGTCGCACTGCGCAAGACCTAGATCGGGTCGGGTGTGTCGGTGGGGTTTGTGGCGGCGGTGAACCTCGTGTCCCGTGCCCCGGCCCCCACCTCTGTTTATATAGCGCAGGCGACAGGGGCCCACCAACCAGAGGAGGTTGGGCGCCCCCGATCAGGGCGCATTGACCAAGGGCCCGATAGGCCGTTGGGCCTATCGGAGGAGATCAACCTAACACAACATAGATGAGCTGACAATAGGCATGCCTAAGACAACACCTTTCTGTAGAAGTGCAAATGTAGGGTATGTTCGAACTTGAGTATGGCGACCTAGTTTGGAAAGACGTAATACAAGTATTTCTTTCAATTTTAGGTCGTGATACCAAAGTATGGAGATTACGCAGAAGCTTGTGATCTAGGTGTCCGCAAATGTTACAAGGTAGCTGGCCAGGTATGTAAAATAACGAGTCTGCAGTATTAAATTGAAAGTGCAAGGAACTATGATCAAATCAGTTAATTGAATTGTGTTCTGGTTTGCAGGATTCAGAAGTGAGTTACTTTCACTCTTATATCGATGGAGTTGATTTTGTATTCTTAGAGGCCCCGCCCTTCCGCCACCGGCACAATGATATTTATGGAGGAGAAAGACCGGTAAGCGTCTGTTTCCCCAGAGCTTTCTTAGCCATAGAAAATTAAACTGAATTCCTCTTAATATTTATGTAATTAATGTTTGTACATTTCCATCATTTTTGGCAGGATGTGCTGAAGCGCATGATTTTGTTCTGCAAGGCTGCTGTCGAGGTACCTTCACAAATTGTATTGCTATCGATGTCTAAACAATTCGCAAATAACTACTCTGTTTATTCTGAGTTAGATTCTGTTTAGGAGTCCAGACACAGACACAATATCAAATACTCATCTTACACCATTACCTTTTTTCGGAGAAAAGACCATCATGTTCCAGCTTTTGTAGAAAGCAAGTAAAAGTTTCATATAAGCCGTGGACTCACCAAGTTTACAGGTAAACAAAACTGAATGGAAAAGGGCCATGCACTGAAAACATACGTAGCGCCATAATCACCACCATTGCTAAGACCTAGCAGCTGTCTGTACGTTAGTGTCAAAGCTTTTAAGGCTTGATTGTGCACTAAATTGATACTTATTCATGAGCAGAGTGAGTAACTTGATCTAATTTCTTCATTCGTATCTATTTACATCTCGATTAAAAGATTTAAATTGACCATATAAATTGGTTCTTGATATTTGAAATGTGGGTTGTCTCTTGCTCCTTTGGACTCATATAAGATGAACTCTACCAGCGAACAAGCTGACAACTCCAGCTGAGTTTCTTGCAGCAAGCCATATGTGCGCTTTATTGATCAGCTTGTCTTAAGTCATAAGAAACACAGGACAGCTCAAGCTAGCATGCCTGTATGTTTGGTTATTCTTGCGTAGACGAACTGTAATTCTGTTATCTTCATATTAATTACGCACATATCCAAATGAACAATGTTCATCTGTTCGAACATTTGCAGGTTCCTTGGTACGCTCCATGTGGTGGTACTATCTACGGTGATGGCAATTTAGTCTTCATTGCAAACGATTGGCATACTGCACTCCTACCTGTTTATCTAAAGGCGTATTACCGAGACAATGGCCTCATGCGGTATACTCGTTCTGTTCTCGTGATCCATAACATTGCTCATCAGGTTTTACGCCTCAATCTTTGACCGCCCATTTTTACTTCAGTACTGCTAGTTGAACCATCAGTTTACCTTTTCGGAAAAGCGAATGTACCAGCATTAGCAGATTTTCTCTTACCTTTTTTATAACTATTTGTCATGTCACCACATTCTTTTTGTATGAAAATGAATTGGCGACTGATATAGCTTCATGAAAGTTAATCAACAAACTCCCGCAAAAAAAGAAAGTTAATCAACATTGATATGCTCCCAACATTGGTTCATTCTTTGCTTGCATTTTTTCCTTTTGCTACACAATGATCCAGTGACACTAAAATTTTGCTTTGCAGGGACGTGGCCCTGTAGATGACTTCAACATCATGGACTTGCCTGAGCACTACATGGATCACTTCAAACTGTATGACCCCCTTTGTGGCGATCACAACAACGTGTTCGCCGCTGGCCTGAAAATGGCAGACCGGGTGGTCACCGTCAGCCATGGCTACATGTGGGAGCTGAAGACGATGGAAGGCGGCTGGGGCCTCCACGACATAATAAACCAGAACGACTGGAAGCTGGACGGCATCGTGAACGGCATCGACACGGCCGAGTGGAACCCCGCGGTCGACGTGCACCTGCACTCCGACGACTACACCAACTACACCCGAGACACGCTAGACACCGGCAAGCGGCAGTGCAAGGCAGCCCTGCAGCGCGAGCTGGGCCTGCAGGTCCGCGACGACGTGCCGCTCATCGGGTTCATCGGGCGGCTGGACCACCAGAAGGGCGTGGACATCATCGCGGAGGCGATGCCGTGGATCACGCAGCAGGACGTGCAGCTGGTGATGCTGGGCACGGGGCGGCCGGACCTGGAGGACATGCTGCGGCGGTTCGAGGGGGAGCACCGAGACAAGGTGCGCGGGTGGGTGGGGTTCTCGGTGCGGATGGCGCACCGGATCACGGCGGGCGCAGACGTCCTCCTCATGCCGTCGCTGTTCGAGCCGTGCGGGCTGAACCAGCTGTACGCGATGGCGTACGGGACCGTGCCCGTGGTGCACGCCGTCGGCGGGCTCCGGGACACGGTGGCGCCGTTCGACCCGTTCGGCGGCACCGGGCTGGGGTGGACGTTCGACCGCGCGGACGCCGGCAGGATGATCGACGCGCTCGGGCACTGCCTCAACACGTACTGGAACTACAAGGAGAGCTGGAGGGGCCTGCAGGTCCGCGGCATGTCGCAGGACCTCAGCTGGGACCACGCCGCCGAGCTCTACGAGAACGTCCTCGTCAAGGCCAAGTACCAGTGGTGATGCGCTCGCTGATGCTGACGCCTCTCCTGCAATGCATGCACGTACGTACGGGACAGCCGGAGTTGGGGCCGACGATCGCGATCGCTGGCGCCCCGGAGTAACCATGGGTCACGCGATGCCACCGGGCGGCAACCGGACGACGATGGAGGTAGTGAACCGTTCCCGTGCTGCCGCCCAACTCTTGGGTTCACGAGTTGTACACACCAGTTCAGTCTGATTCGTGGCTTCTGTGAATTACCGAGTTGTAGAAGATCAAATAGGAAGTTGCAGAGTCAGTATACTGCCAATTTTCTCGGCTCTTGGTGTAGAAAAACATAGTTCTGAGAAGGTTCATCGCTGGATGCTGACCATGTTCTATTTCATGCTCCCTCGGTTTCGAAGTAATTGAAGTTTTTTTTAACACAGTATAGACGCGGGTGCTCATATATACGCGCATACACTTATCCCTATGAATACACACGCACACTCTACCCCTATGAATACCTCTGAAAGACTGAGCCGGCATATCATCTTGAGATTGACGAAGTAACCAAAGCCGTCCACTGAACGCGCATCGCCGGAAATTCTGAAATAAATTCAGGAATAAATGTGAGCACCAGGACTTGAATCCTGATGGGCTGAGAATACCACTGTCCTCCTAACCAGCCGCGAATCTACAGAGAAAATGGAGGGGGGGCTGGGCTGCCTGTGTCATATGAACATATGTTGGGCTGGGCTGGGAAATGGTTGGGCCTATGTTTTTTGGGCTGGGCTGCACACTGATGAGTAGTAGTAAAAAAAAATTGTTCGATTTTGGAGGGGAGGCTTGAGCCCATCCAAGCCAGCCCCTTGGATTCGCCGCTGCTCCTAACCATCCAACCACAAGTTGATTCGCGAAGTAATTGAAGTTGTAGGATTGTTCAAAGTCAAACCTATTAAAGTTTGACCAAATTTATAGAAAATAAATCTACTAAGATCTACAATATTCAATATATATATATATATATATATATATATATATATATATATATATATATATATATATATATATATATATATATAATACGAAAATATACTCATAGGTCGGTGACTTGTTGTTAACGGGTCACCGAACCAAGCCCCGCGATACTGCTATACAAACCGTTTATTACGTCCTAATTTTTCAGAATTTTAGAAATTACAGAAGTATACCTATTAAATCGATTGTTATAGACTGATTTGTTTAGACTATTCCCAGAATATAAGATGCGCTTGACTTTTCACATGCTTGAACACTTTTGACTATTCCTCGCAAAAAGGTACATACGTATAGCTAGGATGTGCTTAAAAATAGTGAAACAACATACATGTACATAAAATAATTTTACAAACCAAATGCGATGATATAATTTTTGGATGTCCAAACATGTAACTTTACACATATCTGTGCTCAAAGTTTTAAAACGCCGACTCCACTAATTATACAGTATTCTATCCTATAAGGATCGTGGGCAACTTGCCTCCAGGAGGCTCCCTCGACAGGAGCTTCGTTGGCCGTTGGATCGTGATCAATCTGGTCTCTGGCTTCGTTTGGGCCGTTAGATGCTCGCTGCTCTCGCTGCTGGTTTTGACCGCATGATAAGTTCGCATGGCTAATGACCCGTGGGCTCTTGTCCTGTGCATGTCAGCTGGGTAAGCCGTTTCGAGGTGCGGTGCACCCTCTCCCCGCACGCCGCGTGCGCGTTGCGCCATTTGCGGGAGCGTGGGTAGCCCGTAGCCGTGCCCTCGAAAGCCCCTCGGCCCAATCCCATCGCCCACACGCCGCAACCCTCCCTCCCTCCACGATCTCTCTCCCTCCTCAGCCGCCACGAACCCTAGCCCCCTTTCCTACGATCCAGCGGTCGCTGCCCCTCCTCCATCCGACCTCCCTCGTCAGCCGCCGCCACCGCTACGGCTTCTCCGTCCACCGACTCTGTCCATGCAGGCGGCCAGCGTCCTTCCACCCCGACCTTCTCCACTGTCTCCCCAGTTCATCCTCCCTCCCTTGCTGCTCGAGGTGCTCATCTGCCTAGGTCGCGAGGAAGCCGCGTGAGGAGGAGAGACCTTGTCCCGAAAAGCTAGAGGCTCTCTCTCTCTCTCTCTCTCTCTCTCTCTCTCTCTCTCTCTCTCTCTCTCTCTCTCTCTCTCTCTCTCTCTCTCTCTCTCTCTCTCTCTCTCTCTCTCTCTCTCTCGCTCGCTCGCTCGCTCGCACTGTGACATCCCCAGATTAGTAAACAGTAATTATCCCAATTAGTCATGCCAAGTCATCATCATTAAACCCAATAAAAACAATTAAGAATAATCCAACTTCAAATTCAAATTTTAAAATAAAGTCAAAATTAGTAATTATCCAAACAACAAAATAAAAATGTTCATAATATTTCAAATAATTCCAAAGCAATTATAAAAATAAACCCAACATTATCTAAATTCCAAATTTGACCCTAGCAACCAAAATAGTACCCAAAACAGCCTTGTTAAATCCATTGTCATTTTTGAAAAATACAAATGAGTTCAAATAATTCCCAAACTTTTTGTGGCAGTGCCTAAAAATGTGAGGGATTTATGTGGACTAGATCCATATTTTTCCTTGGTCATTTGGTAGCCTAAATATTTTCTTTTCCTTCTCTATCATTAAATAAAAGAGAAAAACAGAGAAAAAGGGAAAAAGGGCAAAACTTACCTCGCACTGGGCCGCGCCAGCCCAGCCCACCCCGCTGGTCGCCTACCTACTCCCGCCTCGGTGTCGAGCACGCCATGGCCAGGAGCTCGCCGCGCCGCTGCTTCTCGCCGCGTGGAGCTGCAGGGACGCCGGGGCGGATAAGGCCGAGCTCACCTGCCCCGAACCCTCCCCCCTGGCCACTTCTCCTTCCTCCTCTCACTCTCTACCTCTCGTTCGGGAGCTCGCCCGAGCGCTCCCACCGCCGTGCCCTCCCGTTGCCGTGGCCACCGTGCCTCACTCGCAGCCTCACCGTGCCCACCGTCTCCGCCGTTCCCGACTACGTCGCCTGCACCGAGACGTTGGAGTCGGGGAGCGCTGCAGGCCGCGGATCGAGCCGCCCCTTTTCTTCTCGATCTCCGGCGATCCCCGTCGTCTTCGGCCGGTCCCTGCGCTCCTAAGCCGCCAACGGCTTTCCGTAGCCACTCGGTGAGCTCCCCTCTCTCCTCCCTCTCTCCGTTTGGTCCCGCGCGTCCTCTAGCTAGCTAGCTCGACGTGGCCGAGCTCGCCGCCACCGAGCTCGTCGCCGGCTATGATCCGGTGACCGCACGCCCGTGCAACCTTGCCCATCGAACTCGCAAGCCCGCGTAGAGCACCCCTGCCTCTTTGGTTCGAGCAAACACGCGTTGTTTCATCGATTTCACCGACACCCGAACGCCACCGCCGCCAACCGTTATCGCCGGCAACGACTCCGGCCATCCCACGGGCAGCCACCACCACGACTGGATGCGCCGTTCCTCGCTCGTTCGAACGCAGCAAAAACCGCGCGATTTGGCCCAGCCTAGCGGATTTCCGCCGCTGGCAGTGGCTCGCCGCCGCGTCTGGAGCTCGCCGGAGCAGCTCCGACGCCGGCTGCCAGCGTGGCAAGGCGTGGGGCCCGCCCAGTCGCTGCCAGTGGGTCCCTGGCCACGGTTGACCGCGTTGACCGCGGTCAACGCACTGACGTGGCGGCCACTGTCGCTGACAAGTGGTCCCCCACTGTTAATTAAACTAATTAAACCGATTTCTAAATAAACTTAATTAGTTAATATAATTATACACTGACATGTGGGGCCCAGTAGCTAATTAATCTAATTAGTTAATTTTAACCACTAATTAGCCGCTGTGTCTATGACATGCGGGACCCACTGGTCAGGTTTGACCCTGACCAGCTGGGTTTGACCGCTGACGTCACTCTCGCATTATGATGACGTCAGGTGCTACTGTTTCGGATAATACAAATTTAAATAATTCCAGAAATTTCAGAAAATAGTTTAAATCTTTGAAAATTCATAGAAATTCAACCGTAGCTCGGATCGAAAAACTTTCTACATGAAAGTTGATCAGAAAAACGAGACGAATCCGAATATGTGGTCAAAATGCTTGACCATCACTCTTATCTACCTGAACATAGAACCTTCCCCTCCGGTTTAGCATACCGAAGTCCGCCTAAACGCCGGAAAATATCCCCGATATTTTCCCGCTTCGTCTGATACGGGTAACATTGCATTAGGTCACACCGGCACTACGTTTTGCCATGCCTTGCACTGTGTTGCATTTGATTGCTTTTATTTATTGTTTCTTCCCCCTCTTCTTTTCCGATAGCCCCTGAGACCGACGCCGCTCCGGAGACCGACTACACCGTCGAAGATTCCCTTTTGCCTGCAAAGCAACCAGGCAAGCAACCCCCCTTGACGCATGCCTATATCACCTATTATTTCTCCCTCCTGCTTGCATTAGATTTTGCTACTGCTTTTAATTGATCCTATTCTGTTGCACAGCTTGTTTATTGTAACTCCTGTTGATACTTTACCTGATATCCTAAATGCCTAGTGTTGATTGGAAAACCATCTATGGCCCCTCTTAATTATCCTAGTTGCCCCGCTTAGTTACCAGTGCCCCAGTCGAGGTAATCGACGGGCTGAGACCAGCACATCCCTGCACACCCCCTAAGTTGTTCGATTCCACAGAGTTATCCTCGAGTGCCGAGGGTGATACCTCTTATCTCACTCCTGATATGCCTCTGTGGTACAGCTAGTCGGTTGTGGGATACGGGGGTGATTCCTCTTCCACCACCTCCGACGAAGCTTCTGTCGTGCAACCCCTCAAGTGTGAATCCATCGAGGGTGATTCCTCCGGGTTCACCTTGACGGTAGCATCGAGTGGGAATCCATCGAGGGTGATTCCTCGGATTACCCTCTTGATGTTACGGACACACGGTTACATTTAACTGTTGCCCCTTGTACTGTTATTGCGGAACTGAAGGGACAGGCGGTACCACCCCGGTAGAGGTGGACCTGAGTTCCCGACAGTCTCTAGAGAGTCGGGTTGACGTGGAAGGCACCCGCGAAATAATTACGAGGCGCGGCCGGGCAGGCAGAGACCGCCCTAGAGAGGGATGGGCCTGGCCCTTGTTGTACTTCCTCGAGACGGGGCGACAGGGGTACTGATCGTCACCGCGAGCTCCTAATAATGCGCTAACGGATTTGGGTATTGATCTGAGTTGGCCACTGGCCTATACGCACTACCACCACGTGGGATAATGGTTTAATGGGGCCCTCCGCACCGTATGTATCAGCCAAAAGCTCTGTCAGACGTCCAGTTCAGCATTGCGGCACGGTAGGATCGGCGCCATCCAGGACAGAGGTGGTGCCTGGATCTAACCATGTGCGCAACGACCCGGAGTGCAAAGGGCGATGGGCCCAAGACCCCTGAGTACTTAGGATGTAATCCGGCGGGGACCTCTCTGCTGAGCTCTAGGTAGGACTGCGGTGTGTCGATCAGCCGAGGCCGGGCATGACCCAGGAAAGTGTGTCCGGCCAGAGTTAATCGAGCGTGTTGGGTAACAGTAGTGCACCCCTGCAGGGAAGATATATCTATTCGAATAGCCGTGTCCACGGTAACAGGACGCTCAGTGTTGTATCCCGATCTACTACTACTTGAACTGGATACTTTTAATTAATTGGAAGCTCCGGGGTCGTTTTCTCGCAGGGAGTCGAGAAAGGATCCCTAGGCTTTGGTACAACATGCTTGCTACTTTATTTATGTTACTAATCTGCACTCTTCTTATGCTGCAAGACCGCTGAAGATGCTAGTCTTCGATAGGCTAGGCTTTTCCCCTCTCCTCTGGCATTTCTGCAGTCAAGTCCACATATACAGCCTTCCTTTGATAATGTTGCATAACTAGACTAGTTCTGATGTAAGTCTTGCGAGTACTTTGGATGAGTACTCACGGTTGCTTTGCTCCCTTTTTCCCCATGCCCGATTGTTGCGACCAGATGACGGAGCCCCGGAGTCAGCTGCCACAGTCGACGACTACTACTACCCCTCTGGAGGAGCGTACTACTACGTTGAGACCGCCGACGACCAGGAGTAGTTTAGGAGGCTCCCAGGCAGGAGGCCTGCGCCTTTTCGATCAGAGCCGTTGTTTGTTTTCGCCTTCTTAAGGCACCTTTGTTTAACTTTTATATCTGTACTCAGATATCTAATGCTTCTGCTGATGCTTGTATGACATCGAGCTTATGTATTCGAGCCCTCGAGGCCCCTGGCTTGTAATATAAAGCTTGAATTATTTTATTTTGTGTATAGAGTTGTGTTGTGATATCTTCAAGTGAGTCTCTAGGCTTGATCGCGTGCATTTGCGTGTATGATTAGCGCACGATTAAGTCGGGGGCGTCACACGCACTCACTTTCTCTCTCGCGCGCGTTTTGCCTTTGAGGTTGCAGATCTAAGCACTATTGTCTGTAAAAATTCTCAAGGAGGACTGCTTAGAGGAGGACAGTACGTGTGTTTAAGAGAGAGGGATGGAAAAGATGTGACTGGAACAAGTGGATCTGTAAATTCTTTCTACGTTGCATTGGTCTGCAAATAAACCATGGTTTATTTCATAAGGATCAATTCATAAATGCAGGTAAGTTATTGATGCATCTGAGTTGCTCTATCTTATTGTTCATCTAGTGGACCGGTTTTAGTTGATATAAAATTGTTCTCTATTTCAAAGAGCAACAACATGAGATTGTGCCCCGTCTTGCTCCATGTGCGTGTTGCTGCCCTCCTTTCCCATCTAATTTGGCATGCTTTACCTTGTATGAAGTTGTATACTTTCAACTTTGCAAAGTTATATCAAGTTCGCTTTCAACTGTACTTGGCTACACCTGCAACATAATTTGTTATGAGCCCGAACGATAGATTCAATGAGTTTCTTGACTCTTTTTTCGGAAGCAAGGGGAAAAATAATGCCTAAATTCTTTACAAAGTTATATCAAGTTCGCTTTCAACTGTACTTGGCTACACATGTAACATGATGCGTTTCTCTTCCAGATTATTGAATATATTTTCAAGGGTTGAATGTTCTATCTGGTGTTGTCCTATCACTCATTTAATTGTGTGTTAATTTGCTTACAAACCTCCTGCTGTAAAGCATACAATGCGCCAGTTTCTACTGCAACAGTACAACATACAAAGTGATGGCGGAGAGGTGTTCAGAGAAAGAGTTGAGCCATACATGTGCCAAGTTCTGAAGTTATGTAAATGTAACTGAAATATTTTCAATTGCAAATCATTCCCTAATATTGTGGTTATTTCTGATTCTTGTCCTCTGACACTCATTTTGTATGTAGTATGAGGATCTGGTGCGACAGGAAGCAGCTCTGAATACGGTTCCTGTAGATGAAGTTAAGGAGAAGGCGCTTATTTCACTGGCCAAGGTTCTCTAACATTGTGTGTCAGTAATTTATGTTTTTTTTCTTTGGGATTATTATTCTGAATGTTTTTGTTTCCATGGCCTTTCTTTTATCGAGTGATGATTGATAATTGATAAGATACTTAGATGGTGTGTTGCGTGTTGAAGAAACACCTTTTAAAGGCAGTGCAAGGATCACCTTTTAAATCTGAAGGAGCAAAAACAGAGAGGTGTCAGGTATGTGCCTGCTATTGTTTTTTTGGCTGTCTAAAGTGTTCCTTCAACTAATCCAGTAACCTGACGTTACTTTGTGTTTAACTAATACCATTCTTATCACAGTGAGTACTACTATTATTCAGTTAGCCTCCTTTTCGTGGAAGAGGAGTGAAAGTGTAAAGGTTAGAAATGGAAACTGAATGAGTGTTCTCTTTTTACCGCCTCTGCATTTAAGGATTATAATTGCTAATATATCAATGCTCATTGGTGCCATGTCTGGCTCTTAGGTGCATGCTTGGAAGATTAGATCTGTAATCAAGCTGTGGAATAGAGTGCTGTAAGAGACACTTCTATAAGCATAAGTATGTGGCTTCATTTATACCTTAATTATCCCTTGCTTAGTTTTTTTGTCCGTGTGAGTCGTGCTATAATGATTCCCTTCACTCGGTTAATCTTATACTATTAATTAGACGGTGTAGTACTATGGCGGAAGTATACTGATTTGGTGCAGCAATCAATGACATGCTTCACATTCCAGATATTTCTGTGTGCCTTTACTCTGGCTCTATGCTTATTAATCGACTTAGCAAGCTTTAGGACTTAGACAGTTGTCATTTCGAGGAGCTTGATTTCCTATGTTTTTGGCCAAGACGGTGCACATGAAAAGTTTGGCAAGGATGTACAAAATCTTATATTTGTCTTTTCACTTATTGTGTCAATAATTAGAAATATACTTAAATTAAATTTAATGTCCATTATTAGAAATATACTTAAATGAAATTTAAACATAATTTTTGATGGAAGTTACATGATTTTTTCGGTTTGATAATTTGTCCCTTAAAAACTATTCACTAACTGGAAACCTAGAGTTGAGAAAATAAAATCATATGTATTCACAAATTGTTTGTAGCGTAAAGATTAATATTTGTGTATATGTACTATTTGTTTTGATCCATAATGTCTTTATATATTTTAAGATAGGACTATGGCGCAAATTTTAATAAATATTCCATTGGAAGTCTAGTGTTTAGGTAATATAAATATTTATAGAGTATATTGTAGTTTGTCAAATGTGTGAGTAAGTAGAAAGTTCTTGATCATACAAGTAATCTGCAAGATTTTTTTTTTCTGGGACCTTTGGCATCACTCGTTTATTGATTGTTGTTTCTGTGGGTTTAATAATTGACTGTGGGTGAATGTGTGCCGTGTACTTGGTACCAGTATAGTGTGCGTGCAGTCAGCATGTGCAGGCATTTAAAAACATATAACTATACTAGTATGTACATTTGTTTTCTCTTCGTTCAAGATACAAAGGGTATAAATTTGTGGAAGTCAAATCCAAAAAGCCATGAGTTGCACTGCTTTGAATTAACTAAAAATCAACTAAAAGATTTATGCAAGCGTTTTGCTAAACGGAGTGCATGTTTACCCATTAGATTGAAGCAAACCGTATGCATCATTGTTTGTGCTTTATCGTGTTTTTCAATTTCATATTTCTACTTGATGCAGTTGATATCAGTGCAATTGACAAGGACGCAGTTATAATAATTCAATTGACAACAACATGGCTAACAGTATATTTCAATTGCATTGTATATTAAAACTGCATTGTCTTGACTTCATCCTATCAACTATATCATGTGCGACACCAACATTTGTCAATTGTATCGAATGTTTGAACGGTAATGTTTGTGCATCGTGTTCACTCTTAGAGCTTGTTTAATAATTAAGTAATTTTTAAACATTTGCCCTCAATGTGTATTGTTATGCAATATATATGACATGAGTTCATGAGCAATGTGCGCACACATCTTCTTTGACTCAAAGGATTTTCATAGGAAACTTGGAGTATTAATTAGAGTCCTTATGAATTTTCCAACATTGGTTGTTTGATTTGTAGGATTAAATCTTATAGGGAATTTTGTAAAGATTTTTTAGCACATTGTATCATAATAAATTTTCCATTTACTATGACATCTTCAAAAAAAATCTTTGTTTACCCAAACTTTAATAAATTAAATTACGACGCAAACACAATCATGTAGGAATTGAGTGGCATGGCGTTGCAATCCTTTGTTTTTATACTCATTTGCAATCCTGTGAAAATCAAAGATTCCCTAAGCAATCTTCACAAAGTACTGACTAAGCATACTAACACTCCAACAATTTCAGAAAAATCTCTAAGAGACCATGTAGGTGTCATGACAAGGGATGTGGTGAAAGTTTAGTACCACACACGGATTTCGAGAAAGAGTTGGACCTCCTTATAAAGAATTCTCTTCCACATGCTATTGGAGTTTGAGAAGAGAAGTGGTTCCCGCGTGCTCCTCTGCCACCCGCCTCGCCACGCCACGCCTCGTGTCGCGTGCGCGTCGTGTTTCGTCTGAGCTCAGACCTATGTCACTCGTGCGCTTGCGCTTAATTTTTGCCGGTCAGGAACTTAGAGTCCTTAACAGACGAGCCACGATCTGAAAGGTCAGATCGTGGGTTGTCGCCGACTCGGACGTGGGTCCAGTCATGTCTCTCCACCCGTCCGCACTTATATATTGGAGGCGTCGGCAAACCCTAGCTGCCACGAAGAACAGATCACATCTGCTCAGCCTCCACGCGTACAACCCACAGTCGTTCCACTCGTTGTTGCTGCCGTTGGCGATCCCATCCCTTCCACCGTGTTCATGGCTGTACAAGAGAGTAGGCCTCCGGAACCCGCCCCTTGAGATCCTCTACGGGAGAGGGGCGATTAGGTTTTTGGGGAGCGTCTCCTACGCTACTGCTCGCCGCCTTCCGTCTACGTCTGCGTCGCCTTCGTCATCACCATGTCCTCCACCACCAAAGCCGACCGACTCGCTGCCGATAAGGCCGCTGCTGACAAGAAGGCCGCCGAGGAGACCGCCGCCGCCACCACGGCTTGATCATGGTCTACTGGAGGGTATAACACGTTTATCCCACTTTTCTGCTCTTCTCTGTTTTTGCAGTACTAGCTACTTGTGTAGATTTTTCTGCTATGTGTCTAGTACGTGCGTTTGTGATCAAATATCAGTATATATTTAATACTGTCATTGCCATGCTCATGACTTATTTCTGAATTGAATTAATCAAAATTTGCTAATATACTCAACAAAAACAACCAACTTAGGAAAATATTAGTGGTTCAAACCAGCTGAGATCGACGTGAAACCCAGAAAAAGGCAAATTCAGACCCAAACGTCCTTCCAAATGAGGCTGACGAAGCCTGTCAATTTACATATGCTCATCGCGTCCTTCGGTACTGGATCAGTTCAGCTCCACTCGAAGCCATGCCGCAGTGAGCCGGTGACCAACGAGGATAATTTTTGTCTCATCTCTAAATTCCCCAGCTCCCATGCTGTTGGTCGTTGCTTTATAATCTAAAGCGGGAGGAGACCCTTTATCGTCAATTCCCCAGCTCCCATATGCTGATAGAAATTTCGTTTAAGCTGCCTTGTAGTGACTGCCAACGACTGCCTACTGGCGAGAATGCAAGAGATGTCGATGGACTACCATTTCAAGGTGGGACAGGAAGCAGCCTCCTCCCTCTGCTGCTTCTTCGGCTACAATGGTGCCTCACTCTCTGTTTCCGCTCGTTATAATTGTATATGTTCCCTTCGTACCGGCCGTCCGAGAAGTTTGTCAGCGTTTACTATTAGGAGTCTGTAGGTAATTGGGTTGGTAGGTGCCCAGTTCGAATCCACCTCGCACTATTTTTTTCAAATATAATTTTCGGAGCAATATTTTAATTCAAGTTGTTTAATAAAAAGGATATAAACCTTATGTATCATAACTGGACTCAAAGGTGATCGTGAAGAGGTGGCTAGCAACCCATGCTTGCAGCACGCCGGTCTGCTGTTCGGTCCCCAGGGACCAAATTTTATTTTGATATACAGTAACTTGTGCTGTCTCAGTGACAGGTGGGACCTGCTCAGGGCCACGTATACTGCTGCTGTTTATTTGTATGTTTGCTTGCAGGTGGGACTCACCTTATGCCACGTAGGCAGAGTATACAGCTCCAAACGGAAAATACGGTGCCAAGTCAGCGGTACGAACAGCAAATGCACCGTATTTGCACCGCTAAGCCAACTTTTTACATCACTTCGATGTATGCCGCAAGTTCTAGCACCAAAGTGCTCTTTCTTGCCAAGTTCTAGCACCACTGTTGTAATTGATTTTTTTTATAACATGCTAATTCTGATATCCGTGTTCGTGTCAGGTTCCTTGCCTTGAGCTGCGGATCGGCGTGCTTCTTTTTATGTCTGCATGCTACGACTACTTGTGCAGAGATGATTATTTTTACGTCTTTCTCTTGCCCAAGTCGATCATCATGTATTTCATAGTTGGGTTCGATTTCATGGGCGTGGTGCCTCCAGTTGAGCAAAGGGGCGAACAATTCGTAAGATTTGGCCCAAGAACAGGCTGCATCATCGGGGTGTCTTGTGGGCTTACAATGGAAAGTATGTACGCGACTGCAGTTTTCAGTATAGATGCTACTATAAGCTGCCCAAAAGTAAAAGATGCTACTGTACTATATAAGTGGTGTACTGAAGATATTAATCAAGATGATAGCCTGTCATGCCTTAGTACGTTTGATGCATATAAAGATGCATCCTAAGAGCAATTACAGCCGGGCACCTCAAACCCGCCTCAAACGCCCGGGCGGACAGTCCGGTCACTGACCGGTTACGAAAATTCGACCCAGATGGGCTCCTTAAACGGGCTTCAAACGCCTGGACCCGACAGCCCAAATATGAGGCGGATATGGGGACGCCCGGGCGCGTCCGCCACGTCGGACCCGACAGCCCTACCCCACCACAATTTGCACCAAATCGACCAAACCCTTCCTCCTTCTCCCGCCTCCCTCCATTCTTTCCCGCATCCGAGCCCTCGTCGTCCGCCACCCTTGCTCCCCATCCTCCCCACCGGTCCCGATCCGCCGTCCGAGATGTCGTCCAGCCCATCCCCGACCGCCGCGATGGAGACTGCGTCCGCCTCCTCCGGCAGCGTCCCTTCCTCGGCTCCGTCGTGCAAGGTGGAGAACATCGCCCGGAGGATGCGGCGACGTCGACAGCGAGAGAGGGAAGCGGCGGCGCAAGGAGGTGCGGACATGGAAGAGCAGATCCCCCCCCCCCCCCCCCCGTGCCCGAAACCCCGCACCCCATCCATCCGTCCACCGACACGGATTGCGCCATCGGACCACGTTGGGACAAAGGAGGATCCGACGGCAAGTTGGGGCATTCCGGACGGTTTTCCGCCTACGCAGATGCCGGCGGTGGACGTATGTCACACGCCACAGCTCATTCGGGCGCGGATGAGCACGGGCACCGGCGGCGTTGGGGTTGCCCACGACCTGTCCGACGGAATGGCACAACAAGAGTCGGTATGTTTTTGTTGCTCATGTCCGATCAAGTTTGTATATGACATGTTCAATGTTTTGCATAGACCGCTAGTTTATTTCGGACATGTGCTTGCAAACAATGATCATGTAGGAGGCGTTCATGTCGAACATGATCAACGACAATGAAGGTCCGACCCAAATGGAGTACGAATTGGGGGGCACCGCATTTGAAGTTGGGACAACATCCGATCCCAATCCGAGCAAGAAGAAGAAGAAGGGAAAGACGGCGAAGGCAAGAGGTCCGGCATTCTCAACTTTTGAGGACATCTTGTTGGTCAAAGCTTGGTTGGTCACAACAATGGATCCAATATGCGGCACCGAGCAAAAGGAGAACAAGTATTGGGAGAAGATTTGGAAGGAGTATCTGATGTCTACTACGTAACTTTATTCCTATAGACTCTATTGGGTCTCCAAGTGCAGAGTTTTGTAGGACAACAGCAAATTTCCCTCAAGTGGATGACCTAAAATTTATCAATCTGTGGGAGGTGTAGTATGAAGATGGTCTCTCTCAAACAACCGTGTAATCAAATACAAGCAATCTCTTGTGTCCCCAACACACCCAATAAAATGTTAAATTGTATAGGTGCACTAGTTCGGCGAAGAGATGGTGATACAAGTGTAGAATGGATGGTAGATATAGGTTTTTGTAATCTGAAATAATAAAAACAGCAAGGTAGCAAGTAACAAAACTGTGTAAAAACGGTGTCTCAATGCTTAGAAACAAGGCCTAGGGTTCATACTTTCACTAGTGCAATCTCTCAACAGTGCTAACATAATTGAATCATATAACAATCCCTCAATGTGCGACAAAGAATCAATCCAAAGTTTCTATCAATAGCGGAGAACATAAGATGAAATTGTTGTAGGTAGCAAATCACCTCAAAGTTATCTTTCTGATCAATCTATTGAGCCATCCCTATAAGTGTCACAAACAGCCCTAGAGTTCGTACTAGAATAAACCATATGATACGCATCAATCAACTCTAATGTCACCTAGATACTCCAATGTCACCACAAGTATTCGTGAGTTAATTATTTGATATGCATGAAAAAAATTCAGATTCATTATATTCAATCCAACACAAAGAACTTCAAAGATTACCCCAAAGTTTCTATCAGAGAAAGTATGACGAAAACGTGTATCAACCTATGTGCCTAGATTACCCCATTGTCACCTCGGGAATCCGCAAGTTGATTACCAAAACATACATCAAGTGACTCAATATAATACCTCATTGCCACCACGGGTATCCACATGCAAGACATACATCAAGTGTTCTCAAATCCAAAATATTCAATCCGATAATAATGAAACCTCAGAGGGAAAGACCCAATTCATCACAACAAGATAGAGAGGGAAGAACACCATATGATCCAACTATATTAACAAAGCTCGTGGTACATCAAGATCGTGCCAAATCAAGAACATGAGAGAGAGAGAGAGAGAGAAAGAGAGAGAGAGAGATCAAACACATAGCTACTGGTATATACCCTCAGCCCTGAGGGTGAACTACTCTCTCCTCGTCATGGAGACCACCGGGATGATGAAGATGGCCTCCGATGATGATTTACCCCTCCGGCAAGGTGTCGGAAAAGGCCTCCAGATGGGATCTCTTCGGAACAGAGGCTTGCGGCGGCGGAGTCGAAGTTCTAAGTTTTTTCTGGGGGTTTATCTATTTATAAGAATTTTTACTGTTGGAATCACGCGAAAAGGAGTTACAAGGGGCCCACAAGGCAACAACCCCCTCCATACCTCCCATGGCGCGCCGTGTTGCCTTGTCACCGCCTCGTGGGTCTTCTGGTCCTCACACGAAGCTTCGAGGGTCTCTTATGTTCCAAAAAAATCTTCAAAAAAATTCATTGCGTTTGGACTTCGTTTGGTATGGATTTTCTGGAAAACAAAAAATAAGCAGAAAACAACAACTAGCACTGGGCACTAGGTTAATATGTTAGTTCATGAAAATCATACAAAAGTGTACCAAAACCATATAAAATTATTGTAAACATGGCATGAATACTTCATAAATTATAGATACGTTGGAGACGTATCAGTATCACGAACAAAAGGAGTATGTGGAGCCGCATCTTATCGTCACCAACCGCAATGTGTCATCCCTCCAACATTGATGGGGGGTCATTTAAGGGGAAGTGAACAAGTACATCGGCTACTACTCTCAAGTGACCAAACGCCCTCAAAGTGGCATTGGGAGTGGCAACTCACGTAAGCTCAATTGCTTCATCTTGTCATCATTTGCATATGCTTCTTGTGTTTGCATTCTTGTGCTCATTGATACGTCTCTGTCGTATCTATAATTTTTGATTGTTTCATGCCAATATTCTACAATTTACACATACATTTGGCAACATTTTATATGATTTTCTTGGACTAACATATTGATCCAGTGTCAGTTCCTGTTTGTTGCATGTTTTTTGTTTCGCAGAAAATCCATATCAAACGAAGTCCAAATGCGATAAAAAATTACGAAGATTTATTTTGGAATATATGTGATTTTTGGGAAGAAGAATCAACGCGAGACGATGACCGAGGGGGCCATAATCCCAGAGGGCGCGCCCCCTACCCAGGGCACGCCTGGCAGGCTAGTAGGTCCCCTGTAGGTCGGTTGGAGGTATCCTTTGGCCGCAAGGAAGCTAATATCCGGATAAAAATCCCCTCAAAATTTCATCCAAATCGGAGTTACGAATCTCCGGAAATTTAAGAAACAATTTTCGGCCAGAAAACAGGAACGCGAAACAAAAGAGAACATAGAGAGAGATCCAATCTCGGAGGGGCTCCTCCCCTCCGGGATCCATGGCGGCCATGGACCAGAGGGGGAACTCTCCTCCCATCTAGGGGGGAGGCCAAGGAAGAAGAAGAAGGAGGGGGGCTCTCTCCCGCTCTCTCCTGGTGGCGCCGGAACGCCGCCGAGGCAACCATCGTGACGGCGATTTACACCAACAACTTTGCCGCCGTCAACACCAACTCTCTCCCCCTCTATGCAGCGGTGTGACACCTCTTCTCCCCGCTCTAATCTCTAATTAAACATGGTGCTTAACGCTATATATTATTATCCAATGATATGTGGCAATCCTATGATGTTTGAGTAGATTCGTTTTGTCATATGGGTTGATTGATGACCGTGATTGGTTTGAGTTGTATGTTTTATTTTGGTGCTGTCCTATGGTGCCCTCCGTGTCGCGCAAGCGTGAGGGATTCCCGCTGTAGGGTTTGCAATACGTTCATAATTCTCTTATAGTGGGCGGCTAGTGACAGAAGCTTACACCCGAGTAAGGGGGTTGTTGCGTATGGGAGTAAAGAGGATTTGTTACTTAATGCTATGGTTGGGTTTTACCTTAATGATCTTTGGTAGTTGCGGATGCTTGCTAGAGTTCCAATCATAAGTGCATATGATCCAAGTACGGAAAGTATGTTAGCTCATGCCTCTCCCTCATATAAAATTGCAATAATGATTACCGGTCTAGTTATCGATTGCCTAGGGACAAATCATTCTCTTGTGTTACAAAAGCTTTCTACTAAACAACTAACTTTTATTATTTTGCAAATTACTCGTAGTTTTATTCTTGCAAAGTACTCCTAGTTTTATTCTTGCGAAGTAGTTCTAGCATTACACCTACAAAGTACAAGTAGTTTCATTCTTGTTCTAGGTAAAGCGAACGTGAAGTGTGCGTAGAGTTGTATTGGTGGTCGATAGAACTTGAAGGGAATATTGATTCTACCTTTAGCTCCTCTTTGGGTTCGACACTCTTATTTATCGAGAAAGGCTACAACTGATCCCCTGTACTTGTGGGTTATCACTCATACATATGTTGTTTGCTAGACGGCGGTGGCGGCCACTTTGTATCACAAAATGGAGAAGAAGTCATTTTCTTTTAGCCATTGCTGGATCATATTGAATGGAGTGCGAAAGTGGACACAACTTGTGGACGATCTCAAGGCCGGCAAGAAGATGAATGATGGCTCAAGATCCCACCAACCAATTGGGTTGGACGATGAAGGGGATGATATTGTCGTCTAGAATGGAAGAGCCACCGTGCCAAAGCATAACCGGCAAGTCATGGGAAACAAGTGGGAGAAGGAAAGGGCCTCCCGTGACGCCACGGCTACAAAGATGTCTGATACATCTCCAACGTATCTATAATTTTTGATTGTTCAATGCTATTATAATATCAATCTTGGATGTTTATTACACAATTATATGCCATTATATATCATTTTTGGGACTAACCTATTAACCCAGTGCCAGTTGCTGCTTTTTGCTTGTTTTTGTCTTTTCAGAAAATCATTATCAAAAAGAGTCCAAACGAGAAAAAAACTTTGGATTAAATTTTTCTGGACCAGAAGAGACCCACGAAGCTTCGGGAGAAGATCAGAGGAGCCACGAGGGAGCGACAAGCTCGGGAGGCGTGCCCTGGGGGTAGGGCGCGCCCCCCCAGGCTTGTGGGCCCCTCGTAGCCCCTCCTGACCTAATTGCAGCGCTATAAATTCTCAAATATTCCCAATATACCAGAGAGACAGAAGAGAAAACCTTTCCGCCGCCGCAAGCCTCTGTTCTTCCGCGATCCCATCTGGAGGCCTTTTCCGGTACTCTGCCGGAGGGGGAATCGATCACGGAGGGCTTCTTCATCAACCTTGCTGCCCTTCCGATGATGTGTGAGTAGTTTACCACAGACCTACGGGTCCATAGCTAGTAGCTAGATGGCTTATTCTCTCTCTTTGATCTTCAATACCATGTTCTCCTCGATGTTCTTGGAGTTCTATCCGATGTAATTTTCTTTTGCGGTGTGTTTGTTGGGATCCGATGAATTGTGAGTTTATGATCAGATTATTCATGAGAAATATTTGAGTCTTCTCTGAACTCTTTTATGCATGATTATTATAGCTTTGTATTTCTCTCCGATCTATCGATTTGGTTTGGCCAACTAGATTGGTTTATCTTGCAATGAGAGAGGTGCTTTGTGATGGGTTCAATCTTGTGGTGCTCAATCCCAGTGACAGAAAGGGACATGACACGTATTTGTATTGTTGCCATTAAGGATAAAAATATGGGGTTTAATCATATTGCTTGAGTTTAGTTTGTCTATATCATGTCATCTTGCTTAAGGCGTTACTCTGTTTCATACTTAATACCCTAGATGCATGCTGGATAGCGGTCGATGGGTGGAGTAATAGTAGTAGATGCAGGCAGGAGTCGGTCAACTTATCTCGGACGTGATGCCTATATACATGATCATTACCATGAATCCGTCATAATTATTTGCTTTTCTATCAATTGCCCAACAATAATTTTTTTACCCACTGTATGCTATGTGTTCGAGAGAGAAGCCTCTAGTGAAAACTATGGCCCCGGGTCTACTTTTATCATATATTTAAAACCAAAAATACCTTACTGCAATTTATTTACTTTTATT
This sequence comes from Elymus sibiricus, assembly GCA_039707655.1. Lineage (NCBI taxonomy): Eukaryota > Viridiplantae > Streptophyta > Magnoliopsida > Poales > Poaceae > Elymus > Elymus sibiricus. The sequence goes on from CM077674.1 coordinate 314,425,998, forward strand.
TTATTTAGTATTTTAATTTATCTATCTATCACTATCAGAATTAATCCTTGCAAATAACCACTAAGAGGATTGACAACCCTCTTATTTGCGTTGGGTGCAAGTGTTTGCTTTTGTGTGTGCAGGTGCTGCTAAAGGGATTTTGCGTGGTTCTCCTACTGGATTGATAACCTTGGTTCTTAACTGAGGGAAATACTTATCTCTACTATACTACATCATCCTCTCCTCTTCGGGGAAATACCAACGCAGTCTACAAGTAGCAGGAAGAATTTCTGGCGCCGTTGCCGGGGAGACATCACCAAAATTTATCAAGTACCATCGCACAAACTATCATCCACTTGCATTTATTTTATTTGCCTTTTTATTTGCATTTTCCTCTCGTTTTCATCTCCCCCACTTCTAATTTTCTTTTTTACAAAAACACAAAAATATTTTTGTTTGCTAGTTTGCTTACTTGCTCTGTCACTATGTCGCTGGAGGAATTTCGCGATAGTTTCTACAACAAAAGATTATCTGAAATTGAAAATGTCACTAAGAGTTTTATGTCTTCACAATATGAGCAAAATAAATTCTTTTCCGAAGAGCTTAAGGAGCACTCTATCTTGTTGGACATCAGACTATACCACAAGCGAAGCATGTTTTACACCGGTATGCCATAGGTGTAAAGTGCATCAGGATTGACTAGATTATTGACTCTAGTGCAAGTGGGAGTCTATAGGAGTTTATCTGTCACACGTGCATATGTTATTATTTATCTCCATGTTTGTAGTTAAGTTTATATTCCGTGCTATAACTGTTATGGTTCTCGAGTCTGCAATAACCACGAGGCTCGGAGGAAGACTCATATGCACGTGTGGAATAATAAACGGTAAAAAGTATTCCTAGTCTGGCCTCTAAGACTAGCTCAAGTGTTGCATGATGGTTCTGTTTTCCTGATCATGGGCATGACTATGCCGGCAACTTTGAGGGCACAATGTTAGGAGAACACTTGTGTTGAATCGACCCGAATTGAAGTTATGCTATGAGATTCATTCGTCACAAGTTAATGGTTAATAACAAAGAGAAAGTTAATGTTTGCATAATTCTTTAGACCATGAGAGTGTCGACTTTCTTCATGCTTGCTTCATGAACTTTGGGGTTTGTTAAACGTCATCCGTAACTGGGTGGCTATTACGGCGGCTTACGGGTTCATGGAAAAGTATGTCAAGTAACTTGATAGCTCAAGATTGGGATTTGCTCCTCCGACGATGGAGAGATATCTTTGGGTCCTCTCGGTGTTACGGTATCCACCATCGTCTGGCCAGACACATTGTGATATGATCACAGGGATGCCGGAACACGGAAACGAGAAAAGAGAACAAAACTGGTAACGAGGTAACTGGCATTGTGGACAAGTGTTGATCCACGGGGATGCTGATGATTCTCACCTCGGGTATTTGTAACATATCGCGAAGCAACAGGAATAGCACACGGCAACTGGAGGTTCACTCGAATATTCATTCGTGTGGATATAGGGGTCAATATGGGTGTGCACGGCTCCGATGATGATCATTGATCGGAAAGTGTTCCGGGTCATGTCTATACTTCACCGAACCTATAGGGTCACACGCTTAAGGGTCATCTATCTGCTGAATACTAGACAGGTAGTCTGAGAGAAAGTCACCGGAAAAGTTTCGGAGACAACGGAAAAGTTCCGGAGAGAGCACCGGAATAGTTTCGGTAAAACTGAAAAGTTGTTTCAGGGTATACCATTAAGTCAAATTGGTTTCGGCACATGTCTGGAAATTCTTGGAGGGTGCCAGAATTATTCTGGAAACTTCTGGGATTTTTCCGGAGGAAAAACCAGAAATGTTCCGGAGCTGCCGGAACCGGTTTGGTTGCTTTTCGCAGATGAAAATCACTAATCCGGAATTGTTTCGGAACGCGTCCAAAATCATTTTAGTGGGTACTGGAATTATTCTAAGACCCACAGAAATATTTTCGGATTTAACGGTCGCGGAAAAATGTTTCCGTGAATAGTGAAAGTGCTTTTTGGGTGGCTTCTTGGAGAAGCCACCTTGAGGGCCTTTTGGTATTTTTCCCCTTGGCTTCTTGGAGAAGCCACCCTTGGGCTTGGCCTATAAATAGGGGTGGAGGGGGCTACCTAAAGACACACACTTTCTCAACATACACAAGCCATGCATGATCTGGCCTTCTTCTCTCCCTCTCCGCGAAATAGTTTCGTAGAGCCGAAAGGCTGTCTGGGTTCCGGTGGGAACTAGTTCTGGACGGCGAAGCCCTGCCGGATAGATGACACCATATGTGTGCAACCCCGTAGAGAGGTCGTAGGTTCGATCTTTTTGCCCGAGGGGCTGTTCGAGGGTCCTTCCGAAGGGCTGTCCGAGTTACTGTCCAAGTTTCGAGGGTCCTCCCGAAGGGCTGTCCGAGTGACCTGCCCGAAGGGCTGTCCGTGAGGCCTCCCGGAGGGCTGTCCGAGGATCCGTCCGGTGGGACTATCCGAAGGACTGTCCAGAGGCCTCCCGGAGGGCTGTCCGAGGATCCGTCCGGTGGGACTATCCGAGGGACTGTCGAGAGGCCTCCCGAAGGGCTGTCCGAGGATCCGTCCGGTGGGACTATCCGAGGGACTGTCCCGAGGCCTCCCGAAGGGCTGCCCGGAGATCCGTCCGGTGAGCTGACGAGGGAGTACATCCTCGCGGTTGGGAGGTTGTAAAATCCTAGCTGCGGGGATCTGCACCGCCGATCGTCATCGACTCTCCTTTCGCTGTGCTACGAGTCGGTAACGAAAAGATCAAACCTTGTATGCAGTCTCCATAGTGGAGTTTCAAAGTTCTTGCAATCCGCGATCCTGATTGATCAACGAAGTGCTAACAGTTCGTTGAATTCCACCATAGTTAAAAAGAAAGATGAAATTTCGCAGACAAAAGGGCAATGCAGATATGATCTGCACGGGGGTCATGCGTATGACGAAGTTCAGTATGGGGCTCGAGATTTTATTATCTCGTATTTCATACACCCCGCAAAGTTAATCTTGCGACTTGAATAATCATACTTGATGATGGACGTAGGTAGCTTCGGTTTGCTTCGATACCATAGAAGCCACGTAAAATGAAATTTTGCATAAACCGATTAGAGGCATCTAACTTGGTTTTTGCAGGATGGTTTGCATGTGCTTGTGATGTGGTATAGCAGTGCTCATATTAATTTGATTATGTATGAGATGACTATATGATGTAAATTAATTAACATGACCTGCGTGTCATGATTCGGCATGATGGCTGGAGCCATATGATTGTCACTTTAATGACCTGCGTGTCAACCTTAAGTAATGCACTTATTTTATTAGCTATAGAGATAGCAATATTATCTGGTGCATCGACAAGGTGGTGGCAATCTTCGCGAAGGTGAACACCGACGCGAATGCCGAAGACGAAGAAATACAAGACTTCTCCATCAGAAAGGGCTATACCATATCATGCTATTATGAATTGCCTGAGATGTTTATCCCTTATGATGCACCCTTCTTGATTGCGCAGTAGTCGCTTTTATTAGGGTGATCTCTCACAAAAATATCAAGTAGTTAGTGTTCACCCAAGTGTAGCACCGTCACGGCACCTATCTTTTCGGGGTGCGCCGGGTCACACGGGTACGAATGATTAGAGAAGTGTGAGGCAGGTGAGTTGAGACCTCGCAGCGAGATCACTTGGTTGTCTTGACGTTCAGGCATGACCGTCATGAGCTCGGAACACGCCCATTGAAAGATGAACAAGAATCACATAGAGATGTGATTGGCAAGTTGGCCTACCGGTTGAAATTTTCGTCATTAGTGGTGTTACACCAATGGCGAACAATTGAAATGCGAGTGTTGTATCACACACAATCAATTATGAGAGATATTGATTTGAGTGGGAGCGCACTTTAGAATTAATTCTTTTAATTCTTAGTGCAATTAATTATGAACCTTGTCTAAAGTGAAAATTGCATAATAGTTATAGAATAATGGCTCGCGTTTCCACCTTCCCTATTAAAATTGAATAGCTGTTAAATATCTGGTTAAAACTTTACGGTTGGTAACGTAATGTGAGGATTGTCCTCAAAAGTGCCGAGAAGGACTTTGTCCTATCGCATGCTTTTGGTATTCTCCCGCTAATGCTATGGATAATGTGACTCTCGTCCTTTGATCAAAAAGCTAGAATTCCGTTACGGTCAAGTGAAATATGTTTGCTTCCATGAGACCCGAACTTCAAAAAGTTTTGGGATAGCTATGTGATATTCATGGAGCTGAAAATCATTTTCAGACACAAACAAAGGCTAAAAGATATGTGATATCCAAAGCAATGTTTGTTTTGCAAACTATTAGTAAAAGTGTTTACTATGCATTTGAGTAATACGAGAGGGATCTAGAAGAACGCCTATCATATGATGAAGGTGAATAAAACAACAACTTAAAGAGAAAGGAAATGTCCAAAGGGTGTTAGTGTGACTTACACACCTAGGAGGTCCGGGGCTAACGCCACTCTTAAGTTGAGTGCTTCTTCTGAGAGTAGGAGAAATACTGAAAGTTAAACTGTTAGAAGTATAAAGGCAAAAATAGAGAAGACTGGAATATCCAGCTCATGTATGAATGTCATACAAGTTATTGATGTATAGAAGGCTGGTCAAAAATATAATTCTTGGGAATTATGATTAAACATGTTAATCACTGATTCTTGGGTATTGTGAGTTGATCACAGAGATACCCGCTCGATTGCATTCTGTTGCGACTCGATGCAAGGACTACTACGGCCTAAAAGACTTGCCGGAGTGAGGTTTAGATACTCGCTGGGAACATAGTAAATGTTACTATACATTCCATCGGTGTATTACCTATGTATTTATTTTCATAAATTCATTTTAGAGTTTTACACACTCTAGCCCATTGCATAAGGTATCTTGCAAGAAGGTGTTTCATAAGAGAACTTTTGATGTTCGATGTTATGAATAACTTAAGGGCCATACTTTCATTATGAATGAAATGTATGTTATGAATATTGATAATAATACATTACCTCTGTATTTAGTTTCATAATTCATTTTAGAGTTTTACACACTCTAGCCCATTGCATAATGTTTGTTGCAAAAGTGTTGTTCATAAAAGAACAATTGTTGTTCAGAATTATGAATAACATAAAGGCCATACTTCCATCAGGGATGGGATGTATGTTATGAATGTTGATGGTAATATTATACATCCATAACACTGACGCTAAATGTCTTAAGACTAAAAGAATACCACACATGTGTGGCACTGCATTTGGTCACATTGGAGAAACCCGCATGGAGAAATTCCATAATGATGGATTTTGAAGTCGTTTGATTATGAATCATCTGACACTTGCAACTTTCCTCCGAAAAGTGAAGTGACTGAAATACCGTTCACAGGAGGAACGGGCAACGAACTTATTGGTGATCATACATTTTGATGTATGTAGTCCGATAAATGTTGTTGCTAGCAGTGGATTTTATCTATCTTCAGAAATGACTCAAGTAGATATATGGATATTTACTTGATGAGACGTAAGTCTGGATCTTTTGAAATCATTTGAAAGGTTTTCAACATGAAGTAGAAATTATTGTAACAAGAAAGATTATGTTTCTGCAAACTAGATTGCAGAAAGGAATTTTTGAGTTGCAAGTTTAGCGAATGTCTGATGAGTTGTGAAAAGAGTTTCATAACTTACACCTCCTGGAACACCACTGTGAGTGGAATGTCCGTGAAGATGTAATCAAACCATTTATGACATGGTAAGATCAAAGATGACATAAATCAATTTGCCATTATCCCTTTTAAAGTAATGCTTTAGAGACTGCGGCTTTTACACTGAAAAGAGCGCCATCAGATCTGTTGAAATGACTCCATGGTATGGTACACCCAACCATGTTACATCTTTTCTTAACATTTGGAATATGGGGCTTGTGTAAAATATTTACAAACCTATTCCAAATCAGACAAGTGCTACTTTGTAGGTTATCCCAAGTTATTGGGTATTCCCCCACCACTGTACCAAGGCAAAAGGTTTTGCCACAAAAAACAGTATGCTTTTGAAGAAAATGGTTCTTGCAAAAAGGTGAGTGGGAGGACAGTGCAACTCGACGAGATAACAGTATCTTCGTCATCAGATCAAAGGAAAGAAGCCTTGGAAGTAATTCCAGAGTTTCCTACCGCGACTGATACAGAAGCCTCTACATGAGATGTATGGACTTCGGTCGAACTTGCAACTGAACCACGTAGGCAAAACTCGTGAAAACCTCTCAGGTGCGCAAGCGAGATATTGTTGTTAGACAACAGTATACCTACGATACACAAGGAAGCGTTGATGGGCCCTGACTCCGGAACTAGCTAAATGCCAATATAATCCGAGATAGTTTCCATAAATGATTCAAGATTATATCTTGATAAACCCTTCGGAAGACTTAGAGTCTAACGAACATTAATGGAACTATAAACTGATGTGGATAAAATGTTTTATCCATAAAGCTTGACTTGTTGCAATAACAAATTCAAGGAGTTGACTACGATGAGATTGTCTCACCGTAGCGATGCTTAAAGTCAGATCGGGTTAAACTAGCAATCAATACATATTTCAATCTTGAGATATGGTACATGGATGGAAATGCAACCTAGGACTTACATGTGATACAGTCCGAAGTATTTTGTCAATCCAGAGGATGCTAGTAAGTATGCAAACTTCAGAGTTCCAGCGATGGACAGAAGAGAGCAAAATGGAGTTGGAATCTCCGTTTTTGATGAAATAGTCAAAAGAGTTTGATTTCATCAATGGATAACGAAGATGCTTGTGGTTACAAGAAAGTAAGTGGGAGCATAATAATATTTCTAAAAACCTTGTGTGCTTGACACATTGTTGATCGGAAATTTCTTGACACGAATTAGGACTTCATTGAAAATAGTTTTTCGATGAAGTGCATAGGCTAAATAGCCTTGATATTAGGCATATTTATCTACGAGATAGAATTGCCTAATAGGCTAAGCCAAAAATACATATTGACAAGATGCTAAAACAGTTTAGCATAAGAGCACCAAGGAGTGATTCTTGCCGAAGTCACATGGAAAGAGTTTTGCAAAACTCGGTGTCCGAAAACACTACTGAGCAAAATACATGATGGATTTTCCACACACCTTTGTGTTTGGATTAATCATGTATTCCATGGCATGTAAAACAACCAGATATGTCCGATACTCCCAAGTTGTTGCGAGTATAGATACCAAAGTGATCAAAGTACTGATCATGGGACAACAGTGAAAAATGTTATTGAGTACTAAAGTAGCACTGATGACATGTTTTCTCGCAAGCAGAGATTATGAAGTGCTCGTTGTAAGTAATTACATCGATACAGTCTTCATCAATGCTCCATGCGATTTTTGATTTAAGTTAAGGGTTTTGTGTAATACACAATATGGTGGCACGGTGTTTGGAAATCGTTCCAAACAGGTTACTGTGGCGAATTCTATAACAAAGGCTAAAGTATGTTGCCGCTTTCAAAGCGACATAGAAGATGTTGAATCGTATAGTTCATTCATGAACTTAGTATGATTCCAAGATGGCTTTGGTCAATGGAACACTATTGAAGATAGTTGCTCCATAGCTCAGTCTGAGGAATCAAGGTTTGACCGGTGATTCACATATATACGAAGCCAAGTCCACACAAAATATGAATTTTGTGAAAGCGTGAAAGCGCGAGGATATGCAGAGATACACACGGAACTGAAGTTGTCAGATCCGTTGGACATCAGACTATACCACAAGCGAAGCATGTTTTACACCGGTATGCCATAGGTGTAAAGTGCATCAGGATTGACTAGATTATTGACTCTAGTGCAAGTGGGAGTCTGTAGGAGATATGCCCTAGAGGCAATAATAAATGTTATTATTTATCTCCAAGTTTGTAGTTAAGTTTATATTCCGTGCTATAACTGCTATGGTTCTCGAGTCTGCAATAACCACGAGGCTCGGAGGAAGACTCATATGCACGTGTGGAATAATAAACGGTAAAAAGTATTCCTAGTCTGGCCTCTAAGACTAGCTCAAGTGTTGCATGATGGTTCTGTTTTCCTGATCATGGGCATGACTATGCCGGCAACTTTGAGGGCACAATGTTAGGAGAACACTTGTGTTGAATCGACCCGAATTGATGTTATGCTATGAGATTCATTCGTCACAAGTTAATGGTTAATAACACAGAGAAAGTTAATGTTTGCATAATTCCTTAGACCATGAGAGTGTCGAGTTTCTTCATGCTTGCTTCATGAACTTTGGGGTTTGTTAAACGTCATCTGTAACTGGGTGGCTATTACGGCGGCTTACGGGTTCATAGAAAAGTATGTCAAGTAACTTGATAGCTCAAGATTGGGATTTGCTCCTCCGACGATGGAGAGATATCTCTGGGCCCTCTCGGTGTTACGGTATCCACCATCGTCTGTCCAGACACATTGTGATATGATCACAGGGATGCCGGAACACGGAAACGAGAAAAGAGAACAAAACCGGTAACGAGGTAACTGGCATTGTGGACAAGTGTTGATTCACGGGGATGCTGATGATTCTCACCTCGGGTATTTGTAACATATCGCAAAGCAACAGGAATAGCACACGGCAACTGGAGGTTCACTCGAATATTCATTCGTGTGGGTATAGGGGTCAATATGGGTGTCCACGGCTCCGATGTTGATCATTGATCGGAAAGTGTTCCGGGTCATGTCTATACTTCACCGAACATATAGGGTCACACGCTTAAGGGTCATCTATCTGCTGAATACTAGACAGGGAGTCTGAGAGAAAGTCACCAGAAAAGTTTCGGAGACAACGGAAAAGTTCCGGAGAGAGCACCGGAATAGTTTTGGTAAAACTGAAAATTTGTTTCAGGGTATACCATTAAGTCAAATTGGTTTCAGCACACGTCTAGAAATTCTTAGAGGGTGCCAGAATTATTCTGGAAACTTCTGGGATTTTTCCGGAGGAAAAACCGGAAATGTTCTGGAGCTGCCGGAACCGGTTTGATTGCTTTTCGTAGATGAAAATCACTAATCCGGAATTGTTTTAGAACGCGTCCAAAATCATTTTAGTGGGTACTGGAATTATTCTAAGACCCACAGAAATATTTTCGGATTTAACGGTCGCGGAAAAATGTTTTCGTGAATAGTGAAAGTGCTTTTTGGGTGGCTTCTTGGAGAAGCCACCTTGAGGGCCTTTTGGTATTTTTCCCCTTGGCTTCTTGGAGAAGCCACCCTTGGGCTTGGCCTATAAATAGGGGTGGAGGGGGCTGCCTAAAGACACACTCTTTCTCAACATACACAAACCATGCATGATCTGGCCTTCTTCTCTCCCTCCCCGCGAAATAGTTTCGTAGAGCCGAAAGGCTGTCTGGGTTCCGGTGGGAACTAGTTCTGGACGGCGAAGCCCTGCGGGATAGATGACACCATATGTGTGCAACCCCGTAGAGAGGTCGTAGGTTCGATCTTTTTGCCCGAGGGGCTGTTCGAGGGTCCTCCCGAAGGGCTGTTCGAGTTACTGTCCGAGTTTCGGGGGTCCTCCCAAAGGGCTGTCCGAGTGACCCGCCCGAAGGGCTGTCCGTGAGGCCTCCCGGAGGGCTGTCCGAGGATCCGTCCGGTGGGACTATCCGAAGGACTGTCCAGAGGCCTCCCGGAGGGCTGTCCGAGGATCCGTCCGGTGGGACTATCCGAGGGACTGTCCCGAGGCCTCCCGAAGGGCTGCCCGGAGATCCGTCCGGTGAGCTGACGAGGGAGTACATCCTCACGGTTGGGAGGTTGTAAAATCCTAGTTGCGCGCCTGAAGGGATGTCCGTGAGGCCTCCCGGAGGGCTGTCCGAGGATCCGTCCGGTGGGACTATCTGAAGGACTGTCTAGAGGCCTCCCGGAGGGCTGTCCGAGGATCCGTCCGGTGGGACTATCCGAGGGACTGTCCAGAGGCCTCCCAAAGGGCTGTCCGAGGATCCGTCCGGTGGGACTATCCGAGGGACTGTCCCGAGGCCTCCCGAAGGGCTGCCCGGAGATCCGTCCGGTGAGCTGACGAGGGAGTACATGCTCGCGGTTGGGAGGTTGTAAAATCCTAGTTGCGGGGATCTGCACCGCCGATCGTCATCGACTCTCCTTCCGCTGCGCTACGAGTCGGTAACGAAAAGATCAAACCTTGTATGCAGTCTCCATAGTGGTCCTGGGCTGGTGCGTAGGTCGGAAAATTTTATTTTTCTGCTGCGTTACCCTACATGTAATGCTTTATGTGATCTTGGTGCTAGCATTTCCACTATACCAAAATCTTTGTGTGATGTGCTAGGTCTCACCGATATGGATCCTTGTTCCCTTAATTTGCATCTTACGGATTCCACTATTAAAAAACCATTGGGTAGAATAAATGATGTGCTTATTCTTGCTAATAGAAATTATGTGCCCGTGGATTTTATTGTTCTTGATATTGAATGCAATCCTTCTTGTCCTATAATACTTGATAGGCCTTTCCTACGAACCATAGGTGCTATTATTGATATGAAAGAAGGTAACATAATATTTCAATTTCCATTAAATAAAGGGATGGAACACTTCCCTAGAAAGAGAATTAAGCCACCTTATGAATCTATTATGAGGGCCACCTATGGAATTAATTTGAAGAATGACAACACTTGAAACTATGCATTATGCCTAGCTAGGGGCATAAAACAATAGCGCTTGTTGGGAGGCAACCCAATGAATAAAATAATTTTTTGTTTTACCTTCTGTTTTTGCGTGTTTTACACAATTATAGCCTCTGTTATGATTGTGTTTTTATCTTTTAATTAGTGTTTGTGCCAAGTAATGCCTTTGGGATGATTTGGAAGATAGTATAATTGATGCTGTTTGAAAACAGAAACTTTTGCGTCCAGTGCTGGAATTTTGATTTTTCGCTGGAGCATCAGAATCTTCTGAATTTTTTACACAATATTGATATATGAATTTCCCACATTTTCCTAAGTTTTAAGAATTTTTGGAGTTACAGAAGTATGACGTTAATTTAGATCTTTACAGACTGTTCTGTTTTAGACAGATTCTGTTTTTGTTGCATAGTTTGCTTATTTTGATGAATCTATGGATCGTATCGGGGGGGTATGAGTCATGGAGAAGTTGGAGTACAGTAGCATTATGCCAATATTAAATATGAATCAATTTACAATAGTACCTAAAGTTTAAGATTTATTTGTAATACTAACGGATCTCACGAGGTTTCTGTTGAGTTTTGTGTGCTGAAGTTTTCAAGTTTTGGGTGACACTACGATGGATAAAGGAATAAGGAGCGGAAAGAGCCTAAGCTTGGGGATGCCCGAAGCACCCCAAGGTAATATTCAAAGGAAGACTCAAGCGTCTAAGCTTGTAGATGCCCCGGAATGCATCCCCTCTTTCGTCTACAATCTATCGGTAACTCACTTGGAGCTATATTTTTATTCATCACATGATATGTGTTTTACTTGGAGCGTCTTGCGATATAGTTTATTTGCTTTTTAGTTTGTCACAATCATCTTTGTTGAACACACCTTTTTGAGAGGGACACACATTATTCGTGATTTGTTAGAATACTCTATGTGCTTCACTTATATCTTTTGAGATAGGCAGTTGCTCTAGTGCTTCACTTATATCTTTTAGAGCACGGCGGTGGTTATATTTTATAGAAATAGTTGCACTCTCATGCTTCACTTATATCTTTTCGAGAGTTGATACGTCTCCAACGTATCTATAATTTTTTATTGTTCCATGCTGTTATATTATCAATCTTGGATATTTTTATAATCATTTACAGCAATTATATATCATTTTTGGAGACTAACCTATTAACTTAGTGCCCAGTGCCAGTTGCTGTTTTCTGCCCTGTTTTTGTTTTACAGAAAATCAATACCAAACGAAGTCCAAATGCCACGAAACTTTTTGGAGATTTTTTTCTGGACAAGATAAACACTGGAAGCTTCGGGAGAGGGCCAGAAGACCCAGGAGGTGGCCATGAGCCACCAGGGCGCGCCTGGGGGGGGGGGGGCAGGCACGCCCTGGTGCCTCGTGGGCCCCCCTTTGCTCCGTTTGACCTAATTCCACCACTATAAATTCAGGAAAAATCAGAAACCCTCAGGGGAGTCCACGAAATACTTTTTCCGCCGCCACAAGTTTCTGTTCTAGAGAGATCCCATCTGGGGTCCTTCTCCGGTAATCTGCCGGAGGGGGAATCGATCACGGAGGAGTTCTACATCAACCTTGCTGCCCTTCCAATGATGCGTGAGTAGTTTACCACAGACCTTCGGGTCCATAGGCAGTAGCTAGATGGCTTCTTCTCTCTTTTTGATCTTTAATACAATGTTCTCCTCGATGTTCTTGGAGTTCTATCCGATGTAATCACTTTTTACGGTGTGTTTTTTGGGATCCGATGAATTGTGAGTTTATGATCAGATTATCCATGAATATATTTGAGTCTTTGCTGCACTCTTTTATGCATGATTATTATAGCCTCGTATTTCTTCTCCGATCTACTGATTTGGTTTGGCCAACTGAGTTGATTTATCTTGCCATGGGAAGAGGTGCTTTGTAATGGGTTCGATCTTGCGGTGCTCAATCCCAGTGACAGAAAGGGACATGACACGTATGTATCGTTGCTATTAAGGGTAAAAAGATGGGGTTTATTCATACGTGAGTTTATCTTGTCTACATCATGTCATCGTTCTTAAGGCGTTACTCCGTTCTTTATGGACTTAATACACTAGATGCATGCTGGATAGCGGTCGATGTGTGGAGTAATAGTAGTAGATGCAGGCAGGAGTCGGTCTACTTGTCTCGGACGTGATGCCTATATACATGATCATTGCCTTGGATATCGTCATGATTATTTGCTTTTCTATCAATTGCCCAACAGTAATTTGTCTACCCACCGTATGCTATTTTCTCGAGAGAAGCCTCTAGTGAAACCTATAGCCCCCGGGTCTATCTAAATCATATTACTAAAGCCCTAAAAATATTGCTGCCATTTTCTTTTATCTATTTTATTTTGTATTTTTGTTTCAATCTATCTATCTATCACATACAATTTAATCTTGCAATTGACCGCCGAGAGATTGACAACCTCTCGTTTACGTTGGGTGCAAGGATTTGTTGTTTGTGTGCAGGTGCTGCTAACGAGGTGTTACGTGATTCTCCTACTGGTTCGATAACCTTGGTTTCATAACTGAGGGAAATACTTATCTCTACTGTGCTGCATCATCCCTTCCTCTTCCAGGAAATACCAACGCAAGCTACAAGTAGCAAGAGTCTAATGAATAGCACTGGTAATATGCACGGGTTATGAATTTGGTCCTAATATGATAGGTATTCAAGAGGGATATAATAAAAACTTTCATGTAGATCACTGAATATGATAAGTTTGATTCCTTGCAATAGTTTTGCGATATTAAGATGGTAATATTTGGGAGGTGCTAGTAGATAATTGTGGTTTAGTAAGAATATTGGTGTTAAGCTTTGTGATTCCCGAAGCATGCACGTATGATCTGTCGTTATGCTAAGACGTTGGAGCATGATTTATTCTTGATTGTCTACCTTATGAGTGGCGGTCGGGGACGAGCGATGGTCTTTTCCTACCAATCTATCCCCCTAGGGGCATGCGTAGTAGTACTTTGCTTCGAGGGCTAATAAACTTTCGCAATAAGTATGTGAGTTCTTTATGACTAATGTGAGTCCATGGATTATACGCACTCTCATCTTTCCGCAATTTGCTAGCCTCTTCGATACCGTGCATTGCCCTTTCTCACATCGAGAGTTGGTGCAAACTTCGCCGGTGCATCCAAACCCCGTGATATGATACACTCTATCACACATAATCCTCCTTATATCTTCCTCAAAACAGCCACCAAACCTACCTATTATGGCATTTCCATAGTCATTCCGAGATATATTGCCATGCAACTTCCACCATTCCATTTTTATGACACACATCGTCATTGTCATATTGCTTTGCATGATCATATAGCTGACATAGTATTTGTGGCTCAGCCATTGTTCATCATTTTTATACATGTTACACTAGTATCATTGCACATCCTGGTACACCGCCAGAGACATTCATATAGAGTCATATTTTGTTCTAGTTTTGAGTTGTAATTTTCTTTTGAGTTGTAAGTAAATAGAAGTATGATGATCATCATTATTAGCGCATTGTCCCACTGAGGAAATAAAAAAAAGGCCAAAAAGAGCCCACGAAAAAAAAGAAAAAAATGAGAGAAAAAGAGAGAAGGGGCAGTGTTACTATCCTTTGCCATACTTGTCCTTCAAAGTAGCACCATGTTTTCATATAGAGAGTGCTATTTAGTCACTTTCATATACTAGTGAGAATTTTTCATTATAGAACTTGGCTTGTATATTCTCATGATGGGCTTCCTCAAATTCCCGAGGTCTTCATGAGCAAGCAAGTTGGATGCATGATAACCCACAAGTATAGGGGATCGCAACAGTTTTCGCGGGTAGTATTTCACCTAGATTTATTGATTCGACACAAGGGGAGCCAAAGAATATTTGCGAGTATTAGCAGTTGAGTTGTCAATTCAACCACACCTTGAGAACTAAATATCTGCAACAAAGTGTTTAGTAGCAAAGTAGCATGATAGTTTTGATAGCAGTAGTAACAGTAGCACAGTAACAATAACAGTAGCAGTAGCAGTTTTGTAGTGATTGTAACAGCAGCAACAATGAAAGTAACTTAGCAAATATCAATATGTGAAAAGCGTAGGCATTGGATCGGTGACGGATAATTATGTTGGATGACATTCATCATATAACAGTCACAACCTAGGGCGATACACAATAGCTCCAATTCATCAATGTAATGTAGGCATGTATTCCGTATATAGTCATACGTGCTTATAATAAGAACTTTCATGACATCTTTTGTCCTACCCTCCCGTGGCCACGGGGGCCATAAGGAAATCTAAGGGATATTAAGGCCTCCTTTTAATAGAGAACTGGAACAAAGCATTAGTACATAGTGAATACATGAACTCCTCAAACTACGGTAATCACCGGAAAGAATCCCAATTATTGTCACCTTGGGGTATGCGGATCATAACACGTAATAGGTGCATACAACTTGCAAGATAGGATCAAGAACTCAAATATATTCATGAAAACATAAAGGGTTCAGATCTGAAATCATGGCACTCGGGCCCTAGTGACAAGCATTAAGCATAGCAAAGTCATAGCACAATCAATCTCAGAACATAGTGGATACTAGGGATCAAAGCCCTACCAAATTGACCCGATTACATGATAAATCTCATCCAACCCATCACCGTCCAGCAAGCCTACGGAGAAATTACTCACACACGGTGGTGAGCATCATGAAATTGGTGATGGAGGATGGTTGATGATGACGACGGCGTCGAATCCCCCTCTCCGGAGCCCCGAACGGACTCCAGATCAGACCTCCCGATGAAGAACAGGAGGTGGCGGCGGCTCCGTACCGTAAAACGCGATGAAACTTCTTCTCTTATTTTTTTTCTCGGGGAAAGTGAATTTATAGCGTTGGAATTAGGTCAGACGGCCGCCTGTGGGCCCCACAAGGAATCAGGGCGCGCGCCCTAGGGGGGTCGCGTCCTGTTGCCTTGTGGGCAACAGGTGGCCCCTCTTTTGTTGATTCTTGAGCTAGTAGTTTTTATTTAATCCATAAAAAATCTCCAAAAAGTTTCGTCCAATTCCGAGAACTTTGATTTCTGCACAAAAACAACACCATGATAGTTCTGCTGAAAGCAGCGTCAGTCCGGGTTAGTTTCATTCAAATCATGCAAATTAGAGTCCAAAACAAGAGCAAAATTGTTTGGAAAAGTAGATACGACGGAGACGTATCAATGCACACCCACTTAGTTTTCATGTTGAGCTTTCATACACTTATAGCTCCTAGTGCATCCGTTGCGTGGCAATCCCTACTCCTTGCATTGACATCAATTGATGGGCATCTCCATAGCCCGTTGATTAGCCTCGTTGATGTGAGACTATCTTCTTATTTTTGAATTCCCCTTATTAATCTCTATCATCATATTCTATTCCACCCATAATGATATATCCATGGCTTGCGCTCATGTATTGCATGGGGGTTGAAAAAGCTGAAGCGCGTTAAAAAGTATGAACCAATTGCTCAGCTTGTTATCGGGGTAGTGCATGATAAATATTTTGTGTTAAGAATATGGAGCATGACAGGATTATATGATTTTGTAGGGATAACATTCTTTAGCATTTTTATTTTGAAAGACATGATTGTTTATTAGTATGCCTGAGTATTGATGTCTTTTTGTCAAACTATAGACTATTGCTTTGAATCACTCGGATCTTATTATTCATACCGTAAGAGAGATTACATGATAAAACATGTTAGGTAGCATTCCACATCAAAAATTCTGTTTTTATCATTTACCTACTCGAGGACGAGCAGGAATTAAGCTTGGGGATGCTTGATACGTCTCCAACGTATCTATAATTTTTTATTGTTCCATGTTATTATAGTATCAATCTTGGATGTTTATTATGCAATTATATGCCATTATATATCATTTTTTAGGACTAACCTATTAACCCAGTGCCCAGTGCCAGTTGCTGTTTTTTGCTTGTTTTTGTCTTTTCAGAAAATCATTATCAAAAAGAGTCCAAACGAGAAAAAAAACTTTGCATTAATTTTTTCTGGACCAGAAGAGACCCACGAAGCTTCAGGACAAGACCAGAGGAGCCACGAGGGAGTGACAAGCTTGGGAGGCGCGCCCTGGGGGGTAGGGCGCGCCCCCTAGGCATGTGGGCCCCTCGTAGCCCCTCCTGACCTAATTCCAGCGCTATAAATTCCCTAATATTCTCAATATACCAGAGAGACAGAAGAGAAAACCTTTCCGCCGCCGCAAGCCTCTGTTCTTCCGTGATCCCATCTGGAGGCCTTTTCCGATACTCTGCGGGAGGGGGAATCGCTCACGGAGGGCTTCTTCATCAACCTTGCTGCCCTTCTGATGATGTGTGAGTATTTTACCACAGACCTACGGGTCCATATCTAGTAGCTAGATGGCTTCTTCTCTCTCTTTGATCTTCAATACCATGTTCTCCTCGATGTTCTTGGAGTTCTCTCCGATGTAATTTTCTTTTGCGGTGTGTTTGTTGGGATCCGATGAATTGTGAGTTTATGATCAGATTATTCATGAGAAATATTTGAGTCTTCTCTGAACTCTTCTATGCATGATTATTATAGCTTTGTATTTCTCTCCGATCTATCGATTTGGTTTGGCCAACTAGATTGGTTTATCTTGCAATGGGAGAGGTGCTTTGTGATGGCTTCAATCTTGCGGTGCTCAATCCCAGTGACAGCAAGGGACATGACACGTATTTGTATTGTTGGCATTAAGGATAAAAAGATGGGGGTTTAATCATATTGCTTGAGTTTACTTTGTCTACATCATGTCATCTTGCTTAAGGCGTTACTCTGTTTCATACTTAATACCCTAGATGCATGCTGGATAGCGGTCGATGGGTGGAGTAATAGTAGTAGATGCAGGCAGGAGTCGGTCTACTTATCTCGGACGTGATGCTTATATACATGATCATTGCCATGAATCCGTCATAATTATTTGCTTTTCTATCAATTGCTCAACAGTAATTTGTTTACCCACCGTATGCTATGTGTTCGAGAGAGAAGCCTCTAGTGAAAACTATGGCCCCCGGATATACTTTTATCATATATTTAAAACCAAAAATACCTTGCTGCAATTTATTTACTTTTATTTTATTTAGTATTTTAGTTTATATATCTATCACTATCAGAATTAATCCTTGCAAATAACCGCTAAGAGGATTGACAACCCTCTTATTTACGTTGGGTGCAAGTGTTTGCTTTTGTGTGTGCAGGTGCTGCTAAAGGTATTTTGCGTGGTTCTCCTACTGGATTGATAACCTTGGTTCTTAACTGAGGGAAATATTTATCTCTACTATACTCCATCATCCTCTCTTCTTCGGGGAAATACCAACGCAGTCTACAAGTAGCAATGTCCTTCACATGGACGGACATTTTTCGGCGAGGGAGATGAAGAAAGAGGAGAGAAACAAGCTCATGTTGGATGCGCAAAGGAGAGGATGGATTGGGACCGGAAGAGGGCGGAGAAGAAACTGGAAATTGAGAGGGAGAAGATCGAGTTGGACAAGCAAGAGGCGGCGATCAAATGGGAGCTCGAGAAGGCCGAGATATTTGGAGAGATTGAGCTCGAGAAGGAGAGGTTGCAACTCGCACGGGACGCGGAGGATGTGAAGATCATATTGGCGGACGACACCCTCTTGGATGAGCATGCAAAGAAGTGGCTTGCGGAGAAGAAGAAGGAGATCAATGAGCGTAGGGCGACAGCGGCAAGGATGCAGGCGGAGCATGCGGCACGGATGCAGGCGGATCATGCAGCCCGGATGCAGGCGATGCAGGAGGAGTAGGACGCAAGGATGACCTCGGAGCAGGCGGCATGGATGGCGTCCGACCAGTGATCCGGTCAGCCAGCGAGGGATCCGTCAGGCTCGGACATTGATTTCATTTTGGCTTGTCCGGATTGTTGAACTATCATTTGTTTTGCTTTGTTAAGAACTGTTGAATTCGGACAATTTATATCGTATGATCGATGTGCATGGATTGCATGGATTTGAGGCTCCGCATTTAAGGTATGTGGATGTGCGGCAGCCAATATGAGGGGTCGTCGGGCGCTGTCCGCGGACGCGCACGGACGCACCAGCGGGCGTTTGAGGGGCCGGATTTGTCAAGTCCGGCTGTAGATGCTCTAAGTCATTTTGTTGTGTTTGATGCACAACTTCTGCCTCTTGTGGGAAGAAAATAAAAGAGAAGTCACCCCTGAAATTTTGATGGTTCCCCTCTTATCTTCCCAGCAGTTTAAGGTCCGTTACAATTCGTTTATAGAAGGATAATGAGAGCATGTCAGCCAGTCGCAATTAACTAATTCTTAATCTAGTTTTTTCTATTAAAGGCATACACATAAAAAAAAGTTCACCGCGTTATCAAAAAATTATACATGCATCAGATCACCCCTTCCAAACTCAGAGGCACTTCATGCTATGATGAAGTAATTCTAACCGTATGCAAGCTCCCCCGCAGGAAATTGCGCTTAATAATATTATTACGGGATGCAGGAGTTTATGGCATCTCCAACGGCAACCCGCAAAAATCCTCCCACATCCGTCCGCAGAGAGGGCGGGACCAGTCCGCGGACACGGATGCAGGAGGACGCCATCCAATGCTAGCCACATACATTTCAAACTCCTTTTCAATAAACCGGATGAAATTCGTGCAAACAAGACCGGATTTCATATAAACATGACGGATTTCATTACATTTACATCAACTAAGCGGTGCTAGTCCGGCTCTGGAGGTCTAATTAATACCTAATCTAAATGGCCGCCCGCGGATCCCTTTGTCTTCGTCATGTCCGGCTGCCCGATCACCGGACTGCCAGGAGCCCCGGAGGAATTTGCTTCAGCGCAAGGGACGGCTCGCTTCCCCACCACTCATCGGAGCGGAACCCCCGGCTGATGCTTCAACGGGAGGGGAAGGGGGCGCCTCCGCTTCCCCGGAGCCCATGCGGGAGCGACGAAGGTCCTCGAAAGAGAAGAACCGGGCAAGACACCGGCTGTGTACGCTGGCGTCGCCTCGGCGATGGCCTTCATGGGACCCAAGCGGCGGCGGCCTCCCGTGTTCTACTTCTCCTCGACGATGGCGGCGGACGCGGAGGCGCTGGCCACCGACTCGTCGCTCTCCGCACACCCGGCTTCTGTCTCTGCCTGCATGGCGCGGTCGCAGGCACGCGAGGCGCGGACGTAGACACGGGAGGCGCGGTCGCAGACACGGGAGGCACGGTACAACGCGGTGTCGTTGACGGGAGCGACGACGGCCGTGCCGGCATGGAACAACTCGCCACTCCTCATCGAGCTGGCCTAGAGCGGCCATTTGCTGAACCACGCGCCGGCTTGGGCCGGCAACAGGCTCCGTCGGGCTACGCGAGGGAGGTGGCACCGCGAGTTGCCTCGCTCGTATCCGGCCGGAGCGGCGGGCCACCCAGCCGGCTTGTATGCCGGAGAACTGCTCTTCGGAAGCCATCGGAAGAGTGGAGAAAATGGAGGAGGAGGAGATGGGGGAGGGGGGAGGGGTGCGATTCTTGCCCGGCGTCTGGCCTCGTTTAAATAGAGGGCGGAGGAGAGGAGCTCTGCCGGCGTTTCGTTTAATGCCGGACCGCTGATGAACGGACGTGTGGCCGGAGTAGGTTTCTCGGCTTCCACGGGGGTTTAATGGAGGCGTTTGAATGCAGCAAGGAGGCGTGTTCAGCTGGGCGTGCAACGGGCGGCGCCCTCGGCCGGCGCGCCGCTTCAATGGCGGTGGTAGTGAAAGGTCATGTCCGCCCTGAGCTGCCTTCAATGTGGGGTGGCGCGCTCTATAGCGGCATGAATGCGGGCAGGTGGCGCCGGGAGGGAACGCGCGCGGGCGAGGGAGGAATAGTCCAGTGCGGTCAGAAGCGGGCTTGGAATCGGTCCGGACTCCCGCAAAACACCCCCACGTTTGTCTCCGTTTTGCGAGAGAAATCGCGTCCGGACCGCCCCACGGACCGATACAGGTCGGCGTTGGATGGTTCACGCGTTCCGGACAACACGGTCCGGACGGATACGAGCGGTTTGCGGGTCAACCTTGGAGATGCCGTCTATTATGAATGACAAGATTTTCGGCAACGCTGCACCCCACTTTCAATATTGGAGTTGTTATCTCAAGGAGGACTTAAAGAGCTAAACCACTGAAAGCAGTCAAGATCAAGAATTATACTGAAGTTACGTTTTAGTTCCACTATCACAAATCTTTTTTTTTTTGGCGTTACCAAGAGCTGGTATTGGATAGTCTTTTTAGTTTCCCTTTCCTTTTCATTTATTGTATATGTACTTTTATTTAATGAAAATTACCGTAGAACTATTGTTCTACGGGTTCCAAGTCAAAACAATTATTCTTGCACTGCAAATATTTTTTCTTTTTGCGGGGTGCGCTGCAAATATTGTGGTGCTTGCTTATAGAGCTCTGAAGAAAAATATCTTTACACGGACATCAATGTTAGATCGACATTACTTGGCGTCCAACTGAGATTTAGCAATCTTGTTTGCTTTTTTAGAACCGCGGGCGTTGATTTCTTCAATAAAATACATTTGCATTTAATCGTTATATCGAGCTGATTCAACTGCACTGAGCAAATGTCGTTCTCTGCATAACCAAATGCACACAACTAACACGTTCAAAAATATAAAATAAACTACTCCCTCCGTCCGGAAATACTTGTCCTATAAATGGATGTATCTAGACTTATTTTAGTTATACATACATCCATTTTATCCATTTTGAGGACAAGTATTTTCGGACGGAGGGAGTATATTACAAGAAAGTAAAATTAGATAAACAATCTAGAGGTCATATCCGAAGACTACACATCCATCCATGGTTGAAGAAAACCTACTTAGCCGTAAGATCTAGCGGGATGGATACCATCGCAAAGTATGGAACCAGTGTATACATGCATAAATAACATGCACAATAGTTTTTTTTTTTAGGGGTAACATGCACAATAGTTGAGACACATTTTTTATCGATGAAAACAACATCATTCCTTTTTTTTTTTTTGAGACAAACAACAACGGGGCCAACACAGGCCCAACATAAGGCGCTGAGTTATCATCATCTTCAAAGCTATGACAAGCCATGAAATTTGCGGCCGAAAAACAGGCCCACGAGCCGATGTTCTAGACGAAGTGCCCACAAAGGGACCCGAGAAATCCTAATTAGCACCTTAACCGCTCGGAGACTCGCGCTGGTGCTCACACGCGCCCCTAGCAGGTCGCGGTCCTTTAGTTAGTAGTTGCTGCTATTTTCGCTCGACATTGGCCGCTCGATCACTAGACTGCTACTAGCCAGATATACACTGGGTTCCTTGTGAGCATGTGTGAGAAATAAAACTGCAGGTGTAAAAAAACAGGTAGTTATTTTCTATAAATTTTAAAAGTTCAAGAATTCAGAAAAACTTTCTGAATTTGAGAACTGTTCACCAATTGAAAAAAAAAGTTCACAACTTTTTAAAAAAACATGAATTTCAAAAAAGTTTGCGAATTTTAAAAAATGTGAATCAGAAAAGTGCTCACTAATCTGAAAATGTTCGCAGATTTTTTTTATAGAAATCATGTTTTTGGAAAAATGACCATGAATTTGAAAGAAGAACACAATTTTATAAATGTTCCTGAATATGGAAAAGTGTTCATGAATTTTAATATTTTTTGTGAATTTAAAGATTGTTTATGAATTTGAAGAAATGTTTGCGCATTTAAATATTGTTCTTAAATTGAAAAAATATTCACGAATTTAAAAGTGTCCACAAATTTAAAAATGTTCATGAATTTGTTTTTCTTTTGTGAATATCAAAAAATGTTCATTAATTTTCAAATGAAAACAATAAAACGGGAACATAAAAATGAAAAATGAACAGAAAAAAGAGAAAGAAAAACCATACTAGTAGCTTCGAAAAAATCTGATGCCCAGTGGCTGCGAAACCTGGCACGCGGACTGCCTAGAGTTGATTTTTTTTTTTTGAGAAACAAAAAAGTAGGCAACTGCCTACAGTTAATGGTGCGAACGAAAACAACAACAACAACAACAACAAAATGGGCCGAGCCCAAAGTGGAATGGGGTGTGCAGCAACTCTTTATCTTTACCTAATAATAAAGCACGAATTGCTTTTGCCGTTCACCGTCGTCTAAATTACCCTCGAAGTTGGCAAAAATTACCCACTATGCCACCCGTAAATGGAAAAACTATTCGTTTCGCTACATGGGCCGTTTCCTTAGGTTTTTATACAATGCGATCCTTAATTGACCACAACCACACAGTCAGCCCATTGGCAAGAGCCATACTCCACGACCCAGGAGACCTGGGTTTGACCCCAGTGCCTGCTCCTTTTCTTTTCACTTCTCATTTTTGTGTATATTCAAATGCTTTTTAAATATTCATATCTTTCAAACCCTAACTCCAAATCTAACAAGTTATATATGAAAATCCCTGAGAAAAATGTGTAGATTTTAAATATGTTATTACCTTGCATGTTAATCATTTCTAAAATTAAGTTTATAGTGCAACCTTAATTAATACATTTTCTATATGGGGTATTTTTGAAATGCCTACTACATATGTTTCCTACCCCATTTAACTTTAGTAAATATGGTAGTTTGAAGCTCTCACAAAAGATACTATAAGGGATGTTGATTCCTACCAACAACCATATGCTAAAGGTTACAATAGGTACATAGTCATCATATTTCCCATCGTGCACAATATAACCAACCAATATACGATGATGTACACGAAACTGTTGATACGAGCTTTATGTAACCAAGTGGCTTAATGTTGATCTCCATATTTTTTGAAATCGTGCCTATACAGATTTTTGGAAACACCTTGAGTACACTTCAAAATCATCCAACCATTACGTTTTTGCGCAACACCACTTATCATGTTGTGCGGAGATTTCAAGGGATTTGTTAATATAGTCTAGTGTGTATAAAGGGGTTATTTTTTCTCCCGTTGCAACGCACGGGCATGTTTGCTAGTTATAAAAACAACAGGATACCCAAAATTGTCTCAAAAAAAAAAACAGGACACCCAAAAACAAAAAACCAGGAAACGGCGCCATGAGCGCTGAATGGGAAACGCGAAGGGGCCCTTCGTAAATCATGATCGCCTGTTCTATGTGAGCACGGATTTTATTTTATTTTTGAATGGAAGAGGGGCCGCCATGTGAACACGGAAGACGGAGCAAAGACCTGACGCTAAACCCCAGAGAACGAAATTGAAGAGCAAAGACCTCGTGTCAACGCTAAACCCCAGAGGAAGAAATTGAAAGTACTACTAGTACAGTTTAGAACCACATAACAAAAGCACGGTCAGTAGGGAAATGGCCGCGACGTCCGGCCTCGAAGTAATGGAGGAACCAGCAACGAAGGTCACAGCAGCAGCAAGCAACCGTCGGATCAGTTGATACGGGACGAAACGTCGCCCCGGCGTTCGAGATCGAGGCGGACGAACGGACGAGACGGGTCGTCCCTCACCGGCCACTGTGCCGTGCGGCGTCCGGCACCGCGAGCGAAGCGTGGCGCCGTACGCTTCGTCCCGTCCTTTCCTCTGGATTTTCACACCGAGGTCCGTAGTGCGTGTAGGTTGCTTCTGTCACGGCTATGCGACCAGCGGTTCTTTTTTTTTTTTCATGGTAATATGTGTCTCATTCATATCATAAAGATTAAAGTACAAGTCACATAATGACCGACATGACAAAACTGAAAAGGTAGCAGAACATCTCTGAGCTTCACACCAACGCCCGTCACCTGCCTCCGGCACCGCCACAGCAGCCACCGAAAGAAAAAATAACGGATCACCTCCTCACCCGAGCTCGACGCGGCTCCATCGCTGATATGCAGCTTTGCGGACCTCCAAGGTGGCTCGCCAAAGGCGAAACCATTACCGTTGAACGAATCAGACCGGGGCAACACCCTGGACACGCCATCGAACTCCAGATCTGGCACCCCCACATGACTAAGACGTCGGGGAGGAAACCATACCTGCCATCCACGAATCACGAACCCAGCACACGTTCCGTCTTCTAGATGTCGTCGATGCAGACCACAATCTGCATCCGCTCCTCGACTACCTCCCAAGCTCCGCGCCGACGTTGGAGCAGACGTCGTCGCAACGGCGGAGCCCGAGGACACATGTCCATCACAAGGATGCCGCCGCCGCCACGACATCCCCGCTTGAACAGACTGGTTCCCAAATCCATCACCGACCATAGAGACGATTGCCTCGCCGGAGAAGAATCCGGAGCTTCTTTATTCAGCATCGCCGTCGCCGCCGCCGAAGCCAAGACGTCGAACGACCCAAAACCCTAAGCTTCTTAGGCCCTAAAACCTAAAGCTAAAACGATCCAAACGCGCGGGATCCGGCGACCCCCCTCAGCACCGACGACCAAAAGGTCGCCGGTGGAGGAGAGCCGCCGGAAGACGGCGCCGGAAGGAGCGGCTCTCCTGTGGCGGCGGCTAGGTTTCGCTACAGGAGGGAAAAAGTCACAATTAAGCCTCTAGGCGACAAATATTCAGGAACCTATGCGACTAGCGGTTCTGCCGCTGTAGGCACACTTGTATGGTCGTAGTACCGCTCTTCTGTATCCCGAATACATTTTTGGAACAAATGCAAATAAATAATGAGAAATTGCACGGTTTTGCACACGCTTACTACTACCTCTTTGTTGCCCCCACCCCCCAATACCTCAACTTCCCTCATAAGGGCATCTTCCGCATCCGTCGGACCAGTCCGCGAACACGGATGCGAGACGACGCCATCCAACGCGAGCCGCATACATTTTGACAACAACTCAAACCAACCGGACGAAATTCGATGAAGCCGGACGGATTTCATTCAAATTCGGATATAATTTACATAAACAGACGATATTTCGACCGTTTTACTAAAAAACTATTAAAAAAACACTAAACTCTATATCGGACGACCACCTCGTAAGAGTGGCCGCCCTGTCCTGCCGCATCGCCGTCGGCGTCCGTGTCGTCGTCGTCGTCCCTCCAGCGTCGCAAGGATGCCGGAGGGCCGCGGCAGCCCTGTCCGGCAGCTGCCTGACGCTCGTGGAAGAGCCGCTCCGCCTCCTGCTACGCGGTGCGAAGGGCCGCCCTGGCCACTGTCGAAGGCGCTGGCGGCGCCCTGCCCCTGCCGGCGTTGGCAGAGCAGTCGCCAAGCGACCACTCCTCGCCGATCTTGGCGAGCTCGCCGTCAAGCCGGCGGCGGCACCTGGCGGCCGTCTCCGCGGTGGTGACGGAGCGGTCGAGCGCCCACGCCGTGGCGAGGTTCGGGTCGTTGCGGACACATTCCGACGCCACGTCCGTCTTGGCGAATGATACGTCTCCAATGTATCTATAATTTATGAAGTATTCATGCCATGTTTATAACAATTTTATATGGTTTTTGTATTGTCGGTGTAAAAACCGTCAGACCTCGGGGTAGGGGATCCCGAGCTGTGGATCTCGGACAGATGGTAACAGGAACAAAGAGACGATGTTTACACAGGTTCGGACCCTCTTGATGGAGGTAAAACCCTACGTCCTGCTCTTGTTTATATTGATGGAGATGTATCAAGTACAGAGTTGATCTACCTCGAGATCGTAAGATATGTTCTAGTTCTAGGGCTAGGTGAATGAGGTTGTGTTCGAGTCCCCTCCAAGGGCTAAACCCTTTGACTTATATACACGCCAGGTAGGGCATCTAAGGTTACAAGGTCGGTAACTTGGCCTGGAGGTAGTAGGAGGAGTCTTGGAGTATACGTCAAGTCTTCGGCAGATGTAGTCCTGATCTTGTCCCTTGCGTGCGGCTTCCGGGGTCCACCTTAAGGAGAATGAGGGCTCATCTGCCCAGCCCGAAGAATATGGGCCGACTAGGTTAATACCCCCCCCCCCGTCTAGGACACCGTCAGTAGCCCCCGAACTGGTCTTCTACGTGAGGACGATTTCTCCAACGGAAGTAACTTCGGATCCGAAGTCCTCGGCTCGACAGACGAGTTCCCTTTCACAATTCAAGATCGCTTAACCATCCTTCCAAGGAGCGGTGTCTTGCAAACGAGGTTTCGCCGGGCTTCCTCCCCATCCGAGGTCGCGAGTTTACTTAACCTTGAAGGCCGGCCACCTAGGCGCGAACAGTACCTCATAGCCTGACAACTTTATCGAAGCGGCGCTACCCACGACGGGTCAGGCAGTTACTGCCGACCTCAAATCGTGGTCCGAGGCCGCCCTTTTACTGGTGCGTCCCATCGAGGTGGAGATCGTGCCCGTATTCTTAGGGATATCATCAAGGTTTTGTTTCTCCCCATGCGTATAATGGCATCTTTTGCGGGAAGGACTGGCATTTTTATCGGCGCGGCGAGAGGACTCTTGGCCTTTCAGCAGCCTATAAGAGTAAAAAGCTAATAGAGCCAGTAATCACGCTCTCATTTCCCCCGCCTTCTACTTTCTCGAGCTCGAGCGCCCAGATCCAATCTCGCCTTCTCCCACCTCCGCGCATCCGCGCTTCCCCATTCAGCCATGGCCGACACTCTCAAAGGGCACAGGGGTGGTTCCACCGTGACAGAGGGCACTATCCTGGAGCTGCGTAGCGCGGGGTACATCCCCACCAATGTCGCCGCCCGTGCTCCAGACGCCGACCAGCAGGTGCCCGCTCCCAACCCAGGGGAGCAGGTAGTCTTCATAGGGCT
This sequence comes from Elymus sibiricus, assembly GCA_039707655.1. Classification (NCBI taxonomy): domain Eukaryota; kingdom Viridiplantae; phylum Streptophyta; class Magnoliopsida; order Poales; family Poaceae; genus Elymus; species Elymus sibiricus. The sequence continues at coordinate 314,453,394 of CM077674.1, forward strand.
CCCGCTGCACCCATTCGTGCGCGGGGTGATGTTCTACTACGGGCTCGACTTCCATCACATGGCCGCAAACTCCATTCTCCACCTCGCCTCCTTCACCACGGTCTGCGAGGCCTTCCTTCGCATCGAACCGCACTTTGGCCTGTGGCTGAAGACCTTGGGCGTCAAGCCGAAGTCCAACGGCTCTGACCTGGCAGAGTGCGGAGGGGCCATGGTCAGCAAGAACCAGAGTGTCGCCTGGTTCAAAGCCACCTTCATCGAGACGGTCAAGGAGTGGCAGCGTGAGTGGTTCTATATCACTGAGCCGCTTGCCGCCGGCCAAACCGAAGTCCCAGCCTTTTCGGCCGGGCTCCGAAAGAAGCTCAAGTCCTGGAGGGAGAAGGGCGTCATCTGGGGGAACCCCGAGGAGGTGGAGGCCCTGATCCAGAAGATCAAGTGGTGGTCCATCAAGAGGGACCTCCAATTAGCCGAAGTAGTCAACGTCATGCTCCATCGCCGCATCCTCCCTCTCCAACTCCGGGCCACCCCGATGTGGGGGCATAAATCCGGGGATGCGGGGCCTGTGCTAAACTTCTTCCGCTCCTCCTTGGCCGACCTGTGGGCGCGGCTCTTCAAGCTGCCCAAGGACAAGATCCCTAAGGAGGGGGAGGACCTCGGCTTCGAGGTCGGCTACAACGCCCCGCCGGTGAGTGTTGGATATACATGTTCATATTCTTCTCCTGTTAAGTGAGACAGATTTTGACGAATCGCCTCATTTCGTATTTGCAGAACTGGGCAGCCAAGATGCAGCAGATGTTGTGCCCAGCACCGCTGCCAGAGGAGGAGAAATCCCCCCTGCTTACGGCGCTCCTAGCTGAGGAGCCGCACGTGGTGGTCCCCAAAGGGTCCAAGCCTCAGAAGGGCAGGGCGGGTCTTCGGAAGCGGGAGACCTCGGTCACCCGTTTCGAGGAGACCCATTCCTCTTCCACCCATGAGAGAGATGGGGGCGAGGAAGAAGAGAACCCTCCCCCAAAGGGGAAGAGGGCAGCGTCGGAGGACGCCGAGGCTGGGACACGGCCAGAGGGCCCAAAGAGGTCGAAGAAGACCCCGGCCGGGTCCGCCATCAAGGCCACAACGTCGGAGAAGGCCATACTCTCCGACGAGTCAGAAGATGATCCCCTAGCACTAGGGAGGAAGAAACCGACACCTCGAAGGTCCGTCATCGTCTTTTGTGTTTGGTTTTACATCAAGTCCTTTCAGCAGGACTAAATTCGCATAAGTATTTTTCCACAGCCCGCCAAGGACATGCCTCAGCGACACCTCCAGCGGGACGCCGGACCGCGCTCCCCCGGCTCAAGAAGGGCTAGGGGAGGTAATATCGACTCCGGCCCCTCATGTTGACACGGCGGGGGCCGAAGAGTTGGTCGTCATGGCCGAGGTTGATGCCTCGGCCCCACAAGGCCAAGGGGACGGAGTCCCCGAGGTCGTCCAGGAAGGGCTGGGTCAACCGGCGGCCCAGCCGAAGTCTACTCCGGCTCCATCGCCGCAGCTGGAGTCCCTCGTGCCCAGCACTTCGGTGTTGGGGTCAGAGGTCTTGCCACCCCCGCCTCCCGCCCAGGGGCGGGTTAGGGCGGGGTGGACTGACGAAGTGGAGGCAGCCTTAACAGGCTCCTCCCTAAAGGAAGGGCACCGCGCCTTAATTGGTGCGGCGCTGCAGGGCTTCCGGTCCATGGAGGCCGGAGTGCGCGAGGTCTTCAAGGGCCTTATCACGGGCCTGGAGGTACTTCTTCTGCCCTTACGCGAAGAGTGATTTATCTGTTTTAGATTCATTTTACCAATCCCTATAACTGTCCGAAGACATTTTATTCATGGCGTTTAGACGGCCTAGCCAGTGAGTAGCCCCCGAGCACAAGGCCAGTTTTGAAAAACCGGTGTTGGGGTCGAAGTATAGGAGCAGAGGAAAGAGTAGCCCCCAGGACTGATAAGACAGGATGTATGTCCGAAGTGTCAATAAATTGATCATGGGGCTCATTATAAAGTGTTTATGCAGGTTTCAACCTCGGCTCCGGGCTCCATCTCCGAGGAGATTGTGGAGATGAACCGGAAGCTCGAGAGGTCCGAGAAGGACCTCGACCTAATGAACAAGCAGGTCGAGCCGTCTCAACGTAGGCGACTGATGCTTTTTATCTTTCAATGTGATTTCAAGCAAATATATGTTACGAAATAGAAGCTGACACCGAACTGTTTGAATGATAGAGGCTGTCGCCGAGCTTGAGAGGCTCAAGGCCGAGCTCTTGAAGGCTCGGCAGGAGGTCGAGAAGCATGAAGCTGTTGCGGCCAAGGCGGAGAAGGACCTAGCCGCCGAAAAGGTGGCTAGGGGGAAAGACCAGGCACGGGTCGTGGAGGTCGAGGAGACCCTGAAGGGCGTGTTCGAAACACGTGATGTCCTTCAGGCCGAGGAGAAGAAGGTGAAGGAAGAGCTCAAGAAGCTCGGTCTTGCGCACTCCGAGCTCCAGACCAAGGCCCGAGCCGACCGCGAGGTGCTCCAACAAGTGGAGCGGATAGCCGCGGGTAGCCATATTTACTTCAATGGGCGTTTGGCAGCAAAGGATTCGTCGAGCTCACCCTTGTATGGTGATCTGCAGAGGTCTTCGCCGATCTCTCGAAGAGTGCGGCGGACGCCGTCCTTCATTTCGGCCAACTAGAGGGCCATGAGGCGGAGAAGGCATTCTGGAGGCAGTTCCAGGAGTCGTCGCAGCCGCAGTTGCTCAATCATCGGATGAAGCAGCTAGCGGAACTTCTCCGGATGGCGAGGCCAGTGCTCCAAGATCTCTGCGTCAATTTGTGGCTAACGGAGGTGTTGCCGGCCAGCTTCTTCGGGCTCCTGGCGCGACTGCAAGAGGCTATTCCGCAAGTCAACCGCTGGAAGCGATCTGCATGTCTGGAAGGGGCGCGGCGGGCGTATGCCTGCGTGAAGACGCACTTTCAGAAGGTTGAGGCAGAGGTTGTTGCTGCGAGGGCCCCTGAAGGGAAGGCGCGCACCGCGGAGCAGTTCTTTGCCGAGGTGGAGGAGGGTGCCCGTGTTACCGAGGCCGTGTGTCCTAAGGACAAGTTGTATTTTTAGGTAGCACTTCGAAATGCCGAAGTGCGTGGGATGTATAAAAATTATCAGTTATTTAATGAGAGTGCTTAAGTTCCTCTCATATGTTTCTGCTTTGTTTTTAATATTCCTCCAGTTTGACTGTGTTAAACTGAAAGTGGCCAGTCGTCGGCTTCAACCCTCTTGTACAATATACAAAGGGTGCCCCTTTTAGGCGATCATGACCCTTAGCCGACATCTCAGTTCCCTAACGAGGTCTGTGCACATAGGGACTAGGCAATCGGACTGCGGTGGCTTTATAACTTTCACTTAGTCATAGGAGTTTGATGGTGGGGACTGATGACGAGCCCTCTGTTGGAAATATGCCCTAGAGGCAATTAATAAAGTGTTTATTATTATCATATTTCTCCGTTCATGATAATGGTTTATTATTCATGCTAGAATTGTATTGACCGGAAACTAAATACATGTGTGGATAATAGACAAATACTATGTCCCTAGTATGCCTCTACTAGACTAGCTCGTTGATCAAAAAGATGGTCAAGGTTTCCTGACCATGGACATGAGTTGTCATTTGATAACGGGATCACATCATTAGGAGAATGATGTGATGGACATGACCCAACCGTTAGCATAGCAAATGATCGTTCAGTTTATTGCTATTGCTTTCACTATGTCAAATACACGTTCCTCTGACCATGAGATCATGCAACTCCCGGATACCGTAGGAATACTTTGGGTGTATCAAACGTCACAACGTTACTGGGTGATTATAAAGGTGCACTACAGGTATCTTCGAAAGTGTTTGTTGAGTTGGCATGGATCGAGATTGGGATTTGTCACTCCGACTATCGGAGAGGTATCTCTGGGCCCTCTCGGTAATACAGCATCATAGAAGCCTTGCAAGCACCGTGACTAAAGAGTTAGTTGCAAAATGATGTATTACAGAACGAGTAAAGAGACTTGCCGGTAACGAGATTGAACTAGGTATTGGATACCGACGATCGAATCTCGGGCAAGTAACATACCGCCAGACAAAGGGAACAACGTATGTTGACATATGAGGTTCACCGATAAAGATCTTCGTGGAATATGTAGGAACCACTATGAGCATCCAGGTTCCGTTGTTGGTTATTGACCGGAGAGTCGTCTCGATCATGTCTACATCATTCCCGAACCCATAGGGTCCGCACACTTAAGGTTCGATGACGATTTAGTATTATATGAGTTATGTGATTGGTGGCCGAAGTTTGTTCGGAGTCCCGGATGAGATCACGGACATGACGAGGAGTCTCGAAATGGTCGAGAGGTAAAGATTCATATATTGGAAGGCTATATTCGGACGTCGGAAAGGTTCCGAGTGATTCTGGTATTTTTTGGAGTACCGGGGAGTTACGGGAATTCACCGGGAGAAGTAATGGGCCTTATTGGGCCATACGGGAAAAGGAGAGGCAGGCCACGTGAGGAGGCGCGCGCCCCCACTTGCCCAAACCGAATTGGACTAGGGGAGGGGGCGCAGCCCCCTCTTTCCTTTCCCTCTCCCTTCCCCCTTTCCTACTCCGTATGGGAGGTGGAATCCTACTAGGACTAAGGAGTCCTAGTAGGACTCCCCACACTTGGCGCACCCCTAGGGGGCCAGCCTCCTCCCTCTCATCCTTTATATACGGGGGCAAGGGGGCACCCCAAAGTACAACAATTGTCCCATAGCCGTGTGCGGTGCCCGATCTCTGTTTTCCACCTCGGTCATATTTTCGGAGAGCTTAGGCGAAGCCCTGCCGGAATCACTTCACCGTCACCGTCGCCACGCCGTCGTGCTGACGGAACTCATCTACTACCTCGACGTCTTGCTGGATCAAGAAGGCGAGGAACGTCACCGAGCTGCACGTGTGTAGAACTCGGAGGTGCCGTACGTTCGGTACTCGATCGGTGGAGCTCGAAGGATTGTTCGACTACATCAACCGCGTTGTGAGACGCTTCCGCTAATGGTCTACGAGGTTACGTAGACACACTCTCCCCTCTCATAGCGATGCATCTCCATGGATAGATCTTGCGTGAGCGTAGGAAATTTTTGAAATTCATGCTCCGTTCCCCAACACCCTCGGTGAGTGAAGTGGTCGGCTTAGTCAGCCGAGGTCTATGCCCGTGCCCACCTCGGCTAATTCGAGGAAGAAGCCCTTCGTTTAACACGGGTGATCTCTAACGACACGTCGCTTGACGCGGTCTTCGGATGGCCGACCAGTTTTCGCTTACCTAGATAGTCAGTTTTTGACTTTCTCCACTGAGGCACTCTGCCAGTTAAACTGGCGGCACTATCGCAGTGGTTCTCCCGTTACACCCTTAGCCGAATTTGTCGAAAGCGTAAGGGGTACACATAGGAGCTGGGCAACCCAACTATTGACCAAAATCTAGGTTTGAAACTGATGCATATAATGCAACGTCCGAGACGCCGAGTACTTCGGACTTGTGTTTCAGGGTGTAAAATCGAGGCCCTTTAGCAATTGTATCTTAGAGATGTTCTCATAGTTCGTGGGCAGTTCTTATAAGAAAATACGTTTAAAGACCTTTACGGGCACGATTTCTTTATTTCATGTAGCCAAGCTTTACATGCCGAACTTTTGATGATAGGAACTAAGCAAGATACAATGTGAGTAAAGATAAGGAAGGAGAAACTAAAAGACAAACAGGGCGAATCTTGTCATCGGGTCTATGAGCCCGGGCCGCTTCCTGCCGCATGTCTGCGTCTCCATGCTGTTGACCAGCTCGTCCTCGTTGATAGCGGGGGTTGATATTGGTAGCATGCAACTTCAGCCAAGTATGCGCTTGATGCGTTCGTTGGTCGAGCCCTTTGAAGAGGTCTGTAGCTGTTAGTTACGTGGTTAGAGCCACATGGGCATGCTAGTGTTCGCTAGCTCTTTGACAGAAGCCTGCCGACGTGCAAGCTCGAGGTTTCGTCGCTGCTCGGTCTAGCCGACCCGACGTTTCCACTGTTTTGGCTCCTCGGCGACCCAGGGAATTTTCAGTGCGAAATTGTGCACCCTGGGGACGTAGTGCCCCTCCCGAGGGAAGCGCGTGAGGAGCCCGTACCCCTATTTAGGGTGGGGAGGTGCCTGTCCGAGGTCAACTGGCGTAGCCCACGTACGCTTCGAAGAGCTGGGGGTGCGTTACCGCCACGGGCTGCCTCCTCGGATGCCTGCACCTCGGCTACGAAAGCCGCGGTCTGCTCCTCCGTCCGGCGAGAGCGTTCGGTGTTACCATTTACTGTAATAACACCGTTGGGTCCTGGCATTTTGAGCTTGAGATAAGGGTAATGCGGGACTGCATTGAAGCGGGTGAATGCGGTGCGCCCTAGGAGCGCATGGTATCCGCTGCGAAAAGGTACAATGTCAAAGATTAACTCCTCGCTCCTGAAGTTCCGATGTAGCGAGCCTCGACCCCTGGTATTACACCTTTAAAGGTGGTACTGCTGGCTAAATCCGAGATGAGTCAATCCCCATCTTCCTTACCGTGTCTTCGTAGATCAAGTTGAGGCTGCTCCCTCCGTCCATGAGGACGCGCGTCAGATGAAAATCGTCGACGATCGGGTCCAAGACGAGTGCGGCCGATCCGTCATGCCTGATGCTTGTCGGATGGTCGTGTTTGTCGAATGTGATCGGGTAAGCCGACCACGGATTGTATTTCGGGACCAGATGCTCTAACGCGTAGATGTCCCGAAGTACGCGCTTCCTCTCCCTTTTAGGGATGTGGGTAACGTAAATTATGTTTACCTCTGTTACCTCATTAGGAAACTTCTTCTGGCCTCCATTGTTTGGCCGCCGAGGTTCATCCTCGTCTTCGCTGCGATTTTGGGTTTTATTTTGACCCGCTGTCGCTATCTTGCCAGCCTGCTTACAGACCCAGCAGTTCCTGTTGGTGTGGGTTGCTGGTTTGTCCGGAGTGCCATGAATTTGGCACGGTCGATCCAGGATCTTGTCGAGCTGGCTCGGTCCATCCTTGTTCCCTTTAAAGGGTTTCTTTTCTGTCCGGATCGAGGTCCGGTGAAGCCTGCATTGACTACTGCGTCTTCTGTGTCACTTCCGCCGTTTCTATGCCTGCGTTTATTTTTGTTGCGCTTAGGCTTGCCGTTGGCATCGTGAGTTTTCGAGGTCCCCGCTTCACCATCGTGAGTGCTGCGGGCCAGCCAACTCTCCTCTCCCACGCAAAAGCGGGTCATGAGTGAGGTTAGGGCTGCCATGGTCCTCGGTTTGTCCTGGCCGAGCTGGTGGTCGAGCCACTCATCTCGTATGTTGTTTTTGAATGCATCGATGGCCTCGACGTCTGAGCAGTCTATGATCTGGTTCTTTTTAGTAAGAAACCGGTTCCAGAATTTCCAAGCTGATTCGCCGGGCTGCTGAGTGACACGGCTGAGGTCATCGGCGTCTGGAGGCCGGATGTAGGTTCCTTGGAAATTCGCCCTGAAGGCGTCTTCAAGAGCCTCCCAGCTTCCAATGGAGTGGGGCGGCAGGCTATTCAGCCAATGCCTCGCCGGCCCCTTTAGCTTGAGCGGGAAGTACTTGATGGCGTGGAGGTCATCTCCATTGGCCATGTGTATATGGAGAAGAAAATCTTCAATCCATACAGCTGGGTCTGTGGTGCCATCGTAAGATTCTATGTTGATGGGTTTGAACCCATCGGGGAACTGGTGTTCCATTACCCTATTTGTAAAACAGATCGGGTGTGCTGGTCCTCGGAACCAAGCGGTATCATGTCGGATGTCGGGAGGGAGCCGAGTATAAGTTTGATCTCGGGCGCGGCCGTTCCTGTCCAACGAGGCGTCATAGCCGTCAGGGCCGGCCGGAGCGCGTCCTCTTGATCCATAAATGGACCGGGGTGGCGCCCGGTTTGCCTCTATCTGACGTCGAATGTCTTGAGGGCCCAGATAATCCACAGGGTCCTTGCCATGATGGCGTGGGGCTGGTTGGGTGTGGAAATCCTCCCGCGCGGGCCTGTCGCGTCCTCGAGGGGGGCGATCAGGTGGCTCAGCGGTTAATTCATCATGAAATTCAGGCAGTAAATGCCTGCGTGGATAAGATTTAGGCGCACTGCTGCGCCGTTCTTCGTGGTCTTGCTCGGCCGAAAGTATTTTGTCCCACTTGTCATTTAGTGCATCCTCGTTAGCCAGCAGCAGTTGCTGCTTGTGTTTCATGCTTCGGGCGGTAGCAACTAGGCGCCGCCGAAAGCGTTCTTGCTCAGCGCGGTCTTCGGGGACTATGATGTCCTCGGTGCCGAGGCTCATGTCCTCCTCGGATTCCGGCATATAATTGTCATCGGCCCCTTCAAAGAGGTCGTCGGGATCTGAGTCCCTGGGGATGCGTTCAGGGTCGACGTGGTGTTCTGGGGTGGCTTGAAGGTCCTCCCCTGGCTCTTCCGCATCGTTGGCCGCCATATCGGCGGTAGGGTTGTTCCCGCTGGGCTCCCCATTAGCACCCCTTCTGCGTCTTCGCCTACGCCTTGGAGGGGAGTTGGGAGTGTTGACCATGTACACATCGTACGTGGATGTTGCTTTCCACCTGCCGGTGTTAGTAGGCGGCAAGGTGTTGTTCATGTTGGGGAACGTTGCATGGAAAACAAAAATTTTCTACGCACACGCAAGATCTATCCATGGAGATGCATAGCTACGAGAGGGGGAGTGTGTGTACGTACCCTCGTAGACCGTAAGCGGAAGCATTAGAACAACGCGGTTGATGTCGTCGAACAACTTCACGATCCAACCGACCGAGCACCGAACGTACGGCACCTCCGCGTTCAGCACACGTTCAGCTCGGTGACGTCCTCGACTTCTTGATCTAGCAAGACGGCGAGGTAGTGGATGAGTTCCGGCAGCACGACGGCGTGGTGTCGGTGATGGTGATGCTATCTCCGCAGGGCTTCGCCCAAGCACTGCAAAAATATGACCGAGGGACGGAACTGTGGAAGGGGGCGCCGCACACGGCTAAGACAATGTTGTTTTCCTTTGGGGCGCCCCCTCTCCTCTATTTATATATGTGTAGGGGCTTGGAGTAGAAGGAATAGTGCCACGTGAACAGTAACCTTGAATAGTACACACGTGGATTTGGACTCCAAAGTCCAATCCTATTCCTACTAGGACTCTCCCTTTTTTCCTTCCCTAGCTGCGTGGGCTTTTGAGGACTTGGTGCGCCTGGCCCAATAAGGCCAGGGCGCCTTCCTTTAGCCTATGCCAGCCCTTTGGGACGTGGTGGACCCACTTGTGGACTTCCGGACCCCTCCGGAATCCTCCGGAACCTTCTGGAAGCTTCCCGGTACAATACCGAAAAAACTGCACCTTTTTCCGGAACCCAAAATATGACTTCCCATATATAAATCTTTACCTCTCGACCATTCCGAGACTCCTCGTGACGTCCGGGATCTCATCCAGGACTCCGAACAATATTCGGTTACAAAATTCACATAACTCATATAACACTATATCGTCAACGAACGTTAAGCGTGCGGACCCTACGGGTTCGGGAATGATGTAGACATGACTGAGACGCCTCTCCGGTCAATAACCAATAGCGGAACCTGGATGCTCATATTGGTTCCTACATATTCCACGAAGATCTTATCGGTTGAACCGCAATGACAACATACGTAATTCCCTTTGTCCGTCGGTATGTTACTTGCCCGAGATTCGATCGTCGGTATCTCCATACCTAGTTCAATCTCGTTACCGGCAAGTCTCTTTACTCGTTCCGTAATACATCATCCCATAACTAACTCCTTAGTCACTTTGCTTGCAAGCTTCTTATGATGTGCATTACCGAGAGGGCCCAGAGATACCTCTCCGAAACACGGAGTGACAAATCCCAGTCTCGATCCATGCCAACTCAACGGACACCTTCGGAGATACCTGTAGAGCATCTTTATGATCACCCAGTTACGTTGTGACGTTTTGATAGCACACAAGGTATTCCTCCGATATCCGGGAGTTGCATGATCTCATGGTCTGAGGAACATGTATTTGACATTCAAGAAAGCAGTAGCAATAAACAGAACGATCATATGCGAAGCTAATGGATGGGTCTTGTCCATCACATCATTCTCCTAGTGATGTGATCCCGTTATCAAATGACAACTCATGTCTATGGTTAGGAAACCTTGACCATCTTTGATCAACGAGCTAGTCTAGTAGAGGCTCACTAGGGACACGGTATTTGTTTATGTATTCACACATGTATTTAAGTTTCCGGTCAATACAATTCTAGCATGAATAATAAACCTTTATCATGAACAAGGAAATATAAAATAATAACAACTTTATTATTGCCTCTAGGGCATATTTCCATCAGTCTCCCACTTGCACTAGAGTCAATAATCTAGATTACATAGTAATGAATCTAACACCCATGGAGTCTTGGTGCTGATCATGTTTTGCTCGTGGAAGAGGCTTAGTCAACGGGTCTGCCACATTCAGATCCGTGTGTACTTTGCAAATTTCTATGTCTCCATCCTTGACATATTCACGAATGGAGTTGAAGCGTCTCTTGATGTGTTTGGTCTTCTTGTGAAACCTGGGCTCCTTGGCTATGGCAATTGCTCCAGTGTTGTCACAAAAGATTGTCATTGGACCCGATGCACTAGGTATTACACATAGATCGGATATGAACTCCTTCATCCAGACTCCTTCATGTGCTGCTTATGAAGCAGCTATGTATTCCGCTTCACACATAGATCCCGCCACGACGCTCTGCTTGGAACTGCACCAACTGACAGCTCCACCATTTAATATAAATACGTATCCGGTTTGTGACTTAGAGTCATCCGGATCAGTGTCGAAGCTTGCACCGACGTAACCCTTTACGACGAGCTCTTCGTCACCTCCATAAACGAGAAACATGTCCTTGGTCCTTTTCAGGTACTTCAGGATATTCTTGACCGCTGTCCAGTGATCCACTCCTGGATTACTCTGGTACCTCCCTGCCAAACTTATGGAAAGGCACACATCAGGTCTGGCACACAACATGGCATACATAATAGAACCTATGGCTGAGGCATAGGGAATGACTTTCATTTTCTCTATATCTTCTGCCATGGTCGGGCATTGAGTCTGACTCAACTTCACACCTTGCAAGACAGGCAAGAACCCTTTCTTTGACTGATCCATTTTGAACTTCTTCAAAACTTTGTCAAGGTATGCGCTTTGTGAAAGTCCTATCAAGCGTCTTGATCTATCCCTATAGATCTTGATGCCCAATATATAAGTAGCTTCACCGAGGTATTTCATTGAAAAATTCTTATTCAAGTATCCCTTTATGCCATCCAGAAATTCTATATCATTTCCAATCAACAATATGTCATCCACATATAATATTAGAAATGCTACAGAGCTCCCACTCACTTTCTTGTAAATACAGGCTTCACCGTAAGTCTGTACAAAACCATATGCTTTGATCACCTCATCAAAGCGTATATTCCAACTCCGAGATGCTTGCACCAGTCCATAGATGGATCGCTGGAGCTTGCACACTTTGTTAGCACCCTTAGGATCGACAAAACCTTCTGGTTGCATCATATACAACTCTTCTTTGAGAAAACCATTAAGGAATGCAGTTTTGACATCCATTTGCCAGATTTCATAATCATAAAATGCGGCAATTGCTAACATGATTCGGACAGACTTAAGCATCGCTACGGGTGAGAAAGTCTCACCGTAGTCAACCCCTTGAACTTGTCGAAAACCTTTCGCGACAAGTCGAGCTTTGTAGACAGTGATATTACCATCAGCATCTGTCTTCCTCTTAAAAATCCATTTATTCTCAATGGCTTGCCGATCATCGGGCAAGTCCACCAAAGTCCACACTTTGTTCTCATACATGGATCCTATCTCAGATTTCATGGCCTCAAGCCATTTGTCGGAATCCAGGCTTATCATAGCTTCTTCATAGTTCGTAGGTTCGCTGTTGTCTAACAACATAACTTCCAGAACAGGATTACCGTACCACTCTGGTGCGGAACGTACTCTGGTCGACCTACGAAGTTCAGTAGTAACTTGATCTGAAGTTTCATGATCTTTATCATTATCTTCCTCTCTTATTGGTGTAGGCATCACGGAAACGGTTTTCTCTGATGAGCTACTTTCCAATTCGAGAGAAGGTACAATTACCTCATCAAGTTCTACTTTCCTCCCACTCACTTCTTTCGAGAGAAACTCCTTCTCTAGAAAGGACCCATTCTTGGCAACAAAGACCTTGCCTTCGGATCTGTGGTAGAAGGTGTACCCAATTGTTTCTTTAGGGTATCCTATGAAGACGCACTTCTCCGCTTTGGGTTCGAGCTTATCAGGTTGAAACTTTTTCACATAAGCATCGCATCCCCAAACTTTAAGAAATGACAGCTTAGGTTTCTTGCCAAACCATAGTTCATATGGTGTCGTCTCAACGGATTTAGACGGTGCCCTATTTAACGTGAATGCAGCTGTCTCTAATGCATAACCCCAAAACAATAGTGGCAAATCGGTAAGAGACATCATAGAACGCACCATATCCAATAAAGTACGGTTATGACGTTCGGACACACCATTACGCTGTGGTGTTCCAGGTGGCGTGAGTTGTGAAACAATTCCACATTTTCTTAAATGAAGGCCAAACTCGTAACTCAAATATTCGCCTCCGCGATCAGATCGTAGAAACTTTATTTTCTTGTTACGATGATTCTTTACTTCACTCTGAAATTCTTTGAACTTTTCAAATGTTTCAGACTTGTGTTTCATCAAGTAGATATACCCATATCTACTCAAATCATCTGTGAAGGTTAGAAAATAACGATACCCGCCGCGTGCTTCAACATTCATCGGACCGCATACATCGGTATGTATTATTTCCAACAAATCAGTAGCTCGCTCCATTGTTCCGGAGAACGGAGTTTTAGTCATCTTGCCCATGAGGCATGGTTCGCAAGTATCAAATGATTCATAATCAAGAGATTCCAAAAGTCCATCCGCATGGAGTTTCTTCATGCGCTTTACACCAATATGACCTAAACGGCAGTGCCACAAGTATATTGCACTATCATTATCAACTTTGCATCTTTTGGCATCAATATTATGAATATGTGTATCACTACGATCGAGATTCAACAAGAATAGACGATTCACAAAAGGTGCGTGACCATAAAAGATGTTACTCATATAAATAGAATAACCATTATTCTCTGACTTAAATGAATAACCGTCTCGCAATAAACAAGATCCAGATATAATGTTCATGCTCAACGCTGGCACCAAATAACAATTATTGAGGTCTAAAACTAATCCCGAAGGTAGATGTAGAGGTAGCGTGCCGACGGCGATCACATCAACCTTGGAACCATTCCCGACGCGCATCGTCACCTCGTCCTTAGCCAATGTTCGCTTATTCCGTAGCTCCTGTTTCGAGTTACAAATATGAGCAACCAAACCAGTATCAAATACCCAGGTGCTACTGCGAGCATTAGTGAGGAACACATCAATAACATGTATATCAAATATACCTTTGCTCACTTTGCCATCCTTCTTATCCGCCAAATACTTGGGGCAGTTCCGCTTCCAGTGACCAGTCCCTTTGCAGTAGAAGCACTCTGTTTCAGGCCTGGGTCCAGCTTTGGGTTTCTTCGTGGGAGCAGCAACTTGCTTGCCGTTCTTCTTGAAGTTCCCCTTCTTTCCCTTGCCCTTTTTCTTGAAACTAGTGGTTTTGTTAACCATCAACATTTGATGCTCCTTCTTGATTTCTACCTTCGCTGATTTCAGCATCGCGAAGAGCTCGGGAATTGTCTTCTCCATCCCTTGCATATTATAGGTCATCACGAAGCCTTTATAGCTTGGTGGCAGTGACTGAAGAACTCTGTCAATAACACTCTCAACCGAAAGATCAATTCCCAGCTGAGTCAAGTGGTTGTGGTACCCAGACATTCTGAGTATGTGTTCACTGACAGAACTGTTCTCCTCCATCTTACAGCTAAAGAACTTGTTGGAGACTTCATATCTCTCAACCCGAGCATTAGCTTGAAATATCAATTTCAGCTCTTGGAACATCTCATATGCTCCGTGGCGTTCAAAACGCTTTTGCAGTCCCGGTTCTAAGCCGTAGAGCATGGCACACTAAACTATCGAGTAGTCATCAGATCGAGCCTGCCAGGCATTCACAACGTCTGCAGCAGCTCCTGCAGCAAGTCCATCACCTAGCGGTGCATCAAGGACATAATTTTTCTGTGCAGCAATGAGGATAATCCTCAAGTTACGGACCCAGTCCGTGTAGTTGCTACCATCATCTTTCAACTTAGCTTTCTCTAGGAACGCATTAAAATTCAACGGAACAGTAGCACGGGCCATTTATCTACAACATAGATATGCAAAGAAACTATCAAGACTAAGTTCATGATAAATTAAGTTCAATTAATCAAATTACTAATGAACTCTCACTTAAATTAACATCCCTCAAGTTAACTAAGTGATACATGATCCAAATCAACTAGCCCATGTCCGATCATCACGTGAGATGGGATAGTCATCAATGGTGAACATCTCCATGTTGATCATATCTACTATATGACTCATGTTCGACCTTTCGGTCTCCGGTGTTCCGAGACCATGTCTGTACATGCTAGGCTCGTCAAGTTTAACCCAAGTATTCTGCTTGTGTAAAACTGGCTTACACCCGTTGTATGTGAACGTAGAATCTATCACACCCGATCATCACGAGGTGCTTCAAAACGACGAACTTTAGCAACGGTGCATACTCAGGGAGAACACTTTTATCTTGAAATTTAGTGAAGGGATCATCTTATAATGCTACCGTCGTTCTAAGCAAAATAAGATGCATAAAGGATAAACATCACATGCAATCAAAATATGTGACATGATATGGCCATCATCTTGTGCTTTTGATCTCCATCTCCAAAGCATCGTCATGATCTCCATCGTCACCGGCTGGACACCTTGATCTCCATCGTTGCACCGTGGTCGTCTCGCCAACTATTGCTTCTACAACTATTGCTAACGCATAGCGATAAAGTAAAGCAATTACATGGCGCTTGCATTTCATACAATAAAGAGACAACCATAAGGCTCTTGCCGGTTGCCGATAAATTACAAAACATGATCATCTCATACAATAACGTGTATCACATCATGTCTTGACCATATCACATCACAGCATACCCTGCAAAAACAAGTTAGACGTCCTCTACTTTGTTGTTACAAGTTTTACGTGGCTGCTACGGGCTTCTAGCAAGAACCGTTCTTACCTACGGCACAAAACCACAACGGTGATTTATCAAGTTTGCTGTTTTAACCTTCAACAAGGACCGGCCGCAGTCAAATTCGATTCAACTAAAGTAGGAGAAACAGACACCCGCCAGCCACCTTTATGCAAAACAAGTTGCATGTCTATCGGTGGAACCGGTCTCATGTACGTGGACATGTAAGGTTGGTCCGGGTGCTTCATCTTACAATACCGCCGAATCAAAATAAGACGTTGGTGGTAAGCAGTATGACGATCACCGCCCACAACTCTTTGTGTTCTACTCGTGCATATCATCTACGCATAGACCTGGCTCTGATACCACTGTTGGGGAACGTTGCATGGAAAACAAAAAATTTCTACGCACACGCAAGATCTATCCATGGAGATGCATAGCTACGAGAGGGGGAGTGTGTCTATGTACCCTCGTAGACCATAAGCGGAAGCGTTAGAACAACGCGGTTGATGTCGTCGAACAACTTCACGATCCAACCGACCAAGCACCGAACGTACGGCACCTCCGCGTTCAGCACACGTTCAGCTCGGTGACGTCCTTGACTTCTTGATCCAGCAAGACAGCGAGGTAGTGGATGAGTTCCGGCAGCACGACGGCGTGGTGACGGAGATGGTGATGCTATCTCCGCAGGGCTTCGCCCAAGCACTGCGAAAATATGACCGAGGGACGGAACTGTGGAGGGGGGCGCCGCACACGGCTAAGACAATGTTGTTTTCCTTTGGGGCGCCCCCTCTCCTCTATTTATATATGTGTAGGGGCTTGGAGTAGAAGGAATAGTGCCACGTGAACAGTAACCTTGAATAGTACACACGTGGATTTGGACTCCAAAGTCCAATCCTATTCCTACTAGGACTCTCCCTTTTTTCCTTCCCTAGCTGCGTGGGCTTTTGAGGACTTGGTGCGCCTGGCCCAATAAGGCCAGGGCGCCTTCCTTTAGCCTATGCCAGCCCTTTGGGACGTGGTGGACCCACTTGTGGACTTCCGGACCCCTCCGGAATCCTCCGGAACCTTCTGGAAGCTTCCCGGTACAATACCGAAAAAACTGCACCTTTTTCCGGAACCCAAAATATGACTTCCCATATATAAATCTTTACCTCTCGACCATTCCGAGACTCCTCGTGACGTCCGGGATCTCATCCAGGACTCCGAACAATATTCGGTTACAAAATTCACATAACTCATATAACACTATATCGTCAACGAACGTTAAGCGTGCGGACCCTACGGGTTCGGGAATGATGTAGACATGACTGAGATGCCTCTCCGGTCAATAACCAATAGCGGAACCTGGATGCTCATATTGGTTCCTACATATTCCACGAAGATCTTATCGGTTGAACCGCAATGACAACATACGTAATTCCCTTTGTCCGTCGGTATGTTACTTGCCCGAGATTCGATCGTCGGTATCTCCATACCTAGTTCAATCTCGTTACCGGCAAGTCTCTTTACTCGTTCCGTAATACATCATCCCATAACTAACTCCTTAGTCACTTTGCTTGCAAGCTTCTTATGATGTGCATTACCGAGAGGGCCCAGAGATACCTCTCCGAAACACGGAGTGACAAATCCCAGTCTCGATCCATGCCAACTCAACGGACACCTTCGGAGATACCTGTAGAGCATCTTTATGATCACCCAGTTATGTTGTGACGTTTTGATAGCACACAAGGTATTCCTCCGATATCCGGGAGTTGCATGATCTCATGGTCTGAGGAACATGTATTTGACATTCAAGAAAGCAGTAGCAATAAACAGAACGATCATATGCTAAGCTAATGGATGGGTCTTGTCCATCACATCATTCTCCTAATGATGTGATCCCGTTATCAAATGACAACTCATGTCTATGGTTAGGAAACCTTAACCATCTTTGATCAACGAGCTAGTCTAGTAGAGGCTCACTAGGGACACGGTATTTGTTTATGTATATACACATGTATTTAAGTTTCCGGTCAATACAATTCTAGCATGAATAATAAACCTTTATCATGAACAAGGAAATATAAAATAATAACAACTTTATTATTGCCTCTAGGGCATATTTCCATCAGTCTCCCACTTGCACTAGAGTCAATAATCTAGATTACATAGTAATGAATCTAACACCCATGGAGTCTTGGTGCTGATCATGTTTTGCTCGTGGAAGAGGCTTAGTCAACGGGTCTGCCACATTCAGATCCGTGTGTACTTTGCAAATTTCTATGTCTCCATCCTTGACATATTCACGAATGGAGTTGAAGCGTCTCTTGATGTGTTTGGTCTTCTTGTGAAACCTGGGCTCCTTGGCTATGGCAATTGCTCCAGTGTTGTCACAAAAGATTGTCATTGGACCCGATGCACTAGGTATTACACTTAGATCGGATATGAACTCCTTCATCCAGACTACTTCATGTGCTGCTAGGTGAATGAGATTGTGTTCGAGTCCCCTCTAAGGGCTAAACCCTTTGGCTTATATACATGCCAGGTAGGGCATCTAAGGTTACAAGGTCGGTAACTTGGCCTAGAGGCAGTAGGAGGAGTCTTGGAGTATACGTCAAGTCTTCGGCAGATGTAGTCCTGATCTTGTCCCTAGCGTACGGCTTCCGGAGTCCACCTTAAGAAGAATGAGGGCTCACCAGCCCAACCCGAAGAATATGGGCTGACTAGGTTAATACCCCCAGTCTAGGACACCGTCAGGTATGATTTGATTAGAACTAACCCGGACTGACGCTGTTTTCAGCAGAACTACCGTGGTGTTGTTTTTTGTAAAGAAATAAAAGTTCTCAGATTGGGCTGAAAATTTATGGTGATTTTTTATGGACCAAAAGAGGATCCCGAAGCTTCGAGGAAGGACTAGAAGCCTCACAAGGAAGCGAAAACCTGGGGGGCGCGCCCTCCCCCCCAGGGCGCGCCTACCGAGCTTGTCGCTCCCTCGTGGCCCCCCTGATACGTCTCCAACGTATCTATAATTTTTGATTGTTACATGCTATTATAGTATCAATATGGAATGTTTTATATGCAATTATATTCCATTATATATCATTTTTTGGGACTAACCTATTAACCAAGTGCCCAGTGCCAGTTGTTGTTTTCTGCTTGTTTTTGCCTTTTCAGAAAATCATTATCAAAATGTGTCCAAACGAGAAAAAAACTTTGGATTAATTTTTTCTGGACCAGAATAGACCCCCGAAGCTTCGGGAGAAGACCAGAAGAGCCACAAGGAGGCGACAAGCCTGGAGGGCGCGCCCAGGGGGGTAGGGCGCGCCCCCCAGGCTTGTGGGCCCCTCGTTGCCCCTCCTGACCTAATTCCAGCGCTATAAATTCTCAAATATTCCCAATATACCAGAGAGATAGAAGAGAAAACCTTTCCGCCACCGCAAGCCTCTGTTCTTCCGCGATCCCATCTGGAGGCCTTTTCCGGTACTCTGCCGGAGGGGGAATCGATCACGGAGGGCTTCTTCATCAACCTTGCTGCCCTTCCGATGATGTGTGAGTAGTTTACCACAGACCTACGGGTCCATAGCTAGTAGCTAGATGGCTTCTTCTCTCTCTTTGATCTTCAATACCATGTTCTCCTCGATGTTCTTGGAGTTCTATCCGATGTAATCTTCTTTTGTGGTGTGTTTGTTGGGATCCGATGAATTGTGAGTTTATGATCAGATTATTCATGAGAAATATTTGAGTTTTCTCTGAACTCTTTTATGCATGATTATTATAGCTTTGTATTTCTCTCCGATCTATCGATTTAGTTTGGCCTACTAGATTGATTTATCTTGCAATGGGAGAGGTGCTTTGTGATGGGTTCAATCTTGCGGTGCTCAATCCCAGTGACAGAAGGGGACATGACACGTATTTGTGTTGTTGACATTAAGGATAAAAATATGGGGTTTAATCATATTGCTTCAGTTTACTTTGTCTACATCATGTCATCATGCTTAAGGCGTTACTCTGTTTCACACTTAATACCCTAGATGCATGCTGGATAGCGGTCGATGGGTGGAGTAATAGTAGTAGATGCAGGCAGGAGTCGGTCTAGTTGTCTCGGACGTGATGCCTATATACATGATCATTGCCATGAATCCATCATAATTATTTGCTTTTCTATCAATTGCCCAACAGTAATTTGTTTACCCACCGTATGATATGTGTTTGAGAGAGAAGCCTCTAGTGAAAACTATGGCCCCCGGGTCTACCTTATCATATATAAAAAACCTAAAAATACCTTGATATAATTTATTTACTTTTATTTTATTTAGTATTTTAGTTTATCTATTTAGCTCTATAAGATTTAATCCTTGCAAATAACCGCTAAGAGGATTGACAACCGTCTTATTTGCGTTGGGTGCAAGTGTTTCCTCTTGTGTGTGCAGGTGCGCTTAACGGAATTTTGCTTGGTTCTCCTACTGGATTGATAACCTTGGTTCTTAACTGAGGGAAATACTTATCTCTACTATACTGCATCATCCTCTCCTCTTCGGGGAAAATACCAACGCAGTCTACAAGTAGCAGGAATAATTTCTTGCGCCGTTGCCGGGGAGACATCATCAAAATTACCAAGTACCTTCGCACGAACTATCATTCACTTGCATTTATTTTATTTACTTTTTATTTGCATTTGCCTCTAGTTTTCATCTTCCCCACTTCTAATTTTTTTTACAAAACACAAAAATATTTGCTTGTTTGCTAGTTTGCTTGCTTCGTCGCGATGTCTCAAGAAAATACAAAATTGTGTGACTTTTCCAATACGAATAATAATGATTTTATTAGTACTCCTATTGCTCCTCCCTCCATTAGTGCGGAGTCATGTGACATTAATGGTGCTTTGCTTAATCATGTTATGAAAGAACAATTTTCTGGTAGTCCTAATGAAGATGCTGCATCCCATCTAAATACTTTCGTTGAGCTTTGTGATATGTAGAAGAAAAATGATGTGGATAATGATATTGTCAAATTAAAATTATTTCCGTTCTCACTATGAGATCGTGCTAAAACTTGGTTCTCGTCCTTGCCTAGAAATAGTATTGATTCTTGGGATAAGTGTAAGGATGCTTTTATTACCAAGTATTTTCCTCCCGCTAAGATTATTTCTTTAAGAAATCAAATTATGAATTTTAAGCAACTTGAGCATGAACATGTTGCACAATCTTGGAAGAGAATAAAATTAATGATAAGAAACTGCCCAACTCATGGCTTAAATTTATGGATGATCATACAAAAAATTTATGCGGGGCTAAACTTTGTTTCTAGAAATTTGCTACACTCTGCCGCAGGTGGTACTTTTATGGAAATTACATTGGGAGAAGCTACAAAACTTCTTGACAATATCATGACAAATTATTCTCAATGGCACACTGAACGAACTCCAACTGGTAAGAAGGTAAATTATGTTGAAGAAATTAATACTTTGAGTGATAAGATGGATGCCTTATTGAAATTGCTTGCTAGTAAAAATGCTCATATTGAACCTAATGATGTGCCATTGTCTACCTTGATTAAGCAAAATAATGATGCTATTGATGTGAATTTCGTCTCTAGAAATAATTTCAACAACAATGTGTAACACCCCTGTGTAATGAGCTACAGTGATCCTCATGATTATGCTAAGCTACTTTGGTTTGCAATGCTTGATCACCCCTGGAATCATATCTCATTTCAAACTCCACCTTTGAATTCAATGCAAATTTCTAGTGGAATATTAAGTTGCACAAAAATGGTTGCAAAATAGTCCATCATTTAGCAGATATTCCATAACAATTATTTGTTAAGGAAAACAACATCAGTTATTTGCTTAAATGGGCTATAGCAACTAATACAGTGCCAAATCAGCATATTTAAATGCTTTTCCATTTATGCAAAAATTCAAACAACTCCAAATACTTCCCAAACTTTTTGTGGCAGTGCCAAATATTGCAATGTAATTATGTGGCCAAGTCCCATATTTTACAAAAGTCATTTGGTGGTTAATTAAAATTTAAAACTGTTGCTGGAAAAAGAAAACAGAATAAGAATCAGAAAAAGAAAAGAGAAAGACCACTGTGCACTGGGCCTTAGTGCACAGTGCCTGGCCCAGTCGGCCCAGCCCACTCCCGTCGTCTCCCTCCTCTCTCTCCTCCCCGTGTCAGCGCCGCGCGCACGTGGCCGACGCCGAGCGCCGTCGCTGCCGAACCAGCTCCCCTCCTCGCGCCGCTATAGCGCCGCGGGAGGATAAGAACGCCGCGTCGACGCCTCGGGGCAGTCCCCCGTCCTCATCCCCTTCTCCCTCGCCTGATCTCCAGCTCGCCTGACGCCGTCGACGCCATGGCCTCCTCGCCCATGTAGCCACCGTCGCCCTCGCCGCCCGAAACACTGCCCATCAGCTCCGCCGTCGTTCGCCGCGTCGACTGCTGCAACCCGACGGAGCTGGGAGCCCTGATACGTCTCCGTCGTATCTATAATTTTTGATTGTTTCATGCCAATATCCTACAAATTCCACATACTTTTGGCAACATTTTATATGATTTCTTGGACTAATATATTGATCCAGTGCCCAGTGACAGTTCATGTTTTCTGCTTGTTTTTTGTTTCACAGAAAATCGATATCAAACGAAGTCCAAATACAATAAAATTTTACAGAGATTTATTTTGGAATATATGTGAGTTTGGGAGGTGGAATCAACGCAAACGGAGGCACACAGCCTCCACAAGCCACATGGGTGCGCCCCCCCAAGCGCGCGGTGGTGCCTCGTGGGCACACCGTAAGTCGGTTGGATATCTTCTTCGGACGCAAGGAACCTAATATCCGGAAAAAAATCGTGTTAAAATTTCAGTGCAATCGGAGTTACGGATCTCCGGGAATATAAGAAACGGTGAAAGGCCAGAAAACAGGAACGCGAAACAGAAGAGAACAGAGAGAGAGATCCAATCTCGGAGGGGCTCCCGCCCCTTCGCCGCCATGGCAGCCATGGACCAGAGGGGAAACTCTCCTCCCATCTAGGGGGAGGCCAAGCAAGAAGAAGAAGGAGGGGGGCTCTCTCCCCTCTCTTCAGGTGGCGCCGGAGCGCCGCCGAGGGAACCATCATGACGGCGATCTACACCAACAACTTCGCCGCCATCAACACCAACTCTCTCCCCCTCTATGCAGTGGTGTAACCTCTCTTTTCCCGCTGTAATTCTCTACTTAAACATGGTGCTTAATGCTACATATTATTATCCAATGATTTGTGGCCATCCTATGATGTTTGAGTAGATTCGTTTTGTCCTATGGGTTGATTGATGATCGTGATTGGTTTGAGTTGTATGTTTTATTTTGGTGCTGTCCTATGGTGCCCTCCGTGTCGCGCAAGCGTGAGGGATTCCCTCTGTAGGGTTCGCAATATGTTCATAATTCTCTTATGGTGGGCGGCCAGAGTGACAGAAGCTTACACCCGGGTAAGGGGGTTGTTGCATATGGGAGTAAAGAGGACTTGATACTTAATGCTATGGTTGGGTTTTACCTTAATGATCTTTGGTAGTTGCGGATGCTTGCTAGAGTTCCAATCATAAGTGCATATGATCCAAGTACGAAAAGTTTGTTAGCTCATGCCTCTCCCTCATATAAAATTGCAACAATGATTACCGGTCTAGTTATCGATTGCCTAGGGACAAATCATTCTCTTGTGTTACAAAAGCTTTCTACTAAACAACTAACTAATGATTACTGGTAGTTTTATTCTCGCAAAGTACTTCTAGTTTTATTCTTGCAAACCTATCCTATCACCTACATAATAGTTTTATACTTGTTCTAGGTAAAGCGAACGTTAAGTGCGCGTAGAGTTGTATCGGTGGTCGATAGAACTTGAAGGGAATATTGATTCTACCTTTAGGTCCTCGTTGGGTTCGACACTCTTGTTTATCGAAAAAGCTACAATTGATCCCCTATACTTGTGGGTCATCAAGACCTTTCTCTGGCGCCGTTGCCGGGGAGCAATAGCGTGGGGTTGATATTCTCGTGTGTGCTTGTTTGCTTTATCACTAAGTAGATTTTATTTTCTGTTCTAAGTTGTTTAATATCTTTATTTATGGATATGGAACACGAAACACCAAAAAAATTAGTTGTGCTTGCTACTCATGGAGATGGGGAACCTCCTAAAACCCTCGATGCTCGTTATGTGGAAAACATTAAACACTACTTTGATAATCCTGAGAAAACCCCATTTAACTTGATAATGGGAGACACGTTGGATCAACGTGAATACTTTAGGGATTATCACTTGTCTCAAAAAGGGAAACTCTTATGGGATCAAATTGATTATTTGCAATGGTATGCTTGGAATTTATGCTTGAGATATGATTATACTTGTTGCTCTAGGATGAAGGCTCCACACCTTCCCTTTTCATGTAAATTTAATGATAATGAAACCTTGGCTTCTTATGCTAATGGTATATATGATTACTATGATGTGGAACGAATAGAAGAATTTGTTGCTTTTAAGGGTGCTGATGAAATTGAATCTTCGTTTGAAAAGTATGAAGATTGTGATGATGCGGTCTACAGATCTGAAAGTTTTGCTATACTTAAATATTGCTATGAGAATTACGAATACAATGCCAATATTAATGAGTTTATTGAGAAAGTCTCCGCTATCCTAGAAGAGACTAATATTTTGCAGGCTCCTATGGAAGAAGAAAATGATGACACTGTGAGCTCATTAGATGAAAAAGATGAGGAGGAGAGCGAAGAACAAAAGGAGGAAGAGTGGACTGATCACCCATGCCCACCTTCTGATGAGAGTAACTCATCATCTCATACATTGTTTAATTTCCCTTCGTGCTTACCGAAGGATGAATGCTATGATAATTGCTATGATCCCTTGGATTCATTTGAAATATCCCTTTTTGATGAAATTAATGCTTGCTATGCTTGTGGCCATGATGCCAACTTGAATTATGCTTATGAAGATGAACTTGCTATAGTTCCTTATGTTAAACATGAAATTGTTGCTATTGCACCCACACATGATAGTCCTATTATCTTTTTGAATTCTCCAAACTACACTATATCGGAGAAGTTTGTGCTTATTAAGGATTATATTGATGGGTTGCGTTTTACTACTACACATGATGATTTTGATGGATATAATATGCATGTGCTTGCTGCTCCTACTTGCAATTATTATGAGAGAGGAACTACATCTCCACCTCTCTATGTTTCCAATACAATAAAATTGCAAGAAACTGTTTATACTATGCATTGGCCTTTACTTGATGTGCATGAATTGTTCTTTTATGACATGCCGATGCATAGGAAGAGAGTTAGACTTCGTCATTGCATGATATATGTTGCTTTGTGCTCACTACTAAATTACAAATCATTGTTAGTTAAAATTGGCTTTGATATACCTTGGGATCCGGGTGGATCGATTACTTAAGCACTTTATGCCTAGCTTAATGGCCTTAAAGAAAGCGCTGCCTGGGAGACAACCCAGAAGTTTTAGAGAGTCATTTATTTCTGTTGAGTGCTTTTATAAAGTTTAAAAACAAAAAATATAGAGGGGAACCTAAAACTTTTTTAAAAAGAAAAGTGAAAGTAAGAAAGACGAGCACTGTTGAAGTGGGGGAGCTCCTTGAACTTTGTTCATGCCCATGGAAACTTTGTGAATCATGAATTACAGAAACTTTTAAACAAAAATAATTATCCCCTTGTAGAAATCCATTGTATTATAAAAATAATGTGCCAAGATTTACCTTTAGGATGTTTAAATTGCTGGTTTGGTGTGTGCTGTGCAAAAACAGAAACTTTTGCTGTAGTGCTTGAATTTTTTTTATTTTACTGGAACGTGCAAAAATTCTGAATTTTTTACACAGTACTGATATGCAATTTTTTTTATTTTGTCCTAATTTTACAGAATTTTTTGAGTTATAGAAGTATATGTAATATTTGCATCTTTACAGACTGTCCTGTTTTCACAGATTGCTGTTACAGTTTCGTTATTTGCTTATGTTTGAAATCTTGTTGAGCCCCATTGACTTGGGAGCCATAGAATTGTGATAGCATACAGTGGGTAATGTTTCATTATAATTATACAATAATGTTATGGCAGGACATGATGGGATTTGATGTTATATGTACTAACCCCGCTAATGAAAAGTCCGGTTAAGTTTTGTGTGGATGAAGTGTTCGAAGATCGAGGAGGTATTGTTATGAGAAGAATGAGGAGAGGCAAGAGCTCAAGCTTGGGGATGCCCAAGGCACCCCAAGTAAATATTCAAGGAGACTCAAGTGTCTAATCTTGGGGATGCCCCGGAAGGCATCCCATCTTTATTCGACAATTATCGGTATGTCTCGGTTTTTGTTTTGTTCACATGATATACGTAAATTCTTGGAGCATCTTTTGTGTTTATTTTTTCACTTTATTTTATGCACCATGCTGGTATGAGATAGTCCTTGGTTGATTTATAGAATGCTTCATGCACTTCACTTATATCTTTTGAGTATGGCTTTATAGAATGCTTCATGTGCTTCAGTTATATCATTTGAAGTTTGGATGCCTGTTTCTCTTCATATAGAAAACCGTTATTTGTAGAATGCTCTTTTGCTTCACTTATATTTATTAGAGTGTGGTCTTTTATAGAAAGAATTAAACTCTCTTGCTTCACTTATATCTATTTAGAGAGCCAACAGGAATTGGTCATTCACATGGTTAGTCAGAAAATCCTACATAAACCTTGTAGATCACTGAATATGATATGTTTGATTCCTTGCAATAGTTGTGCGATATGGAGATGATAATATGTGAGTTATGCTAGTGAGTAATTGTGATTTACTAAGAATATTGGTGTTAAGGTTTGTGATTCCCTATGCATGCATGTAGAGTCAATAGTTATGCAACGAAGTTATATCCTACTTATGGTGCATTATTCAGTGTTAGTTATTTTCAAAGCATGTTTATGACCGTTTTCGCTTTTTGGTTGGTCGCTTCTCAATCTATTTGCTAGCCTTCATTTGTACTAAGTGGGAATACTGCTTGTGCATCCAAACTCTTTAAACCCAAGTTGTGCCAAATGAGTCCACCATACCTACCTATATGTGGTATTTCCATGCCGTTCCAAGTAAATTTGCATGTGCCAACTCTAAAATTTTCAAAATAATTTTCCGTTTTGTGTGCCCGTACCGCTCATGAAGCGGCAGGGGGTGGCCAATATTTTCCATGCTAGGTGTGTTATTCTCACGATGAGTGTTTATTCACTTGCCATTGCAAGAGAGAGTGGCAGGTAATAGGGATGCCCAGTCCCACAATGAATCAAAAACCTAATAACAACAAAATTCCTTGGAAAGTGTTGGTATGGAGGGCACCCGTGGATACGGCTAGCCATGGATTGTGAAAGAATGGTGGAAAGGAAATAAACTTTATTTTCTGTTTGGGAACCGCCTATGATGTGTCTAGCATGGAAAATATTGGGAATTCTCGGTCGTTTTCGTTGACAGGAAAAGCATGCCTCTCAAAAATAATTTTATCTCTCTAATTTAAGCTTTGAGCTCTGGCACATTTGCAAATCTCTGCTTCCCTCTGCGAAGGGCCTATCTATTTACTTTTATGTAATTTTTATTTTTTATTTTGAGTCTCCATCTTCTCTTACAAAGCACCAACTAGAGAGCACTATTGTCATACTTGTGCATTGGATGTAGCTAATATTGAGTGTGTTTCATGAATGGATCAATGATTGAGCATAATGGGCTAGGGATAACTTTCTTTAGCGTTGCTATTTTGAAAGACATGATTGCTTGTTAGTATGCCTGAGTATCTATGTTTTTATGTCAAATTATAGACTATTGCTTTGAACCACTCGTGTCTTAATATTCATGCCATGATTAAATTATATGATCAAGATTATGCTAGGTGGCATTCCACATCAAAAATTATCTTTTTTATCATTTACCTACTCGAGGACGAGCAGAAATTAAGCTTGGGGATGCTGATACGTCTCCGTCGTATCTATAATTTTTGATTGTTTCATGCCAATATCCTACAATTTCCACATACTTTTGGCAACATTTTATATGATTTCTTGGACTAACATATTGATCCAGTGCCAAGTGCCAGTTCCTGTTTTCTGCTTATTTTTTGTTTCATAGAAAATCCATATCAAATGAAGTCCAGCTGCAATAAAATTTTACGGAGATTTATTTTGGAATATATGTGATTTTTGGGAGGTGGAATCAACACAAACGGAGGCCCACAGCCTCCACAAGCCACATGGGCGCCCCCCAGGCACGCGGTGGTGCCTCGTGGGCACACCGTAAGTCAGTTGGGGCTCTTCTTCGGGCGCAAGGAAGTTAATATCCGGAAAAAAAATTGTGTTAAAATTTCAGCGCAATCGGAGTTACGGATCTCCGGGAATTTAAGGAACGATGAAAGGCCAAAAAACAGGAACGCGAAACAGAAGAGAACAGAGAGAGAGATCCAATCTCGGAGGGGCTCCCGCCCCTCCGCCGCCATGGCAGCCATGGACCAGAGGGGAAACTCTCCTCCCATCTAGGGGGGAGGCCAAGCAAGGAGAATAAGGAGGGGGCTCTCTCCCCCTCTCTTCCGGTGGCGCCGGAGCGCCGCCGGGGGAACCATCGTGACTGCGATCTACACCAACAACTTCGCCGCCGTCAACACCAACTCTCTCCCCCTCTATGCAGCGGTGTAACCTCTCTTTTCCCGCTGTAATTCTCTACTTAAACATGGTGCTTAATGCTACATATTATTATCCAATGATTTGTGGCCATCCTATGATGTTTGAGTAGATTCGTTTTGTCCTATGGGTTGATTGATGATCGTGATTGGTTTGAGTTGTATGTTTTATTTTGGTGCTGTCCTATGGTGCCCTCCGTGTCGCGCAAGCATGAGGGATTCCCGCTGTAGGGTTTGCAATACGTTCATAATTCTCTTATGGTGGGCGGATAGAGTGACATAAGCTTACACCCGAGTAAGGGGGTTGTTGCGTATGGGAGTAAAGAGGACTTGATACTTAATGCTATGGTTGGGTTTTACCTTAATGATCTTTGGTAGTTGCGGATGCTTGCTAGAGTTCCAATCATAAGTGCATATGATCCAAGTACGGAAAGTTTGTTAGCTCATGCCTCTCCCTCATATAAAATTGCAACAATGATTACCGGTCTAGTTATCGATTGCCTAAGGACAAATCATTCTCTTGTGTTACAAAAGCTTTCTACTAAACAACTAACTTTTATTATCTTGCAAATTACTCGTACTTTTATTCTCGCAAAGTACTTCTAGTTTTATTCTTGCAAACCTATCCTATCACCTACAAAATAGTTTTATACTTGTTCTAGGTAAAGCGAACGTTAAGTGCGCATAGAGTTGTATTGGTGGTCGATAGAACTTGAAGGGAATATTGATTCTACCTTTAGCTCCTCGTTGGGTTCGACACTCTTATTTATCGAAAAAGCTACAATTGATCCCCTATACTTGTGGGTTATCAAGCCCCTGCATCACCGGGATCGAGCCGACGTCTACCTCGGGACCCACCGTCGTTCGTCGTCTAGCCCGTCGTTGCTGCTGCTCCTAAGCCACCAACGGGCTACGTGCGCCTTCCCGGTGAGCTGCCGCTCGTTTCCCCTCTCCTGGCGCACGCGACAATCCGCAAGGGTCGAGACGGATCTCGCCCTTCGACGACGCGCATCAACCGACAGAGGTAAGACGCGCATTTCCGAGTGAATTATTTACATACAAATTCTCCGAGTGAACTGAATAATCTGAGTGAATTGACTGAACTGGCTGTCTCTGATCTTCGTGTCTTGCAGGAGTTCCAGAAGATGTTCTCGCCTGTGCCGAATGGAGAACACCTCGTCGGGGACGTGGAGAGTGATCATGGCAGCATCGAGGGCAGCTACGTGGAGGACAGCGAGGAGGAGAGCGACGACTCGGAAGGGAGCGACGAGGTCGAGTATTCCCGGTCTCCAGAGTTGCGCTCTGAGCGCCGCTCTAAGCAGACTCATGATCCGAGTGCTGGCTCTGAGAAGACAGCGGCTCCGAGTGCTAAGACTTCGAAGCGCGCTCGGACATCGACGCCGGAGCCGACCGAGAAGACCGCCAAGCAGCTCAAGGTCGCTTCCCCCAAGCCTCGGAAGGCTCTACCCAGGATCAAGGTCACCGTGCATGTCGCCTCAACGTGAGTGCCACGCTTTTCTTTTCTGTCCTCGTCAACTTTCGGGCTCTTCTGACCGAGTGAATCTTATGAACCAGTGCTGCAACCCCGACGACGTCTCCCATGCAGATCGACGGAGACTGCATCAAAGCCGAGTCGGCAGACGCGGCCACTTCTCAGAAAGGTAACAATGATTCCATTTTCACTTTGATCCATGATCCGATTGAAATGTCTCTATCCGACTGAATTGTGTATTGCGGCTGATTGTGTCGAGTGAATGTAGCACTTGCAGAGATCATCCACGTCGCGGACGACGATGAAGGTCTGCCACTGAAGGGCGCCGAGAAGAAGACCACAGCTCTGACTGCCTCTCAGACCGTCACACAGAGGGCATCGCCAAGCAAAGCACCTCAAGTTTTCCCTGCGCCCACTGTGCCCGTGCCTCTGGGGCAAGGTTCTTCTCAGGCTAGCGCTGGCCCCGTCGCAGCTCTGTCGACTACCCTGGCCTCGACTCCAACTCCTCCCGTTAACATATTCAGTCTGTATAAAGTGCCGGAGGACCAAACTGGAACCAACAAGTAGGCGATGATCCAAGCGGAGCTGATGACCCAGCGCTTGATGGAGATGTGTGCGGCTGGCAAGTTGGCGTACGACGCCAGTGCTGCTCTCCAGGAGAATGTTCGAGTAAGTGCTCTTGTAAGTTGATCTCCAATTCGTTTTTCTTCCGAAGGAGTTTCAGTCGATATTTTTTTTGTACACCCACTGGGTGTGCGAGAGTCTTTTTTGTGTTTGGCCGTCACTCGGATCGGGCGGACCGTTCTGAGTGGATAGCATTCCAGTGGGGGCACGCTGAGTGCACCCACTGGGTGTAGTCCCCGAGACTGCCGTCGACTGCGGGTAGTCGGCGGGAGTCTTAGAACTTGTTTTTTTGTGTGTGTTTGGCCGTCACTCGGATCGGGCGGACCGTTCCGAGTGGATACCGTTCCAGTGGGGGCACGCTGAGTGCACCCACTGGGTGTAGTCCCCGAGACTGCCGTCGACTGCGGGCAGTCGGCGGGAGTCTTAGAACTTTTTTTTTTGTGTTTGGCCGTCACTCGGATCGGGCGGACCGTTCCGAGTGGATACCGTTCCAGTGGGGGCACGCTGAGTGCACCCACTGGGTGTAGTCCCCGAGACTGCCGTCGACTGCGGGCAGTCGGCCGGAGTCTTAGAACTTAGAATCTGATACTGGTCAAGCTTGTTCCTCCCTGACAAAGGGTACTTCAGGATCTGGTATTGGTCAAGCTTGTTCCTCCCTGACAAAGGGTACTTCTGGATCTGATACTGGTCAAGCTTGTTCCTTCCAGGAGCGTTGGTCTCTGGGCACTCGAAATATTTCTTAACATTAACTGGTCTGCTCTCTCTTGTGTTTCAGAAAACTTGCGAGCTTGGGGCTCAGTACGTGTCACTGGAGAAGGAGACGGTTCAGCTCCGACTTGACTTGGAGGTGGAGAAGAGGAATACAGCGCGCGCCCAAGCGGAGCTCAAGACCATGGGAGGTAAGCTTTGATTACTGAGCGTTCAGCTTTCATCTCTTTCCATTCTTTCAACCGAGTGACTTCACTCGAACAGATGTGCGTAGTGAAAACCATCGACTCCAACTGCGGCTCAGAACCTCTGTTTCTTTAGAAACTATGAAGCAGACACTCGAGAATAAGGACAATGAGCTGGCGGGGGCACAGAAGGTGGCGAGAGAAAAGACCAAGGCCGCCGAAGAGAAATTGGCCTCACTCGAGAAGCTTGAAGGAGAGAACAAGTCGATGAAGGCCGCCGTCATGGAGGCGAAGAAAGAAGTGGCTGAGCTCAAGAAGCAGAAAACCGAATGGGACGGTGTTGGTGCAATACTTGCCCTCTTGTGTTTTGGAGATTGTTGACAGAAACAGGCTTGGACTGATTTGTTTGCTAGTGCACACAGAGAGAAATAGTCCATGCAGTGCCGATGAGAATGCTGTCTCAGGTGTACAGTTCGAGGAACTTCACCGAAGATTATCTACGTCGAAGAAGAGAATGAGCAGCCGAGAAGAATGAAGTGAAGGAGTTGACCCCTCGAAAGTTTATTGCTGACGCAAAGCAATTGGTTCAGTGACGCAGCGATGAAAGACGAAGACGAAGTGAAGACGTAGCATTCCTTTCGCCCTTCTTCTTTCATTCATTTGAGTCATAGGACCTCCATACTATTAAGAGGGGTATAGGTTCTCGAAGCTTAGATCCGCTGTGATGCTTAGCCCAAACCTATGCGAGACCGAGAGAAATCTCTTTATGCTTCGAATGATTACCTGCCAGCAGAAGACGTTGTTCTTTGTTGCTGTAGGAGATATCTTTCGAACTGAGGAGTTAGCATTACTTGCTCCGCACGTAATGTTACCATTGTGCTCAATTCCGACCGTTGGACTCGTGTCGTTCGGCCATTGGCTGCTCCACATGTCCAATTTGGTCATTTCCCATCTGGGAAGGCTGCGGCTATAAATAGCCACCCCGCTCCAACTTTGCCCGTTGGCTGCTCCGCTTAAGATTTCTGAGAAAATTGATTGAGCATCCCCTCTCCGAGAGATTTGAGTTTAAAATCCAATGAGAGAAAAATCAAGAGCCGAAACTTAGACAGTGGTTGAGCATCACAATAGCTCTGAGTTAGAGTTCTTGTACCTATTAGTCTTGAGAGCTGCCCACTCTCTAGACGGATAGGTGTCAGCTCGAGTGTCAAAGAGTATTGTCTTCACCGAGCGAGATCTTCAGCAACCAAGAGTCTTGTGGTTCGCGAAGAGAGCTGAAGAGAGTTTATCTTCAGTGAAGGTTTGGAGATCGCCGACAAGTATCTACCACGAGTGAAATCAACTGGAGTCTGATCAGCTCCGAGTTGAAGGAGAACAGGGCGAGGAGAGTTTATCCTCTGTGTTAAATCACAACCCCTCCAACCAGACGTAGTCCTTTGGCAGAAGGGCGAACTGGTCTACCAAATTCTTCTGTCGCCATCGAGCACCACTGGTTCGCTTAACATTGCTGCATTTCCTTCAGCAGTTTACATTCGTGCTCAGTGCCGATAGTTGTACCTGATCAATCACAGTTCATCAACTATCTGTCACGTTATTATCGTTCTTCTCTTCGCATCAAGTTAACTTGTTTCTCATCGTAATACTGTATGTCTGCGTGATCTCATCTCATGCCATATTCATTCACCTTGTCGTCCTTTCCAGTGCATTTCTATCGCAGTCATATCTAGTTTTCTCTCGTAATTGACCTCATGATTACTAGTTGCATTTCTATCGATCAAGTTGGACTTGTGATATTCATCGCTCGATAAAATTGATGCATTCTTTATCGATAGATTTGGTCCTCTATAGCGAGCTAAATCGAGTGCGTTGCTACCGAACATTATTTCCGCTGCCGTGAATGGGATCAGTTCAAAACCTTCGAAAGAAATTTTGAATCTCCCATTCACCCCCCCTCTGGTCGATATACTCTCGGTCCTAACAATTGGTATCAGAGCAGGTACTCCCTGTCTCCGTTTATTAAAGGTCTAACAACCTTGGAGTTTTGAGTATGTCATATGCAGGTAGATCCTCGCACTCTGAAAGGTTTCCTATCTTCGATGGAAATGATTATATCTACTGGAGAGATCGAATGAAAATCAGACTTCAAGCCATCAACATTGAACTTTGGAAAATTGTGGAAAATGGATACACTGTTCAACACCCCGATGCTCCTACTTCCGATGAAGCTGTGATACGGTTGGATGCTCAAGCAAAAGATATTATCTCTGACAGCATCTCTAGAGATATTTTTATTCGGTTCCGAAAGCTAGACACTGCTAAGCAACTCTGGGATGCCATCAAAGATGTTCATGAAGAATTCATTGCCAGAACAGATCGAAACACAGACATGCTTCGTGCCATGTTTGCTGGTTTCAGAAGTCTTCGTAGAGAAAGTGCTATGGAACTTACTGATCGATTGACAAACATTGTTGAAAGACTTCGGCAACGAGGAGTAACTGATATCACCGATAGAGATGTGGTCAACAAGCTACTAAGTGCTCTTGATGCAACCTTTGATCCCATCATAGATGAAATCAAGCAAAGACCAGACTATGAAGAACTTCACTACGTCGAAGTCATGACGCTGCTATCTATTCACGAAGAAAAGATGGAACTTGAAAATGGGCGTCAAGAATCTTCTTTGGAAAGCAAAGGAGAAATTCTTTCACACTATGGTAGTTCACAGGAAGAAGATATCGAGAATCAACACTCTATCACAAGAGAAATGGAAATGCTCACTGAAAGACTAAGCTATCTCAGAAGACATAATCTATGTCTCACAAATGATGATGAAGTTGACACGCCTGGATCGTGTAGGAAATTACCTCTGAAAGAAATGAAATGCTTCAAGTGCAAACAACCTGGTCACTTCATAGCAGACTGTCCTTGTTGGGAACAAGATGAAAAACACAGCAACAGATGGACTAATCGACACTGCTCTGGATTCATTCAAGTGGATCGTCACACTAAGCTCTCGAAGAAAAATGAAACTACCGCATCATCTTCTTCGTCGAGACCAGTCACTGACGTGCAAACAAGAGCGACCATTGAATCCAATCTGAAGAAAATATCGCAGCTGACTAGAGTGTGTGCAGAAATGAATATGGAATCTGAAGATGAATCATCTGACTCCGAATCAGAAGACGAAGAGTTTTACAGAAACCTAGGAAGAGGCAATGCATTCGTCGCATATGAACCATCCGCGAAGTCTCTCGAATCAGATACTGTTGACAATGCTTCAAGTGATGATGAACCTGTTGCATTCTGTCTCATGGCAAAAACCTCAAAGGATCAGGTATCAGCAAAGCACCAAAAATCCAAGACTGCATATTCCTCTGAATACATTGCCTATGCTAAACTTGTTAAGATTGCAAAATCTCAACAAGATGAGCTAGAACGACTTGAGATGAATCTCAGGAAAACGAAAGGATTACTGGTCGAAGAGATGGAGAAGAATCAAGAGTTGACTGAAAAGCATGATGCTTTTTCTTCAATGTTTGATGATCTTTCCGAACGATACGATTCTCTTACAGTTGACTACAAGAGTTTATCAGATGAACTCCTTGACAGGAATCAAGAACTCGGGTCACTGAAAGAGTCTTATAACGTGCTTGCGAAAGAAACATCTTCTCTCTTCGCTGAGCAATCTAACAACCTTCCTGATGATTTTGTTCCTTCTTGCTTAAAATGCCTAGAACGTAGCAATGCTGAGTTAAATGCTGAAACATCTAATGCTGCCATCAAGAATATTGCAACTGCTTCGAATGAAATCTCTAACCCCTCCTCCGAGGAATTTGTTGCTATTTCTGATGAAAATTGCAGGCTAAAGAACTTGCTTGAGACTGGTATGCTAAAGAGCCTCAAAGGGCATCAAACACTATGTGACGTGCTCAAGAAGTCAATACTGCCCAAAAACCCCCGAAAAGAAGGATTGGGTTTCGAAAGGAAACTCAACGTTGATGGAACCTACTGGACTCCCGAGCAATATCCTCGAACAAGTTGGGTTCTTGGTGGGAGCAAAACTCTCGAACCTGCGCTCCTGTCTGGATATGACACTCCCATTCCTGTTGGTTCTGACGAGTCTGATGACTCAAACTACAAAGTTTTCAAACAACAGAATGGTAAGGTTTTCGCTCGATATGTTGGGACTAACTACAGGTTTGGTTCACCCAAGAAGCAAATCTGGGTGAAGAAATGTATCATTGAAAATCTATCTGTCACTGCTAACCTGAACCTGCAGAGCAATTCTCCTCGAGGAAATGAAAATCCATCGCAGTATGGGACTGCAACTCCCTCGAATGCATATCAGCTAAACCTTCGACAAAAGGAGTATATGCGCATCTCCTCGAATCATTATGCTCATGTCTCTGGGAACAATTGCAATGCTTACTCACATGATTACTCTCGAGATACACAGGTGATCTACGGAACTCAACGAAGGAATGTCCCTGCTCAGTCAAGACAAATGAGATCTGCGCCGCCCACACAAGTGTGGGTTGCGAGAAAGAACTAACCCATCTTGCAGGAACTCGCTCTCAGGGATTTTGATCGTATATTCTTGGCCCTGAGATCTATATTGTTGGTGCTAGTTCTTTGTGTTTATTTGCTCTATGTTTGTTGTTTGTCTTCGAGTTGCCGTGTTTGTGTTTCGTCCGATGAACAACTCACTCATAGCTCCTCGTTTGGTGTTTCTTCTCGTTTGCCTGAGTGATTTGTTTCGGACCCTTTTATCCCTCTATTCTCTCTCATCTAAATCTGTGCTGTCCGTCATGAGCATGCAATTTGATCTGAAGTAAATCTCTCTCCGACGTCCTTGGTCGCGAAAGAAATTATCTTCGAACATTTACTCATTTTTGGCGTTGTGCCCTTCATACCTTTCGACCTCCCGCTCTCTTCCCGAGATTTTCGCAGGAAACGGTTGCCACGTGCCCACGATCTCTTTGATCGTGATCGTGTCCGTTGAATGCGGAACGCCCCACATCTGTAGGCCGTAGATTTCGGAGGGGTGGTTCAGCCCTCCAGCTATAAATACCTCTCGCCGCGTCTTCTTCTTCAGTCGCGCAAACCCTCGTTTCACCCTCACCCGAGCCCGAGCTCGAAGCAACTCCGGCGAGAATCTCCGCCGTGCAACTCCGGTGAAGCCTCGTCGCAGCTGATCACGCCGGTGCGGTAATCCTCCTTCCCGCATTGCCGTAGTTGATCTAAGTTGCCAAGTTAGGGCGCCTAGATCTGGAACTGCTCGTCTCCATCTCTCTGTTCTTGGGCAGTTCTTACCGTCGCAATTTACCTCGATTTATTTCACGGCGGTAGATCTTTAGGAATCACTAGGAATTGACTAGTGCGGTTTGTAGTTCTTCCTCATACTCGGTCTCCTCATCTTGGGTACATAAGTGTTATCCGAAAGATTAGATGGTTTTCAATCTACCATGTATCATCTGAGGCTAGCTTGTAAAATCTATCAAGGATATCTGATTAGATTTCCATGGGTTCCCTAATCCTCCTAAAAATCTTTTTCATTCAAAAATAGTTCTGTGCATGCTTATGACCCTACCTTGTTTTTCCCTCGCATCTATTCTATTTCACAGATTGGTCATGTCACAGAGTTTGGAAGAACACTCAGATTCTGAAGGATATTTGCCTCAGTTCCCACCAAGATCAGAACGAATGAGAATGATAGGAGGAGGAAAATCCTCGAAGCCACCCAAGGCCCCGAAAAAGAGACAAGAGTCTGTGTCTGAAGAAGATTCGGAAGAAATTCCCTTGTGACACCCTGGTTTTCGCTCCTTGTTTTTTTCCTTCGCGTGATTGGACTCCCGTCTTTTTTCGGTGTTATCGGATTTTCTTTTGCCTTTGGGTATATGAAGATGGTCATTTAGCCTTGCCTTTCCTATCCAACCAGAGATTCTCTCTAGACCAATCTTGCCACCCAAGATATATTCTCAGGATTCTGCCACCGAAACCCTACTCTCCGGTCTACCGGAAGGGAAACCCTAATTCCTTCCGTTACAAAGGAACCCCAATGTCCTTTGATCTGTTGCCTCCCAAACTTTTCCCACTGATCATCCCACATCTATAAACCCTGGATATGTAAAAATATTGCCAAGTCATTTGCAATATTTTTCATTTAAAATTAATTCCTTTTTCTGCCAGTTAAAGGAATTAAATCCAGGAAAATATCTATCCATCTCCAAAGTTCATGAAAACTAGTGGAGATATTCTTTGTGATCATATTGAGCTCCAATAAAAATATTGTCCATAATTAAATAAGGGAAATTGCCTTTTCTTATTTAAAGCCAATATTGCATTTTGGGCACTTTCTAAAGGAACTACCATTTTGGTAGCCAGGAAAAATCCCAAATAAATTGTGGAGATTTTCCTATCCATATCTTCACCATTTCCATCAAGAACCCAAGTTCCACAGATTAAATTTTGAGAGCATCTTCCAGTTCTTGTTTCTCGATTTATTTTGAGGCTGTGCAGCAACTATATTTTATATTGCTTAAAAAATTCTAAAATTAATCCAGGACCTCACATTACCTATATGATGTGACTATGCAAAAATTGACGTCATTTTATCTAGCCAATTTCTACCAAAAATTCCATCTAGTTTCTGTCCAGATCCAAGCTCTGTGAAGGAAGTACCATTTTGGTATATCCAAATGAG
The DNA here is from genome assembly GCA_039707655.1 of Elymus sibiricus. Lineage (NCBI taxonomy): Eukaryota > Viridiplantae > Streptophyta > Magnoliopsida > Poales > Poaceae > Elymus > Elymus sibiricus. Next base: position 314,491,063 of record CM077674.1, read on the forward strand.
CTGAAATTTTCCCAAAACCTTCATTCCTCCAAATCATCAATCTCCACCAAAATTCAGCTCATTCTACCAAGCCAGATGAGTGCAGCTTCAAGGTCAAGTTTCTGGACCAGATTTAGCATTTCAAAGGAAGTGCATTCAAACTTGATCCAAATGCCTTCAAATTTTGGCAGCACCTAGTCCTTCCTACCCTAATCCACTGTGACATTCTGGTTAGCCCTTATCCTCTCCATCTTGACCACAACTTCCTGCCCAAGTTTGCTACAGCAAACTTCAGGTGATCCCTCCCATCAGCCCAGTGGTGATTTAACCAAACCAAGCTCATAGTGGGTCTCTGTCATGCAGGGTTCACATTTTAGACAACCTGTTTCACGTCAGAGCGCACAGCGTGAGCCTGTTCACGCGGTGACCACGCGTATGACATGCCAAGTCACGCGCTCTGTGCATTGGGGTCCTCGGCCTCGTCCGTTTCCTCGCCCCCTCGACACCACACCATGTCCAGCAGCTTCCCCTTGGCCACATCCTCGCTCTGGACCCTTCTCCCCCTCCCTTCTTCCTCCCCACGCCACGGCAGCCCCGCCGCACTGCTCCGCCCGTGGCTGTCCGTCGTCGTCTTCCCCTAGCTTCTCTCCCAAGTCTTCTCGAGCTCACCCGAGACTTCTCCACTCTCCCCGAACCCTTGCCGACATTGCCTCCGTCCTCCGCGTGTCCCCGAGCGCCAGTTCGTGGCTAAGGTAGCCACGGCGGCCGAGCCAATCCCCTCCGTCGCCAGGCTATAAATAGCCAGCCCCAGCTCTCCCCGAGCACTACCAGCAACCCCTCTTCCTCCCAGCTCTCTCCTGGCTCGACCAAGCGAGCTCCGGTGCCCCGATTTCCCCTTTCTGGCCGCCATCGCCGCCACTGTCCCCGCTCAAATTAGAGCCAATCGGAGCTCCTTCCTCCTCTCTATCGTCACCGATGGAGTCCCTCAGCCACGGCGAATCCCTGCCCGAGCCTCTCCTTACCCCTCCACCGCCGTAGCGGCCGCCTCAACTTCGCCCGACGCCGGTTGCTGCCCTGGCCGAGGGATCACTCTATTCCGGCTTCCCCGAGGTCCGTGCACTAGTGGGACGGATGCGGCTTGGCCTCCCGAGCACGCCATTAGGTCGAGCCTCGCGAGAGGTGACCGGAGTCGCCGGGGGTCGCCGTCGATCTCCCCTGCTCTCTCGGCCAGGCTCGCACGCGCGGGAGGAGGAAGACAGCCCTGCCAGCGGCCCCCCCCCCCCCCCCTCCTCACCGGTCCCACCTGTCGGCGAGAGACGGCTGGCCAGCTGGATAAGTGGAGACGGAATCCTCGGCAATACGTTTTCGGTGGAAATAAGACGTATTTCATTGGTGCTCGTTTTCTTTTAAAGAAAACGTAAAACACAGAAATGCGCTTCCCCTTTTGGAAAACGTATTTCCAGAGAAGGCACCGGCAGCCGTGCTGTCAAGGACCCGGTTGTAAATATTTTCTTTACAGATAGGTCCTTGGCAGTCAAACCCTCATTACTTTTTACTCGTAACTCCAATCGAGGTGATTCCAAAGCCCACTTCTTCAATTCGTCGAGCCCGTTCCGATGATGTCACTTTCACAATGTTGACACTTTCTGAAAATGCCCATTTTACCCCTGCCCTCTATTCACCCCCTCCGAGAGGGAATCCTTTCCGGCGAATTCTTCCGCGAGGCGATCACACTTCTCCCGAAGTACTCCTTCACCCCCAGGCAAGCCGACCATCTGATATATGCCCTAAGGCATTGCTCTGTGTTATTCTTGCGTGTTTAAATTAATATGCTTGTATGCGTAGTGGTGAGCTGTATGTGACGCCGGTGAACCCTTGGCTGCCTTTCTTCGGTGACGGCACCACGCCTGTGTTCTGAGCTGCTTCCGGCCGTCCGGGGTGGATGCCGACTTTATGTTTCTCTTTTCAACAACTGGCCCGTGTTCTGAGCTGCTTTTCGGCCGTCTCGGACAGCTGTTGAATTTCTTTCTGTAGCGGTGACCCTATGCTCTGAGCTGCTTTTCAGCCGTCTTAGGGAACCGCTACCCTCTTTTTATCAACACCGTTTCATGCTCTGAGCTGCTTTCCAGCCGTCTTGAGCCGGGGTTGAGTTATTCCAGTAACGTCCCAGATCTGAGTTGTAAAGACCGTTCTGGTGGCTATTGGTTTATTTGCCGGTTTCATGCAAGGGTTCAAATGATTGTCACTTACAGCTAAGACTTGTTAAATAATTAAACTCCTGCTAGGTTGAATTTGTTATTTACATTAGTTGCTAATGCTCATCATATTATCGCCCTAGTGACTCGTAGATGGCAGTATAGAGATAGGTTGTTATATTTTCATCATGCATTACTGTTGTTATTACAGTAATTAAGAATGTGACTTAATGTCAACAACCTCCTCCGTCGACTGGATCGAGTCATAGTGTCACCTATCCGGACTTACCCGTGCAGCCACATTTGCCGGTATGGGAGGGCCCTAGCTTGGTCTATTGTCTTGCCTCTTGTCGGTACCACCAAATAGGGAAGGTTATGCTTGCGCGCTACCCTGGCCCAGTAGGCGGCGATAACCTTGTGAGCCCAGTTTATGGTTATGTGCGCACGTCCCCGTTTGGGATAGTTTTGTTCGGCCACGACGGTGGCAGGTGTCACGGGGTGACACAGGGGCCACCCAGGACATGACCCTGGGAGGGTATGATTGTCGGTGGGACCGTAAGAGTGCCGGGCAATAGACAAGGTTTTGGTGGAGTAGCACTGGTCCACCCGAATGGGAACATGTACTAAAGTACGAGGCCAGGCGCTCCATGGTGTGAGTAAAGTGCGCAACCTCTGCAGAGTGTAAATCTATTCGAATAGCCGCGTCCTCGGTCATGGACAGTTCGTATAGGCCCCTATTTGGTCTGTGTCGAGTCTGGAGGAACAAACTATATAATGTTAATGCTAAGACTAAACCAGAGAAAGGTATGATTTGTCAGACTTGCAGTACGGATGCCTGGACATCAGATGATGTCAGAGGTCTGATTGCTAGCCATGTGATGGCTATGAGATGAGCGGTTGGATGACCGCAAAGTCTGGTTCAGACTTGAATCATGAGAATATTCGGAGTATGGATTATTTACTTGATATGCTTTACTTTACTGTATTTACTTTAGTAGTTATCATGCTAGATAATCCTGCTATGACATGAAGATTAATACTGCTAAATGATTAATCTTGCTAGATAATCCTACCATAACATGATAGTTAATACTGTTAAGATAACAATTGCATGCTTGAATGCCATGGATTGCATTGCTTGGTGTATATGTTGGCATGGTTTGCTTGCGAGTACATTCAAAAGTACTCAGCGGCCTTCAATGTGGCCAGGTTCATCTAAGCATCCGACGTTCGCTAGCGAGGAGCCGGAGTGTTCGCGGGCTAGAAGAGTAACCCAGTCAGATCCCTGTGGATTGGAGCCGCACCAGGACCATGCTGCCTTAGATAGAGCTTTTCCGCTGCCATCACCCTTGTAAATATATCATGTAAGACCTATATATCCATTAATAGAAAAGCTTGTGTTCATGATACTTTTTGTAAAAGTGCATGCCAGAGTGATTTTTCTGGGCTGGTATGTGCGGCGACCGTCTGGCTACAGTGGTATTCAGGCGGGGCGCCACATCCCTCTGGTCACAGTCAGCCCGAGGATGAATTGGTCACTGACGCTCTAACCATCTTCTCTGATGGAAATCCCAAGAAGGGCGGTCGTGGCAGAGAAAAGAACACTACTGCTGAGATGTCAGATCCCGAAAGCTACAGAACTCCACCTGAAGGAGAATCAACGACAGAACGCAACAACAGGTTGCAGAGAATTCGCCGCCACTGGGCTGGCAAATTGTTCCATTATCAAAATGTTCGCGAAAAGTACCAGATCCTATTTGCCTTCACGCCACCATGGAATGACTGCATTGCAGAAAATTGCATAGGCCCAGATGATGAAAAAGTCAGGCCACCTCAGCCAGGAGATGCTCATCCTCACTCCCTCAAAACTATCGCTGATTTTCCCGAGGAAGTGGCTAAAAGGGCGAAAGCCAAGGCCAAACGTGAAGCCAGAGAAGCTAAGAAGAATCAAGTCGAAGCTAAAAACGTCGCGCTAACCCAGCAAGACGTGCAGAAAAAGAAGGAACGTGCATCTGTTTCGAAGGGAAGTAAATCTGAGAAATCGGTTTCCCCTCGTGCACCGCGAAAGAAAACCCTCACCAAGGGAACCAAGAAGGCAGTACCCGACTCGTCTGATGAGTCGTCCGATGAGGAAATCGCTGTTGAAATTCCCTTGTATGATCGACCCGCCATTCTCAACAAGCCACACATGAGTCCTTCGCCAGTGAAAACATTGCCATCTCCGAGGAAGTCTCCCAGGCATGCACCTGTGCCATCCACTGATAAACCTTCGGGTTCTGCGGCCCCGAGAACTTTGTCAGGTGCCGCTACGCAGAGAAAGCTACAGTCAGAAGAGAAAGCAGATGTGACTGCCAAAAAGACCAAGCTCAATGTTCCTGCTTCCACAGAGGAACAAAAATATGACTTCAATTTCATGATCGATGTAATTGACAACGCTGCTTGTGATGCAAATGCTAATGATGTGTGCGATCTGGGTTTGCCCGATGATGTTACCAAATTGGTGACGAAGCATTTCATTGAGCTGAAGAAAATCTCCAAGAAGCTCAACAAGGTTGTCAAAGAAAAACAAGCGATCGAGCAAATGAGAACTGAAGCCAAATCTGAGTCCAAAAGGAAAAAGAGGAACAAAGAAATTGTTGAACTCACCAAGGCTCTGAGCGTCTTGCGCAATGAGAAAATTGAGTGGCACTCTCGCTTGCACATGGAAGTATCTCAACTGTGTGACAGGAGAAACGAGGAGATCGCTCACCAGGCAGATCTCGCTCGGAGAAGAGCTCAAGAGGAAAAGTGTCAGAAGGCTATGGCGAGAGCAAGCAAGCCGAAAACAAACAAAGACCGCCTCCTTCAGAACGTCTCTGCTGATCTTACCCCAATGGATTCCCATGTACCCTTGCAGCAAGTTCCACCTTCTCCTCCTCGCGAAGATGAACCCATGCAGCAGGCTGGTACTGAAGAGGTTCTCATTCCTCAGCCAGTTGCCCAAGTGCAACATGAAGAAGTTGATATATTCCTGGTAAGGACTGATGAGGAAAATGCACCTCCCAAGCAGCAATCCCCAGCTGATGAAGTTGATGAAGAGATTGAGGTTGAAAAGCCAGATCCATCACCTCCGAAAACATTGCAAGCTGAGCCCTCCAAATCAAATGAGGAAAACGATAAGAATGAGGGGGAGCTCAATGCTTCCCGAGAGAAAACACCCCCGGTCTCATCATCTGGTGCCCCTACCCAGATGGATGTTGATCCTGCTCCTCGTACTACTGCACCACAGTTGGTACAGGAAGAAAAGAAATCTGATGAGCCGATGGCTCGAGAAGAAACTATCCCATCTGTTGTGACACAAGCTACCGAGAAAGAAGTTGTTGTGCCTCCCGCCGATGAAAGTGCAAGAAAAGAAAAGGCCCTTGTGCCTGAAAGTCAGAAAGATGCCGAAGGAGTTCCGGCGAGCAAGAACAGCAGTCAGTCAAGTGCTTCAAAGCTGTCTCCACGACAGAAATCAAGGAAGTCTCATGCTCCTCTCAAGCCTATCGATGAAGGTGTGCCTGCACCTGATGATGTTCGAACCAAATCCATGACCGATGAAGAACCTCTGAGTAATCCACTGGAAACTTTTCCGTTGTTTCCCGTCGAAGATGGCCCGAATGGTCCAGCGTTTAATGAGCAGTTTCATCGCTCGAAACTTGCATTCTTTGGGACCAGTCCGTATGAAGGAGAAAGGACTTCATTGTCACCGAGGTTCTGGACAAAGGAACAGGCTTTGTATTATGCTCGTATTCTGTATGGCAAGAATCGTATATTCGAGCACAAGATTCTGGACTTTGCCAAGCTAGAAAGCATACCGTGCTTCCATCACACCATCGAGCAAATTGAGCAGGTCTATCTGAAGAGTTTTCTTCGATTCAACCATGGCTGGAACCGTGAAGTTGTCCTTCAGTTCTATGCCACGCTTTATATCTCAGGAGATCTTGCTGATAGCAGTACATGGATCCTCGAATGGATGACCGAGGAAGAAAGAATCAAATGCTCGGCTAACCAATTTTTGGCTCTGTTAAATTTACCTCGTTTCGAATTTGATGCCTCACGAGAACACAGACTGCATTTCTGGGATGTATCCGAAGCTCAACTGCATATGCTGATGGACCCTAAGCTTGTTGGTGACGAGTGTACTGAAGTAAATCCAAAGCATCTGGCCTATGAGAACAAAGTGTTGTTCTATATCCTCTGCAATTCTCTCACACCAACAAACCGCCCTGAAAGCATTCATGGAATTGTGGCAAATACTCTTCATGCTGTAGCTCATGGCATTCGGTTTGACATTCCAGATCTTGTCATTCACAACCTGGCCTATGCAGCTGATAGCCCTCAAGTTTTGAAGCCTTATGCGCCATGGGTCATGTTCGCCATTGAGCAGCTTATCGAGAAAAAGTTCTTTTGCCCATCTGTTCCAAAAGTTTTCATGCCACCAGTCCGAGACACACTCCAGATTGTGAAAGATATCGGGAAAGGAAAGACACCAATTGATGCAATTGCTTCTGCCTCTGCGAAAGCTCCAAAGGTTAAGAAGGTCACAGTTGAAATCCCTCGTGAAGAAAATCCATCTCTGTATGAGATCTGTCTCCATACTCAGCAAGCCTTGGAAAGTCACATCAAGCTCGATCGCAAAGAAAAAGTGGAAATGATGACTGAAATCAATCTGCTTCATAATTATGCTCGTCAAGCCCTGCTGTATGAAAAGGAACAGAAAAAGCGCTCATGGACCCTTCTCCGCAAGCATTACTCTCGTAAACAACTGTCTGCGAAGGGAATCGAGAAAGATTATGATCATCTGGAATTGTTTGAAGTCCCTCGCATCCGAAGGCAAACTCCTGTGCTTCCTCAACGCTCTGCCTCAACCGACCTGCTGTTTGTCGAACCCGATGATGCACTCGAAGACACAGCAGGCACATTCATATACAAGCCCGATGCACCTCGCTCTGCTACTCCCGAAGCTGATCCCGAAGCCCGTGCTGCATCTCCAACTCCTGCCTCGGCCTCAACCATCGCTCGTTCTGCTTCGCCGAACAGTTCGAGTTCTGGGAATTCTTCGGACGAGTAGTTCCTCGCATGCATTCTCTTTCCTTTTTTGAGAAGATAGAAAAGCGGGTTATTTGCAGGGTGTTTCTATTCGCCATTTGCTTTTCGTTCGAACAATTTGCTTTTGGTTGGTCGTTGAACTCTTGGTCGTGGAACTTATTCTCACCGCCTGTGGTCATGGAACTGCGTCGTCATGTACTGTTAATAACCCCTGCAATACTATACTTGCTTCCAGCTATTTGTTTGTAGGTGCTATCGAATACTTACTTACTTGCAATGATTGTCCTCAATAATTCATCTTTCATGCAAGGTTAAGTGAAAGCAGTTCAAGGAGAATTGGAAAATATGTCTCTCGAAGAGAGAAATCTCATTACTTAAAACTTCATATATCTTACTCCTATGCTTATCTTTTGATATCTAAAGATGCAGGAGAAGAAAAATAGCTTCAGAATAAAGTCATTCGTGAATTCGAAAGAAAATTCTATCTATCTGTCTGACAAGCTGTTTTCCCTCGCACATATCTATGGTATCATTTTTGTTGCAGGAAAACATCGTCTGAAGTATATCCACTCCGAGCAATATACTTGAGACTCCTTGCTCTGATTGCCCTTGCTCTGATTGTTTCTCGAACATCGAACTAGCAGTAAATTTATATCTCGTGTGGAATTTAAACTATGTTCTGAGAAAATCTTCATGACGTATCCTTTTGCCACAACGCTCTTCAAACTGTCATTTCTATCTAACTAACCTTTGTCAAAGGTTGTGTGTGGCAGGAAATACCTCAGACACCACCGAGTGCATTGGATGAAGCTACGAATGAGATCATCTGCCAATGTCACTCATACGACGATTCACCTCGCCACCCTCCATATTATGTCCTAATGACCAGTCAAATCAGAATGATGCATATCTTCAGGGGGAGCGTGTCTTATCTTCATATTTATCTCTCGTCTTTCATTTTCCTTCACATTCCATTTCATTCCTTTATCTATCTTTCGATGTGTTCTGTTTTGTCAACAATCGTCCAAAAAGGGGGAGATTGTTGGTGCAATACTTGCCCTCTTGTGTTTTGGATATTGTTGACAGAAATAGGCTTGGACTGATTTGTTTGCTAGTGCACACAGAGAGAAATAGTCCATGCAGTGCCGAAGAGAATGCTGTCTCAGGTGTACAGTTTGAGGAACTTCACCGAAGATTATCTACGTCAAAGAAGAGAATGAGCAACCGAGAAGAATGAAGTGAAGGAGTTGACCCCTCGAAAGTTTATTGCTGATGCAAAGCAATTGGTTCGGTGAAGCAGCGATGAAAGACGAAGACGAAGTGAAGACGTAGCATTCATTTCGCCGTTCTTCTTTCATTCATTTGAGTCATAGGACCACCGTACTATTAAGAGGGGTATAGGTTCTCGAAGCTTAGATCCGCTGTGATGCTTAGCCGAAACCTATGCGAGACCGAGAGAAATCTCTTTATGCTTCGAATGATTACCTGCCAGCAGAAGACGTTGTTCTTCGTTGCTGTAGGAGATATCTTTTGAACTGAGGAGTTAGCATTACTTGCTCCGCACGTAATGTTACCGTTGTGCTCAATTCCGACCGTTGGACTCGTGTCGTTCGGCCATTGGCTGCTCCACATGTCCAATTTGGTCATTTCCCATCTGGGAAGGCTGCGGCTATAAATAGCCACCCCGCTCCAACGTTGCCCGTTGGCTGCTCCGCTTAAGATTTCTAAGAAGATTGATTGAGCATCCCCTCTCCTAGAGATTTGAGTTTAAAATCCACCGAGAGAAAAATCAAGAGCCGAAACTTAGACAGTGGTTGAGCATCACAGTAGTTCTGAGTTAGAGTTCTTGTACCTATTACTCTTGAGAGCTGCCCACTCTCTAGACGGATAGGTGTCGGCTCGAGTGTCGAAGAGTATTGTCTTCACCGAGCGAGATCTTCAGCAACCAAGAGTCTTGTGTTTCGCGAAGAGAGCTGAAGAGAGTTTATCTTCAGTGAAGGTTTGGAGATCGCCGACAAGTATCTACCACGAGTGAAATCAACTGGAGTCTGATCAGCTCTGAGTTGAAGGAGAACAGGGCGAGGAGAGTTTATCCTCTGTGTTAAATCACAACCCCTCCAACCAGACGTAGTCCTTTGGCAGAAGGGCGAACTGGTCTACCAAATTCTTCTGTCGCCATCGAGCACCACTGGTTCGCTTTACATTGCTGCATTTCCTTCAGCAGTTTACATTCGTGCTCAGTGCCGATAGTTGTACCTGATCAATCACAGTTCATCAACTATCTGTCACGTTATTATCGTTCTTCTCTTCGCATCAAGTTAACTTGTTTCTCATCGTAATACTGTATGTCTGCGTGATCTCATCTCATGCCATATTCATTCACCTTGTCATCCTTTCCAGTGCATTTCTATCGCAGTCATATCTAGTTTTCTCTCATAATTGACCTCCTGATTACTAGTTGCATTTCTATCGATCAAGTTGGACTTGTGATATTCATCGCTCGATAAAATTGCTGCATTCTTTATCGATAGATTTGGTCCTCTATAGCGAGCTAAATCGAGTGCGTTGCTACCGAACATTATTTCCGTTGCCGTGAATGGGACCGGTTCAAAACTTTCGAAAGAAATTTTGAATCTCCCATTCACCCCCCCTCTGGTCGATATACTCTCGGTCCTAACAGACGGCAAACTCAAGGCTCAGGCGAATGCTTACGAGCAAGAGAAGAAGACTCTGTGCGAGAAGATTGCCCAGCTCACAGAAAAGAAGAATGCTCTGGAAAAGTACATAGAAGACTTCACGGAGGAGATGTACACCAAGCTTGCAGGTAACTTGTAACACCCGAGTGAGTTTCAACTTGTTTATGAGTGAACTTCATGCATGCTGATGTTCGACCCTCCTCTTTTCTCGTTTATAGAGTACTGCCGGGACTTCGAGCTTGAGACAGACAGAATCGAGAAGGATTTGGATCCTTCCAGGTCACTCGTCGGTGACAAGGCTGCCCTAGGGGTCTTGCGGCTTGAATCTCGCATTGAAGATGTTCAGGTGTACATCATCCGCCTGCGGGGTGCACTCGAAAGGATCGACAAGGAGTTGTGGCCAGAAGACACCCTCGACACCGATCTGGAAGCAATGATGACTCGCCTCAATGAGATTCCCAGCCGAGTGCAAGCATGGAAGAAGTTGGCTGCTCGCTGCAGAGCCGACGTGGCGCTCTCTCTCGTCCGTGTGCACTTCAAGGATGCCAAGGAAGAGAAGCTGAAGTCTCTCCAAGTCGCCAACATGAAGAAGCTCAAGTTTGAGGACTTCATGGAGACGTTCATAGAGGCAGCCACTCGGATCGCAGATGGCATCGACCTGGACGCCTTCGTCGAGCCGGCCAGCCCTTCTGGAGTTTGAGAAAAACATTAAGCTTTACCCATTTGCCTCGGTATGCCGAGTGGATCTGTATCCATTAAACTCTTTCGGGCTTAGGGCTCGAGTACTCGCATTTACTTTTGAACTTCTGAAGTTATCTGAATGCCTTCTTTCGAGTCTTTAGAATCTTTGGAGTGGGTTTTTACTTAGGCGAAAGCTGGTTCGCAACTATGCCTCCCAGTGAGAGGGACACTCTTCACTCGGAGTAGAGTTTTTAACTTGGGCGAAAGCTGGTAAGTAGCCAAGCCCCCGAGTAAGAGGGATGCTCTTCACTCGGAGTACGTTTCTAACTCGGGCGAAAGCTGGATCGCAGCCAAGCCCCCGAGTGAGAGGGATGCTCTTCACTCGGAGTAGGTTTTTAACTTGGGCGGAAACTGGTTCGCAGCCAAGCCTCCGAGTGTGAGGGATGCTCTTCACTCGGAGTAGGTTTCTAACTTGGGCGAAAGCTGGTTCGCAGCCAAGCCCCCGAGTGAGAGGGATGCTCTTCACTCGGAGTAGGTTTTTAACTTGGGCGAAAACTGGTTCGCATCCAAGCCCCCGAGTGAGAGGGATGCTCTTCACTCGGAGTAGGTTTGTAATTTGGGCAAAAGCTGGTTTGCAGCCAAACCCCTGAGTGAGAGAAATGCTCTTCGCTCGGAGTAGGTTTTTAACTTGGGCAAAAACTGGTTCGCAGCCAAGCCCCCGAGTGAGAGGGATGCTCTTCACTCGGAGTAGGTTTTTAACTTGGGCGGAAACTGGTTCGCAGCCAAGCCCCCGAGTGAGAGGGATGCTCTTCACTCGGAGTAGGTTTTTAACTTGGGCGGAAACTGGTTCGCAGCCAAGCCCCCGAGTGAGAGGGATGCTCTTCACTCGGAGTAGGTTTTTAACTTGGGCAAAAACTGGTTCACAGCCAAGCCCCCGAGTGAGAGGGATGCTCTTCACTCGGAGTAGGTTTCTAACTTGGGCAAAAGCTGGTTCGCAGCCAAACACCCGAGTGAGAGAAATGCTCTTCGCTCGGAGTAGGTTTTTAACTTGGGCGAAAACTGGTTCGCAGCCAAGCCCCCGAGTGAGAGGGATGCTCTTCACTCGAAGTAGGTTTTTCACTTGGGTGGAAACTGGTTTGCAGCAAAGCCCCCGAGTGAGAGGGATGCTCTTCACTCGGAGTAGGTTTTTAACTTGGGCGGAAACTGGTTCGCAGCCAAGCCCCCGAGTGAGAGGGATGCTCTTCAGTCGGAGTAGGTTTTTAACTTGGGCGAAAACTGGTTCGCAGCTAAGTTGAAGGGCGTACACCCACTGGGGGTTGTAAACCAGAGAATGCGTACGAATGAGCTCGATGTAGAACTGAAAAAGTCATGCTTTTATTCATCAAACATCACTCGAGTGCTTTTATTACATCTCAACATCAAGTATAAAAACGTCAAAGCAAGTCTGCATTCCAAGCGCGGGGCTCGTCTGCCTGCTTCAGAAGGTTGTACAGGTGGTATGCCCCGTTATGTAGAACTTTTGAAATGACAAAAGGACCTTCCCACGCAGGAGCAAGCTTGTGAGGTCACTGCTGATCCACTCGGAGCACAAGATCACCTTCCTAAAAGGTCCGACCCCTGATGTGTCTATCGCGAAAACGTCGTAGGTCCTGCCGATAGGTGGCTGAACAGATAAGAGCTGTCTCCCTCTCCTCCTCCAAGAGATCAACGGCGTCTTGCCGCGCCTGCTCAGCTTCAGCTTCGGAGTATAGTTCCACTCGGGGTGAATTGTGGAGCAGGTCACTCGGTAGGACGGCTTCAGCTCCGTATACCATGAAGAAGGGAGTGCGATTGGTAGACTGATTGGGGGTCATCCTCAGGCCCCACAGAATTGATGGCAATTCAGTGACCCAGGCTCCGGCTGCATGCTCCAGATCACGCATAAGTCGCGTCTTTAGCCCTTGAAGGATCAGTCCATTCGCTCTCTCGGCTTGTCCATTCGACTGTGGGTGAGCCACGGATGCATAGTCGGCCCGAGTGCCTTGGGCGGCACAGAACGCTCTGAACTCTTCGGAGTCGAAGTTTGAGCCGTTATCAGTGATGATGCTGTGAGGTACGCCGTATCTGAAGATTATCTCTTTCATGAACGTGATCGCTGTGCGAGAATCTAGTTTCTTGATGGGTTTGGCTTCAATCCACTTAGTGAACTTGTCGACTGCAACCAGCAAGTGGGTGAATCCACTCGCCCCTGTCCGAAGAGGCCCCACCATGTCAAGTCCCCAAACTGCGAACGGCCAGACGAGTTGGATCATCTTCAGGGCAGACGTAGGCTTGTGTGATAAGTTTGCATAGAACTGACACCCGGCGCAGTGTTGGACTATCTACTGCGCAGCTTCATTAGAACGTGGCCAGAAGAAGCCGGCTCGGTAAGCTTTAGCCACGATTGTCCGAGAGGACACGTGGTGTCCACAAGTTCCCGGGTGAATTTCCTCCAAGATCAGTCGTCCTTCCTCCGAAGAGATGCAACGCTGAGTCACACCGGTGACGCTCTTTCTGTATAACTGATCACCCATCACTGTAAAGGGCTTGGACCTGTGAACAATCTGGCGGGCCTCAACTTCATCCTCTGGAAGCTCCTGTCTGAGCAGGTACGCAATGTATGGCACCGTCCAATCGGGCGTGATCGCTAGAACCTCCATGACCAAGTCAATGACTGCTGGGACCTCAATTTCAGTCGAATCGGAGGGACTGACCACTTGTGGGGGCTCTTCAGTGAAGGGATCTTCTTTCACCGTTGGGGAATGCAGATGCTCAAGGAACACATTGCTTGGAATAGGCTTCCGAGTGGACCCGATCTTCGCCAGATCGTCTGCCGCTTGATTCTTGGCTCGGGGGATGTGGTGGAGCTCCAGTCCCTCGAATTTCTTCTCGAGCTTTCTCACTGCGTTGCAGTATCCTGTCATAGCAGGGCTCCTGGTGTCCCACTCCTTCATCACTTGATTCACCACTAGATCCGAGTCTCCGTAGACCATCACGCGTCGGACGCCGAGTGAGATGGCCATACGTAGACCATAAAGGAGTGCTTCATACTCGGCCTCATTGTTGGAAGAATCGAAGTGAACCTGCAGAACATAGCTGAGACGATCGCCCTTTGGAGACACTAACACAACCCCAGCTCCTGAACCATTCAGCATCTTGGAGCCGTCAAAGAACATGGTCCAGTGTTCCGGGTGACTCTGAGTCGGCTATTGCTATTCTGTCCATTCGGCTAAGAAATCAGCTAATGCTTGGGACTTGATCGCCTTTTTCGCCTCGAACTTGATGTCCAGGGGAGGAGCTTGATAGCCCACTTCGCCACTCGACCAGTCGCATCCCAATTGTTTATGATCTCAGACAGCAGGGTGTCGCTGACGACTGACACGACGTGTTCTTGGAAGTAATGGGCTACTTTCTTCGTGGTCAGATAGATGCCATATACGAGCTTCTGATAATGAGGATACCTCTGCTTGGATGGAGTCAGGACTTCAGAAATGTAATAGACTGGGCACTGAACTTTGTAAGCTTTTCCCTCTTCTTCTCGCTCGACTGTGAGGACGGTACTGACAACCTGACCAGTGGCCGCAATGTACAAGAGCAACGGCTCATTGCTGTTCGGAGCGGCAAGCAGGGCTTTGAGCTGAACAAACGCTGCATGTGCTTCAGCAGTCCACTCGAACGAATCAGACTTCTTCATCAATCGGTAAAGGGGCAGTGCCTTCTCACCGAGGCGGGAGATGAATCGGCTCAGAGCCGCAAGATAACCCGTGAGCTTTTGCACATCATGAAGCCGTTCTGGACATTTCATTCATACAATTGCACCGATCTTCTCAGGGTTGTCATCTATCCCTCGTTCGGAAATGAGGAATCCGAGTAACTTGCCCCCGGGCACCCCGAAAGTGCACTTTGCTGGATTCAGCTTAATATCATACTTCCATAGATTTGTGAAAGTTTCAGCTAGGTCAGCCAGCAGGTCGGAACCTTTTCTCGACTTGACCACGATATCGTCCATGTACGCCTCAATGTTCCGACTGATCTGTTTTTGCAAACACTTTTGGACCATGTGCATAAAAGTGGCACCGGCATTCTTGAGACCGAATGGCATGGTGATATAGCAGAAACACCCGAATGGGGTGATAAAAGCTGTTTTTATTTCATCTGGCCCATACAGTCGGATCTGGTGGTACCCGGAGTACACATCCAGAAAAGACAGTCGCTCACACCCCACGGTGGAATCTATGATCTGATCTATATGGGGGAGCGGGAAATGATCCTTGGGGCAGACCCGATTGATGTGTTTGAAATCGATGCGCATTCGAAGTGACTTATCCTTCTTAGGGACCTTGACGACATTGGCGAGCCACTCGGAGTGGTACACCTCATGGATGAACTCGGCTACCAGGAGCCGAGCAACTTCTTCGCCAATGGCCTTCCTCTTCTGTGTAGCAGAGCGACGAAGATGCCCTTTCACAGGTTTTGCTTTCGGATCGACTCGCAAACGGTGCTCAGCCAGCTCCCTGGGTACACCCGGCATGTCGGATGGCTTCCATGCTAAGATATCCCAGTTCTCACGGAGGAACTGGATGAGCGCTTCTTCCTATTTGCTGTCGAGTGTCGTTGAGATGTTGGTGGGTGCTGCATCGGGATCCTCTGGATGAATGTGCACAGGCTTCGTCTTGCCAGCCGACTGGAATGCAGACTCGGCAGCTGGTTTCTTGGAGCGCAGCAGATCACTCGGATTAGCGTTTTTCTTGTATTCCTCCAACTCCACCATGGCCATCTGTTCATCAGCAATCTTGGACCCTTGCTGCAAACATTCCTCTGCACGCTATCTATTGCCAGTGACTGTGATCACTCCTTTGGGGCCGGGCATCTTCAGCTTGAGATACACATAACATGGGCGGGCCATGAAACGTGCGTAGGCCAGCCGACCAAGGATGGCATGGTAGGTGCAGCGGAAGTCGACCACTTCAAAGGTCAGCCTTTCCTTCCTGAAGTTTTTGTCGTCTCCAAAGACCACATCTAGGGTGATCTATCCGAGTGACTTTGCTTTCTTGCCGGGGATCACTCCGTGGAACTGCATGCTGCTCTCGCTGAGACGGGACATCGGAATGCCCATCCCCTTCAGGGTTTCAGCGTAGAGTATGTTCAGGCCGCTTCCACCATCCATGAGAACCTTGCGCAACCGAACGCCTCCCATGACTGGATCGACCACCAGCGACTGCCGCCCAGGGGTGGCGATGTAGGCCGGATGGTCTGACTGATCAAAGGTGATCGGAGTCTTCGACCAGTTCAGAAATTTTGTCATTGCTGGCATGGCCATGTTTACTTCCCGATTGATGACTTTCAGTCGACTCCTGCTCTTTACATCTGGAAAGATCATCAGGGTTGCATTGACACTGGGAAAAGCTTCATCTTTGTCTCCATCATCGGCATCTTCTGGGCTCTTCTCACTCGACTGGCCCTCTCGGAACTGCTGTATCAACAATCTGCACTGTCGAGTGGTATGCTTGGGCAATATCAGATTGCCCTCCTCATCTTTTCTGGTATGAATGTGGCACGGCAAATCAAGGACATCCTGGCCCGACTGATCTTTATTTTTCCTCGGGATCCATTTTTCCTTAACTTTCCCCTTGTTCTTGGCTAGACCGGCCAGTGCGGCAACCTCGCCTGAGCCGAGACGTCAGCCTTGCGTTTCGGTTTCTGACTGGGATTATTGTTTCTAGGGTTGGGCTCACTGGTTTTCCCCTTGCCGTTACGAAGACGGTCTTCCTCTTCTCCGTTCGCGTACCGAGTGGCGATCTCCATCATTTGGCTCATGGTCAAAGACCCCGATCAACCAAATTTCAGTATGAGCTCTCTATATCTGACACCTGCCTTGAAGGCACAGACGGCTTGGTGCTCAGTGACATTCTCAACCACATGATGCAAGGTTGTCCAACGATGGATGTACTCTCTCAAGGTTTCATTCGGCTTCTGCACACAATGCTGCAGCTCAGTCAACCCGGCCGGGCGTTTGCACGTGCCCTCGAATGTTTTGATGAACACTCGGGCCAAATCTTCCTAGCAGTAGATGTTGGCCGGGGTGAGTTGGTTGAGCCAGGCCCGGGCGGACCCTTCCAACATCAACGGTAAATGCTTCATAGCCACATAGTCATTACCACCTCCAATCTGCACAGCCACTCGGTAATCCTCTAACCAAGTTTCTGGCTTAGACACGCCGGTGAACTTACTTACTCCAGCCGCGAATCTGAAGTTAGGCAGAATCTTGGTGGCCCTGATTGCTCTGCTGAAACACTCGGGCCCGGAGACGAATGCTCCACTTCCACTCGGACGATCTCTGTCCAAGTTCTCTCTTACAGCTCTGCCTCTGTCGACCAGGTTCTGAGCGAGTACGGATCTCGCATTGAACTGTGGATCGCGGAGGTCGACTGGTTCTCTCTAGCGATAACCGTCACCATGGCGGGGAGGGCTGGCCCTCCGATCATTGCCGTAAGGACGCCTGGCATCGTACGGCTGGGGCGCGTATGAGCCATCCCGCGGAGGGGGCGACAGCATACGACGACGATCATCTTGACGCCGCGGAGGCGTATTCCGACTGTGACCCTGCCCCGAGTACTGGTCTCGGTCGTTTCACCGCGGAGGCGAGTGTCTGTTTCTTCTTGGGGACACCGGGCTATGGGCCGACTGGACGGTGTCAGCCCTGATGGATCTACTATGAATCCTGTTGCGCGACTGGGACACCGCTGAATTTTGCTCTTCAGCCGCCTTGAGCAGGGCCCGGATCTGCCGTAGACCCTCTCCCGCCTCAGATCAGGACGGCTCAATGGAATCTGCTATCCGAGTGGCCGCCGCCAAATTCTGAACGGGAGTGCGGAATACCTGGAAATTCTGCTGCTGGTCATTCGAGAACAACTGCCGCTGCCGCCGACAGGAACAGGGCTGATGCTGCCTGCAGGCGCGATCATCGAGTGACTTCTGGAGCGCCTCCAGACGATTGCGCTCAGCCAAATTGGCCTAGCCCGCGGCCTCCAAAACCTGAGTCTCGGGAGTCGTCCCAACGATGCGCGTCTGGAGGGTCTGCTCGTTTCTGCGCTGCAGCTCCTTCCTCTGCTGCCGAGTGAGAGGTCGGGGGTAGTACTCGTCGTCCTGACGGTCTCCGCCACCGCCAAGATCAGCGCGTGACAGGTCGCCGGTCTCTGTGCCGCCGCGGCCGTACCCAGGCGGACTGGGCGGGGAATCGGCCATCAGCACCTCTACAGTGGGGTCGCTGCTCTCGCACTCGGATAAGCTTTCCGAGTGCTCATGCAAGGAGGTGAATGAGTCGACGATGGGCTCATCGGGCTCGATTGCCACGACTTGCGAGGCCGCAGCCTGAAGGGCCACCGCGTGCTTGATCCACCGTTGAAGCCGTGAGCGTCCGGAGCGCTTGCGACGGCGGCCGGTGAAGTGCGAAGGCGCCGACTAGCACGGAGTCGATGGTTGTCGAAGAAGGACGCCGAAGGCGCTCGCGTGGAAGTGCGCTGCGCCGCGGACGGGCAACGCCTCGACATCCAGCGGGGCTTCCTGAAGCCACGCCGAATCGTCGGCGATGAAACTGAGGACGTCGAAACGGATCTCGCCGCCCAGAGTCAGTCCGCCGCCGGAAACCATGGTGATGATGGGAAAAACGCAACTACGCCGGAAGTCGCTGGACGCCTACCCCACGGTGGGCGCCAACTTTCATGGGTATAAGCCTGACAGTAGTGTGTGGGGGTACGAATTGGAGGGCAGGGCCTAGCTACGACGCGGTTGTTACACTCGGATTTACGAGTTCAGGCCCCTCAGCGGTGGAGGTAATAGCCCTATGTCTTGGTGCTCTGGAGCTTGTTTTCTCTGAGTGTATAGATTACAAAGATTGCGAACCCTTGGAATGGAGCTGGGGGTGGCTTATATAGCTCTGCCTAGCCCCCATGAATGCCGCCATTACCAGGGGTTAAAGAGGGGGTTTAAGGGTGCCAGTTACTGGTAACGGGTGCGTTGATTACAATTAACGAGGGTGGACGCACGTCCTGACCGTTGCACTCCTGGAGCCTCCAGGTCTTCTCTGGTCGAGTGACTGTCAGGTACTCCGAGTGAAATAAGCCGGTCGAGTGAACTGCTTCTTCCCGAGTGGTTCATTGAACTCCGAGTCAATGTCAGGTTGTAGAACATCCGACTGCCGATCTGGCTCTAGGGCCCAGTATAAAGTGCGTGGCATCCTAGGGTAGGGTCTATAGGTCAGGCCTGTTACCCTATCCCTAGTATATGTCCTCGTCACCTGACCCTTGTCGTAAGTCTGCGAGACGGGGCGACAGGATCACTGATCATCACCGCGAGCTCCCAGCGCACTAATGGGTTTGGATATGTGATCTGAGTAGGCCTCTGGCCTTTTCGCTTAGACCAGCACGCGGGAATAAGTATGGGCACTCGACGTCGTATGATTCTTCCAAAAGCTCTTCAGACGTCAGCAGTTGAGCGGCGCTCGCCGGGTTGGATGGTAACCGCCTGCGCTTGTATTAAGCGGGTGGGTCTGCTCCCGGCCGCGTACGCAACGCGCGGGAGTGCTTAGGATGATTGGCCCATGACCCCTTTGCACTTAGGATGTAGACCGGCGTGCTGACCTCTCTGTTGAGCGTAGGTAGGACTACGGCGTGTCGATCAGCTGAGGCCGGGCATGACCCGAAAAAGTGTGTCCGGCCAGAGTTAATTGAGCGTGATGGGTAAGTTGGTGCACCCCTGTAGGGAAGTTGATCTATTCGAATAGCCGTGTCCACGGTAACAGGATGCTCGGAGTTGTATCCCGATCTACTACAACTAGAACTGGATACTTGTGACACTAAACTGATATGATGGCTCCGGGATAGCTTCCTCGCGGGGTAGACGAGGAAGGATCTCTGGGATATATATTTGTTACTACATTTTATGTTATTCTACTCTCTTCTGTTGCTGAAAGACGCTGTAAGATGCTAGTCTTCGATAGGCTAGGCCTTCCCCACTATTCTGGCTTTTCTGCAGTATAGTCCACAGATACAGCCCCTTCCCTTTGATACCGATGCATACTTAGCATAGATCTGATGTAAGTCTTGCGAGTACTTTGGATGAGTACTCACGGTTGCTTTGCTACCTTTTTCCCCCCTACCCGATTGCTGCGATCAGATGACGGAGTCCCGGAGACAGCTAATCCCACCGATGACTACTACTACCCCGACGGAGCCTACTACTATGTGGAGACCGATGAACAGGAGTAGTTAGGAGGCCCCAGGCAGGAGGCCTGCGCTTTTTCGATCTAGTTGTCGTTGTTTTGCTCAGCCTTCTTAAGGTAAACTTGTCTAATTATGTCTGTACTCAGATATTGATGCTTCTGCTGACTTGTGTATTCGAGCCTTCGAGGCCTGGCTTGTAATATAAAGCTGTATGACTTTAATTTGTGTCTAGAGTTGTGTTGTGATATCTTCCCGTGAGTCTCTGATCTTGATCGTGCGCATTTGCGTATATGATTAGTGCACGATTGAGTCGGGGGCATCACACAATGCTTATCGGGGTAATTTCAATCCGAGACCGTTTCCTGGAAATTCCTCTAATAATTATGGCAATCCTTATGGTAATTCTTATAATAATAATAATAATAATAGGATGCCCTCTGATCTTGAAAGTAATATTAAAGAATTTATTAATTCGCAAAAGAATTTCAATGCTATGATAGAAGAAAATTTGAATAGAGTTAATGAATTGGCTAGGAACATGGATAGAATTGCTCATGATGTTGAAAATCTCAAAACTAAAATTTTACCACCCAAGCATGATATAAATGAGTCTATTAAAGCTATCTATGTCTCCATTAATGAAAGTAAAGAAAGGACCGCTAGGTTGAGAGCTAAGCGAGAATTTTTAGAAATAGCGATTCCACCCGGTTTCTATCGTAGTAATGATGAAGATATTAAAATGACTAGTGTCACTCCTATTGAATCATTATTTAGTAACATAAAACTTGATGAAAAAGGGACTGAAGAAGAGTCAACTTTAGATAGAAGGAGTCCCAATTGCTTGGAGGGTGATAATATTAATGAAAAAAATGAAAAAAGTGGGTTTGGAGAGGTCAAAACTTTAAATAGTAATGTACCCACTACTTTGGATTACAAGGACTTTAATTATGATAGTTATTCTTTAATTGAGTGTATTTCCTTGTTGCAATACATGATTAATTCACCAAATGCATATGAACAAAATAAGGCTTTCACTAAACACATTGTAGAAGCCATGATGAAAGCGCATGAAGAGAAACTTGAGTTAGAAGTTTCAATTCCTAGAAAATTACAAGATGAATGGGAACCTACTATTAAAGTCAAAATTAAAGATTATGAATGTAATGCCCTTTGTGATCTTGGTGCTAGCGTTTTCACTATACCAAAGTCTTTGTGTGATGTGCTAGGTCTCACCGACATGGATCTTTGTTCCCTTAATTTGCATCTTGTGGATTCCACTATTAAAAAGTCATTGGGTAGAATAAATGATGTGCTTATTCTTGCAAATAGAAATTATGTGCCCGTGGACTTTATTGTTCTTGATATTGAATGCAATCCTTCTTGCCCCATAATACTTGGTAGGCCTTTTCTACGAACGATAGGTGCTATTATTGATATGAAAGAAGGTAATATAAGATTTCAATTTCCATTAAAGAAAGGGATGGAACACTTCCTTAGAAAGAGAATTAAAGCACCTTATGAATCTATTATGAGGGCCACCTATGGAATTAACTTGAAGGATGACAATACTTGAAACTATGACGATAAAGGGTTTCCCCTCGCTTTATAATATAAAGCAACGACCAAGCACATCATACATTAAGCTCGCCAGGGCTGCGGCACAACCAAGCCCAAGGAAAAAAGAGAGAAAGAAAAAGAGACAAATGCCAACACCGGCAGATCGACGAAAACGAAGAAGACCGCAACCGCTGCGCCCACCGGAGAAGTCCCACCACGCTCCTAGCACTCCGAAGCACCATGTACCGAGCAACACCTTCAACAAGGAAAGAAACGACGATGACCCTGCTGCCCGGACCAGTCCTAGGGTTTCCCCCGGTACGCAGAGGGCAGTGGGGAAGGGATACATCCGAGGCCCTTCAGGAAGGAACGGCGGCACCCGCAGGCGTCACCGCATCGAAGCCGGACAAGCCAATAGTGATTTCTCCCGACCCCAAAAACCACCACCGCCCCTGACAATCCGGGGTGCTCCACCCAATGTGCCGCCCACCCGCATGCGCCACCACGGCCACAACACCCTCCGCAACACCTCACTGTGGTCACCGGCATGAGGCCTCGAGGAAAGAAGAGAGGACGACGAACCCGGGGACAACAGCAACGCAGACGAGCGGGAGGGAACAGCCTCCGCCGCCCTCGCGGAAACCTACTGGACATGATCGGGGGACACACCAGGCCCCTACTGGCCCGGCCGGGCCCAGATGGGCCCGCAAAGCCCCCGCCTACGCGCTGCAGCACGCCCGCTGCCGAAGACGCCACCACCCGGAGACCACCGCCGCACCACCTAGAACTTGAGGGAGCTGCGCCGCCGAGAAGGGAACAGCCGGCCCGCCCTGACCTAGATGGCCCCCCTAGGGCCCAGATCTGGGCCGAGCAGGCGCCGCCGGCCACGCCCGCGCCAGGACGCCGCCCCACAGCCAACGGCTGCACCGCCGCACCGAAGAGCACCCGGACCCGCGGGAACCATGCCACCGAGCCGGACCATCGCAGGCCGAGCCACACCGCCGCCGTCAGGAGACCCCGCGCCACCCTCCGCACGCACGGGAAAAGGCCGACCCGCCGCCGCCAGCACCGCGCGGCAAGGCCCGGCGGACCACGCTGGCGGCGGCGGCAGGGGAGAGGAAGGGGAGGGGCCTGGAGGAGGGGAGGTGGGGTAGGATTTTCCCGTCGCCCGCGGGGGACGAGCGAGCAAGCCAAGCGGACTCCACACCCAAACAAAGAATTGATCACTTGAAACTATGCATTATGCCTAGTTAGGGGCATAAAACAATAGCGCTTGTTGGGAGGCAACCCAATGAATAAAATAAATTTTTGTTTTTACTTTTTGTTCTTGAGTGTTTACACAATTATAGCCTCAGTTATGATTGTATTTTTATGTTTTAATTAGTTTTTGTGCCAAGTAATTCCTTCGGGATGATGTTGATGATAGTATAATTGATGCTGTTTGGAAAACAGAAAGTTTTGTGTCCAG
This sequence comes from Elymus sibiricus, assembly GCA_039707655.1. NCBI lineage: Eukaryota > Viridiplantae > Streptophyta > Magnoliopsida > Poales > Poaceae > Elymus > Elymus sibiricus. The sequence goes on from CM077674.1 coordinate 314,513,948, forward strand.
TGCTAGAATTTTAGTTCTGTACTAGAGTGTCCGAAAAATCTGAAATTTTTACACAGTATTGGTATATGAAGTTTCTTCGTTTTCCTAATTTTTAAGAATTTTTGGAGTTACATAATTATGTCTTTTAAATATATCTTTACAGACTGTTCTGTTTTAGACAGATTCTGTTTTTGTTGCATAGTTTGCTTATTTTGATGAATCTATGGATCGTATCGGGGGGTATGAGTCATGGAGAAGTTGGAGTACAGTAGCATTATGCCAATATTAAATATGAATCAATTTACAACAGTATCTAAAGTTTAAGATTTATTTGTTATACTAACGGATCTCACGAGGTTTCTGTTGAGTTTTGTGTGCTGAAGTTTTCAAATTTTGGGTGAGACTACGATGGACAAAGGAATAAGGAGAGGCAAGAGCCTAAGCTTGGGGATGCCCAAGGCACCCCAAGGTAATATTCAAGGAAGACTCAAGCATCTGAGCTTGGGGATGCCCCAGAAAGCATCCCCTCTTTCGTCTACAATCTATCGGTAACTCACTTGGAGCTATATTTTTATTCATCACATGATATGTGTTTTACTTGGAGCGTCTTGGGATATAGTTTGTTTGCTTTTTTTTTATTTTTAGTTTGTCACAGTCATATTTGCTGAACACACCTTTTTGAGAGGGACACACATTATTCGTGATTTGTTAGAATACTCTATGTGCTTCACTTATATCTTTTAAGCTAGGCAATTGCTCTAGTGCTTCACTTATATCTTTTAGAGCACGGCGGTGGTTATATTTTAAAGAAATAGTTGCACTCTCATGCTTCACTTATATCTTTTTGAGAGTCTAATAATTAGCAATGGTAATATGTGTGGGTTATGAATTTGGTCCTGATATGATAGGTATTAAAGAGGGATATAATAAAAACTTTCTTGAACATCACTAAATATGATAAGTTTGATTCCTTGCAATAGTTTTGCGATATTAAGATGGTAATATGTGGGAGGTACTAGTAGATAATTGTGGTTTAGTAAGAATATTGGTGTTAAGGTTTGTGATTCCCGAAGCATGCACGTATGGTCTGTCGTTATGCTAAGAAGTTGGAGCATGATTTATTATTGATTGTCTTCCTTTGCGTGGCGGTCAGGGGCGCGCGATGGTTAACTCCTACCAACCTCCCCCCTAGGGGCATGCGTAGTAGTACTTTGCTTCGAGGGCTAATAAACTTTTGCAATAAGTATGTGTGTTCTTTATGACTAATGTGAGTCCATGGATTATACGCACTCTCACCTTTCCGCAATTTGCTAGCCTCTTCGGTACATTGCATTGCCCTTTCTCACATCGAGAGTTGGTGCAAACTTCGCCGGTGCATCCAAACCCCATGATATGATACGCTCTATCACACATAAGCCTCCTTATATCTTCCTCAAAACAGCCACCATACCTACCTATCATGGCATTTCCATAGCCATTCCGAGATATATTGCCATGCAACTTCCACCGTTCTGTTTTTATGACACACATCGCCATTGTCATATTGCTTTGCATGATCATATAGCTGACATAGTATTTGTGGATCAGCCACCGTTCATCATTTTTGTACATGTTACGCTAGCATCATTGCACATCCTGGTACACAGCCAGAGGTATTCATATAGAGTCATATTTTTGTTCTTGTGTCGAGTTGTAATTTTGTGTTGTAAGTAAATAAAAGTTTGATGATCATCATTATTAGAGCATTGTCCCAGTGAGGAAAGGATGATGGAGACCATGATTCCCTCACAAGTCGGGATGAGACTCCGGACAAAAAAAGAGAGGCCAAAAAGAGCCCACGCAAAAAAATGAGAGAAAAAGAGAGAAGGGGCAATGTTACTATCCTTTTTCCACACTTGAGCTTCAGAGTAGCACCATGTTTTTCATATAGAGAGTCTCCTATTTTGTCACTTTCATATACTTGTGGGAATTTTTCATTATAGAACTTGGCTTGTATATTTCGATGATGGGCTTCCTCAAATGCCAGAGGTCTTCATGAGCAAGCAAGTTGGATGCACACCCACTTAGTTTTCATGTTGAGCTTTCATACACTTATAGCTCTTAGTGCATCCTATAGGAGATATGCCCTAGAGGCAATAATAAATATTATTGTTTATCTCCATGTTCATAATTATGTTTATGTTCCATGCTATAACTGCTATGGTTCTCGAGTCTACAATAACCACGAGGCTCGGAGGAAGACTCATATGCACGTGTGGAATAATAAACGGTAAAATGTATTCCTAGTCTGGCCTCTAAGACTAGCTCAAGTGTTGCATGATGGTTCTGTTTTACTGATCATAGGCATGGCTATGCCGGCAACTTTGAGGGCACAATGTTAGGAGAACACTTGTGTTGAATCGACCCGAATTGATGTTATGCTATGAGATACATTCGTCACAAGTTAATGGTTAATAACACAGAGAAAGTTAACGTTTGCATAATTCCTTAGACCATGAGAGTATCCAGTTTCTTCATGCTTGCTTCATGAACTTTGGGGTTTGTTAAACGTCATCCGTAAATGGGTGGCTATTACGGCGGCTTACGGGTTCATGGAAAAGTATGTCAAGTAACTTGATAGCTCAAGATTGGGATTTGCTCCTCCGACGATGGAGAGATATCTCTGGGCCCTCTCGGTGTTACTGTATCCACCATCGTCTGGCCAGACACATTGTGATTTGATCATAGGGATGCCGAAACACGGGAACGAGAAAAGAGAACAAAACCGGTAACGAGGTAACTGGCATTGTGGACAAGTGTTGATCCACGGGGATGCCGATGATTCTCACCTCGTGTATTTGTAACATATCGCGAAGCAACAGGAATAGCACACGGCAACTGGAGGTTCACTCGACTATTTATTCGTGTGGGTATAGGGGTCAATATGGGTGTCCACGGCTCCGATGTTGATCATTGATCGAAAAGTGTTCCGGTCATGTCTATGCTTCACCGAACCTATAGGGTCACACGCTTAAGGGTCATCTATCTGCTGAATACTAGACAGGGAGTCTGAGAGAAAGTCACCGGAAAGGTTTCGGAGACAGCGGAAAAGTTCCGGAGAGAGAACACCGGAATAGTTTCGGTAAAACTGAAAAGTTGTTTCAGGGTATACCATTAAGTCAAATTGGTTTCGGCACACGCCTGGAAATTCCTGGAGGGTGCCAGAATTGTTCTGGGAACTTCTGGGATTTTTCGGAGAAAAAACCCGGAAATGTTCCGGAGCTGCCGGAACCGCTTTGTTTGCTTTTCGCTAATCCGGAATTATTTTGGAATGCGTCCAAAATCATTTTAGTGGGTACTGGAATTGTTCTAAGACCCACAGAAATATTTTCGGATTTAACGGTCGCGGAAAAATGTTTCCGTGAATAGTGAAAGTGCTTTTTGGGTTACTTTTTGGAAAGCCACCTTTTAGGGCTTTTGTCAAGCTTCTAGAAGGAAAGACTTAGGGACTAAGGAACCCCTTTTGGGGGGGGGTCCCACCAAGGGATGGCAGCCATGTGGAGCTACTCCACTTGCCTTCCTTTTATGCCCTTTATGCCCTTTATGTGTGACATAAATTGTGTGTATTTTGGTATTTTTTGTGTACCATTCCTACCCCTTGGTTTTCCTATAAATAGAGGTGGAGAGGAGCTCTCCACACTCACTCTTTCTCACATACACATGCCATTGCAATGATCTGGCTTCTTCTCTCCCTCCCCGCGAAATAGTTTCGTAGAGCCGAAAGGCTGTCTGGGTTCCGGTGGGAACTAGTTCTGGACGACGAAGCCCTGCCGGATAGATGACACCGTATGTGTGCAACCCCGTAGAGAGGTCATAGGTTCGATCTTTTTGCCCGAGGGGCTGTTCGAGAGGTCCTCCCGAAGGGCTGTCCGAGTGACCGTCCGAGTTTCGAGCGTCCTCCCAAAGGGTTGTCCGTGACACCGTCCGAGGGACTGTCCGACTGCCTCCCGGAGGGCTGTCCGAGAGGCAGACGAGGGAGTACATCCTCGTGGTTGGGAGGTTGTAAATCCTAGCTGCGGGGATCTGCACCGCCGATCGTCATCGACTCTACTTCCACTGCGCTACAAGTCGGTAACGAAAAGATCAAACCTTGTATGCAGTCTCCATAGTGGTCCTGGGCTGGTGCGTAGGTCGGAAATTTTTTGTTTTCTGCTGCGTTCCCCTACACAATCGTTGCATGGCAATCCCTACTCCTCGCATTGACATCAATTGATGGGCATCTCCATAGCCCGTTGATTAGCCTCGTTGATGTGAGACTATCTTCTTATTTTTTGACTTCTCTTATTAATCTCTACCACCACACTCTATTGCACCTATAGTGCTATATCCATGGCTTGCGCTCATGTATTGCGTGGGGTTTGAAAAAGCTGAAGCGCGTTAAAAAGTATAAACCAATTGCTTGGCTAAACCGGGGTTGTGCATGATAAATATTTTGTGTTAAGAAGATGCAGCATGATAGGATTATATGATTTTGTAGGGATAACGTTCTTTAGCATTTTTATTTTAAAAGACATGATTGTTTATTAGTATGCCTGAGGATTGATGTCTTTATATCAAACTATAGACTATTGCTCTGAATCATTCGGATCTTATTATTCATACCGTAAGAGAGAGATTACATGATGAAACATGTTAGGTAGCATTCCACATCAAAAATTCTGTTTTTATCATTTACCTACTCGAGGACGAGCAGGAATTAAGCTTGGGGATGTTTGATACGTGATACGTCTCCAACGTATCTATAATTTATGAAGTATTCATGCCATGTTTATTATAGTTTTGTATAATTTTGGTGCACTTTTATATGGATTTTATATAATTTTCATGGACTAACATATTGACCTAGTGCCCAGTGCCAGTTGCTATTTTCTGCTTGTTTTTGGTTTTCCAGAAAATCCATATCAAACGAAGTCCAAATGCAGCGAAACTTTCTGACAATTTTTTCTGGAAGGAAAGGGACCCAGGAAGCTTCGGGAGAGTACCAGAAGACCCACATGGGCCCCACAAGCCACCAGGGCACGCCCAGGGGGGGTGGTCGTGCCCTAGTGTCTCGTGGGCCCCCTATGGCCCCTCTTTGCGTGATTCCAACGCCAAAAATTCCTATATATTCAGAAACCTCCAGAAATAACCCTAGAACTTCGACTCCGCCTCCGCAAGCCTCTGTACCTCCACGATCTCATCTAATGCCCTTCTCCGGCACCCTGCCAGAGGGGGAAATCATCACCGGAGGCCATCTTCATCATCCCGGCGGTCTCCATGACGAGGAGGGAGTAGTTCACCCTCGGGGCTGAGGGTATGTAGTAGTAGCTATGTGTTTGATCTCTCTCTCGTGTTCTTGATTTGGCACGATCTTGAAGTACCGCGAGCTTTGTTAATATAGTTGGATCATATGGTGTTTCTCCCTCTCTATCTTGTTGTGATGAATTGAGTTTTTTACCTTTCAGGTTTCACTATTATCGGATTGAATACTTTTACGGATTTGAGAACACTTGATGTTTGTCTTGCATATGAATATCCGTGGTGACAATGGGGTATTATATTGATTCACTTGATGTATGTTTTGGCACTCAAGTCGCGGATTCCCGAGGTGACATTGGGGTAATCTATGCATAGGGGTTGATGCACGTTTTCGTGCTACTTTCTCCGGTAGAAATCTTGGGGCACTCTTTGAAGTTCTTTGTGTTGGATTGAATATTATGAATCTGAAGTTGTTTGATGCATATCGAATAATCAACTCACGGATACTTGTGGTGACATTGGAGTATCTAGGTGACATTAGAGTTGGTTGATGCGTATCATATGGTGTTATTTTAGTACGAACTCTAGGGCTGTTTTTGACACTTATAGGGATGGCTCAATAGATTGATCGGAAAAGATAACTTTGAGGTGGTTTCGTACCCTACAACAATTTCATCTTATGTTCCCCACTAGATAAGAACTTAGGAGTGATTCTTTGTCGCACGTTGAGGGATTGTTATATGATTCAATTATGTTAGCACCGTTGAGAGATTGCACTAGTGAAAGTATGAACCCTAGGCCTTGTTTCTAAGCATTGCAATACCGTTTGTGCTCCGTTTTATCACTTGCTACCTTGCTTTTTTTTATTTTCAGATTACAAAAACCTATATCTACTATCCATACTACACTTGTATCACCATCTCTTCGCCGAACTAGTGCACCTATACAATTTACCATTGTATTGGGTGTGTTGGGGACACAAGAGATTTCTTGTATTTGGTTGCAGGTTTGTTTGAGAGAGACCATCTTCATCCTATGCCTCCCACGGATTGATAAACCTTAGGTCATCCACTTGAGGGAAAATTGCTACTGTCATACAAAACTCTGCGCTTGGAGGCCCAACATGAGTCTACAAGAGTAAGTTGTGTAGTAGACATCAAGCTCTTTTCTGGCGCCATTGCCGGGGAGGTGAGTGCTTGAAGGTATATCTTTAGATCTTGCAATCGATTCTTTTAGTTTCTTGTTTTATCACTAGTTTGGTTTATAAAAGAAAACTACAAAAAAATGGAATTGAGGTTGCCTCATATTATTCGTCTTTATAATGTCTTTCTTGAGAATGATGGATCGGAAAATTGTGCTCAATTGATAGAAGAAGAATCCAATAAAATGTTTGGCATAAAATCCATGAATGATGAGCATGATTGCAATGTTGTTAGTATGAATTCTATGAATATCCAAAATACTAATGATGATTGCACTAGTCATGACAAAAATGTTTCTTATAAGCATGTCAATTTTTGTGGAGTGCATAAAGTTTGTGAAGACATGCCTTATAGGGATGATAGATTTTGCAAGTAGCATAAACATGATAAAACCAATTGGTGGCTTAAAGTGATAGATGAATTTGCTACAAAATTATGCTCTCTTCAACACATTACTTGTGAACTTTGCGATAGGGTTGGTCATCTTATTTTCCAATGCAAACTTTTTCATGATCGAATCGTGACCAAATATTGTAATGACTTGATCACCCTTGAACTTTATAATGAACTTTGCTTATTTTTAGGGTGTGAAGAATTGTCACATAAAAATAGTTGGTTTGAAGCATTCATATTCACAGACCATGCTGAAACTACTTTGAAAGAAATCTATATGTTTTGTATGGTAAATAGCAATGAAAATTCTTATATTGCCAACTATAGAACGACAGGAAAACCAATAGAATATAAAAGGAATACTAATGAAAGGGTAAAGATTTCCACTTTCCCTCCTATTGTCTCTCATGATGAAACAGGTGACGAGAAGGAGCTCCCTATTCAACCAATCTCATCAATAAGAAGCTCGAAAAAATTGATTAAACCCACACATGATGTGGTGAAGAAGAAGAAAATAAGAAAGAGTAGAGGTAAAAAGGTATCCCTCCCAAATGATGTTGCTCCTATTATTGTTGTGCCTCATGAGAATGAATCAAAAATAACTGTGGAAGATGATACACTTGATGATGATATTGCTTTTTTGTCTTATGGCACAATGTCCGAAGGAACTATTGAGGATGATTTTGTTATGCCTGTTACTCGTTGTGATGATTATGATTGGGAAAACAATGATACTTCTTATAATCTTGACAATCTTTTTGGCACCAACTTAGAAAATTATGATGATAATAATTGTTATACTATTGGTGTTATTCATACTATTAATGATGAGAGTGATTATGTGTGGCACCCCGGCTCAGAGAACCGGTTTACCAGTATTTCCAACCCAGAGATCATGTCTTCTGGAAACACTCAACAACTTGGAACAGAACAGAACTGAACTTTATTAAAATATCTCGAGTACAAGCTCATAATTTACATCGATAGCGAGGCCAGAGCACTACACGTGCTGAGACAATATCTACATTATTTATGGAACATAGCAGGGCCTCGATACTACTGGGTAGACTACGGCATAGCGGAACATAGCGCGGGAAACTCCATCCACAGGGACACTGCTGTGAACACGGCCTAGTTAGCGTAGCACGAACCTTCAGGACCTCCGTCCTCAGCTTCTCCTACATCTGGCATGATACGCCAGGTGAGTACTTGGAATGTACTCGCAAGCTCATGGCAACCAAAACAATGCAGCAAACAATAGCATGGCAATTAACAGGTTAACAGATTAAGTTGATCACTTACTGGTACCCAGTACCAACTTACTCTCATCTGGGTTGTACCACAACCCTCGGAATGCTCACAATCCACAGAGAACTTCCGAACATAAGACAAGTTCTTCCATCATTATTATCATTACGGTTGACCATCCTAGAGAGGCCTAAATGGACTGTCCAATACCGTGGACGCGGCTATTCGAATAGGTTTTACACTCTGCAGAGGTTGCGCACTTTACCCACACCATGGAGTACCTGGCCTCGTGATCCCATTCGGGTGGACCGGTGGTGCTCCAACAAAACCTGCTTGACCCATGACCCCTCTATCGTACCACCGACAATCATACCCTCCCAGGGTCATGTCATGGGTGGCCCCTGTGTCACCCCGTGACACCTGCCACCATCGTGGCCACTAACTGTCCCAAACGGGGACGCCGGCAAAATAACTCAACTGGGCTCACAGGATTATGGTCGTCTACCTGATCAGGGCAGCACGCACGCTTAACCCTCCCTAGTTTGGTGGTACCGATAAAAGAGCACAAAGCCAGACCAAGTCAAGGCCGTCCCATACCGGCAAATGTGGCTGCACGGAAAAGTCCGGGTAGGTGGCTCTTGATCAACCAACTAAATTTAATATAGCCAAGCATTTAACCAGTATGGATATTTAATTGCAAGTAAATTATCATGGCAGTAGCTATGCATTTAAATAAATTACTAGGAATTAGCACATATTAAAATAATGCATGAAATTCAATTAAATAACCAGCACCATTGAAATGCTTCATGCAATGGATGACATGGCTTGCCTTGCTCTGTTGGGTTGTCCACAAACTACTGGGCTTCAAATCCAAAGTTATTTCCTTCTGAAAATAATTTTAAAAAGCAATTGAAAATGTCACATGCTACTGTTTTGATTACCAGAAATTCTGTGAACAGGGGAAAAAATACCAAACTTTGCAAGCAAATAGAGGAGCTCAAGACAAACCAGATGCAAAAAGAATCAATTGATTTGGACTTATAGTTTAAAAGTTATGGAGGGTCAAACTTCTGGTCAAATCTGGAAATTAAACGGAAAATAGAAAAACTGACAGGGGGCCACGTCGAAGGCGTAAACCGCCCGGGCGTCTCCACTTACCGCTTCGGTAAGCCGCTGACGGGCGGGCCCCAGCGTCAGGTTTAAACGAGGGAGGAGGGAATAGAGAGGGAGCGGAGCTCCGGCGACGCTCGCCGGCGACACAGACGGTGACAAGGTCCGGTGAGTAGCGGAATGGATCGAGCGCTTCGAGATGAACACGCACGTACCCGTGGCTTGGCGAACGGTGGCCGGACAGCGTCGTCCCCTTCCTCTCCGGCGGCGGCGGGTCTCGGGGGTCGTCGGAGACGGCGACTCCGGCAACGATTCGGTCGGGAAAGGGCTTGGGCGTGATCAGTGGGGCGAGGCGAGCTCGATGGCGGAGTAGGTGGAGCTCGGGGAGGAGCGAATCGGCGGGGAGGCAGAGCTCGGGTGACGGCGTTGCTCCGGCGAGATTCGAGGCCAGAGGGCCTCTCGGCCGTGGCTCGGGCTCGGGGAGGTCGATTAGGAGGTGGAGGAGGTGGACGAGGAGCTTGGGAGAGGACGGGGGGCTATTTATAGCAGGGGGAGGAGCTCGGGCGAGTTCTCTGGAAGCGGCGAGGTCCAGGCCACGTCACCGGCGCAAGGACGGCGAGCTGGCCGTCACGACGCGGGGCGAAGTCACGGGAGCTAGCAGGGGAGATAAGGCGGCCAGTGGCGGGTAGCGGGGGAAGAAGACGCGCCGCACGTCCACTATGCCGGCACGGGCGGCACAGTGCCCGCGCGCGTGGCGGCCGGCGAGGGCGATTCTGGCGAGGGGAGGCTTCGGTAGAGGAGTACGTGGACGGCATCGACGACGTCGGCACACCCAGACACCGAGTGATAGCACGGGACGGCCGGAATGACCACACCCGACGCTGGCGAGGTGCAGAGCGCGAGATTTGGCGTGCCAGTGCCGTGCTCACCACGGGCATTGGTGTCTAGAGGCCTCGCGAGCCTGGCATTTCTTATCTGGCACGTCGACCCTCGACCACTTAGCCTCTCTACGGCTCTGGTTCGACTAGGTTCACTCTGAACCGAAGTGTAGCTTCAGCTACAGTTTCTGACAGGAAACTTGAGAGAGATCTAGAGGAGAGGTGAGCTGGGGATGGAGCCAATGGAGATGTCTGGGGTGTTCTGCTTTGGAAGGACTATGATCTGGCCAAGTTTGAAAGGATTTGATCAAGATTTGGATATAGTTCATGTACAAGTGCTGTACTGAACCAGAAACAGAGATGAGCTTGATGCACTCGTCTGGTGGATCTACTGGGGCTGAAAATTGGTGTGGCAGGGTTATTTGGTGAGGAGAAGATGTCACAAAAATTTCAGCTCAATTCGATACCTCTAGCTGGTACTTCCTTCACAGAGGTTCCAACTAAACAGAAACTTGGCAGAATATTGGTGATGAAAATTTGTACTGGACAAGATGATATTTTTGGATATTGTGGAAAGATAGGTTCCCTAATATCTCAGGGAATTTTCTGGGAATTAATTGAGTAGGGAAAATATGAGCTCGTTCACAAATGACCAGTACTGTCCAGAGAGCAAATGGAGTTTTCTGGAATAAACTTTGTACTGGACCATGAGATGTTTTTGAAGATTGTAGGAGTAGAGGATGTCAAGAAGGTCTGGGATTAATTTGGGATTTTTCTGATCAACAGAACTATAGGTTGTTGTGTAACCCATAGTGATGACAGATTTTCCTAAAGGAAGAAAATGAATATTTGGGAGAGATAAAGAATTGGAAATTGATCCAGATGGTGAGTGACAAGGTTTTGGCAAGATGGTGAGGGCTTTGGATCACTGAGAGGAATTCATAAGTCCAAAGTCAACTGAAAAGGTTCAAAATCCAACCAGATTGCAAATAAAGCCAGAAAGATTTCGAAAAGAAAAAGTTGCCAAAAACCAGGGTGTCACAAACCTACCCCCCTTAGAATGAATCTCGTCCTCGAGATTCGGTTGCTCAGGGAACAAGTGTGGATAGGCTGATTTTAGAAAATCCTCTCTTTCCCAGGTAGCCTCTTCCTCAGTATGGTGATCCCACAGTACCTTGTAAAACTTAATTGTCTTACTCCTGGTAGTTCTTTCCATCTCATCCAATATTCTGACAGGTCTTTCCTCGTAGGTCAAATCCTTGGTCAATTCCAGCTCACTCATATCTGCCTGCTTGATTGGAGGTGCAATGCACTTTCTTAGCTGTGATATGTGAAAGACATCGTGAACGTCTGACAACTCTGGTGGTAGCTCTAACTGATATGCGACTCTGCCTCTTCGGGCCATAACTGGAAAGGGACCGATATATCTCGGTGCGAGCTTTCCTCGGGTGTGAAACCTTTTTATTCCTTTCACGGGGGTAACTCGGAGATAGGCATATTCTCCTGGTTCAAAAGTTACTTCCCGATGCTTCTGGTCATAATAGCTCTTTTGACGGGACTTGGCTGCTCGAAGACGCTCCTGGATATCCTTGACTTGTCTCTCAGCCTCGAGCATCAAATCCGTGCCGAAGATACGGCTGTCTCCTGTCTGAGACCAATTTAAAGGAGTGCGGCATTTCCGTCCGTATAAAGCCTCAAATGGTGACATTTTGAGGCTTGACTGATAACTGTTATTGTAGGAGAATTTTGCATAGAGTAGGCTATCCTCCCATTTGGGTCCATAGGCGAGAGCACAGGACCGAAGCATATCTTCCACTATCTGATTCACACGTTCTGTCTGCCCATCTGTCTGTGGATGATATGCCGTACTAGGTCTTAGCACAGTTGCCAGGGCTTGGTGCAGTCGCAGCCAAAATGCTGAAGTGAACAAGGAACCTCTATCTGACGTGATAGACTTGGGTACTCCATGAAGGCTGACTATCCGGGACATATAGAGCTGTGCGAGCTGATTCACGTTGAAAGTGGTCTTTACCGGAAGGAAGTGAGCCACTTTCGTAAGTATATCCACGATGACCCAGATAGCATCATGGCCCCTTGTTGACTTGGGTAGTCCAACAATGAAGTCCATGCATATGTCATCCCATTTCCACTGGGGAACTGGTAAAGGTTGCAGTAGCCCAGCGGGTTTCTGATGTTCAGCCTTGACTCTGTTGCAGATGTCTCAACAGGCGACATAGTATGCAATGTCCCTTCTCATTCCTGGCCACCAAAAGGTTTCTCGCAGATCCTGGTACATTTTTGTTCCTCCCGGATGGATAGAATATGCAGATTCATGTGCCTCTCTGAGTATTTGCTATCTCAAGCTGTCTTGATCAGGCACACATATTCGGTTCTCAAACCATACAGTGTCCTGATCATCAATTCGAAAGGACTTGGCCTTTCCTAGCGGAATGCGCTCTCTGATCTCTTGTATTTCTTGGTCTGATTTCTGAGCTGCCTTAATTTCTTTCATAAGTGTTGGAATAATTTCCATTGTATCCGGGCTAGTTGGGCCGCATAACACCATATTCAACTTGGCAAATTCTTCTCGCAGCCTCGGATGCATTCCCTCCATGAGTGCATTCAGGGTACCTTGTTTTCTGCTGAGGGCATCGGCGACCACATTGGTTTTTCCCGGATGATAATTTATCCCAAGGTCATAATCCTTGACCAATTCAAGCCATCTTCTCTGCCTGAGATTCAGATCAGGCTGTGTGAAAATATACTGAAGACTCTTGTGGTCTGTGTATATCTCACATCGCTGTCCAATGAGATAGTGCCTCCAAATCTTAAGTGCATGAACCATGGCTGCCAATTCCAAATCATGAGTGGGGTAGTTCTCTTCATGAGGTCGTAGCTGTCTGGATGCATAGGCTACAACCTTTCCCTCTTGCATTAACACGCAGCCGATTCCACGCCTGGAAGCATCACAATATATGTCGAAGCTCTTGTGGATGTCTGGAAGAACTAAGACAGGGGCGGTAGTTAGCCTCGTCTTTAATTCCATGAAACTGCTGTCACATTCTTCCATCCAGGCAAATTTGTGGTTCTTCTTCAGCAATTATGTCAGTGGCTTGGCTATTTTTGAGTAGCCTTCGATGAAGCGACGGTAGTAGCCTGCCAATCCCAGAAAGCTACGGACTTCTGTTACTCTGGCTGGGGTCTTCCAGTTTAATACAGCAGTCACTTTACTGGGGTCGACAGCCACACCTTGCTCTGACAGAATATGTCCCAGAAATCCCACCTCTCTTAGCCAAAATTCGCATTTGCTGAATTTGGCATACAAGCGATGGGTCCTTAGCCTTTCCAGGACGGTACGGAGATGTTGCGTGTGCTCCTCTTCATCTTTGGAGTAGATGAGAATATCATCAATGAATACTACCACAAATTTGTCCAGAAAGTCCATGAAGACTTTATTCATCATGCTCATGAAGTATGCTGTGGCATTTGTCAGCCCGAACGACATGACTGTAAACTCATACAGACCATATCTGGTAGTAAAGGCTGTCTTGGGGATATCCTCTTTTCTGATCTTTAACTGATGATACCCCGTTCGGAGGTCAATCTTGGAAAATACCCGGGCTCCGTTCAACTGGTCGAACAAGTCATCAATGCGAGGGAGCGGATATTTATTTTTGATGGTGACCTCACTCAGTTGACGGTAGTCCACGCACATTCGTAGACTGCCATCCTTCTTCTTGACAAACAGCACGGGTGATCCCCACGGTGAAGTGCTTGGACGAATATATCCTTTCTGTAATAATTCATCCAACTGTTTCTTCAATTCCACCAGCTCTGGGGAAGGCATGCGATAGTACTTCTTGTATATTGGAGCAGTTCCGGGAACAACCTCAATAGCAAATTCTAGTTCCCGATCAGGTGGCATTCCCGGTATCTCTTCTGGAAATACGTCCGGAAATTCACTGACTACCGGAATCAGACTTATGTCTGTAGCTGTGGCTTTGAATGCCATTCCTTTCTTTGACATCACTCTGCTGGCAGTGAATTGCACTGTTTGGCCTGCCGGATTAACCAGTGTCGCCTTCCTGGTGGCACAGTTGATACACACCTGGTGTGGTACGAACCAATCCATTCCCAGTATTATATCCAGTCCAGGGGATTCAATGGCAACCAGAGTAGCTGGAAACTTCACATCATGTATCAGAATTTCTAGATTCTTGTATATCACATTCGTTCTGAGCATGGAGCCAGGGGATTGTACCACCATGATTTTGTCCAAAAGAGAAGGAGAAAATTTGTGCAAGGTGGCAAAACTCCGCGAAATAAACGAATGAGAAGCCCCAGAGTCAAATAAAATCATTGCGGGTATGTTGTTAACAGAAAACATACCAAGGACCACATCTGATGCTTCGCGGGCTTCCTCAGCGGAGATATGATGGACTTGGCCGCGGTAGAAGTTCGCATTGGGGCGGCGTCCAACACTGTTGACTTGTGGCTTGAAGTCGGATGGTGGCTTCCCATTTCTTGCGGGGCATTGCTTGGAGTAGTGCCCGCTCTGGCCGCAAGTGAAGCACGTGTTGTTGCGGCGGCAATCCTCCAGCACTGGCTGTTTGCCGAAGGTCTTGTCCTGGCTGACAGGCTTGTTGTTGTTGTTGCCATTGTTCCATGCAGGCTTGTATTCAGACGAACTTGGTTGCCAAATACGTGGATTCTGCACAAACTGCTCACGGTTGTCCTTCTTGGGTTCAAACTTCCGCTTGTCGTCAGTATAGCCTGACTTATGCTCTCGCTCAGCTATGAAGGCCTTGTTTACCAGAGTCTGGAAGTCAGGAAAGTCCAGCATACAAAGCTGACAACGGAGGGTATGATTCAGCCCTCCGAGGAATCGGTCAATCTTCCTTTCTTCTGTGGACACGTCATGGGTAGAGTACCGTGCCAGATTATTGAACTTGTTCAGATACTCACCCACTGACATATTCCCTTGAGTAAGAGCTAGAAATTCCCTCTGCTTCACCTTCATTATGCCAATAGGAATATGATACTTGCGGAATACCTCTTTGAACTTTTCCCAGGAAATGTCATCTCCAGGAGGCCATAACATTTTGGTGTTGTCCCACCATATAGCTGCTGGTCCTTCCAGGTAGTGTGTAACAAAAGGAACCTTATCTGCCTCATCACAGCGGGCTATTTCCAATTTCTTTTCGATGGTCCTCAACCAGTCGTCAGCTTCCATCGGATCCACAGCTTGACCAAAACTGGGTGGCTTCGTCCGCTAAAAATCAGACAGCTTAGAGTGTGTCCCATTATGGTTGTTCTGACCCACCATAGTCTGCATACTTTTTAGAAATTCCATGAGATCTTGGTTTCTTTTCTCTTCGAACATTCTCATAATCTGATCAGTGGTTGGTGTCTGTGGTGGTGGAGGTGGCAAATCTTCTGGTGGCTGCCTTGCCTGTCTGGCGGATCGACGAACGGGAGTTCCATCGCTGCCTTGAGTACTGCACCTCTTCATCCTAAATTTTGTTCCCATTGCAAATACCGAATCGATGAGGAAAAGCAGGGTAGTATGACACCAGAAAAGAAGCCGAATAAAAGAGCGAATAAAGAAAGCAACATAATTATACAAGGCAACCCAACATCATACATGACAAGCTAGAAGGGGGATGATCATGACTAGACTGCTCAGACGGCAGTTGACATATGCGGAGATGCTATGATGCATGCAATGAAACTCAAGCCTCTGCTCTAGTGACGCCGGTGGCATGAGCACTGGTAGACTGAAGACTCCTCGTCGTCTGATCCTGTCTCGGAATCTGAGCTGATGATGTTCACCTCGGCCTCCGGATCAAAGGAAACACGACGACGCTGACGGGAAGGTTCTCCCTCGGAAGGAGAAGAAGCACGACGCCGCAGCATCAGAGTAGCTGGAGTAGCTAGGAGTGAGGCCCAC
This sequence comes from Elymus sibiricus, assembly GCA_039707655.1. Taxonomy (NCBI): domain Eukaryota; kingdom Viridiplantae; phylum Streptophyta; class Magnoliopsida; order Poales; family Poaceae; genus Elymus; species Elymus sibiricus. The sequence continues at coordinate 314,529,988 of CM077674.1, forward strand.
TCTGACAGGGTCTCACGTCGGCTACCAGACGAAAAGCCTGGCGGTCCGAACGAACTAGAAGGAGTGTCGGAAGGTGGAATGGGTGGAGTATACATAGGATAAAACGGAGGTGGAGGAGGAGACTGTGCTGCCGCAACGGCCGCAAGTGCCTCGCGAGCAGAAGTCAACTCCTCGGCTAGGGAAGTGATCATACGGTAACTGGCGTTCAGATAACGAGATAAAACACCAGTAGCACGATCACTCGCCGGATCAACGGGTGCGAAAAGGACTCGCCCTGTCGTAGGCGACAGGGTGGGGTAGTGAAAGAAACCAGGATGAGTCTGCATCTTGACCTCGTGGAAGTGCAAGTCAGTGAGAGCCTCCATCGCAGCAAACTGGATTGCCAACTCCAGAGTAGAAGCAGTTCTGCCCTTGGAAGAACGGGAGTAGCTGCCAATATCCCAACTTGTAGTGGGGAAGGCTTCTCTCGGAACACCTGGAACACTGGGTCTTCGCCGTTGGGATACAGCCGAAGCCAGACGCTACGAAGCAGTACTGGAAAAGTGAACGGTGCCGGCTCATGATTGTAGTGGTACGGAATTGGTGCCATCTACACTCATCAAACCAGCGGTTAGCACAATAAAAGCTATATGCATGCCATGCGATGCAAGCACTCAGATGCAACAATCAGATGTAGCAAGCAAGACACATCCCAAGACTCTAAACTACTCGTGGTTCTAGCGTAGGGTTAACTAGGGTGTCCTACAGTCAGCGCGGCTCTGATACCAAGCGTTGTGGCACCCCGGCTCAGAGAACCGGTTTACCAGTGTTTCCAACCCAGAGATCATGTCTTCTGGAAACACTCAACAACTTGGAACAGAACAGAACTGAACTTTATTAAAATATCTCGAGTATAAGCTCATAATTTACATCGATAGCGAGGCCAGAGCACTACACGTGCTGAGACAATATCTACATTATTTATGGAACATAGCAGGGCCTCGATACTACTGGGTAGACTATGGCGTAGCGGAACATAGCGCGGGAAACTCCATCCACAGGGACACTGCTGTGAACACGGCCTAGTTAGCATAGCACGAACCTTCAGGACCTTCGTCCTCAGCTTCTCCTGCATCTGGCATGATACGCCAGGTGAGTACTTGGAATGTACTCGCAAGCTCATGGCAACCAAAACAATGCAGCAAACAATAGCATGGCAATTAATAGGTTAACAGATTAAGTTGATCACGTACTGGTACCCAGTACCAACTTACTCTCATATGGGTTGTCCCACAACCCTCGGAATGCTCACAATCCACAGAGCACTTCCGAACATAAGACAAGTTCTTCCATCATTATTATCATTACGGTTGACCATCCTAGAGAGGCCTAAACGGACTGTCCAATACCGTGGACGCGGCTATTCGAATAGGTTTTACACTCTGCAGAGGTTGCGCACTTTACCCACACCATGGAGTACCTGGCCTCGTGATCCCATTCGGGTGGACCGGTGGTGCTCCAACGAAACCTGCCTGACCCGTGACCCCTCTATCGTACTACCGACAATCATACCCTCCCAGGGTCATGTCCTGGGTGGCCCCTGTGTCACCCCGTGACCCCTGCCACCGTCGTGGCCACTAACTGTCCCAAACGGGGACGCCGGCAAAATAACTCAACTGGGCTCACAGGATTATGGTCGTCTACCTGATCAGGGCAGCACGCACGCATAACCCTCCCTAGTTTGGTGGTACCGATAAAAGAGCACAAAGCCAGACCAAGTCAAGGCCGTCCCATACCTGCAAATGTGGCTGCACGGAAAAGTCCGGGTAGGTGGCTCTTGATCAACCAACTAAATTTAATATAGCCAAGCATTTAACCAGTATGGATATTTAATTGCAAGTAAATTATCATGGCAGTAGCTATGCATTTAAATAAATTACTAGGAATTAGCACATATTAAAATAATGCATGAAATTCAATTAAATAACCAACACTATTGAAATGCTTCATGCAATGGATGACATGGCTTGCCTTGCTCTGCTGGGTTGTCCACAAACTCCTGGGCTACAAATCCAAAGTTATTTCCTTCTGAAAATAATTTTAAAAAGCAATTGAAAATGTCACATGCTACTGTTTTGAGCACCAGAAATTCTGTGAACAGGGGAAAATACCAAACTTTGCAAGCAAATAGAGGAGCTCAAGACAAACCAGATGCAAAAAGAATCAATTGATTTGGACTTATGGTTTAAAAGTTATGGAGGGTCAAAGTTCTGGTCAAATTTGGAAATTAAACGGAAAATAGAAAAACTGACAGGGGGCCACGTCGAAGGCGTAAACCGCCCGGGCGTCTCCACTTACCGCTTCGGTAAGCCGCTGACGGGCGGGCCCCAGCGTCAGGTTTAAACGAGGGAGGAGGGAACAGAGAGGGAGCGGAGCTCCGGCGACGCTCGCCGGCGACACAGACGGCGGCGAGGTCCGGTGAGTAGCGGAATGGATCGAGCGCTTCGAGATGAACATGCACGTACCCGAGGCTTGGCGAACGGTGGCCGGACGGCGTCGTCCCCTTCCTCTCCGGCGGCGGCGGGTCTCGGGGGTCGTCGGAGACGGTGACTCCGGCAACGATTCGACCTGGAAAGGGCTTGGGCGTGATCAGTGGGGCGAGGCGAGCTCGATGGCGGAGTCGGTGGAGCTCGGGGAGGAGCGAATCGGCGGGGAGGCAGAGCTCGGGTGGCGGCGGTGCTCCGGCGAGATTCAAGGCCAGAGGGCCGCTCGGCCGTGGCTCGGGCTCGGGGAGGTCGATTAGGAGGTGGAGGAGGTGGATGAGGAGCTCGGGAGAGGCCGGGGGGGCTATTTATAGCAGGGGGAGGAGCTCAGGCGAGTTCTCTGGAAGCGGCGAGGTCCAGGCCACGTCGCCGCAGCAAGGACGGCGAGCTGGCCGTCGCGACACGGGGCGAAGTGACGGGAGCTAGCAGGGGAGTTAAGGCGGCCAGTGGCAGGTAGCGGGGTAAGAAGACGCGCCGCACGTCCACTGTGCCGGCACGGGCGGCACAGTGCCCGCGCGCGTGACGGCCGGCGAGGGCGATTCCGGCGAGGGGAGGCTTCGGGAGAGGAGTACGTGGACGGCATCGACGACGTCGGCACACCCAGACACCGAGTGACAGCACGGGACGTCCGGAATGACCACACCCGACGCTGGCGAGGTGCAGAGCGCGAGATTTGGCGTGCCAGTGCCGTGCTCACCATGGGCATTGGTGTCTAGAGACCTCGCGAGCCTGGCATTGCTTGTCTGGCACGTCGACCCTCGACCACTTAGCCTCTCTACGCCTCTGGTTCGACTAGGTTCACTCCGAACCGAAGTGTAGCTTCAGCTACAGTTTCTGACAGGAAACTTGAGAGAGATCTAGAGGAGAGGTGAGCTGGGGATGGAGCCAATGGAGATGTCTGGGGTGTTCTGCTTTGGAAGGATTATGATCTGGCCAAGTTTGAAAGGATTTGATCAAGATTTGGATATAGTTCATGTACAAGTGCTGTACTGAACCAGAAATAGAGATGAGCTTGATGCACTCATCTGGTGGATCTACTGGGGCTGAAAATTGGTGTGGCGGAGTTATTTGGTGAGGAGAATATGTCACAAAAATTTCAGCTCAATTGGATACCTCTAGCTGGTACTTCCTTCACAGAGGTTCCAACTGAACAGAAACTTGGCAGAATATTGGTGATGAAAATTTGTACTGGACAAGATGATATTTTTGGATATTGTGGAAAGATAGGTTCCCTAATATCTCAGGGAATTTTCTGGGAATTAATTGAGTAGGGAAAATATGAGCTCCTTCACAAATGACCAGTACTGTCCAGAGAGCAAATGGAGTTTTCTGGAATAAACTTTGTACTGGACCATGAGATGTTTTCGAAGATTGTAGGAGTAGATGATGTCAAGAAGGTCTGGAATTAATTTGGGATTTTTCTGATCACCAGAACTATAGATTGCTGTGTAACCCATAGTGATGACACATTTTCCTAAAGGAAGAAAATGAATATTTGGGAGAGATAAAGAATTGGAAATTGATCCAGATGGTGAGTGACAAGGGTTTGGCAAGATGGTGAGGGCTTTGGATCACTGAGAGGAATTCATAAGTCTAAAGTCAACTGAAAAGGTTCAAAATCCAACCAGATTGCAAATAAAGCCAGAAAGATTTCGAAAAGAAAAAGTTGCCAAAAACCAGGGTGTCACATTATGCTTATGATATGCCAAGCCACAAGCTTGGGGATGCTATGTTTGATGAGAATGACAGGTTTGAGAATTTATTTGCTGCAATTAATGTTTGTCCCAAGCTTGGGGATGCTATGCTTAATGAAGATGATCTTTTTGGTCCCCCTACTTTGAATGATCAAATTTGTTATGATGATTGCATGCCTCCTATTTATGATGATTGCAATATTTATGAAAGTGGGTTTGGAAGAGTGTCAACTTTAGATAATAATTATCCCACTATTTTGGAGGGTGTTGAATCTTATTATAATGATAAAAAGTGGATTAGGAGAGGTCATGACTTTATTTAGTAATGATTCCACTATCCCGGAAGAGGTTTCAATTGACTATGATGAGAACAAAGTTGCTACTTATGATGATTATTGTGATGATACTTATGTCATAAAAAGTAGTGATGATTATATTTATAAAACTTGTCATAATTATGATTACCCTTTTACTGAACATTACACTTTTAATGTGGAAACAATTTATAGTATTCGAGTTTCATACGATACTCCCACTCCTATTGATGAGAAGAAATTTGCTTATGTGGAGAGTAATAAAAATTCTATGCTTGTGGATCATGAAAAGAATGCTTTATGTGATTGCTATATTGATGAATCCATTCATTATGCTACTGAAAATTATTATGAGAGAGGGACATATGATTCATGATGCTCCCGTTATGTTTCAATTCTTTACTTCTATGTGAGCTTCATTGAAATCATCATGCCTAGCTAAAAGGCATTAAAGAAAAGCGCTTGTTGGGAGACAACCCAGTACTTATAACTACTGTTTTTGTGTGTTCACATGATTAAGCTACTGTATTAATCATGTTTTATAGCTTTTGTTTCAACAATGTGCCAAGTAAAGCCTTTGGGATAGTGTGGATGTTAGTTAACTTAATTCTGTGCAAAAACAGAAATTTCCTACGTTTTCCTAAGTTTTCAGAATTTTTGGAGTTACAGATTTTTAGTCATTATTCAGATCTTTACAGACTGTTCTGTTTTTGACAGATTTTGTTTTCAATGCATAGTTTGCTTATTTTATAGTTTCTATTGATTATATTGGTCAATATAAACTGTAGAAATGATAGGGTACAGTAGGCACTGTGTGAGAAAAATTATGAATCTTGTCTTGACAGTACCCAAGTGAATAATATTGTTTTACTATACTAACGCATCTCACGAAGTTCCGTTAAGTTTTGTGTGATTGAAGTTTTCAAGTTTTGGGTGAGATATCGATATGAGGAGAATAAGGAGTAGCAAGACCCTAATATTGGGGATTCCCAAGGCACCCCAAGGTAATATGACCCAAGCAACTAAGCTTGGGGATGCCCCGGAAGGCATCCCCTCTTTCGTCTTCAACATTATCGGTAACCTCACTTGGAGCTATATTTTTATTCATCACATGTTATGTGTTTTGCTTGGAGCATCATTTTATTTTAATTGGAGTTGCTTGCTGTTATTTATAATAAGGTTTTGTACCTTTTATTTCAATAAAAAGTGTCAAGGATAGCCTTCACCATGCTTAGTTTGCAAGTATATGAGTTGTTCTTTCGAAACAGAAAGTTTGCTGTTATTGTTTGAATTCTTCAGAAAAGTAAGAATGTGATAAAAGCTTGAAATTTTGGCACAATAAGCTATGATAAATTTCTACAGTGTGGTAAATTTTCAGACTTTTTTGAGTTAAATATGTATGGATACTTCTTCATCCTTTACAGACTATCCTGTTTAGACAGATTGCTGTTATGTTTGCATATGTTTGTTTGTTTAATGATTCTATTTGAGGATAAGAGTATTAAATATGCAGAGGCATTTAGTATGCAATGTTAAATTATAATTTTAGTGATTTTCTACAGTACAGAATGATAAGGTTTTGTATTGATTTATACTAACTTATCTCACGAGTTCTTGTTGAGTTTTATGTGGATGAAGTTTTAAAGATTTAGAGAAACCGTGATATGAGAGGAATTAAGGAGACACAAGAGCTCAACCTTGGGGATGCCCAAGGCATCCCAAGTTGATATTTCAAGAAGTCTCAAGCATCTAAGCGTGGGGATGCCCCGGTAGACATCCCACCTTTCTTCATCAACAATTATCTGTTAGTCTTGGTTGAGCCTAAATTTTTGCTTCTTCACATGAGATGTGCTATTCTTGGAATGTCATTTTATTTTGTTTTCTTTGCTGTTTGAATAAAATACTTAAGATCTGAAAATTTTAAATTAGAGAGAGTCCTCACATAGCTACCTATTTACTAAACTACTCATTTGGTCTTCACTTATATCTTTTTCGAGTAGTTTGTCATTTACTCTTGTTCTTCACTTATATCCTATGAGTAAATTGTTGAATAAATTGAATATCATGAATTTGAAATAATATGAGCTTCATATGCTTGTATCATGCCTAGTAGTAGCTTCACATTGGGTTTAGAAGGTAAAATCTATTGAAGCTTGGCAATCACAATATTGGTCATACAAGCAATTCATGAATGACTAGTATAAGGAAGAGAACTTTGACATATAAATATATTATCTTGGACATCTTTTATGATTGTGAATACCCATTAATTATTTTCAAACTTGAGAAAATTAGTTGAAGTTGGACAAGGAAGACAATGTAATGAGTTATGTTTGGGTATATTTGCATAGAAGTTATATTGTTATGGATCCTCCAACATGTGGTGCTTGCTTAGGATCTTTTGCTAGCCAAAAATTCATACTAAGTAGAGATACTACTTGTGCATCCAAAAACCATTAAACCCAGTTTCTTGCCATGAGTGTCCACCATATCTACCTATGGATTGAATAAGATCATTCAAGTAAGTTGCCATCGGTGCAAAAAGCAATAAAAATTGCTCCTAAAATATGTATGATCTTTTATTGCAAGGGAAAATAAGCATTGTATGAACTTGTGATGGTAAAGAAATAAAAGTGACGGACTACATAATAAAGGTTGCAATCACAAGGGGCAATATAACGTGACGTTCCTTTGCATTAAGAGCTTGCACATCCAAAAATAAAAAGCGCATGACAACCTCTGCTTCCCTCTGCGAAGGGTCTATCTTTTACTGTACGTATTTACTTTTATGCAAGAGTCAATAAGTATTCATTCTCATTTCAACCTAAATTATTCTTTAGTTGGCAAGCATCATGTGGTGGGGAAAGATCCAGGCACATATGGCCATTCAAATATATTTGATCATGAATTATTATTGTTGACAATTATCTCTATGATAAATAAGTTGGGAGGCGAAACATTAAGCCCCTATCTTTCTCTGTGTTCGATGGATGCCATTTGTTCTAAAAATATGCTTTGAGTACTAGCAATCATAGAAGACTATATGATAATTGAGTATTTGGAGCTCTTACTTAGACTTTGTTGAAGATAAGTTGAATTGCAATTGTTTGGTGACTAAGAACATAGGTTGTTAAGTTTCAAGAGAATGCATTGTTTGAACCATAACATGTCAATGGATTGCTACTTTATCATGATGAGTTTTCTAAGAAAGAGTTGTTGTTATGATGCTAGGAAAAGTGATTGAAATTATCGTTGATCAAACTTATGCACTATGCTAACATTCACACTTCATAAATTATTTCTTTTATCATTTACCTACTCGAGGACGAGCAGGAATTAAGCTTGGGGATGCTGATACGTCTCCAACGTATCTATAATTTATGAAGTATTCATGCCATGTTTATTATAGTTTTGTATGATTTTGGTGCACTTTTATATGGATTTTATATGATTTTCATGGACTAACATATTGACCTAGTGCCTAGTGCCAGTTGCTATTTTCTGCTTGTTTTTGGTTTTTTCCAGAAAATCCATATCAAACGAAGTCCAAATGCAGCGAAACTTTTTGACAATTTTTTTTGGAAGGAAAGGGACCCAGGAAGCTTCGGGAGAGTACCAGAAGACCCACACGGGCCCCACAAGCCACCAGGGCGCGCCCAGGGGGGTGGCCGCGCCCTGGGGCCTCGTGGGCCCCCTGTGGCCCCTCTTTGCGTGATTCCAACGCCAAAAATTCCTATATATTCAAAAACCTCCAGAAATAACCCTAGAACTTTGACTCTGCCGCCGCAAGCCTCTGTACCTCCACGATCTCATCTAAATCCCTTTTTCGGCACCCTGCCGGAGGGGGAAATAATCACCTGAGCCATCTTCATCATCCCGGCGGTCTCCATGACGAGGAGGGAGTAGTTCACCCTCGGGGCTGAGGGTATGTACTAGTAGCTATGTGTTTGATCTCTCTCTCGTGTTCTTGATTTGGCACGATCTTGAAGTACCGCGAGCTTTGTTAATATAGTTGGATCATATGGTGTTTCTCCCTCTCTATCTTGTTGTGATGAATTGAGTTTTTTACCTTTCAGGTTTCACTATTATCGGATTGAATACTTTTACGGATTTGAGAACACTTGATGTTTGTCTTGCATATGAATACCCGTGGTGACAATGGGGTATTATATTGATTCACTTGATGTATGTTTAGGCACTCAAGTCGCGGATTCCCGAGGTGACATTGGGGTAATCTATGCATAGGGGTTGATGCACGTTTTCATCCTACTTTCTCCGGTAGAAATCTTTGGGCACTCTTTGAAGTTCTTTATGTTGGATTGAATATTATGAATCTGAAGTTGTTTGATGCATATCGAATAATCAACTCACGGATACTTGTGGTGACATTGGAGTATCTAGGTGACATTAGAGTTGGTTGATGCGTATCATATGGTGTTATTTTAGTACGAACTCTAGGGCTGTTTGTGACACTTATAGGGATGGCTCAATAGATTGATTGGAAAAGATAACTTTGAGGTGGTTTCGTACCCTACAACAATTTCATCTTATGTTCTCCGCTAGATAAGAACTTTGGAGTGATTCTTTGTTCCACGTTGAGGGATTGTTATATGATTCAATTATGTTAGCACTGTTGAGAGATTGCACTAGTGAAAGTATGAACCCTAGGCCTTGTTTCTAAGCATTGCAACACCGTTTGTGCTCCGTTTTATCACTTGCTACCTTGCTGTTTTTTTATTTTCAGATTACAAAAACCTATATCTACTATCCATACTACACTTGTATCACCATCTCTTCGCCGAACTAGTGCACCTATACAATTTACCATTGTATTGGGTGTGTTGGGGTCACAAGAGATTTCTTGTATTTGATTGCAGGGTTTTTTGAGAGAGACCATCTTCATCCTACGCCTCCCACGGATTGATAAACCTTAGGTCATCCACTTGAGAGAAAATTGCTACTGTCCTACAAAACTCTGCGCTTGGAGGCCCAACATGAGTGTACAAGAATAGGTTGTGTAGTAGACATCAATACGTCTCCAACATATCTATAATTTTTTATTGGTCCATGCTATTATAGTATCTGTAGGGTAATGCACCAGAAAACAAAAAATTTCCGACCTACGCACCAGACCAGGACCACTATGGAGACTGCATACAAGGTTTGATCTTTTCGTTACCGACTCGTAGCGCAGCGTAAGTAGAGTCGATGACGATCGGCGGCGCAGATCCCCGCAGCTAGGATTTTACAACCTCCCAACCGCGAGGATGTACTCCCTCATCAGCTCACCGGACGGATCTCCGGGCAGGCCCTCGGGAGGCCTCGGGACAGTCCCTCGGATAGTCCCACTGTACGGATCCTCGGACAGCCCTTCGGGAGGCCTCTGGACAGTCTCTCGGATAGTCCCTTCGGGAGGACCCCCGAAACTCTCTCCGGAACTTTTCCGTTGTCTCCGAAACTTTTTCGGTGTCTCCGAAACTTTTCCGGTGACTTTCTCTCAGACTCCCTGTCTAGTATTCAGCAGATAGATGACCCTTAAGCGTGTGACCCTATAGGTTCGGTGAAGTATAGACATGACCGGAACTCTTTCCGATCAATGATCAACATCGGAGCCGTGGACACCCATATTGACCCCTATACCCACACGAATGAATATCCGAGTGAACCTCCAGTTTCCGTGTGCTATTCCTGTTGCTTCACGATATGTTACAAAACCCGAGGTGAGATTTATTGGCATCCCCGTGGATCAACAACTTGTCCACTATGCCAGTTACCTCGTTATCGGTTTTGTTCTCTTTTCTCGTTCCCGTCTTCCGGCATCCCTGTGATCAAATCACAATGTGTCTGGCCAGACGATGGTGGATACCGTAACACCGAGAGGGCCCAGAGATATCTCTCCATCGTCGGAGGAGAAAATCCCAATCTTGAGCTATCAAGTTACTTGACATACTTTTCCATGAACCCGTAAGCCGCCATAATAGCCACCCATTTACGGATGACGTTTAACAAACCCCTAAGTTCATGAAGCTAGCGTGAAGAAACTCGATACTCTCATGGTCTAAGGAATTATGCAAACGTTAACTTTCTCTGTGTTATTAACCATTAACTTGTGACGAATGTATCTCATAGCATAACATCAATTCGGGTCGATTCAACACAAGTGTTCTCCCAACATTGTGCCCTCAAAGTTGCCGGCATAGACATGCCCATGATCAGGAAAACAGAACCATCATGCAACACTTTAGCTAGTCTTAGAGGCATGACTAGGAATACATTTTACCATTTATTATTCCACACGTGCATATGAGTCTTCCTCCAAGCCTCGTGGTTATTGCAGACTCGAGAACCATAGCAGTTATAGCATGGAACATAAACATAATTATGAACATGGAGATAAACAATAACATTTATTATTGCCTCTAGGGCATATCTCCTACAGTATCAATCTTGGATGTTTTATATGCAATTATATGCCATTATATATCATTTTTTGGGACTAACCTATTAACCCAGTGCCCAGTGCCAGTTGCTGTTTTCTGCTTGTTTTTACCTTTTCAGAAAATCATTATCAAAAAGTCTCCAAACGAGAAAAAAACTTTGGATTAATTTTTTCTGGACCAGAAGAGACCCACGAAGCTTCGGGAGAAGACCAGAAGAGCCACGAGGAGGCGACAAGCCTAGAGGGCACGCCCCCCAGGCTTGTGGGCCCCTCATTGCCCCTCCTGACCTAATTCCAGCGCTATAAATTCCCAAATATTCCCAATATACCAGAGAGACAGAATAGAAAACCTTTCCGCCACCGCAAGCCTCTGTTCTTCCGCGATCCCATCTGGAGGCCTTTTCCGGTACTCTGCCGGAGGGGTAATCGATCACGAAGGGCTTCTTCATCAACCTTGCTGCCCTTCCGATGATGTGTGAGTAGTTTACCACAGACCTACGGGTCCATAGCTAGTAGTTAGATGGCTTCTTCTCTCTCTTTGATCTTCAATACCACGTTCTCCTCGATGTTCTTGGAGTTCTATCTGATGTAATCTTCTTTTGCGGTGTGTTTGTTGGGATCCGGTGAATTGTGAGTTTATGATCAGATTATTCATGAGAAATATTTGAGTCTTCTCTGAACTCTTTTATGCATGGTTATTATAGCTTTGTATTTCTCTCTGATCTATCGATTTGGTTTGGCCTACTAGATGATTTATCTTGCAATGGGAGAGGTGCTTTGTGATGGGTTCAATCTTGCGGTGCTCAATCCCAGTTACAGAAGGGGACATGACACGTATTTGTATTGTTGCCATTAAGGATAAAAAGATGGGGTTTAATCATATTGCTTGAGTTTACTTTGTCTACATCATGTCATCTTGGTTAAGGCGTTACTCTGTTTCATACTTAATACCCTAGATGCATGCTGGATAGCGGTCGATGGGTGGAGTAATAGTAGTAGATGCAGGCAGGAGTCGGTCTACTTGTCTCGGACGTGATGCCTATATACATGATCATTGCCATGAATCTGTCATAATTATTTGCTTTTCTATCAATTGCCCAACAGTAATTTGTTTACCCACCGTATGCTATGTGTTCAAGAGAGAAGGGTCTAGTGAAAACTATGGCCCCCGGGTCTACCTTATCATATATAAAAAACCTAAAAATACCTTGCTGCAATTTATTTACTTTTATTTTATTTAGTATTTTAGTTTATCTATTTATCTCTATAACATTTAATCCTTGCAAATAACCGCTAAGAGGATTGACAACCCTCTTATTTGCGTTGGGTGCAAGTGTTTCCTCTTGTGTGTGCAGGTGCGTTTAACGGAATTTTGCTTGGTTCTCATACTAGATTGATAACCTTGGTTCTTAACTGAGAGAAATACTTATCTCTACTATACTGCATCATCCTCTCCTCTTCGGTGAAATATCAACGCAGTCTACAAGTAGCACCCCCTGGCGTGAATCCAACGCTGAAAAATCCTATAAATATAGAAAACTCCGAAAAGAAACCTAGAACTTCCACGCCGCCGCCGCAAGCCTATGTACCGAAACGATCTCATCCGGAGCCCTGTTCCGGCACTCTGCCGGAGAGGGGAATCATCACCGGAGGCCATCTTCATCATCCCGGCGGTCTCCATGACGAGGAGGGAGTAGTTCACCCTCGGGGCTGAGGGTATGTACCGGTAGCTATGTGTTTGATCTCTCTCTCTCTCTCTCGTGTTCTTGATTTGGCACGATCTTGATGTACCGCGAGCTTTGTTAATATAGTTGGATCATATGGTGTTTCTTCCCTCTCTATCTTCTTGTGATGAATTGAGTCTTTCCCTTTGAGGTTTCGTTATTGTCGGATTGAATACTTTGGATTTGAGAACACTTTATGTATGTCTTGCATGTGGATACCCGTGGTGACAATGGGGTATTCTATTGAGTCACTTGATGTATGTTTTGGTAATCAACTCGCGTATTGCTACTTGTGATCTGCGCTGGTTTCTCCCCGAAGAGGAAGGGATGATGCAGTACAGTAGAGATAAGTATTTCCCTTAGTTATGAAACCAAGGTTATCAATCCAGTAGGAGAATCACGCAACACCTCGTTAACAGTACCTGCACACAAAATAACAAATCCTTGCACCCAACGCAAACAAGGGGTTGTCAATCCCTTGGCGGTTAATTGCAAGATTAAATTGTATGGTGATAGATAGATAGATAGATCGAACAAAAATACAAAATAAAATAAATAAAGTAAAAGTGCAGCAAGGTATTTTTAGGATTTTTAGTATATGATAGAAGTAGACCCGGGGGCCATAGTTTTCACTAGAGGCTTCTCTCATGAAAATAGCATACGGTGGGTGAACAAATTACTGTTGGGCAATTGATAGAAAAGCAAATAATCATGACGATATCCAAGGCAATGATCATGTATATAGGCATCACGTCCGAGACAAGTAGACCGACTCCTGCCTGCATCTACTACTATTACTCCACACATCGACCGCTATCTAGCATGCATCTAGTGTATTAAGTCTATAAAGAACGGAGTAACGCCTTAAGCAAGATGACATGATGTAGACAAAGTAAACTCACGCATGAATAAACCCCATCTTTTTACCCTTAAAAGCAACGATACATACGCGTCATGTCCCTTTCTGTCACTGGGATTGAGCACCGCAAGATCGAACCCATTACAAATCACCACTCCCATTGCAAGATAAATCAATCTAGTTGGCCAAACCAAATCAATAGATCGGAGAGAAATACAAAGCTATAATAATCATGCATAAAAGAGTTCAGAGAAGACTCAAATAATATTCATGGATAATCTGATCATAAACTCACAATTCATCGGATCCCAACAAACACACCGCAAAAAGTGATTACATCGGATAGAACTCCAAGAACATCGAGGAGAACATTGTATTAAAGATCAAAAAGAGAGAAGCCATCTAGCTACTAACTATGGACCAGAAGGTCTGTGGTAAATTACTCACGCATCATCGGAAGGGCAGCAAGGTTGATGGAGAGCCCCTCCGTGATCGATTCCCCCTCCGGCGGAGTACCGGAAAAGGCCTCCAGATGGGATCTCTCGAGAACAGAAGCTTGCGGCGGCAGAAAAAGTATTTCGTGGACTCCTCTGTTGGTTTCCCGATTTTAGAGAATTTATAGTGGTGGAATTAGGTCAAACGGAGCTGTGTGGGCCCGACGAGCCACCAGGGCGCGCCCCCCCTGGGGCGCACCGTGGTGCCTCGTGGTCCACTGCTTCATCTTCTCGTCTCCTCCCGAAGTTTCTAGTGTTTGTTATGTCCAGAAAAAAATCTCTAAAAAGTTTCGTGGCATTTGGACTTCGTTTGGTACTGATATTCTGGAAAACCAAAAACAGGCAAAAAACAGCAACTGGCACTGGGCACTAAGTTAATAGGTTAGTCCCAAAAAATGATATATAATTGCTTGTAAATGTATATAAAACATCCAAGATTGATAATATAACATCATGGAACAATCAAAAATTATAGATACATTGGAGACGTATCAAGCATCCCCAAGCTTAATTCCTGCTCGTCCTCGAGTAGGTAAATGATAAAAACAAAAATTTTGATGTGGAATGCTGCCTATCATATTCATCATATATTCTTTTCTTTATAGCATGGAAATTTGGACTTGAATGATTCAAAGTAATAGTCTATAGCTTGACATGAAGATATAAATACTCAAGCATCCTAACAAGCAACCATGTCTTTCAAAATATCAACGCTAAAGAAAGTTATCCCTATCCCATTATGCTCAATCATTGATCCATTCATGAAACACACTCAATATTAGCTACACACAATGCACAAGTATGACAATAGTGCTCTCTAGTTGGTGCTTTGTAAGAGAAGATGGAGACTCAAAATGAAAATAAAAATTGCATAAAAGTAAATAGATAGGCCCTTCGCAGAGGGAAGCAGAGATTTGCAAATGTGCCAGAGCTCAAAGCTTAAATTAGAGAGATAAAATTATTTTGAGAGGCATGTTTTTCCTGTCAACGAAAACGACCGAGAATTCCCAATATCTTCCATGCTAGACACATCATAGGCGGTTCCCAAACAGAAAGTAAAGTTTATTTCCTTTCCACCATTCTTTCACAATCCATGGCAAGCCATATCCATGGGTGCCCTCCATACCAACACTTTCCAAGGAATTTTTTTGTTATTAATTTTTGATTCATTGTGGGACTGGGCATCCCTATTACCAACCACTCTCTCGTGCAATGACAAGTGAATAAACACTCATCGTGAGAATAACACACCTAGCATGGAAAATATTGGCCACCCCCTGCCGCTTCATGAGCGGTACGGGCACACAAAATGGAAAATTATTTTGAAAATTAGAGTTGGCACATGCAAATTTACTTGGAACGGCATGGAAATACCGCATATAGGTAGATATGGTGGACTCATTTGGCACAACTTGGGTTTAAGGAGTTTGGATGCACAAGCAGTATTCCCGCTTAGTACAAATGAAGGCTAGCAAATAGATTGAGAAGCGACCAACCAAAAAGCAAAAAGGTCATAAACATGCATTGAACATAACTAACACCGAATAATGCACCATAAGTAGGATATAATTTCATTGCATAACTATTAACTTAATGTGCATGCATAGGGAATCACAAACCTTAACACTAATATTCTTACTAAATCACACTTACTCACTAACATGACTCACATATTATCATCTCCATATCGCAAAACTATTTCAAGGAATCACACTTATCATATCCAATGATCTTTCATGAAAGTTTTTATTATATCCCTCTTGAATATTCATCACTTCGGGACCAAATTCATATCTTGTGCAAATTACCATTACTATTATCAACTCTCAAAAAGATATAAGTGAAGCATGAGAGTGCAAATATTTCTTCAAAATTTTATCTTATCAACTCTCAAAATAATATAAGTGAAGCATGAGAGTTCAAATATTTCTTCAAAATATAGCCACCGCCGTGCTCAAAAAGATTTAAGTGAAGTACTAGAGCAACTGCCTAGCTCAAAAAAATTAAGTGAAGCACATAGAGTATTCTAACAAATCATGATAAACGTGTGGCTCTCTCAAATAGGTGTGCCCAGCAAAGATGATTGTGACAAACTAAAAAGAAAACAAAGCAAAGACTCATATAATACACGACGCTCCAAGAAAAACACATATCATGTGACGAATAAAAATATAGCTCCAAGTAAAATTACAGATGGTTGGTAGAAGAAAGAGGGGATGCCTTCCGGGGCATCCCCAAGCTTAGACACTGAGTCTTCCTTGAATATTACCTTGGGGTGCCTTGGTAATCCCCAAGCTTAGGCTCTTTCCACTCCTTATTCCATCATCCATCGTGATCTCACCCAAAACTTGAAAACTTCAATCACACAAAACTCAACAAAACCTTCGTGAGATCCGTTAGTATAACAAAATAAATCCTTAACATTAAGTACTGTTGTAAACCCATTCATATTTTATTTTTGCATTATACCTGATGTATTCTAACTTCTCCATGGCTTATACCCCCCGATACAATCCATAGTTTCATCAAAACAAGCAAGCAGTGCATCAAAAACAGAATCTGTCAAAAACAGAACAGTCTGCAGAGATCTATTTAAAAGCCATACTTATGTAACTCCAGAAATTCTTAAAAATTAGTAAAACGTGGGAAATTCATATACCAATACTGTGTAAAAATTTCAGATTTTTCTGACGTTCCAGTACAGAACTAAAATTCCAGCACTGGACGCAAAACTTTCTGTTTTCCAAACAGCATCAATTATACTATCTTCCAAATCATCCCAAAGGCATTACTTGGCACAAAAACTAATTAAAACTTAAAAAAACAATCATAACAGTAGCATAATTGTGTGCACACCAAAAAACAGAAAGATAATTATTGGGTTGTCTCCCAACGAGCTCTTTCTTTATAGCCATTAAGATAGGCTTGAGATTTTATTGATGCTCACATGAAAGATAATAAATGAAACACAAGAGAGCATCATGTAGCATGTGAAAAACACATTTAAGTCTAACATACTTCCTATGCATAGGAATTTTATAGGCAAACAAATTATCTAGACAAGCAAAACCTAGTATATGCAAGGAAGAGGAAAGAAACAATAACAATCTCAACATGAAGAGAGGTAATTTAGTAACATGAAAATTTCTACAACCATATTTTCCTCTCTCATAATAATTACATGTAGGATCATATTCAAATCCAACGATATAGCTATCATAAACAGTATTCTCTTTATGATCCACATGCATAAAAAATTTATAATCTTCCAAAATAGTGGGATTATCATCAACGAAAGTCATGACCTCTCCAAACCCACTTTTATAAAAAAATTCATCAGATTGAACATTCTCCAAATATGTGGGATTATTTTTACCTAGAGTTGACACTCTTCCAAACCCACTTTCAATATTATTGCAAGCTTTATTATCAATATCATATTCATCATGATGCATAAATAAATTTTCAAGATCATAAAAAGCATTATCACCCCAATCATGATCAAGTAGTGAACATGACAAAATTATCATCCCCAAGCTTGTGCTTTTGCATATAATTAGCATAATTGACACTAATAGAATTTATAATAACATCATTGCAATCATGCTTTTCATTGAAGGTGCTATCATGAATCACTTTATAAATTTCTTGTTTCAGCGCTTCATCACAATTTTCAGATTCATGATTTTCAAGCAAAACTTCATAGAGGAAATCAAGTGCACTCAACTCACTAGCAATTGGTTCATCATAATTGGGTCTTTTTAAAAGATTAGCAAGTGGATGAGGATCCATATCAATAGATTTTTAGCAAGCGAAGATGCAAGCAAATAGAAGGCACATGGCAACACAAGGAAAGATAGCAAACAAGCAAAAAGGCAAATGGAAAATATTTTTGTATTTTTGTAAAAACTTTTTAGAAGTGGGGGAGATGAAAACGAGAGGCAAAGGCAAATAAAATAAATGCAAGGAGATGAAAGTTTATGCGTAGGTACTTGATAGATGTTGATGATGTCTCCCCGGCAACGGCGCCAGAAATTCTTCCTGCTACTTGTGATCTGCGTTGGTTTTTCCCCGAAGAGGAAGGGACGATGCAGTACAGTAGAGATAAGTATTTCCCTCAGTTATGAAACCAAGGTTATCAATCCAGTAGGAGAATCACGCAACACCTCGTTAACAGTACCTGCACACAAAATAACAAATCCTTGCACCCAACGCAAACAAGGGGTTGTCAATCCCTTGCCGGTTAATTGCAAGATTAAATTGTATGGTGATAGATAGATAGATCGAACAAAAATAAAAAATAAAATAAATAAAGTAAAAGTGCAGCAAGGTATTTTTAGGATTTTTAGTATATGATAGAAGTAGACCCGGGGGCCATAGTTTTCACTAGAGGCTTCTCTCATGAAAATAGCATACGGTGGGTGAACAAATTACTGTTGGGCAATTGATAGAAAAGCAAATAATCATGACGATATCCAAGGCAATGATCATGTATATAGGCATCACGTCCGAGACAAGTAGACCGACTCCTGCCTGCATCTACTACTATTACTCCACACATCGACCGCTATCCAGCATGCATCTAGTGTATTAAGTCTATAAAGAACGGAGTAACGCCTTAAGCAAGATGACATGATGTAGACAAAGTAAACTCACGCATGAATAAACCCCATCTTTTTACCCTTAAAAGCAACGATACATACGCGTCATGTCCCTTTCTGTCACTGGGATTGAGCACCGCAAGATCGAACCCATTACAAATCACCACTCCCATTGCAAGATAAATCAATCTAGTTGGCCAAACCAAATCAATAGATCGGAGAGAAATACAAAGCTATAATAATCATGCATAAAAGAGTTCAGAGAAGACTCAAATAATATTCATGGATAATCTGATCATAAACTCACAATTCATCGGATCCCAACAAACACACCGCAAAAAGTGATTACATCGGATAGAACTCCAAGAACATCGAGGAGAACATTGTATTAAAGATCAAAAAGAGAGAAGCCATCTAGCTACTAACTATGGACCAGAAGGTCTGTGGTAAATTACTCATGCATCATCGGAAGGGCAGCAAGGTTGATGGAGAGCCCCTCCGTGATCGATTCCCCCTCCGGCGGAGTACCGGAAAAGGCCTCCAGATGGGATCTCTCGAGAACAGAAGCTTGCGGCGGCGGAAAAAGTATTTCGTGGACTCCTCTGTTGGTTTCCCGATTTTAGAGAATTTATAGTGGTGGAATTAGGTCAAACGGAGCTCTGTGGGCCCCACGAGCCACCGGGGCACCCCCCCGGGGCGCGCCGTGGTGCCTCGTGGGCCACCGCTTCATCTTCTCGTCTCCTCCCGAAGATTCTAGTGTATGTTATGTCCAGAAAAAAAATCTCCAAAAAGTTTCGTGGCATTTGGACTTCGTTTGGTACTGATATTCTGGTAAACAAAAAAACAGGCAAAAAACTGTAACTGGCACTGGGCACTAAGTTAATAGGTTAGTCCCAAAAAATGATATATAATTGCTTGTAAATGTATATAAAACATCCAGATTGATAATATAACAGCATGGAACAATCAAAAATTATAGATACGTTGGAGACGTATCACTTATTCGCGTGACCTTGGGGTAATCTAGGCATAGGGTTCGATTGCACGTTTTCATCTTTTTTTCTGTGACAGAAACTTTGGGGCACCCTTTGAAGTTCTTTATGTTGGATTGAATATTATGGATCTGAAGTTGTTTTGATGCATATCGAATAATCAACTCAAGGATACTTGTGGTGACATTGGTGTATCTAGGTGACATTAGAGTTGGTTGATGCGTATCATCTGGTGTTATGTTAGTACGAACTCTAGGGTTGTTTGTGACACTTATAGGGATGGCTCAATAGATTGATCAGAAAGGATAACTTTGAAGTGGTATCGTACCCTACAACAATTTCATCTTATGTTCTCCGCTAATAGGAACTTTGGAGTGATTCTTTATCGCACGTTGAGGGATTGTTATATGATTCAATTATGTTAGCACTGTTGAGAGATTGCACTAGTGAAAGTATGAACCCTAGGCCTTATTTTCAAGCATTGCAATACCGTTTGTGCTTCGTTTTATCAATTGCTACCTTGCTGTTTTTATAATTTCAGATTGCAAAAACCTATATCTACTATCCATACTACACTTGTATCACCATCTCTTCGCCGAACTAGTGCACCTATACAATTTACCATTGTATTGGGTGTTTTGGGGACACAAGAGATTCTTTGTATTTGATTGCAGGGTTGTTCAAGAGAGACCATCTTCGTCCTACTTTCTCCGGTAGAAATCTTGGGGCACTCTTTGAAGTTCTTTGTGTGGATTGAATATTATGAATCTGAAGTTGTTTCATGCATATCGTATAATCAATTCACAGATACTTGTGGTGACATTGGAATATCTAGGTGACATTAGAGTTGCTTGATGCGTATCATATGGTGTTATTTTAGTACGAACTATAGGGTTGTTCGTGACACTTATAGGGATGGCTCAATAGATTGATCGGAAAAGATAACTTTGAGGTGGTTTCGTACCCTACAACAATTTCTATCTTATGTTCTCCGCTAATAGGAACTTTGGAGTGATTCTTTGTCGCACGTTGAGGGATTGTTATATGATCCAATTATGTTAGCATTGTTGAGAGATTGCACTAGTGAAAGTATGAACCCTAGGCCTTGTTTCTAAGCATTGCAATACCGTTTGTGCTCCGTTTTATCACTTGCTACATTGCTATTTTTTTTATTTTCAGATTACAAAAACCTATATCTACTATCCATACTACACTTGTATCACCATCTCTTCGCCGAACTAGTGCACCTATACAATTTGCCATTGTATTGGGTGTGTTCGGGACACAAGAGATTTCTTGTATTTGGTTGCAGGGTTGTTTGAGAGATACCATCTTCATCCTACGCCTCCCATGGATTGATAAACCTTAGGTCATCCACATGAGGGAAATTTGTTACTGTCCTACAACACTCTGCACTTGGAGGCCCTACAACGTCTACAAGAATAAAACTTGCGTAGTAGACATCAGCGAACGCAGAGCGGCGACCGGCATTGCGCCAGTCGTACCTCGCCTGCTGCCACGCGGCGCGCTCGGCCTCGGACACCACGGCCCGAGAGCCGGAGGCACCGTCGTAACCGCCGCCTCCCAAGTAGCGGAGGATGCGGCCACACACCTTGGCGATCGCGGGCGGCACCTCCTCCTTTATCTGGCGGTGGTGGTGTCGAGGTGGCGAGGATGGCCCGTCGATCCGCGCGTAGTGGCTGTGCGGCAGGGGCGACGCCGGCTCCGGCTTCACGCGGCGAAGGCACTGGGGGCGTGGGCTTCTGCTTCACGCGGCCTGATGTCTACTACACAACTTATTCTTGTAGACTCGTGTTGGGCCTCCAAGCGCAGAGTTTTGTAGGACAGTAGCAATTTTCCCTCAAGTGGATGACCTAAGGTTTATCAATCCATGGGAGGCGTAGGATGAAGATGGTATCTCTCAAACAACCCTGCAACCAAATACAAGAAATCTCTTGTGTCCCCAACACACACAATACAATGGCAAATTGTATAGGTGCACTAGTTCGGCGAAGAGATGGTGATACAAGTGTAGTATGGATAGTAGATATAGGTTTTTGTAATCTGAAAATAAAAAAAACAGCAACGTAGCAAGTGATAAAACGGAGCACAAACGGTATTGCAATGATTAGAAACAAGGCCTAGGGTTCATACTTTCACTAGTGCAATCTCTCAACAATGCTAACATAATTGGATCATATAACAATCCCTCAACGTGCGACAAAGAATCACTCCAAAGTTCCTATTAGCGGAGAACATAAGATAGAAATTGTTGTAGGGTACGAAACCACCTCAAAGTTATCTTTTCCAATCAATCTATTGAGCCATCCCTATAAGTGAAACGAACAGCCCTAGAGTTCGTACTAAAATAACACCATATGATACGCATCAGACAACTCTAATGTCACCTAGATACTCCAATGTCACCACAAGTATCTGTGAGTTGATTATACGATATGCATCAAACAACTTCAGATTCATAATATTCAATCCACACAAAGAACTTCAAAGAGTGCCCCAAGATTTCTACCGGAGAAAGTAGGACGAAAACGTGCATCAACCCCTATGCATAGATTACCCCAATGTCACGTCGGGAATCCGCAAGTTGAGTGCCAAAACATACATCAAGTGAATCAATATAATACCCCATTGTCACCACGGGTATTCATATGCAAGACATACATCAAGTGTTCTCAAATCCATAAAAGGATTCAATCCGATAATAGTGAAACCTCAAAGGTAAAAACTCAATTCATCACAACAAGATAGAGAGGGGGAAACACCATATGATCCAACTATATTAACAAAGCTCGCGGTACATCAAGATCGTGCCAAATCAAGAACACGAGAGAGAGAGATCAAACACATAGCTACTAGTACATACCCTCAGCCCCTAGGGTGAACTACTCCGTCCTCGTCATGTAGACCGTCGGGATGTTGAAGATGGCCACCGGTGATGATTCCCCCCTCCGACAGGGTGCCGGAAGAGGGCTGTAGATGAGATCGTGGAGGTACAAAGGCTTGCGGCGGCGTAAAAACTCATCTAGGTTAAATTTCGGGGGTTTCTGAATATATATGATTTTTCGGCGTTGGAATCACGCAAAGAGGTGCCACAAGGGGCCCACGAGGCACCAGGGCACGCCTGGGGGGGGGGGTGGCGCGCCCTGGTTGATAAGGGGTGGCACGATCTTCTCAGTGAGCTGATGGTGTCGACGATGAACTTGTTGGATAACTTGTGAGACGCTCACGAACTCTCCGGCTGTTCCACCATTGCCAATGCGACGGATCTTCAACCCTATGGATATTCGCAACACCACACACTTGCGCACATAGCCGCCGACCACGAAGCGGTTCTGCAATCTCCCAATTCCCAATGGAACGACAGATAGCAATTGACTTTCAGTAGCAAAGACACCCTATCGAAACGAATTTGGTGTAGATAAATATTCCTGATCGATGCAAAGAGGAATATGATTTCAGAGGAATGCTTAAAGCAATTCAATCTGGTAGAGGTTTCATCAAAACGTGGTCTAACCCTAAAATCCACAACTTACAACGGTATATAAAGACCCCTGGATGTCCAACCTAGTGTTGGGGTCGAAATCAACTATATCTCTAACTTTCCTAACTCAAATGACTCTATCTGGAAAACTGGCAGAAACAACCGCCATATTGTTTTGACGACTGCGACTCGGTCACCGCGAATCGCGGGCTGCGGGTATACAGTTTGGAAAGCACACGACTCAAGCTTTCCAAATTGTATTTACACGCCTTATTTGGACCACGGACACGGATTCTGCACGTATATCAATTTCGGGCTTCCTGGCTGTCAATCCGAGTCTGACATGGAATATATTGTTTCCAACTTTTGTTCTCTTCATGTGATGATGGCGCCACTTCCTCCCACACCTCCCTCGTGCTTGCCATCATTCCTTGCGCATAGGTTCTTGCCCATGCTCCCGGCTCGCCATTAATTCAATCCTAGTGATACGAAAAGTCCATGATTTAGGTAGTATAAAATTCTTCCGAATCAAAGTAACATGTTCAACTAGGAATGAATTCACCTTGTGATATTTGTCAACGAGGCTCAATATTTCTTTCCAGCTTAAGCAAGCAGAATCATCATATTTCATGAATATATCCTCATCATCCTCCCTTTCTTCAAGAAAAGCCGTCCGCGGCTTTGGGTAAGCTGAAAATAGCAGAAACAAAAAGAACAACGTGTACACGTAATATATGTATATATAACATGCTTTATCATTTTTGTTGTCATGAAAAAGATTCCCAATATGCAATATGCAACTTAAATTGCAAGTATACAAGATAAAATTTCCATACGGGAACACATAATATCTCAGGAATTGGCAATCATAATTGCAAGTATAAGTGAAGTTCATATAGTCATGATCAGAATGAGGAACAAACATGTATAAAGTCTTATTGTTTAGTATTAAGTCTAATGTCCTCATAGAAGATCGATGGCCAAATTTGCTATAACCAAGGTCAAACCAATCGAAAATGTTCAAATTTATATATATTGGATACCATGCTTCAACTGCGCCACTCTGATATGTAGAACAAACATATGTATGATCATCGTCATTACTCGCAGCGTGTAAGATGCAACTCAGTTTGCAAATATAAGTGAAGTCTATAGCATTAGCATATAAATGCAACAGGTGTTGGGACAAACACAATGGATCAGATTCTATTTCAGCATGACCAGCACAATTCGACGTAGCTGATTTTTTTTTGGCCGCAATAAATCAACTAGACCAATATGATATTTCATATTCTCGTGAAAATTAGCTACTGTCCCAAAGCAAAACGACTTTGTCACATAGCATATAGGACTCAAAACAGCAAGTTTCAAATCAACAATCCTATCACAGGTAATGCATATGTGACCCACAAGAAAATTACCAGTCATGCTATATTCACCAATTAAATTAAATGTGAAACTATAGGCATATGTGCTATAATTCAGATGTAAAATTTCAGAAATCTTATTTATAGCACAACTCAAACTAATAGGTTCATTTAGCATGATGGAATACAGAATATCAGCAGGTGGTATTCTTGCGAGAACTTCTTTATGTGTAAGTAGTACCACATGATCAAAATCCAAAATTTGCAATTTATCGCATGGTGTTGTAACATGAGTGCAAATCAAATCACAAGAATTTACCAGCAAATGATTGGACTCACAATATTTCGTTATGACTGCTTGTAGGTTGAAAACAACACTATGTTCAGGAACGTCCTCCAATGTAGAAGGAGGTACCATCGACACCTCTTCAAATGATGCAGGTTGTTGCGCATCTAGCTCCCTTTCTTCAAAAGCAACCTGCAAATAAGAAGAAACAACAGTAGAAATAGAGATGATTACATTAGTAGAAATGTCCTCACATGTCCTATCATCTACTACACTCATGTTGTCTGTCTCTCTCATACTCTCAGAATGGATGCTCTCATCCTCATGTTTAGTGGAATCACACAACTCACTTTTGATAACACTCACACTCAATTTGGCTATGTGGCTCTCATTCTCACATGGGTTGTGATACACATCGTGGTTAAAATGACATATAACTGAAATGTCACCATCCATGATAACCTTGTACTTAGCAGACAAACAAAACTCTTTTGTCCTCTCCTTGCGAAGAAGATGATACTCATGAAATTTGTCGGCTGGAGCACGCAGCAAAGCACGCGCTTCATGTTCCACTTGAAAGAAATTTTGTTGACTTGATGGCAAGGTTGAACTTGAAACTTTCTGCACCAACGATCTCCCAACAAAACGTGACAAGAATCAAGTGGCATAGGAGATACATCACATCGCACAACCTCGGTATGCACTCCGATAGTAATAGGAATATCAGCGGTGTGTGAAATCAGCAATGTGCCATACGATGAGTGCAGGAGGTATGGCACTGTACGAGCACATGTAGGTAGCTGCAACTTCTCTACAACCTCAATGCTGACCAAATTAAGAGTTGAGGATCCGTCAATGGTGGCTGTAGCACGTCGCTCTCAATCACCACATCATGGTGAAATAGCTCATCTCCATCAAAGTTGCCACGTTCTTCCTCCCAAAAGGTGGCACTACAATATTTGTTGCGGAGGAAGTCATATCTTCGAGACTCCAAATTATCCTCAGCACCTTCTGCCATGATTAGTGAACAACAAGTATGTATAGGTGGAAAACACTCAAATCACTCAAAACTGAAAGAAACAAGGTATCTTACCGTTCCAAAGTGAATTAGAATAGCTTAACAACTTGTAGAGGCAGAACGTGTGCGGATGTGATGTAGCGAATACTGAGGGTGAAAACTATCACACAACAAACCAAGGTATATGGTGGAGCTTGGTTGGGATACCTAACAACACCAATTCACAAATCCTAGTGTTGATCGTATGATAAAAAGACTCACGAAAACACACACGGTGGAGATAAATGGGGCAAATGCAACTTTGAAACTGAGCTCAAAATTCTGGTATGTCGAAGATGCTCGTGTTGCAAATGCACAGGAGAGACGCTAGTAAAACGCTCAAAGTATACGGGCACAAGATTGCTAAATCTACTAGTGCAATGAACATGGCAGAATTACTGAAACACATCTCCAAAATTGTATCGAACTTTCACGTAGAGCTTTATATTTCTCCTTTTCTTTCTTTCTATCTCTTTTTTTCTTTCTTTCTCTTTTTTTTCTTTTCTTTCTTTTTTTATCAACAGAAACCTGAGCAATTAGTAACCAATCTGAATTTGCCAAAACAAATGATGCACTCTCCAAATTCCTATCTGAGCAGCCCATAGAGCAAAGGATATGCTAGTCTCAATAGGAAAGTGCTACACAAAAGAAGAAAGGCTGACTATGGCTATCAAACGGAAACACAATCTGATTCAGATTGTTAATCTAAGCTAACTAAACTAACTCGAAGAAGCAGACTTGACAACAACCAAACGACTCCAACTTGTGAAAGAAAAATTCTGGACAATCTACTATGACTCAGATCAGAAAAATAAGTTACGCAAATAAAAGACTACAATCAGCAACTAAAACTTGGAACCGATGCTATCTTGGCTAGGGCAGCAAACTCTAAACCTAATCTTTTTGTATGGCTTTTTCTGTATAGGACTAAAACAAAACTAATCTAAGGGATTGATGTATGCTCACCGAGTAAACGCTAGAAATCTGATACCAAGATGATAAGGGGTGGCATGATCTTCTCAGTGAGCTGATGGTGTCGATGATTAACTTGTTGGAGAACTTGGGAGACGCTCACGAACTCTCCGGCTGTTCCCCCGTTGCCAATGCGACGAATCTTCAACCCTATGGATATTCGCAACACCACACACTTGCGCACGTAGCCGCCGACCACGAAGCGGTTCTGCAATCTCCCAATTCCCAATGGAACGACAGATAGCACTTGACTTTCAGTTACAAATACACCCTATCGAAACGAACTTGGTGTAGATAAATATTCCTGATCGATGCAGAGAGGAATATGATTTCAGAGGAATGCTTAAAGCAATTCAATCTGGTAGAGGTTTCATCAAAACGTGGTCTAACCCTAAAATCCACGACTTACAAAGGTATATAAAGACCCCTGGACGTCCAACCTAGTGTTGGGGTCGAAATCAACTATATCTCTAACTTTCCTAACTTAAATGACTCTATCTGGAAAACTGGCAGAAACAACCGCCATATTGTTTTGACGACTGCGACTCGGTCACCGTGAATCGCGGGCTGCGGGTATACAGTTTGGAAAGCACACGACTCAAGCTTTCCAAATTGTATTTACACGCCTTATTTGGACCATGGACACGGATTCTGCACGTATATCAATTTCGGGCTTCCTGGCTGTCAATCCGAGTCTGACATGGAATATATTGTTTCCAACTTTTGTTCTCTTCATGTGATGATGGCGCCACTTCCTCCCACACCTCCCTCGTGCTTGCCATCATTCCTTGCGCATAGCTTCTTGCCCATGCACCCGGCTCGCCATTAATTCAATCCTAGTGATACGAAAAGTCCATGATTTAGGTTGTATAAAATTCTTCCGAATCAAAGTAACATGTTCAACTAGGAATGAATTCACCTTGTGATATTTGTCAACGAGGCTCAATATTTCTTTCCAGCTTAAGCAAGCAGAATCATCATATTTCGTGAATATATCCTCATCACTGGTGGCTTGTGGGGCCCCTGTGGGTCTTCTGCTGCTCCCCCGAAGCTTCCTGGGTCTGTTTCCTTCCAGAAAAAATCGTCAAAAAGTTTCACTGCATTTGGACTTCATTTGATATTGATTTTCTGGAAAACCAAAAACAAGCAGAAAACAGCAACTGGCACTGGGCACTAGGTTAATATGTTAGTCCATAAAAATCATATAAAAGCCATATAAAAGTGCACCAAAATCATACAAAACTATAATAAACATGGCATGAATACTTCATAAATTATAGATACGTTGGAGACGTATCAGCATCCCCAAGCTTAATTCATGCTCGTCCTCGAGTAGGTAAGCGATAAAAGAAATAATTTATGAAGTGTGAATGCTAGCATAGTGCATAAGTTTGATCAATGATAATTCCAATCACTTTTTTCTAGCATCATTCTATATCATAAACAATAGCTCATCTCATAAAACTTCTCATGATCAAGTAGCAAGCTATTCACATGTTAAAGTATAGACCATAAACTTTCTTGAAAACTAACAAACTATGTTTTCAGTCATCAAACAATTGCAATTCATCTTATTTTCAGGAAGGGTCTATGTCAGAGCTTTGATTTAGCAAATTCCACATACTCAACTATCATTTAGTCTTCCATGATTGCTGACACTCAAAGCATATTTTTAGAACAAACTATTTCAGTCAAACACATAGGAAGATAGGGGCTTAATGTTTTGCCTCCCAACTTATTTATCTCATGGATAATGTCAACAATAATAACTCATGATCACCTATATTCAACTAGATATATGTGCCTGGATCATTCCCTACCACATGATGCTTGCCCACTAGAGAATAAATAGAGCGGAATAGGGATGAACATTACTGACTCTTACATAAAAGTAAATACAGAAAAGTAAATATAGAAAATTAAAAGATAGGCCCTTCGCAGAGGGAAGCAGAGGTTGTTATGCCCTTTTTATTTTTGGATGTGCAAGCCCTTAATGCAAAGGAACGTCACGTTATATTGCCCCTTGTGATAGCAACCTTTATTATTCAGTCCGTCGCTTTTATTTCTTTACAATCACAAGTTCGTACAACGCTTATTTTCCCTTGCAATAAAAGATCATACATATTTTAGGAGCAATTTTTATTGCTTTTTGCACTGATGACAACTTACTTGAAGGATCTTATTCAATCCATAGGTAGATATGGTGGACACTGATGGCAAGAAACTGGGTTTAAGGGTTTTTGGATGCACAAGTAGTATCTCTACTTAATACGAATTTTTGGCTAGCAAAATATCCTAAGCAAGCACCACATGTTAGAGGATCCATGACAATATAACTTCTATGTGAATATAAACAAACATAACTCATTATATTGTCTTCCTTGTCCAACGTCAACTACTTGATCAAGCTTGAAAATAATTAATGGGGGCTCACAATCATAGAAGATGCCCAAGATAGTATATTTATATGTGAAATTTCTCTTCCTTCAAAATTCTTTCATGAATTGTTCAAGTGACCAATGCTATGTTTGTTAACTTTCAATAAATTTTACCACTTATACTTCTTGTATGTGAAGTGACTACTCCCCATGGGACAAGCATATGAAGCATATAAATTTCAACTTTATGATATTCAATTCATTTCAACAATTTACTCATAGGATATAAGTGAAGAACATGAGTAAATGACAAACTACTCCAAAAAGATATATGTGAAGACCAAATGAGTAGTTAAGTAAATAGGTAGCTATGTGAGGACTCTCTATCATTTAAAAAATTCAGATCTTAAGTATTTTATTCAAATAGCAAAGAAAACAAAATAAAATTACATTCCAAGAATAGCACAACTCATGTGAAGAAGCAAAAACTTAGGGTCAACTAAGACTAACCGATAATTGTTGATGAAGAAAGGTGGGATGCCTACCAGGGCATCCCCAAGCTTAGATGCTTGAGACTTCTTGAAATATTATATTGGGATGCCTTGGGCATCCCCAAGCTTGAGCTTTTGTGTCTCCTTAATTCCTCTCATATCACGGTTTCCCTAAATCTTAAATACTTCATCCACACAAAACTCAACAAGAACTCGTGAGATAAGTTAGTATAAATCAACTCAAAACCTTAACATTCTCTACTGTAGAAAATTACTAAAATTATAATTAAACATTGCATACTAAATGCATCTGCGTATTTAATACTCCTATCCACAAATAGAAACATTAAACAAGCAACATATGCAAACAATGCAACTATAACCGAAATCTGCCAAAACAGAACAGTCTATAAAGGGGGAATAAGAATTCATACTTCCCTAACTCCAAAAATTCTCAAAAATTACCACATGACAGAGAACTCATGCATGCTTGCTGTGTAAAAATTTCAGATTTTTATCATGTTCTTACTATTCATGAATATTCTGAACATAACAGAAAACTTTCTGTTTTCAAACAGCAACACATAAACTTGCAAACTGGGCATGGTAAAGGCTATAATTGGCATTTTATTGAACTAAAAGATACAAAACATGATTATTGATAGCAGCAAGCAAATCTCAACAAAATAAAATGACGCTCCAAGCAAAACTCGTATTATGTGACGAATAAAAATATAGCTCCAAGTGAGGTTACCGATAATGTTGAAGACGAAAGAGGGGATGCCTTCCGGGGCATCCCCAAGCTTAGTTGCTTGGGTCCTCCTTGAATATTACCTTGGGGTGCCTTGGGCATCCCCAATCTTAGGGTCTTGCCACTCCTTATTCTCCTCATATCGATATCTCACCCAAAACTTGAAAACTTCAATCACACAAAACTTAACGGAACTTCGTGAGATAGGTTAGTATGATAAAAATAAATCATCCACTTAGGTACTGTCAAGACAAGATTCATAATTGTTCTCACATAATTCCTACTGTATTATATCATTTCCACAATTTATATTACTCAATATAAGCTATGGAAACACTAAAACAAGCAAACTATGCATCGAAAACAGAATCTGTCAAAAACAGAACAGCGTGTAGTAACGATTTAAAAACCATAGTTCTGTACCTCCAAAAATTCTGAAAAATTAGTAAAACGTAAAAAAAAAATACCCAATGCTCTGTAAAAATTTCAGAATTTTCTCACGCTCCAGTACAGAATAGAAATTCCAGCACTGGACGCAAAAGTTTCTGTTTTTGCACAGAATCGAATCAGCAAGTATCCACACTATCACAAAGGCTTTACTTGGCACATTATTGAAAGAAAACATATAAAACATGATTAATACAGTAGCTTAATCATGTGTACACACAAAAACAGTAGGTACAAATATTGGGTTGTCTCCCAACAAGCGCTTTTCTTTAATGCCTTTTAGCTAGGCATGATGATTTTAACGATGCTCACATAAAAATAAAGAATTGGAACATGAAGAGAGCATCATGAAGCATATGACTAGCACATTTAAGCCTAACCCACTTCCTATGCATAGGGATTTTGTGAGCAAATAGTTTATGGGAGCAAGAATCAACTAGCATAGGAAGGCAAAACAAGCATAACTTCAAAACTTTCAACACATAGAGAGGAAACTTGATATTATTGCAACACCTACAAGCATATGATCCTCTCTCATAATAATTTTCAGTAGCATCATGAAGAAATTCAACAATATATCCATCACACAAAGCATTCTTGTCATGATACATAAGCATAGAATTTTTATTACTCTCCACACAAGCAATTTTCTTCTCATTCATAATAGTGGGAGTATCGTATGAAACTCGAATACTATAAATTGTTTCCACATTAAAAGAGTGATGTTCAGTAAAAGGATTTTCATAATTATAACAAGTATTATAATAATAATCATCATTATTTTTCATAACATAAGTATCATCACAATAATCATCATAGATAGGAGGCATTTCATCATCATAATAAATTTGCTCATCAAAAGTAGGGGGAATAAAAAGATCATTTTCATTAAGCATAGCATCCCCAAGCTTAGGGCAAACGTTATTTGCAGCAAATAAATTCTCAAACATATCATTCCAATCAAACATAGCATCCCCAAGCTTGTTGGTTTGCATATCATTAGCATTATCACTATTATCATCGATAATATGAATAGCACCAATAGTATAACAATTATTATCATATTCCTCCAAGTTGGTGCCATAAAGATTTTCAAGATCATAAGAAGTATCATTATCTTCCAATCATAATCATCACCACAAGCAATAGGCATAACAAAATCATCATCAAGTGTATCAGCATCCACAATTATTTTTGATTCATTCTCATGAGGTACAACAATAATAGGAGCAACATTATTTGGGAGAGATACCTCTTTACCTCTACTTTTCTTTCTTTTCTTTTTCCTTACCACATTATGTGTGGGTTTATTTAATTCTTCCGAGCTTCTTATTGAAGAGATTGGTTGGATAGGAAGCTCCTCCTCGTTACCTGTTTCATCATGAGAGAAAATAGGAGGGAAAGGGGGAATCGCTACCCTTCCATTAGTATTTCTTTTATATTCTATTTGTTTTCCTGTTTTTCTATAGTTGGCAATATAATCATTCTCATTGCAATTTACCACACAAAATGTATAGATTTCCTTTAGATTAGTTTCAATGTCATCCGTGAGAATGAATACTTCAAACCAACTATTTTTATGTGACAATTCCTCACACCCCAAAAATAGATAAATCTCATTATATAGTTCACGGGCGGTCAAGTCATTACAATATTTAGCCATGATTCGATCATGAAAAAGTATGCATTGAAAATTAAGGTGACCAACTTTATTGCAAAGTTCACAAGTAATAGGAAAAAGAGAACATAATTTTGTAGCAAATTCATCTATCACTTTGAGCAAAAAATTGGTTCTATCATGTTTATGCTTCTTACAAAATCTATCATCCCTATAAGGCATGTCTTCACAAACTTTATGCACTCCACAAAAATTGACATGCTTATAAGAAACATTTTTGTCAATACTAGTGCAATCATCTTTAGTATTTTGGATATTCATAGAATTCATACTAACAACATTGCAATCATGCTCATCATTCAAAGATTTTATGCCAAACATTTTATTGAATTCTTCTTCTATCAATTGAGCACAATTTTCCGCTCCATCATTTTCAAGAAAAACATTATAAAGACGAATAATATGAGGCAATCTCAATTCCATTTTTTGTAGTTTTCTTTTATAAACCAAACTAGTGATAAAACAAGAAACTAAAAGATTCAATTGCAAGATCTAAAGATATACCTTCAAGCACTCACCTCCCCGGCAACGGCGCCAGAAAAGAGCTTGATGTCTACTACACAACTTATTCTTGTAGACTCGTGTTGAGCCTCCAAGCACAGAGTTTTGTAGGACAGTAGCAATTTTCCCTCAAGTGGATGACCTAAGGTTTATCAATCCGTGGGAGGCATAGGATGAAGATGGTATCTCTCAAACAACCCTGCAACCAAATACAAGAAATCTCTTGTGTCCCCAACACACCCAATACAATGGCAAATTGTATAGATGCACTAGTTCGGCGAAGAGATGGTGATACAAGTGTAGTATGGATAGTAGATATAGGTTTTTGTAATCTGAAAATAAAAAAACAGCAAGGTAGCAAGTGATAAAACGGAGCACAAACGGTATTGCAATGCTTAGAAACAAGGCCTAGGGTTCATACTTTCACTAGTGCAATCTCTCAACAATGCTAACATAATTGGATCATATAACAATCTCTCAACGTGCGACAAAGAATCACCCCAAAGTTCCTATTATCGGAGAACATAAGATAGAAATTGTTGTAGGGTATGAAACCACCTCAAAGTTATCTTTTCTGATTAATCTATTGAGCCATCCCTATAAGTGTCACGAACAGCCCTAGAGTTCGTACTAAAATAACACCATATGATACACATCAACCAACTCTAATGTCACCTAGATACTCCAATGTCACCACAAGTATCCGTGAGTTGATTATACGATATACATCAAACAACTTCATATTCATAATATTCAATCCACACAAAGAACTTCAAAGAGTGCCCCAAGATTTCTACCCGAGAAAGTAGGACGAAAACGTGCATCAACCCCTATGCATAGATTACCCCAATGTCACCTCGGGAATCCGCAAGTTGAGTGCCAAAACATACATCAAGTGAATCAATATAATACCCCATTGTCACCACGGGTATTCATATGCAAGGCATACATCAAGTGTTCTCAAATCCATAAAAGTATTCAATCCGATAATAGTGAAATCTCAAAGGTAAAAACTCAATTCATCACGACAAGATAGAGAGGGGGGAAACACCATATGATCCAACTATATTAACAAAGCTCGCGATACATCAAGATCGTGCCAAATCAAGAACACGAGAGAGAGAGAGAGAGAGAGAGAGATCAAACACATAGCTACTAGTACATACCCTCGGCCCCAAGGGTGAACTACTCCCTCCTCGTCATGGAGACCGCCGGGATGATGAAGATGGCCTCCGGTGATGATTCCCCCCTCCGGCAGGGTGCCGGAACAGGGCTGTAGATGAGATCGTGGAGGTACAGAGGCTTGCAGCGGCGTAAAAACTCATCTAGGTTAACTTTCGGGGGTTTCTGAATAAATATGATTTTTCAGCGTTGGAATCACGCAAAGAGGTGCCACAGGGGCCCACGAGGCACCAGGGCGCGCCTGGGGGGGTGGCGCGCCCTGGTGGCTTGTGGGGCCCCTGTGGGTCTTTTGCTGCTCCCTCGAAGCTTCCTGGGTCTGTTTCCTTCGAGAAAAAATCGTCAAAAAGTTTCGCTGCATTTGGACTTCATTTGATATGGATTTTCTGGAAAACCAAAAACAAGCAGAAAACAGCAACTGACACTAGGCACTAGGTCAATATGTTAGTCCATAAAAATCGTATAAAAGCCATATAAAAGTGCACCAAAATCATGCAAAACTATAATAAACTATAATACTTCATAAATTATAGATACGTTGGAGACGTATCACGGCCGCCGATGTGGAGGCCACGGTTGCACGGCGGGGACGCTGGCTCGTCGTTCACCTGCCGGAGCTGGGATGCCGGCTCGTGCTTCACGTGGACGCGCGGCGGGGATGGTGGCTCCTCCTTCACGCGTGCCGGTGATGGTGGCGCCAGTCCCATCTGTTGGAGCGAACGCTCCATCATGATCTCCATCTGACGGACGAATTCTTCATCCGTCAGAGCCGCCTCCGACAGGAGATGTGGCCGCTGCTGCGGCTGTTCCTCCTCGTCGTCGGAGGAGATGACTATCTCCTCCTTGCCGGAGGAGCCCACCGCCGTGGATGCCGATGCCCTTGGTGAGCGAGGGCAGCGGCGCCACGATCTGCCAGACGATGAGCTTCCACCGGTGCCGCCTGCCGGCGCGGAGAACCAGGACTTCAGCATCGCCGCTGGCTGGGCTAGGAGAGGATGAAGGGCTCGGAGAGAAGGAAAGACTAGGCGAGGGGAAGGAGGATGGTGCGGTGCTCGGGAGGAGGGGTGCAGATCTGAACGGTGCCGGAGCGCGGCTTAAATAGCCGCGGCCAGGCCAGGCGGAGGGGCGGTCAGCCCGCTTCAATGCGGCGCAGCTGCCGGAGTTGGTTTATCGTGATGCGGCGTCCGCATTGAGGCGGTGACGCCTGAGAGGTCGCGTCCGCCTGCGCCACCTTCCCGTCCGGTCAAATCGCAGCTTCAATGACAGCCGCTGCATGCTCTGGGCCGGCATGAATGCGGTGCGGCAAGCGGCACGGCGAATGGGATGGAAAGCGCGGGAAGGGCGGGTGGTGGGTTTTGGTGGGCCAGGGCGGTCAGAATCGGGTGAAGTAGCGATCCGGACTCCCGCAAAGCTTCCCCACGTTTGTCTACGGTTTACGTGAGAAAACGCGTCCGGACCGCCCTGCGGACCGATACAGGACCGCGTTGGATGGCTTCCGCGGTAAGGACGGGTGCGGCAGGTTTGAGGGTCGGCGTTGGAGATGCCCTTAGGGCATCTCCAACGGCACCCTTAGGGCATCTCCAACGGCAGCCCGCAAATTTCCTTCCACATCTGTCCGCAGATCAACGCTGCCCACATACATTGCAAACACTTTTTCAACAAACCGGATGAAATTCATGCAAACACGGCCGGATTTCATACAAACCGGGCGAAAACGGTTACATTTTGGACATGTTTTAACTAAAAAGGTAAAACTACGTGCACATACAGTCGCACGGAGCTCCGCTCGCACGACACGGATACACTACACTAGTCTACGGCCGGCCGCGGCAGATCCCTTTGTCTTCCCCATGTCCGGCAGCCTGATACGCCCATTTTGCATCATGTTTTTCTACTGATATTTATTATGTTTTGGGTCATTATTTCACTTTATGATGCAATCCTAAT
The DNA here is from genome assembly GCA_039707655.1 of Elymus sibiricus. NCBI lineage: Eukaryota > Viridiplantae > Streptophyta > Magnoliopsida > Poales > Poaceae > Elymus > Elymus sibiricus. The sequence continues at coordinate 314,566,183 of CM077674.1, forward strand.
GCCTTTTCTCTCTTGTTTTGCAAGTTTCACATGAAGAGGGAGATTGCCGGCACCTGGAATTCTGGACCTGAAAAGGTTACAGCAGAGATAGCTATTCTCCACAACTCCAAATGACCTGAAAATTTACGGAGAATTATTTTGGAATATATAAAAATTATTGGCAGAAGAAATACCAGAGGGGGACTCACCAGGGAGCGACAAGCTCAGGGGGCGCGGACTACCCCCTTGGGCGCGCCCTGTGAGCTTGTGGGCCCCCTGGCAGGCCTCCGGGGCCCATCTTCTCCTATAAGATGCTATTTTCCCTAGAAAAAATTAGAAGAAGACTTTCGGGACGAAGCGCCGCCGTCTCGAGGCGGAACCTGGGCAGGAGCACTTTTGCTCTCCGGCGGAGCGATTCCGCCGGTGATACTTCCCTCCGGGAGGGGGAAATCGAAGTCATCGACATCACCAATGATCCTCTCATCATGGGAGGACCAATCTTCATCAACATCTTCACCAGCACCATCTCCTCTCAAACCCTATTTCATCTCTTGTATTCAATATTTGTCCCAAAACCTCAGATTGATACATGTGGATTGCTAGTAGTGTTGATTACATCTCGTAGTTGATGCTAGTTGGTTTATTTGGTGGAAGATTATATGTTCAGATCCTCAAGCATATTCAATACACCTCTGATCTTGAACATGATTATGATTTGTGAGTAGTAACTTTTGTTATTGAGGACATGGGAGAAGTCTTGTTATAAGTAATCATGTGAACTTGGTATTCGTTCGATATTTTGATCATGTGTTTGTTGTTATTCTTCTAGTGGTGTCATATGAACGTCGACTACATGACACTTCACCATATTTGGGCCTAGGAGAATGCATTGGGGAGTAATAAATAGATGATGGGTTGCGAGAGTGACAGAAGCTTAAACCCTGGTTTATGCGTTATTCCGTAAGTGGTTGATTTGGATCTATATGTTTCATGCTATGGTTAGATTTATCTTAATTTTTCTTTCGTAGTTGCGGATGCTTGCGAGAGGGGGTAATCATAAGAGGGTTGCTTGTTCAAGTAAGAACAGCACCCTAGCACCGGTCCACCCACATATCAAATTATCAAAGTAGCGAACGCGAATCAACTAAACATGATGAACGTGACTAGACGACAATTCCCATGTGTCCTCCAGAACGCTTTGCTTACTATAAGAGAACGTTCCGGCTTGTCCTTTGCTACAAAAAGGATTGGGCCATCTTGCTGCACTTTAGTTACTATTGTTACTTGTTACGAATTGCCTTGTTACGAAACTATCTGTTACCGCTACTTTCAGTACTTGCAGAGAATACCTTGCTGAAAACTGCTTGTCATTTCCTTCTCCTCCTCGTTGGGTTCGACACTCTTACTTATCGAAAGGAGTACGATTGATTCCCTATACTTGTGGGTCATCACAGCCCGCTAACCGGATTGCCGGGAGTCCCGGAGGCATATTCTTCCCCCGTATCTTCCCTATGTCCGGCTATGCCGCTCATCGGAGTGGCAAAGAGGGTGCTTCAGCCGGAGGGGAAGGGTGCTTCCATGGAGCCTAGACGAGGGCCCAGGATGGTCTAAGATAAAGAACCGGATAGGTCACCGGCTGTACAAGCCGGCGACGCGCCGGCGGTGGCCTTCCTGGGACCCAAGCGGCGGCGGTTTCCCGTGTTCTACTTTCCCTCGATGTTGGCGGCCGACATGGATGCGCTGGCCGCCGACTCTTCGATCTCCGCGCAGTCGGCATCCTTCTTTGCCGGTAGGGCGCGGCTACGCGCACGTTGATGGCGGATGGCGCGGTCGCAGACACGGGAGGCGCGGTACGACGCGGCGTCGTCCACGGCAGCGACCATGCCTGTGCCGCCGTGCTCCCCTCCCCCCCCCCTGCCGGCCTGGCGCAACTCGCCACTCCTCCGCGAGCTGGCCTGGAGCGGCGATTGGCGAAGCACGCGCCGGCTTGGGACGGCAACTTGCTCCGTCGGGCTAGGCGATGGAGGTGGAGCAGCGAGCTGCCTCCCTCGTATTCGGCTAGCTCGGTTGGCCACCCAACCGGCTTTTATGCCAGAGAACTGCTCTTCCTGCTCGTCGGATGCCATCGAAAGGGTTGAGAAATTGGTGCAAGGAGGAGATGGGGAGCGGCGGATTGGTGCGGTTCTTGCTCGGCGTCTGGCCTCCTTTAAATAGCGGGCTCACGGGAGGAGCTTGCCCGGCGTTGTGTTTAATGTCGGCCCGCTCGTGAACGGACGTGTGGCCGGAGTAGGTTTCTCGACTTCCACGCGGGTTTAATGGAGGCGTTTGAATGCGGCGAGGAGGCGTGTTCAGCCAGGTGTGGAGCGAGCGGCGCCCTCGGCCGGCGCACCGCTTCAATGGCGGAGGTAGTGAGAGGTCGCGTCCGCCCTGAGCCGTGTACAATGTGCGACGGCGCACTCTACAGCGGCATGAATGTGGGCAGCTGGCGCCGGGCGGGAAGCGCGCGCGTGAGGGAGGAGGGTTTAGGGTGGGTCAGGGCAGTCTAAAGCAGACGTGGCATCGGTCCGGACGCCCGCAACCCCCCCCCCCCCTCGATTGTCTCCGGTTTACGGGAGAAAAGGCGTCCTAACCGCGCCGCGGACCGATACAGGACCGCGTTGGATGGCTTCCGCGGTCCAGACGTATGCGGGCAGTTTGCGGGTCGATGTTGGAGATGCCCTAAATTGCATCAACTCTTTCGTTTTTAATGCATGGAGGGAGAGCAATCAAAAGAGAGAGGCGCCAATATAGACCATGAAACAATTAGTGATTGTAGGCTTATGAAGTGAAATGGAACAACAAATGAAGTTGAGCCTAAGAGAACGAATCAGAGGGAGCGAGTCGATATGGAGTAAACAAAGACCAAGACCATGGACTATCACGAAAGAGGTCCAATTTAAGAGTGGAAAGTGAAAGACAAGAGGAGCAGTGACTAGATACGATAGCAACTATTTCCTCCATTCCTTTCTGTAAGGTGTATTTTTTTGACACGGTGACCAAGTCATGAAATTATAGAGAATTTAGGACAAAACTATGTGTGGCTAATTTGTTGGTTGGTGGCAAGTAAAGCAATTAGGCGAGGAAAGAAACATATAGGAAATCGGAAGTAGGGTACTTTCCTTTTTTTTTCTAGAAGGAGAGATACACGCAATCGGAAGAGGTATACTTTCTTTGTTCTAGAGAGCTAAAAAAGAAATTACGAAGAATTATAAGAACTACACCTTACATTGTGGAATTTTATTAGAAAACAAATACACCCCTTATAAAGCAACCGGTGCAGTAGTGGTGCTGAGTTTTTTCTTCTGGGAGGGGGGAAAGGAAATATCCATAATTAGAACATTAGAGCATCTTCAATAGCTGCCCTATTTTAGAGCACCAAAATGGGCTTGGAGTAAAATTTAGGGCATCAAAATGTGACATTTTGGGGCACAAGAAAATGGCGTCTTCAACAGCTGCCCTAAAATTGTGGGGTGTCCTATTTTAGAGCAGCTGTTGGAGCAACGAAATCATGTACTCCGTGGTCTCCCTCCCCTAATTTTTTTACAACACTTGTATAAGGGAATGGAGGAGTATATATGTAACACTTGGTGCTCTATTTTACGGGTCGTCGGCATGTTGTATAATAGGGTAGCCTATAGGACTGCTGTTAGAATTGCATTTTTAAGTCCAAATGACCACGGCTGGTGCCCTATTATAGAGCTGCTATTGGAGATGCTCTTACAACTTGAATATTTTAATAAATGACTGTGTGAAAGACAAGTTAGTATGAAAGACGGAATAAAAAGATGGACACTGAAATGCCATGGTCATAGGCTAGATCAAATGAGGTCACATGACTTTTGACATGGGCAGAAGAACCAACCATTTGTTGGACAATCGTACCTAGTTCATGAATCAAACTCTTGATCTCACGCTCTACTCTTTTCGGTAAGTTGGGTTATTATTCAAATGAGAACATACAAATGTTCACCCGCAAAAAAGAAACATACAAATGTGTGTATGGTGGTGTCAAGTGAGCGCATCCAAACTGTACAAGGTGTCTCTAACAAATCGACAGTGGTCCCAATTCCCTCATGAGATCTGAAAATTCGAATCCAAATTCGAAAACAAGTGGTTCATTAGGGCATGGCTCATTTCCCGCCTAAAACTGTACAGGCTGAGCATTCAAAGCACAGGCGGCCTTTATTCTTGTCCTTGGAGACAATCCTAACCACGAAAGGGTGTCATTAAAGTCAGGATCAGTGTGCACTTCGCCATACTTTACCTCAACTCTACGTTTGTTCTTCTAAAAAAAACGCTAGGTTTGTTTCTGTGAATTTTATTCAGATACTCGTGCAAAACAGGCACAGTAGGAAAGAAAAGGCTACCCCGTTGCCATATCCGACTAAGTGAAAACATACTGTACATTTAATCCGGGGGGGAAATCCATATCCAAGCCAAGCGGCACACAATCATCAGCTGAAAATGATTTTTCCAACCGCCAATAAACTTCAGAAACAGAAAGCCACCGACCGAAAAATGAACAAAGGTAGTAACCGGTGTTATTGGCTGGTAGGGTGTTGTTGTGTGTCCCCGGTGTTATTGGCTGCCCACCATATGCTGCCGTGGGGATGGTTGTAACCGTGGCAAGCCGCAAGACTCTCTGCACTTCTAGTTCTCCTCTTCTAATACATCGACGCGCAAAGCTTTTGCGCGTTCGCAAAAAAAAAAAAAAAAAAAAGGTAGTAAAAGCGAAAGGCAGGAGGAGCAAAAGAAAAGAGGAACCAGACCGACCGTCCATTCCATTCCCAGACGACCACAAGTCCACGACGCAGCCGCGCCCAGAGGAGGCGGAGGGGACAGCACAGCACAGCACAGAGATTCAAAGCACAGTGTGAGCTTCATGGGCACCCCGCCTCACCGTCACGCGTATCTGCATGCGGCACTGTGGCCGCTGACACGCGCACGTTGCATGCCACCCGCACCCACCACCACTTCCGTGTGGGCGGAGCAACCGCGGGCGTACGTACGTGTACGTGTGCGTGTATCTCGCTGCCTTTATGACGCCCCTGTGCGTCTGCGTCTGTGCGCCCTAGCGACGGTGGAGAAAGCTGGAATCAATGGCCGGCCGGGCGGGACGAGGCCTGCTGATGGCTGCTCGTCCCTTCGCGTGCTAGCTAAACAACCGCGGCGCGCTGGCGATGGCCCCCGTCCCTTCGCGTGCTAAGCTAAACAAACAGCCGCGCCGTGCCATGACTCCACGAGTATAATGGTGTCGGCGGTGGTGCTCAGAGCCATTCGAGTGAAACCTCGCCTGCTGCACATGCCGATGCCCAGCTTGTCGCCGTGTCGATTAGCATGCCATGGTATGGGGTCGTGTTTGTGGCTTGGCATGTGAGATTTTTGGGCGTTGGATGAATTTGGCAAGAAAGTGACACGGCGTCAACCGAATATGAAGATTTCTTGGAGGTACGGGCACGCACCTCTTTCCGAACTCACCTATATGTATAGGTGCCGTGACATATCTGAATTTCACAGTCGTTTTCATTCCCAGACGGTCCCAACTCCCAAGCATTCGTTGCCATCATTCGTCCGAGAAACAAAACGTTGCCATCACGATCTGGAACGTAAGGCGCGACCACGAGCGTGGGCATAATGCAGGGCACGAGCCATGTGTGCATGCTGGCGGCCACCAAACTCAATGAGAAGCCTACACCATCATCCATCCTCGCCATACAGCGTGAACCTGCTCTGCTACGACGTTTACGTACTCCATTTCGTTATTTTTGGTGGGAACAGCATCGAGAACTCCACCATTTCTGTTAGCCACAGCACTCGAGTACCCGACGGACAGCAATCGGAAGAATCCAATGGTTAGAAGGTGGCCTCGCTTTTGTTGACTGTTCCCGGTCAAGAATTGACGGTAAATCGTGGCCTGGGAACCTGCAGCACAGCAGAACCAGATTCCTGACCGTAGCTGCGTAGCGTAGCATAGGCGTGCACTTTGTAGAGCCCAAGGCCTCGAGCGGCGTGGCAACGCCGGTCAGGACCCGCAGCGGGCACGGGTCCTCCGGAACGCATGCTTGACGCCTGTGTCGTCGCACAATGAAAAAAAGGAATCCTAGGTTCATGCTTCGCATTTCGGCAAAATAACGCGCGTGCTTGCATATCATCGGCCAGAATTATATTACTAGCGAGTACTGGAACTGGTACAAATTTTCTACTTACTAACAGGAGAAGCATCACTGTACCCTTATGACATTCGAAACCGACATTCGCCGTGGCCCATGGATGCAACATTTGTTGCCAATAGTCTGCTCGCTGGTAGTGGTTGGTAATTGTATCCACATCCAGACAGTAATAGAGAAAATCCTAGGTATGCTTTGCATTCCAGAAAGAATCTTACGGGAATAGTATCCCTTCTCACCTAACAACATTTGAACATTCGTCGGCAAGGGTATGCTTGCTTGGCACTAGGAAATTGTATAAACGAAAATTATATCAACTCTAGGAAACTCTTCCTCTCAGATCTCCTCTCGCCACTCGTCGCCGCTGGCCGTTGGCGGCGTCGGCACCGCCGCCCTTCCCACCAAAGGTGGAGGGTGGATGGTTGGCGCTTGCTGAGGCAGGGAGGCCCTGGCCGTGGAGGAGTCGCGAGGTGCAGGGCCTGTTCTGGTTTCTGCCACACCAACGCCGGTAGGAGGATGGGGTTTGTGTGACATCTTCGGCGCCAGGCTCATGCGATGTGGATGATAAGGTGGGCTGACGGGTTCCTTGGTTTGGGCGCGCGAGGCTGTCAGCGAAAGCCGTACTTCGGCCGTGGCTGGAGTCGTCGACGGCGGCGCCCTTTGGCGTCGTTCCCTTGTTGAAGGCGTCGACGTAGCAAATCTCACCTTCCCCTACCGGCAGAAACCCTAGATCTGGTCATCCGGGTCGACGGCACTGTTAGCTATGCTCAGTGTCGTATACCCTCTTGGGGGCATCGTCTTGGTGGTGGATCCGGTCAGAGGGACTAGTTGCTCGTGGAAGTGGTCGACGGCGGCTCGGTGGCAATAGGAGCACCCTCCACAAACAAGGAGCATCGGGCGAGTTATGTAGCCAACCTAGTGGAGAAGCGACATAGGTTCGCTCTATCGGACATATCGTTTCTCCCTGGTGTCGGCGAGGTTTTGAGGATATGCTTGTGGCAGCCCGGTATAACACAGCGGTTTTTGATGTGCTCTGGTAGCGGCGAAGGCGCTCGAGTGCCAACCAGATGTGTTGGTCTTCCGGCGTTTTGTATGTTTTTGTGGTGCTTCAGGCCCTTTGTATGTTTTTGTGGTGCTTCAGGCCCTGTCTAGCTAGATGTTGTTTTGGTTAGCTAGCTAGACGTTGTTCTGGTTAGCTAGGTTTTTTTTTTCAATAAACCGAATAGTTTGGGTCCTTCCCATCTTTTTTACAATGAAGATAGCAGCTCTCCTGTTATTGTTAAAAAAAAATACCAACATCTTTTGCTAAACCAGCTGTGATTCATGTTGATTGTACATGAGAGAAGCTCACTTCTTATTTTCTGTCTAATACTCCACCTCTGCTGCTGATGCTATTTCTGAACGGATAACCCTCCAATCGCGGGGGTCTGCTAGTGAAGCTTGTTTCTTGGATCAACGGATAATAGTGATGTTTTACGTTGGACCAAGAACTATGAGAGTGGCAACGACCTTCAGCTCACAGGACAGGCTAAAGATGAGGTAAACCGAAATGTTGAGAAATCAACCAGAAAAGATTTCTCATCGGTTTGACAATAGCTCATTTGGACAAGTAGTACTCAGTACGCTAGGAAGTAAACATGCAAAAGCCAGAGGCTTAAATTAAGAAATTAACTCGGTCTGAGGTTACATCACAGCCGAGCACACACCACACAGAAGTGCCACACCAAAACATCCTGGAGACAAAGGCCACCACCCAAGAGGCCCACTCGCTAAACAGGCGGGTGATACAAGGCGGCGTCGGTTAATCAAGCCAGCCTTCACCACCGCTGCCATCCTAGCCAAAACCTCATTCAAATGCTTTGGCTACCACTCACTCACTCACGCTAACCAGGACAATTAAAAGCCCATGATAATACTAGGCCCAACTACCTGCTACTACTTCGAATCCCCAAAGAACGTACGCTGGAGGAAGGACCATCCATAAAACCATGGCGCTTCCCAGCACGCTCCAATCGGGAGGATGACGACGACCACTACAACTACCAGGTAGTGCTGCTTCGGCTAATGGATGATGCGGGCGCTCAGTGGAACTGGGCGCCGCTGAAGGTCTGCCCGAAGGACCAGCCGCGCGGGACGGCTTTGTTGGAGACCACGGACTGGCCGTTGCCGACCGTCACGCGGAAGGAGAGGCTCTGCCCGTCGAGGAGCGCGTTGCTCTGCCAGTTCTGCCCCCAGTTGCGGGACAGCGACTGCCAGGCTGCCGAGCGCGAGGACTTCACGGACACCGCGTGCACGTCGCCGGGGCCGCCCACGTTGGTGACGAGGACGAGGTTGAAGTAGGAGTGGCCGTTGATGGTGAACCGGATGCCGCCCTTCTTCTGGCACGCCACCCTGCACGAGTCGAACCACGGCACCGTCAGTGTCAACTATTTTAACAGTTCGAGGGCGGACAAAGGTAGTAATGCGTGACAGAAGGGGACGAACCTACGGTAGGAAACAGGGACAATGCCGGCCCTGTAGAGCGCGATGCGCTGGAACACGGGCTGGGACATGTCGAAGTGGGCGCGGGGAGGGTTGCACCAACCGCCGGCGTCGGAGGACTCGCCGAAGTTGGGCGGGCAGAAGTTGGTGGCGGTCACCACGGTGGAGCCAGGGAGGCAGGCGTGGGGCGCGCCGGCCTCGGTGCCGCCCGGGTCGCAGCGCACCTCGAAGCAGGCCCCGCAGCTGAGGCCGTTGTTGAAGAGCGCCGTGCTCAGGGCCGCCGTGTTGGAGCCGTAGCCCGTGCTGTAGAGGTTCCCGTAGCCGCACGCCCCACCTGCACACGCGCACGAGCAAACGGTAAGCACCGGAAACGATAGCAAAGATGCGCCAAGAAATATTAGGGGTAGAATGCTGTGAGTGAAGTACTTGTAATTACGTACCCATGGTGCCGGAAGCGTCACCGCCGCCGTAGAACGTGGCGTGAGCGGACGCCCAGGCGCCACCGCCGAGCGGCGCGTGGGCGTGGTGACCGATGCCAGGCCCGTGCCGATGGACCAGGCCGTGCCCCGGCAGATGCGGGCCACGCCCCTGCCCACGAGACAGTGCGAGCGGGAGCAGCGCGGCCAAGAGGAAGGCGAGGAGGGCTGCTCGGACGGGCGCCATGGGCACGGTGGAGCGGCTGCCTGGTGCGCGGTGAGGCCGGCGGGGGTGGGTGGAGTGCGGTGGGGATGTGCTCTGGGGCTGGGTTGGGATCTCATAAATAGAGGGGGGCGGCGCGGCGCGAACGGTTTCGAAACGGTGCGGCGCAGTGTGGAGTGAGGAGCGAGGCGTAGGGCGGGCACGCGGGCGGGGCCCGCGGTGGAAAAGCAGCAGGTGGAGCGGTACGGAGGCAGCGACACGGGTTTCCTGGGGCGTTGGGGGGCGTGGCGGGAGTGGTAAAAAGCAGCAGCAGCAGCCAAGAGTGGGCGTGGCGGGAGTGGTAAAAGCTGTGGCGTTGGTGGTGGGTGGAGTAAAGGAGTGGGCGGAGAGTGGACGACTGGTTCGGGGCGGGCGTACTCCCGCGCGGCGGTGCCAAGTTTGGAAGTGGGCCGAGCGGGAGCTAGCAGTAGACCCGTAGCCCGTAGGCTTGCTTGGTTCGCGGGCAATTACGGATGCGTAGCATGGCTGGTAGCTCCACCTCCACGATGATGAAAGGTCGATGGAAATTTCCGTCGAACGTGCCGGCCACGGGCGTTGGGTTTTGATTGCATTACTGCTTGTCGTGGTACTGTACGTTCCGTGGAAGATCACGTGGCCTGTTGCATGGCACTGACTGGATGTTTGGTTTTCAGTTTTAAACATAACTTGGTGGCTTGTTGGTTTTGCTCCGGTGTTTGGTGTGGCCTGCGAATATACAAATCTGGAAGTAAAATAAGGACGCCGTGAGGAGGAGCTCGGCTCTCAGGCTCGGGTCAGTTGGTTGCTTAAGAACAAGAACCTGCAATGCTCCAATATTCTAACGGAAGTTGTCAGCCCCAGGATTGCAGGTAGCTGGCGGATTTATTTATTTTTTTGAGTGAAGGTTTCTACGGTATCTTTGACCCAAGTACGGAGAAGTCTCGTTGATTTTTGACTTCAACATTCTACGACGCCAGTGCAGACCGGAGCTTATTTTCTAGCGAGTGGCGACAGCATCTTTGATTTGGATGTTCCCGTAAAAAAAAACCATTTCCGTGGTTCTGAAGAAGTAAAAATGGCATATATATTTTTTTTTGCGGGGAAAAAAAAATATAAAACCGAACGAACAGGATTACCATAGCACAAGACGTTCCCACCTACCTAAAAAATGGAAGGGTTTTTCTTCGCGCTGTCGTCTCGATCCCCCTCCCCTCCCCATTCCGGCGGCCTCGTCGATGGCAAGAGGAGTGAGGACTCGTCCGTTCATCTTGTCCTTAGGTTTTGTTTCTCCAGCGTCATCGAGCAGGTGGTGGCGACGATGACGTGTCCGAATAAGGTCTCTCCTTACCTTGACGACGTTTGATCCAGAACGGACGAAGGGCTTATGAGAGTTTGCGCCGTCAGATATGTCGTCTCTCTTCGGATCTTGCATGTTGGTGTGTCTATCAAGGGTAGCAATTGGTTGGTTATTGGTGCAGCGACTTTGATATCTTCTTCGTTCTTGCTCTGCAGCATGATTCCGTTTCGCTAACACTCTGGACCGGTGGTGATGGATTGCAAGCGGTTGGAAAATCATGAAAAAGCAACATTTAGCATGCGTATGTCGAACATACTAAATGCACTGAATAGCATGAACAACAACATTGCACGTGTAACAGTAACCATAACTAAAGATTGTATCAAATCACAGCGCGTTGTTGATGAAGTAGCGGTGGCTGGTGCAGAGGCGGTGATGTTAGTGACGTGAAGCTGATGGTCCGGTAGACAATGGTGTGTTACCCTGCCTGATTTGGACAGAAGACGACCCATGTTGACAGACGTGAGCAGTTGCGCGCAGCGCTTCCAAAAAACTACTTTGCCCTGTTCTGGTGCAGGATCACAAGGGCGAGAGGTTCTGGAGGCCTGCTCTTCCGCTCATCGGTGCACGCCAACGTTTAGGGTGGAGTAGACACGGTGGTCGTGCAAATAGCGAGAGGAGGCAAAAAAACTAACTCGATTTTTGGTGTGCATTTGACGTTGGCCAATAAGTCATATATGTTGGAAATATCCCTAGAGGCAATAATAAATTGGTTATTATTATATTTCCTTGTTCATGATAATCGTTTATTATCCATGCTATAATTGTATTGATTGGAAACTCAAATACATGTGTGGGTACATAGACAACACTGTGTCCCTAGTAAGCCTCTAGTTAACTAGCTCGTTGATCAAAAGATGGTGAAGGTTTCCTAGCCATGGACATGAGATGTCATTTGATAACGGGATCACATCATTAGGAGAATGATGTGATGGACAAGACCCAAACTACGAACATAGCATATGATCGTGTCAGTTTATTGCTATTGTTTTTTGCATGTCAAGTATCTGTTCCTATGACCATGAGATCATGCAACTCACTGACACCGGAGGAATACCTTGTGTGTATCAAACGTCACAACGTAACTGGGTGACTATAAAGGTACTCTACAGGTATCTCCGAGGGTGTCTGTTGGGTTGGCATGGATCAGGACTGGGATTTGTTACTCCGTGTGACGGAGAGGTATCTCAGGGCCCACTCGGTAATACAACATCACAATGAGCCTTGCAAGCAAAGTGATTAAAGAGTTAGCCACAGGATCTTGTATTACGGAACGAGTAAAGAGACTTGCCGGTAACGAGATTGAACTAGGTATAGAGATACCGACGATCGAATCTCGGGCAAGTAACATACCGAAAAACAAAGGGAACAGTATACGGGATTAACTGAATCCTTGACATAGAGGTTCAACCGATGAAGATCTTCGTAGAATATGTAGGAACCAATATGGGCATCCAGGTCCCGCTATTGGTTATTGGCCGTAGAGGTGTCTCGGTCATGTCTACATAGTTCTCGAACCCGCAGGGTCTACACACTTAATGTTTGGTGACGATTAGTATAGTTGAGTTATTGTGTTGGTGACCGAAGGTTGTTCGGAGTCCCGGATGAGATCCCGGACATGACGAGGATCTCCGGAATAGTCCGGAGGTAAAGTTTGATATATGTGATAATAGTGTTTTGATCTCCGGAAGGGTTCCGGAATTCACCGGAAGGGGTTCCGGATGTTTACCGAAGTGTTCGGGTGCAGCAACACTTTATATGGGCCAAAGGGGTAAAGCCCACGAGGTATTGGAAAGTGCAAAAGGAAGTTTTGCTGCTGCCTTAAGCGGTACTACCGCTTGTAAGGCGGTACTACCGCGTAAGCGGTACTACCGCTTGTGTGAAGCGGTACTACCGCTCAAGCGGTACTACCGCTCGTGAGCGGTACTACCGCTTGTACGCGGTACTGCTGGAATCCGAGTGGGACTCTTTCCGTGCGGGACAAACCGACCTTGTGCGGGCAAAACCGACCTTGTGGAGGCTTTCTCTCCAAGTTTAGACCCCAGGGCTCAACATATAAATAGAGGGGCAGGGCTAGCACACAGGATACATCAAGATTTCCCAAGCCGTGTGCCGGCAACCCTAACCCTCTAGTTCCTCCCGTCACAATCTCCGTAGTGCTTGGCGAAGCCTTGCAGAGATTGTTCCTCACCACCATCACCACGCCGTCGTGCTGCCGGAACTCATCCACTACTTCACCATCGCTCGCTGGATCGAGGAGGTGAAGGCGTCATCAAGCCGTACGTGTGTTGAACGCGGAGGTGCCGTCCGTTCGGCGCTAGATCGTGTTTGGATCGAGGGACGACTTGCGATTTGGATCGCGAAGACGTTAGACTACATCAACCGCGTTTGTTAACGCTTCCGCTTAGCGATCTACAAGGGTATGTAGATTCACTCTCCCTCTCGTAGATGCTCATCACCATGGATAGATCTTGCGTGTGCGTAGGAAAATTTTTGTTTCCCATGCGACGTTCCCCAACAGTGGTATCAGAGCTAGGTCTATGCGTAGATGAGATCTCGAGTAGAACACAAAAGGGTTTTGTGGGCGTTGATATTCAGATTGCTTCCTCCCTTGGTCTTTTCTTGTTTCGGCGGTATTGTGGGATGAAGCGGCTCGGACCAACATTACTCGTACGCTTACGAGAGACCGGTTCCTTCAACTGACATGTAACTTCGTTGCATAAAGATGGCTAGCGGGTGTCTGTTTCTCCCACTTTAGTCGGATCGGATTTGACAAAGGCGGTCCTTGAGAAGGTTGAAAAGCAATTTTTATATCACCGTTGTGGTTTTTGCGTAGGTAAGAATCGTTCTTGCTAGATACCCGTAGCAGCCACGTAAAACTTGTAACAACAATTAGAGGACGTCTAACTTGTTTTTGCAGGGTATGTTGTGATGTGATATGGCCAATTACATGATGAGATATATGTGATGTATGAGATGATCATGTATTGTATAGAATATCACGACTTGCATGTCGATGAGTACGGCAACTGGCAGGAGCCATAGAGTTGTCTTTAATTATTTTCGCCGTTTTGCTTTACTTTATCGCTATGAGTTAGCAATAGTCGTGGAAGCAACAGTCGGCGCGACAACCTCATGGCGACACGTTGATGGAGATCAAGATGATGGAGATCATGGTGTCATGCCGGTGACGATGGAGATCATGCCGGTGCTTTGGAGATGGAGATCAAAAGCACGAGTTCATGGCCATATCATGTCACTTATGATTTGCATGTGATGTTAATCCTTTTATGCATCTTATTTTGCTTAGGACGACGGTAGCATTATAAGGTGATCCCTCACTTAAATTTCAAGATAAATTGTGTTCTCCCCGAGTGTGCACCGTTGCGAAAGTTCGTCGTTTCGAGACACCACGTGATGATCGGGTGTGATAGACTCTACGTTCGCATACAACGGGTGCAAGCCAGTGTTGCACGTGCGGAACACTCGGGTTAAACTTGACGAGCCTAGCATGTACAGACATGGCCTCGGAACACAAGAGACCGAAAGGTCGAACATGAGTCATATAGTAGATATGATCAACATGAAGATGTTCACCATTGAAACCACCTCAACTCACGTGATGATCGGACTTGAGTTGGTGGATTTGGATCATGTGACACTCGAATGACCGGAGGGATGTCAATTTGAGTGGGAGTTTTTTAAGTAATATGATTAACTAAACTCATTATCTTGAACAATAGTCTAAGTTGTCTTTGCTATATTTATGTTGTAGATCATGGCTCGCGCAGTAGCACCCCTGAATTTTAATGCGTTCCTAGAGAAAGCTAAGTTGAAAGATGATGGAAGTAACTTTGTGGACTGGGCCCGTAATCTAAGGATTATCCTTACGGCTTCCCAGAAGGCTTATGTCCTTGATGCACCGCTTGGTGATCCACCCGCTCCAGTTGAGTCTCTAGACGTTGTGAACGCCTGGCAGGCTCGCTCTGATGATTACTCAATAGTTCAATGTGCAATTTTGTATGGGTTAGAACCGGGACTTCAAAGACGTTTTGAACGTCATGGAGCATATGAGATGTTCCAGGAGTTGAGGTTTATCTTTCAGAAGAATGCCCGGATCGAGAGGTATGAGACCTCCGATAAGTTCTATACTTGCAAGATGGAGGAGAACGGGTCTGTTAGTGATCACATACTCAGAATATCTGGGTACTCCACCCGTTTGGCTGAATTGGGGATGCCCCTTCCGCCAGAGGCTATCACTGACAGAGTTCTTCAATCATTACCACCTAGCTACAAGAGCTTCGTGTTGAACTATAATATGCACGGGATGAACAAGTCAGTCGCCGAGCTGTTTGCGATGCTGAAAGTCGCTGAGTCTGAAATTCAGAAGGAGCATCAAGTGTTGATGGTCAATAAAACCACTAGTTTCAAGAAAATTGGCAAGGGTAAGAACGGTAACTCCAAGAAGAGTGGCAAAGTAGTTGCTCCTCCCGTGAAGAAATCCAAGGCTGGACCCAAACCAGAAACTGTGTGCTTTCATTGCAAGGGAACTGGACACTGGAAGCGGAACTGCCCCAAGTATTTGGCTGACAAGAAGGCGGCCAACAACAAACAAGGTATATATGATATACATGTTATTGATGTGTACCTTACCAACTCTCGTTGTAGTGCCTGGGTATTTGATACCGGTGCGGTTGCTCACATTTGCAACTCTAAACAGGAACTGCGGAATAGACGGAGGCTGGCAAAGGATGAAGTGACGATGCGCGTGGGAAATGGTTCCAAGGTTGATGTGATCGCCGTCGGCACGCTCGCTCTTCAATTACCATCGGGATTAGTGATGAACCTGAATAATTGTTATTTAGTGCCTGCGTTAAGCATGAACATTATATCTGGATCTTGTTTATTGCGAGACGGTTACTCATTTAAATCAGAGAATAATGGTTGTTCTATTTATATGAGTTATATCTTTTATGGTCATGCACCCGAAGTAAGGGGTTTATTCTTATTGAATCTCGATAGTAATGATACACATGTTCATAACATTGATGCCAAAAGATGTAGAATTGATAATGATAATACCACTTTCTTGTGGCACTGCCGTTTAGGTCATATTGGCGTAAAACGCATGAGGAAGCTCCATGCTGATGGACTTTTGGAGTCACTTGATTTTGAATCACTTAACACATGCGAGCCATGCCTCATGGGCAAGATGACTAAAACGCCGTTCTCTGGAACAATGGAACGGGCAAGTGACTTGTTGGAAATCATACATACTGATGTGTGCGGTCCGATGAGTATTGAGGTGCGCGGTGGTTATCGTTACTTTCTCACCTTCACTGATGACTTAAGTAGATATGGGTATATTTACTTAATGAAACACAAGTCTGAAACGTTTGAAAAGTTCAAACAATTTCAGAGTGAAGTTGAGAATCATCGTAACAAGAAGATTAAATTCCTATGATCTGATCGAGGAGGAGAATATCTGAGTTATGAGTTTGGCAGTCACTTAAGACAATGTGGAATTGTTTCACAACTGACACCGCCTGGAACACCACAGCGTAATGGTGTGTCCGAACGTCGTAATCGAACCTTATTGGATATGGTGCGATCTATGATGTCTCTTGCCGATTTGCCACTATCGTTTTGGGGTTATGCATTAGAGACAGTTGCATTCACTTTAAATAGGGCACCATCGAAATCCGTTGAGACAACGCCATATGAACTTTGGTTTGGCAAGAAGCCAAAGCTGTCGTTTCTTAAAGTTTGGGGATGTGATGCTTATGTCAAAAAGCTTCAGCCTGAAAAGCTGGAACCCAAAGCGGAGAAATGCGTCTTCATAGGATACCCAAAAGAGACAGTTGGGTATACCTTCTACCTCAGATCCGAAGGCAAAGTGTTTGTCGCTAAAAACGGAACATTTCTTGAGAAAGAGTTTTTCTCGAAAGAATTGAGTGGGAGGAAGATAGAACTTGATGAGGTTGTTGAACCTTTACTTCAACCTGAGAGTAGCGCAGTGCAAAAAGATGTTTCTGTAGAGCCTACATCAGCTGAAGAGGAAGTTGATGATGATCATAAAGCTTCGGATCAAGTTGCTATCGAACCTCGTAGGTCGACAAGGACGCGTACTGCTCCTGAGTGGTACGGCAACCCTGTCTTAGAGGTCATGTTGTTGGACAACGATGAACCTACGAGCTATGGAGAAGCGATGATGGGCCCGGATTCCGAGAAGTGGTTAGAGGCCATGAAATCCGAGATGGGATCCATGTATGAAAACAAAGTGTGGACTTTGGAAGTATTACCTGAAGGGCGTAAGGCCATTCAGAATAAATGGATCTTTAAGAGGAAGACGGACGCGGACGGTAATGTCACCGTCTATAAAGCTCGACTTGTGGCAAAGGGTTTTTCACAAGTTCAAGGAGTTGACTACGATGAGACCTTCTCACCCGTAGCGATGCTTAAGTCCGTCAGAATCATGTTAGCAATAGCTGCCTTTTTCGATTATGAAATTTGACAGATGGATGTCAAAACAGCGTTCCTTAACGGTTTCCTTAAGGAAGAGTTGTATATGATGCAACCAGAAGGTTTTGTCGATCCAGAGAATGCTGACAAAGTTTGCAAACTCCAGCGATCCATTTATGGACTGGTGCAAGCATCTCGGAGTTGGAATCTTCGCTTTGATGAGGTGATCAAAGCGTTCGAGTTTATACAACTTTACGGAGAAGCTTGTATTTACAAGAAAGTGAGTGGGAGCTCTATAGCGTTTCTAATATTATATGTGGATGACATATTACTGATTGGAAACAATATAGAAATGTTGGAAAGCGTGAAGGAATATTTGAACAAGTGTTTTTCAATGAAGGACCTAGGAGAAGCTGCTTTCATATTAGGCATCAAGATCTATAGAGATAGATCAAGACGTTTAATAGGACTTTCACAAAGCACATACCTTGATAAGATTTTGAAGAAGTTCAAAATGGATCAGTCCAAGAAGGGGTTCTTGCCTGTTTTGCAAGGTGTGAAGTTGAGTAAGACTCAATGCCCAGTGACTGCAGAAGATAGAGAAAAGATGAGTGTCATCCCCTATGCTTCAGCCATAGGCTCTATCATGTATGCAATGCTGTGCACAAGACCCGATGTCAGCCTTGCCATAAGTATGGTCGGAAGGTTTCAAAGTGATCCAGGAATGGAACACTGGACGGCGGTCAAGAATATCCTGAAGTACCTGAAAAGGACTAAGGACATGTTTCTCGTTTATGGAGGTGATCAAGAGCTCGTCGTAAAAGGTTACGTCGATGCAAGCTTTGACACTGATCCGGATGACTCTAAGTCGCAAACCAGATACGTATTTATTCTTAATGGGGGTGCAGTTAGCTGGTGCAGTTCCAAGCAAAGCGTGGTAGCTGATTCTACATGCGAAGCGGAGTACATCGCTGCCTCGGAGGCGGCGAAGGAAAGTGTCTGGATGAAGGAGTTCATGACAGATCTTGGAGTAGTGCCTAGTGCGCTTAACCCAATGACTCTGTTTTGTGATAATACTGGTGCCATTGCTCTAGCCAAGGAACCAAGATTTCACAAGAGGACCAGACACATAAAGCGACGTTTCAATTCCATCCGCGATTACATCAAGGAGGATGACATAAATATTTGCAAAGTACACACGGATCTGAATGTTGCAGATCCGATGACTAAACCTCTTCCAAGGGCTAAACATGAACAACACCAGAACTGCATGGGTGTTCGATTCATTACAATGTAAATCACATAGTGATGTGAACTAGATTATTGACTCTAGTGCAAGTGGGAGACTGTTGGAAATATGCCCTAGAGGCAATAATAAATTGGTTATTATTATATTTCCTTGTTCATGATAATCGTTTATTATCCATGCTATAATTGTATTGATTGGAAACTCAAATACATGTGTGGGTACATAGACAACACTGTGTCCCTAGTAAGCCTCTAGTTAACTAGCTCGTTGATCAAAAGATGGTGAAGGTTTCCTAGCCATGGACATGAGATGTCATTTGATAACGGGATCACATCATTAGGAGAATGATGTGATGGACAAGACCCAAACTACGAACATAGCATATGATCGTGTCAGTTTATTGCTATTGTTTTCTGCATGTCAAGTATCTGTTCCTATGACCATGAGATCATGCAACTCACTGACACCGGAGGAATACCTTGTGTGTATCAAACGTCACAACGTAACTGGGTGACTATAAAGGTACTCTACAGGTATCTCCGAGGGTGTCTGTTGGGTTGGCATGGATCAAGACTGGGATTTGTTACTCCGTGTGACGGAGAGGTATCTCAGGGCCCACTCGGTAATACAACATCACAATGAGCCTTGCAAGCAAAGTGACTAAAGAGTTAGCCACAGGATCTTGTATTACGGAACGAGTAAAGAGACTTGCCGGTAACGAGATTGAACTAGGTATAGAGATACCGACAATCGAATCTCGGGCAAGTAACATACCGAAGAACAAAGGGAACAGTATATGGGATTAACTGAATCCTTGACATAGAGGTTCAACCGATGAAGATCTTCGTAGAATATGTAGGAACCAATATGGGCATCCAGGTGCCGCTATTGGTTATTGGCCGTAGAGGTGTCTCGGTCATGTCTACATAGTTCTCGAACCCGCAGGGTCTACACACTTAATGTTTGGTGACGATTAGTATAGTTGAGTTATTGTGTTGGTGACCGAAGGTTGTTCGGAGTCCCGGATGAGATCCCGGACATGACGAGGATCTCCGGAATAGTCCGGAGGTAAAGTTTGATATATGTGATAATAGTGTTTTGATCTCCGGAAGGGTTCCGGAATTCACCGGAAGGGGTTCCGGATGTTTACCGAAGTGTTCGGGTGCAGCAACACTTTATATGGGCCAAAGGGGTAAAGCCCACGAGGTATTGGAAAGTGGAAAAGGAAGTTTTGCTGCTGCCTTAAGCGGTACTACCGCTTGTAAGGCAGTACTACCGCGTAAGCGGTACTACCGCTTGTGTGAAGCGGTACTACCGCTCGTGAGCGGTACTACCGCTTGTACGCGGTACTGCTGGAATCCGAGTGGGACTCTTTCCGTGCGGGCCAAACCGACCTTGTGCGGGCAAAACCGACCTTGTGGAGGCTTTCTCTCCAAGTTTAGACCCCAGGGCTCAACATATAAATAGAGGGGCAGGGCTAGCACACGGGATACATCAAGATTTCCCAGCCGTGTGCCGGCAACCCTAACCCTCTAGTTCCTCCCGTCACAATCTCCGTAGTGCTTGGCGAAGCCTTGCAGAGATTGTTCCTCACCACCATCACCACGCCGTCGTGCTGCCGGAACTCATCCACTACTTCACCATCGCTCGCTGGATCGAGGAGGTGAAGGCGTCATCAAGCCGTACGTGTGTTGAACGCGGAGGTGCCGTCCGTTCGGCGCTAGATCGTGTTTGGATCGAGGGACGACTTGCGATTTGGATCGCGAAGACGTTAGACTACATCAACCGCGTTTGTTAACGCTTCCGCTTAGCGATCTACAAGGGTATGTAGATTCACTCTCCCTCTCGTAGATGCTCATCACCATGGATAGATCTTGCGTGTGCGTAGGAAAATTTTTGTTTCCCATGCGACGTTCCCCAACAGTGGTATCAGAGCTAGGTCTATGCGTAGATGAGATCTCGAGTAGAACACAAAAGGGTTTTGTGGGCGTTGATATTCAGATTGCTTCCTCCCTTGGTCTTTTCTTGTTTCGGCGGTATTGTGGGATGAAGCGGCTCGGACCAACATTACTCGTACGCTTACGAGAGACCGGTTCCTTCAACTGACATGTAACTTCGTTGCATAAAGATGGCTAGCGGGTGTCTGTTTCTCCCACTTTAGTCGGATCGGATTTGACAAAGGCGGTCCTTGAGAAGGTTGAAAAGCAATTTTTATATCACCGTTGTGGTTTTTGCGTAGGTAAGAATCGTTCTTGCTAGATACCCGTAGCAGCCACGTAAAACTTGTAACAACAATTAGAGGACGTCTAACTTGTTTTTGCAGGGTATGTTGTGATGTGATATGGCCAATTACATGATGAGATATATGTGATGTATGAGATGATCATGTATTGTATAGAATATCACGACTTGCATGTCGATGAGTACGGCAACTGGCAGGAGCCATAGAGTTGTCTTTAATTATTTTCGCCGTTTTGCTTTACTTTATCGCTATGAGTTAGCAATAGTCGTGGAAGCAACAGTCGGCGCGACAACCTCATGGCGACACGTTGATGGAGATCAAGATGATGGAGATCATGGTGTCATGCCGGTGACGATGGAGATCATGCCGGTGCTTTGGAGATGGAGATCAAAAGCACGAGTTCATGGCCATATCATGTCACTTATGATTTGCATGTGATGTTAATCCTTTTATGCATCTTATTTTGCTTAGGACGACGGTAGCATTATAAGGTGATCCCTCACTTAAATTTCAAGATAAATTGTGTTCTCCCCGAGTGTGCACCGTTGCGAAAGTTCGTCGTTTCGAGACACCACGTGATGATCGGGTGTGATAGACTCTACGTTCGCATACAACGGGTGCAAGCCAGTGTTGCACGTGCGGAACACTCGGGTTAAACTTGACGAGCCTAGCATGTACAGACATGGCCTCGGAACACAAGAGACCGAAAGGTCGAACATGAGTCATATAGTAGATATGATCAACATGAAGATGTTCACCATTGAAACCACCTCAACTCACGTGATGATCGGACTTGAGTTGGTGGATTTGGATCATGTGACACTCGAATGACCGGAGGGATGTCAATTTGAGTGGGAGTTTTTTAAGTAATATGATTAACTAAACTCATTATCTTGAACAATAGTCTAAGTTGTCTTTGCTATATTTATGTTGTAGATCATGGCTCGCGCAGTAGCACCCCTGAATTTTAATGCGTTCCTAGAGAAAGCTAAGTTGAAAGATGATGGAAGTAACTTTGTGGACTGGGCCCGTAATCTAAGGATTATCCTTACGGCTTCCCAGAAGGCTTATGTCCTTGATGCACCGCTTGGTGATCCACCCGCTCCAGTTGAGTCTCTAGACGTTGTGAACGCCTGGCAGGCTCGCTCTGATGATTACTCAATAGTTCAATGTGCAATTTTGTATGGGTTAGAACCGGGACTTCAAAGACGTTTTGAACGTCATGGAGCATATGAGATGTTCCAGGAGTTGAGGTTTATCTTTCAGAAGAATGCCCGGATCGAGAGGTATGAGACCTCCGATAAGTTCTATACTTGCAAGATGGAGGAGAACGGGTCTGTTAGTGATCACATACTCAGAATATCTGGGTACTCCACCCGTTTGGCTGAATTGGGGATGCCCCTTCCGCCAGAGGCTATCACTGACAGAGTTCTTCAATCATTACCACCTAGCTACAAGAGCTTCGTGTTGAACTATAATATGCACGGGATGAACAAGTCAGTCGCCGAGCTGTTTGCGATGCTGAAAGTCGCTGAGTCTGAAATTCAGAAGGAGCATCAAGTGTTGATGGTCAATAAAACCACTAGTTTCAAGAAAATTGGCAAGGGTAAGAACGGTAACTCCAAGAAGAGTGGCAAAGTAGTTGCTCCTCCCGTGAAGAAATCCAAGGCTGGACCCAAACCAGAAACTGTGTGCTTTCATTGCAAGGGAACTGGACACTGGAAGCGGAACTGCCCCAAGTATTTGGCTGACAAGAAGGCGGCCAACAACAAACAAGGTATATATGATATACATGTTATTGATGTGTACCTTACCAACTCTCGTTGTAGTGCCTGGGTATTTGATACCGGTGCGGTTGCTCACATTTGCAACTCTAAACAGGAACTGCGGAATAGACGGAGGCTGGCAAAGGATGAAGTGACGATGCGCGTGGGAAATGGTTCCAAGGTTGATGTGATCGCCGTCGGCACGCTCGCTCTTCAATTACCATCGGGATTAGTGATGAACCTGAATAATTGTTATTTAGTGCCTGCGTTAAGCATGAACATTATATCTGGATCTTGTTTATTGCGAGACGGTTACTCATTTAAATCAGAGAATAATGGTTGTTCTATTTATATGAGTTATATCTTTTATGGTCATGCACCCGAAGTAAGGGGTTTATTCTTATTGAATCTCGATAGTAATGATACACATGTTCATAACATTGATGCCAAAAGATGTAGAATTGATAATGATAATACCACTTTCTTGTGGCACTGCCGTTTAGGTCATATTGGCGTAAAACGCATGAGGAAGCTCCATGCTGATGGACTTTTGGAGTCACTTGATTTTGAATCACTTAACACATGCGAGCCATGCCTCATGGGCAAGATGACTAAAACGCCGTTCTCTGGAACAATGGAACGGGCAAGTGACTTGTTGGAAATCATACATACTGATGTGTGCGGTCCGATGAGTATTGAGGTGCGCGGTGGTTATCGTTACTTTCTCACCTTCACTGATGACTTAAGTAGATATGGGTATATTTACTTAATGAAACACAAGTCTGAAACGTTTGAAAAGTTCAAACAATTTCAGAGTGAAGTTGAGAATCATCGTAACAAGAAGATTAAATTCCTATGATCTGATCGAGGAGGAGAATATCTGAGTTATGAGTTTGGCAGTCACTTAAGACAATGTGGAATTGTTTCACAACTGACACCGCCTGGAACACCACAGCGTAATGGTGTGTCCGAACGTCGTAATCGAACCTTATTGGATATGGTGCGATCTATGATGTCTCTTGCCGATTTGCCACTATCGTTTTGGGGTTATGCATTAGAGACAGTTGCATTCACTTTAAATAGGGCACCATCGAAATCCGTTGAGACAACGCCATATGAACTTTGGTTTGGCAAGAAGCCAAAGCTGTCGTTTCTTAAAGTTTGGGGATGTGATGCTTATGTCAAAAAGCTTCAGCCTGAAAAGCTGGAACCCAAAGCGGAGAAATGCGTCTTCATAGGATACCCAAAAGAGACAGTTGGGTATACCTTCTACCTCAGATCCGAAGGCAAAGTGTTTGTCGCTAAAAACGGAACATTTCTTGAGAAAGAGTTTTTCTCGAAAGAATTGAGTGGGAGGAAGATAGAACTTGATGAGGTTGTTGAACCTTTACTTCAACCTGAGAGTAGCGCAGTGCAAAAAGATGTTTCTGTAGAGCCTACATCAGCTGAAGAGGAAGTTGATGATGATCATAAAGCTTCGGATCAAGTTGCTATCGAACCTCGTAGGTCGACAAGGACGCGTACTGCTCCTGAGTGGTACGGCAACCCTGTCTTAGAGGTCATGTTGTTGGACAACGATGAACCTACGAGCTATGGAGAAGCGATGATGGGCCCGGATTCCGAGAAGTGGTTAGAGGCCATGAAATCCGAGATGGGATCCATGTATGAAAACAAAGTGTGGACTTTGGAAGTATTACCTGAAGGGCGTAAGGCCATTCAGAATAAATGGATCTTTAAGAGGAAGACGGACGCGGACGGTAATGTCACCGTCTATAAAGCTCGACTTGTGGCAAAGGGTTTTTCACAAGTTCAAGGAGTTGACTACGATGAGACCTTCTCACCCGTAGCGATGCTTAAGTCCGTCAGAATCATGTTAGCAATAGCTGCCTTTTTCGATTATGAAATTTGACAGATGGATGTCAAAACAGCGTTCCTTAACGGTTTCCTTAAGGAAGAGTTGTATATGATGCAACCAGAAGGTTTTGTCGATCCAGAGAATGCTGACAAAGTTTGCAAACTCCAGCGATCCATTTATGGACTGGTGCAAGCATCTCGGAGTTGGAATCTTCGCTTTGATGAGGTGATCAAAGCGTTCGAGTTTATACAACTTTACGGAGAAGCTTGTATTTACAAGAAAGTGAGTGGGAGCTCTATAGCGTTTCTAATATTATATGTGGATGACATATTACTGATTGGAAACAATATAGAAATGTTGGAAAGCGTGAAGGAATATTTGAACAAGTGTTTTTCAATGAAGGACCTAGGAGAAGCTGCTTTCATATTAGGCATCAAGATCTATAGAGATAGATCAAGACGTTTAATAGGACTTTCACAAAGCACATACCTTGATAAGATTTTGAAGAAGTTCAAAATGGATCAGTCCAAGAAGGGGTTCTTGCCTGTTTTGCAAGGTGTGAAGTTGAGTAAGACTCAATGCCCAGTGACTGCAGAAGATAGAGAAAAGATGAGTGTCATCCCCTATGCTTCAGCCATAGGCTCTATCATGTATGCAATGCTGTGCACAAGACCCGATGTCAGCCTTGCCATAAGTATGGTCGGAAGGTTTCAAAGTGATCCAGGAATGGAACACTGGACGGCGGTCAAGAATATCCTGAAGTACCTGAAAAGGACTAAGGACATGTTTCTCGTTTATGGAGGTGATCAAGAGCTCGTCGTAAAAGGTTACGTCGATGCAAGCTTTGACACTGATCCGGATGACTCTAAGTCGCAAACCAGATACGTATTTATTCTTAATGGGGGTGCAGTTAGCTGGTGCAGTTCCAAGCAAAGCGTGGTAGCTGATTCTACATGCGAAGCGGAGTACATCGCTGCCTCGGAGGCGGCGAAGGAAAGTGTCTGGATGAAGGAGTTCATGACAGATCTTGGAGTAGTGCCTAGTGCGCTTAACCCAATGACTCTGTTTTGTGATAATACTGGTGCCATTGCTCTAGCCAAGGAACCAAGATTTCACAAGAGGACCAGACACATAAAGCGACGTTTCAATTCCATCCGCGATTACATCAAGGAGGATGACATAAATATTTGCAAAGTACACACGGATCTGAATGTTGCAGATCCGATGACTAAACCTCTTCCAAGGGCTAAACATGAACAACACCAGAACTGCATGGGTGTTCGATTCATTACAATGTAAATCACATAGTGATGTGAACTAGATTATTGACTCTAGTGCAAGTGGGAGACTGTTGGAAATATGCCCTAGAGGCAATAATAAATTGGTTATTATTATATTTCCTTGTTCATGATAATCGTTTATTATCCATGCTATAATTGTATTGATTGGAAACTCAAATACATGTGTGGGTACATAGACAACACTGTGTCCCTAGTAAGCCTCTAGTTAACTAGCTCGTTGATCAAAAGATGGTGAAGGTTTCCTAGCCATGGACATGAGATGTCATTTGATAACGGGATCACATCATTAGGAGAATGATGTGATGGACAAGACCCAAACTACGAACATAGCATATGATCGTGTCAGTTTATTGCTATTGTTTTCTGCATGTCAAGTATCTGTTCCTATGACCATGAGATCATGCAACTCACTGACACCGGAGGAATACCTTGTGTGTATCAAACGTCACAACGTAACTGGGTGACTATAAAGGTACTCTACAGGTATCTCCGAGGGTGTCTGTTGGGTTGGCATGGATCAAGACTGGGATTTGTTACTCCGTGTGACGGAGAGGTATCTCAGGGCCCACTCGGTAATACAACATCACAATGAGCCTTGCAAGCAAAGTGACTAAAGAGTTAGCCACAGGATCTTGTATTACGGAACGAGTAAAGAGACTTGCCGGTAACGAGATTGAACTAGGTATAGAGATACCGACAATCGAATCTCGGGCAAGTAACATACCGAAGAACAAAGGGAACAGTATATGGGATTAACTGAATCCTTGACATAGAGGTTCAACCGATGAAGATCTTCGTAGAATATGTAGGAACCAATATGGGCATCCAGGTGCCGCTATTGGTTATTGGCCGTAGAGGTGTCTCGGTCATGTCTACATAGTTCTCGAACCCGCAGGGTCTACACACTTAATGTTTGGTGACGATTAGTATAGTTGAGTTATTGTGTTGGTGACCGAAGGTTGTTCGGAGTCCCGGATGAGATCCCGGACATGACGAGGATCTCCGGAATAGTCCGGAGGTAAAGTTTGATATATGTGATAATAGTGTTTTGATCTCCGGAAGGGTTCCGGAATTCACCGGAAGGGGTTCCGGATGTTTACCGAAGTGTTCGGGTGCAGCAACACTTTATATGGGCCAAAGGGGTAAAGCCCACGAGGTATTGGAAAGTGGAAAAGGAAGTTTTGCTGCTGCCTTAAGCGGTACTACCGCTTGTAAGGCAGTACTACCGCGTAAGCGGTACTACCGCTTGTGTGAAGCGGTACTACCGCTCGTGAGCGGTACTACCGCTTGTACGCGGTACTGCTGGAATCCGAGTGGGACTCTTTCCGTGCGGGCCAAACCGACCTTGTGCGGGCAAAACCGACCTTGTGGAGGCTTTCTCTCCAAGTTTAGACCCCAGGGCTCAACATATAAATAGAGGGGCAGGGCTAGCACACGGGATACATCAAGATTTCCCAGCCGTGTGCCGGCAACCCTAACCCTCTAGTTCCTCCCGTCACAATCTCCGTAGTGCTTGGCGAAGCCTTGCAGAGATTGTTCCTCACCACCATCACCACGCCGTCGTGCTACCGGAACTCATCCACTACTTCACCATCGCTCGCTGGATCGAGGAGGTGAAGGCGTCATCAAGCCGTACGTGTGTTGAACGCGGAGGTGCCGTCCGTTCGGCGCTAGATCGTGTTTGGATCGAGGGACGACTTGCTATTTGGATCGCGAAGACGTTAGACTACATCAACCGCGTTTCTTAACGCTTCCGCTTAGCGATCTACAAGGGTATGTAGATTCACTCTCCCTCTCGTAGATGCTCATCACCATGGATAGATCTTGCGTGTGCGTAGGAAAATTTTTGTTTCCCATGCGACGTTCCCCAACAATATACCCACGTGATCTCATGTAGCGATCATGATACAGACCGACTACGTTTCCAACTCGAAAACTTACTGATGAAGAAACCAATAAACGTACCTACCAAGAAACCGGAAAAATAAAACGACAAAAGGAAGTCGCGCTCGTGCCTAAGACAGGCCCGGCGAGGCGAGTGCGTGCCTGTAGTGTCTCTTTCTATTCTCACACCCAATACTTAGTGGAGTGGGGAGACTCCACTAAATAAGTTGGTCTCACACCGCTTTCACCTCCGAGGTGGGACTAAAGTTTGCACCTCCACTCTTGCCATTTATTCATGGGGCTTTAGATTTACTAGGATTTAGCTATTGGGACTAGCCCAAATATTCTAACAACGCCCCGCCAAATCTCAAATGCTTATTTAGAGAGTTGCATATTCTCGCTAATTGTTTAATATACTAGTGTTTCAGACGAGATTGTTAAGTTGAAGTTTCGCCTAGAGCTTTGTGGAACATTCATCCACAACTTCAACAATGGGGTATGGCTTGAATTGCAAGTTGTGTGTGAATAGTTTTTAGTCTCAGTCACAACCAGTAGGCTACCCTGCAGGTGGAGCATATAAGTCGTACTTCCTGGTCTCTTCATAAGCTCAGTAGAGATCACTCAAGTCTCATATACTGCGACGTGAATGGTAGTCGCGTATATGATACGCGTGTATGCATGTATATGTACTTGGCTTGGCCCACAATGAGAAACATATAGAGTGGCTTAGAAATCCAACGTAGAATTATGCTTAGGCATGGTCATGTTAAATACATACTAGTGGGCAATCCAATCTCTCTAGGAACGCTTCAGTCTTATCGATTTCAACAATCGTTACTCACGTCTCGCGCCACTCTACTTTACTTTTGCAGTTTACATTTCAGTTCGTTCCAACCACCCATTATTTCCATCCGTTTCCTCTCTGCTTTGGATGGTATTTAACTTGCAGGCACTGCTATTTAAACCATTGCAAGAGACAAAGTTTGTTTCCTGTGCTCTCTGTGGGATTGATACTCTTACTTTGAAAAAGCTACAACAAAATCTTGTGCACTTGCAGGACATCATGGGTTGACTGAGCAGCGAGAGCAGACTCGATCTTTTTTACATGGGGGTGCGTGGGACATGAACGAGTACCAACATAAAAAAGCACGGATTGATTCTTCTCTATATCTAATGCTTTCACTATCAATGGCCCGCTGGTCCATCTATTGGATCTCCGAGCGGAGCTCGGTTGTTTTCACATTGGGGTAGGGGACATGAAGACGGTGATGAGTGCTATTTTTACGCTCATCACACCTGAGATTAGACCGGGTTCTTTCATAAAATATGAGATATCTGCTCCGATAGTGCCACTAATGACTAATAAATACAAAGGATTTCACAATCCTCTCTTTTAGTTTGTTTCCACATGAAATGGGGCTAAACATGGACGAAATCAAGCACACACTAGAAAATGAGTGAAGAGGAGATCAAGAGGGGAGGCGTTGTAGAGCCAACATAGCGCAAGACGGCGGGTCATACGAGCGCATGCGCATGCGCTCGTATGAGGCTCCGGCAGCTCCATCTCATCCAACCATCCGACTTATATAAAGGGGACGATGATAAACAAGCAACAGAACATCGCCGAAACCTCCAGCTTCGTCATCAACAGCTAGCCGCCGACATTTTGCATCTCCATGACCATAGCCATCCCCACCACCATCACCGTAGCAGTTGATGTCCTGCAAATGCACAGGGCTGTTGTAGCACTTTGGTGATAAGTAAAGTGTCGAACCCACAGGGAGCTGATAGGAAGGCACCACAAAACCCGTAGCTACGATGTCACTTAACGAGCTACGAACTCACCCAAACCGGAGTTTGGAAATAGCCTATTCTATAAGTTGCTAGGAAAACTAGATAAAAAGGGTGTTTAACTTCTCTACAAACAAGAAGGTAAAAACAGGAATAAAAATATACTATGTTAGTGATGGATGTGCTTGAGTAGCAAAGTGTTCTCTAGGACTCTAGAGTCATCAAAACAAATATGACCCGTGCAACTAGTGCAGAGCAAGCGCTCTCTTTCGTATCCTCTATCCACTCGTCATACGCATAAGTGGGCGGTCCCCGGTACAGAACATGTTCTACTCTAACGTAGACTTCATGCCACATACGCCACCAACCGTTGCTTCCCCATGCCGGTTATCACAAACGGTCAATTAAGGGTTTCCCCGTGGACGCAGCCAGATATGGTTTTACCTGAACTCCCCTATCAACTTGCAAAGACTAGGCTTTGAAGTTTTACTGTCACCTCAAATTCCCTCAACAACCTAACCCGTACAGCGACAGTAGTTCCTCCACGGCCAATCACGGCAAAAGTGCGAGCGAGGCCTCCTCTCAACACTCGCGATAATACTAATTTGAATATGAACAAGGGCATATTGGATCACTTGGGAATAAAAAATGACTCTAATCATAAAGTAGTTAATCTGTATCCTTGAGAACAAATTCATCTACTCAAACATAAAGGTAAGGGTCAAGTTACAAGCCGGCGTCGTGCCGGTGAAGGGAGGATGTGATGGTACTGATGATGATAGCGGTGGCGGTGCGGTGAAGATGTTGGTGCTGGCGCCGACGCGGTGGAGAGGGCACCGGCCCGAAGGCCGGTGCTCGCGTGGTGGAGCCTCCTCCTCTTCCTCTTGATCTTGTCCCTTCCTCTATGGTGGTGATGGAACGGCAATGGACATGAACTTGGATGTGTTCTTGATGAATGAGATGAGATGCCGGCGGCTAGGGTTGAGGAGGTATAGAGCCTCCCTAGCCTCCTCTCTTGATGGGCTTCATCCAAGGGCTCACAATGAGCCAAATCCTCTCCCAATCTCTTCTTTACGAGCCAAGGATCTCGTGGGATCGAACGGGGACGAAATCGGTGAAGAATCCCGTTTGGAAGGGCAACTTTCGAAGCTGTCTGCACCTCAAGCGACCACTCAAACGACCGTGTGCGATCGTTTGGAACGCCGTATTTTGTGCTGTCTTTTTGTGCTGTCTATCACCGGTAAAATGGCCGCCAAATCTTCATACGAACTCGGAATTTGACGTTCTTGGGCCCGTTGGATTCGTATGATCGACGCCGATCCATTTCTGGTCTTAGATCTTGTTTTGGAACATTTTGGAAAAATGACTTTTTCCGATCTTCAAAATGGCTAAGTCTGACCCCTGGCTAACTCTGTATCGAACCCATCCTTGGTTCTTTCATCGTGCTTGGTCCTAGGCTGCTCCAAAACACCTGTAGACATAAGAAAACAAAGAAAACTAATAAAATACTAAATGTGCAATGCTCACAATGAAAAGTGTAAATACCGGTGATCTTGCATAATGGACAACTAATTGGTTCAATGGGACATGATATATAAAGAGAACACGCAACAAATGAGCTCTAAAAATACGTAAAATATAGAGCCATCAGCACTCATCTAAACTATCCATACTTTGTAATCGTGTATCGCATCCGGCAACTATTGTAAGACATATTATTAATCAATCAATCTCCATGATGTGTTCTTCAATGGTTTCTTCTTGTGATGTGATCGCCATGTGTGAGGAGTTCGGTAAGGTCATGGGTTGAGGCATAGCCCTACAGCCCTATGTATTTTCGGAGGGATCAATAGAAGTATTTTAATGTCTTGTATATGTCCCCCTTCTCTCTTTTCGTTGCGTTTCTCCCTCACCATTTCATTTGTCAAAACCCGCAGCCGGAGTGCGCTACCGACGACAGACGCGCTCTCCGCCCCGCCTGACGAACTCCTGCAGCCCTTCACCAGTGTCAGAGGACGCACATGACCTCTCCGTTGTGTCCAACATATTCACCATCATATTCCGCAAGCCGTCAGTAGGCCGTCGTCCTCCGGAGGCCACCTCACTGTCGAATTCGTCCGCATCCGAGTCATGGCCGCCACGGACAAGCTCTTCGGCGACATCCCTTCGCTGAGACCCCTCTCTGTTCATTCATGTCCGTCAGATCTTGATCTAGTGACTTACACCTCTCACTTCGTTAAAAAACACACGAAGGGGTATCGGCCAGAAAGAATTTGCCACGTATCTTGCCCATTTTCTAATTTCCCTTTCTATTTATTTCTAACCAGAAAATTTAGCAAACTTCAAATTCCCATAACTTTTATTTTGTTTAGCCAAATTTGACAAACTTGCTACCCCTGGATTCCTTAGGACATGTACTTTCCAAATCTACCATTTGATCATCCATTTAGCAAATTCAAATATTCAAATTTGAACTTAAGTATATTTGTCATAGTTTGAATTCTACAAACCCGCTTTTGGTAAATTTGATATCCTTGGAAACCGTAGAAACCCTCCAATAACTTGGGACCATAATATTTAACTGTTCGACAATCTTTAATTCAATTTGAATAGTAAATTTGAGTAAATTTTCATATCGTTTATTCTATAATTCCTATTAAAATAATTTCTTCTACAAAGTTGAACCTTACGTTGACATTTATTTGTTAGGAACTTTGTAATAAATTTCCAACATGTTCTTTATCCATTTATGTCCCAAGATTAATATTTAGGTTTCTTTTAATCATATCCTTAGCATATTTCATAAACCATTTAAATACGTGATCCTACAATTCAAATCCCATGTTTAGATCATTGATACGTCTCCAACGTATCTATAATTTTTGATTGTTCCATGCTGTTATATTATCAATCTTGGATGTTTTTATATGCATTTACAGCAATTATATATCATTTTTCTAGACTAATCTATTAACTTAGTGCCCAGTGCCAGTTGTTGTTTTCTGCCCTGTTTTTGTTTTACAGAAAATCAATAACAAACGAAGTCCAAATGCCACGAAACTTTTTGGAGATTTTTTTCCTGGACATATACAACACTAGAAGCTTCAGGAGAGGGCCAGAAGACCCAGGAGGTGGCCACGAGCCACCAGGGCACGCGCCTGGGGGGGGGGGGCAGGCGCGCCCTGATGCATGCTGGATAACGGTCGATGTGTGGAGTAATAGTAGTAGATGCAGGCAGGAGTCGGTCTACTTGTCTCGGACGTGATGCCTATATACATGATCATTGCCTTGGATATCGTCATGGTTATTTGCTTTTATATCAATTGCCCAACAATAATTTGTCTACCCACCGTATGCTATTTTCTCGAGAGAAGACTCTAGTGAAAACTATGGCCCCCGGGTCTATCTAAATCATATTACTAAAAGCCTAAAAATATTGCTGTCATTTTCTTTTATTTATTTTATTTTGTATTTTTGTTTCAATCTATCTATCTATCACATACAATTTAATCTTGCAATTTACCGCCGAGAGATTGACAACCTCTCGTTTGCGTTGGGTGCAAGGATTTGTTGTTTGTGTGCAGGTGCTGCTAACGAGGTGTTGTGTGATTCTCCTACTGGTTCGATAACCTTGGTTTCATAACTAAGGGAAATACTTATCTCTACTGTGCTGCATCATCCCTTCCTCTTCGGGGAAAATACCAACGCAAGCTACAAGTAGCAGGAAGAATTTCTGGCGCCGTTGCCGGGGAGACATCATCAACATCTATCAAGTACCTTTGCATAAACTCTCATCTCCTTGCATTTATTTTATTTGCCATTTGCCTCTCGTTTTCATCACCCCCACTTCTAAAATGTTTTTACAAAAATACAAAAATATTTTCCGTTTGCCTTTTTCTTGTTTGCTTGCTTGTTATCTTGTTTGCGTAGTCACGATGCCTCAAGAAAATACAAAATTGTGTGATTTTTCCAATACTAATAATAATGATTTTATTAGTACTCCGATTGCTCCTCTCGTGTAACACCCCCTTGTATTAGCTACAATGATCACCCTTTTGATAATGCCAAGTCACCATGATTAAAAGTGCTTAATCATCATTTGAATCATATCACATTTCAAATTCCAATTCAAATTGAAATTCAAAGTTAAAGTGAAATTAAAAGTTGTTCAAATTCAAGAACTAAATAGTTCATAATATTGCAAATATTCCCAAAGCAATTATAAAAATAACAGCAACATTAATTGAATTATTTAAATAACTCTAACATCCTAAAACAGTTGCAAAACAGCAAGGTTTAATCCGTTTTATTTAATCCACAAATCAAATGAAATCAATTTGGCCCCAAACCATTTTCTGGTAGTAGTTAATATTGCACTGTAATTATTGAGCTAAGTCACTTATTTTACAAAACTTAAATTGTGGCTAAACTATTTGCAAAACAGAAACGAAAAGAGAAAACAGAAAAGAAAAACTAAGAAATAGAAAAGGGCCGCACTAACTGGGCCTAAGTCAAAACCGCAGCCCAGCTCGCGCCTGTCCCCTCCTTCTTCCTTTGTTCCCCCCGCGCGCTGCTGTCGACTCTGCTGTGCCCCGGCCCGCCCTGCTCGCTTGCTCGACAGCGCGACGCCGTGCTTGCCATGGTGGTTAAGAGCATCTCCAGCGACCCCCTGGTGAAACCCTAGCCGCCCCTCTCTTCCTCCCTCGCTCTCTCCCACCTCGCCCGCCACCGCCATGGACACGCCGCCGGCATAGCCGTCGCCACCGTCCTCCTCTCGCCGTTCCGACCGGTCCGGCATCCTCCCCGTGCTCGACCTCATCGCCTCCGCCCGCTCATTTGCCCGGGGAAGCACCAAGGCGACGCCCTCGACCTCTTCTTCCCCGACGCCGTCCGCCACTGCCGCCATCGATTCCGGCCGCCCCGAGCCTCCCCCGCGCCCGCTTAGCTCGCCTACCGGACCCCAGTGAGCTTCTCCCCGTTCCTCCTCCCCTCTCGCCGTTGATTTCGACCCCTAGTGCCCGATCCCGACGTGCCCGAGCCCGCCGCCACGCGAGCTCGTCGCCGGCAGCCGTCCGGTGACCAAATGGTCATGCGCCGCTGCCCATCGTGCTCGCCCGCGCGTGTAGATGCCCTCTGGCCTAGCCGTTTGACTCGAGCGTGCCCACCTCGCCGTTTCCTCTTGCGCCCGACTCCGGTCGTCCGCCGATGAGCTCGCCGCCGACGAACCTGGCCTCAGCAGCCCCTGCCACGACCACCACTCGACGCGGCGATGAACGCCCGTTCGAATGGGCCAAACCGCGCTCCTCCCCGTGCTCTGTGGGCGAAACTCGCCGCTGTCCCGACGTGCGCTGCCGCGTTCTGCCTCGCCGGCGCGATTCCGGTGGCCGGCGTCGATGTGGCCGACTGGGGCCCACCCCCTGTGCCACTGACCGCTGGCCCACCGGCCCCAGTTGACTGGGTTGACCCAGTCAACTGCTGACTGGGCACCCGTGGGCCACTGACATGCGGGCCCCACGTGTAATAAAATATTTTTATAAATAATTAAAACGCTAATTATTTCGTTAATTAAATTAAATACTAATTAGTCACTGACTAATGGGTCCCACCGCCTAATTAACCTCTAATTAGTTTAAATAAATCCTAATTAGCTACTGTGAGTCACTGACCAGTGGGACCTACTGGCCACTGGTCAGGTTTGACTCTGGTCAGCCGGGTTTGACCGTTGACGTCATGCTGACGTCACTGGCTACTGTTTTGGATAATTCGAATTAAATAATTTCAGAAATTCCAGAAAATGATTAAAACTTTGAAAAATCATATAAAATAAACCGTAACTCAGATGAAAATAATTTATATATGAAAAACGATCAGAAAAATATGAAGAATACGAATATGCCATTCCCATACCTGCCACACCCCTCTAACATGGTGAGCATGGAACTTTTTGCCTGTTTCCGATAAATGAATAGTGCATGACCTTAATAAAATAATTCCAGATAAATTCCTAAATTATCTAAAACAATTAGATGGGCATTAAATCACCTCTGCATATCATTTAGACATGTCATGCATCCTTGTTGCATTGTTGTTGTGTGTTTATTGTTTCTCCCCCTTCCTTCTCTCCCGATAGACCCCGAGACTGCCGACGACACCGCAGGGTACGACTACGACGTCGACGACCAGAACCCTTCAGCAGAGCTTCCAGGCAAGCAAAACCCCCTTGATCATCCAGATATCGCCTATTCTTTCCCTCTTATTCTTGCATTAGAATTGCCCCTGCTACTGTTCCAATAGTTCCTATTCTGATGCATAGCCTGGTTTTGTAACCTGTTGTTGATATTTTACCTGTTATCCTATATGCTTAGTATAGGCTGATTAGTGATACATCAATGGCCCCACATCCTTGTCCTTGTTGCCACGCTTCTCCACCGGAGACTTGATCAGTATGATCGACGGTCAGAGACCAACACATCACCGCACATTCCCCCTAAGTTGTTCGACTCTGCAGAGCTACCACCGAGTGCCGAGGGTGATACCTCTTATCTCATTTCCGATGATGCCTCTGTAGAATAGCTATCCGGTTGTGGGTTACCGAGGGTGATTCCTCTTACATCACCTCCGATAGAGCTTCCGTCGTGCAACTCCTCTTGTGTGAATCCATCGAGGGTGATTCCTCCGGGTTCACCTGGACTGATACTTCGAATAGGAATCCATCGAGGGTGATTCCTCGGATTCCTTCTCGATACTTTGGACACACGGGTATTTTGACTTTACTACTGTCATTTGATAAGTCGGGTCGGCTCCAAGAGCACCCGCGAGTCATGTGCTACCAAGTCGGAGCGACAGGGATCATGTTCGTCTCCGCGAGTTACTAAACATGCCTAACGGATTTGGGTATTTGATCTGAGTTGGCTACGTGCCTATACGCACTACCACCACGCGGGATAATGGTTTAATGGGGCCCTCTACGTCGTATGTATCAGCCGAAAGCTCTTCAGATGTCACAGTTCAGAGATGCGGGCTGATTGTTGGGGTGGGCTGGTTACGTCACTTGTGTATACAGTGTAGCGCCTGGGACCTGACCACCCACGCAACGTGCAGGAGTGCAAAGGGCGATGGCCCAAGACCCCTTCGCACTTAGGATTTAGACCGGCGTGTTGACCTCTCTGCTGAGCCTAGGTAGGACTGCGTCGTGTCGATCACCCGAGGCCGGGCATTACCCAGCAAGTGTGTCCGGCCAGAGTTAATCGAGTGTGTTGGGTAACAGTAGTGCACCCCTGCAGGGAAGTTATCTATTCGAATAGCCGTGTCCACGGTAACATGACGCTCGGAGTTGTATCCTGATCCACTACAACTACAAACTGGTGCTGATTCAATATTAAACTGTTAATACTGCTCTCGGGATCGTTTTCTCGCAGGGAGTCGAGAAAGGATCTCAGGGCGTTGCTATTATATAACCACTATTAGATGCTAGTCTTCGATAGGCTAGGCTTCTTCCCCCTCTATGCTGGCATTCTGCAGTTCAGTCCAAAGATATAGCCCCATTCCTTTGATACCGATGCATACTTAGCATAGTTCTGATGTAAGTCTTGCGAGTACTTTGGATGAGTACTCACGGTTGCTTTGCTTCCCCTTTTTTTCCCATACCCGATACTTGCGACCAGATGACGGAGTCCCGGAGCCAGACGCCACCGCAGGAGCTTACTACCAGGAGAGCCCCGGAGGCACGTACTACTGGGTTGAGCCAGTCGACCAGGAGAGTTCGGAGGCCCTAGGCAGGAGGCCTGCGCCTTTTCGATCAGTCTCGTTGTTATGCTAGCCTTCTTAAGGCAAAATTGTTTAACTTTATGTCTGTACTCAGATATTATGTTGTTTCCGCTGACGCTTGTTCACGAGCTTATGTATTCGAGCCCTCGAGGCCTCGAGGCTTGTAATATAAAGCTTGTATGACTTTTATTTGTGTTTAGAGTTGTGTTGTGATATCTTCCCGTGAGTCTCTGATCTCGATCATGTGCATTTGTGTGTATGATTAGTGCACGGTCGAGCAGGGGCGACACAAGTTGGTATCAGAGCTGACTGCCTGTAGGAAGACCCCTTCCGATTCCTTGGTCGAAGTTGAGTCTAGTCATCGAAAAACTATTTTACTAACTGTGCTGTGTGGCTTACGGGCCCACATTGCACATGGATGGGATTAGGATCTTTTATTACTCTTCCTTACTCTGGGATTCTATTCTCTCCTCTATTCGGGTTAAATTTTTTACTAACTCTGACTCTAGGTTCTCGTGATCACATTCACCCAGAGCTTTGATTATCTGCAAATTACTTCCTTAAATGCACGATGCAAGAATTCACTCACTGTCATTTGACAATCTTGAATTTCCTCTGTTTCAGATGGATCGCTTGTTTCCACCGCGTCCTGCGACGCAGCTTGTGCTTCGCACTTGGGCTCGTTAAGGAAATTGATTAGCGGAACGACTCCGACACTGAGTTGCACACTTTTCACGGTATCGGCGTGACGATTGATATGGCAGTCCATGATGCTGCCCATTCTGCTGTCGCACGTCACCGTGGAGAGCATAGTTGCTTGGATCGAGTTCCGATACATCCCGTATGCCCCTGCTGGAGATGCTACCGGATACTACACAGCTGTCTGTGCCCCTTACGAGCGACGTCAATATGACCCGCAGGTTTTGATTCGGTGCACTCAGGCTCTGGATCGCACTGCCCGGGCTCTAGCCGTCGAGTTGTTTGCCACTCGAGCACGTCTCTACGATGCTATGACACAGTTGCTACCAGTTGTTCATGCAGGGATACATCCAGAGTACATCCTTTACCCACGCAGGACTCAGATGCCGGCAGGTATCGATTGGCCTGCTGTTGGAGGTCACACACCTGCACGTGGACCTCTTCTCCCACTTCGAGACCGGGTTCTGCATCAGAGTGCACACGGAGAGTAGGACCTTTCTGCCACGGACACTCATCGTCCGCACCTGCAGTTACCCCGTTTCAGTGGTATTCCCCGACGTTGATGTAGCCTTTGCTATGTCCCGTTGTTGTATTCCCTATCGCGTGCCTGCGTGCCGCCTAGTTTGTCTAGCTTTCCCTTATGCTGTTGTAACATTGGTTTGTAACCGACTCTGTGTATGGATCTGTACGTCTTAATTGACTACTGTTATGTATCTATTGCACTACTTATTCATTGTCATGTTACATCATGCTTGTCTCTAAACACTTGCAGTTGCTTTTACTAAACCACCCCCTGTTAAATCTTTAGCAGGATGGTTAGACCCGCAGGTCATGGTCGTGGCCGTGCTGCCAACGATCCACCCCCGCCAGACTATATGGCAGCTATGATGCAGCAATTCGAGCTGAACCGCCAGTTCATGGTTGGAATCATGGCTCAGTTTCCACAACAGAACCAGAATGCTCAGAATCAGCCACCTGCCCCAATAACTCTGCAGGAGTTTGTGCGTCTTAGCCCAACTATTTTCCGCAACTCTGAACATCCACTGGATGCTGACGACTGGCTTCGCGACATCGCCTTCGAGATGGAGTCTGCCAATGTCGCCCCTGACAACCTTGTCACCTTCGCGTCCTACTTCTTGATGGGCCCCGCTGCTCAATGGTGGTCCACCCACAGGCGTTCACTACCTGAGGGGACAGTCATTACCTGGATCAAGTTTCAGACTGCTTTCCGTGCCCGTTACATTCCTCAGGGAATCATGGACCGGAAGAAGCGTGAGTTTCGCAACCTCACTCAGGGCAATAAAACTGTCGAAGTTTATCAGCGAGAATTCCTTAACCTGTCCCGCTATGCCGAAGAAGACATTGCCAGTGATGCTCGTAGACAGGAGAAATTCCGTAATGGACTCCACCCAGACCGCAAGCTTGCACTTGTTGTTCATGACTTCACTGACTTTGCCACCCTCGTGAACAAGGCTATCCAGGTTGAGACCGCTCAGATGGAACACAAGAATACCATCAAGCGCCACCATGACTCTGGCTCATCTTCGGGCTCGTCATCGCAGAAGCGCCGCATCTGGATTCCTCACGGCATGTACCATCCAGCTGCACCTCCTCCATCGCCGGGGCAACCAAGACCTCAGGCTCCACTACTTTGAGCTCCTGCTCCCCGTCCCGATAATGGGCTCTGCTTCAAGTGTGGCCGTCCAGGTCACCATTCCAGGGAATGCCCTCAGAATCAGAATCAGCTTGCACTTCCCTCTGCTAGCCGTGGTAACAATCAGCCTCGCAACAATAATGCCAGGCCTTCTTATGGTCATGGTCAAGCTTACCATGTTGATCTGAATGAAGCTCAAGATCAGCTTGCTACCGTGAAGGGTACTCTTCTTGTTAACTCAATACCACCACCTCCTGTTTTATTTTAATTCGGGAGCATCGTATTCATTCTTATCATAAGCTTTTGCATATATGCTTGGCATTACATAGGATAAGTTGAAACGTTCTAGTCGATCGCGACTTCTATGGGGTACTACCAGTAAAACTTCCCGGAATGCCCTGACCCCTTTCTCCTTTCTACCTCCTGAATTCTCGGGACGAGAATTTCTTTTAGAGGAGGAGAATTGTAACACCCCCTTGTATTAGCTACAGTGATCACCCTTTTGATAATGCCAAGTCACCATGATTAGCAGTGCTTAATCATCATTTGAATCATATCTCATTTCAAATTCCAATTCAAATTGAAATTCAAAGTTAAAGTGAAATTAAAAGTTGTTCAAATTCAGGAACTAAATAGTTCATAATATTGCAAATATTCCCAAAGCAATTATAAAAATAACAGCAACATTAATTGAATTATTTAAATGAATCTAACATCCTAAAACAGTACCAAAACAGCAAGGTTTAATACATTTTATTTAATCCACAAATCAAATGAAATCAATTTGGCTCCAAACCATTTTCTGGTAGTAGTTAATATTGCACTGTAATTATTGAGCTAAGTCACTTATTTTACAAAACTTAAATTGTGGCTAAACTATATGCAAAACAGAAACGAAAAGAGAAAACAGAAAAGAAAAACAAAGAAATAGAAAAGGGCCGCACTAACTGGGCCTAAGTCAAAATCACAGCCGAGCCCGCGCCTGTTCCCTCCTTCTTCCTCTGTTCCTCCCGCGCGCTGCTGTCGACTCTGCCGCACGCCGCGCCCCGGCCCCCCTGCTCGCTTGCTCGACAGCGCGACGCTGCGCTTGCCGTGGTGGTTAAGAGCATCTCCCGTGACCCCCTGGTGAAACCCTAGCCGCCCCTCTCTTCCTCCCTCGCTTTCTCCCACCTCGCCCGACGCCGCCATGGACACGCCGCCAGCATAGCCGTCGCCACCGTCCTCCTGTCGCCGTTCCGACCGGTCCGGCATCCTTCCCGTGCTCGACCTCATCGCCTCCGCCCGCTCATTTGCCCGGGGAAGCACCAAGGCGACGCCCTCGACCTCTTCTTCCCCGACGCCGTCCGCCACTGCCGCCATCGATTCCGCCCGCCCCGAGCCTCCCCCGCGCCCGCTTAGCTCGCCTACCGGACCCCAGTGAGCTTCTCCCCGTTCCTCATCCCCTCTCGCCGTTGATTTCGACCTCTAGTGCCCGATCCCGACGTGCCCGAGCCTGCCGCCGCGCGAGCTCGTCGCCGGCAGCCGTCCGGTGACCAAATGGTCATGCGCCGCTGCCCATCGTGCTCGCCCGCGCGCGTAGATGCCCTTTGGCCTAGCCGTTTGACTCGAGCGCGCCCGCCTCGCTGTTTCCTCTCGCGCCCGACTCCGGCCGTCCGCCGATGAGCTCGCCGCCGACGAACCTGGCCTCCGCAGCCCCTGCCACGGCCACCACTCGACGCGGCGATGAACGCCCGTTCGAATGGGCCAAACCGCGCTCCTTCCCGTGCTCTGTGAGCGAAACCCGCCGTTGTCCCGACGCGCGCCGCCGCGTTCTGCCTCACCAGCGCGATTCCGGTGGCCGGCGCCGACGTGGCCGACTGGGGCCCACCCCCTGTGCCACTGACCGCGGGCCCCACGGGCCCCAGTTGACTGGGTCGACCCAGTCAACTGCTGACTGGGCACCCGTGGGCCACTGACATGCGGGCCCCACGTGTAATAAAACATTTTTATAAATAATTAAAATGCTAATTATTTCATTAATTAAATTAAATACTAATTAGTCGCTGACTAATACGTCCCACCGCCTAATTAACCTCTAATTAGTTTAAATAAATCCTAATTAGCTACTGTGAGTCACTGACCAGTGTGACCCACTGGTCAGGTTTGACTCTGGTCAGCCGGGTTTGACCGCTGACGTCATGCTGATGTCACTGACTACTGTTTTGGATAATTCGAATTAAATAATTTCAGAAATTCGGGAAAATGATTAAAACTTTGAAAAATCATATAAAATAAACCGTAACTCGGATGAAAATAATTTATATATGAAAAACGATCAGAAAAATATGAAGAATCCAAATATGCCATTCCCATACCTGCCACACCCCTCTAACATGGTGAACATGGAACTTTTTGCCTGTTTCCGATAAATGAATAGTGCATGACCTTAATAAAATAATTCCAGATAAATTCCTAAATTATCTAAAACAGTTAGATAGGCATTGTATCACCTATGCATATCATTTAGACATGTCATGCATCCTTATTGCATTGTTGCCATGTGTTTATTGTTTCTTCCCCCTCCTTCTCTCCCGATAGACCCCGAGACTGCCGACGACACCACAGGATACGACTACGACGTCGACGACCAGACCCCTTCAGCAGAGCTTCCAGGCAAGCAAAACCCCCTTGATCATCCAAATATCGCCTATTCTTTCCCTCTTATTCTTGCATTAGAATTGCCCCTGCTACTGTTCCAATAGTTCCTATTCTGATGCATAGCCTGGTTTTGTAACCTGTTGTTGATAGTTTACCTGTTATCCTATATGCTTAGTATAGGCTGATTAGTGATACATCAATGGCCCCACATCCTTGTCCTTGTTGCCACGCTTCTCCACCGGAGACTTGATCTGTATGATCGACGGTCAGAGACCAACACATCACCGCACATTCCCCCTAAGTTGTTCGACTCTGCAGAGCTACCGCCGAGTGCCGAGGGTGATACCTCTTATCTCACTTCCGATGATGCCTCTGTAGAATAGCTATCCGGTTGTGGGTTATCGAGGGTGATTCCTCTTACATCAGCTCCGATAAAGCTTCCGTCGTGCAACTCCTCTTGTGTGAATCCATCGAGGGTGATTCCTCCGGGTTCACCTGGACTGATACTTCGAATAGGAATCCATCGAGGGTGATTTCTCGGATTCCTTCTCGATACTTTGGACACATGGGTATTTTGACTTTACTACTGTCATTTGATAAGTCGGGTCGGCTCCAAGAGCACCCGCGAGTCGTGTGCTACCAAGTCGGAGCGACAGGGATCATGTTCGTCTCCGCGAGTTACTAAACATGCCTAACGGATTTGGGTATTTGATCTGAGTTGGCTACGTGC
Organism: Elymus sibiricus; assembly: GCA_039707655.1. NCBI lineage: Eukaryota > Viridiplantae > Streptophyta > Magnoliopsida > Poales > Poaceae > Elymus > Elymus sibiricus. The sequence goes on from CM077674.1 coordinate 314,608,900, forward strand.
CTATACGCACTACCACCACGCGGGATAATGGTTTAATGGGGCCCTCTACGTCGTATGTATCAGCCGAAAGCTCTTCAGATGTCACAGTTCAGAGATGCGGGCTGATTGTTGGGGTGGGCTGGTTACGTCACTTGTGTGTACAGTGTAGCGCCTGGGCCCTGACCACCCACGCAACGTGCAGGAGTGCAAAGGGCGATGGCCCAAGACCCCTTCGCACTTAGGATTTAGACCGGCGTGTTGACCTCTCTGCTGAGCCTAGGTAGGACTGCGTCGTGTCGATCACCCGAGGCCGAGCATTACCCAGCAAGTGTGTCCGGCCAGAGTTAATCGAGTGTGTTGGGTAACAGTAGTGCACCCCTGCAGGGAAGTTATCTATTCGAATAGCCGTGTCCACGGTAACATGACGCTCGGATTTGTATCCTGATCCACTACAACTACAAACTGGTGCTGATTCAATATTAAACTATTAATACTGCTCTCGGGATCGTTTTCTCGCAGGGAGTCGAGAAAGGATCTCAGGGCGTTGCTATTATATAACCACTATTATAACCACTAGTAGATGCTAGTCTTCGATAGGCTAGGCTTCTTCCCTCTCTATTCTGGCATTCTGCAGTTCAGTCCAAAGATATAGCCCCATTCCTTTGATACCGATGCATACTTAGCATAGTTCTGATGTAAGTCTTGCGAGTACTTTGGATGAGTACTCACGGTTGCTTTGCTTCCCCTTTTTTTCCCATACCCGATACTTGCGACCAGATGACGGAGTCCCGGAGCCAGACGCCACCGCAGGAGCTTACTACCAGGAGAGCCCCGGAGGCACGTACTACTGGGTTGAGCCAGTCGACCAGGAGTAGTTCGGAGGCCCTAGGCAGGAGGCCTGCGCCTTTTCGATCAGTGTCGTTGTTATGCTAGCCTTCTTAAGGCAAAATTGTTTAACTTTATGTCTGTACTCAGATATTATGTTGTTTCCGCTGACGCTTGTTCGCGAGCTTATGTATTCGAGCCCTCGAGGCCCCTGGCTTGTAATATAAAGCTTGTATGACTTTTATTTGTGTTTAGAGTTGTGTTGTGATATCTTCCCGTGAGTCTCTGATCTCGATCGTGTGTATTTGTGTGTATGATTAGTGCACGGTCGAGCAGGGGCGACACAAGTTGGTATCAGAGCGGACTGCCTGTAGGAAGCCCCCTTCCGATTCCTTGATCGAAGTTGAGTCTAGTCATCGAAAAACTATTTTACTAACTGTGCTGTGTGGCTTACGGGCCCACATTGCACATGGATGGGATTAGGATCTTTTATTACTCTTCCTTACTCTGGGATTCTATTCTCTCCTCTATTCGGGTTAAATTTTTTACTAACTCTGACTCTAGGTTCTCGTGATCACATTCACCCAGAGCTTTGATTATCTGCAAATTACTTCCTTAAATGCACGATGCAAGAATTCACTCACTGTCATTTGACAATCTTGAATTTCCTCTGTTTCAGATGGATCACTTGTTTCCACCGCGTCCTGCGACGCAGCTTGTGCTTCGCACTTGGGCTCGTGATGCGCCTGGTTTCCAGCTGCCCTGATCGCCCTCCTGACCAGACTGGGCTACCGCTGGTACCCCGAGTACATGGTTTACGAGAATTTCCGCGAGTTCAACCAGGAGCAGTACCATGCCGATGTTCGTATCTTTGATTAGCGGAACGACTCCGACACTGAGTTGCACACTTTTCACGGTATCGGCGTGACGATTGATATGGCAGTCCATGATGCTGCCCATTCTGCTGTCGCACGTCTCCGTGGAGAGCATAGTCGCTTGGATCGAGTTCCGATACATCCCGTATGCCCCTGCTGGAGATGCTACCGGATACTACACAGCTGTCTGTGCCCCTTACGAGCGACGTCAATATGACCCGCAGGTTTTGATTCGGTGCACTCGGGCTCTGGATCGCACTGCCCGGGCTCTAGCCGTCGAGTTGTTTGCCACTCGAGCACGTCTCTACGATGCTATGACACAGTTGCTACCAGTTGTTCATGCAGGGATACATCCAGAGTACATCCTTTACCCACGCAGGACTCAGATGCCGGCAGGTATTGATTGGCCTGCTGTTGGAGGTAACACACCTGCACGTGGACCTCTTCTCCCACTTCGAGACCGGGTTCTGCATCAGAGTGCACACGGAGAGCAGGACCTTTCTGCCACGGACACTCATCGTCCGCACCTGCAGTTACACCGTTTCAGTGGTATTCCCCGACGTTGATGTAGCCTTTGCTATGTCCCGTTGTTGTATTCCCTACCGCGTGCCTGCGTGCCGCCTAGTTTGTCTATCTTTCCCTTACGCTGTTGTAACGCTGGTTTCTAACCGACTCTGTGTATGGATCTGTACGTCTTAATTGACTACTGTTATGTATCTATTGCACTACTTATTCATTGTCATGTTACATCATGCTTGTCTCTAAACACTTGCAGTTGTTTTTACTAAACCACCCCCTGTTAAATCTTTAGCAGGATGGTTAGACCCGCAGGTCATGGTCGTGGCCGTGCTGCCAACGATCCACCCCCGCCAGACTATATGGCAGCTATGATGCAGCAATTCGAGCTGAACCGCCAGTTCATGGTTGGAATCATGGCTCAGTTTCCACAACAGAACCAGAATGCTCAGAATCAGCCACCTGCCCCAATAACTCTGCAGGAGTTTGTGCGTCTCAGCCCAACTATTTTCCGCAACTCTGAACATCCACTGGATGCTGACGACTGGCTTCGCGACATCGCCTTCGAGATGGAGTCTGCCAATATCGCCCCTGACAACCTTGTCACCTTCGCGTCCTACTTCTTGAAGGGCCCCGTTGCTCAATGGTGGTCCACCCACAGGCGTTCACTACCTGAGGGGACAGTCATTGCCTGGATCAAGTTTCAGACTGCTTTCCGCGCCCGTTACATTCCTCAGGGAATCATGGACCGGAAGAAGCGTGAGTTTCACAACCTCACTCAGGGCAATAAAATTGTCGAAGCTTATCAGCGAGAATTCCTTAGCCTGTCCCGCTATGCCGAAGAAGACATTGCCACTGATGCTCGTAGACAGGAGAAATTCCGTAATGGACTCCACCCAGACCGCAAGCTTGCACTTGTTGTTCATGACTTCACTGACTTTGCCACCCTCGTGAACGAGGCTATCCAGGTTGAGACCGCTCAGATGGAACACAAGAATGCCATCAAGCGCCACCATGACACTGGCTCATCTTCGGGCTCGTCATCGCAGAAGCACCGCATCTGGATTCCTCACGGCATGTACCATCCAGCTGCACCTCCTCCATCGCCGGGGCAGCCAAGACCTCAGGCTCCACTACTTCGAGCTCCTGCTCCCCGTCCCGATAATGGGCTCTGCTTCAAGTGTGGCCGTCCAGGTCGCCATTCCAGGGAATGCCCTCAGAATCAGAATCAGCTTGCACTTCCCTCTGCTAGCCGTGGTAACAATCAGCCTCACAACAGTAATGCCAGGCCTTCTTATGGTCATGGTCAAGCTTACCATGTTGATCTGAATGAAGCTCAAGATCAGCTTGCTACCGTGAAGGGTACTCTTCTTGTTAACTCAATACCACCTCCTGTTTTATTTTAATTCGGGAGCATCGTATTCATTCTTATCATAAGCTTTTGCATATATGCTTGGCATTACATAGGATAAGTTGAAACGTTCTAGTCGATCGCTGATGTCACAGTTAAGAGATGCGGGCTGATTGTTGGGGTGGGCTGGTTACGTCACTTGTGTATACAGTGTCGCGCCTGGGCCCTGACCACCCACGCAACGTACAGGAGTGCAAAGGGCGATGGCCCAAGACCCCTTCGCACTTAGGATTTAGACCGGCGTGTTGACCTCTCTGCTGAGCTTAGGTAGAACTGCGCCGTTTTGATCACCTGAGGCCGGGCATTACCCAGCAAGTGTGTCCGGCCAGAGTTAATTGAGCGTGTTGGGTAACAGTAGTGCACCCCTGCAGGGAAGTTATCTATTCGAATAGCCGTGTCCATGGTAACATGACGCTCGGAGTTGTATCCTGATCTACTACAACTACAAACTGGTGCTGATTCAATATTAAACTGTTAATACTGCTCTCGGGATCGTTTTCTCGCAGGGAGTCGAGAAAGGATCTCAGGGCGTTGCTATTATATAACCACTATTATAACCACTATTAGATGCTAGTCTTCGATAGGCTAGGCTTGTTCCCCCTCTATTCTGGCATTCTGCAGTTCAGTCCAAAGATATAGCCCCATTCCTTTGATACTGATGCATACTTAGCATAGTTCTGATGTAAGTCTTGCGAGTACTTTGGATGAGTACTCACGGTTGCTTTGCTTCCCCTTTTTTCCCCATACCCGATACTTGCGACCAGATGACGGAGTCCCGAAGCCAGACGCCACCGCAGGAGCTTCCTACCAGGAGAGCCCCAGAGGCACGTACTACTGGGTTGAGCCAGTCGACCAGGAGTAGTTTGGAGGCCCTAGGCAGGAGGCCTGCGCCTTTTCGATCAGTGTTGTTGTTATGCTAGCCTTCTTAAGGCAAAATTATTTAACTTTATGTCTGTACTCAGATATTATGTTGTTTCCGCTGACACTTGTTCGCGAGCTTATGTATTCGAGCCCTCGAGGCCCCTGGCTTGTAATATATAGCTTGTATGACTTTTATTTGTGTTTAGAGTTGTGTTGTGATATCTTCCCATAAGTCTCTGATCTCGATCGTGTGCATTTGTGTGTGTGATTAGTGCACGGTCGAGCAGGGGTGTGAGATCCCGCCGCTAGTGTGGAGACCTATGATATTAATGCCGCTTTACTAAATCTTGTTATGAAAGAATTTTTTTTCGGTAGTCCTAATGAAGATGCCGCATCCCATCTTAACACTTTTGTAGAATTGTGTGACATGCAAAAGAAAAAAGATGTGGATAATGATATTGTGAAATTAAAATTATTCCCGTTCTCATTGCGGGATCGTGCAAAAATTTGGTTTTCATCTTTACCACAAAATAGTATCGATTCTTGGGATAGGTGTAAAGATGCTTTTATTACTAAGTATTTTCCTCCCGCGAAAATTATTTCTCTTAGAAATCAAATTATGAATTTTAAGCAACTTGATCATGAACATGTTGCCCAATCTTGGGAGAGGATGAAATTAATGATAAGAAATTGCCCTACTCATGGTTTAAATTTATGGATGATCATACAAAAAATTTATGCGGGGTTGAATTTTGTTTCTAGAAATCTTTTAGATTCCGCCGCGGGTGGTACTTTTATGGAAATTATTTTGGGGGAAGCTACTAACTTGCTTGATAATATTATGGCAAATTATTCACAATGGCATACTGAAAGAACACCTACTAGTAAAAAGGTGAATTCTATTGAAGAAATTAGTATTTTGAGTGATAAAGTTGATGCGCTTATGAAATTGGTTGCTAGTAAAAATACTCATATTGATCCTAATGATGTGCCATTGTCCACTTTGATTGAGCAAAATAATGATCCCGTAGATGTGAATTTTGTCTCGCGAAACAATTTCAATAATAATGCTTATAGAGGTAATTTCAACGCTAGACCGTTTCCTGGAAATTCCTCTAATAATTATGGCAATCCTTATGGAAATTCTTATAATAATAATAGGATGCCCTCTGATCTTGAAAGTAATATTAAATAATTTATTAATGCTCAAAAAGTTTTCAACACTACGATAGAAGAAAAATTGAGTAAAATTGATGATATGTCTAGGAGCATTGATAGAATTATTCATGATGTGGAAAATCTTAAGACTAAAATTTTGCCACCCAAAATTGATATTAGTGAATCAATTAAAGCTTTATATGTCTCCTTGGATGAGAGTAAGAAAAGAACCGCCATGCTAAAAGCTAAACGAGAATTTTTAGAAAAAGCAATTCCTCCCGGTTTTTATCATAGTAATGATGAGGATATTAAAATGATTGGTGTTTCATCTATTGATTCTTTGTTTAGCAATATAAAACTTGATGAAAAGGGGACTGAAGAAGAGTCAACTTTAGCTAAAGAGCGTCCCCATAATTCGGAGGGTGAAAATCTTAATGAGAAAATTGCTAAAAGTGGGTTTGGAGAGGTAAAAACTTTAAATAGCGATGTGCCCACTCTCTTGGATTACAAAGATTTTAATTATGATAATTGTTCTTTGATTGAGTGCATTTCGTTGTTACAATCCATGTTAAATTCACCCAACGCTTATGAGCAAAACAAGGCTTTTACTAAACACATCGTAGAAGCAATGATGAAAGCGTTAGAAGAAAAGCTAGAACTAGAAATTTCAATTCCTAGGAAATTATATGATGAATGGGAACCCACCATTAAAGTTAAAATTAAAAATTATGAGTGCAATGCTTTATGTGATTTGGGTGCTAGCGTTTCCACAATTCCAAAATCTTTATGTGATGTGCTAGGTTTTACCAACATAGATGAATGTTCTCTTAATTTGCACTTGGCGGATTCTACTATTAAAAAACCACTGGGTAGAATTAATGATGTTCTTATTCTTGCAAATAGAAATTATGTACCCATTGATTTTATTGTTCTTGATATTGAATGCAATTCTTCTTGCCCCATAATACTTGGTAGACCGTTCTTACGAACTATAGGTGCCATTATTGATATGAAAGAAGGGAATATAAAATTTCAGTTTCCATTAAAAAAGGGTATGGAACATTTCCCTAGGAAGAGATTTAAAGCACCATATGAATCCATTATGAGGGCCACTTATGGAATCAACTTGAAAGATGACAATACTTGAAACTATGCATTATTCCTAGCTAGGGGCATAAAACAATAGCGCTTGTTGGGAGGCAACCCAATGAATAATTATTTTTCCTGTTATTGTGTGTTTTCACAATTATTCTACTGGTATGATTGTGTTTTTAATTAGTGTTTGTGCCAAGTAGAGCCTTTAGGATGATTTGAAAGATAGTATAATTGATGCTGTTTGGAAAACAGAAAGTTTTGCGTCCAGTGCCCGAATTTTGTTTATGTACTGGGGCATCAGAAAAATCTGAAATTTTTACAAGTATTGGTATATGAATTACCCACGTTTTCCTAATTTTTCAGAATTTTTGGAGTTACAGAAGTATGGCTTTTAAATAGATTGCTACAGACTGTTCTGTTTTTGACAGATTCTGTTTTTGATGCACTACTTGCTTGTTTTGATGAATCTATGGATTGTATCGGGGGGTATAAGCCATGGTGAAGTTAGAGTACAGTAGGTATTATGCAAAAATAAAATATGAATGGGTTTGCAACAGTACTTAAAGTGGTGATTTATTTTGTTATACTAACGGATCTCACGAAGGTTTTGTTGAGTTTTGTGTGATTGAAGTTTTCAAGTTTTGGGTGAGATCACGATGGATGAAGGAATAAGGAGTAGCAAAAGCCTAAGCTTGGGGATGCCCGAGGCACCCCAAGGTAATATTCTAGGAAGACTCAAGCGTCTAAGCTTGGGGATGCCCTCTTTCTTCAACCAACCATCGGTAATTTTACTTGGAGCTATATTTTTATTCGTCACATGATATGAGTTTTGCTTGGAGCGTCTTGTATAATATGAGTCTTTGCTTTGTTTGCTTTTTAGTTTGTCACAATCATCCTTGCTAAACACACCTATCTTGAGCTTCACTTAAATTTTTTGAGCTAGGCAGTTGCTCTAGTGCTTCACTTAAATCCTTTTGAGCACGGTGGTGGCTATATTTTGAAGAAATAAACTCTCATGCTTCACTTATATTATTTTGAGAGTTGATTAAAATTTTGAAGAAATGAATTCTCATGCTTCACTTATATTATTTTTAGAATTGATAAGATTGAAATTTTGAAGAAATATTTGCACTCTCATGCTTCACTTAAATCTTTTTTGAGAGTTGATGATAGTAACGGTAATTTGCACAAGATATGAATTTGGTCCCAAAGTGATGAATATTCAAGAGGGGTATAATAAAAACTTTCATATAGATCATTGGATATGATAAGTGTGATTCCTTGCAATAGTTTTGCGATATGGAAATGATAATATGTGAGTCATGTTAGTGAGTAATTGTGATTTAGTAAAAATATTCATGTTAAGGTTTGTGATTCCCTATGCATGCACGTTAAGTCAATAGTTATGCAAAGAAATTATATTCTACTTATGGTGCATTATTCGGTGTTAGTTATGTTCAATGCATGTTTATGACCGTTTTCGTTTTTTGGTTGGTTGCTTCTCAATCTATTTGCTAGCCTTCATTTGTACTAAGCGGAAATACTGCTTGTGCATCCAAAATCCTTAAACCCAATCTATGCCAAATGAGTCCACTATATCTACCTATATGCGGTATTTCAATGCCGTTCCAAGTAAATTTGCGTGTGTCAAATCTAATTTTCAAAATAATTTTTCCATTTTGTGTGCCCGTACCGCTCATGAAGCGGCAGGGGGTGGCCATTATTTTCCATGCTAGGTGTGTTATTCTCACGATGAGTGTTTATTCACTTGTCATTGCACGAGAGAATGGTTGGTAATAGTGATGCCCAGTCCCACAATGAAATCAAAATTAATAACAACAAAATTCCTTGGAAAGTGTTGGTATGGAGGGCACCCGTGGATACGGCTAGCCATGGATTGTCAAAGAATGGTGGAAAGAAATGAACTTTACTTTCTGTTTGGAATCGCCTATGATGTGTCTAGCATGGAAAATATTGGGAATTCTCGTTCGTTTTCGTTGACAGGAAAAGCATGCCTCTCAAAATATTTTTATCTCTTTAATTTCAGCTTTGAGCTCTGGCAAATTTGACAAATCTCTGCTTCCCTCTACGAAGGGCCTATCTATTTACTTTTATGCAATTTTTATTTTATTTGAGTCTCCATCTTCTCTTACAAAAGCACCAACTAGAGAGCACTATTGTCATACTTGTGCATTGGATGTAGCTAATATTTGAGTGTGTTTCATGAATGGATCAATGATTGAGCATAATGGGCTAGGGATAACTTTCTTTAGCGTTGATATTTTGAAAGACATGGTTGCTTGTTAGCATGCTTGAGTATTTATATCTTCATGTCAAATTATAGACTATTGCATTGAATCATTCAAGTCCAATGTCCATGCTACAAAAGAAAAGAATATGTGATGAATATGATAGGCAACATTCCACATCAAATTTTTTGTTTTTATCATTTACCTACTCGAGGACGAGCAGGAATTAAGCTTGGGGATGCTGATACGTCTCCAACATATCTATAATTTTTTATTGTTCCATGCTATTATATTATCAATCTTGGATGTTTTTATATGCATTTACAGCAATTATATATCATTTTTGGAGACTAACCTATTAACTTAGTGCCCAGTGCCAGTTGTTGTTTTCTGCCCTGTTTTTGTTTTACAGAAAATCAATAACAAACGAAGTCCAAATGCCACGAAACTTTTTGGAGATTTTTTTCTGGACATATACAACACTAGAAGCTTCGGGAGAGGGCTAGAAGACCCAGGAGGTGGCCACGAGCCACCAGGGCGCGCCTAGGGGGGGGCAGGCGCGCCCTGGTGCCTCATGGGCCCCCCTTTGCTTCGTTTGACCTAATTCCACCAATATAAATTCAGGAAAAATCAGAAACCCTCAAGAGAGTCCACGAAATACTTTTTCCGCCGCCGCAAGTTTCTGTTCTCGAGAGAACCCATCTGGAGGCCTTCTCCTGTACTCCGCCGGAGGGGGAATCGATCACGGAGGGGTTCTACATCAACCTTGCTGCCCTTCCGATGATGCGTGAGTAGTTTACCACAGACCTTCGGGTCCATAGGCAATAGCTAGATGGCTTCTTCTCCCTTTTTGATCTTCAATACAATGTTCTCCTCGATGTTCTTGGAGTTCTATCCGATGTAATCACTTTTTGTGGTGTGTTTGTTGGGATCCGATGAATTGTGAGTTTATGATCAGATTATCCATGAATATTATTTGAGTCTTCTCTGATCTCTTTTATGCATGATTATTATAGCCTCGTATTTCTTCTCCGATCTATTGATTTGGTTCGGCCAACTGAGTTGATTTATCTTGCCATGGGAAGAGGTGCTTTGTAATGGGTTCGATCTTGCGGTGCTCAATCCCAGTGACAGAAAGGGACATGACACGTATGTATCGTTGCTATTAAGGGTAAAAAGATGGGGTTTATTCATACGTGAGTTTATCTTGTCTACATCATGTCATCGTTCTTAAGGCGTTACTCCGTTCTTTATGGCCTTAATACACTAGATGCATGCTGGATAGCGGTCGATGTGTGGAGTAATAGTAGTAGGTGCAGGCAGGAGTCGGTCTACTTGTCTCGGACGTGATGCCTATATACATGATCATTGCCTTGGATATCGTCATGATTATTTGCTTTTCTATCAATTGCCCAACAGTAATTTGTCTACCCACCGTATGCTATTTTCTCGAGAGAAGCCTCTAGTGAAAACTATGGACCCCGGGTCTATCTAAATCATATTACTAAAACCCTAAAAATATTGCTGCAATTTTCTTTTATTTATTTTATTTTGTATTTTTGTTTCAATCTATCTATCTATCACATACAATTTAATCTTGCAATTTACCGCCGAGAGATTGACGTCCTCTCGTTTGCGTTGGGTGCAAGGATTTTTTGTTTGTCTACAAGTGTTGCTAACGAGGTGTTGTGTGATTCTCCTACTGGTTCGATAACCTTGGTTTCATAACTGAGGGAAATACTTATCTCTACTGTGCTGCATCATCCCTTCCTCTTCGGGGAAAATACCAACGCAAGCTACAAGTAGCAATCATCAAGTGTCATCACTAATCGTAATTTCTTTATAGAAATTTGATCCTAGGATCTTGACCCACAACCATTCATGTGTGGCAACAACTTTGACCTTAGATAGAAACTGTTGGAAATGTGCCCTAGAGGCAATAATAAAATGGTTATTATTGTATTTCCTTGTTCATGATAAATGTTCATTATTCATGCTAGAATTGTATTGACCGGAAACTTAAATACATGTGTGGATACATAAACAATACCGTGTCCCTAGTGAGCCTCTACTAGACTAGCTCGTTGCACGAAGATGGTTAAGGTTTCTTGACCATAGACATGAGTTGTCATTTGATAACGGGATCACATCATTAGGAGAATGATGTGATGGACAGACCCAACTGTAAGCTTGCATCAGGTCGTATCACTTAGTTTATTTGCTACAGCTTTCTTCATGTCAAGTATCTGTTCCTTAGACCATAAGATCATGCCACTCCCGGATACCGGAGGAATACTTTGTGTGCTATCAAACGTCACTTCGTAACTGGGTGATCATAAAGGTGCTCTATAGGTATCTCCGAATGTATTTGTTGGGTTGCATGGATTGAGAATGGGATCTGTCACTCCGTGTGACGGAGAAATATCTCTGGGCCCTCTCGGTAATACAACATCACAAGAAGCTTCATGTGACTAATGAGTTTAGTCACGGGGATCTTGTATTACGGAATGAGTAAAGAGACTTTCCGGTAACGAGATTGAACTAGGTATGGAGATACCGACGATCGAATCTCGGACAAGTAATATATCGCCGAACAAAGGGAATTGCATACGGGATTGACTGAATCCTTGACATCGTGGTTCAACTGATAAAGATCTTCGTGGAATATGTAGGAACCAATATGGGCATCCAGGTTCTGCTATTGGTTATTGACCGGAGAGGTGTCTCGATCATGTCTACATGATTCTTGAACCTGTAGGGTCGCACGCTTAACGTTCTGTAGCGCTAGGGTAGTATTGAGATATTAATAGTGGAAAGTCTGAAGGTTGTTTGGAGTCCCGGATGGGATGCGTGATATCACGAGGAGCTCCGGAATGGTCCGGAGTTAAAGATTTATATATGGGAAGTTTTATTCGGGATTCCGGAAAAGTCCGGGGGTCCACCGGGAGTGTACCGGGGGGTACCGAAGGGTTCCAGGGGTCCACCGGACGGAGCCACCAGCCCTGGAGGGGCCACATAGACCCTAGGGGGCACACCAGCCCCTAGTGGGTCAGGCACCACTCCCCCTTAGGCCCATGCGGCTGGGGGGAAACCCTAGGGGTGGGGAGGCGCCCCACTTGGCTTGGGGGGCAAGCCTCCCCCCTTGGCAGCCGCCCCCTCCCTTGGAGGAGGGGCTAGGGCCGGCGCCCCTCCCCCTCACCCCTATATATAGTGGGGAGGGGTGCAGGGTGCTGCACCCTTCCACCCTTGCCCTCCATCTCTCCCAACTCCTCCCACCTTTCTCCGGTACGCGCTTGGTGAAGCCCTGGCGGAATTCCACTGCTGCCACCACCACCACGCCGTCGTGCTGGTCCCGATCTCATCTACCTCCTCTCCCTCACTTGCTAGATCAAGAAGGCGAGGACGCCATTGAGCTGAACGTGTGCTAATCTCGGAGGTGCCGTCCGTTCGGCTCTATATCGGATTGGGTCGTGATTGGATCGCGAAGAGTACGACTACCTTAACCGCGTTACATATGCTAATGCTTTCGGTCTGCAAGGGAACGTAGACGCACTCCCCTCTGGTTGCTATGCATCTCCTAGACTAGATCTTGGGTATTTCGTAGGATTTTTTATTTTCATGCTACGTTACCCATCAGTGGCTTCAGAGCTAGGTCTACGCGTAGATGTATATGCACGAATAGAACACAAAGAAGTTGTGGGCGTTGATGTTCATATTGCCTACCTCCTTTGTTATTTCTAGATTCGACGGTATGGTGGGATGAAGCGGCCCGGACCAACCTTACTTGTCCTCGCACAAGAGACCGGTTCCACTGACTGACATGCAACTTGTATTGCATAAAAGTGGTTGGCGGGTGTTTATCTCTCCCACCTTAGTTGAATCTGATTTGACAAGGGCGGTCCTTGTAGAAGGTTAAAAGGCAACTTATATATCACCGTCGTGGCTTTGCATAGGTAAGAACGGTTCTTATATGATGCCCATAGCAGCCACGCAAAATTTGCAAGAACAAAGTTGAGGACGTCTAACTTGTTTTTGCGGGGCATGTTGTGATGTGGTATGGCCAAAACGTGATGTGATATATGTTTATGTATGAGATGATCATGTTTTGTAATAGTTTCACGACTTGCATGTCAATGAGTACGGCAACCGGTAGGAGCCATAGGGTTGTCTTTAATTTATTGTATGACCTGTGTGTCAATCATTAAACTCCATGTAATTGCTTTACTTTATCGCTATGAGTTAGCAATAGTCGTAGAAGCAATAGTTGGCGAAGACAACCACGTGACGACACGATGATGGAGATCATGGTGTTATGCCGATGATGATGAATATCATGCCGGTGCTTTGGAGATGGAGATCAAAAGCACGAGATGATAATGGCCATATCATGTCACATATTGATTGCATGTGATGTTTATCTTTTATGCATCTTATTTTGCTTAGGATGACGGTAGCATTATAAGATGATCCCTTCACTTAATTTCCAGATAAAAGGTGTTCACCCTAAGTATGCACCATCGTGAAAGTTCGTCGTTTCGAAGCAGCTCGTGATGATCGGGTGTGATACACTCTTCGTTCACAGACAACGGGTGTAAGCCAGTTTTACACATGCATAATACTTGGGTTAAACTTGACGAACCTAGCATGTACAAACATGTCCTCGGAACACGGAGGATCGAAAGGTTGAACATGAGTCATATAGTAGATATGATCAACATGGAGATGTTCACCATTGATGACTACCCCATCTCATGTGATGATCAGATATGGGTTAGTTGATTTGGATCATGTAAACACTTAGACAACTTGAGGGATGTCGATTTAAGTGGGAGTTCACTAGTAATTTGATTAACTGAACCAATTATCATGAACATAGTCTAAATGTCTTTGCAAATTTATGTTGTAGATCAATGGCTCGCGCTGTAGCTCCCCTGAATTTTAATGCGTTCCTAGAGAAAGCTAAGTTGAAAGATGATGGAAGCAACTATGCGGACTGGGGCCGTAATCTGAGGATTATGCTCACTTCTGCACGGAAGGCTTATGTCCTTGATGCACCGCTTGGTGAGGCACCCCTTCCAACGTCGTCTATAGATGTTGTGAACGTCTGGCATGCACATTCTGATGACTACTCGATAGTTCAGTGCGCCATGGTTTACGTCTTAGAACCGGGGCTCCAAAGACATTTTGAGCACCACAGAGCATATGAGATGTTCCAGGATCTGAAATTGGTATTTTAGGCTCACGCCTGGGTCGAGAGGTATGACGCCTCCAACAAGTTCTTTAGCTGCAAGATGGAGAAGAACAGCTCCGTTAGTGAGCACGTACTCAAAATGTCTGGGTACTTCAACCGCTTGAGTCAGTTGGGAGTTAATCTTCTGGATGAAGTAGCGATTGACAGGGTTCTCCAGTCACTGCCACCAAGCTACAAGAGCTTCGTGATGAACTATAATATGCAAGGGATGGAGAAGATGATCCCTGAGCTTTTCGCGATGCTTAAGGCCACGGAAGAGGAAATCAAGAAAGAGCATCAAGTGTTGATGGTCAAAAAGACCACTAGTTTCAAGAAAGGCAAGGGAAAGAAGGGAAACTTCAAGAAGAATGGCAAGCCAGTTGCCGCTCCAGTGAAGAAACCCAAGGCTAGACCCAAACCTGAGACTGAGTGCTTTTATTGCAAGGGGAATGGCCACTGGAAGTGGAACTGCACCAAGTACTTGGTAGATAAGAAGGCCGACAACGTCAACAAAGGTATATTTGATATACATGTTATTGATGTGTACCTTACTAGTGCTCATAGTAGCGCCTGTGTATTTGATACTGGTTCGCCTGCTAATATTTGTAACTCAAAACAGGAGCTGTGGAATAAACAGAGACTAGCTAAGGACGAGGTGACGATGTGCGTCGGAAATGGTTCCAAGGTTGATGTGATCGTCGTCGGCAGGCTCCCTCTACATCTACCTTTGGGATAGTTTTAAACCTAAATAATTGTTATTTGGTGCCTGCGTTAAGCATGAACATTATATCTAGATATTGTTTATTGCGAAATGGTTATTCATTTAAGTCAGAGAATAATTGTTGTTCTATTATATGGATAATATCTTTTATGGTCATGCACCCAATGTGAATGGTTTATTCTTGTTGAATCTCGATCGTAGTGATACACATGTTCATAATATTGATGCCAAAAGATGCAAAGTTAATGATGATAGTACCACATACTTGTGGCACTGCCGCTTAGGTCATATTGGTGTAAAGCGCATGAAGAAACTCCATTCCGATGAACTTTTGGAATCTCTTGATTATGAATCATTTGAAACATGTGAACCATGCCTCATGGGCAAGATGACTAAAACCCGTTTTCCGGAACAATGGAGCGGGCAAGTGACTTGTTGGAAATAATACATACCGATGTATGCGGTCCGATGAGTGTTGAAGCATGCGGTGGATATCGTTATTTTCTTACCTTCACGGATGATTTGAGTAGATATGGGTATATTTACTTAATGAAACACAAGTCTGAAACATTTGAAAAAATCAAGGAGTTTCATAGTGAAGTAGAGAATCATCGTAACAAGAAAATAAAATTTCTATGATCTGATCGTGGAGGAGAATATTTGAGTTACGAGTTTGTCACACACTTAAGACAATGTGGGATTGTTTCACAACTCACGCCACCTGGAACACCACAGCGTAATGGTCTGTCTGAACATCATCATTGTACTCTATTGGATATGGTGCGTTCTATGATGTCTCTTACCGATTTTCCACTATAGTTTTGGGGTTATGCATTAGAGACAGCCGCATTCACTTTAAATAGGGCACCATCTAAATCCGTTGAGACGACACCGTATGAATTATGGTTTCGCAAGAAACCTAAACTGTCGTTTCTTAAAGTTTGGGGATGTGACGCTTATGTTAAGAGGCTTCAGCCAAATAAGATCGAACCCAAAGCGGAGAAGTGCGTCTTCATAGGATACCCTAAAGAGACCATTGGGTATACCTTCTATCACAGATCCAAGGGCAAGATCTTTTTTGCCAAGAATGGGTCCTTTTTAGAGAAGGAGTTTCTCTCGAAAGAAGTGAGTGGCAGGAAAGTAGAGCTTGATGAGGTAATCGTACCTTCTCTCGAATTGGAGAGTAGCACATCATAGAACAAAATTCCCATGATGCCTACACCAGCCGGAGAGGAAGCTAATGATGATGATCATGAGACTTCGAATCAAGCTACTACTGAACTTCGTAGGTCGACCAGGACAAGTAACGCACCAGAGTGGTACGGTAATCCTGTCTTGGAAGTCATGTTGTTGGACAACGGTGAACCTAAGAACTATGAAGAAGCAATGATGAGCCCGGATTTCGACAAATGGCTTGAGGCCATGAAATATGAGATAGGATCCATGTATGAGAACCAAGTATGGACTTTGGTAGTCTTACCCGATGACCAGCAGGCCATTGAGAACAAATGGATCTTTAAGAAGAAGACATATGTTGATGGTAATGTCATCGTCTATAAAGCTCGACTTGTTGCAAAGGGTTTTCGACAAGTTCAAGGGGTTGACTACGATGAGACTTTCTCACCCATAGCGATGCTGAAGTCTGTTAGGATTATGTTAGCAATTGTTGCATCTTTCGATTATGAAATTTGACAAATGGACGTCAAAACAACGTTCCTTAACGGTTTCCTTAAGGAAGAGTTGTATATGATGCAACCGGAAGGTTTTATCGATCCTAAGGATGCTAATAAGGTATGCAAGCTCCAGCGATCCATCTATGGACTGGTGCAAGCATCTCGGAGTTGGAATATACGCTTTGATGAGGTGATCAAAGCTTTTGGTTTTATACAAACTTATGGAGAAGCTTGTATTTACAAGAAAGTGAGTGGGAGCTCTGTAGCATTTCTAATAATGTATGTGGATGATATTATTGATTGGAAATGATATAGAATTTATGGAAAGCATAAAGGGTTATTTGAACAAGAGTTTTTCAATGAAAGACCTGGGTGAAGCTTTAAGATCTATAGAGATAGATCAAGACACCTGATAGGACTTTCACAAAGCACATACCTTGACAAGATTTTGAAGAAGTTCAAAATGGACCAGTCAAAGAAGGGGTTCTTGCCTGTGTTGCAAGGTGTGAAGTTGAGTAAGACTCAAAGCCCGACCACGGCAGAAGAAAGAGAAAGGATGAAAGTCGTCCCCTATGCCTCAGCCATAGGCTCTATAATGTATGCCATGCTGTGTACCAGACCTGATGTGTGCCTTGCCATAAGTCTGGCAGGGAGGTACCAAAGTGATCCAGGAGTAGATCACTGGACAACGGTCAAAAATATCCTTAAGTACCTAAAGAGGACTAAGGACATGTTTCTCGTTTATGGAGGT
The DNA here is from genome assembly GCA_039707655.1 of Elymus sibiricus. Taxonomy (NCBI): domain Eukaryota; kingdom Viridiplantae; phylum Streptophyta; class Magnoliopsida; order Poales; family Poaceae; genus Elymus; species Elymus sibiricus. The sequence goes on from CM077674.1 coordinate 314,626,244, forward strand.
GACTAAGAGCTTGCCGTAAAGGGTTACGTCGATGCTAGCTTTGACACTGATCGGATGATTCAAATTCTCAAACCGGATACGTATTTATTTTGAATGGTGGAGCAGTCAGTTGGTGCAGATCCAATCAGAGCATCGTAGCGGGATCTACATGTGAAGCGGCATATATAGCTGCTTCGGAAGCAGCGCAAGAAGGAGGCTGGATGAAGGAGTTCATATCCGATCTATGAGTGATACCTAGTGCATCGGATCCAATGACTATCTTTTATAACAACACTGGTGCCATTGCTATTGCCAAGGATCCCAGGTTTCACAAGAAGACTGAGCACATCAAATGCCGCTTCAACTCCATCCATGATTACATCAAGGAGGGAGACATAGAACTTTGCAAAGTACATACAAATCTGAATGTGGCAGACCCGTTAACTAAACCTCTTCCACGAGCAAAACATGATTAGCACCAGAACTCTATGGGTGTTAGATACATTACGACGTAAACTAGATTAGTGACTCTAGTGCATGTGGGAGACTGTTGGAAATATGCCCTAGAGGCAATAATAAAATGGTTATTATCATATTTCCTTGTTCATGACAAATGTTTATTATTCATGCTAGAATTGTACTGACCGGAAACTTAAATACATGTGTGGATACATAAACAATATCATGTCCCTAGTGAGCCTCTACTAGACTAGCTCGTTGATCAAAGATGTTTATAGTTTCCTGACCATATACATGAGTTGTCATTTGATAACGGGATCACATCATTAGGAGAACGATGTGATGGACAGACCCAACCGTAAGCTTAGCATCGGATCGTATCACTTAGTTTATTTCCTACAACTTTCTTCATGTCAAGTATCTGTTCCTTAGACCATGAGATCATGCCACTCCCGGATACCGGAGGAATACTTTGTGTGCGATCAAACGTCACTTCATAGGTGGGTGATCATAAATGTGCTCTACAGATATCTCTGAAGGTATTTGTTGGGTTGCATGGATCGAGACTGGGATTTGTCACTCCGTGTGACGGAGAGATATCTCTGAGCCCTCTCGGTAATACAACATCACAAAAAGCTTCATATGACTAATGAGTTTAGTCACGGGGATCTTATATTACAAAACGAGTAAAGAGACTTGCCGGTAACGAGATTGAACTAGGTATGGAGATACCGACGATCGAATCTCGGGCAAGTAACATATCGCCGGACAAAGGGAATTGCATATGGGATTGCCTGAATCCTTGACATCATGGTTCAACCGATAAAGATCTTCGTGGAATATGTAGGAACCAATATGGGCATCCAAGCCCTGCTATTGGTTATTGACCGGAGAGGTGTCTCGATCATGTCTACATGATTCTCGAACCCGTGGGGTCGCACACTTAACGTTCGGTAGCGCTAGGGTAGTATTGAGATATTAATAGTGGAAAGTCCAAAGGTTGTTCGGAGTCCTATATGGGATCCGGGATATCACGAGGAGCTCCAGAAATGTCCGGAGGTAAAGATTTATATATGGGAAGTTTTATTCGGGGTTCTGGAAAAGTTCGGGGGTACACCGGGAGTGTACCGGGGGGCACCAAAGGGTTTCGGGGGTCCACCAGCCCCGAAGGGGCCACAGAGACCCTAGGGGCGGTGCACCAGCCCCTAATGGCTGGGCTCCACTCACCCTTAGGCCCATGCGGCTAGGGGGTACCCTAGGGGTGGGGAGGCGCCCCACCTGGCTTTGGGGGGGGGGGGGGCAAGCCTCCTCCCTTAGCCGCCGCTGTCGGAAATATGCCCTAGAGGCAATAATAAATTGGTTATTATCATATTTCCTTGTTCATGATAAAGGTTTATTATTCATGCTAGAATTGTATTGACCGGAAACTTAAATACATGTGTGGATACATAAACAAATACCGTGTCCCTAGTGAGCCTCTACTAGACTAGCTCGTTGATCAAAGATGGTTAAGGTTTCCTAACCATAGACATGAGTTGTCATTTGATAACGGGATCACATCATTAGGAGAATGATGTGATGGACAAGACCCAACCATAAGCTTAGCATTTGATCGTATCACTTAAGTTTATTGCTATAGCTTTCTTCATGTCAAGTATCTATTCCTAAGACCATGAGATCATGCAACTCCCGGATACCGGAGGAATACTTTGTGTGCTATCAAATGTCACTACATAACTGGGTGATCATAAAGGTGCTCTACAGGTATCTCCGAAGGTGTTTGTTGGGTTACATGGATCGAGACTGGGATTCACTCCGTATGACGGAGAGATATCTCTGGGCCCTCTCGGTAATACAACATCGTAAAGAGCTTGCAAGCAATGTGGCTAATGAGTTAGTCATGGGATCTTTTATTACGGCACGAGTAAAGAGGCTCGCCGGTAACGAGATTGAACTAGGTATGGAGATACCGACGATCGAATCTCGGGCAGGTAACATATCGCCGGACAAAGGGAATTGCATACGGGATTAACCGAATCCTCGACATCGTGGTTCAACCGATAAAAGATCTTCGTGGAATATGTAGGAACCAATATGGGCATCCAAGTTCCGCTATTGGTTATTGACTGGAGAGGCGTCTCGGTCATGTCTACATGATTCTCGAACCCGCAGGGTCCGCACGCTTAACGTTCGGTGACACTAGAGTAGTATTGGGATATGTGCGTTGGTGATCGAATGTTGTTTGGAGTCCCGGATGAGATCCTGGATGTCACGAGGAGCTCCGGAATGGTCTGGAGGTAAAGATTTATATATAGGAAGTCCTATTTTGGTCGCCGGAAAAGTTTTGGGTATTACCGGCAGTGTACCGGGAGTGCCGAAAGGGGTCCGGGGGTCCACCGGGGGGAGGGGGTCCACCTGCCCCGGGGGGCCTACATGGGCTGTAGGGGGTGCGCCTTGGCCTATATGGGCCAGGGGCACCAGTCCTAAGAGGCCCATGCGCCAAGGAGAGGTGGAGGAGGAAGAGTCCTAAGGGGGGAAGGCACCCCCCTAGGTGCCTTGGGGAGGGAGGAAACCTCCCTAGGCCGGCGCCCCTTCCTTGGAGGAGGGGCTAGGGCTGCACCCCAGCCTTCCCCCTTGCCTCCTATATATAGTGGGGGAGAGGGAGGGGATGAAGGCACCAATCGCCAAGCCTTGGCGCCTCCCTCCCTCTCTCCCGGTTCCGTTTTCTCCTCCGATCGCATCTCCGGTAGCGCTTGGCGAAGCCCTGCCGGGATAGCACCACCACCATCTCCACCACGCCGTCGTGCTGGTCGAGATCCCATCTACTTCTCCTCCCTCGCTTGCTGGATCAAGAAGGAGGAGACGTCATCGAGCCGCACGTGTGCTAAACGCGGAGGTGCCGTCCGTTCGGTACTTCATCAGTTTGGATCGCGATTGGATCGTGAAGTGTACGACTACATCAACCGCGTTATATACGCTTCCGCTTTCGGTCTACAAGGGTATGTAGACACACTCCCCTCACGTTGCTATGCTTCTCATAGATAGATCTTGGGTGATTCGTATAATTTTTTTTAATTTTCATGCTTCGTTCCCCATCAGTGGCATCATGAGCTAGGTCTATGCGTAGATGTATATGCACGGGTAGAACACAAAGAAGTTGTCGGCGTTGATGCTCAAATTTCTTACCTTTCTTGTCTTATTTGGATTTGGCGGTATTGTGGGATTAAGCGGCTCGGACCAACCTTACATGTCCTCGCACATGAGACCGGTTGCACCGACTGACATGCAACTTGTTTTGCATAAGGTGGCTGGCGGGTGTCTGTCTCTCCTACTTTAGTTGAATCTGATTTGACAAAGGCGGTCCTTGTAGAAGGTTAAAAGGCAACTTGATTATCACCGTTGTGGCTTTGCGTAGGTAAGAACGGTTCTTGCTACTTGCCCATAGCAGCCACGTAAAATTTGCAACAACAAAGTAGAGGACGTTGATACGTCTCCAACGTATCTATAATTTTTGATTGTTCCATGCTATTATAGTATCAATCTTGAATGTTTTTATATGCAATTATATATCATTTTTTGGGACTAACCTATTAACCCAGTGCCTAGTGCCAGTTGTTGTTTTCTGCTTGTTATTGGCTTTTCAGAGAAACAGTACCAAATGATGTCGAAATGCCACGAAACTTTTTGGAGATTTTTTCTGGACAAAAGAAACCTGGGAATCTTCGGGAGGAGGCCAGAAGCCTCACGGAGGCTTCACAAGGCACTAGGGCGCGCCCCGGGGGGGCGCCGTAGTACCTTGTGGGGCCCACATGACTCCTTTTGACCTAATTCCACTTCCATAAATTCACAAATATTGGGAAACCCCCAGAGAGCCAGAAGAGAAAACCTTTCCACCACCGCAAGCCTCTGTTCTTCCGCGATCCCATCTGGAGGCCTTTTCCGGTACTCTGCCGGAGGGGGAATCGATCACAGAGGGCTTCTACATCAACCTTGCTGCCGTTTCGATGATGTGTGAGTAGTTTACCACAGACCTATGGGTCCATAGTTAGTAGCTAGATGGCTTCTTCTCTCTCTTTGATCTTCAATACAATGTTCTCCTCGATGTTCATGGAGTTCTATCTGATGTAATCTTCTTTTGCGGTGTGTTTGTTGGGATCCGATGAATTGTGAGTTTATGATCAGATTATTCATGAGAAATATTTGAGTCTTCTCTGAACTCTTTTATGCATGATTGTTATAGCTTTGTATTTCTCTCTGATCTATCGGTTTAGTTTGGCCTACTAGATTGATTTATCTTGCAATGGGAGAGGTGCTTTGTGATGGGTTCAATCTTGCGGTGCTCAATCCCAGTGACAGAAAGGGACATGACACATATTTGTATTGTTGCCATTAAGGGTAAAAAGATGGGGTTTATTCATATTGCTTGAATTTGCTTCTCTACATCATGTCATCTTGCTTAAGGCGTTACTCTGTTTCATACTTAATACCCTAGATGCATGCTGGATAGCGGTCGATGGGTGGAGTAATAGTAATAGATGCAGGCAGGAGTCGGTCTACTTGTCTCGGACGTGATGCCTATATACATGATCATTGCCATGAATCCGTCATAATTATTTGCTTTTCTATCAATTGCCCAACAGTAATTTGTTTACCCACCGTATGTTTATGTGCTCAAGAGACAAGCCTCTAGTGAAAACTATGGTCCCCGGGTCTATCTTTTGTTGGGGAACGTTGCATGGGAAACAAAAAAATTCCTACGCACACACAAGATCTATCCATGGTGACGAGCATCTACGAGAGGGAGAGTGAATCTACATACCCTTGTAGATCGCTAAGCGGAAGCGTTAAGAAACGCGGTTGATGTAGTCGAACGTCTCCGCGATCCAAATCGCAAGTCGTCCCTCGATCCGATCACGAACTAGTGCCGAACGGACGGCACCTCCGCGTTCAACACACGTACGGCTTGATGACGCCTTCACCTCCTCGATCCAGCGAGCGATGGTGAAGTAGTAGATGAGTTCCGGCAGCACGACGGCGTGGTGATGGTGGTGAGGAACAATCTCTGCAGGGCTTTGCCAAGCACTACGGAGATTATGACGGGAGAACTAGAGGGTTAGGGTTGCCGACACACGGCTTGGGAAATCTTAATGTGTCCCGTGTGCTAGCCCTGCCCCTCCATTTATATGTTGAGCCTTGGGGTCTAAACTTGGAGTAAAAGCCTCCTCCAAGTCGGTTTTGCCCGCACAAGGTCGGTTTGGCCCGCAGGGAAAGAGTCCAACTCGGATCCCTGCAGTACCGCGCACGAGCGGTAGTACCGCTCACGAGCGGTAGTACCGCTTGAGCGGTAGTACCGCTTCACATAAGCGGTAGTACCGCTTATGCGGTAGTACCGCTTCACACAAGCGGTAGTACCGCTTACGCGGTAGTACTGCCTTACCAGCGGTAGTACCGCTTAAGGCAGCAGCAAAACTTCCTTTTGCACTTTCCAATACCTCGTGGGGTTTACCCCTTTGGCTCATATAAAGTGTTGCTGCACCCGAACACTTCGGTAAACATCCGGAACCCCTTCCGGTGAATTCCGGAACTCTTCCGGAGATCAAAACACTATTATCACACATATATCAATCTTTACCTCCGGACTCTTCCGGAGATCCTTGTCATGTCCGGGATCTTATCCGGGACTCCGAACAACCTTCGGTCACCAACAAAATAACTCAACTATACTAATCGTCACGAAACGTTAAGTGTGTAGACCCTGCGGGTTCGAGAACTATGTAGACATGACCGAGACACCTCTACGGCCAATAACCAATAGCGGGACCTGGACGCCCATATTGGCTCCTACATATTCTACGAAGATATTTATCGGTCGAACCTCTATGTCAAGGATTCAGTTAATCCCGTATGATGTTCCCTTTGTTCTTCGGTATGTTACTTGCCCGAGATTCGATCGTTGATATCTCTATACCTAGTTCAATCTCGTTACCGGCAAGTCTCTTTACTCGTTCCGTGATACAAGATCTCGTGGCTAACACTTTAGTCACATTGCTTGCAAGGCTCATTGTGATGTTGTATTACCGAGTGGGCCCTGAGATACCTCTCCGTCACACGGAGTAACAAATCCCAGTCTTGATCCATGCCAACCCAACAGACACCCTCGGAGATACCTGTAGAGCACCTTTATAGTCACCCAGTTACGTTGCGACGTTTGATACACACAAGGTACTCCTCCGATGTCAGGGAGTTGCATGATCTCATGGTCATAGGAACAGATACTTGACATGCAGAAAACAATAGCAATAAACTGACACGATCATATGCTACGTTCGTAGTTTGGGTCTTGTCCATCACATCATTCTCCTAATGATGTGATCCCGTTATCAAATGACATCTCATGTCTATGGCTAGGAAACCTTCACCATCTTTTGATCAACGAGCTAGTCAACTAGAGGCTTACTAGGGACACAGTGTTGTCTATGTACCCACACATGTATTTGAGTTTCCAATCAATACAATTATAGCATGGATAATAAACGATTATCATGAACAAGGAAATATAATAAGAACTAATTTATTATTGCCTCTAGGGCATATTTCCAACAGTCTCCCACTTGCACTAGAGTCAATAATCTAGTTCACATCACTATGTGATTTACATTGTATTGAATCGAACACCCATGCAGTTCTGGTGTTGTTCATGTTTAGCCCTTGGAAGAGGTTTAGTCATCGGATCTGCAACATTCAGATCCGTGTGTACTTTGCAAATATTTATGTCGTCCTCCTTGATGTAATCGCGGATGGAATTGAAACGTCGCTTTATGTGTCTGGTCCTCTTGTGAAATCTTGGTTCCTTGGCTAGAGCAATGGCACCAGTATTATCACAAAATAGAGTCATTGGGTTAAGCGCACTAGGAACTACTCCAAGATCTGTCATGAACTCCTTCATCCAGACACCTTCCTTCGCCGCCTCCGAGGCAGCGATGTACTCCGCTTCGCATGTAGAATCAGCTACCACGCTTTGCTTGGAACTGCACCAGCTAACCGCACCCCCATTAAGAATAAATACGTATCCGGTTTGTGATTTAGAGTCATCCGGATCAGTGTCAAAGCTTGCATCGACGTAACCCTTTACGACGAGCTCTTGATCACCTCCATAAACGAGAAACATGTCCTTAGTCCTTTTCAGGTACTTCAGGATATTCTTGACCGCCGTCCAGTGTTCCATTCCTTGATCACTTTGAAACCTTCCGACCATACTTATGGCAAGGCTGACATCGGGTCTTGTGCACAGCATTGCATACATGATAGAGCCTATGGCTGAAGCATAGGGGATGACACTCATCTTTTCTCTATCTTCTGCAGTCACTGGGCATTGAGTCTTACTCAACTTCACACCTTGCAATACAGGCAAGAACCCCTTCTTGGACTGATCCATTTTGAACTTCTTCAAAACTTTGTCAAGGTATGTGCTTTGTGAAAGTCCTAATAAGCGTCTCGATCTATCTCTATAGATCTTGATGCCTAATATGAAAGCAGCTTCTCCTAGGTCCTTCATTGAAAATCTCTTGTTCAAATATTCCTTCACGCCTTCCAACATTTCTATATTGTTTCCAATCAGCAATATGTCATCCACATATAATATTAGAAACGCTATAGAGCTCCCACTCACTTTCTTGTAAATACAAGCTTCTCCGTAAACTTGTATAAACTCGAACGCTTTGATCACCTCATCAAAGCGAAGATTCCAACTCCGAGATGCTTGCACCAGTCCATAAATGGATCGCTGGAGTTTGCAAACTTTGTCAGCATTCTCTGGATCGACAAAACCTTCTGGTTGCATCATATACAACTCTTCCTTAAGGAAACCGTTAAGGAACGCTGTTTTGACATCCATCTGCCAAATTTCATAATCGAAAAAGGCAGCTATTGCTAACATGATTCTGACGGACTTAAGCATCGCTACGGGTGAGAAGGTCTCATCGTAGTCAACTCCTTGAACTTGTGAAAAACCCTTTGCCACAAGTCGAGCTTTATAGACGGTGACATTACCGTCCGCGTCCGTCTTCCTCTTAAAGATCCATTTATTCTGAATGGCCTTACGCCCTTCAGGTAATACTTCCAAAGTCCACACTTTGTTTTCATACATGGATCCCATCTCGGATTTCATGGCCTCTAACCACTTCTCGGAATCCGGGCCCATCATCGCTTCTCCATAGCTCATAGGTTCATCGTTGTCTAACAACATGACCTCTAAGACAGGGTTGCCGTACCACTCAGGAGCAGTACGCGTCCTTGTCGACCTACGAAGTTTGACAGCAACTTGATCCAAAGCTTCATGATCATCATCATTAACTTCCTCTTCAGCTGATGTAGGCTCTACAGAAACATCTTTCTGCGCTGCGCTACTTTCAGGTTGAAGTAAAGGTTGAACTATCTCATCAAGTTCTATCTTCCTCCCACTCAATTCTTTCGAGAGAAACTCTTTCTCAAGAAATGTTCCGTTTTTAGCGACAAACACTTTGCCTTCGGATCTGAGGTAGAAGGTATACCCAACTGTCTCTTTTGGGTATCCTATGAAGACGCATTTCTCCGCTTTGGGTTCCAGCTTTTCAGGCTGAAGCTTTTTGACATAAGCATCACATCCCCAAACTTTAAGAAACGACAGCTTTGGCTTCTTGCCAAACCAAAGTTCATATGGCGTCGTCTCAACGGATTTCGATGGTGCCCTATTTAAAGTGAATGCAGCTGTCTCTAATGCATAACCCCAAAACAATAGTGGCAAATCGGCAAGAGACATCATAGATCGCACCATATCCAATAAGGTTCGATTACGACGTTCGGACACACCATTTCGCTGTGGTGTTCCAGGCGGTGTTAGTTGTGAAACAATTCCACATTGTCTTAAGTGACTGCCAAACTCATAACTCAGATATTCTCCTCCTCGATCAGATCGTAGGAATTTAATCTTCTTGTTACGATGATTCTCAACTTCACTCTGAAATTTTTTGAACTTTTCAAATGTTTCAGACTTGTGTTTCATTAAGTAAATATACCCATATCTACTTAAGTCATCAGTGAAGGTGAGAAAGTAACGATAACCACCGCGCGCCTCAATACTCATCGGACCGCACACATCAGTATGTATGATTTCTAATAAGTCACTTGCCCGTTCCATTGTTCTAGAGAACGGCGTTTTAGTCATCTTGCCCATGAGGCATGGCTCGCATGTGTCAAGTGATTCAAAATCAAGTGACTCCAAAAGTCCATCAGCATGGAGCTTCCTCATGCGTTTTACGCCAATATGACCTAAAGGCAGTGCCACAAGAAAGTGGTATTATCATTATCAATTCTACATCTTTTGGCATCAATGTTATGAACATGTGTATCATTACTATCGAGATTCAATAAGAATAAACCCCTCACATCGGGTGCATAACCATAAAAGATATTACTCATATAAATAGAACAACCATTATTCTCTGATTTAAATGAGTAACCGTCTCGCAATAAACAAGATCCAGATATAATGTTCATGCTTAACGCAGGCACTAAATAACAATTATTCAGGTTTATCACTAATCCTGATGGTAATCGAAGAGCGAGCGTGCCGACGGCGATCACATCAACCTTGGAACCGTTTCCCACGCGCATCGTCACTTCGTCCTTTGCCAGCCTCCGACTATTCCGCAGTTCCTGTTTTGAGTTGCAAATATGAGCAACCGCACCGGTATCAAATACCCAGGCACTACAACGAGAGTTGGTAAGGTACACATCAATAACATGTATATCATATATACCTTGTTTGTTGTTGGCCGCCTTCTTGTCAGCCAAATACTTGGGGCAGTTCCGCTTCCAGTGTCCAGTTCCCTTGCAATGAAAGCACACAGTTTCTGGTTTGGGTCCAGCCTTGGGTTTCTTCACGAGAGGAGCAACTGCTTTGCCACTCTTCTTGGAGTTACCCTTCTTACCCTTGCCATTTTTCTTGAAACTAGTGGTTTTATTGACCATCAACACTTGATGCTCCTTCTGAATTTCAAACTCAGCGGCTTTCAGCATCGCAAACAGCTCGGCGACTGACTTGTTCATCCCGCGCATGTTATAGTTCAACACGAAGCTCTTGTAGCTAGGTGGCAATGATTGAAGAACTCTGTCAGTGATAGCCTCTGGCGGAAGGGGCATCCCCAATTCAGCCAGACGGGTGGAGTACCCAGACATTCTGAGTACGTGATCACTGATAGACCCGTTCTCCTCCATCTTGCAAGCATAGAACTTATCGGAGATCTCATATTTCTCGATCCGGGCATTCTTCTGAAAGATAAACTTCAACTCCTGGAACATCTCATATGCTCCATGACGTTCAAAACGTCTTTGAAGTCCCGGTTCTAAGCCATACAAAATTGCACATTGAACTATTGAGTAATCATCAGAGCGAGCCTGCCAGGCGTTCACAACGTCTAGAGACTCAACTGGAGCGGGTGGATCACCAAGCGGTGCATCAAGGACATAAGCCTTCTGGGAAGCCGTAAGGATAATCCTTAGATTACGGGCCCAGTCCACAAAGTTACTTCCATCATCTTTCAACTTAGCTTTCTCTAGGAACGCATTAAAATTCAGGGGTGCTACTGCACGAGCCATGATCTACAACATAAATATAGCAAAGACAACTTAGACTATTGTTCTAGATAATGAGTTTAGTTAATCATATTACTTAAAAACTCCCACTCAAATAGACATCCCTCCCTTCATTCGAGTGTAACATGATCCAAATCCACCAACTCAAGTCCGATCATCACGTGAGTTGAGGTGGTTTCAATGGTGAACATCTTCATGTTGATCATATCTACTATATGACTCATGTTCAACCTTTCGGTCTCTTGTGTTCTGAGGCCATGTCTGTACATGCTAGGCTCGTCAAGTTTAACCCGAGTGTTCCGCACGTGCAACATGGCTTACACCCGTTGTATGTGAACGTAGAGTCTATCACACCCGATCATCACGGCGTGTCTCGAAACCACGAACTTTCGCAACGGTGCACACTCGGGGAGAACACAATTTTATCTTGAAATTTAAGTGAGGGATCACCTTATAATGCTACCGTCGTCCTAAGCAAAATAAGATGCATAAAAGGATTAACATCACATGCAAATCATAAGTGACATGATATGGCCATGAACTTGTGCTTTTGATCTCCATCTCCAAAGCACCGGCATGATCTCCATCGTCACCGGCATGACACCATGATCTTCATCATCTTGATCTCCATCAACGTGTCGCCATGAGGTTGTCGCGCCGACTGTTGCTTCCACGGCTATTGCTAACTCATAGCGATAAAGTAAAGCAAAACGGCGAAAATAATTAAAGACAACTCTATGGCTCCTGCCAGTTGCCGTACTCATCGACATGCAAGTCGTGATATTCTATACAACACATGATCATCTCATACATCACATATATCTCATCATGTAATTGGCCATATCACATCACAACATACCCTGCAAAAACAAGTTAGACGTCCTCTAATTGTTGTTGCAAATTTTACGTGGCTGCTACGGGTTTGCAAGAACCGTTCTTACCTACGCAAAACCACAACGTGGTGTAGTGATTGCTTTTTTGATCTTCTAAAAGAACCATCTTCATTGAAATCGATTCAACTAAAGTGAGAGAGACAGACACCCGCTAGCCATCTTTATGCAACGAAATTACATGTCAGTTGAAGGAACCTGTCTCGCGTAAGCGTACGCGTAATGTCGGTCCGGGCCGCTTCATCTCACAATACCGCCGAATCAAGTATCAACTAGTAACGGCAAGCAATATGTATACACCCACGCCCACAACTCGTTTGTGTTCTACTCGAGATCTCATCTACGCATAGACCTAGCTCAGATGCCACTGTTGGGGAACGTTGCATGGGAAACAAAATTTTTCCTACGCACACACAAGATCTATCCATGGTGACGAGCATCTACGAGAGGGAGAGTGAATCTACATACCCTTGTAGATCGCTAAGCGGAAGCATTAAGAAACGCGGTTGATGTAGTCGAACGTCTCCGCGATCCAAATCGCAAGTCGTCCCTCGATCCGATCACGAACTAGTGCCGAACGGACGGCACCTCCGCGTTCAACACACGTACGGCTTGATGACGCCTTCACCTCCTCGATCCAGCGAGCGATGGTGAAGTAGTAGATGAGTTCCGGCAGCACGACGGCGTGGTGATGGTGGTGAGGAACAATTTCTGCAGGGCTTCGCCAAGCACTACGGAGATTATGACGGGAGAACTGGAGGGTTAGGGTTGCCGACACACGGCTTGGGAAATCTTAATGTGTCCCGTGTGCTAGCCCTGCCCCTCTATTTATATGTTGAGCCTTGGGGTCTAAACTTGGAGTAAAAGCCTCCTCCAGGTCGGTTTTGCCCGCACAAGGTCGGTTTGGCCCGCAGGGAAAGAGTCCAACTCGGATCCCTGCAGTACCGCGCACAAGCGGTAGTACCACTCACGAGCGGTAGTACCGCTTGAGCGGTAGTACCGCTTCACACAAGCGGTAGTACCGCTTCACACAAGCGGTAGTACCGCTTACGCGGTAGTACTGCCTTACCAGCGGTAGTACCGCTTAAGGCAGCAGCAAAACTTCCTTTTGCACTTTCCAATACCTCGTGGGCTTTACCCCTTTGGCTCATATAAAGTGTTGCTGCACCCGAACACTTCGGTAAACATCCGGAACCCCTTCCGGTGAATTCCGGAACTCTTCCGGAGATCAAAACACTATTATCACACATATATCAATCTTTACCTCCGGACTCTTCCGGAGATCCTTGTCATGTCCGGGATCTTCTCCGGGACTCCGAACAACCTTCGGTCACCAACAAAATAACTCAACTATACTAATCGTCACCAAACGTTAAGTGTGTAGACCCTGCGGGTTCGAGAACTATGTAGACATGACCGAGACACCTCTATGGCCAATAACCAATAGCGGGACCTGGACGCCCATATTGGCTCCTACATATTCTACGAAGATCTTTATCGGTCGAACCTCTATGTCAAGGATTCAGTTAATCCCGTATGCCGTTCCCTTTGTTCTTTGGTATGTTACTTGCCCGAGATTCGATCGTCGATATCTCTATACCTAGTTCAATCTTGTTACCGGCAAGTCTCTTTACTCGTTCCGTAATACAAGATCTCGTGGCTAACACTTTAGTCACATTGCTTGCAAGGCTCATTGTGATGTTGTATTACCGAGTGGGCCCTGAGATACCTCTCCGTCACACGGAGTAACAAATCCCAGTCTTGATCCATGCCAACCCAACAGACACCCTCGGAGATACCTGTAGAGCACCTTTATAGTCACCCAGTTACGTTGCGACGTTTGATACACACAAGGTACTCCTCCGATGTCAGGGAGTTGCATGATCTCATGGTCATAGGAACAGATACTTGACATGCAGAAAACAATAGCAATAAACTGACACGATCATATGCTACGTTCGTAGTTTGGGTCTTGTCCATCACATCATTCTCCTAATGATGTGATCCCGTTATCAAATGACATCTCATGTCTATGGCTAGGAAACCTTCACCATCTTTTGATCAACGAGCTAGTCAACTAGAGGCGTACTAGGGACACAGTGTTGTCTATGTACCCACACATGTATTTGAGTTTCCAATCAATACAATTATAGCATGGATAATAAACGATTATCATGAACAAGGAAATATAATAATAACTAATTTATTATTGCCTCTAGGGCATATTTCCAACATCTTTATTATATAAAAAACCTAAAAATACCTTGCTGCAATTTATTTACTTTTATTTTAATTAGTAGTTTAGTTTATTTATTTACCTCGATAAGATTTAATCCTTGCAAATAACCGCTAAGAGGATTGACAACCCTCTTATTTGCGTTGGGTGCAAGTGTTTGCTCTTGTGTGTGCAGGTGCGCTTAACGGAATTTTGCTTGGTTCTCCTACTGGATTGATAATTGAGGGAAATACTTATATCTACTGTACTGCATCATCCTCTCCTCTTCGTGGAAATACCAACGCAGACTACAAGTAGCAGGAAGAATTTCTCACGCCGTTGCCGGGGAGACATCATCAAAATTACCAAGTACCTTCGCACAAATTATCATTCACTTGCATTTACTTTATTTACCTTTTATTTGCATTTGCCTCTCGTTTTAATCTCCCCCACTTCTAATTTTTTTTTTACAAAAACACAAAAATATTTTACTTGCTAGTTTGCTTGCCTTATCGCGATGTCTTAAGAAAATACAAAATCGTGTGACTTTCCCAATACTAATAATAATGATTTTATTAGTACTCCTATTGCTCCTCCCGCCACTAGTGCGGAGTCATGTGACATTAATGCTACCTTGCTTAATCTTTTTATGAAAGAACAATTTTCTGGTAGTCCTAGTGAAGATGCTGCATCCCATCTAAATACTTTCGTTGAACTTTGTGATATGCAAAAGAAGAAAGATGTGGATAATGATATTGTCAAATTAAAATTATTTCTGTTCTCACTACGAGATCGTGCTAAAACTTGGTTTTCATCCTTGCCTAGAAATAGTATTGATTCTTGGGATAAGTGTAAGGATGCTTTTATTACCAAGTATTTTCCTCCCGCTAAGATTATTTCTTTAAGAAATCGAATTATGAATTTTAAGCAACTTGAGCATGAACATGTTGCCCAATCTTGGGAGAGAGTGAAATTAATGATAAAAAATTGCCCGACTCATGGTTTGAATTTATGGATGATCATACAAAAATTTTATGCGGGACTAAACTTTGTCTCTAGAAATTTGCTAGACTCTGCTGCAGGTGGCACTTTCATGGAAATTACATTGGGAGAAGCTAAAAAACTTCTTGATAATATTATGGCAAATTATTCTCAATGGCACACTGAACGAACTCCAACTGGTAAAAAGGTAAATTCTATTGAAGAAATTAATATTTTGAGTGATAAGATGGATGCTTTTTTTGAAATTGGTTGCTAGTAAAAATGCTCATATTGATCCTAATGATGTGCCATTTTCCACTTTGATTGAGCAAAATAATGATACTATTGATGTGAATTTTGTCTCTAGAAATAATTTCAACAACAATGCTTATAGGGGTAATTTCAATGCTAGATCGTTTCCTGGAAATTCCTCTAATAATTATGGCAATCCTTATGGTAATTCTTATAATAATAATAGGATGCCCTCTGATTTTGAAAGTAATATTAAATAATTTATTAGTTCGCAAAAGAATTTCAATGCTATGATAGAAGAAAAATTAAATAGAGTTGATGAATTGGCTAGGAACATGGATAAAATTGTGCATGATGTGGAAAATCTCAAAAATAAAATTTTGCCATCTAAGCATGATATAAATGAGTCTATTAAAGCTATCTATGTCTCCATTAATGAAAGTAAAGAAAGGACCGCTAGGTTGGAAGCTAAGCGAGAATTTCTAGAAAAAGCGATTCCACCCGGTTTCTATCGTAGTAATGACAAAGATATTAAAATGATTGGTGTTACACCTATTGAATCTTTGTTTAATAATATAAAACTTGATTAAAAAGGGACTGAAGAAGAGTCAACTTTAGAAAGAAGGAGTCCCACTTGATTGGAGGGTGATAAACTTGATCATAAAAATGAAAAAAGTGGGTTTGAAGAGGTTAAAACTTTAAATAGTAATGCACCCACTACTTTAGATTACAAGGACTTTAATTACGATAGTTGTTCTTTAATTGAGTGTATTTCCTTGTTGCAATCCATGATTAATTCACCAAACGCATATGAACAAAATAAAGCTTTCACTAAACATATTGTAGAAGCTATGATGAAAGCGCATGAAGAAAAACTTGAGTTGGAAGTATCAATTCCTAGAAAATTACAAGATGAATGGGAACCCACTATTAAAGTAAAAATTTAAGATTATGAATTTAATGCTCTTTGTGATCTTGGTGTTAACATTTCCACTATACCAAAGTCTTTGTGTGATGTGCTAGGTCTCACCGACTTGGATCCTTGTTCCCTTAATTTGCATCTTGCGGATTCCACTATTAAAAAGCCATTGGGTAGGATAAATGATGTGATTATTCTTGCAAATAGAAATTATGTGCCCGTGGACTTTATTGTTCTTGACATTGAATGCAATCCTTCTTGCCCCATAATACTTGGTAGGCCTTTTCTTCGAACTATTGGTGCTATTATTGATATGAAAGAAGGTAATATAAGATTTCAATTTCCACTAAAGAAAGGGATGGAACACTTCCCTAGGACACACCTTTTTGAGAGGGACACACATTATTCATGATTTGTTAGAATACTCTATGTGCTTCACTTATATCTTTTGAGCTAGGCAGTTGCTCTAGTGATTCACTTATATCTTTTTGAGCACGGCGGTGATGATATTTTAAAAAAATAGTTGCACTCTCATGCTTCACTTATATCTTTTTGAGAGTCTCATGATAGCAATGGTAATATGCACGGGTTATGAATTTGGTCCTGATATGATAGGTATTCAAGAGGGATATAATGAAAACTTTCATGTAGATCACTGAATATGATAAATTTGATTCCTTGCAATAGTTTTGCGATATTAAGATGGTAATATGTGGGAGGTATTAGTAGATAATTGTGGTTTATTAAGAATAATTGTGTTAAGGTTTGTGATTCCCGAAGCATGCACGTATGGTCTGTCGTTATGCTAAGAAGTTGGGGCATGAATTATTATTGATTGACTTCCTTTGTGTGGCGGTCGGGGGCGCGCGATGGTTAACTCCTTGAAAGCACATTTGCTCCCTTGGTGGTTTTGGTAATTTAGGCCAACATACATGTTATTGGATTAATGCTTTTATCTAGTGAATTTCAGACAAGTTCAACAATGGCGTGGCAGGGACAAGAGGACGTAGAAACCCTTCAAAGTGCTAAGGACAAGGATTGGCAAAAGATCAAGACTCTACATTTTTGGTTTAGTGATCCAAGATCACATTGAGTCCATAGGAAAGCCAATACTATTAAAAGGGGATGAGGTGTTGCTTAATGGTCTTTTTGCTCAAGTGCTTAGTGACAGTACTCCTAAACCCTCAACCACTTTATCGATCCAAATATGTCCAAAACCTTCATTCCAACTCGGCCCCACCGAAATTTCCTATCCGGAGCCACCGAGTTCATCTGGACTTAGCCACTGCCAAAACCCTAACAAATCGGATCCACCGATATGGATCTCGGTCTCACCGAGATGGCCTTGCCAACTCTCTGTAATCGTTTGCACTTACTTCGGTCTCACCGAGTTTTGCAAATCGGTCTCACCGAGATGGCTTGCCAAGTCTCTGTTGCCGTGTTGCTTGACTTCGGTCCTACCGAGTTGACGCAATCGGTGCCACCGAGATGAGGTTTGCCCTAGCCATTGCACTTCGGTCCATCCGAGTTGTTCCAGTCGGTCCCACCGAGATTCCTAACGTTCATATGTTTTACACAGTTCGGTGCCACTGAGTCTTCTGAATCGGTGCCACCGAGTTGGGTCAAAAGTGTGTAACGGTTGGATTTTGTGTGGAGGCTATAAATACCCCTCCACCACTTCCTTCTCAGTAAGGAGAGCCATCAGAACGTGCCTACACTTCCACCATACATTTTCTGAGAGAGAACCACCTACTCATGTGTTGAGATCAAGACATTCCATTCCTACCATTTGAACCTTGATCTCTAGCCTTTCCCAAGTTGCTTTCCACTCAAATCCTTCTTCCACCATAGCCAAATCTGTGAGGGGTTGTTTGAGTGTTGGGAAGACTATCATTTGAAGCACAAGAGCAAGGAGTTCATCAACAACATACCGTCTATTACCTTTTGGAGAGTGGTGTCTCCTAGATTGGTTAGGTGTCACTTGGGAGCCCCCGACATGATGTGGAGTTGAACCAAGGAGTTTGTAAGGGCAAGGAGATCGCCTACTTCGTGAAAATCTACCTGAGTGAGGCTAGTTCTTCGTGGACGTAAGCCATGGTGGGATAGACAAGGTTGCTTCTTCGTGGACCCTTCGTGGGTGGAGCCCTCCATGGACTCGCGCAGCCGTTACCCTTCGTGGGTTGAAGTCTCCATCAACGTGGACGTACGATAGCACCACCTATCGGAACCACGCCAAAAACCACCGTGTCTTCATTACATTTGATCTTCCATACTCTACCCCTTTACATTCCGCACTTTTGCATGCTTTACTATTTCCGCTGCTCAATCTCTAGATATGCATGTGTAGAAAGTATTGGAATGATCTTAACTTGTGCCAAAATCTGCCTAAGTTCCATGAGAAATTAAAATATGCAACTTTGGTTGGTTATGTGTCTATTCACCCCCCCTCTAGACCTATCTCCTTGATCCCACAATTGGTATCAGAGCATTGGTCTCCATTGCTTTGGTTTCATCACCTTTGGAAGGAGATGGATGTGTCTACTTTGGGGAGTCTTAGACGTAGAGTGCCTATTCTCGATGGGGAGTATTACAATTTTTGGAGGGATGAAATGCTTGATATCTTTGATGAATTTAACTTGAGCAAGTATATTCATAATCCTTATGTGCCCCCTATTGATCCCTTGCATCCTATTCATAAAGAGGAAATTGACATGCTTCGTAATCTTAGAACCGTCAATCTTATCATTAGAGGATTACCTAAGGTTGTGCTTGGTTGTATGCAAAACTTTGAATGTGCTTATACTCTATGGCATGACTTGGAAAAGCAATATCCCGATTACTCTCTAAAGAGTCTTGATAAGATTCTTCATAAGACTATTGCTTTTCACAAGATGAGTCCTAGTGATCCTAAGTTTGATGATTGCTTGTTTGAGCTTCGTGATCTTATGCATGCTAAAGGAGATGTTAGAACTATTAGTAACATTATCACGGAAGCTATTAGAAGTCATAAACTTGAACATTGTCATGATCATGAAACTAATGAATCTATTGCTCTAGGTGAAGATCACATGCATGATGATGAAGATGCTGAGCATGGCTATTATGATGAGGACGAAGAATTTGATATTGAATTTGAGAAGACCATGAGGAATCTCAGTCTTATGGCAAATCTTCGAGATTACATGGCCGGAGGAAAATAGTGGATTCTTGATAGTGGATGTACCGATCACATGACCGGAGATAGAGACGTGTTTCGTGAGCTTGCTAAAAATGATGGTCCACGCAAGTATGTGACTTTTGGAGACAACTCAAAGGGTAAGGTACTTGGCCTTGGTAAGGTGGCCATATCCAATGATAGCTCCATACAAAATGTTATGCTTGTCGAATCTCTTGGTTACAATCTTCTTTCCGTATCTAGACTAGCCGATTTTGGTTTTAATGTTCTATTTACTAAAGTAGATTGCCAAGTGTTTTGTCAAGATAATCATAATATGGTCTTTACCGGCATTCGTAGAGGTGATCTATACATTGTTGATTTCACTAAGAGAGCCCAACCTCGTACATGCTTAATTGCTAAATCTTCTAAAGGTTGGTTATGGCATAGGAGACTTGGACATGTTGGCATGCGTAACCTTGATAAACTTGTTAAAGGAGATCACATTCTTGGAGTGAAAGATGTTATATTTGACAAAGATCGACTTTGTAGTGCTTGCCAAGCAGGAAAACAAGTTGGAAGAAGCCATCCCGTGAAGAACATTATGACCACAAGGAAACCACTTGAGTTACTTCATATGGATCTTTTCGGTCCCAACTCCTATAAGAGTCTTGGTGGTAACTCTTTTGGTTTGGTCATTGTTGATGATTTTTCTAGATTTACGTGGGTGTTCTTTCTTGATGACAAATCGCAGGTACAAAAGATCTTCAAGAACTTCACAAAAAAGTCCCAAAACCAATTTGAAGTGAAGATCGAGAAGGTTCGGAGTGACAACGGAACGGAGTTCAAGAACGCCAATGTGGACACCTTTCTTGATGAGCAGGGTATTTCACATGAGTTCTCGGCTACGTACACACCTCAACAAAATGGAGTTGTTGAGAGGAAGAACCTTACCCTTATTGAGCTGGCGAGAACAATGCTTGATGAATACAAGACGCCAAAACACTATTGGGCGGAAGCAGTTGAAACAGCTTGTCATGCAACAAATCGACTTTACCTTCACAAGCTTCTTGTAAAACGGCGTATGAACTGCTCACCGGTAACAAACCACAAGTTGGATACTTTCGAGTATTTGGCTCAAAATGTTACATTCTTGATAAGCATCGTCGTTCAAAATTTGCTCCTAAATCTCATGAAGGTTTCCTACTTGGTTATGGATCGAACTCCCACACTTACTGTGTCTACAACAACTTCACTCGAAAAGTTCAAGAGACGGTAGATGTGAAGTTTGATGAGACTAACGGCTCGCAAGTCGAGCAATTGCCACTTGATGTAGGAGATCAAGAACCATCGGAAGCAATCCAAGACTTGCCCATTGGCAAGATTCGCCCCGTGGAAGTGAAGGAGAGTACCTCGTCTATTCAAGTGGAAGCCCCAACTTCACATCAAGGTGAACGACAAGTTGACATGGAGGCATCCACAAGCGGAACACGTCAAGACGATGGGAATGAGGAAGTGCAACAAGATGATCCACCTCAACCTCCTTGTCCACCTCCACAAGCGAACAACGACAACATCAACGAAGAAGAAGAAGATGATGATGAGGAAGCCTCACCACAACCCAAGAAAAAGCTACCTCTAGTTAGAGCAAGAATCGACAAGGATCATCCCGTCGAACAAATACTTGGAGATATCCAATCCGGGAGAATCACTCGCTCTAAAACTCGTTTAGCTAACTTTTGTGAGCATTACTCATTCATCTCTAGTGTTGAACCCTTGAAGGTGGAAGATGCTCTCTAGGACCCCGATTGGGTGAATGCAATGCACGAGGAGCTACACAACTTTGAGAGAAACCAAGTGTGGACATTGGTTGAGAAGCCTAAGGAAGAGCAAAACATCATTGGAACCAAATGGGTGTTTCGGAATAAGCAAGATGAAGATGGACAAGTTGTACGCAACAAGGCTCGTCTCGTAGCACAAGGTTACACACAAGTCGAAGGTATGGACTATGGTGAGACCTATGCCCCCGTTGCAAGACTTGAGCCCATTCGCATTTTACTTGCTTATGCCAATCACCATGATATCACTCTTTACCAAATGGATATTAAAAGTGCGTTCTTAAATGGTGAAATTGAGGAGGAAGTGTATGTCAAACAACCTCCCGGCTTTGAGAATCCCAAGAAACCTAATCATGTGTACAAACTTCGTAAAGCTCTTTATGGTCTTAAACAAGCCCCTAGAGCTTGGTACAAATGCTTGACAAAGTTCCTTCTTGAAAAAGGTTTTGAAATTGGGAAGATTGATTCAACTTTGTTCACTAAGAGGGTTAATGGAGAATTGTTTGTATGCCAAATTTATGTTGATGATATTATCTTTGGATCTACTAACCCCTCTTTTAGTGAAAAGTTCGGAAGGTTGATGTCGGAAAAGTTCGAGATGTCTATGATGTGTGAACTCAAATTCTTTCTTGGGTTGCAAATCAAGCAAACTAGGGAAGGTACCTTTGTTTCTCAAACAAAGTATGCCAAGGACTTATTCAAGAAGTTCAACATGCAAGAGAGTAAAGGTATGAAAACTCCCATGCCCACGAGTGGACATCTTGACTTGACCAAGGATGGCAAACCGGTTGATCAAAAGGTTTATCGATCTATGATTGGTTCATTACTATATCTATGTGCCTCCCGTCCCGACATTATGCTAAGTGTGTGCATGTGTGCACGATACCAAGCGGCACCAAAAGAGTGTCACCTTAAGGCGGTGAAAAGAATTGTGAGATCTTGTTACATACACCAAACTTTGGCATATGGTATCCCAAAGGATCTTCTTTTAATCTTGTTGGCTACTCCGATTCGGACTATGCCGGAGACAAGGTTGACAGAAAATCCACTTCGGGTACATGTCAATTTCTTGGTAGATCTCTTGTGTCTTGGTCCTCCAAGAAACAAAACTCGGTATCTCTATCTACTGCCGAAGCGGAATACATTGCCGCGGGATCATGTTGTGCTCAATTACTATGGATGACACAAACTCTTAAAGACTATGGTGTGCATGTGAGACACGTACCATTACTATGTGACAATGAGAGTGCTATTCAGATAGCACACAATCCCGTGCAACATTCTCGAACTAAGCATATTGAGGTTCGTCACCACTTCATTCGAGATCATGTTGAGAAAGGTGACATTGATCTTAAACATGTTCGTACCGACAAACAATTGGCGGACATCTTTACCAAACCTCTTGATGAGAAAGTGTTTTGTCACTTGAGAAGTGAGTTGAACATCATTGATGCTTCAAATGTGAACTAGAGGTTCATGTGGATGCATACAAGGGCATGAGCCAACTTGACTAATCCATGATACCTTCATGATCATCTTATATTTTGGACATTTTGCTCCCTTGTATTGTATCTAACCTTTTGTAGGTACTTGGACAAGCTTCATGTCACAAGATTGCGTCTCACTCTTATCACAAGCAATCTTGTATGACCCAAGTATCAATAATTGATGGAGGAATAAGAAACAAGACAACCTAAACATATCCTTTGACAAATTCTTGAGATATGCTTCATTCTTGTCATTTTGGATATACATGTTGTTCCTTGCAAATCTAACCCATGTAGGAAGATGAACTACACATGATAGGATAGCTCCAAATTTCAACTAATGAGCATCCACTTCAAGTTCAACTACATAATGGACATCCCCACCAAAATCCCAATGTAAGTTCTCACATCTTAGAGAAGCTTTACTCAAAGACATGAGCTAAAGCAACTCAACAAGATGTGAATACATTGAAATGCTTAAAGGAAAAATGGCAACCCCATTTTGAGCTTAAACGATGAGTATGACCTATGATCAAGTGTTTTCACTTGACTCCTAAGTCAATATACTCTAACATAGGTGACCTAGTCGCCGACCCATCTAGATGAAGTTCTCAAGTGTCTCTTTTGTTGCTTCTCTTCTTGCTAGAGTGTTTCCTTTCATCTAGATGTTTCTTTGCTTCTTTTCTTTTAGTTAATTTCGCAGCTAATTCATTGCAAATCTTTGTGAGAATTCCTTTGCCTAGTGAGCTGAGTTGACAAATTGTTCCATTGCACCAAACTCGGTTCCACCGAATTGACTCAACTCGGTGTCACCGATTTTGCCGCTCTAAGGGAATTTCTGTCAAATATTTCCTGAGTTTTTCTGCTCCAGCTCCACTCAATGATTCTTATCCTTTACTTGTATCTAGAGCTACTCAATGGCTAGATGTGTTTCTCAAGGACCAAACCCACTTGATCAATAACCTTGAAGTCCCTTCTTGGAAATTGATGTCAAAGGGGGAGAGAGCAATACATCAAAGCTTATCACTACAAAAGAGATGCACCTTACAAGAGGAGAGAATGTTACATATTTCTAAGAGGGGAGAAACATGATTAGTTTGTTCTTTGGTTCTTCTAGTTTTCTCACCATACCTACTCCCAATATCCAATGTATGATTCAGGGGGAGAGGAAGTTCTTTAAGGGGAGACAACTATTTCTTTTGGGGACAAGTTCACATGTTATCCCAATCTTGGTTTCTTGTTGATCTTGTGTCTTTTCTTGAAGAAATTATCTTGTGTTATCTAACCTTGTTTTCTCAAGTGTATTTCTTCAGGTACTTGATCAAGAACTTCAAGGTAAGTATATGCATCACACTCATGTACATGATTGACCTCTTGCTAGTATATATTGTTTGCAAGAAGAAAATCATGGACACGTGGATACCTAAATGCCATATATATTGCTCTGATGCATATAGCCAAGATACATGTTGCATGTATATCTCCCATGTGATATCATCATTTTATATGCACATCTTCAGGGGGAGTTCAGGGGAGCTCATACATGTTACATGTTTCCTTCAAAGCTTTCATACATACCTCTGCTATTTGTGATTTGTTAGAATACTCTATGTGCTTTTTAGTTTCCTTCAAAGCTTTTTAGTTTGTCACCATCATCTTTGCTGAACACACCTTTTTGCGAGGGACACACATTATCCGTGATTTGTTAGAATACTCTATGTGCTTCACTTATATCTTTTGAGCTAGGCAGTTGCTCTAGTGCTTCACTTATATCTTTTTGAGCACGGCGGTGATGATATTTTAAAAAATAGTTGCACTCTCATGCTTCACTTATATCTTTTTGAGAGTCTCATGATAGCAATGGTAATATGCACGGGTTATGAATTTGGTCCTGATATGATAGGTATTCAGGAGGGATATAATAAAAACTTTCATGTAGATCACTGAATATGATATATTTGATTCCTTGCAATAGTTTTGCGATATTAAGATCGTAATATGTGGGAGGTATTAGTAGATAATTGTAGTTTAGTAAGAATAATTGTGTTAAGGTTTGTGATTCCCGAAGCATGCACGTATGGTCTGTCATTATGCTAAGAAGTTGGAGTATGAATTATTATTGATTGACTTCCTTTGTGTGGCGGTCGGGGGCGCGCGATGGTTAACTCCTTGAAAGCACATTTGCTCCCTTGGTGGTTTTGGTAATTTATGCCAACATACATGTTGTTGGACTAATGCTTTTATCTAGTGAATTTCATACAAGTTCAACAATGGCGTGGCAGGGACAAGAGGATGTGGAATCCCTTCAAAGTGCTAAGGACAAGGATTGGCAAAAGATCAAGACTCTACATTTTTGGTTTAGTGATCCAAGATCACATTGAGTCCATAGGAAAGCCAATACTATTAAAAGGGGATGAGGTGTTGCTTAATGGTCTTTTTGCTCAAGTGCTTAGTGATAGTACTCCAAAATCCTCAACCACTTTATCCATCCAAATAAGTCCAAAACCTTCATTCCAACTCGGCCCCACCGAAATTTCCTATCCGGAGCCACCGAGTTCATCTGGACTTAGCCACTGCCAAAACCCTAACAAATCGGATCCACTGATATGGATCTCGGTCTCACCGAGATGGCCTTGCCAACTCTCTGTAATCGTTTGCACTTACTTCGGTCTCACCGAGTTTTGCAAATCGGTCTCACCAAGATGGCTTGCCAAGTCTCTGTTGCCTTATTGCTTCACTTCGGTCCTACCGAGTTGATGCAATCGGTGCCACCAAGATGAGGTTTGCCCTAGCCATTGCACTTCGGTCCATCCGAGTTGTTCCAGTCAGTCCCACCGAAATTCCTAACGTTCATATCTTTTACACAGTTCGGTGCCACCGAGTCTTCTGAATCGGTGCCACCGAGTCGGGTCAAAAGTGTGTAACGGTTGGATTTTGTGTGGAGGCTATAAATACCCCTCCACCACTTCCTTCTCAGTAAGGAGAGCCATCAGAACGTGCCTACACTTCCACCATACATTTTCTGAGAGAGAACCACCTACTCATGTGTTGAGATCAAGACATTCCATTCCTACCATTTGAACCTTGATCTCTAGCCTTTACCAAGTTGCTTTCCACTCAAATCTTTCTTCCACCATAGCCAAATCTGTGAGGAGTTGTTTGAATGTTGGGAAGACTATCATTTGAAGCACAAGAGCAAGGAGTTCATCAACAACACACCGCCTTTTACCTTTTGGAGAGTGGTGTCTCCTAGATTGGTTAGGTGTCACTTGGGAGCCTCTGACATGATGTGGAGTTGAACCAAGGAGTTTGTAAGGGCAAGGAGATCGCCTACTTCGTGAAGATCTACCCGAGTGAGGCTAGGCCTTCATGGACATAAGCCATGGTGGGATAGACAAGGTTGCTTCTTCGTGGACCCTTCGTGGGTGGAGCCCTCCGTGGACTCGCGCAGCCATTACCCTTCGTGGGTTGAAGTCTCCATCAACGTGGACGTACGATAGCACCACCTATCGGAACCACGCCAAAAACCACCGTGTCTTCATTGCGTTTGATCTTCCATACTCTACCCCTTTACATTTCGCACTTTTGCATGCTTTACTATTTCCGCTGCTCAATCTCTAGATATGCATGTGTAGAAAGTATTGGAATGATCTTAACTTGTGCCAAAATCTGCCTAAGTTCCATGAGAAATTAAAATCTGCAACTTTGGTTGGTTAAGTGTCTATTCACCCCCCCTCTAGACCTATCTCCTCGATCCCACACTTCTATAAACCTCTCCCCTAGGGGCATGCATAGTAGTACTTTGCTTAGAGGGCTAATAAACTTTCGCAATAAGTATGTGAGTTCTTTATGACTAATGTGAGTCCATGGATTATACGCACTCCCACCTTTCCGCAATTTGCTAGCCTCTTCGGTACCGTGCATTGCCCTTTCTCACATCGAGAGTTGGTGCAAACTTCGCCGGTGCATCCAAACCCCGTGATATTATACGCTCTATCACACATAAGCCTCTTTATATTTTCCTCAAAACAGCCACCATACCTACCTATCATGGCATTTCCATAGCCATTCCGAGATATATTGCCATGCAACTTCCACCGTTTCGTTTTTTTGACACACATCATCATTGTCATATTGCTTTGCATGATCATATAGCTGACATAGTATTTGTGGCTCAGCCACCGTTCATCATTTTTATACATGTTACGCTAGCATCATTGCACATCCTGATACACTGCCAGAGGCATTCATGTAGAGTCATATTTTTGTCCTAGTATCGAGTAGTAATTTTGAGTTGTAAGTAAATAGAGGTGTGATGATCATCATTATTAGAGCATTGTCCCAGTGAGGAAAGGATGATGGTGGCTATGATTCCCCCACAAGTCGGGATGAGACCCCAGACGAAAAAAAATAGAAAAAAAGAGAGGCAAAAAAGAGCCATGAAAAAAAAAGAGAAAAAAATATAAAAAAGAGAAAAAAAAGAAAAGAAAAAGAAAAAAATAAATGAGAGAAAAAAGAAGGGGCAATGTTACTATCCTTTTCCACACTTGTGCTTCAGAGTAGCACCATATTTTTCATATAGAGATTCTCCTATTTTGTCGCTTTCATATACTAGTGGGAATTTTTCATTATAGAACTTGGCTTGTATATTCCGATGATGGGCTTCCTCAAATACCCGAGGTCTTCATGAGCAAGCAAGTTGGATGCACACCCACTTAGTTTTCATGTTGAGCTTTCATACACTTATAGCTCTTAGTGCATCTGTTGCATGGCAATCCCTACTCCTCGCATTGACATCAATTGATGGGCATCCCCATAGCCCGTTGATTAGCCTCGTTGATGTGAGACTTTCTCCATTTTTGACTTCTCCTATTTATCTCTATCACCATACTCTAGTCCACCCATATTGCTATATCCATGGCTTGCGCTCATGTATTGAGGGGGATGTTTTTATCTGCAATTATATATTATTTTTTGGGACTAACCTATTAACCAAGTGCCTAGTGCGAGTTGTTGTTTTCTGCTTGTTTTTGGCTTTTCAGAGAAACAGTACCAAATGAAGTCCAAATGCCACGAAACTTTTTGGAGATTTTTTTCTGGACAAAAGAAACCTGGGAAGCTTCGGGAGGAGGCCAGAAGCCTCACGGAGGCTTCACAAGGCACTAGGGCGCGCCCCGAGGGGGGGGGCGTGCCGTAGTAGCTTGTGGGGCCCACGTGACTCCGTTTGACCTAATTCCACTTCTATAAATTCACAAATATTGGGAAACCCCCAGAGAGCCAGAAGAGAAAACCTTTCCGCTGCCGCAAGCCTCTGTTCATCCGCGATCCCATCTGGAGGCCTTTTCCGGTACTCTGCCGGAGGGGGAATCGATCACGGAGGGCTTCTACATCAACCTTGCTGCCCTTTCGATGATGTGTGAGTAGTTTACCACAGACCTACGGGTCCATAGCTAGTAGCTAGATGGCTTCTTCTCTCTCTTTGATCTTCAATACAATGTTCTCCTCGATGTTCTTGGAGTTCTATCCGATGTAATCTTCTTTTGCAGTGTGTTGAGTCTTCTCTGAACTCTTTTATGCATGATTGTTATAGCTTTGTATTTCTCTCCGATCTATCGGTTTAGTTTAGCCTACTAGATTGATTTATCTTGCAATGGGAGAGGTGCTTTGTGATGGGTTCAATCTTGCGGTGCTCAATCCCAGTGACAGAAAGGGACATGGCACATATTTGTATTGTTGCCATTAAGGATAAAAAGATGGGGTTTATTCATATTGCTTGAATTTGCTTCTCTACATCATGTCATCTTGCTTAAGGCGTTACTCTGTTTCATCCTTAATACCCTAGATGCATGCTGGATAGCGGTCGATGGGTGGAGTAATAGTAGTAGATGCAGGCAGGAGTCGGTCTACTTGTCTCGGACGTGATGCCTATATACATGATCATTGCCATGAATCCGTCATAATTATTTGCTTTTCTATCAATTGCCCAACAGTAATTTGTTTACCCACCGTATGTTTATGTGCTCAAGAGAGAAGCCTCTAGTGAAAACTATGGTCCCTGGGTCTATCTTTATTATATAAAAACCTAAAAATATATTGCTGCAATTTATTTACTTTTATTTTAATTAGTAGTTTATTTATTTATTTACCTCGATAAGATTAAATCCTTGCAAATAACCGCTAAGAGGATTGACAACCCTCTTATTTGCGTTGGGTGCAAGTGTTTGCTCTTGTGTGTGCAGGTGCGCTTAATGGAATTTTGCTTGGTTCTCCTACTGGATTGATAACATTGGTTCTTAACTGAGGGAAATACTGATCTCTACTGTACTACATCATCCTCTCCTCTTCGGGGAAATACCAACGCAGACTACAAGTAGCAAACGTCTAACTTGTTTTTGCAGGGCATGTTGTGATGTGGTATGGCCAAAACATGATGTGATATATGTTGATGTATGAGACGATCATGTTTTGTAATAGGTTCACGACTTGCATGTCGATGAGTACGACAACCGGCATGAGCCATAGGGTTGTCTTTAATTTATTAATTGCCATGTAATTACTTTACTTTATCGCTATGCGTTAGCAATAGTTGTAGAAGCAATAGTTGGCAAGACAACCACGTGACGACACGATGATGGAGATCATGATGATGGAGATCATGGTATCATGCTGGTGACGATGGAGATCATTGCTACTTGTAGTCTGTGTTGGTATTTCCCCGAAGAGGAGAGGATGATGCAGTACAGTAGAGATAAGTATTTCCCTCAGTTAAGAACCAAGGTTATCAATCCAGTAGGAGAACCAAGCAAAATTTCGTTAAGCGCACCTGCACACACAAGAGCAAACACTTGCACCCAACGCAAATAAGACGGTTGTTAGTCCTCTTATCGGTAATTTGCAAGGATTAAATCTTATCGAGGTAAATAGATAAACGAACTACTAATTAAAATAAAAGTAAATAAATTGCAGCAAGGTATTTTTAGGTTTTCAATATGATAAAGATAGACCCGGGGACCATAGTTTTCACTAGAGGCTTCTCTCTCGAGCACAGAAACATACGGTGGGTAAACAAATTACTGTTGGGCAATTGACAGAATAGTAAATAATTATGACGGATTCATGGCAATGATCATGTATATAGGCATCACGTCCGAGACAAGTAGACCGACTCCTGCCTGCATCTACTACTATTACTCCACTCATCGACCACTATCCAGCATGCATCTAGAGTATTAAGTTAATAAAAACAGAGTAACGCATTAAGCAAGATGACATGATGTAGACAAGCAAATTCAAGCAATATGAATAAACCCCATCTTTCTATCCTTAATGGCAACAATACAAATACATGTCATGTCCCCTTCTGTCACTGGGATTGAGCACCGCAAGATTGAACCCATCACAAAGCACCTCTCCCATTGCAAGATAAATCAATCTAGTATGCCAAACCAAATCGATAGATCGGAGAGAAATACAAAGCTATAACAATCATAAATAAAATAGTTCAGAGAAGACTCAAATATTTCTCATTAATAATCTGATCATAAACTCACAATTCATCGGATCCCAACAAACACACCGCAAAAGAAGATTACATCAGATAGAACTCCAAGAACATCAAGGAGAACGTTGTATTAAAGATCAAAGAGAGAGAAGAAGCCATCTAGCTACTAGCTATGGACCCGTAGGTCTGTGGTAAACTACTCGCACATCATCGGAAGGGCAGCAAGGTTGACGTAGAAGCCCTCCGTGATCGATTCCCCCTCCGGCAGAGTATCGGAAAAGGCCTCCAGATGGGATCGCGGAAGAACAGAGGCTTGCGGCGGCGGAAAGGTTATTTCTTTTGGCTCTCTGTTGGTTTCCCAATATTTGTGAATTTATAGAAGTGGAATTAGGTCAAACGGAGTCACGTGGGCCCCACAAGGCAACACGGCGCGCCCTGTTGCCTTGTGAAGCCTCCGTGAGGCTTCTGGCCTCCTCCCGAAGCTTCCAAGGGTTCTTTTGTCCAGAAAAAATCTCCAAAAAGTTTCGTGGCATTTGGACTTCATTTGGTACTGTTTCTTTGAAAAGCCAAAAACAAGCAGAAAACAGCAACTGGCACTGGGCACTGGGCACTAGGTTAATAGGTTAGTCCCAAAAAATGATATATAATTGCATATAATTGCATATAAAAACATCCAAGATTGATACTATAATAGCATGGAACAATCAAAAATTATAGATACGTTGGAGACGTATCAAGCATCCCCAAGCTTAATTCCTGCTCGTCCTCGAGTAGGTAAATGATAAAAAAAAAATTGATGTGGAATGCTACCTATCATGTTTCATCATGTAATCTTTCTCTTACGGTATGAATAATAAGATCTAAATGATTCAAAGCAATAGTATATAATTTGATATAAAGACATCAATACTCAGGCATACTAATAAACAATCATGTCTTTCAAAATAAAAATTCTAAAGAACGTTATCCCTACAAAATCATACAATCCTGTCATGCTCCATCTTCTTCACACAAAATATTTATCATGCACTACCCCGGTTTTAGCCAAGCAATTCGTTCATACTTTTTAACGCGCTTCAACTTTTTCAACTCCCACGCAATATATGAGCACAAGCCATGGATATAGCACTATGGGTGGAATAGAGTATGGTGGTAGACATAAATAAGAGAAGTCAAAAATGGAGAAAGTCTCACATCGACGAGGCTAATCAACGGGCTATGGAGATGCCCATCAATTGATGTCAATGCGAGGAGTAGGGATTGCCATGCAACGGATGCACTAAGAGCTATAAGTGTATGAAAGTTCAACATGAAAACTAAGTGGGTGTGCATCCAATTTGCTTGCTCATGAAGACCTCGGGCATTTGAGGAAGCCCGTCATCGGAATATACAAGCCAAGTTCTATAGTGAAAAATTCCCACTAGTATATGAAAAGTGACAAAATAGGAGACTCTCTATATGAAAAACATGGTGCTACTCTGAAGCACAAGTGTGGAAAAGGATAGTAACATTGCCCCTTCTCTCTTTTTCTCTCATTTTTTTTTCATGGCTCCTTTTCGCCTCTTTTTTTAGAACGATCTCATGGACCTCATCCCCACTTTTTCGAGGACTCATTAGTCTCCATCATTCTTACCTCACTGGGGCAATGGTCTAATAATGATGATCATCACACTTCTATTTACTTACAACTCAACATAACAACTCGATACTAGCACAAAAATATGACTCTATATGAATACCTCTGGCAGTGTACCAGGATGTGCAATGATGCTAGCGTAACATGTATAACAATGATGAACGGTGGCTGAGCCACAAATACTATGTCAGCGATATGATCATGCAAAGCAATATGACAATGGTGATGTATGTCATGAAAATGGAACGGTGGAAGTTGCATGGCAATATATCTCGGAATGGCTATGGAAATGCCATGATAGGTAGGTATGGTGGCTGTTTTGAGGAAGATATAAGGAGGCTTATGTCTGATAGAGCGTATCATATCACGGGGTTTGGATGCACCGGCGAAGTCTGCACCAACTCTCGATGTGAGAAAGGGCAATGCACGGTACCGAAGAGGCTAGCAAATTGCGGAAAGGTGAGAGTGCGTATAATCCATGGACTCACATTAGTCATAAAGAACTCACATACTTATTGCGAAAGTTTATTTGCCCTCGAAGCAAAGTACTACTACGCATGCTCCTAGGGGGGAGGTTGGTAGGAGTTAACCATCGCGCGCCCCTGACCGCAACACAAAGGAAGACAATCAATAATAATTCATGCTCCAACTTCTTAGCATAACGACAGATCATACATGCATGCTTTGGGAATCACAAAGCTTAACACAATTATTCTTACTAAACCACAATTATCTACTAATACCTCCCACATATTACCATCTTAATATCGCAAAACTATTGCAAGGAATCAAATTTATCATATTCAGTGATCTACATGAATTTTTTTATTATATCCCTCTTGAATACCTATCATATCAGGACCAAATTCATAACCCGTGCATATTACCATTGCTATCACGAGACTCTCAAAAAGATATAAGTGAAGCATGAGAGTGCAACTATTTTTTCTTTAAAATATAACCACCGTCGTGCTCTAAAAGATATAAGTGAAGTACATAGAGTATTCTAACAAATCACGAATAATGTGTGTCCCTCTCAAAAAGGTGTGTTCAACAAAGATGATTGTGACAAACTAAAAAGCAAACAAACTATTTCACAAGACGCTCCAAGTAAAACACATATCATGTGATGAATAAAAATATAGCTCTAAGTGAGTTACCGATAGATTGTAGACGAAAGAAGGGATGCCTTCCGGGGCATCCCCAAGCTTAGACGCTTGAGTCTTCCTTGAATATTACCTTGGGGTGCCTTGGGTATCCCCAAGCTTAGGCTCTTGCCACTCCTTATTCCTTTATCCATCGTAGTCTCACCCAAAACTTGAAAACTTCAGCACACAAAACTCAACAAAAACCTCGTGAGATCCGTTAGTATAATAAACAAACCTTAAACTTTAGGTATGATACGTCTCCAACGTATCTATAATTTATGAAGTATTCATGCCATGTTTATTATAGTTTTGTATGATTTTGGTGCACTTTTATATGGCTTTTATATGATTTTCATGGACTAACATATTGACCTAGTGCCCAGTGCCAGTTGCTGTTTTCTGCCCTGTTTTTGTTTTACAGAAAATCAATACCAAACGAAGTCCAAATGCCACGAAACTTTTTGGAGATTTTTTATTGGCCAAGATAAACACTAAAAGCTTCGGGAGGAGGCCAGAAGACCCACAGGGGCTCCACGAGCCACCAGGGCGCGCCCTGGTGCCTCATGGGCCCCCTGTGGCCCTTCTTCGCGTGATTCCAACGCCAAAAAATCATATATATTCAGAAACCCCCGAAAGTTAACCTAGATGAGTTTTTTACGCCGCCACAAGCCATTGTACCAGAGAGATCCCATCTACAGCCCTTTTCTAGCACCCTGCCAGAAGGGGGAAGGCATCACCGGAGGCCATCTTCATCATCTTGGCGGTCTCCATGACGAGGAGGGAGTAGTTCACCCTCGGGGCTGAGGTTTTGTACCAGTACCTATGTGTTTGATCTCTCTCTCTCGTGTTCTTGAGATGGCACGATCTTGATGTACCATGAGCTTTGTTGATATAGATGAATCATATGGAGTTTTCCCCTCTTTATCTTCTTGTGATGAATTGAGTTTTCCCTTTGAAGTTTTCTTATCAGATTGAGTCTTTAAGGATTTGAGAACACTTGATGTATGTCTTGCATATGGATATCTGTGGTGACAATGGGATATTCACTTGAGTCACTTGATGTATGTTTTGGTGATCAACTTGCGGGTTCCGTGACCTTGGGGATCTATGCATAAGGGTTGGCACACGTTTTCGTCTTGACTTTCCGGTAGAAACTTTGGGGCACTCTTTGAAGTTCTTTGTGTTGGTTTGAATAAATGAATCTGAGATTGTGTGATGCATATCGTATAATCAAACCCGTGGGTATTCGTGGTGACATTGGAGTGCCTAGGTGACATTAGGGTTTTGGTTGATGTGTATCTTAAGGTGTTATTCTAGTACAAACTCTAGGGCTGTTCGTGACAATTAATGGGGATGGCTCATAAGATTGATCGGGAAGGATAACTTTGAGGTGGTTTCGTACCCTATAACAATTTCTTCGTTTGTTCTCCGCTATTTGTGACTTTGGAGTGAACTCTTTGTCGAACGTGAGGGATTTACATATGATTCAACTATGTCAACAATGTTGGGAGATCGCACTAGTGAAAGTATGAAGGCCTTGTTTCTAAGCATTGCAATAACGTTTTTATGCCCGTTTACTTTTTGCTACCTTGATGTTTTTATATTTTCAGATTACAAAAACCTATATCTACTATCCATACTACACTTTTATCACCATCTCTTCGCCGAACTAGTGCACCTATACAATTTACCATTGTATTGGGTGTGTTGGGGACACAAGATATTTCTTGTATTTGGTTGCAGGGTTGCTTCAGAGATACTGTAACGCCCAGATAATTAAGCTACAGTAATCCCCTGCTAATGATGCCATGACATCAGCATCACTGTTGCTAAATCCCCCTTTGATTCAATCCGGTTCAAATTCAAATTTAAAATAAAGTCAAACAATTCAAGTTTTCAAATGTCAAAACTAAAATGTTCTAGTTGTGACAAATAATTCATAGATAATTATGGTGGAGAAACCACATTTTTATAGAGTATTTAAATGTCCTAAAATAATTAAAACAACAGCTAAATCAATAAATTAAATGCCTTTTAAAATTATAAAATTGCAAACTACTTTATTTAGGTGCCAAATTATTTGTGGCAGTGACATAATTACTAATACTAATTTAGGGGCTAGTGTTGTATTTTGTATAACGAAAAATAAAATAGAAAATAATTAATAAAAGAAAACAAAGCTATAAAAAAAGAAAACAGAAACCCCCCGGCCCAACTGGGCCTCAGCCCAGCCGGCCACCCCATGGCCTATATGGCCTCTCCCCCACCGAAACCCTAAACCTAAATCCCCTTCCCCCCTCTCTCGAGCCCGCGCCCGCACCCAGGCGCCCGTCGCCGTCGCCGCCCCCGTCGTCCTCGTCGCCTCCTCGTCCTCTCCCTCGCCGGACTTCCCCGGGCCTCGCCGGCCGATCCCTTGCAACGGGGGTGAGCAACACCCCCCTTCTCGCCCGCGCCCCGTGCCCTCCCCTGCTTCGCCCCGAGCCGCTCGCGTCGCTCGCTCGCAGCGGCCTCGCCCGCCGTCCGTCCCGCTCCGCCCGCGCCGCCGCTCCCCGCTGCCCCGTGCCCGCATGGAGCCGCCCTGCTCCGCCACCCGCCGCCGCCCGTGCAGCCCTGCCTACTTCTGCCGCTGTTGTTGCTTGCCGCAGCCACCGCGCCCGCGCCGTACCCCGCCTCGCTGCCGCTCGCCTCGCCGCCCCACGCGCGGCTCCGCCGCTGCTCCGCGCCGGCGTTCGCCGCCTCGCCCGCGCGCGGCCTCGCCGGCTCTCTGCCCGCGCGCGCGCTATGGCCACGCAGACATGTCCGGCCCTCGAGGGGCACAACCGTGGACATGTCCGGCTGTGCCACTGCCGAGTGGGGCCGGCAGAGAAAGAAAAAGAAAAGAAAAGAAAAGAAAAAGAAAAGAAAAGAAAAGAAAAGAAAAAGGAAAGAAAAGAAAAGAAAAGGAAAATAAATATTAAATTAATTAATTAGTGAATTAATTAACTTAATTAACCTGGTTTAATTAAACTAATTAAACTTGATTAAACTAACCACCTAATTAAACTAATTAATTCTGTTTAATTAATCTGTGTCAATGACAGACGGGACCCGCATGTCAGTTTGACCGGTCAACGGTCAGTGTTGACCGCTGACGTCATGATGGCGCAATAAACGATTTTAGAATTAAATTAAATCTGTTATTTCCAGAAATTGAATTAAAACTTTGAAAATTAATATAAAATAATCCGTAACTCGGATGAAAATAACTTATATATGAAAAATGATCAGAAAAATATGACGATTCCGAATATGCACTCCGTTCATCTGTCACATGCCCCTAGCATGCTGAACATGGAACCGCCCCCCTCTGTTTCATCTGTCCGAAATGCCAAACGCTGGGAAAACATTCCCGGATGTTTTCCCCCTTTGCCGATAGGTCACCCCTAGCACTGCGTGTTGTCATGTCGTGCATCTGTGTGCTTTATATTTATTGTTTCTTCCCCCTCTTCTCTCCGGCAGACCTCGAGACCGACGCTGCCCCTGTGATCGACTACGTCCCCGACGACCCTTCCTCCCTTTCAGCAGGGCTTCCAGGCAAGCAAAACCCCCTTGATCATTCCTATATCGCCTACTCCTTCTCCCTCATGCTTGCATTAGATTTTGCTACTGTAATTGATTGCTCCTATTCTGATGCATAGCCTGCTTTTGTAACCTGCTGTTGTTTCCTTACCTGTTATCCTAAATTGCTTAGAATAGGTTGGTTATTGTTCCATCAGTGACCCTTCACCCTTGTCCCGGTTGCCTCGCTTTATTACTAGTGCCTCGATCTCTGTGATCGATGTGCCGAGACCGACACAGCACAGCACACCCCCTTAGTTGTACGACTCTGCAGGGCTACTATCGAGTGCCGAGGGTGATACCTCGTACTGCACTCCCGATGATATCTCTGTAGTATATCACATCGGTGGTGATTGCCGAGGGTGATTCCTCGCTCTCCCCTTCCCGATGATGACTCTGTCGTGCAACCCCTCAAGTGTGGACCATCGAGGGTGATGCCTCCTGGTTCTCCTTGACGGATTACATCGAGTAGGAATCCATAGAGGGTGATTCCTCGGATTCCCCATTGATGTGAAGAACACACGGATACCCTACTTTTACTACAGTCCCTGGGTAAAGTCGGGTCGACCCCGAGAGGTACCCGCGAGAGTTGTGTAGTCGGGTTGACCGTGAGGGTACCCGCGAGATAATTACGAGGCACGGCCGGGCAGGCAGAGACCGCCCTAGAGAGGGATGGGCCTGACCCTTGTTGCACTTCCTCGAGACGGAACGACAGGAGTACTGATCGTCACCGCGAGCTCCTAATAGGTCACTAACAGATTTGGGTATTGATCTGAGTTGGCCACTGTGATTGAGCACCGCAAGATTGAACCCATCACAAAGGACCTCTCCCATTGCAAGATAAATCGATCTAGTAGGCAAAACCAAATTGATAGATCGGAGAGAAATACAAAGCTATAACAATTATGCATAAAAGAGTTCAGAGAAGACTCAAATATTTCTCTTGAATAATCTGATCATAAACTCACAATTCATCGAATCCCAACAAACACACCGCAAAAGAAGATTACATCGGATAGAACTCCAAGAACATCAAGGAGAACATTGTATTGAAGATCAAAGAGAGATAAGAAGCCATCTAGCAACTAGCTATGGACCCGTAGGTCTGTGGTAAACTACTCACACATCATCGGAAGGGCAGCAAGGTTGATGTAGAAGCCCTCCGTGATCGATTCCCCCTCCGGCAGAGTACCGGAAAAGGCCTCCAGATGGGATCGCGGAAGAACAGAGGCTTGCGGAGGCAGAAAGGTTATTTCTTCTGGCTCTTTGTTGGTTTTCCAATATTTGTGAATTTATAGAAGTGGAATTAGGTCAAACAGAGTCACGTCGGCCCCACAAGGCAACACGGCGCGCCCCCCAGGGCGCGCCCTGTTGCCTTGTGAAGCCTTCATGAGGCTTCTGGCCTCCTCCCGAAGCTTCCAAGGGTTCTTTTGTCCAGAAAAAAATCACGAATTGTTGCCTTGTGAAGCCTTCGTGAGGCTTCTGGCCTCCTCCCGAAGCTTCCAAGTGTTCTTTTGTCCAGAAACAAATCTCCAAAAAGTTTCGTGGCATTTGGACTTCATTTGGTAATGTTTCTCTAAAAAGCCAAAAACAAGCAGAAAACAGCAACTGGCACTGGGCACTAGGTTAATAGGTTAGTCCCCAAAAATGATATATAATTGCATATAAAAACATCCAAGATTAATACTATAATAGCATGGACCAATAAAAAATTATAGATACGTTGGAGATGTATCAATCATGCCGGTGCTTTGAAGATGGAGATCAAAAGCACAAGATGATAATGGCCATATCATGTCACACATTTTTGATTGCATGTGAAGTTTATCTTGTTATGCATCTTATTTTGCTTAGAACGACGGTAGCATTATAAGATGACCCCTTCACTTAATTTCAAGATAAAAGTGTTCTCCCTAAGTATGCACCGTTGCGAAAGTTCGTCGTTTCGAAGGACCACATGATGATCGGGTGTGATAGACTCTACGTTCACATACAACGGGTGTAAGCCAGTTTTACACATGCAGAATACTTGGGTTAAACTTGACGAGCCTAGCATGTACAGACATGGCCTCGGAACACGGAGGACCGAAAGGTCGAACATGAGTCATATAGTAGATATGATCAACATGGAGATGTTCACCATTGATGACTACCCCATCTCACGTGATGATCGGACATGGGTCAGTTGATTTGGATCATGTAACACTTAGACAACTTGAGGGATGTTGATTTAAGTGGGAGTTCATTAGTAATTTGATTAACTAAACTAATTATCATGAACTTAGTATAAA
Source organism: Elymus sibiricus (assembly GCA_039707655.1). Classification (NCBI taxonomy): domain Eukaryota; kingdom Viridiplantae; phylum Streptophyta; class Magnoliopsida; order Poales; family Poaceae; genus Elymus; species Elymus sibiricus. The sequence continues at coordinate 314,665,223 of CM077674.1, forward strand.
TTGTCTTTGCAAAATTGTGTTGTAGATCAATGGTCGCGCTGTAGTTCCCCTGAATTTTAATGCGTTCCTAAAGAAAGCTAAGTTGAAAGATGATGGAAGCAACTATGCGGACTGGGTCCGTAACTTGAGGATTATCCTCACTGCTGCACAGAAGGCTTATGTCCTTGATGCATCGCTAGGTGAAGCACCCCCTCCAGCGTCGTCTGTGGATGTTGTGAACATCTGGCAGGCACGTTCTGATGACTACTCGATAGTTCAGGGCGCCATGCTTTACGGCTTAGAACCGGGCTCCAAAGACGTTTTGAGCAGCATGGAGCATATGAGATGTTCCAGGAGCTGAAATTGGTATTTCAAGCTCATGCCCGGGTTGAGAGGTATGACACCTCCGACAAGTTCTTTAGCTGCAAGATGGAGGAGAACAGCTCCGTTAGTGAGCATATACTCAAAATGTCTGGGTATAACAACCGCTTGAATCAGTTGGGAGTTAATCTTCCAGATGAGACGGTTATTGACAGAGTTCTCCAGTCACTGCCACCAAGCTACCAAGGCTTTGTGATGAACTATAATATGCAAGGGATGGAGAAAATGATCCCCGAGCTCTTCGCGATGCTTAAGGCCGCGGAGGTAGAAATCAAGAAGGAGCATCAAGTGTTGATGGTTAAAAAGACCACTAGTTTCAAGAAAGGCAAGGGAAAGAAAGGGAACTTCAAGAAAGTCTATCTTTCACTGAGCTTCCTTCGCTTGGAATTCAAAGTCCAAAAAAAAGTGGCAAGACAGTTGCCGCTCCCATGAAGAAACCCAAGGCTGGACCCAAACCTGAGACTAAGTGCTTCTATTGCAAGAGGAATGGTCACTGGAAGCGGAACTACCCCAAGTACTTGGCAGATAAGAAGGCTGGCAACGTCAACAAAGTTATATTTGATATACATGTTATTAATGTGTACCTTACCAGTGCTCGTAGTAGCTCCTGGGTATTTGATACTGGTTCGGTTGCTAATATTTGTAACTCGAAATAGGAGCTGCGGAATAAACGGACACTAGCTAAGGACGAGGTGACGATGTGCGTTGGAAATGGTTCCAAGGTTGATGTGATCGCCGTCGGCACGCTCCCTCTACGTTTACCTTTGGGATTAGTTATGAACCTGAATAATTGATATTTGGTGCCTGCGTTAAGCATGAACATTATATCTGGATCTTGTTTATTGCGAGACGGTTATTCATTTAAGTCAGAGAATAATGGTTGTTCTATTTATATGGATAATATCTTTTATGGTCATGCACCCTTGGTGAATGGTTTATTTCTGTTGAATCTCGATCGTAGTAATACACATGTTCATAATATCGATGCCAAAAGATGCAAAGTTAATGATGATAGTACCACATACTTGTGGCACTGCCGCTTAGGTCATATTGGTGTAAAGCGCATGAAGAAACTCTATGCTGATGGGCTTTTGGAATCTCTTGATTATGAATCATTTGAGATATGTGAACCATGCCTCATGGGCAAGATGACTAAAACTCTGTTTTCCGGTACAATGGAGCGGGCAAGTGACTTGTTGGAAATAATACATACCGATGTATGCGGTCCGATGAGTGTTGAAGCACGCGGAGGATATCGTTATTTTCTTACCTTCACAGATGATTTGAGTAGATATGGGTATATTTACTTAATGAAACACAAGTCTGAAACATTTGAAAAGTTCAAGGAGTTTTAGAGTGAAGTGGAGAATCATCGTAATAAGAAAATTAAATTTCTACGATCTGATAGTGGAGGTGAATATTTGAGTTACGAGTTTGGTATGCATTTGAGACAATGTGGAATTGTTTCACAGCTTACGCCACCTGGAACACCACAGCGTAATGGTGTGTCCGAACGTCGTAATCTTACTCTATTGGATATGGTGCGTTCTATGATATCTCTTACCCATTTGCCACTATCGTTTTGGGGTTATGCCTTAGAGACAGCCGCATTCACTTTAAACAGGGCACCATCTAAATCTGTTGAGACGACACCGTATGAATTATGGTTTGGCAAGAAACCTAAGCTGTCGTTTCTTGAAGTTTGGGGATGCGACGCTTATGTCAAGAGGCTTCAGCCTGATAAGCTCGAACCCAAAGCGGAGAAGTGCGTCTTCATAGGATACCCTAAAGAGACCATTGGGTATACCTTCTACCACAGATCCGAGGGCAAGATTTTGTTGCCAAGAATGGGTCCATTCTAGAGAAGGAGTTTATCTCGAAAGAAGTGAGTGGGAGGAAAGTAGAACTTGATGAGGTAGTTGTACCTTCTCTCAAATTGGAAGGTAGCACATCATAGAAAGGAGTTCCCGTGATGTCTACACCAGCCGGAGAGGAAACAAATGATGATGATCATGAGACTTCGGATCAAGTTACTACTGAACTTCGTAGGTCGACCAGGGTACGTTCCACACCAGAGTGGTACGGTAATCCAGTCCTGGAAGTCATGTTGTTAGACAACGGCGAACCTACAAACTATGAAGAAGCAATTATGAGCCTGGATTCCGACAAATGGCTTGAGGCCATGAAATCCGAGATAGGATCCATGTATGAGAACAAAGTATGGACTTTGGTGGACTTGCCCAATGACCGGCAGGCCATTGAGAATAAGTGGATCTTTAAGAAGAAGACAGACGCTGATGGTAATATCACCGTCTATAAAGCTCGACTTGTCACAAAGGGTTTCCGACAAGTTCAAGGGGTTGACTACGATGAGACTTTCTCACCCGTAGCGATGCTTAAGTCTGTTAGAATTATGTTAGCAATTGCCGCATTTTATGATTATGAGATCTGGCAGATGGACGTCAAAACAACATTCCTTAACGGGTTTCTTAAGGAAGAGTTGTATATGATGCAACCAGAAGGTTTTGTCAATCCTAAGGATGCTAACAAAGTATGCAAGCTCCATCGATCCATCTATGGACTGGTGCAAGCATCTCGGAGTTGGAATATACGCTTTGATGAGGTGATCAAAGCTTTTGGTTTTATACAAACTTACGGAGAAGCTTGTATTTACAAGAAAGTGAGTGGGAGCTCTGTAGCGTTTCTAATATTATATGTGGATGACATATTGTTGATTGGAAATGATATAGAATTTTTGGAAAGCATAAAAGGTTATTTGAATAAAAGTTTTTCAATGAAAGACCTCGGTGAAGCTGCTTACATATTGGGCATCAAAATCTATAGAGATAGATCAAGACGCTTAATAGGACTTTCTCAAAGCACATACCTTGACAAAGTTTTGAAGAAGTTCAAAATGGACCAGTCAAAGAAAGTGTTCTTGCCTGTGTTGCAAGGTGTGAAGTTGAGTAAGACTCAAAGCCCGACCACGGCAGAAGAAAGAGAAAGGATGAAAGTCATCCCCTATGCCTCGGCCATAGGCTCTATAATGTATGCCATGCTGTGTACCAGACCTGATGTGTGCCTTGCCATAAGTCTGGCAGGGAGGTACCAAAGTGATCCAGGAGTAGATCACCGGACAGCGGTCAAGAATATCCTTAAGTACCTAAAGAGGACTAAGGACATGTTTCTCGTTTATGGAGGTGACGAAGAGCTCGTCGTAAAGGGTTACGTCGATGTTAGCTTCGACACAGATCCAGATGACTCTAAGTCTCAAACCGGATACATATTTATATTGAATGGTGGAGCGGTCAGTTGGTGCAATTCCAAGCAGAGCGTCATGGCAGGATCTACATGTGAAGCGGAATATATAGCTACTTTAGAAGCAGTGCAAGAAGGAGTCTGGATGAAGGAGTTCATATCCGATCTGGGAGTAATACCTAGTGCATCGGATCCAATGACTATCTTTTATGATAACGCTGGTGCTATTGCCATTGCCAAGGAGCCCAGGTTTCACAAGAAGACCAAGCACATGAAACGCCGCTTCAACTCCATTCGTAATTACATTAAGGATGGAGACATAGAACTTTGCAAAGTACATACGGATCTGAATGTGGCAGACCCGTTGACTAAACCTCTTCCACGGGAAAAACATGACCAGCACCAGGACTCCATGGGTGTTAAATTCATAACTATGTAAACTAGATTACTGACTCTAGTGCAAGTGGGAGAATGTTGGAAATATGCCCTAGAGGCAATAATAAATTGGTTATTATCATATTTCCTTGTTCATGATAAAGGTTTATTATTCAAGCTAGAATTTTATTGACCGGAAACTTAAATACATGTGTGGATACATAAAAAAATACCGTGTCCCTAGTGTGCCTCTACTAGACTAGCTCATTGATCAAAGATGGTTAAGGTTTCATAACCATAGACATGAGTTTTCATTTGATAACGGGATCACATCATTAGGTGAATGATGTGATGGACAAGACCCAACCATAAGCTTAGCATTTGATCATATCACTTAAGTTTATTGCTATAGCTTTCTTCATGTCAAGTATCTATTCTTAAGACCATGAGATCATGCAACTCCCGGATACCGGAGGAATACTTTGTGTGCTATCAAACGTCACTACGTAACTGGGTGATCATAAAGGTGCTCTACAGGTATCTCCAAAGGTGTTTTTTGGGTTGCATGGATCGAGACTGGGATTTGTCTCTCCGTATGACGGAGAGATATCTCTGGGCCCTCTCGGTAATACAACATCGTAAAGAGCTTGCAAGCAATGTGGCTAATGAGTTAGTCACGGGATCTTGTATTATGGAACGAGTAAAGAAACTTGCCGGTAATGAGATTGAACTAGGTATGGAGATACCGATGATCGAATCTCGGGCAAGTAACATATCGCTGGACAAAGGGAATTGCATACGGGATTAACCGAATCCTCGACATCGTGGTTCAACCGATAAAAGATCTTCGTGGAATATGTAGGAACCAATATGGGCAGCTAGGTTCCGCTATTGGTTATTGACCGGAGAGGTGTCTCGGTCATGTCTACATGATTCTCGAACCCGCAGGGTCCGCACGCTTAACGTTCGGTGACGCTAGAGTAGTATTGGGATAAGTGCGTTGGTGACCGAATGTTGTTCGGAGTCCCGGATGAGATACCGTACGTCACGAGGAGCTCCGGAATGGTCCGGAGGTAAATATTTATATATAGGAAGTCCTATTTTGGTCGCCGAAAAAGTTTCGGGTATTACCGGCAGTGTACCGGGAGTGCCGAAAGGGGTCCGGGGGTCCACCGGGGGGTCCACCTGCCCCGGGGGGCCGACATGGGCTTTAGGGGGTGTGCCTTGGCCTATATGGTCCAGGGGCACCAGCCCTAAGAAGCCCATGCACCAAGGAGAGGTGGAGGAGGAAGAGTCCTAAGGGGGGAAGGCACCCCCCTAGGTGCCTTGGGGAGGGAGGAAACCTCCCTAGGCCGGCGCCCCCTCCTTGGAGGAGGGGCTGGGGCTGCGCCCCAGCCCTCCCCCTTGCCTCCTATATATAGTGGTGGAGAGGGAGGGGCTGGAGACACCAATCCCCAAGCCTTGGCGCCTCCCTCCCTCTCTCCCGGTTCCGTTTTCTCCTCTGATCGCATCTCCGGTAGCGCTTGGCGAAGCCCTGCCGGGATAGCACCACCACCATCTCCACCACGCTGTCGTTCTGGTCAAGATCCCATCTACTTCTCCTCCCTCGCTTGCTAGATCAAGAAGGAGGAGACGTCATCGAGCCGCACGTGTGCTGAACGCGGAGGTGCCGTCCGTTTGGTACTTCATCGGATTGGATCGCGATTGGATCGTGAAGAGTACGACTACATCAACCGCGTTATATACGCTTCCGATTTCGGTCTACAAGGGTATGTAGACACACTCCCCTCTTGTTGCTATGCTTCTCATAGATAGATCTTGGGTGAGTCGTAGGAATTTTTTTGATTTTCATGCTTCGTTCCCCATGAGCCGCCCCCTCCCTTGGAGGAGGGGCTAGGGCCGGCGCCCCCTCACCCTCTCCCTTATATATAGTGGGGAGGGGCGCATGGGCTGCACCCTTCCACCCTTGCCCTCTGTCTCTCCCAACTCCTCCCACCTTTCTCCGGTACGCGCTTGGCGAAGTCCAGTCGGAATTCCGCTGTTGCCACCACCACCGTGCCGTCGTTTTGGTTTCGATCTCATCTACCTCCTCTCCCTCACTTGGTGGATCATGAAGGAGAGGACGCCATCGAGCTGAACGTGTGCTAATCTCGGAGGTGCCGTCCGTTCGACGCTAGATCGGATTGGATCGTGATTCGATCATGAAGAGTACGACTACATCAGTCGCGTTACATACGCTAACGCTTTCTGTCTACAAGGGTACGTAGACACACTCCCCTCTGGTTGCTATGCATCTCCTAGATTAGATCTTGGGTGTTTCATAGGATTTTTTCTATTTTAATGCTATGTTACCCATCAGAAACTCCATATGGGTTAGTAGTCATTTATTACATAAAATCAATATTGAATTTGAGTTCACAGAAGTACTTTTGAGTTAGGCCGTGATATCAAATTATATGATGTGATGTTGAAACACGAAACTTGGATTTTATCTAAGGAACAAATCTAAGTTATAAATATATCTTCACATCTATACAATCAGACCAAGTGAAGTTTGACATATTCTCAATCTATTAAATTTTATAACCATAATTCCAATATGACTATTGGGCTATACCCATAATCTTCAGTTTGTATCAATTGACACGAAGTGATTGCGCTCGACAGAGGACTTGCACACTTGAGTGATTGCGCCCGACTATGGGCATGCACACATTATTTTGGTGGGAACCTCTACCTAGGAGACCGAGATCTTCCAAGTATAGTTCGAAGTAGCTTCCAGTACAACCACATGCTACTATGGGCTTTGGTTTAGCTTTTCTTAACGAGAAACCCTTACTTTGGTATCGTCATCGAAGAGGGACCTTCATTGCCTAAGCATCGGGTAGACGGGGACTAGGTATAGGAGGGCCGTTGTGAAGGGCTTTGTCACAATATACTCACAGTTGTACACCAGAGTATGTAACGACAAAATGAGTTCGATTGTGTCATGTGGGTAAAGTGTACAGACTATACATAGTCAAAAATTAATCAATTAGCCGAGCCCCTAATTACGGGCAATTTGAGCAACTGGGGACTTGGACTAAAGAAGAATCTCCTCTTTCTTTTCTAAAAAATTGATTTAAGGGTTCTGTTGGGTAACGCAGCAGAAAACAAAAAATTTCCGACCTACGCACCAGCCCAGGACCACTATGAAGACTGCATACAAGGTTTGATCTTTTCGTTACCGACTCGTAGCGCAGCGGAAGTAGAGTCGATGAGAATCGTTGGTGCAGATCCCCGCAGCAAGGATTTACAACCTCCCAACCGCGAGGATGTTCTCCCTTGTCTGCTCGTCGGACAGCCCTCCGGGAGGCGGACGGACAGTCCCTCGGACGGTGTCACGGACAGCCTTTCGGGAGGACCCTCAAAACTCGGACGGTCACTCGGACAGCCCTTCGGGAGGCACTCTCGAACAGGCCCTCGGGCAAAAAGATCGAACCTACGACCTCTCTACAGGGTTGCACACATACGGTGTCATCTATCCGGCAGGGCTTCGCCGTCCAGAACTAGTCCCCACCGGAACCCAGACAACCTTTCGGCTCTACAAAACTATTTTGCGGGGAGGGAGAGAAGAAGCCAGATCATGCATGGCACTTGTATGTGAGAAAGGAGTGAGTGTGGAGAGCACCTCTCCACCTCTATTTATAGGAAAACCAAGGGGTAGAGTTGGCATAATAAAATACCAAAGCACCCACACTTTATGTCACACATAAAGGGCAAAAAAGGATGGCATGTGGAGCTCCATGGAGGAGCTTCACCCTTGGCCGGCCACCAACATGCCCCCTCCCAAGGGGGTTCCTTAGTCCCTAAGTCATTCTAGAAGCCTTTTGGGAAAAACCCCAAAAGGTGGCTTTCCATAAAGTAACCCAAAAATCACTTTCACTATTCACGGAAACATTTTTCCGCGACCGTTAACTCCGAAAATATTTCCGTAGGTCTTAGAACATTTCCAGTACCCACTAAAATAATTTTGGACGCGTTCCGAAACAATTCCGAATTAGTGATTTTCATCTCCGAAAAGCAAACAAAGCGGTTCCGGCAGCTCCGGAACATTTCCGGGTTTTTTCTCCGAAAAATCCCAGAAGTTCCCAGAACAATTCTGGCACCCTCCAAGAATTTCCAGGCATGTGTCGAAACCAATTTGACTTAATGGTATACCCTGAAACAACTTTTCAGTTTTACCGAAACTATTCCGGTGTTCTCTCTCCGGAACTTTTCCGTTGTCTCCGAAACTTTTCCGGTGACTTTCTCTCAGACTCCCTGTCTAGAATTCAGCAGATAGATGACCCTTAAGTGTGTGACCCTATAGGTTCGGTGACATATAGACATGACCCGGAACACTTTCTGATCAATAATCAACATCGGAGCCGTGGACACCCATATTGACCCCTATACCCACACGAATGAATATTCGAGTGAACCTCTAGTTGCCGTGTGCTATTCCTGTTGCTTCGCGATATGTTACAAATACCCGAGGTGAGATTTATTGGCATCCCCGTGGATCAACACTTGTCCACAATGCCAGTTACCTCGTTACCGGTTTTGTTCTCTTTTCTCGTTCCCGTGTTCGGGCATCCCTGTGATCAAATCACATTGTGTCTGGCCAGACGATGATGGATACCGTAACACCGAGAGGGCCCAGAGATATCTCTCCATCGTCGGAGGAGCAAATCCCAATCTTGAGCTATCAAGTCCCTTGTCATACTTTCCCATGAACCCGTAAGCCGCCGTAATAGCCACCCAGTTACGGATGACGTTTAACAAACCCCAAAGTTCATGAATCAAGCATGAAGGAACTCGATACTCTCATGGTCTAAGGAATTTTGCAAACGTTAACTTTCTCTGTGTTATTAACCATTAACTTGTGATGAATGTATCTCATAGCATAACATCAATTCGGGTCGATTCAACACAAGTGTTCTCCTAACATTGTGCCCTCAAAGTTGCCAGCATAGTCATGCCCATGATCAGGAAAATAGAACCATCATGCAACACTTGAGCTAGTCTTAGAGGCCAGACTAGGAATACATTTTACCGTTTATTATTCCACACGTGCATATGAGTCTTCCTCCGAGCCTCGTGGTTATTGCAGACTCGAGAACCATAGCAGTTATAGCACGGAATATAAACATAATTACAAACATGGAGATAAATAATAACATTTATTATTGCCTCTAGGGCATATCTCCTACAGACTCCCACTTGCACTAGAGTCAATAATCTAGTCAATGCTAAAACACTTTACACGTATGGCATACTGGTGTAAAATATGCTTCGCTTGTGGTATAGTCTGATGTCCAATGGATCTGACAACTTCAGTTCCGTGTGTATCTCTGCATATCCTTGCGTTTTCATGTTTTCACAAAATTCATATTTTGTGTGGACTTGGCTTCGTATATATGTGAATCACTGGTCAAACCTTGATTCCTCAGACTGAGCTATGGAGCAACTATCTTCAATAGAGTTCCATTGACCAAAGCCATCTTGGAACCACACCAAGTTCATGAACAAACTGTACGATTCAACATCTTCTATGTCGCTTTGAAAGCGTCAACAAACTTAGCCTTTGTTATAGAATTTGCCACAGTAACCTGTTTGGAACGATTTCCAAACACCGTGCCACCATATCGTGTATTACACAAAACCCTTAACTTAAATCGAAAATCGCATGGAGCATTGATGAAGACTGTATCGATGTAACAACTTTACAACGAGCACTTCATAAATTCTGCTTGCGAGAAAACATGTCATCAGTGCTACTTTAGTACTTAATGACAATTTTCACTGTTGTCTCATGATCAGTACTTTGATCACTTTGGTATCTTTACTCGCAACTCCTTGGGAGTACTGGACATATCTGGTTGTTTTACATACCATGGAATACATGATTAATCCAAACATAAAAGTGTGTGGAATCTCCATCATGTATTTTGCTCATCAGTGTTTTGGGACACCGAGTCTTGCAAAACTTTTTCCATGTGACTTCGGCAAGAACCACTCCTTGGCGTTCTTATGCTAAACTGTTTTAGCATCTTGTCAATATGTATTTTTGGCTTAGCCTATTAGGCAATTCTATCTTGTAGATAAATATGCCTAATATCAAGGCTATTTAGCCCAAGCACTTCATCGAAAAACTATTTTCAATGAAGTCCTAATTCGTGTCAAGAAATTTATATTATTTCCAATCAACAATGTGTCAAGCACACAAAGTTTTTAGAAATATTATTATGCTCCCACTTACTTTCTTGTAATCACAAGCATCTTCGTTATCCATTGATGAAATCAAACTCTTTTGACTATTTCATCAAAACGAAGATTCCAACTCCATTTTGCTCTCTTCTGTCCATTGCTGGAACTCTGAAGTTTGCACACTTACTAGCATCCTCTAGATTGACAAAATACTTCGGACTGTATCACATGCAAGTCCTAGGTTGCATTTCCATCACATGGAAATCCTTTTGGCATCCATGTATCATATCTCAAGATTGAAATATGTATTAATTGCTAGTTTAACCCGATCTGACTTTAAGCATCGTACGGTGAGACAATCTCATCGTAGTCAACTCCTTGAATTTGTTATTGCAACAAATCGAGCTTTATGGATAAAACATTTTATCCACATCAGTTTATAGTTCCATTAATGTTCGTTAGACTCTAAGTCTTCCGAAGGGTTTATCAAGATATAATCTTGAATCATTTATGGAAACTATCTCGAATTATATTGGCATTTAGCCAATTCCGGAGTCAGGGCCCATCAATGCTTCCTTGTGTATCGTAGGTATACTGTTGTCTAACAACAATATCTCGCTTGCGCACCTGAGAGGTTTGTACGAGTTTTGCCTATGTGGTTCAGTTGCAAGTTTGACCGAAGTCCATACATCTCATGTAGAGGCTTCCGTATCAGTCGCGGTAGGAAACTCGGGAATCACTTCCAAGGTTCCTTTCCTTTGATCTGATGACGAAGATATTGTTATCTCGTCGAGTTGCACTGTTATCTCGTCGAGTTGCACTGTTCTCCCACTCACCTTTTTGCGAGAACCATTCTCTTTAAAAGCATACCGTTCTTGTGGCAAAACTTTTTGCCTCGGTATAGTGGTGGAGGAATTCCCAATTACTTGGGATAACCTACAAAGTAGTACTTGTCTGATTTGGAATAGGTTTGTAAATATTTTAGACAAGCCCCATATTCCAAATGTTAAGGAAAAACAAAGCATGGTTGGGCGTACCATACCATGGCGTCATTTTAACAGACCTGATGGCGCTCTTTTCAGTGTAAAAGCCGCAGTCTCTAAAGCATTACTTTAAAAGGGATAATGGCAAATTGATTTATGTCATCTTTGATCTTACCATGTCATAAATGGTTTGAATACATCTTCACGGGCATTCCACTCACAGTGGTGTTCCGGGAGGTGTAAGTTATGAAACTCTTTTCACAACTCATCAGACATTCGCTAAACTTGTAACTCAAATATTTCTTTCCACAATCTAATTGCAGAAACATAATTTTCTTGTGACAATAATTTCTACTTCATATTGAAAACCTTATGAATGATTTCAAAAGATCCAGACTTACGTCTCATCAAGTAAATATCCATATATCTACTTGAGTCATTTCTGAAGATAGATAAATCCACTGCTAGCAACAACATTTATCGGACTACATACATCAAAATGTATGATCACCAATAAGTTCGTTGCTCGTTCCTTATGGCCTGTGAACGGTATTTCAGTCACTTCACTTTTCGGAGGAAAGTTGCAAGTGTCAGATGATTCATAATCAAATAACTTCAAAATCCATCATTATGGAATTTCTCCATGCGGGTTTCTCCAATGTGACCAAATGCAGTGCCACACATGTGTGGTATTCTCTTAGTCTTGCAACATTTAGCGTCAGTGTTATGGATGTATCATATTACCATCAATATTCATAACATACATCCCATCCACGATGGAAGCATGGCCCTTATGTTATTCATGACATTGAACAACAATTGTTATTTTATGAACAACCCTTTTGCAACAAACATTATGCAATGGGCTAGAGTGTGTAAAACTCTAAAATGAATTATGAAAGTAAATACAGAGGTAATGTATTATTATTATCAATATTCATCACATACATCTCATTCATAATGAAAGTATGGCCCTTAAGTTATTCATAACATCGAACATCAAAAGTTCTCTTATGAACTACCTTGTTGCAAGATACCTTATGCAATGGGCTAGAGTGTGTAAAACTCTAAAATGAATTATGAAAATAAATACATAGGTAATACACCGATGGAATGTATAGTAACATTTACTATGTTCCCAACGCGTATCTGAACCTCACTTCGGCTAGTCTTTTAGGCCGTAGTAGTTCTTGCATCGAATTGCAACGGAAAGCAATCGAGCGGGTATCTGTGTGATCAACTCACAATACCCAAGAATCAGTGATTAACATGTTTAATCATAATTCCCAAGAACTATTTCTTTGACCAGCCTTCTATACATCAATAGCTTGTATGACTTTCATACATGAGCTGGATATTCCAGTCTTTTCTCTTTTTGCCTTTATACTTCTAACAGTTTTACTTCCAATAATTCTCCTACTCTCAGAAGAAGCACCAACTTGAAGAGTGGCGTCAGCCCCGGACTTCCTAGGTGTGTAAGTCATACTAACACCCTTTGGACATTTCCTTTCTCTTAAGTTGTTGTTTTATTCACCATCATCATATGACAGGCGTTCTACTGGATCCCTCTATTATTAGTCAAATGCATAGTAAATATTTTACTAATAGTTTGCAAAACAAACATTGCTTTGGATATCCCATATCTTTTAGCCTTTGTTTGTGTCTGAAAATGATTTTCAGTTCCATGAATATCACATAGCTATCCCAAACTTTTGAAGTTCGGGTCTCATGGAAGCAAACATATTGCACTTGACCGTAACGGAATTCTAGCTTTTGGATCGAAGGACGAGAGTCACATTATCCATAGCATTAGCGGGAGAATACCAAAAGCATGCGATAGGAAAAAGTCCTTCTCGGCACTTTTGAGGACAATCCTCACATTACGTTACCAACCGTAAAGTTTTAACCAGATATTTAACAGCTTATTCAATTTTAACAGGGAAGGTGGAAACGCGAGCCATTATTCTACAACCATTATGCAAATCACACTTAGACAGCGTTCATAATTAATTGCACTGTGAATTAAACAAGTTAATTCTACAGTTCGCTCCCACTCAAATCAATATCTCTCATAATTGATTTTGAGTGATTCAAGATCCTCATTTCAATTCATCGCCATTTATGGGAACATCACTGATGACGGGAATTTCAATCGGTAGGCCAACTTGCCGATCACATCTCTATGTGACTCTTGTTCATCTTTCGATGCGCGTGTTCCGAGCTCATGACTTTCATGCCAGAACATCAAGACAACCAAGTGATCTCGCTGCGAGGTCTCAACTCACCCGCCTCACACTTCTCTAATCGTTTGTACTCATGGAAACATGACGCACTCCGAGAAGATAGGTGCCGTGACGGTGCTACACTTGGGAGAACACTAACTACTTGATATTTTTGTGAGAGATCACCCTAATATAAAGCGACTACTGCGCAATCAAGAAGGGTGCATCATAAGGGATAAACATCTCAGGCAATTCATAATAGCATGATATGGTATAGCCCTTTCTGATGGAGAAGTCTTTTATTTCTTCGTCTTCGGCATTCGCGTCGGTGTTCACCTTTGTGAAGTTTGCCACCACCTTGTCGATGCACCAGATGATATTGCTATCTCTATAGCTAATAAAATAAGTGCATTACTTAAGGTTGACACGCAGGTCATTAAAGTGACAATCATATGGCTCCAGCCATCATTCCGAATCATGACATGCAGGTCATGTTAATTTTACATCATATAGTCATCTCATACATAATCAAATTATTATGAGCACTGCTATACCACATCACATGCACATCCTACAAAACCAAGTTAGACGCCTCTAATCGGTTTATACAAAATTTTATTTTACGTGGCTTCTAAGGTTTGGAAACAAACCAAAGCTACCAACGTCCATCATCAAGCATGATAATCTAAGTCGCTAGATTAACATTGCAGGGTGTATGAAACACGAGATAATAAAATCTTGAGCCCCATACTGAACTTCGTCATATGCATGACCCCCGTGCAGATCATATCTACATTGCCCTTTCGTCTGCAAAATTTCATCTTTCTCTCTAACTATGGTGGAATTCAACGAACTGTTAGTACTTCATTAATCAACCAGGATCGCGGATTGCCAGAAATTTGAAAATCCACCATGCTGTTATCAAGATCAGAAATATGCAAATTCCAGGGAAGCAACAAGAACATCGGGTAACAGATTTCATCTGCTACCCGCACAAATAATTATCAGCAGTAGAACTCATCTACTACAAATTATATTGTGCAACACCCATACATCTCTATGTATTCTAGATCGTAACCTGCATCTACGCATAACACGGCTCATGATGCCACTGTTGGGTAACGTAGCAGAAAACAAAAAAATTCCGACCTACGCACCAGCCCAGGACCACTATGGAGACTGCATACAAGGTTTGATATTTTCGTTACCGACTCGTAGCGCAGCGGAAGTAGAGTCGATGCCGATCGTTGGTGCAGATCCCCGCAGCTAGGATTTACAACCTCCCAATCACGAGGATGTTCTCCCTTGTCTGCTCGTCGGACAGCCCTCCGGGAGGCGGTCGGCTGATGTGTACTACACAACTTATTCTTGTAGACTCGTGTTGGGCCTCCAAGCGCAGAGTTTTGTAGGACAGTAGCAATTTTCCCTCAAGTGGATGACCTAAGGTTTATCAATCCGTGGAAGGCGTAGGTTGAAGATGGTATCTCTCAAACAACCCTGCAACCAAATACAAGAAATCTCTTGTGTCCCCAACACACCCAATACAATGGTAAATTGTATAGGTGCACTAGTTCGGCGAAGAGATGGTGATAAAAGTGTAGTATGGATAGTAGATATAGGTTTTTGTAATCTGAAAATATAAAAACAGCAAGGTAGCAAGTAACAAAAGTGAGCACAAACGATATTGCAATGCTTAAAAAACAAGGCCTAGGGTTCATACTTTCACTAGTGCAATCTCTCAACAATGCTAACATAATTGGATCATATAACAAACCCTCAACGTGTGACAAATAATCACTCCAAAGTTCCTATTCGCGGAGAACATAAGATAGAAATTGTTGTAGGGTACGAAACCACCTCAAAGTTATCTTTTCCGATCAATCTATTGAGTCCATCCCTATAAGTGTCACGAATAGCCCTAGAGTTCGTACTAAAATAACACCATATGAAACACATCAACCAACCCTAATGTCACCTAGATACTCCAATGTCACCACAAGTATCCGTGAGTTGATTATTCGATATGCATCAAACAACTTCAGATCCATAATATTCAATCCAACACAAAGAACTTCAAGGAGCACCCCAAAGTTTCTATCGGAGAAAAGATAATGAAAACGTGCATCAACCCATATGCATAGATTACCCCAATGTCAATGCGGGAATCCGCGAGTTGAGTGCCAAAACATATATCAAGTGAATCAATATAATACCCCATTGTCACCACGGGTATTCAAAGGCAAGACATACATCAAGTGTTCTCAAATCTGAAATATTCAATCCGACAATAACGAAACCTCAAAGAGAAAAGATTCGATTCATCACAAGAAGGATAGAGAGGGAAGAAACACCATATGATCCAACTATATTAACAAAGCTCGCGGTACATCAAGATCGTGCCAAATCAAGAACACGAGAGAGAGATCAAACACATAGCTACTAGCACATACCCCTAGCCTCGAGGGTGAACTACTCCCTCCTCGTCATGGAGACCGCCGGGATGATGAAGATGGCCTCCGGTGATGATCCCCCCCCCCCGGCAGGGTGCCAGAAAAGGGCTGTAGATGAGATCGTGGAGGTACAGAGGCTTGCGGCGGCGTAAAAACTCATCTAGGTTAACATTCGGGGGTTTCTGAATATATATGATTTTTTGGCGTTGGAATCACGCGAAGAAGGGCCACAAGGGGCCCACGAGGCACCAGGGCGCGCCTGGGGGGGGGTGGCGCGCCCTGGTGGCTCGTGGAGCCCCTGTGGGTCTTCTGGCCTCCTCCCAAAGCTTCTAGTGTCTCTTATGTTCCAGAAAAAATCGTCAAAAAGTTTCACTGTATTTGGACTTCATTTGATAAAGATTTTCTGGAAAACCAAAAACAAGCAGAAAACAGCAACTGGCACTGGGCACTAGGTCAATATGTTAGTCCATGAAAATCATATAAAATCCATATAAAAGTGCACCAAAATCATACAAAACTATAATAAACATGGCATGAATACTTCATAAATTATAGATACGTTGGAGACGTATCAGCATCCCCAAGCTTAATTCCTGCTCGTCCTCGAGTAGGTAAATGATAAAAGAAATAATTTATGAAGTGTGAATGCTAGCATAGTGCATAAGTTTGATCAATGATAATTTCAATCACTTTTTCTAGCATCAATATATATCATAATCAGTAGCTAATCTCATAAAACTTCTCATGATCAAGTAGCAAGCTATTCACATGTTTAAAGTATAGGCCATAAACTTTCTTGAAAACTAACAAACTATGTTCTCGGTCATCAAACAATTGCAATTCATCTTATTTTCAGGAAGGATCTATGTAAGAGACTTGATCTAGCAAATTCCACATACTCAACCATCATTTAGTCTTCCATGATTGCTGACACTCAAAGCATATTTTTAGAACAAACTGTTTCAGTCAAACACATAGGAAGATAGGGGCTTAATGTTTCGCCTCCCAACTTATTTATCTCAGGGATAATGTCAACAATAATAACTCATGATCATCTATATTCAACTGGATATATGTGCCTGGATCTTTCCCTACCACATAATGCTTGGCAACTAAAGAATAAATAGAGCGGAATAGGGATGAACATTAATGACTCTTGCATAAAAGTACATACAGAAAAGTAAATGCATAAAAGTAAAAGATAGGCCCTTCGCAGAGGGAAGCAAAGGTTGTCATGCGCTTTTTGTTATTGGATGCACAAGTCCTTAATGCAAAGGAACGTCACGTTATATTGCCCCTTGTGAT
Organism: Elymus sibiricus; assembly: GCA_039707655.1. Classification (NCBI taxonomy): domain Eukaryota; kingdom Viridiplantae; phylum Streptophyta; class Magnoliopsida; order Poales; family Poaceae; genus Elymus; species Elymus sibiricus. The sequence continues at coordinate 314,682,407 of CM077674.1, forward strand.
AGCAACCTTTATTATGTACTCCGTCGCTTTTATTTCTTTACCATCACAAGTTCGTAAATGCTTATTTTCCATTACAATAAAAGATTATACATTTTTTAGGAGCAATTTTTATTGCTTTTTGCACCGATGACAACTTACTTGAAGGATCTTATTCAATCCATAGGTAGATATGGTGGACAGTCATGGCAAGAAACTGGGTTTAAGGGTTTTTGGATGCACAAGTAGTATCTCTACTTAGTACGAGTTTTTGGCTAGCAAAAGATCCTAAGCAAGCACCACATGTTAGAGGATCCATGACAATATAACTTCTATGTGAATATAAACAAACATAACTCATTACGTTGTCTTCCTTGTCCAACGTCAACTACTTGATCAAGCTTGAAAATAATTAATGGGGGCTCACAATCATAGAAGATGTCCAAGATAGTATATTTATATGTGAAATTTCTCTTCCTTCAAAATTCTTTCATGAATTGTTCAAGTGACCAATGCTATGTTTGTTAACTTTCAATAAATTTTACCACTTATACTTCTTGTATGTGAAGTCACTACTCCCCATGGGACAAGCATATGAAGCATATAGATTTCAACTTTATGATATTCAATTCATTTCAACAATTTACTCATAGGATATAAGTGAAGCACAAGAGTAAATGACAAACTACTCCAAAAAGATATAAGTGAAGATCAAATGAGTAGTTAAGTAAATAGGTAGCTATGTGAGGACTCTCTCTCATTAAAAAAATTCAGAACTAATTATTTTATTTAAACAGCAAGAAAAACAAAATAAAATGACATTCCAAGAATAGCACATATCATGTGAAGAAGCAAAAACTTAGGCTCAACCAAAACTGACCGATAATTGTTGATGAAGAAAGGTGGGATGCCTACCGGGGCATCCCCAAGCTTAGATGCTTGAGACTTCTTGAAATATTAATTTGGGATGCCTTGGGAATCCCCAAGATTGAGCTCTTGTGTATCCTTAATTCCTCTCATATCATGGCTTCCCTAAATCTTAAAAACTTCGTCCACACAAAACTCAACAAGAACTCGTGAGATAAGTTAGTATAAATCAACTCAAAACCTTAACATTATCTACGGTAGAAAATCACTAAAATTATAATTAAACATTGCATACTAAATGCCTCTTCATATTTAATACTCCTATCCTCAAATATAAACATTAAACACGCAAACATATGCAAACAATGCAACTATAACAGCAATCTGCCAAAATAGAACAGTCTGTAAAGGGTGAATAAGAATCCATACTTACCTAACTCTAAAAATTCTGAAAAATTACCATGTGACAGAGAACTCATGCATGCTTACTTTGTAAAAACTTTAGATTTTTATCATGTTCTGACTATTCAGGAATATTCTGGACATAACAGAAAACTTTCTGTTTTCAAACAGCAACACATGAACTTGCAAACTGAGCATGGTAAAGGATATAATTGGCATTTTATTGAATTAAAAGATACAAAACATAATTATTGATAAAATCAAGAAAATATCAACAGAAGAAAACGATGCTCCAAGCAAAACTCATAATATGTGACGAATAAAAATATAGCTCCAAGTGAGGTTACCGATAATGTTGAAGACGAAAGAGGGGATGCCTTCCGGGGCATCCCCAAGCTTAGTTGCTTGGGTCTTCCTTGAATATTACCTTGGGGTGCCTTGGGCATCCCCAAGCTTAGGGTCTTGCTGCTCCTTATTCTCCACATATCGATATCTCACCCAAAACATGAAAACTTCAATCACACAAAACTTAACGGAACTTCGTGAGATAGGTTAGTATGATAAAAATAAATCATCCACTAGGTACGGTAAAGACAAGTTCATAATTGTTATCACATAATGCCTACTGTATTCTATCATTTCCACAGTTTATATTTCATAATATAATCTATGGAAACACTAAAACAAGCAATCTACGCACCGAAAACAGAATCTGTCAAAAACAGAACAGCGTGTAGTAAGCGATTTAAAAACCGTACTTATGTACCTCCAAAAATTCTAAAAAATTAGGACAACGTAAAAAATTTGTAACCCAATACTTTGTAAAAATTTCAAATTTTTTCACGCTCCAGTACAGAATAGAAATTCCAGCACTGGACGCAAAAGTTTATGTTTTTGCACAGAATCAAATCAACAAGCATCCACACTATCCCAAAGGCTTTACTTGGCACATTATTGAAAGAAAACATATAAAACATGATTACTACAGTAGCTTACACACAAAAACAGTAGGTATAAGTATTGGGTTGTCTCCCAACAAGCGCTTTTCTTTAATGCCTTTTTAGTTAGGCATGATTATTTCAATGATGCTCACATAAAAGTTGAAGAATTGAAACACAATGAGAGCATCATGAAGCATATGACTAGCACATTTAAGCCTAACCCACTTCCTATGCATAGGGATTTTGTGAGCAAATAGTTTATGGGAGCAAGAATCAACTAGCATAGGAAGGCAAAACAAGCATGACTTCAAAACTTTCAACATAAAGAGAGGAACCTTGATGTTGTTGAAATATGTAGAAGCATATATTCATCTCTCAAAATAATTTTCAGTAGCATCATGAAGAAATTCAACAATATACCCATCACACAAATCATTCTGTTCATGATCTACAAGCATAGAATTTTTACTACTCTTCACATAAGCAAATTTCTTCTCATTCATAATAGTGGGAGCAAACTCAACAAAATAGCTATCATGAGATACATGATTGGCATAATCCAATTGAAAATTAAAATCATGATGACAAGTTTCATATTTATCATTATTCTTTATAGCATACATGTCGTCACAATAATCATCATAGATAGCAACTTTGTTTTCATAATCAATTGAAACCTCTTCCAAAATAGTGGATCATTAAATAAAGTTGTGACCTCTCCAAATCCACTTTTATCAATATAATCATCATAAATAGGAGGCATGCTTTCATCATAATAAATTTGCTCATCAAAACTTGGGGGACTAAAAATATCATCATCAAACATAGCATCCCCAAGCTTGTGGCTTTGCATATCATTAGTTGTAACACCCCCAGGGGTTAACTACAATGACCACATGCTAATCATGCCATGTCATCTAATTTTACTAAACCAAAATGCCACTAGTCTCAAATCAAACTTAAATTTAAATTCAAATATAAGTCAAATTATTATTTCCTCAAACATGAAAAGTAAAGTGTTCATATTTTTGCAAATAATCAGTAGGTAATTGTCATGAAGGAACCAACATTAATTGAAATATTTAAGTGACCTTAATTAGCTAAAACAGTACCAAAACAGCTCCATTTAATCCATTTTTATTTATGCAAAATTCAAATGATCCCCAAACCTTTTTATGGCAGTACTAGATATTGCAAAGTAATTATGTGGCACAACTCCCTATTTTGCAAAAGTGAATTGGTGGCCAGACATTTTGCAAAAGAGAAAGGAAAATAAAAGCAGAAGAAAAGAAAACAGAAAATGGAAAAAGTGCACTGTGTGCTCGGCCCAAGTGAGCTACAGGCTGGCCTGGCCCATTTGGGGTCGGCCTTTCGTCAAACTCGGGACAGGGGCAGGGCGCCCGAGCGCGCACGGCCGTCCAAAGCGCCGGATGCTCGTTGTCGAGCATCCCGTGGCTCCCCCGCGTGGATAAGGACGTCACAGGCCTCCCCTCACTCCCCGCAAACCCTAGGCGCCCCAGAAAACCCCCCTCGCCCGCTCTCTCCCTCGTCCCCTTCGAGCCCGAGAGCAGCCATGGACGGACCTTCGTAGTCCACGCGGCCACCGACCTCCTCTCGCCGTTCCAAGGTGCCCGGAGGCTTCCCCGTCCTCGTCCTCGTCCAGCCAGCGCACTCGTTCGACCGGAGCTGCACCAAGCCGTCGCCATCGGCCTCCTTCCCCGAATGCATCCGCCGGCCACCGTCGCTTGATCCGCCGCTCGCCGACCTCCCCGAGCCCTCCTCCGCATTCGCTGTGAGCGCCGCCTCGCTACCTCTCTCTCTTGCGCGTTTTGATGCCGCAAACATCGTAGCCGAGCTCGCGTGCTCCGGCCGCCGCCGCCCGCTGTCGTAGCTCCGGCCGATTCCGGCCGCCCCCGCTCGCGAGACCGCCACCAATGGACGCGGCGCGAAGCGCCCGTTCCAGAGAGCCCGGCCGCGCGCGAAATGACCCATCGTAGCCCAATCCCGAGATCGCCGGAGTTCGGCCGCCGCGGGAGAGCTCGCCGGAGCGATTCCGGTGGCCGGCGCTGACGTGGACGCATGGCCCCCACCCCCAGTGACACTCCCGTGGGCCCCGTGGGTCCACCTGTCAGGGTTGACTGGGTCAACCCCGCTGACTGGGCAGCGTGGGCCACTGACATGCGGGCCCCACCCCGTTTAAACATTTTTAAAATAAATAAAAATGCTAATTAAAATGTTAATTGATCTGTTAGTTAATTAGTTAACTAAACAGTCACTCACAGTGGGCCCCACTAGCTAATTAGTTTAATTAGTTAGTTTAATCTACTGTTAAATGATACATCCTATGACAGATGGGCCCCACCTGTCAGGTTGACCAGTCAAAGGTCAGAGTTGAGTACTGACATCACACTAACATCATGCTGACGTCATTATTCCTTTTTCTGTCGAATTAATTAATTAAAATAATTCCTGAAAATGATTAAAACTTTGAAAAATCATTTAAAATAAACCGTAACTCGGATGAAAATATTTTATATATGAAAAACGATCAGAAAAATATGACGAATCCGAATATGCCACCCACATACCTGTCAGCCCTCTCTAACATGATGAACATGGAACTTTCCCCTCCAATTCATCTGTCCGATAATTGCCCGGAGCTGGTAAAACACCTCCAGATGTTTTCCCGCTCCAACTAACTTGCGTAGTACTGCATTAGGGCACCCCTCGAATAACGTGCTGCCATGCCATGCATCTGTGTTGCATTTGTCTGCGTTTTATTTATTGTTTCTCCCCCCTCTTCTCTCCGGAAGACCCCGAGACCGACGCTGCTGCCGAGTACGACTACACCCCTGACGACCAAACCTTTTCATCAGAGATTCCAGGCAAGCAACCCCCCTTGATCATTCCTATATCACCTATTCCTTCTCCCCCGTGCTTGCATTAGAATTTGCTACTGTAATTGATTGCTCCTATTCTGATGCATAGCCTGTTTTTGTAACCTGCTGTTGTTACTTTGCCTGTCATCCTAAACTGCTTAGAATAGGTTGGTTAGTGATCCACCAGTGACCCCTCACCCTTGTCCCTGTATCATTGTGATCGATGTATAGAGACCGACACATCACCGCACATTCCCCCTTAGTTGTACGACTCTGCAGGGCTACTATCGAGTGCCGAGGGTGATACCTCGTACTGCACTCCTGATGATATCCCTGTAGTATAGCACATCGATGGTGATTGCAGAGTGTGATTCCTCGCTCTCCCCTTCCCGATGATGACTCTGTCGTGCAACCCCGCAAGTGTGGACCATTGAGGGTGATTCCTCCTGGTTCTCCTTAACTGATTACATCGAGTAGGAATCCATCGAGGGTGATTCCTCGGATTCCCTTGATGTTTTGGACACACGGTTATCATGACATTTATCTCAGACCTTTGTTACAGGCGGGTCGACCCCGAGGGGTACCCGCGGGGAAATGTGAAGTCGGGTTGACCTGGAGGGTACCCGCGAGATAATTACGAGGCGTGGCCGGGCAGGCAAAGACCGCCCTAGAGAGGGATGGGCCTGACCCTTATTGCACTTCCTCGAGACGGGACGACAGGAGTACTGATCACCACCGCGAGCTCCCAACGCACTAACGGATTTGGGTATTTGATCTGAGTTGGCCATTGGCCTATACGCACTACCACCACGTGGGATAATGGTTATGGGACCCTCTACGTCGTATGTATCAGCCGAAAGCTCTTCAGACGTCACAGCTCAGAGATGCGAGCTGATTGTTGGGGTGGGCTGGTTACGTCACTTGTGTATACAGTGTCGCGCCTGGGCCCCGACCACCCACGCAACGTGCAGGAGTGCAAAGGGCGATGGCCCAAGACCCCTTCGCACATAGGATTTAGACCGGCGTGCTGACCTCTCTGCTGAGCCTAGGTAGGACTGCGTCGTGTCGATCACCCGAGGCCGGGCATTACCCAGCAAGTGTGTCCGGCCAGATGTGATCGAGCGTGTTGGGTAACAGTAGTGCACCCCTGCAGGGAAGTTATCTATTCGAATAGCCGTGTCTACGGTAACGGGACGCTCAGTGTTGTATCCCGATCTACTACAACTTGAACTGAATACATGTTACTTTAACTGTAAGCTCCAGGATCGCTTTCTCATAGGGAGTCGAGGAAGGATCTCTGGGCTTTGCTTCTACATGCTTGTCACTTTATGTTATGCTACTAATCAGCACTCTTCTAATGCTGCAAGACGCTGAAGATGCTAGTCTTCGCTAGGCTAGGCTTTCTCCCTCTGTTCTGGCATTTCTGCAGTATAGTCCACAGATATAGCCCCTTCCTTTGATACTAATGCATAATTAGTATAGATCTGATGTAAGTCTTGCGAGTACTTTGGATGAGTACTCATGGTTGCTTTACTACCTCTTTTCCCCATACCCGACTGTTGTGATCAGATGACGGAGCCCAGGAGTCAGCAGCTACAGCCGACGACTACTACTACACTACCGCTGGAGCCTACTACTATGTGGAGACCGACGACCAGGAGTAGATTCAGAGGCTCCCAGGCAGGAGCCATGTGCCTTTTCGATCAGTGTCGTTGTTATGCTAGCCTTCTTAAGGTAAACTTGTTTCCCTTTTATGTCTGTACTCAGATATTGTGTTTGCTTCCGCTAACGCTTGTTCATGAGCTTATGTATTCGAGCCCTCGAGGCCCCTGGCTTGTATTATAAAGCTTGTATGACTTTTATTTGTGTTTAGAGTTGTGTTGTGATATCTTCCCGTGAGTCTCTGATATCGATCGTGTGCATTTGCGTGTATGGTTAGTGCACGGTCGAGCAGGGGCGTCACATTAGCATCATGGATATTCAAAGAATTCATACTAGCAACATTGCAATCATGCTCATCATTCAAAGATTTAATACCAAACATTTTATTGAATTCCTCTTCTATCAATTGAGCACAATTTTCCGCTCCATCATTTTCAAGAAAGACATTATAAAGACGAATAATATGAGGCAACCTCAATTCCATTTTTTTGTAGTTTTCTTTTATAAACCAAACTAGTGATAAAACAAGAAACTAAAAGATTTGATTGCAAGATCTAAAGATATAAGTTCAAGCACTCACCTCCCCGGCAACGGCGCCAGAAAAGAGCTTGATGTCTACTACACAACTTATTCTTGTAGACTCGTGTTGGGCCTCCAAGCGCAGAGTTTTGTAGGACAGTAGCAATTTTCCCCCAAGTGGATGACCTAAGGTTTATCAATCCGTGGGAGGCGTAGGTTGAATATGGTATCTCTCAAACAACCCTGCAACCAAATACAAGAAATCTCTTGTGTCCCCAACACACCCAATACAATGGTAAATTGTATAGGTGCACTAGTTCGGCGAAGAGATGGTGATAAAAGTGTAGTATGGATAGTAGATATAGGTTTTTGTAATCTAAAAATATAAAAACAGCAAGGTAGCAAGTAACAAAAGTGAGCACAAACGGTATTGTAATGCTTAAAAAACAAGGCCTAGGGTTCATACTTTCACTAGTGCAATCTCTCAACAATGCTAACATAATTGAATAATATAACAATCCCTCAACGTGCGACAAAGAATCACTCCAAAGTTCCTATTCGCGGAGAACATAAGATAGAAATTGTTGTAGGGTACGAAACCACCTCAAAGTTATCTTTTCCGATCAATCTATTGAGTCCATCCCTATAAGTGTCACGAATAGCCCTAGAGTTCGTACTAAAATAACACCATATGAAACACATCAACCAACCCTAATGTCACCTAGATACTCCAATGTCACCACAAGTATCCATGAGTTGATTATTCGATGTGCATCAAACAACTTCAGATTCATAATATTCAACCCAACACAAAGAACTTCAAGGAGCACCCCAAAGTTTCTATCGGAGAAAAGATAATGAAAACGTGTATCAACCCATATGCATAGATTACCCCAATGTCACTGCGGGAATCCGCGAGTTGAGTGCCAAAACATATATCAAGTGAATCAATATAATACCCCATTGTCACCACGGGTATTCATATGCAAGACATACATCAAGTGTTCTCAAATCTGAAATATTCAATCCGACAATAACGAAACCTCAAAGGGAAAAGATTCGATTCATCACAAGAAGGATACAGAGGGAAGAAACACCATATGATCCAACTATATTAACAAAGCTCGCGGTACATCAAGATCGTGCTAAATCAAGAACACGAGAGAGAGAGAGAGATCAAACACATAGCTACTAGTACATACCCCTAGCCTCGAGGGTGAACTACTCCCTCCTTGTCATGGAGACCGCCGGGATGATGAAGATGGCCTCCGGTGATGATTCCCCCCCTCCGGCAGGGTACCAGAAAAGGGCTGTAGATGAGATCGTGGAGGTACAGAGGCTTGCGGCGGCGTAAAAACTCATCTAGGTTAACTTTCGGGGGTTTCTGAATATATATGAGTTTTTGGCGTTGGAATCACGCGAAGAAGGGCCACAGGGGGCCCTTGAGGCACCAGGGCGCGCCTGGGGGGTGGCGCGCCCTGGTGGCTCGTGGAGCCCCTGTGGGTCTTCTGGCCTCCTCCCGAAGCTTCTAGTGTCTCTTATGTTCCAGAAAAAAATCGTCAAAAAGTTTCGCTGCATTTGGACTTCATTTGATATAGATTTTCTGGAAAACCAAAAACAAGCAGAAAACAGCAACTGGCACCAGGCACTAGGTCAATATGTTAGTCCATGAAAATCATATAAAATCCATATAAAAGTGCACTAAAATCATACAAAACTATAATAAACATGGCATGAATACTTCATAAATTATAGATACGTTGGAGACGTATCATCGGACAATCCCTCGGACGGTGTCACGGACAGACCTTCGGGAGGACCCTCAAAACTCGGACGGTCACTCGGACAGCCCTTCGGGAGGCACTCTCGAACAGCCCCTCGGGCAAAAAGATCGAACCTACGACCTCTCTACGGGGTTGCACATATACGGTGTCATCTATCCGGCAGGGCTTCGCCGTCCAGAACTAGTCCCCACTGGAACCCAGACAGCCTTTCGGCTCTACAAAACTATTTTGCGGGGAGGGAGAGAAGAAGCCAGATCATGCATGGCACTTGTATGTGAGAAAGGAGTGAGTGTGGAGAGCACCTCTCCACCTCTATTTATAGGAAAACCAAGGGGTAGAGTTGGCATAATAAAATACCAAAGCACCCACACTTTATGTCACACATAAAGGGCATAAAGGGCAAAAAAGGATGGCATGTGGAGCTCCATGGAGGAGCTCCACCCTTGGCCGGCCACCAACATGCCCCCCCCAAGGGGGTTCCTTAGTCCCTAAGTCATTCTAGAAGCCTTTTGGGAAAAACCCCAATAGGTGGCTTTCCATAAAGTAACCCAAAAAGCACTTTCACTATTCATGGAAACATTTTTCCGTGACCGTTAAATCCGAAAATATTTCTGTAGGTCTTAGAACATTTCCAGTACCCACTAAAATAATTTTGGACGCGTTCTGAAACAATTCCGGATTAGTGATTTTCATCTGCAAAAAGCAAACAAAGCGGTTCCGGCAGCTCCGGAACATTTCCGGGTTTTTTCTCCGAAAAATCCCAGAAGTTCCGAGAACAATTCTGGCACCCTCCAAGAATTTCCAGGCATGTGCCGAAACCAATTTGACTTAATGGTATACCCTGAAACAACTTTCCAGTATTACCGAAACTATTCCAGTGTTCTCTCTCCGGAACTTTTCCGTTGTCTCCGAAACTTTTCCGGTGACTTTCTCTCAGACTCCCTGTCTAGAATTCAGCAGATAGATGACCCTTAAGCGTGTGACCCTATAGGTTCGGTGAAGTATAGACATGACCTGGAACACTTTCCGATCAATGATCAACATCGGAGCCGTGGACACCCATATTGACCCCTATACCCACACGAATGAATATTCGAGTGAACCTTCAGTTGCCGTGTGCTATTCCTGTTGCTTCACGATATGTTCCAAATACCCGAGGTGAGATTTATTGGCATCCCCGTGGATCAACACTTGTCCACAATGCCAGTTACCTCGTTACCGGTTTTGTTCTCTTTTCTCGTTCCCGTGTTCCGGCATCCCTGTGATCAAATCACATTGTGTCTGGCTAGACGATGATGGATACCGTAACACCGAGAGGGCCCAGAGATATCTCTCCATCGTCGGAGGAGCAAATCCCAATCATGAGCTATCAAGTCCCTTGTCATACTTTACCATGAACCCGTAAGCCGCCGTAATAGCCACCCAGTTACGGATGACGTTTAACAAACCCCAAAGTTCATGAATCAAGCATGAAGGAACTCGATACTCTCATGGTCTAAGGAATTATGCAAACGTTAACTTTCTCTGTGTTATTAACCATTAACTTGTGACGAATGTATCTCGTAGCATAACATCAATTCGGGTTGATTCAACACAAGTGTTCTCCTAACATTGTGCCCTCAAAGTTGCCAGCATAGTCATGCCCATGATCAGGAAAACAGAACCATCATGCAACACTTGAGCTAGTCTTAGAGGCCAGACTAGGAATACATTTTACCGTTTATTATTCCACACGTGCATATGAGTCTTCCTCCGAGCCTCGTGGTTATTGCAGACTCGAGAACCATAACAGTTATAGCACGGAATATAAACATAATTACAAACATGTAGATAAATAATAACATTTATTATTGCCTCTAGGGCATATCTCCTACAGGTTCTAGGTTGAGGATTGAGAACGAGGGTGTGTTTCAGTTCAACCATACATATGTTTTTACGTAGGTTGGAGATTGGAACCTTGGTGTGTTTATCCAAGTGTTTCACTCTAACCCTATGTACTAAAAACTATTTGGATTTCGAAGAACGTCATAAAAACTTAGCGTAGGTGAAAATTGGCTTTACGCAAACAAAACCACTATCAATTCTTAACTTACCCTGCATATATATTCTGTTATACTTTCCTTTGCAACTTCCGAGTACATTTAATATACTCTCTGTACTTGTCATGTGCAAATACCGATAGATTAAGAGATGCAGGGTTATCGTCTACACTCAACGAGCCCAATGGCCTTGATGGAGCCCTAATTTGTACTCCCTCCCTTCGGGTTTATAGGTCTGAATTCAAAAATCCCACCAACCAAGATAGATGATGAGTGGTGGAATATTTGTTGCAGTTTGCAAAAGTACTCAATTAATGTGCTTGTTTTCCTCCAATAACTAATCAAGAACTTTTACATATATTGGTGAGTTTTCTCTCAATCCTTGAATGCATCGATTTAATGCACCTTAAAATCTGAACATATGATGTGAAGCAATGAAATTAAGACTTATAAAATGGTAAAACATTTTTTTTGAGATAAGCCGTATAAACCGGAATGGAGGGAGTATTATGTATGTTTCCGCTGTATTAAGTGCCAGCTTTGAGTTGTGCCAATGGTATATATTTACATAATTCTGAATCATCATTTGTAGTAAAATGATGTATGTTTTACTAATATTCACTCTTGTTACTGTGCGTGCTAGCTACGATCCAAGGATAGCACAAAAAGCAGATAGATTCGGATTTTATAACATCTACGTCATTACAACTATACTACTCATGAGTTCTTTATGGGTGGGTGCTTTGGAAATGTCATCTTGTTTTCACAGTCAATTTGCCCAACCTTGTTGGGGATACATTTGCCACAACCTGAACATGAATAGTCTGCTAAATGCCAAGGAGCATATTCAAGCTTTAAAGTGGGCCATACATCAGCCTTTGTTCATGGAACGAATCATTTTTGTGTGTTGAAGCATATGGATTACTAGGAATGCTCAAATTTTCAAACAACTTCAGCCATCTTAGGCGCGAAAAGGCCTTCAAAGAGGAATTGGAATTAGTTCTTCATCCCGGATTTAGTTTTCATTGACCTTCTCTTTTTACCTAAAAAACACAAAAATAATAAATACACGCAGTAAAAGAGTATTGTTTCCCATAAAAAAGAGAGGATGCATTGCACTTCTCAAACAAAAAATAATATGAATTGTGTGATTTCCTGTGATTTGGAGATCTAGGAATGTATTGAATAGGAATAGGGTAACTAGTCATTGGATTCAACATTACAAAGGATATTGGCATGAAACACTTCTAAGAGCAACTCTAACAGAGTCGCCAGATGGACAACCTCCATATCGCATATGGAGTAAGGCGCAGACTCAAGTTCTCCATAAAAGCGTGCTTCATATTTCTCTTACATGTAGGTTCCGATTGTCATTGACTAGAACGATTCTTCCCTGATAATGAAAAATTCAACACATTAGATTTCATTGGACTCCATTTTCAAAAATTTGGGCAAAATATTAGTCGCATGGGACTTACATAGATAGAACATCTAATACCTAGTTAAAACTTATTAGCTAATAGTTGTGGCGGTGACGACTGGATTTGCCGGCGGGGCCTAGTTGCGGACACGACCGCACCTCCATGGCGACCATCGCCACGGCCACGACCAGCGGGGGCGGGTTCACGGTCAAGTGGGGATGCGACAATGTTGGCTGCGGCGTTAGAAAAAACCACCTCGACGGCCGCGTCCTAGGACGGCCATTCTTATGCAACGACAACGACATTTGCGGGTGCGATACCCCGGAAGATGGCCTCAGCGTGCACGTCCCCAGGCCGACTATGCTTTAGAGGAGGTGGGGAGGGGGCCGTGTGCTAGCAAATACGCCTCTCCCTTTCCGCCTCATATCTTGCGAGCTCGGCAAGGCCCATTTCCAGCTGCCCTCAGAAGGATCTAGGGCATTCAACAACGGTTTTCGGAACATGTTCAAAGAGGAATGGGTTGAATGGAGATGTGCCAGAGAGATTTGGGAGGCGCCAGGGAGGGCAATGGGAGAGAGGGAAGGTCGCGACGGCCTTTTATAGGTCGTCGCGACCGCCATTAAAAGGGCAATTGAAGAGGCCGACAGCGGTGGGCGGCCATCAAGGGGGGCGCTTTCCGGTGAGAAACACGACCACAATCACACACCTCCCCGCTGGTCACACGACAGCTTCGTGCCTGCTCACATGCAAGCCAGGAGATAATGTCACATGGCGGCCATCCGACGGACCGTCACGGGAATCCAAGAGTGCAGGCGTGGCATTAATGGTCGTGTGGCTGTCGCCGGTGGTGCATGGTAGGCTAGGCCATTTCAATCCCGCATGTGGTGTGAGAAGGAAGAAGCTGACATTTCCCTCCCGCACTGACGGTTGGGTATGGAGCTAGCTCCATACTAGACCTCCCGAGCCTCCGAATATTGAGGCTACGAGCTCTTTCATGGAGTGAGTTTCATAAACTATGGTGATCGAGAGCCATATATCTTGAATTCTCAAATTTTGTACTACAATGAAAGACAGACCAAAAAAGGCCCTAAACAGAGGTCTCATGGTGTGTTTGTTTCCAAAATCCTTGGTGTCGGCAGCGAATACACTAAGAAACTTCAAACTAGATGATTTGATATTTCACAGAAAAACACAATAGCGAACCAACTTGTGGTTGGATGGTTAGGAGAACAGTGGTATCCCCAGCGCACCAGGGTTCAAGTCCTTGTGCTCGCATTTTCCTGTATTTATTTCAGGATTTTTGGTGATGCGCATTCAGTGGAAGGAGATGTTCCGTCAACTACGAGGCGCCTATGGTGACTTCATAAATCTCAAGATGATATGTCGACTCAGTTTTTCGGAGGTGCTCATATAGGTAAGGTGTGCGTGTGTGCGTTTATATGGATGAGTTTATGCGCGTATATATGAGCGCTTGCGTCTGTACTGTGTTAAAAAAAACACAACAAACATGAAGTAGTTTTGACACAACAATCGTGAGTTGTGCCTACTTCTAAATTTCGAATTTCCACATTGCACTTGGGTTATTTCTTCACGAAAATATTGCACGCGAGCCTACGGAGATAAACCAGGGCCTAATGTTTGACACTTTTGACCAGTCTAGGGCACACGGACTAGTATCGCCGCCTTCGTGTGTGAGCCAGGCCACAACAACCTGAATCATGCGCTAAGAGCATGGTTAATAGTATAGCCAACTACTGGCTATATGATGTTGCCATGTCATATATAGCCATCAATTATAGTCACTCATACAATAAGGTTAGCTATAAGGTTGGCTATAAGAGTACTACTTTTTCTCATCTTCTCTCTATCTCTTTCTTTATATTTATTGTATTGGCCTAGAAATCCGCATATAGCTAGACTCTTGCATGAGAGCCCACTTCTCTTACTTTTTCATGTCTCTTTACTTCACATAGTCAAAATTGACATGTAAACGGGCTATAAGCCTGCTATTGTAATTGCTCTGAGCGAAATTGTTACTGGACTACTGGTTGTGAAGATTCACACGCCCGTCTGATTGCTGACTGCGAGGTGCCCAACAAACAAACAGGTCATGTGCCCACGTACTGTAGGAGAATCCAAGAGACGCTGCACAGAGCCAAGGGACCGTGGGCTATGGGCGGCCTCCATTGTTGGCTCGTTGCCCGGGATCGTGTACCTACTGCACACCGGTTGGTGCCTCCTTTATTGCCCTCCTTTGTGCCCATGCGCAGATACTTCAACTCGAGACTCATATAGTGAGGATCAGATTCGCAAGAACCTCTCTCCCTTTTGCCTCTCCTCTCCATATACCCCC